>CM041776.1:497063590-499696015 GCA_023374045.1 Limonium bicolor
AACCTCCTTCCCCAATCCGTTAATCTCTGCTCTTCTCAGCCCTCCTAACTTGCGTTTTTGAAGAAAAAGGAGCCGTGGAGATTTTGCTGCAGCCGAAGACATGAACGACGCTGCTGCCGCTGATAGAGATAACGGCGACGACCGGAACCGCCAAGAACTGAGACTTTGGCGTTAGTCTCGCAATCTGCCGGTTGCTGCTACGGTTGTAGACGAAAATCGTCGAACAACGCGAACTGCTGACTACCGTGAGGCGTGAGCTAGTGTTTGTTTTGTGTGCTACAGCCGATGTGACCCCTCGTATCATTTGAGAAGATTTCTTACGAATACAGATCTGATGCGTTTGTTTACTGTGGGGATGAAAAGATTACTTTTTTTTTCCTTTCGGGGAATTTTATGAAATGTTAAAATATTTTTTGGCTAATATAATGAAATATTAAAAAAATTGTAATATTCCGTTAATCCCATCATTAACACATAATCACTTCATTAATCAATACAATCGCAGCAGATAATCTAATACAACCGGCGGGTGAAACAAAGTCGTTAGTCACCTACGTTGCTAACAAGGCCTAACTCAATACAGCATCGGTCTGATGGACCGGAATAACCGAGTACTTTAAACAGATACAATTCATTCCATTTCTAACTGAGTCACATAATACAATCCTCATTTCAATTCTCAACTATACCGAGTCTAATACATAACGGATGCCGATGACACTTTCGGTCTTACTCCTCGTTCAAATACATAAGTAAATTAAAAATCTAACTACCCATGCTTAATCATCATTCCCGTCCTACTCTCGAACGGTATCATCGTCGGTGTACCTACAAAATAATGGATTGCCCCAAAGGGGCTCAGCACCTTTGCTGGTATGGTAGTCGTGCAACCCGCTACTACCGGGTCACACCCAACTAATTCTCATCTTAACATGCGATTGATTTTATTTAAATCAAGACATGAAATGCAATAAACATACAACATGCTCGCATTCATACAAGTATTCACACTAAGAATACAATCACAAACTAACACATTAAGTTAGTTAATTTATTTATCTTGCTCTTTAGGCCTTGAGGATTTCTACCTCACTAATGCCTCTTTCTCTTTGTTCAATACCTTATCCATTCTCTTTGGATACTTTACTTGTTCTCTTAGTTCAATAGACACTACCGGTCTCATTCTTACTTTCTCAATTACTTTTCACTTGAATACATGGCCTCCGGGCAGAGTCATACATAAGACTCATCACCGGGCTTTCAAGCCTAGTCTTACTTCCCCGGTTTCGACCCTACTCTGGGTCTAGCATGGTGGGAAGGTTCAACTAGCTACCGGGACTACTCTCTTAGTTCCTTACTTACACAAACGTCTGTATCTCTACCGGACTTCTCATATTCCCAAATACTCCTCTCTCGGAGTCTTAACATATTTGTTTTTGTTAGTCTAGAAGCATCACTCTTGATGTCATCTAATGACTTAGGGAATTTTTCTCAAGTTCTGGTATTCTCAGATTTAAGGGTTACCCCAACATTTCGAATACTTATTCTTTCGGGTCATTTCCTCATACCAGGACAAATCCTCATATAGGAGGTCGACTATCTCTTAAGGGAGTTTGATGGTCCCTTATATCTCTTTTATTTTTCTCATGAGTTCATACCTTTGAACTATCTTGTTCTCTTAATAGGGGTTCTTTATATCATTCCACTATTAATTATTATGTGGATTGTTTCATTCGGTTCCCTAACCGTTAACAGGAGTTTACTAATCTCGTACCTATCTTTCACGTTCTAGTGAGTTCATAAGGTTGCATTATCGTTATTCTCTAATCGACAAGTTCATGTGTGTTTTCCACGTTTACGTTGTTTGTGGAACGACTCTTTCTACGAGTCACTAACCAATCATTACCCATTTACGGGTCGGTCTACAACATTAAGTTAGACCACGCAATCACACAAGGTTGGTTAGCACATACCAGATGCATCAAGATACATAGCAATGCAATAAACATTTTTCATGCATTTATCTTATTAGGTCGGCACACAAGCAAACAACACACAAGCCGAGAGGACTCGGCAGGACACAAGTTGCAAGAAAACCATACCTTTCACCATGGCATTACTCTACCGTGTCGTCTTACGTTCCTCGAGTTGTTCTCAAAATTCTGATAACATTTCGAGTGTTTCTATTAACATTAAGATAATACGGTATGTACACGACTATTACTCCCGTAGTTAACCCCGTTATCCCGTTACTCTTACTCTTGCTCAAGTGTTCTTAAGTTCTCAACTTCCTCATTCGCTTCTTATACTTGTTTATACTTTTAAGGACCTTTACATGTCACCAAACAAGTCCTAAACATCATCTAAAGCCATTACCAATCAATCCCCCACCTTTTAAGGCCTTTAAAGCACTCACAGTGAAATTATGGGGGTGGTCCGGGACTTGGTCCGGCCCTAAGTCCCAGACCAATGCTGTTTCTAACTCTTGACTGTTTTCAAGGGTGGTCCAGGACTTGATGCGGCCCCTAAGTCCCAGACCCTGCTAAAAAGCTGCTAACATTACATTTTTCAACCCCAAATTCAACCTTAATCCTCATCCAATCTTTTCCTAATCTTTCCACATGTTTCCAAACATGTTTTAACACCTTAAACCTTCATAAATCATTGATCAACTCTTTACTCAATCTTGGTCAATTCTATAATTTCCATCTCATTTTCAACACTTATGCACACTAGTGCATTACCAAACTTCCCTTGATAGTTTTACCTTATTCTCATCCCATTTGACCATTCCCAATTCCTCAAAGACAAGTGCATTTCTATTGCCCAAGTTCACTCCCCATTTTCAAGGCTAACGCTCTAGTTCTTCTCTAACAAGTCCAAGACACTCATACACTAGTTTTGCTACAGATTTTCACACTATTCTTCAAGATCCTTCAACCATCATTTTAAGGTGACTAACCAACTCAACTCAACCCTATAAACACCTAGGTCCCCCAATTCATAAGGTCACCTAAAACACTCCATTTCTACAGAAATTTTGTCATAGTTCACCTACAATTCTAACATTCCCAAATGCATCATTTCAGCTATTTCCTAATCTATTCACTAGCCACATCCATAAAGGATCCTACCAGTACACACGTCACCCAATTCTTATCCACAATTCATCAAATTACATTATAATGCAATAATCACAACACACTTGGCTCCAAGGCCCTTAAATCACCACAAATTCACAATTCTCTCTTAAATCACCTAAATACATTCCTAGCATATATTTGGTTCATTCATTAGATTTCCCATCCCATAATTTATAGAGCATTCAAGATAGATATTAGGGTAGCTTAATTACCTTAAGTTCTCAAGTGCTCTTTTTCACTTCACTTCTCTTCTTCATTTCTCTTGACTCCAAAATCGGCCAAGGGGCAAATCAAATGCCAAGAACTCTAAATTACCATTCAAAGAGGGAATGAGGCTAAGTAAAAACACTTAGACACATTGAAATAGCCCTAAGATTCATGAAGAGGATTAAATCACAAATTTAGGGCTTACCTTTGGAAGCTCTTACATGGTTTTAAATCATGGATCAAAGGAGGGCTTTCAACCACCATTTAAGGCTTGGAAAATTGTTCAAACAAATAAAGAAAAATGCCACATTAAGGGTTGAAATCGGCCAAGGTAAGACAATGGAGAAATTTGAGTTTTCTTGGATTTTTCTTACCTTGAATGAAGAGACTCCCTAGCTCCATAAAATGTGATTTATTCTTCAAATGAGACGATACCCATGGAGGTCAACTTCATCTTTTGAAGATTTTGAAAAGAGAGATGGAATACCTCGAACTTAATTAGGGTGATTAAATTACTCTAATATGATATTGAAGGTCTATTAGTGCCTAAAGAATTTTGGTAAAGGAAATGAATTCAAAGGAAAAGAGAAAAACGCCTAAAAAGTGAAAGACGCTAAATTGAGCGTTATGTGACCGTAGGAGGAATACGACCTCAACAAGAGTCTTAGATGGATTTAAAAGGCTTAATAATGCCTAAATAATATACGGGAACAATTCCTGAAGAAAACTGATCCATAAAATGAATTAAAACGCTAATAAAGCTTTAGCGCACGTTTTTCGAGAAAACCCAAAAACGCGACTTTGAGTGGTCAAATGAACCCGTAAAAATTATAGTTCGCCAAATAACGATAATTAAACATTAATGGAAGCTTAAGAACCATTAAAATTAAAGAAACGAGAAAATCCGGAAAACGGGCCCGGTTAGTAAATAGTGCTAAAACCGGGTAAATTAATGAGCGTTTTTTGTAAAAGAAAAAAAACGCCCCAGCCTATAATATATAGTGGGCCGGTTATGGAGAGTAATACAGCACCTTTATTAACTAATAACTAGCTTATTAGCTTTTAAGTCCAAAAGTAAAAACAAAAAGGTAAAAAGCAAAAAGTGAAGTAAAAGTACTTTACTCTCTCTCCCCCCCCCCCCCTCACTTTCTTTCCTTCCGAGATGGCTCCCTTATTTCTCCCCCTCTTTCCTCTTGTTCTGGAGCTGCTTCAATGGCGATTTTCAGCCCTCTTCTAACTCCCCACTTCTCTCCCTTGTACAAGCCAACTCCTTGCTCCAAATTAAAAACAAAGTGCATATTGAACTCCCCTCATCAAGATATATCATCCCCTCTTTTCAAAATCCACAAAGTATGAAGTTCATCTCCATGGGTATATCCCATTTGAAGAGAAAATCAGCTTTTAGGGAGCTTAGGAGTCTCCTCTTTCATCCAAGGTAAGAAAAGTCACAAAAATCCAACATTTCTTCCATCTCTTGACCTAGCCGATTTTTGGCTCTTACATACCTTGTTTTCTTTCTTGTTTTGAGCTATTCTTCAAGCCTCCAATGGTGGATTGGGGTCCTCCTTTGATTCATGACCAAAAGCCATTTTAGGGTTTCAAGGTAATCTCTCATTTTTGTGCTCTAAGCACCCCTCTTTGTAACCTATCTAAATTAATAAGTCTAGGAGTAATGTTTAGTGCCTAATTCCTCATTTGAATATTGATGTTTGAGATTGGCAAGTGATTGGCCAACTTGGTCGATTTTGACCAAGAATAAGAGAAGGAGGAGATTGGAAAAGAAAAGAAGAATTTGCGAGCTTAAGGTAAGAAAACTACCTTAATAACTATATTGATTGTTTTAGAATTTGGGTTGGGGAAAATAAAAGATGAGATAAAATCTGGAGCAAAATTGTGTTTGTTTGAGGCTAGGAGGAATTTGTGAAATTTTGGTTTGAAGTAAGGGCCTTAGAGCCAAGTGATTTGAATGTGTATATAGGTATTGTTGTTTGAGGAGGTTTTGGTAAATTTTGATTTGATTTGAGTGCTGGTAGGACCCTTGTAAGGTTGTGGCTAGTTTAGGATTGATTTTGGTGAGAATTGGTGGATTTGGATATGTTAGGTTTATGGGGAGACTATGGCGAAATTTTGGTAGAACAAGTGTGTTTAAGGTGACTTTGTAAATGGGAGAACTTAGGTGTTCATTTGGGTTGAGTAGAGATGTTTGGTAACCTTGAAATGGTAGTTTGGGGATGTATTAAGGAGATGTAAAAATCTGTAGCATAACTGATGGTAATAACTTAGAATTTCAAGAAAAAGAGTTAGTGTGCTTAAGCTTGGTAATGGAGGATGGACTTGGGTGTAGAAAATGCATTTGTCTAGGAATGAATTGGAATGGTCAAATGGAGTTATAACAAAGTGCAAAGTGCTAAGGAAAGTTAGAAAATGCACAAGTGTGCAAAAATGTAACAGTGAAGATGGAAATTGGTAGAAATTGAGCAAGGAATTGAGTAAGGATTAAACCAATGATTTGAAGAGGCTTAGAGCAGGATTTAGGGTGTTTAAACATGTAGGAAACATGAGGAAAGATTAGGGAATGATTAGAGGTGAATTAGGGATTGAAAACTAATCAAAAACTGTAAATTTTGATAGTTCCAAGGGTGGTTCGGGTTTGCGAATCGGTACACAAACCCGGACCACATCAAAAATTAGGCAGAAAGTCATCCTAGGGGGTGGTCCAGGTTTGTAACCCCGGACACAAACCTGAACCACATGTAAAACTTGCCAGAAACGGTTTTCAGTGTTTGGTCCGGGTTTTTAACCCCGGACACAAACCCGGACCAGGCTAAAAATGTAACAGAATGTGTTTTAAGGTGTCCTAATGATGGGGAATTGATTATGGATGGTTTTAGATGATGTTTAGGACTTGTTTGGTGACCTATAAGGGTCCTTGGAAGTGTAAACAAGTTTGAGAAGTGGATGAGAAAGTTGTGAACTTAAATACACTTGAGTAAAAACCGAAATAATGGGATAACGGGGTTAACTACGGGAGTATTAGATTTGCATACCGTAAGCCCTAATGTTAATAAAACAATTGAATGTTATCAGTGAATCAAGTGTGAACCTAGGAAAGTGAGAACACACGGTAAAGCTAACCCCGGTGAAAGGTATGATTTTCTCATGCCCCGTATGCTAACGGTGTTACTCTGATTTGTGTGCTTGTTTGTTTGTGTGATCACCTAAGCAAGATAAATGCATGAATCGGTTTGTTTGCGCCTTATTGTGCTTGTTTCGTATCGCTCCTTGTTGGATTGTTTATTAAATTGAAGTTTGTATAATTCATGAAATGGGTGATTGTGAATGAAGTGCTTTGATGTGAATGTGCACTGTAGTTCGACTCATAGTTGAGTCTTGTTTGAGTAGTGACTCGTAGAAAGAGTCATGTTGCGAATTAATGAAAGCGTGGAAATACACTTGAACTATCAAACCAAGACACGTTAACGTAAACCATTGAACTCACTAGATTGTGAGAGAATTGTACGAGAATTAGTAAACTCCTAATAATGGTTAGAGAACCAATTTGATCTAATCCACAAAACAAATAATAGTGGAAGCATATGAGGAACCTCTATCTAGAGGATTGTTGATTGTTCAAAACATGAACCTTGAGAGGAGTAAAGAATGGTAAGGGATCACCAAACCCCTTAGAAAGATAGTAGAACCCCAATGAGAGGATCTGACTAATATAAACAATGTCCCGAACATGAGAGTATTTGATAAGTTGGGTAGAACCTTAAATCTGAGAATACTAGACATCGGTAATTCTCTAAGCCAATGGAGGATATCGAGAGAGATACTTCTAGGCTAATTTATGAGATTGTGAAATGACTCTGAGAGAGGAGTTTTGGGAATTTGAGTAGTCCGGTGGAGAACTGGACATTTGAGAATTTGAGTAGCTAAATGTATAGCTCCATTTGTATTTGTAAGCCTAGTGGTGAGTCTTGTGTATGACTCTGCCCGGAGGTCATGGGCAAAGACTTAAAAGATGCCCTTGAGCATTGAGAAATTGATTTGAGAATTTGAGTATTGATTGAGAATTGGAGTATTGAGCTTGAGAATAGATTTTAAGAGTTGAGAGTTGAGTTGGTAACTTGTAGAACTTGGTTGAAATTGAGAGTGAGAAAACTTGAGTAAGAGTAACCCAAGGGAATGGGTAGATAATAAATAAGGAACCAAGGGATAGTGAGGTAGAAACCCTCAAGGCCAAAGAGTAAATATATATGACTAACAAACTTGTGTGTTGGCTGTTCTTGTATTCCTTATTTGAATCCTTTGTATATGAGCATGTTGATTGAATTAAAATGAATAACATGTTCTCGACCAAATAGTCGGCGTACCCCCATTAGCACGCGGGGTATGCGAATTTCATATGCAGTAATTTTGCTGAGCCCCTAGGGGCACCGTTTTTATTTTCCAGGTACATGGAAGTTGATCACCGTTCGAGAGTAGGACGGGGTTGTTACTAAGCACGGGTAGTTGTTTAAGGAATTATATTATTTGTATTGTGGAATTGTAAGACCGACATGTGGTCGACATGTTTGGGAATTGTAGTAGATACTCGGTATAGAACATAATTGAAGTTGTATTGTATAATATGGGATTGAAATTGTATTTGGTTAAGATTTGATTAAGTGATGGAAGGTATCGTTTGTATAGAGTACTCGGTATAATAATCCATCAGACCAATAATGTATTTGAGTTGTATTGGATTTGGCCTTGTTAGTCACCCACGTGACTAACGGCATTGTAATACCCTCTGTTGGTAGTTTGATTTCCGCTGCTATGGAGTTGGTAATTGAGACGGGCTATGAGTTAATGAATGGATTAGCGGTAGGGGTGTTACAAAAAGTGGTATCAGAGTGAAGTATCGCTCTGATGGTCTAAATACCGAGTTTAGGAAAAATACCGAGTTAGGAATTAGAGACCTAGGGCTAAGGGTTGAGTGTTAGCGTGTGAGGTACGCTAGTTAGGAACGTCTAGTGTGATCTGGATACCTACATAACCAATCCCGCCCTCTGCAACCCCCGTTATAAGTTGGGAGAAGAACGCTAGAGAGATGAAAAGACCTCTCATACTCGGGAAAACCCGATCTGGCAGTTGTAGGATAAACCTTGTACAAAGAAGAACCAGTCATACGGTAGATTCCTAGAACTGGAAATCCCGGAGACGGTTCACGTTGGAACGAAAATAACCGCGCCTAACGGCAGAAGATTGAAGATCCTAAATATATGATAATGGAATTTACGGCACCATGGGGCGACGTGCTTCGCAGTCGCGAGAACCATGTGTAGCCAGCAAGAAAGGAAGCACAACCGCGCGATGAAGTGCAAATGCTTGATAACACCAACAACGGTAAACAAACCGACTAAGGAATTGGCCGAAGTTGGATAACTCCAAACCTACAGTGCCAAGAGGCTGTAATACTTAAATAACATGGCATAGACAGCTACAAGGACACCTACGGGATACCTCCCGAGAGGACTACGAAGTAGTTCCTAAGGGTAAGTCAAACCTCAAAACCACAGTATAAGTGTGGGAACGAGCAACGAAACAAGATACACGGGGACCCCGAGGACCGGGGAAGCACCCGGATTAACAACAATCATGTCAAGATCACGGAGAGGGTACTTAGAAGATTGATCCCTAAGATCAAAAGATTGATGAAGGATCTGATGAAACCACCAAATTCGGATGGATTCAACACCGTAACCGGTATATATTAACCTGAAAACCGACCTACCCGCGCACTTGCCAAGGCAAGTGCAGCAATAGCGGGACTATTTGGAAAGCTTTTAATGACCAACCAGTACTTACTAAAGTACCACCATGACGATGAAAGCAAAAAGCAAGATCACTAGTCCTAAGGACTTAAAGAATCAAACCTTGGAAAGGCCTAACGGCCTGACCATCATATTAACAAACATACTAGTAAGCTAGACTTGGTCAAGACCTCGAACATGGTAACACTATGGAATTTTTCTTCAACTCAAGACCTTTCTTTCAAAACCCAAATTTTTTTTTCTTTCAAAACTACAAACTTTTCTTTTAAACCTTAGTTTTTAAAACCAAACCAGAGAATCACGGTAAGTCATCATAGAATGATGCAAGAGGAGTTGACAATAGAATACTTCACCTAGGCGTGTGACGAGCACTACGAGTGTACCCAAATACGGGATGTGGGACGACCGTACTCCGAAGGAGCTTGCGGGCCTGACAGACCATTTGTGAGTTAGTCGGGTAAGTGGTAACGTACCAATAAGGTACCCCACGTATGTATACAAGTGGTGTACGAAACACGGGAAGTAGTCGACTCCGTTCTACGGACCATAAGGTAAATTCAAACCGAAACAGTTAGATATCTCAAACAATCGAAGGAACTCAGATAAGCTTACAAGCTAAAGGAGTCAAGAACTCACTCCAGAAGGACGATTAAGACTCAAGAAGTGCAAGAAGCACTAGCAAATAAATAAAGACATTGGATATGTCACAAAGATATTGAAGCAAGTACATGCAGCTGGAATGGAAACCCAGCCTAAACATAATAAGGCAATGTATAACAAGAACGCATTAACGTTCAATGAACGGAGTAAATACCCAGAGTGATCTTATAAGGTACCGAAGAATACCATTCATCACCGAAGAGAATATCAACCCGGTCAAAAACATAAGAGAAGCACCCACGGCCTACCCTAAGAACAGGAGACGTTACACCCCTAAACGGAACAATTTGAAATCCAGAACTACAACATGGATTCGACTGAACATACTCAAAGGTTAGCCAAAGGTAATGGCATAACATGATAACACCCATGAGCAATCCTTAAAGGGTGTCGAACTAAATGTTGTGATAAAAACACAAGAGTTAGAACGAACACTCAGTTAGAACACCGAAGGGATCCCACTCACCAGGGGATACCCTAAATTAACAAATGGTACCGATCAATACCAAGATACTTAAAGGGCCTTCAATGAACGGAAGCGTGATGCGATGATCTTATCGTGGAGCCCAATGTTACCTCTAAACCATTTGATGGTATAAGGAAAAGCAATGCTGGTAAACAACCTAAGATGAGCGGAGCTCTAGGCAACGTGGCTAGTATGCCATGAAACTATTAAAATACAAAATTCAATGGTTGCAAAACCCATTGTGAACCATATGGAGAGTTGCCAAGAACGGCACCAGTAAGATTATTTAATAACTAACAAGCAAGGATACCCCTCGTTATTGTGAGACCGCGAGAGCGGTGAACACACATATCCTAAAGAAGAGGATACCATCAAGGAAGGTCTAAAAATACACCTCTTTCAGAACTACTAACGTAGTGAAGCTTGAGCATACCATCATCGCCAAGCAATGGGAAATGAGCTGTATAGCAATTATTGGAAACTGAGGAGTAATCGGTAAAGAAGAAACATCGTATGTGTATGGCGTGAAGTGTAAAGTCAATAACGCTCAAGGAGCTTAGAAACAGAAAGATTAATATATATTTTTTGTAATCAGCCAAATAAATGGCGAGCCATAGTACGAATGGCGGAAATACATGAGCAGAAGCTAATGTAATAGCGAATGCCATGGAAACCAAACTTGGAAATAAACACGAACATGGTGCGCAACGAGCAACCAGTCTATGTTAATAACCACACAATGACATGGAGTTGTTAAATACAAGATGGAAGACAGAAATGATCTTTCCTATTGCAATCACGTAAGAGATTTATTGCCAAGGGTTTACGCCTCTGCATTCTGTAGGACTGAGTGTTTTGGCATTGCACTTGTACAGTTAATGATCGAGTGGGATAGCAAGGAATATTGAAAATGGCAATCGTGGTAAATTCCTCCTTTCACCAACGAACATGGCATAAGCCAGTTAGGCGAAAACTTAGAAACAAACCGTGCGGCCTAAGGCCAAAGAAACACAAAGGGTGTGGAACACACCAACAATCACAAGATGTGAATTCCATCGGAATAAGAGAAAGGAGGCTTATGAAAGTCATAAGGGCCGACGCATAGATAATGCAAAGTCGTACAAGTAAAGAACACTTGTACAAAACCAGTTAGTGGGCATAGTTCAGAAACCACTGACAACAGAGGAAGCACTGCATGCTAAATAGTGGCTCAACCTCAACCGACAATAACCCAGTGAATAATCACAAAAATACACAATAGTATGTATCATAGATTTCTAAAGAGCCGGATAGAAAATCTGAAGCTCATTGAATTTGCGTACGGTAAAGAAATGCCACGCTTGATTGATAAACCTTATTTCCAAGATAAAAAGGAAAAAAGGGGTGATGTATAACACATTAAGCATAACGAGAAGGGCAAATAAACCCTAAGTTATCAGGGTCGCACAACAAAAGCTAGTGGGCCCAAAATTCTAAGGTTTAAATATACCTAGTAAAAGAATGGATAACCATCAATGCCTTGAAGCCTCCAAGGCTAGAACCGAACCCGGTTAAGAGTTGAATAACTCCAATGAAAATTCTTGATGTAGGGACTAACCGGTAATACGGTTAAGACCCTTTGATCAATGAACATTGTATAATAGACCGTATGGAGGTTAGAACACTCCATGACAGCTGAACGCCTAGACCAATGTCTAATATTGACACATGGTAGATTACGTGGGCGTAATCTCTTTTTAAGGGGGGTAGAGCGAAAACCGCGAAGTGCACGTTTTACATAACAAGTGCGTAAACTACAATGCGCATAGCGCATAAGAATTTGTTTTGGATGATTGGTACTTATGTTACATAAACATATGTATTCATTCATTGTGTAATCATGGTGATTTGTGAGAATTGAGGTGGGAAGGAGTAGAGAAACTCTAGGGGAATGAGAACCCCGATTGGTAACAGTATGAGATAAGAGTATGTTTGAGGAGATTTGATGAGTATAAATCGGTATGAAACTGATGTTGAACCTAGTGGAAATTGAGTCCCCTGGGTGACTTGAGTTGATTGGATTTTCTTGTAAACCAATGGAGGATAGAAATTGATTTTACTTGCGAACAATTGGAGGATATAAAAATGAATTGGAATTATAATATAAATTGAATTCCTTAGGTAAAGTAATTGGAGATAAATGGAATAAAAAAATTGATGAGATGATTACTAAGTGAGTAAAGGAATTTTAGAAATTGAGAATGTATTGTTGTATGATTATGACTAGAAAGATTAAAAAGATAGAAAATGAATTAATGTTTGACTATTTGATTGTGTGAACTGAGGTGGGAGGTGGAACTTGATTTGCTAGTGATAAGTGTCCAAATGAGCATGTTTTATAGGTGTATTTCATATATTATATTAGCACTTTTCTTGCTCATTTCTCCACTTTGGTTAGTTTTCCTCTAGTTATGTTTTATTGATTATCTCACAAATTTATTGGTTAAACATGAGGAAAACCAAGCTATGAGCAAAGTACATGAAGAGACGAACGCGTAGGCGAAAACGGGGATCAAATCGGAGCTAAAACGAACATTTTAGAGGCAAAAGACCCTTGGTCCGGACCAGTGTCCGGATCACCTGGTCCGGACGAAGACTCGCTAGCGCACCCGAGAAGAAAATCGACATGTCCGGACCAGTCTGGTCCGGACGGTGGTCCGGACATGTCGATCTTGCCAGCATGCAGGGCGCAACAGCAGCGTGTGAAGAGATAAAATCATTATCTCTTCACACGTTAACACCACCGCCTTACCCCCCCTACCCTATATTCTATAAATACACCTCCAAACCTCCAAATATATCTCATTCCACCCCAAACATACCATTTTTCCATAAAAAACCATAAAACTCTCCAAAAATTATACATCATCCACATATTATCCACATAAATTCCATACAACATCTCATTCCATAAAAACATTCCATTTCCATACCGTTGTTCTGTCCAACCTTTACCCAAATATTAGCAGTCAAGATAGTGGAGCTGAATTAATTATCTTTCCCAGATGATTTCTTTTACTTCTCATTCTGTCTTTTTAATTATGTTGGACTAAGAGGATTTACTCCGGGCGAAGGTTTGACCGTAATTTGTTTAATTATGTAATCTATATTTCTACCAGTTAAAATAAATACAGTTTGTTACGATTAAAGTTTATCTCTCACCTTTTTAATAAATTTCATCGATTTATTAAAAAGCTTTACTAAATCTGTTTTAATCTGATCGGTGACAAACAGATAGGTTAATTAAGCCGTAAATCTAGAGGAAACTTGTTTTCATCGGATAAGTTAGTACTCAGATGCATAAATTATTTCTCATATCTAAACCGTCCGTTTACACGTATTTTGCTTAAGTTTTCATCGGACCTTGCATTTTCAGGTAAACGAGTTCTTATGAGTTTTCATCGGACCTTAAGAAATTAAGAGGGAATTTTGCCAAACAATTATAATTAAACCGGTAGAGATAGCATAATTAATCAGATTATATAAACCTGAACCCGGAGTCCCGTTTAATTTATCTTCAACTCAGTTAATCTTATCTGTTGTTTTATTTTACAAAAACAAGTCAATTAATCCCCCTCTTGTGACAAAGCTTAGGTACTTAATAATTCACCTTAGTCCCACGGTTCGATATCCGGTCACTTACACTTTACTATACTACTACGACCGGGATTTGTTTGCAGCCCGACTATTATTTTGAGTTTTAATTTCTTTTCTTTTGTTTTAATTACACCAGTTCCAACCACTCACGATATACAGTCTGCAAAATGGCACCGTTGCCGGGGACTTGATTTATTCTAGTCCCTAAGCCCCGGATAATTCACCTGTTATATTATAATAATCTGTTACTATTATTATTGGACATCTGACTTTGGACATCTGACTACGGACATCTGACTTCTGACATCTAATTACTAACTCTTTATTTTATTGTCATTTATTTTTCAGTCATTTAATTTCCATTGTCCTTCAAATTTCCAGTATACTAACTACTAACTTCAAATTTCCAGTATACTAACTTATAATTTCCAGTAGACTAACTACTAACTTATAATTTCTGTCATTTAATTTTCTGTCATTTTAATTTCCATTGTCTCTAACTACTAACTTATAATTTCTGTACCTAACTACTAACTTATAATTTCTGTCAACTAATTCCTAACATTTTTATTTATTCTAACACATAACGAGTTTCTTTTCTCTGTTTTGAGTGGTGAATGCCTTTTACCAGGTCAAACAGCCTCCCAGAAAATATTAATAATCACACGGTTGGTTACAATCCAGAAATCGAGAGAACCTTTCTGCGCACTCTAAGGCAGAGACAAACTCAACAAAACATTACCACCACAGTGATAGAATCTGACCCGGAATCTGACATGGCATCTACACCAGCGACAATTCGAAACATTAACAGGCCGTCTAATCAAGGACAACAGCCTGCTATCATCCTTCCTCACCTTAGCCCATCCGAATACGATGAGTGGCAGAAGCTGAAGCCATATCATCAAATCCGATGTGTAAAAGAGTTGGGCATGTTTGATGGTTCCAGTCCAGACGAAGCCCTGTTACATGTTACTAAGTTCTTGCAGCATGCCAACAGTTTAACTGCGACCGACGCAGTACTCCAGTACGCAAGACTGTCATTATTCCCTCACAGCCTGACGGGAAGTGCGAGCAAATGGTATCATAGCCTGACACCAAGTACCATTGGTACTTGGGATGACATGGCCACCAAGTTCTACGACAAATTTCTACCCCCGAGCCGAACGTTGGAAATGATTGCTGAAATCTATAATTTCAAGCAACCTGGGTCGGAGAATATTTGTGAAACTTGGGACCGTTTCAAAGGACTACTACTTACTTGTCCTCACCATGGTCTGACGAAAGAACAAGTATCACAATTGTTCTACAAAGGCTTGATCGGTCCATGCAGAACAATGGTATTATCCTCCTTAGGGGCCGATATTCTGAAAAAGCCAGGAGCACAATTTCTGAATAGCATGGAGTCTCTCTGTGAAGAAATCAGAGACTGGGCCTCCGGTGGATCAAGGAGCGGCACTCCAAGTTTATACCATGTTGGGGAAAGTGATAACAAGTTTGACCAGCTGATGAAAAGCCATGAGCAACTCATGGAGAGCAATGCTCAGCAGACAACAAAAGTAAGTACTCTGCAAAAAGTGGTTGAGCAGATGGCTATGAACTCCAACCCCCAGCAAGCTAAGTCGATGATTTCCCGATCATCTACAATCCCTCCAGGCTATGCACCTCTGTCCCAATCATCTCCTGTTATTTCTTGTACGCAATGTGGTGGGCCTCATGACTATGAACAATGCCCCCAACTACAAAAATTAAAAGCAGCAGAGGAAGCAAACTATCTCACCAACAATTCAGGGTACAGGCAACCTTGGCAACCAAATCTTTGCTACTCAAACACCGAAAATATCCAAAACCCACATACACTACAAACATCTCGAAATTACAGACCTCAGACCAATTTTCAAGGAGGCCAAAGGCAGTATCAGCAACAACCTTATGACAATGATGCTTCTTCGAGTCAACCAACTCCACCTCCTTCGAATCCTGAATCTGAAATGTCTCAAATGCAAGAGATGTTTAAGGCAATGATGGGTAAGTCCAGAGATACGCAAGAAGAGGTCGCAGCCCTGCGTAAAGACCAAAAAGACTTGTAGTCCCAGATTCAACAACTCCTTACCCAGCAAAGGCCACCTGGTAAATTTCCTTCACAGACCAATCCTAATCCAAAAGAGTATGCAAGTGCAATTTACGTAGTGGACCAGCCCATCACATTAGCTCAAGGGGAGCAACAATCCGAGAGTGAAATGGTCCCTGAAGTGGAGCAGCAGGCTGAGGAAGAATACCTCGACATGAACCAACTGAAGCTCTATGCCAAATTAGTTGCGATAAATGAAATGATGGAAGGTCCACTAGACCTTACATCACAGCAACCGGAGAGCAAACTGGTTCATATAGTGGACAACTTACCTGAGGATTTGAGTTACTCTATATCACCACCCCCGTTCGAACCTGAGCAAACGGTATCAAACGTTCTGCTTGAGCTTGAAGACAAGCCATCAGAGGACAACTTCTACCTCAACTTCATGGAGTCTCCTCCCTCTGAAGTCAATTACCGTTATTTTCCCTCCTTCTCTGTGCTATATCCAGAAAATGAGGATAGTTACATCCTCAAAAATGAAGAGGAGGAAATGCTCACTCCCGCCAGAACATCCAAACAAAACACCAATATCACCTTTAAGGAGCCATCTCCCTCTGAAGTTGAAATCAATCAGGGCTCTTCCTATGAGCCTCTTCAAAAAGATGAGGATATATACGTCCTCAAATTTGAGGAGGAGGAGCCATCCAACTTTGATCCTCATACCAAGGGACATCCATTGAAAAATCTGGGCCTTTCTCCAAAGAAAAATAATGCCCACCCAACCCGCCCATTGAAGCCCACTTCCACCTTCATTTTCGTTCCAGGGGAGGAAATTTACATCCTCGACTCTGAGCAAGCACCACCACTACCATCTTACATCCATACGGCTAAACAACAGAGGGAGAATGTTTACATTCTCCAGTTTGAGGAAGCACTACAACCATCACCCGGTTTTCAATACAATATTGATGGCAGCAAACACCTCCTTCAAAACCAGGTTTTGTGGAGTTTGTCTTTTACTACTGTAATTGTTGCCATAATACTTTGTTTTGATCCAGGTGGTTCGGTCCTACTTATTGCCAATTTCCTATTCCCGGTACTACCATTGTCAACTTTCATTTATTATCCGGGATAATGAAGAACATGCGTCTAGCTAGAGACGTTAAACCCGGGCAGCTTGGTGGGAGGCAACCCGCTATCTATCTTTTATCTTTCCTTTCATCTAATCTAATGTTGTTTTCTTTTTTGTACTATATTTCCCTTTTATATATTATAATAAAATGCAGGTTTTACTTGAGTTCTTCTGGCTGTGTAGAATATTCTTTACAGGTATATTTCATGTCATTCCACAGCTGCACTCAAGTGCGGGGGAGCTCTCTACACTCTACGAAAATTGGGGAGTACACTCTTTCCTTTATTAATTGCATGCCCTGTTAATTTAATTCCATCTACGCAATGAGGGCATTGCTTGAGCTTAAGTGTGGGGGAAGAGCCCTTTTCGGGGCATTTTGTGCTTAAAATGTTTTAAAATGTTTAAATCTCTCTGCTTATCTTGCATGTGTTCAAAAATTAAAATTATGGACCCTGCTAATGTAGGTTGTTCTCTTTATGAATAAATACTATTATGAATTATGGGATAAATGGTACAAATGGTACAAAATTTAAAAATTTTCATTTGATTACTTTTGAGGAGCATTTTTATGCGGTGTGACCAAATGATCTGCAATGGTTGGATTTTTATTGCTCAGGGGTTCTTTCTGTCTTCTCCCTTAGGGATTGCTAAGGGGTGCTTCTCTGTTTAAAAAATAAATAAATATAATAAGCAAGGGACTTGCGAGACACCATTGGTAACCAACAAAGAGAGTTGAATGTTCTTAAAATACAAAAGCTGATGCTTAAATATTATCTTCTCATCTCTTATGCAAAAGTGAAACAAATGCATGAATCTATTTTTTCCTTTTGTTTTCTCCTCAATGCCCATTCTTGAGAGAAGTTGGCCGTGGTAAAAGCTCTCAAAGTCACCTTAACTGAGAAGCATTGAAGTACTCCGGATCATACCCCGAAACTCTTTATTTTATTTTTACCCTGAGCACACCTATGCCACCAGCAGTTGATTTTTCACACTCCTCGAAAAAAAAATAAAGATCATGTACTGTTCACCTCTTTATCCTACCCTTCATAATAATATTTGTTAATATTGAGCATTCCCTACTTACTTGGGTACATGGTTTTGCTTGAGGACAAGCAAAAAGATAAGTGTGGGGGTGTGATAAGTGTCCAAATGAGCATGTTTTATAGGTGTATTTCATATATTATATTAGCACTTTTCTTGCTCATTTCTCCACTTTGGTTAGTTTTCCTCTAGTTATGTTTTATTGATTATCTCACAAATTTATTGGTTAAACATGAGGAAAACCAAGCTAGGAGCAAAGTACACGAAGAGACGAACGCGTAGGTGAAAACGGGGATCAAATCGGAGCTAAAACGAACATTTTAGAGGCAAAAGACCCTTGGTCCGGACTAGTGTCCGGATCACCTAGTCCGGACGAAGACTCGCCAGCGCACCCGAGAAGAAAATCGACATGTCCGGACCAGTCTGGTCCGGACGGTGGTCCGGACATGTCGATCTTGCCAGCATGCAGGGCGCAACAGCAGCGTGTGAAGACGTTAACACCACCGCCTTACCTCCCCCTTTACCCTATATTTCTCTATAAATACACCTCCAAACCTCCATTAAATATATCTCATTCCACCCCAAACTTATACCATTTTTCCTCCATAAAAATACCATAAAACTCTCCAAAAATTATACATCTCATCCACATATTATCCACATAAATTCCATACAACATCTCATTCCATAAAACGATTCCATTTCCATACCGTTGTTCTGTCCAACCTCTACCCAAATATTAGCAGTCAAGATAGTGGAGCTGAATTAATTATCTTTCCCAGATGATTTCTTTTACTTCTCATTCTGTCTTTTTAATTATGTTGGGCTAAGAGGATTTACTCCGGGCGAAGGTTTGACCGTAATTTGTTTAATTATGTAATCTATATTTCTACCGGTTAAAATAAATACAGTTTGTTACGATTAAAGTTTATCTCTCACCTTTTTAATAAATTTCATCGATTTATTAAAAAGCTTTACTAAATCTGTTTTAATCTGATCGGTGACAAACAGATAGGTTAATTAAGCCGTAAATCTGGAGGAAACTTGTTTTCATCGGATAAGTTAGTACTCAGATGCATAAATTATTTCATATCTAAACCGTCCGTTTACACGTATTTTGCTTGAGTTTTCATCGGACCTTGCATTTTCAGGTAAACGAGTTCTTATGAGTTTTCATCGGACCTTAAGAAAATAAGAGGAATTTTGCCAAACAATTATAATTAAACCGGTAGAGATAGCATAATTAATCAGATTATATAAACCTGAACCCGGAGTCCCGTTTAATTTATCTTCAACTCAGTTAATCTTATCTGTTGTTTTATTTTACAAAAACAAGTCAATTAATCCCCCTCTTGTGACAAAGCTTAGGTACTTAATAATTCACCTTAGTCCCACGGTTCGATATCCGGTCGCTTACACTTTACTATACTACTACGACCGGGATTTGTTTGCAGCCCGACTATTATTTTGAGTTTTAATTTCTTTTCTTTTGTTTTAATTACACCAGTTCCAACCACTCACGATATACAGTCTGCAGCTAGCGATCAAGGGAAACCAAACACAAATTGGGGTGATGGATAGTTCAACACCGATGCTGATCACATTGAGGTTGGATGACTCTTGAAGCTCCCTATAAGTGGTCACGAGTAATAACGCTAGTAATAGGTGTAACTATCATAAATTGGAATTTGGAGTTGTATTGAGTTTTCAAAATGAATTTCCCAAACCGATTTTGACACAAATGATTTTCTTCAAACTTGAGAAAGATGACCGGTTTTGAAAATGCTTCTACGGGCGCTAGTTGGACCTTCCCTTGGCTAGGCACCGGTATAGGGTCGAACCTGGGAAGTAAGGCTACTTGTGAGCCGGTGGAGGTGATGATTAGTTTTAAAACCATTACAACGAACGAGAAACAGTACTAAGTGACCGGTAGGACATTTGTAGTGTGTGTTTTGTATTTTTCCAAGAGCCGGCGGATATGACAGGGAAGAGTACCCACTTTGGAGCCTGAGGATCTCTAGATGTGCAAATGAATTTGATCAGAACCAAAGGACCGTAGGGCTAGAGAGCGTAAGTGCCCAAAGTCATGACGGCCGTGAACCAGAAAGCATAAGTGTTCAAACGTGACCGGTACCTGAGGGATCACTCGATATGGGAGAAGACTGTTGTGCCTTCTTTATCTGTGGATGGACCCCATTGAGAGTTTTGAAACGGATATTTTTGATTGCTATGCATGTTGTGACATGTTGTTTGGATGTGTGGTATACATCGAGTTAGGCTTTTGGAGTCTGACAGGTTATAGAGAGATTATAACCTAAGCATTGAGTACTTAGGTGACTAACAATCTTAGATTCACCAACTTTGAGAGCAAAGTTCTTTAAGGGGGGTAGATTGAAATACCCCGAACTTAATTAGGGTGATTAAATTACTCTAATATGATATTGAAGGCCTATTAGTTCCTAAAAAATTTTGGTAAAGGAAATGAATCCAAAGGAAAAGAGAAAAACGCTTAAAAATCGAAAGACACTAAATTGAGTGTTATGTGACCGTAGGAGGAATACGACCTTGACAAGAGTCTTAGATGGATTTAAAAGGCTTAATAATGCCTAAATAATATACGAGAACAATTCCCGAAGAAAACGGATCCATAAAATGAATTAAAAACGCTAATAAAGCTTTAGCACACGTTTTTCGAGAAAACCCAAAAACGTGACTTTGAGTGGTCAAATGAACCCGTAAAAATTATAGTTCACCAAATAATTATAATTAAACATTAATGAAAGCTTAAGAACCATTAAAATTAAAGAAACAAGAAAATCTGGAAAACGGGCCCGGTTAGTGAATAGTGCTAAAACTGGGTAAATTAATGAGTGTTTTCTGTAAAAGACAAAAAAACACCCTAACCTATAATATATAGTGGGCCGGTTTTGGAGAGTAATATAACACCTTTATTAACTAATAACTAGCTTATTAGCTTTATAAGTCAAAAAGTAAAAACAAAAAGGTAAAAAGTAAAAAGTGAAATAAAAGTACTTTACTCTCTCTCTCCCCCTCACTTTCTTTCCTTTCCAGACGGCTCCCTTCTTTCTCCCCCTCTTTCCTCTTGTTCTGGAGCTGCTTCAATGGTGATTTTCAGCCCTCTTCTAACTCCCCACTTCTCTCCCTTGTACAAGCCAACTCCTTGCCCTAAATCAAAAACAAAGTGCATATTTGAACTCTCCTCATCAAGATCTATCATCCTCTCTTTTCAAAATCCACAAAGGATGAAATTCATCTCCATGGGTATATCCCATTTCAAGAGAAAATCAGCTTTTATGGAGCTTGGGAGTCTCCTCTTTCATCCAAGGTAAGAAAAGTCATAAAAATCCAACATTTCTTCCATCTCTTGACCTAGCCGATTTTTGGCGCTTACATACCTTGTTTTCTTTCTTGTTTTGAGCTATTCTTTAAGCCTCCAATGGTGGATTGGGGTCCTCCTTTGATTCATGACCAAAAGCCATTTTAGGGTTTCAAGGTAATCTCTCATTTTTGTGCTCTAAGCACCCCTCCTTGTAACCTAGCTAAATTAATAAGTCTAGGAGTAATTTTTAGTGCCTAATTCCTCATTTGAATATTGATGTTTGAGGTTGGCAAGTGATTGGCCAACTTGGCCGATTTTGACCAAGAATGAGAGAAGGAGGAGATTGGAAAAGAAAAGAAGAATTCGTGAGCTTAAGGTAAGAAAACTACCTTAATAACTATATTGATTGTTTTAGAATTTGGGTTGGGGAAAATAAAAGATGAGATAAAATCTGGAGCAAAATTGTGTTTGTTTGAGGCTAGGAGGAATTTGTGAAATTTTGGTTTGAACTAAGGGCCTTAGAGCCAAGTGATTTGAATGTGTATATTGGTATTGTTGTTTGAGGAGGTTTTGGTAAATTTTGATTTGATTTGAGTGCTGGTAGGATCCTTGTAAGGGTGTGGCTAGTTTAGGATTGATTTTGGTGAGAATTGGTGGATTTGGATATGTTAGGTTTATGGGGAGACTATGGCGAAATTTTGGTAGAACAAGTGTGTTTAAGGTGACTTTGTAAATGGGAGAACTTAGGTGTTCATTTGGGTTAAGTAGAGATGTTTGGTAACCTTGAAATGGTAGTTTGGGGATGGAATATAGAGATGCAAAAATCGATAGCATAACTGATGGTAGTAACTTAGAATTTCAAGAAAAAAAGTTAGTGTGCTTAAGCTTGGTAATGGAGGATGGACTTGGGTGTAGAAAATGCATTTGTCTAGGAATGAATTGGAATGGTCAAATGGAGTTAGAACAAAGTGCAAAGTGCTAAGGGAAGTTAGAAACTGCACAAGTGTGCAAAAATGTAACAGTGAAGATGGAAATTGGTAGAAATTGAGCTAGGATTTGAGTAAGGATTAAACAAATGATTTGAAGAGGCTTAGAGCAGGTTTTAAGGTGTTTAAACATGTAGGAAACATGAGGAATGATTAGAGGTGAATTAGGGGTTGAGACCTGATAAAAAACTGTAATATTTGACAGTTCCAGGGGTGGTCCGAGTTTGTAAATCGGTACACAAACCTGGACCACATCAAAAATGAGGCAGAAAGTCATCCCAGGGGGTGGTCCGGGTTTGTAACCCCAGACACAAACCCGGACCACATGTAAAACTTGCCAGAAACGGATTTCAGTGTTTGGTCCGGGTTTGTAACCCCGGACACAAACCCGGACCAGGCTAAAAATGTAACAGAATGTGTTTTAAGGTGTCCTAATGATGGGGAATTGATTTGGGATGGTTTTAGATGATGTTTAGGACTTTTTTGGTGACTTATAAGGGTCCTTGGAAGTGTAAACAAGTTTGAGAAGTGGATGAGAAAGTTGTGAACTTAAATACACTTGAGTAAAAACCGAAATAACGGGATAACGGGGTTAACTACGGGAGTATTAGTTTTGCATACCGTAAGCCCTAATGTTAATAAAACAATTGAATGCTATCAGTGAATCAAGTGTGAACCTAGGAACGTGAGAACACACGGTAAAGCTAACCCCGGTGAAAGGTATGATTTTCTCATGCCCCGTATGCTAACGGTGTTACTCTGATTTGTGTGCTTGTGTGTTTGTGTGATCACCTAAGCAAGATAAATGCACGAATCGGTTTGTTTGCAACTTATTGTGCTTGTTTTGTATTGCTCCTTGTTGGATTGTTTATTAAATTTAAGTTTGTATAATTCACGAAATGGGTGATTGTGAATGAAGTGCTTTGATGTGAATGTGCACTGTAGTTCGACTCATAGTTGAGTCTTGTTTGAGTAGTGACTCGTAGAAAGAGTCTTGTTGCGAATTAATGAAGCATGGAAATACTCTTAAACTATCAAACCAAGAGACGCTAACGCAAACCTTTGAACTCACTAGAACGTGAGAGAATTGTACAGGAATTAGTAAACTCCCGATAATGGTTAGAGAACCGACTTGATCTAATCGACAAACCAAATAATAGTGGAAGCATATGAGGAACCTCTATTTAGAGGATTGTTGATTGTTCAAAACATGAACCTTGAGAGGAGTAAAGAATGGTAAGGGATCACTAAACCCCTTAGAAAGATAGTCGAACCCCACTGAGAGGATCCGACTAATGTAAACAATGTCCCAAACATGAGAGTATTCGATAAGTTGGGTATAACCTTAAATCTGAGAATACTAGACATTGGTAATTCCCTAAGCTAATAGAGGATATCGAGAGAGATACTTCTAGGCTAATCTATGAGATTGTGAAATGACTCCGGGAGAGGAGTTTTGGGAATTTAAGTTGTCTGGTAGAGAACTGGACATTTGAGAATTTGAGGAGCTAAATGTATACCTCCATTTGTATTTGTAAGCCCGGTGGTAAGTCTTGTGTATGACTCTGCCCGGAGGTCATGGGCAAAGACTTAAAAGATGCCCTTGAGCATTGAGAAATTGATTTGAGAATTGATTTAAGAATTTGAGTATTGATTGAGAATTGAAGTATTGAGCTTGAGAATAGATTTTGAGAGTTGAGAGTTGAGTTGGTAAGTTGTAGAACTTGGTTGAGATTGAGAGTAAGAGAACTTGAGTAAGAGTAACCCAAGGGAATGGGTAGATAACAAATAAGGAACCAAGGGATAGTGAGGTAGAAACCCTCAAGGCCTAAGAGTAAATATATATATGACTAACAAACTTGTGAGTTGGCTGTTCTTGTATTCCTTATTTGAATACTTTGTATATGAGCATGTTGATTGAATTAAAATGAATCACATGTTCTCAACCAAATAGTCGGCGTACCCCCGTTAGCACGCGGGGTATGCGAATTTCATATGCAGCAATTTTGCTGAGCCCGTAGGGGCACCGTTTTTATTTTCCAGGTACATGGAAGCTGATCACCGTTCGAGAGTAGGACGGGGTTGTTACTAAGCACGGGTAGTTGTTTAAGGAATTGTATTATTTGTATGTGGGAATTGTAAGACCGACCAATGTGGTCGACAGTTTGGGAAATTGTAAGTATAATACTCGTAATAGACATAATTGAAGTTGTATTGTCGAATATGGGATTGAAAGTTGTATTTGGTTGAGATTGATTAGTAAGAAGTATCGTTTGTTATAGAGTACTCGGTATAATAATCCATCAGACCGATAATGTATTTGAGTTGTATTGGATTTGGCCTTGTTAGTCACGTGGGTGACTAACGGTATTGTAATACCCTCCGTTGGTAGTTCGATTTCCGCTGCTATGGAGTTGGTAATTGAGGCGGGCTAGGAGTTAATGAATGGATTAGCGGTAGGGGTGTTACAAGAGAAGTGAAGCTTTTGGTGAGGGGAGCAAGAATATATAATTTATTTTTGATTTGGAGCATGGAGTTGGGGAAGCCATGGAAGAGCTTAAAAATCACCAGTCATGGGAGAAAGAGGGGGTGCCGGCTAAAGAAGAAAGAAAATGGGAGAGAGAGGGGGAAATGGAAGAAAGAGAGAAAAGAAAAGGTAGTTTTGTGCCTTTTTCTACTTTTTCCTTTTTGACTTTTATTCTTCTTATTTTCCAGCTAGTTTATTAAGTGAGAGGGGAGGGTGAGTCACACCCAAGAAAACTGGCCCCCTATATTAGTTGGACAGGGGCATTTTCGTCTTTTTACAAGAAACGCTCATAAACTCCCTGTTTTGGCACTATTCACTAACTGGGCCCGTTTTCTAGATTTTTCTCGTTTCTTTAATTTTAATGGTTCTTAAGCTTCCATTAATGTTTAATTATAGTTATATGATCAACTATAATTTTTACGGGTCTGTTTGACCACTTAAAGTCACGTTTCTGGGTTTTCTCGAAAAACGTGCTTTAAAGCCTAGTTAGTGTTTTTAACCCACTATATGGATCCGTTTTCTTCGGGAATTGTTCCCGCATGTTATTTAGGCATAATTACGCCTTAGGAATCCATCTAGGACCCTAATAGAGGTCCTATACCCCTATAGTTGCGTAACACACGTTTTTACGTTTTGTGCTTTTTACGCGTTTTCTCTTTTCTTTTGGCTTTACTTTCTTCACCAATATTCTTTAGGCACTATTAGGCCCTTAAATATCATATTAGAATACTTTAATCACCATTTTTAAGTTCGGGGTATTTCAATCTACCCCCTTAAAGAACTTTGCCCACAAAGTAGGTGAATCTAATATTGTTAGTCTCATAGGCATATCATATACCAAGGTCACAATCTATATAACCTTACCAACTCCACAAGTCAGTCGTTGTTCATGCTACACATACCACAAAACAAGTCTTAGCATGCATAGCAACCAAAAATACTCTTTTGTATTCTCTCCACGGGGTCGGTCCGAAGACAAGAAGGCATTACAGTCCTCAAATCCCATATTGAGTATTACACTGCCGATCCCTCAGGTACCGGTCACGTTGAACACTTACGCTTTATGGTTCATGGCCGTTTTATGACAAATGGGCACTTACTCTCTCTGGCCCACGGTCCCTTTGGTTCCGATCAAAACATTTGCATATCTAGATATCCTCAGGCACTCTAGGTCATCCAGACAAAGGACTTCTCTACGTCCCACTGCCCTTGGAAAAACACACACACTACCACCGTCCTACCAGTCAACTTAGGACTGTTGCTCGTCCAGTGCAGGGGTTTCAAAACTAATCATCACTCTCACCGTCCTACCGGTCAACTTAGGACCGTTGCTTGTCCGGTGTAGTGGTTTCAAAACTGGTTTTTGTTTTCAAATCTTGAAGAAATTCTTTTGAAAACTTCAATCAACTCCAAGTCCAATTTTGATGCTAACTGTATCTTTACTTAATCGTGATTATTTGTGACCACTTATAGGGAGCTTCAAGAATCATTCAACCCCAATGTGTTCAGCATCGGTGTTGAACTATCCTTCCACTCCAATTTGTGTTCGGTTTCCCTTGATCGCTAGCAAATAAAGTTCCACCTCCCACATCAGTTTCAAACAATCAAATAGTCAATCATTATTCATTTTCTATCTTTTACTCTTTCTAGTCACAATCACAAAACAATCCATTCCAATTTATCTCTAAATCATAGAACTTAGGTCATCCATCGTTCTCAATTTACTTCAAATTAATTTACCTAGGCATTCAATAATTATGGGATCATTTAATCAATTTCTTTACTTAATCATAACATACATCAACACAACTCCAAAGGATGGAACTCACTCCATCATCGTTCTCAAATCAAATCACTTAGGGAACTCGATTCCTACTAGGTTCTACATCTGTTTCATCACTAGTAGAAAAAAGATTTTAAATGAAACACTTTAAACCACGGTTAATCACATAACCGTCATTTAAAAGTTTTAAACCACGGTTATTAGAATAACCGTCACAAAAATTCTCGGCGGGAGATTTTATACCACGGAACTAGGTGAAACCGTCGTATATAGCTTGACGCGTTGCATTTTATACCACGGCTCTGGGTGGAACCGTCGTATTATATACCACGGTTCTGTGTGGAACCGTGGTATATAGCTTGACGCGTTGTATTATATACCACGGTTCTGTGTGGAACCGTGGTATATAGCTTGACGCGTTGTATTTTAAACCACGGTTTTGTCAAAACCGTCGTTTATAGTCGTGGTCAAACACTTTAAATGACGGTTTCTTGGTATAACCGTGGTATATAGTCTAAGCGGGAATTCAAATTTTTGGCGAAAATTAACGTGGCTCTTTCTCTTTCTCTTATTATATATATTCTCTCTCATTGTTTTACAACCAATTAACACTGTCGAACAAGGAACACATATATGCTCTGCAACTCTTCTTCTTCTTCTTCTTCTTCAACTCGCAGTAATTTTTGCAACCCACCGGCGAACATGCTCTTCGCCATACTGAAAAACAAGGAACACATGTTGCGCCTCTTCACTGTAATTTTTGCAAACCTAACCGGCGAACAAGGACATGCTCTGCGCCTCTTGTTTTCACGGTAATTTTTGCAACCCACACTAACGAACAAGGAACACATGCTCTACGCCTCTTCTTCACTGTAATTTTTTGCAACCCTAACCGGCGAACAGCTCCGCCCCCTCTCATTCTCTTTCACGGTAATTTTGCAACCTACCGACGAACAAGGAACTTAATACGACTTCACTCATTATTTAGCAACCATAATTCACAAACAAGGAACATACATGTTCTGGCCTCTTCATTCTCTTCTGTCTGCGCTCTCTGTTGAGAAATTACCATTGAAGGTGGCGCCGCTAAATCGCCGGCGAACTGGAAAAAAATTCACAGACTATAAACCACGGTTTTATGTATAACCGTGGTTTATTATTGATTTTATACACTATATACCACGGTTTTAAGAATAACCGTCATTTATAACACACTTATACCACGGTTCTATGCGGAACCGTCATTTATAACACACTTTATACCACGGTTCTGACTCCCAACCGTGGTATAAAGTCAATGAAATATCGCGGGAGAAGGGGTCTTAAACGACGGTTTCGACCAACCGTGGTTTTTTCGCTTACTGTAAACGACGGTTATGAACCGTCATTTATAGCTATTTGTTAATATACGACGTAAGCATAAACCACGGTTCCTAACCGTGGTATATAGGCAAAATAACCGTGGTTAAAAACATTTTCTGCACTAGTGCATACCGATTCATACTCATCATATCTCATGTCTAATCTCAAATAGACAAATATCATAGAGATTTTAATTCCCCTGGAGTTTCTCTACTGTAACACCCCTACCGCTAATACCGTCATTACTGTACAAATACTTACCTTCGCAGCGGATATTACTTACTCAACGGCGGGTGTACAATGCCATTAGTCACCCACGTGACTAACAAGGCGGATTACAATACTACTTACTATCGGTCTGATGAATATGAACATACCGAGTGCTCTACACAATACATTACTTTCCCTTGCATACCAATCCATAATTCGATACAACTCCAATACAATACTATACCGAGCATACTACAATCCTTACATTACCGATACAGTTTAGACGTCCAAATTCATACTACGTTACAAATACAATTCCCTTTCCTCAACTACCCATGCTTATGTAGCAGTCCCCGTCCTACTCTCTCGAACGGTGAACAGCTTCGGTACCTGCACACTAAAAACGGTCCCCCTAGGGGGTCAGCTTACGCTGCATATGAAATCCGCATATACCGCGTGCTAACCGCGGTACGCCGACTACTTTGGGTCGGATATACATGGAGTTCATTTTACATGCATACATACATACTCATACTACAATAATACAATCAGAGATACCTACATAAATATACAAGTTCAATACTTACTACGGAAGACAATTCAGTAGTCAACCATTCGTATTTGTTATACATTCATTGCTCTTCGTACTGTGTTCGATATTCGTTACTCTACTCATACTTACTCCTTACTCTTGCATACTCATCACTCCATGTTCAATACCTTACTCGTACACGATCCTTACTCTGTACTCGTTATTGTACTGGTGCATACTCACTACTCAATTCTCCATACTTACTCTTACATACTCAATACTCTATACTTACTCATACGTACTCAATACTCGGTACTCATTACATACTCATACTTGCTCCTTACTCGATACTCATTACTTTACTCATACATACGCAGTACTCATTACTCATTACTTTGGTCTCTGGGCGGAGTCATACACAAGACTCGCCACCGGACCTACAATACGAGGGCTATACACTTAGCTCCTCAAATACTCAATGTCCGTTCTTACCGGACTACTCAAATTCCCAACACTCTTCTCTCAGAGCACAATGCAATCTCATGGATTAGCCTAGAAGTATCTCTCTTGATAACCTCTGTTAGCTTGGGGAATTACCACCGTCTAGTATCCTCAGATTTAAGGGTTTCCCCAACATATCGAATACTCTCATGTTCGGGACATACTTACATCAGTCGGGTCCTCTCATAATGGGTCGACTAATTGCTAAGGGGTTTGGAGATCCCTCATCATTCTTTACTACTCTCATGGTTCATGTTTGCACCAAGATTATTTCCTCTAATATAGGTTACGTAGGTACTTCCACTACTTTTGTTTGTGGATTATTCATTTCGTTTCTCCTACCGTTATCGGAAGGTTATTACTCCCGTACACTCTCTCACATTCTA
The DNA here is from genome assembly GCA_023374045.1 of Limonium bicolor. Taxonomy (NCBI): domain Eukaryota; kingdom Viridiplantae; phylum Streptophyta; class Magnoliopsida; order Caryophyllales; family Plumbaginaceae; genus Limonium; species Limonium bicolor. Next base: position 497,093,396 of record CM041776.1, read on the forward strand.
GTGAGTTCATTGGTTTACGTTATCGTTTATTGGTTCGTTGGTTTAGTGCATTGCTACGGTTCCATTAATTCACACATGACTCTCACTACGAGTCATTACACAATAAGACTCATCTATGAGTCGGTCTACGCACTAAGTAAAGCCACACAATCAATCAAGAAGGTTAGCTCAATCAACATACAGCAAAACATATAATGAAAGGCAATAAACCGTTTTCATGCTTTAGTCTTGATTAGCCGGCATACAGCACACAAATCAACGTAACTCGGTTAGCATACGGGGCATGAGGAAATCATACCTTTCACCGGAGTTAGCTTTAACCCGTGTTCCCTTGTTCCTTGGTTCACACTTGTTCCACTGATAATGTTTCAACATTATTATTAATACTATACTCTTACGATACACAAATAATTACTACTCCCGTACTTACCCCGTTATCCCGGTGTACTTAATGTTCTTATACTCTCAACTTGCTTGGTTACTTTTACACTTGTTTTCATACTCATATACTTACTTTCTTACCTTTATTATTTCAATTGTAGTGTTCTACTACATATATATGCATATATGTGTATAGGCATATATATATATACATATGATTATTATAATCATATAGTAATAATATATTTTTTTTACTCGACCGGACTTGCGACCGACCTTGCAAGTCCGGTCCATTCCAGTAGCTACCAGTACGGGAAATTTTCTAGCTCGACCGAACTTGCAAGTCCGGTCGCAAGTTCGGTCCATTCCAGTAGCTTGCATTACGGGAATTTTTCTGGCCGACTAAACTTGCAAGTCCGGTCGCAAGTTCGGTCCATTCCAGAAGGTTTCTGACGGGAGAATTTTCTGGTCCGACCGAACTTGCATGTCCGGTCGCAAGTCCGGTCGATTCCAGAAGGTTTCCCGTCTTTGTAAATCTGGGCTCGACCGAACTTGCAAGTCTGGTCGCAAGTCCGGTCCGGCCCAGTACTTCAGTTTTAAAATCTGTTTTCAGTCCTCTCTTTTACCCATTACTTCCCCAATCTTCCTACATGTAATCCCGCATGTTTAAACACTATCTAGGTCCTCCAAATTACCTTAGTTCATCCAATAATTCCTTACTCTTCTCTAAATCCACATACACAATTTCCTCACTTCTTTTCCAACACTTGTAACAGTTTTTGTTACCCTTATGCTACAGATTTCTAAACCAACTTCTACCATCCAATACTCCTACTACTAATGCCATTTCTAGCATCCCAAATATATTCCCAAACCATTACCATGCCTTAACCCAAGTCCAACATCTATTTCACTACATCTTGCCTTCTAATTTTTCTCTAGCTTCTCCAATACATTCTCATCACTTCTTGCTACAGATTTTTATATACTTGATCCTTATCCTCCAATTACCAATCCATGGTCATTAAGCATCTCCACTAACCCCAATACATTCCTTGGTTCTCCCTCTCACCAAGTCACCCTTTAATGCACAATTCCTACCAAAATTTTGCCATAGTTCACCTTCTTTTCTTACATCCTCAAATACACATTCTCTTTTCAAGTTCAACCTAAAGCTAGCCACACCCAACAAGGGTCCTACCAGCACACGTACAAAAATCCTAATACACCAATGTTCCTCAATCACATTACCAATACCTCATTATTCCTCAAATAGCATTACTAATATACATACACCTTTCTTTTGGCTCTAAGGCCTACAAATCCACACATTTGCTCACTAGTACTCAAATTTCCACAAACTACAATACCAATACAATAATTTGGGTTCTTTAAATATTTTACCCATTCCCATTACTCTAATGCAATAGAATTTTCATTAGGAAGGGGCTCTTACCTTGAGCTTATACTTCCTTCTTTTCTTTTCCATTTCTCCTCTTGCTCTCTTTCTTGTCCAAACCGGTTTTATGGGGAATGGAGTTGCCAAACTCCATTCCCATCACCCAAGCACACAAAGACAAGCATGATTAATTTACTAGCCCTCACATTAACACTAATTCATTGAAGTGTTTGAAATACAAATTCTAGGGTTTACCTTTGGAGTGCTTTAGGAGGGGTTTTAGCCCTTGGTTCAAGAAGGTGTTCTCACCACCATTGGAGGGTTGAAGCAAAGCTCCAAAACAAGAGGAAAAACAAGGTAAGAGAGAGACCAAAAATCGGCCATACTAAGAGATGAAGAAAAGTGAGGTCTTTCATGGAGATTTTTACCTTGTTGGAAAGAGGAGACTCCAAGCTTCACAATGGTGTGCTTTTCTCTTCAAATGGGGAAAACCCATGGAGATGAAACACATCCTTTTCGAATTTTGAAAAGATAGAAATGTAGAGGAGGATGAGGGGATTACAAATATGTAATTATTTTTAAGTTTGGAGCATGAATGGAGCTTGTACAAGGAGAGGAAGTTGAGGCAGCCATGGAGGCTCCATTTTCGCCCAGCACAGCGAGAGAGAGGGAAGAAAATCGGTGGAGAGAGGTGAGGAAGAAGAAGAAAAGTGAGAGGAGAGAGAGGGAGGGAAGTGTTTTATGTTTTTGCTTTTTACTTTCCTCTCTCTTCCTTCTCTTTCTTTCTTTCTTTATTACTAGCTTAGAGTGTGTGTGAGTGGGTTGACTCCCTTAATAGAAACCGGCCCCACTATATTAGTAAGCTGGAGCGTTTTTCGTCTTTTACAGAAAACGCTTGTTATTTTACCCGGTTTGGATACTATTTACTAACCGGGCCCGTTTTCCGGAATTTTCTCGTTTCTTTATTTTCATTGGCTATTAAGCTTCCATAAACGCTTAATAATTATTATTTAATGATTTATAATTTTTACGGGTCTGTTTGACCACTTAAAGTCACGTTTTCGGGTTTCCTCGAAAAACGTGCGCTAAAGCTCTTTTAGCGTTTTAATATATTTCTTGGATCCGTTTTCTTCGGGAATCATCCCCGTATACTAATTAGGCATGAATAATCCTTAGGAATACTTACGATACTATAACCGAGGTCTCGTACCTCCTATGGTTATTTAACGCTCATTTTAGCGTTTTCCGCTTTCTAAGCGTTTTTCTCATTTCTTTTTGGATTTATTTTCTTTACCAAAATTACTTAGGCACTATTAGGCCCTTAAATACTATATTAGAATAATATAATCACCATATTTAAGTTCGGGGTATTTCATCTACTCTCTTCCACTTGTATACTCACACCCGAGTTAACAAGATAAGTATATTCATATACATGGTATTCGCATGTCTTGTGCGCAATAACTATAATTACACAATGAATGAATACATATGTTTATGTAACATAAGTACCAATCATCAAAACAAATTCTTTTGCGCTATGCGCATCATAGTTTACGCACTTGATACGTAAAACATACGTTAAACGGTTTTTCGCTCTACCCCCCTTAAAAGGGATTACGCCCACGTAATCTACCATATGTCATTATTGAACATTGGTCTAAGGCATTCAGCCGTCAAGAAGTGTTTTAGCTTCCATACGGTCTATTATACAATGTTCTTTGGTCAAAGGGTCTTAACCATATTTACAGTTTAGTCCCTGCACCAAGAATTTTCATTGAAGTTTGTTAACTCACAACCGGTTTCGGTTCTAGCCTCTCAGGATTCAAGGCATTGATAATTGGTCATTTACTCATATTCGCTAGGTATATTTAACCTTAAGAATTATGGCCCACTAGCTTCTGCTGCACGACCCTGATAACTTAGAGCTTGGTTAGCCCTTTTTGTTATTCTCAATGTATTACACATCTCCCTTCTATCTCTTTCGTCTTGGGAGTAAAGGTCTCTCAATCGACGCGTGATATTTCTTACCGTATGCGAATTCGATGAGTTATAGATTTTCTATCCAGTTCTTTGGAAATCTATTTTGTATACCGTTGTATACCTTCATGATTATTCACTTGGTTCCCCCGACTTATTGTCGGTTGAGGTTAAGCTACTACCTAACGTGTAGTGCTTCCTCTATTGTTAATGGCTCCTGAATTATGTTCACTTATCCGATTTTGTACAAGGGTTCGTTTATTTGTATTACCTTGCATTTCTATGCTTCGGTCCTCTTAGCTTTCTTAAGTTTCCTTCCGCTTTTATTCTAGTGGAATTCATTTCTTTTGATTGTTAGTGTGTCCAACCCTCTTCGTGCTTCTTGGCCAAGGGCCGCACGGTTGTTTCTTATGCTTTAGCTTAACTGGCTTGTGCCGTGTTCATTGGTATGTTTGTACACCTTCCGTATCCGGTACGTTTTGGTTATTTAACAATCGGGTGCTTTTGTCCCAAAGCTTGTTGCTTCATTTATCAATTTGATCCTCTAGGGATGCGCTTTCAGTTCCTTATGCAATTGCAATAGGAATGAACAATGCCTTCCTCGTGAGGTCTTTCGTCACAAGGTATAGGCTATTGGCTTCACTGCCTAGTCTATCTACCATCTCTTGTTTTCTTATCTCCACCGAGTTTACTCATAATTCAGTTTGTTCTCCATGTCATCGTCTGACTATATTCTCATATTGGTCACTTACTGTGCACCATGTTCTCGTTGCTTCTACAACATTGATTACACGGCGTCCGCTGCTATGTTAGCTTTGGCTCATGTACTTCCACCATATGTACTATGGTTTGCCATTTACTTGGCTGATTGCGGAATATACCATTCCTTAAGTTTCTATGCTCCTTGAGCGTGTTTCACTCTATACTTTACATTATACACATACAGTGTTTCTTCTACCCGATTACTCTTTCGGTTTCCAACCATTGCTATAAAAGCTTCTTCCTTCTTACCAGTCTTGAAAATCTCTCCTTTATTATTCAAATTATTCCTTGGCAATAGCCACATGCTCATGCTTTGATATATTACTGAGTGGAATCCTCTTTCTGAAGGGTCCACATATTCACCGCTCTAACGGTATCACAATAACGAGGGGTATCCCCACTCTTATAATGAGTGGTTTGTTCTCCGCTCTATACATTTGTATAAAATGCTCTTTTCTCTTACTGGTGCCATTCTCGGCATTTCTTCTCATGACTCTTAATTGGTTTTGCAACCGTTGACTTTACGCATTACAGTTAGTTCACGACTTATAAGCCACGTTGCCTCGAGCTCTGCTCATTATAGGTTATTCATACAAGTTCCTACTACTCTGTATACCATCAGGTGGTTTGGGGGTAATACTGGGCTCCTTGATACGGTTATTACTCACGCTTCCGTTCATGGGTGATCCCTTAGGCAATTTGATATTAATCCGTGCCTCTTATCAATTTAGGGTACTTCCTGTTAAGTAGGATCCTTTAGGTGTTTAGAACTGAGTATTTGTTTTGCTCTCGTGTATGTATCATGATATTTCGTTCAACTGTTGTTGACTCCAGCACTCTTCCGGAATTGTTCCTGGGTGTTTCTGAGTTACGCCATTCGTCTGGCTTATGTCTATGAGTGTGTTCAATCAACTACACTGCCTTGCGGTACCGTATACTGAACTTTCCCGTTTGGGGTTATAACGTTTCCCGTTCTTAGGGTTGTAATGTCTCCCGTTCTTGGGTAGACCCTTAATGCTTTCTCTTTGCATTCTTGGCTGGATTTACTATCCTCTATAGTGAAGAATAATACTTCCCCATAGTCTGGGTGATTGTTCTGGGAGTTTTATCCCGTTCGTGGCACATTAACGTGTCCATGTTAGGCATCTGCCTTGCTGTTGTTAGGCTGGGTATTCCTTCCAGCTATCATGCATTTGCTTCGAAATTCTTGAGATGTATCCAATGTTTTAACTCAATAACTAGTGATTCTCGCACTTTCTAACTCTTAATCATTTCCTTAGATGAATTCTCTGATTCCTTTATACTTGTTAGCTTAACTGAGTTCCTTCCCTTCGATCGTCCAAGGTGTCCATCTGTTCTGGTTTAAACTTACCTTACTGTCCGTAGTACAAAGTTGACTACTTCACGTGTTTCGTACACTACTTGTATACATATGTGGGGTACCATACTGATACATTACTACTTACCCGACTAACCTATAAGTAAGTCTGTCAGGCCCGCAAGCTCCTATTGGAGTGCAGTTTGTCCCTTATCTCATTTTAGTACACTTGTAGTGTTCGTTAAACGCCTAAGTGAAGTATTCTGTTGTCAACTCCTCTTATATCGCCCTATGATATCCTACTGTGATCCTTCTAGTTTAGTTTTTAAAATCTGGGGTTTGAAAGAAATATTTGAGTTTAAAAGAAAATGTTGGGTTCAGAAGAAAATTTTTCATGGTATTACCATGCCTTGTGGTCTCGATCAAGTCTAGCTTCTTGCCGACTGGTACATTCTCTTAGTACAATGGTTAGGCCGTCAGGCCCTTCGGACGTTTCGTTCTTCAAGTTCTTAGGATTTATGATCCTATAATTGCTCCATTCGTCATCGTGGTACTTCATAAGTACTTGTTGTTTGTTAAAAGTTTTCCCGAACAGCCCTGTTATTACTGCACTTGTCATGGCAAGTGCGCCATGCAGGTGGTTTTTGGGTTAACCTATACCGTTACAGTATTGTTTCCATGCGTATTTTGTAGCCTTGTTGGCTCTTCCTTTGATCTTTAGTCTTGATAATCAATCTTCTGAGCTGCTTCTCATTTGTATTGACATAGTACTCATTAATCAGGTGTTTCTCCATTCTTGGAGACCCCTATTTACTTAGTTTTGCGTCATTCCTTGTTGCTCGGTTCCACACCTTTACCGTGGTTACCAAGACTTAACTAGTTTAGGCACTACTTCTGTAGTCCTACCGGAGTGTATTCCGTAATGTTCTCGTAGTTGTCTGAGCTATATCAGCCAGGTATTGGAATCTCTTTGGCATTGTAGTTTTGAAGTTAACCACTCCCGACTTTTTCCTTAGTCAGTTAGTATACCGTTGGTGGTATTATTTAGCTGTAGCGGTCCCGCAGACTCGTGTCTCGGGTTTTGTTACTGCTTCTTTTCCACTTTGCTGCACGGTTGGTGCTTTCCTTCTTGCCGGGCAAGCAGGGTTCTCATGACTGCTAAGCATGTCGCCCCATGCTGTTGTAAATTTCACTCTCCTTATGGTTAGGATTCTCAGTCTTCCGTTATTAAGTACGGGGATTACTGTTCAAACAGAATCGTCTCCGGGGTTTTCGGTTCTTGGAATCTACCGTATGACAGGTTCTATGTTCTTACCGAAATATTTCGTAACTACCAGATCGGGTTTTCCCGAGTAAGAGCGGACTTTCCGTCTCTCTGGCGTTCATCCCCGAGCTTTTTAACGGGGGACGTGGAGGGCGGGTTTGATATTGTAGGTTTCCCATTCATACTGGCAGTTCCTGTCTAGCGTATCTCTCACGTTATCACTCAACCCTTAGTCCTAAGTCTCTAGTTCCTAACTCGGTATTTCCAGTCATCAGAGCGAAGTATCGCTCTGATATCACTTTTTGTAACACCCCTACCGCTAATCCCGTCATTAACACATAATCACCTCATTAATCAATACAATCGCAACGGATAATCTAACACAACCGGCGGGTGAAACAAAGCCGTTATCCATCCACGTGGCTAACAAGGCCTAACTCAATACAGCATCGGTCTGATGGACTGGAATAACCGAGTACTTTAAACAAATACAATTCATTCCATTTCTAACTGAGTCACATAATACAATCCTCTTCAATTCTCAACTATACCGAGTCTAATACATAACGGATGCCGATGACACTTTCGGTCTTACTCCTCGTTCAAATACATAAGTAAATTTAAAATCTAACTACCCATGCTTAACCACCATTCCCGTCCTACTCTCGAACGGTATCATCGTCGGTGTACCTGCAAAATAATGGATGGCCCCAAAGGGGCTCAGCACCTTTGCTGGTATGGTAGTCGTGCAACCCGCTACTACCGGGTCACACCCAACTAATTCTCATCTTAACATGCGATTGATTTTATTTAAATCAAAACATGAAGTGCAATAAACATACAACATGCTCGCATTCATACAAGTATTCACACTAAGAATATAATCACAAACTAACACATTAAGTTAGTTAATTTATTTATCTTGCTCTTTAGGCCTTGAGGATTTCTACCTCACTAACGCCTCTTTCTCTTTGTTCAATACCTTATCCATTCTCTTCGGATACTTTACTTGTTCTCTTAGTTAAATAGACACTACCGGTTTCATTCTTACTTTCTTAATTACTCTTCTCTTGAATAGTACTCAAGCCAATACACATGGCCTCCGGGCAGAGTCATACACAAGACTCACCACCGGGCTTTCAAGCCTAGTCTTACTTCCCCGATTTCTACCCTACTCTAGGTCTAGCATGGTGGGAAGGTTCAACTAGCTACTGGAACTACTCTCTTAGTTCCTTACTTACACAAATGTCCGTATCTCTACCGAACTTCTCATATTCCCAAATACTCCTCTCTTAGAGTCTTAACATATTTGTTTTTGTTAGTCTAGAAGCATCAATCTCGATGTCATCTAATGACTTAGGGAATTTTTCTCAAGTTCTGGTATTCTCAGATTTAAGGGTTACCCCAACATTTCGAATACTTATTCTTTCGGGTCATTTCCTCATACCGGGTGGAATCCTCATATAGGAGGTCGACTATCTCTTAAAGGAGTTTGATGGTCTCTTATATCTCTTTTACTTTTCTCATGAGTTCATATCTTTGAACTATCTAGTTCTCTTAATAGAGGTTCTTTATATCTTTCCACTATTAATTATTCCGTGGATTGTTTCACTCGGTTCTCTAATCGTTAACGGGAGTTTACTAATCCCGTACCTATCTCTCACGTTCTAGTGAGTTCATAAGGTTGCATTATCGTTATTCTCTAATCGATAGTTCATGTGTGTTTTCCACGTTTACGTTGTTTATGGAACGATTCTTTCTATGAGTCACTAACCAATCATTACCCATTTACGGGTCGGTCTACAACATTAAGTTAGACCACACAATCACACAAGGTTGGTTAGCACATACCACATGTATCAAGATACATAACAATGCAATAAACATTTTTCATGCATTTATCTTATTAGGTCGGCACACAAGCAAACAACACACAAGCCGAGAGGACTCGGCAGGACACAAGTTGCAAGAAAACCATACCTTTCACCATGGCATTACTCTACCATGTCGTCTTACGTTCCTCAGGTTGTTCTCGAATTTCTGATAACATTTCGAATGTTTCTATTAACATTAAGGTAATACGGTATGTACTTGACTATTATTCCCGTAGTTAACCCCGTCCGTTATCCCGTTACTCTTAATCTTGCTCAAGTGTTCTTAAGTTCTCAACTTCATCATTCACTTCTCATACTTGTTTATACTTTTAAGGACCTTTACATGTCACCAAACAAGTCCTAAACATCATCTAAAACCATTACCAATCAATCCCCACCTTTTAAGGCCTTTAAAACACTCACGGTGAAATTCTAGGGGTGGTCCGGGACTTGGTCTGGCCCTAAGTCCCGAACCAATGTTGTTTCTAACTCTCGGCTGATTTTCTTACCTGGTCCGGGTCCTAGTCCTGGACTATGGTCCCGGACCAATACACTAGCTCACTCTCGCCCTGTTTTCAAGGGTGGTCCGGGACTTGGTCCAGCCCCTAAGTCCCGGACCCTGCTAAAAAGCTGCTAAAATTACATTCCCCAAATCCAACCTTAATCCTCACTCAATCTTTTCCTAATCTTTCCACATGTTTCCAAACATGTTTTAACACCTTAAACACTCCTTAAACCTTCTTAAATCATTGCTTAACTCTTTACTCAATCTTGGTCAATTCTACAATTTCCATTTCTCATTTTCAACACTTATGCACACTAGTGCATTACCAAACTTCCCTTGATAGTTTTTACCTTATTCTCATCCCATTTGACCATTCCCAATTCCTCCAAGACAAATGCATTTCTATTGCCCAAGTTCACTCCCCATTTTCAAGGCTAACGCTCTAGTTCTTCTCTAACAAGTCCAAGACACTCATACACTAGTTTTGCTACAGATTTTCACACTATTCTTCAAGATCCTTCAACCATCATTTTAAGGTGACTAACCAACTCAACTCAACCCTATAAACACCTAGGTCCCCCAATTCATAAGGTCACTTTAAACACTCCATTTCTATAGAAATTTTGTCATAGTTCACCTACAATTCTAACATTCCCAAATGCATCATTTCATCCATTTCCTAATCCATTCACTAGCCACATCCATAAAGGATCCTACCAGCACACATGTCACCCAATTCTCATCCACAATTCGTCAAATTACATTATAATGCAATAATCACAACACACTTGGCTCCAAGGCCCTTAAATCACCACAAATTCTCAATTCTCTCTTAAATCACCCGCATACATTCCTAGAATATATTTGGTTCATTCATTAGATTTCCTATCCCATAATTTCTAGAGCATTCAAGATAGATATTAGGGTAGCTTAATTACCTTAAGTTCTCAAGTGCTCTTTTTCACTTCTCTTCTGCTCTTCTCCATTTCTCTTGACTCCAATATCGACAAAGGGGCAAATCAAATGCCAAGAACTCTAAATTACTATTCAAAGAGGGAATGGGGCTAAGTAAAAACACTTAGACACATTGAAATAGCCCTAGGATTCATGAAAAGGCTTAAAGCACAAATTTAGGGCTTACCTTTGGAAGCTCTTGCATGGTTTTCAATCATGGATCAAAGGAGGGCTTTCAACCACCATTTAAGGCTAAGAAAATTGATCAAACAAAGAAATAAAAATGCCACATTAAGGGCTGAAATCGGCCAAGGTAAGACAATGGAGAAAAATGAGTTTTCTTGGATTTTTCTTACCTTGAATGAAAGAGGAGACTCCCTAGCTCCATAAAATGTGATTTCTTGTTCAAATGGGACTATACCCATGGAGGTCAACTTCATATTTTGAAGATTTTGAAAAGAGAGAAGTGAAGCTCTTGGTGAGGGGAGCAAGAATATATAATTTATTTTTGATTTGGAGCATGGAGTTGGATAGGGCAAGAGGAGAAAGATGAGGAAGCCATGGAAGAGCTTCAAAAAAGCCAGCCATGGGAGAAAGAAAGGGCTGCCGACTTAAGAAGAAAGAAAATGAGAGAAAGAGGGGGAAATGGAAGAGAGAAGAAAAGGTAGTTTTGTACCTTTTTATACCTTTTCCTTTTTGACTTTTCTTCTTCTTATTGTCCAGCTAGTTTATTAAGTGAGAGGGGAGGGTGTGTCACACCCAAGAAAACCAGCCCCCTATATTAGTTGGACAGGGGCGTTTTCGTCTTTTTACAAGAAACACTCCTAAACTCCCGGTTTTGGCACTATGCACTAACCGGGCCCATTTTCCGGATTTTTCTTGTTTGTTTAATTTTAATGGTTCTTAAGCTTTCAGTAATGTTTAATTATAGTTATATGATCAACTATAATTTTTACGTGTCCGTTTGACCACTTAAAGTCACGTTTCCGGGTTTTCTCGAAAAACGTGCTTTAAAGCCTCATTTGCATTTTTAACCCACTATATGGATCCGTTTTCTTTGGAAATTGTTCCCACATATTATTTAGGAATAATTACGCATTAGGAATCCATCTAGGACCCTAATAAAGGTCCTATACCCCTATAGTTACGTAACACTCGTTTTTACGTTTTGTACTTTTTACGCGTTTTCTCTTTTCTTTTGGCTTTACTTTCTTCACAAATATTCTTTAGGCACTATTAGGCCCTTAATATCATTTTAGAATACTTTAATCATCATTTTTAAGTTCGGGATATTTCAATTAAAATCATAAAATGTCATCATAAATTTTATAAAAGTTCATGAAATATTACTATAGTCATTGTTAAAAAGAAAAAAAAGACAAAAATAACTCTATTAATTAACACAATACTTTTAAACTTCACAATATACCCCTAAGTGTTAAAAAATTCACAAAATTTCACAAAAAATTCAAAATACTATATAATTGTAGAAAAATTGAAAAAACTTATAAGATATTTTAAAAAGTATATTTCATAGATTTTTTATTATTTAGTACCATAACAAATAATATATAATTTTAAACACATAATTCATACCCATTTATATCAATTAAGTATCATAATTTATACCATACACTTTTAAATTATTTTTTTCTACCAAATTGAGCTGTTTATAAAAAAAAGTTGCATTATATTTGTAACTACTATTCATAAAATTATTTTAAATATTTATATTCTATTTTGTGGATAACTTTATGACATAGTATTTGTAGATAACAACAAATGTTATGTCATAAAGTTATCTGTAAAATAGAATATGTTATTAAAAAATATAAATTTTCTAAATATCAGTACAAAATATAAATAATTTATTTTCAATAAATAAATAAATGTTTGTTCAAAATAAATTATATTTTTTTAACTAATATTCAGGATAAATATTTTAAACACTTATATTTCATTTTGAAGATAACTTTATGATAATATCATAAAATATAAAAACAAATAAATATTTCATTTTTTAAAATTTATTCAGAACCATAAAAAGAATGTCATGTTCTAAAAAACTAATTTATACAAATTTTTATACCAATTAAATACCATAATTTATACCAAATAAGTACCATAATTTTTACCATATATTTTTTAATTATTGTTTTCTATCAATTTAAATTATTTCTTCAAAGTAAATTATTTATATTTTTCTAACTTATATTTAGACATTTTAGTTTTTAAAATTTATGTTCTATTTTCCAGATAAGTTTATGACATAATATTTTTTTTATCGAGAAAATATCATGTCATAAAGTTATCTACAAAATAGAATATAATTTTTTTTAAAAAATTCTGTATATTACTTAAAAAATAGAATATAATTTATATTAAATAATTAATTTAAAGTTTTTAGAAAAAAAGGTAATTTAGAAATGTATGATACTTAATTGGTATAAATTATGGTACTTAATTGATATAAAAATTATTGTAATTGACTTAAAATCTATAGTGGGCTGGACTTGCAATTATAGGGCCCCTCATTGGTATAAAAATTACTTGTAATTGGACCGTTGGGGGTGCGGGGCCCGCGACATAGTACGGTATGGGCTTTGGGCCCGTATCGAGTTTTTTTATGAGTTTATGGCTATAAGTAGACGGTTGTTTTAGGGTTGTAAATAGATTCTTTTGCATAGATCGATTAATACTAAACCCTAAAACACAGTTTCCTCAATATGGTTCTTCGATCTCTACATCTTTCCTTTTCGTTTTCTTCTCAAATTTCACTCCATTTTACAACAAAAATATTTTAAAAATTTATATTCTATTTTTTAGATAACTTTATGACATAATATTTTGTCGATAACAACAAATATTATGTTAAATAATGTTATCTGTAAAATAGAACATAAATGCTACTATATTTTTGGCTAATTCATGAAATGTCACTAAAAAAAGAAAGTCACGAATGTCACTATATTTTTGCAAAAGTCCATGAAATGCCACTATGTCATCGCTCAGAAGTAAAAATGATAGAAACACCCCTAATAGTTAACAAAGTACTTTTAAAGTTCACAATATGCCCATAAGTGTTAAAAATTCACTAAAATTCACAAAAAATTTGATATACTATAAAAATATAGGTAACTACAAAAAATATTTAAAATATTATAAAAATTTATAAAAATAAATAAAACTAGCATTAAAATTTCATAAAACATAAAAAAGTAAATATTTCTTATATTTTTTTTCAAATTATTTAGTACCATAAAATAATATAAATTTTTTAAAAGATAATTTATACTAATTTTTCTTCAAATTTAGACCAATATAGTATCATAATTTATACCAATTAATTACCATAATTTATACCAGTTAATAACCATGATTTTTACCATACATTATAAATTATTTTTTTCTACCAATTTAAATGATTTATTCACAAAAATATTTTAAATTTTTAACTAATATTTGGAAGATTATTTTGTCAAGTTTATATTCAATTTTGCTGATGACTTTGTGAAATAATATAATTTATTTTGATTAAACAATTTAAATTGATAAAAAAAGATAATTTGAAAATGTATGGTAGAAATTATGGTAGTTAATTGGTATAAGTTATGGTGCTTAATTGCTAGAAAAATTAGTACTAGTCATAATTTATACCAATTATCTACCAATTAAGCACCATAACTAGTACCAATTAAGTATCATAATTTGTACCATACATTTTCAAATTATCTTTGTTTTTTTAAAATTTAATTATTTATTCGAAATAAATTATATTATGTCCTAAAGTCATCTGCAAGATAGAATATAATTTTAAAAATTAATTTTCCAAATATTAATTAAAAATAATTTGAATAAATAATTTCATTTGGTAGCAAAAATAATTTAAAATTGTATGGTAATTAATTGGTACAAATTATCGTAATTAATTGGTATAAATTATGGTACTATATTCGTCTAAATTTAAATAAATATTTATATATATATATATCATTTAATATATAAAATATTTATAAATATTACTTACAATTTAATTAAATATTTTTAAATAATATTAATAATATTATTTAAAATGTAAATACTATAAAATTACAAATTATTAATATATAGTATATATAATTTATAAATATTTATTTTATTATTTACAATTTTAAAAATATTTTGTAATATATATTAATAAATATTATTTATAACTTAAATACTATAAAACTATAAAATAAATATTATATACAGATAAATTTTAAAAATTTTATATATAGTATATATCATGTATAATTTTAAACTATTTATATCTGCTATTTAATTTATTTAAATATTAGTATATGTTACATACAAATTAGATGAATATTAATATATATTATTCATAATGTAAATAAGTATTAACACTTCTCTGTTTGGAACCAAACAACAACAAAGACAATCATTAAGAATTTTATTCCGTTTCCGTATAGAATCAAATAGACTTCTTGATTTGGGGAACCTCTTTCCTTTCCTTCTCATTCTCTTTCGTGATTTGATTCTGTTTCCTCATCTCGTAGTGAACGCATGCATTTTATTCTTTGTTGATTTGTTAACTAATAGATGTATTTTTGTCTTTTTTCTTTCTGGTCAATGACATTAGTGATATTCAATGGACTTTTAAAAAATATATATTGATATTTTATGATTTTATATTTTTTAGTGACATTTCATGAATTAACAAAAATATAGTACCATTTCATAAGATTTCCCTATTTTAATGACATTATGAATTAACAAAAAAATATAGTGAAATTTGAGCAAGGGCCGTAAATGATTCTGGAACCGGGAGAACTTTGATTCCGGGAGTAGCGATAGCGTGTCGGGTTACGACTGCGTGAAATAACGGGAAAAGAAGAGCGTCTCGGTACAAGAAGTCTTCCCTGTTTCCACAGCTCCCCCGTCTTCCTTTTTCCTTCTTCTCCATCGTTCGTCATTCGGCCCATTTCCCTTTGTCTCCTCCCCTTGTCTCGCGGGTGGTAAAATCCTCGTCTTCGCCGTTGTCACTACCACCGACCCTCATTTCCACCCAGTTCTTCGGATTGGGATTTGGTTCTGCGCAGAAGCTCCTCAGAGTATGATATTTTCTCTTGTGTTGAACTGTACGCTCGACCATTCTTCGAATCAAAGGATTGATTCTGTTTTCGATCGTGTCTTATGAAATTTGTACTTAAAGTTAAATGTGTGCTGTTACGGTGGGAATATACCATGGTGGATTTATTAATTCTAGGGTTTTCTGATATATATGTGCAATGTGTGTGAGATTTGTGCTAGATGCTACTTATTCGTTAGGTCAAAAGTCGTAATGTTGCGTTGGGCTGCATCTGCTTCTGGAATGTGTCTGCTTGTGAGATTTGCTGTACTGTGAGAAGAGCCTGGAGGCGTGTAAAATCATATTACCTTTGAATGGAACGTTTAATGGGCATATTATGCGTCTTTTAAATTGTTTCTTCATTAGTTTGTCGTTCTCGTGATGGAAGCTACCTAATTTTTCTTCCCGATACATAGAGTTTAGAACTCTTTGAGCTGGTTGTCTCACTCCTACTCATGTCATTTTCTTTTTCAGCTCATGCTACTAGTTAATAATTGTAGTATGTGTTAAGTACTAGCCGCCGATGATGTTGGTCACTTCAGTTCTCTTTCTTTTTTTCTTCACTGCTACGTCACTTCAAATAAACGGTTATTCGAACTTGTTCTCAGAAGTTAACGAGGGCGTCCCCAAGCCTAAACCAGTTGTAGATGGATAAGGACGTCAATAAGCACAGTGGAGGAGGATTACCACCTCCTGGGCGGTTCTCAGGGTTTTCATCCCCAGGAAATGCGTTCAATGTGAAGCCAGAGTCATCTATGCATGGCGCTCCTTCAGATTTCAATAGGTTTAGTCATGATCTGAGCCAGATGCCTGACAACCCACGGCGAAACACAGGTCACCGACGTGCCCACTCAGAAATCCTCACTCTCCCTGATGACATCAGCTTTGATAGTGATCTGGGTGTGGTGGGTGGCGCTGATGGGCCATCCCTTTCAGATGAGACCGAGGAGGACTTGCTTTCAATGTACCTTGACATGGATAAGGTCAATTCTTCATCGGCTACTTCATCATTTCAGGTCAGGGAACCTTCTTCTTCTGCACAACAAGGGATGGAAGTGGCCGTACCTCAATCTGGTGGACAAGCGATGGCTGTTGAAAATACAGATGGTATGGTCGGTATGAATGAGAGGCCCCGAATCAGGCACCAACATAGTCAGTCTATGGATGGGTCCACCACCATCAATCCAGAGATGCTAGTCTCAGGTTCGGAGGAGCTATCTGCTGCTGCTAAGAAGGCCATGTCAGCTGCTAAACTGGCTGAGCTTGCACTCGTAGATCCCAAGAGGGCAAAGAGGTATGTTTTAATGCTCATATTTTAGAACATGCATCCGCTTGTTTTTTATTGGTTCCTGCCATGCTAAGATTGTACGAAACTAGGCATGCACTTTCGACTTTTTTAAGCATTAAGGGCAAGATAAAGACATGCACCCTTTTGTGTTTAATGTAATATCAAGTTTTCTTGGATAAGATCGTCCTTTTTATAGCCGCTCATGATGGGTGAGACTGGCAAAGGAAATTGGCTGTGTTAGCGCTATGAAGAAATATACATGTCTTTGTAATACAATATTGACCTGGATCTACATCTGTCTCTCTTACTAATCTATGATGAATAGTCACAGAAATGGTATCTGAATAGGATTAATGCTGACGCCGTCCTATAATGGTAGCTGATTTGTTGCTGAGTGTTTCATGTCTCCTGTACTAGGAAAATGTTATTTAAACCGTTTTCCTCACTCTGTGTTGCTATCTTTGTTAGCTAGGTGTGTGATCAATGAACTTAAAGATGATTGGAGAATGGTTTGTGTTAGAAATGGAAATTTTTGCCCCAATTTATTATAATTCCTTGACCATTTTGCTTTGTTTAGTATAGCCCCAATCAAAATATATAGAGTTATGCTAGAGTGAGAACGACCTATGACTAATTGATTAATGTCATTGTTCAGCTAAAAAGGAAATATAGTCGAAAGTCAATTACACTAAGAATGAAAGTAGTAAATAAAGCATGATCAATTAGAAAACCATCTTTTGACGTAAGCTAGCTGCTTGAGCTGCACAAGGTGCCAGTTTTGACAAAGGTGTTTGTACAATCCAATGAGATCTCATTTAGTTGGATGAGTTAATATTAGATGGACATTATATATTTCTAATGCGGGCCTTGGTTTTTAGCGCCAATACTGCATTTCTATTTTACTGGCCGGAAATCCTTTATATGGCCGAAATCTTATGATCGACTTCACCTAAATATGTCTTGAGTGAATATTTCGCGCAAAATGATCTCTTTTATTCAGTTCTTTCTTCACGTTACTTTCTGCAGTTGCAGCTTCTCTTCCTATATGTTTATGTTTCTTTCTCTGGTCGTGAAATTTTCCCAAGTTCATTATATCAATAGGAAATAGCTCGAGTTATCATGGTCTGGAGGTAGTCTTAATTTTCAGATGGCAGGTTTGTAGTCAGATCAGGGTTCTGGAGGTGATACAGGCTCTTTGTTAGCTGTCCTAGACCGAAAGTGGGTCATCTCTGTAGTTACAAGCTGCTTACCAATGACTCATGGTGGCTGAATATTTATTTATCATCCATTTCTGCACTCTGTATTCTGATTAGATTAGATCTTATTTTATCGCACGTGTTCCCTTGAATATTAAAAAATAAAAGAGAACGAATGTAGAAGACTATCTACTAAGGAGGTAGAGATAAAGAGAGAATGAAGGTCTCTTATCCTGGATTTATGACAAATTTGTTCTCTTTTCACACCATCTTAGTTGTACATGTCTCCACATTCTATTTGGTTTCGTTATCTTTATATGTGATGGGAGAGTAAATTCAACTTTGTGTTTATGTTTTTTCTGGTTTTTGGATTGCAGCCTGTTGAGGCAACAAGCTGTTTGAAGAGTTGTTAGCTATTCGTGTGAGATAATGACCTCTCAGTATTAGCTGTTAGTTGTTGTGAGAGAAGATAAGCTGTTTATAAATTTGCCCAGCTGGGGGGGGGGGGGGGGTGTAGGACCAAAAAGTTTACACTATATTCTCCCTGAAAGAACGTTGCAATTTGTTTTGGAACCCCGTTGTAGTATTCACTTAACACAAATATATTCTAGGTCAATCTTTCTTCATATTTGGATTTCACTTGAAATTATTAATTTGTTTCAGACGGATTTTTCAGCATGAATACTTTCTACTAGCACTTGTGAATCGTATTGAAAGAAAAAAGTTTTGCTCTGTACCAACCCCTTTTACTTCTCATATGCCACAGAAAAGATTGCAGCATATCTTGTGGATAACATTATGTTTGCAGCATATGTTCATACAACGCTGTCTTTGGAGTCACAATTGCTCCTGATGTGAAACCTTATACTGTTAGTGTGGTGATTATCCCTGGCAACTTGGTGCCCCATGACTCAATCTCATTCAATAGTGATCTAGTCCCCACTTGGCAACTTTCATAACAGCTAATCTACTTTACAAAATTGACCGGTAACAGCTAATATAGATAGCTTGTTGCCTCGTGCAAATAGTTGACAGCTCTTCAGATGCCTTGTTACCCTGACAGGCTAAATTTTTGTGCACTGAAAGTTCAATAAAAACCATGGCTGCAACAACGTTGTGGAGTGAAATGGTTGTGTATGTGTAGATATGGTAAAGGGTATGGGTATTGATGTGATTGTACAGAGTCATTTCCTCTGAATTAGTGACTGTTCGATCATGATAAATTTTATGCATGTTATTGTGTATCAACACTAGCAACTGAATTATTTTCACACAAGTTTTATGATGGAGTGTTCTTAACATAATATCTCTAATTATCTGTGAAAATGTGATTTCGGAACATTGTTACGTTTTCCTACTTTTGCGTGAGGCACATTCTGTTTCTGGCATAACATTTAAGCTCCCTGGGTTCAAATCTTGTTTGGCAGCAGTCTTTTCGATTATTACTTTTCATGGGATCTCTATAAGTGGATTTTGGTTATGAATTGGTTACAGAAGTTAATAATTTGCTGCCGAATCAACTGCTACAATCATATTGCTGCTGAATTGTTGCCTTTAAAGTTATTTCATCAAAGCCCGCTGTAACTATATTTTACCTTTCTAAATAGGATTTGGGCAAATAGGCAGTCAGCTGCCAGGTCAAAGGAGAGGAAAATGAGATACATTGCTGAGCTGGAGCGCAAAGTCCAAACTCTGCAAACAGAGGCAACTTCATTGTCTGCACAATTGACTCTTTTGCAGGTCAGGTGATCCCTCATCAGTCATCACCTCGATATGTTTCTTAATGTTTATTTTCTGTATGTTCTCTAACCCTTGATTACATGCTCTGACAGTAGAAACGCTTCTCTTGGCATATAACCTATTCTGTATAAATGATAAATTCATCTCACTCACACCAGTTACTTTGTCTTTTGGCTTTGTGTGCGTTGCTCATGATCAGAGAGATACTAATGGTTTGACTGCTGAAAATAGTGAACTAAAACTACGTCTGCAAACAATGGAGCAACAAGTTCATCTACAGGATGGTAAACAGTTCTTGCACAGTTAAAATTTTTACTTTTTTAATTTTAGTGTTGTTGGCTTTAAATTCTTATAACCTGCTCATTCTTTGTTTTTTTTTACAAGTCTTCTTTCCAGCGATTGTGTTTATTTTTGGGTCATGGTAAAGGATGGGAGCAGCAAATGTATTTACTATTTAGTGATGCCCTCAGTTGCCCAGTTATCATTCATTAGCTTTTCATCCAAAACTGTTGCTATGTATTATCTCTATTAATGTGCTTGCTCCGCTTGTGGGCTTTTCCTTGTTTACTCGCTGTGGTTGTTTGAAGATTAATTAAAATGCCTTTTTTTTTGGGAAACACAACAGCTCTAAACGAAGCTCTGAAAGAAGAGATCCAGCACTTGAAAATGTTAACTGGGCAAGTGATACCTAATAGTGGAGGAATGATGAACTTCCCCCCTCCATCCTCTTCATCATCTTCATTTGGAGGCGGAAACCAACCACCCCATTATCAGAACAGCCAAGCAATGCATACTCTTTTTACTGCTCAGCAATTACAACAGCTTCAGATCAATTCCCAGAAGCAGCAGCAGCATCAGTTCCAACAGCAACAGCTGCATCAGCTCCAGCAGCAGCAGCAACTCCATCAACAGCTTCAGCAACAACAGATGCATCATCATCAGCTGGAGCAATCACAGCAGCAGCAGCGTGGTGGAGATTTGAAGATGAGGGGATCCAGTCCATCTCCTGGCCAAAAGGATAATAACATTCTCGAAGCCAAGCCTTGAGAAGAATTAAGTTGAATTGTTTGTTTGTTCGTTTGTAAAGATTATTATGTTATGAAGTGAAGTGATGATGTTTTGTGGTTCCCATATTTAAGAAAAAGAAAAGGAAGAGGAAGTGTTGCTTCGTACCGTTAGTTTAGCTGTCGTTGATTCTATTTAGTAAGGCCTCCAAATTTGGAATACTGATAAATGCTTTTGATTACTGCATCGTATCTGTTTGTTTACTTATAATGGTAGGTTTATGTTATGCATATGTAAACTAGAGTAGGAAGTATTTACGGTTTTCCAATGTTAATTATCATTCATTTTCGACATTTTGCTTATATAAGTCCCAAAGTTTATTTTCCCTTTCATTAGTTCAGTTTAATTCATGTGGTTTCCTTTCAAATGCAACAAGGATGAAAAATTACAATACAAATCTTCCTTTTAACTCGTTTCACAACCAACTCGAATCCAATCCATACTTTTGTGGTTTAGGATCTTGATTATAGTAATAAGCTAATTTTATGGGTTGGTTATGGTAGAGATCTAAATCCATGATCTAACCTGAAACCTAAAAAATATATTAATTAATAATAAAAATATTAATTCAGATATATATATATATATATATATATATATTTATATATTTTTTAGATCAAAATATATCTTAGACTTAACCCTAAATGCAGTTGAACTATCCAACCTTTAATAATATCACACAATCTTATAACTAGACGACTCAATTAGCTACATATCAAGCAAAGGCCCAATGAGAACTTAACATAATGTTGAAAACCCTAATACATTCACATCCATCTTTATTCTCTACGCCGCTGTTTATGTCTATGTTGCTCTTCATCTCTGACCAATGTTTGTTTTTCCTATTCTCACTACCATTACGTTCTTGAGAACGTAGGTATGTTTAGATTATCTAGAATGATGAACAAAAGTAGATGATATATTTTTTGTAAGTAGGATCTTGATTATAGACCTCTTAGTAAATTATGAAGCCAGCAGTGCGGATAGCGTACTGCATAAAAGTTCCTCAACTGTTGATAACGATTAAGTATAGTGATTGTGATTGTACTTTTCTCAGGCATGAGCACTCAGTTTAAACAGGTGTAATTTTTGAAAACTATTAGTCATAGTTTGAAGCTTTGAGCACTCAGTTTATAAATTATTTCTAATTTTAGATTATTTGTCTTTAGTGTATTTCTCTAATGTATAATGAAGATTTTCATTTTTGTCCTCTTTTTTATTAAGGGCATTAGGATCATGTGCATATCTAAATAGGATTCCTCCCCAACAGAGGTAGAGCTCTAGATTCAGAATGATAATAAAAAACTTATGTAAAAAGTACGAGTTATTCTATTCATGGGAAATTAGTGCAATACTTTAGATTCTTCGCATAGCATGGAATTCGTTTAAAGTTGGGTCGATCAAGCAAGATTACTTCTCTTCCTTTTGTTCCGTCATAATTAGTGTGCCAGCTAGCACTGGATATTTTCGAATTTTTTTTAATTTCTACTCCTAATCCATCTAAATTATTGTATGCTTAAAAAATGGGTTGGGTGAGTTAAGTTAGGGTTGAAGGATTTTGAGCGGGTTGGGTTAGAGTCATGATTTTCTGACCCATCCATTTTTAGGTTGGGTTGGGTTGATGATATTTTAAATGAGTTGGGTTAGGGTTGATATCAACCTGACCCATCGACCCAAATTGTCAGGTCTAGCTGTAAGCACCAACTAATAACAACATACATTTTGGTTTGCTCTCTCGCCAGTTCCAATTGTAGCTGAGATGTCTAGCGGCATGAAAATATCATCATTAAGAATAAGATTGGAATCTGATGTGCCAACCCTAAGAAACACTACGTCCGACGATACACTCCAAAGCCGAGACGAAAGGCCCCAACAAACGCCAACAAGGGTCAGCCCAAAGATGAGGGTAACTGCTTCCTATACCTTATGGATTGATGACAGGGATAGAGAGGTTGATGACCCCAAGTATTGGTTCATCAAAGGCACCCCCAGCTTCATGGTAAACATTTAACTATGAGGATTCTCATTACTCGTCTCATACAAAGTGGAAATTCAAATATAACACTGGGAATGGCTACTACACACTCCACTTCACTAATAAGAAAGGATATGACTATATATATAGTCTTAGCGATGCACCGATGTCCCTCGGCCTATTGCAGATTGCTACCTTAAAGTTCTTGATCAAAGACACATTACACCACTAACGAAGCATTATTTAGCCTTCATGATTAAATAAGATTTCCAGAACTGCCTATTGAATACTATGATGGACAGTCCTTACAATCTTTTGAAGCTAAGTGGATTAGATGACAAAGGTGGACATGACTACTCCTTTGTGTCATACATCTTAATATTCGAGGGTTGGTGTGGATATTGATTTAACTATGTCACATCTTAATATTCGAGGATGGAATTATATCCTTATGGAAATAGATCTTCTTGAAATATTACGACAAGTTTGATTGGACCGTTATCGGAAATTGAAGAACTGATTGGTATCAGAATCAACTGGTGAGACTAATCATGTTTTGTATTACATCATCTCTTTCTGGGTGATTAAGGAATGGAGAGTAATCTCAATCTTTCAAACCTTCTCGAAGAATTAGGCAAGGCCACAATCTCCCTCACATAGAAAAGGGCAACAATTTAAAACCATGCCCACCTCTACTTAGTCTTTCTCTTACAGTCTAATGTCTATCATTATAATGTGCGACGTTCTACTATCTCTGTCCATCCAGGATTGTCTTAGTTACTAGGATGTTGTTTGACTTCAATATATAACATATAAGATAAAAGTAATTTTATAAACCTAAGTTATGCAAGTGATTTCTTATCTCATAAAATATATCTTGACAACTCTAATTTTATAAAATTATTTTATCTTATATGTTAAAATCTGGAGTCAAAATACGTGCAAAAACAAATAGGAATATCCTGGTGGGGGGACGGAGGTAGTAATATTTATTAGGATTAATGAGAACATATCATGTTCAAACACTCTCCTTCTCATGAGTAATAGTTATTTTTAACATTAGAACTGTGAATAGGTAATTCTAGTGTAAAGACCTTTATCAATTCAAACCGATTAATTAAGAAAAATGTCAATTTGAATTCACTAATAACGGGGTATGTTTTCTCTTGGTATTATATTAAAAAGACTTTTATGATTATTAATTAGTAGTATAACTTGAGTTTTGAAAAATGAAGCCTATATAATAAGTTAGACAACTTTGAACCTTATAGCAATAAGATAAGCTTAGCCAACTTTCTTTTAGCTTAAGATTAGGACTAACTTTAATGTGTATTTGGTAGATGATATATACAATGAGAATCAAGTGTTGCTTAAATTGACTAAAAAGTTTTGATGTGGATAATTAAGGTTGACTAGCTTATGTTTTGACTTGTCTTTCCTTATTTCTCTTTTTGTGTTCTTCCTTGTTTGGTTTAATCTTTTATGACTTTGTCCTAACTTTTTCATATTTCTTCGGATTTCTTGCCGAGTCAATGGGGTTTCCCCATTTCAAAACTGTTGAATTTCATCCACTTCTAGCATTTTTGTAGTTAGTGTTAGTTAAGCATGAATGTGTTTCTATTGGAATGGAATCTAATCAAGGGTGGACCCACATGAGGTCGAAGTCTAATGGGGTGACCCAATAGGTATTTTAATAATGAAAAACAAAAAAACAAAACTATGAAGTGTAGTTACTATAAGATCAATCAATAAATAAAAATCGGTAAAATGTCAAAAGTTGAAAGTAGTCTAATAGTAGAAACATGTTTGAGTATGTGTAATTGTAAGTGTGTACGTGAAATACCCCAAAGGTTTATAAACCTAATTAAGAGACAAATCGTGAAATTATAAAAGGCTAATAAGCCTTCATGAATTATAATCATGAAAACTCCTAGCACACTTGTATAAATAAATACATACACTTCATGAAGTTTATTAAATCTTATATTATACCATGGAAGTAAAGTAAACATGGACACAAGTGAAGCATTATAAAGGAGGATATCAACTCACAAGTTGATTTATCATGTTACATATTATTACATAAACACAGAAATATAAACAAAAAATAATTAATCATTTTTACATTGGAAAACGTGTCACAAATATTTTAGTAGTTAAAAAGAGGTCTTAGACACCTTATAATATTATTTGGGTATTTTAAGAAGCATTGGAAAATTGGTTAAACAGTCGGAATATAAGGATGTCGCGTTTTTGCCTAAAATGGTGAAACGCAAACCAATCAGAAATTAAAAATAAATTAATTAAATTTATAAATAACAATGATAATTATCGTTTGGAAATACAAATTCAATTATAGAAAGGTCGTCTCGTCAAATGGGACAACAAGGGCCACGAAAAACTTGAAAAACGAGGATAAAAACGGGCTAAAAATGACTTTAAGGATAACATTAAAAAAAATAGAAGTGGGCCGACCCCCCTTACCTGACTGGGCTGGCCCAATCAACCCTCTCTATTTCCAGTAATTAATCCCTGGCCCAACTCCCTTTCCAATCTCCCTCACCTCTCGACTTAACCCTAACTCCAACAAGGAGAATGTCAGCCCGACACCTTCCTTTCTCCTTATTCTCTTCTTATCCTTCGAAATGCTCGGCTCCTCCTTCTTCATTCTACCACCCCTTCTTTTTCTTCTCCGTTCGATCCTTCATCCCACTTCTAACTTCTCCAACCGGTTGAACAAGGAACAGAGACTAGCACCTCCATTCTCGCTCGCTCACACAAATCCGGAGAAAGAAGGTTTTTGGCTGGTCTTTCTGCGATTTCATTCACGATTTTGGAGTAAGCTTGAGCTATCGTACTTCCATAACTCCTTCTCCATCCGCATGTTAAATCGTGAGGACTTCCCTCTTTGTGGCTTACAACTAAAAATTCCAAGAGGGAACCGAAACAAGAGGTAAATGTCTGTTCCTTTCCCTTAGGTGCTTTCGTTTTGGTTTCCGAAACCTTCTCCTTATTTCCTCCACCTTCTACTCTGTTTCGCATACGGAAACCGACAGAGATCTGCTCTCGCCTGGGTCTGGATGGAGCGCAATTGGACCCGCAAACTACACAGCACGAGAAGAGCTAGGATAATGAGCCACGTCTGGAACCGAGAAGGAGGGCGGATTTCGATTCCTGTTCGAACGCTGGGGAGGTAGAACCTTCATTGTTTATCCTTTTCAATTTCGTAGTTAGAGTCTAGGCACTGAGGCAAGAGTTAAATCAATGTTTTAGTCAAGAAATCACCCTTCCTTCCCCTCTGTTTCTTTTTCGGCAATTGGAGCCAATTTTTTCTAGCGAAACTTGAACAAATTCTACCTAATATGGGGGGTAGTGTTGGCTGTAGTAGTTGAACGATGTTGTAAAAGGATGATGCAAATCTGATTAATTCCTTGTTGTTTCGGTTGCAAAGATTGAAGCCCTAAAACCAATTAGGGTTCCGAATTTACAAATAGAAAATTGTAAGCGTGACATATCGAATCTGATAGAATCCGTGTATGGGTTTGAAAATCAAATTGGGAAAAATCTTAAATCGGTTAAGGCTTCCGAACTAAAACTGAGACTTCTCAGAAATTAAATTTGGGGTTTCGAAATTTTAAGTGGAATTTTTGTGTGGCATATTCTATTCTAAGTGGAATTTTGTGTGGCGGATTCGATTTCGAAAATAGGTCTTCAAAATCGAATCGAGAATTAGGGTTCGTGATTAGATTTGGATAATCTAGAAATTTGGGATGGTAATAGCGTTTTTTTAAAAAAATGAGGATCTGGCTAACTTGGTGTTTTGTGCATTTCAAAAATAAAAAAATGTAGGTGTTAACCGATTCGGACTTAGGAATCGATTTTGGAGCTTAATTGGAAAATCAGGGTTTCAAAACCTAATTAGGGTTTCTGGGTGAATTAAGATTAGGGTTAAATCACTAATTTGAAGAATGGTGGGGCGAAAGGTAATTTGAGGAAATAAGGGAAAAACGTGAATATGAGGGTTTGGGGCAGTTTTGTAGTTTATGAAAAGTTAAGGGATGAAAGTGCAAATTAGAAATTGAATAGTCAAAATTTGAATAGCTTGGTCAAACCAAATTAGGGATTTTGACCAATTCAAAATCAAAATTGGATAGTCAAACTTGGAATCAGGTGGTCAAAATTGAATTAGGAATTTTGACCAAGTTAAACTTGAAAATGGGGAGTTCAAATTGAAATTAGGTTAAATTTGGGACTTTGACTTAGTCAAAATTAGGATTTCGAAACTGAAATTGATTAAGGATTTCTGATTAGGTCAAAATTGAACTAGATTAACAAAATTGAGAGTTTTGGGGCTAGTTCAATTTTGTGATATAGTGACATGGGCTTGAAGAGTGGGTAAAAGAATTTTAATTGGGTCAAGCCCAAGAAAGAAGGTGACAAAAAAAATCTAGACATAATTTAAGCCAAACTCAAGTTGGAAGTGGATGAGCTTGGAATAATAAAAGGGTCAACTCTAAATGAGTAAATAGTGGGTTAAATAAAGTAAGGAATTGTTTTTATAGAATCGATATTAAGTTATCAATATTGAGTAAGTATTAGTTATGAGAAGTTAGAATTTTTTTTTCATATGTGTATATGAAATGGGTTAATATTAGAATTTATATGACGATGTATCTATATTGTATGAATACGTATGTGTATATGTAGTTAGAGGATTAAATTATACTAAATAAGAAAAGAACTAACTTATCAGATATGGTATAATTGAATCTGAATTATATGGTTGGAAGTTATCTAGCTAAATAATGTAACACTATTAAAGATATTAGCAATCAATAAAACTTATGTATTATAAGTACAATATAAAGTGTTAGGAATGAATTTTTGACTATGATTATGATGTATAAAAGTTATAGCAATTATAAAGTATTAATGTCAATAATGTAACTAGTGCAAGTGACGAAATGATAAGGTATAAAACAACATGGAGTGTTGAATAGACTTTACAAGTTTGGTAATGTACTAGAAAATGTTACATAATCCTAATATGGATTTGTGTAAAATAACACAACTAAGTGAGGTTAATTACCTTACATAAAATGATAAGATACATCATTTAATAAGTGAGTCTTATAATTCTTACATATATATGTAAGGATATATGAATTGAGTGGATTACATGATATGGTTGGGAACCATGTAATATTAAGTAAGAGGTGTTATAAGATAGGAAGGTAGATTATAACACATTAGATATAAAAGTCTTATGTTAAAGTAAAACATATTAAATGGTGAGTGAATTATGTAATACAAGGTTTGAATATGAATTATATAATTCAAAGGAATTAAATTATGAATTTTATAGAAATGTTGACTTGAATACCTTAGCCAAGTCAATTACATTGACCTAGTCAAATTCATTGACCGAGGATGGTCAAACTTGACAAACTCAAAATAAGATAAGACCTATAAGTGAATTAAACATGATAAGGTCAAATGTATAGAGGGCACATAGTAACAGAACTGTATGTTCATATATATACATGTATATACACACTTGTATATATACGTAATCAATAGTAAACCTACGAATAAATGAGATAGGTTATTTGGGTTAAATCCTAAGTAGTAAATAAATAATACATGTTAACTACAATATAGTTAGAGGATGAATTAACTAATATTAAACTGTTTAAAACCCGAATGATAAACGTTGAACAATCACGGGGTAATTAACCAACTAGGGGTTAATCAACGGGAAAGGATTAGTATTAATCTGGAACATACAGTAGGACTCAATACACAAGTATTAATACTTAGAGTTACCTATTCCAGAGTACATTGAGGCAGAGGATCAGTAGGAGTGGCGGGGTTGACGGTCGCGGGGTCGGCGTCTACTTCTTAGAGCTAGCGACTACTGGTGTATGGTATGTTGGATTGTGTGGTCGGAACCCTTGAGGGCTCCCTCAGGTTCGGACAAATTTGTGTGCTAAATGCTTAAGAAAAATATGCATGATGAAACTTGTGTTATATGATTCTTTATATGCTCGACAACCAAACGTATTATTATTGTGCGCGTGCATCTTTCGGACGATATAGTACTTTATATCACGCGACTACAATACAAGCAAGGATGGTGAAACGCAATGGAGTACGAGACTATCAATAATACTCAAATTACCCAAGACTTAAAAACTTAGGGAGAAAGGTTCGGTATTACCGACCTTAGAGCATTGACACAGAACATGAATATAACCTAGATTATTCCTAGGTATGTGAAAGACCTTAGGAGGCATCGAATTAATATAATGTAATCTCCAACGAACTCAAAACTAATGTTGGTGAGTCGGTTAAAACGATTAACTATGGAGATATGGTGGATGATGAGGTGGTGTGGTTTATGTACGGGAAACCCTATTCTGCATTCGTTCCAGCTGGTTGCGCAGTGTGATCACCAGAGAGGATCCGAGTGTGGAACCTCTCGTTGTGGAAATCCAATTGATCGTCTTAGATCGGTTGGCAGAGGGTGCTGCTGTTTGGCACACGGCTACGGCCATATGGACGTCTCTTTCGAGACGCAGGGAAACCTAATGGTCTCTGACCATTGGCAATAGGACTACTATCCAATCAAAATAAAACTTGGCGAGGTTAATGGGAATTTGTCCATCTAACGAGACACCCACAAGATAATAAGAGTGTTGGTGGAAGCGGGGCTTCCAGTGATAGTAATAAACATGAGATTGTGACTCTCTACTCGACGATTTAATCCTTGTATAAGGATTAAAGTATATGATTTAATGTGTAGATGTTAAATCTGTTTTGATGATCTATGATTATCTTGTATGTACTACTGGGTGTTTACATTTCCGCATTTATTGTTTTTATTCCTACTTGTAAACCGGAATAGCATGTAAATTGGATGACATGTCAAGATGGATAACTAACCTAAGTAACCTAAAGGGGTCTAAGATAACACAGTTTAACATACTCAAACAAGCGCTGAGCCCTCCATGGGCACCGATATTTTATTTGCAGGCGGTTGACGCGACGACGGAGCACGGGTTTTAGGTTTTGGTTATTTTGATATGACAATAGTTTTAGTTGAATTGAATTATAGCATGTTGAGTTGCCATGAGCATTGGTGGCATTATATTAAATATTCACACTTTCGGTTGATGCAAATTTATACTTAGTTGCTCACTAGTTCCTAGGAAGATATTTGTATTCACTTTTGGGCGAATGGTGTGGAGAAATGTTGGTAAGTGTTGTGGTTGGATTAGTCTCAGTCATCACGGCGGATGGTTGGTTAAGTCTTTGGAATGGTGGTTGTGACACCCGCCTAGTTAGTGAGTGTTCCCGCTACGATTATAACGTCTTTAATTTCTGTTGCGATTACTCGGTAATTTCAGTGAGGATTAGGATTAATAGACGGGGGTGTTACAAAAAGTGGCATCAGAGCGGAGTACTGCTCTGATGACGAGACTAGTAACGAGAATGTGCTATTTAAGGTTAGGATTAAGGAACAGTGAGCATAAGACTTATCATGGAAATACGGGAAACGTTTGTGAGGTACGAGACATTTGGTCTTAGCGAATCTATGTCTTAGCAATGCTTAATGCATGCAAGCGTTAGCCTTAATGGAACTCCAGTATTATTGTTTGCAATACGGTAAATTGCCGAGTAACGATACGACATACTGTATAACAGTTGTCGAGTAGAGGTAGAGGTCACAAAGAGCGAGGCGTGTCGGGGGATAATGGAGGTCCTAAAACCCCGAATAGCTTTGAGACGGCAACAGGCACTCTAGCTTGTCAGGAGGACATCCCGGAAACAGCAGTGGTACCCCACCCGCCGCTGCCCACACCTCGAATATTGCCTACAAAGGCACTGTAGTGAAAGTGAAATACCCCAAACCTAAGTATGTTAAGTAAACATCAATATATGATGTATTAAGGCTAAAATATTCCTTAGAGAGATTGGTAGGCAATTTAAACCGAGGAAAACACAGGAAAATGCCTTAAGGGCAATTTAGGCAAAAATGTGCTATAAGCTTGGAGTGACTTTGATTAGCACCCAAATACCATTATAAGACTTTATTAACATGATAATGGACATGTTAAATCAATTAGAAAAGAAAACCAAGCTCAAAAACAAGCTTAAACACAAAATGTGCTTTAAGACTTCTTAAAGCACCTTTTTGAGAAATTGTCTTAGAAATGGGTTTTGAGTGGCTAAATGCCTATGATTACATCTTAATCAACGCGTGTACTAATTAGTATCACATTAGGAAGCCTAAATCAATGGGAAACCAAAAATTTCACAAATATGTGCTCTAATTTGTGAATAGTGCCTAGTTTAAGTTTTAGTCAACATAAGTCAATTGGTTGGTCAACAAAGACCATGACTAGCCTTATCTAAGGAGGGGGCCAGTTTTATAAGGGTGGTGATTCACCACAACATGTTAGCTAAGTTGGAAAAAGAGAGGGAAATAAAGTAAGGTAACTATTCACCTTTTAAGAAAATATCTCATTTAGCTTACTTTTCTCCTCTTCTTTCTTCATTCTCTTCTTCTTCCATTGATTTCTCTTCTTCTCTCTATTCCAAAACCGTGAGTGCTGCTCCTCCATGGTTCTCCATCTTCAATCACTTACCAAATACACAATATTGCTCCAAATAAAAAACTAAACACATATTATTCTTAGTTAGCTCAAGCTCTAGATTTCTATCTTTTCAAATCCTTCAAAGCTCCATTTTGGTGCCAAGAGAAAACTCCATTGATGGAGGAAAATCAAGTTTGAAGAGCCCATTTGGTTCTCCATTCATTCAAGGTAAGGAAAATGTAAGAAAAACCAAGTTTCCATCACTTTCTTACATGGCCGAAAATTACTACTCATGGGGCTTCATTTTTATCCATTGTTCTAGCTTGATTCTATTCTCCAAGGGCTAGAGGAGGTCCTTCTTGATTCATATCCAAGCCTACCTTAAGACTTCAAGGTAAAATATTCATTTTAAGACCTTAAAACATATTTTTAACCTAGGGTTTACTCCTTAAGGTTAGTGTATTGTTTAGCACTCATGAGAGTCATTGTATATTGATTAGAACATTGGCAAGGGGAATTAGAATGGTGGCCGAGATTCCCAAGGGAAGAAGCCTAAGGAGAAACTTGAGAGAAACTTGAGAAAAACAAGGTAAATTGCTTACCTAATGGTGGTTTAACTTTTAAGGGATGAGTTTTAGGTGAGTACTAATATAGCTTAAAGCTTACATTATGTAATGGGTTATATAACCTAGGAAAAAGTATTTAAACAAGCTTATGAACTTGTGACTAAGGAGCCAATGGGAGTGAGTTAGTAATATAAGTTTAAGGTGGATTTTAAGAGCATTATAACTACTATGAGATTGATGGGTGTAATTGCAGGTTGAAAGCTATTACATGTGGGAAATTCAGTGTTTAAATTTATGTCATTTAAGGGCCTAAGAGCCATGTCATTTAAGAGCCTTAGTGCTATGCAATTTAAGACTATTGCATTATATTGAGTTTATTGTGAATGAGTTGTTTTGGGTGAGAAAACAAGATGAGAAAGGACTAGATGTGTGTGAGTTGGTTGAATGAGGAAAACAATGCATTTGGGCATGAAATAATACTAGGGAAGCTATGGCGAAATTTGAGTAGAAAACAAAGTGTTTAAGAGGTAGTGGTGAGTTAATATGCCCTAGGGTAACTAGGGATCATTAAGAGGAATTTGAGTGGAAATGAGTTAACTAAGTAGTTCTTGAGGTTTAGCATGGCCTAGAGATGTCTAGGAGGAATTAGAGGATTGGTGGGTGTATTAAATACACCAAAATCATGGTAGGAGGAATGTTAAGACTTGAGGAAATAAAGTATAATGTTTTGAGGTGATCTAGGTATGAACTTGAGAATATAACAATAAGGTTTTAGTTTAGATGGTAATAAGTGGACTTAGGTGATGGAAGTGAAAATTGAAGGAGAATGTTGTCGAATGTCGAGGGAATGGACTAGGAATGTATAAGAGCGTAAGATCAGGAGAATAGTGAGTAAATTGAGTAAAAGAGATGTAGATGTCTAAGGAGGGTGTAGGAAGGTCAAGGCAAAGAAGAACAAGGTTAAGGTGCTAAGAGGATGGCAAGAAATGTATAGGTAAGTTCATGAGTTTAGGTTGATGAGTAACAAATGGAAAAGAGAGGAATTTGTGCATGAATATGCAAGATGACTTGAGGAAGTTTTGGTAAACGAATTGAGGATGGGGGATGATGTTTATGAAGTGCTCAAACTGTTATGAAGGGAACACTTGGGTTGGTTGAAGTTTTGGTAAGGTTACAAGTTGAAATGTAAGGAAATAAGTCCTAAGTGTTAAGAGTTTTAAAAGGATTGAGTGAGTGTTTAAGAAGATCTTTGGAAATTGTTTTGGAGAGTTTGGTGGAAGTTCTAAGGTGAGTTTAAGTGCCTAAGTGGTATTAGGACACATGGGGGAACTTGTGGAGAAGTTTGGAGTCAAATGGGAATTTAGAAACAAGGTTCTGGAGCTGACCGACCTTAGGGACCGGACCTGCAAGGTCGGTCGAGCTCAGTTACACTACCGGAAAGAGTTTCTGGAATCGACCGAACTTGGGGACCAGACTTACAAGTTCGGTCGGGCTTGTATTTTGTGTACGAATTGAGTCTCTGGAATCGACCGAACTTGGGACCGACCTTGGCAAGGTCGGTCGGGCTTAAATTTTCCACGGGAAAAACTCTCAGGAATGGACCGACCTTGGGGACCGGACTTGCAAGGTCGGTCGGGGTAAAATTTTCAAACGGTAATAAGTTCTAGAATGGACCGACCTTAGGTAAGGTCGGTCGACCCTTAAGTTGTAAAAAAAAAAGAAACCCTAAGAAAGTTTAGAGGTGTAACACCCCAACTCAATCCAATTGTGGTCTCGCAACTTAACAACATATATATATACATGTCACAGCGGAATTCTTTACAATCCAGGACCTTGCCACGGTCTGACTACATAATATACCGAACATTAGTACATAACAACCTTAACCCAATACATATTCTTCTTACAATCCTCTCACATCCTATACATCTTACTAACTCAATTGCCATACGAGTGTACATGCACAACTCGTAGGCCACACTTAATCCTTAACACTTGTATCCTCTTCTTACTCCCGCGACGGCCGCCTCCTGATGTACACCTGTGTAGTAAAAACAGCCCCCAAAGGGGGTCAGCACGAATGCTGGTACGATCCCCTCATGGCCCCCAAGCTAACGTGGCTACGACGACTAATTGTCAATAGCATGGAGGTTGATTAAATGCACAATATAATAGTAAGTGCAGTAAACAACAACTCAGATATGAACAATCAAGTTCACACACAATGAACGACTTAAATGCGTTCCCTTAATTAGAGAGTTAATTATTTAACTCCTTAAGTAATGTTCCCTCTTAATCTTAGTCCAACCTTATCTCACCTCAATCTTAGTCTTATCTTAATCTTAGAAACAACCATCCTTTAATAAGGAGTGGATGTCACTTATCTTAATCTTAATTATACAAACCATCCTTTAAAGAGGAATGGTTGCAACTCATCTTAACCTTACCTTAATCTTAAACTTAACAATACAAACCATCCTTTAATAAGGAATGGATGTAGCTTATCTTAATCTTAATATTACAAACCATCCTTTAAAAAGGAATGGTTGCAACTTATCTTAACCTTACCTTAATCGTAATCTTAATAATACAAACCATCCTCTAAAAGGGAATGGTTGCAACTCATCTTAACCTTACCTTAATCTTAATCTTAACTTAATCTCAATATACAAACCGTTCCTGAAGGGAAAGGTTGTAGCTTAATTCGAACCTGGATTAGGTGATCCCACCGCACCATCTTAATGCCACCTACTCGGACGGGAGTCCAGCGCAGCTGAGCCGGCAACCGGCCCTAGGCTACAAGTCCGAAGACAAGTCCTTAATCGGAAGTCGAATCTGCTATAGATAACGACCCCTTTCCTTAGCATGCATGACCGGAGATCGGTCCCGGGTTTCCTCACTCAAGTTCCAGTTAGTAGTAATCTCAAGACCCTGTTTGTTGGTTAACCTCTTTCGGTTCATATCGTCCCTTATCAGGGGGCGTTCCTCAGTCTCACTCAATTCCTTACTAAACATTGGTTAGTAAGTTCTCACGGTATGTTGTGTTAGTTTTCAAACATCACACAACAATACAATAAATATAATATATTCCGGTTGCATGCTTTATCTTGTTTAGTGAGCCACAAAAACAAATAGCACACAAGCCGAGGGACACCTCGTTAGCAAGCGGTCACAAGAGAACTGTACCGTTCACCGTTGGTCGTTCGGTTGCTTACTCTCTTCCGGAGTCCAAATTCCCAGTCCTAAAACATTCATTTAGTTTTAGGTTGTTAATCACTTAACTCAATTCAACTTACTAATCTTACTTAACTTAATTAACTTACTTAACCCTTAATGATCCCACCTAACACCTCTTAAGTTACAACTTAATCTTACAAACTTAACCTTAAGCTTTTAAGTTTACACTTAACTTAACTTAATCCTTAAGTTCTTAGGGTCCTAATCATTACCACCCTACCAAAGGTATACCTTATTACCTATCACCATTCTTGGAATTTAAAATTTCTTTTTTTTTTTATTTTTAGGCCCGACCGAACTTCCGACCGACCTTACCTAAGGTCGGTCCATTCCAGAACATATTACCGCTTGAAAATTCTACCCCGACCGACCTTGCAAGTCCGGTCCCAAGGTCGGTCCATTCCCGAGAGTTTCCCCCGTGGGAAATTTAAGCTCGAGACCTTGCCAAGTCCGGTCCTATGTTCGGTCGATTCAGTGACTTAACTCCTCACAAAATACAAGCCCGACCGAACTTGTAAGTCCGGTCCCCAAGTTGGTCGGTTCCAGAAACATTTTCCGGTAGTGTAAACTGAGCCCGACCGACCTTGCAAGTCCGGTCCCTAAGGTCGGTCGGCTCCAGAACCTTGTTTCTAAATTCCATTCAACTTCAAACTTCTCCTCATATCCTAATATGTTATAACCTCATTTGGGCACCTCAAATACACCTTAAGCCCTCCTTTAAACACATTAATCATCACCAAGATCCACCTTAGTTATGCATTTTCCTTGTAATAATGCTAACACTTGTAATGTTTTCCTCTAGGTTTCTAGGTGGTGGTTCATACCTAATGTAACCACTATGCCAAATGTTTTCCTCACCACTATAACATCATCTCCCAAGCATCTTTCACCATCGAAAATTTTTATGCATTTACTTAAAGTTCCTTCATAAGCTTAAGCTTCCATCCACCAACACCTTATTCCTTCCTAGTTGTTTACCAACATTTGCCTAAGTCCTAAATACTCAATTACATTCTTTTGATTCTAAATCCTTCAAAGTAATGCCTAGTCATTATAACTCATTATAACACTTTATCTCACCCCTTTTTCATCAAGACAACCACTAAACTTCTAGTATTTCCTTAGTCATTAAATTCCCTCAGAACATATTTAAATCACCTTACTCATTACACCCTCTCCTTAAACTTATGCACAAGTCTTATATTCCTCATCTCATGATTTTGGTGTGTTCAAAACACTCACCAATCCTCTAATTCCTCTAGACATCTAGGTCATTCTAAACCTCAAGAAACTCTTTAGTAACTAATCTCCACTCAAATTCCTCATAGTGACTCCTAGTAAATCCTAGGTCATATTAATTCACCACCATCACCAAACACTTATTTTCTACTCAAATTTCGCCATGCGCCTCTAGCATCATAGCATGCCCAAACACATTATTTTCCATTTAACCATCTCACACACATCAAGTTCTTTCTCATCATATCTCCACCAAACCAACTCATTCACAACAAACTCAATATTTTGCAATGATCTTAAATGCATAGCACTAAGGCTCTTAAATGACATGGCTCTTAGGCCCTTAAATAACTTAAACTTAACAATGAATTTCCCACAATAAAAGCTTTCAACCTGCAAATACACCCATCAATCTCATAGTAATTATAATGCTCTTAAAATCCATCTTAAACTTATATACTAAACTCATTCCCATTGGCTCCTTAGTCACAAGTTCACAAGCTTATTTAAGCTCTTTTTCTTAGGTTACATAACCCATTACCTAATGTAAGCCCTAGGCTACATTGGTACCCATCTAAAACTCATTCCTTAATCTTAAACCACCATTAGGTAAGCAATTTACCTATTTCTCAAGCTTATCTTATCTTCCTCCTTAGACCTTCTTCTTGCATGAATCTCGGCCACCACTTAAATTTCCCTTGCCAATGTTCTAATCAATATTCATTGACTCATATGAGTACTAAACAATATACTAACCTCAAGGGATGAAAACCTAGGTTAGAAATGTGTTCTAAGGCATAAAAGTGGATGATTACCTTTGAAGTCTCAAGGTAGACTTTGGCATTGAATGAAATAGGACCTCCACTAGTCCTTGGTGAATAAATCAAGCTAGAACAAGGCATAAAAACATAGCCCCGTGAGAAGGAATTTTCGGCCATGTAGAAGAAATGATGGAAACATGGTTTTTCTTACATTTCCTTTACCTTAAGAGAATGGAGAAGCTAATGAGATCTTCAAACTTGATTTTCCTCCATCAATGGAGATTTCCCATGGCTCCAAAATGAAGCTTTTCCAATTTTGTAAAGATGGAAAGCTAGAGCGAGCTAACTAAGAATAATCTATGCTCACTTTTTGATTTGGAGCTAAAATGAGTAACTTATGGACATTTGAAGATGGAACAAGTATGGAGCTGGTTGGGCACGGTTTGGAACAGAGAGAACAAGAAGAAAACCGTGGAAAGAAGAGGGAAATGAAGAAAGAGGAGAGAGGTAGGCTAATAAGGATATTTTCTTTATAAAAGCAATAGTAACTTTCTTTACTTATCTCTTCTTTTCCCTTATTTGATGAAGTCTATGGTGACTCATCCTTAGAAAAACCGGCCCCCTCATTATAACCAAGATATTTATGGTCTTGGTTGACCATCTTATTGACTTATGTTGACTTAAGCTTAATTTGGGCACTATTCACTAATTAGTGCACATATTCGTGAAATTTTTGGTTTCCCATTGATTTAGGCTTCCTAATGTGATACTAATTAGTACACATGTTGATTAAAGAGTAATGATGGACATTTAGCCACTCAAAACTCAATTCTAAGACAATTTCTCAAAAATGTGCTTTAAGACTTCTTAAAGCACATTTTGTGTTTAACTTGTTTTCAAGCTTGTTTTTCTTTGGTAATTGGTTTAAAATGACCATTAGAATATTACTAAGGTCTTGTCATGATATTTGGGTACTCACCCAAGTCTCTCCAAGCTTAGAGCACATTTTTGCCCTAATTGCCCTTAAGGCACTTTCTTGTGTTTTCCTTGGTTTAAATTGTCTACCAATCTTTCTAAGGCATATTCTAGCCTTACTACATCATAATTTGATGTTTACTTAGCATACTTAGGTTTGGGGTATTTCAAGAGGTATTAGTGGTACCCCATTAAGAGGGCAATGATGAATAGAGGTATAAAGACCTAAGGGATTAAGATAAGTATAAACTTAAAAGTTTAAGGTTAGGTTGTAAGAATAAGTTGTAAAAACTTATGAGGTGTTAGGTGGGGAATCATTATGGGTTAAGTAAGTTAAATAAGTTTAATTAAGTTAAGTGATTAACAACCTAAAACTGAATGAATGTTTTAGGACTTGAGAGTTTGGACTCCGGAGGAGAGTAAGCAACCAAACGACCAACGGTGAACGGTACAGTTCTTCTTGTGACCTGCTTGCTAACGAGGTGTCCCTCGGCTTGTGTGCTATTTGTTTTTTGTTGCTCACTAAACAAGATAAAGCATGCAACCGGAACATTATGTTATTGTATTGTTGTGTGATGTTTGGAAACTAACACAACTTACCGTGAGAACTTACTAACCAACGTTTAGTAAGGAATTGAGTGTGACTAAGGAACGCTCCCTAATATTAGTTTGTTATAAACCGAAAGAGGTTAACCAACAAACATTGTCTTAAGACTTCTACTAACTGGAACTTAAAGGGGGAGTGAGGAACCCGGGACTGACTCCGGTCATGCATGCTAAGGAATAAGGGGGTCGGTATCTAAAGCAGATCCGACTTCCGCTTAAGGACTTGTCTTCGGACTTGTTGCCTAGGGTCGGTTGCCGGCTCAGCTACATTGGACATACAGTCCAAGGTAGGAGGCATTAAGATGGTGCGGTAGGATCACCTAAATCCTAAATTATAAGATAAGTTGTTTATTCAACCAATGGAGTTAATAGCTCATTGGCTAGGGTTGCTTTTGACCCGACAAAAATAAACATTGAGGTAAGATACAACCATTTCTATTTTAAAGAGTGTTTTGTATTCTAAGAATAAGATAAGGTTTGAGATAAGTTGCAACCATTCCTATTTAAAGGATGGTTTGTATTATAAGACTAAGATAAGCTACATCCATTCCTTTTAAAGGATGGTTGTTTCTAAGACTAAGATAAGAAATTGAGGTAAGATAAGGATGGACTAAGATTAAGAGGAAACATAACTTAAGGAGTTAAATAATTAACTCTCTAATTAAGGGAACGCATTTAAGTCGTTCATTATGTTTGAACTTTGATTGTTCATATTTGGATTGTTGTTTACTGCACTTTCTATTATGTTGTGCATCTAATCAACCTCCATGCTATCGACAATTAGTCTCGTAGCCACGTTAGCTTGGGGCCATGAGAGGATCGTACCAGCATTCGTGCTGACCCCCTTTGGGGCTGTTTTTACTACACAGGTGAACGTCAGGAGCGGCCGTCACGAGAGTAAGATGGGTACAAGTGTTACGGGTTAAGTGTGGCCTACGAGTTGTGCATGTACACTCGTATGGCATTTTGAGTTAGTAAGATGTTAGGATGTGAGAGGATTGTAAGAAGGATATGTATTTGGTTAAGATTGTATGTACTAATGTTCGGTATATTCTGTAGTCAGACCGTGGCAAGGTCCTGGAATGTATTTGAATCCGCTGCAGAGTTTGTATATATGGTGATAAGTTTGTGATAACCACGATTGGATCGAGATGGGGTGTTACAGAAAGATACTAAGGAGACGGAAGATCCCTCCTGATCGGGAAAACCGAAGTGATTGCTAAAATTGTTGTAATAGCAAGATAGAGAAAATAGTTTATAGTACAATGAATTACTAAGGACCGGGGTCCCGATAGTTCACATAATCTAGAGGCGTGAATATAAGTAGTGATAAGTAAACGTTCAACCATACTTTGAGAAGGGATAAAAATCCATAAGACAATCGAGTCGGGTTGTAATTAGACACCGAAACCCTGTCCAATCAACCGAGGGAAGGCACGGATGAGTGGACCCGAAAAATGAAGGATGGAAAGTGAGTCTAAGACGACCGTTAAAATGCATGGCATGCAGAACCAATGACCGCTTAGAAGTTTCTCCCAAAAAGGGATAACTCCAAGTAGATACAACGTTGAGGGTTCAATAAGACCTAACCTGCAAACTCGACAGCTATATGAGCTTACAAAGCAAAACTTACCTAGATTGCTACACCGCAACACCTAATAAAGGGAGGTCGTACCAAATCCAACCAAGTACTCCATCTGCTAGACCTGAAGCACCACGAGGTAGCTACGCGGGGCAGACCCAGCTGGTACGAACAACTAGAAGGGGAAAAGAATTACCCAAGGGCACTGTACCCCGAAATTTGTGGGAACCTTAGGCGCTGGTACTAGTACTCAGCGCGATCTAAGTAAACATGAACCCTCAACCTAATTGATCGACTGCATGAAGATATGCATCAAGAACTTCCTTCTACCATGATACATGCGTAAAACAGAACTCAGAAAAGGGCATAACTTAGATAGCTTAGAAATAGCATCACCCTAGAAAACCTCCCATACCATAACGGACTTTGATACTTACAATCCTACCTTTTCTAAACCGAAATCACCTAAGCTATAAGAAAATGACAGAAGAGTCAACAAGACTAACGACTGCAAAGGATGGAGAGAATAACTACAGCTGACGCACACCGTACTAGCAACCCGATCTACAGAGTACACTTGCCACAACGAATACTACGACAATTGCCATACCTATAACCCAACCTGCATGGCACACTTGCCACGACAAAGCGCTATGACAACCAATATATTAACAATTCTACCGACCTTGCGCACTTGCCACAGCAAGTGCTGCAACTATAACCAAATTCTAAAAGACCGACTACCGGTAAACACCAAATTTCTGTACGAATTTTTGTACAAACCCCGTGACTACAACTTAACATAAATATCGCAAGCCCCTAGAACATGAGGCCTACGAAACCTCAGGAAGACCCAAATGGGTCCGACCATTACAGTTGAAGGGAATACACAGCCCATAGCAAACAAGACTAGTTTAAAATGTTAGTGAATCTTGACTACGACTTATGGGCCAAGTACCATAAACATGTACCGACATTAAATGCCAATCACTACCAGTGATAAATGTTTAGTCTTTATGACACACATGACCTTATGTAAAAGTTCATAACCCTTTGTAGATGCACCACTGTCATTGATGATGGTTGGGAAGCAAAGAGCTGAGCTGCTCAAGCGGTAACGCATTCTATAAAACATTCAATTAAACGGATGGGGGACCAGGTATGAATACTCAAGTGTAATAACTCATTCCCCAAACTGAGTAGAGAAGTGTAGATGACATATGATCACGTAACGATCAGGGCCGATGTTACGCCCATAAAGGCGCACGCTAATATACAATAAGTACTTGGGAATAGGAAGAACATGTCAATCCTCAATAAGATCAAGATAGAAGACCACCAGTGTCGCTAAGCTCTGGTAAGGAGAGCAAGGGCAAGAAGCCCGAATGATAACCTACCATGATGTCAGGATCATGTTGACCATGACAAGGAAGAGATTGAAGATAATATACCGCAACACGGGTATTACTTATACCGATTGTAGCCGAGGACGCAAATGAAATACCCCAAAAATTTATTACCTTAATTAATAAGGATTAAATTAAATCATGAACAATAATTGCTATAAATATTATGGTATAAAAATTCATAGTCCAAGATCGATGGACATTAAATTTATACATTAAATTTCTAACCAAAGAGAAAATATTAGTAAGGAGAAATAAACTCCTAAATTTAATATCACATGTAACACATTAGTACATGAGTTAAATACCACCAATATCACTCTATAAATTATATAGACACATTATATACTCTAAACAAATCATAGAGACAAATATGTACTCATTTACACACCTTTAAATAAAAAAAACTATAAGTAACAATGTAACATATAACATAATCACACTTACATATATAGATAATTAGTGTTACAATATTAGCTAAGGAGGAAATTCAAATTCCCTCCAAAAGCTGTCCTATCCGGCTGCCTAAGTAGACCAAAAAGCAAAGGAAAAGACAATAAATAAATAAACAAACTAACAAGGTACATAGCAAGTACAACTCACCTCTTTAGTATCATTTCCTTCCCAACTCCCTATGTCTCTTGGTTGTCTTACTCCAACCAGCAAGCCAAAATCCTTTTCCTTCCTTCCCCTCATCACGTCAGTATGGTACTTCTCCACCTTTATTCTTTTTCCTCCGGCCTTTACAAAGCCTCCATCACCTCAGTTCTTTTTTTTCCTTTCCCTGCATACTCTTGCGACAACAACAGGTAATCTCCACCTCTCTTCTCTTTTCTTTTTGTTGTTGCTTACGATTTCCTAAGGGAACACCACAGGGACTATTGCTAATCGCTTCTCCATGAAGCAGTAAAACCACCAGTTTCCCGCTCATTATCGGTAGTGACAGAGAAGTAATAGCAAGGAAAATCCAATAACAAAAACCGGTGAGAGCAGCTCCTTTCTCCATCCTTTCCTTCACAATTTCCAGCTCTTGCTCACCAAAGCTTCTCCTCCATTCATGCTACATACTTCAGCTCTTCTTTCTCTGCATGAAACAGCAACAAAACCACAGCATTAAGCCTTCATCCTCGGTGCAACAGAGAGCAGTGCAGAAAAAAAACGGTAATGGTCTACTCCTTTCATTCCTTCTTTTCTTTCACAGTTCCAGCAACCATCTGTTTTTTTTTTTCTCTACACCAAAACCATCCTTCCCTTCTCTCATTATAGTAGCAACAAGTGCCTAGAGCACACCCTCATCCTCGGTAGCAAACAGAGAAGGAAGACAGCAACAGAAAACTGCACCAAACCAAGGTAAAAATCATTCTTTTCTTCTCTTTTCCTTCACGGTTTTAGTTTCCTCACCAGACCTTCTTCCTCCATTCATGCCACACACTTAAACTCCTTCTTCCCTTCATGAAACATGAAGAAACCCTCAGCTTGATCCATCATTCTTGAGTTACAACAGGCTAGATAACAACACATAAGCAAGGAAAAAAAATGTTCCAAAAACTACCCCTTATCCTTTCAGTTTTGAGTCTGAAACACACAAGGTCTTGACACCCTTTTCTGCATCTGATTACCCACGTATGGTATTTGTTTCCAGCTTCTTCCTCAAACCAAAAACTGCACCAGAAGACACCATGGATGGGCTGTAACATGAGGTAAAACCGTGAACTACCTAGACTGCTTAAACATTGTTTTTCCTCTGGTTTCTAGCTCAAAAAAAAATTGAGCTTATTATTCTGTGTTTAGCTGCCGAAAACTGCTGTAGAAAGCCCCTTCAAACCAAGGTAAAGAGATTTTATGCTTAAAAAAACCTTGCGTAAAAACCTTCCTGAACTAGCTAGCTAGAAGAGTGTTGATTCAGTTTTTTTTCCTTGTATTATGGGGAATGAAAGCATCATTACTCAACAAAGGGAAAAGGTGGACTGGGGAGAGAATC
The DNA here is from genome assembly GCA_023374045.1 of Limonium bicolor. Classification (NCBI taxonomy): domain Eukaryota; kingdom Viridiplantae; phylum Streptophyta; class Magnoliopsida; order Caryophyllales; family Plumbaginaceae; genus Limonium; species Limonium bicolor. Next base: position 497,137,160 of record CM041776.1, read on the forward strand.
ACAAGAAGAAATACCAAGCTCTAGAAGGTAAATTAAGCGTAAATATACCCTTGAAGCCTATGTGCATAATCAAGCTTAAATCGTCACAAAAAATTGTGGTAACCATGGCATATATACGTACACATATAGGCTGAGAAAAGAAAGAAGTTGGTAGCTGGTGAGAAGGCGTTGTAGCTGGTGAAAAATTACCTTGGTGATTAACTAAGGTAAGGATGGTTATACTCTTTTTTTTATGCTTAAGAGTTATTAGCATAATGCTGAGTGGAAACCAAAAGTGCTAATTATGTATATGTATGTTATTTGAGGTTATTAACGTGTAATAAGTTAGGTACAGGGTTAGGAAAATAATAATAATAAAAATAACTTAGATGTGTATGATTTATTAAAGTTAAGACATGGGTGAAAATGAGAGGAAAATACCTTAAGGAAACTAGGGAGGATTCTGTATGAAAACTGAGAGTACATGTGAGTTTTGAAGGTGCTGAGTGCTAAATATGTGGAGAAGATTAAGGGCTGAAAATTTGATTTGTGAAACTAAGTACTAATAGCTTATTAAAATCTATATTATATGTAAATAATGAAGGAAAATAATTTAAATAGGTTAGGTATATAAACTGCTGCAAAACCGTAACTATACCAAAATTTTGAGGACATTTTAATGTCACTTAAAAATTATTATTAGGCTATTTTAAGGCCATGGAATTAGGCTATGTTATTTTGTATATTTTGAGCTTTAAATAGTTCTTAAGAATTTTTTTTAGGTTGATTTAAAAGGTTGTATAAAATTCTGGTGCAAATTTATGATCCTAGCGGATATAACTACTTAGGAATGCATTAGAAAGATAGAGGTATAATTATAAGCTTCTAATATGGCTTAAATGAATTTTAAAACCTTATAAAATATTTTAAATAAATAAATAAATCACATATGGGGTCATAGTGTAGTAAAAAGAAATATAGGGTATAAATGGTAACAATAACCGAAAGGAATGGTTTTAAGGACCTTTATAGGTATAACATATGAATTTTATGAAATATGGAGTTAATTGTAAAAACTAGGAAGTTTTGGGGTACCTTCGTAAATAATAACAAACTGGTCAAGGAATAATTTAAGTGGTCAACCTTGACCACATTTGAGGGCTGACCAAGTTAAAATGATAAGGATAATTATTTTAGGTATTTAAGAAATACTAAGTCAAAAACAATAATTATAAAAGATTAGGGGTGTTTGTGTAATTACCGAGATTACAATGGTTAAAATATTAATATTGAAACCTTTGGGGTTTATTGGAAGTTTTAGAGAATTTTTGGGGTTAATTTGATGAATTAATTAATTAAGGGTTATAATATATGGTTTAAGTATTAAATTGTAACAAGTATAAAGTTTATGGATAGGTAATGTAATTATCGAAAATTTGGGGTATAAAACGGAAATTCAGGTACTTAAGGGGTTTGTAAGTTATTCTAAAAGGTTTTGGGAATTGGTTAATGATTTAAAGTAATTAAGGGTTACAATATATAGTTAAGTATTAAAGATGTAAAAATTATAAAGTTTAGGGGTATATAAATAAATACCGAAAACTTGGGGATGGAAAAACGGAATTTATAAACGTTAGGGGTCAGCTTGTAATTCTGGTAAGTTTTGGGTTTAGAATGAGGATTTAAATAGTTAAGGTGTATAATATAAGGTCTTAAGTAATTAGATGGAGGTTTATGACATAAAATGGGGCTAAAGTGCAATTAAGAGGAAATATAGGAGTGAATAAATAAATCTGAAAAGAGGAGTGTGTTGTTCGTAAATATTAGCCCCCTTTTATGTCATAAACCTCCATCCAATTACTTAAGACCTTATATTATATTATAATGTTAGGAGGTCATAGATTATAAAATTAACGAGGATAGTAATATAACAAGTATGAAATATGGGTAGTTTTATAATTAATCAAACATGTGGGAGTGGTGTGGAATTTTGAAAAATTCCTGGTGCTGTTCTGAAGTTTAGGCATGATAAATGTGTATAATAAATGGGTTGTAATATATGGGTTGATTTTATAAAAAACCAAAAGATGTGGGGAAGAGATTAGAATTACCGAAAACATATATGGGCTGTTTGGGAAATTAAAAAAAACATGAGCAGGTTATAACATAAAGTTTTTGGGTGATATCATGTGACATTATATTAAAGTATGAAAGGATTTGTTATAAAGGGGTTATTAAAGAGCAGATATGCATTATGTACATTTACATTAAATGATGGGGTAAGTTGGCGAATTTTGGAAGTATAAGTTACAGTTGGAATTTTATTACAAGGATAACCCTATGATTTATATCATGGGAATTTATAACGTGGCATGAGGATATAATATGAATAACGAGTTACATACGGGATTATACGATTACATGTAAAACATGAATGTAACGACAATAACGTTACACGCATATACGAATGTATAACATCTTACGTGTGAGTACAAGGGTGCGTAAATGACAATGCATAACTACAACTATAATACATGCGTACCTGTGTATATATAAATGTCCGCGTATGTTCGTAAACAACTACGTAAGCTATTTCGAACAGCGAAGCGTTTAGACTTCATACAGGCGCACACGTAACATTATCTCTGCGTGCATGCAACCTGACACTACGTACACAATTGTGAACGAAACTTCCACGTGATAAGTATTATTATCATAGCAACAATCACATACTCGTAAACTATAACGAGTAGTTGAAATTTAAATCCTTAAGATTAACAAACATCGAGTTGAACGAGAGATCAACTGGGGTTTAGCTACGGGGTGGAAGTACGGGTTTGATCTAGGGTGATTATGTTATAAACCAAAGTTTCATTGCAGTTTTTTTCGTTTCATGTTATGTTAAGTTGGTTCATTCTGAATTTAGGATATGGAAGTCCTTATTAAGGAAGTCAGGGGCGAGGAGGTCTTTTGCTATTTATTTACTGGTAAGGAGTTTACTTGGGATTAAGGGATATTAATGTATTCTTTTAATCGTGATTCTAATCACGTTCTCACTAGTCTTCCCGATCAGTTTTGGAGAAACTGTCACGACGCTCCCCTTCGCTCTCTCTCTCAACCTTCCTCATCTTCTTCATCGATCTGTCAAGACTTCGTGTGTTGTGCTATTCTGCTGGTGAGTCCTTCTGTCGCCTCGCCGTCTCCGTTGCAATCAGGTTGGTCTTGTGGTTATCAATTGCAATTCAACTTTGGGGGTTAGGTTTTGGGAACTCTTTCAATCCCTAATTGTTCTTTGTAATCTGATTGTGATTCAGTGTTGGCCCCTCTGTCCCGATCAATTTCTTCTGCTGTTGGCTTCGTCTGTGATTCCGCTGTCAGATTCAGGTAAGGATTTTAGTTGTGTTCATCAATGGCAGTTTTTGGATTGTGAGGCCCTCCGTTTTCTGATTGGGGATTGATCTGCGTTTGCTTTTGTCCAGAGTTTGGAATTGCGTTTTCAGTCTGCAGTTCGGTGTTTGCGTTGTCTGCGTGGGCTGGTGAAATACCCCAAACCTTAATGTGTTAATTAATTATGTAATTATAATTTTCTAAGGCTAATTAAGTCCTTAAGATTATTGGTGAAGAAATAAAAACCAAAAAGAAAAAGAAAATGCGTAAAAGTCACAAAACGTGAAAACACGTATTTAATTGTTTTAGGAGGTATAAAACTCTCACTGGGGTTATAAATATATTTTTATACCTTAATTACACATTAATAACACGTGGGAAAAATTCCGGAAGAAAACGGATTCAAACAATGCGTTAAAACACTAACGGAGTCTTAAAGCGCGTTTTTCGAGAAAAGCCCGAAAACGTGACTTTAAACAGTTAAACGACCCCGTAAAAATAATAGTTGATTATGTAATAATAATTAAACATTAATGGGAGTTTAATAACCATTAAAATTAAAGGAATGAGAAAATTCCAGAAAACGGTCCCGGTTAGTGAATAGTGCTAAACCGGGTAAATAAACGAGCGTTTCCTGTTAAAAACGAAAAACGCTCCAGCGTGTTTAGTTTAGTGGGACGTTTTATTAATGTAAACAGCTCACTCACACATGACTAGTAACTAATTAATAGAGTCAAAAATACAAACACCACTTATACCCTTATTCTCTCTCCCCTCCTTTATTTTCTTTTTCCCCTCTCTCTTCCTCTCTTTCCTCTCTTTCTTCCCAGCCGGCTCCCTCTTCCTCTCCAAGCCACCAATTTTCTCCCCTTTCTCCCATGGCTTCTTCAACTTCAATGCCATGCCCAAGCTCCATTTGAGCTCCAAATCAAAAACAAATCGCATATTCTTCTTCCTCTCATCTTCCTCTATCATCCTCTCTTTTCGAAATTTCAAAAGGATGAAGTTGACCTCCATGGGTTTTCGCCATTTGAAGAGAAAATGCCACCAATGTGGAGCTTGGAGTCTCCTCTTTCTTCTAAGGTAAAAATTTCCAAGAGAAAGTCATTTTTCCTTCACCTCTTGGTGTAATTGATTTTTCACCATTTTTGATACCTTGTTTTTCTTCTTGTTCTTGAGCTCCAAATTTATCCTTCAATGGTGGAGTAGCTCCCTTCTTGATTCAAGGGAGAAAAACCCTCTTGAAAACTTCAAAAAGGTAAACCCTAACTTGTGTTCTAGCCCTTTTAATGAATTGAGATATTCCAAGGGTTTAGATGATTAATTAAGTATGTTTTTGTGTTCTTGGATGTTGGGATGGAGTTTGGAAACTCCATACCCTTGTGACCGATTTTGGAGAAGATGAGGAGCAAGAGGTGAATTAAGGGACTTGTGAAATTAAGGTAAGAAAAACTACCTTAAACCTTGTTGTAATTGTTTAAGTTGTTTGGGATGGGTAAACAAATTAATGAACCCAAATGTATGGATTGAAAACTATGTTGTAATGTGTTTGGTTGATGTTAGAAGAGGTTGTGAATTAATGTTGAGTTGAGGGCCTTAAGAGCCAATTGTTTGAGTTTGTGATTGATGTTGTGGTTATGGAGTTTATGGTGATTATGTTGTTGTTGATGGTGTTGAGGATTTGTTATATGCTGTTAGGACCCTTGAAAAGGGTGTGGCTAGATTAGGGATGAAAAGCATGTAAATTGATGAGATGGATGTATAAGGTGTATGGGGAGGTTATGGCAAAATTTGGATGGAAAATGAGTGTTTGATGATGGTTTGATGGATGAGAGAATTTAGGTATTGAAAGGGGATGTTTAATGTTGAGTAGTGGATTGTTGGCTTTGTAATTGTGGATAAATAATGGAGTTAGGTTAGTGCAAAAATCATGGCATAATGGTGCTAGATGACTTGGGATGTCAAGGAGGGAGTATGGATTTTTGGAAGTGCAATTCTGGGTAGAATTTGCCTCTGTTGGCTGAATTTTTGGGTACGTCCGAACTTCCGTCCGAACTTGGAAGTTCGGACATGCCCCGTCGTTTTCTAAATTTTTCGAAATTTCAGCGGTGTCCGAACTTCCGTCCGAACTTGGAAGTTCGGACACTCGAAAATCTTCCCAGGCTATTTTGCTTCGACTTGTGTCCGACCTTCGATGTCCGGACACAAGTTCGGACGCCTGTAATTTTCCTCAGTTTTGGCCTCGACTTGTGTCCGAACTTCGAAGCTCGGACACAAGTTCGGACAGTTGGAATTTTCTTTGGATTTTTGCCTCGGCTTGTGTCCGAACTTCAAAGCTCGGACACAAGTTCGGACATTCGCCAGTTTCACCCATTTGAGTCTCGACTTGCGTCCGAACTTCCGAAGCTCGGACACAAGTTCGGACATAGTGTAATTTTGAGCAAAAATTTTGTTTAAGGGTAGGAAATGATACCCAATGATGGGGATTGATAAGTAATGAGGTTATAAGGTTGGGACATGTTAAGTGAGTTATAATGGTAATTAAGTGGTGAGAAGTTGTAATAAGAGTGTAAAGTTATAAAACTACCGAACGGGGTTAATCATGGGCGCATTAGTCGTTAAATAATTATGTTACCCCGATGCTAATAAAGATAGTTATAATGTTACCAGTTGTCCAAAGAGTTTCAAGGAACATGTGACGGCACATTAGAGTGCACCTTCGGTGACAGGTATGGTTTTCTTGCAACCTGTGTCCTACCGGATTACACCGGCTTGTATGCCAATGTGTTTTTCTGCGTGTTTGCCACCTTGCAAGATAAAGCATGAAATGAGTTTACAGTAATTCATTATTGTGGCGTAATTAATTCCGATACCGCTTAACCTTAGTTATGTGTTAAATAATAGTTAACTGACTTTAGGTTCACATAAGAGATCGGTATTCGGAATAAACGTCCCAACCCATGGGAACGTTCTAACTACGGCTATCCGTGCGTTAGTGTATGTTGTGACAATGTGTGATGTATGTGACTTGTTTAATGTGTTGTTGATGTTGGATACTGTTATCCGTGTTGTTGAAATGGGATATGATTTCCCTTAGGTGTCTAACCGAGTTAGTAACACCATGTGAAGTATGTATGTGATAAGTTCCATAAGGGGACCTCTAACTAATAAGTATATGTTATGTATGGAGAGGAATCCGGGTATCCCGGTCGCGCGTATTGTTTGGGAGTTAATATATATATGTGAATTAACTCCCATCCTGTTATGTTAGGGTTGTTTTCCTTCATTGGATTTCGACCTCCCACTAGCTTAGCCAAAGCTTACCTACCCGACCTCCATATCGGGCTAGGAGGGAAATTATGTATAATGTTGGTAGGGTGTCGATGCCTAAGTTTGCTTCGACTCCCTCTTTGTTATGTTACGGTTGTTCTTCCTCCTGGAATTACAACCACCCACAAGCTTAACCAAGGCTTACCTACCTCATCACTATTGGAGTTAGGGGGAAATTATGTATGTTGTGATCGGTCCTATATGAGGCCGCCACTCAAGTAAAGGAAATGTATTTGTATTTGTGCTCGGCTCTTACACCCCCATTCCCTAAGTTAAGTTTATCTCTCAGAGAGAGAAATTAAGTTGAGTATTTATAAGTGAAGTGTACTGTTTTGAGTGTGTGTGTTAATTTTGTTTGTGCCCTATTAATGATTGTTTGCTTATAAGCATGATATGTATGTGAGTTGTGCATGTTTGAAATAAATAAACCGCATGCTAACACGTAGTTTTGCGTGGCCCGGTAGCATGCGGGCTGCGGGATTACCATACCAGCAAAGGTGCTGACCCCCTTTGGGGGCTCCCATACTTTTCAGGTACAAGATCTGGAAGCCGTTCGAGAGTAGGACGGGGTAGTTGTTGTATGTCGGCGTTCATGCAAATTGTGCAAGTGTTGTAGGTGTAGTTAGACCGAATTGTATCGGCGTTAGTTAGTAAATACTCGGTACAGTTGTAATGTAAGTGTATAATGGATGTTGAACACGGAACGGAATTTATGTGTAGTTGCTCGGGAATTTAGTCCATCAGACCGGTACGATGTATGTATGTTCCTTGTTAGCCACGTGGGTGGCTAACGGCGTGTAACACCAAAGGGTTAAGTGAGGGTGTGAGTTATGTTTTCCGCTGCTAAGTATTGTTAAGTGTGTTTTGTAGTTGGGGTGTTACAAAAGTGGTATCAGAGCGAAGTATCGCTCTGATGACTGAAGTACCGAGCTTAGGAAGTACCGAGTTAAGATTTTAGTACCTTGGGTTAAGGGTTGAGTGATAGCGTGAGAAGTACGCTAGTTAGGGAAATACCAGTGTGTACTGGATACCTACAGTATCCATCCCGCCCTCCACAAACCCTATTATATAACTTGGAAAGAACGCCAGAGAGATGGAAGTCCTCTCTTACTCGGGAATACCCGATCTGGCTGTTATTAAGTGCCCTAACGAGCACAGAGAACCTGTCATACGGTAGATTCCGAAAGGTGTGAATCCCGAAGACGGTTCCATTTGAACAATATTAACCGCTCTTGTTAGCGAAAAGTGAAGAATCTTATGCATAAGAGAATGGAATTTCCAGCACCCTGGGTCGACATGCGGAGCAGTCGAGGATAACCAGCTTGCAACGCACTAACGTGCAACAGTGGAGAAGTGAAGTAGTAGAACCCGAGACGAGTGTCTACGGGACTACAAATGTTAACTAATACACCAACGGTATACCAACCAATTAAGGAACTACAACACAGTACGAGGAGGATACAAAACTAAGGAAAAGGGGTCTCCCAGAATGGGAAACGCCCTAGTTAATGGTTATCACGTGAAGACAGTGAGAAGTACCAGAAGATTGTTGTTAGGACTGTAAGATCAAGTAAGGGCCAGCAAGGCCATAGATGTTGGTGCGGAAGTAAACAATGCCGCAACCAGTGTGTATTGAACCGAAAACCAGTAAGCATGGCGCACTTGCCATGGCAAGTGCTGCTATAACAAGGCTGTATGGAAAATTTTAAACAACTACCGGTACTTAGTAAAGTACCATGAAGTAAAGTGAGATCATCATAACTGTGGAAAGGCTTAGCAGCCTGACCTCTGTAATTGGAAATATACCAGTCAGCAAGAAGCTAGACTTGGTTAAGGCGAGAAAGTGTTGTGAAACCACGAGAATTTTCTTTCAAACTTAAATTCATTTTCAAAACCTTTTTCAAAACCAAATTTTCTTTCAAACCCAATCTATTTTAAATTCTTCTTTTTTAAAACCAGACCAGAAGACCTACACCGGCCTCAGTGCCACATGGTAGGTAAGTTACACCCAGTTACTTTTAAACAACCGGATGGAAACCGGTAAACCCAGGGGTAACAACCCGAGGGAATGGAGTGAGTTCATAATAATACAACAGTGGATACACTTCCCTTGATTAAGTTCGGGAAGCATGGAATACATATTATCATAGGATAATATAAGAGGAGTTGACAACAGAATACTTCACCTAGGCGTGTGACGGACACTACGAGTATACCAACTGTAATGTGGGACGACCGCACTCCGATAGGAGCTTGTGGGCCTGACAGACCTACTTATGGGTTAGTCAGGTAAGTAGCAATGTATCAGTAGGATACCCCACGTATGTATACGAGTGGAGTCTAGACCACGGGAAGTGGTCGACTCCATACTACGGTCCGAAGTAAAAGTCAAGCAAGAGCAATGGATTGCATCAAATCGTTGAAATAAAGGAACCCAGTTAAGTTAAGGAAGACTAAAGGAATTAGTAAGTGTATTTTAAGGAAATGTTTAAGGGTGAACAAGTGCGAAGTGCACTGATTAGTAAGTAAGAACATGGAATATGTCATAAGGAACCTGAAGGACGAGCATATAGCTGGAGTAAGTACCCAGCCTAAATATGGCGAGGCAGATGCCTACTGTGATACGTTAATGTGCAATGATCGGGATGAGACTCCCGAAGTGATCACTTGAACTAAGGGAATATCAATCTCACTGGAAATGATATTTAACCCAGCCAAGAACGCAGGGCGATGTAGCTAATGAAACGTACTCATAAGTGCGAGCCTGATATAATGGCATGACCTAGTAACACCCAGGAACTATCCATAAAAGGGTGTTTGGGTCAACAATGGTTGAACGAATAACGTGGCAGAAATGCAAGGGTTGAGACTAACACCCAGTTTGTGCATAAGACGTCAAGAGAAAGTCTGACATCCTTGAAGGGGCATCCCATGAAAGGAATAAATCATGGAGCCCAATACAATCTATAAACCGTGTAATATGTACGGAGAAGTAAATGTGTGTGAACAGCCTACAATGAGCAGAGCTCGAGGCAATAGGGCTTATAAGCCACAAGTAAAATGTGTTAAGGAAAATTTATTGATTATGGAAGTTTATGTTATATAAGTAGGTAAGCGGATAACGAACCACTGATTAAAGTGTGGGGATACCTCTTGATATGTGAGACCGCAACAGCGGTAGTTATGTGAACAGAGTTCAGGGAATATGTTAAGGGTTGACCATGTTGTTATTACCCAAGAATGATGTGAGTAGGAATAAATCGAAAAGAAGTGTTTATACTAGTTGTAGAGACCCACCATAGGCGTGGGATACTAAGTGCGAAATGAACAACGCTCAAGGAGCATAAGAGTGCGAAGAATAGCGTCCTAAGAGCGGATGCAGTATAAGTTAATGTTATACAATGAGTAAGAGCACGGTGCGCAGTAAGCGACCGTTGCATAAGTGTTGTTGATTAATAATGTGGCAAATAAGACAGATTATGAGTGAAACTCAATGGGCATACAAGGTAAGTGATAACAAACAGACTGGGCAATGAGCCAGTAGTCAGTACTATGTGATAAGGAAAACAGTGTGAGCTCCTATTGCTAATAAGAGACTTACTGCCAAGAGTTTACGCCTCTGCACTCTGTATGACTGAGTGTTTTGGTATTGCGCTTGCGCGGTAATGATCAAGTGATATAGCTAGGAAGTCTGAAAATGTTAAATGTGATAGAAGGACAAGACTTATGGTGTGATAAAACCCATGCATAAGAGAAGCACGGTCGTACCAGTCAAAGGGTACTTGGTTGACATAAGTGACTACAGTAACACGATTATTAAATATCGGTATGGAATATACCTCAAGTGTTGGAAATAACCGAAAGAGTACTACTCATTAGGTAGTAGCTCAAATTCAACCGACAGTAAGTCGGAAGAAATCAAGTACGTCATTGTGGAATACAGTAAATCATCATGGAAGTGGATAGTAAGTTTTGTAACTCACCGAATTCGCTCATGGTAAGTGATACCACGCGTCGGTTGAGAAACCGTTATTACCAAGATGAAGGTGATAATCGAAGATTACGGTACAGTAAGAATAATGTATGGGGCAAACTAAACTCTAAATTATCAAGAGTTGCGCAGTAGAAACTGGTGAACCAGTGATTCAAACGATGAATGCGAATAGTGAACATGAGTGAATGGCAAACTAATGATGCCTAAAAGCCTCACAGGCCAGGATCGAAACCAGTTAAGAGTTAAAATAAACTCTAATGAGAATTCTTGGTTGGGGACTAAACCGCCAATATGGTTAAGATCCTCTAATCAAAACACATTGTGTAATAAACCGCGTGGAGATAAAACACTTCACGACGGTAGGACGTTATAAACCAGTGATTAAGTGATTGATTACGTGGGCGTAATCCCTTTTAAGGGGGGTAGAGCGCAAACCGTTTAGTGTGTTGTACCGTACAAGTGTACGTGAACTATGGTGTGCATAGCACAAAATAAATTGTTTTGATGATTGGTGTGTGTGTTACAAAACATACGCATTCATTCATGGTTTAATTATGGTAATTGCGCACTGAAGATGCGAATACCATTGTGATAAGTGCGTTATTTTGTTAAGAGATGTGTGAAAGTATAAGTATAAGGGGGTAAAGAAACTCCCGGGGAACTAAACCCCGACTATGTATGTTCATACAATACTAAATGTAAAACCGTGTATTGTATTTTTATAAAAGCATATATATATACAGTATTGTGATTTATGAAGAGGTGTGACACCAACATAGAACCTAGTGAGAATTAAATTCCCTAGGTAACTTGATTTAAAATAAATCTGGAAGATGATTGATAGACAGAGTTCTATCCCTTGGAGATGTAATGATTACGACTAGAAGGATTAAAAGATAGAAAATTGGAAATGAATGTGTTATCTGTTGTTTGAAAATGAAGTGGGAGGGAGGTGAAACTTGATTATCATGAGATCAAGGGAAGCCGAACACAAATTGGGGTGGAAAGATAGTTCAACTCTGATGCTGATCACATTAGGGTTGGATGACTCTTGAAACTCCCTATAAGTGGTCATAAATAATCACATCAAGAATAAGATGCAATTAACAATAACTGGACTTGGAGTTGTATGGAGCTTTCAAAAGAATTTTAAATTGGGTTTCAAATTTTCAATTGGTATTTTCAATACTTCAATAAATATTTTAAGATTCTTAAGTGGTATTTTCAAAGGAAGGACTACCTTTATGTGACCTCGTAGAGGATTTTCAACTTGTATCCTTCCAATAAAGGATTTCATGACACTTAACCTCATAGAGGGTATTTTCCTACTACTTGCTCACGAGCTGAGGACGTATGAGCCTTTGTCTTAGGACCGGTGACATGAGAAGTATTTTAAAGGTGTATGCAATCGTTTTGATCTCCCAAAGGAACGGGGACCAGAGTGTCCATCGCGACCGGTTCTGCGGGATCACAGTGTATATGTACTCTACATGGGTCTCGAACTCATGAAGAGATGGAAAAGGAATTTCTGGTTGATATACATGCTAAGACATGTTGTGTGGTATGTGTAATAATTATTATTTTGGACCTTGAGTCCTAATGTGGTTAAGTTCAGAAGGTGTTATATTACCCAGACCTATGTGTCTGAAGGTTGTTATGTTATCAAGACCTACGAGTCTAAATGTTGTTATGTTACCCAGACCAAGAGTCTAAGGGTTGTTATGTATATGCAAATGTTGTTAAGGTACCCGGACCATTAAGTCCGAGGTTACTAAATATGTTATGTATGTATGGATGTGTTACCCGGACCATCAAGTCCGAGGTCATGATGTAAAGTGTGTGTGTTATAGAAGTTTTATACTACAAGTAATCCCTGTGTTCTAATTCAAATGACGCTAGGGAAGTGTGAACTTCGAGGACGAAGTTCTTTTAAGGGGGGTAGATTGAAATACCCCAAACCTTAATGTGTTAATTAATTATGTAATTATAATTTTCTAAGGCTAATTAAGTCCTTAAGATTATTGGTGAAGAAATAAAAACCAAAAAGAAAAAGAAAATGCGTAAAAGTCACAAAACGTGAAAACACGTATTTAATTGTTTTAGGAGGTATAAAACTCTCACTGGGGTTATAAATATATTTTTATACCTTAATTACACATTAATAACACGTGGGAAAAATTCCGGAAGAAAACGGATTCAAACAATGCGTTAAAACACTAACGGAGTCTTAAAGCGCGTTTTTCGAGAAAAGCCCGAAAACGTGACTTTAAACAGTTAAACGACCCCGTAAAAATAATAGTTGATTATGTAATAATAATTAAACATTAATGGGAGTTTAATAACCATTAAAATTAAAGGAATGAGAAAATTCCAGAAAACGGTCCCGGTTAGTGAATAGTGCTAAACCGGGTAAATAAACGAGCGTTTCCTGTTAAAAACGAAAAACGCTCCAGCGTGTTTAGTTTAGTGGGACGTTTTATTAATGTAAACAGCTCACTCACACATGACTAGTAACTAATTAATAGAGTCAAAAATACAAACACCACTTATACCCTTATTCTCTCTCCCCTCCTTTATTTTTCTTTTTCCCTCTCTCTCTTCCTCTCTTTCCTCTCTTTCTTCCCAGCCGGCTCCCTCTTCCTCTCCAAGCCACCAATTTTCTCCCCTTTCTCCCATGGCTTCTTCAACTTCAATGCCATGCCCAAGCTCCATTTGAGCTCCAAATCAAAAACAAATCGCATATTCTTCTTCCTCTCATCTTCCTCTATCATCCTCTCTTTTCGAAATTTCAAAGGATGAAGTTGACCTCCATGGGTTTTCGCCATTTGAAGAAGAAAAATGCCACCAATGTGGAGCTTGGAGTCTCCTCTTTCTTCTAAGGTAAAAATTTCCAAGAGAAAGTCATTTTTCCTTCACCTCTTGGTGTAATTGATTTTTCACCATTTTTGATACCTTGTTTTTCTTCTTGTCTTGAGCTCCAAATTTATCCTTCATGGTGGAGTAGCTCCCTTCTTGATTCAAGGGAGAAAAACCCTCTTGAAAACTTCAAAAAGGTAAACCCTAACTTGTGTTCTAGCCCTTTTAATTAATTGAGATATTCCAAGGGTTTAGATTATGATTAATTAGTTTTTTTGTGTTCTTGGATGTTGGGATGGAGTTTGGAAACTCCATACCCTTGTGACCGATTTTGGAGAAGATGAGGAGCAAGAGGTGAATTAAGGGACTTGTGAAATTAAGGTAAGAAAAACTACCTTAACCTTGTTGTAATTGTTTAAGTTGTTTGGGATGGGTAAACAAATTAATGAACCCAAATGTATGGATTGAAAACTATGTTGTAATGTGTTTGGTTGATGTTAGAAGAGGTTGTGAATTAATGTTGAGTTGAGGGCCTTAAGAGCCAATTGTTTGAGTTTGTGATTGATGTTGTGGTTATGGAGTTTATGGTGATTATGTTGTTGTTGATGGTGTTGAGGATTTGTTATATGCTGTTAGGACCCTTGAAAAGGGTGTGGCTAGATTAGGGATGAAAGCATGTAAATTGATGAGATGGATGTATAAGGTGTATGGGGAGGTTATGGCAAAATTTGGATGGAAAATGAGTGTTTGATGATGGTTTGATGGATGAGAGAATTTAGGTATTGAAAGGGGATGTTTAATGTTGAGTAGTGTGGATTGTTGGCTTTGTAATTGTGGATAAATAATGGAGTTAGGTTAGTGCAAAAATCATGGCATAATGGTGCTAGATGACTTGGGATGTCAAGGAGGGAGTATGGATTTTTGGAAGTGCAATTCTGGGTAGAATTTGCCTCTGTTGGCTGAATTTTTGGGTACGTCCGAACTTCCGTCCGAACTTGGAAGTTCGGACATGCCCCGTCGTTTTCTAAATTTTTCGAAATTTCAGCGGTGTCCGAACTTCCGTCCGAACTTGGAAGTTCGGACACTCGAAAATCTTCCCAGGCTATTTTGCTTCGACTTGTGTCCGACCTTCGATGTCCGGACACAAGTTCGGACGCCTGTAATTTTCCTCAGTTTTGGCCTCGACTTGTGTCCGAACTTCGAAGCTCGGACACAAGTTCGGACAGTTAGAATTTTCTTTGGATTTTTGCCTCGGCTTGTGTCCGAACTTCAAAGCTCGGACACAAGTTCGGACATTCGCCAGTTTCACCCATTTGAGTCTCGACTTGCGTCCGAACTTCCGAAGCTCGGACACAAGTTCGGACATAGTGTAATTTTGAGCAAAAAATTTGTTTAAGGGTAGGAAATGATACCCAATGATGGGGATTGATAAGTAATGAGGTTATAAGGTTGTTAAGGACATGTTAAGTGAGTTTATAATGGTAATTAAGTGGTGAGAAGTTGTAATAAGAGTGTAAAGTTATAAAACTACCGAACGGGGTTAATCATGGGCGCATTAGTCGTTAAATAATTATGTTACCCCGATGCTAATAAAGATAGTTATAATGTTACCAGTTGTCCAAAGAGTTTCAAGGAACATGTGACGGCACATTAGAGTGCACCTTCGGTGACAGGTATGGTTTTCTTGCAACCTGTGTCCTACCGGATTACACCGGCTTGTATGCCAATGTGTTTTTCTGCTGCGTGTTTGCCACCTTGCAAGATAAAGCATGAAATGAGTTTACAGTAATTCATTATTGTGGCGTAATTAATTCCGATACCGCTTAACCTTAGTTATGTGTTAAATAATAGTTAACTGACTTTAGGTTCACATAAGAGATCGGTATTCGGAATAAACGTCCCAACCCATGGGAACGTTCTAACTACGGCTATCCGTGCGTTAGTGTATGTTGTGACAATGTGTGATGTATGTGACTTGTTTAATGTGTTGTTGATGTTGGATACTGTTATCCGTGTTGTTGAAATGGGATATGATTCCCTTAGGTGTCTAACCGAGTTAGTAACACCATGTGAAGTATGTATGTGATAAGTTCCATAAGGGGACCTCTAACTAATAAGTATATGTTATGTATGGAGAGGAATCCGGGTATCCCGGTCGCGCGTATTGTTTGGAGTTAATATATATATGTGAATTAACTCCATCCTGTTATGTTAGGGTTGTTTTCCTTCATTGGATTTCGACCTCCCACTAGCTTAGCCAAAGCTTACCTACCCGACCTCCATATCGGGCTAGGAGGGAAATTATGTATAATGTTGGTAGGGTGTCGATGCCTAAGTTTGCTTCGACTCCCTCTTTGTTATGTTACGGTTGTTCTTCCTCCTGGAATTACAACCACCCACAAGCTTAACCAAGGCTTACCTACCTCATCACTATTGGAGTTAGGGGGAAATTATGTATGTTGTGATCGGTCCTATATGAGGCCGCCACTCAAGTAAAGGAAATGTATGTATGTTGTGCTCGGGCTTATATCACCCCGGCATTCCCTAAGTTAAGTTATATCCTCTCAGAGGAGAGAAATTAAGTTGAGTATGTTATAAAGTGAAGTGTACTGTTATTGAGTGTGTGTGTTAATTTGTGTTTGTGCCCTATTAATGATTGTTTGCTTATAAGCATGATATGTATGTGAGTTTGTGCATGTTTGAAATAAATAAACCGCATGCTAAGACGACAAATAGTTGTGCGTGGCCCGGTAGCATGCGGGCTGCGGGATTACCATACAGCAAAGGTGCTGACCCCCTTTGGGGGCTCCCATACTTTTCAGGTACAAGATCTGGAAGCCGTTCGAGAGTAGGACGGGGTAGTTGTTGTATGTCGGCGTTCATGCAAATTGTGCAAGTGTTGTAGGTGTAGTAAGACCGAAATTGTATCAGCGTTAGTTAGTAAATACTCGTACAGTTGTAATGTAAGTGTATAATGGATGTTGAACACGGAACGGAATTTATGTGTAGTTGCTCGGGAATTTAGTCCATCAGACCGGTACGATGTATGTATGTTAGCCTTGTTAGCCACGTGGGTGGCTAACGGCGTGTACACACAAAGGGTTAAGTGAGGGTGTGAGTTATGTTTTCCGCTGCTAAGTATTGTTAAGTGTGTTATTTGTAGTTGGGGTGTTACAGCTGGGTTCTACTGCTTCAGATTTTGGGATTTCGTCTGCTAATATTCGAGGTAGGTGGCTGATGGATTCGATTAGTGTGTTCGGCCTTGGGGAGTTTCATTCCGGTTCTGAACTTTGTTTGTGATCAATCTTGGGATTGTGATTGTGAACTGGCTGTTTGATGACGTTTTAATGCCAACAAACCCCCAAGGTTGTTTTCTGCAAACTTATAATGTTTTGACATTGTTTTGGTGCCTCTGTTTGTGTGAAAATCGCCTCTGTTTACTGGGTTTTTCGGCGCGTCCGACCTTCCGTCCGACCTTGGAAGTTCGGACATGCCCTTCTGCGCTTTGAATTTCTGAACTTTTTACCGTGTCCGAACTTCCGTCCGAGCTTTGAAGTTCGGACGGGTTGCGAGGACGAGTCCGACTTACAAGTCTCGAGTGGTGTCCGAACTTGTAAGTCCGGACAGAAGTTCGGACACACCTATCTCCTTCTTCTGATTTTGCTTCGACCTGTGTCCGAACTTGGTCGTTCGGACATATGTTCGGACTTTACGCGTATTTGATTTCTGAAGAGCGTCCGAACATCCGTCCGAGCTTTGATGTTCGGACACCTCTGTCTCTGCTTCTGATTTAAGGTTCGACCTGTGTCCGAACATTGATGTCCGGACACATGTTCGGACTTGGCTCTGTTTTGACCATAACTTGCTCGTTTGAGCTCCGTTTTGACTTCCGTTTGCGGGGTTGGTTTCCCCTTCTGATTTCAAGCTACTTATGTGCTTTCTGGTGCCTTTGGTGCACATATGCTTTATTGTTTTTAGCTTTTGTTTTGGGACCTAGTTATCTCTGTGTCTGAACCTTTGGATGGCTGGTCTCGCTGTCTCGTAGCGCGCTATGTAGGATCCTTCTGTTTCACGGGTGATGTTCCCCGTTCTGTTCACAGGTGTTCCACCTGTTCTGTTTACGAGTGAGGTTTCCTCTGTTTCTGTTCACGAGCTGGTTGCTCGTTCTGTTTGTATGCTGTGATTAACTAGTGTCCCGCTCTGTTTTCTGATTCTGTCTGCTTCTGACTCTGTTTAGTCCTTTATCGTGTGGACTTCTGCTTCTATTTTTTGACATGTTTATGGACTTCTTGCGACTCCTTCTGATTTGTTAATATTCTTAAAATGTTTTGAGCATGCTGGTTGATGAAGTTGGTCATCTACTGGGCATAGTTGTTTGCTCATTCCCCTACTCTATCTAACATTGCAGATTGATCAGCGAGGGTCACTTTGCTCAGCTTCTGGAGTTTAGTTTGCTTTATTATTCTGAATTCTTTTGAGATATTTGTATTTGACTTTGAGCCTTTGGGCCTCTTCAGTTAGCTTCCGCTTTTGACATTCGTTTGGTGGGTTTTGTAATAACTTTTGGGATGTTTCCACATCTCTTGGTTTATACTTTATGCAAGTTTCCGTTTTGGGCCTTGTTCGATTATCTGTTTTAGTTCGTTTATTAGAGCCTTGTGTTATTATGTAATAATACGCGGCGTGTAATACCCCTAACTCCTAGGCCAGTGTTTGGGGGTGTTACATTTAGTGGTATCAGAGCTCTGGGTTCTAATCTGCTGGGATTTTAAGTTAGCCAGTCAGTCAGAAACACCAGTGCTAGTGTCTGAGTCTAACTGCTTGCTGTTGGACTTTCAGAATGCCACCAAGAAGAGCTACAAGAAGCGTTGCTGATGCTGTTCAGCAGTTTATGACGCAGCTCATGCAGACCATGGCTGCAGGGGGTGGACCAGCTGGAGGAGGACCAGCTGGTGGAGCAGGCCCACTGGGGCTGATGCTGGAGGCCGGAATGTGAAGGCGCTTTAGGAGTTTATGAAGCTGAAGCCGCCGTCGTTCGATGGGGCAGGAGACCCCCAGGAGGCCAGTCATTGGTTGACTGAGGTCGAGGACTTGCTGTGAGTCATGGGCTCCGAGGAGGAGTAGAAGGTCGACTTTGCCACCTTCCTTTTCAAGGCCGAGGCTAAGGAGTGGTGGAGGTCCGTGATGGGGAAGTTCCCACAGCCTTGGACGTGGGAGCAGTTCACTGGGGAGTTCAACAAACAGTTCTACCCCGACGTGTATAAGGATCAGCGCATCCTGGAGTATAATAGGCTTCGCCAGGGGCGCGATATGAGTGTGGAGGAGTATGTCAGGAAGTTTATCAGCCTGTCAAAGTTTGCACCTGAGCCAGATGAGCATAGGAAGACCAGAAAGTTTGAGAGCGGCTTGAGGCCGGATATCCGTTCTGCTGTGACGCCCCTGCGTCACAAGACCTTCAGGGACATTGCTGATGTCGCCCTGTTGGTAGAGGCTGATCTGAAGGGCCGCCAGTCTGGCGGGAAGGACCAGAAGAGGAAGTAGTCTACTGGAGACCGAGCTGGAGACCGCTCTGGGGACCGTTAGAGAGATAGAGGCGGTTCGTCTTCGTCAGCTCCCGCTCCGAAGTGCCGGGTCTGCGGCAAGTTTCACAGAGGCCAGGACTGCTACAGGAAGTCCGGAGCCTGCTTCAAGTGTGGATCCATGGAGCATAGGATAGCTGACTGCCCTCAGGCCGAGAGGAGCAGAGGTAGCTCTGGAGGTAGAGCCGGTGAGTCTGCCTCAGGGTCCAGAGATCGAGACCGGGCTGAGCAGAAGAAGCCCCAGGGCCAGGCCAGAGTGTACTCGATGGCTGGAGAGAGAGACCGATCGACTGACAGAGTTGTCACAGGTATTCTCCAGTTGTCTTCTCGTTCTGTCTTCTGTTTGTTTGACTCTGGAGCCACCCACTCTTTTATTTCTGCTGAGTTAGTGGGTGAGCTCGGTTTGCCTGTTGTGCCTCTGGGTGTTGAGTTATGTGTGCATAGTCCATTAGTTAAGGACTCTTCTATGCTTCTGAATTCCGTTTGTAAAGATAGTCCTGTGTTAGTCAGAGATAGGACTATGTGTGCTAACCTCATCCCGATGGAGATGACTACCATTGATGTGATCTTGGGCATGGATTGGCTTGCTACGCACCATGCCCACATTGATTGTGCTGCTTCGAGAGTCACTTTTGAGGAGCCGGGTCAGACTCGCCTAGTTGTAGCAGGGAATGGACTCCCGTGTTCGCCGCCAGTTATTTCAGCCATGCAGGCGTTTCACTTTCTGAGGAAGGGATGTAGGGATATCTGTGTTACATCCCTGAGGTTCGCAAGGATGCGAAGTTGGAGGAGATTCTAGTGGTCAGAGACTTCCCAGATGTGTTCCAGGATGACGTACCTGGGCTTCCCCCTATCAGAGAGGTGGAGTTCTCGATCGAGCTCGCACCTGAGACTCAGCCCATTTCTAATGCCCCATACCGCATGGCGCCTGCTGAGCTCAAGGAGTTGAAGGTTCAGTTGCAGGAGTTGTTGGACAAGGGCTTCATTCGCCCTAGTGTGTCGCCTTGGGGAGCGCCAGTGTTGTTTGTTAAGAAGAAGGACTGTAGCATGCGCTTGTGCATTGATTACAGGGAGCTCAACAAGGTTACCATTAAGAATAGGTATCCTCTCCCGCGCATAGATGACTTGTTCGACCAGTTAGCAGGAGCTAAGGTGTTTTCGAAGATCGATCTGAGGTCCGGTTATCATCAGTTGAGGATTAAGGCAGACGATGTGCCTAAGTCCGCCTTCAGGACTCGTTATGGACACTACGAGTTCCTAGTTATGCCATTCGGTCTGACGAATGCGCCTTCTGTGTTTATGGATATGATGAACCGGGTGTTCAAGCCATTTCTGGACCAGTTCGTCGTAGTATTTATTGATGACATCTTGGTGTATTCCAAGAGTGTTGAGGAGCACAAGGAGCATTTGAGGACCGTTCTCCAGACTCTGAGGGAGAAGGAGCTGTATGCAAGCTGAAGAAGTGCGAGTTCTGGTTGGATCAGGTGGTATTCTTGGGACATATTGTCTCCAAGGATGGTATCTCCGTGGATCCGGAGAAGATTAGAGCTATTACTGAGTGGACCAGGCCTACTAATGTTGGAGAGATTCGTAGCTTCCTTGGACTAGTGGGCTACTATCGTAAGTTTGTGGAGGGCTTCTCCAAGTTGGTGATTTCGTTGACTCGTCTACTGCAGAAGGATGTGAAGTTTGGGTGGAGCGAGGCCTGTGAGCAGTGTTTTCAGGAGCTGAAGAAGAGGTTGACGTCTGCGCCGATTCTGACTCTTCCAGAGGGGACCGATGGTCTAGAGGTGTTCTGTGATGCGTCCCATAGGGGACTTGGGTGTGTTCTGATGCAGCATGGGAAGGTGGTTGCATATGGCTCTCGTCAGTTGAAGCCATATGAGAAGAACTACCCGACCCATGATCTGGAGTTAGCTGCTGTGGTGTTTGCGTTGAAAATTTGGAGGCACTACCTGTATGGAGCAGCGTGCAAGGTGTATACGGACCACAAGAGCCTCAAGTATCTGTTCACTCAGAAGGAGTTGAACTTGAGGCAGAGGAGGTGGCTGGAGTTGCTACACGATTATGATTTGGAGATCCTCTACCATCCGGGTAGGGTGAATGTGGTTGCTGATGCGCTCAGTAGGAGGGGTCCGTCTGGAGCCGTTTGTACTTTGTCAGGTGTGTAGAGGTCTGCTCTCGAGTTGCAGCACATAGGTATCTGGGTCGTCCGTCCAGAGAGGTCTGGGATGTTAGCAGCGTTACAGATTCAGCCTACCTTGATCGACCAGATCAAGGCCAGTCAGGAGCTCGATGTCAGTTTGTGTAAGATCAGAGATGGGATTGCTTCCGGTCAGGAGTCTGAGTTCAGAGTTTCAGAGGATGGCTGCCTGAGATTCAGAGACCATGTTTGTGTGCCTGCAGACGATGCTCTGAGGCGAGAGATTATGTAGGAGGCTCATGGAGCCCCGTACTCGGTACACCCAGGAGGTGTGAAGATGTACCGGGACCTTCGAGAGACATTCTGGTGGAGCAACATGAAGAGGGACATTTCTGACTTTGTATCCAGATGTTGGACCTGTCAGCAGATCAAAGCCGAGCATCAGAGACCAGCTGGTTTGCTTCAGCCTCTTCCCGTTCCGGAGTGGAAGTGGGAGAGCGTCGGTATGGATTTTGTCATGGGGCTGCCTAAGACTCCGAGGGGATTTGATGCAGTTTGGGTGATAATGGATAGACTCACGAAGAGCGCTCATTTCTTGCCTATCAGGAAGACTTTCAGTTTGCATCGCTTGCCCAGTTGTATTTGGATGAGATAGTGCGTCTGCACGGAGTTCCTGCTTCTATTGTGTCTGACAGAGACCCGCGCTTCGTATCCAGATTCTGGCAGAGTTTGCATCAGGCTATGGGGACGAAGTTGTCGTTCAGCTCAGTGTATCATCCTCAGTCAGACGGGCAGACAGAGAGGATGAATCAGGTCCTTGAGGACATGCTCATAGCATGTGTACTTGACTTTGGAGACAGTTGGGATCAGCACGTGGCGCTGATAGAGTTTGCGTATAATAATAGCTTTCAGACTAGCATTGGGATGGCCCCGTTTGAGGCTCTATATGGTAGGAGATGCAGGTCACCCATCTGTTGGGACGACCTGAAGGAGAGAGCAGTTATTGGTCCGGACTTGGTTGAAGATGCTGTAGCTAAGATTCAGTCTATCAGAGAGTGCTTGCTTGTGGCTCAGAGTCGTCAGAAGAGCTACGCCGATCAGAGGAGACGACCTCTAGAGTTTGAGGTGGGCGACCATGTGTATCTGAAGGTTTCACCCGTCCGTGGAGTAGTCCGGTTTGGGAAGAGAGGCAAGCTTAGCCCTCGCTTTGTGGGTCCTTTTGAGATCCTGGAGAGGATCGGACCGGTTGCCTACCGTCTAGCTTTGCCATCGTCGTTGGTTGGTGTCCACAGTGTGTTCCACGTTTCCATGCTGAGGAAATACGTTCCAGACCCGTCGCATGTGATTGACTTCAGTCCGCTTCAGTTGAGGGAGGACTTCACGTTCGAGGCAATTCCTCTGAGGATTTTAGCCCGGGATGTTCGCAAGCTCAGGAGTAAGACCATGCCCTTGGTGAAGGTGCAGTGGTCGGGTTAGTCAGAGGAAGAGGCGACCTGGGAGGTCGAAAGCGAAGTGCGTTCTAAGTTTCTCACCCTCTTCGAGCAGTAGGTACGTTTTAATTTCGAGGACAAAATTCTTTTAAGGGGGAGGTGATGTTATAACCCAAAGTTTCGTTGCAGTTTTTTTTGTTTCATGTTATGTTAAGTTGGTTCGTTCTGAATTTAGGACATGGAAGTCCTTATTAAGGAAGTCAGGGGCGAGGAGGTCTTTTGCTATTTATTTGCTGGTAAGGAGTTTACTTGGGATTAAGGGATATTAATGTATTCTTTTAATCGTGATTCTAATCACGTTCTCATTAGTCTTCCCGATCAGTTTTGGAGAAACTGTCACGACGCTCCCCTTCGCTCTCTCTCTCAACCTTCCTCATCTTCTTCATCGATCTGTCAAGACTTCGTGTGTTGTGCTATTCTGCTGGTGAGTCCTTCTGTCGCCTCGCCGTCTCCGTTGCAATCAGGTTGGTCTTGTGGTTATCAATTGCAATTCAGCTTTGGGGGTTAGGTTTTGGGAACTCTTCCAATCCCTAATTGTTCTTTGTAATCTGATTGTGATTCAGCGTGGCCCCTCTGTCCCGATCAATTTCTTCTGCTGTTGGCTTCGTCTATGATTCCGCTGTCAGATTCAGGTAAGGATTTTAGTTGTGTTCATCAATGGCAGTTTCTGGATTGTGAGGCCCTCCGTTTTCTGATTGGGGATTGATCTGCGTTTGCTTTTGTCCAGAGTTTGGAATTGCGTTTTCAGTCTGCAGCTCGGTGTTTGCGTTGTCTGCGTGGGCTGGGTTCTACTGCTTCAGATTTTGGGATTTCGTCTGCTAATATTCGAGGTAGGTGGCTGATGGATTCGATTAGTGTGTTCGGCCTTGGGGAGTTTCATTCCGGTTCTGAACTTTGTTTGTGATCTGTCTTGGGATTGTGATTGTGAACTGGCTGTTTGATGACGTTTTAATGCCTACAAACCCCCAAGGTTTTTTTCTGCAAACTTGTAATGTTTTGACATTGTTTTGATGCCTCTGTTTGTGTGAAAATCGCCTCTGTTTACTGGGTTTTTCGGCGCGTCCGAACTTCTGTCCGACCTTGGAAGTTCGGACATGCCCTTCTGCGCTTTGAATTTCTGAACTTTTTACCGTGTCCGAACTTCCGTCCGAGCTTTGAAGTTCGGACAGGGTGCAAGGACGAGTCCGACTTACAAGTCTCGAGTGGTGTCCGAACTTGTAAGTCCGGACAGAAGTTCGGACACACCTATCTCCTTCTTCTGATTTTGCTTCGACCTGTGTCCGAACTTGGTCGTTCGGACACATGTTCGGACTTTACGCGTATTTGATTTCCGAAGAGCGTCCGAACATCCGTCCGAGCTTTGATGTTCGGAACCTCTGTCTCTGCTTCTGATTTAAGGTGCGACCTGTGTCCGAACATTGATGTCTGGACACATGTTCGGACTTGGCTCTGTTTTGACCATAACTTGCTCGTTTGAGCTCCGTTTTGATTTCCGTTTGCGGGGTTGGTTTCCCCTTCTGATTTCCAAACTACTTATGTGCTTTCTGGTGCCTTTGGTGCACATATGCTTTATTGTTTTTAAGCTTCTGTTTTGGGACCTAGTTATCTCTGTGTCTGAACCTTTGGATGGCTGGTCTCGTTGTCTCGTAGCGCGCTATGTAGGATCCTTCTGTTTCATGGGTGATGTTCCCCGTTCTGTTCACAGGTGTTCCACCTGTTCTTTTACGAGTGAGGTTTCCTCGTTCTGTTCACGAGCTGGTTGCTCGTTCTGTTTGTATGCTGTGATTAACTAGTGTCCCGCTCTGTTTTCTGATTCTGTCTGCTTCTGACTCTGTTTAGTCCTTTATCATGTGGACTTCTGCTTCTATTTTTTGACATGTTTATGGACTTCTTGCGACTCCTTCTGATTTGTTAATATTCTTAAAATGTTTTTGAGCATGCTGGTTGATGAAGTTGGTCATCTACTGGGCATAGTTGTTTGCTCATTCCCCTACTCTATCTAACATTACAGATTGATCAGCGAGGGTCACTTTGCTCAGCTTCTGGAGTTTAGTTTGCTTTATTATTTTGAATTCTTTTGAGATATTTGTATTTGACTTTGAGCCTTTGGGCCTCTTCAGTTAGCTTCCGCTTTTGACATTCGTTTGGTGGGCTTTGTAATGACTTTTGGATATTTCCACATCTCTTGGTTTATACTTTATGCAAGTTTTCATTTTAGGCCTTGTTCGATTATCTGTTTTAGTTCGTTTATTAGAGCCTTGCGTTATTATGTAATAATACGCGGTGTGTAATACCCCTAACTCCTAGGCCAGTGTTTGGGGGTGTTACAGATTAAGTAAGTTCGAGATATATATATATATATATATAATATTAGAACGACGTGTGAACCAGAGGTACGAGTGGGTAGACACGAGCACTGTGAGCGTTAGAGACTATGCGGGGCTATCACGCGAGCGTTCACGGTGTACGGTATGTTGGATTGTGTTGAACCCCTGAGGGAAGCCTCGGGTTCTGGTATTGTTTGGCTAAATGATAAGAGTGATATGTTTGCTATGCATGTTGTGTGGATTAATTCCTTGATTCGTTACGTGATTATTATTGTGCGCGACGTCTTTGGACAATATTACTATGCCTTCTCATGTGATTGCAATACTAATATTCAAGGACTTTATTCCTAACCAACATAAGTAAAACACTTAGGAACAAGACTCGGGATCCCCAGTCTCTAGAGCTTTACACTCGATCATGAATATAACCTAGATCATTTCTAGGGAAGTATATAAGACTTCAAGGTAATTGTAATGGTAATGACTTCTCCATGGCCTAAGACTTTACTTAGGGTAGTTGATTAAGAATTAATCACATATTGGAGAGTGTTGGTTTAAGCTATGTGGGATGGAAATCCCAATTAGTCTTCGACTAGTTGGTTGCGCATTGGTGATCACCAGAGTATAACGTCCGAATCGGACCGACTTCCTCTATATTCCGACAGGCCTAGATAGACTGTTGGATCAGGGTGTCGCTTTTGGCACACGGCTTCGGCCATTCATGGACGCCTTTATTAGGCAAGTGGAAGTCCCGAGATCGAATGATCCTTGGCAATGAGCACCTTGTGTGAACGGGAGGACTACTGTCCAGTAAGGTTATTTACGAGTTATCCTAACATGACGCCCATTGGTATTGAGAGTAGAACTTAATGGCGACTAACATAATTTAGAGGAAATACTACAATTATCCTGGTGGAAATAATTACGCGTTCGTAATGTGTGTCGTATACTGTATACTGTGTATTGTGTTTTGCTCGTTGAGTATTGTATGTGGTGTAAATACGGTTTCATTGATGGAATGCTAGATGCTTATTTATGTCATTTACCGCTGTCTATATAAACTGTAAAATGAACCATCATGTAATCAACCTCATGTTCAGACGGCTAATTGACCTAAGTGACCTAAAGGGTCTAGGACAACATAGTTTAACATACTCGGCCAAGTGTTGAGCCCTTCATGGGCACCGATATTTTATGTTTCAGGTGATTGATGATTGACGCCGGAGTGCGGGATCGTGGGTAGATGACTTCGACTTTTATTACGCTTCTAGGATTAATTCATGTCAGTACGTTGTAATCTGGGAATTCTTAAGTGCTCACTTGTCATAGGTATCAGTTTGTATATAGGATAATGTAGTAAATATCTCGTTCATCACTGCGGTTAGTTGTTGTTATTTGTTATATTTCAGATATGCTTCGTTACTCGCATGGGCGAGTAATGGCATGTGACACCCAAGTGAGGATTAATGTAGTTTAACCTCCGTTGCGAGACGTCTCTAATTATGTTACGAGAGTGATTATTACGGGAGTGATTATTACAGGTTTATCGAGTGGGGTGTTACAGCAAACTAGTGTTGAACACTTAATCAGCTAACACCCAAAGTACTACCTTTAGGAAGGAGTACCATACCCAACAAAGAACAAACAAATGTCGAGATGGAAGTATATGTGCTATAATACAAGACACCAAATCTAAACACTGTAAGGCACGAGCCTAAGTGAAGGTATCCAACGTACAACTAGAAGGACATGAGTCCAGGAGAGCGAAGTATCGCCTCCAACCACCTTTCCAATATATGCCACTAAGGCAACAACACATATAACAAGATGACAGATAACAACAACGAGATAAATGATAACATGAAATGACAACATCAGTCTACAACAGGACTTCCATTAAAGGGAAGAATATGAACCTTCACCATGGAGTCCTGAACTACACCAAGGACGTAACCCAAGAGATCGAATAATGTTAGAGGACTATAAGTACATATCGTGAACGACGTGAATAGCCTACGAATATGCAAGGGCGTGGGGCAGTGAACAAAGCGCTAACCTGCGCACATAAACCAGATGACAACAATGTGGAGCCAATGCACAAGCAACTCCAAGGAAGATCTTATTAAACTGTAGACCAACCATGACTTGTCAGTATAAGTGGTCACAATTCCTTTAAAACACTAGTGAACATATGTCAATGACAGCACCAATGGTAGAGGAGAAAACCACCCTCGTACCATTACACAATGTAAACCTCACTGTTAGAGCGCAATATCGTAAACACCTACCGAAAGGAAAATACGTAAGCATGCCTGTTGGACAGGGGACTCATAGAACCTAAAAATTCCCTAGGACATTGACAATAGAATACTTCACAAAATGTGTGACGAACACTACGAGTGTACAAAACGAGACATGGGATGACCACACTCCGATAGGAGCATGTGGGCCTGACATGCTTATTTATGAGCTAGTCAGGTAAGTAGTAATGTATCAGTAGGGTACCCCATGCATGTAGATGAGTAGTGTAAGGAACACGAGAAGTAGTCAACTTCATGCCAAGGTCAAAGACGCCAGTCCAGACCAGTGCAACTAGTTACCTTGAATAATGGACAAGAGAAGCCTCAGTTAAACCAACAAGGCTAGAGGAACCAAGAAACTTGAATATAATATGACTGAAGTCGTAACCCCACAGAGGAGTGATTAGTGAACAATAGTATTAAGGGAAACTTCCCGAAGATGAAAAAGCTAACGGTCAATTTAATGACAAAGGCATGAAAAAACCATTAAATGGGCGAGTAAATACATGAAGCCTTATAAGGATCAAGAGTTGCTTATACTAGCACAATTATGATCATCCAGAAGAACCTACTTAATGATGATAATCTCCACCCGAGAGTGGGGCATTAAGTGAACTATTCTCCAAACTAAAGACATAAAACAATACTGTATGATGTAACAGTCACCATATGCTCAAAATTAAGGGCAATGGTACATTTTCACCCAAAAGAGGGGCTGGACATAAACACGCGACTATGCAATACAAAAGGGCAAGGGAAGTATACTAGCGGATGCCCTAAGCTAGAAAACAAACATCATGATAACTAATAACCGCCGAATCGACTAGAATATGGTGCGCACGGAAGCGACTATCAAGGACAGCCATAAGAAAACAAATACGTTGGCAGAAAACCGACGAGTGAAACTCGCATAGAACCCACCGCTGGGAACAAAAATAAAGGCGGACTATACGATAATCTAGACTATTTCAGGAGATAATCCAAAATGTGTACAACGTTCAACGCTATACAACCACGCAAGACACAATGTACAAGTACATTCCTGGTGAATCAACAAGGAAAGGATATTAAATATACCTTGGGGCAAATGCCTCAACTACCAAAGAACATACCCATATCAGATGCCGAAAGATACAGAGCACAAATATAAGCGCAATGAATGGAATTCCCCTGGCAGAAAACAGGACAAACCATATGAATATTGTTGCTAGACTAACGTATGGGAAAATATAATATACACCAGCAGGAAGCATGTAGTAAATACCGCAACAAACCTATTACTCCGGAACAAAATAACCTGGAGACACGGGATGACAAGGATTATCTCCGTGGACATATAAGATGATACGTCTCAGGATTGCTGAGATAAGTGCAAAGAACACTAAGTACCAACGATAGCCAATGTCATATGTCACCTCAACTGAAAACCAGTGAGCGAAGACAAGAATACTTGAGAATGCATTACGCGCATGTACGCTAGTAATCCAAGATGTCGGGATATACAACTTAGATTTAATAGTGCGCGCGTACAATTAAAGATACCGGCCGTTTAAGATACCTCTGTTTCCAAAAAGGATGGAGGACCGTATATAGCACCGTCATATTAGAACGGGGTCAACAATAATTTGCTGCTAATAAGCAATCATAATACATCAATAAGAATAAAAAAAGGGCAAACTAAGCCTTATGTTCGTGGGTCTGCCCCTCATTATGGAGCGAGTGGGCACATTAGAACGTAGTTGGGAGAGCGCACAAGTATTTCATGCCTTTGGCTGAAAAGTATGCACCTCACCCTTCACATATTTTTAGAGCCCGAGTGGCTAGAGTTAGACTCGTCTCTTAGAGATGAGGAGACTCACTCTGAAGTTTCAACACGAAAATGAGAGAGACCAGAAACAAGACCATTACAAAGGTCAAAGTCCCTTAGTCGAACCATGAGGCGGAAGAGGCCATATGGGAGTTGGAGGACTCTATGAGAGCCAAGTATCCAACGCTCTTTACTTAACGGATGTAGTATAGTTGTGGGATACGGGGCGTAACCTTTTTAAGGGGGGTAGAGCCTTTGGGTGCACACCTGTGAACATTAGATTTTGGTGTATGTGTATGCGGGCGGGGCATACTTAAACTGTGCTTGTTTGTACGTGCGTGTATGCGGGGCATACCTAAACTATGTTTGTTTGTATATGTGCTCATGCGGGGCATACTTAGTTAGTTATTGTTTGTACAATTGCGCACTCGTATGTGTGTTAAGTATCCTATGAGATACTTGGTTGCATGTGTTTACACACTTGCTTATGACGTATCCTATGAGATACTTGTATAGTATTTTGATATGTATACTTATATACTTGACATAAAAACGCTGAACTTTTTAGCTCTGAGGTGAGAATTCAAGTAGAAGGAATAGAAACTCTAAGATGTGTGATTTGTGACTCGGTATGAAATTGGGTGTGGTAGAAGTTGATAAGTGACTTGGTATAAAACCGATGAGTAGCCTCGTGGAAGTTAAATTCTTTAGGAAATGGATAAGTGTTCTCACCCTAGTTCCATAGGTATGTTGTATACGACCCTTATGCCTATGACTAGAATAACTATACTAGTTGACTTGTGTATCTACTGAACACAATGTGGCAGATATCAAGAGGAAATAAGATTAGAAATGGGTAAATAATTGATTGATTGAAATTGACGTGGGAGGTTGAACTTGATCGTGGTCCGATCAAGGGAGACCAAACACAAATTGGGGTGAGAGATAGTTCAACACAGACGCTGACCACGTTGGGGTTGGACGATTTTTGAAACTCCCTACAAGTGGACACAGATATGAATAGAAAATGATATTAGATGTCTTTGAGACTTGTGATTATAGAGATAATGAGACTGATTCTCTCGTGAGCAGTCATAGACGCTTGGTTATATGTGCAGATAGGCACTAGTGGTGATATATGAGTATCCTTTGAGATATTAGCTAGATATATACGTACATATATATATATATATATATTTTGTGAAAATGTAAAGTTATATACATACGAAATGAGATACCATGAGTATCCTTTTGCGAAGTACCTTGTCAAATACTATGTTATGAATTGTGTATGAATGATTTATGCCATGAATCATGGCTATGTGAAAGGAAAGGTAGTGCCGTATTGCTGATGATACATGCAATCTAGGTTTGAACCTAGCGGGATATGTTCCCTAGTATAGAGATAGGTGATGGTGACCTAGTGGAACTTGATTCCTTAGGAAAAATCGCTTGTGAGTAAGGACTTTGGAACGAAGCCTTTTTAAGGGGGGTAGACTGAAATACCCCAAAGGTTTATAAACCTAATTAAAAGACAAATTGTGGAATGATAAAAGGCTAATAAGCCTTCATGAATTATAATCATGAAAACTCCTGGCAAACTTGTATAAATAAATACATACACTTCATGAAGTTTATTAAATATTATATTATACCATGGAAGTAAAGTCCACGAAGGTTATTAGACCTTACATAAACATGGACACGAGTGAAGCATTATAAAGGAGGATATCAACTCACAAGTTGATTTATCATGTTACACATTATTACATGAACAAAGAAATATAACGAAAAATAATTAATCATTTTTACATTGGAAAACATGTCACAAATATTTTAGTAGTTAAAAAGAGGTCTTAGACACCTTATAATACTGTTTGGGTAATTTAAGAAGCATTGGAAAATTGGTTAAACAATCAGAATATAAGGATATCGCGTTTTCGCCTAAAATGGTGAAACACAAACCAATTAGAAATTAAAAATAAATCAATTAAATTTATAAATAACAATGATAATTATCGTTTGGAAATACAAATTCAAATTATAGAAAGGTTCGTCTCGTCAAATGGGACAACGGGCCGCGAATGACTTGAAAAACGAGTATAAAACGGGCTAAAAATGACTTATACGGATAACATTTAAAAAAATAGAAAGGGGGCCGACCCGCCTTACCTGACTTTTGGCCGGCCCAATAAACCCTCTCTATTCCCGCTAATTAATCTCTGGCCCAACTCCCTTTCCAATCCCCCTCACCTCTCGACTTAACCCTAACTCCAACAAGGAGAATGTCAGCCTGACACCTTCCTTTCTCCTTATTCTCTTTTATCCTCCGAAATGCTCGGCGCCTCCTTCTTCATTCTCGACACCCCTTCTCTTTCTCTTCTCCGTTCGATTCCTTCATCCCTCTTCTAACTTCTCTCTCCAACCGGTTGAACAAGGAAAGAGACTCCTCAGCACCTCCATTCTCGCTCGCTCACACAAATCCCAGAGAAAGAAGGTAATGTTTGGCTTGTCTTTCTGCGATTTCATTCACGATTTTGGAGTAAGCTTGAACTATCATACTTTCCTAACTCCTTCTTCTCCATCCGCATGTTGAAGATGTGAGGACTTCCCTCTTTGTGGCTTGCAACTAAAAATTCAAAGAGGGAACCGAAACAAGAGGTAAATGTCTGTTCCTTTCCCTTGGGTGCTTTCGTTTTTGGTTTTCGAAAGCTTCTCCTTACTTTCCTCCACCTTCTACTCTATTTCACATACGGAAACCGACAGAGATCTGCTCTTCCGCCTGGGTCTGGATGGAGCCGCAATTGGACCCACAACTAACCGAGAAGAGGAGCCAGGAAACTGAGCCGCGTGTGGAACCGAGAAGGAGGGCGGATTTCGATTCCTGTTCAACGTCGGGGAGGTAGAACCTTCCTTGTTTATCCTTTTCAATTTCGTAGTAAGAGTCTAGGCACTGAGGCAAGATTTAAATCGATGTTTTAGTCTAGAAATCACCCTTCCTTCCCCTCTGTTTCTTTTTCGGCAACTGGACCCGATTTTTTCTAGCGAAACTTGAACAAATTCTAGCTAATATGTAACACCCCTACTACGCACATAACTTTACTTGGAATCGCAGCGGAAAATAAACAACTAAACGGTAACTAAACGATTGGTGCTACAATGCCGTCAACCACCCACGTGGCTAACAAGGCTGAATAAATACAATTGTACCGGTCTGATGATCAGACTCCCGAGCATAGATCTAACAACCATATATATACATCAACTTAATACCGAGTATTTACATAAATCCTTCACTGTATACTTCACTGTAAACCGTCACCAACAAGTATATAATACGCCACGGGTGCACAGGCGCAACCCGGGCAAACATCCAAAAGTACTTCAAAAGTAAACTACTCTCTAGGATCTAGAGCCACTCTGCCTCTTCGATCCTCATCCTGCAATAAAAATATGGAGCCCCCGAGGGGGTCAGCACCTTTGCTGGTATGGCTAACGCGCAGCCCATCGGCTACCGGGATACGCGCAACCAATTGTCATGATGACATGATATTTATTTTAAAACACACAACATATACATATATAACATAACACAGGTATTGTACACATCATAACACACATCACAACATACAATTCCTTTTAGGAAGAGAACCAACACAGTTAGTCCCCATTGAGAGCCTAGAGAATGTTGCCACGCTCATACTTAGCTCGTTACATAACTCGTTACCGTCCGGTTAGATTGAACGGTTAACTTAACACAAGGTGCCTCGGATATAGTGATCCAAGCACACCGAAACAAAACACATAGTCCCCTGTGGCCCGACGTGAGTCAGTAAAATAGCCTTGGTTAAGCTAAAGGGAAGGTTAGAAACCAAATTGGAAACTTAACCATAACATACAGAGAGAATCGAACCGGTTATGACATCGACTCCCATACTCACACGCGTGGCCGGAACAGACCGGACTCCTCACTTCCCCCGTTAGCCCTTGTTAGTAGCTCATCATTGAACACAACACACAATTCACAATCATAGGTCAAGTCTTGTTAGACCCACACAAGGGGAGAGAGAGTCACACTTAACAACATATAATATTTAACAACTGTAAACTCTTTACATGGTTTAATCTTACAAAGTCATAAACACACAGAAAAACAACAACACACAAGCCGGTGTAAACCGGTAGGCAACAGACTGCAAGAAAACCATACCTTGGTCCTTGCCTCGTTTCGTTCCCACCTTGAGAGAATCCTATACACATTAGTAACGTCGGTTAATTATTTATTTAACTTCACACTTACTAAGTATTTAACATGATTGTATGACATGTTTTAATGTCTACCTCACCCTAGGTTACCTTCATTATACACCCTAGGGTTAACTACATAAGTCACATACTTTCCTGTTTTTTTTTTTTACAAGTTTAGGTCCGACCGACCTTGTCGACCGAACTTGTCCAAGTTCGGTCGATTCCAGAACACATTTCCGCCAAATTTTCTACTCCGACCGAACTTACCAAGTCCGGTCCTATGTTCGGCCTTTTCCCGAGAGTTTCTCCCCTTTGTAAATTTAGCCCGACCGAACTTACCAAGTCCGGTCCTATGTTCGGTCTTTTCCAGTGACTCAATCCGTACTCAAAATACAGGCCCGACCGACCTTGCAAGTCCGGTCCCCAAGGTCGGCCTTTTCCAGAAGCCAATTCTCGCAGGGTAAACTGGGCTCGACCGAACTTGCAAGTTCGGTCGCAAGTTCGGTCTGCCCCAGACCTTTGTTTTTCCTTTTTACATTCAACTCCAAACTTCACCCCATATAACCTAGTACCCCCTAAACTCATTTGGGCACTTTAAACACACCTTAAGACATCCTTAAACACTCATAAAAATCATTTTCTAATTCCTTAAGCCTTTACTTCTTTCTTTACAAAGTTCCTAACACTTACAATGTTTTCTCCTAGTTTCCAAGTGGTGTTTCATACCTATGATGACTACTATCCCAAGATGCTTTCTCCTCCTCTTAACATCATCTTTTAAGCATTATCTCCCACAACTAACTCCTTATATCCTTCTTGAAATTCTTTTCCTAGTGTACACTTTCTCTTTATTTTACCAAAGTTTGCCTAAGTCTTACCTAAGTCTCAAAGTGACTTTGGTACTCACTAAATCTTAAGATCATGTCTAAGTCCTTAAGAACATCATGAACTTCTTATTCATCTCCTACACTTTCTAACTCACCAAACCTTATGTAAACACTTAGAACTTCTTACTTTCTACCTCAATTTTGACATGGGTTCCCTTAGAACATACTAAGCCTAAACACTTTACCTTCTCCTTTAAACACACAAGAACACCTAAAATCACCAAGAACACTTTCATACACCATTTCACCAATTTACACCACATTACAATATAGTGCATAATTTAAATTGCATGGCACTTAGGCCCTTAAAATGCATGGCTCTTAGGCCCTTAAAGTGCTTAAATCATAAACACTGAATTTCCACAATATATATATGCCTTTAACCTGCGATTACATACAACAAGACATATGTTATTTTACTAGTCTCCTTGAGAACATTTACTAGGTCATTTACCATGTGCTCTTTAGGTAGTTTAAATAAGCAATTATAGCTCATTTCTCCTAAGGCATTAAACAACATTAAGTTAGTAGATTTACCTCTTTTTCCAACACACTTCCTTCTTGTTTCCTTACAAGACCGTATGGTATTTTGATTCTTTGACAAGTTCTAAACAATATACAAACATTATAATGAGTATTCAAGCTATAAGCTTCATCTCATTGTAAACCCTAATTTGGCATTGTTTCAAAAACATTAATGTAGTTGTTTTACCTTGATCTTTGAAGAGAGTTTGAATGTATAACAAGGGAGGACTCCACCTAGTCCATGAAGAGTTGAAATGAAGCTAGAACAAAGTCACACAATGAGCTATATCAATGTGTATTTTCGGACATGACAAAAACAAGGAGGAAACTTGATTTTTGTTTGAGATTCCTTACCTAGAAGCAAAGGAGAGTAATAATATGTAGAAATCCAAGCTCAAGCTCCTTCAATGGTGGAACACCTTGGCACCGAATGGAGCTCTTGGAGTTTGAGAAGATAGGAATGAAGAGCTTGATGAGAGGAAGAGATTGGTGGTATTTGTTTTTGATTTGGACAAGTGAGCTAGGTTTAACAAGTGGTCAAAGTTGGAACTTCCATGGTGATAGTGGTAT
Organism: Limonium bicolor; assembly: GCA_023374045.1. Lineage (NCBI taxonomy): Eukaryota > Viridiplantae > Streptophyta > Magnoliopsida > Caryophyllales > Plumbaginaceae > Limonium > Limonium bicolor. The sequence goes on from CM041776.1 coordinate 497,172,582, forward strand.
TACCGAGAGAACAAGGAAGAAGGAAGAAGAGAGGTGTTTGCAAACCGTGGGAATGAAGGAAAGAAATGAGAATGAAGATAGAAGTTGCTTTTAGAAGATATTTATGTTATAAAGTAAAAAGTAGTTTTACTTAGTTTGCTTTAATTACTTATTACCTTAACTAGAGAGTGGTGAGTCACCACACTTATAAAAACCGCCCCCTTTATTAGTATAAGGGCATTTTAGTCTTTGTTTGTCAATTTAATTACTTAATACAACATATGTTACAAACTAGCTTATAAAAAGTACTATTCACCTAAACAAGGCACTTAGAAGTGAAATTTTTGATTTCCCACTAATATAGCCACCCAAATGTAATACTATATAGTACACATATATATTTAAGAGTAATGATGGACATTTAGCCATTCAAAACTCATTTACAAGACAATTTTTCAAAAACGTGCTTTAAGACTTCTTAAAGCACATTTTGTGTTTTAACTTGTTTTCAAGCTTGGTTTTCTTTGGTAATTGGTTTAATAAGTTCATTAGTATATAAATGAGGTCTTGGTAAGCTCATTAGGTCTTACTCAAGTTTATCCCAAGCTTAGAGCACATTTTAGCTCTTATTGACTTTAAAACACATTTGTGTTTCCTTTTGTTTAAATTTGTTTAGTAAGGTTTCTAAGACTCTTTTTAGTCTTGTTACACCCTATTTAGGTGTTTAAACAACATAACTAGGTTTGGGGTATTTCAATAATATGTGGGGTAGTGTTGGCTGTAGTAGTTGAACGATGTTGTAAGAGGATGATGGAAATCTGATTAATGCCTTGTTGTTTCGGTTGCAAAGATTGAAGCCCTAAAACCAATTAGGTTTTGAATTTACAAATAGAAAATTGTAAGAGTGACATATCGAATCTGATAGAATCCGTGTATGGGTTTGAAAATCAAATTGGGAAAAATCTTAAATCGGTTAGGGCTTCCGAACTAAAACTGAGACTTCTCGGAAATTAAATTTGGGGTTCCGAAAATGTTAAATGGAATTTTTGTGTGGCAAATTCTATTCTAAGTGGAATTTTGGTGTGGCGGATTCGATTTCGAAAATAGGTATTCAAAATCGAATTGAGAATTAGGGTTCGTGATTAGATTTGGAAAATCTAGAAATTTGGGATGGTATTGGCGTTTTAAAAAAAATGAGGATCTGGCTAACTTGGTGTTTTGTGCATTTCAAAATAAAAAAATGTAGGTGTTAACCGATTCAGACTTAGGAATCGATTTTGGAGCTCAATTGGAAAATCAGGGTTTCAAAACCTAATTAGGATTTCTGGGTGAATTAAGATTAGGGTTAAATCACTAATTTGAAGAAATGGTGGAGCGAAAGGTAATTTGAGGAAATAAGGGAAAAACGTGAATATGAGGGTTTTGGGGCAGTTTTGTAGTTTATGAAAAGTTAAAGGATTAAAGTATAAATTAGAAATTGAATAGTCAAAATTTGAATAGCTTGGTCAAATCAAATTAGGGATTTTGACCAAGTCAAATCAAAATTGGATAGTCAAACTTGGAATAAGGTGGTCAAAATTTAATTAGGAATTTTGACAAGTTAAAATTCAAATTGGGGAGTCTAAATTGAAATTAGGTTAAATTAAGGATTTTGACTTAGTCAAAATTAGGATTTCAAATCTGAAATTGATTTAGGATTTCTGATTAGGTCAAATTGAACTAAATTAACAAAATTGAGAGTTTTGGGGCTAGTTAAATTTTGATATAGTGACATGGGCTTGAAGAGAATAAGTGGATAAAAGAATTTAATTGGGTCAAGCCCAAGTAAGAAGGTGACAAAAAAAATCTAAACATAATTTGGGCCAAACTCAAGTTGGAAGTGGATGAGCTTGGAATAATAAATGAGTCAACTCTAAATGAGTAAATAGTGGGTTAAATAAATAAGGAATTGTTTTTATAGAATCGATATTAAGTTATCAATATTGAGTAAGTATTAGTTATGAGAAGTTAGAATTTTTTTTTCATATGTGTATATGAAATGGGTTAATATTAGAATTTATATGACAATGTGTCTATATTATGTATGAATACGTATGTGTATATGTAGTTAGAGGATTAGATTACTAAATAAGAAATGAACTAACTTATAAGATATGGTATAATTGAATCTGAATTATATGGTTGGAAGTTATCTAGCTAAATAATGTAACACTATTAAGGATATTGGCAATAAATAAAACTAATGTTATTATAAGTACAATATAAAGTGTTAGGAATGAATTTTTGACTATGATTATGATATATAAAAATTATAGCAATTATAAAGTATTAATGTCAATAATGTAACTAGTGAAAGTGACGAAATGATAAGGTATAAAACAACATGGAGTGTTGAATAGACTTTACAAGTTTGGTAATGTACTAGAAAATGTTACATAATCCTATATGGATTTGTTCAAAATAACACAACTAAGTGAGGTTAATTACCTTACAAAAAATGATAAGATACATCATTTAATAAGTGAGTCTTATAATTCTTACATATATATATGTAAGGATATATGAATTGAGTGGATTACTGATATGGTTGGGAACCATGTAATATTAAGTAAGAGGGTTATAAGATAGGAAGGTAGATTATAACACATTAGATATAAAAGTCTTATGTTAAAGTAAAACATATTAAATGGTGAGTGAATTATGTAATACAAGGTTTGAATATGAATTATATAATTCAAAGGAATTAAATTGTGAATTTTATAGAAATGTGTTGACTTGAATACCTTAGTCAAGTCAATTACATTGACCTAGTCAAATTCATTGACCGAGGATGGTCAAACTTGACAAACTCAAAATAAGATAAGACCTATAAGTGAATTAAACATGATAAGGTCAAATGTATAGAGGGCACATAGTAACAGAACTGTATGTTCATATATATACATGTATATATACACTTGTATATATACGTAATCAATAGTAAAGCTATGAATAAATGAGATAGGTTATTTGGGTTAAATCCTAAGTAGTAAATAAATACTACATGTTAACTACAATATAGTTAGAGGATGAATTAACTAATCCCAAACTCTTTAAAACCCGAATGATAAACGTTGAACAATCACGGGGTAATTAACCAACTAGGGGTTAATCAACGGGAAAGGATTAGTATTAATCTGGAACATACAGTAGGACTCAATACACAAGTATTAATACTTAGAGTTACCTATTCCAGAGTACATTGAGGCAGAGGATCAGTAGGAGTGGCGGGGTTGACGGTCGCGGGGTCGACGTCTACTTCTCAGAGCTAGCGACTACTGGTGTACGGTATGTTGGATTGTGTGGTCTGAACCCCTGAGGGCTCCCTCGGGTTTAGACAAATTTGTGTGCTAAATGCTTAAGAAAAATATGCATGATGAAACTTGTATTATATGATTCTTTATATGCTCGACAACCAAACGTATTATTATTGTGCGCGTACATCTTTCGGACGCTATAGTACTTTATATCACGCGGCTACGATACAAACAAGGATGGCAAAACGCAATGAAGTACGACACTGTCAATAATACTCAAATTACCTAAGACTTAAAACTTGGGGAGAAAGGTTCGGTATTACCAACCTTAGTGCATTGGTACAGAGCATGAATATAACCTAGATTATTCCTAGGTATGTGTAAGATCTTACGAGGCATCGAATTAATAAAATGTAATCTCCAACAAACTCAAAACTAATGTTGGTGAGTCGGTTAAAACGATTAACTATGGAGATATAGTGGATGATGAGGTGGTGTGGTTTATGTACGGGAAACCTTGGTCTGCATTCGTTCCAGCAGGTTGCGCAGTGTGATCACTAGAGAGGATCCGAGTGTGGAACCTCTCGTTGTGGAAATCCAATTGATCATCTTAGATCGGTTGGCAGAGGGTGCTGCTGTTTGGCACACGGCTACGGCCATATGGACATCTATCTCGAGACATAGGGAAACCCAATGGTATATGACCATTGGCAATAGGACTACTGTCCAATCAAAATAAAACTTGGTGAGGTGAATGGGAATTTGTCCATCTAACAAGACACCTACAAGATAATAAGAGTGTTGGTGGAAGCGGGGCTTCCAGTGATAGTGTAACACCCAACCGTAAATTCCATACTTAACCATTAATTTGTAGCGGAAAGACCATACATTAACATAACAAAAGGGGAGGTGTTACACGCCATTAGCAGCCCACGTGGCTAACAAGGCTATTACATACAAATGTATCGGTCTAATTACAAGATTTCTGAGCATAATTACAACCTTCCAACGTACTTCCAAAAATCACACTATACCGAGTGTTAATGTATAAAAATCACCATTCTAATTCTACATCCACCAAAATATACGACCTTGAGTGTACAAGCACTACTCGGGTTCAATATCCAAAATTAACAAAAGTATTTCTTTGTACTCCATGCAGGCTCGATCATTCTCCTGAAATAAAATATGGTGCCCCAAACAGGCTCAGCAACCCTTGGCTGGTATGATTAACGTGCACCCGTCAGCTACCGGGATACACGCAACTATTTCTCATAATAAACATGGGGTTCATTTTAACTAACAATATACATGAATATAGCAAAATTCGTTGCATACAACAACATGCATACGACATAAACATGAACGAACCGCTTGAGGAAACAAACCGGTACAAGGGTTAGTCAACATTAGTGAGCCTAGAGAATGATTTATTCTCATGTTTAGCTCATTACACCACATAATTACGTCCTGTTTATCAAACATTTAAATACCCCATGATGAGTTAGATATGGTAATCCAACACACCATACACAAATCCCCCTAACCCGGAACTTAAGTCAAGCCAGGAGAGCCGATTATGTGGCTCGTGGGAGGTTGAATTTCCAAGGAGGAAAAACAACCGAACAAGGAGAGGGATGAATCTGATTCAGATATCAACCCCCCAAACACACGCGCGCGACCGGGACTCCTGGATTCTTCACCCCTCAATTATACTTAGGTTAGAAGATCCATTTTCGGAACTTATCACATCATGTGAAGTTATAATTAAATCAACTTCAGTTAAAAACACACGGGGAGTTGGAATACACTTCAACACACATGAATTTAACAACTGTCATTACACAACCACAACATATATTACATGGATAGCCGTAGTTAGAACGATCCCGTAAGTTGGGACGTTAAATCGAATACCGTTCTCTTCCGTATTCCTAACGTTTGTTAACTAATGGGGTTAGCATGGATTCGAGGTTAGATGGTATTTGGAAACTACACGCCACAAAATTTAAACTATAAACTCATTTCATGCTTTAATCTTATAAGGTCATAAACATCCAGAAAAACAAACAAATATACAAGCCAGTGTAAACCGGTAGCAAACAGACTGCAAGAAAACCATACCTTGGTCCTTGCTGCATTCGTAAACCACCGAATGCAGCTCCTATACATAATTAGTCATGTTGGTTAATTACCGTATTTAACTTCTAATTAGCTAATTACTTCACATAATTATGTTATATACTTTCACACTTGACTTACACTTGTTCACCCTTTTAATGGTCATTAAATGTCATTAAACATGTCCTAACAATAATATAATATCATTTACATTCAAATCCCCACCTTAGAATTGCTTAAAAACACTTTCAGGAACATTTTTAGGGTGGTCCGGGTTTGTGTCTAGGGTTACAAACCCGGACCAAGTCATCGCAATACAATCTGCCTTATTTTCTATCTGGTCCGGGTATGTGTACCGGTATATAAACCCGGACCAGACACTGGAATGAACTTACGGGTGTGTTTTTGGGGTGGTCCGGGTTTTAGGTACCGGTTTACAAACGAGGACCACTCCAGATTTATGCCAAAATGTAGTTTTTCACCCCTTTTTCAACCTCTAATCCATCTAACTCTCTCCTAATCTTTCTACATGAATTCTACCATGTTTTAGCACTAATTTGGCACCTCAAACCTCTCTAATTCCTTGTCCAAATTCATCACCCAACTCTTGATTATACTCACCCAATCTTTCACACTTATTTCACCTAGAACTTGCTAACACATTGTGACTTAGTTTCCTAAGTTCTAAATTGCACTTTTGCTCACCATCTTCACTCTTTCAATTGGCTCACAACTCATATACTCCTAGTATATCTCTTACATCATTTACTCCTAGTTTTTCCCAAACAATATCATTTTCTTCAAATCTAGCCCTAAGGTGAATATTTACTCAAATTGATCTCTACAATCACCTAATGTTCTACACAAATTTTGACATGGTTTCCCCACAATTTTAACATCCTCACACACATTCTCAAGCACATTCACATTAATCCATTCACCACACTCATTCTAGGCACTTAGAGCACACTAATTTCCAGCACCTTCATAACAATAGCATCAAGATATATAAGCCTTAAAAACTTGGCTCTTAGGCCCTTAAATAACATTAATTTAAACACTAAATTTCCTCATAATAAAGCTATCACCTGCACTACACACAATGCATTTAAGGCATTATATTTACACAAATACAATCACAATTCCTTAAGGCACACCACTAGTTTTAAGGTAAGTCATTTACCTTGAGTTTTCCAAGTCTTTTTCCTCCTCCTTCTCTCTTGTTCCACAACCGGTTACAATGGGTGTTTAAATGCTAATCTAATGACCAAGCCAATGGGATAATAATGAGCATTAAGAAACTAATAAGGCTCTTGAAATAACACTTGAATCAAGAAGGTGTTTAGGTATTGAAATTAAGAGCATTACCTTGCAATTTCCAAGGGAGTATTAGCCAATCAAAAAATAAATGTTCTCCAGCACTTCTTGAAGTTCCACACGGCTAGAACAAGAAGGGAACATGGGGTTCAAAAACTGGAAAATCGGAAATGGAGAAAACAAGGAGGAAATAGGTGGTTTTGAAGATTTTCTTACCTTGGGACCAACAAGGAATGGTCTAGCTTAAAGAAGGGATCTTCTTTAGCGCAAAATGAGCTACAACCATGGAGTTGAAGTTGTAAATAAAGGAGTGTATATGTGTAGAAGGGGGGGGGGGGAACGTGAGGGTCTGTAGGCCAGGGGGGAGTCAGATTTTATTTTTCGCATTAGAGAGGAGGGCATTCTGGTCAATTAGCAAATAACACCCATAAAACCCGAACTGTTACTATTCACTAATCCGGGACCGTTTTATGGATTTTTCTCGTTTTATTAATTTTAATGGTTCTAGACCTTAATTAATGTTTAATTTTATCTATATAATGGACTATACATTTTTACGAGCCCATTAAACCCATTTGAAATCACATTTCCCGGGTTTCTCGAAAAATGTGCTTTAAAGCCCGTTTTGCATTTTTAATCCACTATTTGGATCTGTTTCCTTTAGGAATTTTCCCACATGTTCTTAGTGACTAACTAAGTCTTAGAAATCCATTTAGGACCTTGTTTAAGGTTATATACCACCTATAATTACCGAACACACGTTTTTACTTTTTGTGACTTTTACGCGTTTTCTTTTTGGTTTTTATTTCTTCACCAATGACTTTAAGGACTTAATTTGCCTTAGAAAATCATAATTACATAATTAATTAACACATTAAGGTTTGGGGTATTTCAATCTACCCCCCTTAAAAGAACTTTGTCCTCAGAGTTCCACAATTCTCATGCATCATTTAATTTGAATACCGGGATTACTTTGTAACGTAATTTTTTTTCACACTTCCATACACCTTACATATCAAAACACACTTGGTGTAAACCTTTCTTACATACCAAAACACACTTGATATAACACTTCAGACCCAAAGGTCTGGGTAATGTATTTCAAAAATATATCGTACATACATAAAGTGCAACAGCTCTACCCCCCTTAATAGGGGTACGCCCCGTACCCTATACATACGAAGACTACTGAGTAAACAATGACGGGTACTTCGCCCTCATATCATCCTCTAGCTCCCAAGTAGCCTCCTCGACCTCCTAGTTAGACCAGAGGACCTTCACCAGTCGAACAGACTTGTGACGAGTGTCTCGAGTCTTAGTGTCCAGGATCCGTACGGGAGTCTCCACTGATCGCATGGTCGGCTCTAATGTTATCCTCCCGGGCTGAAGTACATGAGACAGATGGGGCAAATACTTCTTCAACTGTGATACATGAAATACATCATGCACCTTGCCCAGCTCAACAGGCAAATCTAGCCTGTAAGCAACCGGGCATATCCGCTTCGTCACAACATATGACCCCACATATTTCAGGCATAACTTGCCCTCTGGCCAAAACAAAATACGCCTTTCATTGGCGAGACTCGAAGAAATACTTGGTCGCTCGCAGCGAACTCCAGGTCTCGTCGGCGCACATTTACAATTTCTGCCTATCTTGAGCTGCCTTCATATTTGCTCGAATCTGGCGTACCTCTGCTTGTACTTGCTCTAGATATTCCGGTCCTAAAATGACCACCTCACTTGACTCATCCCAGCATAAAGGTGTGCGGCATGGTCTACTGTACAATGCCTGGAAAGACGACATCTTGATCGACGCATGGTAACTGTTGTTGTAGCTAAACTCGATCAAGTGTAACTTATCAATCCAGCTGGTCTGAAAGTATAGTGCACATGCTTGTAACATATCCTCAAGTGTCTGGATAGTGCGCTCACTCTGACCATCTGTCTACGGGTGGAACGCTGTACTCAGCTTCAGCTCGGTACCAAGCGCTTCCCGCGTGGATCTCCAATACCTCGAGAGGAATCTGGTATCCCTATCAGACACGATAGTCTTCGGTACCCCATGATGCCGTATAATCTCACGGTCGAAGAGCTTTGCTAGCTTCGCCACTTTCCAAGTGTCCTTCATCGGAATGAATCGGGCCACCTTGGTTATTCAGTCAACAACGACCCATATCATATTCAGACCTCCCCGTGTAGGCGGAAGCCCAACAACAAAATCTATGGAAATGTCATGGAATTTCCACTATGGCACTGGCATCGGTTTTACCATACCTCCAGGACATCGGTGCTCAAACTTGACCTTCTGACAAGTGAGACACCTCACAACATAATCAGTCACATCTTTCTCCATACCGCTCCACTAGAAATATCTCTTCATACTCTTATACATATTTGAAGCTCCGGGGTGAATCGAAGTAGAAGAACAGTGGGATTTACTCAGTATGCGCTCTTTCAGCTCAGCGCTACTTCATGGAATACATAGTCGGCCATTCAGTCTGATTAGATCATCATCGTGAAGTCGGAAATCATACTTCTGACTCTCGAATGTGCCGTCAATAAGCTTCTGCCGGATCTCTTACATGTACTGATCGGACATCTGAGCACTCCGCACCTCATCGACCAAGCTTGAGTGAGAGATTAGTGAATGGAGAGAGTGTGCTCGGCGACTCAATGCATCAGCTACAACGTTCGCTTTACCTTCTTTGTACTGAAGGTTGATGTCGTAGTCGTTCAGAAATTCAACCCATCTTCGTTGCCTCATGTTCAACTCTTTCTGAGTGAACAGATATTTTAAACTCTTGTGATCTGAATAAATTGTCACATTCACCCCATACAAATGATGTTGCCATATCTTCAAGGCGAAGACGATGACACCCAATTCTAGATCGTGTGTAGGGTAGTTTTCTTCATGCCTTTTCAACTGTCGGGAGGCGTAAGCCACGACCTTCCCGTGTTGCATCAACACATAGCCCATACCTTTACCTGATGCGCCACAATACACCTCAAAACTGTATGTACCATCTGGTATAGTCAACACTGGTGCAGAAGTTAGAGCATCTTTGAGACTCTGAAAGGAACGCTCACAGTCGACTGTCCACTAGAATGGTGCATCCTTCTTCATCAAGGACGTCATCGGCTTCGAGACACTGGAGAAAATATTCATAAACCTCCGGTAATACCCTGCAAGACCGAGGAAGCTCCGGATGTCGGTAACCGTCTTCGGCCTAGGCCAGGTGCGCACAACATCAATCTTGGCCGGATCTACAGCGATCCCGACCTCAGAAATAACAAGACAGAGGAAAGAAACTTGGTCTAGCCAAAATTCACACTTCGAGAACTTCGCATATAGTTGGTTCTCTCTCAATGTCAGTAGTTTTCTCCTCAAGTGATCCTCATGATCAATATTCGACTTAGAATAAACAAGAATATCGTCGATGAAGATAACCACTGACTTGTCAAACTGATCTCGGAACAAGCGATTCATCAAGTCCATAAACTTCGCCGGTGCATTAGGTAGACCAAACGGCATGACCGTGAACTCATAATGACCATATCGGGTTCGGAACGCGGTCTTCTCAATGTTACCCTCTCGAATAGCAATCTGGTGGTAACCTGATCGCAGGTCGATCTTAGAGAACACGGATGCTCCCTTAGCTGATCAAACAAATCATCGATACGCGGTAATGGGTAACGGTTCTTCACCGTAACAGCATTAAGCTCTCTGTAATCGATGCAGAGGCGGAGACTACTGTCCTTCTTCTTCACAAAGAGGACCAGTGCTCCCCATGGTGAAACGCTCGGGCGTATGAATCCCTTGTCGAGTAGGTCTCGCAGCTGCTCCTTGAGCTCTGTCATCTCATCTAGAGCCATATGGTAGGGCGCCTTCGCTATCAGTCCGGTGCCCGACACCAAATCAATCTCAAACTCAATTGCCCGTGCTGGCAGCATGCCTGGGAGCTCCTTAGGAAAGACATCAGGAAACTCTGACACAACCGGCACATCTGGGCTAAACTCGGGATCTCTCTCTATGTCCTAGACATAGCAGAGGTATACATCATTCTTTCTTCTGATTTCACAATACATGGCCATGGTGGAGATGATCTGTGTCGAAGGCTCCCTGGGCCTCTAGCGGTATGAAATGGTAATCCCAGTCGGACTCCAAAGAAGTAGACGGTGCTCGACACATATGATTTGACCCTTGTACCGCTCCAACCAGTTCATCCCCACAATCACATCAAATCCGAGCCCCTCAAAATCTATCATGTCGAACGGGAACTCTTCATTCTTAATTTGAACATTGGCATCTCGGTAATAACGGGTACATCTGATCCGCTCCTTAGACGGGAGAGTGACTAGAAAGTCAGGCATCTCCTCCGCGTCTAACCCTAGTCTCCTCGCAAATGAGAGTGAGACAAATGTATGTGAGGCTCCAGAGTCGAACAGAACCGATGCATCCACGCCATTCACTGGGAAGGTACCGGTGAGAATAGTGCCGCTTTTGCCGGCCTCTGCCTCTATACACACACTCAGTATACCTTCCGTTCCGAGTGCACAGCCTAGTTATTCATAAACTTTATAAGTATAATGGTAATAACACGGGTGATATACTCAAGAAATCATCACTGCTTTATTCATAAAACTCTTCCTTTACACCATGAGTGGTATTACATTTGACAACATCGCTTAACGTATAACGTACTTAATGCATCACATGCTTAACATACAACTTACTTCACACATTACATGGTTATACATGACTTCAAAATTGCCTAAAGGTTAAGTTCAAGCGTCCAGGTTTCATGTGTGTGGCATTAATTACTGCCGAAGGTGCCGTGTTCAGCTTGATCTTTTTAATACCGGGATACAGCATCCTCGACTGCCCACCCATGACCAACACGTCTCTTGACTTCAACACCAACTTCTTTGCGATGTCAGCACGCTTTTGTTCGCCATAAATAAACTCAGCGGTATCACCTATGGACCAAGACACCACGGGTACTCCCTTACTTAGAGACTCGGGTGTTTCGTCCTTGTCTTGGTGTAAACCCAATCTTTCACCTTTTTAGTAGAAGTTGACGATACATAAATCTGCCTTGATACTCGGAATTGGATCCGATTCAACTTGTTGAGCAATTCCCACGGCATGATTGACTACCGTAAGGAACTCCTCAAGTATACGCGGCACTGTCACTCCATCTTCGGCTCGCGTGTCTTGATACAACTTGGTGTAAAGGTTCTAATCCTTACCCATGCACATCATCTTTAAATTCATCTTTGCTCCGCTTGGGTATTCGGGTGTGTAGAAACCTCTAGGTGTTGCTCCAAGCTCTTGGCATCGTCGGATGATCTGGATTTGTGCTTCGGGTGTCAGGTATCCATTTAATAATATCATACCTGGCTGGATAACCTGACACTGCTCCATTGGGAATTCGGTGGTGATGCTGATGGTGGTCTCTTCAGGGGTTGGTGTGGGAGAGATTGGATAACATATATTGAAAGCTCCTAAGTTTTAAAATTATCTAACTTAGGTAAGTTGTAGGTCATACTTCAATTCATTGTCCATGTAGTTGTACATTCTAGTTTACTAACACTCATGCAAGAAATGCGGTAAGCAAGCAATTAATTCACTCAATGGTTTAAGTAGTACCTGGTCTAGAAGAGGGTCCAACTCCCTCTGACCGATCAACCACATTAAGGGTGGCCTTGCCACCTCCTGATAAGTGTCCAAATGAGCATGTTATTTAGGTGTATTTCATGTATAATATTAGCACTTCTTGCTCATTTCTCCACTTCGGTTTAGTTTTCCTCTAGTTTATGTTTTATTGTTTCTCACAAAATTATTGGTTTAACATGAGGAAAACCAAGCTGGGAGTGAAGTAGATTAAGAGACGAACGCATAGACGCAGACGGCTCGAAAAACGGAGCCCAAACGAAGAATCTAGAGCCGGTCAAAGTTGGAAGGAAAATAGGTTTGTGACCGCATGGGCAACCGCCTATATTAGGCGCGGACGATTCACATTGCAAACCGCCTGGACAGGGGGCGGGATGCAGGCGGCCACCAACATCGGACTCACTCAAGCAAACGCCTATAAACAGGCGGACCAGCAGGCGGACGTGAGGGAGTAAGTAAGCAACCGCGTGTATATGAGGCGGTTGTTCAGGAGGACACCACGCGGACGCGTGTAAAAAATTCCAGATCTGAGACGCGCCTGTCTCCTTCTTCCTCGCGTCGTTCTGCAAATGGATTCTGTTATCCATCTACTCCGCCGCACCGCCTACCTTAATCACTCCAGCTCTCTGTCCCCTCTGCAATAAATGAAGCACTCAGACTGCAATCAACTGCAATCAATTAATATGTACGGATCTGCCTCCTCAATCCTCTATATAAACCAACACCATATACTGCAAAACAAACACACAACGTACGACCAGAGGCTGAAGAAATCACAAACAGCTCCACACTCCATTCTCTTCCATTTAATTCCTCCCGTAGCACCACAATTCTCCATCTTTTATTTATTCTCACCATTTCACCACATTCACGTACGTACTCAAACACTCAAACAGAAGCAGTAAATTACAAAGAGAGAAAAGAGGCAGGCGATTGCAGACCCGTTATTCACAGGCAGTTCCTGAATAATGAATATTTCAGTCTCTACTCTGTTTTTATTTCTGTCAATGTCTGAGTAATCTCATAATTGTGCTTAGGATGGGGTGTTTAACCCAAAATAACTCAGCGTATTTATAATACCGAGTTTGCTTATTAATATTTGTTTTGTCTCTCTCTCTATTATTAAATGTTTAAGAACTGATCATTTTTACTCATTTACGGTTTCTCTATTTCAATGATTTTGTAAAATTAGAGAATAGACCACAAAGAGAGACAAACGTTAGATATTATCTCTTGATTAGCAGATAAAATCCATCGCTGTTATAAAAGAATTCTCACTTAAAGCTAATTAATGATTTTAGACTTTTTCTGATTGTAAGAAGTTTAATGAATTAATTAAGAGCTGTCCTTATCTTGATTTAGAAAGGCCACAAGATAAAATTCTTACAGACAAATAAGAGCAAACTAGGATTATAATTATTATCTGAGTTATAATTGGGGGATGTCACCTTCCTTAGCACATTTACCATCCACTAATTCACAACTGTTTTTACTGTTTTTATTATTCTTTAATAATCCAACAACAAATCAAGCTTGCCTCGGCAAACCCCTTTTTACAGTTTTTAATAACTACCTAAACTAGGATAATTGAACAATCTCCTTGTGGATACGACACTTGTTTTACTACTACGAATAGGTACACTTGCCTATAGTTGTTATAATTCTATATTAATTATAGTGTAGTTTTATCCCAACAAGTTTTTGGCGCCGTTGCGGGGAGATTGATTCCATCAATTTCCCTAGTTTCCGGTAGTTCACTCGCTATTAGTAATAATCTGTTAATACTATTAAATTGGTAATCTTGGACATCTGAATTGGACATCGGACTTCGGACCTGACTTGGACATTTGACTTCGGACTTTGGACAACTATTTCTAACATCTTAATATTATTGTCATTTCGTTCCATTGTCATTTCGTTCCATTGTCCCTAACTACTAACTTATTAATTTCCTGTCATTTTCTTCATTGTCCTTAACATTTCTTACATTGTCTTCAACATTTCTTCCACTGTCCTTAACATTATTTCTTTCCATTGTATACTAACTACTAACTTATAATTTCTGTATACTAACTCCTAACGTTTATCAGCCTAACCAATATTTCTGTCTTTCTTATTTTATTTACTAACTAATTTTGCAGTTTCTCACAAACCAAAGTTATCTTCTGTGCATGCCAAATACTCGAACCCGAGGCTCTCCACCTATCAGCCCGAGCCCCGAACCCGAGCGCACTTTATTACAAGCACAAAGAAACCTGAGAAACCAAGCCATGGCCAATAACGAAGTTATAAATGAAATGGACCATGCAATTCAACCAGAACACCGTGCCTATCTGATTATCACCAACCTAACACCGAAGGAAGAGCATCAGCCATAGTTCTCCCCGAACTAACACCAGAAGAAGCCGGACGATGGGTTTTCAAAACCCACTACATCACCGCCGTCCGGGATCTAGGCAAGTTTAGTGGAGCGAACCCAGATGAAGCCCCAAATCATCTGAGTCTCTTCCTAGACTTCTGCAATTCTTTGGCCAAACCGGCAATGTCAAAGAAAGAATCCGACTACAACTTTTCCTCACTCATTATCGGATTCAGCAAACGGTGGTACCGAAGTCTTCCCTCCCGATCAATCACCACATGGCTTCAAATGGCCCAAAATTTCTTGCCAAATACTACCCAACCAGTAGAACGAGGCAATTGATCGGTGAAATCAATACTTTCTGTCAGGAGCCGGGAGAAACGTTGTACGACGCATGGGACAGATTTAAAGATATGCTTATGAAGTGTTCCCACCATGGTCTTGACGACCAATCCCTCTGCCTGTCATTCTTCAACGGTCTGGATGATGGGAACCGACTACTCGTCAATTCCTCTGCAGGAGGGAGTTTCATGATGAAATCTCCTAAAGAAGGAATGGACCTTCTCGAAACCATGACGAGCAACACGAGACAGTGGACGAGATCTAAAGGAAGAACACCACGAGCAGCGGGTCTACTCCACGTCGAGCCTACAGATCATTTATCGGCTCAGATCTCGTCCCTTACAAAGATGGTGGAAAAGCTAACGACATCACAAAACGAAATTGTAAAAACAATAGCTTCCCCACCTACAAGTTCATCGTCAGTTCCACCTACAGAAGGATGTGCCATATGCGCCGGTCCTCATGAAACCCCTCAGTGCGAAGGCAAAGGACAGTACGAGGATGCAAACTTCATAGGAAACCGTCCCGGTAATTCCTACAACAACAACTTCAACAACAACTATCCATGGAGAAATCACCCAAATTTCTCATGGAAGAATAATGATCAAAACCAAGGAGGGCAAAACAAAACTCAAATACCTATCAGGGGAACAGACCCCAACCAAATTCTAACATGGTTATCGAGCACTAGGTGCCCCTCCTGGTTTCCAGCAGCAGCAGCAACAACACTAACCTCAACCTCTTCTGATCCAAATGAGGAATTCAGGAACTTAATGAAAGGATTCGTGACTACGACCCACACCAGGCTCGTGGATCAAGAAGCCACTAACAGAAGGGTTGAAGCCCAAATACAGCAAACCAACCAACAGTTGGAACAAATCAGCCAACAGCTTGCACAAAGGCCACCGGTGCCTTCCCTAGTCAGCCAGATCCAAATCCAAGGGAACAGGCCAAGGCAGTAACGTTAAGAAGTGGTAGGCCGCTCAACTCATCTCTTCCCCGAGATGATACTGATAATCAAGAGCAGCAAGCTCATGAACCTCAAGAAAATCCAGAACAAGAACAGGAAGATGCTGAAGAAGCCTCTCCTCCTACAAAAAATATTTCCAAGGAGAAGGAGTCTCCTGAATCTACTCCTTCCCCTCTCACAAAAATTCTTCCCCCACTTCCTTTTCCAAACAGAATCAGAAAGAAAAATTTAGATGAACAGTTTGGAAAGTTTCTATCTCACTTCAAGAAACTGACGATCAACATTCCTTTTGCCGATGCTTTAAAACAAATGCCAATATACGCAAAGTTCATGAAGGATATCATCACCAACAAAAGATCGTTGCAGGAAGTGGAAACTGTACACCTTACACAGGAAGTGTCAGCAGTACTTCTCAAGAGTCTTCCTCCAAAACTTGGAGACCCAGGTTTGCCAATTATTCCATGTTCAATTGATAATGTTGATTGTGGTAGTGGGTTATGTGATCTAGGAGCTAGTATCAATTTAATGCCACTGTCAACTTTCAACAAACTTAAAATTGGTAAATGCGAACCAACTTCTATTCAATTACAATTAGCAGATAGATCTTTAGTATTCCCAAAAGGAATAATAGAAGATTTGATTGTTACTGTAGGAACCTTTGTGTTCCCCGCTGATTTTATTGTAATTGACATGGAAGAAGACACTAGGGTGCCCTTAATCTTAGGACGACCTTTCATGAGAACTGCAAGAGCACTAATCGATGTTGAAAAAGGAAAAATCATTTTAAGGCTGCATAACGAAACTTTAGAATACGACATGTCCAAGGTTATAAAGAAACCCGCTCATTTAGAAGATACTTTTTCCATAGATATTGTCGACTCTATTGTGCAGGATAATTCATCTGCTATTATTGTAATGACGCTCTTGAAAATGCTTTGTCTGAAATCTGTGATAACCGACTAGTGTACCCTGACACAATCGAAATGGTAGCAGCTCTGGATAAAAAAATCATACAAGAAACCACGCTACCCACCACCAGAACCATTAGAGCTTCCACTCAGAAGTTACCACCATCCATTGACAACCCCCTCTCGTAGATCTGAAACAATTGCCATCACATCTGAAGTATGTTTATCTTTCTGATTTTTGTACTTTGCCTGTTATTATTTCTTCATCCCTAACAAGTACACAGGAAGAACAGCTTGTGAAGATCCTTCAGAACCACAAGAAGGCAATAGGCTGGTCCATTTCGGACATCAAAGGTATCAATCCCCATTTCTGCACACATCACATATACATGGAAGATACCTACAAGCCTTTAGTCCAACCACAGAGAAGGCTGAATCCCAACATGAAAGACGTAGTAAAGAAAGAGGTGCTCAAACTTCTCGACGCCGGGATAATCTACTCCATCTCCGACAGCAAATGGGTGAGCCCCGTTCAAGTGGTCCCGAAAAAAGGAGGTCTCACTGTGGTCCCCAACGACAAAGGTGATCTAATTCCTCAGAGAACCACGACGGGATGGAGAGTCTGCATCGATTACAGGAAACTGAACAGTGCAACGCGGAAGGACCACTTCCCCTTACCCTTCATCGATCAGATGCTTGAAAGATTGGCTGGGCAAGATTACTACTGCTTCCTGGATGGTTATTCAGGATACTTTCAAATACCCATTGCTTCTGAAGACCAAGACAAAACCACATTCACATGCCCGTACGGGACATTTGCATACAATCGGATGCCTTTTGGTCTATGCAATGCCCCAGCAACATTCCAAAGATGCATGATGGCAATCTTCAACGACTATCTTGAGAAAAGCATCGAAGTCTTCATGGACGACTTCTCTGTCTTTGGCCCCACTTTCGAATCCTGTCTAAATAATCTGGACGCTATCCTCGCGATGATGTGAAGAAACTAACCTTGTGCTTAACTGGGAAAAATGCCATTTCATGGTTAAAGAAGGAATAGTTCTTGGGCATAAAATATCTTCAAAAGGAATTGAAGTCGACAGAGCCAAGGTCGAAGTTATTGAAAAATACCACCACCATCGACGGTAAAAGACATCAGGAGTTTCCTTGGCCATGCTGGGTTCTATAGAAGGTTTATCAAGGATTTCTCCAAAATTTCAAAACCTCTATGTGAACTCCTAGCTAAAGACGTCAAGTTCGACTTTACTGACAGATGCCTACAAGCCTTCAACACATTGAAAGAATGCCTCATCTCTGCCCCCATTGTGATATCACCAGATTGGAGCCTTCCATTTGAAATCATGTGCGACGCCAGCGACTATGCCGTGGGTGCCGCTTTATGCCAAAAGAAGGAGAAGATCTTGAGAACCATCTACTATGCAAGTAGAACCCTCAACGACGCTCAGAAGAATTATTCAACTACTGAGAAGGAACTTCTAGCAGTAGTCTTTGCTCTGGATAAATTCCGATCATATCTCTTGGGAAGCAAAGTAATAATTCATACCGATCACTCCGCTCTGAGGTATCTATTTGCCAAAGAAGATGCCAAACCCCGACTCCTCCGGTGGATACTCCTACTACAGGAATTTGAGATTGAAATCAGAGACAAGCCAGGAGTGCAGAATGTAGTAGCAGACCACCTATCTCGCATAGAGGCACCGAATGATGGCACATCCATCAATGAATTCTTTCCAGATGAGTGCGTTTTTATGATTGGTGACACCGGTGAACCATGGTACGCTGACATGGCCAACTACCTGGCACGAGGAGTAATACCACATGGGCTAACCTACCAACAGAAAAAGAAGTTCTTTTCAGATGTAAAGCATTACTACTGGGAGGATCCTCTCCTTTTCAAGGTTTGTGCAGACGGGATGGTAAGAAGATGTGTGCCCCACGATGAAATCCAGAACATTCTCCGTCATTGTCACTCTCTTGAAGCAGGAGGACATCATGGGCCAGCTCGAACAGCGGCTAAGGTACTTCAATCAGGTTTCTTTTGGAAAACCTTACATAAAGACTGTCATTCCTTTGTAGCCTCCTGCGATGAATGCCAAAGACTTGGGAACACCTCCAGGAAACACGAAATGCCTCTCAACATCATACTCGAGGTCGAACCTTTCGACGTTTGGGGCATTGACTTCATGGGTCCCTTTCCTTCGTCTTGTTCAAACCTTTTCATCTTGGTGGCAGTCGACTATGTCACTAAGTGGGTGGAAGCTATCGCCTCTCCCACAAATGATGCAAAGGTAGTACTCAGGTTCTTGAAGAGGAACATCTTTACACGATTTGGAGTCCCACGTGCAATCATCAGTGACCAAGGATCCCACTTCTGCAATAAGCAGTTTACAGCCTTGATGACCAAATATGGAGTGAGACATAAGGTAGCCTTGCCTTATCATCCTCAAACGAATGGCCAGGCTGAAGTCTCTAACCGAGAATTGAAGTGGATCCTACAAAAGACGGTTAATTCTTCCCGAAAAGATTGGTCCCTGAAGCTGGATGATGCACTCTGGGCGTATAGAACAGCTTACAAGACGCCTATCGGCATGTCCCCATATCGACTAGTCTTCGGCAAAGCTTGTCATTTACCAGTTGAGCTTGTGCACAAATCATTCTGGGCCGTGAAAGCCCTCAACTTTGATTTACTGAGAGCAGGTGACAAAAGGAAATTCCAGCTCACTGAATTAGAGGAATTCCGAGAGGATGCCTATGAAAATAACAGAATCTACAAGGAGAAAGCCAAGAAGTGGCATGACAAGATGATCCTTAAGCGGGAGTTTCATGAGGGAGATTTGGTTCTGTTGTACAACTCCAGGTTGAAGTTGTTTCCTGGTAAACTTAAATCCTATTGGGCTGGACCA
The DNA here is from genome assembly GCA_023374045.1 of Limonium bicolor. Lineage (NCBI taxonomy): Eukaryota > Viridiplantae > Streptophyta > Magnoliopsida > Caryophyllales > Plumbaginaceae > Limonium > Limonium bicolor. The sequence continues at coordinate 497,192,472 of CM041776.1, forward strand.
TTTACTGTCTCCAAGGTCACCCCGTATGGATCCGTTGAGTTGGTGGATTCTAAAAAACACACTTTCATGGTTAATGGATCTAGACTAAAACATTACCAGGGTGGTAATCTCGAGACAGTTGATGCTCGTACAATAAACCTACATGATACTCAGATTTGAGTACGCTACAAAGCGTCTAGCTAAAGACGTTAAAGAAGGGCAGCTTCCGGGAGGCAACCCGGACGAACTTATCTTTATTTGTTTTTTATCTCTTTTTAATTTTTTTCAGTTTCTCTCTCAATTTTATTTTTGCTAAACTTTTAACCCTGTTTGCAGTATGGTTGCTTCTGGTGTCTTATGCAGGTGCAATTTCATGTCTACACCGCAACCAAGCTACGCTACTTGAGGCTAAAGCTCAAGTGTGGGGGAACTCCTATAACGCAAGCAAAAATAATCTCAGGGGAGTACCAGTTCTTTAAGTTATGCTTTTAAATTCAATAAAATCAGCAGAGGAGAGTTTATGTGCTTAAATGTTTATTTGTGGTCTTCGTGTTCTCTCTATTTTATCTACTTACCGAAAAGGCCTTCTGAGACTTTCCCTTGTTTTTCTAGTGAACAATGAGGACATTGTTCAAATTAAGTGTGGGGGAGTGTACCTTTTCGGTGACATTTTGTGCTTAAATGCTTAATCTCTCTGCTTATCTTGCGTTTGTTCAAATTCAATATTGTGGACCCTGTATATGTGGGTTGTTCTCTTTAGGAATAAATATTGTTATGAATTGTGGGATAAATGGTATAAAATGTACAAAAAATTTTAAATTTTGATTACTTTTGAGGAGCATTTTTATGCGGTGTGACCAAATGATCTGAAATGGATGGATTTTTATTACTCAGGGGTTCTTTCTGTCTTCTTTCTTAGGGATTGCTAAAGGGTGCTTCTCTGTCAAAAATATAAATAAAAAATGATAATAAGGGACTTCGAGACACCATTGGTAACCACAAAGAGAGTTGAGTGTTCTTAACAACGAAGGCTTAATGCCTACATATTATCTTCTCATCTCTTATGCAAAAGTGAAACAAATGCTTAAATCTATTTTTCCTTTTGTTTTCTCCTCAATGCCCATTCTTGAGAGAAGTTGGCCATGGTAAAAGTTCTCAAAGTCACCCAAAACAAAAGAAGCATTGAAGTACTCCGGATCATACCCCGAAACTCTAATTTTATTTTTGCCCTGAGTACACCTATGCCACCAATAGGTGATGGATCACACTCCTCTAAAAGTTTAAGATCATGTACTATTGACTTTTTTATCCTACCCTTCATAATAGTATTTGTTATTATTGAGCATTCCCTACTTAGGGTACGTAGTTTTGCTTGAGGACAAGCAAAAAGATAAGTGTGGGGGTGTGTGATAAGTGTCCAAATGAGCATGTTATTTAGGTGTATTTCATGTATAATATTAGCACTTTTCTTGCTCATTTCTCCACTTCGGTTAGTTTTCCTCTAGTTTATGTTTTATTGTTTATCTCACAAAATATTGGTTTAACATGAGGAAAACCAAGCTGGGAGTGAAGTAGATTAAGAGACGAACGCATAGACGCAGACGGCTCGAAAACGGAGCCCAAACGAAGAATCTAGAGCCGGTCAAAGTTGGAAGGAAAATAGGTTGGTGACCGCATGGGCAACCGCCTATATTAGGCGCGGACGATTCACATTGCAACCGCCTGGACAGGGGGCGGACATGCAGGCGGCCACAACATCGGACTCACTCAAGCAACCGCCTATAAACCAGGCGGACAGCAGGCGGACGTGAGGGGAGTAAGTAAGCAACCGGTGTATATGAGGCGGTTGTTATGAGGACACCACGCGGACGCGTGTAAAAATTCCAGATCTGAGACGCGCCTGTCTCCTTCTTCTCGCGTCGTTCTGCAAATGGATTCTGTTATCCATCTACTCCGCCGCACCGCCTACCTTAAATCACTCCAGCTCTCTGTCCCCTCTGCAATAAATGAAGCACTCAGACTGCAATCAACTGCAATCAATTAATATGTACGGATCTGCCTCCTCAATCTCTATATAAACCAACACCATATACTGCAAACAAACACACAACGTACGACCAGAGGCTGAAGAAATCACAAACAGCTCCACACTCCATTCTCTTCCATTTAATTCCTCCCGTAGCACCACAATTCTCCATCTTTTATTTATTCTCACCATTTCACCACATTCACGTACGTACTCAAACACTCAAACAGAAGCAGTAAATTACAAAGAGAGAAAAGAGGCAGGCGAGTGCAGACCCGTTATTCACAGGCAGTTCCTGATAATGAATATTTCAGTCTCTACTCTGTTTTTATTTCTGTCAATGTCTGAGTAATCTCATAATTGTGCTTAGGATGGGTGTTTAACCCAAAATAACTCAGCGTATTTATAATACCGAGTTTGCTTATTAATATTTGTTTTGTCTCTCTCTCTATTATTAAATGTTTAAGAACTGATCATTTTTACTCATTTACGGTTTCTCTAATTTCAATGATTTTGTAAAATTAGAGAATAGACCACAAAGAGAGACAAACGTTAGATATTATCTCCTTGATTAGCAGATAAAATCCATCGCTGTTATAAAAGAATTCTCACTTAAAGCTAATTAATGATTTTAGACTTTTTCTGATTGTAAGAAGTTTAATGAATTAATTAAGAGCTGTCCTTATCTATGATTTAGAAAGGCCACAAGATAAAATTCTTAACAGACAAATAAGAGCAAACTAGGATTATAATTATTATCTGAGTTATAATTGGGGGATGTCACCTTCCTTAGCACATTTACCATCCACTTAATTCACAACTGTTTTTACTGTTTTTATTATTTCTTTAATAATCCAACAACAAATCAAGCTTGCCTCCGGCTAAACCCCCTTTTACAGTTTTTAATAACTACCTAAACTAGGATAATTGAACAATCTCCTTGTGGATACGACACTTGTTTTACTACTACGAATAGGTACACTTGCCTATTAGTTTGTTATAATTCTATATTAATTATAGTGTAGTTTTATCCCAACACCTCCCGATCATGTTTTCTGGAAGTTGCGCTTTCCTGATCTTGTGTAGGCTGGTTTGTCGCCTTCGGACCCCGGGTGTCGCGGGCCTTCCCATTCTCCCACTTAGGTCTATAACTTATGCTCTAGGATTCTGGAAACACTCGAAGTCACGGTGTCCATATTTTGCAGTAGAAGCACTGCACACCTCATTCCTTTGCAGTCTACCCGGGGTGGTCTTTGTCGCACCGCTTACAGTAATAGTGGTGCCCAATACCAGAGCAGTAGCAGTTGTCATTACCATACCACACACTATTAGTAGTCACTTCACACGGTTAATAACACATACTAAATTTGTATTCAGAAGTAGGTTACTACCCTTTGGTGGGTGAGAGCGCAGGGCTTGGCCGCCACAACATAGGTGAGCTGGAGTGGCTCCTCGGTAGTAGAAGTCTGGCCCTGGCCCTTGCCGCCCTGATGCTGGCTCTTCTGTGGCTAGTGGTAGTTTCCCCTTCTTCTTTCCCCCACCGTACCCTTGTGAGCTTTGGCCATAACATGATGCCTTGCGCTTATGCGCATGTTCCTCGTCCCTTAGTCGGACGGTGATCTCAACCTTTGCAGCGGCATGATAGCACTTCTGAAGTTCAAGGCGTTAGTCATGCCCCGCAACACATTTACACACTCACATATAACATAAACTTATTCACACTCAAGAGGTATTTTAAAATACCTGCAAGGTATTATACTCGGTTGGCCCCATGCCGTAGCGTAGGCGGTGGAGCCCGCTGTAGAAATGATTCACCAGCACCCGGTTTGAGTAACCCAGGTCCAGCAAAATGTGGACAAGGTCGGTGAAGGCGTGTAGTAGGTGTAGTAGTCATCAACCGACATCTTGTCTCCTGCTTCAAGTTTTCCAGCTCTAGGTGCTTTGCCTCTTGTACATGTACCGGGTAGTAGTTGGCTCGCAGCAAAGCCATGTACTCCTCCCATCCAAAGTTCGGGTCGGCACCTTCTCGGCCCGCACAAGCTTCCACCAGTTCCTAGCCGAACCCTTCAAGTAGGATGTGGCGAGACGGACTTTGGCATCACCAGGAACAACCAAGGTCTCGTAGGCAGTCTCCAGCTCGGAGATGTACTCCTCTAATTTGGAAGGGTCGGTCTCCCCTTTGAAGGACGGGGGTCACAGATCCGCCAAGGCTTTTACCCAATTGGTTTCGCGTGGTTGTGGTTGTGGTTCTTGTTGGTTCTGAACTCCAGGCTGCTGCTGCCCTTGCTGCAACGCAGCAACTAACTGGGGAACCATCTATGCGACGACAGCCGCGATGGCATCAGCCATCATCTGAGTCGTAGGGTTCTCCCTAGTTCTCCTCTACCGCACGTGGCCTCGTCCACGTCCACGACCTGACATCTAAATTTACATGAACACACATTAGCATTGCGCTTACAAACTTATCGGGTCAAATGTTTATAACTTCCTTTGGACGACAAGGTTCAGGTTTCCTAACTCGGTATATTCCTAAGCTCGATAATCAGGCAATCAAAGTGATACTTCGCTCTGATACCACTTTTTGTAACACCCCAACCGTAAATTCCATAACCATTATTTTGTAGCGGAAAGACCATACATTAACACTAACAAAAGGGGCGGTGTTACACGCCGTTAGCCACCCACGTGGCTAACAAGGCTATTACATACAAGTGTAGCGGTCTGATTACAAGAATTCCGAGCATAATTACAACCTTCCAACGTACTTCCAAAAATCACACTATACCAAGTGTTAATGTACAAAAATCACCATTCTAATTCTACATCCACCAAAATATACGACCTCGAGTGTACAAGCACTACTCGGGTTCAATATCCAAAATTAAAAAAAGTATTTCTTTGTACTCCATGCTATAGCGAGTCCGCTTCCTCGATCATTCTCCTGAATAAAATATGGTGCCCCAAAGGGGCTTAGCAACCCTTGGCTGGTATGATTAGCGTGCAACCCGTCGGCTACCGGGATACACACAACTATTTCATAATAAAAACATGGGATTCATTTTAACTAACAATATACATGAATATAGCAAAATTCATTGCATACAACAACATACATACGACATAAACATGAACGAACCGCTTGAGCTTGAGGAAACAAACCGGTACAAGGGTTAGTCAACATTAGTGAGCCTAGAGAATGATTTCATTCTCATGTTTAGCTCGTTACACAACATAATTACGTCCTGTTTATCGAACATTTAAATACCCCAAGATGAGTTAGATATGGTAATCCAACACACCATACACAAATCCCCCTAACCCCGATCTTAAGTCAAGGTAGGAGAGCCGATTATGTGGCTCAAGGGAGGTTGAATTTCCAAGGAGGAAAAACAACCGAACAAGGAGAGGGATGAATCTGATTCAGATATCAACCCCCAAACACACGCGCGACCGGGACTCCCGAATTCCTCACCCCCCAATTATACTTAGGTTAGAAGATCCATTTTTGAAACTTATCACATCATGTGAAGTTATAATTAAATCAAATTCAGTTAAACATACTGGGGAGTTGGAATACACTTCAACACACATGAATTTAAAAACTGTCATTACACAACCATAACATATATTACATGGATAGCCGTAGTTAGAATGATCCCATAAGTTGGAACGTTAAACCGAATACCGTTCTCTTCCGTATCCTAACGTTTGTTAACTAATGGGGTTAGCACGGATTCGAGGTTAGACGATATCGGGAAACAACACGCCATAAAATTTAAACTGTAAACTCATTTCATGCTTTAATCTTATAAGGTCATAAACATCCAGAAAAACAAACAAACATACAAGCCGGTGTAAACCGGTAGCAAACAGACTGCAAGAAAACCATACCTTGGTCCTTACTGCGTTCGTTGACCACCTAATACAGCTCCTATACATAATTAGTCATGTTGGTTATTTACCGTATTTAACTTCTAATTAGCTAATTACTCCACATAATTATGTTATATACTTTCACACTTGACTTACACTTGTTCACCCTCTTAATGGTCATTAAATGTCATTAAACATGTCCTAACGATCATATATAATCATTTACATTCAAATCCCCACCTTAGAATTGCTTAAAAACACTTTCTGGAACATTTTATGGTGGTCCGGGTTGTGTCCGGGGTTACAAACCCGAACCAAGTCATCGCAATACAATCTACCTTATTTTTTATCTGGTCCGGGTTTGTGTACCGGGATATAAACCCGGACCAGACATGGAATGAACTTACGGGTGTGTTTTGGGGGTCGGGTGTGGTACGGGTTTAGGTACGGTTTTACAAACCGGACCACTTCAGATTTATGCCAAAATGTAGTTTCCCCCCCCCCCCCTTTTCAACCTCTTAATCCAAACCAACTCTCTCCTATTCTTTCTCATTGAATTCTACATGTTTTAGCACTAATGGCACCTTAAACCTCTTTAATCCTTGTCCAAATTCATCACCCAACTCTTGATTATACTCACCCAATCTTCACACTTATTTCACCTAGAACTTGCTAACACATTGTGACTTAGTTTCCTAAGTACTAAATTGCACTTTTGCTCACCATCTTCACTCTTTCAATTGGCTCACAACTCATATACTCCATAGTTTTTCCCAAACAATATCATTTTCTTCAAATCTAGCCCTAAGGTGAATATTTACTCAATTGATCTCTACAATCACCTAATGTTCTACACAAATTTTGACATGGTTTCCCCACAATTTTAACATCCTCACACACATTCACATTAATCCATTCACCACACTCATTCTAGGCACTTAGAACACACTAATTTCCAGCACCTCACAACAATAGCATCAAGATATAAGCCTTAAAAACTTGGCTCTTAGGCCCTTAAATAACATTAATTTAAACACTAAATTTCCTCATAATAAAGCTATCACCTGCACTACACACATGCATATTTAAGGCATTTATATTACACAAATACATCACAATTCCTTAAGGCACACCACTAGTTTTAAGGTAAGTCATTTACCTTGAGTTTTCTAAGTCTTTTTCTCCTCCTTCTCTCTTGTTCCACAACCGGTTACAATGGGTGTTTAAATGCTAATCTAATGACCAAGCCCAATGGGATAATAATGAGCATTAAGAAACTAAAAGGCTCTTGAAAATAACACTTGAATCAAGAAGGTGTTTAGGTGGTATTGAAATTAAGAGCATTACCTTGCAATTTCCAAGGGAGTATTAGCCAATCAAAAAATAAATGTTCTCCAGCACTTCTTGAAGTTCCACCCGGCTAGAACAAGAAGGGAACATGGGGTTCAAAAACTGGAAAATCGGAAATGGAGAAAACAAAGAGGAAATAGGTGGTTTTGAAGATTTTCTTACCTTGGGACCAACAAGGAATGGTCTAGCTTAAAGAAGGGATCTTCTTTAGCGCAAAATGAGCTACAACCATGGAGTTGAAGTTGGGAGTTTGGAGCTTTTGAAGGGTGGAAAAGAAGCTCCTAAGTGAGAGGAGTAATTTGGTGTATTTATTTTTCAGTTTTGAGGTTGTTTGATGCTTGAACAATGAAGGAGAAGATGGAGTTGAGAGAGGGTTTACAAAATCTCCATTTGAGGAAGAAGAAACAGAGAGAGAGCTGGGAAGAAGAAGAAATCGGCAGAGTGCAGAGAAAGGAAGAAATGGAAGAGAGAGAAATAAAGTAAAGTTACTTTATTGTTTTTTGTACTTTTGTAAATAAAGGAGTGTATATGTGTATAGGAGGGGGGGAAACGTGAGGGTCTGTAGGCAAGGGGGGAATCAGATTTTATTTTTCACATTAGAGAGGAGGGCATTTGGTCAATTAGTAAATAACACCCATAAAACCCGAACTGTTACTATTCACTAATCCGGGACCGTTTTCTGGATTTTTTTCATTTTATTAATTTTAATGGTTCTAGAAATTAGTTAATGTTTAATTTTATCTATATAATGGACTATAAATTTTTATGAGCCCATTAAACCCTTTTAAAATCACATTTCCCGGGTTTCTCGAAAAACGTGTTTTAAAGCCCGTTTTACGTTTTTAATCCACAATTTGGATCTGTTTCCTTCGGGAATTTTTCCCACATGTTCTTAGTGACTAACTAAGTCTTAGGAATCCATTTAGGACCTTAGTTAAGGTTATATACCACCTATAATTACCGAACAAGCGTTTTTACGTTTTGTGACTTTTACACGTTTTCTTTTTCTTTTTGGTTTTATTTCTTCACCAATGACTTTAAGGACTTAATTTGCCTTAGAAAATAATAATTACATAATTAATTAACACATTAAGGTTTGGGATATTTCAGATAGTAATAAACATGAGAGTGTGACTCTCGACTCGACGATTCAATCCTTGTATAAGGATTAAAGTAGATGATTTAATGTGTAGATATTGCATCTGTTTTGATGATCTATGATTCTCTTGTATGTACTATTGAGTGTTTACATTTCCTCATTTATTGTTTTATTCCTACTTATAAAGCGGAACAACATGTAAATTGGATGACATGTCAAGATGGCTAACTAACCTAAGTAACCTAAAGGGGTCTAAGATAACACAGTTTAATATAATCAGACAAGCGCTGAGCCCTCCATGGGCACCGACTTTTTATTTGCAGGCGGTTGACGCGACGACGGAGCGCGGGTTTTGGGTTTGGGTTTTATTTTGATATGACAATAGTTGTAGTTGAATTGAATTATAGCATGTTGAGTTGCCATGAGCATTGGTGGCATTGTATTAAATATGCCCACTTTTGGTTGATGTAAATTATACTTAGTTGCTCACTAGTTCCTAGGACGATATTTGTATTCACTTTTGGGCGAATGGTGTGGAGAAATGTTGGTAAGCGTTGTGGTTGGATTAGTCTCGATCATCACGGAAGATGGTTGGTTAAGTCTTTGGAATGGTGGTTGTGACACCTGCCTAGTTAGTGAGTGTTCCCGCTGCAATTAAACTTCAAGAAACCTCAAAACACTTCCAAATTCCTTTCACCGACAACACTCTTTGATCCATCCCATGACATCACCATTAATTTCACGTTTCTCTATGGTGTTGGCTTCGCAAAAAATTGCCCTTCAACTCATCCTTATGCTATTATGCCCTTTTCTATTTGGACTTTCAAATAAATATCTCTAAATATGATCTTAATAGAATCCACATGATAAGAGACGGAAAGTTCCTTATACACCCTTATGAAATTATAAGGATTGCCTCTTTTTTAAGACATAAACCTGGTAATAATTTGATAGACATTTTAAACAATTTCTTTTATTAAGTATAAAAAAGAGAGGTATATTAAAATATCGATATATATATATATATCTAGTGCCAAAACTTTAGGGGGCGTTCACTTTGGGGTAATCAACAAAGGGAAACGGAATCATTCCCTTTGTGGTTGTTTTTTTTGTATTTTTAATGATTCTGTTTCCCCCCACTTCAGTTTCAAAAACCCCCAATTCCCTTTTGATGATTCCCCCCAATATCCCAGGAAAGGTATTCCCTTTCCTCCCTCTTACCCCTATCATCATCTTTAGCATAAATAAATATTAATATATATATATAATTTATATAATACTAATATATGATACATAATTTTTATAAATATTCATATACAATATTTTTATCTAATAGAAATACAATATTTATTTATACTTTATATAAATATAAATAGATATCAATATGAATATGAATATTATATATATATATATAATGTTTAATATATAACATTAAAATTTATAAAAATAATAATTATACTATATAATAATGGTAATATATATTATTTATATTTGAAAAAATGAACAAATAATATTATATATATTATATATATATATATATATATATAACATAATTAATTCAATAAAATTCTGAAATATATATATATATATTATTTAAAAAATATTATATATATATCATTTATACATTAGTTATAATTTAAATAAATATGAACAAATATTATATTAATATATATATATTATAAATATTACTTATACTTTAAATGATATAAAAATAATATATATATATATTCTTTATAAATTTAATAATAATTAATATATATATTATCATATATAAAACTATTTATATATTATTTTACAATTTTATTAAATTTGTTTAAATATTATTTAAATTTAATACTAAACTAAAAAATAATATACATATATAGTATATATAATATTTATAAATATTTATTTATATTGTTTAAAGTTTAAATAAATATTATATAATATATATATTAATAAATATTTTTTATACTTAATACTATAAATAAAAAGTTAATATAAGATAATTTTTTAAAAAACTTATACATAATATAAACTATATAATATTAATGTATTTATTTATAATTTAAAAAATATTTATATGCTATATAATTTATATAAATATTAGTATATGTTGCATACAAATTAGATAAATATTTAATATATTTTCATAGTGTAAATCTGTTTGGAACCAAACAACAACAAAGACCTCATTGAGAATTCTTATATTTCCATGTATCAAATAGACTTCTTGATCGGGGAATCCCTTTCCTTTCCTTTCCATTCCCTTTCCTGATTCCATTCCGTTTCCTCGGCCTCGAAGTGAACGCCCCTTAGTTTTTTTCTTTATAAGAAACGAGTGTGACGTGTGAAGGTGTTGGAGATTCAATCGAGCACGTAGATGAAATAGGATATATCCGACGCCGAGTCCACTAGGAGTTAAATTAATACAAATTTATTATACACGTTTTTTGTCTTGCAAATTGTCCTCTATAGAATATATGTTGCATTTAGCATTAAACAACTCCTATGGATAATAAGTATCGCTTAATGCAAGTAAGAAAAACCATGTGATAGTTGGTCTGTTCTGCTTTTTTTTAGGCAACAACTCATATGGTTCAGATTGCAATTAGTAGCCGTCACACAGATCTGATGATGACTTTATGTCTTGGTTACTTTTTTTTTTTTTGAAAAGCAAGATATATATTATATTATATAAGAAGGGATACATGCAAAGTGACACCATGTAGGACATGTGTCAACTTTCCTAACCAGCAAGTTACATATGTCATTTCTAAAATAGAGTGTGCTGGATTGCCTTCTTCTCCACGCTGATAGTGTGAACGCACCATCACCATGGCTACCGCCATCGGCACCACCGTTGGTGCTAGCGGCACAACCGGCTTTTACGGTATCGTCTGCTACGCAGACTTCATTGATAGGCATCTGCTCCACGGAGCAAAGATTAGACGCTGCGGCTCTGACAACAACGTTGAAGATGGAAGCTATGATTGCAAATCCCACCCAAAACCCACAAATACAAAGAACTAAAACACACCTATACACGCACAAAACTCTCCTAACCGGAGAGAAGACAAGAAACCAACAGACTTATTATTAAGCAAAGAACTCTAGAGACTAAATGTTGAACTACTAAGTAAAACCATGAAGACAAAGAAAAACTAGAACAAGAAGAAGAGGAGAGAGGAGAGAGCTTTTCTTAAGTAGATGGTTGGTGCCTTCATTAAGGTCAAGTTTGTATAACTTTGATTTTGAAGCCTATGTACCCTTGTAATGTTATAGTAATGTAATGAAATAGCTGGTTGGTTTATAAAAAAAGCATTAAACAAAACAACTCCCTTCAATTTAATAAAGAGAGGGTCGTGTTGATGACTTACCCCACATATAAGCTCCCAAGTCCGTCCGACGATCATCAAAGGAGATATTGACTCCCATAAAATCGATCTCCCAGACACTCTGCCTCACTTCCCATTCGGAACATGCAGTAGAGATGTTTCGAATTCTTCGTTCCTCGTCTGAATTCCTCAAGTCCAGCTTCAAACCTTGCAATTACATCATATACCGCCAGATTTCCCCACCCCTTGAATCCAACCCGTCAAATCCAATCTCTTTCAGCCAGCATGCTTTTCCGGGCATCTCCTGGATTTCAGCTAGCGCCCGATTCCTCTCAAGTGGGTCCTCGCCCAACTGCTCAATACTTCGCTTTGGCTATGGGTTTTTGCTCAAAAGTGGCGTAATGAGACAAACCTCGAGGAGCTTCAGTGTCGAGCCTAGCCGTGAGTCGATGGATTATGACGTTGTTATTGTGGGCGCTGGACCTGCTGGCTTGTCCGCTGCTATACGTTTGAAGCAGTTGGCTCTTGAGAAGGGTGTTGATACCTCTGTTTGCGTGGTGGAAAAGGGGGCCGAAGTTGGTACGGTTCTTCTGCACCTTTCTTCTGTTAGCGGGTTGGTTTGTGCATTGCTTGAAGGTGTAAACTTATGGTAGAAATTTAATTTATAAGGCTGGATATTGCTTTTTCAAAAATGACCAGTACAGAGTGAGCCATATGTTAATCGTGTTCATTATCATCATTTTATTTGTGAAGCTGTATCAGCTGGCTTTTGACCTGATCTTTTTGGTGTTGAAGAAGTGTATATTTTGGCTGTCTAGGAGAAATTGTACTTTTATGTCATCATGTATTCAGCTTTTGAGCCTTTTGGTTTCATTGTCTAATCATAGCCTAACTGAAGCAATCCGCTCTGTGAAACTTTGAAGTTCAGATGGATAGTTAGAATCTATCACTAATACTGTTTGCTTTTGCAATTTTAGGCGCACATATACTATCAGGAAATGTTTTTGAACCGAGGGCCCTGAACGAACTTATTCCAGAATGGAAGCAGGAGGAGGTAATCTTTTTGTGTATCTAAAATTGTCTATCCGTGGATGGTACTGTAGAATTTACTTTATTATTTAGTTATTTGTTCTTGTGTTCTCTCTTGTTTGCTATAGTAAAAAACTCCTGTAAAAAATGAACACATGATCTGTTGAGATTTCTGAATTATAGAAACTTCAGCACCACAATGATTCAGACTGTTGAATGCAATTATTCAATGCCGAATATAAACATCAACATTTGCTACTAAGGAGCAACTGAGATATATTACATGTTTCATCAAGGGGCTTTAACTTTATTAGAACTCAACCCTGTTGGCACCAGATTTTTGATATGCTGTCTACAGCATGACTACTGTTGCGAGATGGTGAACAGATCACATTGTTTTCAGAGACATTATCATGCTGCATTTAATGTGAATGATAAAAAAGAGAAGATAACAAATCTGACGTTTCCCCGATATAAGATTCATATGGCATTCTTATCAAATGTGGTTGAGTGTGGTGGATGGAAGGTTTATATGTCACTCATTATTTTGAGATCATCATGGTTAGTCCAGCAAAAGATAACAAGTCTAACAGGTTTTTGTTATCTAGTCTGGTGATTTGCTTTCTACCCTTTAGTATGTTGTCCCTCTACGTTATCTGGCAGTGTAGTAATAAAGCTATTAAATTGCACCATGGTCTGGTCAATATTTTGAGTTGAACGTTTTGTTCCTGCGGGACATTCACTGAACTACTGATTTTCTGTCACTTCCCTTCAGTTGGTACGCAGTTATGAAATTACATGCACTGTCGTAATATATTACTTGTCAAAATTTGTTCTTTCCTTGTTCTTGGGTACGACTTGGTAAGATGCAAGGAAAAATTTGCAGCAATGCCATCACATAGCCTACTTTGCACAACTGCAGGCACCAGTCTCTGTACCTGTTTCTACAGACCAGTTCTGGTTTCTTACAAAGGGTCACGCGTATTCACTCCCGAGTCCTTTTAAAAACAAGGGGAACTACGTAATAAGGTATGAAACTTTCTTCCTTCCTGTATCAACTGCGGGCACCAGTCCCTGTACCTATGGATCAAGATTTGCTACAAAATATCATTTAGTATGGATCAAGCAAGGTTGCTTGTATATGCTATATAGTGATGGAAAATAATGACTGGAGGACGAGCCTTGAAAGATACGTGTGAGGCAAATAAATGAATCCGGAAAGGAACTGCTGTCAGAAATGAGAAAACTAGATTATAGGAGTCGTTTATAGTAATTTATAGAAACTCAAGTACCATTTCAGTACTTGTGTTTTGAGGAATTCTCTCAGCATCTTTATGTGACCTATTTTCACCAGTTTAAATAATAAAGCCCTGTTTGGTAGTGGCGGATTCCGCTAGCTAATGGCGGATTGACTATAAATTAGAGGATTAACCATAAAATCACCTGCTTAGGTTTATCAGATTCAACTAGATAATGAGAAAAAATCAACCGTTTGCCATCCGCTACTTTTTTTAGCTTAATGTGGCTTACTGAAAACATAAAAAGTAAATATGAAAGCAGCTAGCTATTTCAGCTAATTCACAAAACACTGACAAATTTTCAGCCATTAACAATAAGCTACTTTTCATCAGATATTATCCGTCAGCTATTCACTATCCGCTATTAGTCATCTTCCATCAGCCAACATCCATGCTGGGCCTAAGTATCACATCTCATGTAGTTATATATTTAAATCTGCCCCATAGACACATCATATTAGTTGAAGTGAAAATTAGTGGCATGTATTAACCTTGATTCCAGAAAAACAAAATGTAATTAAAACTGAACTTCCTAAAAATGAAAAATGTTCGCTGATTTGAATGTAATGTATCTGTAACTTATCTTGCTAGGGTTCATTTTTCCCTGTTTTGACATCAGACCTTTGATAGTTTATAACTTCTACAACACGTTTAATCAGTTTGAGTCAGCTGGTACGCTGGTTGGGAAGAAAGGCTGAGGAACTAGGGGTGGAAGTATATCCAGGATTTGCTGCTAGTGAGGTTTGTAAATGAGAACCAAGCATTTTCTAAGTGAATATTGAAATTTCTGTTAATGACATGCATGTATATTATAATCAGTCAGGTTCTATATAATGAGCAAAATGAGGTAGTCGGCATAGCAACAAATGATATGGGGGTTTCCAAGGTTGGGTCAAGGAAGGAAACATTCCAACGTGGAGTAGAATTGAAAGGTAGTGTTTGCTTTTCACCCTCACATTCACATTAGCACTTGCACATATATTATATTTTTATATGTGGTCACCTTCTTTGCCCTGTTGTTTGCACTGCAATATATCCTAATCATACGTGGTCTTGCCTTATCGTGGAGCCTATCCATGTCTTGTGATTCTACGTGATTATGGTTTGATGAAATGACCTGACCTTGCTATAAGTGTACCATCAAACTGTAAACATCGTTTCAAATTTTTTGGCATTGATCCCGTCTCATTTGTTTGAGTTACTGATTATTTTAAAGAAGTATAATTGGTACTGGAAGGATAGATAAGGTTGTAAAATTGAGCAGGGTATTAATTTTCCAACGGAAGGAGACTTGCTTAGGAAAGATAACCTAAACATCAAAAGATGCATTTTTGTTTTTTTTTGTTTTTTGAGTTTGTTATATAGATACAGGTGGTAGAGGACCTTTGTGAATCATTCTTTATAACTTAGCAATAGTTTACATTGGAAAAGATTTTTTGCAGGGCGAATGACTCTTGTTGCTGAGGGTTGTCGAGGATCATTATCTGAGGTTTGTCTCAGGCCAAGATAGTCACAGCCTCATACTTAGTGATTAGTTTTCTGAAACTGGATCCTTTTTCCTTAAACAGCAAATAATGAGGAAGTACAATCTTAGAGAGAAAGGGCACTCGCAACATCAGACTTATGGTTTAGGAATCAAAGAGGTATGAAAAGCAGTTTTTGTGTGTTGCATTTTACTAATATAGTGAAAGTCAAACATGGGAGCAAGTTGATGTAACGAGGCTTGATTTGTCACCTGCTTCACCTACGCGTGATCTGCTTTTTATTATCTACAATATATCTGCCACAGTCCCGCTATATATGAGAATGTAAAATTTCTAGGCTTGGTGGATTATAGTGTTGACAAATAGCGGCCATATCGATATGGGATGGTGGAAATCACGGCGATACCAACCCCCGCATTGGTCAAAAATCAAAATAGTATTTTGGTGGTGGGTGCAATTTGACATAGCGGCCATGACAGTCATGATAAATGGCAGATTATTGCACTTTTGTGCTATTTGTTTTGGTGGTATTGCATTTTGGCATGATGTTATCGCTTCAAACTTAGAATTTTTTGATACAATTTTTTAAGAATGATATTTTTATAATTATGGTTTGATACTTTCAATATTCCATTATAAGTTTATGTATTTTTGATATATTACATATTATTTAATTAATCACTGTATCAGCGTCATAATCTGCAACCGCCATCTACCGTAAGTCTATGGTGGATTTTTGACCCCCGCCATAGTCCGCCATTGCCATATGACATTACTGGATTAGGCTGATAGTAGGTTTGTATCATATAGCCCAAGGATTATTGATCATGAAAATTGGCATCTAGGAATCATCTTTTTTCACTTAACTTGGAAAGAACCCGGTCTAAAAATTTGTAGGCTTTTATTTTTATGTTCTCTGGCAATGTAAAGTTAGTCTTCAATCCTGACTCTTTTGGTGGAAAGTTTAATATGGTGTATAAAGGAAGAACCATGATGTACCATTCATCTTGATCAGGTATGGGAGATTGATGCTAGCAAGCATAAACCTGGTTTGGTGATCCACACAGTTGGGTGGCCATTTGATCATAAGACTTATGGGGGTTCCTTTCTTTATCACATGAATGATAGACAGGTATGAATTGCGTATTGATAGATTATCCTACACAGAAATAAGCGATACTTGATTGCTGTCAGAAAGATTTAGAGTGTTGCTTGTTTGCTTCTTGCATCAAATTGACTGGAGTACATTTAAATTTAGTGAGTCACGTGTTTAGTTAAGAATATTGATCAACTAGATCTCAGTTATCAAATTATCAAAAAAAAAAGACCTCAGTTATCTTTTCTTTCTCTGGAAAGACTCTGAGAACTAAGTTTATGATTTTAGATGTCATCATATCATATTATGATTGATGATAGTGATACATGTTTTCGCTATGATTTTATGCCACTTTTTATTGTGGAAGCATGTAGAATCAACAATTAGCTCATCATTAAATAATTTCATGAAGTGCCACTATATTTTTGGCTAATTCATGTAATACCATTAAAAAAAGTTCACGAATTATCACTATATTTTTGTAAAAGTCCATGAAATGACACTGTCATTGTGTCATTGACAGAAGCAAAAAAGACAAAAATACCCCTACTAGTTACCGAAATACTTTTAAAGTTCATAATTTGTCCCTAAATATTAAAAGCTTCACTAAAATTTACAATAAATTCAAAATACTATAAAAATATAGATAACTATAAAAAAAATATAAAAATAAATAAAAAAATATATCAAAATATCATGAAACATTGAAAAAAAGTAAATATTTCTAATTTTTTTCAAATTATTTAGTACCATAAAAAAGAATATAAAGTTTTAAACACATAATTTATACTAATTTTTCTACAAATTTAGACCAATATATTACCATAATTTAAATTGATAAAAAAGATAATTTGAAAATGTATGGTACAAATTATGGCCATTAATTGGTACTAGTTATGGTGCCTAATTCGTATAAATTATGTTAAAAATTATGACTTGTACCAATTTTCGTACCAATTAAGCACCATAACTTACCAGTTAATTACCATAATTTGTACCATATATTTTCAGGTTATCTTTTTATTTTTATCAATTTAAATTATATATTCGAAATAAATTATATTATGTCATAAAATCATCTACAAAATAGAATATAAATTTTAAAAATTCCAAATATAAATTTAAAAATGAAAATAATTTTTTTGAATAAATAATTCAAATTGGTCAAAAAAATAAGTAAAAATGAATGGTAAAAATTATGGTAATTAATTGGTATAATTTATGGTAATTACCTGGTATAATATATGGTAATTAATTGGTATAAATTATGGTACTGTATTGGTCTAAATTTGTAGAAAAATTAGTATAAATTATGTGCTTAAAACTCTATATTGTTTTTTATGGTACTAAATAATTTTGAAAAAATCTAAAAAATATTAACTTTTTTTCAATGTTTTATGATATTTTAATATATTTTTATTATTTTTAGATATTTTATTATAGTTATCTATATTTTTAAGTATTGTAAATTTTTTGTGAGTATTAGTGAATTTTTTAACACTTATGGGCATATTGTGAATTTTAAAAGTACTTTGTTAACTAGTAGAGGTATTATTTGTCTTTTTTACTTCTGGTTAATGATAGTGGCATTTCATGGAATTTTGCTAAAATATGGTGGCATTTCGTGACTTTCTTTTTTTTAATGGCATTTCATGGATTAGCCAAAAATATAGTGGCATTTCATGAATTTTCCCTTGATTTTTTTATGTGCTTGCATGTGGCTCTACATTCTATAAGGGGAACTTAGACATGCTTGTCAATCATATTGGTCTTGTCATTCTGCTTCATTTAATATGATAAGTGCACTGGATGGGTGCAGGTATCCCTTGGGCTTGTAGTTGGATTGGACTATCAAAACCCTTTTTTGAACCCTTATGAGGAATTCCAGGTTAGCGGCATGTCTTAAACATTCAATTGTGTGACGCAATGAAAGGTGTATGGGTGTTTCTGTTCTATCTTCTCTCTTTGTACTTTTCTTGCAAAGAAGGAATGGGAATGAAGGAGTTATTGTACAAAAAATTCTATTCCCCATTGCTTATTTTTCATATTCAAGGTGGGATTTCATGTGTTGCTGTTGTAGAAACTGAAGCATCATCCTTCTATCAAATCAATGCTTGAAGGTGGAACTGTGCTGGAGTACGGTGCACGAACATTGAATGAAGGTGGCTTTCAGGTGTGTTAGAACTTTGATTTTGTCCTTTTTCGGAGTATGGTGATTGATTCTTAGAATCAACTTTAAGAAGCAACCACTATTGATTCTGCAAACATTTTGCATCAGTTGCAATGAAGATTTTGTATAATGGAAATGGGAGGCTGCTGAGGGATTTATAGTAGTATTCGATGAATTGGAGCTGCTAATAAACCTTGTACTGCCTACTGTTAATATCAGGAAGAGCTACTTAATATATTTTTTCTCATCTTCTGATTCCATTATAATGCAGCTCGGATTTAGTGAATATTGCAATTTTTTAAAATGTGCTCTCATATATGACTAGCCAAATTTCAGTCTATTCCATATCCAGTTTT
The DNA here is from genome assembly GCA_023374045.1 of Limonium bicolor. Lineage (NCBI taxonomy): Eukaryota > Viridiplantae > Streptophyta > Magnoliopsida > Caryophyllales > Plumbaginaceae > Limonium > Limonium bicolor. The sequence continues at coordinate 497,211,549 of CM041776.1, forward strand.
CCCTGGAGGAGCAATTATTGGATGCTCGGCTGGATTCTTGAACGTACCAAAGATAAAAGGGTCACATACTGCCATGAAGTCAGGTATGTGTTTGTAGAGAACATGGATATTAATGTATTTAATGTCGTTTTCAGTAATATATCTATGGTCTAGTACTACTTTTTCTGTTAGGCACCAAGTCATTTAAATGTCAATTGTAAGCATCATAAATCACTAGAGAGGAGAATTATTCAGTCAAAGTGAATAGTTTCCTGCCTGGCTGGCATAATGTAATACTAATAGAGTAACATTCAGTTAATGTATCTTGCTATTATTTACTAAACCGATGCCAGCTGAAGTTTTTGAAAAAAACAAAGATGATAGCTCAAAATTGAGAGAAGAGAAAAATTGACTTACTACGACACACAGAACTTGTACGTGTACAATGTACTGTGCCATTTTGTGTTTGGACCATCCTTTAATCTATTTAGGAGGATTTGTTTTGGGCAGAAGTAAATCTTATTACTAGGAAGCAAAGAAAGTTGAAAAAGATGCCAACTATCCAAGAGAAATCACACATATCATAGAAAATTCTTCATCTCAAGGGCTGGTCACACTCTGTTCATGCTTCTCTTTCCCATGGATAAGATGTTTTTGTGTATTGTCTCCTGGTGCCAGTGCATCGTTTATGTGTTCTGTCTACAGGAGAATGAATCGTTAAAATATATGGTGTGGTGACTAGTCTGTGAGGGCTTTGACACCAAAATCTACTCTGCAAATTGGTGATTTTAATGCCGCTTGATGTAGGAATGATAGCAGCAGAGACTGCCTTTGGGGTCCTTCACGACGGCGGTAAGATGGATAATTATTGGGACAATTTGCGGAAATCATGGGTTTGGGAAGAACTCTACAGTGTCAGGAATTACAGGCCGGTTCGAGCCCTGCATTTTCTCTAACATTTCTCATTTTTCATATAATTATGTATGGTTTGTTTCTCCTCTTTGATGCGTCCAGTTTTCCTTGCTTATAGACCGTGTCTCATGCTAAACTGTGAAATCCTAAACCAAACCTGATAAAGCGCAACCTTAAACCCACATTGTTAACGCCTTAGCCTAAACTCTAATTCTTAAACCCTACAACGTTCGTGCCTATGGTTATTAGTATACGTAATCTTCTTCAAGAAAACATGCCCCCCCAATGTGCAGTAGTGGAAGAAAAATTGGTTAAAAGTAAAAAAAAAAACAACCTTCTACATGACCCACACAGCATACATCAAAAACAGTACACAAACACAAACCTTGCTGTGTAGGGCGCTTCTTCTGATGCTGGCCATGATGACAGTTAGCTTTGGACTGAGAGATTGTGATTATCTGGTGTTTATGTGGTTGTCCTCCTAATCAACCTAAGGCTTCATGTTATTAGCAGTTCATTTTGTTTCACCTTCTTCTATTCCTCAAAAATCGTATCTTTTGTTGTTTTGCAGGCTTTTCACTATGGGCTTTTGCCCGGCTTAGCTATTAGTGCACTGGAACAGTATGTCTTCACCTTGGATATCTTTAATATGGTGTCATTATAAAATCCTTACTTTGTGCCCTCATTTCTCTTATTTTCCATTTGCGTTTCTCTTGTGGTAGTTATGTGATGAAGGGCAGAGTTCCATTTACTCTGAAGCATGGGAAGCCTGATCATGAAGCCACAGATGTGAGCAACATTCTTCCTTATGCCCTAGCGTTGCTTTTTAACTCTAAATTCCTGTGCAATTGTGTTACTCTTAATCTCCCTAGCGTTGTTGTGATGTTTTTCCTTTCTATGTGTTGCGGATTTTTTTTGGTGATACCGGCTTACTTTATTTAGTGAATATAATAATGTGTTAGATTCTTTCACTTAATAGAATTATATTGCTAATGCAAATGGTACTTGGTTAGCTGTGTGCAATTTCTTCCGGAATTTTCTCTTTTGGAGTAATTAAAATCGACTTGGTTGGGTTGAGTTTTTGGATATTGGTATTCTTGGATTCAGATGTCTATGCTTAGCCAACCGTACATTGGTATCTTTACCTGAATGTCTTTTCTGTCAAATTAATATTCTAGGTTACGTAGACTTTAATTGTATTATTTTTTCTTCATTGTTGATAACGCCTGCAGGCTGCCAAGCTACATTCCCCTATTCCATATCCTAAGCCAGATGGAATAATTTCTTTTGATGTTCCTACATCTTTGTATAGGTAATGATGTGATAGCCTTTCTTATCAAGAGATTATAACAGTGAACTTTAACAACACAGTTTACTATTCATAACCATATCATTCCTCTTTGTATATATGGCTTCCCAGTTCATAGTTTGTAAAGTTTGGCTTATGGATTACTTTTACTGACCATTAGGAGCAATACAAACCATGAACATGACCAACCACCACATCTTCGCTTGAAGGATCCAAAGGTCCCTGAGGTTGTGAACTTGCCATTGTACGCAGGACCTGAATCACGATATTGCCCCGCCCGTGTATACGAGTAAATTTCCACCTCTGTTTCTTTTTCAAGGTCCCTTGGGTCATCTATCATATTTTTTTAACTGTCATATTGATAAGTTCAATCTCTGAATTTGGCCTTTCCTGGGTGTTAATGTAAATCTTAGGTATGTGAGTGATGAGGCAGGTCAGATGAAGCTACAAATCAATGCCCAGAACTGCTTACACTGCAAGGTAAGCACTTATATTATCTCCAGCCTTGGTTTGAATAAACGCCCTTGTATTAAACTAAGCGTATTTTTCCTGTTTCTTTGGGGACAATGGCCTAGCGCTCATTTTTTTCCCCTTCTATGGTGTTGGATTTTGTAAAGGCATGTGACATCAAAGATCCGAAGCAGAACATCAAATGGACGGTTCCAGAAGGCGGTGGTGGTCCGGGCTACTCAGTCATGTAGATGTCACTGGTGGTCTCAATAACATCCTCTGGGATTGGAGCTATAATTGCTTCCCCAAATAAAGAGTTATCCTAAAATGTGACTCTAGATGTTTCTTCTTCACGGGTTGAGTCATGTACAATGTTGAATGTACTACTACTGCCAATTAGAAATAAAGGGTACCCTGAATGCTTGTACATAATGGTGGTCAGAGAAGTCCTCATCTCGCCCTTACCAGGCCTTGCAACATGTACAGGCAAAAACAGTCTTGCATTCTATGCAAACACTCAGTACTTAGATTTTCCATGATCTAGTCTGAGGTGCGTTGCAAAGAAAGCTTATTTCATGGTGGATGGCACCAAATCCTGACAAATATGCGTAGTTGCAGTGCATTCCCGTAGAACATGGGTGATATCTTATTTCTACCCACTCATAATCATTAATACAGCCATACCTAGCACTCATTTAATTGGTTATAAGCATCTCATGAACAAAAATAAACTACAAAAAGTGCTTTACTTGCTTAGTTGCTTAGAGCATTGCCACATGATGAACCTATAGCGCAGATTGGAGATAAAACTACATGTTGATTGTTGAGCCCATACAAACTATCTTTGGGGTATGCTAAGCATTGGGTGTCCTTGCTGAACCTCTGGTCACCACTTTTCCCATCAATAAGATCCAAAGCCTTGGCAGTGCAAAACTGAAAATTACTCCTTGTCCACCCTAGTTCACCTCCCCATAAATTCCCACCTTTAAGGGTAGCAAGCTCTCCGGGATGTCACAAGGGGACTTTAGCGAACATTCCCTTTATAATATTTCAACCTTTAAAATCTTTGACTAAAGGCTCACACCCCTAGTTGCATTCTTCAAGCAACTTTGGCTAGACATGCATCCACCACCCCTTCCTAACCACCACATCACCGTTGTAATCCGTTGGCTTCGGAACCACAAAATTTTCGTAAACTATCACCTCTTCTCCTACCCTCATCCTAATTCCACCTTTGCCCCTTCTGTCTCTTCACCTTCAATCTACTACGTTTCCCTAATCCGGTTCTTCCTCTTGCGGCGGGATGTTTCATTGGTCAAGATGAAAAAGGTGGGGGAGTGAGCCTCGCACGAAATCTTGGAAGGATAGAGTGGGTAAGTACAATAGCAATAGATGGAGGCAAAGGACGCACAAGGAGAACTATGAGGGTGGTCACACCTGGGCTCACCCGAGGCATGGAATGGATATTGCGAAGTGTACAATATTTGTTGACAATTGAAAGGTTGATGTCTGAAGGGAGACTTAGGGATCTGATTAGCGAGCAAGGCAGGGTGTCCGGGGTCTTTTATCCAAAAAGGCTAGGACAAACAACCCACATGGATTTGCATTCATAGATGTGATGAACACGAGAGAGGTTACTAGAATTATCGAGCATTTAAATGGCAGATACATTAGAAGAGTGTGCATGAAAGCCAGGATGGAGTTCCAAGGTATGAAAGATCGATCCCAATCTCATACTAGAAACTCCTCTCAGAGGACGAATGTTGAATCAAAGTGCAACCTGCCGCGGTTCAAGGGAGTGCATCATGGGGCTGCAAGGCTACAATTTACGTTAGAGGAAGACTCAGTGATGTGGGACAGCCTGAAAAGATATTTGGTTGTGACTATGAAACTGTTTTTGATTTTTTTAAGAGTAAGTGGGGTGCGATGGCGGGACTGCTGGCATTCTCGAAAAGCAAAATTTTGATTATTTTTGATCTGATGAAGGATCTAGAAGAGGCCATCAGACTATCGAAGGAAGGGGAAATGAATGAGAGTATCTTAGAAGTACGAAGGTGGACTCTGAAAGATCAAGTAGAAAGAAAGAGAACGTGGGTAATCGTCAGGGACATTCTTATCGATGCATGGAATACATAAAACGTCACCTAAGTTGCATCACTAGTTGGTGAGGTGGTGAAAATAGATTATGAAGGTCCTGAGGTGCTTGCCAATTTGGAAGGCAGGGTCTGGGTATAAACGTCCATGCTGATGTTCATTAATAAAGTAATCAGGATTGTGGTTTATAAGGTTGATTTTCTAGTTACGATAACGGAAGAAAGTGCGGGAAGGTTGAGTATGGATATCATATTGGTACCGGGGATTATTCAGGTGGTCGGTGACGGAGGAGAGCGGCCGCTCAACACTAGACACCGGAATAATGGAATGGGGAGTGGAATTAATGAGAGGCGGCAGGGTTGCTTGCAGCACCTGTGTAGTAAATCTCATATTGATACGCCCGAGAAAGGTGGGAACCCGACAAAACAGTTTGTAGCAGCTGGCGCTAAAAGGTCATGGTTGGAAGTTGTTAACGGCTCCTCGGAAAAAGCAAAAAGTGTTGAAGCAACCCCCCAATGAGAGAGAACAGACCATGCAGATTTTGGGTCAGAAGGAATTTGAGGAGGCAATAGTAAATTGAAAGGACATGGAAAAGGGTGACGAGGTAATCATTAGAAAGCAAAAGGAGGGGGAACTCATGGAAGCAACTAATATTGTAGATGATCTCGAGCTGGTTCCTGCTACATTGTCTCTGAAAAGTAGTCAACAAAAGATGAGTAACCAGAAGTGGGATGACCCACATGGGCTGGGGATACAGAGCCCAGATGTCAATAACGGGCCAGCTGTTAGTCCAATTATTCCACAAGCGTCTGATGAGGAAAATATTACAAAACAAAATAAACTGAGTCGAGACACAAGTGGGCGCATTATTAATATTGAATTGGAGGTTGAGGAATGCGTAAAAGGATGCTACCGACTTGGGATGTGAAGTTTTGAATAATGAATGGTTAGTTGACAATCTCCATAATATCATAAAATTCACTCACCTACAGAGCCCAGTACTAAGGAGAAGCAGTGAGGAGGATGACGACCCTAGGATACAAAATATTAGAGGGTTGGGTCCCCCAGGGAAGGACAGAGTGGTAATGCACGAATTGAGGGCCAACAATGTTAAGATGGTGGGCTTAGTAGAGACACAACAACGGAACACAACAACTAAGCAAATACATTAATATTGGGACAGCGGTAGAAACTTTGGATGGGATGAAGTATATGCAAAAGGGATATCAGGTGGTATAGTGGTAATATGGGAGGAGTGTGAGTTCGAAGTGCTTGGCGTTTTGAAACGAAGTAGATGGATATCGCTAAAGGTGAGAATTAGCTCCTGTAACTTTGTGGGTAATATTATGTTTTTTATATGCACCTTATGATGAGGAGAATAGAATGACAATGTTGAGAGAAATATTGAAGGGCCAACAAGATGGTTCCTGCCCGATTATGATTTTAGGAGATTTCAATGAGGTTAGGGAGCAAGGTGATAGTTACAACGGGTGAGATCGATCTCTATCAAGGGGTAGCCGATATTTGAATGAGCGGATTGATGAGATGGAACTGGTAGAAATTCCATTAGTCGATGCCAAATATACGTGGAAAGGGAGGCAAACGACGTTGTTTAGTAGGATTGATAGAGTACTCACATCAGGGGAGTGGCTGGCGTTTTTCCAGGATATTAGTTAAGATCTGGAGAATGGGTGGCATCAAACCATAAAATGTTGTTCGTACATTGGGGTGTAGCAATTGGAGCTCTAAACCGTTTCTGTCCATGGATGCATGGCTTGAACATCCGCAGTTTAAACAATTCGTAGCAGCATAATGGGCTAAAATAAGATCAGGGTCAACACAACAGAAAATGAAAAAACTGAAGGGCACTTTAAAGGTTTTGAATAAAGAGATATTTTGGGACATTAAGCTAGCTATAGAAAAATTGATGAAGGAGTTACGTTCACTAGATAGCCAAGTCGAACCTGGGAATCTTGGTGACGTCATGAGAACAGATGCAGTACGTATTGGCGCACGTGAACCTGGCTTTGAGAAGACAGGAGATCCACTGGTGCCAGCAGTCCATAGAGAGGGTGATTTAGGAAGTTGACAGAAACATAGCCTATTTTCATAGGAGGGCGATGATAAGCAAAAAGGCTAAGCAGATTTCAATGTTAGAGATATATGAGAGAATGTCTAGTGATCTGTAGGAGATTAAGAAGGAAGTGATCACGTACTTCAGGAGCATATACGAGCTGAGTCGAGCCCCTAGCCTGGCTCTCTCCCAGGGGTGTATGTCCACAGGTGTCGGATGACGAGGTGCATGCACTTGAAACAATTCCTACCCTAGATGAAATCAAGAAAACTAGATGGATGTGTGATGAAGAAAAGGCACCGGGATACGATGGTTTTAATCTGAGATTTATCAAGGAGCTGTGGGTTGCATTGGTGCAAAATTTTCATAAAGGTTAGAGAGTTTTTCATCACTGGGTGACTGGAGCGTGGCCTAAACACAACTTAGATTATACTTACTCTAAAAAAGCCAAAAGCAATATGTCTTGGTGATTTCTGGCCAATTAGTATGGTAGGGTGTGTGTACAAAATCATCTTTAAGATTCTAGCTAAGTGGTTAAGTCGAGTTCTGCCAAAGATTGTTGGGGAAACCCAGTAAGCTTTTATTGGAAGAAGATAAATTCTGGAGGGCCCAATCTTAGCTAATGATATAATCTATTGGCTTAGGAGGAAGAAGTGCAAACGAGTGTTATTAGAGGTGGATTTCCATAAGGCTTATGTCTGCCTTTCGTGGGATATTACTAAAGCTATGTTGAGGAGGTTTGTCTTTGGAGAGAGATGGTGTGGGTGGATAAAAGAATGTATTGAGACGATCCAAATCTCGGTGTTGATCAATAGATCACCTACTCTACCTTTCAAAGCAAGACATGGATTAAGGCAAGGCGACCCCTTGTCCCCTCTCTTGTTTGTCATAGCAGTGGTGAGACTTAGCTGGATGTTGGCTGAAGCGGTTAAATCAAGGAGATTATGTGGTTTATGTATCAAAGTGGACAAGGTACGCTTCACTCACCTTCAGTTCGCAAACGACACAATGTTCTTCTTAGAACCAATATATGAAGAAGTGGTCGAACTACATCGTATCATTCTTTCATTTGTGGTGGGCTAGAGTTAAATTTGCTTTATGTATTTACACCACTGGGGGCCGAGGAATTCATGATTAGGAGACCATTGGGTGCGGTGTTAAGGAGCTACCAATAGAGTACCTTGGATGTCCATTGGGGGTGATAAGTGTCTAAATGAGCATATTTTATAGGTGTATTTCATATATCATATCAGCACTTTTCTGCTCATTTCTCACTTATCGTATGTTTTTCCTCTAGTTATGTTTTATTGATTAACTCACAAATTTATTGGTTTAAACATGAGGAAAAACCAAGCTAGGAGCAAAAGTACACGAAGAGACGAACGCATCGGCGTAGACGGCTCGAAAAACGGAGTCCAAACGAAGAATCTGGAGCCGGTTGAAGGGTCCGGGACTTAAATCCAGAACTAAGTCCCGGACCAGCATATTAAAACAGGCCGAGAATAGATAGCCGTGGGTGGTCCGGGACTTAGGTCCCATACAAGGACCCGGACCACCCCTTGAAAAATGGCCGAGGGATTCTGTAAGAAAGGGTCCGGGACTTGACTCATGTGCAAGGACCCGGACCAACAACATTGACGATAAACAGAGGCAACCGCCTTGTTATAAGGCGGACAACACTCATGGCGTCCGCATGTGTTTCAGGCGGACAAGACTGGCGGACAAACAACATACAACCGCCTAAATTGTGGGCGGTAGTCAAGGCGGACGAGAGACAGACGACAACCGAGAGATTTGCCAGCTTGGTCCGGGACTTATCCTTGCCCAAGTCCCGGACCACATGTAATTTTAAAACCGAGAAGATTTGCTTGCATTATGGTCCGGGACCTAACTCTTGCCCAAGTCCCGGACCAATTTCAGTAATGTACGCACGCGGACTGCAAGCGGACTCCAGGCGGACAAGAGACGCCGCTAGTCTTCTTCTTCGCGACGCGTTGTTCTGCAAATGGATTCTGCTATCCATCTACTCCCGCACCCCCTACCTTAAATCGCTCACGCGTCGGCTCTGTCCCCTGCATTAAATGAAGCAATCAGTCTGCAATCAGTGCTCAATCAATGTTCTTCTTCATCTGCAATCAAATTCGTACGGATCAATCTTCTTCCAATCCTCTATATAAACTCAGCACCATAACTGCACAAATACACCACGTACACCACGCACGACGGGAGTCTGAAGAAACCATTCACCACACTCACCCATTCGCTTCCACTTATTTTCCTCCCGTAACACCACAACATTCCACACTCACGCAGTAACAAAAGAAATAGAAGAGCAGCAGTGAGAGCGAGAGCAGACCAGTTCTTCCTCTGAATTAATGTCAAAATCTATCTGTGTAATCTTCTTATCTCTGTTAATGTCTGAGTAATTTTCATTTGTATCCTAGGATGGGGGTTTATTTCTAATATTACGTAAATTAATATTTATCACCTGTCTCTCTTATTTTAACTTGTTTTAATTCCTTTCAACTAAATTGCTAAATGCTTTGCGCGACAAACGACTGCATTTATTGGGTAACTATCAACATATGATTTTGAGATAGTCTAGGTACCACAAAGGAATTAATCTTAGTATTTACACTCCGGACTGAGCAGGAAAATATTAAGGCTTTTATTAAGAGTTCGTAACTGACAATTATTAACTCTAATTGGCAATAAATAATTGAGACAGGGTTATAAATATGTTTAAGTAATTTAGGAAGTTCCCCCGCTATCCTAGGATACATTTTTCCATTCACATCAATTAATTCACCTTTTTACTGTTTTTATTATATTTGCACTGATCAAACAACAAATCAAGCTTGCCTCCGGCTAAACCCCTTTTTACAGTTTTTAAGTAACTACCAAGACTAGGATAAATTGAACAATCTCCCTGTGGATACGACACTTGTTTTACTAACTACGACCGGGATTTGTTTGCAGCCCGACGTTTATAATTTGAGTTTTTAATTTCTTTTCTTTTAATTTTACACCAGTTTAACCACTCAGAAAATAACCTTCTGCAAATTGGCGCCGTTGCCGGGGAGATTGATTCCATCAATTTCCCTAGTTTCCGGTAGTTCACTCGCTATATAGTAATAATCTGTTAATACTATTAAATTGTTAATCTCTGGACATCTGAATTGGACATCTGACTTGGACATCTGACTTGGACATCTGACTTGGACATCTGACTTGGACATCTTAATATTATTGTTATTATTTCTGTCATTCCTTTCCATTGTCATTTCTTTCCATTGTCCCTAACTACTAACTTAAAATTTCCTGTCATCTCTTTCCATTGTCCTTAACATTTAATTTCCATTGTCCTTAACATTTCATTTCCATTGTCCTTCAAATTTCTGTATACTAACTACTAACTTATAATTTCCAGTATACTAACTCCTAACTTTAATTTTCTGTCATTTCTTTCCCTTATCATTTAATATTCTGTCATTTTACTCTTGTTAAAAAAAAACAAAAAAAAATATATCAGTGTTGTTTAACTAACGTTTATGAGCCTAACCAATATCTCTGCCTTTCTTATTTTATTTACTAACTAATTTCACAGTTTCTGACAAACCCCAAGTTATCTTCTGTGCATGCCAAACACTCGAACCCGAGGCTCTCCACCAATCAGTCCGAGCCCCGAACCCGAGCGCACTTTATTACAAGCACAAAGAAACCTGAGAAATCAAGCCATGGCCAATAACGAAGTTATAAATGAAATAGACCATGCAAATCAACCAGAACACCGTGCTCTCTCTGACTACCACCAACCGAATACCGAAGGAAGAGCATCAGCCATAGTTCTCCCTGAACTAACACCAGAAGAAGCCGGACGATGGGTTTTCAAAACCCACTACATCACCGCCGTCCGGGATTTAGGCAAGTTTAGTGGAGCGAACCCAGATGAAGCCCCAAATCATCTGAGTCTCTTCCTAGACTTCTGCAATTCCTTTGGTCAGACCGGCAACGTCAAAGAAAGAATCCGTCTACAACTATTTCCTCACTCGTTGTCGGATTCAGCAAACAGGTGGTACCGAAGCCTTCCCTCCCGATCAATCACCACATGGCTTCAAATGGCCCAAAATTCCTTGCCAAATACTACCCAACCAGTAGAACAGGCAATTGATCGGTGAAATCAACACATTCTGTCAGGAGCCGGGAGAAACGTTATACGACGCATGGGACAGATTCAAAGATATGCTAATGAAATGTTCCCACCATGGTCTTGACGATCAATCCCTCTGCCTGTCATTCTTCAACGGTCTGGATGATGGGAACCGACTACTCGTCAATTCCTCTGCAGGAGGAAGTTTCATGATGAAATCTCCTAAATAAGGAATGGACCTTCTCGAAACCATGACGAGCAATACAAGACAGTGGACGAGATCCAAAGGAAGAACGCCACGAGCAGCAGGCCTACTCCACGTTGAGCCTACAGATCATTTATCAGCCCAGATCTCGTCCCTTGCAAAGATGGTGGAAAAGCTAACAACATCACAAAACGAAATCGTAAAAACAATAGCTTCCCCACCTACAAGTTCACCACCAGTTCCACCTACAGAAGGATGTGCCATATGCGCCGGTCCTCATGAAACTCATCAATGCGAAGGCAAAGGCCAGTACGAGGAAGTACAATTCATAGGAAACCGCCCCGGTAATTCCTACAACAATAACATCAACAACAACTACCCATGGAGAAATCACCCGAATTTCTCATGGAAAAATAATGATCAAAACCAAGGAGGGCAGAACAACAATTCCAATACCTATCAGGGAAACCGACCCCAACCAAACTCTAATATGGGTTATAGAGCACTAGGTGCCCCTCCAGGTTTCCAACAACAGCAACAACAACAACCATCTTCATCCTCTGTTGATCCAAACGCAGAACTCAAAGAGATGATGAAGGGTTTCATGTCCATAACTCAGAACCAGCTCTCTGCACAAGAAGCCTTCAACCAGAAAATCGAAGGTAAATTCAATCAACTTGCAGAACATCTTGCTCGAAGACCGCCAGGGGCTCTCCCCAGCCAAAATGAACCAAATCCAAGAGCAAGCCAAGTGCATCTATGTGAAGGAGCACGATGAAGAAAAGATGGAGGTGGCTAAAACAGCTAAAGTTCCAGAACTACACCCTTCCCTCCAAGAGTGGGTTGTAGCAATCGAAACTTCCAAAAGGAATGTAGCTGAACTTGAAAGTACCGCCAAAGTCTATAAAAATCGCATTCAATCTGAGAATACCTACCTTGAGCACTTGGTGGCCGGTTATGAAAATGAAAAGCTCGACTTTGAAGAAGAAGAAGAAGAGGTTAAGGCGATAACCTTGAGAAGCGGTAAGAAAACCGACGAGATTCACATCCCGCAAAGATCGGAAGAATCCAAAGAGGATAGTGAAGAAAAAGCTGAGGCCCCTGTAGAAAAACATCTCCCACCATCCTCACTATTCCATCAGCTTCAAAACCTTCTCCACAAGAACCGCCTATACCATTTCCCCACCGACTCCAGAAGCAGAAATTGGATAATGAATATGGTAAGTTTCTGGCGATGCTGAAGCAACTAAACGTCAACATACAGTTTGTAGACCTCATTGCCAAAATGCCAAACTACGCCAAATTCCTTAAACACCTCATATCCAACAAAACTAAATTGGCCGAAGTCGGTACGGTACCTCTCAATGTAGCTTGCTCAGCTATTCTGCAACAACCACCACCTTCCAAATGCAATGATCCGGGCAGCTTCACCATTCCAGTCACAATTGGTAGCACCTCATTTCCATACTCCCTATGCGATCTGGGTGCCTCCATTAATTTGATGCCCCTCTCCACTTTCAAAAAGCTGGGAATTGGAGAAATGAAAAAGACCAAGATGACCCTGCAACTGGCAGATGGTTCGGTAACATACCCAAGCGGAGTGGTGGAGGATGTTATCATTAAAGTGGAGCACTTATACTTCCCATGCGATTTTGTCATTCTAGACATCGAAGAGAATTCCACTACACCTCTCATCCTTGGACGACCATTCCTTGCCACAGCCGATGTGCACATTTGGGTAGCCCAGGGGAAAATCACCCTCCAAGCTTATAACGAAAAACTGGAGTTTGCATCAGGAAGATCTCCAGATAGCAAATCCAAAGATCTCAAGTTCGTAAGGGATACTCAATCATCATCATCCCCACTTCTGTTTATCACTCTTCCAGACGGCATGTCTATTACAGAGATACCACCACAAATCCCGGATGAAGAGCGGGATAAGAAAAAAAAACATGCATCCAGGTGGACACTAAAAAATACCATCAAGTCATGCTTTGGATCTCCTCCTCCTAACCACCCCCCATGATCGATCTAACGACAAAGCGTCTAGCTAAAGACGTTAAAGAAGGGCAGCTTTCCGGGAGGCAACCCGGACGAACTTATCTTCTTTTATATGCTTTTTATGCTGTTTTTAATTTTCAGGTTCCCTTTAAATTTTGTTTTTTGCTAACTCTTAACCCCGTTTGTAGTATGGTTGCTTCTAGTGTCTTATGCAGGTACAACTTCACGTCTACACCGCAACCAAGCTACGCTACTTGAGGCTGAAGCTCAAGTGTGGGGGAATGTTCAATACACGCAAGCAGAAATAATCTCAGGGGAGTACCAGTTTCTTTAATTATGCTTTTCTTTCAATAAAATCTGCAGAGGAGACTTTATGTGCTTAAATGAATATTCGTGAGCTTCGTGTTCTCTCTATTTTATCTACTTACCGAAAGGCTTCTGAAACTTTCCCTTGTTTTTCTAATGAACAATGAGGACATTGTTCAATTAAGTGTGGGGGAGTGTGCCCTTTTCGGTGACATTTTATGCTAAAATGCTTAATCTCTCTGCTTATCTTGCGTTTGTTCAAATTCAATATCGTGGACCCTTTTATGTGGGTTGTTCTCTTTAGGAATAAATACTGTTATGAATTGTGGGATAAATGGTATAAAATGTACAAAAATTTTAAAAATTTTGATTACTTTTGAGGAGCATTTTTATGCGGTGTGACCAAATGATCTGAAATGGATGAATTTTTATTACTCAGGGGTTCTTTCTGTCTTCTTTCTTAGGGATTGCTAAGGGGTGCTTCTCTGTCAAAAAAAAAACAAAAGATAAATAAAGGACTTGCGAGACACCATTGGTAACCAACAAAGAGAGTTGAGTGTTCTTAAAAACGAAGGCATAATGCCTACATATTATCTTCTCATCTCTTATGCAAAAGTGAAACAAATGCATAAATCTATTTTTCCTTTTGTTTTCTCCTCAATGCCCATTCTTGAGAGAAGTTGGCCATGGTAAAAGTTCTCAAAGTCACCTTAAACTAAGAAGCATTGAAGTACTCCGGATCATACCCCGAAACTCTAATTTTTATTTTTGCCCTGAGTACACCTATGCCACCAGTAGGTGATGGATCACACTCCTCTAAAAAGTTTAAGATCATGTACTATTGACTTCTTTATCCTACCCTTCATAATAGTATTTGTTAATATTGAGCATTCCCTACTTGTTTGGGTACATGGTTTTGCTTGAGGACAAGCAAAAGGTAAGTGTGGGAGTGTGATAAGTGTCTAAATGAGCATGTTTTATAGGTGTATTTCATATATCATATCAGCACTTTTCTGCTCATTTCTCACGTATCGTATGTTTTTCCTCTAGTTATGTTTTATTGATTATCACAAATTTATTGATTAAACATGACTTTTCTCCAAGCTAGGAGAAAAGTACACGAAGAGACGAACGCATCGGCGCAGACGGCTCGAAAAACGGAGTCCAAACGAAGAATCTGGAGCCGGTTGAAGGGTCCGGGACTTAAATCCAGAACTAAGTCCCGGACCAGCATATTAAAACAGGCCGAGAATAGATAGCCGTGGGTGGTCCGGGACTTAGGTCCCATACAAGGACCCGGACCACCCCTTGAAAAATGGTGAGGGATTCTGTAAGAAAGGGTCCGGGACTTGACTCATGTGCAAGGACCCGGACCAACAACATTGACGATAAACAGAGGCAACCGCCTTGTTATAAGGCGGACAACACTCATGGCGTCCGCATGTGTTTCAGGCGGACAAGACTGGCGGACAAACAACATACAACCGCCTAAATTGTGGGCGGTAGTCAAGGCGGACGAGAGACAGACGACAACCGAGAGATTTGCCAGCTTGGTCCGGGACTTATATCCTTGCCCAAGTCCCGGACCACATGTAATTTTAAAACCGAGAAGATTTGCTTGCATTATGGTCCGGGACCTAACTCTTGCCCAAGTCCCGGACCAATTTCAGTGATGTACGCACGCGGACTGCAAGCGGACTCCAGGCGGACAAGAGACGCCGCTAGTCTTCTTCTTCGCGACGCGTTGTTCTGCAAATGGATTCTGCTATCCATCTACTCCCGCACCGCCTACCTTAAATCGCTCACGCGTCGGCTCTGTCCCCTGCATTAAATGAAGCAATCAGTCTGCAATCAGTGCTCAATCAATGCTCTTCTTCATCTGCAATCAAATTCGTACGGATCAATCTTCTTCCAATCCTCTATATAAACTCAGCACCATAACTGCACAAATACACCACGTACACCACGCACGACGGGAGTCTGAAGAAACCATTCACCACACTCACCCATTCGCTTCCACTTATTTTCCTCCCGTAACACCACAACATTCCACACTCACGCAGTAACAAAAGAAATAGAAGAGCAACAGTGAGAGCGAGAGCAGACCAGTTCTTCCTCTGAATTAATGTCAAAATCTATCTGTGTAATCTTCTTATCTCCGTTAATGTCTGAGTAATTTTCATTTGTATCCTAGGATGGGGGTTTATTTCTAATATTACGTAAATTAATATTTATCACCTGTCTCTTATTTTAACTTGTTTTAATTCCTTTCAACTAAATTGCTAAATGCTTTGCGCGACAAACGACTGCATTTATTGGGTAACTATCAACATATGATTTTGAGATAGTCTAGGTACCACAAAGGAATTAATCTTAGTATTTACACTCCGGACTGAGCAGGAAAATATTAAGGCTTTTATTAAGAGTTCGTAACTGACAATTATTAACTCTAATTGGCAATAAATAATTGAGACAGGGTTATAAATATGTTTAAGTAATTTAGAAAGTTCCCCCGCTATCCTAGGATACATTTTTCCATTCACATCAATTAATTCACCTTTTTACTGTTTTTATTATATTTGCACTGATCAAACAACAAATCAAGCTTGCCTCCGGCTAAACCCCTTTTTACAGTTTTTAAGTAACTACCAAGACTAGGATAAATTGAACAATCTCCCTGTGGATACGACACTTGTTTTACTAACTACGACCGGGATTTGTTTGCAGCCCGACGTTTATAATTTGAGTTTTTAATTCAAGAATGTTGAAGTACTCGGTCATTGGATATCCAAATCTAGGCTTCAATGGATGTCAGCAGGCAAGAACTTTCTAGTAGATTAGTATATTCAAGTTTCAATTCTAGCAAACAAGAAAAGAGAACTTCAAAATCCAAACAACAAGATATCCTCTTAGGTCTATAAGATTGAGCCTTTATTTTACATATTCGACTAGATATAACCATTCTTTATGTCAGGAAATGTGATTTGGCCACCCCAGGTTAACATCAACATACTATTTAAGATCACTCCATTCAAATGAAAATGTGACCTTTTAGGTAACAAACGTCCATGAAGACTCTCCTTATTCATATTTAAGGATGCAACATTATCCTCATAGTCATACATAATTTAGGAGGTTTTGTTGCTTGAAGAGAGGGACTAGTGTTAAAGCTCTTGGATAATAAAAAGTATGAAAATAGATGTTGTGGTAATTTTCACCTCATTGACCTGTACTCTACATCAATTAATGAGAACATAAAGAAAATCTAAATAAAATTTTGGGAAATTTCATGATATACCCCCGAGGTTTGAGCGAATTTTACGAGATACCCCCGAGGTTTCATTTTCGTTACGAGATACCCCTGAGGTTTCATTTTTTTTATGATATACCCCTGAGGTTTCATTTTCATTACGATATACCCCTGAGGTTTCAATTTATTACGAGATGTCCCTCAGTTCAGATTCTAATATATTATATTTCATATCCTCATTTACCCTCGCACCATATGCCCCACAACATGGATTTATGGTCAAATTTTTAAAAAATTTAAAATATAAACAAAATGGACAGAAAATTAAAGATCAATTAAATTTAATTCAATTTAAAAAACATAAATAAAAGTATAAAAATAATTAAAATATTAGAATCATAAAAAGTTTAGAATAAATAGAAAGGACCAAACAACAAAAAATAATTTGATTAAAAAACTTATATTGTTACATAATTTAAAAAATATTATAACAATTATATTTAAAAAACAAAAAAATGAGTTTTATACTTTATTTTTCTAATTTAAAATATTGATTTTTTCTATGTACTATATGAAATTGTTGCTTTTAATATTCATATTATTGTTATACTTTTTACAATTTTAATACATATCTAGCTAACTCCTTAACAAGTTATGTTTGTTTTTCAAAATAATTTACTTTTATTTTTTAGTCTTTTCTATTTATTAATTTTTTTTTGTTTTATGTTTAATTTAATTAATTTTTTAATTTTGATTTACAATTTTATATGAACTTTAATTTATATGAGCATTTTATTTAAGTTTCTAATTCAAACAAAACTTTGACCATATATCCCTGAGTTTATTGTGGGGTATATGATTTTAAGCCACCGCTATAATAGTTTTTAAATTATGTAACATATAAGTTTTCTAAATAGATTATTTTTTGTTGGTTAGTCGTTTCTATTTAATTCTAATTTTTAAATTGTTTTATACTTTTATTTATGTTTTTAAACTGAAATAAAATTTTAATTGGTTTATTTGTCTTTTACTGTTTTATTAATTTTATTGTAATCAATTTTAATATTTGACCATAAACCCGTGTTACAGGGCATATGGTGCGAGGGTAAAATGAGGATATGACAAATATAATATATCCGAATCTGAACTGAGGGGCATCTCGTAATAAAATTGAAACCTCAAGGGTATATCGTAATGAAAATGAAACCTCAGGGGTATATCGTAAAAAAATGAAACCTCGGGGGTATCTGTAATGAAAATGAAACCTCGGGGGTATCTCGTAAAATTCGCTCAAACCTCGGGGGTATATCATGAAATTTCCCTAAAATTTTAATACTCGTAAATAATTACTCTTATCTGATTGTAACAAAACTCATAAGTCCAAATCTTATGATACTGAATAATGCCTTAAATTGTGTGTGTAGTCTTCTTTTATTTATTTTTTAAAAAACACAACCACTTCATTAACCACAAACAAAGAGATACATCATTTAAGTACACTCCTTAAACCAACCCCGGTCTTATCAATCCAAACCTTAGCCAGGGCAAAGACAGGCAGGTTAAACCACCTATCATTGCCAGAAGAGCACCAACTAAGAGTGTTATTCTCATTGACCAAGAGCTGAAAGAGCTTAATATGCTTAATATACTCCACAAACCATCAAAAAGCCACAAACAAGCATAAGATGATATAGGACCATTGAAATACCCCTGAAGTTTATAAAATATAATTAGGGATTGTGTGGGGAATCGTAAAGACTAATGAGCCCTAAATTGAGTAAGGAATTATATAACTTCCAATATATTTAAATAAATAAATATACATTGTCCAAAAGGTTATTAAACCTTACACAAAATATTGGACTAAGTGGGAATAATTATAAGGAAAGTTGAAACATTCCAAATATTAATTATCCTAATTAATAATAAATTAATTAAATGAAGGTGATTAATAAAAGGGTTAAATATCCTTAAATATGTACAAAAAAATAGCATATAAAAGAATCCCAAGGAGGTTAAAAAGAGTTTATTTAACCATAACGGTACATTTGTATAAACGTATGTACGGGTTAAAAGGGGGAGTGTTAAACTCCTTAAAGAGAGAAATTAAATAACAACCGTGATATTATATAATATATATAAGGTATAATGTTCAAGGAGGCACATAAAATAATAGCAAGGACATTATTAAAATGGTATGTAAATAGTAATCATCAATTTAAGAGGACTTATTAAGTAAGTCTTATTAAGGATTATGTAATAAATATGTGATAAATTTATAAGGTTTACTAAAACTCTTTATATGGGAATAAATATCCTTAAAATCTTAAATGGTCTATTAGAATTCATTACATATATAAACAAATTTCTTGATGATAAAAAGAGTTTATTTAAACTGTAATTGAGTATTTGTACAATATTTACAAGATTTATGAAGAGTTTATTAAATTCTAAGCCTATCAAAAAAATAATGTGGGGAAGGAAAAAAAATAAATACTAACGTGAGCATTAAACATGCTATATCTTATAGCATATTTGAGCAGGACATTATTTACAAGAATGAGACAATATGTGATAATAAATTGATATGCAAAATAATAAATTAAATTAGTGAGTTAGTAAAATGAAGACTTCTTAATCATCACCTACAAATACAATTACATTAGCCTAAGTGTAGTTAAAATCCTAACTAGAAACTAAAATCAGATTCGACTAATCAAAAATATGTAGTAGATACTAATTAACTTCACTTGTCTGCAAAATCAAGCTCACGACGACGAGGAACATACTTGCTCGCTCTATTAGAGTGCGAGAGGAGTGCGAGAGGAGAGTTCAATGGAATAGGATTTGATATTCATTCTATTCAATTCAATCAGGGTTTACAACTGTGTATTTATACTAGTTGTATAACGTGTAATAATACGGCCCATAGCTTTATGGACTGTACATTAGACTGAAAATGGGCCTAACACATATCATGGGCTATTATGCCCCCGCGATCCAAACTGCGGGTCAACGGGAGTTTGGAGCGAAATTGAAGAAACAGAGAATTGGAGAGAGGCTTCGTCAATGCATCTGCGAGTTGTTCTCGAGCCGGCAAATGAGCGATTCGAAAACTGCCATTACGGATGCGCTCCCTTACGAAGAAGAAATCGATAGCAACATGCTTCATTCGAGTATGAAAGACGGGATTTTTTGCAAGGTAAGTTGCCCCAATGTTATCGCACAATAAAGATGGGGCTTTTGAAATCGGGAACCCTAATTCCTAAAATAGATTTAGAATCCATAGGGTTTCTGCTGTTGCATTCGCAATAGCCTTAAACTCCGCCTCTGTACTGGATCTGGCCACTGAAGATTGTTTCTTGGAACTCCATGACAGGAGCTTGTCGCCCATGAAGATGAGGTAACCAGCAGTGGAGCGACGATCAGACGTGGAGCCCGCCCAGTCTGCATCTGAGAAAACACGAAGGGACCCCAAGGAAGAGGCAGGTATGAAAAACCCTAACTCGCGAGTCCCATTCAGATATCGTAGGATTCGCTTTACTGCTTGCCAGTGCACTATTTTGGGTTCATGCATGTATTGACATACCTTACTCACTGCAAATTGAATGTCTGGACGAGTTATAGATAAGTACTGGAGAGATCCCACTACACTGCGGTAGTGAGTAGGTTCAGGGTAGAGAGTCGAGTCTGTGGTGTCAAGTGAAACAGTAGAACTCATAGGGGTAGAAATGGGTTTGGACGTGTGCATATTTGTTGAGGTTAGGAGTTTGGTAATGTATTGCTGTTGCTGTAGAAGTAAACCAGAGGAAGACCTGGTGGCAGAGATGCCAAGGAAATATGATAAATCTCCCAGATCCTTAACAGGAAATCGCGAGGAGAGGCTGTGTTTCAGTTTGGTTAGGACAGTAACGGAATTCCCAGTAATGAGAATATCATCAACGTAGACTAGGACAAAGGCAATGTCAGTCATATGCTTAAAAACAAACAGTGAGGGATCTGTAGTGGAGGCTGTAAATCCAACATCCAGTAAGGTAGAGCTGAGAGTAGAGAACCAAGCTCTTGGTGATTGCTTCAGCCCATAAAGGGCTTTTCTGAGTTTGCAAACATACTTGGGATAGGCAGGATTAACAAAACCAGGAGGTTGTCTAACATAGACCTCCTCCTCAATATCCCCATTCAGAAAGGCATTCTGAATGTCAAGCTGTTGAATAGGCCAATGGAGGGAAACAGCAATAGATAGAACCACCCTTATAGTAACCACCTTTACCACTGGGCTGAAAGTTTCTGTAAAGTCTATTCCCTCATGTTGTTTGAAACCCTGGGCCACTAAGCGTGCCTTCCTCCTTTCAATACAACCTGTAGATGTCTTCTTGGTTTTTAAGATCCACTTTACTCCCAAAACATTTGCTCCAGAAGGAGAGGGGACCAGATCCCAAGTCTTATTTCGTAGAAGTGCAGAGTACTCCTGATAAATAGCCTCTTGCCATTCAGGGTACTGCTGTGCCTCAGAAAAAGTGGGCTCCTCTGGTATAGATGAAACACTTGTAGCATTGGCCCACGGGATGGTGCCATCTGTCCTGATCAGAGGCTTGTGGATATCATTTTTGGATCTGGTGATCATAGGATGGGGTTGTGGTAAAGGCCTAGTAGCATTAGTGGAGCTCGGGGTGTTATCAGGTGAAGATGTGGAAGAGGAGGTTTGGTCAGTAGAGGATGAAGGGGTGGCTGCTGACTGTATGTGAGAGGGAGATGTATGTTGTGGGTAGGGATTTTGTGTGGAGGTAATGGGGGTGGGAGTACCAGAAGAGGGATCTGGTGTGGAAGCCCCAGAGACAAGGGGTATGAGAACGGGAAGGCACTGTGAGGGTGGGGTAGAAAGTAAAGGTGTAGATGAGGTAGGCTTGTTCTTAAAAGGAAAGGAGCCTTCATCAAATTGAACATCCCTACTGGTATATATCTTACCAGTGTTGAGACATAGGCAAATGTACCCAGTGTGATGATCAGGATAGCCAAGAAAAACACAAGGGGAAGACCGGAAGGATAATTTGTGTGGAGTATGATGTCTCAAGTTAGGCCAACAGGAGCACCCAAACACCCTCAGGGTAGTATAATCTGGTTGAGAGTCAAACAGCTTTGCATAGGGTGTAGAGAAGGATAGAACCTTTGTGGGTGTTCTGTTTAACAAGTAGACTGCAGTCTTAAAGGCATAGGTCCAGTAAGAAAAGGGTAAACCAGAGTGGGCCAGTAGAGACAGACCTTTCTCTACAACAAATCTATTTCTTACTTCCACCGCCCCATTCTGTTGATGAGAATAGGGGCAGGAAAATCTGTGCAGGATGCCAAACTGATCAGTTAAAGGCTTTAGAGCCTTAAATTCTCCTCCATTGTCTGTTTGAATGGCCATGATAGTAGTGGCAAAATAATTCCTAACCAGGCGTAGGAAAACATTAAAGATCTGATAAACATCAGATTTCTTAGCCATAGGAATAAGCCAAACAAACTTAGAGTAGTCATCCACAATCAGTAGAAAATAGTGCATATTATCAACAGAGGTAACATAGGCAGGACCCCAAACATCCATATAGACAAGAGCAAAAGGTTTGGAGGAAACAGAACTACTAGAGTAATGAGGAAATGCATGAAGCTTTCCTTGCCAACAAGCAGAACAGAAAGTATGTGCTTGATCCCTTACAACAGGAAGTTTAAACAAAGAAATAACTTTCTGTGTAATGAAGCTAGAGGGGTGGCCCAAACGCTGATGCCACACATGAGTGCTGGCCCTAGCTCCTGGTAGAAGGGTGGTGTTATTGAGAGAAGGAAGAGTGCTTGGAAAGACATAAACTCCTCCTTTAACTGGTCCTTGTAGAATGGTTTGATGAGTGGCCAAATCCTTCAAAAGAAAATGAGTAGAATAGAACTCAAAATAAGTTCTATTATCTTGACAAAATTGTCGGACAGAAATCAAGTGTTTATTTAGGGAAGGACTATGGTAGATATTATTGAGAACAAAATCACCATGAGGATAAGAGAGTGAACCTGTGCCCTGACTAGAAATAGGCAGAGCTGACCCATCT
Source organism: Limonium bicolor (assembly GCA_023374045.1). Taxonomy (NCBI): domain Eukaryota; kingdom Viridiplantae; phylum Streptophyta; class Magnoliopsida; order Caryophyllales; family Plumbaginaceae; genus Limonium; species Limonium bicolor. The sequence goes on from CM041776.1 coordinate 497,234,356, forward strand.
CCTAAAGCAACTGTTTCAGAACCTGCATAGTCTGATGCATTAAGATTGAGACGGGAGAAGTCCCCCGTGAAGTGGTGTGAGGCAGCTGTGTCTGGAAGCCACTCAGAGGGGGTATAGTTGGTGGTGGCATTGGCAGAGAAAGAGGGAGGGGCTGGTGGCTGATGTGTATGACTGTAACGATAGTAACAGAGAGCTGCAACATGCCCCTTTTTCAGACAGATCTGGCAAGATGGTCGAGTGTCTGGTTGTCCAGTAAAGACAGTTTGACCTCTCCCATAACCCTTATTGTTGTTATAATAACTCTGAGATCCTCTTCCCCTGCCAGAAGTGGTGGTGGTAGTAGTTTGAGAATTCTGAGAATTCTGATAATTCTGATAACCACCTCGTCCCTTCTTGGAATTCTTTCCCTTATAGGATCCACTGGTATTGGTTGTCTCTGTAGCATTAAGACAAACACCTTCAGTGACAGTTTTCTGTCTCTGTTTTAACATGTTCTCATAAGTAAGCAGATGATTATAGATCTGCTGTGGAGAACATCCATCTGGCCGAGTTACAAGATTAGTAACAATAGAATCATACTCATCCGGTAAACCTCCGAGGACAAAACTCTGAAACTGCATGTCAGATACTGGATGTCCAGTAACTGCTAGAGAAGAGCACAGATCCTTTGCTCTATTAAAATAACTAGTGATATCCTCATCACCAGATTTAGCAAGAGTTGCCAATTTCAAATGCAGTTGTCCTATACATGTTGCTGTTTGAGACGCAAAAGAGGCATGTAAAGCCTCCCAAACAGATGCCGAAGTCGGCAGATCTAACACTTGAGCAGCAATATGAGGTGATAGAGAGACAAGCAACACACTGAGAATGAGCTGATCTTGCTGGATCCATTTAGTAAACTCAGGATTTGGTGCATTGTCAACTAATTCAGAGGGACAAGGGTAGGATCCACTAACAAACTTATATAGATCATTCCCTCGAAGAAAAGGGACAAGCATACCTTTCCATAACCGAAAATTGTCCTGTGTTAATTTGGTTAGATTTGCTGCAGCTGTGACTACTGAATGAGAACTTGTTGTCTGAATTGTTGTTGTGTTGATTGTCACAGGTGTACCACCAGGAGTAGCACCAGGAGTGGCGCCTGGATTTGCGCCGGGAGTGACCTCGCCACTGGTAGGAGTTGGGGGATCCATGGAAGCGATTCCAGGAAGAAGATGATCGTCAGATCACAAAGCATCTGATACCATATTAGAGTGCGAGAGGAGTGCGAGAGGAGAGTTCAATGGAATAGTATTTGATATTCATTCTATTCAATTCAATCAGGGTTTACAACTGTGTATTTATACTAGTTGTATAACGTGTAATAATACGGCCCATAGCTTTACGGACCGTACATTAGACTGAAAATGGGCCTAACACATATCATGGGCTATTACGCTCCCCCTCCCCATTCTCTTATATCTTCACTCTCCTTCCAGATTTTTGTAACCCTAACTAAGAAGGAACACCGCTCTGCCGCTTTACTTTTCTCTCATTAGTAGAAAACTAATCCTACCCCTTATTCCACGCCTTCCCTCTCATTCCTTCATCCCGTGCAGTGAAAACAACCCCCAACTTTCTTCTCCAATGTTCTTCTCTGTATTTCAACCAAAAGCTCAATTTTTCCTATCCATTTATAGACCTCGAATAGAGTATCACATGGGGCATGACTTTGAATGCTATCGGTGGTGATATGAGACTGGCTGAACCGACAGAAGGTTGAGGAAGTACTAACCATAATCTGGAGGTAATAGTAGCATTTCTTCCAGTAAATTTCCCTTCTGAGTTTTCACTCTACTTACAAATCTAACTGGAGAACAAAGAACTCCACACCTATGTTCTCTTTCACACTCGGTACTTTTCCAACCCTTCCTGCTGAACAATTAACATACATACTCCGCACCAGTTTCACTCTCTTCTTGTTCTGTGACACCACAACTGCTGTACTTGCATACCAGATTGAAGAAGAGGTTCAGAACAGGTAAAAGTTCGTTCCTGGAAACTACAAATTGCTACACATCCCACGACATATTGAAAAATGGACTGAAAACATTTCTGTCTAGAACCGGTATTATGTTCTTTGCCTTACCTGGCTCCATTCTTTTCTTGAATCAGCACTTCTTATTGAATCACAGGAACATACTATGCATACCTGTTCGTTCTCTTCTTGTATATTCTTCATTCTCTTCCTGTATATAAGCCTCTGAAGTGATAAATCATCACTGAAACTGTTGTGTCTTGTACACACTAGATTTGAAACAGGATTGAAATGGTTCACTTTCTGAAAACAAAATTTGACATTTCTGCCACACCTTGCTAAGCATCCTGCCGTAAACTGCTCACCAGATTGGAGATGGTAACCGAAAATAGTTAATTTTAGAACTGTTAATATACTCAATCTATCTTCTTCCCTCCTAGCGGCTACAATAATGGATGTTTTTAGATTCTATTGATGCAATTTGGATGGGGAAAACAATACGCCTTTACTTGTACTGTGTTGATACATATATATTAATGACCCATTGAGTTATTAATCCGGGATTAGTTGGACTTAAAAATAAGTATAAGTACCTAGTTTTAGTTAATGTGGATTATTAATCTGATGTCAAAAGATGGAAATTGCAGTGATGCTGTCAAGAGACTATTAACAAGATTATTGACAAGCGGATAAGTTGGAATAAGGTATGATGTTGATTTTAAGGATAAGTTGGAATAAGGTATGATGTTGATTTTAAGTATAAATTGGTTGGTATTCCGTGGATTTAGTGGTGAGATGCTAAAACGAAAAATGGTTATTATTCTGATGAAAGATGTAAAATAAAATTATTAACAATAGTAAAAACGTAAATAAATATATACTTAATGATTTAGTGTTTTTGATTTGGACTATGGGTGATTAGTGGAGTTTAACGTCAATTTTGGATTTAATTAAATTAATGGTTCTGTATGTTCTGGTTAAGTTAGCTCTATTTTGACATAAATATGGAGTAATTATGAAATCAGTTAGCATTTTGATTAATAAGTGAATGGGGCTATATATATATATTTAGTGGTTATATTAATAATTTATTAGGTGGGCCTACTACTTGTGAAGTTAATCTGAAAGAACATGTACATATAAAAAAAATGTTAGATTAGTAAGTTCCTAAGTTAAGTAAGTTAGAAATTATTAGATTAAGGTTAGATGATAATTTCTTCAAAAGAAAGGAGCCTTTCCTTGTTCAACGTTTATTTGGCAACCTACTGTGGGAATTGATAGAATTAAACTATAACCTATAGGGCCTATTCAACATTAAATAAAAGTGTATAAAACTATAGGTTATAATAAAGTAGAAATATCATAGTATATGGTACTACCTCCGTCCCATCATAAGTGTCCTGTTTGCTTTTTGGCACGTCTTTCCACCTCAATATTAAACATATAAAGTAAAATAATTTTATAAAACTGAATTTTGTATTATATAGTTTATCATGTAAGGAATCATATGCAAAACTTAAATTTTCAAAATTAATTTATCTTATATGTTAAAAATTGAAGTCAAACGACATGTCCAAATAGTAAAGAGGACGGTCAAGGTGGGACGGAGGGAGTATGATAATATAATTACAATATTATATAATATTATATCGTCAAATTGTAATTAATGGAAGGAATGGGCTGTTGCGAGAATAATATATGTTAGGATTAAATTTTAGACTATAGTATATGATGTTATAAAATGCCATGACAAATTTAAAGTATTAATGCCATTAAAATGAGACTAGTATAAGCATGAGGATTCACATGAAATAATGTGGCAAGTGATGAATTAATAGAGTTATAAAATAATATGGGTATTAGATAAACTTTAGGAGTTTAATATGGTATTATATAATGTTACATAACATTAAGATTAAAATCTTAGTGCTAGTTTGTGTAAGATATCACAAATAAGCGAGTGATTACCTCTCATGAAACGATAAAAATATATCATTTTTAATAAATGATCTTCATAATTCGTATATATGTATATACATAGGAGTGCGTGAAATGAATGCGATTATATAATATGGTTGGGAACCATATAATATTGATAATGCGATGGAATGATAAATTATAACACGTTAGATATATAGTTCTAATGTTAAGGTATAATGAATTAAATGGTGAATGATTAATACAATATAAGTCTTGAAATATAAATTATATGGATTTATGCACTTGGATGAATTGATCAAGTTAACATAGTTGACTAAGTCAACTCAATTGAACAAAATGATCAATTTGACTAACTCACATGTTAAATGAGAGTTCATAAAAATAATGACAATTATAAAGTCAAGAGTAACATATAAACATGGAATTATGTTACTATATATACTAACATATATATATATATGCAAACCATACACAAGTGAGTGTATATGTACATAATCAAGATTTATATTCCACAAATGAATTGTGAAGATTATAAAGAGTTAATCCTAATTGGTAAGATATTCCAACAATTTATTATCACTTAATAACGAGAAATTTAAATGAATTTCGAATAGTCGAAAAACTCGAACAAACTTAACTAGAATAGTTTACAGGAGGATTAGTTATCAGGGCATGACGTCTTTTCGGACATACCGAATTAAGTTAGTGTTGGGAATTAACGCATAGTGTTATGCATATTCCAGATTGTAGAACGACAAGGAGCACCTGACGAGCGTGATACTTCACGCTAGCATTTACAACGGTGAACGATATGTGAATGTGTTGTCTGAAAGCTCCAAGGGTTTCCTTGGGTTCCGGACGTAACTGTGTGCTTGCATGTCAGATAAATAATGTTATGCATGTGATTGTATGTGTTTATGTTTTCCAATCGCCAAAGCGTTTATTGATTGTGCGCGTACGTCGTTCGGACATGTGATACTGATTATCACCCTAACTATGTATGAACTTTCAGGAGAGACTCAGGATACTACCTTGTGAGAGTAAACTACTCCTAAAACACTAAGTGAGGAACTTAGTTTAGAGACCTGGTATTAACCGTCTCTAGAGCGATGACTCGACCTTTGAACATCACTTAGCAGACTTCTAGGTTGCGTGTAAGACCCGATAGGGCATCCAATAAAAATGTGTTTTCTCCAATAACGAGATTGAATCTCCAGGAGACTAATTAAAATACGCTAACTTATGAGAGTGTGATAATTAATTAATGAAACAGTATTTAATAAATCCTGGTCTGCATACGTCCCAGCAGGTTACGCATAGTGATCACTAGAGTTCTAATACCCGTTTAGGGTCTACTCTTGTTTATCTAACGAGCCGGATACAATCGTTAGTCGGAATGTGCCACCGTTGGCACCATACCATGGTTTCGGCCTAATGGACATCTACCACTATAGATAAGTGAGTCCATCTACCCACTGTAGATGGCACCGAACTACTGTCCAAAATATTAATGTGTGAGGTTAAACGGGGAATTTTCCTTAACATGACACCCGTATGTTTATGTGAGATTGTTGGAAGCGGGGCTTCATGTGATGGAAATAAACAAGTGAGACTAACTGGACTTCAGCTAACTCTTACATTACCATCGATTCGAATTTAATCGTTCATTTATAAATGTCGTAATATCATGTCTTGATGTGTGAATGTTTGAATACCTGTTGTGTGTTTTAATTCCGTATTTACAGTTATGTTATAAGCATGTAAACGGTACAACATGAAACGAATCCCATGTTAATTAAGATGACTAAAACGACCTAAGTGGCCTAAAGGGTCTAGGATCACATTTAGCATACCAGCAGTTGGCTGAGCCTTTATGGCACCACATTTCAGGACTTAATCAAGCTATGAAGCCGGAGTGTGGGTCTTCGGGGTAGTCAACGGCGTTATTTATTTATTTATTGCACCTTCAGAATTAGTTTATCTTCAGTACGATGTAAACATTGGGATTACCTTAGATGCTCACTTACCTTATGTATTAGTTTAAACTTAGGATGATGTAGTATATATCTCGTTCATCACTGCGGTTAATTATTGTCGATGTGTTGTTATATTCCTTTTCTGCTTCTTTACTCGCATGGGCGAGTAATGACATGTGACACCCGAGTGAGAATTATTAGTGTTTAACTTCCGCTGGACGTCTTTAATTATGCTACGAGAGTGATTATTACGGGTTTAATGTGAGGGGTGTTACAACCATGATTGTAGCAACAACTATACTAAAATGATTGGTTAATCCACAAGTGAACATGCCCAAAACAAAAAATATATAACTATGAAGATCTATATATTTGCAGCCAAAACATAGATTTAAGCAAGACAATCTATCCATCAAAACCAGAAACACACAGTCCACCATTAAACGGTGACCCACTTTTTAGTAGCCATATAGGCTTGATCCTGAATTTTGTGTATCTTAAGCTTGTTTGCGGTATCAACCCGCTCCACCCTTAGAGCCTTACCCTCTCACCATTTCAGTTTCCTGTCATGAGTTCCTTCTCAACGGTGATATAGATTGAGCATCAGTGAAAAATCCGAATTGGTTATAAACACCACAAAGTTTATTTGCTGGATTGTTGTTGTTGGCTTCTTCATCGTCCAATTAAGCATCATCATTCTTATTACGTTACTTACTAAAAAAAAGTCTAGAACATACCAACTAATTACACTTAACAACAAAGATGAAGCAAAAGTGTTTATTACTTCTGTCTGCAACCTGCATTGATCTTTGCAACTCATCACCAAAACCAAATCACCCCTCTGTCTCCTCTCACCATAGCAGAATTCTCTCTTTTCCAAGCATAGTATGTAAACATTGCTCAGGTTAAGCATTGCTCTCTTTTTCGCCATCGTGTTCCATTCCACTTCCGCCATGGACATTGTAGCTTTTGGCAAAGCACAAGATTTTGCTTCACTGGTTAAAAACTGTTGAGCTTTGTGCATCTCCAAAACTCCTTTCAATTGAAAACAAACACTGTCAATGGATTTTGTAATAGCATCCAACCATGGCCAACCTGTCACCGACTTGCATGCAAGAGTGGACTTTTGCATGCACACCCGCGCCACTATAAATTACTTCCAACACCATCCCTTCTCTCCATTTTCCTCTAGCTATTACCTCACAAAACCCGTTAATCAGCTCTTCATCTAAAATTCTAAAACTGAGGCAGTCGCTATGTGCATCTACAATGCACTCCTTTGTAGTTGATCACTTCTCTACATGCATGTGCAACTTATCCCATTAACAACACTTTTGTTGTAGAGTGTATTGATGCCGAAACATAGTGGATTTACTAGCCCCAAAAGGGTCGCGCAGATGACAGCAGGGAAGAGAAATTTCTGAGCACCAAATTTAAGAGAAAGATTCATGGTGATGAGTTGAATTCAATCACCACTCTGTGCCGAGGGCACTCAACAAACAATAATTGAAACCGCAAATTCACTTATGGGATAGATATTTTCAAAACGGCAGCTGCACCCGGCGACCATAAAACAACAAAAATGAAAAGAAACAAAGTACAGATTTCCTCTGCCATAATACTAAACATAACTAGAGATAAAGCTGCACAATGACTAAGACCACTAAAATACAAAAACATGGCGTTCGTAGATGAGAAATCTTGGAAATTTCAGACATGCAATGGGTATTGTGTTGACAAAAAGTGAAAATGAACAAAGAAACCCAAAGTAGAGGAAAATAGAAAGAAAATTGAGAAAGAAAACCATCAGATAACGGACACATGATTCCAACAGGATTCAAGAAACTACAAGAGTCAGATGATACTAACATCACATTAGATAGAAAATAGATGAAAAATAAAGGATATAGAGGAACCAAGAGCATGGAGGAGTGGAATTAAAAAAAGGTAAAACACTCCCAACGAAGGGTATAAGACCTCGACTTGCGTGGAAGGGAGAAAGAAAACTTTTTTTTTTTTCAAAAATAGTGCACATATATATTGATTAAACAAAGTGAATTACAAGTGTAGTAGCTAAAGAGGGGGCTAGTGACTTTTTATAATTGAATAAAGTCTATGAAGAGGGGAAAATATGTCCAAAAGCCCTAAAGAAAGAGCATAGCCCAGTAGAGCAAAAGAAAAGGGAAGAGGAAAGCCAAGACAACGACCGGGTGTACCTGTCTAGGCATAGAAGACCCCAAACGAATCACAAGCAGTGACCGGTCGCTTTGACCGGTCACCAGAAACCATCAAACGTAGCATAGAAAGTGACCGGTCGCCTGTGACCGGTCACCAAAAGCGTCGCTACGACCGGTCGTTTATGACCAGTCACCAGGAATGCTAAATGTGGGGTAAGAAGCGACCGGTCGCCTGTGACCGGTCGCTAAACACGCCAAGTACAGCACAAGCACCGACCGGTAGTCTGTGACCGGTCGGTAGGAGAACAAAGCAAGTATAGGTAGCGAACGAAAGTGGGGAGTTAGGGTAAGATATTTAGTAGATATTTTGTAGGCCTATCAAGATATTTATGCGCCAGGCTGGCACAATGTGATAGGCTAGAAAGCTTGTGAGAAACACTATAAATAGGGGTTCACCCCCCTAAATAAGGACACACGATATACTTGAGAATTCTCACTATTGCATTATTGTTATGAATCCCTCTCTCTCTACAACTCCCTTTACTCGGTAACAAGGTAACTTGATAGAGCTCGAAGAACTTGATGATAGATTAGGAACCCAACTAGTGAATTGGACAGAAGATTGTTTAGGAACTTAGGGGAATACCATTTCATTTGGTGCCGTTGATAAGTGGTGAAATAGTGCTCTCGCAAGGTCTTTATTCACCGTCATTTTATTTGGCGCATGACTTATTTCACCACTTTATGGAGTATTTTTGTGTTTATTAGTGATCTTATATTTTTGGCATATTCAAATAGGTAAATACTCATATGAGTACATTTTGAGAGCTTAATCTGAGAATGCATCAATGTTCGAGCGCCTCGGGAAGGATGCCAAGCCAACGGGAAGCATCGGGAGAATTCCAGCACAAAAGAAGGACATTCTGGGGCCGACCGACCTTGGGACCGACCTTGCCAAGGTCGGTCCGACTCTGCCCAAGCCGTCCCAAACACACTGGAATCGACCGACCTTGCGACCGACCTTGTCCAAGGTCGGTCGAGCTTTAAAACCTGTCACGTGCTTCCGTCTAAGAGAGTCCAACCGATCTTGGGACCGACCTTGCAAGGTCGGTCGGACGAAATTTTTGCCCAGAATCTTCTGTTAAAAGGCTACATTTTGGGGCTTCCTTCTCCATTATCCAACACACACGACTCCAGTCTAAAACAAGAGAAAGAGAGGCGAAAATAGAGGAGAAAAGAAGAGGAGAAAAGAAGAGAAGAAAGGAGGAAGAAGAAAGTGAAGATTTCTACCTCCATTGAAGCTTGGAGACTCCTCTAATGGCTATTTCTCCCTTCTCCTTGCTCTTTCCTTTAGCTATGGCTGAGTAGTTCCATTTGTATCCTAGGATGAGGGTTTGAACCCATTTTGCTCATTGAATGCTAGAAACCTAACTTATTTATTACTCTCGTTTTATTCCCTTCAATATCAATTAATGCACTAAATTGATCTCTTATTGCATTTATGGTGGTTTCATTCAATATTTGAGCTTGAGTTTGGAACTATACCAAGAAGGGAGTAAACCCTAACTTTTGCTTTCTTGATTTTGGAAGTGAATGCTTAGGGCTATTGATTAAGAGTACTTGCTTAATGCTATTTGATGACTTGAACCTCCTTTAATTAAGGGGTTTGATTATTTAGGTAAGAATTGGATTTCCCATGATTTGGGGATTCATGAGCTAAACTCTAATAGGCACTGAGATGATGAGTTATGGTTTTGAAGTTCTTTGAGTGAATTAGGTGATTCCCACTATCCTAGGGTACTATCCCCATCCATTCCATACACAAACATTTTACTGTTTTTATTGCACTTCAATTAACAAACAACCAAGCGCTTGCCTCTGGCTAAACCCCCACTTTTACTGCTTATTCGCACTTAACTATTATACCGAAGCTTGGGATTTAGAAACCAATTTTCTTGTGGATACGACACTTTTTTTATTGCAATGAATTGGGTGCACTTGCCCATTTTAGCTAGGTTTAATTACTATGTTTGTAATTTTCCCAACAAGTTTATGCAAAAACTTGTTGTGCAAATTAGTAGTGAAACTAAATTGCTAACTATGGGCAGTGAACCCAATCATTGTAGTATAACAAGGTCGTATCCACAGGGACTTCGTAACTATCTAGTTAATTATAAGCTTAGTAAATGTGCAAGAAGATATATACAAAAGTGCATAAATGTAAACTGGGGGTTTTTGGGTTTTTGGTTGATATTGGAAATTGAAGAAAAACAATAAAGTAAAATAATTAATCTAAGATAGGTGTATACCTTGGGATAGTGGGAATCTCCTAAATCACCCAAATATGCTCTCATTTCTACCTCACTAAGTTGTCTATTAGAGCTAATGTAAAGATTCTCCAAATCATGGACTAATCAAATCTTACCTAATTAATCACACCTCCTAATTCAAGAAAGGTTGCAGTCACTAGATAGCATTAATTTCAAGCTCCTAACAGTAGCCCTAAAGTTCCACTCCCTAATCTAGAGAAATAGAAATTAGGGTTCATCCCCAATTTATGTTATCCCAATCTTAAGATATAATTTCGCAAGGAACCACAATAAATGCAATAGGAGATCAAATCTAAAGCATTAATTAAGAATTGATGAGGAGAAAACAACTACAAAAGATGAGTTAGGTTTACAAAAGCAATTTAGGTATTTTGGGGAGAAACCCCATCCCAAGGTATACAAGAGTTCAAACAGCCATTAGAGAGTAAAGGAGAGAGAGAGAGAGAGAGAGAGTAAGAAATGGCCATTAATGGAGCTTGGGAGCTTCAATGGAGGTGGGTCTTCCTCCTCTCATTCTCTTCTTCTTCTTCTTCCTCTTTTCCCCCTCTTTTTCTTCCTTTGGCGTCGCTTTTGGTCTGGGTTCGAACTCCCCCTCTCTCTCCTTCTTTTTCTGCTTTTAAAAATGCAAATCTGGGCAAAATTTCGACCCGACCGACCTTACCAAGGTCGTTCCTAGGGTCGGTCGGAGTCAGTAGCAATTTCGGGTGCGTTTTTAAGTTCGACCGACCTTACCAAGGTCGGTCGATTCCAGTAGCTTGCGGCCCCTGAAATTTGCAATTTCGGCCTCCGGGACTTCCGACCGACCTTGTCAAGGTCGGTCCTAAGGTCGGTCCTGTGGATAGGCTAACTTCAAAACGCTGTATCTTCTTCGTTTTAACTACGATTTTAGATCCGTTTGCGCCCACGCGTTTGTCTCTTCGCCTACTTTAATCCTAGCTATTTTATTCCTCCTGTTTCAATAATAATTGTGTAAAACACCAATAAAACACAAAAGTAGAGGAAAACTAGCTAGAGTGGAGAATTGAGCATGAAAAGTGTTGATAAAACATATGAAATACACCTCTAAAATATGCTCATTTGGACACTCATCACACCCCTACACTTACCTTTTTGCTTGTCCTCAAGCAAAACCAAGCACCCAATCAAGTAAGAAATGCTCAAGACTAACAAATACTAACATGAATTGTAGGATAAGAGAAGAAGCAAAAAGTGATTAAAACCTTTGAGGAGTGTGAACCATCTCTTAGTGGTGGCATGGGTGTGCTTAGGGCAAAACAAAATCTAGAGTTTCGGGGTATGATCCGAAGTGCTTCAAAGTTCTAAAGATTAGGTGACTTGGAGAGCTTTTACCATGTCCAACTTTTCTCAAGAATGGACACTGAGAAGAAAATAAAAGGAAAAATAGATTTATGCATTTGTTTCACTTTTGCATAAGAGATGAGAAGATAAAATTTTGGCATCAAGCCTTTACATTTAAGAACACTCAACTCTCATTGTTAGTTACCAATGGCGTCTCACAAGTCCCTTGAAGGATTTTTACAAAGAAGCACCCCTTAGCAATCCCTAAGAGAGAAGACAAAAAGAACCCCTAAGCAATAAAAATCCAACCATTCAAGATCACTTGGCCACACCGTATGTAAAATGCTCCTCAAAAGCAATCAAAAAGAAAAATTTGAGCATTTATCCCACAATTCATAATAGTATTTGTTCTTAATGAGAACAACTCATAACACAAGGGTCCAAGTTTTTCATTTTGGACAACCGCAAGATAAGCAGAGAGATTAAGAATTTAAGCACACAATTCACTAAAAAGGTCACTCCCCCACACTTAATTTGAACAATGTCTTCATTGTTCACCAGACAAACCGGGGAAGGTTTCAAAGGACCTTTTCAGGAAGTAGACAAAAGAGAAAACACATGGGGCACAAGCAAGCATTATAGCACAGAAGCTATCCCCACCAGAAGAATGCCTTAGAATCAAAATGGAGGAGAAGTGAGAGACACAAAATTAAAAGAAACTAGTACTCCCCTGGGATTGTTTTTGCTTGCATTGAAGGAACTCCCCCACACTTAAGTTTTAGCCTCAATTAGCGTAGCTTGGTTGCGGTGTGGAAATTAGGTTGCACCTGCATAAAACACTAGAAGCAACCAACTACAAACAAGGTTAAAAGTTAGCAATAACAAAATAAAAGGAGAACTTGACAATTAAAATAAATGAAAATGAAAGAAAATCATCCGGGTTGCCTCCCGGGAAGCTGCCCATCTTTAAGGTCTTTAGCTAGACCATACCACATTGAAGTCCTCCAGGATCAAAAATGAATGTTGAAGTGGGCTTCAATGGGTGGGTTGGGCGGGCATCATTTTTCCTTGAAGAATGGCCCAGATTTTTTGGTTGATGATCCTTGGTGCGAGAATCATCTTGTGGTGGAGACTTCTCTTCAAATTTAAGGATAAAGACATCCTTATCTTCATTTAGCGGTGCATGGAGAACTCCGGTGTGGACTTTGTCTTCTATTTCCGGTCCAGGATCAAATGGGAAGGTGGCCTCCACACTTAGAGGGTGGACTTTATGCTTCTACCTTACATCATTGTTGCACAGGTGGGGAAGGCCTTGATCCTCCAGGTGAAGATCAAAGTAAGGTGGCTCCTCCTCCTCAAATTTGAGGATGTAAACATCCTCATCTTCATGGTGAGGCTCATAGGAAGATCCTTGATGGACATCAACTTCAGAGGGAGATAACTCCTTGAAGTCGATGATGGCACTCTCCTCTGATGACTCGGAGGGAGGTGATGGCTCCTCCTTCTCAAAGTTGGGGATGTAAGCATCCTCAATGTCTTGGTAAAGCACACGGGGGCAGCCTCTGGAATAATCAACTTCAGAGGGAGCAAAGGACTCCATGAAGTCAAAGTGGAGACTCTCCTCTGATGGGTTATCTTCAAGATTGAGCTGGTGGTTGAATGGCGTTGGAGTCTCTGATTTAAATAGGGGAGGAGTAGGGGAGTAGTTAAAGTCCTCAACAAGTTGCTCCACCTCATGAACTGTTTCACTCTCAAGTTGTGGCACAATCTGATCAATCCGAGCTTGAACATTCATGTTGAAGGTATCTTGCTTCATGATAAAAGTATCTTTCATAGTTAGGTTAGGCTTGCAAGAAGAGATAAGGTCTGACACGAGCTCCTCCAAACTAGGTGAATCAACCTTCACTGCGATCACATGACAATGAGCGCTCTCACGGTCTCCTCCACACTCTTGGCATACATGCCTCTGGTAGACATATGAGTTAAGGTCCTCCATGAGAGCTCTCAATTCTGACATTGTTGTTGGGCACTTGGGGCTCTCATGGTATTCTCCACACCTTTGGCATACACTCCATTGATTGTAGTTCTCTGCACCATAAGAGTAGTTATACCACACTCCTGCTTGACCATAGTGACCATCCATCAGAATTGAGTTCCTAAAAAGAAAAGAAAAAATTTATACACAAAAGGGGTAAATAGGGAAATGAAAAATATGCACGTAAACTAAAAAGATAACTAACCAGATAGTTGGACCGAAGTCCCCGGCAACGACGCCAAAAACTTGTTGTGCAAATTAGTAGTGAAACTAAATTGCTAACTATGGGCAGTGAACCCAATCATTGTAGTATAACAAGGTCGTATCCACAGGGACTTCGTAACTATCTAGTTAATTATAAGCTTAGTAAATGTGTAAGAAGATATATACAAAAGTGCATAAATGTAAACTGGGGGTTTTTGGGTTTTTGGTTGATATTGGAAAGGGGGTTGCTATTCGCAGTACAAAATTACTAATCACCGCAGTACAAAATTTTTTAATTCATATTGACGTTGTACACATGTAATGATGTGTCGCTGTGTTTTTTTTTTTCAAAAAATGATATCAGAAAGTAAATTTACCGAAGTAGTTTGTAGTTGATTAGTAGCGAATTTTACTAGTTACTTTTTTGTTGGAATCAATACAGGAACCTTTTTTTTGTAAAAAAAAGTGTTGGATTACATTTTTATGTGTTTATATTACATTTTTATGTGTTTATATTATTAATTTGACTTAAAATTAATTTGTACTGCGAATAGCAAATACTTTACTATTCGCAGTACAAATTTTTTTTTCACCAAACTTAGTTGAATAAGTTTGAATGTTACGGGGAGACACTTTTTTTTGAAATAATAGATGTTTGAATAACCAAATTTAAGTCAATATGAGTAAAACAACAACTAAGTTAAAGAGCAACTAATTTATAGAAAAACTAATTATAGAAAAACTAAGTTACAAAACTAAGTTACAACAACTAAGTTAAAGAAAGACTAAGTTACAACAACTAAGTTAATGAAAAACTAAGGTATAACGTTTCTCCAACTATCTAACCTAGATTGTATTTGATGAATCCAAGGTCCGACAGTGTTTGGATTTCTATAAGTGAACCACTGCGGATAGACAGGGGGGAGTGGGGAGTCATGAACCATGCCGAACCTTATGAAATGACCCTCAGGGCAAATTCCTATGTGGATCTCTCCTCTTGGGCTATCACGATCGGTATAATTATCGATCGGAAGGTATGTGGAACTTGCCGCA
The DNA here is from genome assembly GCA_023374045.1 of Limonium bicolor. Classification (NCBI taxonomy): domain Eukaryota; kingdom Viridiplantae; phylum Streptophyta; class Magnoliopsida; order Caryophyllales; family Plumbaginaceae; genus Limonium; species Limonium bicolor. The sequence goes on from CM041776.1 coordinate 497,249,388, forward strand.
CCCCCATAGACAGTAGAGTAGAAAACTACTATCGAAGTGTACCTTGTCGCGATCACCAACCCCATTTCCGTGTGCATCCATTTATGTGGAGGTGCTGGCCCTCCTGAATTCCAATGAAGCGCTCTTAACATGCCGTTGTACGGTCCTTCGTTAAAAATGGCCTTGTATAGTCCATTCGCTGGTGCTTGATTCTTCATGTGATTGTACAATTGTACACGGACATCTTTCCACCTCTCTTGGTCTGAATATAGGTAGTCAGCAATGACCCTGAAACCACAATTCCCATCTCCACGAACATCAATATACCCAGTCATATATTGATATAGGTTGGGGTTGAAATTCTGGTAGTATGGGAAGTCGTCAAAGGGCTTGAATCGACTAGGATTTGATGATCCTCTATTACGTGATCTTGTATTTGATGTCGCTCCTTGTGACTGGCCTGCCCTTGGTCGGTTACGCTCCCAAGACGAAGGTTCTCGTCGGTTTGGTCTTGAGGGCCCGGTAGGTCTGCCAATCCCAACCTGTTCCAACGGCTCTCCTAATTGGCACACCATATCTGGGTGAAGGAAGTTTTGGAGTTGACTGTAACATCTCGCAATCAGAGTAGGATCATCTGACTGTGCTACCTCAGAAGCTATGTGTCGCCATCTATTTTGTTCTTCCTCCATGTAGGATACCATATCAATCGTCGATTCATGCTTCTCCCAGCTTAGGGTATACCAAAAACGATGTATATCCCTCTTGGAGCATAGTATACCATTATCCAGCATGTAGTTTAATTTACAAGCGCAAGGTAATCCATGAGAGGTTACCTTGTCACATCCACAGATTGAGCTGTCCATTTGCACATAATTCGTCCTTCCAAGCTCCTTGACTAGCTCATCTAAGCAAAGGGTACTAACCTTCCCGATCAGGTCAGCGATTGGAACCCTCATGTGCTCTCTTCTGTGTTTTGTCCTGGCTGCCTCAAAATCCTTTTTTAACTCCCGGATGCTTGTATTCACATGATCGTGAATCTTTGGAAAGATTACATCCAAAGTGTGTCTAGCACTCCTTAATCTCGCCTTTAGAGAAGAATGTGCGGCCTCCACCCTATCAAATGTTTAAGTAAGTTTTATAGATCTATAACAATCACTGTATTATCTTAAACATTACAAGATTAACAATTTTACCTATTTGTCGTTGTGTTGCCGAAGTGCAACACATTCTTGACCCAAGCCTCCACAAATTTTTCCTTGTATTTCTCCCAGACTGATGCAACATACGTAATGAAACGTGGGTAGCTTCGGTATGTCTCCTTGAAATATGCGTACCTCTCGTTGTAGTCCTGCTCTGTGCTCGAGTAGACAACCGAAGTCCACATTCGGACTGCAGCCGCCGCCCTTCCTCTATCACCCATATAAGTCTCGGCTTTCCCCTGAACGTTCCTACTTATGTGCCACCGACATAGTAGGTGATGAGATTCAGGAAATACCTCATCTAAGGCATTCATCAGGGCCAGACATCTGTCGGTGATAAATGTAGAGGTTGTAGTCCGCCCGAGGAGGACCCTTAATTGTTGAAGTGCCCACACATACATGTCTGTTGCTTCTGATACAAGGAAGGCGAAGGCAATGCTGAAGTTTTTGCCTATACTCGTCATCCCGATGAACTGAACCAACGGCATTTTTGCTATGTTTGTTTTATAGGTAGCATCAATGCCTATGACATACGGGAACGCATGGAGCAGTAATCTAGATGTAGGGTGTGCAAAGAAGATGGACCCAAGTCGTGTTTGATCAACTATACATGTGAAATATAATCATGTTCTCTATTAACATGAAACCTAAATGATTGAAGTTATTTGAGACATACTGAGTTGACTTACTTGGATCTGTTGTGTAATCGTAGTAGTAGTGTTTTTGTCTAGCTCACTCAGCAGAGTCTGCACCATAGATCGACCATCTCTATTTACTAGTTTGTTTTTTGTATCCGGTTGTATATGTCTTTCCTTGTTGCTGACGTTTCTGGGTTGATTGTTGTGAGCTCGGAATAAATGCACAGGGGGGCACACCGACTCTGGTTCTCTGGTCGATCATAATCTCCTCCGCCTCAGTCAGGCGTTTTCCCACAAAATGACCCTCTGCCCACTCTGCGAGATCATGGTTATGCCATCCGTTACCACTTGCAAGAAACACCCGTAGCTTGTGTAATACCCCTTAATTTTAAAAGGGCAACCACATTTCTTTGAACCCGATGATCTGCGCCGGTTGATGACACCAGGTCGTGATGTCCTTCGTGGTTTCCAATACCTCTCGCACGTTATGTGGAAATCTTGGCCTGACCGAGAACTTTGAATTATGGTGTAGATATGGTTGGGATGGCCAACACTATCTACCCAAGCTTTCGCTTCTTCTTTACCACTAAAGGCCTGGTTTGTTTGAAATAAGTAACCGTGTCCACCACCGGAGCTCGATTATACATATCTTGCATGTAGTCATCCATCTGTGCATTATGATCCGGAACGCCTTCATCAAATTCATCCCAATCTGAATCAGTGGTTGAGTCACTATCCTGCAATAAGGGTCGAGAGAATGTTAGATGAATATTGAAATATGAAATGTTAGTGCGAATATGATTAACAAAGACAATAAACTAAATACTTACTGGGCTTGATATTGGAACATACTCATGATCGGAATCTGAAGATTGACTCATGTTCAGAGAGAGAGCTTGCACAGTTTAACGAAATAAGTGTTGGAAGAGAGTAAGGAAATAGAGAGCTTCGAGAATATGGAGAGAGAGTGTGTGAAGATGAAATGGAGGAGGCATCCCTTATATAGAGGCTGGTCATGAACTAGCCACAAGGTTACAAGTTAAAAAAACGGTAACCTGGTACGTGTACAGTGACCAGGTACGTGTACCTTCCTGACAAAAGTAATTACCATGGTAACTTTGAATTCACTTTGTACTGCAAACGGTAACCTGGTACGTGTACAGTGACCTGGTACGTGTACCTTACCTGACAAAAGTAATTACCTAGGTAACTTTGAATTCACTTTGTACTGCAAACGGTAACCTGGTACGTGTACAGTGACCTGGTACGTGTACCTTTCCTGACAAAAGTAATTACCATGGTAACTTTGAATTCACTTTGTACTGCAAACGGTACGTGTACAGTGACCTGGTACGTGTACCTTTCCTGACAAAAGTAATTACCTATGGTAACTTTGAATTCACTTTGTACTGCAAACGGTAACCTGGTACGTGTACAGTGACCTGGTACGTGTACCTTTCCTGACAAAAGTAATTACCTATGGTAACTTTGAATTCACTTTGTACTGCAAACGGTAACCTGGTACGTGTACAGTGACCTGGTACGTGTACCTTTCCTGACAAAAGTAATTACCTAAGGTAACTTTGAATTCACTTTGTACTGCACATGGTGTGTTTGGTACGCTTGATTTTATTAGTCGTTGAACTAGCCGTTGGACATGTCAGTGTTACTCAAATATTATAAAAGTGGGTATTAGTGTCCCAACATACTCATTCCTTACCCCGTGCTCTCTGAATCTGTCTAATTACATCTTGCTTGAACTCTTCACACCTTAATTCCCATTTCACTCCCAAAATCAAATGGAGTTTCCTTTCTGTTTGCACGTTAATTATGTAGCTACTTTTGGTCGTCATGGAGCACAATTTGATAGAAGAGTGGGGCACAGACGCGTAGAAGTTACTATGCCATATCCTAGTAATCTCCGGGATCTACAACGACGAGTAATTCGAGCACTACAGTCCCTCCTCGGCAGAATAAACATAACAACAATGGTGTATTTGGGGCTGGAGGGCGACTATGAGTGGACTTTTATTCATGTACGAAATGATACATCAGTTCGCCGGATGATGGAGAATTACATGGAGTATAATGATTTCATCGCTCATATTCCATTACTTGTTATTTATGATCCTATTGAGCCCGATGATGATGATTTTCAACACCAAGAACCAATTTATGAGATGAGACGTAATGTAATAGCACGGGGAATAGAGAGACAAAGGTTAGGAAATAATTAGGTTATTGGTTATTGCGTAGTTGATCTTGTTAGTTCTCGTGTTGTTATAATTTTCGGGATTTATAATCTTTAGTAGATGTTTGGACGTGGAATGAACGTGTTGTTATAGTTATTGACTTTCATTTATGTGATTCAGACGATTTGGATTCACACATCTTTTCTTTCTTAGGAATTTCTACATTTTGATATATTTCATTTCTCGTGACATATACAATCTTTGGTACATGTTAGATATTTCATCTCGACACTATCATTGCTGGAGAACATTCAATGACCAACATAGAATTTAGACCACCCAGATTGGCATTGATATTAACAAGCACATTTGTCAAATACTGATCGTTAACTTTGAAAGGAGCCATGCATTGTTTGACGACACCAAATTCTACCAAATTCTTCTTCTGCCAAGGCCCATAAATATCACAATTCTTTCTCACAGGCAGCAAGCTCAACAGAAACAAAGGCATTCCAGGAAGTTTAGATTGAAGTTGGTCACACATCTTTTCTTTCTTAGGAATTTCTACATTTTGATATATTTCATTTCTCGTGACATATACAATCTTTGGTACATGTTAGATATTTCATCTCGACACTATCATTGCTGGAGAACATCAACGACCAACATAGAATTTAGACCACCCAGATTGGCATTGATTAACAAGCACATTTGTCAAATACTGATCGTTAACTTTGAAAGGAGCCATGAATGCAGCAACGTTGCATTTCTAGAAAATTTTTGGCATAGTCTCCCCTGTTTTCTTATCTCCACCGGTTCAAAGAACCTCCACAAAATCAACCAACAGATCATCAACTAACACACCAAGTCAAAATGAAAGACAACAAATAGTTCCAAGATGATACTAAAGTTTATTACATCCAAATCCAAGATGACAAGCACTAGGGTGCACCATGCTGGCGCTGGTAACTATCCCATATGTATAAAGAGCTGAACACATCCACAAGACCATCAGTTGCAGCCCTTTGTTCTTCTTCTGGCATCCCCTGACGATAGTATGACCAGTCCCATGCATTGTTCTCTTGGTAGTACGGGCGTGCAAGCTCACTTGCCTCAGACAGTAGCTGTAACACACTTGGTCGGGTAAGTACACATAAAAAATAAAAGTGATATTTAATGATGTACTATGACAAAAAGAACTTACTAGACAGGGATCTGGACGATGAACCAGGTGGGTCTGATAAGTCTCAGGGTTTAGGATCTTCGGGTGTGTGTGCTTGGTGTACCAATCTAGGTAGAGTGGGTCACAAGCATGCAACCGCGCATTTGTGCGCGTATACCCTGGAACCAGCAATTTAGGAGTGTTTTCCCAGAAATTATACATGGGGGGGTATACACAGGTGTAGGGTTGGGCTTTTCCTCTTTTTTCAGACCTTGGGTTGGGTCTAATAGGAGGTTCAGGGATATCCTGAATGTAACCAAACTGGCGTAGACAGCGACCAGGCATGTATGGCTCATTCAACCCCAAAATCGGTATGTTACCTCTATACCATGTACGCCCTCCATGAACATTAACATTATCTCGACCGTAGGGCAACCAATCAATCTACAATGAACATTAATAGTAAAATGTAACCAACAACGAAAGACAAAAATAATAATGGTTCAATGTGTTAGCAACTACAAACACTTACATTTAGAGCAGTCAAAGCATCTAGATGCTCACGATATCCTTGCAGTGAACGATGATCCTGCACTTGAGAGGTAGATCTCACCCATCTTAGAGCCCAAGGTCTATCATCATTAGCGCCCCAGTCCGGGCTAATCGCTGGTCTTAATGTAGGGAAGTACGCATAAATCCAGCACTGTGCATATAAAACACTAGAATGATTAAGCAGTACCAATTATTAATACTCAGTGAGTTATCATATACTAGATGCACATTAGGACACATACCTCAAGTAACGTCATAGAACCACCTATCCCACTGGAGTCGGCACGAGATGCTATCCCTAGCTGGCGATATAACCATGCAAGAGTACCAGCTCCCCATGCATATTTACGAAGCTTGGTACCTTTCTTCACAGGAGCTACTAAACTGAACAGCTGTGGACTCAGACGACCGTTTGATTTACCAGCTAATATGGTGGTACCAATCAGATGATATAACCAACCACATGCCTGCTTCATTGCCTCTTCGTTTTCATCCCTACATTGCTGCAACAAGCTCGAAATTGATACAGCACCGGTATTCCACAGTGCCTCTGTCATACTCTCAACATCTGCCCCAAAATTAAGACAATCAGCCATTACCTCCTTCAACTCAGGGGTAGATGAATTCGCTGTCAATGAACGACCGACGATGGGGATTTGCAGTATCATCCACACATCATGCAGGGTAATAGTCATCTCACCAAACGGCATATGGAATGAGTTTGTATCAGGCTGCCACCTCTCCACAAAAGCACTGATCAGGGACATATTGTTGTATGGCATCGTAATATCCTGTAGGTGCTCTATACCAGAATACTCAAGCATCTTCCTTGTTCTTTGTTTAGAAATTTTATCTTTTGGCCAGCAGGTAAGCATCACCCTACGGGATTTGAAACTCAAAACCCCACGATCCTACATAATGACCAATATTTAACACTTACAAAATGTAGTATGATATTAAATGATCAAATACAGGAGAAGATAGAGAACATACCTTAGCCGAGGTCCATAAGTCAAGCGCCACATGACCCCCGAAGCTAGTGATAACACTAGTGAGTAGTGGACCGCCAGGAACTGGCACATCTGTCAACTTCCAAGAGGTAGGAATGACTGGAACCATCGCTAGCGCTGCTTCCTCGTCAGTGTCATCCTCCTTATCCATGACTTCATCATCTTCCTTATCCTGCTCCTCATCCACGTCGGGTGAGTCCTCATCATCAGCACCACGACCATCGTCATCAGCATGTGGCGAACGCTCAGTCATCACATGGTCCTCAACAGCACGGGCAGGTGGGGCGTGGTGGACGTGATGAACTACCACCGCCTGACGGAGCAGTCTGGTGGCTTGATTGCCCTGAGATATTGAAGCTAGAGCTGTGCATTGATCTGTCAGAAAAAGCACTACTGGATGATGACAACTCTGGCATGCGTCTCCTCGGTATATTGAACACCGCCGAGTCATCCTCCGCTACCATTGGTGGTGCTGGTACTTGAAACGCCGGGTCGTTGGAAGATTGACCCGGATGGAAAGATGAGTGGCGTGCTGCTTCCATGCGGGGGGCAGGATTACTCGGCCCTTCACCAGGAACATGTGCACGACGACGGTACGAGGCCGTCATAGCCTGCTCCGCACCCCGGTCTTTATTCTTCCTCTTCGTGACATGTCTCACTGCTTTTTTCAGACGATCCATCACTGCATACGAATATCACACAGTTATATCCCTCATTCATAACATAAAAATTCAAACATTTATAATCATATCATTCACAATATTACAATTCAAAAAAATACAAATATTAATAAATCATTCACAATATTCGTTAGTTAAAAAATCATTCACAATATTACAATTCAAAAAAAATTCAAATATTTATAAATCATTCACATATTAGTTGGAATTCAAAAAAATAACAAATTAAAACATTTAAAAATCATTCACAATACTATAATATAAAAAGAAACAAATTAAAACCTTTAAAAAAACATTAAAAATATTAAAATTAAAAAAAAAAAAAATAGTTCCTGGGTCGAGTAGCGGTGCTACTCGCCCGACTGCAACCCGAGCCCTCCTGGTCCTCGCCGGAGTCGTCTGCGAGCCGCCCAGCAACTCGCCCTGCCTGGCCCGTTGGAGAAACGAGACCGCGAGCCGTGGTCTTCCTCGCCTGGGTGTCGTCCGAGCTCTGCCCGTCCTCGCCCCAGCCCAACACGAGCCGCGGCGTTCCTCGCCCCAGACCAACCCGAGCCGCCCTACTCCTCGCCCCAGTACAGATCGAGCACCACCAGGGCTCGCCTGGTATTTTTTTTTTTTCAAAATTTTCAAGTTTCCTCCGAATTTTTCTTGCTAGATCTAGCTCAAATGATGTTGAATTTCAAAAAACTAACACCAAATTCATACTCAGGACACCCAAATCTATAAGTTGGAAAAAAAAAATCGAAAAACTCACCGGAAAATTTTTCCGGCGGTGGTCCGGCGGTGGTTGGCGGCGGCGGGTGGCGGCTCCGGCGGCGGCTCCGGCAGGCAGAAGGGAGGATCAGATGGAAGAGAGAGAGAGGAGAGAGAGTGAGTAAGAGAGAAATGAAGAAAATAAGGGAGGTTACGCTATATATAGTACGAGCGTTTTTTACCCGAAATTGACGTTTTCAACTACGATTTCAATACAATGTTCTGAAAGTGTAACAATTTTTGTAATTTAGTTAAACACAACATAAAATGTCATTAACTTATGTGGAGTCACTATTATAACGTTAAATGCGCTTAAAAAGGAGTTTAACGTCTTTTATACGGGTTTATAATGTTTTGTAACAATCAGAGGTTTTTTACTGTTTACGCTCAAGAAATTATTTTTAAAAAAAACAAGAGTTACAACACGACATTATTACACGTGTACAACGTCAATATGAATTAAAAAAATTTTGTACTGCGGTGATTAGTAATTTTGTACTGCGAATAGCAACCCAGTATTGGAAATTGAAGAAAACAATAAAGTAAAATAATTAATCTAAGATAGGTGTATACCTTGGGATAGTGGGAATCTTCTAAATCACCCAAATATGCTCTCATTTCTACCTCACTAAGTTGTCTATTAGAGCTAATGTAAAGATTCTCCAAATCATGGACTAATCAAATCTTACCTAATTAATCACACCTCCTAATTCAAGAAAGGCTACAGTCACTAGATAGCATTAATTTCAAGCTCCTAACAGTAGCCCTAAAGTTTCACTCCCTAATCTAGAGAAATGGAAATTAGGGTTCATCCCCAATTTGTGTTATCCCAAGCTTAAGATATAATTTCGCAAGGAACCACAATAAATGCAATAGGAGATCAAATCTAAAGCATTAATTAAGAATTGATGAGAAGAAAACAACTACAAAAGATGAGTTAGGTTTACAAAAGCAATTTGGGTATTTTGGGGAGAAACCCCATCCCAAGGTATACAAGAGTTCAAACAGACATTAGAGAGTAAAGGAGAGAGAGAGAGAGTAAGAAAAGGCCATTAATGGAGCTTGGGAGCTTCAATGGAGGTGGGTCTTCCTCCTCTCCTTCTTCTCTTCTTCTTCTTCCTCTTTTCCCCCTCTTTTCTTCCTTTGGCGTCGCTTTTGGTCTGGGTTCGAACTCCCCCTCTCTCTCCTTCTTTTTCTGCTTTTAAAAACGCAAATCTGGGCAAAATTTCGACCCGACCGACCTTACCAAGGTCGTTCCTAGGGTTGGTCGGAGTCAGTAGCAATTTCGGGTGCGTTTTTAAGTTCGACCGACCTTACCAAGGTCGGTCCTAAGGTCGGTCGATTCCAGTAGCTTGCGGCCCCTGAAATTCGCAATTCCGGCCTCCGGAACTTCCGACCGACCTTGTCAAGGTCGGTCCTGTGGACAGGCTAACTTCAAAATGCTGTATCTTCTTCGTTTTAACTCCGATTTTAGATCCGTTTGCGCCCACGCGTTTTTATCTTCTCCTACTTTAATCCTAGCTATTTTATTCCTCCTATTTCAATAATAATTGTGTAAAACACCAATAAAACACAAAAGTAGAGGAAAACTAGCTAGAGTGGAGAAATGAGCATGAAAAGTGTTGATAAAACATATGAAATACACCTCTAAAATGTGCTCATTTGGACACTTATCAGCCGTTTGTGGGAAGCGAACAGCTCAGATCCAGCAACCACGAGTCCACCAATGAGAGTAATAATTTTAGAGAACATACGAAATCGACACATTTGAGAACAGAACTATGTTTTTTACAGGTTAGGTACGAAGATGGCACCCAGGACAAGGAAGAATTTGCAGACCAACGACGGAAGCACTGGATCCGAGACGACTCACGACTCCATTTCCAAGAAAGATTTAGAGGACATGCTGACGAACCTCACCAGATCCATCGACGAGAAGATCGTGGAAGGAAATGAGCTCCTGCAGCAGGAATTGATGCAGAGAGACGAGGAATTCCAGCGAAAGTGGGTGGAAATGTCGGAGGCGATCGATCTCCTGAAAGGTTGAGACGCGGCGGGAAGTAACGATGGAAAGAAGGGTACCCAAGGGGAGGCCTTAATCACCATTGAGGAGGAGGAAGAAGATGACTCCATCGATATGAGCCTATACCCATTCTCCGAAAAGATCCGAAGAGCCAAGCTCCCGCCCCACTTCGTCGCTCCGGCGGTGGAAAAGTACGACGGTACTGGAGATCCTGCTCAACATATTAAGAAGTTCATGTTCTCCATGAACACCCTGGGGATTAGCTCTCTCGCCTTGTGCAACTTATTCCCCGGGACACTCTCCAAGAGAGCACTGAGCTGGGTTTCGTCTAGACCGCCTCAGTCTATCTCCAGCTTCAAATAGCTGACCGAGGAATTTCAACAATCCTTTGCAGCCAGTAAAAAAGTAAAAAGGGAGACAATAGAGCTCATGGACGTGAAACAAAGGAAAGGGGAAACCGTGAAGGAGTACAGTGAACGTTTCCACAAACAGGTGGCAGAAATTGACGACATCGATGAGAAGATACTAATCAAAGCCTTTGGCAACGGCTTGGCCCACCCCCGACTCTCTGAAAAAATAGCCACCAAGGCGCCAAAGTCGCATGGGGAGCTAGCCGAGATTATCCACGACTTCCTCAAGTCGGAAGTCGCGGAGAATAAGGCTAAGGAACTGCTCAACAACTTTAAAGCTCCTGCCGCGAGTGAGAAGAAGGGAGGCCAGACATGAGGGGCAATTACGACCGGAAGTTCACACCAAGGGGGAACCCGGTACAAGCCCTCCTCCAAGACCCCGACCGCCTAGGGGCAGCAGGCCTCAAGCTCTAGGACCTTCCCGACAGTACAGATAGACCCAGAGAAGTATGCTGCTGCTGTGAGGGAAGAACTCTTGCCCCCACCAAGGAAGCCAAACCCAGGAGAGGTGCCGGTAGCCTTCTGTGAATACCACGGACACCGCAGCCACAGGACCATCAACTGTGCGAACCTCGCCAAGGAGCTGAGGCTGATCGAGGAGAACAAGAAGAAAGGAAGGGGAGGCCAGCATAGGTAGCACTCTGGTGGCCAGTCCTCCCGGCCTAAGTCAGAAGAGGAGGTCCACCCAGAGTTGGACCATAGCAAGTCCTTCGGGGTAATCACAAGTCTGTAGATTGCCTAGGTTAACCCTCTAGAAAAGAGTGCGAAGTTCTCCTTTAGAAAGGAAGAATCATCTTTGTACCCCGCGGGAGGCTGTAGCTCGTTACTACTTCATAAAAGCTTTTCTACCATATAAATGCTTGCATCTCGATAAAGTTTCTCATGTCGCAAACTAGCAGTGCTAACAAAGCAAGATAAGAAAACTAACAAAACTCTCTGTGAGAATGTTCACAGGACTATTCTCGGAAGTAGGGCCCCTGAACCCCAATGAAAGGAAAAGACACGTCCACGAGGTTCACCGAGAGCTTCCGGACAAGGAGGTTGCAAAACACCAAAAGCTCCCCCAATCTACTTCACCGAGGATGATGAGGACGGAGTCCTGTACCCGCATAATGACCCACTTGTCATAAGGGCTCAGGTAAACGACTGCATGATGGAGTGGATCCTGGTCGGCAGCGGAGCAGGTGCAAATTTCATTTCTGCGGAGGCGGTAAAGAAGCTTGAGATTCCGGAAGAGAGGATCAAACCCTATTCAGCCGTGCTGGGGGGTTTCGTGGGAGGAATCTCAGCTAAGTCTACGGGGAGCATTGACTTCACCATTACCCTAGGACAAGGGGATGAGAGGCGCACGGAAAAGCTGACAGCCTTCATCCTTCCCGGACTCTCTGGGTACAATATGTACCTCGGGCGACCAGGGATAAACGTAGAGCTGATCATAATATGTCCGGCCCGGCAGCTCGGTCCGACCCTGCCCGTAAAAAAGCCAGATAGGCCCTAACCTAATTGGGCTTCCGGGCGGGCGTGGACATAAAACTAGGGCCGAATAAAAAACCGGGCCGGCCGCACATTTTTGAGCCCGTGGGCAAGCCCGGCCCGGCCCGATTATATTATTTATTCTTATTTTTTAAAATGTAATCTATACATATTTAATTTTTTTAATTTTTATATAATATATACAAAATTATATATAATATAAATTTTAATTAAGTTATATAATAATATATGAATCTATATTAAAATATATTAATTTTTAAAATTTTCTAATTAATTTATATTAAAAAATTTAAAAATTGGCGTTCGGCAATGGAATTAGCCCGACTTGAATATATTAAAAACAGTATTAATTAGGCTAATTAATTTTTAAAGGCTTAATTACACTTAAATAAATACGAGGGAACAAATCCCGAAGGAAACGGACCTTTAAAATGGGTTAAAAGCATAAACGAACCTTGAAGCGCGTTTTTCGAGGAAACCGGGAAAACGTGACTTTAAGCGGGTTAAATAGACTCGTAACAATTTTGGTCAACTAAATAGTCACTAATAAATATTAGTGAAGCCTTAGAACCAAGAAAATTAATTAAACGAGAAAATTCCGGAAAACGGGTACCGGTTAGTGAAACTGTAACAACCGGGAAGTCGTGGGGTGAGAATGCAAATAAACAAAGTTAGTGTGTCCACTTTGTAAATAAAAGTTGAAAATCTGTAGGAGGGGCATGTGTGGGCCGATTTTATAAGCCTCCCCCTCTTTAATTGTCTCTTATTTGCTAAAAGACAAAGCAAGTAAATAAAAGCAAAAAATTATCTCTCTCCTCACTCTCTTCCTCACTCACGTGTCCCCTCCTCTCTATTCTCTCTTTTCTTCCTCCTTCTTCCCCTACCTTGCGATTTTAATGGAGAAAGAGGAGAGCTCACTCAACTTCCATCTTCTCTCCTCTCTTTGAACACCCAAACCTTCTCCAAACTCAACAAAAAATATACCATTGTAATCCCCTCGCAAAGGAGAACGTTTTCATCCTTTCAAAAACTCAAAAGCTCTACTTTCGTTTTTGAGGGTATTCACCATTTGAAGATTCAAGTCCACCATTAGAAGCACCTTCACCTCCTCTTCATCTTGAGGTAAAAAGAAATTCGAAAATCCATGGTTTCTAGCCCTTGTTTGCATTATAAGAATTTTTGGATTTTGAACTCTTGGCTCTTTGTTGCTCCAGCCGATTTGGCTTCTTTGGTGGGCTAGAAACATTGTTCTCTTGCTAGTCAAGAACTACATTCAACCATTGTGAGGTAATATCCTTGTCTAAACCCTAAAACATTAAATTCTAGGGTTAGTGCAAAAATGAATGTTAAATGGTAGTGTGTATTGGTATGGTGGTTGTAGTATTGTGCATTTTGTGAGGAAGAACCAAGAAGAAGGAAAGAAGAAGGAGGAAGCAAGAAAGAAAGGAAAAACTAGTAAGAACAAGGTAAAGTCTCTTACCTTGAACTAGTTTGGTGTCATGTAATGTAACAGTTTTTGAATTGTAAAAATGAGTAAGGAATTAAGTAATGAGTAGCAAGTGTATTGAGTATAATGAAGAATGATATTGTAACAGTTTTGAAGTTTTAAATGAGTTTTAAAAGCTTGGGAAAACATTGGGTATTGAATGGGTATGTGTGCAGGATTTTATTGTTGTTGTAGTTGTATTGAATGTGAGTATAATGTATTGAGTAAACAGGTGGTGAGAATCGTATTATGTGAGCTGAGATAATGTGTGGAGTATGTTAAGAATATAGGGGAGACTATGCCCAAATTTGTGTAGAAAGATGAGGACTTAGATTGTTTAAGAAGAGGAAGTATTTGGAGAGTTTGAGATGAGTGTTTTGTAGTTTGTAACAGATTTTGAAAGAAGTATGTTAAAGGAATGGAACTAGGATGTGAGTAATGTATTTTGGATGCTAGGAGTAGCATTAGTTGAGAGAGTATTGGAGTGTAAGAGTGGAGATGAAAATCTGTAGCATAAGGAGGAGAATCAAAATCTGTAGCATAAGTGTTGTGAAGAAGTGAGGAAAAATGTATAAGTGGATGTAAGGATTAAGTACTAAGTTTGAGGAATGAATTAGCATGATTTGGAGTGTTTAATTTGTATTGGAACATGTTAGGATGTGTGTAGGAAGATTGGGGAAACAATGGGTGAAATTGGAATTGAAAAACAAGGTCTGTAGCAGATTCTGCTACCGACCGACCCAAGCTGGGTCGGACCGTGGGTCGGTCGGGCTGAAGAAGAAAAACCTTCTGGAATGGACCGACCCAGGAGCCGTGTCGGTCGTGGGTCGGTCGGATTAATTCTGTTGTCGAAGTTTCGCACTTCGACCGACCCAGAGGTTGGGTCGGTCGGTGGGTCGGTCGGAGCTTGGACAACGGGACTGAAACTCTCGGGAATGGACCGACCCAGAGGTGTATGGGTCGGTCGGAATGGTTCTGGGTCGGTCGGGAGAAATTTCAAAGACGAAACCTTACTGGAATGGACCGACCCAGGGTTTTGGGTCGGTCGGTGGGTCGGTCGACCCATAACTTACAAAAAAAAAAAAAATGTTTTAATTATATGATTATAGCAATCATATATGTATATGCCTATATACCTATATGCATATATATGTAGTAGTACACCATTAATGAGGTAATAATGGTAAGAAAGTAAGTAGATGAGTAATGAAACAAGTGTAAGAAGTAATAAGGAAGAGAATGGTTTTACAACCGAGTAAGAATGTAATAAAGTAGTAAGTATGCATTGCAAGTAGCAAAGAAGGAGTAAGTTAGATCAATAATAGATCATTGATCATACTACTTCATGTATGTATAGGAAATCAAATAGTTGATCTCCCAAGGACCCGGTAGTACGTAAGCGACGGTGAACGGTATGATTTCTTCATGCCCTGTATCCTAACTTGGTTACCCCGATTTGTGTGTTATGTGATCACCAACAAGATAAATGCATGAACGGATTATATTGCACATAATTGTGTTTGAACTATATTGTTCTTGTTATTGCCTTGAACATTTAGTTTGTATAATTCATGAAATGAATGAATGGAAATGAGTGTATGTGTAAGTATGAGTACTTGTGTATTGTATGTATGTATGGAAGTAAGTATGGACTTCTACTAATTCCTAACAACCTAACTCCTAACATGAGTAATGAGTAATGGAATGAGTAGAAGCCCGATATAGTTTCGGCCACGCGTGAGGATAAGGAACCACAAGAGGTTGGAACCGAATCCTGGCTATGATCTTTTCCTTGGACCAATTCCCTTTGTATGGGTAGCATCCTGGATTAGTGTGCCATCTTAAAGCCCGGTGGTGGGAGATAGTACTCCCTGCCCGGAGGTCATACCGACTTAACTGGAAGTAAGTATGTAAGTATGTAAGTATTGTATTGTATAGGTCTTGACTATTGTAAGTCATTGACCCGGAGTAAAAGAGTATTGAACACCGATTAACCCGGGTGTGTAATAAGGCTAACTGGACCTTTGTACGTATTGGAGAATTGTATCTCCGTAATGCGGTGAGTATTCGGTAAGTATAACGGTTGACTTGTACTGTCTTCCATGCTTGTATGTATTGTATGAATGTATACCTTGAAATGAATGTATTGAATTGTATTGTATAAAGCATGTATGTATGTATGTATGAAACGAACCGCATGTATACGACCAAATAGTTGGCGTACCCTCGCTAGTACGCGGGGTATGCGGTTATCATGTTCAGCGTAAGCTGACCCCCTCGGGGGAATGTTTTTACTCCACAGGTACCCGCGAGGCGTGATGGTAGAGTAAGGGCAGCATGTGATTCTTTTTGGATGTAGTTAGTATTGAAATAGTGTACCGAGTTGTACACGGCTAGAGCCTTTTGAGTAGCCGGTGTACCATGTGGTACACCTTTTGGGATGATGAATTTTACTTGGATAGTAAGGAGAGGTTGTATAAACTCTTCATTTATGGGAAGTAATTGGATTGTAATTCATATAATTCGGTATACTCGGTAATCAATTGTAATCTAAGTATTTGGTATTGTAAAGTAAGTAGTAGTATTTGCTTATTCTCATCAGACCGAGATGGTAAGTAGTGTAGCCTTGTTGATCTTGGATGGTTAACGGCATTGTATCACCCGCCGGGAGTAAGTATTCCGCTGCGATTCTGGTAATTATGAGCATGATTAGAGGAGTAAGAAAGGATTAGCGGTTGGGGTGTTACAAAAAGTGGTATCAGAGCGAAGTCTCGCTCTGATGATTAGAAGTATTAAGTATAGTGATTACCGAGTTAGGATTTCAACCGTCTTAAGACGGAAAATTAGAAACCTAACTAGGAATTACCGTTAGCAATAACGGATACCCTTGACGTCTACAAAGACGATACCATTGTTTGAATGAAGACCATGAGGTCATAGTATCCCAACATCTAATGTAATCCACACTTGTTCAGATGTCAGGACGAGGTCGAGGCCGACCTAGAGGAGAGACATCTGGTGGACCGGGCGCGCAGACGATAGCTGAGATCGTCGCCGCCACGGTAGCACAGATGCTACCGGAAGTAATCACCGCTGTACAAGCCACACAGCAGAACCAACAGCAGCAGCAGCAGCAGCAGCCCGACCCACCTCATCCCCGTGAGACTAATTGGGTAAAAGCAGTCGCTGACCTTCGACCTCCAAACTTTAGAGGCGAGAGCGACCCCGCCAAGCTCGAGGCCTACCTCTCCGAGATGGAGACGGCCTTCGACACACTTGAGACTCCCGCTGGAGTCCGAGTGAGAATAGCTGCGTACTATCTGAAAGACGCGGCTATGGACTGGTGGAAGCTCATAAAGGCCGAGCATGTAGCCGATCCGGCATTCGGATGGGAAGCATTTACCTCTCTCCTCCGATCTAAATACTACCCCGAGCATGTCAAGACCAAGAAAAGGCTTGAGCTCGATGCACTTAAATGACCGAGAAGATGACGGTTGATGAATATTACCGCACCTTCACCTCTCTTCCAGACTTCTACCCGACCTTGGGTATACCGGCCAAGTCTTGGTCGACCGCTTCTACGGCGGATTGAGCCATCGACTCCGGTATGGCATGGGCTTCACGCGGTTTACCTCCCTTCAGGTAAACAAGTTGAACCCTTAAAAAGCCATGAGTAATGTAAATAGTATTCCCGTATGTAAGTGTAACCTAATGCCTAAGTAATTCAGGAGTGTTACCATGCTGCTCGAGTTGAGATCACCTGCCAGCTGAGAGATGAGCAAGCGCTGAAGCGCAAGGTGAGCAAAGGTAACACCTCCGACCAAACCCAATCCAAACCATGGAAGAAGAAGAAGAAGCATTCTCATCAGAAGAACACTTCCGGAGACGGCGGTGCCCATGCTGAGAAGGGCAAGGCAGCTGAGCCATTGCAGCTTGCCTACACCGCACCAGTGGCAGCGAAGCCACTGAGGTCTCAGCCCTACAGGGGTAAGTAACCGAAACCGAATTAGTACACTTGTGAATTAGTATATGTAGAGTATTGTAAGTATACCGAACCTTGCTAACTTGGAAGCTATAGGTTCTGGATTTGGCCAAGGAAAGAACCAATCTGATGGCCGCAGTTACATCTGCCGTAACTGCAACAAGGATCATCCCGGCACAGATTGCCAAGGAAGGGAGATCCGCTGCTTCACGTGTCAGAAACCGGGCCACCGTGCCAATGCATGCCCGGAGAATTCTAAGCCCAAGGGCAACTACCAGGGCTACAAGCAGCGTGAGGGCAAGGAAGCTGCATCTGGCGATGCTCATGCCCAGCACACCTCACAGGGACAGGGATCCCGAGGTCCGCAGAGGGGCCACCGCAGAGGCAGCCGGCCCTACACATCATAGACCGTGATGGGACCGGGACTAAGTCCGGCCCAGGTAACTACGTAACCTTTAATCCTTGAAGAGCATGTCTAAGTAGTAAAGTATCTGTATGAGTAACTATGAATGCGTAAGTATTGAAGGAATTGATGAGTAAGTAACATGGAAGTATGTATTGAGCATGAAATGAATTAGTAAGCCTAGAACTTACTCTAGATGAATTTACCACCTTAGGGAAATTCCTATTGTTACCCAATACCTTCAAACTCACCTCAAGAAGAGACCGACATCGCCAATCACCACTTCAACAACGAACAGTGTCAGGTCATCCGCCCAGGTATGATCTTATTAAAAGGATACCTGACACCCGAAGCACAGATTTCAATCATCCGACGATGCAACGAGTTAGGAATGGGTCCAGGAGGATTTTATACACCCGAATTCCCCGGTGGAGCTACAATGAAGCTGAAGCTTATGTGCTTGGGAAAGGATTGGAACCCTTATACCAAGACATACCAAAACGCGAACAAGAGACGGAGCAACACCTCCAGCAATACCCCCAGAATTCCAAACGCTTGTCACACAAGCTGTAGATTGCACAACATGAAGATGAACCAATTCCTGCACTTGAAGCAGATGTGTATTGTCAACTTCTATGAGAAAGAAGGACGACTTGGCTTACACCAAGACAAGGACGAGACAGCGGAATCTCTTGAACTAGGAGTGCCCGTAGTGTCTTGGTCCATTGGTGATGACGCCGTATTTTTGTATAGCGAGCGGAAGCGTGTGGACCTCGCAGAGAAATTGGTATTGAGATCAGGAGATGTCCTCATCATGGGTGGAAAATCAAGGTTGCTGTATCACGGGATCCAGAAGATCAAGTTGAATACGGCACCACCGGCAGTGATCAATGCCACACACATGAAACCAGGACGCCTGAACCTCACCTTTAGAAAGTATTAATCTTGTAGTATCATGTAATCCAGTAGTAACGTGTATTAGAGACACAGTATGTATGATGGTTGGTTATTCAATAAAAGCAGTATTGGTTATTAAATTCCACTTGCGCTCCACCATCCTTACTTATAATCTTATGAATCAATAGGTTGTGGACTCGGTACCGAAGGTAACCTGAGTATCCTCACCGAAGAACAAGCCGGCAGAAGCGGCACCATTCTAACGGGAACATTCCCAGTAAACGGCATCGAAGCCAAAGTATTATTCGACTCCGGCGCCTCTCACACCTTTGTATCGCCATCATTCGCTACAAGGTTGGGGCTAGACGCAGATGAGCTACCAAACTTCTTGGTTACTCTCCCGTCGAAGGAGCGAGTAAAATGCACTAAGTATTACACACCGCCACCATTCAAATCAAAGGTGAAGTTTCCCATTTCCTTCATTGAATTCAACGGATTGGGATTCGACTTGATAATTGGAATGAACTGGTTGGAGCGGCACAAGGGACGGATCCTATGCGCCGAGCACCGCTTGCTACTCAAGAGTCCATCTGGGGTCACTGTTTCATACCGCCAGAGACCAAGAGAGCCTTCAACCACAGTCATCTCCGCTATGGCAATGTATCGGGAGCTCAGAAAAGGGCACGAAGTATATTTATGTCACGTGCAAGACCTGGAGAGAGATCCAGAGTTCAGTGACGAGGTAGCAGTAGTCTCAGAATTCCCTGATGTATTCCCCAAGGAGCTACCTGGTATGCCACCACAGAGAGCGTAGAGTTTGAAATCGACCTTGTACCGGGTACTGGTCCCATTGCTAGGGCACCATACCGTATGGCACCAGCAGAAATGGCAGAACTCAAAGACAATTACATGATCTTCTCGACAAAGGGTTTATACGCCCGAGCGTATCACCCTGGGGAGCACCGGTCCTCTTCGTGAAGAAGAAGGACGGTAGTCTCCGCCTCTGCATCGACTACCGCGAATTGAATGCGGTCACTGTAAAGAATAAGTACCATTGCCACGCATCGACGACCTGTTCGATCAGTTGAAGGGAGCATCTCTTTTCTAAGATTGATCTCCGATGGTTACCACCAAATTGCTATCAAAGAGCAAGACATTCAGAAAACAGCATTCCGAACAAGATATGGCCACTACGAATTCACAGTGATGCCATTCGGTTTGTCTAATGCACCAGCCAAGTTCATGGACCTAATGAATCGGTTATTCAGTGATCAGCTGGACACTTCAGTAGTAGTATTCATTGATGACATTCTTGTGTATTCGAAATCAGTAGAAGAGCATGAAAACCATTTGAGAAAAGTACTTGAGACACTGCGCGAGAACCAGCTGTACGCGAAGTTCTCCAAATGCGAGTTTTGGCTAGATCAGGTATCATTCCTTGGTCATGTCATATCGAGCGCAGGTATATCGGTAGATCCATCTAAAATCGAAGCAGTGCGATCATGGCCTAGACCTAAGACTGTTACCGACATCCGGAGCTTTCTTGGTTTAGCCGGTTACTACCGGAGGTTTGTAAAGGACTTCTCAAAAGTCGCTAAGCCCATGACGTCACTGATGAAGAAAGATGCACCCTTTGTATGGACAAAGGAGTGCGAACTATCCTTCCAGACACTGAAAGACTCATTGACCTCAGCGCCAGTTCTCACACTTCCAGAGGGCACAGAGGGATTTGAGGTGTATTGTGATGCATCGGGTAAGGGAATGGGATGCGTGCTCATGCAGCATGGCAAGGTGGTAGCCTATGCTTCTCGCCAGCTGAAAAAGCATGAGGAGAATTACCCGACACATGATCTAGAGTTAGGAGCCATTGTCTTCGCCTTGAAGATATGGCGACACTATCTCTATGGGGTAAGCATCACCATCTACTCCGACCACAAAAGCCTGCAGTACGTATTTACCCAGAAAGAGCTGAATTTAAGACAAAGGAGGTGGATGGAGTTCCTATCAGATTATGACATCAACCTCCAGTATAAAGAAGGGAAGGCAAACGTTGTAGCCGACGCCCTGAGTCGTCGAGCACACTCGCTCCATTCGCTACTCGCTTCTTCTAGCTTGGTTGACGAGGTGCGAGACGCTCAGTTGAGCGACCCTTACTTCACAGAGATCAGACAGAAAATCACAGATGGTACCTTCGAGAGCCGAAAGTACGACTTCAATTGCATGAAGATGGTCTGATCCGATTGAATGGCAGATTATGCGTCCCCCGAAGCAATGCTGAGCTAAGGGATCGCATTCTGCGAGAGTCACATTGTTCGACATTGCATGTCCATCCGGGAGCCTCTAAAATGTACAAAGACATGAAGAGGTACTTCTGGTGGCAAGGAATGAAATCAGACGTGACTGAGTATGTTCTGAGGTGTCTCACTTGCCAGAAAGTGAAGTTTGAGCACCGAAGACCGGGAGGAATGGTGCAATCCATGCCCATTCCGGAGTGGAAATTCCACGATATCTCTATGGATTTTGTTGTTGGACTCCCACCTGCTAGGGGAGGACTCAACATGATCTGGGTAGTAGTCGATCGCCTCACCAAGGTTGCCCGATTCATACCGATGAAGGACACTTGGAAGGTGGCGAAGCTCGCAGAGCTATTCGACAAGGAGATCATCCGACACCACGGAGTTCCGAAAACCATTGTATCTGACCGCGACACCAGGTTTCTTTCGAGATACTGGAGAGCAACACGGGAAGCGCTTGGTACTGAGTTGAAGCTTAGCACCGCCTTCCATCCACAGACCGACGGTCAAACAGAAAGGACCATCCAGACACTAGAGGACATGCTTAGGGCATGTGCCTTAGACTTTCAGGGGAGCTGGATTGAAAGCTTCATCTTATCGAGTTTTCGTATAACAATAGCTATCATGCTTCGATTAAGATGTCGCCGTTCCAAGCTTGTATGGTAGACCTTGCCGTACCCCGTTGTGTTGGGATGAGTCAAGTGAAGCGGTCATCATAGGACCGGAGTATTTGGAACAAGTACAAGCTGAGGTACAACAAATCCGAGCTAATATGAAGGCAGCCCAAGATAGACAGAAATCCTATGCGGATGTGCGACGACGCGACCTTGAGTTCGCCGTGGGCGACCAAGTGTTCTTGCGTGTCTCACCTATGAAGGGTGTCTTTCGATTTGGCCAAAAGGGCAAACTGAGCCCGAAATTTAGGCCCGTATGCCATTACCGAGAGGATTGGAGCCGTAGCTTACAGGCTAGCATTGCCTGAAGAATTGGGGCGTGTTCATGATGTCTTTCATGTATCACAACTCAAGAAATACATAGCCGATCCCTCTCATGTATTAGAACCCGAACACTTATCCCTAGAGCCGACGATGAGATATGTCGAGACTCCATTGCGAATCCTTGATACAAAGACAAGAGACACTCGCCATAAATCTGTACGAATGGTGAAGGTCTTGTGGTCTAACCACGATGTCGAGGAAGCGACTTGGGAACTAGAGGACGCCATGAAGGCGAAGTACCCGAATCTATTTGTAGACTAGATGTCTAGTATCCGTATAGCACGGAGGGTACGGGGCGTACCCCTTTTAAGGGGGGTAGAGCCTTTTGCTTTTGCATTGCTTCGGGTTAGCATTGCATAGTAGGTATGTATGTAATTGTATTCTGGTTGGCACATGTAGTGCTAATTGTATTTCATTGGCACAAAGTAGTGCTAGTAGTACTCGGTATGTAATACAATGAGTATGATATGCGTATGGTATGTATGTAATGAGTAATGCACTTGTGTTGTACGGTGTATTGTGTATGTATTGTGGATGTGCAATTGGATGAGTAATGTGTATGAATCGAGGATTATGTATGGCATTGGAATTGAGTATGATGTATGGTATCTGAATTGTGTATGCTGGTAGTGTAAGAATTGTGAACACCGTGTAAGGTGGTAGTAGTATGCATTATGGCAATTCGTTTGCCAAATGAGTAAAACAGTAAACCGTAAACCTTGAGCAACTTTGAGGGCAAAGTTTCTTAAGGGGGGTAGATTGAAATACCCCGTAATTAAAAACAGTGATTAATTAGGCTAATTATATTTTTAAAGGCTTAATTACACTTAAATAAATACGAGGGAACAAATCCCGAAGGAAACGGACCTTTAAAATGGGTTAAAAGCATAAACGAACCTTGAAGCGCGTTTTTCGAGGAAACCGGGAAAACGTGACTTTAAGCGGGTTAAATAGACTCGTAACAATTTTGGTCAACTAAATAGTCACTAATAAATATTAGTGAAGCCTTAGAACCAAGAAAATTAATTAAACGAGAAAATTCCGGAAAACGGGTACCGGTTAGTGAGAACTGTAACAACCGGGAAGTCGTGGGGTGAGAATGCAAATAAACAAAGTTAGTGTGTCCACTTTTGTAAATAAAAGTTGAAAATCTGTAGGAGGGGCATGTGTGGGCCGATTTTATAAGCCTCCCCCTCTCTTTAATTGTCTCTTATTTGCTAAAAGACAAAGCAAGTAAATAAAAGCAAAAAAATTATTCTCTCTCCTCACTCTCTTCCTCACTCACGTGTCCCCCTCCTCTCTATTCTCTCTTTTCTTCCTCCTTCTTCCCCTACCTTGCGATTTTAATGGAGAAGAGGAAGCTCACTCAACTTCCATCTTCTCTCCTCTCTTTGAACACCCAAACCTTCTCCAAACTCAACAAAAAATATACCATTGTAATCCCCTCGCAAAGGAGAACGTTTTCATCCTTTCAAAAACTCAAAAGCTCTACTTTCGTTTTTGAGGGTATTCACCATTTGAAGATTCAAGTCCACCATTAGAAGCACCTTCACCTCCTCTTCATCTTGAGGTAAAAAGAAATTCGAAAATCCATGGTTTCTAGCCCTTGTTTGCATTATAAGAATTTTTGGATTTTGAACTCTTGGCTCTTTGTTGCTCCAGCCGATTTGGCTTCTTTGGTGGGCTAGAAACATTGTTCTCTTGCTAGTCAAGAACTACATTCAACCATTGTGAGGTAATATCCTTGTCTAAACCCTAAAACATTAAATTCTAGGGTTAGTGCAAAAATGAATGTTAAATGGTAGTGTGTATTGGTATGGTGGTTGTAGTATTGTGCATTTTGTGAGGAAGAACCAAGAAGAAGGAAAGAAGAAAGGAAGCAAGAAAGAAAGGAAAAACTAGTAAGAACAAGGTAAAGTCTCTTACCTTGAACTAGTTTGGTGTCATGTAATGTAACAGTTTTTGAATTGTAAAATGAGTAAGGAATTAAGTAATGAGTAGCAAGTGTATAGTATAATGAAGAATGATATTGTAACAGTTTTGAAGTTTTAAATGAGTTTTAAAAGCTTGGGAAAACATTGGGTATTGAATGGGTATGTGCAGGATTTTATTGTTGTGTAGTTGTATTGAATGTGAGTATAATGTATTGAGTAAACAGGTGGTGAGAATCGTATTATGAGCTGAGATAATGTGTGGAGTATGTTAAGAATATAGGGGAGACTATGCCCAAATTTGTGTAGAAAGATGAGGACTTAGATTGTTTAAGAAGAGGAAGTATTTGGAGAGTTTGAGATGAGTGTTTTGTAGTTTGTAACAGATTTTGAAAGAAGTATGTTAAAGGAATGGAACTAGGATGTGAGTAATGTATTTTGGATGCTAGGAGTAGCATTAGTTGAGAGAGTATTGGAGTGTAAGAGTGGAGATGAAAATCTGTAGCATAAGGAGGAAATCAAAATCTGTAGCATAAGTGTTGTGAAGAAGTGAGGAAAAATGTATAAGTGGATGTAAGGATTAAGTACTAAGTTTGAGGAATGAATTAGCATGATTTGGAGTGTTTAATTTGTATTGGAACATGTTAGGATGTGTGTAGGAAGATTGGGGAAACAATGGGTGAAATTGGAATTGAAAAACAAGGTCTGTAGCAGATTCTGCTACCGACCGACCCAAGCATAGGTCGGACCGTGGGTCGGTCGGGCTTAATTAACGAAGAACAACCTTCTGGAACGGACCGACCCAGGAGCCGTGAGTCGGTCGTGGGTCGGTCGGATTAAATTCTCGTTGTCGAAGTTTCGGACTTCGACCGACCCAGAGGTTGGGTCGGTCGGTGGGTCGGTCGGAGCTTGGACAACGGGACTGAAACTCTCGGAATGGACCGACCCAGAGTGTATGGGTCGGTCGGAATGGTTCTGGGTCGGTCGGAGAAATTTCAAAGACGAAACCTTACTGGAATGGACCGACCCAGGTTTTGGGTCGGTCGGTGGGTCGGTCGACCCATAACTTACAAAAAAAAAAAAATGTTTTAATTATATGATTATAGCAATCATATATGTATATGCCTGTATACCTATATGCATATATATGTAGTAGTACACCATTAATGAGGTAATAATGGTAAGAAAGTAAGTAGATGAGTAATGAAACAAGTGTAAGAAGTAATAAGGAAGAGAATGGTTTTACAACCGAGTAGAATGTAATAAAGTAGTAAGTATGCATTGCAAGTAGCAAAGAAGGAGTAAGTTAGATCATAATAGATCATTGATCATACTACTTCATGTATGTATAGGAAATCAAATAGTTGATCTCCCAAGGACCCGGTAGTACGTAAGCGACGGTGAACGGTATGATTTCTTCATGCCCTGTATCCTAACTTGGTTACCCCGATTTGTGTGCTTATGTGATCACCAACAAGATAAATGCATGAATCGGAATTATATTGCACATAATTGTGTTTGAACTATATTGTTCTTGTTTATTGCTCTTGAACATCTAGTTTGTATAATTCATGAAATGAATGAATAGAAATGAAGCGTATGTGTAAGTATGAGTACTTGTGTATTGTATGTATGTATGGAAGTAAGAATGGACTTCTACTAATTCCTAACAACCTAACTCCTAACATGAGTAATGAGTAAAATGGAATGAGTAGAAGCCCGATATAGTTTCGGCCACGCGTGAGGATAAGGAACCACAAGAGGTTGGAACCGAATCCTGGCTATGATCTTTTCCTTGGACCAATTCCCTTTGTATGGGTAGCATCCTGGATTAGTGTGCCATCTTAAAGCCCGGTGGTGGGAGATAGTACTCCCTGCCCGGAGGTCACACCGACTTAACTGGAAGTAAGTATGTAAGTATGTAAGTATTGTATTGTATAGGTCTTGACTATTGTAAGTCATTGACCCGGAGTAAAAGAGTATTGAACACCCGATTAACCCGGGTGTGTAATAAGGCTAACTGGACCTTTGTATGTATTGGAGAATTGTATCTCCGTAATGCGGTGAGTATTCGGTAAGTATAACGGTGGACTTGTATTGTCTTCCATGCTTGTATATATTGTATGAATGTATGCCTTGAAATGAATGTACTGAATTGTATTGTATAAAGCATGTATGTATGTATGTATGAAACGAACCGCATGTATACGACCAAATAGTTGGCGTACCCTCGCTAGTACGCGGGGTATGCGGTTATCATATTCAGCGTAAGCTGACCCCCTCGGGGGAATGTTTTTACTCCACAGGTACCCGCGAGGCGTGATGGTAGAGTAAGGGCAGCATGTGATTCTTTTTGGATGTAGTTAGCAGTATTGAAATAGTGTACCGAGTTGTACACGGCTAGAGCCTTTTGAGTAGCCGGTGTACCATGTGGTACACCTTTTTGGGATGATGAATTTTAATTGGATAGTAGGGAGAGGTTGTATAAACTCTTCATTTTTGGAAAGTAACATTGGATTGTAATTCATATAATTCGGTAAACTCGGTAATCATTGTAAACTAAGTATTCGAATTGTAAAGTAAGTAGTAAGTATTTGATTTATTCTAATCATCAGACTGAGATGGTAAGTAGTGCAGCCTTGTTGATCTTGGATGGTTAACGGCATTGTATCACCCGCCGGGAGTAAGTAAGTATTCCGCTGCGATTCTGGTAATTATGAGCAGGATTAGAGGAGTAAGAAAGGATTAGCGGTTGGGGTGTTACACGCCCGAATGATCACCTCTAGATAAACGCCTTCAGAGCCATTTGCTGCACCCGCCACCTGAATATGAAGTACCTGACCAGATCAGGGAAACTCGTTACGGTGAGAGGAAGCCAGAAAGTTGCGCGGGTATGTGAGGTGCGAATCATGGAGAACCTACCAGGAAACGAGACCGTCAAGACCGTGGGATCCGAGAAGGAGTTCAAGGGAAAGCTCCCCCTCCCCAACGAGACAGCAGAGCGGTACGAGGCTCCCGCTGATCTGCCAAAAGAGGTACCTCTACGAACTGACCCTAGCAAATTCTTTAAAATTGGAAATGCCTTTGACAGCGGAGAACAAACTCATCTAACAAGATTCCTGGAAAAAAGAAGGGCCACGTTCGCCTGGAGCATAAAGGAAATGCCCGGAATAGACCCAAATGTTATCCAGCATAACCTCAACGTGGACCCAGTGCACCTGGCAATCCGCCAAAGGAGGAGGGTGATCGGGGCAGAAATGGACCAAGCCGCTCGAGAAGAAGTCCAAAAACTCCTGCAGGCAGGTTTCATCAGAGAGGTGTCATATCCCAAGTGGCTGGCAAACGTGGTTATGGTAAAGAAATCTAATGGGAAATGGAGAATGTGTGTAGATTTCACCGACCTAAACAAGGCATGCCCCAAAGATTTTTACCCGTTGCCATCAATAGATCGGCTGGTCGTCTCATCGGCCCAAAGCTCCGTCTTAAGCTTCCTGGATGCATTCTCTGGGTATAACCAGATGAAGATGAATGAGGAGGACTCCGAAAAAACTTCCTTCGTCACCTCAGCAGGAATCTTCTGCTACAAAGTAATACCATTCGGATCAAAGAATGTCGGTGCAACTTTCCAAAGGATGATTGATAAAGTGTTCCGAGAATAACTCTCGAGAAACGTGGAAGCCTATGTGGATGACATAGTTGTAAGAAGCCCGTCAAAAGAACAGCACATGAAAGACTTGGAGGAGACATTCACCACGCTCGACAAATTCCAAATTAAGCTGAATCCAGAGAAATGCGTATTTGGGGTAACCAAGGGGAAATTCCTTGGTTTCATCGTTGGACAACGAGGAATAGAGGTGGATCCAGAAAAGACCAAGGCGGTTCTCGACCTCAGCCCTCCTAGAAGCATCAAGGACGTCCAAGCCCTCAATGGGAGACTCACGGCCTTAAGCAGATTATGTTCAAAGCTACAGGAAAAGGCAATCCCGTTCTTCAACACATTAAGGAAGAACAATAAGTTCCAGTGGGGGCAAGAATGCAAAGAAGCCTTCGAGAAGATCAAAGAAATGCTTCGAGAATTACCCAAGCTAGGAGTCCCAGCCCGGTTAAGACCTCTACCTCTACCTGTCCGCATCGAATGGGCGGTGGCAGCGGTCCTAATCATGGAAGATGAAAAGAAGGAGATTCCCGTCTACTACACCGGGAAGATCCTGACCCCTGTAGAAAGGCGCTACACCAACATCGAAAAAGTCCTTTTCCCTCTAGTGGTGGCATCCCGGAAGCTGCGACCGTATTTCCAATCACACTGAATCCTTGTAAGAACCAACTGGCCGTTGAAACAAATAATAAATAATCCAAACGCGTTAGGGCGCATGGTAAGCTGGACAGTCGAACTCACCCAGTACGAAATTCACTTTCTACCGCGAACGACGATCAAAGCACAGGCCCTAGCGGACTTTATAACAGAGACCAGCTTCGACCAAGAAGAAGGAAAGCCGACACCCCCTTCATCATTCAGGTAGATGAGGCCCGGTGCAAGACAGGAGCAGGGGCGGGGGGATTGTAGTCCAAACTCCCGACGGGCGAGACCTCAACTACGCTTTCCGGTTGGAATTCGAAGTAACAAACAACGAGGCCGAATACGAAGCTCTCATTCAGGGCCTAGAGGTTGCCATTGCCCTAGGCGCAACAGACCTAGAGATATACTCAGACTCCATGCTAGTCACCCGGCAAAATGACAACATATATGAGGTAAAGGAAGAGAAACTCAGGAAGTACTTACTCAGAGTTCAAGAGCTAAAAGCAAGCTTCTCGAGATGCGAGCTAAAGCACCTTCCCCGAACAAAAAACACCGAGGTTGACGCGCTAGCGAAGTTAGCAAGCATGGCCGAAAGGGTACCAAGTAAGGTGTGGTTGGAAACCATGACCAATCCAAGCGTCGACGAAGCCCAACTCCTGACGACTGAGCCTCTCATACCTGATGAATCTTGGATGACCCCGATCGTGGAATACATCCTTGAAGGAAAGTTGCCCCCGGAGGATAAAGAAGCTAGGACCATGAAACGACGAGCGGCATCATTCTTCTTCGAGGAGGGACACCTCTACAAAAGATCATTTGCGAGACCCGCCCTCAGATGCGTCACGAACGAGGAAGGAAGTGAACTTATAAAGGAGGTACACGAGGGGGTTTGCGGAAACCACCAAGGGGAAAGGGCCACGGCCCACAAAATCATGAGGCTTGGTTACTATTGGCCAAGAATGCAAGACCACTGCAAGGAGTACATTCGGAAATGCGCCAGATGCCAAGAACACGGCAACTGGATACATAACCCCCCGGCCGTGCAAAAGGCCATACTATCCCGGGTACCATTCGCAATGTGGGGGCTGGATATCATTGGCCCATTCCCGGAAGCATCTCCCGGGAGGTTCAAGTTTGCATACGTGGCCATCGATTACTTCACAAAATGGGTTGAGGCAATGCCTACCGTGTCCATCACAGCCAAGAGATCGCAAGAGTTCGTGTGGAAGCATATTGTGTGTAGGTTCGGATTGCCAAGGACCATAATAACTGACAACGGGACACAGTTCAATTGTGACAGTTTCCGGGAATTTTGTGAGTAGTGGAAGATAGAGATAAGGTTCGCGTCAGTAGCACACCCCCAGGCCAACGGGCAGATCGAAAATGTAAACGGGCGGATCATAAAAGCTCTGAAAAGAAAGTTAGGAGGCAAACAGGGAAGTTGGACCGAACTACTACACCAAACCCTATGGTCCTATCGAACGACGGAAAAAGGACCGACCGGAGAAACACCCTTCAGATTAACTTACGGCTTGGAGGCAGTCGTTCCAGCTGAGATCATGATCCCATCAATCCGCTAGGAATCCTATGACGAGTGGCTCAACAGTGAAGGAATAAAGGACAACCTAGACCTGCTCGAAGAAAGGAGAGCTGTTGCGGCCGCCCGGATGGTGAAAGACAAAAGGAAGGTGGAGAAATACTTCAACCGCAAGGTCAGGGAACGAAGCTTTGTTCCTGGCGAGCTGGTTCTAAGGGAGGTTAAGCAACCCAAAAAGCTTGACCCTCAGTGGGAAGGTCCTTACATTATCCATCAAAGGGTTGGACGAGCCTCATATCACCTAAAGAATGTTGAGGGATACGAATTGCCCCATTCCTGGCACGCAGAATGCCTCATGAAATTTTATGTGTGAAAATCGATGTAATGCTTTGCCAACATCAATAAAATGGGATTATTTTTGGAAAGATCCATGCGTTGAAAGAAAGACCCAGGCTATGTCCTGGCGGCTATGAAAGCCCCAAAAAGCAAAAGAAACACTCGGGCCATGCCCTACAGGATGCAATGCCCTGAAAATCTTGTCATGAGTTGTCGCACTCAAACAAGAACAAAATGAAAAACCCATCTCCAGAAACACGGGGAGCTCTGGTCGCCTGTAACGGGTGAATCATTAGGTGTGGGACGCCACACCGTACCCTGGTCGGATCCCCCTCGAAACTCTTTCTCCCTCTCTTAGGAGAAAAAGAAAAGAAAGGGGAACGACTTACCATTGATTGGCTATCAAAAGCAAGGATAGGGAAAGGACAGATAGGAACGACCGGTCGCTGAACGCGACCGGACGCGTCCTTAAAAAAGGAACGACCAGTCACTAAGCACGACTGGTCGTGTCCTTAAAATAGGAATGACCGGTTGTCTGGTCGTGTCCTTAAAATAGGGACGACCGGTCGTTGAGTACGACCGGTTGCGTCCTTAAAATAGAAGCGGAACGACCGGTCGCTAAGCGCGACTGGTCGCACCCTGAAAAGTAGGGACGACCGGTCGCTGAGTACGACCGGTCACGCCCTTAAAATAAAAGCAACCGATTGAAGAGTACAACCGGTCGCATGCTTAAAATAGAAACGACCGGTCGCTAAGCACGACCGGTCACGAAATAAAGACAACACTAATCAGCAAAATAACTGTCAAATAACTCCATTAACCATTAAAAAGTATGTACATCCGAGATAAAAAAAAGGGAAAAGGAAAGAAAAACTAAGGCCTATCTTAGCCTTAGTTTTCTCTGGCCTATCTAAGGCTCCTTTGTAGAGTCTAGATTCATGGCAGCGGTCCCTTGTACAGTCTGTTGTTCACCAGGCTGAAGAACACTCTCTGAAGACCTAGACTTCCCAGCAGAGGACCAGAGACCCACGCCACCCTGAGGCATGGTACTCCCGAGAGGAAGAAAAGATGTCTTGCCAGGAACAAAACACGTCTCCCCAGGAAGACACCCAAACCTCTCGAGCACCTCGTGGAAGGAAGTCTTTTGCGTAACTTCCTTAAAACCCAACTCCCGGTAAAGGCCGTCGTCCATGACCTCACCCTTGCTCGTGAAGAACCTCGAGACAATCTGGCGTTATGACTTAACCATCCTCCCGCACTGAGAGGTGAAGGATTCCTTCAGGTGGGCAAGCTTCGTACTCTGCTGCTGCAAGTCTTCCCGCACCTTCCGAGAGTAAGCCTCAAGGCCAGTCACCTGCTGCTCCAGGGTCTGAGCGTAAGCCCGGTACCGGTCACGATTAGCATTCACGGTGATCAGTTCCTCTTCAAGGTCGTCGATCCACAGGTTTAACCTCTCCAGTCCCTCCACGGAATTCCTAGGCCTCGAGCCTAAGTAAAAAAGAAAGAGGGAAGAAAAACTTGTCAGAAGGAACGAGAAGAACCACAAAAAGACAATTGAGAAAACACGGACTACCTACCTCTCATGGCCAGCTCGGAATTTTCAAGCCGCAGCCGAGCCAACTCCTCTTCCAGCGTTTTCATCTTCTCTTCGGAGGAAAGTCGCTGCTCTGCGGAGGCCGCAAGCTCCCCGGATAACCTGCGAAGCTCAACAGATAGCCTCTCCTTTTCGGAAGCTAGGCCCTCGCCCTCACGGACCGCCTCTGCCGCCCTTGCCTAGGAGGACGACAGCTCCCTTTTAAGAAGAGCATTCACTTCGGACGCGGACCGGAGCTCTTGCGCGAGCTTAGCCTTGTCCTCAACAAGCAACGCTTTCTCCTGCGCCAAAATGGCCTTCTTGGCACGAAGACTCTCCACCTCTTGACTGTGAGAAGCCCGGGCCTGCCCCACCAAGGACTCCAAATCAGAAAAAGCACGCAACCAGGCGTCAGCAAACTCACTTCGTACCTTTTTTAGGGAGGCAACCTCCGTCTCTAGCGGCCGGATCTGACCCTTAAGGGAGAGGTTTTCCTCACGCAACTTCTTCAACTGCTCCTCGTACTCATCACCCCGCCTTGTGCACATCCGACGAGCATCTTCTAGCTCCTTCTTCACGGTCGCAGTCTGCTCTCGCACCCTACTGGCAATCTCGTCCTGAACAGTGTCAACGAAGATGCTGTTAGAGGACCGCTATATCCTCAACTCCTCTTCGGCGTTGCGGGCCCGACACTCTTCACGGTGAAGCTTTGAGCCGAGAGTCCTTATGTGCACGTCCACACTCTGAGCAAAGGCCACCGCCTGTACAAAATAAAATGATGCAAATGAAAAGATTAAAAGAAACGTGTGACCCCAGAATTAAAACCAAAGCAAACCACTCACTCGGTAGATCCCCTGCCACATGAGGTCGAGCGAGTTTTCCAGCGGAAAAGAGTGGCGCATGATGGCGTCCGCTCCACCTTCCCTAATCCTTAACCTCTCCTTGGCCGCAGTCACGATCTTTATAGGGGCGAAGAGACCATCAGGAACGCCAGACCAATGGATCGCCTCTTTCCACAGATCGAAGTAGGAAGGCGACTCCGCAACGGGCAGCAAGGGAAGAGGCTTGCCGCGGTGATAAAACCATCCATCCTTTTCAGACAGCCCGCAGAAGGAATCGCTGGCAGGCGGAGGAGGTGAGGACGATGAGGCGGCGTTAGTATCCTCCCTCGCCTTGGTACGCAGTTCCGGGTTATCAGGCACAACCCGGTACCCCACGTCGTCAGCAGCACTGACTCCCTTAGTAGCGCCCGGCGCGGCGCCCGCCTCGCGCCCGCTCCCTCCAGGTAGTGGAGCCCCTGGCCCAGAAGGAACAACCTCCTTCAGAGGATCCTGTTCAGCACCAGCATCCGTGGCATCCGACCCCTCGATGTGTACGATCTCGGAGGCCTTCATCTTCTTGTCAACATGCTTCACCCGACCGGCAGGCTTTGAAGCAAGTGTCTTCCAGCGGTGCTGAGTAAAGGACGGTTGGCCGGGCGCCATGCCCGCGCCGGGCTGGCCTTCATCCATCCTCTCCTCGGCCCCAGAATTCTCGGCCTTGGGAGCTGCAAAAACACCGAAACAGACTCAAAAATCAAAGAAAGGCATCAAGAGAAAGCAGCCAACCAAGAACAATAACAAAAGGGGATGAGGAAATAAAAAACGACAAGAGCCAGAGAAGCAAAAATACAAAGGTCGAGACCGCACATGCAAGATCTCTCTCTCCCCACGGTCTAAGATTGAGATCTGACCCAGGCGTGAGAGGGAGAAACACCCGACGGCCAGAACCCGGGCTAGTATACCAAGTACCTGGTTGATTAGCAGTGTCAGGTGACCGGGTCTCCAGAGTCCTCGGAGACCCCTCTTCTCTGACTCTTTCTTGCTTTTGTTTCTTTGCTGAGTGTTCAGCTTCTTTTCCAGGTCTCTTCTTGTTATGCCCCAGTTTTTTTTATTTAATTTCTTCCTGCTTCTATTACGTTTCGGTTTTGCAAAGGGAGACTAATCATATTTTGAATCTTGAGCTGATTCGTTTATGATTTATTCTAGTCTTAGCATTCCCTTCGAGGAAGGAGGATTACAATGTCATCTTTCCTTTTTGTTATTTATTCATAAGTTAGTAGAAAGGTTATTAAATTCCTTTTCCTCCTTTTCTTATGACAATGTTATTTATTAAGGAAGGAGTCTCAAATTTATCTTATTTTCTTTTCTCCCTCTTTTCCTTTTTCCTTTTTCTTAGTTCATATATTTGCTCCTTTCTCCTCAAATACATTGACGCTCATTCTCTCGCTCTGCCATTCAGATGTAACTTCCATTCTCTTCCTCCCTTTGCTCTCTTCCTCTCCTCCCAAATCTTCCCATCTCTGTAAATCGAATAATCTATGGTTCTAGTTTCTGCGTTGGTGGTTCGTCTGACAATTCCGAGTTTGGGGATATCGTTCTTCATTCAAGTTCCTTGCTCCTCCTTCCGGTGTTGGTTCTTTTCGATGCGTTCGAGTGTTCGTGATTCTGAGCGAGGATTCGAGTGAAGCAGATTGTAGAGTCTACAGAGATGGCTTAGCGTCGGATGAGAGGTAAGTGGGGGATGGAATCGGGGTAGTTTGCTCACCCTCAGGGACTGCTTTTAATATCTGTTTCGTATCTGATTTCGTGTGTTGCTTGTGCGACTTCTCCGCGTTTTGTGTTGTTAATTGATTGGATAAACCCCCGAGGGTACTGATTTACCATTCTGTGAGTTTTGTGTGAGTTTGGTATGTTTTTGGATGATCTTCTGCGTTTGTTCGTTCTGAATTTCGACAGTTTCGCTCTGTCCGAACGTCTGTCCGAACTTGTAAGTTCGGACAGGTCATCGGGCGCGTTTTGTTTTTGAGGGTTTTGAAGTGTCCGAACATCGGTCCGGACTTGTAAGTTCGGACCTGACGCGAGGACGAGTCTCCGTAAAAGTTTCGAAGTGTGTCCGAACTTGCAAGGTCGGACGCAAGTTCGGACACTGTGATTTCTGTGACCTCTGATTCTCGCTCTCTCTGTCCGAACTTGCAAGGTCGGACGCAAGTTCGGACATGCCACTGTTTTGAGCATAACTTCTCTGTTTTAGCGCCGTTTTGAGTTCCGTTTGCGGGGTTGGATTCCTATCTGTGTACAAGCTTCTTATGCTGTTTATGTGCATTTCCATGCACTTAAGATCTGTTTTGTGAGCTTTTGGTTTTGGGACCTAGTTACTTTGCTTCTGAGCCTTGGATAGTCGGGTCAGGCTGTCCCGTAGCATGCTGCGCAGGAATTCCTTCTGTTTATACTCCTTAGGGTCTCCCTTTGGACGTTATTTGACCGACGGGTCTGTTAGCTGTCTCTACGGCTTCTGTTGTGGGATCTTCGGATCCATAGGACATTATGTGAGTCCTTCTGTTGTGTTAGCTGGTTACTAGTGTCCCTCTCTCTCTGTATCCGTTTCTGAAAGTCCGACTATGATTTGAAGTGACGTTCTGCTCTGCTTCTGTTTTGTACTTCCTTTCTGTCTGATTTTATTGACTCCGCCTTCTTCTCTGTTTATAAACTATTCTTCTACTTCTGTTTTGAGTGGGCTTCCTTGAGGAAGTCTCCTGCTTGCTGGGCTGTTTAGCTCACCCCTTTACTTTGCTGCAGATTGAGCTCGTGGGATCTTCTCTCTCTTGTTCCTTGTTGGAGCTTCGTTGGTTTACGTTTTGTTGACTTTGTTTACTTTGCGCGTTGGACACTTTAGAGTTGTGTAGCCTTTGGGCCTCTTTTTGTATTTGACTTATAAGTATTTAGGTCTTGTAAACTCTTTTGGTATTTATACAAGTTTGTTATTTGGTTTTGGGATTCGTTTTGCTTAGAGCCTTGCGACGTTAGGTAGTAGACTCGCGGCGTGTAACGGCCCTAACTCCTAGGCTGGTTGTGGGGTCGTTACATTTAGTGGTATCAGAGTCAGGTTTGGCTTTCTTTGGGTTTTGTGGGTGTCTGCATGCCTACGCTTCCGTGTCCTTGCCTGTTATGTGTTGTGTGCTGCCTGCTGCGTGATTTGACTGTAGTTTGCTGTATGATTTGATTGTTTCTTGGAGTCTATTGAGTGCGTCTGCTCTGTGGTTGTCCACTAACAGAGTAGCGCAGCGGAAGCGTAGTGTCTGATTGTCTATGTGCTTTCTATGCTTTAAGTCTGAATCTGAGGGAGTCGGGTCCTTTGGGAAAGGATGACCGAATGCAAGTTTCAGTGGTGAGCTTCGGTGGTGTGTTTTTGTTGTGTGAGTTGTCTTCTGTGCTGGGTGTTAGTCAGATTTGTTTGGGTTGTGTGGCATGTGGAATTGGAATAGTTTGGATGGTGTGAGAAACTAAATTGTGAGTTTGGTGGTTTTTAGTTGTGTGTTCTGATTGGGCAGTGTGCTGTGCGGAGTCACGTGTGTGACTTCTGGTGAGGATAAGTTGTGTGATAAGTTGTGACGTGGTTCAAGAGAGTTTCAGTTGTGCGATCCGGCTAGGTGTGTGCTTTAGCTCTTGGTTGGATGTGCTGTGAGTATGGCCTACGAGTTGAGTAAGGTAATGTGTTGTGATGTGAGTTCGGGTGTGCGCTTGGTCTATATGTTCTGCGTTTGTGTGTGGGTTTGGTTTGCGAGGTCTGAGTTGAGTGATGGGTGTCTAGGAGTGCTTCAGCGTGTGTTCCGGAGTGTAGGTTGTGCTTTAGTTCTGGGCGGGTCATGGTGTGAGCTTAGACTGTGAAGTTCTGCGTTTGGGTGAGAATCTTGGCTGAGAGTTTTGAGTTGGGTGATGTGAGCCAATGGGTGCTTCAGTGTGTGTTTCAGAGGGTGTGTTGAGCTTTGGTTCTGAGTGGCTTGTGGTGTGGGTTCGAGAGATTTGTTTGGTTGGTCCTTTGTAGAAGGACGTCTTCTGAGAGAGTTGAGCATTCCTTCTGTGCCTCTAGGCTGAGCTTTAGTAACCTTTCGTTATGTTCTTTTGGTTTGGCAGTCAACAACGAGTGCGAGTGCTGCCCTAATCCTTTAAGCTTTGCCTTCTGTGATCTTGTGTTTCGCTCATTCTGATAGTGAATCTGCCTGTAAGGTGGTGTGTTAGCTCGAGCGGGGTAGAGCTTTTGAGATGAGTGGTCATCTTTTCTGTGCTTCTTGAACTTTCGTGCTTAGCCGTCAGAAATCATCTGCTTTGCTTCTTCTGTCAGTGAGCCAGCTAGTAAACTCTGAGTGCTAGCTCTTTGGGGGTAGAGCCTCTGAAATGAGTGAGTGTTCTTCCTACACCTTTAGGCTAATCTTCTGTTGAGTTCCTCTGTTAGCCTGTCAGTAGTGAGTTTCAGTGTTGTGCATATGCTTCGAGTATAACCTTCTGTAACTATCTGCTTTGCTCCTTCTGTTAGTAAATCAGTCTGAGAGGTCTGTGTGATAGCTCGTGCAAGGTTGGAGCTCTGGAAGTGTAAGAGTTCTTTCCATGCCTTTGTGTTGAGCTTTTTAGTGATTTCTGTTTTGGTTCCTTCTGTCAATGAGACAGTCAGTGATTCGATAGGCTGGCCCGTGTAAAATGGAGTTTTGAGATTGTGAGTGTTCCTGTTGGTGCCCTTCCTTCTATTAGTGAGTCTGCTAGTATGCTTTGCAAGGCGGGTCTCTAAAGTGTGTGGGTGCTTCTCTTGTGCTTTGAGACTAAGTGTTGGTGACCTACTAGTGTGCTCTTCTGTCAGTCAGTTAGTAGTGAGATGATAATGTTCCAGTTCCTTCAGGCCTAGCCTTCGGTAACCTTCTGCTTCGTTCTTTTGTTAGTGTTTGAGCCAGTAGGTTCGGTGTGTTAGCATGGGTATGATTAGCGATGTGGAGTGTGTTTCCTGTGCCTTAGTCTGAGATTGTGGGGACCTTCTGGTATGTACCATGTGTGTTAGTCAGTGGTGAGTCTGGGTGTGGCTCCTGTGCTTTCAGGGTTAGTTCTTAGTTACCTTTGCTTCGTTCCTTCGGTCAGCAAGTCAGTTGTCAAGTTGGAGTGTTAGCCTGGGAGATGTAAGTGTTTCCTTCTGTACTCTAAAGTTTTGTGCATCAGTAATCTTCTTCTTGTCCTTCTGCCAGTCTATCAATTGTGGGTTGTTGTTCTGAGTGTCAACTTTCTTTGAGGGTTGACCTTTCGATCTGTGAGTTTCTTTTTGCATGCCTTAGTGATTGTAGTATTCCTGCACTTGAAGTGCATCTGCTCGTATTCCGGGTTTCGTCGAATTTCGAGGACGAAATTCTTTTTAAGGGGGGGTATAATGTTATGCCCCAGTTTTTTTTTATTTAATTTCTTCCTGCTTCTATTACGTTTTGGTTTTGCAAAGGGAGACTAATCATATTTTGAATCTTGAGTTGATTCGTTTATGATTTATTCTAGTCTTAGCATTCCCTTCGAGGAAGGAGGATTACAATGTCATCTTTCCTTTTTGTTATTTATTCATAAGTTAGTAGAAAGGTTATTAAATTCCTTTTCCTCCTTTTCTTGTGACAATGTTATTTATTAAGGAAGGAGTCTCAAATTTATCTTATTTTCTTTTCTCCCTCTTTTCCTTTTTCCTTTTTCTTAGTTCACATATATTTGCTCCTTTCTCCTCAAATACATTGACGCTCATTCTCTCGCTCTGCCATTCACGATGTAACTTCCATTCTCTTCCTCCCTTTGCTCTCTTCTCCTCAAATCTTCCCATCTCTGTAAATCGAATAATCTATGGTTCTAGTTTCTGCGTTGGTGGTTCGGGTCTGACAATTCCGAGTTTGGGGATATCGTTCTTCATTCAAGTTCCTTGCTCCTCCTTCCGGTGTTGGTTCTTTTCGATGCGTTCGAGTGTTTGTGATTCTGAGCGAGGATTCGAGTGAAGCAGATTGTAGAGTCTACAGAGATGGCTTAGCGTCGGATGAGAGGTAAGTGGGGGATGGAATCTGGGTAGTTTGCCCACCCTCGGGGACTGCTTTTAATATCTGTTTCGTATCTGATTTCGTGTGTTGCTTGTGCGACTTCTCCGCGTTTTGTGTTGTTAATTGATTGGATAAACCCCCGAGGGTACTGATTTACCATTCTGTGAGTTTTGTGTGAGTTTGGTATGTTTTTGGATGATCTTCTGCGCGTTTGTTCGTTCTGAATTTCGACAGTTTCGCTCTGTCCGAACGTCTGTCCGAACTTGTAAGTTCGGACAGGTCATCGGGCGTGTTTTGATTTTGAGGGTTTTGAAGTGTCCGAACATCGGTCCGGACTTGTAAGTTCGGACCTGACGCGAGGACGAGTCTCCGTAAAAGTTTCGAAGTGTGTCTGAACTTGCAAGGTCGGACGCAAGTTCGGACACTGTGATTTCTGTGACCTCTGATTCTCGGCCTCTGTCCGAACTTGCAAGGTCGGACGCAAGTTCGGACATGCCACTGTTTTGAGCATAACTTCTCTGTTTTAGCGCCGTTTTGAGTTCCGTTTGCGGGGTTGGATTCCCCTATCTGTGTACAAGCTTCTTATGCTGTTTATGTGCATTTCCATGCACTTAAGATCTATTTTGTGAGCTTTTGGTTTTGGGACCTAGTTACTTTGCTTCTGAGCCTTGGATAGTCGGGTCAGGCTGTCCCGTAGCATGCTGCGCAGGAATTCCTTCTGTTTATACTCCTTAGGGTCTCCCTTTGGACGTTATTTGACCGACGGGTCTGTTAGCTGTCTCTACGGCTTCTGTTGTGGGATCTTCGGATCCATAGGACATTATGTGAGTCCTTCTGTTGTGTTAGCTGGTTACTAGTGTCCCTCTCTTCTGTATCCGTTTCTGAAAGTCCGACTATGATTTGAAGTGACGTTCTGCTCTGCTTCTGTTTTGTACTTCCTTTATGTCTGATTTTATTGACTCCGCCTTCTTCTCTGTTTATAAACTATTCTTCTACTTCTGTTTTGAGTGGGCTTCCTTGAGGAAGTCTCCTGCTTGCTGGGCTGTTTAGCTCACCCCTTTACTTTGTTGCAGATTGAGCTCGTGGGATCTTCTCTCTCTTGTCCCTTGCTGGAGCTTCAGTTGTTTACGTTTTGTTGACTTTGTTTCCTTTGCGCGTTGGACGCTTTAGAGTTGTGTAGCCTTCGGGCCTCTCTTTGTATTTGACTTATAAGTATTTAGGTCTTGTAAACTCTTTTGGTATTTATACAAGTTTGTTATTTGGTTTTGGGATTCGTTTTGCTTAGAGCCTTGCGACGTTAGGTAGTAGACTCGCGGCGTGTAACGGCCCTAACTCCTAGGCTGGTTGTGGGGTCGTTACACTTCTGGCCAACAGGAACCACCTCCTCTTCGCGAAGAGCCGTTTTCTCCATAACGTCCAGGGTGGCATAGTAGTCCACCTTCCCGTCCCCCGTCTTGAAAGACACCAGCTGCCAACTGTGGTAGGGGCCCACCTTTGCCCCGAGTTGAGGAAAATCTGCGACAAGAAGAAAAGCATGAGTAACACAAGAAGCCGAGGCAAAACAAAAGCAAGTAAGAAATAGAGGGCGAAAGCTCTTACTCTCGGAGTGCGTAAGCGCGGCCAGACGCGCGCTGGTGAAAAACTCCTCCACACTTGGATGACGATCGCTCACCGCCCTCAGAACCCATGACATCGGGAGCTCCGATTTGGGTGACGTGGGGCAGTACAGGGAGCCCTTGATAATCGAAGGGCAATAGGCAACCCCAAGGTATCGCCCGGGAGGCGGGACGATGACAAACCATCACGCATTCCAACGTTGGGCAAGCTTCTTATACTCGAAAAGTGAGTACCCAGACCGGTCGGATATGGTCAAGTTGCCAGAATCGACCCTGCTGGTGAAGAACTGGACAAAATCTGTAGCGAGAGCGCAACCCCAGCCTCGACGCAGAGAGCAACATAGGCGTGGAGTTGACATACAGCCTTCGGATGAAGCTGAGCAAGCGTGCAACAGTGGCGAATCAGAAACCCCATCACGAACGGGTGGGGAGGAACCGTCATTCCCCGCAGAAAGAAGTCGGCGTACACGACGTAGCCGCGGCTGAAATCGTCGAGGGGATGCGAATCGTCAGAAGGAAGAAAAATCTGAGTCCCAGTAGGAACTTCCACCTTCACGAGAAGAGAATCGAGAGCCTTAACGTCCAAAATGCTAGGTAACGGCTCCCGATTCTTGGAGTAAGGAGATTTAGGCTTCAAGAAGGATGAGCGGAACTTCCCCCCAATTTGGAAGTGAAAGCCGTTTTAGAACTGGAAGACGCCATTGGAGCAGAGAAAGTATGGAAGCAGGGTAATCGGAGAAGACGAAGTAAAGCGAAGAGAGAGCACGAAAACTAGCAAAGCGCAAGAGAAAGCACGAAAATTTGTGAAGCGCAAAAGACTGGAGGAGAGAGAAGGCGTTACCCTCCCAAAGCCTTTTAAAAAGCGGTAAAATAATTTCGGAAATATTTAAAATATAAAAACAAACAAAAAAGCACTTTTTGTAGGAAAAGTGCAGAGACTCTACACATTCTGCAGTGACGGCTGGCGTGCGCAAGACGATAAAAATTCCGCAACGGCTACTCCGTACAAGCACAGATGCGAGTGTGGCACAAGTGGCACGCGCAACGCACGGACCGCAAGAAGTTCCCCCTTTTCTTCCGAAACAAAAAAGGCAGAACTTGTGGGACTGGGAGAGGGAGATAGGGAGAAGGCAAAGCTCAACGCAAACGCAAAATTTTTTCAAGTTCTAAGTTCTTCGTTAAAACGCCCAAAGTAGAACTTGTGGGATTGATGAAGAGGGGAAAATATGTCCAGAAGCCCTAAAGAAAGAGTAATAGCCCAGTAGAG
Source organism: Limonium bicolor (assembly GCA_023374045.1). Classification (NCBI taxonomy): domain Eukaryota; kingdom Viridiplantae; phylum Streptophyta; class Magnoliopsida; order Caryophyllales; family Plumbaginaceae; genus Limonium; species Limonium bicolor. Next base: position 497,290,959 of record CM041776.1, read on the forward strand.
CAAAAGGAAAGGGAAGAGAAAAGCCAAGACAACAACCGGGTGTACCTGTCTAGGCACAGAAGACCCCAAATGAATCACAAGCAGTGACCGGTCGCTTCGACCGGTCGCCAGAAACCATCAAACGTAGCATAGAAAGTGACTGGTCGCCTGTGACCGGTCACCAAAAGCATCGCTACGACCGGTCGTTTATGACCAGTCGCCAGGAATGCTAAATGTAGTGTAAGAAGCAACCGGTCACCTGTGACCGGTCGCTAAACACGCCAAGTACAGCACAAGCACCGACCGGTCGTCTGTGACCGGTCGGTAGGAGAACAAAGCAAGTATAGGTAGCGAACGAAAGTGGGGAGTTAGGGTAAGATATTTAGTAGATATTTTGTAGGCCTATCAAGATATTTTGCGCCAGGCTGGCACAATGTGATAGGCCAGAAAGCTTGTGAGAAACACTATAAATAGGGGTTCACCCCCCTTAATAAGGACACGATATACTTGAGAATTCTCACTATTGCATTATTGTTACGAATCCCTCTCTCTCTACAGCTCCCTTTACTCGGTAACAAGGTAACTTGATAGAGCTCGAAGAACTTGATGATAGATTAGGAACCCGACTAGTGAATTGGACAGAAGATTGTTTCGGAACTTAGGGGAATACCATTTCAGTCTACTAGGTGGACTTTGACTATCCGAAAAGAAATTAACGAAACTACACATCATGAGTCTAAGCATGAACATAAACTCAACCCTAGTAGTCATCACTAGAGATTCTTGGACAAGCCTGAAAGGGAAGTCAGCTAAGGTCAACGATGTCCCGTAGGATGGTTGCCTATCCAGTGACAACTAAAGCATCCATTTGTGTGGAGTGCATAAAGAGAGGCCAACCTTGGCCAATAAGTAGGAGACCCGCGATGATAGTCCGGGGATGAAGTCAAGCTTAGAGACCTAAAAATTATTTCTAAAAACTAAAGATAAAACATGCAAAAAGGGAAAACCTGCGGTAGATGATAATTCATCCTTATTGGCAAAAAGTAAAAAAAAAAACAGAAAGGGGTGGATTTCGAATATGACAACCAAAAATCGACATGTAACTCTGGATCTGCACCAGATCTAGACATAGCAAGTTTAAGAGAGCTGAATCTAAGAAGCCGGCCGAGCGGCGAAGGCGGCGGGGATGAGAAGGGGCGACGATGAGGCGGTGAGGCGGGGAAGAGGTGCCGGCCGAATGACGAAAAGGGTGGAGCAAGGTTGAAGGTGAGGTAGACCCACTTCTGACTTAACACCAAAAGCATAAAAAATTGTGCTCAACTTGAAGCTCTTGACGAGATATACGCGTTGATAGCAAAAACTAAATTATTTGAGAAAGATTTAAGAGAATTTGGGAGGATGAAGACAGTGGTGGACCCAGAAGTTTTGTTAGGGGGTGCAGAATTTTTTTTGACACTATCATTCTTTAAAACATTATTATTTTGTACTTTTTCAAAATTTTACAAATTTTCAAAGTTTCGGGGAGGGGGGGGGGGGTGTGCCTCTCCCCTTTGGATCCGCCTCTGGATGAAGATAGGAAATGAGCTAAAAAAAGTAAAGGAAAAGGAGGAAGGGGGAAGAGAGAGGAGATAACTTTCTCTCTCTCTCCCCTTCTCGGACAGTGAGCACCTGTGTTTAGGGATGACAATGGGTGACGGATGCACGTTTCACCCGACCCCGACCCGCTAAAATGGGTGAAACCCCCAAAAAATGGGTGAAACGAGCGTGGGTGACGGGTCGGCTCGGGTGAACATTTTTCACCCGGTCACCTGACCCATTACCCGTATGTATTATATTAAATAAAAAATATACTTAGCCCTTTTTTGTTGAGATAGTTTGAAGATATTTTGGTTAATGCTCTATGTTTTGAGTATGTTATTGAACAAATATGAATGTATTGTTTTTTTTTTAAAAAAACTAAGCTTATATAAGGTTTAAGAACTAAAAATACTTGCTAGAAGAAAAAAAACAAAAACAGATAACAAGTTTACCTGTTTCACCCGCGGGTGATGGATGAAATGAGTGACCGATGATAAAGTTGCAGGTGATGAGTCGGGTCAAATGGTACAAGTAAAAAACTAGTGACATGTCGGGTGAAGTATCTCAGCCCGACCCGGTACCATCCCAACCTATGTTTGAAGGGAGAAAGAAAGCTTAGCCTATTGCAATTGTGCCTGTGTAATCAGATATAATTTGTTTCTCTATAAAACAATGGTCAAGTCAGCGGACCACTTATGCTCCCGTGGACGAGAAGAGTCAATTCATTCAGTCTTCTAACTCCCAACTACCCGCGTCCCCCATTACAAACGCAGCTGATTCTTCTTCCACATCGGGGACCACCACTGGAAAACTTTCCTACTACACCCGCACGGGAAGTCAAGCTCGTAGAAATATCCCTATTTTTGGGCTGGCGATTTTTGACCCATTCCATACGGCGATGGTAGCAATATTACTTCATTCATTACGCAGAGTGTCCTAGTTTTCCATTTTAGCAGACTAGCGGATATTATTATCTATCAGATTAGATACTGGACATATATCTTCTTTTTTAATATTGAAGAAAAAGATATTCGAGCTATATATAGTCATATACTACTGCAATGGATATGGCTTTGTATATCCAACACTACCATCTTTTTAAACAAGTTTCTTGCCCTGCCCACCTATGAATAAGTTCAGCATTGTATCTGCTCAAAAATAAGGTTTGGTTTTGTAAGCAATTTTTTACTATCTTCATCTGCAATTGTAAATCGTTTTATACTATAAATCTAATTTAGTAGTACTTCTTCGATTTGCAATTTTGACTACTGGAGTACCTAAACAGAATGACTTACCCAGACCACCGAGTGAGGCAGATATAGGGGTCGGATCATTATCACTTCATCACACCGCGGGGATCAATCATCCACCACCGCACAACAGAACAAACAATTTCAACCTGGAAGAAGAAAAATGATGACACAACTACTACCACGACAGAAGTGTTTTGCATTACTGTTGGTCGTCTTCTTCCTCTATTCCAACCTCAATCACTCCCTAGCTGATGCGCCATCCACCAAAGGCTACCGTTGCTCCACCAACTCAACCGCCAATTCCACTTCCTACCCATGTCAAACCTATGTCTTCTACACTGCATCCTCCCCGAACTTCCTCGACCTAGCATCAATCGGGGACCTCTTTTCAGTTAGCCGACTAATGATCTCTCACCCTAGCAACATCTCCAACCCATCATCCCCACTTCTTCCAGACCAATCCCTCTTTATCCCAATCTCCTGCGGGTGCAACTTCACCCCGAATTTAACATATTCCATCTCCTACGCTAATTTAACTTACCGTATACAGAGTGGCGATACTTTCTGGGGCGTCTCCACCCAATCCTACGGCAATCTCACCACTTACCAGTCTGTTGAAGCTGTCAATCCTCAGCTTAACCCCAACGCGCTCGATATCGGGCAGGATGTCATCTTCCCAGTCTTCTGTAAGTGCCCCAACCAAACCCAGATCGGTAGCGGCGTCCAATTCTTGATTTCGTACGTTATCCAGCCGGGTGATAGCTTAGCCTCCGTGGCGGCGAAGCTTGGGTCGAGTAGAAATGAAATTGTTAGTGTTAACGGGAGTAATATCCAGGATTATGATACTGTGTTCGTGCCCGTTTCGAAGCTACCGACGCTTAGACAACCTATTATTTCTCCTCAGAATGCGACTTCTTCTCCCGGGAGGAAAGTGAACAAGGCGGCTGTGATTGGTCTGGCTATTGGGTTGGGTGTTTGTGTGATTCTCCTAGGGTTGGTTTGCTTGTTGTTGGTGTATACGCTGTTGTTTAGTAAGAGAAGGGGAGATGAAGCGAAAGAGATGGGTAAAGTGGGGAAGGGTTCGGGTAAGGAAAGTGGTGGTCCTGATATTGTTGCTAAGGAGTCGTACAAGAGTTTGGGGATGAATTTCATGGCGGATGTGTCTGAGACTTTGGACAAGTATAGAGTGTTTGAGATTGATGATTTGAATAAAGCAACTGAGGGTTTTGATGACAAGTATTTGATTGAAGGATCTGTTTATAAATGCTCTATTGATGGACAACTCCTTGCTGTCAAGAAGATGCAGTGGAATGCCTTTGAGGAGCTCAAAATTTTGCAGAAGGTACTATTACAACTCCTCGCTGGAACTCGATTTACAGATTGCTTCTCCCTGTTTATGTCTGCATCAGTCACTATATGTGGATCCACTTACATGGCCCTGGATATTCACAGAGCTTTTCTTGATGGCTTCTTTTTTGCGTTTCTAACATGATTTAACTTGGCTATGATTCTGGATGAGAAACATGATTTAACTTGGCTATGATTCTGGATGAGAAACATGATGACGAAAAATTTGCTGATGTGCCGATGCTTGTTTGTTGCTATAGTAATGCCATTATATATATTGGTCTATGCACTAGGATCTTGGGTTCAAATCAGATTTAGACATTAGGAATAGATACTGCTATCGTACTGTTATATCTATCTTGTTTCAGTTTTAATAGTATATCCGTGTGGCTAAAGTCATTTTCTTCTACACATATTTAGGTGAATCATGGGAGCCTTGTCAAACTGGAAGGCTTCTGCATTGACCCCGAGGATGCGAGCTGTTACCTCCACGCACCATCGATGAAAGTCATCGGAATGGATCACTCCAGTTCTTGGCTTTCATGATGACAACAAAGGAACCTCCTGAACTGGAAGAAGAGGCTGGGAATCGCAATAGACATTGCCAGTGGTCTCCAGTACATCCACGAGCACACAAGGCCGCAGGTTGTCCACAAGGACATAAAGAGCAGCAATATCCTCTTGGATGGCGACTTCAGAGCCAAGATTGCGGATTTCGGGCTTGCAAAATCTGGCTGCAACGCGATGACGTGCATATTGTCGGACACAGGGGTACATGCCCCAGAGTTATTGGGCGATGGGATTGTATCGACCAAGATGGATGTGTTCTCCTTTGGGGTGGTCCTGCTTGAGCTGGGTTTAGTGGGAAGGGAGCCATCAGCAGGGATGGAAACAGCCTCTGTGGATCAGTGCGCAGAGAGTTGCTGTGGACAGTGGATGATTAGATGAACGAAGGGAATGAGACGGAAATGATGAGGTTGAAGGACTGGATGGACCAGTCATTGGTAGAGGATTCGAGTTGTACGATGGAGAGTGTTATGACCGTAATGGAGTTGGCGGTTGCTTGTGTGAACAGAGACCCGAATAAGCGGCCTGGTTGAGTAGAAATTGTGTATGGTTTGAGTAAGTGTGATGATGCGTTTGTTGACATCACTGCCAAAGGTCAGTAGCGGGATGGAGAAAATTGACTAGCAATCACACGAGCGGGCTAGTTTCTGCTCTCAGCCCCAATGCGTTACCTTAATGATTTTTGTTGTTATAGGAAGTGTTTAGGGAGTAAGTGTGTAGATTGATTTTTTGTCGATTCTTCTTTGTTGTGGCGTCCCTTTTTACCTGTAGCAATACGAGCTGTATAATAACTAGTTAAGCGTATGCATTCTGGGAAGCTATGAGTTTACTATAACAACAGGACGCTTTGGTGACAGTTTTTGGAGGCTGTCCAGATGTGGTTGTATCTATTATCCCTGTTGAATGAGTTCAACATAAATATCAGACAATCAATAATGTACATGAATTACGACAAGAGATCGGTTGTCTCCCTATCTCGTGTCTATCTGTAATTTCTCTTACCCTCATTTACAACACGTTATCAGCACGAGTCTCTACAAAAAAAAAAAAAAACTGTATAAACCAGTCGATATGAAGATATTCAAATCGGAAGAGGAAGTGCTCATTTAAGGAAGTTGTAATTTATAGTTACAAAATTACTAAATACTCTCATTTGTTGTTTGGCGACAGAATACAGCTATGCTCTAGCATCCCAAAAAACCGATTTTTTAAGATTACGTTTACACCAACATTCCCTATACCACCAACCATAAAACCACTATATGAGCAACAAAAATACCGAAACATTTTTAGGGTTTGTAATCAAGCATGTAAACCCTAAACCATAAACCCCTTTATATAAGCAATGAATATAACGATATACAACCGTTGGCCAATATTTTTATTAGCTATGCATGGGCATACATTTTATGGATACATGGCTTACATATCTTACTGTATATGGCAACAATTTTTTTGTATATAAAAGCTTAAACTAATAAATAAAAGATTGTTTGTCGTACATATACCCGAACATGTTAGTCAGCATAGATCTTAAATACTACCATAGGAAAGCTAAAACAATGAAACCTATTTTAGGGTTTAGTGAAGGGTTTAATGGTTGTTACCCACAACCTTTAAAATGTTCGTTCAATGACGACATTATAAAATATAAAACGAGTTAAAAAATGATTCTCCTACACCACATACCCAAAAAACCACCATAGGAAAGTTTTTGTTCATAAACGTTAAGATTCACTTAAATTTATTACTAACAATTATTTATATACTAAGATAGTTTTTTTATATGATGGTTGTTATTTATATATAATCATGGCTAATATTATGTATACCCATGGCATATATTATTTATATCAATAGCGTATATTGTTGCCTTATAATAAAGGCAAATCGGGTGCCTATATCTAATCCTGTACCTGTCTACTCCCATCTTTCAAAGACGATTCACCCGCGCCGTCATCACCAACAACCTTTCTAGTTGATTAGTTGAATGTTAGTGGAAGTGATTGGGATCGCTCCACTCTGGAGAAGTCTTGTCGTTGATCTGGAGCATTGCTGGAGAAGTGAGAGTATACGCTTCATCATTCCACTATGACCAATAATGAGGTTTTATAATTTCTTCTCTTCCGTTAAATAAATTACTTATGACTTTATGTTTAAAAACAAAGAAGATATATAATTGTTTAATAATGATTGGTTTTTATTATTATGAAAAATTAATAATCACGTGAGGCATCGTGTCAGAATTCAATAATTCAATATCACGTGAGGCATCGTGTCAGTTCTTTTTACTGTTAATTTTTATTTTTCGTTGTTTAATTTATTCAGTCTCGTTTTTATTTATTTGTGAAGTATAACGCGAGGCATCGTGCCAGAAAAATAATCACGTGAGGCATCGTGCCAGAAAAATAATCACGTCAGACATCGTGTTAGAAAAAATAATCACGTGAGGCATCGTGCCAGAAAAATAATCACATGAGACATCGTGCCAAAAAAATAATCACGTGAGGCATAGTGCCAGAAAAAATAATCACGTGAGGCATCGTGCCAGAAAAAAAAATCACGTGAGGCATCATTCTGTTAATTTTTATTCTGCGTTGTTTAATTCATCCAGTTTTCATTTTTATTTATTTGTAGTATAATGTGAGGCATCGTGCCAGCTATAATTGAAATACCCCGAACTTAAATATAGGGATTAAAATTACTCTAATACGTATTTAAGGGCCTAATGGTACCTAATTAATACCGGTAAGGAAAAATAATCCAAAGAATAAATAAACGTTTAAAAAGCGGAAAACGCTAAATAAGCGTTAAATAACCATAGGAGTATGAGACCTCGGTTAGCGTATTATATGGATCTGAAGGTTAATAAGACCTAAATAATAATGGGAACAACTCCCGAAGAAAACGGATCCAAATAATGTATAAAACACTAATAGAGCTTTAAAACGCACGTTTCTCGAGAAAACCCGAAAACGTGATTTTAAGTGGTCAAACGAACCCGTAAAAAATTATATAGTCATTAAATAAATATTTAAGCATTTATGGAAGCTTAATAACCAATAAAAGTAAAGAAACGAGAAAATTCCGGAAAACGGGCCCGGTTAGGGAATAGTACCTAAACCGGGTAAAATAACGAGCGTTTTTCTGTAAAAGATGAAAAACGCTCCAGCTAGTTAACAGTGGGGCCGGTTTAATGGGTATAAACAGCCCTCTCTCACACGCACACAAGTAACAAATAAGTAAATCAAAAAGCAAAAAAGCAAAACAAATAGAAAAGATACTCTCTCACCTCACTTTTCTATTCTCTCTCTCTCCCATTCCCTCCTGCCTCCTCATCGTACTCCCTCTCTTTCTTCCTCCTTGTGGCTGCGATTTTCGAGAGCTTCAAGAAGCTTTAATGGCTTCCCTCCTTCAACCTCATGCTCTACCTCCATGTAGCTCCAAACTCAAAATAATTACATATTTGAACTCCCCTCATTCTCCTCTACATTTCCCTCTTTTCAAAACGAAAAGGATGAGTTTCATCTCCATGGGTTTTCCCCATTTGAAGAGAAAAGCACACCATTATGGAGCTTGGAGTCTCCTCTTTTCCAACAAGGTAAGAATCTCCATGAAAGACCTCACTTTTCTCCATCTCTTGGGTATAACCGATTTTTCCTCTCTCTCTCTCACCTTGTTTTTCCTCCTTTGTTTTGGAGCTTTGTTTCAACCCTCAAATGGTGGTGAGAACACCTTCTTGAACCAAGGGCTAAAACCCCTCCTAAAAGCTTCAAAAGGTAAACCCTAAAATTTGGTTTAAAACATCTCAATGAGTTTAGGATAAATCTAAGGTTAGTATATTATACTTTTTTGTATGCTTTGGGTGATGGGAATAGAGTTTGGCAACTCCATCCCCACAAAATCGAATTGTACAAGGAAAGAAGAGGAGAAGTGGAAAGGAATGAAGGAATTGTTAAGCTCAAGGTAAGGGCTATCTACTAATGTTAAATTTAGTGCATTAGTAATGGGAATGGGTAAACCAATCTAAGGAACCCAACTAAGTATTAGTAATGTAATTGTGGAAGTTTGAGTAATTGTGCAATAGTATGTGAATTGTAGGCCTTGGAGCCAAATGGTTTGTGTATGAGTATTAGTATTGATGTTTGATGGAGTATTGGTGTTTGGGATGGCTTTATATATTTGCTCAATTGCTGGTAGAAACCCTTGTGGTTTGCTAGATTAGGAATGAGTTTGATGAAAAAGTGCATATGTGGAAAGTAAGAAATGTAGAGGAACTATGGCAAAATTTTGGTAGGAATAGTACATGTATGGATGACTTGGTGAATGGGAAAACCAAGGTGAGTATTGGAGTTAGTAGAGATGTTAATGACTATGGAGTAGTAGTTTGGTAAGAGAATGAAAGGATATAAAATCTGTAGCAAGAATTTTGAATGGCATTGAGAAACTAGGAGGATTTATGTATTTGACCTTGGGGAGTGAGTGCTGGACTTGAAGAGGAGAGGCAATGCATTGTAGGCATTGGAATGGCATTAGGAGAGGAAATTATGTATGGAGAGGTGGGAACCAAAATCTGTAGCAAGGAGGTATTAAATTGCATTGTAGAACTAAGAAGAAATAGTGTGCAAGATTTGGTAAGAGGAGAGTTGGACTTGGGTATAGGTAATGTAATGGCTTGGAAATGTATTTGGATGCTAGTAACGGTATTGGTAGTAGGAGTATGGATATGAGCATTGAGCTTTAAAATCTGTAGCATAAGTGTAACAAAACTGTTACAAGTGTGAAAGAGAAGTAAGGGAATTGTGCAAGTTGTTTGATGGATTTAGCAATGGATTTGGTGGATGAATTAAGGTGATTTAGAATGTTTAAATAGTACTAAAACATGTTAGGATGTATGTAGGAAGATTGGGGAAGCAATGGGTGAAATTGGGAAAAGAAAATAAAGACTGTAGCAAGGTTCTGCTACCGTCCGACCCAGAGTCTGGGTCGGACAGTGGGTCGGACGGGGCTTAGACAACGGCAGTAAACCTAACTTTCTGGAAGGGTCCGAGCCAGAGCCGTGGATCGGACGTGGGTCGGACAGGCAAAAAAAAAATCAAGGACGAAGTTACTGACTTCGTCCGACCCAGAGTCTGAGTCGGACAGTGGGTCGGACGGAGTCTGGACCACAGGACCGAAACTTACTGGAACGGTCCGACCCATAGGTTGGGTCGGACGGTGGGTCGGACGGCCCCAACTTATAAAAAAAAAAAAAGAAAAATAATAATAATAATAGTAATATAGTAATCATATGTATGTACCTATATAGATATGTACATATATGTGGGACTTAAAATACACCATTAATGTAACACTAATTGGTAAAAAATAAGTAATGTAAATGGGAAACAAGTAAGAGGATTAGTTAAGAAGTGGGAAGTATAAGAACGTTGAGTTAAACCAAAGCAATGGGATAACGGGGTAAGCACGGGAGTAGTAGCTATGAATGTATTGTAAGCTTAGAATTGATTGAACCATTTGGCATTAGTCATTGGTTCGAGACTAAGACTCGAGGAACAAATAAGGAACTATGGAGCAAGGGAACACCCGATAAAGTAAACCAACGGTGAAGGTATGATTTCTTCATGCCCTGTATCCTAATCTGGTTACCCCTGATTTGTGTGCTTAATTGACCACCTAATAAGAAAATGCATGAATCGGATTATATTGCACTTACTTGTGCTTGTTTACATTGTTCTCGATATTTGTCTGAACAATAGTTTGTATAATTCATGAAATATATGAATGTTTATGATGTGTAATTGTACCTTATAGTGCACTTGTATATTGTATTGTATTTATATGGATGTGTATATGAATAATGTATTTGTGTATGTGGCTTGTATGAATGACTTCTGCTAATTCCTAACTACCTAACTCCTAACTTAAGTGAGTAAACTGAAATGAGTAGAAGTCCGATATAGCTTCGGCCACGCATGAGGATGCGGAGTCACAAGAGGTTGGCTGCAATTCCTGACTCTTAAACTGGTCCACGGCCCAAATCCCTTAAATGGGTAGCATCCTGGATTGGTGAGTCAAGTAAATCCCGGAGGTGGGACGGAGTAGTCCCCAGGGCCGGAGGTCCCGACGACTTAACATGAGTAAGAGTAAGAGTAAGTATGTATGTATGAGTATGAGTATGTATGCGTATGTATGAAGTAACGAGTAAAAGAGTAATCTCCACCCGATTAACCCGGGTGGACCAATGAAGCTAACAAGAACTGTACTTTGTGTATGTAATGAGTATGTGTATTCGGAGGAAGGTAAGTATGTGTTGGATGTTTATATTGTATTCTGATATGTAATGAAGTGTATGTATGTGTGTATGCCTTGCGTAATGTATTGTAATATTATGTATAAGAGCATGTATGCATGTATGTTTGAATGAAATCAACCGCATGTATTCGACCAAGTGGTCGGCGTACCCTCACTAGTACGCGGGGTATGCGGTTATCATGCGCAGCGAAAGCTGACCCCCTAGGGGGAACGTTTTTAGTGTGCAGGTACCCGAAGCGGATGTGGTCAAGGTAAGAGACCGGCGGCACACCCTTGTACTTAGAAAGTAAGTAGTTGTGAGGAATGGGTAGATGTACTCTTAGTGAGTATGTATGACTGGAAGAGATATAATTGTACAAGGATCCTAGTAGACTCGGTTAAGTATATTGTATTGCATGGATTATGGAGGAGTAAGTATTGAATGGAGCATTGTTGTATTTGATTGATGAATGGAGTATGTAATATAGATGTGTAGTACTCGGGATTCCAGTCCATCAGACCGATGCTGTATGTAGAAGTAGTAGCCTTGTTAGTCATGTGGGTGACTAACGGCATTGTATCACCCACTGTATGTAAGTATGTATCCGCTGCGTGTATCTGATGTGTAAGGAGATTGGACGGTAAGCACAACACTAATGGTAGGGGTGTTACAAAAAGTGGTATCAGAGTGAAGTATCGCTCTGATGACTGGAAATACCGAGTTTAGGAATACCGAGTTAGGAATTAGAAGCTTAGGGCTAAGGGCTGAGTGTTAGCATTAGAGATATGCTAGTTAGGAACTACCGGTGAGTACCGGATACCTACAATACCAGTCCCGCCCGCCGCGAACCCCATTGTATAACTTGGGAAAAGACGCCAGGGAGAAGAGGAGCCTTCTCATCCTCGGGGAAAACCCGACCTGGCAGTTGTGAAATAATCACACGGTAAACAAGAACCGACACGTAGGAGATGCCGAGAACTGGAAGTCCCGGAGATGGATCCCGGTTGGACAACAATGCCCGCACTTAATGGCGGAAGAATGAGAACTCCAACCATAAGAAGACTACAACATGCAACAGCATGGGGCGACGTGCTTAGCAGTCGCGAAACCTAGCTAGTCAACCAACAGCAGGACAGAAGCACTAACCGTGCAACGAAATGAAAAAGGGAGTAGCAACGGAACCCGAGACACAAGTCTACGGGATAGTAATACTTGAATAATACCACCAACGGTATGCTAGCCGACTAAGGACATAGTCGGAAGCGGTTAACTCCAGAATTACGACGCCATTAAGGTTGCAATACCTGGCCAATATAGCTCATACAACTACGAGAACAACCATGAGATATAATCCAATAGGACTACAAGAGTAGTGCCTAAACAAGGAAGGCTCAGTGACCACCACAAATGTGTGGGAACGAGCCATAAGGAACGACACTAAACCAAATAGAGTGGGAATCTCCCAGGATTGGAGGAGTATTCAGATCTACGACAGTCATGTCTAGACCACCAAGAAGCTACCTAAAGGATCGAGCATACCAATTGTAGATCAATAAGATCAAAGGACGAGTCGACAAGACTACCAAATGCAAGCGGAAACCCTACCAAGATTGGTATAGGATTACCCAAAAACCATTAGTACCACGCACTTGCCACGACAAGTGCAGTAAGGACAGAGATACGTAAAGAAACTCTAACACACCACATGTACATAGTAATGTACCGTGACTACAATGAAGCAACTATGGGATCACAAATCCTGAAACTGAAGGAATGGAACCTTGGAAAGGCCTAACGGCCCGACCACTGTATTTAGTACATACAAGTCAGCGAGGAACTAGACTTGGTCGAGACCTCAAACATGGCGATGCCACGAGAAACTGCCTTTAACACCGAACCATAATTTTAAAACCCAAAATTTTTCTTTCAAGACCACGACCTTTCATTAAAACCTTGAATTTTAAACCAAGCCAACCGAATTACGGTGAGTATCAAAGAATGATACAAGAGGAGTTGGCAACAGAATACTTCACCTAGGCGTGTGACGAACACTACGAGTGTACCCATTACGGGATGTGGGACAACCGCACTCCGAAGGAGCTTGCGGGCCTGACACGTAGTCGGGTAAGTGGTAACGTATCAACATGGTACCCCATGTATGTATACATGTAGTGTGCGAAACACGGGAAGTAGTCAACTCCGTTCTACGGACCATGAGTGAATTTAAACCAGAACAACTGGACACCATAGACAATCAAGGAGAAGGTGTTATACCCAAAATTTTGACCCCCCTGGCTAGGGTCTACGAGGTACTGGTGTTGTGAGAGGCATTTTAATCAAGCAGTGAGGAATCCCGGCTCGATCGGCGCGTTTCATGGCATGGGGAGCAGCTTCGTCACTTTCAGGGGGCGTTTTGGTAATCTTTAAAGGCTCCTAAGACCTCCTTTGAGCTTTCTCTCTCCTCCAAAGGATGCCCAAATCAACTTGAAAGGCTTTGATATTTTAACCCATGATAGAGGATGACATTCTAAGCATAATGGCGTTGGAATTTTGATTTTTCGAATTTCCAATAATTTTCTAGCAATTTCTGACTGAATCTGACGAGAAATTCAATTTAAAATATTCCAACATTAAAAAAATTCGGTTCCACCTCAGAAAATTTGTAATATCCATCCTTGACATGTGGTTAAAATTTCACAGCAAAATTCATTTGGGAAGTCACTTAATTAAAATATCAAAAAATCTTACTTTTACTAGATTTTCTTTATCTTTAAGAAAGTCTATATAAGGGGATAGGTTTTTGGATAAAAGGAGAACCTCATATGCTCAAGAACCCTAGAGAGTCAGAATACACAGCCTCCTCTCTCTCTCTCACGTTTTCCAACACCCCAACGGCCACCCAAATCATACCGAAAATCCCCCGAAATCACCATCTAAACACGTTTTCCAATTCCCAAAGCACCAATAATCATCAAAACCCCACAAAACACCTCCAAAACGTGAAGAACAGCAAGAACAACCAACAACCAGAAGCTTGGGTCGAAATCCTCTCGGGTCTGCCATCAACGGAGCACTCGACGAATCCCGGTGTGAAGAAACGTTGTGAATCCGAAGGTAAACAGGTAGAAACTCCACTTCCCCAATTCACCACGGTATTATCTGTCTTGCCTCAAAATTTGGGCTCAAACTAACCTTCGTACGCTTCTGTATTGCTGTTTATTCAAGCTTCTGTCCAATAACTTGTTTACCAAGTTTCGTGCATAATTCGAATTCAAATTGAGAACTTTCGACCACTAACGTATTGTACATCTTTCAGGCTACGCACCCATAAAATTTGAGCCGAAAACACCTTCGGGAACAGCCTCAAAGCCGTCGTCCGAGGGCTGTCCGCACCCACGGACGTCATGTCCGGGGTCCCGGACTCCCTGTCCGTAAGCTCGGACACCCATGGACGGCGACGGGTTTTTTAAAATTTAAAAATTAGGTTTTTTAATAGTGTCCGGGCCCACGGACAGTCTGTCCGAGGCCCCGGACTTTACAATTTTCTGTTTTCTGTTTAATTCGACTTTTATTGTTATGTAGGTTAACTGGGGTCCGTGGCTTCGGACATTAGGTCCGTGGCTACGGACGGAAATAAAATTTGACCTAATTCTGCCTCCGAAACCCTAGTTTAGGTATTTTAATTTCCACTTTAATTTTCTGTCAAAAAATGCTAAAAAACACAAAAAAACAGAAGCGCGCACCTAGGTTAAAAAGCAACTTTGTAGAAAGCCGTAATTAAACCAAGTAGAGGAAAAACGACCTAGGAGGGTAATGAAAGTAATTGAACCCTAATAAGTCGAATATCAAGCCCCCGAACCCGAACTCTCCTTTCCTAATTTGATCTAGGTTAAAATTAGGTGGCGACTCATAATAGGTTCCAGTGAGCTAGCTTAGGTTTTAATAATTATTGTTTTACGACATAGTTATTAATCTTAGGTTATAGGTGGACCTAAAACCCGATTAGATCCTAATCAGCTTTAATCCACATAGGATAGGGTTTAAAATCGAGGCTCACAGACTGGCGACTCTGCTGGGGATAAATTCTTAATTTTAACTTGTTTAATTTTAAGAAAGAGGGCTTAACTCGAAAAATTGTTTTATTATGGCTTTATTACTTTGTTTGTTTACTTTGTGCGCACTTTAAATTTTGCACCCTTGCATCATATGAGCGAGGGTCCACACAAACCAGTTTCACCCCCGGGACCCATTAGGGTCCCCTGTCAGGGACTCACACCTTTTAGGTGATGTGAATAAGCGGGGGAAAAGAGGAGGGTGTCGTCTAACCACACCCCTTAATACCTGGGCCTTAGCCCCAAGCGTTTTCCTGGCAGTGTCCTTACCTAGCCCTTGTTTGGTCAGTCAAAGACCCGACCGTAGACGCACACCTTCAGGTGATGTGAAAAAGTGGGGAAGCCCAAAGAGAATAGCGTGCAAGCCCTATTCCTTTGTGGCGACCTGGGCCCACCCCAAGCACCTCTCCGGATCGATCCATACCCAAATTGATTTAACCGTCTAGTGAGGACATGTTGAATTTGTGTGGGCCTTGTTGCTTGTATGATCGGCCCATACCCAGCCTACAGATTGATAGGAACTTCTCCTACATCAACCTAGCCCACCGAATTGGCGCTCTATTTGTTTGCGGCCCGAGGTCCTGTTTGGTTTAATGTGAGTCATTCGGGCTTCGGCCCAAAAGTTAGATTTAGGTAATTTCTCTTCTGGCCCAATTTGAATTATCCAATTAGTTCTAGGCCCATAAAAAAGAAATTCACCTGAACTTGAAATAACTCACAAGTCCTTGAAATAAAATCTTTTTTAGAAACCACCTTCTCTGACCCAAAGAAAGTTAGACCCATTCGTGATTTAGGGACCATTCCAGCTCATGTGCTTTACTTCAGGCCCAAACACATTCCGGCCCAAGGGCTCATTCCAATCTAGGTAGACTTCTTGTCATGGCCCTATGCCAAAATCATAGATCCAGGTGTCACCTCTTAGGCACAATCAAAGCCATCCGTTTAGATTTCAGTCCAAATTCCAGTCTAAAAGTACTCCATCCCAAACACCTCATTTTCTGGGCATCCTGGCCCACTTCCTTTCAGTATAAGCCTGTTTTGGTTTTCGATCTACCTTGTGAAACGTCATTTTCGCCCTAGTATCATTCGGCCCACTTCCTTTTGCCAGCTAATAATGGACACCTTGGAAACAGGTAGGCCCATATCCCGAGAATGGCAGAAGGAGGAATTCCAATCAGCACGGATGCTCGGTTAGCCATAGAATTCGATGAGATGCTGAAAAAGATTGAGCGCATGGAGAAGGCCAACAAGCCGGCCGGTTTTGATTACTTTTCCACTGGATTGTATCCCGAGATCGATCTCCCTCCAAAGTTGAAACTGCCAACACTTCCTCTGTACAAGGGTTCCTCCGACCCACAGCTTCATTTGGCAATGTTCGATAGAGAAATGTCTATCCTTTTGCTGAACGATATGCAAAAGGCCAAGGTATTTGCTCGCTATCTTGATGAGACTCCTCAGCGTTGGTACATAACTCGAAGGATGAATACCAAGACATACGAGGAGGTCTGTGAAGCCTTTCTGCATCATTTTGAGTACGCTAGAAGTTTTGGAGTCACCAGGGCTGATCTTGCAAGCACACGACAAACAGAAGGTGAATCAATGACCGACTTCGTCAAGCGTTGGAGGATGAAGGCAGCCGCTATGCTCACAAATATGGACGAACAGGAGCAAATCCGAATGGTAATCGAGAATATGCGAAAGCAATACAATGAGAAGCTGAAACTCACATACTTTCCTAGTTTTGACTTGCTGATGGGACAAGTTGGTGTCCTAGAGGAGTTGATCCATAAGGGAGAATTAAAGCTTGGGGACTCAGAAGACACCGGAAATGGTTCAAGGACAGCAGCTTGCGTCCAAAGAGGCATCCAAAAGAGAACCAGGCAGCATGAGGTAAACACCGTTCGACGGCTAAGAGAATCAGGCTGGGCTATTGGAGCATCAGAGCCACCTAGAAAGAAACTCCGTCAGAGAGAGTTCACAGACATCGGCCGACCGTTGAGCCAGGCTTTTAAAAGGCTCCAAGAGCGAAGCATACTACAACCTCTCACCCCCCGGCCTGGGGTCCCTCAGAAAGGAAGGAATCTAAGTCAGTTCTGCCGGTACCACCAATTACCTGGCCACGACACTGAAGATTGCAAGGCTTTGAGGCACACGATCCAGGACCTCTTTGACCAGGGGTTTCGATGCGACGATATCTAGGAGAATGCTTTTGTTAGAAATCACTTTAAATTCACAGTTCTTAGTTTAGACTTTAGAATATTTCGTTCCCATTCAGTTTTCCTTTTTAGAATACTTTGAGTAACTTTTCGATGTTTGTACTTAGTGTTGTTCAATTTATTTGCCACTAATAAAGCTTTTGCATCCTTCACATCTTTAAGAAAATCATGTACAAATTTTTCGTAAATAAATGCTTTTTTCTCTAACAAAAAAAAGGGTTTGAATGCGTGTTTTGATAAAGGCACGTGAAACAATCATCTTCTGGCAATAGAACAAGACGATTCGTTTTTTTTCAAATGGGTGAACATGTCCGTCCAAACACCGTCACAGAACATCTAAAACAATCCACAAAGCGGTCCAAATTCTACATCTGTTTAAGTGTTGTCATAAACCCCAAATCAATACTAGGGGCAATTTGAGCTCAGGTCCGTCGTCTTTAATATTTCGTTTAAGCGTGTGAGCTAGTCTCTGAGTGAAACTCATGAGAGTGTCTCGAGCGGAAAAACCATGAGCGAACGAGCGTGTCATTTTTACACGACTTCGGAAAGACCACATTCAAAGGTGAGTTAAACGGCATAACTCCGACCGAAGGAGACAATTTGTGAATTTACTCTTAGACCTGTGAAAAGTAACAAAGAGCGGATACACAACTATCAGGAATGACGAAGCGCCTAGGTACAGCACCACATAGCCAAAAGCTTGTGAACCCTGACATTAAACCCTAGGTACCCCCCTGAGCCTTTCGTATATCCCTTTTTGACATTATGAACTCCACGAAATAACCCGGCCAATGATGAATGACCGACCCGGTGACCAAAGGAAGCGAGGAGCCCGACTCAGGTAACATTCCCATCATTCCAAAGAAGCAATGCCGCTATCAGCAGGACAAATTGATCCGCAAATGGTCCCAAAGTGACACAGGATCAACAGAGCTCACATCAAAACAGCTCTCGAAGCCCAAAACCGGGAAACGCAAGAACCCAAGGCAAAGCCAAGAAAGATTAAAACAAAAGGCAAACCCGAAGTGCCTCGAAGAAATCCAAATGACAAAAAGAGAAAAGGTGTAAAGGACAACTTCAAAAGTCCAGGTCCAGAAGCTCGAAAGCAACGTCAACATGAAGCAGCTAGACGACTTCAAGACAAGGGAGATGAATCCAAGAGAAGATGCAAGGTGCAGCTTTGGTCACCCCTTTTAAGCTCCACATACCTCAAATATCCCTCCATGGTCCCGTTGTCTTTCATCACACCCTATGGCCACGTTATAAGCCTTAAAGACTTCCGACTTGATAGTTGTGTGTCCAATCACGTGAAAGTAACAGATCGAATGCGTAATTCATCAAATAATCTAATTCAATGGTCAAGAAGTTTGTGACCGTAGGTGAGAAACGAGTGCAAGAATCAAACACTTTGAGTGTAAAGCACCACATCAAGACACAATCCTTGACCATGTGAGGATAAGACTTGTTCGCATGTTTAATCAAAGAAAATACTGGGGGCAATCGTCGTTCCGATCGATTGCCATGGACTCTAGCTCAGATTGCCTTAAGGAACAATACTGGGGGCAATTGTTGGTTCCAACAATTGCCATGACAACACCAACGGAACCCAAAGCGTGGGCACCACAAACACCACCACGCAGGCCCACATAAGCCCTTACCACGTAGGCCCACATAAGCCCTTACCCTCACATCATACCACACATGCCCACATAAGCCTTAACCTCCACACAAACACTCTCAGGCCCGTCACTGGTCTTACCTCCACAAACATCAGCTCATCTTAATCCAAATCACCATCCAAAATCAAACCCCAACCCAGGCTTGTCATAAATCCTGAACACCAGCAAAGCTTTCAGCACCACAATGAACACACACATTTCCATTAGTATCGTGTTCATCCTCTGAGAAACAAATTGCAGGTCTGGAACTCTTAGTCAGGAAATGATTATTTCGCTTCCTTTCTTAACAGTGTTTTTCTCAAGCATTGCCATGTTTGGCACATTTTCAGCTATTTCTTGCTTTGTGCAAATTTTCGGTTTTCACAAGCACTTCAATTTCACTTTACAATACTCGGGTAAACCTTGTCATCTCCATGTTTGGAACCTTAACAATTTGATCACAATGACAATCATTTGCATAAAACGTGTTTTGCATCCTCACATCATCAAGCATACTGCATTTGCCTGGTCAAGTTTAGATGGATCTCGGTCTCCATAAGCAACCGAGTAGATTGGGTCTCGGTCTCCATAAGCAACCGAGTAGATTGGGTCTCGGTCTCCATAAGCAACCGAGTAGAATGGATCTCAGTCTCCATAAGCAACTGAGTTAGATGGATCTCGGTCTCCATAAGCAACCGAGTAGAATGGATCTCAGTCTCCATAAGCAACTGAGTTAGATGGATCTCGGTCTCCATAAGCAACCGAGTAGATTGGGTCTCAGTCTCCATAAGCAACCGAGTAGAATGGATCTCAGTCTCCATAAGCAACTGAGTTAGATGGATCTCGGTCTCCATAAGCAACCGAGTAGATTGGGTCTCGGTCTCCATAAGCAACCGAGTAGAATGGATCTCAGTCTCCATAAGCAACCGAGTAGATTGGGTCTCGGTCTCCATAAGCAACCGAGTAGAATGGATCTCAGTCTCCATAAGCAACCTAGATTGGGTCTCGGTCTCCATAAGCAACCGAGTAGAATGGATCTCAGTCTCCATAAGCAACCGAGTAGATTGGGTCTCGGTCTCCATAAGCAACCGAGTAGAATGGATCTCAGTCTCCATAAGCAACTGAGTTAAGATGAGTCTCATCCCTAAACCTTAGGCACACATAAGACCTACCCTACATTCAATCCTTTTAGGCACACATAAGACCTACCCTACATTCAATCCTTTTAGGCACACGTAAGACCTACCCTACATTCAAATCCTTTTAGGCACACATAAGACCTACCCTACATTCAATCCTTTTAGGCACATGTAAGACCTACCCTACATTCAAATCCTTTCAGGCACCCATAAGGCCTACCCTACAGGCACCCATAAGACCTCCCTTATTCATTCACTTTAGGCTCGTCATAAGACCTAGCACCATCCTTAGGTTCGTCATAAGACCTGGAGTCATCCCTTTAGGCTCGTAGTAAGACCTAACACCACTCCTTAGCTTACCTGCTTCCATTAAACACATTGACATCATTTCATTCATTATAGGTAGTCAACGCCTTAGAATAGCTTGACATCATTTCATTCATTATAGGTAGTCAACGCCTTAGAATAGCTTGACATCATTTCCACATTTTAGGTGGTCAACGCCTTAGAATCGCTTGACATTATCTCATTTCGACATTTTAGGTTGTCAACGCCTTAGAATCGCTTGACATTATCTCATTTCCACATTTTAGGTTGTCAACGCCTTAGAATCGCTTGACATTATCTCATTTCCACATTTTAGGTTGTCAACGCCTTAGAATCGCTTGACATTATCTCATTTCCACATTTTAGGTTGTCAACGCCTTAGAATCGCTTGACATTATCTCATTTCCACATTTTAGGTTGTCAACGCCTTAGAACCGCTTGACATTGCTTCATTTCACTTTACTTGCAGGCAGTCAACATCTTAGAATAGTTTGACATCATATCATCATTATAGGTAGTCAGCGCCTTAGAATAGCTCGACACAATTTATCAGTTTTCGATAACATGCAGGGTCTTGGAAACATTTGAAATTTTGGGGTATCACTCAAGCATCAACTAGCCTTCTCACTTTCATTACAAAGTCTAGTTGACGGGGGGCAATCTGTTATACCCAAAATTTTGACCCCCCTGGCTAGGGTCTACGAGGTACTGGTGTTGTGAGAGGCATTTTAATCAAGCAGTGAGGAATCCCGGCTCGATCGGCGCGTTTCATGGCATGGGGAGCAGCTTCGTCACTTTCAGGGGGCGTTTTGGTAATCTTTAAAGGCTCCTAAGACCTCCTTTGAGCTTTCTCTCTCCTCCAAGGATGCCCAAATCAACTTGAAATGCTTTGATATTTTAACCCATGATAGAGGATGACATTCTAAGCATAATGGCGTTGGAATTTTGATTTTTCGAATTTCCAATAATTTTCTAGCAATTTCTGACTGAATCTGACGAGAAATTCAATTTAAAAATATTCCAACATTAAAAAATTCGGTTCCACCTCAGAAAATTTGTAATATCCATCCTTGACATGTGGTTAAAATTTCACAGCAAAATTCATTTGGGAAGTCACTTAATTAAATATCAAAAAATCTTACTTTTACTAGATTTTCTTTATCTTTAAGAAAGTCTATATAAGGGGATAGGTTTTTGGATAAAAGGAGAACCTCATATGCTCAAGAACCCTAGAGAGTCAGAATACACAGCCTCCTCTCTCTCTCTCACGTTTTTTCCAACACCCGGCACCCAAATCATACCGAAAATCCCCCGAAATCACCATCTAAACACGTTTTCCAATTCCCAAAGCACCAATAATCATCAAACCCCACAAAAACACCTCCAAAACGTGAAGAACAGCAAGAACAACCAACAACCAGAAGCTTGGGTCGAAATCCTCTCGGGTCTGCCATCAACGGCACTCGACGAATCCCGGTGTGAAGAAACGTTGTGAATCCGAAGGTAAAACAGGTAGAAACTCCACTTCCCCAATTCACCACGGTATTATCTGTCTTGCCTCAAAATTTGGGCTCAAACTAACCTTCGTACGCTTCTGTATTGCTGTTTATTCAAGCTTCTGTCCAATAACTTGTTTACCAAGTTTCGTGCATAATTCGAATTCAAATTGAGAACTTTCGACCACTAACGTTTTGTACATATTTCAGGCTACGCACCCATAAAATTTGAGCCGAAAACACCTTCGGGAACAGCCTCAAAGCCGTCGTCCGAGGGCTGTACGCACCCACGGACGTCATGTCCGGGGTCCCGGACTCCCTGTCCGTAAGCTCGGACACCCACGGACGGCGGCGGGTTTTTTAAAATTTAAAAATTAGGTTTTTTTTAATAGTGTCCGGGCCCACGGACAGTCTGTCCGAGGCCCCGGACTTTACAATTTTCTGTTTTCTGTTTAATTCGACTTTTATTGTTATGTAGGTTAACTGGGGTCCGTGGCTTCGGACATTAGGTCCGTGGCTACGGACGGAAATAAAATTTGACCTAATTCTGCCTCCGAAACCCTAGTTTAGGTATTTTAATTTCCACTTTAATTTTCTGTCAAAAAATGGTAAAAAACACAAAAAACAGAAGCGCGCACCTAGGTTAAAAAGCAACTTTGTAGAAAGCCGTAATTAAACCAAGTAGAGGAAAAACGACCTAGGAGGGGTAATGAAAGTAATTGAACCCTAAATAAGTCGAATATCAAGCCCCCGAACCCGAACTCTCCTTTCCTAATTTGATCTAGGTTAAAATTAGGTGGCGACTCATAATAGGTTCCAGTGAGCTAGCTTAGGTTTTAATAATTATTGTTTTACGACATAGTTATTAATCTTAGGTTATAGGTGGACCTAAAACCCGATTAGATCCTAATCAGCTTTAATCCACATAGGATAGGGTTTAAAATCGAGGCTCACAGAAGGAAACTCAGTTAAGGAACAAGTGTAAGGAACTCAGAGAATCCATCAGAAAATAAGGAGTAAGGACTAAGAAGTGCAAAGAGAACAGACTGATAAGTATAGACATTGGGTATGTCTCAAAGACATCAAGCAAATATATGATAGCTGGAAAGCATACCCAGCCTCAACACAGTAAGGCAGTTGCCTAACGTGAACACCACAATGCTCGACAAACGGGACAGAACTCCCAAGAGCAATCACAAGATCACCTTAAAGTAAAATCCATCATTGGAAAAGAATGTAAACCTAGTCAAGAACACTAGGAGAAGGTGTAAACGGTCTACCCAACGACGGGAGACGTTATAAACCAAAAGGGAATAACTCAAATACAATACCACAAGGCGGTATAGTAGACACAACATATCGTAAACATTAGCCGGATGTAACGGCACAACTAACAGCACTCAGGAGCAATCCTTGAAGGGTGTCTGAGATAACAGCAGTTGAACAAGCGTCGTGATAAGAGCACATGAGCTAGAAGGAACATTCGGTTAGGACACCGAAGGGATTTCACTTAACAGGAAATACCCTAGACTACAAAAGACACTGATCAGCACCAGATTGCCTGAGAGTCTCCTATGAACGGAAGCGTGATGCCACGACTTACCATGGAGCCCAATAATATCTCCAACTATGACGGTATACATGGAGTGGAAACATGTATAAGCAGCTTGCAAAGAGCATAGCTTGCAGCAATACGGCTCAGAAGTCGTAAACCAAATACGTTATATAAACTTAAACGGTTGCAAAACCGGCACCAATTGTTAACAAGACCTACAAGAGATATTGCCTCGTACGACAAGAAATCAACAACTGGACCATCAATCCAAACCCAACCTTATGAGTGGCTTGGAGTAATGGCCAACTCAGTGTCACTGTCACTAGAGCATCAGTCTAGTATACAGTTGACAAGCTTTTAATTACCTTCATGCCTTATGTAGCAATGGTAGCACAGAAGCATAAGAATCATGATAATGCCAACATTGGCCTAGTCCACACTTGGACACTACGAGAAACCCAAGGGAAGGTACCCTCTCGTTAGCCAAAGACCACCAATGTGGTGAAGATGTGAACCCTTGGAAAGGCTTCCATCTATTATAACAATAAGCCTACGCTTATAAATATTGTCAAGGGGCGATGGAATAAGGAAATGAGATTTTCCAAACCATTACGACTTAAGGAGTAAGCATACTCCATATGCACTCAGCATGTGGTGAACCGTTGTATAAACACCAACATGATAACCTTGTCATGAGACCTATGAGTGGAGACAACCCCTCAACAAGAAATTTCACCTTTCAGTGATGAAATACTCTTCAATTAGAGAACGGGACCAGAAAACCCCTAAAGTTCTTGGGATGTCCCGGTGATATGCATACAAGTGGAACTACACAGCTAGAGCCTATAACCAATGCTCAGCACTGGAAAGACAATAATTGTCAGGAACAATCTATGTGAATACACATTGAGCACCACGAATGACTAACGCTCAAGAGAGCTTATGACCCGATGAGTCATCTCATCCTTGGTCAACCAAGATACCTGGTAAATTGTATCACAAAGGATGACGGAATATGAGGTAAGCTAACCTACACATGAAACCTAAAGTGGAAGAACATCTTCACATTAGAATTATAATACCGCGGTATGCTACGACAACCGTCATATACATGAATATAGGAAGCCCTCAGCGTATACACACCATAAGAAATGGTGCCAATGATAGTAACAGTGAGTAAAGAGAAACTACTACAGTAACGGAGTCAGTAAAAACGATGTTGTATAATGAGTAAGAATACGGTGCGCAACAAGTGACCGATATGAGGAAGTAGCAGATAATGACACGGAGTATAAATACGAGATGACACTGTAGCACCCCAACCCGAAATCCAATAACCTGAACGGCGATCACTCCCAAATAAAATACAACTGCAGCGGAAATAAATACAACAACCGGGCGGCATTACAATGCCGTTGGCCACCCTTGTGACCAACAAGGCTAATCCAAATACATCTCCAAAAGTCACGGTCTGAATCGATTACAATCCAGATACAGGAATCAAACTCTAATGTAAAATACGTAATAAACAAGTAACTCTAAGAAGACTCCCATAGCTTGAATCTACCCCCCACTCGGTGTGGTAATCTTCTCAACTTCAGTACCTCAAAAATGGGGTGCCCCCAAAGGGGCCAGCAAACAATGCTGGTATGGAAACGTGCAGCCCATCGTCTACCGGGCCACACCCTACTTTGTCGAACCATGCAGTTCATTTTATAAAAGCTGTAACAAGCATAGTCCTGATAATAACAAGTATCCATACAAGACAATAATGTCACATAGAACAAGACTTCAGAAGATCAAGTTAGCTGAGCAAATCATTTGATAGCTGTCGGGTCCACACAGTGGGACTGACAGATGTATAAGTATATCAATATAGTGGAGGTATAGTGACCCCGTTATAGAGAAAAGTTGGGCAGTTAGTCCCCAGGAGATAACATAGTTAAACCCTGTACTGAGAGCTGATGGGAAATAGAACCCACGAGAGGAATGAAGTCTTCCTCTCCACTGAACTGATGGGCATTAGAAACCCGAGAGGAATAGAGTCTTCCTCTCCACTGAAATGTCCGTCGCGACGTATAACTGAATAGGAGACGACCTGAGACAGGTACAACTCCTGTAGCATGCATGGCCAGATCCAACTGGGCTCCTCGTTCTCGTAGTATAGAATTGTTAAGTGTCATATAAAGACGTTAAATAGAACACATGTGTATTGTCAATTATCACGTTTAGGATAATGACGTTTTGTTATGAAGTGAAGTTAGTGAGAGACTTGAGTACAAATCCTCGTATACTGAAGCGCAGGTATTTAATCCACTGGTATAGTAGTGTTGTGTGGGACATACACGTGTAGTCAGCATCATTCACGCACATAAAATAATACAACAGTGCACAGAGTAAAACAACAGTTTACATTAATTATCTTGGTCATTATTTCAAACAACTAGCACACAAGCCGGTGTAATCCGGTAGAAAACAGGTTGCAAGAATCCCATACCGTTCACCGTAGGTTGCAGTTGATTATACCCTGGTCAACGTGGTCAAACAAGTCTTCTTAACAAAGGTGGTTAAGTGCTTGAACTCTTCTTGATCTCCAGCTTTCTCCAAGGTAATATTGATGCTCCACTTAGACTTTTTCTCCTTATAAATTCGGCACTCCTAAGGTAGATGAGAACAAAGTTTCCTTAAGATAACCTTGAAATGCTCCTTGGATTAATTTTGGTTTGGACAATCTCCTTGGAGAACTAATTGATGCAGAATGCTTATTTGTGCTAGGAAGAGTTTTGCTTCAAGGCTTGACAAGAAATACTAGGAAATTACCTTAAAGATGAAGATAGAAGTTAAAACTCCATTAATGGACTTAAGCTTCAAAGGAAGAAGATGAAGCAAGAAGAGAGGAGGGAGCCTTACCAATTCGTTGATGAAGAGTGCAAGGAGGGAAATGAGACTAAACTCACGTATAAGGTAAGAGAATGCAATTTGGAATTGATTTTTGTTTTGTCAATTTTTAATGTCAAATGACTATTCTTTTCTTTAGTTTATTCCATGGTTATTGGCTCAATAAATGCCCATGTTATCTGCATAATTTCGGACATGTGGGGTGACAAGGCAAGATGGAGAAATAATGTGAGCTAGAAGACAAGTAAGTTAGGTAAGGTATATTCTTTTGATTTTTCTATGTTTTGTGCTTGTCTTCTTCTCCTCTTGTAGATGAACGAATTCAAGGGGTCAAATGAGGTGTCTCAATCGACATTGAAGAGCCAAGGAAGAGCAAAGGAGGTCACATGGAGAAAAGAAATCAAAAGGTGGAATCTAGATCTACTTTTTACCTTTTTGCATTTGTTTTCTTCCTAGCTCACATGGCCTTATTCCAATGCATAATTTTCGACAGCTTGTGGTCAAATGAGACCTACATACTTTGAAATTAAGTAATATAACACATGGGAAGGTGAGTCACCATGTTCTATGCCTTTTATAAACTTTAAATGCAAATTTTATACTAGTTTTTGGGCATAACTTCGGCCCCTATAGAGAGCCTTGTTGACTAGTCTCTCCAACTGATTTAGAAGGTCATTTTAACCCTATTTAATATTACCAATTCGTGGCATGTCCAAAAACTACAAGGCAATTGCGTAAACGCGTTTTCGTGACACCCGAAGGTGGTTTTTGTGCTCTAAGGAAATCTTTGGGAACCAAATTGTTTTTATGAGTTCCAAGTGTTTGTAAACACTTATTATAGTAAATAAACATATATTAAGATGTTAATTGAGTTATATGGGGTTATATCAACCCATGACATAATTTACGGGCCATCGGACACACCCGGGCAAAAAGGAGCGCTAAGAAATCCTCCTGTGGTTTTTGCTGAATTTTGATAAACCACTTCGTGGGTTCTCTTATAATGGTTAATAATGATGTTAGGAACTCAAAGAATTAATTTTATAGGAGTTCGTGCCACCTCGGCACTCCTCCGGACTTTTCGTGCTTTAAGGGGCGTGCGTGAGCACTCCCGAGCGTTTTGCATTTTTGACTGAATATAGCTTAGGGAATATGTTTATATATTCATATAATAATTGTATGACCATTTGGTTTGAATATTAGAGGGTCATACAAGGTCATGTTTGACCATATGCTTCTAAGGCGTTTTAGCGTTTATGAAGAAACGACTGTTTTTACGTAACGTTCTCATGCATGGGTTTGCATGCGTACGTGAAATGATTTATAATAGGATTATTTTCATTAAATAATGGTTTTATAATGTTATTTAGATTTGGGGTATTTCAATCTACCCCCCTTAAAAAGGGACTTCGCCCCGAAGTCTCATATCTAAATTCTAAGGTTGTGGGGAATCAAGTTCCACTAAGCATCCACAACTCAATCTAGTTTTTAGGGATCAAGTCCCAAGTCTCCATATACCTAAGTTAATAGTGTATATCAAGTATAACAGGAATACTTGGAATGTCATAACATATACTTGCAATGCAGAGCAAGGTAGTAAACACAATCACGTTTCATTTCAAATAGTGCAACGTAGTGCACATAATATTTCCATTGTAGTGTAATGAAGTACACACAGTCAAGTAGAAGTACAAAGTACATTCAAATACAGTGTTACACAAGAACACAGACAATACGTTCAAATACAGTGTTACACAAGAACACAGGCAAGACAAAGTGTCACTGAAATGCACCAAAGTGCAACAAAATGCATTCTGAACTCACAAACGAAAAAGGCTCTACCCCCCAAAAAAAGAGGGGTACACCCACGTACCCAAGACTAAAGTGTCTAGTCGGTAAATAATGAGGGAAACTTCGCTCGCATATCCGCTTCTAGTTCCCATGTGGCCTCTTCCACATCGTGGTTTGACCAAAGAACTTTTACTAGGCTCACAGATTTGTTTCGAGTATCTCGTGTCTTTCTGTCTAAGATTCGTTGCGGTGTTTCCACATACCGCATTGTTGGTTCTCTAATGAGAGTGTCTCTGGTTGTAGAACATGAGAAGGATGAGGCATGTATTTCTTAAGCTGAGACACGTGAAAAACATTGTGTACTTTGCCCAACTCTGCTGGCAAATCAAGTCGATATGCCACAAGGCCCACCCGCTCTATGATAGCGTAGGGTCCTACAAAATTTCGGGCTTAGCTTGCCCTTTTGCCAAATCTGAATACACCCTTCATGGGTGATACTCGTAGAAATACCTGGTCGCCAACCGCGAACTCAAGGTCTCGTTGCCTCTCATCAGCATATGATTTCTGTCTGTCTTGTGCTGCTTTCATGTTATTTCGGATTTGTTGTACTTCTGCCTGAACTTGCTCCAAGTACTCAGGCCCAATGATGACGGTCTCACTAGACTCGTCCCAGCACAATGGTGTGCGACATGGTCTGCCATATAATGCCTGAAAAGGTGACATCTGTATAGAGGCGTGATAGCTGTTATTGTATGCAAACTCGATGAGATGTAATCTATCTATCCAGCTACCCTGAAAATCCAAGGCACATGCTCGTAGCATGTCCTCTAAGGTCTGGATAGTCCTCTCTGACTGACCATCTGTCTGAGGATGAAATGCTGTGCTAAGCTTCAATTCAGTGCCAAGTGCTTCGCGAGTAGCTCGCCAATATCGTGAGAGAAATCTAGTGTCTCGATCTGAAACAATAGTCTTTGGTACTCCATGATGTCTGATAATCTCCTGCTCAAATAGTTCTGCTAACTTTGGCACTTTCCAAGTGTCTTTCATCGGAATAAACCTAGCAACTTTAGTCAGTCGATCAACAACAACCCAAATCATATTAAGTCCTCCTCTCGTAGGTGGTAGTCCCACCACGAAGTCCATGGAGATATCGTAAAACTTCCACTCTGGAACTGGCATAGACTGTACCATACCTCCTGGTCGTCTATGTTCGAATTTCACTTTCTGACAAGTGAGACATCGAATCACATATTTTGTCACGTCGCCCTTCATACCACTCCACCAGAAATACCTCTTTAGATCTTTGTACATCTTAGAAGCTCCTGGATGGACAGATGTGGAAGAAGTGTGGGACTCTCGAAGAATATGCTCCTTTATATCTGTGCTGTCTCTGGGTATACACAATCTGCCTTCAATCTGATTAATCCATCATCATGTAGCTGAAACTCATGCTTTCCACCCTCAAATGTACCGTCAGACAACTTCTGACTGATCTCCATCATTCGCTGATCACTCTGCTGTGCGCTACGTATGTCGTCCATAAGACTCGAGCTAGCCACAATGGCATTTAGAGAATGTGCTCGTCGACTCAGTGCGTCTGCTACAACATTAGCTTTCCCTTATTTGTACTGAAAATCAATATCATAATCCTAAAGAAATTCAACCCATCTTCTTTGTCTCATGTTTAACTCCTTCTGGGTGAATACATACTTCAAACTCTTATGATCCGAATAGACGGTCATCTGGACACCATACAGGTAGTGGCGCCAGATCTTCAAGGCAAAAACAATAGCTCCGAGCTCCAAGTCATGTGTGGGTAGTTTTCCTCATGTTTCTTCAACTGTCGGGAAGCGTAGGCGACTACCTTCCCATTCTGCATGAGTACACACCCTAATCCCCTTCCTGATGCATCACAGTAAACTTCATAACCCTCAGTGCCTTCAGGTATTGTCAAAACTGGTGCTGATGTCAAAGCGTTCTTCAAAAACTGAAATGATGATTCATACTCTGTAGTCCATGTGAATGGTGCATCTTTCTTCATTAAACTGGTCATAGGTTTTGCTAATTTGGAGAAGTCTCTAACAAACCTTCTGTAGTAACCGGCTAACCCAAGGAAACTCCTGATATCAGTCACTGTCCTTGGCCTAGGCCAACTGCGAAATGCTTCTATCTTTGCTGGATCCACTGCGATCCCAGCATCTGAGATAACATGTCCTAAAAAGGAAACTCTGTCCAACCAAAACTCACATTTGGAGAACTTAGCATAAAGCTGGTTCTCCCTTAAGATCTCAAGTACATGTCGGAGGTGACTCTCATTCTCTTCCTTAGACTTTGAATAGATGAGGATGTCATCGATGAATACAACCACGGTCTTATCCAACTGCTCTCTGAATAATCTGTTCATCAAATCCATGAAGACTGCAGGTGCATTAGACAAGCCAAAAGGCATAACTGTAAACTCATAGTGGCCATATCGTGTTCTGAATGCTGTCTTTTCTATGTCTTGCTCCCTGATAGGTATCTGATGGTATCCTGATCTCAAATCGATCTTCGAAAACACTTTTGCTCCTCTCAACTGATCAAACAAGTCATCAATCCGTGGTAGTGGATATTTGTTCTTCACCGACACTGCATTAAGCTCCCGTGTTATACCCAAAATTTCAACCCCCCGGAGGAGAGTCTCTACTAATAGGCTAGTAGCAAGGGTTCCCAGTTCGATCGGCACATTTCAGAGTACTAGGGACAGCTTAGTCATCTCCAGGGGCATTTTCGTAATTTTTCAAGGCTCCTAAGCCCCCTATAGGCTTTCTCTCTCCTCCAAATAAGGGTCAAATCAACTTGAAATGCTTTGATATTTTAACCCATGATAGAGGATGACATTTTAAGCATAATGGCGTTGGAATTTTGATTTTTCGAATTTCCAATAATTTTCTAGCAATTTCTGATTGAATCTGACGAGAAATTGAATTTAAAAATATTCCAATACCCAAAAAATTCGATCTCACTTTAGAAAAATCAGAATTATCATCCTTTACCCATGTGTGAAATTTCATAATCAAATTCCTTTTGGAAGCCCTTGAGCTAAAACGTCGGTAAATCTCGGTTTTTACCGGATTTTTCTATCTTTAAGGAAGTCTATATAAGGAACCTTATCCCATGATCAAATCAGAACCTCAAGAACCCTAAGCAACCAGAAAACCTAGCCGTCTCATTCTCCTCACGTTTTTACACATCCAAGCACCAAAATCACATCAAAAATCTCTCGAAATCACCACCTAAACACACTTTTCAACTCCTAACACATCAACAATCATCAAACATCAACCAAACCACCTCCAAAACGTGAAGAACATCATCAACAATCAACAACCAGAAGCCCGGGTCGAACTCAATCCGGAACCGGCATCATCGGAGCCTCCGAAGAATCCCAACGTGAAGAATCATCTTGAATTCGAAGGTAAAACAGGTTACAATCCCACTTTTCTGATTCCCCACGACCTTGTTAACTCTCTGTCAAAGTTTGGGTTCAAACCAACCTGTTTACGCTTCTGTATTGACGTTTGTTTAAGCTTCTGTCCAATAACTTGTTTACCAAGTTTCGTGCTTAATTCGAGTTCAAATTGAAAACTTTCAATCACTAACGACTTGTAAATCTTTCAGGCTACACACCCATAAAATTTGAGCTCAAAACACCCTCGGGAACCTTCTGAAAACCCCTGTCCGTGGGTGGTCCGTGACCTCGGACCTATGGTCCGGGACCTCGGACGCGTTGTCCGAGACCACGGACACCCACGGACGGCGGCGGGATTTTAAAAATTCAAAACTTAGGTTTTTCTAACGATGTCCGGGCCCACGGACAGCCTGTCCGTGGCCCCGGACTTTGCAAATTTTGTTTTCCTTCAATTTCGACTTTTCTGTATATTTAGGTTAACTGGGGTCCGTGGTCTCGGACTTTGGTCCGTGGCTACGGACGTAAAAAATTTGACCTAATTCTGCCTCCGAAACCCTAGTTTAGGTAGCTTTTAATTTCACTTTAATTTTCTGTCAAAAAAGCTAAAAAACACAAAAAAAGAAGCTCGCACTTAGGTTAAAACGACTCGTAATAAGCCGTAATAAACCAAGTAGAGGAAAAACGACCTAGGAAGGGTAATGAAAGTAATTGAACCCTAATTAAGTCGAATATCAAGCCCCCGAACCCGAACTCTCCTTTCCTAATTTATCTAGGTTAAAATTAGGTGGCGACTCATAATAGGTTCCAGTGAGCTAGCTTAGGTTTTAATAATTATTGTTATATGACATAGTTATTAATCTTAGGTATAAGTGGACCTAAAACCCGTTAGATCCTAATCAACTTTAATCAACATAGGATAGGGTTTAAAATCGAGGCTCACAGACTGGCGACTCTGCTGGGGACAACTTCTTAATTTTAACTTGTTTAATTTTAAGAAAGAGGGCTTAACTCGAAAATGTTTATTTATGGCTTTATTACTTTGTTTGTTTACTTTTGTGCGCACTTTAATTTCTGTACCTTTGCATCATATGAGAGCGAGGGTCCACGCAAACCATTTCACCCCGGGACCCGTTTGAGGGTCCCCTGTCAGGGACTCACACCTTTTAGGTGATGTGAATAAGCGGGGGAAAAGAGGAGGATGTCGTCTAACCACATCCCCTTAATACCTGGGCTTTAGCCCCAAGCGTTTTCTTGGCAGTGTCCTTACCTAGCCCATTGTTTGGTCAGTCAAAGACCCGGCCGTAGACGCACACCTTCAGGTGATGTGAAAAAAGTGGGGAAGCCCAAAGAGAATAGCGTGCAAGCCCTATTCCTTTGTGGTAACCTGGGCCCATGCCCCGAGCACCTCTCCGGATCGATCCATACCCGTTTTGATTAAAGCGTCTAGTGAGGACATGTTGAATTTGTGTGGGCCTTGCTTGCTTGTATGATCGGCCCACTACCCAGCCTAGAAATTGATAGGAACCTCTCCTACATCAACTCAGCCCAACCTGAATTGGCAGTTTTATTGTTTGCGGCCTAGAGGTCCTGTTTGGTTTAATGTGTGAGTCATTCGGGCTTCGGCCCAAAAGCTTAGACTTAGGTGATTTCTCATCTGGTCCAATTTGAATTATCCATTTTGTTCTACGCCCATCCACCTAAAGCAATCCATAAAAATCCATCAGGCTTTTCCATTTCAAGGCCCATTCTAGTCCAGGAAGACTTCTTACTCGGGTTTTGACCCACGATCCTAGACACGGGTATCATCTTCAGGCCCAGTCATAATTACTCGGCCCAAATTCCAATTCACATCCAGAACATGGTTTAGAAATCACTTCGGCCCATTGCGCTTTACTTTTAACCCAAACACATTCTGGCCCAAGCGCCCAATTCTCAGAACATTTCAGCCTAGGCACCAGTTCACAGCTCATGAATCATTCCGGCCCATGTGCCTCTCTTCCAACTCATTTCGGGCCTCAGTGCCAACCCACAATTTTCAAAACATTCCAGCTCATGTGCAGCCCAAACAAGTCTTAGCCTAAAACTTCTTTGCGGCCCAAATTTTTAGCTCGGGTCACTTTTGTTTTCCAACAGATAAGCCCAAATCTCAAAGAATGGGAGAGGGAGGAAATCCAATCAACATGGATGCCCAGTTAGCCGAAGAATTCAATGGGATGCTGAAAAAGATTGAGCGCATGGAGAGGGCCAACAAGCCAGCTGGTTTTGACCACTTTCCCACTGGATTATATCCCAAGGTTGATCTCCCTCCAAGGTTGAAATTGCCAACACTTCCTCTATACAAAGGTTCCTCCGACCCACAACTTCATTTGGCAATGTTCGATAGGGAAATGTCCATCCTTTCGCTAAACGACATGCAGAAGGCCAAGGTATTTGCTCACTATCTTGATGAGACCCCTCAGCATTGGTACATAACTCAAAGGATAAATACCAAGACATACGAGGAGGTCTGTGAAGCCTTTCTGCATCATTTTGAGTACGCTAGAAGTTTTGGAGTCACCAGGGCTGATCTTGCAGGCACACGACAAACAGAAGGTGAATCAATGACCGACTTCGTCAAGCGTTGGAGGATGAAGGCAGCCGCTATGCTCACAAATGGACGAACAGGAACAAATCCGAATGGTAATCAAAAATATGCGGAAGCAATACAGTGACGAGCTGAAATTCACATACTTTCCTAGCTTCAACATGCTGATGGGACAAGTTAATGTCCTAGAAGAAATGATTCACCAAGGGGAGTTAAAACTTGGGAACTCAAAAAACACCGGGAATGGCTCGGGGACAGCAGCCTGTATCCAGAGTGGCACCCGAAAGAGAACTAGGCAGCATGAGGTAAACACCGTTCGACAGGTAAAAGGACCAGGGCAAATCGTTGGGGCAGTGGAATCATCCCGAAAGAGCTCCCGTCGAAGAGAGTTCACAAACATCGGTCAGCCATTGAGCCAGGTTTTTGGAAGACTCCAGGAACGAAACATGCTGCAACCTCTCACCCCTCGACAAAGGGACCCCCAAAAAGGAAGGAATCTGAACCAGTATTGTCAGTATCACCAGCTTCCCGGTCATGACACCGACAACTGCAAAATTTTGAAGCAGCACATCCAAGATCTTATCAATCAAGGTTTTCAACTCCCCGAGTAGGAATCCCAGGTCAAGCACCATCAGAGAGTGCTATCTTCAAGTGTTTTCTCTCCGATTTCTTCTCTTTACTAGTCATTTTTATGTCTTTCCAATGTTTGTAGTAGTTAGTTTCCTTTATCATTTTCGGTAGTTTTCCTGAGTTTGTAATTTCCAACATTATTCTTTTTGTTGAATAAAACATAGTTCCGTTTTCATAATTTTTATACAAAGCATCATTCGTTTATTCGAAAAAACTTAAAAAAAGAGCACTCACGAAGTAATCGTTTTCAGACTATGCGATGGAACGGCTTGTCTCTTGTTTCTAAAAATTTGAACATGCCTAACCAAACACCACAACTCACCACATAATATCCAAACAACCCACAATGAGGTTCAAGGCCCACATCTATCAAACTGTTGTCACAAACCCCAAATCAATACTGGGGGCAATCTGAGTTTAGAATCATTGTCTTCGAATCTTTTGTTTAAACGTGTGAACTAGTCTTTGAGTGAAATTCGCGAGAGTGTCTTGAGCGGAAAAACCATGAGTGAACGAGCGTGTCATTTTTACACGACTCCGGTGAGTCCACATTCAAAGGTGAGGTAAACGGTATAACTCCGACCGAAGGAGATAATTTGTAAATTTACGCTTAGACCTGTGAAAAGTAACAAAGAACGGATATACAACTATCAGGAATGACGAAGCACCTAGGTACAGCACCACATAGCCAAAAGCTTTTAAACCCTGACATTAAACCCTAGGCACCCCCGCTGAGCCTTCCATATATCCCTTTTCGACATTATGAACTCCACAAAATAACCCAGCCAATGATGAATGTCCGACCCGGTGACCAAAGGACGCAAGGAGCCCGACTCTCAGATAACATTCTCATCAGTCCAAAGAAGCAATGCCGCTATCAGCATGACAAAGCGATCCGCAAATGGTCCCAGAGTGACACAGGATCAAAAGAGCTCACATCAAAACAGCTCTCGAAGCCCAAAACCGGGAAACACAAGAACCCCGAAGGCAAAACCAAGAAAGGATAAAACAAAAGGCAAACCCGAAGTGCCTCGAAGAAATCCAAATGACGAAAAGAGAAATAGTGTAAAGGACAACTTCAAACGTCCAGGTCCAGAAGCTCGAAAACAACGTCAACATGAAGCAGCCAGACGGCTTCAAGACAAGGAAGATGAATCCGAGAGAAGACGCAAGTTGCAGCTTTGGTCACCCATTCAAGCTCCACATACCTCAAATATCCCTCCATGATCCCGTCGTCTTTCATCACACCCTGTGGCCACGTTATAAGCCTCGAAGACTTCCGACTTGGTAGTTGTGTATCCAATCACGTGAAAGTAACAGATCGAATGCGTAAATTCATCAAATATCAAATTCAATGGTCTAGAAGTTGTGACCGTAAGTGAGAAACGAGTGTAAACGCCAAACACGTCGAGTGTAGGTTAGGAAGCACCAAATCAGAACATAAGCCTTGACCCTGTGAGGACAAGACTCATTCGCACGTTTGATCAAAGAAAATACTGGGGGCAATCGATCGGAACGATCAATTGCCATGAACTCTAGCTCATATTGTCTTAAGGAAAAAATACTGGGGGCAATTGTTGCTCCAACAATTTCCATGTAACACCAATTGAAACCCAAAGCTTGAGCACCTCCATCCCACCACAGGCACACATAAGCCCTTACCTCCACCCAAACACCTCGGGCCCACACAAGCCCTTACCCCCACACAATTCTACTTCACCACACAGCTCACGTAAGCCCTTACCTTCACATCATACACCCAGGCCACACATATGCCCTGATCACCACTCAAAAGATCTCTGCATCAAACACCACACCCCACCGGTAGCATGTTCATCTCCTAGGAGATAAATTACATCTGAATCTTTAGTCAGGAAATGATAACTTCACTTTCTTTTTCAATAAATAGAATTTTCCTCAAACACTGCCATGTTTGACACCTCATCACATTCTTGTCTTGAACAATTCTTCTTCAACATCGCCATGTTTGGCATATTCCTAGCAATTTCTTGCTTTCAACACACCTACATCATCGCCATGTTTGGCATATTCCTAGCAATTTCTTGCTTTCAACCAACCTACATCATCGCCATGTTTGGCATATTCCTAGCAATTTCTTGCTTTCAACAATCTGCATCATCGCCATGTTTGGCATATTTCTTGCTTTCAACCAACCTACATCATCGCATGTTTGGCATATTCCTAGCAATTTCTTGCTTTCAACAAATCTGCATCATCGCCATGTTTGGCATATTTCTTGCTTTCAACAAACCTACATCATCGCCATGTTTGGCATATTCCTAGCAATTTCTTGCTTTCAACCAACCTACATCATCGCCATGTTTGTTGGCATGTTCCTAGCAATTTCTTGCTTTCGACAAATTAGCATATCATCCCCATAGCATCATCACCTTTTATACTTCAGGTTCCCGACACCTTATAATGCTCGGCGTACCCCGTTTAATCTCAGGTTCCCGACACCTTATAATGCTCGGCGTATTCCAGGTTCCCGACACCTTATAATGCTCGGCGTATTTCAGGTTCCCGACACCTTATAATGCTCGGCGTATTCCAGGTTCCCGACACCTTATAATGCTCGGCGTACTCCAGGTTCCCGACACCTTATAATGCTCGGCGTGTCCCGTTTTCTCAGGTTCCTGACACCTTATAATGCTCGGTAGTCGACGCCTTAGAATCGCTTGACATTACTCCATTTTCATCATTTTAGGTAGTCAACGCCTTAGAATAGCTTGATATCATTTTCATCACTTTAGGTAGTCAACGCCTTAGAATAGCTTGACATCATATCATCCTTATGGGTAGTCAGCGCCTTAGAATAGCTCGACAACATATCATCATTTTAGGTAGTCAACGCCTTAGAATAGCTTGACATCATTTTCATCACTTTAGGTAGTCAGCGCCTTAGAATAGCTCGACAACATATCATCATTTTAGGTAGTCAACGCCTTAGAATAGCTTGACATCATATCATCCTTATAGGTAGTCAACGCCTTAGAATAGCTTGACATCATATCATCCTTATAGGTAGTCGACGCCTTAGAATAGTCTGACATTACTTCATCATTACCTTTAGGTGGTCGACGCCTTAGAACCACTCGACACCCTTCCACTTTACTCATAGGTAGTCAGCGCCTTAGAATAGCTCGACACAACTTGTCGGATTTCAAATGCACGAGGGGCCTTTTAAGATCCAAATTTTGGGGTATCACTCAAGCATCAACTAGCCTTTTCATTTCCACTACAAAGTCTAGTTGACGGGGGGCAATCTGTTATACCAAAATTTCAACCCCCCGGAGGAGAGTCTCTACTAATAGGCTAGTAGCAAGGGTTCCCAGTTCGATCGGCACATTTCAGAGTACTAGGGACAGCTTAGTCATCTCCAGGGGCATTTTCGTAATTTTTCAAGGCTCCTAAGCCCCTATAGGCTTTCTCTCTCCTCCAAATAAGGGTCAAATCAACTTGAAATGCTTTGATATTTTAACCCATGATAGAGGATGACATTTTAAGCATAATGGCGTTGGAATTTTGATTTTTCGAATTTCCAATAATTTTCTAGCAATTTCTGATTGAATCTGACGAGAAATTGAATTTAAAAATATTCCAATACCCAAAAAATTCGATCTCACTTTAGAAAAATCAGAATTATCATCCTTTACCCATGTGTGAAATTTCATAATCAAATTCCTTTTGGAAGCCCTTGAGCTAAAACGTCGGTAAATCTCGGTTTTTACCGGATTTTTCTATCTTTAAGGAAGTCTATATAAGGAACCTTATCCCATGATCAAATCAGAACCTCAAGAACCCTAAGCAACCAGAAAACCTAGCCGTCTCATTCTCCTCACGTTTTTACACATCCAAGCACCAAAATCACATCAAAAATCTCTCGAAATCACCACCTAAACACACTTTTCAACTCCTAACACAACAATCATCAAACATCAACCAAACCACCTCCAAAACGTGAAGAACATCATCAACAATCAACAACCAGAAGCCCGGGTCGAAACTCAATCCGGAACCGGCATCATCGGAGCCTCCGAAGAATCCCAACGTGAAGAATCATCTTGAATTCGAAGGTAAAACAGGTTACAATCCAACTTTTCTGATTCCCACGACCTTATTAACTCTCTGTCAAATTTTGGGTTCAAACTAACCTTTTTACGCTTCTGTACTGCTGTTTGATTAAGCTTCTGTCCAATAACTTGTTTGCCAAGTTTCGTGCTTAATTCGAATTCAAATTGAAAACTTTAAATCACTAACATCTTGTACGTCCTTCAGGCTGCACACCCATAAAATTTGAGCTCAAAACACCCTCGGGAACCTTCTGAAAACCCCTGTCCGTGGGTGGTCCGTGACCTCGGACCTATGGTCCGGGACCTCGGACGCGTTGTCCGAGACCACGGACACCCACGGACGGCGGCGGGATTTTAAAAATTCAAAACTTAGGTTTTTCTAACGATGTCCGGGCCCACGGACAGCCTGTCCGTGGCCCCGGACTTTGCAAACTTTTGTTTTCCTTCAATTCGACTTTTATCTTCATATAGGCTAACTGGGGTCCGTGGCTTCGGACATTAGGTCCGTGGCTACGGACGGAAACAAAATTTGACCTAATTCTGCCTCCGAAACCCTAGTTTAGGTAATTTTAATTTCCACTTTAATTTTCTGTCAAAAAAGGCTAAAAAACACAAAAAAACAGAAGCTCGCACTTAGGTTAAAACGACTCGTAATAAGCCGTAAAAATAAACCAAGTAGAGGAAAAACGACCTAGGAAGGGTAATGAAAGTAATTGAACCCTAATTAAGTCGAATACCAAGCCCCCGAACCCGAACTCTCCTTTCCTAATTTAATCTAGGTCAAAATTAGGTGGCGACTCACAATAGGTTCCAGTGAGCTAGCTTAGGTTTTAATAATTATTGTTATACGACATAGTTATTAATCTTAGGTTATAAGTGGACCTAAAACCCGTTTAGATCCTAATCAACTTTAATCAACATAGGATAGGGTTTAAAATCGAGGCTCACATCCCGGTAATCAATACATAGCCGAAGGCTTCCATCCTTCTTCTTCACAAACAGAACTGGTGCTCCCCAAGGAGATACGCTAGGTCGTATGTATCCCTTGTCCAGTAAATCTTTCAGCTGCTCCTTCAGCTCAGCCATCTCTGCTGGTGCCATACGGTACGGTGCCTTAGCTATGGGACTGGTACCTGGTAGTAATTCAATGGAGAACTCTACCTCTCTGGATGGCGGTAAGCCTGGAAGTTCCTTTGGAAAAATATCTGGAAATTCCGACACCACTGGCATATCTGGATCAAAATCAGGGTCGTGCTCTACATCCTGAACATAGCATAGGTATACTTCCTTCTGCTTCCTGACTTGCTTGTACATAGACATAGCAGAATAACTTTTTTGATGGTGCTCTAGGGCTCTGGCGGTATGATACTGTCACTCCTGATGGACTCTTAAGTAACAGTCTGCGCTCTGCACAAAGAATGCGGCCTCTGTGCCGCCCCAACCAGTCCATCCCGACTATAACGTCGAATCCTAGACCTCTGAACTCAATAAGGTCAATGGGAAAATCCTCCTCCTTAATACTGATAGTGGCTCCTCTATAAAGACGAGTGCAACTGATCTTCTCCTTAGACGGGAGTGCCACCTTAAAATCAGGTAACTCTACAGCGTCTAGCCCCAACTTCCCCGCAAGCGAAGGTGAAACGAAAGTATGTGAGGCTCCGGAGTCAAACAGTACTAGTGCATCCACTCCATTAACAGGAAAGGTACCAGTGAGGATCGCGCCGCCCTTGCTGGCCTCCTCCTCAGTAAGAATACTTAAGGCACCTTCCGTCTCCTTAGTACAACCTAATAACAGAATCTGAGTAAGTACTTTGATATATGATGGGGTCTAAAGACATTCACTTTCATAACAATAATGCTTCATTGATGAGATGATCTCCTTTCAGATGTCCAAACAATTACAATACTAGTACTTTCTAAAAGTCAAACTTAATCTTCCTGGTTTCATGTGAGTGGTGTTTATCACTGTCGAAGGTGCTGTGTTTAGTTTGATCCTCTTAATTCCATGGTATAGCAACCTTGACTTTCCACCCATTACTAAAACATCTCCTGAACTCAATATGATTTTCTTTGCAAGGTCCACACGCTTCTGCTCGCCATAAAGGAACTCTGCGTCATCTCCAATTGACAAAGATAATACTGGTATCCCCTGTTCAAGGGACCCTTTTGTTTCATCATTGTCCTGGTGTAGTCCTAAACGTCCTCCTTCTTCATAGAAGTTGATGATACATAGATCAGCCCTTAGATTGGGAACTGGATCTTCTTCTAGCTGTTGAGCTGTATTAACTACTTGTTCCACAATTGGTAAAAATTCTTCTGGGATTTTTGGTACTTGTGCTCCATCTCCATTTTTTGTATCTTGGTAGGTTTTTGTGTAAGGATTCTAATCCTTTCCTAAGCACATCATTTTCAGCTTCATCTTTGATCCTCCTGGAAATTCTGGAGTGTAGAACTCTCCTAGTCCTGCTCCCAATTCTAGACATTTTCTGATGATTGTAATTTGTGTCTCCGGTGTTAGGTATCCTTTGAGTAATATCAAACCTGGTTGGATAACCTTACATTGTTCGTTCCCTGGTTCTTGTATTTTGATAATGTTTTCTTCCAGGGAGGGCGGTGAGGGGATAGGAAAGCATATCTTATAGCTTCCTACGTGGTTTAAATTTTACTAGTGAGTCTTACTAATTCTTCCCTACTCAATTAGGCAATCAAGGCATGCAAGCACTCATTTACATCATCCATTGCTCAATAATAGGTTCACATGGTTTAGAAATACCTGGGTTGGTAGAAGGACCAGCCTCATCTGAGCGGTCCATGACATGCAGGGTGGGTCCCGATGCTGGGCCTTTGCCCTTATACCCCTGAGCCCGGTTTGTTGGCGGAGGGCGAGTATCGCTAGCTCCATTCTTAGGGCCGGTGTTTGCCTTTGCTCCCGGGCGGTAGTAGTTCTTGCTCTCCGGGTTTCGGATACACTCGAAGGCCCGATGTCCAAGTATTTGACAGTGGCGACACTGAACTTTCTCCCCTTGGCAGTCCACGCCGGGGTGATCTTTTCCACACTGTCTACAGTTGAAACGGCGGACATACTTCTGGCCCGTGTTTGAGCCAGATCCAGAACCTAATACAATCAAGGTCAATTACACATTCTAGCGGTACTGGAGTAATCACACAAGTTTCAAATTTGACTGCTTGGTTAGAGTGCCTACCCTTAGGTGGGTAGGTTTTCTGTGATGTTGCCGCTCCGTGGGTTCCTGACTGGGGGTACCCAGTAGTTTGGTTCCCCTTCCCTTGGTAGGACCCCTGGCCTTTCTGATAAGGTTTGTTCCTTTTGCTGGAGTTCCCTTGCTTAGCATCTTCGCCACCAGGTCCGTCCTTCCTCTTTTGGGAGCTCAAAGCATCCCTTCTCTTACAT
This sequence comes from Limonium bicolor, assembly GCA_023374045.1. Classification (NCBI taxonomy): domain Eukaryota; kingdom Viridiplantae; phylum Streptophyta; class Magnoliopsida; order Caryophyllales; family Plumbaginaceae; genus Limonium; species Limonium bicolor. The sequence goes on from CM041776.1 coordinate 497,333,338, forward strand.
GTAATCTCCACCACGGAGGCAGCATGATAACATTCCTGAAATCTCAAGGTATCAATCTCCAATTCTCCCATGACGGGGTATAGTAGATAGTAAAATTTTCAACCGGTTTATGTCTCTCCTGTTTTACCTGTACACTGGTAGGGATGATTGGTCCCATCCCAAACTGGAGTTGAGGGCTCAATCCCCCGTAGAATCGGTCGACCAACACTTGGTCTGAGTATCCTATACCGGGTAGTAGTCGGAGTAGCGAAGTGAACTTCGCATAGTACTCATCCACTGACATCTTTCCCGTCTGCTCCAGGGCATCAAACTCTCTCGTCTTCACCATCCTGGTGTGGGCCGGGTAGTATTTGCCCCTAAGTAGTGCAGTGTGTAGTGTCCCCAAGTAAATGCTGGGTCATCCAGGTGGTCGGCTTTCACCATGTTCCACCAATCTCTCGCTGCATCCTTCAGATAAAAGGCAGCAAGCCTTACCTTTTCCCTAGCTGGGACTGCAAGCGTCTCGAACGCTGTCTCCATCTCCATGATGTATGTCTCCAAGTGAGCAGGGTCAGTCTGCCCCTTGAATGCAGTTGGCCTCAGATCAGCCAAACTCTTCACCCAATCTCTCTCCCTGGGTGGTGGTGGTGGAGGTAGCTACTGCTGCTGTCCAACCCCCGCCTGTGCAAATGCCTGAGCGATTAAAGTAGCAATGTCTGCCAGCCTGATGTTTGGCTCCTCATCGGCCTGTCCACGGCGTCCTCCTCTTCCTGACATCTGCAGGATGTTGAGGTATATTAGATACTGTGGTCGCAATCTCGGTCTTGGATAGTAGTCTAAGTAAAACTAGCTTAAATTCCTTTCAATACTATCACTCAACCCATAACCTAAGCTTTTAGAAATCCTAATCTCGGTGTATCCTTGTATCCAGAGCGTAACTACGCTCTGATACCACTTTTTGTAACACCCCAACCCGAAATCCAATAACCTGAACGGCGATACACAGAAATATTCTTTCCTATCACATAAGTGACTTACTGTCAAGCGTTTACGCCTCTGCACTCTGTATGACTGAGTGTTTTGGCATTGCACTTGTTCAGCTAATGATCTAATGAGATGGTTAGGGATATGGAGAATGTAAACCGTAGTAAATCTTTCCTTTCACCACAAACATGGCATAAGCCAGTCAAGCAAGCCTAGCAACATACAGTGCGGCCTAAGGCCAAAGAAGCACGAAGAGTGTACAACACACTAGTAATCACAAGATGTGAATTCCATTAGAATATAAGGTGAAAGGAGATACAAGAAAGTCACTAGGACCGATGCACAGAAAATGCAAGGTCATACAAGTGAAGAACACTTGTACTGAACCAGAAGAACTGGTATAATTTAGAAGCTAGTGACAACAGAGGAAGCACTACAGTTAAGTGGTGACTTAACCTCGCCTGACAATAAGTCGGAGGAACTTAACGAATAATCGTGGAAGCACGAATAACAGGTGCAATAGATTACCAGAGAGCTGGTTATAAATCTTAAACTCATTGAGTTCAAACACGGTAAAAGAATACCGCATTTTTTTAGTAAACCCTATTCCCATAATAGACGGATAAGAAGGCGATGTATACCACATCTAGGATAACAAGAAGGGTGAATAACCTGAGTTATCAGGGTCGCGCAGCAGAAGCTAGTGGGCCCTAGCTACCTACTGAGTGTAATAGAACAGCTATTAATGCCTTGAAGCCGGTTAGAGGCTAGAACCGAATTAAATATAAGTTAAATAAACTCATATAGGAACTCTTGGTGCAAAGACTAAACCATTGGTATGGTTAAGACCCTGTTGACCAGAGCATATTATATAGTATACCGTAGTGAAGCTAAACGCTTCAGTTTGCCCAAACTGATTAAACCAAAGTTTAATAATAATAACATATGGTAGATTACGTGGGCGTAATCCCTTTTAAGGGGGGTAGAGCGAAAACCGCTTAATGTAAGTTTTGTGAATAAAACACATAAACCATAATGTGCATAGCACAAATGAGAACCAAATTGATGATTGATACTATGTTAAATAAACATAAGTACTCATTCATATTGTAATTATGGTAATTAGGCATTAGACATGCAAATACCATGAGATGGATATATCTATCTTGTAACACCAATGTAAGAGTATTAGTAAAAGAAAAGTAATGAGTAGTGGACGGAGCTCCACAAGTATTGTAACCTTTGAAGAAGTAGTACGAAACGAATGAGGATAGTAGATGAATGAAGTTTATGAGTAGTGGAATCGTAAGTAAATTATTTGAAGCAATTGAAGTCAACAAAATCTCATAAGTATAGTATTCCTTAGTTAGAACATTGGAGACGATGGTGAGTAATGGATGGAAGTAGTGAAGGTTGATGAAATGAACACTTAGGTATTGAATCACGGAGTAAAACATTTGGGAAGTAGAGTGAGGATGATCGATGGATTGATTCCATCTTTTGGAGATGTATGAATTCGTATCACGACTAGAAAGAGTAAAAAGATAGAAAATGAAAACAATTAAATTATTTGTTTGATTGAATCTGACATGGGAAGTCGAACTTGATCCTGATCAGATCAAGGGAAACCAAACACAAATTGGAGTGGAAAGATAGTTCAACACTGGTGCTGATCACATCAGGGTCGAATGATTCTTGAAGCTCCCCTCAAGTGGTCACAAGAATCACACATATGATAGAAGTAATGAATATAAATTGGAATTCGGAGTTGTGTGTTTTAGGAACTTCTAATTAGTAGTATTGAAAAGATAGTCTTAGACATGAGAATAAGAATTTGTTAGAAGCTTATACCGGAGAAGATAGTAGTGTAGCATGTTGTATTATTCCAAAGGCAGCAGGACATAGAGGAGTCCGGCGTCGAGATGACCTGAGTGCCTGCGGGATTGTAATGTGTATTGCATTGCTTTGGGAATAGCTTTGCACTGTATGTATGTATGAACTTTGTAATGAGGAGCCGGATAGTTGGTAGTAGCGCGGATTGGAGTAACTATTGTATATTGGTATGGTATGGTATGTAGAGACCCTGAGTAATGGATTTGGGAATTGTAAGGAGGAAGAAGGTATGGCTTTGGTATTAGACACGTAAGAATGAGTAAGCATTGTAAACCTATAACCTCGATCAACTTTGAGGACAAAGTTCTTAAGGGGGGTAGATTGAAATACCCCGAACTTAAATATAGGGATTAAAATTACTCTAATACGTATTTAAGGGCCTAATGGTACCTAATTAATACCGGTAAGGAAAAATAAATCCAAAAGAATAAATAAACGTTTAAAAAGCGGAAAATGCTAAATAAGCGTTAAATAACCATAGGAGGTATGAGACCTCGGTTAGCGTATTATATGGATTCTGAAGGTTTAATAAGACCTAAATAATATATGGGAACAACTCCCGAAGAAAACGGATCCAAATAATGTATTAAAACACTAATAGAGCTTTAACGCACGTTTCTCGAGAAAACCCGAAAACGTGATTTTAAGTGGTCAAACGAACCCGTAAAAAATTATAAGTCATTAAATAAATATTATTAAGCATTTATGGAAGCTTAATAACCAATAAAAGTAAAGAAACGAGAAAATTCCGGAAAACGGGCCCGGTTAGGGAACAGTACCTAAACCGGGTAAAATAACGAGCGTTTTCTGTAAAAGACGAAAAACGCTCCAGCTAGTGTAACAGTGGGGGCCGGTTTTAATGGGTATAAACAGCCCTCTCTCTCACACACACACAAGTAACAAATAAGTAAATCAAAAAGCAAAAGCAAAAGTACAAAAAGTAGAAAAGATACTCTCTCACCTCACTTTTCTATTCTCTCTCCCATTCCCTCCTTCCTCATCGTACTCCCTCTCTTTCTTCTCCCTTGTGGCTGCGATTTCGAGAGCTTCAAGAAGCTCTAATGGCTTCCCTCCTTCAACCTCATGCTCTACCTCCATGTAAGCTCCAAACTCAAAAATAATTACATATTTGAACTCCCCTCATTCTCCTCTACATTTCCCTCTTTTCAAAATTCGAAAAGGATGAGTTTCATCTCCATGGGTTTTCCCCATTTGAAGAGAAAAGCACACCATTATGGAGCTTGGAGTCTCCTCTTTCCAACAAGGTAAGAATCTCCATGAAAGACCTCACTTTTCTCCATCTCTTGGGTATAACCGATTTTTCCTCTCTCTCTCACCTTGTTTTTCCTCTTGTTTTGGAGCTTTGTTTCAACCCTTCAATGGTGGTGAGAACACCTTCTTGAACCAAGGGCTAAAACCCCTCCTAAAAGCTTCAAAAGGTAAACCCTAGAAATTTGTTTAAAACATCTCAATGAGTTAGGATAAATCTAAGGGTTAGTATATTAATTATACTTGTTTTGTATGCTTTGGGTGATGGGAATAGAGTTTGGCAACTCCATTCCCCACAAAATCGAATTGTACAAGGAAGAGAAGAGGAGAAGTGGAAAAGGAATGAAGGAATTGTAAGCTCAAGGTAAGGGCTATCTACTAATGTTAAATTTTAGTGCATTAGAGTAATGGGAATGGGTAAACCAATCTAAGGAACCCAACTAATGTATTAGTAATGTAATTGTGGAAGTTTGAGTAATTGTGCAATAGTATGTGAATTGTAGGCCTTGGAGCCAAATGGTTGTGTATGAGTATTAGTATTGATGTTTGATGGAGTATTGGTGTATTGGGATGGCTTTATATATTTGCTCAATTGCTGGTAGAACCCTTGTGGTTTGGCTAGATTAGGAATGAGTTTGATGAAAAAGTGCATATGTGGAGAAGTAAGAAATGTAGAGGAACTATGGCAAAATTTTGGTAGGAATATGTACATGTATGGATGACTTGGTGAATGGGAAAACCAAGGTGAGTATTGGAGTTAGTAGAGATGTTAATGACTATGGAGTAGTAGTTGTGGTAAGAGAATGAAAGGATATAAAATCTGTAGCAAGAATTGTTGAATGGCATTGGAGAAACTAGGAGGATTTATGTATTTGACCTTGGGAGTGAGTGCTGGACTTGAAGAGGAGAGGCAATGCATTGTAGGCATTGGAAATGGCATTAGGAGAGGAAATTATGTATGGAGGAGGTGGGAACCAAAATCTGTAGCAAGGAGGTATTAAATTGCATTGTAGAACTAAGAAGAAATAGTGTGCAAGATTTGGTAAGAGGAGAGTTGGACTTGGGTATAGGTAATGTAATGGCTTGGAAATGTATTTGGGATGCTAGTAACGGTATTGGTAGTAGGAGTATTGGATATGAGCATTGAGCTTTAAAATCTGTAGCATAAGTGTAACAAAAACTGTTACAAGTGTTGAAAGAGAAGTAAGGGAATTGTGCAAGTTGTTTGATGGATTTAGCAAATGGATTTGGTGGATGAATTAAGGTGATTTAGAATGTTTAAATAGTACTAAAACATGTTAGGATGTATGTAGGAAGATTGGGGAAGCAATGGGTGAAATTGGGAAAAGAAAATAAAGGCTGTAGCAAGGTTCTGCTACCGTCCGACCCAGAGTCTGGGTCGGACAGTGGGTCGGACAGTGGGTCGGACGGGGCTTAGACAACGACAGTAAACCTTTCTGGAAGGGTCCGAGCCAGAGCCGTGGATCGGACGTGGGTCGGACAGGCAAAAAAAAAAATCAAGGACGAAGTTACTGACTTCGTCCGACCCAGAGTCTGGGTCGGACAGTGGGTCGGACGGAGTCTGGACCACAGGACCGAAACTTACTGGAACGGTCCGACCCATAGGTTGGGTCGGACGGTGGGTCGGACGGCCCCCTTATAAAAAAAAGAAAAGAAAATAATAATAATAATAATAGTAATATAGTAATCATATGTATGTACATATATAGATATGTACATATATGTGGGACTTAGAAATACACCATTAATGTAACACTAATGGTAAAGAAATAAGTATGTAAATGGGAAACAAGTAAGAGGATTAGTTAAGAAGTGGGAAGTATAAGAACGTTGAGTTAAACCAAAGCAATGGGATAACAGGGTAAGCACGGGAGTAGTAGTTATGAATGTATTGTAATGCTTAGAATTGATTGAACAATTTGGCATGTAGTCATTGGTTCGAGACTAAGACTCGAGGAACAAATAAGGAACTATGGAGCAAGGGAACACCCGATAAAGTAAACCAACGGTGAAAGGTATGATTTCTTCACGCCCTGTATCCTAATCTGGTTACCCCGATTTGTGTGCTTAATTGACCACCTAATAAGATAAATGCATGAATCAGATTATATTGCACTTACTTGTGCTTGTTTACATTGTTCTCGATATTTGTCTTGAACAATAGTTTGTATAATTCATGAAATATATGAATGTTGATGATGTGTAATTGTACCTTGTAGTGCACTTGTATATTGTATTGTATTTATATGGATGTGTATATGAATAATGTATTTGTGTATGTGGCTTGTATGAATGACTTCTGCTAATTCCTAACTACCTAACTCCTAACTTAAGTGAGTAAACTGGAATGAGTAGAAGTCCGATATAGCTTCGGCCACGCGTGAGGATGCGGAGTCACAAGAGGTTGGCTGCAATTCCTGACTCTTAAACTGGTCCGCGACCCAAATCCCTTAAATGGGTAGCATCCCGGATTGGTGAGTCAAGTAAATCCCGGAGGTGGGACGGAGTAGTCCCCAGGGCCGGAGGTCCCGACGACTTAACATGAGTAAGAGTAAGAGTAAGTATGTATGTATGAGTATGAGTATGTATGCGTATGTATGAAGTAACGAGTAAAGAGTAATCTCCACCCGATTAACCCGGGTGGACCAATGAAGCTAACAAGAACTGTACTTTGTGTATGTAATGAGTATGTGTATTCGGAGGAAGGTAAGTATGTGTTGGATGTTTATATTGTATTCTGATATGTAATGAAGTGTATGTATGTGTGTATGCCTTGCGTAATGTATTGTAATATTATGTATAAGAGCATGTATGCATGTATGTTTGAATGAAATCAACCGCATGTATTCGACCAAGTGGTCGGCGTACCCTCACTAGTACGCGGGGTATGCGGTTATCATGCGCAGCGAAAGCTGACCCCCTAGGGGTAATGTTTTTAGTGTGCAGGTACCCAAAGCGGATGTGGTCAAGGTAAGAGACCGGCGGCACACCCTTGTACTTAGAAAGTAAGTAGTTGCGAGGAATGGGTAGATGTAGACTCTTAGTGAGTATGTATGAACTTGGAAGAGATATTATAATTGTACAAGGATCCTAGTAGACTCGGTTAAGTATATTGTATTGCATGGATTATGGAGGAGTAAGTATTGAATGGAGCATTGTTGTATTTGATTGATGAATGGAGTATGTAATATAGATGTGTAGTACTCGGGATTCCGGTCCATCTGACCGATGCTGTATGTAGAAGCAGTAGCCTTGTTAGTCACGTGGGTGACTAACGGCATTGTATCGCCCACTGTATGTAAGTATGTATCCGCTGCGTGTATCTGATGTGTAAGGAGATTGGATGGTAAGCACAACACTAATGGTAGGGGTGTTACAATAATAATCACGTGAGGCATTGTGCCAGATATAAATTTTCATTTAAGGCATTGTGCCAGATAGATATCACGTGAGGCATTGTGCTAGATTTTTTTTCTTGCACTACTTTTATTATGTGTTATATGATTTATTTTGTTGCGATATATAATATATTTCATTATTTTATGATTGTTATTTATAATGTTTACCCCAATATATACAGCATTGCGCTTGATAAAATTAATTTTAATGTTATTTGAAGAAATAATGGCATTACGCCTGAAAGTATTTGATTTTGATATATCATAAACAATGTCCAATATTGCCGAACTTGAGCTTACTGCCTTGGACATCACTAAGAAGGGCATCACGCCGGAAATTTTGACATCAATAGACTAAGAAAGGCATTGCGACTGAAATTTTGACATCAATATGCTAAAAAGGGCATTGTGCCTAAAAGTTTAGTTGCATATGTTATAAAAAGGCATCACACTTGAAAGTGTTAATATGATCAATATAAAGAGCGGTGCCAGATTTTTTAATTACTTTTATACAGTGTGAGCAAAGATTTTGGTATTGTGCTGAAAATTTTTAAACTTAATATGATATGGTATTAGCATTGAGCTAGATTATTGACAATGTTTTGAAAAATAAATGTATTGATCATATCTTTGATCTAAAAGATGGTATAACACCTGGCGAATTCATCCGAAGTATCTATATTTATGTATAAGATGAACGTTATTTGACGATTCGTGAAAAATCAATGATGGTATTGCACCAGGAGAAATTTGTGAAAATCGTTTTGAAGTAATTCATGGAAAACTACGTAAGTGATATACCATGATGATGAATATTCATATGTCAAGTTTGACCTCTATGATGATGGTATATGTATAATGTCATACAAATAATTCAATTTGAATGTGATTTTACAAATGATTCTCAACGAATCATAAGTTCGTCTTCATTGAAATAGTGCTAGATCACAAAATGAGTGACTTTGGTGAATCACCCAAATATTTTTCATCTATTAAAGAAAACAATTGGCATGACAAATATATAATGGATCTTGTAGGATCATTTTTATTCCATGTTTTCATGAATAGTCAAAAGTCATGACCAGATTGTGAGAGATGATGAACAGTTATTGACATTGCAGAAAGCATAATAATTATCATGGTTGAATGTTATTATGATTGCAAGACCTTCAAGGTTTTTGTGAACAAAACTCGACATATTTCAAAGCTAGCTCAAAATAAAAGCTATGCAATTTTTTTATTGAGAAGTTATGTTAAGGATGACAAATTTAAAGGGGTATGTTTTGAATGAGATTTATCTATTTACAAAGAATTTGTACACCTTAAAGGGGTCATGAAAAACATATGTCCAGGAAGGTGTATGTCTTGATAAACATGATTAACGACAATACAAATATAAATAATATTTCTTGATGGAGTCAAGAATTAACACTTGCTTGGAATGCAGTGCAGTTGTAGCTCGCTACCCTTTCCAAAGGATTATAATTGACCCATAAGCATATGTCTTGATGACAAGGCATTACTCTCATGTGTGAGAATGATTTTCCATGATTGAAAAATCATAAGATAAGGGTCAATAAGCTCTAGAAGAGCAACTGCAATACCACATATAGAGTGAAATTTTTGTACTGAGAAAGCTTTGCAAGTAACAAGTTTCCTCAAAAAGTGGTACTGATATACCTGATGCTGATATCACGTTAAGACTACAAATAAGAGAATATCAATGTATATTCTGGAAAAAAATATAAGTCGTGATTGTAGTTGCTTGTTTTCTCCTTTGTTTTGTATCACATGTGTGTTGGTACAATGGAGAACTTGTGATAAGATAAAGAAAACAATAAGATTCCCAATGTTTTTTTGGCATGACCGGTTAGACCATCCCGGTTAAATAATGATGCAAATTGACATCCACTGTACGTGTGGACACTTGCTGAAGAATTATATTCTTCTAGTAAATGATTTGTTGCTTGTTTTAAAAAACCTTTTATAAGGCTATCACCAGTTGATATTATATGTTTTTATACGCATTTTGGGGACCATATCCTGACCATTTTTGGACTATTAAGATTTGGTTTAAATTGATGCATCAACCAAATGGTCATTAAAGCTAAATGTTGCAAGACTTAATAATAAAGTTCATAAGATTGGACAATGCTGGTGAAATTTTAACGCCTTAATATGAACTTTTACATGTTCATTGGGATAAATTAATGGTTAAGAAAAACCATCGATCAAATATTTGTAATGAATTTTAAGATCTTTTGGTTTGAGAATCCCAATATGCATTTGGAGACATGTAATTTACATTAAGCAACATTGATTTGCATCAAGCCAAAAAGTGTTGATGAACTCTCACTCTTATAAATGACTTTAAGTCAAAAGCTAAATATCCTCCCATACAAGGTTTTGTTTGAAAGATTTATACACTATGCTTCAGTAGATCAATTAATTCCTTGAAGATGTTGGGATTGTATGTTGAGTTCAAATTTTAATACTTGAACTAACAACTGGGGATACCTTTATGACTCGATTGTCATTTAGGCGAGTAATTTTTCGAACATCAGGGGGAGAAAATAAGAAATTGGAATGTGAGATGATATGATATGAAATATAGAATTGCGTCATCCTCGTCATGTATAGTATGAACTTTTAAGTTCAAAGTACTGTTCATCTTCAAAAAAAAAGTTGGCAACCCAATTGCTTGATGTTGAGTGAAAAATATGTGCCAACGTCTAATGCTGTAACACCCTTACTCCTAAACCTGTAATAACGTCGCAAGTCGTAGCATAATAAATATAGTTCGCAGCGGAAAATAAAACTATCTAATGTTGGTGTTACACGCCGTTACTCACCCATGTGAGTAACACGACATCCTTACTCCATTCATCAACTTCAACTCCTCACCGCTGTGATGAACAGATAATGAGCACTCTTAATATTACAAACTGTAACACCCCATCCAACATTAACACACTTACAATAAACTGCAGCGGAAAAACAACCTCATCACATTACTTAACTCGTTGGTGTTACACGCCGTTAGCCACCCACGTGGCTAACAAGGCTAATACATACACATTGTACCGGTCTGATGGGCTAAATTCCCGAGCGTCTACACATTACTATCCCTTTCCATTAACAAACAACAAACATACACCTTCCAACTATACCGAGTATTTATAAACTGATGCCGACAACAATTTCGGTCTTACTACACCTACTGTATGCATACACTTAAATGATTACCCATGTACAACGACTACCCATCCTACTCTCGAACGGCTTCCAGCACTTCGTACCTGAAATAGGAAAAGAAGAGAAAGGGTGGCCCCCAAGGGGCTCAGCACCTTTGCTGGTATGGTAATCCCGCAGCCCACATGCTACCGGGCCACGCACAACTAATTGTCGTCTTAGCATGCGGTTGATTATTTTTAAATCATGCATGCAACTGTAAACACACAACACATAATCATTTCACCTCAACGGGCTCAACAAGCGGATAATATATCCTTACTTAATAAGTCACTCAAGGTATTCAATATCCCTAGAGTGTTCCTCCTCTAATGGAGCTACTTCCTTAACAGACGACACTTACCCTTAAATCGGGTTATCCTTAAACGCCTCTTTTCTCAAACTGGGACTCATATCCATGATCCACATACTCCACATTTTACAACATATAACATACACTACATAACAACACTTAACGACACTTTGCACGTTTCCACGTGCACAACATAACACCGCAATAGATATTGCATCACAACAAAGATACATAACATAACGGGAATGGTCCTCTTAGGAACCGACCCAAACATTGCTAATACACTGGTGAGCCTAGAGAATGTTGCCAGTCTCATGATAAGCTCGTTACATAACTTGTTACCGTCTCGTTAAATGAACGGTTAACTTAACACAAGGTGTCTCGGATATAGTGATCCAAGCACACCGAAACAAACATAACAATAGTATGCCCCTGTGGCCCGACGTGAGTCAGTAATAGCCTTGGTTAAGCTAAAGGGAAGGTTGGGAACCAAATTGGAAAACAACCATAACATACGGAGAGGATCGAACCTGCTATGACAACGACCCCCATACTCACACGCGTGGCCGGAACAGACCGGACTCCTCACTCCCCCGTTAGCACTTGTTAGAAGTTCAACTTTGAACTTTATTAAACAATCACAAACATTGGGTTAGGTCTTGTTAGACATACACAAGGGAAGAGAGAGTCATACATTCACATACAAACATCACATAACCAACTCACGCATAGCCGTGGTTAGAACGTTCCTTAAGTCGGAAACGTTGTTACCGGATACCGTTCTCCTACGTTTACCTAATAGTGGTTAACTAGCCCTTCAAGCGCATTCGAGGTTACCGGTATCGGCACGAAAACATACAATAACAATAACGACTGTAAACTCGTTTCATGATTTATCTCATAACGTGGCAAACATACAGAAAAACACATTGGCATACAAGCCGGTGTAATCCGGTAGGACACAGGTTGCAAGAAAACCATACCTGTCACCGGAGTCCACTTTACCACGTCCACTTATGTTCCTCGAGCAATTCTCGATCAACTGTTAACATCACATGTGTTTTTATTAACATCGGGGTTTGCTTGATTATTTACTGTCTAATGCTTAACTTTCCCCGTTAACTTAGTTACATAACTTTACATTTTAACTTGTTTTACTTTTACTTTGATACAACTTTTCACCCACTTAATTGCCATTTAAACTCACCTAACATGTCCTCAACAACCTTATAACATCATTACCTATCAATTCCCCATGATTAGAAGCCTTTAAAACAGATTTTGCAACACTTTTGACCTGGTCCGGGACTTGGTCCGGACCCAAGGTCCCGGACCACTTGTAGAATGTACTCTCGGCCTTATTTTACCCTTGGTCCGGGTCTTGGTCCTGGACTAAGGACCCGGACCACTTCTAAACTTCACTCTCGGCTCTTTTTAAGGGGTGGTCCGGGTACCTATACAAGGGCTAGGTCCCGGACCATGTTATTAACTTGTCAAAACATCATTTTCAACCCCTAAACCAACCTTAAACCTTACCTAATCATTCCATAAACTTTCCACATGTTTCCTACATGTTTAAACACCTTAAAACAAGCACTAAACTTTCCTAAATCATCACTAACTGGTTACTCAATTCCTTACAACAATTCCTAGCACTTATAACATTTTTCTTAGATTTCTAAGTGGTATATCATGCCTACTACCTCAACTAACCAAAGTGTTGTCTCACAAACATTACCACCACTCCAAAAGCATTATTTCTCATACTCACCTCCTTTGCACAATTGCTTCTAATTTCCACAAGTTTTCACTTAGACCTTCACTAGGGATTTCTTTTCCTTTGTTTACCAAATCTTGAACAAGACTTAACACTTCACATAACAATTCCTTGGTGTGTTCAAAACACCCATTTGAGTTCTAAATCCTCCAAGACAATGCCCATGGCACCTTAACACCTAAGAACACCATGATTCACCTTCTTCCACCATCTTAACACTTAACAAGTTCCTAGTACCTTCTAGGTCTTAAAATCTCATTTCATCACATAAACTCCTTTGTTTATCAACTAAATTTTGCCATAGCTTCTCTTGTAAACTCTCACACCCAAACACTTATGTTTTCACCTTTAGACAACCAAGAACACTTAAATCCATCAAGAACACCATCACACACAAACTTCACCAAATTTACACTACATCACAATATAGTGCATGATTTAAATTGCTTGGCACTTAGGCCCTTAAAATGCATGGCTCTTAGGCCCTTAAATTGCATAAACCATAAACACTGAATTTCCCACATAATAATGCCTTTGACCTGCAAATACACCCAACAATACATATACCCTTAATAAACTCCTTGAGAGCATCTTACTAGCTCATTTACCATTGGCTCTTTAGGTAGTTTTAACAAGCATTATAAGCTCATTTCTCCTAAGGCATTAAGCCACATTGAGATAGCATATTTACCTCTTTTCCACCCAAACTTCGTTCTTGTTTCCTTGTTTAAAATCGGCTAAGCTTAGTTGCTTGTCAACTTCTAAACATTACACAAACAATGTGATGAGTATTCAAGCTCCAAGCTTAATCTCATTGTAAACTCTAGGTTTTACATTGTTCAAAGAGCATTAAGATAGTTGTTTTACCTTGGTCTTTGAAGGGAATTGGAATATCTATCAAGAGAGGACTCCACCAAGTCCTTGAAAGATTCAAATGGAGCTAGAACAATGCAACACAATGAGCACCATTAATGGTGATTTTCAGACATCACACAAACATGAAGGAAATGTCATTTTTCTTTGAGTTTCCTTACCTTGAAGCAAAGGAGAACAATAATATGTGAAAAGGTGAGCTCAAGCTCCTCCCATGGAGATTCCTCTTGGCACCGAAATGGAGCTCTTGGAATTTTGAAGAGATAGAATTGAAGAGCTTGATGAGAGGAAGAGAATGGTGGTCTTAGAATTTCATTTGGCCAAGTGAGCTAGGAGATACAAGTGGTCAAAGATGGAAAAATGATGGTGGTGTTGGTGTTGCTGTAGCAAACGTGAAAGAGAGGAAGAAGATGGAGTTGGAGACGTGTGAAATGAAAGAAGAATGAAGCTAATGAGGTAAGTTTGCTTTTGTAAGATATTTTAGCTTAAAGTAAATAGTACTTGCTTTATTACTTGTTTATTTACTTAATAGGCTAGCAAGAGTGGTGACTCACCACATAGGAAACGGCCCCCATATTATTAGAAGGGTATTATAGTCTTTGTTGACCAATTTAATTACTTATAACAACATATGTTACAAACTAGCTTATAAAAATCACTATTCACAAAAACAAGGCACATTGTTGTGAAATTTTTGATTTCCCATTGATATAGACTTCCAAATGTGATACTATAGTACACATGTTAATTAAAGAGTAATGATGGACATTTAGCCATTCAAAACTCATTTACAAGACAATTTTTCAAAAACGTGCTTTAAGACTCCTTAAAGCACTTTTTGTGTTTTAACTTGTTTTCAAGCTTGGTTTTCTTTGGTAATTGATTTAATATGTTCATTAACATATTTATAAGGTATAGGTATGACCATTAGGTCTTATACAAATTTATCCCAAGCTTAGAGCACATTTTTGCTCATATTGACTTTAAGGTATTTTCTTGTGTTTTATTTGGTTTAACTGCCCACCAAGGTTCCCTAAGGACTTATTTAGCCTTATTAAATCATAATTGAATATTTTTAAGTCTTGGTAGGCTCTTTGGGTCCTAACCAAGTTCACTCATAGCTTAGAGCATGTTTTTGCTCAAACCGTGTCTTAATGCTTTATTGCATTTTACTATGATTAAAATTGTACACTGATGTTCCTAAGGCACTTTTTAGCCTTTACACACCATAGTTTAATATTTAAACCGCATATCAAGGTTTGGGGTATTTCAATCTACCCCCCTTAAAAGAACTTCGTCCTCAAAGTTCACACTTTCCACACATCATTAGATTAGAACACAGGAATCACTTGGAAATAAACTTCCATAACCAAACACACTTTACATCATAACCTCGGACTTAATGGTCCGGGCAACACATTCACATCCACACATAACATAACATATCCACATGATAACCTCGGACTCTATGGTCCGGGTATCTTAACAACACTTACACATACATAACAACCCCTTGGACTCACTGGTCTCGGGTAACATCACAACATTTGGACACATAGGTCCTCATAACATAACAGTCTTCAGACACTTAGGTCTATGTAACACAACACATTTAGACTCATAGGTCTCAATAGCATACACTTTTAGGAGATCAAAGTCAAAATAACATTTATTACACATACCACACAACATGTCATAGCATGTAAAACAATCAAAAATATCTTTTACATACACACTGTGATCCCGCAGAACCCGGTCGCGATGGACACCTTCCGTCCCCGTGCCTTTGGGAGATTAAAAATCACTTAAATTTAAAATTTCCTTGTGAGGTTAAGTAAGAAGACTTTAATTATGTAAAGTATCCATCAACGTTTTATAAATACCAATTTAAAATCCTTTTGAAAACACACACAACTCCAAGTCCAACTTAAGCTCTTTGCTTCTTTTCTTAGCGTGGTTATTTGTGACCACTTATAGGGAGCTTCAAGAATCATCCAACCCTGATGTGATCAGCATCAGTGTTGAACTATCCTTCCACTCCAATTTGTGTTCGGCTTCCCTTGATCACATGCAAATCAAGTTCCACCTCCCACTTCATTTTCAAGCATCAATTAAATCACTCATTTCCAATTTTCTATCTTTTAAATCATTCTAGTCATGATCATAACATCTCCAAGGGATAGAACTCCATCTATCAGTTATCTCCATTCACTTTAATGCTGTTGCCTAGGGAATCTTATTCTCTTTAGGTTCTATGTCGGTATCATGCCCTTTCTTGAATCACTATATAGTATATATATACATATATATTTTTATCAAAATACAACACACCATTTCACCTTTATACACTGTCGGGGCTTTTGTTCCCCCGGGAGTTTCTCTACTCCCCACACTTGTACTATCACACACAACTGTTAACAAATACACACACTTATCACAATGGTATTCGCATCTTCTGTGCGCAATTACCACAATTAAACCATGAATGAATGTGTATGTTTACGTAACACACACACCAATCATCAAAACAATAATATAATTTTGTGCTATGCACAATATAAGTCACATACACTACGTACACTTGTACGGTAATATACACTAAGTGGTTTTGCGCTCTACCCCCCTTAAAAGGGATTACGCCCACGTAATCAATCACTAAACATTAACTTAAAATGTTTTGCCGTCGTGAAGTATCTTAACTTCCACGCGGTCTATTACACAATGGATTCTGATTAGAGGATCTTAACCTTATTGGCGGTTTAGTTCCTAAACCAAGAATTCTCATTGGAGTTTGTTTAAACTCTTAGTTGGTTTCGATTCTGGCCTGTTAGGCTTCTAGGCGTTAATAATTAGCCATTCATTCATGTTCACCATGTACATTCAACGCTTGAATCACTGGCTCACTAGTTTCTGCTGCGAAACTCTAATAACTGTAGAGCTTAATTGCCCCATTTGTTATTCGTACTGTATTGTACATCCCCAAGTGTCACCTTCATCTTGGTAACAATGGTTTCTCGACCGACGCGTGGTATCTCTTACCGTTAGCGAATTCGGTGAGTTATAAACTTTCTATCCACTTCCATAACAATTTACTGTGTATACAGCTATGTATTTCACAATGATTGACTTGTTCCCTTCCGGCTTATTGTCGGTTGAGATTGAGCTACTACCTAGTGTGTAGTGCTCTCTCAGCTATTTACAACATTTGGGGTATATTCCATACCGATATTTGGCAGTTAGTGCTACTGTAGTCACTTATTGTTAATCATGTCACTTACTGTACAAGTACTTTTTTTATTGGTACGGCCTTGCATTTCCTATGCATCGGCCATTATAACATTATTGCTCCACAATTAACATGTTTCCAATTCCTAGCTATCTCATTCGATCATTACTGCACAAGTGCAATACCAAAACACTCAGTCATACAGAGTGCAGAGGTGTAAACTCTTGACAGTAAATCTCTTATGCGATTCGCCATGGAATTCACACTGAGTTCCTCATCACATAGTACCTACCACTGGCTTATTGCCCAGTTTGTTTAACATCACTTATCTTGCATCTCCACTGAGTTTAACTCATAACTGGTCTTATCTGTTACATTATCGTTTAACAACATTTATACAACGGTCGCTTGTTGCGCACCGTGCTCTTACTCCCTGTATAACATCAGCTTATATCGTATCTACTGTCACCTCAACTTCCACACATAAACTTACATTATTCACATTATGGTTCATCCCTCCTTTGGATGACTACTAAATGCTCCTTGAGCATCGATCATTCGAGTCACAAGCCGGCATTATTCAGCCAGGTGCTTCACTTTATACACACGTACTACTAAGCTAACTGCTCTCTTTCAATAATAACGTTGTCCATCCTTAACATATTTCTTGAACTTGATTTACATAACTACCGCTCCTGCGGTCTCACAATATCGAGAGGTATCCCCACTCTTAATGCAGTGGTTCGTTTACCACTCTATTTACTTGTATTACATAAACTTCTATAATTAACTCAAATTTTCATAGCATATCTTGCTTATGGCTTATAAGCCTTGCTGCCTTGAGCTCCATGACAAGGTCGTTGCATTCCGTTTCCTTTCATGGAATGCCCCTTAGATTGTCAGTCCGTTCCCTGACAACTTATGTCTAAACTGGGTGTTAGTTTCAACCCTTGTGTTTCTATCGTGCATTTCGTTCAACAATTGTTGATGCGAACACCCCTCAAGGATTGCTCCTGGGTGTTGTTACGTTATGCCTTACATTTGTTTCACACTTATTGTACATTCCATTAGCCACGCCGTTTGCGTTCTTAATGGCTTATTATCTCCTTTTGTGAAGATCAACATTTCCTAGTAGTGTAAGTACTCATTCTGGGAGTTTCATCCCGTTCATTGCACATTAATGTGTCCACATTAGGCATCTGCTTGCCATGTACAGGCTGGGTCACCGTTCCAGCTATCATGTTTATTCCTCGGAATTCTTAAGACATGTGTGATGTCTTTATATAACAGTTAGTGCACTTCGCACCTCTTGACTCTTAAACATATCCTTGAAATGAATTCACTAGTTCCTTTAGTCTAGTTATCTTAACTGGGTTCCTCTACTTCAACCATTCATGGTAATCCTTAGCTGTTGTTTGATTTATACTGCTGACCGTAGGCGGAGTCGACTACTTCCCGTGTTTCGGACTCCACTCGTATACATATGTGGGGTACCATAATGATACATTGCTACCTACCCAACTAACCCATAAGTAGGTCTGTCAGGCCCACAAGCTCCTATCGGAGTGCGGTCGTCCCACAATTCAGTTGGTACACTCGTAGTGCCCGTCACACGCCTAGGTGAAGTATTCTGTTGTCAACTCCCTTATATTGTCCCGTGACAATATTCGTTCCTTGCTTCCCGAACTTAATCGAGGGAAAGTTTATCCACTTTTGTATCTTTATCAACTGCCCTTGGGTTTTTACTGGTTTGGTTTAAAAGAAGGTTAGAAAGAAGTGTTGGTTTGAAGGAAAATCTGGTTTTGAAAAGAAAAGGGTTTGAATAAATCTGGGTTGAAAGAAAATTTTCATGGTTTCACAACATCTTCTTACCTTAACCAAGTCTAGCTTCTTGCTGACTGGTGTATTTACAATTACAGAGGTTAGGCTACCAAGCCCTTCCATGGTCATAATGATCCTGTTTAACTTCATGGTACTTTACTAAGTACTCTGTAGTGGTTATAAATTTCCCGAACAGCCCTGTTATAGCAGCACTTGCTATGGCAAGTGCGCCATGCTAACTGGCTATCGGTTTAACACATACCGGTTGTGGTATTATTTTTTACCCATACTGTCATCAGTGGCCTTGTTGGCCCTCACTGATCTTACTGCCTTGTCAATAACCCTTCTAGGTGACTTCTCACTGTCTTCACATGACGATCATCAACTAGGGTGTTTCCCATTCTGGGAGACCCCTTTTTCATAGTATTGTATTCACTTTGTAGCCCGTTCCACGTATTTGGGCACTACCTTGTAGTTCCCTTGTCGGTTGGTATACCGTTGGTGTTTTATCTATCAACTGTGGCTCCGTAGACACTTGTCTCGGGTGTTATTAATCCATTTCTTGCCTGTTGCACGATCAGTGCGTTGCAAGCTGGTTGTCCTCGACTGCTCGGCATGTCGACCCAGGTTGCCGGAAATTTTATTCTCTTATACACAAGATCCTTCATTCATCGCTATTAAATGCGGTTAACATTGTTCAGATGGAGACCGTCTCCGGGATTCCCAGTTTTCGGGATCTATCGTATGACAGGTTCTCCGTACCCTAAAGGTATTTAATAACAGCCAGATCGGGTATTCCCGAGTATGAGAGGACTTTCATCTCTCTGGCGTTGTTTCCCAAGTTATAAAACAGGGACTGTGGAGGGTGGGATGGAGATTGTAGGTTCCCAGTACACACTGGTAATTCCTATCTAGCGTATCTCTCACGCTATCACTCAACCCTTAACCCAAAGTACTTAAATCCTAACTCGGTACTTCCTAAGCTCGGTAATTCAGTCATCAGAGCGAAGTATCGCTCTGATACCACTTTTTGTAACACCCCATCCAACATTAACACACTTACAATAAACTGCAGCGGAAAAACAACCTCATCACATTACTTAACTCGTTGGTGTTACACGCCGTTAGCCACCCACGTGGCTAACAAGGCTAATACATACACATTGTACCGGTCTGATGGGCTAAATTCCCGAGCGTCTACACATTACTATCCCTTTCCATTAACACAACAACAACATACACCTTCCAACTATACCGAGTATTTATAAACTGATGCCGACAACAATTTCGGTCTTACTACACCTACTGTATGCATACACTTAAATGATTACCCATGTACAACGACTACCCATCCTACTCTCGAACGGCTTCCAGCACTTCGTACCTGAAATAGGAAAAGAAGAGAAAGGGTGGCCCCCAAGGGGCTCAGCACCTTTGCTGGTATGGTAATCCCGCAGCCCACATGCTACCGGGCCACGCACAACTAATTGTCGTCTTAGCATGCGGTTGATTATTTTTAAATCATGCATGCAACTGTAAACACACAACACATAATCATTTCGCCTCAACGGGCTCAACAAGCGGATAATATATCCTTACTTAATAAGTCACTCAAGGTATTCAATATCCCTAGAGTGTTCCTCCTCTAATGGAGCTACTTCCTTAACAGACGACACTTACCCTTAAATCGGGTTATCCTTAAACGCCTCTTTTCTCAAACTGGGACTCATATCCATGATCCACATACTCCACATTTTACAACATATAACATACACTACATAACAACACTTAACAACACTTTGCACGTTTCCACGTGCACAACATAACACCGCAATAGATATTGCATCACAACAAAGATACATAACATAACGGGAATGGTCCTCTTAGGAACCGACCCAAACATTGCTAATACACTGGTGAGCCTAGAGAATGTTGCCAGTCTCATGATAAGCTCGTTACATAACTCGTTACCGTCTCGTTAAATGAACGGTTAACTTAACACAAGGTGTCTCGGATATAGTGATCCAAGCACACCGAAACAAACATAACAATAGTATGCCCCTGTGGCCCGACGTGAGTCAGTAATAGCCTTGGTTAAGCTAAAGGGAAGGTTGGGAACCAAATTGGAAAACAACCATAACATACGGAGAGGATCGAACCTGCTATGACAACGACCCCCATACTCACACGCGTGGCCGGAACAGACCGAACTCCTCACTCCCCCGTTAGCACTTGTTAGAAGTTCAACTTTGAACTTTATTAAACAATCACAAACATTGGGTTAGGTCTTGTTAGACATACACAAGGGAAGAGAGAGTCATACATTCACATACAAACATCACACACAAACATCACATAACCAACTCACGCATAGCCGTGGTTAGAACGTTCCTTAAGTCGGAAACATTGTTACCGGATACCGTTCTCCTACGTTTACCTAATAGTGGTTAACTAGCCCTTCAAGCGCATTCGAGGTTACCGGTATCGGCACGAAAACATACAATAACAATAACGACTGTAAACTCGTTTCATGATTTATCTCATAACGTGGCAAACATACAGAAAACACATTGGCATACAAGCCGTGTAATCCGGTAGGACACAGGTTGCAAGAAAACCATACCTGTCACCGGAGTCCACTTTACCACGTCCACTTATGTTCCTCGAGCAATTCTCGATCAACTGTTAACATCACATGTGTTTTTATTAACATCGGGGTTTGCTTGATTATTTACTGTCTAATGCTTAACTTTCCCCGTTAACTTAGTTACATAACTTTACATTTTAACTTGTTTTACTTTTACATTTTGATACAACTTTTCACCCACTTAATTGCCATTTAAACTCACCTAACATGTCCTCAACAACCTTATAACATCATTACCTATCAATTCCCCATGATTAGAAGCCTTTAAAACAGATTTTGCAACACTTTTGACCTGGTCCGGGACTTGGTCCGGACCCAAGGTCCCGGACCACTTGTAGAATGTACTCTCGGCCTTATTTTACCCTTGGTCCGGGTCTTGGTCCTGGACTAAGGACCCGGACCACTTCTAAACTTCACTCTCGGCTCTTTTTAAGGGGTGGTCCGGGTACCTATACAAGGGCTAGGTCCCGGACCATGTTATTAACTTGTCAAAACATCATTTTTCAACCCCTAAACCAACCTTAAACCTTACCTAATCATTCCATAAACTTTCCACATGTTTCCTACATGTTTAAACACCTTAAAACAAGCACTAAACTTTCCTAAATCATCACTAACTGGTTACTCAATTCCTTACAACAATTCCTAGCACTTATAACATTTTTCTTAGATTTCTAAGTGGTATATCATGCCTACTACCTCAACTAACCAAAGTGTTGTCTCACAAACATTACCACCACTCCAAAAGCATTATTTCTCATACTCACCTCCTTTGCACAATTGCTTCTAATTTCCACAAGTTTTCACTTAGACCTTCACTAGGGATTTCTTTTCCTTTGTTTACCAAATCTTGAACAAGACTTAACACTTCACATAACAATTCCTTGGTGTGTTCAAAACACCCATTTGAGTTCTAAATCCTCCAAGACAATGCCCATGGCACCTTAACACCTAAGAACACCATGATTCACCTTCTTCCACCATCTTAACACTTAACAAGTTCCTAGTACCTTCTAGGTCTTAAAATCTCATTTCATCACATAAACTCCTTTGTTTATCAACTAAATTTTGCCATAGCTTCTCTTGTAAACTCTCACACCCAAACACTTATGTTTTCACCTTTAGACAACCAAGAACACTTAAATCCATCAAGAACACCATCACACACAAAACTTCACCAAATTTACACTACATCACAATATAGTGCATGATTTAAATTGCTTGGCACTTAGGCCCTTAAAATGCATGGCTCTTAGGCCCTTAAATTGCATAAACCATAAACACTGAATTTCCCACATAATAATGCCTTTGACCTGAAATACACCCAACAATACATATACCCTTAATAAACTCCTTGAGAGCATCTTACTAGCTCATTTACCATTGGCTCTTTAGGTAGTTTTAACAAGCATTATAAGCTCATTTCTCCTAAGGCATTAAACCACATTGAGATAGCATATTTACCTCTTTTCCACCCAAACTTCGTTCTTGTTTCCTTGTTTAAAATCGGCTAAGCTTAGTTGCTTGTCAACTTCTAAACATTACACAAACAATGTGATGAGTATTCAAGCTCCAAGCTTAATCTCATTGTAAACCCTAGGTTTTACATTGTTCAAAGAGCATTAAGATAGTTGTTTTACCTTGGTCTTTGAAGGGAATTGGAATATCTATCAAGAGAGGACTCCACCAAGTCCTTGAAAGATTCAAATGGAGCTAGAACAGTGCAACACAATGAGCACCATTAATGGTGATTTTCGGACATCACACAAACATGAAGGAAATGTCATTTTTCTTTGAGTTTCCTTACCTTGAAGCAAAGGAGAACAATAATATGTGAAAAGGTGAGCTCAAGCTCCTACCATGGAGATTCCTCTTGGCACAGAAATGGAGCTCTTGGAATTTTGAAGGGATAGAATTGAAGAGCTTGATGAGAGGAAGAGAATGGTGGTCTTAGAATTTCATTTGGCCAAGTGAGCTAGGAGATACAAGTGGTCAAAGATGGAAAAATGATGGTGGTGTTGGTGTTGCTGTAGCAAACGTGAAAGAGAGGAAGAAGATGGAGTTGGAGACGTGTGAAATGAAAGAAGAATGAAGCTAATGAGGTAAGTTTGCTTTTGTAAGATATTTTAGCTTAAAGTAAATAGTACTTGCTTTATTACTTGTTTATTTACTTAATAGGCTAGCAAGAGTGGTGACTCACCACATAGGAAACCGGCCCCCATATTATTAGAAGGGTATTATAGTCTTTGTTGACCAATTTAATTACTTATAACAACATATGTTACAAACTAGCTTATAAAAATCACTATTCACAAAAACAAGGCACATTGTTGTGAAATTTTTGATTTCCCATTGATATAGACTTCCAAATGTGATACTATATAGTACACATGTTAATTAAAGAGTAATGATGGACATTTAGCCATTCAAAACTCATTTACAAGACAATTTTTCAAAAACGTGCTTTAAGACTCCTTAAAGCACTTTTTGTGTTTTAACTTGTTTTCAAGCTTGGTTTTCTTTGGTAATTGATTTAATATGTTCATTAACATATTTATAAGGTATAGGTATGACCATTAGGTCTTATACAAATTTATCCCAAGCTTAGAGCACATTTTTGCTCATATTGACTTTAAGGTATTTTCTTGTGTTTTATTTGGTTTAACTGCCCACCAAGGTTCCCTAAGGACTTATTTAGCCTTATTAAATCATAATTGAATATTTTTAAGTCTTGGTAGGCTCTTTGGGTCCTAACCAAGTTCACTCATAGCTTAGAGCATGTTTTTGCTCAAACCGTGTCTTAATGCTTTATTGCATTTTACTATGATTAAAATTGTACACTGATGTTCCTAAGGCACTTTTTAGCCTTTACACACCATAGTTTAATATTTAAACCGCATATCAAGGTTTGGGGTATTTCACAAACCAAATCCGAACCAAAAGAGCGACTAACCGAATACAACAATCTCCTTAATACAATGCATAATAAAACTTAAAGTGTTTATTGAAACACATCAGCTACCCTGTTCCCCGCACTCCGGCTTGTGTCTTCAATCAATAACCAGAAATTTTTTCCCATTGAAGGGCTCAGCAAACGATATGCTGGTATGCTAAATGTAGTCCTAAGTCATATAGATTCCTTAAGTCGTTTAGCCATCTTGATATTAGATTCTTTACATGATATACCGGTTTACAATAATAATAGTAATAACTGTAAATGTTAAACAAACACATAATAGTTCACCTACAAATATCATCACATAATAGTAAACAACAACCAATATTCAACCACCAATAATCCATAACAGTAATCAACAAGATACACGTATTAATTAACTGTACTTGTTAGTTGGCCACCTAGCCCTTATCCTTTAAACCAATCACTTAACCTTTTCTAATTAAATTCCACCTCAGGCGTCATGTTAGGACAACCCTTAATAACTTATAAATGGACAGTAGTCCCCTGGGTTCCATAGGAACTGTTACCAGCTGACCTTATGGCCCTGGATAATATAATGCCTTGAAAGGCGACCGATCCGGTCAAAACCTGTGCACCAACGGTAGTGACCTCCGCCATCGTCGAATGTGGACAATGGATTCCCTTGAGTGACTCCCCATAGAAGTCCCTCGTAGTGATCACGATGCGCAACCAGAAAGTCGAAACAATCTGGATTCCTCTCTTTATAAGTTAGCCCTTTAGTCAGTGATACAATATCCAATCCTTGAGTTAAGACTATAAAAGTTGACCATCAGTTAGGTTCAATAATACCTAAAGGTCAGTTAGTCTTGTTCCAGTTTAGATGTATAAACTTCCAGTCATAAGACGTTCGCGTAAAAATAAAACACAATGGTGTTGAGCAATACAATATACAAGATAATATACATAAATCACAGATATCGCTCTTAACAATTAAACACACACGTCTAGACCTTAGGAAAATCCTTAGGACATTCAGACCACACAATTAACATACCGTTCATCGTGGAACTTGCTAGCTTGACAGTTCACACTTTAACAGTTTCTCCCCGTACACTGTTATATTTACATGCAATACCGGGTAACGTTAATACCACTATTCACTAATTATTACAGTACTGTCTCTATAGAACTAATACTCGTAGTATACTAACCCCGTATGTTCTTTATTTCTCCCTGTTATTTAACAGTGGTTCAAGGTAGTTTAATAGTTCATTATTTTATGTAATAACTACATGTGATAATGAATTTCCATTTTATGGTATATCTTTATTTCATTAATCATATATCCATAATTATTTTCACTTAGTCCATATATTAATATCATTTGGTTATTTTTATTATAACCACAGTTATTTATAAATTTTACATTATACTCCATGACATACCATAATACATTATATTACCTTAGTTTTAATTCCTTTCTTTATCAAATTACAAAATCAACCTTATAATTTCGGTAATTATAAAATGAACACATAACTTTTATAAATTACCAAATGACCACATATATTTTCGGTCTTTACAAATTTAACATACTAACTTTTATTATTTACAAGTTAATCTTATAATTCTCGGTTTTATCCTATAGTTTCCTATATTTACATTTTAACCCCAAAACTTTATACAAGTTATATATTAACTCATAAACTATAGTTTTAATATTTAATTATCTTAAATAACCGAAATGACCCATATACTTTTATAAATTACATTTCCGCCCCATGTCCAATTCGGTTTTACATTTTAATTATATATTCACCCCAAAACTTTGATAAACTTAATATTTTATGTCATAAATAATTTTAACCCAAAGTTTTTGGTCAACACTTTGACAAAGACTTAATTTCATGATTAATACTTTAATATACCCATAAATTCATATGTACTCTCGGTTTTACTCCTAAACTTTCCAATAATTACAAAATAGCCCCCAAACTTTATAAATTGTTATTTTAACACTTATTTAAATTCACCAAAATTCATAATATTAATTCCTACCTTATAGTATATCATAACTATATCAAACAACTCCTTAAACTCTCGGCAATTATTATTAGTGCACCAAACTTTTCAAAATTTTCATTTTAGCCACATAAATTAGTAAACTAGCCATTTAAATACTTATAGCTATTTTTAATGTTCCCAAAATTTATGATATAAGCTAATATACTTATATACTTAAAAACTCACCAAATAAGACATTTTATTCTCGGCTGTAACATATATGTATCCTAATTAATTTTTGTGACACAAACTTATACCTTAAGGTAATAATCTTACCTTATATGTTATAAATTATTTTCTTGACATTATAGCCCATAGTATTTCAGCCTTAATATTACTAAGGCTTATACATAATTTTTATACCAAAGTTTGAAGCTTAAATCAAACTTAAACTTAATAAACCTTAATTATAGAAACTTACTCCTTAAATCAAGATAATTCTTGTACTTGATTTCTCCTTGAATTCCAAGCTCCTCCAATGGTATTTTGTTGAAGAACTTTCGGCCTCCATATGTAGATTTAGGAGATCCATGTGTTAGACTTCTAACAAGGATTTATAAATAAGATTTGGAGTAGTTTTACAAGAGTTTACCGTAGGTATTTTCGGTACACCTTGGAATGGTTGGAGATCCAAATTTCCTTCATGAAATGATGAAGAGAATATAGATTTAGAAGCTATAAATTTTCGGTAATAGCTTAGGTATTTACTTAGGATTTTCAAACATGAATATATACCTTAACTTGATCTTGTTGTTTCTTGTGTTGTTGTTGAATCTAGGAACCTCCTTGGAGCACTAAAGCTTGGCGATTTCTTGTATAGTTCTTAGGATGATTCTTGCTTCAAGACTTAGTAGATTTAGCTAGGAAAATTTACATAAAATGGTGTTAGAACTTAAAACACCATTAATGAACCTTTGAAGCTCTAAGGAATAAACTAGCAAATGAAGAAAGAAAAGAGAGGGAAGTGAGACTTACACAATCGGCTGAGTGAATGGCAAAGGAAAGAATGACCAAGCTCATGTAGGAAATAAGGGCTAGGCAAGGAAGGAATTTCTTTGACACAATAATTGTCTAGCTTTTCCTTAGTTTATTGTTTGGTGTGGCTCCATAAAACCTCTTAATTGACTAGGCTTTCGACAATGACAAGGGTAGAGAGTGACTTTGGTTGTCAATTGACACAAGGGAACAAGAGCTAAGGTAGGTAAGTATTTCTTTTGATTTTCTAAGACAATTATCAATATTAACTTGTCTTGTTCTCTTGAAATTTTCGGCAACTATAGCAGCATATAGGCATTTGTTTTTTGACAATAGAAGACATGAGAACATGCCTAGGATGGTAGATGTTTTATTTGACTATTTATAAGGCAATCAACCTTGATTTTCTAGCTCATTTTCGGCAGCCATGTGCTGTAGCATATCATTTGATTTTTGTTTGTGTTAGACAAGAGAACATGCTAATTAGGTGATGTCTTCTTTTGATTAGATAAACAGTAATCAAACTCCCCTCCTTCCTGGTCATAATCGGCAGTATAGGCTAGAGAATGGGATGATTTTGTTGTTTACTTACAACCTTTACATATTATAATTCTAGATCTAACTTTTGTGTATTTAATTTCATTGCTTTTCAAAAGCTAATCTCTTCTTGTTTTCTTGCAGGTCTTTCGGTAATGGGAGGACTTATTTGACTGAGTTTCTTTTGACATTATATCACATGGCATGTGGGAAGGTGAGTCACCATCCCACAAGACAATTTCTAAGCAAATTCCTAGTAAAAAACACTAGAAAAATCGGCCACTTCTATGCCTACATGGAACTGATTTTTAATTTGGTATTTGTCACATTATATTGTATTAAGACCATATTGTAACATGTTATAAGTCACAACATTTAATTGGTAATTTTATACCAAGGTAAAAGATGAAAGTTTCTAAGGAAAAATGCTGATTTTATAGTACTTTTTGATCTTAAAATCGGCCCTACTTGTGCTATGAGTTTAGCACTGGCATTAATTGATTTAGATGGTCAATTCCTCCCCATTTAATATTATCAACTCGTGGCTCCTCAAAAACTTCAAGGCAATAGTGTAGAACACGTTTTTATGACACCCGAAGGTGCGTTTTTGTGCTTTAAGGATATTCTGGAATATAGGTAGTCGCTACCAGTTTCAAGTGTTTATAAACATTGTTTATGGTCAATAATAATATACTAAGGTGTTACATTGAGTTATATTGTAACACCCCCGAATAAACATCCAGTAATACAAACGTCGCGCCTAAACAACATCACGGTTAACTACGCAGCGGATTCTCAACATTATCCGGGTGCTACAGATGCCAACCACCCACGTGGTTGACACAACCAAACTACCAACACCAAGTTACGGTCTGCATGACTGGAAACAGCCCTCACCAAAGTTCATATACAATGTAAGATACAATTCCAAATACCGAGTGTCTACAATAAAAATACCAAATCATAATCTGAGAATTATATCTCGGGTTTAGTAACAACCCATACACTAAACATACTACACAATTCAAAAGTTATGCCCTGATGGACTACCCCCATGGTAGCCATCCCGCCTACGCTCCGTTATCGTCCGACACAATACCTGAAAAAAATTGGGTGTAAAGGACTCAACAAACGCTGAGTATGAACGTGTGTAGCCCGTATGTTGCCGGGCCACACGACTACTTGGTCGAATATGATTAAGTCCAAATTGCATGCTATAGTAAAACATTAACACACAATATACAACATCAACATAGCAACACCCAACATGTCGAGCATAGAGATATCAACAAGCACCTCAAGCAAGTAACCACAAATAAAGTTTACAAGGGAATTTGAATAATGATGACCCTCACAGTGGGATCATTCAACGTTGAGTGTTTTCATTTCTTTTTCCTTTGTTTCCACCATGTGTACTTCTCTTTCTCTTTTCTTGCACCAGGTCTAGGGATGTAGGTTAGTTCCCGTGACCATATAGTATAGGTGCCCATCTTTCTTTGCTTCTTTATAGATTAATTTTGAGTTCTTTTGTCACCGCACGTTGGAGGACGTCTCCTCCATAGCTAGTCCCCCATTCCCGACGTCGTATGCCGAGAAAGCGGAGTCGCCTCTAGACTCCAGGATAAGCTCCACTAATTTGTCACTCCCCCATTCCCGACACCCAGGGTCGAGAAAGCGGAGTCACCTCTAGACTCCAGGATGTGCTCCACATAGAAGGGCGAAGGATCTGATGCAGATACCAACTCCCGAGTATTCCATACCGCGCGGCCCGAGATGTTGTCTTCCCGGGTTATTCTCATGTTCCACCAATTGAATTTGCTCTTCATTATCATTAATGAATAGACACCATAGTGGGTGTCATGGTACGTCCTCCATGGTTAGAGAGGAGTTCCCCTTTATGGAATTTTTCTTTGTTTTCATAGTTCACAGTGTTTCATCTCAAGTTCCATAAACGAGAAGGGACTAAACTACTGTGTGCGCGCAAGTAATATGCAAAAATATAACAATCATATAAGCAAGATAGGCAAGCAATCCAATTTCATGCTTTAATCTTATGGTCATTTTCACACACAAGGCACACAGCAAACAAGCCGTGTAACACGGCAACATACGAACCACACATGTCCATACCTGGTCCGGAAGCCAGAGTTGTCTCCCACACACGGGATCCCGGTTGGCGTTCGTTACGACCCTATCGTTATTAAAACCACTTGTCAGTTTATGAATTTATGTGGCGACCGTTATGACATCTTCCTAGGTTATCTCATTTTCTCGGTGTTGTTCCCTAGGTGCATTTTTGGATGTTCAACTAATATTATCCCTTAGAAAATTAACTTTAGACTTTACCAGTTCCTTGGACATTTACATTGTCGTTTTATACGTTAACTAAGTACTTCCCTCTAGCTAACGCCTTAGAGTATTATGGGCACTAACATGTAACAAGTTTATCTAGGTTGACCATTCACCCACATTTTCCTCATAATTACACCATAGCCCCCCCTTTATAAACAACACTTTAATTATTTAAACCTCACATTATACCTCTTTATTAATTTATATTATTACTTAAATTTCCAAAACCTTTCTAGGTTTGTATACTAATCCCCTCAAATACTTAAATTCCCATTCATGCCCCACAGTTTAAGGTAATTACCTAACTTACCCCTAACTTTATAATTGCCACAATTTCATACTCAACTATATAGTATTACTCATAGTTAATTAAGGCATTAAGCTTGCTCCAAAAATTTCTCTAAAATTCCCAACAAACCTCAAGGGTTCCCTTGTTACATTTTGACCCTTATAGTTTCGGTAATTATATATACTCCTTTTATATTCTATAATTATTGTTTTGACTTACTGTTTCTTCAAGTACTTAATATATTTATCCTTATCATTTTAGTTTGGTCAACCCTCAAATGTGGTCAAGGTTGACCATTTAAATTCTTCATTAACCAGTTCTGATAGCATTTACGGAGCTACCTCCATAGTTTCCTAGTTTTACAATTTACCCCTAATTTTATGAAGTTCATATTTTATAAAAATCCCTGAAGTTATTCCTCTTGATTACCAATACCTTATATACCCTATATTTCATTTATTTATATTTTGCCCCATTTGCGATTTATCCATTTATATAAAATACTTGTACAAGGTTTTGAAATTCATTTGAGCCATTACATAAGTTTATAATTATGCTTGTATATTTTCCTAAGGTGTTACTAAGTAGTTATAATCGCTAGGGATATGGTCTTGCATCAGAAATTTACATAGCTTTTTTTTAAAAAAAAGCTATTTAGAGCTCCAAAATAATTATGTTGACATGGCCTACATATATGGCCTTAATAATAGCAAAATAACTATTTCAAAATAGTGTTAAAATGCCTCTAGAAATCCTGTTATGAATTAAGAACCTCACTAATATTCCCTAGCGTGCTCATAAACGATTATGTTATTTATAAGTTCATTTGCCACCAGAATTTATATAATTCCTTTCCTCATCCCAAAATTCAATAATCATAATTTTATGCTCTACATAAATAATATAGCATTGCCTAAATACAAGACCTTAAATATGGTATAACCGTAGCTTCAAAGTGTTATCAAATGCTCTCAAAACTTACTACCCTCAATCGACTTTAATAAACACATATATTTATGTATAACCGCATTATCCCCTCCAGATGCATGTACATGTATATAACTAATAATATGTTTATTTATTTGTTTATTTTCATCCAACACAAACCTGTTATTGGTTACGTTTTAACAATTCAAATAACATATATTTATCCAATACTTGTTGTGCATTTTTACTCAATACCTCACGCATATATAAACTCGGTAATTGTTGTACACCAGCAGCTCAACGACCCTTCTGTAATCACTCAATCTTTTTTTTGTACTTATTTCATTACTAGCGCATCACTTAAGGTTTAGATTTTCTTACCCTCTTGAACTTGCTGTTCATCTGCAGAACCCAGCCCCCGTTCTCGGTAGCCTGTAGCTGGGCAGACATGTGGATTTCCTTTCACCTTGTTGTTCTACAGGAGTGCAGGTAGTTATCGGTTATTCCACGAGCAAGGAAGGATTCTCATCATCTTGTATGGGGAAAACTGGAGAACGAAAGTTATACAGACACGTTTACCTTGTTGTTGCTCCTTCCATGAGGGTTTTATTGTCGGTTTTCCAGCTCAAGTAGGGGGCAAGAATAGAGTTTTAAACATGAGCACTCAGAACAAGAGCAATGTCAAGGGAAACAACCTTTTTCTATGACACAAATGGGACAGGGGAAGGAAGTGTTTACCGTGACCAGTTCATTGCTTTTGTTTTCCCCCGTGACTACTTCTACCGTGATGGTTTAGAGTTGGGTCATTGCTCAGACCGTTGTAATTCTGGGATAATGGCTCAACTGGAAGTTGAAATGGAGCCTTCATGCATGCGTATAGAAGCAGGACGGGATGTCAAGGCAGTAGTGTTTCGGACTCCAAAAGAAACTGAAAGGAACAGATGAGTCTTATACCTTGTTCTTGGGTGTTGTCTCTGTTGAGAAAGAATAATGTTACTCCAGCAAGTAGGATGGAGTTGGGACGATGCATGGGAAAAAAACTAGGCAAGGCTAGAATGGAGTCATGGAGAAAAGGAAGAGGGAATCACCGGGACTCGCTGTTGGTGTACTGCGACAGAAAAGTAGTTCATTTGTCATTGATTTCATGCAGAGAGGAAGAGAATTCAACTGAACATAAACAGATGAATGAATACGTAGCTGGTTAGTGATCTGGTTCTGTAAGTGTGGTGATAGATTCAAAAGGAAACAACCCACCTTCCCTCAATCTGGTGTGCTCGACGCAACAGATCCCATGACTCCCGTTTCTGAGGAGTTGACACTAGAGAGGAGGGAAAAGCCAACAGATAGCACATGTTCAAGGAGCTTGCAATATTACCATGACAGTAACAGGAGCAGGAGGGAGAATGCGCTCCTGTTCGCCAGTTTGGTTGCAGTCGTCTTCAGGTTTGGATCTTTTTTTGTGGTTTGCTCTGCTATGTTAATGTATCGTGAGGATTTCTGTTGTTGTTTCCATGTGGAACATAAGGACAAGAAAGGAACTAGAACAGAGAGGAGAAAGGGAAGGGACGGAGGAAGCTGTGGTTTTTTTTCTGTCTCAGTTTCCCTTGCCTCAGTAGCAGTACCGTCAATGCATTAATCTGATGCATGGTGGTGTTGTTTGCAAGGAAAACGGTGCAGAGAAGGAGTTGTCGTTGCATGGAAATGGGACTGCGAACTGGGTTGTGGACGAAGGAAGACAACAGCGCAGCATGGCGGTACTTTGAGAAAAAAAAGGATTATGCCATCAGAGAAGGAAAACAAGGAGAGCTCGGAACATGGTGCCAGTCGTTTATGGGAAAGGAAATTTGCAAGAGTTAGCGCCCACCTACTGGAAGGGAGTGAAAGTTGTTCCCTGTTCTTTTCTTCCATTCGAGGACTGGCAGAATAAAGAATGGTATTGGGGCTGTTTGTTTCAGTGATGTGTGGGGGTTGCAAGTTTATGCACGCAATAAAAGAAGTAAAAACTGATGCGGTTGTGTGCTTCAGTTGTTGTCGAACTAGATACAGAAGAGGATGTTTGTTTCAGTCACATGTGGGGCATGATTTGAAGAAGTTTGTGCCCGGGATTAAAAAAAGAGAAAGTTGGTAAAACGGTTGATATTATTCCTGGTTTGGTCCACCGATGCAGTGTTGCTTTTATGTCTCGTTCCTTTTTATTGAAATCGCTAAGGGTGGGTCGGTTTCTAGTGCTGCTGTTACTGGTGTTGTTGTTGTCTCGATTTCCTTGTCCCTCCAGAGCATTCCCGCATATGATACAGAAGGAAAGGGGAGTTTGTCATTGTGGAATTTTTTTTGAACTGATAAGGATTGGTGTCTGGTGCGTGGCCTGCTCGAGAAAGAATGGGGCAGAGCTTGTTGTTTTAGTCTTTTGAATCGGTACAAAGGAGGAGGGAGCCACTTGCGCTGTGGTATGGAAATGTGCATCACGTGGATGGGTTGTATAATGCTCAAACTAGAAAACAAAGAAGAGGCTGCTGTGTACATGTCGATTGCAGCAGTCTTTACTGTTTTTTTTTGTTTTAGCCACTTTAGTAGTTTATATAAGTAGAGGTGGAGTTTACTACTGAATACGAGCTCAGCTCACCCGGTTAAGACGTTCACTAGCGATACCAATGGTAACGGGTTTGAATCCCGGTAGGAGCGTATTTCACCCTTTTTTTGTATCAGCTAAATACATGCCTATTTCTTGTATACGTGTATATATATATACGTGCGACTATGTTAATATGTCGCGCTATTATTTATATACGTGACTATTTTATTTTGTCACGTTTCAGTTGTATATACATATGCGACTATATTATCATGTCATGTTATTAGTTATCTATACAACGTTGTAATATTGTAACGTTGTGTATATGTATTTTCATATACGTATATATATACGTAGCGACTATATTAATATTTCACGTAGTCATGTTCTCGGACATATATATGCCCGTACTAAATTTAATTGTTCCCGTATTATCACATGTCCCGAGTTATGTGACACATTATTCTCGGGTAATCTTCACGCATTAATGACTTCATGTGTCTAATTATTTTGGGGGTGTTTCAACTTACCCCCCTTAAAAGAGACTTCGTCTCGAAGTCTTACTTCCTTAACTGGTGTTTTCCCATTCTTGTTAATCCTAGGGATCAAGTCCCACATTTCATAATTCTCGCTACCCAAGTGCGTTCATAGGCACTATGCCACATTAATGGCTTCTCACAAGTTTTCATAGTAGTCCAAGGTGTTAGCAATGTACAAATAACAATTTGAGGTGTAAACCACTGTAACACCCCTACCATTAATACATGCTTAACGTCCAATCTCCTTACACGTCAGATACACGCAACGGATATTTACTTACGTACAATGGGTGATACAATGCCGATAACCACCCACGTGGCTAACAAGGCTACTACTACTGCTTACAACATCGGTCTGATGGACAAGAATCCCGAGTACTACACTTCCACAACACATACTCCATTCATCAAATGAATACTACGAGGTTCCATTCAATACTTACTCCTTCATTAACCATACAATACAAAATACATAACCAAGTTTACTAGGTTCCCAATACCATTACAATGCTTCTTCCAAGTTCATAC
Source organism: Limonium bicolor (assembly GCA_023374045.1). Taxonomy (NCBI): domain Eukaryota; kingdom Viridiplantae; phylum Streptophyta; class Magnoliopsida; order Caryophyllales; family Plumbaginaceae; genus Limonium; species Limonium bicolor. Next base: position 497,368,473 of record CM041776.1, read on the forward strand.
ATACTCACTAAGAGGCTACTTACTGCCCGTTCCTCACACGCTACTTACTTCTAAATACCAGGGTGTGGCTCCGGTCTCTTCCTTGACCATATTCGTTTCGGGTACCTGCACACTAAAAAATGTCCCCCGAAGGGGTCAGCTTTCGCCGAGCATGATAACCGCATACCCCGCGTACTAGTGAGGGTACGCCGACCACTTGGTCGAATACATGCGGTTCATTTTCATACAAGCATACATGCATACATGCTCTTACACACAGTAAAATAATACTTACACAACATACATACATACAATTCATTACATACGAGGAATACGATATAACCATTCAATACTCACTTACCTTCTTCTGAATACACATACTTATTACATACACAAAGTACAGTTCTTGTTAGCTTCATTGGTCCACCCGGGTTAATCGGATGGAGATTACTCTTTTACTCGTTACTTCATACATACGCATACATACTCATACATACTTACGGATCCATACTTACTTACTCTTACTCTTACTCAAGTTAAGTCGTCGGGACCTCCGGCTCTGGGGACTACACCGTCCCACCTCCGGGATTTACTTGACTCACCAATCCGGGATGCTCCCCATTTAAGGGATTTGGGCCGCGGACCAGTTTAAGAGTCAGGAATTGCAGCCAACCTCTTGTGACTCCGCATCCTCACGCGTGGCCGAAGCTATATCAGACTTCTACTCATTCCGGCTTACTCACTTAAGTTAGGAGTTAGATAGTTAGGAATTAGCAGAAGTCATTCATTCAAGCCACAATAATACAATACAAGCTCATATACACATCCATACAAAATACAGTGCAATATACAAGTACACTACAAAATACAATACACATCTTCATCATTCATATGTTTCATGAATTATACAAACTATTGTTCAAGACAAATATCGAGAACAATGTAAACAAGCACAAGTAAGTGCAATATAGTTCGATTCGTGCATTTATCTTATTTAGGTGATCAAATAAGCACACAAATCGGGGTAACCAGATTAGGATACAGGGCATGAAGAAATCATACCTTTCACCGTTGTACTTGTATCCCAACGTTCCTCCGGTATTCACAATTCAAATCCTATGATACATACAACCGAATAATTAATCTAACTATCATTAACTTAATTCGGTTACCCTTACGCTTCCTAACTCATACTTACTAGGTCTTCACATTCTTATACTTACATTTTATTTACTTACTTTTAATTACTTAACAATGGTTTACTTACACATATATGCACGTATGTATAGGTGGGTATACATATACATACATACATATACTAACATAGTCTTATAGTTTTTTTTTGTAAGTTTTGACCCGACCGAACTTGCGACCGACCTTGCAAGTTCGGTCAAGTCAGTAGGCTACATCGGGTGAAAATTCCAGGGCCGACCGACCTTGCAAGTCCGGTCCCAAGGTCGGTCCAATCCAGTAAGTTACTTAACGGAAAAAATTTAGCCCGACCGACCTTGCAAGTCCGGTCGCAAGGTCGGTCCATTCCAGTAGCTTACTCGACGGAATTTTTTTTTTCTGGCCGACCGAACTTGCATGTCCGGTCGCAAGTTCGGTCGATTCCAGTAGGTTACAGACGGGAGAATTTTTCTGGTCCGACCGAACTTGCAAGTCCGGTCGCAAGTTCGGTCCATTCCAGAAGCATTCCGTCTTTGTAAATCTGGGCTCAACCGAACTTGCAAGTCCGTTCGCAAGTTCGGTCCGGCCCAGTATTTGCATTTTTACTTCTGTTTTCAGTCCTATACTTTACCATTGTTCCTCCAATCTTCTTACATGTAACCCCACATGTTTTAACACTTAGGCCCTCAAAATTGCCTTAGTTCATCCCCCAAACGCTTTACTAAATCCATCAATCCACTTACACAATTTCATCACTTCCCTTCCACACTTACAACAGTTTTTCATCCTCCAATGCTACAGATTTTTGCTCCTACTTCCCCCATGCATATTCTCATCTCCTAATGCCATTCCCAAAGCCTACAATGTATTACCTTACCCTCCAATTCATTCCCTAGCCACTACCATATCTATACCCAAGTCCAACACTCTTGTCATCAATTCTTCCCACTAACTCTTCCTAACTTCTCCAATGTATCTCTATACACTTTGTTGCAGATTTTTGGGTTCTTATTTCCTCCATTACTTCCTCAACTAATGCTACTCCTAGTAGCCAAAATACATCCATTCACTTCCTAGTTGCAACCCATTAACAAATCACACCCAAATCTGTTACGAGCTACTAAACGCTCCCATTATACTCTCCACATACACCTAGTCACTACCTAGGTTGTTTTCTCATCTTGAACACTTAAGTCCTCAAATTCCTAGATAAAATTTGACATAGTCTCCCCTATATTACATTCTCCACATGGTTTCTCTCACACACTAACATCATCTCACCTGTTTATACACAATATCAATATACAAGCTCCCATACACATTTACCAATACTAAAACACTCTTAAAAATTCCTGCACTCAACATCTCATTCTCAATCCAGTTGTGACCATTTTTAAATGTCTTTTAAGGCTTCAAGATACTTATATTCTCCTACACATTACACTATTAATACATTGCCATTTTACAATACACATTTTCATTTCTAAAAATCTGTTACATTACTCTTTACCAAGCTACACAAAAGAGCATTCTTACCTTGTTTCTCCTCTAGATTTTCTTTCTCCTTCTTTCTTCTTCCTTCCTCTCTTTCTCCACCGATTTAGCCAACACAAATTCTCTACTCTACAACCCATATACATACACATTTCAATACACTAAAAACTAACCCTAGCTATTATTAAGCTTTAAGTAGGTTTTAGGGTTTAGAATTCACATTACCTTGCAAGGGTGTAAATGAAGCTTGGAGTGGTTCAAGAACAAAGTTTCCAACTCCACCAAGATGCCAAAATCGGCTAGGATACAAGGAGAAACAAGGGTTTTAGTTTTCATTTTCGTTTTGCCCATGAGGCTAGAAAAAAAAGGAGTTTCAAGAAGATTTTTACCTTAAAATGACAAGGAGGAAGAGGTGGTTCTAATGGTGGTCTTGAAACTCCAAATGCTCCATACCCATGGAGATGAAAGTTGTTGTTTTCGATTTTTGAAAAGATAGGAATGTAGCTCTTGATGAGAGGATTCCAATGGTATACTTTTTATAATTTTTGGAAGAGATTTGAGGGAGTAACAAGAGGAGAGAAGAGAGGTTTTGTGTGGTTGCTTCAAATCTCCATGGAAATCGCATGGAAGAAGAAAGGAAGAAAAGAGAGTGTGAGGGTGAGTGGTATTACGTGAGAGAATAGAATATAGGAGAGAGAGTGTGAGGGTGAGGTGAGTGTTTACTTTTTGATTTTTAATTGCTTTTGTCCTTAGTGAATAAAAGAGAATAAGGTGTGTGTGTGTGTGAGTAGGAAAATCGGACAGCACACAGCCCATGAGGGTTTGTAAAATTTTATTTACAAAATTGGACACATAAGTTTGTGTTATTTATATTTCTACCCCACAACTTCCCGTTTTTTGACAATCCTTACTAATTCCTCGTTTTATTGATTTTATTGGTCCTAAAGCTTCACCAATATTTGTTAATGATCATTCAGTTGACCAAAATGGTTACGAGTCTATTTGACCCGCTTAAAGACACGTTTTCCCGGTTACCTCGAAAAACGTGCTTTAATGTTCGTTAGTGGTTTTAATCCATTTTAAGGATCCGTTTTCTTCGGGATTTGTTCCCTCATGATTATTTATGCTTAATTAAGCCTTTAGAATCCCTATAATACTCTAACCGAGGTCCCGTACCTCCTATGGTTATTTTAACGCTTATTTAGCGTTTTTCGCTTTTTAAGCGTTTCTTTATTTCTTTTTAGATTTATTCTCCTTACCAATATTAATTAGGTACCATTAGGCCCTTAAATACGTATTAGATTAATTTTAATCCTTATGTTTAAGTTCGGGGTATTTCAATCTACCCCCCTTAGGAACTTTGTCCTCAAAGTTGTTCGAGGTTATGGGTTTACAATGGCTACTCATTCTTACGTGTCCAATACCAAAGCCATACGTTCTTCCTCCTTACTAATCCCAAATCAGTTACTCAAGGTTTCTCCTTTCCATACCATACCAATGTACGATAATTACTCTGATCCGCACTACTACCGACCATCCGGTTCCTCATTACCAAATTTATACATACATACAATGCAAGGCTATCCCCAAAGCGATGCAATACACATTCCAATCCCGCAGGCGCTCAGGTCCTCTAGACACGGGACTCCTCTATGTCCCGCTGCCCTTGGAATAATGCAACGTAATATACTACTATCTCCTCCCGTACCAGCTTCCAACAAATACTTACTCTCCAGTCTAAGAAAATTCTTTTACAACTACTAATTAGAAATCTTTCTAAAGCATACAACTCCAAATTCCAATTTGTATTCATTACTTCTATCCTATGTGTGATTCTTGTGACCACTTGAGGGGAGCTTCAAGAATCATTCGACCCTGATGTGATCAGCATCAGTGTTGAACTATCTTTCCACCCCAATTTGTGTTCGGTTTCCCTTGATCTGATCAGGATCAAGTTCGACTTCCCACATCAGGTTCAACCAAACAAATAATTTAATTGTTTTCATTTCCTATCTTTTTATTCTTTCTAGTCGTGATTACGAATTCATACATCTCCAAAGGATGGAATCAGTCCATCAATCATCCTCACTCTATTTCCCAAATGCTTTACTCCATGGTTCAATCCTAATGCTCATTTCATCAACCTTCACTACTTCCATCCATTACTCACCATCATATCCTATATTCTAACTAAGGAATACTACATTTATAAGATTTAGTTGACTACAATTGTTTCAAATATTTTACTTACGATTCCACTACTCATAAACTTCATTCATCTACTATCCTCGTTCATTTCGTACTACTTCTTCAAAGATTACAATACTTGTGGAACTCCGTCCACTACCCATTATTTTCCTTTTACTAATACTCTTACATTGGTGTTACAAGATGGGTATACTCCTCCTATGGTATTTGCATGTCTAATGCCTAATTACCATAATTACAATATGAATGAGTACTTATATTTATTTAACATAGTATCAATCATCCATTTGGTTCTCATTATGCTATGCACATTACGGTTTAAGTGTTTTATTCATAAAACTTGCATTAAGCGGTTTTCGCTCTACCCCCCTTAAAAGGGATTACGCCCACGTAATCTACCATATATTATTGTTAAACATTGGTTTAATCAGTTCGGGCGAACTGAAGCGTTTAGCTTCACTACGGTATAGTATAGAATATGCTCTGGTCAAAGGTCTTAACCATACCAACGGTTTAGTCTTTGCACCAAGAGTTCCCATATGAGTTTATTTAACTCATCATTAATTCGGTTCTAGCCTATTAGGCTTCAAGGCATTAATAGCCATTGTATTATACTCACTAGGTATATTGTCTCCTAGCTAGGGCCCACTAGCTTCTGCTGCGCGACCCTGATAGCTTGGGTTACTTACCCTTCGTGTTATCATTAATGTGCTAACATCACCTTCTCATCCGTCTATTATGGGAATAAGGTTTACTAAACAACTGCGGTATTCTTTTACCGTGTTTGAACTCAACGAGTTAAGATTTATAACCAGCTCTCTGGTAATCTACTGCACATGCTATTCGTGCTTCTACGATTATTCGTTAAGTTCCTCCGACTTATTGTCGGGCGAGGTTAAGTCACTACTTAGTTGTAGTACTTCCTCTGTTGTCACTAGCTTCTGAATTATGCCAGTTCTCCTGGTTCAGTACAAGTGTTCTTTACTTGTACGACCTTGCATTGATATGCGTCGGTCCTAGTGACTTTCTTAAGTCTCCTTTCGCCTTTTATTCCATTGGAATTCACATCTGTGACTGTTAGTGTGTGTTACACTCTTCGTGCTTCTTTGGCCTTAGGCCGCACGGTTTGTTGCTAAGCTTGCTTAACTGGCTTATGCCGTGTTTGTGGTGAAAGGAAGGATTTACTACGGTTTACATTCTCCATATCCCTAACCATCTCATTAGATCATTAGCTGAACAAGTGCAATGCCAAAACACTCAGTCATACAGAGTGCAGAGGCGTAAACGCTTGACAGTAAGTCACTTATGTGTTAGGGAGGAATATTTCTGTGTGTCATCTCATACTTATACTCCGTGTTATTGCTTAACTACTTCCTCATAGCGGTCGCTTATTGCGTACCGTATTCTTACTCATTGTACAACATTGCTTTTACTGTTTCTGTTACTTTGGTAGTTCCTTTTTACTTAGTGACATTGTCATTGGCACCATTTCCTTATGGTGTAAATACACTAGGAGTTCCCTGTGTTTATGTGTATGACGGTTGTCGTAGCATACGGCAATCTTATTATCTTCCCAATGTGGAGATGTCTTATTCCACTTAGGTTTTATGTGTAGGTTAACTTACCTCACATTCTATCATCATTTGTGATACAATTTACCAAGTATCTTGGTTGACCAAGGATAAAGCAATTTACCGGTTTACAAGCTCTCTTGAGCGTTGGTCATTCGTGATGTGCAACGTGCACTCACATTGATTGTTTTTGACAATTACTGTCCTCCCAAAGCTGAGCATTGGTTTAGGCTTTGGCTGTGTAGTTTTGCTTGTATGTATATTACCAGGACATCCCACAAAACTTCCAGGGTTTTCTGGTCCCGTTCTCCAATTGGAGGGTATTTTATCACTGACAAGTGAAGGTTCTTGTTGAGGGGTTTGTCACCACTCATATGTCTCATAACAAGGTTTGCTATGTTGGTGTTTACGCAATGGTCCACCACATGTTTGGGTGTATATGGAGTATGCTTACTCCCTTAAGTCGTAATGGTTTGGAAATCTCATTTCCTTATCCCATCATCCCTTGGCAATATCTATTGCGTGGTTTTATTGTTATAGTAGATGGAAGCCTTTTCTAAGGGTTCACATCATCACCGCATTAGTGGTCTTTGGTTAACGAGGGGTACCTTCCCTTGGGTTTCCCGTAGTGTTCAAGTGTGGACTAGGCCAATGTTGGCATTATCATGATTCTTATGCCCCTGTGCTACCACTGCTACAGAAGGCATGGCAGTAATTAAGAACTCCGTCGACTGTATACTAGGCTGATGCTCTAGTGACAGTGACATTGAGTTGGCCATTACTCCAAGCCACTCAGGATGTTGGATTTGAATTTATGGTCCAGTTGTTGATTTCTTGTCGTATGAGGCAATCCCTCTTGCAAGTCTTGTTACCCATGGTGTGGGTTTTGCAACCGTTTGAGTTCGTATAACGTATTTGGTTTACGGCTTCCGAGCCGTATTGCTACAAGCTATGCCCTTGCAAGCTGCTTATACATGTCTCCACTCCATGTATACCGTCATAGGTTGAGATATTATTGGGCTCCATGGTAAGTCGTGACATCACGCTTCCGTTCATAGGAGACCCTTTAGGCAATCTGGTGTTAATAGGTGCCTCTCAGTAATTTAGGGCATTTCCTGTTAAGTGAAATCCCTTTGGTGTCCTAACCGAGTGTTTGTTCCAGTTCCTGTATTCTTATCTCGACGCTTTGCTTGACTGTTGTCCATCTAGTCACCCTCAAGGATTGCTCCTGGGTGTTGTTAAATTATGCCGTTACTTCCGGCTAATGGTTATGATATGTTGTCCACTGTACCGTCTTGTGGTATCGTTCTTGAGTTGTCCCTTTTTGGGTTGCAACGTCTCCCGTTCTTGGGTAGACTATTTATACTTGTTCCTAGTACTTGAGACTAGGTTTGAATATCCTCTCCGATTATGGATTGTGCTTCGTAGTAATTTTGTGATTGCTCTTGGGACTTCCGCCCCGTTTGTTGAGTATTGTTAGGTTCACGTTAGGCATTCGCCTTAATGTGTTTAGGCTGGGTATACCTTCCAGCTATCACGTATTTGTTTGGTGTCCTCGAGACATATCCAATGTCTATATTTGCTAGTCTGTGCTTTTTGCACTTCTCAGTCTTCATTCCTTATCTTTAGATGGATTCTCTGAGTTCCTTACGCTCGTTCCTTAACTGCGTTTCCTTCTCCTTGATTGTCTGTGGTGTCCAGTTGTTCTGGTTAAAATTCACTCATGATCCGTAGAACGGAGTTGACTACTTCCCGTGTTTCGTACACTACATGTATACATACGTGGGGTACCATGTTGATACGTTACCACTTACCCAACTATATGTCGGGCCCGCAAGCTCCTTCGGAGTGCGGTTGTCCCACATCCTGTAACGGGTACACTCGTAGTGTTCGTCACACGCCTAGGTGAAGTATTCTGTTGCCAACTCCTCTTGTATCATTCCATGATACTCACCGTAATCATGTTGGTTCGGTTTTTAAAATCCAAGGGTTTAAAAGAAGGTCTGTGGTTTTGAAAGAAAACTTGGTTTTGAAAGAAAACTTGGTTTGAAAACTATGGTTCAGTGTTAAAAGAAGTTCTTCATGGCATAGCCATGTTCGAAATCTTGACCAAGTCCAGCTTCTTGCTGACTGGTATGTTCTAAATACAGTGGTCGGGCCGTTAGGCCTTTCCAAGGTTCCATTCTTTCAGTGTCAGGATTTGTGATCCAGTAATTGTTTCATTATGGTCACAGCACATTACTATGTACTTGTGACGTGTTAGGGTTCCTCTGTATGTTCCTGTCCTTGCTGCACTTGCCATGGCAAGTGCGTGGTATTGGTGGTTTTTGGGTAAACCTACACCGGTCACGGTATGGTTTTCACTGGTACTTGATAGTCTTGCGGACTCTTCCCTCGATCTTATCGATCTATAATTGGTTTACTCGATCCCTTAGGTAGCTTCTTGGTGGTCTAGACATGGCTGTCGTAGATCTGGGTACTTCTCCAACCTTGGAGATTCCCACTCTATTTGGTTTAGTGTCGTTCCTTGTGGCTCGTTCCCACACATCAGTGGTGGTTACTAAGCCTTCCTTGTTTAGGCACTACTCTTGTAGTCCTATTGGATTATATCCCATGGTTGTTCTTGTTGCTGTCTGAGCTATATTGGCTGGGTATTGCAACCTTTTGGCGCTGTAATTTGGAGTTAATCGCTTCCGACTATGTCCTTAGTCAGCTAGCATACCGTTTGTGGTATTATTCAAGTATTACTATCCCGTAGACTTGTGTCTCGGGTTCCGTTACTGCTCCCTTTTTCATTCCGTTGCACGGTTAGTGCTTCTGTCCTGCTGTTGGTTGACTAGCTAGGTTTCGCGACTGCTAAGCACGTCACCCCATGCTGTTGTAAGTTGCAGCCTCCTCGTGGTTGGAGTGCTCATTCTTCCGCCATTAAGTGCGGGTATTGTTGTCCAACCGGGATCCATCTCTGGGACTTCCAGTTCTTGGAATCTACTACATGTCGGTTCTTGTTTACTGTGTGATTGATTCACCACTGCCAGATCGGGTTTCCCCGAGTATGAGAAGACTTTTCTTCTCTCTGGCGTCCTTTCCCAAGTTACACAGTGGGGTTTGCGGCGGGCGGGACTGGTATTGTAGGTATCCGGTACTCACCGGGGGTTCCTAACTAGCATCTCTCTAATGCTATCACTCAGCCCATAGCCCTAAGCTTCTAATTCCTAACTCGGTATTTCCTAAACTCGGTATTTCCAGTCATCAGAGCGATACTTCGCTCAGATACCACTTTTAGTAACACCCCTACCATTAATACATGCTTAACGTCCAATCTCCTTACACGTCAGATACACGCAGCGGATATTTACTTACGTACAATGGGTGATACAATGCCGATAACCACCACGTGGCTAACAAGTCTACTACTACTGCTTACAACATCGGTCTGATGGACCGGAATCCCGAGTACTACACTTCCACAACACATACTCCATTCATCAAACGAATACTACGAGGTTCCATTCAATACTTACTCCTTCATTAACCATACAATACAAAATACATAACCGAGTTTACTAGGTTCCCAATACCATTACAATGCTTCTTCCAAGTTCATACATACTCACTAAGAGGTTACTTACTGCCCGTTCCTCACACGCTACTTACTTCTAAATACCAGGGTGTGCCTCCAGTCTCTTCCTTGACCATATTCGTTTCGGGTACCTGCACACTAAAAAATGTCCCCCGAAGGGGTCAGCTTTCGCCGAGCATGATAACCGCATACCCCGCGTACTAGTGAGGGTACGCCGACCACTTGGTCGAATACATGCGGTTCATTTTCATACAAGCATACATGCATACATGCTCTTACACACAGTACTATAATACTTACACAACATACATACATACAATTCATTACATACAAGGAATACAATATAACTATTCAATACTCACTTACCTTCTTCTGAATACACATACTTATTACATACACAAAGTACAGTTCTTGTTAGCTTCATTGGTCCACCCGGGTTAATCGGGTGGAGATTACTCTTTTACTCGTTACTTCATACATACGCATACATACTCATACATACTTACGGATCCATACTTACTTACTCTTACTCTTACTCAAGTTAAGTCGTCGGGACCTCCGGCCCTGGGGACTACACCGTCCCACCTCCGGGATTTACTTGACTCACCAATCCGGGATGCTACCCATTTAAGGGATTTGGGCCGCGGACCAGTTTAAGAGTCAGGAATTGCAGCCAACCTCTTGTGACTCCGCATCCTCACGCGTGGCCGAAGCTATATCGGACTTCTACTCATTCCGGTTTACTCACTTAAGTTAGGAGTTAGATAGTTAGGAATTAGCAGAAGTCATTCATTCAAGCCACAATAATACAATACAAGCTCATATACACATCCATACAAAATACAGTGCAATATACAAGTACACTACAAAATACAATACACATCTTCATCATTCATATGTTTCATGAATTATACAAACTATTGTTCAAGACAAATATCGAGAACAATGTAAACAAGCACAAGTAAGTGCAATATAGTCCGATTCATGCATTTATCTTATTTAGGTGATCAAATAAGCACACAAATCGGGGTAACCAGATTAGGATACAGGGCATGAAGAAATCATACCTTTCACCGTTGTACTTGTATCCCAACGTTCCTCCGGTATTCACAATTCAAATCCTATGATATACATACAACCGAATAATTAATCTAACTATCATTAATTTAATTCGGTTACCCTTACGCTTCCTAACTCATACTTACTAGGTCTTCACATTCTTATACTTACATTTTATTTACTTACTTTTAATTACTTAACAATGGTTTACTTACACATATATGCACGTATGTATAGGTGGGTATACATATACATACATACATATACTAACCATAGTCTTATAGTTTTTTTTTTGTAAGTTTTGACCCGACCGAACTTGCGACCGACCTTGCAAGTTCGGTCCAAGTCAGTAGGCTACATCGGGTGAAAATTCCAGGGCCGACCGACCTTGCAAGTCCGGTCCCAAGGTCGGTCCATTCCAGTAAGTTACATAACGGAAAAATTTTAGCCCGACCGACCTTGCAAGTCCGGTCGCAAGGTCGGTCCATTCCAGTAGCTTACTCGACGGATTTTTTTTTTCTGGCCGACCGAACTTGCATGTCCGGTCGCAAGTTCGGTCGATTCCAGTAGGTTACAGACGGGAGAATTTTTCTGGTCCGACCGAACTTGCAAGTCCGGTCGCAAGTTCGGTCCATTCCAGAAGCATTCCCGTCTTTGTAAATCTGGGCTCGACCGAACTTGCAAGTCCGGTCGCAAGTTCGGTCCGGCCCAGTATTTGCATTTTTACTTCTGTTTTCAGTCCTATACTTTACCCATTGTTCCTCCAATCTTCTTACATGTAACCCCACATGTTTTAACACTACTTAGGCCCTCAAAATTGCCTTAGTTCATCCCCCAAACGCTTTACTAAATCCATCAATCCACTTACACAATTTCATCACTTCCCTTCCACACTTACAACAGTTTTTCATCCTCCAATGCTACAGATTTTTGCTCCTACTTCCCCCATGCATATTCTCATCTCCTAATGCCATTCCCAAAGCCTACAATGTATTACCTTACCCTCCAATTCATTCCTTAGCCACTACCATATCTATACCCAAGTCCAACACTCTTGTCATCAATTCTTCCACACTAACTCTTCCTAACTTCTCCAATGTATCTCTATACACTTTGTTGCAGATTTTTGGGTTCTTATTTCCTCCATTACTTCCTCAACTAATGCTACTCCTAGTAGCCAAAATACATCCATTCACTTCCTAGTTGCAACCCATTAACAAATCACACCCAAATCTGTTACGAGCTACTAAACGCTCCCATTATACTCTCCACATACACCTAGTCACTACCTAGGTTGTTTTCTCATCTTGAACACTTAAGTCCTCAAATTCCTAGATAAAAGTTGACATAGTCTCCCCTATATTATTAACATTCTCCACATGGTTTCTCTCACACACTAACATCATCTCACCTGTTTATACACAATATCAATATACAAGCTCCCATACACATTTACCAATACTAAAACACTCTTAAAAATTCCTGCATTCAACATCTCATTCCCAATCCAATTGTGACCGTTTTTAAATGTCTTTTAAGGCTTCAAGATACTTATATTCTCCTACACATTACACTATTAATACATTGCCATTTTACAATACACATTTTCATTTCTAAAAATCTGTTACATTACTCTTTACCAAGCTACACAAAAGAGCATTCTTACCTTGTTTCTCCTCTAGATTTTCTTTCTCCTTCTTTCTTCTTCCTTCCTCTCTTTCTCCACCGATTTAGCCAACACAAATTCTCTACTCTACAACCCATATACATACACATTTCAATACACTAAAAACTAACCCTAGCTATTATTAAGCTTTAAGTAGGTTTTAGGGTTTAGAATTCACATTACCTTGCAAGGGTGTAAATGAAGCTTGGAGTGGTTCAAGAACAAAGTTTCCAACTCCACCAAGATGCCAAAATCGGCTAGGATACAAGGAGCAACAAGGGTTTTAGTTTTCATTTTCGTTTTGCCCATGAGGCTAGAAAAACAAAGGAGTTTCAAGAAGATTTTTACCTTAAAATGACAAGGAGGAAGAGGTGGTTCTAATGGTGGTCTTGAAACTCCAAATTCTCCATACCCATGGAGATGAAAGTTGTTGTTTTCGATTTTTGAAAAGATAGGAATGTAGCTCTTGATGAGAGGATTCCAATGGTATACTTTTTATAATTTTTGGAAGAGATTTGAGGGAGTAACAAGAGGAGAGAAGAGAGGTTTTGTGTGGTTGCTTCAAATCTCCATGGAAATCGCATGGAAGAAGAAAGGAAGAAAAGAGAGTGTGAGGGTGAGTGGTATTACGTGAGAGAAGAGAATAGAATAGGAGAGAGAGTGTGAGGGTGAGGTGAGTGTTTACTTTTTGATTTTTAATTGCTTTTGTCCTTAGTGAATAAAAGAGAATAGGGTGTGTGTGTGTGTGAGTAGGAAAATCGGACAGCACACAGCCCATGAGGGTTTGTAAAATTTTATTTACAAAATTGGACACATAAGTTTGTGTTATTTATATTTCTACCCCACAACTTCCCGTTTTTTGACAGTCCTTACTAATTCCTCGTTTTATTGATTTTATTGGTCCTAAAGCTTCACCAATATTTGTTAATGATCATTCAGTTGACCAAAATTGTTACGAGTCTATTTGACCCGCTTAAAGACACGTTTTCCCGGTTACCTCGAAAAACGCGCTTTAAGGTTCGTTAGTGGTTTTAATCCATTTTAAGGATCCGTTTTCTTCGGGATTTGTTCCCTCATGATTATTTATGCTTAATTAAGCCTTTAGAATCCCTATAATACTCTAACCGAGGTCCCGTACCTCCTATGGTTATTTTAACGCTTATTTAGCGTTTTTCGCTTTTTAAGCGTTTCTTTATTTCTTTTTAGATTTATTCTCTTTACCAATATTAATTAGGTACCATTAGGCCCTTAAATACGTATTAGATTAATTTTAATCCTTATGTTTAAGTTCGGGGTATTTCAACCACAGTACACACATTAATTCATAACCAAGCGCACACACATAACAATCTCATACACACAACCAACGTGTGGCTGTAGGAGCACACACAGTGCAACGGTTAAGTCCTGAATACGTTCTCCCTAACCAAGGGATCATGTCCCGGAAGTTCCACAATTCTTTTTCACCATTTGTGTTATAAGCATCACACCACATCTGCGGCTCAATAATACTGCAACGCACCAATAATATTTATGTACTGCACTCATAGCAACCAGATGAACAAGTCATTCATTCATGACTACCATGCAATCAAACCAATCCACACACAATTCACACACACATAGCATCCAAAATAACACCACAACGGGTAATAACCCAGTAAAGACGCAACGCGCCTACCCCCCTTAAAAATGGATTACGCCCACGTAATCCTTATTATGCCATCCTTGAACTTTGGTTCAAGATGTTTTAGTCTCATGGGGGTTTCTTGTTCCTATGCAATGTAGCTCCCCTTATAATCTTATCAAATGTTTTGTCTATAGTAATGGCTCAGTTTATGTCTCACGGATTCTTATCGGTTTCCATACCGATCTATAACGGATTCGGGTTTAACCTCTCTGGATCTAAGGTATTGGCCGAGAAGTCACTTGTTATTCAACTGGAAGATGTTAGATTCGGTCCACCAGCTTCCGTTGCACGACTCTAATTACTTTAGGGTTTTAGTTTTCCCTTTCTATTATTTGCAGTGTATTATCTAGCTCCTTTGAACCCTTATAATTTAGTTGCAAAGGTCTCATTATTGACACTTGGTATTTTAATCTTGTACACGGTCTTGGTGGGTTGTAACTTGTCTATCCCTTTTCTTTGGAGGTCGGATATTCATTCTTTTAATGCGCTTTTAAGCGTCCGAGTTATTCTTTCTAGCTGCCCTTTAGGTTTATATTCATATATGCTCTGTAGTAACAATTTAGTGTTTAGTGTTCTTCATTGTTACAAACATGTCATTGTTTCGACGACATGTTTAATTTATATTACCGTTCATAATTATTTGGAGCTAGCTAGTTTATCCTTCTAGCGTTATCACTTATTTTGTACCTTAGTATGTACAGTGATTTAGATTTTTCTTCATCTTCAAGTAATCTTTATTGTACCAAGCAGCAGCTGCTTGCTGACTAGCTCGGCTTCTTCACAAGGTTTAGAGTTATTATTATGTTCCACCAGGAAATGAAGTAATTTACTACTACCGGTTACATATTGCATTTGGTCGTGGTAGTACTTTTATGTATTATCTGTTAGGTGATTGGTAATATTACACCATTTCAATCCTCACATATCTGTATACTCCTGTGTTTACCCTCCAAGTTTTGAATCCTGTATTAATGTATTTTACACGCATGTGTCATCTATCATCAACCTCGCTTCCTTGGTAATTTCCTAATCCAGCTTATAAAAATTTCCACCTATTTGTAGTTTATGTGACCACTTGAAGGGGGTTTCGAGAATATCCAACACTGACGTGATCAGCGAAAGTGTTGGACTACCCCTGCACCCCAATTTGTGCTCGGTGTCCCTTGACCTGGCCAGGGTCAAGTTCAACCTTGCACGTCCAATTTAAACAGCCAATCAGTTTCACCAATTTCGACTCTTATCTTACTCATTCCTAGTCATCTGGCAAGTAATTCATGGACCAGTGTCAATGGTTTGAAATCTTCAACCATATATACATCTAGGTGTGTACATACATATATTTTTTTCATGTATATCTAGCATATAAATACTCATGTGTTATAAGTTTCAAGGTCGTATTCATATTACAAGGGTCCTCTGGATTTATGTATACCTCCATATGAGTGTTCTCATAAATTTATATCCTCTTTATATTATAAGTTCTTTTCCTAAACTGTATATATAAAATTCTCATACCGTATGTACATATACATGTTCCTTCACGTATATTTGTGGTCTCATAAATTTTTGCGTTCGCCAATGGGATATATGATTGTATACTTCCATGTTTTCACATTATTACTATTTCCTCGACGCTCAAACATGATCTTAGCCCATCAATTGATTTTGTTGACAATTTCCAACTTCCCATACCCAATTATTCATGAATATTCGATTGAGTTTGGACTATTCCTTGTTGGAGTGCCTAGTTATTTCGGCTGGTTTTATCTTGTTTGACCGTTTAGGTCCTCTTCGATCTGACTTCATATTACCAATTTTAGTTCTTTAATTGAACTATCTATAAGGTCCAATTCTATATGTATATATACATATTTTTGTCATTATAATCTTGTTAAGTTTAATTTGTTGTCCGGATTCCTCTCTTAATCTTTTATGGGTCATGTAACCCTTCTGTTACCTCTTCGTTATTATTTCTTGTGTGTATCCACCCAACTAGTGGTAAGTATTCAGGGATTACCCCCACTAAGATCCCAATATTTATTTTCGGTCGTTAAGTTATAACATTAACTTAGGTCGGGTGTGTTTGACTTACTAGTCGTGACCTCCTTTAATTAGATTTCATTTACTCCTTGGGTTTTACTGATATCAAGTCTTCTCTGATGTGTGTGTATATTCGTGTATGATCCGTTTGCTAAATCATGTTTAGAGTTCCCCGTGTTTATTTATTTACGTTGCCCTCGGTGAAGTTTGCCCTTGGTTGAAAGTCTATTAGCCTTACTTATCCAAGGTCGCCTTGATTTTAAACATCGACCATCTTCGTCGAGGTTATATTTACTAAGTTACCAATCTCATTAGATGCTCTTTCTTGGCCTATTTGTCATTATTATAGCTATCATAACCTCTTCAGAATTAATGGGGTCGTTTTCCACAATTTATCTTTAAATATTTGTCATACAAATGTGATGTATTTTGGAAAGATTATACCATAATAGCAGCTTCATGGATTGTTGTTCAGGCATTTACATAGGAGTCAAATTTATAGGGTGATAATCTCCGGGAGAAGTTTACAGTCGGTTGAGGTTTTAAGGTATCTCTGCTAAAAATTTGGTACGGATTTTAAGAATTTTATGCATCCGATAATTGCTACTTAAGCATAGTGTTTCCAGATTTAACTTTCTTTTTGTCACGGTTGTTGTTTATTTGTTGCAATTGAGTGAGGGCATTAGTCATAAACATCGTGACAATTTTTAACCGAGGTTATAGTAAGGCTTAGACCAAAAGAAATCCGTTGATAGGTTTTGTATTAGACTGTTGCTAGATTCACAACGAAATAAATTGTCAGTCTATACTTGTAATTCTCAAGGCACGAGTCTTATGCATGTCTTGGACGCTCAGTTAAAACTCAGACAGATGTGGATCCAAGCGTTCTTTGGTAGGCATATCCTGTGAGTATACCGATTATTGGAACTAGAGTTTTCAATTTTATGTTTTCACTGTATTAATTAGTGAGGCTTCGTACTGTGGAGGGTGATTTTTCGGTATGAGGGGGGTCTATGTAAATATGGTCTGACTGAGAAGTCTAGATCCTAAAAAAATGTCATTCTGTGGAGGGTGAAAACCCGTTATTATGGCAGCCCTCAGATACCTACTAAATCGTCCGTCTTTCCCAGAAAGCATAAGGGGAGTGCAAGTGAACACTACACCCGCTCTCAATGGGCCCCACGCGGACTTATGCCCCTATAAGGCGGAATTGATTAGAGTCGCCACCTAGTTTGACCTAAGATACTAGGAAGGAAGGGAAGGAGGGTTCTAAGAACCGTTGGTTGACTCTGAAATTGTTGCCTTTGGATAGGACTTATCTGGTCATTTGCAGAGATTCTATGTGGGTTCGCACTGGGTTACACCCCTTAGAAGTGGCAATGACCACAACCTTGGATTGGTGCCCGAGGAAACCTCGGTCTCCAATTGTCGGGACTGTCTTCTTTCAAAACCTTAATAGAGAGATTCAGTTCAAAGCCAAGGATAGGATTAGGACAGGATGAGAGAAAAACGAGTGGATGAGGCAAGCTTTTCTGCCAAGCTAGCGCCAAGAAGAAGAATTGATGAATTCGAATGAGTATAGAATGAAAGATTTAGAGTCTGATTTGAGAGTTGAAGAAGTCGAGGGTTTGTGGGAGTCAGAGGGGATTTGAATGTTTGGAGAGGTATGAAGAACACCTTAGAGTGGGAAATGGGTTTTTTTATTGGAATGGGGTCGCACCCTAGATGGGCTGCCTACGTACTCAACTCCCTGTTGAGATCAGACCTTACGTAGTTCACGGTTTTTGGGTTTTGGAAGTTTTGGGTTTGAGATATTAGTCTGTGAGACGCTTGGGTCTATGAGACATTTAGAATATTCAAATGATGAAAAGAATGAGATACTGAAGTCTGTGAGACGCTTGGGTCTATGAGACGCTTGAAACCTTAAGATGTCGAAGTCTGTGAGACGCTCGAATCTATGAGACGCTCGAGTCTGTGAGATGTTCAGGTCTGTGAGACATTCGAATCATTGGGATAACAAAGTCTGTGAGACGCTCGGGTCTGTGAGACATTCGAATGTGGGGAAATTAGAATTTTCGAGACGATTTTGGTCCATGAGATAACCAGAGTTTGGGGTATTTTGAGACTTTGAAGTTTATGAAGTTGGAATCTGGGATTGAAATTGAATTTGATTTGAAGTAGAAATTGAATTTGAATTGGAATTTATTTGGCATTGAAATGGAATTGAATTGGATTTGAAAATTGAATCGAATTGGGCTGATTTGAGATTTGAATGGAATTGGGTTTGAATTGAATTGGGCTGAACAAATTGGGTTTGAATTGAATTTGGTTGAATGAATTAGGTTTGAACTAAATTTGGGTTGGGGTTGGAAAATGGACCAGGTCAAAGTTAGACCGAGTCAAAGTGGGATCGAGTCAAAGTTGTGTCAAGGTCGAACTTGGGCTGGTCGAAGTTGGGTCAAGGTCAAAGTTCAGATTGGTCAAAGTTGGATCGAGGTCAAAGTTGGGTTTTTTGGGCCTGAAGGGCCTTTTGAGCCGATTTAGGCCTTGGGTTGAAATGGGCTTGGGCCGAAATGGGTCTTTTGAATTTGGGCTGAAGTGCACTTCACTATTGGGCTGATTTTTGGAAGTAAAGACGGACTGATTTGATAGTATGAGATGAGTTGAAATGATTTATGGGGATGTTTTGAGCTTGTGACTGATTTTGGACTTGTTGGGCCAAAGTTGAGATTTGGGTTTGGGCCTCGAATTCGGTTTTTGATTTGGATCTTTGAAGATTGGGTCAAATAGGCCTTATTGGTTTTGGACTAAATTGGGCCTTTGGACCAGATGGGCTTTAGGGTCTTATTTGAGATTGGGCTGAAAATTAGGCTTAATTTGGGCCTTATTGGAGATCGGGCTTTTGATTTTTGGATTGAAGTGAGCCTTTTGATTTGGGGCCAGGTTAGGCTTTTGATTCTTGGGCCTGATTTGGGCTGATTTGTGAGATATTAACAAGTGAAAGAGATTGATTTATTGGTTTATTAACTCCTGATTATGGGTGTGTTGAAGGCAAAGGGGGATTCCACCCACATAAAACGAATGAGAGACCCCCTGGGCATGGGGTGGTTTCGCATCCTAAGCCCTCCTAAAATGGCCTTAAGGGCTTGTTTTTTGAAGTTTTTGTTCTTATATACATATAATGGTGGTTAAGGTATTTTCTGAAGTTATAGGAGATTATTGCCCCATGAAACGAATGAGAGACCCGTTAGGTGTGGAGCGATAATACATCCAAAACTTTTTGTCAGTAAAAGGGTTCTATAGGGTAAATAACTAGGGCTTAGATAGAGGTCAAGATTAACGAATCAATCAATTGCAGGGTTGCGAGAAGGGCATAGAAGCGAGATAACACGTGTACAATGGAGCATATACAATGGAGCAAAAGCGACGAAAGCATAACAGAGGCAAAACAGAACCGCTATAAAAATTGAAGATGATGTTAAGACAACGAGAATAGCATAACAAAGCAAAACTTTGCAATTAAATGAGTTGGTTTCAAGTGAAGATTAGATTAGAATCATGCTTTTTGAATCAATTTCGAAAATGAGTCTATGCGCAAGGAGCGAACAGTGATGCTAGATATGTAAACATGTTGTTGGTCATGATCAAGAAGAGGTGTAGGTGATAAGAAACCAACCTACGGGGTGGCCTGCCCCCGGCTTAACATTCAGATCGAATATATGAAAAAGAAATTCCAGTTGAATCAGCTCAAAATCCTCTCGGCCGTATAAAAACCCAAAACGCATCAGCATAGTCCGAGGTCAGGCTCTAAGTCATACAGGTGTGGCCCGTGTCATGCAAGCACCACCATGTCCAATTGATTATATGTACCTCGGTCAGAATAAGAAGTCAAAGTGTAAGGAGCAAAAAGAATTGCACAAATACAGCCAAAGACAATATAAAAATGAATCCGAAATCACCAACAGTCTTATAATCGGTCATCAAATATGTTGCAGATACAACAAGTTGGATAAAAATCAGTCCACCAATCCAGAATGGCTCGACGGGGACTGCTGAGAATTCGGAACAACTTACAATGACAAGGGCAATATTTTGTAGAAGTGCAAAGAATAATAATCTATCAAATGTTATTGCAACAGGAGAAGCACATTTATGTAACAATGAATTGAGCATAATTGCAAGTTTCAGATGTCGTCATTTTTTTAAGACTATCACAGTTTCAAACAGAGCTCAAACATGCATAGTAAAGCTAGGTAATACATCTCTAAGAAGTGCAAAAACAACTAGAACTTGACCATGGTAATCAGTCCGTAAGTATTCAGATTTTTACAGTGCAAACATTGCTAACAAAAGTGTCAATTAGCAGAACAGAGCCGCGAATGAGACTCAATACACTTCAGGTTTTTTTTTGTGTTTCTTTTCTTTAGGTTATAAGAATACGCTCATATTATGCCTTATTTACGACTGAAAGCAATGGCTAATCAGACCCTAAATGTGCTGTAACATCGCCTGTAAAATGCGGAAGCAATCTGCCTCTATTATATCACTTGGGGGCAGCATAAGACAGGAGCAAAAATACTGCGATTCTGAACTTGAAAACTGCCAGAACTTGTTCATATAACTACAACAACAATCTGATTCAAAATAAGCTCGTTATTCACAGTATAGTTGGTTGTAACAACAGCAAGTAATCATAAAGAAAAAACCAAGAAAACCGGATCCAATTTCGTTAGGTCTCCACCATATAAACACAGTTACCCGAGCAGAAGTGTAAAAAAAAGAAATTCAGCAGTAAATCAGAACAGGGTAATCTCAACTAGTGTCGACATCCTCAAATCTTCATCCACATCGCAATCAAACCTAAAAATTGAGTCATAATCATATATATATATATATATATATTCGCATAGAAAGGTCTAGCTAAAATGCATCAAATTCGTAGAGATAAATGGGAGTTAAAACTCTCAAGAAATGGTGCAGATGTTGAGACTGAATATCGGTCCTATTCCACCCTGCTCAACATGATCTGAACCACCATTTGTGTCACTGAGGTCTGTTAAAAAAACAGGTTTGAGGGGAAGAAAACATACCTTGAGTTCAGAGACGAAAAACAACATAGTAGAGAAGAAATATAGGGCGTGGAGATTCTGGATTTACGCATGCTTGAGGTCGAGCTTCACTTTGCCCTTCAGTCGTGACAGAAATTGAGCGAACAACTACTTCTGATGGTGCCATATGTGGTCTGGACTTTGAACGATGGTGAGCACAGGTGAACATCACCGAAGCAAGGCGTTGAAGCAGGTGAGTTTCGCCAGCCAGATTTACAGATACATGTGCGAAGAGAACAGCAGAGGCGGATACTCCTTGCTCGCCAGTTGGATTCCAAAATTACCAGACAATGAAGACTGAAGAGAATGGAACTAGGAGCATGTTGAGAGTGAAAGAATGAGAAAGGCACAAGTCGTATGTTCCTTGGCGCCCGTTTGTGTTGCAAAATTATCGGTGTGAATTGGATGAGAGGCGGAGTATGTATATTCCTTGTTCCCCGGTTGAAATTATCGAAAGTATCAACAGAGGAGAGAATGTAATAGGCAGAATATGTATGTTCAAATATTCATCGGTGGAGTTGCAAATTAACGGAAGTGAAAAAAGGAAAGAGACATAGAGCAGGTCTGCTCATGTTTGTCAGTTTGGTTGCAAAATTACCGTAGAAGAGATGAAAATGGTACAGAGATGGTTTGCTCATTATTCGTCGGTTTGGGTAGAAGAAAATACCGTCATCATGAGCATGAAGGGAGGTGCAGAGAGCTGGTGGTTTTACCCCATCATCCTGTGAGTGAAATGAACGAAGACGTAGAACATGTATATTCCCAGTTCGCCAACTAAAGAGAATGAAAAGCCCAGAATGAGAATGTTCCTCGTTCTTGTGTTGAAGTAAATGAAGGCGTAGAGGAAGATAATGAAGGGAGCAGGAGCTCTGGAGCTGTACGCTCTTTGTTTGGTAATGAAGAGAATGAAAGTGGCGCTAAGCTCATATGTTCTTCGTAAATAGATGCAGACAATGAAGATGCGGAGCTTGCGTGTTCTTTGTACGCAACTTTGGCAGTAAAATTACCGTCGTGAAAGAAGAGAGGATGCAGTGATGGTATGCCTAGCTCGCCATCGACGTAGTGAGGAAGAGGGAGAAGAAGCTTGTACGCTTCTCATTCTCCAGTTGAGCTTAAACTTACCGGAAGTGAAGTGAGCGACGAAGGTAGAGCAGTATGGACATTCCTTGTCCGCTTGTACTGTGAGGAGAACGAAAGAAGCTGGGGCTCTTCTTGTTTGCTAGTTTAAACAGAATGAAGAAGACGCGAGCATGATGTTCCTTGTTTTACCAGCTGGGTTTCTAAAAGAAAAACGTCAATGAAGATGAATGAAGAGAGAACTGAGCTGTATGTTCTTTGTCCTCGTGAGTAAGAGAGTGTGAAGCCGGCACAATACATGTTCCCTGTCGCCAGTTTGGGTTGCTAGTTACCCTGAAAGAAGGTGATGAAATGAAGTGACGACGCAGAGTTGTAATCTATTGCTCCCGTGAGTAGAAGAATGAAGATGGTGTGGTTGCAGAGCTATGATGCCCTTGTTCTTCTGCTACTTGCGAAAAACCGTGAATGAGGGGATGCTAGAGGGCAGAGCTAGTGAAGGAAGAGAAAGTGAAGAAGATGGTCGATGGCTACTCTCGAATTTGTGTGCCCGCTGCTGTGTTTTAGTTTTTTAGGATGAGTTTTTGGATTGAAGATGGAGAAGAAGGGCGAACAGTTTGTGGATGGAGCAAGAAGAGAATATTGATGCGGGTACTGTTGCCTCCTGCTCTTGGTTGTGAAAATTACTGCAGGTGAAAATGAGAATGAAAGAGTTCGTAGGTTTTGTTTTCTGTTTTCCATGAATGAGGAGAATCAAGAGAGGAGATGAACAGAGGAGGATGTTTCGGGATTGATGTCGGCTACTGTTGTTGAAGACCAGAAAAGAACTGTAGGGTTTTTTTGTTGGTGACTATATATGTGATGGTGGAGATGAAGTATTTAGCTGATGTCTGTGGGTTTAGAATTTTGTGAATGTGGACTGGTCATAGAAGAGGGCCTTATGGGACGTGGGCTTGCTTAGTCCATAGGAAATGAATGCATGGTAAGGTGAGAAGAAAAAAAACTAACAAAGTGAGCATGAAATAATAAGATGAAAATTAAGAGACCACATACAATGAAGGATAATAATACTAGTAAGCATTACATAGAATGATAGAAATAACACGAAGATATTAATGGCAAGAGTAAATGTTAGTAAACAAAATACAAGTAACAGATAAAACAATAAATGAGGATAATAAACAAGCAATGAAAAATGACAGGATAAATCAATAAGTAGATCAAAATAGACTAAAATTAAAAGAATATAGTGAAATAAGTAAATAAACGAAAGGGATGGGTTTGGAAACCGGATTATTGTAGGAAATTTGTTTTCTAATAAGAATGACGTTTTTTTTTGTTTTTTATGCCTTGAAAATTGATTTTTTTAAAAGAATAATAAATCAATGAAATAAATAGAAGAAAATATTGTCATAAAAAAAATGGTTCATTTTGACATATACACCAACACATATGGAGAAGAAAGACGACGACCCCTCTTATTTTATTTACTATTTCAGAATTTGCTTTGTGAGGTGAGAATTTTTGGTGTCTACACGTACCAGTTCTCTCATAGTCGTAGTGAAAGATAACAGACAATGTAAAGGGTTTATTTATTATAACCGAATTTCTTCAGCCATCAGTGACATTGCTTGCTGGTATTCTAACAATTCCTCTTTTGGAATGTGTTCATCCATGATTGATACTTAACTCCTGTTGTACAATTCTTCCCTATTTGATCTTCATGATCATGATACTCGTTAAATATTTGAGGGGTCTGTTTATGATCCTTATACCAGCGCGTTTTTTATTTCAAGAAATTGCAAATAATGTTTGAGGATATCTGTTTAGATATTGTACATACTCCTAGACTTTGATTTGCACATTTATACAGTGAAACTTGTTGCTCATTTAAATGGTGTGATGGTATATTATCGTACAGCAAAAGGATGACAAGCAACATTTTATCCTTAGTGGGACAATTGCCGGGTTCCAAAGGGATAAAAACGACTCGAACCAGAAGAGTATGAAGGGGACGTTGATAAGCATGTATATATGTTCCTCGTTCACCGGTGGTAGAAGCAGGAGAGGAACCCAGTAATGGTCACCGGTTTCATTTGTTCAAGATGGAGAAATGTAGAAGAATAATTGAATATAAAGATGAAGAAAGGAGGCAGTGACGATGCATACCGATCGCCAGTTGAGGCGTTGTGTCTTTCAGGTAATGCAGAGAATGGGGATAAATGTAAACAGGAGCAGGGACTTTATTGAATCCGGAATATTAGATTTTAGAGTATAAAATTGTGTCATGCTTTATTCAGCGTTATCGTTCGTACCAATTTTATGGTGTAATTACGTCTCGAATTTTATTCTCTTATTTCATCGTTTTACGAGAGGTTTTCTTAAATTACCCTCTCAGGTGTTCGAATTGCAGTATTTATCTCAATACCATCCTTAGCTTAATTAATTGCTTGTTTGAGCTTTATTTATTTTATAAATTTTAGGGCATTTCGGTCCTCTTTGCTTGTGAGGTAGGGTCCTATCGACTGCTAAGCATGTCGACCCAAGTTGTCGCTAAAATTGGTCCCTCTACGGGTATTATCCTTTTGACAACGTCTATTGTATAGCATAGTCATTTCTTCTCGGGTTGATAGGATAGCATTAAGTAGATGCCAGATCGGGTTTCCCCGAGTAAGAGGAGGCTTTCTACCTCTCTGGCGTTCTTTCTCTGAATTTAAGAGACAATTAAGGATGTGAAGGTTGGGTGTAGGTGTTTGTTAGGCATCCAGTATTACTGGGGAAGAACCCTAACTAACGCGCCTCACGTACTACCCCAACCCTTGACTCTCTGTTAGAATTCCTAATTCCAGGTTTTCCTATACTTGATACTTCTCTGTTCTAGTCATCAGAGCGTAACTACGCTCTGATACCACTTTCTGTAACACCCCCGAATAAACATCCAGTAATACAAACGTCGCGCCTAAACAACATCACAGTTAACTACGCAGCGGATTCTCAACATTATCCGGGTGCTACAGATGCCAACCACCCACGTGGTTGACACAACCAAACTACCAACACCAAGTTACGGTCTGCATGACTGGAAACAGCCCTCACCAAAGTTCATATACAATGTAAGATACAATTCCAAATACCGAGTGTCTACAATAAAAATACCAAATCATAATCTGAGAATTATATCTCGGGTTTAGTAACAACCCATACACTAAACATACTACACAATTCAAAAGTTATGCCCTGATGGACTACCCCCATGGTAGCCATCCCGCCTACGCCCCGTTATCGTCCGACACAATACCTGAAAAAAATTGGGTGTAAAGGACTCAACAAACGCTGAGTATGAACGTGTGTAGCCCGTATGTTGCCGGGCCACACGACTACTTGGTCGAATATGATTAAGTCCAAATTGCATGCTATAGTAAAACATTAACACACAATATACTACATCAACATAGCAACACCCAACATGTCGAGCATAGAGATATCAACAAGCACCTCAAGCAAGTAACCACAAATAAAGTTTACAAGGGAATTTGAATAATGATGACCCTCACAGTGGGATCATTCAACGTTGAGTGTTTTCATTTCTTTTTCCTTTGTTTCCACCATGTGTACTTCTCTTTCTCTTTTCTTGTACCAGGTCTGGGGATGTAGGTTAGTTCCCGTGACCATATAGTATAGGTGCCCATCTTTCTTTGCTTCTTTATAGATTAATTTTGAGTTCTTTTGTCACCGCATGTTGGAGGACGTCTCCTCCATAGCTAGTCCCCCATTCCCGACGTCGTATGCTGAGAAAGCGGAGTCGCCTCTAGACTCCAACATAAGCTCCACCAATTTGTCACTCCCCCATTCCCGACGCCCAGGGTCGAGAAAGCGGAGTCACCTCTAGACTCCAGGATGTGCTCCACATAGAAGGGCGAAGGATCTGATGCAGATACCAACTCCCGAGTATTCCATACCGCGCGGCCCGAGATGTTGTCTTCCCGGGTTATTCTCATGTTCCACCAATTGAATTTGCTCTTCATTATCCTTAATGAACATGGTACGTCCTCCATGGTTAGAGAGGAGTTCCCCTTTATGGAATTTTTCTTTGTTTTCATAGTTCACAGTGTTTCATCTCAAGTTCCATAAACGAGAAGGGACTAAACTACTGTGTGCGCGCAAGTAATATGCAACAATAATATAACAATCATATAAGCAAGATAGGCAAGCAATCCAATTTCATGCTTTAATCTTATGGTCATTTTCACACACAAGGCACACAGCAAACAAGCCGTGTAACACGGCAACATATGAACCACACATGTCCATACCTGGTCCGGAAGCCAGAGTTGTCTCCCACACACGGGATCCCGGTTGGCGTTTGTTACGACCCTATTGTTATTAAAACCACTTGTCAGTTTATGAATTTATGTGGCGACCGTTATGACATCTTCCTAGGTTATCTCATTTTCTCGGTGTTGTTCCCTAGGTGCATTTTTGGATGTTCAACTAATATTATCCCTTAGAAAATTAACTTTAGACTTTACCAGTTCCTTGGACATTTACATTGTCGTTTTATACGTTAACTAAGTACTTCCCTCTAGCTAACGCCTTAGAGTATTATGGGCACTAACATGTAACAAGTTTATCTAGATTAACCATTCACCCACATTTTCCTCATAATTACACCATAGCCCCCCCCCCCTTTTATAAACAACACTTTAAGTATTTAAACCTCACATTATACCTCTTTATTAATTTATATTATTACTTAAATTTCCAAAACCTTTCTAGGTTTGTATACTAATCCCCTCAAATACTTAAATTCCCATTCATGCCCCAAAGTTTAAGGTAATTACCTAACTTACCCCTAACTTTATAATTGCCACAATTTCATACTCAACTATATAGTATTACTCATAGTTAATTAAGGCATTAAGCTTGCTCCAAAAATTTCTCTAAAATTCCCAACAAACCTCAAGGGTTCCCTTGTTACATTTTGACCCTTATAGTTTCAGTAATTATATATACTCCTTTTATATTCTGTAATTATTGTTTTGACTTACTGTTTCTTCAAGTGCTTAATATATTTATCCTTATAATTTTAGTTTGGTCAACCCTTAAATGTGGTCAAGGTTGACCATTTAAATTCTTCATTAACCAGTTCTGATAGCATTTACGGAGCTACCACCATAGTTTCCTAGTTTTAAAATTTACCCCTAATTTTATGAAGTTCATATTTTATAAAAATCCCTGAAGTTATTCCTCTTGATTACCAATACCTTATATACCCCATATTTCATTTATGTATATTTTGCCCCATTTGCGATTTATCCATTTATATAAAATACTTGTACAAGGTTTTGAAATTCATTTGAGCCATTACATAAGTTTATAATTATGCTTGTATATTTTCCTAAGGTGTTACTAAGTAGTTATAATCGCTAGGGATATGGTCTTGCATCAGAAATTTACATAGCTTTTTTTTTAAAAAAACACTTTTAAATTCATTAATGGCTATTTAGAGCTCCAAAATAATTATGTTGACATGGCCTACATATATGGCCTTAATAATAGCAAAATAACTATTTCAAAATAGTGTTAAAATGCCTCTAGAAATCCTGTTATGAATTAAGAACCTCACTAATATTCCCTAGCGTGCTCATAAACGATTATGTTATTTATAAGTTATTTTGCCACCAGAATTTATATAATTCCTTTCCTCATCCCAAAATTCAATAATCATAATTTTATGCTCTACATAAATAATATAGCATTGCCTAAATACAAGACCTTAAATATGGTATAACCGTAGCTTCAAAGTGTTATCAAATGTTCTCAAAACTTACTACCCTCAATCGACTTTAATAAACACATATATTTATGTATAACCGCATTATCCCCTCCAGATGCATGTGCATGTATATAACTAATAATATGTTTATTTATTTGTTTATTTTCATCCAACACAAACCTGTTATTGGTTACGTTTTAACAATTCAAATAACATATATTTATCCAATACTTGTTGTGCATTTTTACTCAATACCTCACGCATATATAAACTCGGTAATTGTTGTACACCAGCAGCTCAACGACCCTTCTGTAATCACTCAATCTTTTTTTGTACTTATTTCATTACTAGCGCATCACTTAAGGTTTAGATTTTCTTACCCTCTGGAACTTGCGGTTCATCTGCAGAACCCAGCCCCCGTTCTCGGTAGCCTGTAGCTGGGCAGACATGTGGATTTCCTTTCACCTTGCTGTTCTACAGGTGTGCAGGTACTTATCGGTTAATCCACGAGCAAGGAAGGATTCTCATCATCTTGTATGGGAAAAACTGGAGAACGAAAGTTATACAGACACGTTTACCTTGTTGTTGCTCCTTCCATGAGGGTTTTATTGTCGGTTTTCCAGCTCAAGTAGGGGGCTGGAATAGAGTTTTAAACATGAGCACTCAGAACAAGAGCAGTGTCAAGGGAAACAACCTTTTTCTATGACACAAATGGGACAGGGGAAGGAAGTGTTTACCGTGACCAGTTCATTGCTTTTGTTTTCCCCCGTGACTACTTCTACCGTGATGGTTTAGAGTTGGGTCG
Source organism: Limonium bicolor (assembly GCA_023374045.1). NCBI lineage: Eukaryota > Viridiplantae > Streptophyta > Magnoliopsida > Caryophyllales > Plumbaginaceae > Limonium > Limonium bicolor. The sequence continues at coordinate 497,397,693 of CM041776.1, forward strand.
TTGCTCAGACCGTTGTAATTCTGGGATAATGGCTCAACTGGAAGTTGAAATGGAGACTTCATGCATGCGTATAGAAGCAGGACGGGATGTCAAGGCAGTAGTGTTTCGGACTCCAAAAGAAACTGAAAGGAACAGGTGAGTCTTATACCTTGTTCTTGGGTGTTGTCTCTGTTGAGAAAGAATAATGTTACTCCAGCAAGTAGGATGGAGTTGGGACGATGCATGGGAAAAAAACTAGGGAAGGCTAGAATGGAGTCGTGGAGAAAAGGAAGAGGGAATCATCGGGACTCGCTGTTGGTGTACTGCGACAGATTAGTAGTTCATTTGTCGTTGATTTCATGCAGAGAGGAAGAGAATTCAACTGAACATAAACAGATGAATGAATCCGTAGCTGGTTAGTGATCTGGTTCTGTAAGTGTGGTGATAGATTCAAAAAGAAACAACCTACCTTCCCTCAATCTGGTGTGCCCGACACAACAAATCCCGTTACTCTCGTTTCTGAGGAGTTGACACTAGAGAGGAGGGAAAAGCCAACAGATAGCACATGTTCAAGGAGCTTGCAATATTACCATGACAGTAACAAGAGCAGGAGGGAGAATGCGCTCCTGTTCGCCAGTTTGGTTGCAGTCGTCTTCAGGTTTGGATCTTTTTTTGTGGTTTGCTCTGCTGTGTTAATGTATCGTGAGGATTTCTGTTGTTGTTTCCAAGTGGAACAGAAGGACAAGAAAGGAACTAGAACAGAGAGGAGAAAGGGAAGGGACGGAGGAAGCTGTGGTTTTTTTTTCTGTCTCAATTTCCCTTGCCTCAGTAGCAGTACCGTCAATGCATTAATCTGATGCATGGCCTGGTGTTGTTTGCAAGGAAAACGGTGCAGAGAAGGAGTTGCCGTTGCATGGAAATGGGACTGCGAACTGGGTTGTGGACGAAGGAAGACAGCAGCGCAGCATGGCGGTACTTTGAGAAAAAAAAGGATTGTGCCATCAGAGAAGGAAAACAAGGAGAGCTCGGAACTTGATGTCAGTCGTTTATGGGAAAGGAAATTTGCAAGAGTTAGCGCCCACCTACTGGAAGGGAGTGAAAGTTGTTCCCTGTTCTTTTCTTCCATTCGAGGACTGGCAGAATAAAGAATGGTATTGGGGCTGTTTGTTTCAGTGATGTGTGGGGGTTGCAAGTTTATGCACGCAATGAAAGAAGTAAAAACTGATGCGGTTGTGTGCTTCAGTTGTTGTCGAACTAGATACAGAAGAGGATGTTTGTTTCAGTCGCATGTGGGGCATGATTTGAAGAAGTTTGTGCCCGGGATTAAAAGAAGAGAAAGCTGGTAAAACTGTTGATATTATTCCTGGTTTGGTCCACCGATGTAGTGTTGCTTTTATGTCTCGTTCCTTTTTATTGAAATCGCTAAGGGTGGGTCGGTGTCTGGTGCTGCTGGTACTGGTGTTGTTGTTGTCTCGATTTCCTTGTCCCTCCAGAGCATGCCCGCATATGATACAGAAGGAAAGGGGAGTTTGTCATTGTGGAATTTTTTTTGAACTGATAAGGATTGGTGTCTGGTGCGTGGCCTGCTCGAGAAAGAATGGGGCAGAGCTTGTTGTTTTAGTCTTTTGAATCGGTACAAAGGAGGAGGGAGCCACTTGCGCTGTGGTATGGAAATGTGCATCACGTGGATGGGTTGTATAATGCTCAAACTAGAAAACAAAGAAGAGGCTGCTGTGTACATGTCGATTGCAGCAGTCTTTACTGTTTTTTTTTTGTTTAGCCACTTTAGTAGCTTATATAAGTAGAGGTGGAGTTTACTACTGAATACGAGCTCAGCTTACCCGGTTAAGACGTTCACTAGCGATACCAATGGTAACGGGTTTGAATCCCAGTAGGAGCGTATTTCACCCTTTTTTTTGTATCAGCTAAATACATGCCTTTTTCTTGTATACGTGTATATATATATACGTGCGACTATGTTAATATGTCGCACTATTATTTATATACGCGACTATTTTATTTTGTCACGTTTCAGTTGTATATACATATGCGACTATATTATCATGTCGTGTTATTAGTTATCTATACAACGTTGTAATATTGTAACGTTGTGTATATGTATTTTCATATACGTATATATATACCTAACGACTATATTAATATTTCACGTAGTCATGTTCTCGGACATATATATGCCCGTACTAAATTTAATTGTTCCCGTATTATCACATGTCCCGAGTTATGTGACACATTATTCTCGGGTAATCTTCACGCATTAATGACTTCATGTGTCTAATTATTTTGGGGGTGTTTCATATATGGGGTTATATCAACTCATAACTCAATTTCCGGGCTACCGGGACACTCCCAGGGCAAAATAGGAGCGTTAAGAAATTTCCCGAGGATTCTGTTGAATTTTGAAAAAGTAGCTCGAGGGTTCTCTTTATAATGATGAATAATGATGTTAGGAACTCTAAGAATTAATTATATAGGACTTTGTGCCACCTCGGCACTTCTCCGGGGCATTCCCGGGGGTTTATGGGACCCTCATCGGGAACCTCCGAGTGCTTTGCGTTTAATTGAAAATCTACCGTGAGGACTTCATCTTAAATGTTTAATAAGGTGTTATGGTGCATTTGGAATGAAGTGTAATGCTTTACTTCATCCTATAAAGTATTTCTGGGACTTTCGGGCCCTTAAGGGGACTCCCGAGCATTTTGTATTTTTACTCAGTTTTAGATGAGGTCCTGTATTATAAAGGTCATATAATGATCCTTGGTTAACGTCATATGAGGTTTATAGCTTATATAACTTTGGTTAGCTTAAGGTCCGGCTTAACGCACGTTTTTGACCTTAAGGAGTTTAGGTTCGTTTTTAACGCCTAAGTGTTTATATACTTTCTTAGGGTTTAATAATCCCCTCAATAATACTTATTTATCATTATTTAATTATTTAAAAGTTAGGGGTATTTCAGTCTACCCCCCTTAAAAGGACTTCGTCCCGAAGTCATAACTTATACTTACTTATCCTATGGAATCAAGTTCCTCATTTCTATTCCCTGTATACTTATCATTCCTGGGTGTCAACACTATATTGACATCTCTATATTCCATCAATAATCTGAGTGTATATAATTCATATCGCTCATGGCAATCAATGTAATCATTGCATAAGTAATTGATAGATACTGTAAAGCAAATAAGTGTGCTTTTATTAACCAACCAAGTGTTACATAGAACACAATCAATACCAACAACCAAGTGTTACATAGAACACATCAATGCCAAGTGTTACATAGAACACATCAATAACCATTCACTCAAGTGCCCACATGCGCAACAATCAAACACAGAAAACCAAACACAAAACCAAAACCAGACTGCAAATATGCAAGTCGCATGTGGTGCTCTACCCCCTTAAAAAGGGTTACGCCCACGTACCCCACAAGTATACACAAACTAAGAGAAAAGTGCTGGATACTTGTCTCGCATGGAGTCCTCTAACTCCCATGTCGCATCCTCAATGCCGTGGTTTGACCACAGAACCTTGACCATTCTAATGGTCTTGTTCCTGGTCTCCCTAGTCTTGGAGTCTAGAATGCGAACTGAGGTCTCCTCATATCTAAGTGTAGGATCTAGCTCGAGTGTCTCGGGCTCTAAGACATGTGATGGGTGAGGCACATACTACTTTAGCTGAGAAATGTGAAACACATTGTGCACTCTCCCAAGCTCAGCAGGTAAATCTAATCTGTAAGCTAGTGGGCCCACTCGCTCCATAATAAGGTACGGTCCTACATACTTCGGGCTAAGCTTGCCCTTCTGCCCAAATCTGAAAACTCCCTTCATAGGTGAAACTCTGAGGAATACTCGATCGCCTACTACGAACTCAAGGTCTCTCCTCCGGACATCAGCATATGACTTCTGTCTGTCCTGGGCTATCTTCATGTTCTTGCGTATTTGCACAATATCCTCTTTCATCTGGTCTAGGTACTCTGGCCCTAAGATGATGTTCTCACTTGCCTTGTCCCAACATAGTGGTGTTCTGCATGGCTTGCCGTACAATGCCTGAAATGGTGGCATCTGAATGGATGCATGATAGCTGTTGTTGTACGCAAACTCGATCAGATGTAGTCGATGTATCCAGTTTTCCTGGAAGTCTAAGGCACAAGCTCTAAGCATGTCCTCTAAGTTTGAATTGTTCGTTCACTCTGGCCATCTGTCTGTGGATGGAAGGCTGTACTTAGCTTCAGCTTCGTACCCAATGCCTCATGAACTTGCTGCCAAAATCTAGAAACAAATCTGGTATCTCTATCTGACACAATAGACTTCGGTACGCCGTGGTGTCTAATTATCTCTCTCTGGAAGAGGTTCGCCAACTTGGGGACTTTCCAAGTGTCCTTGATAGGAATGAACTTTGCTACCTTTGTCAGTCTGTCGACGATGACCCATATCATGTTAGCACCTCCTCTAGTGGGTGGAAGACCTACTACGAAATCCATGGATATATCCTCGAACTTCCAATACAGAATGGGCATCGGTTGTACTAAACCGCCCGGTCTCCGGTGCTCAAACTTCACTTTCTGACACGTCATACATCTTGCCACAAACTCTGCAACATCTTTCTTCATACCACTCCACCAGAAATGTAATTTCAAATCCTTGTACATCTTCGATGACCCTGGGTGTACTGATAAGGATGAGCAATGAGCTTCCTGTAATATCTTTTCCTTCAAATCTGGACTGGCACTAGTGCAGAAAATGTTTTTTACCACGGTTATTTTGCTCATATACCACGGTTAGAGACCGTGGTTTATACTCGCGTGGTATATCGGAAAATTCACATAAACCACGGTTCAAAACCGTCGTTTAAAAGACGCATTATAAACCACGGTTCGTAAAACCGTCGTTTAAAGCCCGTTGTGGCGCGGGAATCAGACGACTTATACCACGGTTGGGACGGAAACCGTGGTATTTAATGTCGTTCCATTGCGTTTTATACGACGGTTCGGGTAATTAACCGTGGTATATGAGTACTTTATACGACGGTTCTTGAATAAACCGTGGTTTATACTCGTCGTTCCATGAGTTTTAAACCACGGTTTTAAGTGAACCGTGGTTTTTTTTATTTTTATTTTTTTATTTTTTTTTGTTTTTTTAGCATCTACCACATATGTTTTCCAACACAACCCAATTTACAATCGTATATACAACCTGTACAGGGCATCCAACTGGTATTGCCCTTTGATAACCAACCACACTATGACCATAAACCAAGTTGCCAGTTTGAATTGCAACATTGAAAACGAATTGCAAACAAACCCATTCAAACTTTCAAAAATAAGAGAGAGTTGAACTTTACAAACTTTGAGAGTTACTTCAGCAAAAACAAAAGTCTAAGTCTAACTACGTACACTAGGATATAAGATCTAAGAAACACTCAAGTAATTTTTACACCAAAACTGCGATAAATGATCTCTTACAAAGTCGAGATCCCCTTTGGAAACGTGCTCCCTGCTTGTGTGAAATAAGAAACGATCTGTCCATAAAAAGAAACTGATCATCATTAGTACACAATTTTATTTAAAATGCAATAACTTTAACTGAAACTTTGATTGGTATGGGTTACCTTGTCATCATCCGTAAGCGTGTCAATATTTTGTACCATCTCGAACATGTACCGCATCACATAATAGCCACAGCTTTTTGAATCAGGCTGTTGAGGACACTGTCATCACACCATCCATGGATTACCAACTTTAGACAGATCAAAAAATTAAACGTTTAACTTTAATACAAAAATGCATAAATTAAATGATTACTTACACGTATGTTGTGGAAGTCCAAGATGGAGAATGGTTTCTTTTCATCACTTAAACCAAGCTTATGGCCCCTGCATAAATACAACATTTTAAAATGAAGCCATTTATTGTCAATAATCTAGGACAAGCTTAAAATAAATACAGAATACATTAAAATTTTGAATACTCACTCCTTCAAATATTTCTCAACAGCGATCTCTCGAAGGTCATCAGGGCCGCCCAAGGGGTCTAGTATCAATAAGCATGAGGTGTCGATACACAACACCAACAACATCCAATGATTGCTGCCACAGATAAAACAAAGAATGTTTTGTTGAACAATTATTAAATATCACAATTAGGAAGCAAAAAATTCCAGTTATTGTGTACTTACATCTGATGATATGGGATCAGCAAATATCTGCTTCTTCTTCGCACCGCAGTACAAAATCCCTGCCTCACATGCTGTACACATCCTTGCTCATCCAATGCGGCCTGATTTGCTGACATCAATTGCGGACACAAGAAAGAGAGGACAAATAATCTCTTGCTCGCTAGCAGTCTACTAGTCAAACACCTAAACAACATTTTTTCATAAGATATGTTAAATAGCTTAACAAAATGAAAGATAATGTAATAATTTGAAAGATACTTACACACAATAGGCCTGAATCACAGAGATGTTAAGCAGGTCTCCCATCAAAAATTCTCGTAGATCGCTCACGGTAATCATCAGATCTCTGGGCTCAGAGAAGTGGAAAACATGCTTAGACACTTTCATGTTGAAGTTGGTGACAGACTGCGGCCTCGTCATGAAAAAGTCATATAACATTTTTTGTTTGACTGTCAACTTCTTCAGATACTTGGGTGTCAGAATGGGGGATCTCCTAGGAGTCATATCGAAAGGTTTCACCACTTCCTTTCTCACCCTCTAACTCTCCTCACTTGATTTCACAACTTCCTTCCCCTTATCCACTTTCCTCTTCTTAACCGGTCTTAATTCCTTATCAATCTAATAGTATACAAAATTTAAAGAATAAACATATCAGTCAACAGTCAAGTTAAAAACTAAACAGTAAGCATGTAATTAAATAGTTTACCTTGTCACTACTGACATCAATGAGAGAATATGGCCATGGAACAACTGAAGATTTTGCTTGACCTATTTTACTCCACTCATTCCACTCCAATGGAAGGGGAGAGTCCTCATGACCTTGCACAATATCGTCTACCATCACACGAGCGTGGAGAGGTGGGATGACCTTGAAATGTACTACAGTGTTCGGTCCGGTCTGTAACACCCGACCGAATGCAACATGCACAGTCCCACCATCCAACACTTGAAACAGATGACATGATTTAGCCATCTACATCAACTCACAACAGTAAGCAAGCTAATAAAATTATATTGTTTTAAAAGTAATGTTAAAATAACTAAGGAGGAAAAAAGAACAAACCGAAAGGTTTTGATAAGGAAATGTGTCTCTGGTAGGAGAAGAAGGTGCAGGATGATCGACCATTGATGTATCCGCCGTCGTGGTAGGAGCAGACGTCAGTGTAGGATCATCAACAGTATCCGCCGTCGTGGTAGGAGCAGACGTCGGTCTAGCAGTAGGTGCCGGTGTAGGAGACACGGCCACTATCGATGTATTCGCCGTCGCGGTAGGAGTAGACACCGGTGTAGGAGTAGTAGGTGTCGGTGTAGGAGCATGCACCTGGCCCAATACTAAAGCCTCAAGTCTTCGCAGGCGCTCCTCGTAGGCTTGACGCTCCTCAGCGTGGCGTCTTTCCGACTCAGCGTGACGTCTTTCCGATTCCTCCAACCGGTCATGCACCCGTTCATCCATCATTCTCTCTATCATTTCAGCCTGTGGTACTCTCGATCGAGACGTAGGAAACACGTCTTTTTGGCGAACTTCCCCTCCAAGCCCCCGCACTCGCCCTGGATGATCCTTTTGCCCAAGGGCCTTATTCAGTGGATCATCCTGAGACGGAGGGGCCGGAACCATCTCCCATCGCTCAGTCGAGCCAGACTGTTTTAAATTAACAAAAATATTAGAAATGAACTTATTAATTAGTAAACAACAACTTTTAAATATATATACTTACAATCTTGGACGCCAACTCAGCAGTCTCGCTCTGCGGGAACACATACACCCCCTCGTCATTTTTCACCATTCGACCCAGCATAAATGTCTGCACTCTACTTGCATCGTCAACATCATCAATAACTGACTGAGTACCGTCTTCATTAGTCTTAGTCAGTAAGCCCTCGCTCTTCCACTTCTCCAACCGCCCCGTGTATCCAGCTCGCCCCATGAAGTGCTTGTAGATATTCTTCGTCCGGTTACGTCTCGCTTGTTCTTGACGTAACTGTTACAAAATTTGTACATTTGTAAGTTATACATAATAAAAAAAATATTTGTTAAATTTTATTCCTTAAATAATTAAGAAAGAATAATTGTAAAAGTACCTTAAACTCTTCAGTCTGGCGATGGAGGAAAATACATTTCCAACTGACACATGGTGATCACAAGGTCATTCTGTAGTTTATCCAGCGTCTCCACATCAAGCACTTTACACGAAATTCCTTTGAAGAAAACACATAAATTTGTAATAGTTTTCCTGACATCAGCTGGACGGATTCCACGGAGAGCAACCGGAAGTAAGTGCTGCATCAGCACATGATAGTCGTGAGACTTCATCCCTACCAATTTAAGATCAGACATTGATACCAAACTTGATATGTTCGATGAGTAACCAGATGGCACTTTAATATGACGAAGAGAACTACAAAAACTTATTTTCTCTTCTTTGGATAATGTATGACAAGCGGGAGGCAAGAATGTTCTTTTCCCTCTTTGTTGTGGCGCGAGTTCTTCTCGTATACCCAATTCAACCAGATCTTTTCTACCCTTTAAATGGTCTTTTGTCTTTCCTTTCACGTTTAGTAGTGTCGCAGATACACTTTCACCAATGTTTTTCTCCACGTGCATAGCATCAATGCAATGTCTCACCTCTAAATGTTGCCAATATTCAAGTTCCCAAAATATTAATTTTTTCTTCCAGATGCTCTTTTCAGTGGATTTAATTGGTGGACCGAAGTTGTTCACAACATTCTTCAATTGATTGTAAGTCTCAGCAGCAGATAGTGGTGGTCGAGCGACTGCATGATCCGTTTTTCCGTCAAACTCTTTTGTCATCTTACGGTATTTGTGCCCTTTAGGAAGGAATTTCCGATGGCCCATGTACACATTTTTTCCACTGTGTTTTAACCGTATACTGCAAGTTCTATCTCCACATATAGGGCACGCTAGAGCTCCTTTAATTGTGTATCCCGAGAGGTTACCGTATGCAGGGAAATCATTGATCGTACAAAACAACATAGCTCAGAGCGTGAAGTTTTCCATACCATATGAATCATACACCGTCGCACCTTCATTCCACAACAATTTTAAATCGTCAATAAGTGGTTGCAAAAACACATCAATTTTGTTTCCCGGTTGTTTTGGACCCGATATCAACAGAGAGAGGAGAATATGTCTGGGTTTCATACACAACCATGGTGGCAGATTGTATATTGTCAATAAAACAGGCCAAGTACTGTGTATACTGCTCAAAGTGCCATAAGGGTTCATCCCATCAGTGCATAAACCAAGTCTTAAGTTCCTTGGGTCTGTACCGAATTGAGGGTATATTCTGTCAATGTTTCTCCATTGTGGTGAATCGGCTGGATGTCTCAATTTACCATCATCCTTTCTATGGGTAGCATGCCATCGTAGGTTCTCAGCATCTTTCTGAACTGCAAACAAACGTTTGAATCGGGGAATTATCGGTAGATACCACAACACCTTCGCAGGAGAGCCCACTTTAGTGCTTATGTGGTTTCTGTCACCCTTTTTACATAGCGTGATTCCCCACATTCAGAGCAATGGTCATCCAACTCATTCTCCTTCCAATACAACATACACCCATTTGGACAAGCATGTATTTTTTTATATTCCATACCCATCGGACACATTAACTTCTTTGCCTCATAAGTTGTTGTGGGTATCACATTGTCCTTTGGTAGTACATTCTTCACAGCATTGTAAAAGATCTGTAAAACTGACATCACTCCATCCATGTCTCGCCTTCAGATTGAATAGTTTTAGGACAACGCTCAATTTGTTTTGTGTTTGCGTTTCACATCCACTGTACAACGGTTCCTTTGATGCTTGCATCAGATTTTCGAATGATTTGGGTTTGTTGGAAAAATGTTGTTCAACATCTTCCATCATTGCATTAAGGTCCTCCTGATCATCTGAATCACTACCTAGTGAATCATCTTGAGTATCCCCAAAATCGTGTGAAGCATCCATTTCTGATTGTTCTACAACGACGTTATCAGCACATTCAAACACTTGTACTGAATGTTGACCATGCAGTATTGTTATGGCTTCATAATCATCTGTAAACCCTCGAATCAGATGATCCTTAATCTTGTCCACACCTCGGTATTTGAAGTCGTTCTTGCAATCGACACAAGGACATCGAATATATCCCTTATCCCTTGGTTTAAGATTGTCAACAAGGACTTTGCAAAATTTATTGACCCCTTCTAGGTACTTGATGTCCAATCTGTCACTGTACATCACTGAGCGCTCCATCTCCTTTTTCAACACACCAGATGTCGTGAACTCGTTCCATTGATCTCCTCTTTTTTTATTTACAGATTTAACAACCTAAACCTATCCAATCACCTTCGATCTCACCTAGGAACAAGTTAATATACAGTAGTTCAGTGATAATTTCGGCAGCATTACCCTACAGTTCTCCTAGTGTAGATATATATATATGAATTGTTTCAATTCACATATATATGTACACTAGAAGAACACTACGGTAATGCTGCTGAAATTATCACTGAACTACTGTATATTATTAACTCATTCACAACCTAGATGGTGAGATCAAAGGTCATTGGACAGTCCCAACAGGGACTATCTAAGACATACCTCTATCAGGTACATCTCAGACAGGTAATTCTATGTTTGAATTGATTTTCCATTGTTTTAATAGAAAAACAAAAATAAATTGAAACGTTTTAAATACCAACCTGATGAGTACTGGATGGTCAGCGCGAACAGCACAAGATAGAGAAGAGACAAGTAGACAGATGTTCTTGCACGTAGTATATGACACCTATTCAATGAAATAATAATAAGGTTTTAATTTTATAAAAACTTGAATAATTGAACATATTAAACAAACAATGGAATTAGAATCAGCTTAAATTCTGGAAAAAATTTGGCATGACCTTTGCTTATTTTTAGACACTCCACATTTTTTTAAGGCAGAAACAAACACAGTAGCAGCAATAACATTTATTCTCCGCAAACCATACGAATTATTATCAGACAGACAACTATATAATAATATATATGATCAATGAACAAAAACAACCACCCCATTTCAACTGAATCTCACATTTCACAACACCTATGCAAATATATATTCTAATGATTGCAGAATACAAGTAGAATGTAGTACAACGTTTATTCGTGACAATATATAAGTATTTGTTTCTAAAATCATAATCAGAAACGCAAGTGTTTTACCGTGGGTTCTGATCAGGCAAACCGGTGGCAGAGGTTGACAGCAGCAGATGGTGCGACACCTATTCAATGAAATTAGAATATAAGGTTTTAATTTGAAAAAATATGAATAATTGAACAAATAACCAAACGAATATATTTTGAATAAACCATGTTATTGAAACATTTTTAAAAAACTAACCTAATGAGTAAGGATGATCAACTCACAAATGTGATGGAAGAGGGATTGTTAAACCGTAGTAACACCTATTCAATAAAAGTAGAATAAGGTTAATTCTGGAAAAAATTTGGCATGACCATTGCGTTTTTTTAGATACTCCACACTTTTTTCGGCAAAAACAAACACAATACAAGTACAATAAAATTAATAATATGCAACAATTATAACACACGCAAAATAATAGCAACAAACAGCAACACTTACAACAATATTAATACACCACAACAATAATACGGATAGATAACTTCATCACAAAACAGCCATCGTAACTCCAATGCTTACACAATGGTTATCCAAGCAAATAATGTAATATATTTCCACTTCAACCTGCGCAGTCGCCAAATAAACCTCAAACCAAATTTGTCTTCATATGAACCTCAAACTCATATATCATTGTATATGAGTAAGTCGACCTGATTTGGCATAACCAAAAACACAATTCAACCCGATATATTTTTCAGATCTCGTATGTTGACATGTAGCTTCTCAAAGCTTTTGTTATGTTTTTTGTTGCGAGTTGCATAATGTAATTCCAAAACACAATATTCACATAATGATATGTAAGTTATAACTTATAAAGATAAAGTAGCTAAAACCATATCATGAGTTAAACAAATTAATCAAAATTATAATATATAGTAAACTATAACATTAATTACATTAATCAATTACATTAATCAAAACTATAATATATAGTAAACTATAACATTAATTACCGGTGGGATTGATGGAGCGGCTCGGTCGATACAGAGGAGCGGTTCCACTGGAGGCGTGACACCAGAGGAGGGCGGTGGAGCTGCTGTCGACACCAGAGAGGAGGGCGGTGGAGCTGGAGGCTGTCGACACCAGAGAGGAGGGTGGTGGAGCTGTCAACACCAGAGGAGGGCGGTGGAGCTTGCCGCGACTGGAAGAACGACGGGGCGGGGAGGCGCGGTGGAGCAGCTACGGGGCGGTGGAGGAGCTCAAATGCCCGGTTGTTATTGTCGCCGCGATCGGAAGAAAGAGGCGAGTGGGGCGGTGGAGTCAAGACGGTGGAGGGGGTGGTGGCTCGACGGCACGGGAGTTCGGGTCGGGGAAATCGCCAGAGAAGAGAACGCGGGAGGAAGAAGAAAGAGGAAGAAGAAAAGGTCGGGTATTTAATTGAATGACTTTAAACGACGGTTATTATAAAAACCGTCGTTTAAAACCTTTGTCATAAAAGGAATAAACCACGGTTCTAAGGTAACCGTCGTTTATAATACGACGCCGTACCCGATAAATGACGGTTGTATATTAAACCGTGGTTTATGAATATTATATACGACGGTTAGAAACGGAACCGTTGTTTATCTTATACGGAGATGAACTATAAACGACGGTTTCTGTAAAAACCGTCGTTTATATAGTGAGTCGTGCAACATATATGACGGTTCGTTTAGTAACCGTGGTTTATAAAATTTAAACGACGGTTTCACTGATAACCGTGGTATAAAGTCCGTCATTTAAAATCTTTCTTCTACTAGTGTGGACTCTGGAATGCACAAACGACCATTCAGTCTGATTAACCCGTCTTCACTGAGTACAAAATCATACTTCTGTCTCTCAAAGATACCATCAGTCAACTACTGTCTGATCGTCTTCATGTACCGGTCATTGTTCTGAGCACAACGTACCTCCTCGATGAGGCCGTTGTCTCCTATCATGGCAAATAAGGAATGAGCTCTACGGCTCAGGGCGTCAGCAACTACATTTGCCTTGCCCTCCTTGTACCTGAGGTCGATGTCGTAGTTCTTCAGAAACTCGACCCATCTCCTCTGCCTCATGTTAAGCTCCTTCTGAGTAAATAAATGCTGAAGGCTCTTATGATCTGAGTAGACTATCACTGTAACTCCATATAAGTAGTGGCGCCAGATTTTCAGTGCAAACACAACTGCTCCCAATTCCAAATCATGAGTCGGGTAGTTCTCTTCGTGTTTCTTCAGCTGCCGTGAAGCATAAGCAACAACTTTGCCATTCTGCATAAGTACACACCCTATCACTGTGCCTGAGGCATCATAATAAACTTCAAACCCGTCGGTCCCCTCTGGAATGGTGAGTATGGGTGCCGACGTCAATAGATCCTTCAGTGTCTGAAAGGAACGCTCACAATCTTCAGTCCATACAAATGGAGAATCTTTCTTCATCAGGCTCGTCGTTGGTTTCGCCAGTTTGGAGAAGTCTTGTACAAATCTGCGATAGTAATCAGCTAATCCCAAGAAACTACGGATATCTGTCACTATCTTCGGTCTCGGCCAAGTCTTAACTGCCTCAATCTTCGCAGGGTCTACAGATATACCGCTAGCTGATATTACATGCCCTAGAAAGGCTACACTTTCTAACCAGAAATCACATTTTGAAAGCTTGGCATACAATTGGTTTTCTCTCATGGTCTGCAAAACTTGCCTCAGATGCACCTCGTGCTCGTCCTTAGTCTTAGAATATACTAGAATATCGTCGATGAATACAACTACCGATGAGTCTAACTGCTCTCTGAACAATCGGTTCATAAGATCCATGAATATAGCTGGGGCGTTCGACAAGCCAAATGGCATAACTGTGAACTCGTAGTGCCCATAGCGCGTTCGAAAAGATGTCTTGAAATACCCCTAACTTTTAAAAATTAATTAAATGATCTAATAATGATCTAAGATGGTTAATAACATCTAAATATTATTGGGGAACAATCTAAAAGATCTCAACAAGGCAAGACATGCCTTAAGATCGGTAAAGCCTAAAATGTGCTTTAAAGCACCATAAAGATTGTATGACCTCAAATAGGATCCAAAGTGGATTCCTAAGTATTATAATGAAGTAAGAAACACAAAAAAACTATTCTCAAAGAGAACTAAGCTCAGAAGCACCTTGCAACACAAAATGTGCACTAAAACACCTTAAAACACGTTTTTGTGAAATTGCCTTCTAAATTGGTTTTTAATGGGCTTAAAGGTTATAATTACCTTTAAATATGATATTATATCACATTATATCATATTAGGAATTTAATTCCAAATTTTACAATTTTTACAAATTTAATAATAAAATATTAAAACCCTAAAGTGGGGCCCGTTTGAGTCAACATTGACTAAGAATGGTCAAGAGGTCAAAGTTGACCCCTTGGACCTCATGAAATCGGCAGCCACAATAAGAAGAGGCTGGATTCACCACTTGCACATACAAGGGACAAGTCTCCAACACCACTCCTTAAATTAAGGAGATTACTTTTACCTTTCTAATATATGACTAATTATACACATTGGCTCCATGATTGCTTCAATCAGCTCCAAAACCGTGTGAGCCCTACCCTGCCCCTCCAATAACCGATGCCAGCCCCATGCTTATCCCCTTGGATGAGTCATTACCCATTTACAAAACATAAACTAATCAAAATTGATTTTTCAATCAATTAAGGCTCATTCCAATCATTCTCTTTCCCTAGCTTCATTCCAGCCGATGAAGCAGCCCTTCAAGACCCTCTCAACCGAAGTACTTGAGCATGGAAGGTAGATCTAACTTGAGCTTCTAAGGTAATGGTTTAAGGCTTATTTGGCTCTTTTTCTTCATCTCTTCACCATCTACACTTAGATCTCGTGGCTCATCACTTCCTATGGCTTATTCTCAGTGTTTTAAGGTTAAACACCAACCAATTTCGGCTGAAGCAAGTATAGGGACCAAGGTTTCCCAAATTTGCATTTAAGGTAAAAAACATACCTTAAGCTTCTCTAACTCTTCATCCAATTTCTCCCTTTGATTTTTATGAGTTTATACACTCATAATCTTCATATTTACATGTTCATTCAGTTGGTTAGCCTTTTGAAACAAGTGAGGCCGAGATCTAGAGGAAATACCCTTCTTTAAGGCATTTTTCCAAGGTAAAACCTAATACCAAGGCAGCTTGTTGTTGTCTAGCTATTTCCTATGTCTATATGGTGGATCTAACACCTTGTGGTGTGTTTAATTCAGGCCGAATCCATCTTGAAGTTCCCTTGCATTTTTAAGGTGATTTTTGCCTTAAATCTTACATTAATTATTCCTTATGGTTAAGCTCAAGCTTGGAGTATAACCATATCTTATTTTGGTGTATTAAACATGTCTAAATGATGTGGTGAATTTTCCTTCAAGTGGCCGAGTTCATACAAGGAGAAAACAAGGTATAAACACCTTAAAACTTATGATTTTATAATTTCTAAGCACATATATTAATATTGCCGAGAGGGAACTTAATAATATGGGTTATATTAACCTAGAAATGGAAAAAAATGACTAAGATAAATTAAGCTAGTCATTTAAGAGATTTAATTAACATAATGGTCAAATTATGACATTATATGGAAAAATAATTAATCTATGGTGAGGCCGTGAATGTATACTATATTTTGAGACATTTAAAGTGTAATTTATTTTGCAAGTTCAAGGTTGTAATAAGGCCATGTCATTAGGCCATTTTAATTTAAGTTTATAAGCTTATTTAGTTAGATTTATGCTTATATAATTAAGTTTGGGGCCAAACTGTAATTATTGGTAAAATACAAAGCTGTGGGCTTAACTTAGAGGAATTTAGGGTTTTTAAATGAATTTAATATAAATTATAACATTTTATAAAGTTTTGGGTCAAAATTGTAAAAATAGAAAAGTATAGGTGAAGTTTTGTAATTACCGAAAGGTTTGGGTCCAATTTGGTATTAGAAGTCAAAGTTGACTATATAGGAAACTTTGACCAAGTTTGGAGAATTTTAGAAATTAAAATACTACCTTATATTAAGATAAGTATTAAATTGTAAAAGATTTATAAGAGATGGGGCTATATTGAGATTTCCGAAAACTTGGGGTACTAAATGGAGTTTAGTACAAACCTTGGGTTATTGGGAATTTTTAGAAGTTGATTTGGTTAAATTTGGAGTTTATATGAATTATATAAGTATAATATAAGGTATTTCATAATATTGTTACAAATGGGTAACATATGTGGTAAAACCGAGATTTAGAGAAAGTATAAGGTTAGTAATGATGTTTATAACCTTTTGGTATAGTTTGGTAATTTTTGGAGTTATATATAAGGTTTTATCAAGATATATGTATAATATATAGTTTTGATGATATTAGAAAACTATATGTTATAAAGAGGGGAATTTGGTGAATATAGAAAGTTAAGTGGTGGAAAAATAATTAGAATAGACCTAGGGGGTCTGTTCGGTTATTTAAAAAAATATATAACCATAGGTTATAATTATATTAAGGCTTAAGGATTATAATATAAGGTATATGTTATAGGTGTAATAATGAAATATAATTGAGGTTGATTTGTGATTTATAGAAGTTTAGTGGTTTATAGTGGAAGCCGGAAATATAAGGGGTTGCTTGGTATTTTAAAACAATTTACAACTATATGTTATAATTGTTTTAATGACATAAATGTCATAATATATGTTATATAACTATAATGTAACATTATATTAATTATGTGGTGGATTTTGTAAATATTTGAGAACATAGGTGCTGTTCGGAAATATTAACATTTTTAAATGAATTTATAATATGGTTTTAATGTTATAAGAGTTATAACATTATAATATAAGGGTATTCATTAAAAAGAATGAATATATATATAAGACTTACCATATAATAAATAGTTCCATAATACATGTATAAAAAATGAATATATGTATGTGGAAAATATAATATGGTCTAATAACCATGTATTTTCATGATTAAAGTGATATAAGAAAAAGGGAAAACAATTACAAACATTGGATATGGAATTCTAATGTTAAGAGTGTACATGTGATAATAAGGATTCATATAATTGAAAGTATTGTTTACACATGAGTTATACCACACTTAAAAAAAACACACAAACCTTAGAAAAAATAATAAATACTAAGGTGAGATGAATAGTACATGACAAAGAATCATGCGTACAATATAGAAACAAACTATACGACATCCAAGGGTATGTTAAGTTACATGCGATAACAAGTTCAACAAAAGTATATATATACAAGACAAGACTACGCATGTAATATAACACCTTTCTAATCCCGAGTTAAGCCGAAAACCCGACAAGCGTTGACAGTTAATAACGGGGGATTAACCGGGAGGTGTTAGTGACGGTACGGGGTACCGTGGAGTATGTTGTTATACGGGATGCTAATCAGTAGCGTTATGTATTGTTTAGACTGTTAGAGACGACACACGGAGCATAGGAACTTGCTGATTGATACTCCACCGTAATACTTCCAGGGTGAACGGTATGTTATTTATGTGGCTTAATTGTCTCTGAGGACTTCCTCAGTTCAGACATTGTGTGAAAATCTGTGATAAGATTGAATGTCTGCTTGTGTGAATTAATATGCTTGAGTTGCGTATTAATGCTGCTTTATTATTATTACTGTTGTGCGATAACAGTACTGTTCGTATATATGAACATATTATAAATCAAACTAGCGGCAATGATGCTATCTTATATGTGTAATATAAGGAACGTAAGTAAAACGTTGTAGCATTAGGATAATAAGATATATAAAATATCTGAGACTTATATACGGAGCATTGGCCTCTTTAACGCTGCTCTCGTATCTAGCACTGGATCCCGAGTCGACATACTCAGGAATTCGACTACGACCTTAGTCTACTGTGTTAGAAAAAACAATAGTAAAGCGATGCGATGGTATAGATAAGTTTATCAAGGGGATGTGGCTCTTGCTGTGAACTGTGATCCATTAACGATACTAGGATACCGTGTGGTAACTGTACGTACCTGGATAAATTTCCAACGAACTACAGATTGTTCGTAGGACGGAGACTCTACCGCTGGAGTGGCTATTGCCGTGGGTGACCCGCCATAAGAGATGGGTAACTTAGAGACACGTCGTTCTAACGAGACGTTGTCATTAGACATGACTGAACAATTACGAACGACTATGCTAACTCGTACATTAGGCGAACATTATTTGGGCTTGCATGCCAGGAGAGAGTTTATACTCGTCTATAATTCTCATTGTTTCGCCTTGTTGTTCATTGGTTGTGCTTGTGGTTATGTGTGGTATGTTGTTGGTGGATTGTTTGAACGAGCCATTGTGCTCATATTGTGTGTTGTGAACTGGTGGTGTCGAGTCGCAGAACTCATGTGTGGATTATGGTGGATTGTTGGGTCGGGTGAGTCGCCGAACTCAATTATGAACTATTAAGTGTTTGTTGGAATGGAGTCTCTGTACTCATATAAGCGTTGTAACGCTTTATGTGGTTTATTACGATGCGATGTGTGAAGCCGGGGGCTTGTTTGTTATTTGAGTTTACTGCATATATATATATATATTGTTGCTTTACAGTTTTATATTAAACTACTTGCATGAAAATGAACTGCATGCTCTCGACCAATTAACTGAGGGTCTGAGGGGACATGACGGTCATGTAGTAGCATACTCAGCAGGGGCTGATTCCATACCACCAACAACCATTTTTGCAGGTATGCAGCTTCCGGTGTCGGCAAAGAGAGGGACGCGCTAGGTAGTTTAATTACAGTTGTTTAAATATGCACTGTTGCATTTTGGATACGAACTTAGAAACGTGTATAGGATTGGGATACTTAGAATGCTCACTGTGAATGTATTTTAATTGGTTTGGTTTGGGAAGGATAGATCTATCTCTTGTTGTCACTGCGAGAAATTGTTTCGTATTTAAGAGTATATCAGGAAACACGTTATTACTCGTATGGGCGAGTAAGAACGGTGACACCAGTATTTCAATTGTTGAGATTACCGCTGCGATTATATTGTTAAGTAAGATGATTAGGAGCCGATTAGAGTAGGGGTGTTACAAAAGTGGTATCAGAGCGGAGTACCGCTCTGATGGCAAGAGATAGTAGGATTTATACAGTGGGCATAGGTTTTGGGAATATGGGAAACGTTGTGAGGATACGTGACCTTGCGGGGTTGATGCAATGCCTAGAGCTTGCACACCATAGCCGTAGAGGCACTTCAATTTAAAACGACCGAGACTACGGTATTAGACCGAGTAAAGGTATAACCCGTCCTCTTGACATATGTCAGGGAGAGGTTTGGGTAGCAGTACTAAGGAAGAACACGGAGCAGCGGAAGGTGGTGAGGGTCCAGCAACCCCAAGTAACGCGAAGATAGTATGAAACGCTCGCACTTGATGGGAGAACATTCCGGGAAATTCGTAATGGTACCCCACCCGCCGCAGCCCGTACCTCGAGTACTATCTAGTGAGACAATGAAATGAGAAACACCACTGAGATAACTCTCCTGATCGGAAAGACCCGATGTGGATGCTGAGAGAATTATGTTTAATGTAGAAAATAAGACTTATGTGTTTTTTTTGGTGTAATGTTTAGGACCGGAAGTCCTGATAATGACGTAATGTCTACCATACGAGGATGAGATAAATAATAGACCGAGTTGAAGAGATAAACCCCGTGGGACTAATGAGGTTTGCTTGCCATAAGCAAAGCAACCCTATCCTACATCCAGGAAAGCACTGATTAGTACACTTGGGGAAATGAAAGTGGAAATGACGAGTAATGATTAATTATGATATATGTAACGTACGGAATGGATGACCTTATAGAAGTCTCACCCAAAGCGAGTAACTCTAAAACCATGCAACCCTGAAGGTTCAAGATGGCCCGACGTGCATGAGGAGAGATCATGGGAACTGTAGAACAAGAACTCGCTAAATTGCTATCATGCAACGCCTCGAGAGGGGAGTAAGACCTTACTACCATGGTAAACTGGTGGGAACGAGTGCGGAGTGAGACTGTATTAATTTGAATAAGAACTTTTGACTAGAATAGGAACCCGATTAGGGAATAGCACTGCACTGACACAACGTACCGTGGGGCTCAGTTGCATGGGCACTTGCCAACTGCAAGTGCCACATTAACTAAAATATTAAATTTAAAACAACTTGCGCACTTGCCACAGCAAGTGCAGTAACGATAAACTAAACCCTAAAAGGGACCGAAGTGGAAGGCAGTTACCAATAAGCACTAAACTTTTATGTGAGTCCATAATGCAATAAAGCAGGACACAGCCTTCTTAAGGGCAGGGGTACGAAACCCTTGGGTTTGAGGTCGATAAAACCTCGGGAAGACCTAGCCGGTCTGACCATTAAACCTGAAAATAATGCACCATTTAGTAGAATATTAAAAGGGGGAGTAAATGAGAATAACAATAATTAGTGCCTACAAGCCTAACCCCAGTGCCGGTATGGACATTAAACGTCAATCATTACTGGTGGGGAGTGACGGGTCTTCAGGACCAGCATAACCATATTTAGAGAGTGCGCGACACTCGTGGTTAAACCACTACCATTGAACATTGCCAAAGGGCAAGAAGTGAGCTATACGAGTCAGGACTTTTAAACAAAAAAAAATAATTAATAGGCAGATGTGAACGTGCAATAAAAGGGGCCGATGTAATGCCCGCACCACACACACCGGAGGTGTTGTTGATCCATTATGCTGCTAGACTCCCGTATGGGGGGCAGTGGATATAAACTAAAAAGTGAAAATTGCCTGATGACGGAAGATACCGTTACCTCAAAGAGGATGGAGGAAATATGAGTTGAATAAGAGTAAGGATTACACAATGAAGAGGAATGATTGGGAAACCACTAAGTTGTGGGTATCCAGTTGTAACCTCAGGAAAAAGTATTAGAACCAACTAGGAATAAATTAAATAACAAGACTAACAATCATTTAACTATCAGAATAAGTATTGAGTCTGAATATCGTATGACATAGGCCTACGGAGGGATACCTTAGTACCACCAAAGTGACCCAAAACTAGGGGAACAAGGGTGATTAAATCACAAGTACTGATTAATATCAGACTAACGAGACTACTAAGACAGGGGAAAACACGAGGTGTCAACCTTTATCATGGAGTCCGGAAACACCATAGGGTGTAACCCAATAGATGGGTGGAGTTCGAATACTGAGAACTCATATCTGAAGGCGTTAACAGCCTAGGAGTGAACGGGAGAGATAATAAATAGTTACTGATCCCATTCACAATACCAGATGACGAACATGTGGAAACCAGAATTAGGGTGATAAGTCGCAAACACCTATCTTAGAGAAAGTAAAGGAAATACACATTAATAAAGGAAACCATAGAACCTAATATTAGAGCCATTCTGACATTAAAGGTTAAGAATTGGCAGCATAGTTACTCAAACATAATTTACCGAGACTAAGAGTACGATAAGCACCGGGTACGAACGCTATGAGTGCACTAAACGAGACATGGGACGACCGCACTCCTAGGAGCTTGTGGGCCTGACAAACTATATTAACTTGGTTGGGTAAGTAGTAATGTATCAGTATGGTACCCCATGCATGTAAACGAGTAGTGTAAGGACCCAGGAAGTAATCAACTCTGTGTCTGAGTCATCGAATGGAACTCTGACTAGGTTAACCATGTAATGACAAGAGAGAGACCTCAGTCAAACTAGCAAGGTTAGGAAAATTAAGGATAGCTTGATGATAAAGTGACATAAGGTTGCAACTCCACAGTGAAGGAGTCAGAACATAAG
The DNA here is from genome assembly GCA_023374045.1 of Limonium bicolor. Taxonomy (NCBI): domain Eukaryota; kingdom Viridiplantae; phylum Streptophyta; class Magnoliopsida; order Caryophyllales; family Plumbaginaceae; genus Limonium; species Limonium bicolor. The sequence goes on from CM041776.1 coordinate 497,419,858, forward strand.
TCTTACAGATTTTAGTAAACGAGGAAACTAAGGCCAATTTAATGGTAATTGCAAGTTGAACCCATGAATGAGAAGAGGAATTGTGGTATCTAAGGAAGTTATATTAGAGAAACCTTTGTGAAAATTGATGCTACCAAAAAAGGGGGCACAGAGAGAGTTATACCATGTGCTGAGGGCACTGCGATGATGTCGCACTAAATAATAATAACCACATGCTCAAGCCATAAAACGTTAGTATGTTAGTACCAATTAGGGTTGAACAGAAAATGAATACCAAGCTAAAACCCACAGTCGTATTGTATGATTACAACAGACGAAGGGCAAAAGCGAGCATTACAAGAGATACTCTAAGCTGGAGATTAGATACTCCATGCAAACCGCAATGGCGGATAACCGTCCAATCGACTGGTACATGGTGCGCAACAAGCGACCATTATAATAACTATTAATCGAATTATGTGGGTAAGAATCAGAACGTGGAAGATCAGATGAACAAGTGGATTCCCCTAATCGAGAAGAGGGATGAACCGTATATGTGGATACTAAAGTACCAACACACGAGGGATTCGAGTTCACACTAGCAAAAACGGACCTACAAGGTACCCAAAGAACGAACTCATTTCAGAGGGAAATAATTTAGAGTCATGAGGCGCTAGTTAGTTGCGCATATCAGACTCGCCTTGAGATTTTAGACACGACTACTACGAGCACTAGGTGCTAGAGCATAGCTCGACAACCCTTACACCGAAGGTTAGTTCGGTAGGGTGGCATGAACTCTTGGGAATATACCATGAGCATGTATAGAATTCAGGAGGACTAAATAGAATGGCTAGTTGAAATAATAAGCGTGTGTGACGAACAAGACCACACAGCAAAATCAATTACTCCATTCCTATAATTATGGAAGACTGTGTAGAAAACACCGTCACGTGGAGTTGAAACCGACATGAAACTACTACCTTAGAGGGGTAAACTAACCATAAAGTAGTTGGGCATACTGCTTGTGGAGCGAGTGGGCCCATATTGAATGGAGTTGACGTACCTAATAGGTTTGGGAAAAACCAATGATGTTTTTACACCTCCCGATCAAACCGTATGTGAATATACACACACCTAACCGAGATAGACGGTATAGCTTGAGGGGCTAAAGCCGACCCTATAAAAAAAAAGAAGGGTTAACGAAATATGTAGCACATTAGTGCACGAATAATTCCACTGGAATGGAACATCTTGAACTTATTAGATTACGTGGGCGTAATCATTTTTAAGGGGGGTAGAGCGATTTCGCACGCTTAAAATATACCGTACGTAGGAGTACGTAGCGCATGGTACACATGCTGCAAACTATTATTGTACGTAGAGTACAAGTGTCATGACTGTGTTATATTACTTGAGGTAATATTGTGATGTATTATGTGTATGAATATATATATTTTAGTTCGCATTGTCGTGACGAATAGGGAAGGGAGAACAGATAGAGTGTTCTGATTCTACTTCCGCTTATTTATGCAAACGTTGTGAACATTAAACACATAAACGCCTAACTTGTTAGCTCCGGTTGAGAGTTCAAGTAGGTCTATCTGGTAGCTTCGGTGGGAGATGGAAATAGAAGAGGTAGAAAGCTCCATACTATATGATTGTGACTCGGTATGAAACCGATTATTGGAATGCGATGAGTGAGTCGGCATGAGACCGATGAATAACCTAGTGGAGGTAAAACCTTTAGGAATTGTATGAATAATTATAAGTCGAGTGAACTTGGTACATGGTTAGGATACATGATCCTATATGCTGGTGATTAGATTAATTACACTAGTTGACTTGTGTATCTATAGGACACAAGGTGGCAAATATCAAGAGGAAACAAGATTAGAAGTGGATAAACAATTGACTGTTTTAAATTGACGTGGGAAGTTGAACTTGATCCTGGTCCGATCAAGGGAAACCGAACACAAATTGAGGTGAGAGATAGTTCAACACTGACGCTGACCACGTCGGGGTTGAATGATTCTCAAAACTTCCTACAAGTGGACATAGATATGAATAGAAATTGGAATTTAGGGCGTCACTCGAAGAGCCGTGGACCATGGAGTCCTTCGTCATGAGACCATTGTGTCTGCGAGTGACATCACCCAAAGAGCCGTGGACCGTAGAGCCCTTTGTCATTAGACCGGTGTGTCTGCGGGTGATTAAGGAAATTAGGTGTTACTGTCCGAGGAGCCGGGGACCGCAGTGTCCTTCGTTATTAAACCGGTGTGTCCACGGGTAGTAGACGTTGGTTAGCATGGGGTTGGGGATCATCAAGTCCTGGTCTTCATGACTGCTTCCCCGTGATTTGCCATCGTTAAAGATATGCATACATATACACGCGGAGTGGTGTAGAGGTATCCTCGCGAGATACTTGCATATGAATAGGGGTGCGTGGAGTACCCCTTGTGAGACACCTTTGAGTACTTTTGGTTAGTTTTGCACCTTGTCTAGTGCTGTGTATGATTGAGTTTTGCACCTTGTCTAGTGTTGTGTATGAATGAGCTTTGCACCTTGTTTAGTGCTGTCTATTAATGAATGTGTCATGATTATTGACTATATGGAATGAGATTATTGCTGTATCAAATGTAATACATATAGACTAGATCTGAACGTAGTGGGATGTACTCCCTGGTGATGATCTGTTGGTTACTTAGTGGAACTTGATTCCTTAGGTGAACTGTAGAGGACTAAGGACTTCGGGACGAAGCCTTTTTAAGGGGGTAGACTGAAATACCCCTAACTTTTAAAACTTAATTAAATGATCTAATAATGATCTAAGATGGTTAATAACATCTAAATATTATTGGGGAACAATCTAAAAGATCTCAACAAGGCAAGACATGCCTTAAGATCGGTAAAGCCTAAAATGTGCTTTAAAGCACCATAAAGATTGTATGACCTCAAATAGGATCCAAAGTGGATTCCTAAGTATTATTATGAAGTAAGGAACACAACAAAACTATTCTCAAAGAGAACTAAGCTCAGAAGCACCTTGCAACACAAAATGTGCACTAAAACACCTTAAAGCACGTTTTTGTGAAATTGCCTTCTAAATTGGTTTTTAATGGGCTTAAAGGTTATAATTACCTTTAAATATGATATTATATCACATTATATCATATTAGGAATTTAATTCCAAATTTTACAAATTTTTACAAATTTAATAATAAAATATTAATAAAACCCTAAAGTGGGGCCCGTTTGAGTCAACATTGACTAAGAATGGTCAAGAGGTCAAAGTTGACCCCTTGGACCCCATGAAATCGGCAGCCACAGGTAAAAAGAGGCTGGATTCACCACTTGCACATACAAGGGACAAGTCTCCAACACCACTCCTTAAATTAAGGAGATTACTTTTACCTTTCTAATATATGACTTAATTATACACATTGGCTCCATGATTGCTTCAATCAGCTCCAAAACTGTGTGAGCCCTACCATGCCCCTCCAATAACCGATGCCAGCCCATGGTTATCCCCTTGGATGAGTCATTACCTATTTACCAAACATAAACTAATCAAAATTGATTTTTCAATCAATTAAGGCTCATTCCAATCATTCTCTTTCCCCTAGCTTCATTCCAGCCGATGAAGCAGCCCTTCCAGACCCTCTCAACCGAAGTTCTTGAGCATGGAAGGTAGATCTAACTTCTAAGCTTCTAAGGTAATGGTTTAAGGCTTATTTTGGCTCTTTTTCTTCATCTCTTCACCATCTACACTTAGATCTTGTGGCTCATCACTTCCTATGGCTTATTCTCAGTGTTTTAATGTTAGAACACCAACCAATTTCGTCTGAAACAAGTATAGGGACCAAGGTTTCCCAAATTTGCATTTTAAGGTAAAAACATACCTTAAGCTTCTCTACTCTTCATCCGATTTTCTCTGAAATACCCCAAACCTAGTTATGTTGTTTAAACACCTAAATATGGTATATTAAGACTAAAAAGAGTCTTAGAAACATTAGTAAACAAATTTAAACAAAAGAAAACACAAAATGTGCTTTAAGGTCAATAAGAGCCAAAACGTGCTCTAAGCTTGGGATAAGCTTGGTTAAGACCTAATGAACTTACCAAGACCTCATTTATATACTAATGAACATATTAAACCAATTACCAAAGAAAACCAAGCTTGAAGACAAGTTAAAACACAAAATGTGCTTTAAGAAGTCTTAAAGCACATTTTTGAAAAATTGTCTTGTAAATGAGTTTTGAGTGGCTAAATGTCCATCATTACTCTTAAATATTATGTGTACTATATAGTATCACATTTGGATGTCTATATCAATGGGAAATCAAAAATTTCACTTCTATGTGCCTTGTTTTTATGAATAGTGATTTTAATAAGCTATTTTGTAACATATGTTTGTATAAGTAATTAAATTGACAAATAAAGACTATATTACCCCTAAGTACTAATGGGGGGGCGGTTTTCTTAAGTGTGGTGACTCACCACTCTCTTGTTAATGTATTAAGTAAGTAATGATAAATAAATAAAGTACTTTTTACTTTTACTACAAATATCTTCAAAAGCAAAACTTATCTCATTCTCTCATTTCTTTCTCATTTCACACGGTTCCAAACTCCTTCTTCAACCTCTCTTCTTCATTCTCTCACGGTAATACTCACCACCACCATTAAACTCTAGCTTTGACCTCTTGTAAAATCTAGCTCACTTATCCAAATAAAAAACAAACACCACCAATCTCTTCCTCTCATCAAGCTCTTCATTTCTATCTTCTTAAAATTCCAAGACCACCATTTCGGTGCCATGGAGTTCCACCATTGAAGGAGCTTGAGCTTGTATTTTTACATATTATTACTCTCCTTTGCTTCTAGGTAAGGAATCTCAAAGAAAAATCAAGTTTCTTCCATGTTTTTACCTTGACCGAAAATGCACATTAATGGTGCTCTTTGTGTGACTTTGTTCTAGCTTCATTCCAACCTTTCATGGACTAGGTGGAGTCCTCTCTTCATAGATATTCAAACTATCTAAAGATCAAGGTAAAACAACTACATTAATGTTTTTTTTGAAATAATGTAAAACTAGGGTTTACAATGAGTTTAAGCTTGGAGCTTGTATACTCATTTCAATGTTTGTATATTGTTTAGTAGTTGACAAGGAATCAAATACCTTACCGGTTTTATAAGGAAACAAGGAAGAAGTTTGTGTGGAAAAGAGGTAAATGTACTAACTTAATGTGGTTTAATGCCTTAGGAGAAAATGAGTTTATTTTGCTTGTTAAAAGTACTTAAGGAGCCAATGGTGAATGACCTAGTAAATGTCTCACGGAGACTAGTAAAAGAACATATGTCTTGTTGTTGTTTTTACAGGTCAAAGGCATATAATTGTGAATTCAGTGTTTTATGATTTAAGCACTTAAGGGCCTAAGAGCCATGCATTTTAAAGGGCCTAAGTCCATGAAATTTAAGTTATGCATTATATTTTATGTAGTGAGATTTGAGTGAAGTTTTGTATGAGAGTGTTCTTGGTGTTCTTAGTGTTCTTGGGTGTTTAATGGTGAAAACAAAGTGCTTTGGTGTAACAAAATGCTAAGGAACCTATGTCGAAATTTAGGAAATGCATAAGGAGTTCAAGATGTTTTAAAGGAATTTGATGAACTAGGAAGTGTTCTAGAGTGTAATAAGGACTTAGGCATGATCTTGAAGTTTTAGTATGTACCAAAGTCATTTTGGACTTAGGTAAGATTTAGGCAAACTTTGGTAAATTGAGGAGAAAGTGTAAGCTTGGAAAAGGAATTGTAAGAATGACATAAGGAGTTTTGATTTGTAAGAAAGGATGTTTGGATGATGATGTTTGTGTGGGAGTATGTCTTGGTATAATAGTTAGAATAGGCATGAAACATCACTTAGGAACCTTAGGAGTAGATACTATAAGTGTTGGAGGCTTTGGAGGAATTTGGCTAAGTGTTTTAAAGGCTTGGAAATTGAGCATTTTGCCTTGTCCGAACTTCCGTCACATGGAAGTTCGGACAGGCTCTGTTTGGGTAAGAATTTTGCACACTCGAACCTGTGTCCGAACTTGGGAAGTCCGGACACATTTTCGGACGCATGGATTTCCGCATTAAGAGATTCTCGACTCACGTCCGAACTTCCGAAGTCCGGACACAAGTTCGGACGTGTGTCTGTTTTCAGTTCAAAGTCACGGCTTGCGTCCGAACTTGGAGATTCGGACACAAGTTCGGACAGGCCACTGTATGGACCAAAATTGTTGTTTTAAGTGGGGAAATGATGTCTAAAATGGTAATTAACTAGTAAAGATGGTGTGAGGTTAACTAAGACATGTTAGGAGTGTTATAATGGTAATTAAAATGGTGAAGAGTTATAACAAGTGTGAAAATAAAATAAAATAGATATGTGAAGTAACAAGTTAACAATGGATTAGTGCGTTAATTAACCGACGTTACTAATGTGTTTAGGATTCTCTCAAGGTGGAAACGAATCGAGGCAAGGACCAAGGTATGGTTTTCTTGCAGTCTGTTGCCTACCGGTTTACACCGGCTTGTGTGTTGTTTGTTTTCTTGTGTTTATGACTTTGTAAGATTAAATCATGTAAAGAGTTTAAGTTGTTAAATATTATGTTGTTAAGTATGACTCTCTCTTCCCTTGTGGGTGTCTAACAAGACTTGACCTATTATTGTGAAATGTGTATTGAGTTCAATAATGAACTGCTAACAAGTGCTAACGGGGGAAGTGAGGAGTCCGGTCTGTTCCGGCCACGCGTGTGAGTATGGGAGTCGATGTCATAACCGGTTCGATTCTCTTTGTATGTTATGGTTGTTTTCCAATTTGGTTTCCAACCTTCCCTTTAGCTTAACCAAGGCTATTTTACTGACTCACGTCGGGCCACAGGGGCATACTATGTGTTATTTCGGTGGGCTTGGATCACTATATCCGAGGCACCTTGTGTTAAGTTATCCGTTCAATCTAACAGGACGGTAACGAGTTATGTAACGAGCTTAGCATGAGCATGGCAACATTCTCTAGGCTCTCAATGGGACTAACTGTGTTGGTTCTCTTCCTAAAAGGAATTGTTCTTGTGTGATGTGTGTGATGTTGTGTACAATACCCATGTTATGATATATATGTATAAGTTTGTGTTTTAAAATGAATGCCATGTCATCATGACAAATAGTTTGCGCGCATCCCGATAGCTGATGGGCTGCGTTAACCATACCAGCCAAGGGTTGCTGACCCCCGGGGGATCCATATTTCTTTTACTGCGGGATGAGGATCGAAGAAGCGAGTGGCTTTAGATCCTAGGATGCAGGTTTACTTTTGAATACTTTTGGATGTTGGCCCGGGATGCGCTGTGCTCCCGTGGCGTTATATATTTGGTTATGAACGGTTTACAGTGATGGTTAACAGTGAAGGATGTATGTAAACACTCGGTATTTTGTTAATGTATATATATGGTTATTAGTTCTATGCTCGGGAGTCTGATCATCAGACCGGTACCTTGTATTTGTTCAGCCTTGTTAACCACGTGGGTGGTTGATGGCGTTGTAGCACCATTCGTTTAGTTACTGTTTAGTTGTTTAAATTCCGCTGCGATTTCAAGTAGTGCTATGTGCGTAGTAGGGGTGTTACAAAAAGTGGTATCAGAGCGAAGTATCGCTCTGATGACTAGAATACCGAGCTTAGGGATATACCGAGTTAGGAAACCTAACTACAATTACCTAAGTGAACATTATGGAAAGGTTAACCACTAACTAGGTGTGGAGATACCTTATTATCGGGAAGTGTTACAACCGTTGGACCGATAAGTGTGCAAGCATATTGCTAATGAATATTCATGTGAATTCAGATGGCAGGTAGACCGCGAGGTAGGGCCGCGGAAGCGGTACTGGTGATACGGGTGACCAGGGCGAGAACACTACGGCTCAGGTTATGGCTGAGGCAGTAGCGGCCGCCGTAGCCCAAATGGTACCCCAACTAGTAGCTGCGATTCAGCAAGGGCAAACGCCCGGAGTTCAACTACCACCACCGCCACCGCCACGAGAGACCAACTGGGTCAAGGCGTTGGCTGATTTGAGGCCACCCTCATTCAGTGGGGAGACCGATCCCCGTAAGCTCGAGGCGTACATCTCCGAAATGGAGACCGCCTTCGAAACCTTAGCAGTACCTGAGCAGGTCAAGGTTCGACTTGCTGCATATTACTTGAAGGGCTCGGCACAAAGCTGGTGGAAGCTAGTACGGGAGGGCAGAGTTGCTGACCCGACTTTTCTGTGGAGGGAGTACATGGAGCTGGACAGTTTGAGGCAAGGGGATAAGATGTAGATGAGTACTACTCAGCCTTCATCGGACTTATCCACCTGCTACCGGATCTGGGTTACTCAGACCGGATCCTTGTGAACCGTTTCTACAACGGACTGAACTATCGCCTACGCTATGGCATGGGGCCTACTGGATATACCACTTTGCAGGTAATGGGACTACAGTGTAATGTGAATAAGTGTGTACAATGTGTTAATGTGTTGTGAATTTATTTGGCGGGGCATAACTGACACCCTAAATATAGGAGTGCTATCATGCCGCTGCAATTGTGGAGATCACCGTCCGTCTGAGGGACGAGGAGAGTGCGCTCAAGCGCAGGCTATGAACGAGGGCCAAGGCACGCAAGGGCAGTGGGGAGGAAAGAAGAAGAAGTCATACCCCCAGTCCCAGAAAGGACCAACAGGGTGGCAAGGGCCAGACCCAGACCACCACTGCTGAGGAGCCTCTGCAGCTCACCTATGCGTATGCGGCCAAGCCCCTACGTTCTTACCCACCTAAGGGTAATTATCTAATCCTGTGTGATAAGTTGAAGTGTATGTTGATAAGTTGTGAAACAAGTATTGATTGTGTATTGTTATAGCAGCTAGCACGGGCTCTGGACCGGAGCGCCACTATTACTGCAAGTGGTGCAACGGAGACCACCCCGGCAAGGACTGCAAGGGTAATGATGTGCAGTGCCGATACTGTAAGAAGATGGGTCACCGCGATTATGAATGCTGGCAGAACCCAAACAGTAGGAACTACAGGCCCAAGGGGCAATGGAAGGGTAAGACCACTGCGACCACCGATAGCCCGAAGACGGCGAATCAGCCACCCCCAGATCAGAGGTACACAGAGTCCCAGAAGGGAAAGGGGTCGGGTCCAGCAAGGCCGCCCTGAATGTGGTGGACCGGTCTGAGGCGCCAGGGCCCTCTTCTAGACCAGGTACCGCCTAAAACTGTTGAATGTAATAAGTGTTTGCATACCGCATTCCATGCATGTGTGTTAGTGAGTTTAAGTAAACAACCATGTGAGTAAATAATTCAAGTATAGTGTGAAAGTCACCTAATTAGAGTATTCTAAACTTAAAGGAACCTTCAATATATGTTATCCAATCCCACCCACACCAAACCCTGAAGAAACCACCATCACATCACCGACTTTCCATTGGAGCAATGTCAGGTTATCCAGCCAGGTATGATACTCTTAAATGGATACCTGACACCGGAAGCACAAGTCCATATCATCAGACGATGCGACGAACTTGGAGCAAAACCAGGAGGTTTCTACACACCCGAGTACCCAAACGGATCAAGGATGCAATTGAAGATGATGTGCATGGGTAAGGACTGGAACCCTTACACCAAGACATATCAAGAAGTGCGAGCTGAAGATGGAGCAACGGTACCAAGTATACCTGAGGAGTTCCTTGCGGTTGTTAACCACGCCGTGGGAATTGCTCAACAGTTGAAACGGATTCAATTCCAAGTGTGAAAGCAGATCTATGCATTGTGAACTTCTACCAGAAAGGTGGACGGTTAGGTTTACACCAAGACAAGGAGAGTCACCCGAGTCTCTAAGTAAGGGAGTACCCGTGGTGTCTTGGTCCATTGGTGATACCGCAGTGTTTGTGTATGGCGAGCAGAAGCGTGCTGACCTCGCAAAGAAGCTACTGTTGAAATCGGGAGATGTGTTAATCATGGGTGGGCAGTCAAGGATGCTATACCATGGCATCAGAAAGATCAAACTGAATACCGCACCGTCGGCAGTGATCAATGCCACACACATGAAACCCGGACGTTTGAATTTGACCTTTAGACAGTTTTAAGCCTTGTATAATTATGTGATGTGATAAACCAGTGTATGTTAAGGATGTTGTAAGCGTTAATCATGGCGACAATATAAGCCAATGAATGTTGTAAAAGAGTGTGTTAATGAATAAAGTGGAGTTGTTTGAAGCATAAAAACCATGTTGTTACCCAATACTTATTAGTTTGCCAATGAATTAGGCTGTGCACTCGGAACGGGAGGTATACTGAGTGTCTGCAATGAGGCAGAAGCCGGCAAGAGCGGCACAATCCTCACCGGTACCTTTCCAGTCAATGGCGTGGACGCTTCGATCTTGTTCGACTCTGGAGCCTCACACACATTTATTTCGCTATCTTTTGCGAAGAGGCTGGGGTTAGACGGGGATGAGATGCCAGACTTCCTAGTCACTCTCCCGTCGAAAGAGCGGATCAGGTGTACCCGCTACCACCGAGATGCTGTTGTACGAATCAGAGGTGAAGAGTTTCCGATCGACTTGATAGAGTTCGACGGACTTGGCTTTGATGTGATTGTCGGGATGAACTGGTTGGAGCGGTACAAGGGCAGAATCCTTGTGCCGAGCATCGACTGCTTCTTCGGAGTCCATCTGGGGTTACTATATCTTACCGCCAGAGGCCCAGGGAGCCTTCGACTCAGATCATCACCGCCATGGCAATGTATCGTGAATTACGACGAGGGAGTGATGTATACCTCTGCTATGTCCAGGACATAGAGAGAGATCCAGAGTTTAGCCCAGATGTGCCGGTAGTGTCGGAGTTTCCTGATGTATTTCCTAAGGAACTGCCGGGCATGCCGCCAGCACGGGAGGTTGAATTTGAGATTGACTTAGTTCCGGGCACCGGACCCATTGCGAAAGCACCTTATCGTATGGCTCCAGCAGAAATGACAGAGCTCAAGGAGCAGCTGAGAGACCTACTCAACAAGGGCTTTATCCGCCCTAGTGTTTCACCATGGGGAGCGCCGGTCCTCTTCGTGAAGAAGAAGGACGGTAGCCTCCGCCTGTGTATTGACTATCGAGAGTTGAATGCTGTTACGGTGAAGAACCGTTACCCTTTACCACGCATCGACGATCTATTTGATCAGCTGAGGGGATCATCAGTATTCTCCAAGATAGACCTACGATCCGGATACCACCAGATTGCCATCCGTGACAGTGATATCGAAAAGACAGCATTCAGAACTAGGTATGGGCACTATGAGTTCACAGTTATGCCGTTTGGCTTATCAAATGCACCAGCTAAGTTCATGGACTTAATGAACCGCTTGTTCCAAGATCAGTTGGACAAGTCAGTGGTAGTCTTCATCGACGATATACTTGTATACTCGAAATCGAGGGGTGAGCATGAAAGCCACCTGAGAAGTGTGTTACAAACATTGAGGAAAAACCAATTGTATGTGAAATTTTCGAAGTGTGAGTTTTGGTTGAACCAAGTATCATTTCTTGGTCATGTGATTTCTGAGGCCGGGATCGTTGTTGATCCGGCAAAGATAGATGCAGTGCGCACCTGGCCTAGGCCGAAGATAGTTACCGACATCAGGAGCTTCCTCGGTCTGGCAGGTTATTATAGGAGGTTTGTGAAGGACTTCTCCAGTGTCTCGAAGCCGATGACTTCCTTGATGAAAAAGGATGCACCATTCGAGTGGACAGTCGACTGTGAGAGTTCTTTTAAGAGTCTCAAGGATGCTCTGACATCTGCACCGGTTTCTGACACTACCAGACGGTCCAGATGGTTTTGAGGTCTATTGCGACGCATCAGGCAGGGGTATGGGTTGTGTGTTGATGCAACACGGAAGGTCGTAGCTTACGCCTCCGACAGCTGAAGAAGCATGAAGAGAACTACCCTACCCACGACTTAGAATTGGGGGCCATTGTCTTCGCACTGAAGATATGGCGACATCATTTGTATGGGGTAAGTGTGACAATCTATTCTGACCATAAAAGTTTAAAGTACTTGTTCACTCAGAAGGAGTTGAACATGAGACAAAGAAGGTGGGTTGAATTTCTAATGACTACGACATTAATTTGCAATACAAAGAGGGTAAGGCAAATGTGGTAGCTGACGCATTGAGTCGCCGAGCACACTCTCTCCATTCGCTAGTCTCTCATACTGGCTTGGTTGAAGAGGTGCGGAGTGCTCAGATGACGGATCAGTACATGATGGAGATTAGACAGAAGCTTATTGATGGCACATTCGAGGGTCAGAAGTACGACTTCAGACTCCACGATGATGACCTGATTAGGCTTAATGGCCGACTGTGTATACCTAGGAGTAGCGCTGAGTTGAAGGAGCGCATATTGAGTGAATCCCATTGTTCTACTACTTCGATTCACCCCGAGCTTCAAAGATATATAAGGTATGAAAAGATATTTTGGTGGACTGGAATGAAAAAGGACGTGAATGACTATGTGTTGAGGTGTCTCACTTGTCAGAAGGTCAAGTTTGAGCACCGACAGCCTGGTGGTATGGTACAGCCAATGCCAGTGCCTGAGTGGAAGTTCCATGACATATCCATGGACTTCGTAGTAGGGCTTCCGCCTGCAAGGGGAGGTCTGAATATGATTTGGGTTGTTGTTTACCGACTGACCAAGGTGGCTCGATTCATACCGATGAAGGACACCTGGAAAGTGGCAAAATTGGCAGAACTCTTCGACAGAGAGATTGTAAGGCACCATGGGGTACCGAAAACGATTGTATCTGACAGAGATACCAGATTCTTATCCAGATATTGGAAGTCTACGCGAGAAGCATTGGGTACCGAACTGAAATTGAGTACAGCGTTTCACCCACAGACCGATGGTCAGAGTGAGCGCATCATTCAGACACTTGAGGACATGCTACGTGCATGTGCACTTGACTTTCAGACCAGCTGGATTGACAAGTTACATCTGATCGAGTTTAGCTACAACAACAGTTACCATGCTTCGATCAAGATGTCTCCCTTCCAGGCCTTGTACGGTAGACCATGCCGCACGCCATTATGCTGGGATGAGTCGAGTGAGACGGTCATTATAGGACCAGAGTATCTTGAACAAGTTCAGGCAGAAGTTCGCCAGATCCGGGCTAACATGAAGGCAGCTCAGGATAGACAAAAGTCGTACGCAGATGTGCGCAGACGTGACCTGGAGTTCGCCGTGGGCGATCAGGTATTTTTGAGAGTATCCCCCATGAAGGGAGTATTTCGTTTTGGCCAGAAAAGCAAGTTGAGCCCAAAATGTGGGGCCTTATGTTGTGACGGAGCGGATCGGCCCGGTAGCTTATAGACTTGATTTACCCCCGCCGAGCTGGGCAAGGTACATGATGTATTTCATGTGTCCCAGTTGAAGAAATATATGTCTCATCCGTCTCATGTACTTCAGCCTGAGAGGCTAACTTTAGAGCCGACCATGCGATCAGTGGAGACTCCGGTACGGATTCTGGACACTAAGACTCGAGACACTCGCCATAAGTCTGTGAGACTGGTGAAGGTTCTCTGGTCTAACCAGGACGTTGAGGAGGCCACTTGGGAGCTGGAAGATAAGATGAAGGCGAAGTACCCGTCATTGTTTACTTCTTAGTGTTTGTATGTATAGGGTACGGGGCGTACCCCTATTTAAGGGGGGTAGAGCCGTTTCGGTTATGTGTATGACATGTATTTGGATACATTGTCTGTGTTGTGTTGTTGTTGTTAATGTTACAGACCGTTGAGTCTGAATGATGTTGTGATGTTTTTGTTTGGACCATGTGTCCGATGTGATGTAAAGGTATTGTTAATGTGATATGGAAGTGTTGTGGATATGTGTTCCCATGTTCTAATATTTGGGATATGTGGAAGTATGAACTTTGGGGACAAAGTTCTTTTAAGGGGGGTAGATTGAAATACCCCAAACCTAGTTATGTTGTTTAAACACCTAAATATGGTATATTAAGACTAAAAAGAGTCTTAGAAACATTAGTAAACAAATTTAAACAAAAGAAAACACAAAATGTGCTTTAAGGTCAATAAGAGCCAAAACGTGCTCTAAGCTTGGGATAAGCTTGGTTAAGACCTAATGAACTTACCAAGACCTCATTTATATACTAATGAACATATTAAACCAATTACCAAAGAAAACCAAGCTTGAAGACAAGTTAAAACACAAAATGTGCTTTAAGAAGTCTTAAAGCACATTTTTGAAAAATTGTCTTGTAAATGAGTTTTGAGTGGCTAAATGTCCATCATTACTCTTAAATATATATGTGTACTATATAGTATCACATTTGGATGTCTATATCAATGGGAAATCAAAAATTTCACTTCTATGTGCCTTGTTTTTATGAATAGTGATTTTAATAAGCTATTTTGTAACATATGTTTGTATAAGTAATTAAATTGACAAATAAAGACTATATTCCCCTAAGTACTAATGGGGGGGCCGGTTTTCTTAAGTGTGGTGACTCACCACTCTCTTGTTAATGTATTAAGTAAGTAATGATAAATAAATAAAGTACTTTTTACTTTTACTACAAATATCTTCAAAAGCAAAACTTATCTCATTCTCTCATTTCTTTCTCATTTCACACACACGGTTCCAAACTCCTTCTTCAACCTCTCTTCTTCATTCTCTCACGGTAATACTCACCACCACCATTAAACTCTAGCTTTGACCTCTTGTAAAATCTAGCTCACTTATCCAAATCAAAAACAAACACCACCAATCTCTTCCTCTCATCAAGCTCTTCATTTCTATCTTCTTAAAATTCCAAGACCACCATTTCGGTGCCATGGAGTTCCACCATTGAAGGAGCTTGAGCTTGTATTTTTACATATTATTACTCTCCTTTGCTTCTAGGTAAGGAATCTCAAAGAAAAATCAAGTTTCTTCCATGTTTTTACCTTGACCGAAAATGCACATTAATGGTGCTCTTTGTGTGACTTTGTTCTAGCTTCATTCCAACCTTTCATGGACTAGGTGGAGTCCTCTCTTCATAGATATTCAAACTATCTTCAAAGATCAAGGTAAAACAACTACATTAATGTTTTTTTTTGAAATAATGTAAAACTAGGGTTTACAATGAGTTTAAGCTTGGAGCTTGTATACTCATTTCAATGTTTGTATATTGTTTAGTAGTTGACAAGGAATCAAATACCTTACCGGTTTTATAAGGAAACAAGGAAGAAGTTTGTGTGGAAAAGAGGTAAATGTACTAACTTAATGTGGTTTAATGCCTTAGGAGAAAATGAGTTTATTTTGCTTGTTAAAAGTACTTAAGGAGCCAATGGTGAATGACCTAGTAAATGTTCTCGAGGAGACTAGTAAAAGAACATATGTCTTGTTGTATGTTTTTACAGGTCAAAGGCATATATATTGTGGAAATTCAGTGTTTATGATTTAAGCACTTTAAGGGCCTAAGAGCCATGCATTTTAAGGGCCTAAGTGCCATGCAATTTAAGTTATGCATTATATTTTAATGTAGTGAGATTTGAGTGAAGTTTTGTGTATGAGAGTGTTCTTGGTGTTCTTAGTGTTCTTGGGTGTTTAATGGTGAAAACAAAGTGCTTTGGTGTAACAAAATGCTAGGAGAACCTATGTCGAAATTTAGGAAATGCATAAGGAGTTCAAGATGTTTTAAAGGAATTTTGATGAACTAGGAAGTGTTCTAGAGTGTAATAAGGACTTAGGCATGATCTTGAAGTTTTAGTATGTACCAAAGTCATTTTGGACTTAGGTAAAGATTTAGGCAAACTTTGGTAAATTGAGGAGAAAGTGTAAGCTTGGAAAAGGAATTGTAAGAATGACATAAGGAGTTTTGATTTGTAAGAAAGGATGTTTGGATGATGATGTTTGTGTGGGAGATATGTCTTGGTATAATAGTTAGAATAGGCATGAAACATCACTTAGGAACCTTAGGAGTAGATACTATAAGTGTTGGAGGCTTTGGAGGAATTTGGCTAAGTGTTTAAAGGCTTGGAAATTGAGCATTTTGCCTTGTCCGAACTTCCGTCCGGACATGGAAGTTCGGACAGGCTCTGTTGGGTAAGAATTTTGCACACTCGAACCTGTGTCCGAACTTGGGAAGTCCGGACACATTTTCGGACGCATGGATTTCCGCATTAAGAGATTCTCGACTCACGTCCGAACTTCCGAAGTCCGGACACAAGTTCGGACGTGTGTCTGTTTTCAGTTCAAAGTCACGGCTTGCGTCCGAACTTGGAGATTCGGACACAAGTTCGGACAGGCCACTGTATGGACCAAAATTGTTGTTTTAAGTGGGGAAATGATGTCTAAAAATGGTAATTAACTAGTAAAGATGGTGTGAGGTTAACTAAGACATGTTAGGAGTGTTATAATGGTAATTAAAATGGTGAAGAGTTATAACAAGTGTGAAAATAAAATAAAATAGATATGTGAAGTAACAAGTTAACAATGGATTAGTGCGTTAATTAACCGACGTTACTAATGTGTTTAGGATTCTCTCAAGGTGGAAACGAATCGAGGCAAGGACCAAGGTATGGTTTTCTTGCAGTCTGTTGCCTACCGGTTTACACCGGCTTGTGTGTTGTTTGTTTTTCTGTGTGTTTATGACTTTGTAAGATTAAATCATGTAAAGAGTTTATAGTTGTTAAATATTATTATGTTGTTAAGTATGACTCTCTTCCCTTGTGGGTGTCTAACAAGACTTGACCTATTATTGTGAAATGTGTATTGAGTTCAATAATGAACTGCTAACAAGTGCTAACGGGGGAAGTGAGGAGTCCGGTCTGTTCCGGCCACGCGTGTGAGTATGGGAGTCGATGTCATAACCGGTTCGATTCTCTTTGTATGTTATGGTTGTTTTCCAATTTGGTTTCCAACCTTCCCTTTAGCTTAACCAAGGCTATTTTACTGACTCACGTCGGGCCACAGGGGCATACTATGTGTTATTTCGGTGGGCTTGGATCACTATATCCGAGGCACCTTGTGTTAAGTTATCCGTTCAATCTAACAGGACGGTAACGAGTTATGTAACGAGCTTAGCATGAGCATGGCAACATTCTCTAGGCTCTCAATGGGGACTAACTGTGTTGGTTCTCTTCCTAAAAGGAATTGTTCTGTGTGATGTGTGTGATGTTGTGTACAATACCCATGTTATGATATATATGTATAAGTTGTGTGTTTTAAAATGAATGCCATGTCATCATGACAAATAGTTTGCGCGCATCCCGATAGCTGATGGGCTGTGCGTTAACCATACCAGCCAAGGGTTGCTGACCCCCTCGGGGGATCCATATTTCTTTTACTGCGGGATGAGGATCGAAGAAGCAGAGTGGCTTTAGATCCTAGGATGCAGGTTTACTTTTGAATACTTTTGGATGTTGGCCCGGGATGCGCCTGTGCTCCCGTGGCGTTATATATTTGGTAATGAACGGTTTACAGTGATGGTTAACAGTGAAGGATGTATGTAAACACTCGGTATTTTGTTAATGTATATATATGGTTATTAGTTCTATGCTCGGGAGTCTGATCATCAGACCGGTACACTTGTATTTGTTCAGCCTTGTTAACCACGTGGGTGGTTGATGGCGTTGTAGCACCATTCGTTTAGTTACTGTTTAGTTGTTTAAATTCCGCTGCGATTTCAAGTAGTGCTATGTGCGTAGTAGGGGTGTTACAAAAAGTGGTATCAGAGCGAAGTATCGCTCTGATGACTAGAATACCGAGCTTAGGGATATACCGAGTTAGGAAACCTAACTACAGTTACCTAAGTGAACATTATGGAAAGGTTAACCACTAACTAGGTGTGGAGATACCTTATTATCGGGAAGTGTTACAACCGTTGGACCGATAAGTGTGCAAGCATATTGCTAATGAATATTCATGTGAATTCAGATGGCAGGTAGACCGCGAGGTAGAGGCCGCGGAAGCGGTACTGGTGATACGGGTGACCAGGGCGAGAACACTACGGCTCAGGTTATGGCTGAGGCAGTAGCGGCCGCCGTAGCCCAAATGGTACCCCAACTAGTAGCTGCGATTCAGCAAGGGCAAACGCCCGGAGTTCAACTACCACCACCGCCACCGCCACGAGAGACCAACTGGGTCAAGGCGTTGGCTGATTTGAGGCCACCCTCATTCAGTGGGGAGACCGATCCCCGTAAGCTCGAGGCGTACATCTCCGAAATGGAGACCGCCTTCGAAACCTTAGCAGTACCTGAGCAGGTCAAGGTTCGACTTGCTGCATATTACTTGAAGGGCTCGGCACAAAGCTGGTGGAAGCTAGTACGGGAGGGCAGAGTTGCTGACCCGACTTTTCTGTGGAGGGAGTACATGGAGCTGGACAGTTTGAGGCAAGGGGATAAGATGACGGTAGATGAGTACTACTCAGCCTTCATCGGACTTATCCACCTGCTACCGGATCTGGGTTACTCAGACCGGATCCTTGTGAACCGTTTCTACAACGGACTGAACTATCGCCTACGCTATGGCATGGGGCCTACTGGATATACCACTTTGCAGGTAATGGGACTACAGTGTAATGTGAATAAGTGTGTACAATGTGTTAATGTGTTGTGAATTTATTTGGCGGGGCATAACTGACACCCTAAATATAGGAGTGCTATCATGCCGCTGCAATTGTGGAGATCACCGTCCGTCTGAGGGACGTGGAGAGTGCGCTCAAGCGCAAGGCTATGAACGAGGGCCAAGGCACGCAAGGGCAGTGGGGAGGAAAGAAGAAGAAGTCATACCCCCAGTCCCAGAAAGGACAGCAACAGGGTGGCAAGGGCCAGACCCAGACCACCACTGCTGAGGAGCCTCTGCAGCTCACCTATGCGTATGCGGCCAAGCCCCTACGTTCTTACCCACCTAAGGGTAATTATCTAATCCTGTGTGATAAGTTGAAGTGTATGTTGATAAGTTGTGAAACAAGTATTGATTGTGTATTGTTATAGCAGCTAGCACGGGCTCTGGACCGGAGCGCCACTATTACTGCAAGTGGTGCAACGGAGACCACCCCGGCAAGGACTGCAAGGTAATGATGTGCAGTGCCGATACTGTAAGAAGATGGGTCACCGCGATTATGAATGCTGGCAGAACCCAAACAGTAGGAACTACAGGCCCAAGGGGCAATGGAAGGGTAAGACCACTGCGACCACCGATAGCCCGAAGACGGCGAATCAGCCACCCCCAGATCAGAGGTACACAGAGTCCCAGAAGGGAAAGGGGTCGGGGTCCAGCAAGGCCGCCCTGAATGTGGTGGACCGGTCTGAGGCGCCAGGGCCCTCTTCTAGACCAGGTACCGCCTAAAACTGTTGAATGTAATAAGTGTTTGCATACCGCATTCCATGCATGTGTGTTAGTGAGTTTAAGTAAACAACCATGTGAGTAAATAATTCAAGTATAGTGTGAAAGTCACCTAATTAGAGTATTCTAAACTTAAAGGAACCTTCAATATATGTTATCCAATCCCACCCACACCAAACCCTGAAGAAACCACCATCAACATCACCGACTTTCCATTGGAGCAATGTCAGGTTATCCAGCCAGGTATGATACTCTTAAATGGATACCTGACACCGGAAGCACAAGTCCATATCATCAGACGATGCGACGAACTTGGAGCAAAACCAGGAGGTTTCTACACACCCGAGTACCCAAACGGATCAAGGATGCAATTGAAGATGATGTGCATGGGTAAGGACTGGAACCCTTACACCAAGACATATCAAGAAGTGCGAGCTGAAGATGGAGCAACGGTACCAAGTATACCTGAGGAGTTCCTTGCGGTTGTTAACCACGCCGTGGGAATTGCTCAACAAGTTGAAACGGATTCAATTCCAAGTGTGAAAGCAGATCTATGCATTGTGAACTTCTACCAGAAAGGTGGACGGTTAGGTTTACACCAAGACAAGGACGAGTCACCCGAGTCTCTAAGTAAGGGAGTACCCGTGGTGTCTTGGTCCATTGGTGATACCGCAGTGTTTGTGTATGGCGAGCAGAAGCGTGCTGACCTCGCAAAGAAGCTACTGTTGAAATCGGGAGATGTGTTAATCATGGGTGGGCAGTCAAGGATGCTATACCATGGCATCAGAAAGATCAAACTGAATACCGCACCGTCGGCAGTGATCAATGCCACACACATGAAACCCGGACGTTTGAATTTGACCTTTAGACAGTTTTAAGCCTTGTATAATTATGTGATGTGATAAACCAGTGTATGTTAAGGATGTTGTAAGCGTTAATCATGGCGACAATATAAGCCAATGAATGTTGTAAAAAGAGTGTGTTAATGAATAAAGTGGAGTTGTTTGAAGCATAAAAACCATGTTGTTACCCAATACTTATTAGTTTGCCAATGAATTAGGCTGTGCACTCGGAACGGGAGGTATACTGAGTGTCTGCAATGAGGCAGAAGCCGGCAAGAGCGGCACAATCCTCACCGGTACCTTTCCAGTCAATGGCGTGGACGCTTCGATCTTGTTCGACTCTGGAGCCTCACACACATTTATTTCGCTATCTTTTGCGAAGAGGCTGGGGTTAGACGGGGATGAGATGCCAGACTTCCTAGTCACTCTCCCGTCGAAAGAGCGGATCAGGTGTACCCGCTACCACCGAGATGCTGTTGTACGAATCAGAGGTGAAGAGTTTCCGATCGACTTGATAGAGTTCGACGGACTTGGCTTTGATGTGATTGTCGGGATGAACTGGTTGGAGCGGTACAAGGGCAGAATCTTGTGCCGAGCATCGACTGCTTCTTCGGAGTCCATCTGGGGTTACTATATCTTACCGCCAGAGGCCCAGGGAGCCTTCGACTCAGATCATCACCGCCATGGCAATGTATCGTGAATTACGACGAGGGAGTGATGTATACCTCTGCTATGTCCAGGACATAGAGAGAGATCCAGAGTTTAGCCCAGATGTGCCGGTAGTGTCGGAGTTTCCTGATGTATTTCCTAAGGAACTGCCGGGCATGCCGCCAGCACGGGAGGTTGAATTTGAGATTGACTTAGTTCCGGGCACCGGACCCATTGCGAAAGCACCTTATCGTATGGCTCCAGCAGAAATGACAGAGCTCAAGGAGCAGCTGAGAGACCTACTCAACAAGGGCTTTATCCGCCCTAGTGTTTCACCATGGGGAGCGCCGGTCCTCTTCGTGAAGAAGAAGGACGGTAGCCTCCGCCTGTGTATTGACTATCGAGAGTTGAATGCTGTTACGGTGAAGAACCGTTACCCTTTACCACGCATCGACGATCTATTTGATCAGCTGAGGGGAGCATCAGTATTCTCCAAGATAGACCTACGATCCGGATACCACCAGATTGCCATCCGTGACAGTGATATCGAAAAGACAGCATTCAGAACTAGGTATGGGCACTATGAGTTCACAGTTATGCCGTTTGGCTTATCAAATGCACCAGCTAAGTTCATGGACTTAATGAACCGCTTGTTCCAAGATCAGTTGGACAAGTCAGTGGTAGTCTTCATCGACGATATACTTGTATACTCGAAATCGAGGGGTGAGCATGAAAGCCACCTGAGAAGTGTGTTACAAACATTGAGGAAAAACCAATTGTATGTGAAATTTTCGAAGTGTGAGTTTTGGTTGAACCAAGTATCATTTCTTGGTCATGTGATTTCTGAGGCCGGGATCGTTGTTGATCCGGCAAAGATAGATGCAGTGCGCACCTGGCCTAGGCCGAAGATAGTTACCGACATCAGGAGCTTCCTCGGTCTGGCAGGTTATTATAGGAGGTTTGTGAAGGACTTCTCCAGTGTCTCGAAGCCGATGACTTCCTTGATGAAAAAGGATGCACCATTCGAGTGGACAGTCGACTGTGAGAGTTCTTTTAAGAGTCTCAAGGATGCTCTGACATCTGCACCGGTTCTGACACTACCAGACGGTCCAGATGGTTTTGAGGTCTATTGCGACGCATCAGGCAGGGGTATGGGTTGTGTGTTGATGCAACACGGGAAGGTCGTAGCTTACGCCTCCCGACAGCTGAAGAAGCATGAAGAGAACTACCCTACCCACGACTTAGAATTGGGGGCCATTGTCTTCGCACTGAAGATATGGCGACATCATTTGTATGGGGTAAGTGTGACAATCTATTCTGACCATAAAAGTTTAAAGTACTTGTTCACTCAGAAGGAGTTGAACATGAGACAAAGAAGGTGGGTTGAATTTCTGAATGACTACGACATTAATTTGCAATACAAAGAGGGTAAGGCAAATGTGGTAGCTGACGCATTGAGTCGCCGAGCACACTCTCTCCATTCGCTAGTCTCTCATACTGGCTTGGTTGAAGAGGTGCGGAGTGCTCAGATGACGGATCAGTACATGATGGAGATTAGACAGAAGCTTATTGATGGCACATTCGAGGGTCAGAAGTACGACTTCAGACTCCACGATGATGACCTGATTAGGCTTAATGGCCGACTGTGTATACCTAGGAGTAGCGCTGAGTTGAAGGAGCGCATATTGAGTGAATCCCATTGTTCTACTACTTCGATTCACCCCGGAGCTTCAAAGATATATAAAGGTATGAAAAGATATTTTGGTGGACTGGAATGAAAAAGGACGTGAATGACTATGTGTTGAGGTGTCTCACTTGTCAGAAGGTCAAGTTTGAGCACCGACAGCCTGGTGGTATGGTACAGCCAATGCCAGTGCCTGAGTGGAAGTTCCATGACATATCCATGGACTTCGTAGTAGGGCTTCCGCCTGCAAGGGGAGGTCTGAATATGATTTGGGTTGTTGTTTACCGACTGACCAAGGTGGCTCGATTCATACCGATGAAGGACACCTGGAAAGTGGCAAAATTGGCAGAACTCTTCGACAGAGAGATTGTAAGGCACCATGGGGTACCGAAAACGATTGTATCTGACAGAGATACCAGATTCTTATCCAGATATTGGAAGTCTACGCGAGAAGCATTGGGTACCGAACTGAAATTGAGTACAGCGTTTCACCCACAGACCGATGGTCAGAGTGAGCGCATCATTCAGACACTTGAGGACATGCTACGTGCATGTGCACTTGACTTTCAGACCAGCTGGATTGACAAGTTACATCTGATCGAGTTTAGCTACAACAACAGTTACCATGCTTCGATCAAGATGTCTCCCTTCCAGGCCTTGTACGGTAGACCATGCCGCACGCCATTATGCTGGGATGAGTCGAGTGAGACGGTCATTATAGGACCAGAGTATCTTGAACAAGTTCAGGCAGAAGTTCGCCAGATCCGGGCTAACATGAAGGCAGCTCAGGATAGACAAAAGTCGTACGCAGATGTGCGCAGACGTGACCTGGAGTTCGCCGTGGGCGATCAGGTATTTTTGAGAGTATCCCCCATGAAGGGAGTATTTCGTTTTGGCCAGAAAAGCAAGTTGAGCCCAAAATATGTGGGGCCTTATGTTGTGACGGAGCGGATCGGCCCGGTAGCTTATAGACTTGATTTACCCGCCGAGCTGGGCAAGGTACATGATGTATTTCATGTGTCCCAGTTGAAGAAATATATGTCTCATCCGTCTCATGTACTTCAGCCTGAGAGGCTAACTTTAGAGCCGACCATGCGATCAGTGGAGACTCCGGTACGGATTCTGGACACTAAGACTCGAGACACTCGCCATAAGTCTGTGAGACTGGTGAAGGTTCTCTGGTCTAACCAGGACGTTGAGGAGGCCACTTGGGAGCTGGAAGATAAGATGAAGGCGAAGTACCCGTCATTGTTTACTTCTTAGTGTTTGTATGTATAGGGTACGGGGCGCGTACCCCTATTTAAGGGGGGTAGAGCCGTTTCGGTTATGTGTATGACATGTATTTGGATACATTGTCTGTGTTGTGTTGTTATGTTGTTAATGTTACAGACCGTTGAGTCTGAATGATGTTGTGATGTTTTTTGTTTGGACCATGTGTCCGATGTGATGTAAAGGTATTGTTAATGTGATATGGAAGTGTTGTGGATATGTGTTCCCATGTTCTAATATTTGGGATATGTGGAAGTATGAACTTTGGGGACAAAGTTCTTTTAAGGGGGGTAGATTGAAATACCCCAAACCTAGTTATGTTGTTTAAACACCTAAATATGGTATATTAAGACTAAAAAGAGTCTTAGAAACATTAGTAAACAAATTTAAACAAAAGAAAACACAAAATGTGCTTTAAGGTCAATAAGAGCCAAAACGTGCTCTAAGCTTGGGATAAGCTTGGTTAAGACCTAATGAACTTACCAAGACCTCATTTATATACTAATGAACATATTAAACCAATTACCAAAGAAAACCAAGCTTGAAGACAAGTTAAAACACAAAATGTGCTTTAAGAAGTCTTAAAGCACATTTTTGAAAAATTGTCTTGTAAATGAGTTTTGAGTGGCTAAATGTCCATCATTACTCTTAAATATATATGTGTACTATATAGTATCACATTTGGATGTCTATATCAATGGGAAATCAAAAATTTCACTTCTATGTGCCTTGTTTTTATGAATAGTGATTTTAATAAGCTATTTTGTAACATATGTTTGTATAAGTAATTAAATTGACAAATAAAGACTATATTACCCCTAAGTACTAATGGGGGGGCCGGTTTTCTTAAGTGTGGTGACTCACCACTCTTGTTAATGTATTAAGTAAGTAATGATAAATAAATAAAGTACTTTTTACTTTTACTACAAATATCTTCAAAAGCAAAACTTATCTCATTCTCTCATTTCTTTCTCATTTCACACGGTTCCAAACTCCTTCTTCAACCTCTCTTCTTCATTCTCTCACTCAATACTACACCACCACCATTAAACTCTAGCTTTGACCTCTTGTAAAATCTAGCTCACTTATCCAAATCAAAAACAAACACCACCAATCTCTTCCTCTCATCAAGCTCTTCATTTCTATCTTCTTAAAATTCCAAGACCACCATTTCGGTGCCATGGAGTTCCACCATTGAAGGAGCTTGAGCTTGTATTTTTACATATTATTACTCTCCTTTGCTTCTAGGTAAGGAATCTCAAAGAAAAAAAGTTTCTTCCATGTTTTTACCTTGACCGAAAATGCACATTAATGGTGCTCTTTGTGTGACTTTGTTCTAGCTTCATTCCAACCTTTCATGGACTAGGTGGAGTCCTCTCTTCATAGATATTCAAACTATCTTCAAAGATCAAGGTAAAACAACTACATTAATGTTTTTTTTTGAAATAATGTAAAACTAGGGTTTACAATGAGTTTAAGCTTGGAGCTTGTATACTCATTTCAATGTTTGTATATTGTTTAGTAGTTGACAAGGAATCAAATACCTTACCGGTTTTATAAGGAAACAAGGAAGAAGTTTGTGTGGAAAAGAGGTAAATGTACTAACTTAATGTGGTTTAATGCCTTAGGAGAAAATGAGTTTATTTTGCTTGTTAAAAGTACTTAAGGAGCCAATGGTGAATGACCTAGTAAATGTTCTCGAGGAGACTAGTAAAAGAACATATGTCTTGTTGTATGTTTTTACAGGTCAAAGGCATATATATTGTGGAAATTCAGTGTTTATGATTTAAGCACTTTAAGGGCCTAAGAGCCATGCATTTTAAGGGCCTAAGTGCCATGCAATTTAAGTTATGCATTATATTTTAATGTAGTGAGATTTGAGTGAAGTTTTGTGTATGAGAGTGTTCTTGGTGTTCTTAGTGTTCTTGGGTGTTTAATGGTGAAAACAAAGTGCTTTGGTGTAACAAAATGCTAGGAGAACCTATGTCGAAATTTAGGAAATGCATAAGGAGTTCAAGATGTTTTAAAGGAATTTTGATGAACTAGGAAGTGTTCTAGAGTGTAATAAGGACTTAGGCATGATCTTGAAGTTTTAGTATGTACCAAAGTCATTTTGGACTTAGGTAAAGATTTAGGCAAACTTTGGTAAATTGAGGAGAAAGTGTAAGCTTGGAAAAGGAATTGTAAGAATGACATAAGGAGTTTTGATTTGTAAGAAAGGATGTTTGGATGATGATGTTTGTGTGGGAGATATGTCTTGGTATAATAGTTAGAATAGGCATGAAACATCACTTAGGAACCTTAGGAGTAGATACTATAAGTGTTGGAGGCTTTGGAGGAATTTGGCTAAGTGTTTAAAGGCTTGGAAATTGAGCATTTTGCCTTGTCCGAACTTCCGTCCGGACATGGAAGTTCGGACAGGCTCTGTTGGGTAAGAATTTTGCACACTCGAACCTGTGTCCGAACTTGGGAAGTCCGGACACATTTTCGGACGCATGGATTTCCGCATTAAGAGATTCTCGACTCACGTCCGAACTTCCGAAGTCCGGACACAAGTTCGGACGTGTGTCTGTTTTCAGTTCAAAGTCACGGCTTGCGTCCGAACTTGGAGATTCGGACACAAGTTCGGACAGGCCACTGTATGGACCAAAATTGTTGTTTTAAGTGGGGAAATGATGTCTAAAAATGGTAATTAACTAGTAAAGATGGTGTGAGGTTAACTAAGACATGTTAGGAGTGTTATAATGGTAATTAAAATGGTGAAGAGTTATAACAAGTGTGAAAATAAAATAAAATAGATATGTGAAGTAACAAGTTAACAATGGATTAGTGCGTTAATTAACCGACGTTACTAATGTGTTTAGGATTCTCTCAAGGTGGAAACGAATCGAGGCAAGGACCAAGGTATGGTTTTCTTGCAGTCTGTTGCCTACCGGTTTACACCGGCTTGTGTGTTGTTTGTTTTTCTGTGTGTTTATGACTTTGTAAGATTAAATCATGTAAAGAGTTTATAGTTGTTAAATATTATTATGTTGTTAAGTATGACTCTCTCTTCCCTTGTGGGTGTCTAACAAGACTTGACCTATTATTGTGAAATGTGTATTGAGTTCAATAATGAACTGCTAACAAGTGCTAACGGGGGAAGTGAGGAGTCCGGTCTGTTCCGGCCACGCGTGTGAGTATGGGAGTCGATGTCATAACCGGTTCGATTCTCTTTGTATGTTATGGTTGTTTTCCAATTTGGTTTCCAACCTTCCCTTTAGCTTAACCAAGGCTATTTTACTGACTCACGTCGGGCCACAGGGGCATACTATGTGTTATTTCGGTGGGCTTGGATCACTATATCCGAGGCACCTTGTGTTAAGTTATCCGTTCAATCTAACAGGACGGTAACGAGTTATGTAACGAGCTTAGCATGAGCATGGCAACATTCTCTAGGCTCTCAATGGGGACTAACTGTGTTGGTTCTCTTCCTAAAAGGAATTGTTCTTGTGTGATGTGTGTGATGTTGTGTACAATACCCATGTTATGATATATATGTATAAGTTGTGTGTTTTAAAATGAATGCCATGTCATCATGACAAATAGTTTGCGCGCATCCCGATAGCTGATGGGCTGTGCGTTAACCATACCAGCCAAGGGTTGCTGACCCCCTCGGGGGATCCATATTTCTTTTACTGCGGGATGAGGATCGAAGAAGCAGAGTGGCTTTAGATCCTAGGATGCAGGTTTACTTTTGAATACTTTTGGATGTTGGCCCGGGATGCGCCTGTGCTCCCGTGGCGTTATATATTTGGTTATGAACGGTTTACAGTGATGGTTAACAGTGAAGGATGTATGTAAACACTCGGTATTTTGTTAATGTATATATATGGTTATTAGTTCTATGCTCGGGAGTCTGATCATCAGACCGGTACACTTGTATTTGTTCAGCCTTGTTAACCACGTGGGTGGTTGATGGCGTTGTAGCACCATTCGTTTAGTTACTGTTTAGTTGTTTAAATTCCGCTGCGATTTCAAGTAGTGCTATGTGCGTAGTAGGGGTGTTACAAAAAGTGGTATCAGAGCGAAGTATCGCTCTGATGACTAGAATACCGAGCTTAGGGATATACCGAGTTAGGAAACCTAACTACAATTACCTAAGTGAACATTATGGAAAGGTTAACCACTAACTAGGTGTGGAGATACCTTATTATCGGGAAGTGTTACAACCGTTGGACCGATAAGTGTGCAAGCATATTGCTAATGAATATTCATGTGAATTCAGATGGCAGGTAGACCGCGAGGTAGAGGCCGCGGAAGCGGTACTGGTGATACGGGTGACCAGGGCGAGAACACTACGGCTCAGGTTATGGCTGAGGCAGTAGCGGCCGCCGTAGCCCAAATGGTACCCCAACTAGTAGCTGCGATTCAGCAAGGGCAAACGCCCGGAGTTCAACTACCACCACCGCCACCGCCACGAGAGACCAACTGGGTCAAGGCGTTGGCTGATTTGAGGCCACCCTCATTCAGTGGGGAGACCGATCCCCGTAAGCTCGAGGCGTACATCTCCGAAATGGAGACCGCCTTCGAAACCTTAGCAGTACCTGAGCAGGTCAAGGTTCGACTTGCTGCATATTACTTGAAGGGCTCGGCACAAAGCTGGTGGAAGCTAGTACGGGAGGGCAGAGTTGCTGACCCGACTTTTCTGTGGAGGGAGTACATGGAGCTGGACAGTTTGAGGCAAGGGGATAAGATGACGGTAGATGAGTACTACTCAGCCTTCATCGGACTTATCCACCTGCTACCGGATCTGGGTTACTCAGACCGGATCCTTGTGAACCGTTTCTACAACGGACTGAACTATCGCCTACGCTATGGCATGGGGCCTACTGGATATACCACTTTGCAGGTAATGGGACTACAGTGTAATGTGAATAAGTGTGTACAATGTGTTAATGTGTTGTGAATTTATTTGGCGGGGCATAACTGACACCCTAAATATAGGAGTGCTATCATGCCGCTGCAATTGTGGAGATCACCGTCCGTCTGAGGGACGTGGAGAGTGCGCTCAAGCGCAAGGCTATGAACGAGGGCCAAGGCACGCAAGGGCAGTGGGGAGGAAAGAAGAAGAAGTCATACCCCCAGTCCCAGAAAGGACAGCAACAGGGTGGCAAGGGCCAGACCCAGACCACCACTGCTGAGGAGCCTCTGCAGCTCACCTATGCGTATGCGGCCAAGCCCCTACGTTCTTACCCACCTAAGGGTAATTATCTAATCCTGTGTGATAAGTTGAAGTGTATGTTGATAAGTTGTGAAACAAGTATTGATTGTGTATTGTTATAGCAGCTAGCACGGGCTCTGGACCGGAGCGCCACTATTACTGCAAGTGGTGCAACGGAGACCACCCCGGCAAGGACTGCAAGGGTAATGATGTGCAGTGCCGATACTGTAAGAAGATGGGTCACCGCGATTATGAATGCTGGCAGAACCCAAACAGTAGGAACTACAGGCCCAAGGGGCAATGGAAGGGTAAGACCACTGCGACCACCGATAGCCCGAAGACGGCGAATCAGCCACCCCCAGATCAGAGGTACACAGAGTCCCAGAAGGGAAAGGGGTCGGGGTCCAGCAAGGCCGCCCTGAATGTGGTGGACCGGTCTGAGGCGCCAGGGCCCTCTTCTAGACCAGGTACCGCCTAAAACTGTTGAATGTAATAAGTGTTTGCATACCGCATTCCATGCATGTGTGTTAGTGAGTTTAAGTAAACAACCATGTGAGTAAATAATTCAAGTATAGTGTGAAAGTCACCTAATTAGAGTATTCTAAACTTAAAGGAACCTTCAATATATGTTATCCAATCCCACCCACACCAAACCCTGAAGAAACCACCATCAACATCACCGACTTTCCATTGGAGCAATGTCAGGTTATCCAGCCAGGTATGATACTCTTAAATGGATACCTGACACCGGAAGCACAAGTCCATATCATCAGACGATGCGACGAACTTGGAGCAAAACCAGGAGGTTTCTACACACCCGAGTACCCAAACGGATCAAGGATGCAATTGAAGATGATGTGCATGGGTAAGGACTGGAACCCTTACACCAAGACATATCAAGAAGTGCGAGCTGAAGATGGAGCAACGGTACCAAGTATACCTGAGGAGTTCCTTGCGGTTGTTAACCACGCCGTGGGAATTGCTCAACAAGTTGAAACGGATTCAATTCCAAGTGTGAAAGCAGATCTATGCATTGTGAACTTCTACCAGAAAGGTGGACGGTTAGGTTTACACCAAGACAAGGACGAGTCACCCGAGTCTCTAAGTAAGGGAGTACCCGTGGTGTCTTGGTCCATTGGTGATACCGCAGTGTTTGTGTATGGCGAGCAGAAGCGTGCTGACCTCGCAAAGAAGCTACTGTTGAAATCGGGAGATGTGTTAATCATGGGTGGGCAGTCAAGGATGCTATACCATGGCATCAGAAAGATCAAACTGAATACCGCACCGTCGGCAGTGATCAATGCCACACACATGAAACCCGGACGTTTGAATTTGACCTTTAGACAGTTTTAAGCCTTGTATAATTATGTGATGTGATAAACCAGTGTATGTTAAGGATGTTGTAAGCGTTAATCATGGCGACAATATAAGCCAATGAATGTTGTAAAAAGAGTGTGTTAATGAATAAAGTGGAGTTGTTTGAAGCATAAAAACCATGTTGTTACCCAATACTTATTAGTTTGCCAATGAATTAGGCTGTGCACTCGGAACGGGAGGTATACTGAGTGTCTGCAATGAGGCAGAAGCCGGCAAGAGCGGCACAATCCTCACCGGTACCTTTCCAGTCAATGGCGTGGACGCTTCGATCTTGTTCGACTCTGGAGCCTCACACACATTTATTTCGCTATCTTTTGCGAAGAGGCTGGGGTTAGACGGGGATGATGCCAGACTTCCTAGTCACTCTCCCGTCGAAAGAGCGGATCAGGTGTACCCGCTACCACCGAGATGCTGTTGTACGAATCAGAGGTGAAGAGTTTCCGATCGACTTGATAGAGTTCGACGGACTTGGCTTTGATGTGATTGTCGGGATGAACTGGTTGGAGCGGTACAAGGGCAGAATCTGTGTGCCGAGCATCGACTGCTTCTTCGGAGTCCATCTGGGGTTACTATATCTTACCGCCAGAGGCCCAGGGAGCCTTCGACTCAGATCATCACCGCCATGGCAATGTATCGTGAATTACGACGAGGGAGTGATGTATACCTCTGCTATGTCCAGGACATAGAGAGAGATCCAGAGTTTAGCCCAGATGTGCCGGTAGTGTCGGAGTTTCCTGATGTATTTCCTAAGGAACTGCCGGGCATGCCGCCAGCACGGGAGGTTGAATTTGAGATTGACTTAGTTCCGGGCACCGGACCCATTGCGAAAGCACCTTATCGTATGGCTCCAGCAGAAATGACAGAGCTCAA
Source organism: Limonium bicolor (assembly GCA_023374045.1). NCBI lineage: Eukaryota > Viridiplantae > Streptophyta > Magnoliopsida > Caryophyllales > Plumbaginaceae > Limonium > Limonium bicolor. Next base: position 497,451,117 of record CM041776.1, read on the forward strand.
GGAGCAGCTGAGAGACCTACTCAACAAGGGCTTTATCCGCCCTAGTGTTTCACCATGGGGAGCGCCGGTCCTCTTCGTGAAGAAGAAGGACGGTAGCCTCCGCCTGTGTATTGACTATCGAGAGTTGAATGCTGTTACGGTGAAGAACCGTTACCCTTTACCACGCATCGACGATCTATTTGATCAGCTGAGGGGAGCATCAGTATTCTCCAAGATAGACCTACGATCCGGATACCACCAGATTGCCATCCGTGACAGTGATATCGAAAAGACAGCATTCAGAACTAGGTATGGGCACTATGAGTTCACAGTTATGCCGTTTGGCTTATCAAATGCACCAGCTAAGTTCATGGACTTAATGAACCGCTTGTTCCAAGATCAGTTGGACAAGTCAGTGGTAGTCTTCATCGACGATATACTTGTATACTCGAAATCGAGGGGTGAGCATGAAAGCCACCTGAGAAGTGTGTTACAAACATTGAGGAAAAACCAATTGTATGTGAAATTTTCGAAGTGTGAGTTTTGGTTGAACCAAGTATCATTTCTTGGTCATGTGATTTCTGAGGCCGGGATCGTTGTTGATCCGGCAAAGATAGATGCAGTGCGCACCTGGCCTAGGCCGAAGATAGTTACCGACATCAGGAGCTTCCTCGGTCTGGCAGGTTATTATAGGAGGTTTGTGAAGGACTTCTCCAGTGTCTCGAAGCCGATGACTTCCTTGATGAAAAAGGATGCACCATTCGAGTGGACAGTCGACTGTGAGAGTTCTTTTAAGAGTCTCAAGGATGCTCTGACATCTGCACCGGTTCTGACACTACCAGACGGTCCAGATGGTTTTGAGGTCTATTGCGACGCATCAGGCAGGGGTATGGGTTGTGTGTTGATGCAACACGGGAAGGTCGTAGCTTACGCCTCCCGACAGCTGAAGAAGCATGAAGAGAACTACCCTACCCACGACTTAGAATTGGGGGCCATTGTCTTCGCACTGAAGATATGGCGACATCATTTGTATGGGGTAAGTGTGACAATCTATTCTGACCATAAAAGTTTAAAGTACTTGTTCACTCAGAAGGAGTTGAACATGAGACAAAGAAGGTGGGTTGAATTTCTGAATGACTACGACATTAATTTGCAATACAAAGAGGGTAAGGCAAATGTGGTAGCTGACGCATTGAGTCGCCGAGCACACTCTCTCCATTCGCTAGTCTCTCATACTGGCTTGGTTGAAGAGGTGCGGAGTGCTCAGATGACGGATCAGTACATGATGGAGATTAGACAGAAGCTTATTGATGGCACATTCGAGGGTCAGAAGTACGACTTCAGACTCCACGATGATGACCTGATTAGGCTTAATGGCCGACTGTGTATACCTAGGAGTAGCGCTGAGTTGAAGGAGCGCATATTGAGTGAATCCCATTGTTCTACTACTTCGATTCACCCCGGAGCTTCAAAGATATATAAAGGTATGAAAAGATATTTTGGTGGACTGGAATGAAAAAGGACGTGAATGACTATGTGTTGAGGTGTCTCACTTGTCAGAAGGTCAAGTTTGAGCACCGACAGCCTGGTGGTATGGTACAGCCAATGCCAGTGCCTGAGTGGAAGTTCCATGACATATCCATGGACTTCGTAGTAGGGCTTCCGCCTGCAAGGGGAGGTCTGAATATGATTTGGGTTGTTGTTTACCGACTGACCAAGGTGGCTCGATTCATACCGATGAAGGACACCTGGAAAGTGGCAAAATTGGCAGAACTCTTCGACAGAGAGATTGTAAGGCACCATGGGGTACCGAAAACGATTGTATCTGACAGAGATACCAGATTCTTATCCAGATATTGGAAGTCTACGCGAGAAGCATTGGGTACCGAACTGAAATTGAGTACAGCGTTTCACCCACAGACCGATGGTCAGAGTGAGCGCATCATTCAGACACTTGAGGACATGCTACGTGCATGTGCACTTGACTTTCAGACCAGCTGGATTGACAAGTTACATCTGATCGAGTTTAGCTACAACAACAGTTACCATGCTTCGATCAAGATGTCTCCCTTCCAGGCCTTGTACGGTAGACCATGCCGCACGCCATTATGCTGGGATGAGTCGAGTGAGACGGTCATTATAGGACCAGAGTATCTTGAACAAGTTCAGGCAGAAGTTCGCCAGATCCGGGCTAACATGAAGGCAGCTCAGGATAGACAAAAGTCGTACGCAGATGTGCGCAGACGTGACCTGGAGTTCGCCGTGGGCGATCAGGTATTTTTGAGAGTATCCCCCATGAAGGGAGTATTTCGTTTTGGCCAGAAAAGCAAGTTGAGCCCAAAATATGTGGGGCCTTATGTTGTGACGGAGCGGATCGGCCCGGTAGCTTATAGACTTGATTTACCCGCCGAGCTGGGCAAGGTACATGATGTATTTCATGTGTCCCAGTTGAAGAAATATATGTCTCATCCGTCTCATGTACTTCAGCCTGAGAGGCTAACTTTAGAGCCGACCATGCGATCAGTGGAGACTCCGGTACGGATTCTGGACACTAAGACTCGAGACACTCGCCATAAGTCTGTGAGACTGGTGAAGGTTCTCTGGTCTAACCAGGACGTTGAGGAGGCCACTTGGGAGCTGGAAGATAAGATGAAGGCGAAGTACCCGTCATTGTTTACTTCTTAGTGTTTGTATGTATAGGGTACGGGGCGTACCCCTATTTAAGGGGGGTAGAGCCGTTTCGGTTATGTGTATGACATGTATTTGGATACATTGTCTGTGTTGTGTTGTTATGTTGTTAATGTTACAGACCGTTGAGTCTGAATGATGTTGTGATGTTTTGTTGTTTGGACCATGTGTCCGATGTGATGTAAAGGTATTGTTAATGTGATATGGAAGTGTTGTGGATATGTGTTCCCATGTTCTAATATTTGGGATATGTGGAAGTATGAACTTTGGGGACAAAGTTCTTTTAAGGGGGGTAGATTGAAATACCCCAAACCTAGTTATGTTGTTTAAACACCTAAATATGGTATATTAAGACTAAAAAGAGTCTTAGAAACATTAGTAAACAAATTTAAACAAAAGAAAACACAAAATGTGCTTTAAGGTCAATAAGAGCCAAAACGTGCTCTAAGCTTGGGATAAGCTTGGTTAAGACCTAATGAACTTACCAAGACCTCATTTATATACTAATGAACATATTAAACCAATTACCAAAGAAAACCAAGCTTGAAGACAAGTTAAAACACAAAATGTGCTTTAAGAAGTCTTAAAGCACATTTTTGAAAAATTGTCTTGTAAATGAGTTTTGAGTGGCTAAATGTCCATCATTACTCTTAAATATATATGTGTACTATATAGTATCACATTTGGATGTCTATATCAATGGGAAATCAAAAATTTCACTTCTATGTGCCTTGTTTTTGAATAGTGATTTTAATAAGCTATTTTGTAACATATGTTTGTATAAGTAATTAAATTGACAAATAAAGACTATATTACCCCTAAGTACTAATGGGGGGGCCGGTTTTCTTAAGTGTGGTGACTCACCACTCTCTTGTTAATGTATAAGTAAGTATGATAAATAAATAAAGTACTTTTTACTTTTACTACAAATATCTTCAAAAGCAAAACTTATCTCATTCTCTCATTTCTTTCTCATTTCACACGGTTCCAAACTCCTTCTTCAACCTCTCTTCTTCATTCTCTCACGGTAATACTCACCACCACCATAAACTCTAGCTTTGACCTCTTGTAAAATCTAGCTCACTTATCCAAATCAAAAACAAACACCACCAATCTCTTCCTCTCATCAAGCTCTTCATTTCTATCTTCTTAAAATTCCAAGACCACCATTTCGGTGCCATGGAGTTCCACCATTGAAGGAGCTTGAGCTTGTATTTTTACATATTATTACTCTCCTTTGCTTCTAGGTAAGGAATCTCAAAGAAAAATCAAGTTTTCTTCCATGTTTTTACCTTGACCGAAAATGCACATTAATGGTGCTCTTTGTGTGACTTTGTTCTAGCTTCATTCCAACCTTTCATGGACTAGGTGGAGTCCTCTCTTCATAGATATTCAAACTATCTTCAAAGATCAAGGTAAACAACTACATTAATGTTTTTTTTTGAAATAATGTAAAACTAGGGTTTACAATGAGTTTAAGCTTGGAGCTTGTATACTCATTTCAATGTTTGTATATTGTTTAGTAGTTGACAAGGAATCAAATACCTTACCGGTTTTATAAGGAAACAAGGAAGAAGTTTGTGTGGAAAAGAGGTAAATGTACTAACTTAATGTGGTTTAATGCCTTAGGAGAAAATGAGTTTATTTTGCTTGTTAAAAGTACTTAAGGAGCCAATGGTGAATGACCTAGTAAATGTTTCTCGAGGAGACTAGTAAAAGAACATATGTCTTGTTGTATGTTTTTACAGGTCAAAGGCATATATATTGTGGAAATTCAGTGTTTATGATTTAAGCACTTTAAGGGCCTAAGAGCCATGCATTTTAAGGGCCTAAGTGCCATGCAATTTAAGTTATGCATTATATTTAATGTAGTGAGATTTGAGTGAAGTTTTTGTATGAGAGTGTTCTTGGTGTTCTTAGTGTTCTTGGGTGTTTAATGGTGAAAACAAAGTGCTTTGGTGTAACAAAATGCTAGGAGAACCTATGTCGAAATTTAGGAAATGCATAAGGAGTTCAAGATGTTTTAAAGGAATTTTGATGAACTAGGAAGTGTTCTAGAGTGTAATAAGGACTTAGGCATGATCTTGAAGTTTTAGTATGTACCAAAGTCATTTTGGACTTAGGTAAAGATTTAGGCAACTTTGGTAAATTGAGGAGAAAGTGTAAGCTTGGAAAAGGAATTGTAAGAATGACATAAGGAGTTTTGATTTGTAAGAAAGGATGTTTGGATGATGATGTTTGTGTGGGAGATATGTCTTGGTATAATAGTTAGAATAGGCATGAAACATCACTTAGGAACCTTAGGAGTAGATACTATAAGTGTTGGAGGCTTTGGAGGAATTTGGCTAAGTGTTTAAAGGCTTGGAAATTGAGCATTTTGCCTTGTCCGAACTTCCGTCCGGACATGGAAGTTCGGACAGGCTCTGTTGGGTAAGAATTTTGCACACTCGAACCTGTGTCCGAACTTGGGAAGTCCGGACACATTTTCGGACGCATGGATTTCCGCATTAAGAGATTCTCGACTCACGTCCGAACTTCCGAAGTCCGGACACAAGTTCGGACGTGTGTCTGTTTTCAGTTCAAAGTCACGGCTTGCGTCCGAACTTGGAGATTCGGACACAAGTTCGGACAGGCCACTGTATGGACCAAAATTGTTGTTTTAAGTGGGGAAATGATGTCTAAAAATGGTAATTAACTAGTAAAGATGGTGTGAGGTTAACTAAGACATGTTAGGAGTGTTATAATGGTAATTAAAATGGTGAAGAGTTATAACAAGTGTGAAAATAAAATAAAATAGATATGTGAAGTAACAAGTTAACAATGGATTAGTGCGTTAATTAACCGACGTTACTAATGTGTTTAGGATTCTCTCAAGGTGGAAACGAATCGAGGCAAGGACCAAGGTATGGTTTTCTTGCAGTCTGTTGCCTACCGGTTTACGGCTTGTGTGTTGTGTTGTTTTTTGTTTATGACTTTGTAAGATTAAATCATGTAAAGAGTTTATAGTTGTTAAATATTATTATGTTGTTAAGTATGACTCTCTCTTCCCTTGTGGGTGTCTAACAAGACTTGACCTATTATTGTGAAATGTGTATTGAGTTCAATAATGAACTGCTAACAAGTGCTAACGGGGGAAGTGAGGAGTCCGGTCTGTTCCGGCCACGCGTGTGAGTATGGGAGTCGATGTCATAACCGGTTCGATTCTCTTTGTATGTTATGGTTGTTTTCCAATTTGGTTTCCAACCTTCCCTTTAGCTTAACCAAGGCTATTTTACTGACTCACGTCGGGCCACAGGGGCATACTATGTGTTATTTCGGTGGGCTTGGATCACTATATCCGAGGCACCTTGTGTTAAGTTATCCGTTCAATCTAACAGGACGGTAACGAGTTATGTAACGAGCTTAGCATGAGCATGGCAACATTCTCTAGGCTCTCAATGGGGACTAACTGTGTTGGTTCTCTTCCTAAAAGGAATTGTTCTTGTGTGATGTGTGTGATGTTGTGTACAATACCCATGTTATGATTATATGTATAAGTTGTGTGTTTTAAAATGAATGCCATGTCATCATGACAAATAGTTTGCGCGCATCCCGATAGCTGATGGGCTGCGCGTTAACCATACCAGCCAAGGGTTGCTGACCCCCTCGGGGGATCCATATTTCTTTTACTGCGGGATGAGGATCGAAGAAGCAGAGTGGCTTTAGATCCTAGGATGCAGGTTTACTTTTGAATACTTTTGGATGTTGGCCCGGGATGCGCCTGTGCTCCCGTGGCGTTATATATTTGGTTATGAACGGTTTACAGTGATGGGTTAAAACACTCGAGGATGTATGTTATTAATGCTCTCTGATCATCACTTGTATTTGTTCAGCCTTGTTAACCACGTGGGTGGTTGATGGCGTTGTAGCACCATTCGTTTAGTTTAGTTGTTTAAATTCCGCTGCGATTTCAAGTAGTGCTATGTGCGTAGTAGGGGTGTTACAAAAAGTGGTATCAGAGCGAAGTATCGCTCTGATGACTAGAATACCGAGCTTAGGGATATACCGAGTTAGGAAACCTAACTACAGTTACCTAAGTGAACATTATGGAAAGGTTAACCACTAACTAGGTGTGGAGATACCTTATTATCGGGAAGTGTTACAACCGTTGGACCGATAAGTGTGCAAGCATATTGCTAATGAATATTCATGTGAATTCAGATGGCAGGTAGACCGCGAGGTAGAGGCCGCGGAAGCGGTACTGGTGATACGGGTGACCAGGGCGAGAACACTACGGCTCAGGTTATGGCTGAGGCAGTAGCGGCCGCCGTAGCCCAAATGGTACCCCAACTAGTAGCTGCGATTCAGCAAGGGCAAACGCCCGGAGTTCAACTACCACCACCGCCACCGCCACGAGAGACCAACTGGGTCAAGGCGTTGGCTGATTTGAGGCCACCCTCATTCAGTGGGGAGACCGATCCCCGTAAGCTCGAGGCGTACATCTCCGAAATGGAGACCGCCTTCGAAACCTTAGCAGTACCTGAGCAGGTCAAGGTTCGACTTGCTGCATATTACTTGAAGGGCTCGGCACAAAGCTGGTGGAAGCTAGTACGGGAGGGCAGAGTTGCTGACCCGACTTTTCTGTGGAGGGAGTACATGGAGCTGGACAGTTTGAGGCAAGGGGATAAGATGACGGTAGATGAGTACTACTCAGCCTTCATCGGACTTATCCACCTGCTACCGGATCTGGGTTACTCAGACCGGATCCTTGTGAACCGTTTCTACAACGGACTGAACTATCGCCTACGCTATGGCATGGGCCTACTGGATATACCACTTTGCAGGTAATGGGACTACAGTGTAATGTGAATAAGTGTGTACAATGTGTTAATGTGTTGTGAATTTATTTGGCGGGGCATAACTGACACCCTAAATATAGGAGTGCTATCATGCCGCTGCAATTGTGGAGATCACCGTCCGTCTGAGGGACGTGGAGAGTGCGCTCAAGCGCAAGGCTATGAACGAGGGCCAAGGCACGCAAGGGCAGTGGGGAGGAAAGAAGAAGTCATACCCCAGTCCCAGAAAGGACAGCAACAGGGTGGCAAGGGCCAGACCCAGACCACCACTGCTGAGGAGCCTCTGCAGCTCACCTATGCGTATGCGGCCAAGCCCCTACGTTCTTACCCACCTAAGGGTAATTATCTAATCCTGTGTGATAAGTTGAAGTGTATGTTGATAAGTTGTGAAACAAGTATTGATTGTGTATTGTTATAGCAGCTAGCACGGGCTCTGGACCGGAGCGCCACTATTACTGCAAGTGGTGCAACGGAGACCACCCCGGCAAGGACTGCAAGGAATGATGTGCAGTGCCGATACTGTAAGAAGATGGGTCACCGCGATTATGAATGCTGGCAGAACCCAAACAGTAGGAACTACAGGCCCAAGGGGCAATGGAAGGGTAAGACCACTGCGACCACCGATAGCCCGAAGACGGCGAATCAGCCACCCCCAGATCAGAGGTACACAGAGTCCCAGAAGGGAAAGGGGTCGGGGTCCAGCAAGGCCGCCCTGAATGTGGTGGACCGGTCTGAGGCGCCAGGGCCCTCTTCTAGACCAGGTACCGCCTAAAACTGTTGAATGTAATAAGTGTTTGCATACCGCATTCCATGCATGTGTGTTAGTGAGTTTAAGTAAACAACCATGTGAGTAAATAATTCAAGTATAGTGTGAAAGTCACCTAATTAGAGTATTCTAAACTTAAAGGAACCTTCAATATATGTTATCCAATCCCACCCACACCAAACCCTGAAGAAACCACCATCAACATCACCGACTTTCCATTGGAGCAATGTCAGGTTATCCAGCCAGGTATGATACTCTTAAATGGATACCTGACACCGGAAGCACAAGTCCATATCATCAGACGATGCGACGAACTTGGAGCAAAACCAGGAGGTTTCTACACACCCGAGTACCCAAACGGATCAAGGATGCAATTGAAGATGATGTGCATGGGTAAGGACTGGAACCCTTACACCAAGACATATCAAGAAGTGCGAGCTGAAGATGGAGCAACGGTACCAAGTATACCTGAGGAGTTCCTTGCGGTTGTTAACCACGCCGTGGGAATTGCTCAACAAGTTGAAACGGATTCAATTCCAAGTGTGAAAGCAGATCTATGCATTGTGAACTTCTACCAGAAAGGTGGACGGTTAGGTTTACACCAAGACAAGGACGAGTCACCCGAGTCTCTAAGTAAGGGAGTACCCGTGGTGTCTTGGTCCATTGGTGATACCGCAGTGTTTGTGTATGGCGAGCAGAAGCGTGCTGACCTCGCAAAGAAGCTACTGTTGAAATCGGGAGATGTGTTAATCATGGGTGGGCAGTCAAGGATGCTATACCATGGCATCAGAAAGATCAAACTGAATACCGCACCGTCGGCAGTGATCAATGCCACACACATGAAACCCGGACGTTTGAATTTGACCTTTAGACAGTTTTAAGCCTTGTATAATTATGTGATGTGATAAACCAGTGTATGTTAAGGATGTTGTAAGCGTTAATCATGGCGACAATATAAGCCAATGAATGTTGTAAAAAGAGTGTGTTAATGAATAAAGTGGAGTTGTTTGAAGCATAAAAACCATGTTGTTACCCAATACTTATTAGTTTGCCAATGAATTAGGCTGTGCACTCGGAACGGGAGGTATACTGAGTGTCTGCAATGAGGCAGAAGCCGGCAAGAGCGGCACAATCCTCACCGGTACCTTTCCAGTCAATGGCGTGGACGCTTCGATCTTGTTCGACTCTGGAGCCTCACACACATTTATTTCGCTATCTTTTGCGAAGAGGCTGGGGTTAGACGGGGATGAGATGCCAGACTTCCTAGTCACTCTCCCGTCGAAAGAGCGGATCAGGTGTACCCGCTACCACCGAGATGCTGTTGTACGAATCAGAGGTGAAGAGTTTCCGATCGACTTGATAGAGTTCGACGGACTTGGCTTTGATGTGATTGTCGGGATGAACTGGTTGGAGCGGTACAAGGGCAGAATCTTGTGCCGAGCATCGACTGCTTCTTCGGAGTCCATCTGGGGTTACTATATCTTACCGCCAGAGGCCCAGGGAGCCTTCGACTCAGATCATCACCGCCATGGCAATGTATCGTGAATTACGACGAGGGAGTGATGTATACCTCTGCTATGTCCAGGACATAGAGAGAGATCCAGAGTTTAGCCCAGATGTGCCGGTAGTGTCGGAGTTTCCTGATGTATTTCCTAAGGAACTGCCGGGCATGCCGCCAGCACGGGAGGTTGAATTTGAGATTGACTTAGTTCCGGGCACCGGACCCATTGCGAAAGCACCTTATCGTATGGCTCCAGCAGAAATGACAGAGCTCAAGGAGCAGCTGAGAGACCTACTCAACAAGGGCTTTATCCGCCCTAGTGTTTCACCATGGGGAGCGCCGGTCCTCTTCGTGAAGAAGAAGGACGGTAGCCTCCGCCTGTGTATTGACTATCGAGAGTTGAATGCTGTTACGGTGAAGAACCGTTACCCTTTACCACGCATCGACGATCTATTTGATCAGCTGAGGGGAGCATCAGTATTCTCCAAGATAGACCTACGATCCGGATACCACCAGATTGCCATCCGTGACAGTGATATCGAAAAGACAGCATTCAGAACTAGGTATGGGCACTATGAGTTCACAGTTATGCCGTTTGGCTTATCAAATGCACCAGCTAAGTTCATGGACTTAATGAACCGCTTGTTCCAAGATCAGTTGGACAAGTCAGTGGTAGTCTTCATCGACGATATACTTGTATACTCGAAATCGAGGGGTGAGCATGAAAGCCACCTGAGAAGTGTGTTACAAACATTGAGGAAAAACCAATTGTATGTGAAATTTTCGAAGTGTGAGTTTTGGTTGAACCAAGTATCATTTCTTGGTCATGTGATTTCTGAGGCCGGGATCGTTGTTGATCCGGCAAAGATAGATGCAGTGCGCACCTGGCCTAGGCCGAAGATAGTTACCGACATCAGGAGCTTCCTCGGTCTGGCAGGTTATTATAGGAGGTTTGTGAAGGACTTCTCCAGTGTCTCGAAGCCGATGACTTCCTTGATGAAAAAGGATGCACCATTCGAGTGGACAGTCGACTGTGAGAGTTCTTTTAAGAGTCTCAAGGATGCTCTGACATCTGCACCGGTTCTGACACTACCAGACGGTCCAGATGGTTTTGAGGTCTATTGCGACGCATCAGGCAGGGGTATGGGTTGTGTGTTGATGCAACACGGGAAGGTCGTAGCTTACGCCTCCCGACAGCTGAAGAAGCATGAAGAGAACTACCCTACCCACGACTTAGAATTGGGGGCCATTGTCTTCGCACTGAAGATATGGCGACATCATTTGTATGGGGTAAGTGTGACAATCTATTCTGACCATAAAAGTTTAAAGTACTTGTTCACTCAGAAGGAGTTGAACATGAGACAAAGAAGGTGGGTTGAATTTCTGAATGACTACGACATTAATTTGCAATACAAAGAGGGTAAGGCAAATGTGGTAGCTGACGCATTGAGTCGCCGAGCACACTCTCTCCATTCGCTAGTCTCTCATACTGGCTTGGTTGAAGAGGTGCGGAGTGCTCAGATGACGGATCAGTACATGATGGAGATTAGACAGAAGCTTATTGATGGCACATTCGAGGGTCAGAAGTACGACTTCAGACTCCACGATGATGACCTGATTAGGCTTAATGGCCGACTGTGTATACCTAGGAGTAGCGCTGAGTTGAAGGAGCGCATATTGAGTGAATCCCATTGTTCTACTACTTCGATTCACCCCGGAGCTTCAAAGATATATAAAGGTATGAAAAGATATTTTGGTGGACTGGAATGAAAAAGGACGTGAATGACTATGTGTTGAGGTGTCTCACTTGTCAGAAGGTCAAGTTTGAGCACCGACAGCCTGGTGGTATGGTACAGCCAATGCCAGTGCCTGAGTGGAAGTTCCATGACATATCCATGGACTTCGTAGTAGGGCTTCCGCCTGCAAGGGGAGGTCTGAATATGATTTGGGTTGTTGTTTACCGACTGACCAAGGTGGCTCGATTCATACCGATGAAGGACACCTGGAAAGTGGCAAAATTGGCAGAACTCTTCGACAGAGAGATTGTAAGGCACCATGGGGTACCGAAAACGATTGTATCTGACAGAGATACCAGATTCTTATCCAGATATTGGAAGTCTACGCGAGAAGCATTGGGTACCGAACTGAAATTGAGTACAGCGTTTCACCCACAGACCGATGGTCAGAGTGAGCGCATCATTCAGACACTTGAGGACATGCTACGTGCATGTGCACTTGACTTTCAGACCAGCTGGATTGACAAGTTACATCTGATCGAGTTTAGCTACAACAACAGTTACCATGCTTCGATCAAGATGTCTCCCTTCCAGGCCTTGTACGGTAGACCATGCCGCACGCATTATGCTGGGATGAGTCGAGTGAGACGGTCATTATAGGACCAGAGTATCTTGAACAAGTTCAGGCAGAAGTTCGCCAGATCCGGGCTAACATGAAGGCAGCTCAGGATAGACAAAAGTCGTACGCAGATGTGCGCAGACGTGACCTGGAGTTCGCCGTGGGCGATCAGGTATTTTTGAGAGTATCCCCCATGAAGGGAGTATTTCGTTTTGGCCAGAAAAGCAAGTTGAGCCCAAAATATGTGGGGCCTTATGTTGTGACGGAGCGGATCGGCCCGGTAGCTTATAGACTTGATTTACCCGCCGAGCTGGGCAAGGTACATGATGTATTTCATGTGTCCCAGTTGAAGAAATATATGTCTCATCCGTCTCATGTACTTCAGCCTGAGAGGCTAACTTTAGAGCCGACCATGCGATCAGTGGAGACTCCGGTACGGATTCTGGACACTAAGACTCGAGACACTCGCCATAAGTCTGTGAGACTGGTGAAGGTTCTCTGGTCTAACCAGGACGTTGAGGAGGCCACTTGGGAGCTGGAAGATAAGATGAAGGCGAAGTACCCGTCATTGTTTACTTCTTAGTGTTTGTATGTATAGGGTACGGGGCGTACCCCTATTTAAGGGGGGTAGAGCCGTTTCGGTTATGTGTATGACATGTATTTGGATACATTGTCTGTGTTGTGTTGTTATGTTGTTAATGTTACAGACCGTTGAGTCTGAATGATGTTGTGATGTTTTGTTGTTTGGACCATGTGTCCGATGTGATGTAAAGGTATTGTTAATGTGATATGGAAGTGTTGTGGATATGTGTTCCCATGTTCTAATATTTGGGATATGTGGAAGTATGAACTTTGGGGACAAAGTTCTTTTAAGGGGGGTAGATTGAAATACCCCAAACCTATTTATGTTGTTTAAACACCTAAATATGGTATATTAAGACTAAAAAGAGTCTTAGAAACATTAGTAAACAAATTTAAACAAAAGAAAACACAAAATGTGCTTTAAGGTCAATAAGAGCCAAAACGTGCTCTAAGCTTGGGATAAGCTTGGTTAAGACCTAATGAACTTACCAAGACCTCATTTATATACTAATGAACATATTAAACCAATTACCAAAGAAAACCAAGCTTGAAGACAAGTTAAAACACAAAATGTGCTTTAAGAAGTCTTAAAGCACATTTTTGAAAAATTGTCTTGTAAATGAGTTTTGAGTGGCTAAATGTCCATCATTACTCTTAAATATATATGTGTACTATATAGTATCACATTTGGATGTCTATATCAATGGGAAATCAAAAATTTCACTTCTATGTGCCTTGTTTTTATGAATAGTGATTTTAATAAGCTATTTTGTAACATATGTTTGTATAAGTAATTAAATTGACAAATAAAGACTATATTACCCCTAAGTACTAATGGGGGGGCCGGTTTTCTTAAGTGTGGTGACTCACCACTCTCTTGTTAATGTATTAAGTAAGTAATGATAAATAAATAAAGTACTTTTTACTTTTACTACAAATATCTTCAAAAGCAAAACTTATCTCATTCTCTCATTTCTTTCTCATTTCACACGGTTCCAAACTCCTTCTTCAACCTCTCTTCTTCATTCTCTCACGGTAATACTACCACCACCATTAAACTCTAGCTTTGACCTCTTGTAAAATCTAGCTCACTTATCCAAATCAAAAACAAACACCACCAATCTCTTCCTCTCATCAAGCTCTTCATTTCTATCTTCTTAAAATTCCAAGACCACCATTTCGGTGCCATGGAGTTCCACCATTGAAGGAGCTTGAGCTTGTATTTTTACATATTATTACTCTCCTTTGCTTCTAGGTAAGGAATCTCAAAGAAAAATCAAGTTTCTTCCATGTTTTTACCTTGACCGAAAATGCACATTAATGGTGCTCTTTGTGTGACTTTGTTCTAGCTTCATTCCAACCTTTCATGGACTAGGTGGAGTCCTCTCTTCATAGATATTCAAACTATCTTCAAGATCAAGGTAAAAACCTACATTAATGTTTTTTTTTGAATAATGTAAAACTAGGGTTTACAATGAGTTTAAGCTTGGAGCTTGTATACTCATTTCAATGTTTGTATATTGTTTAGTAGTTGACAAGGATCAAATACCTTACCGGTTTTATAAGGAAACAAGAAGTTTGTGTGGAAAAGGGTAAATGTACTAACTTAATGTGTTTAATGCCTTAGGAGAAAATGAGTTTATTTTGCTTGTTAAAAGTACTTAAGGAGCCAATGGTGAATGACCTAGTAAATGTTCTCGAGGAGACTAGTAAAAGAACATATGTCTTGTTGTATGTTTTTTACAGGTCAAAGGCATATATATTGTGGAAATTCAGTGTTTATGATTTAAGCACTTTAAGGGCCTAAGAGCCATGCATTTTAAGGGCCTAAGTGCCATGCAATTTAAGTTATGCATTATATTTTAATGTAGTGAGATTTGAGTGAAGTTTTGTGTATGAGAGTGTTCTTGGTGTTCTTAGTGTTCTTGGGTGTTTAATGGTGAAAACAAAGTGCTTTGGTGTAACAAAATGCTAGGAGAACCTATGTCGAAATTTAGGAAATGCATAAGGAGTTCAAGATGTTTTAAAGGAATTTTGATGAACTAGGAAGTGTTCTAGAGTGTAATAAGGACTTAGGCATGATCTTGAAGTTTTAGTATGTACCAAAGTCATTTTGGACTTAGGTAAAGATTTAGGCAAACTTTGGTAAATTGAGGAGAAAGTGTAGCTTGGAAAGGAATTGTAAGAATGACATAAGGAGTTTTGATTTGTAAGAAAGGATGTTTTGGATGATGTTTTGTGTGGAGATATGTCTTGGTAAATAGTTAGAATAGGCATGAAACATCACTTAGGAACCTTAGGAGTAGATACTATAAGTGTTGGAGGCTTTGGAGGAATTTGGCTAAGTGTTTAAAGGCTTGGAAATTGAGCATTTTGCCTTGTCCGAACTTCCGTCCGGACATGGAAGTTCGGACAGGCTCTGTTGGGTAAGAATTTTGCACACTCGAACCTGTGTCCGAACTTGGGAAGTCCGGACACATTTTCGGACGCATGGATTTCCGCATTAAGAGATTCTCGACTCACGTCCGAACTTCCGAAGTCCGGACACAAGTTCGGACGTGTGTCTGTTTTCAGTTCAAAGTCACGGCTTGCGTCCGAACTTGGAGATTCGGACACAAGTTCGGACAGGCCACTGTATGGACCAAAATTGTTGTTTTAAGTGGGGAAATGATGTCTAAAAATGGTAATTAACTAGTAAAGATGGTGTGAGGTTAACTAAGACATGTTAGGAGTGTTATAATGGTAATTAAAATGGTGAAGAGTTATAACAGTGTGAAAATAAATAAAAATATGTGAAGTAACAAGTTAACAATGGATTAGTGCGTTAATTAACCGACGTTACTAATGTGTTTAGGATTCTCTCAAGGTGGAAACGAATCGAGGCAAGGACCAAGGTATGGTTTTTGCAGTCTGTTGCCTACCGGTTTACACCGGCTTGTGTGTTGTTTGTTTTTCTGTGTG
This sequence comes from Limonium bicolor, assembly GCA_023374045.1. Classification (NCBI taxonomy): domain Eukaryota; kingdom Viridiplantae; phylum Streptophyta; class Magnoliopsida; order Caryophyllales; family Plumbaginaceae; genus Limonium; species Limonium bicolor. Next base: position 497,466,784 of record CM041776.1, read on the forward strand.
TTTATGACTTTGTAAGATTAAATCATGTAAAGTTTATAGTTGTTAAATATTATTATGTTGTTAAGTATGACTCTCTCTTCCCTTGTGGGTGTCTAACAAGACTTGACCTATTATTGTGAAATGTGTATTGAGTTCAATAATGAACTGCTAACAAGTGCTAACGGGGGAAGTGAGGAGTCCGGTCTGTTCCGGCCACGCGTGTGAGTATGGGAGTCGATGTCATAACCGGTTCGATTCTCTTTGTATGTTATGGTTGTTTTCCAATTTGGTTTCCAACCTTCCCTTTAGCTTAACCAAGGCTATTTTACTGACTCACGTCGGGCCACAGGGGCATACTATGTGTTATTTCGGTGGGCTTGGATCACTATATCCGAGGCACCTTGTGTTAAGTTATCCGTTCAATCTAACAGGACGGTAACGAGTTATGTAACGAGCTTAGCATGAGCATGGCAACATTCTCTAGGCTCTCAATGGGGACTAACTGTGTTGGTTCTCTTCCTAAAAGGAATTGTTCTTGTGTGATGTGTGTGATGTTGTGTACAATACCCATGTTATGATATATATGTATAAGTTGTGTGTTTTAAAATGAATGCCATGTCATCATGACAAATAGTTTGCGCGCATCCCGATAGCTGATGGGCTGCGCGTTAACCATACCAGCCAAGGGTTGCTGACCCCTCGGGGGATCCATATTTCTTTTACTGCGGGATGAGGATCGAAGAAGCAGAGTGGCTTTAGATCCTAGGATGCAGGTTTACTTTTGAATACTTTTGGATGTTGGCCCGGGATGCGCCTGTGCTCCCGTGGCGTTATATATTTGGTTATGAACGGTTTACAGTGATGGTTAACAGTGAAGGATGTATGTAAACACTCGGTATTTTGTTAATGTATATATGGTTATTAGTTCTATGCTCGGGAGTCTGATCATCAGACCGGTACACTTGTATTTGTTCAGCCTTGTTAACCACGTGGGTGGTTGATGGCGTTGTAGCACCATTCGTTTAGTTACTGTTTAGTTGTTTAAATTCCGCTGCGATTTCAAGTAGTGCTATGTGCGTAGTAGGGGTGTTACAAAAAGTGGTATCAGAGCGAAGTATCGCTCTGATGACTAGAATACCGAGCTTAGGGATATACCGAGTTAGGAAACCTAACTACTTACCTAAGTGAACATTATGGAAAGGTTAACCACTAACTAGGTGTGGAGATACCTTATTATCGGGAAGTGTTACAACCGTTGGACCGATAAGTGTGCAAGCATATTGCTAATGAATATTCATGTGAATTCAGATGGCAGGTAGACCGCGAGGTAGAGGCCGCGGAAGCGGTACTGGTGATACGGGTGACCAGGGCGAGAACACTACGGCTCAGGTTATGGCTGAGGCAGTAGCGTAGCCGCCGTAGCCCAAATGGTACCCCAACTAGTAGCTGCGATTCAGCAAGGGCAAACGCCCGGAGTTCAACTACCACCACCGCCACCGCCACGACGAGAGACCAACTGGGTCAAGGCGTTGGCTGATTTGAGGCCACCCTCATTCAGTGGGGAGACCGATCCCCGTAAGCTCGAGGCGTACATCTCCGAAATGGAGACCGCCTTCGAAACCTTAGCAGTACCTGAGCAGGTCAAGGTTCGACTTGCTGCATATTACTTGAAGGGCTCGGCACAAAGCTGGTGGAAGCTAGTACGGGAGGGCAGAGTTGCTGACCCGACTTTTCTGTGGAGGGAGTACATGGAGCTGGACAGTTTGAGGCAAGGGGATAAGATGACGGTAGATGAGTACTACTCAGCCTTCATCGGACTTATCCACCTGCTACCGGATCTGGGTTACTCAGACCGGATCCTTGTGAACCGTTTCTACAACGGACTGAACTATCGCCTACGCTATGGCATGGGGCCTACTGGATATACCACTTTGCAGGTAATGGGACTACAGTGTAATGTGAATAAGTGTGTACAATGTGTTAATGTGTTGTGAATTTATTTGGCGGGGCATAACTGACACCCTAAATATAGGAGTGCTATCATGCCGCTGCAATTGTGGAGATCACCGTCCGTCTGAGGGACGAGAGAGTGCGCTCAAGCGCAAGGCTATGAACGAGGGCCAAGGCACGCAAGGGCAGTGGGGAGGAAAGAAGAAGAAGTCATACCCCCAGTCCCAGAAAGGACAGCAACAGGGTGGCAAGGGCCAGACCCAGACCACCACTGCTGAGGAGCCTCTGCAGCTCACCTATGCGTATGCGGCCAAGCCCCTACGTTCTTACCCACCTAAGGGTAATTATCTAATCCTGTGTGATAAGTTGAAGTGTATGTTGATAAGTTGTGAAACAAGTATTGATTGTGTATTGTTATAGCAGCTAGCACGGGCTCTGGACCGGAGCGCCACTATTACTGCAAGTGGTGCAACGGAGACCACCCCGGCAAGGACTGCAAGGTAATGATGTGCAGTGCCGATACTGTAAGAAGATGGGTCACCGCGATTATGAATGCTGGCAGAACCCAAACAGTAGGAACTACAGGCCCAAGGGGCAATGGAAGGGTAAGACCACTGCGACCACCGATAGCCCGAAGACGGCGAATCAGCCACCCCCAGATCAGAGGTACACAGAGTCCCAGAAGGGAAAGGGGTCGGGGTCCAGCAAGGCCGCCCTGAATGTGGTGGACCGGTCTGAGGCGCCAGGGCCCTCTTCTAGACCAGGTACCGCCTAAAACTGTTGAATGTAATAAGTGTTTGCATACCGCATTCCATGCATGTGTGTTAGTGAGTTTAAGTAAACAACCATGTGAGTAAATAATTCAAGTATAGTGTGAAAGTCACCTAATTAGAGTATTCTAAACTTAAAGGAACCTTCAATATATGTTATCCAATCCCACCCACACCAAACCCTGAAGAAACCACCATCAACATCACCGACTTTCCATTGGAGCAATGTCAGGTTATCCAGCCAGGTATGATACTCTTAAATGGATACCTGACACCGGAAGCACAAGTCCATATCATCAGACGATGCGACGAACTTGGAGCAAAACCAGGAGGTTTCTACACACCCGAGTACCCAAACGGATCAAGGATGCAATTGAAGATGATGTGCATGGGTAAGGACTGGAACCCTTACACCAAGACATATCAAGAAGTGCGAGCTGAAGATGGAGCAACGGTACCAAGTATACCTGAGGAGTTCCTTGCGGTTGTTAACCACGCCGTGGGAATTGCTCAACAAGTTGAAACGGATTCAATTCCAAGTGTGAAAGCAGATCTATGCATTGTGAACTTCTACCAGAAAGGTGGACGGTTAGGTTTACACCAAGACAAGGACGAGTCACCCGAGTCTCTAAGTAAGGGAGTACCCGTGGTGTCTTGGTCCATTGGTGATACCGCAGTGTTTGTGTATGGCGAGCAGAAGCGTGCTGACCTCGCAAAGAAGCTACTGTTGAAATCGGGAGATGTGTTAATCATGGGTGGGCAGTCAAGGATGCTATACCATGGCATCAGAAAGATCAAACTGAATACCGCACCGTCGGCAGTGATCAATGCCACACACATGAAACCCGGACGTTTGAATTTGACCTTTAGACAGTTTTAAGCCTTGTATAATTATGTGATGTGATAAACCAGTGTATGTTAAGGATGTTGTAAGCGTTAATCATGGCGACAATATAAGCCAATGAATGTTGTAAAAAGAGTGTGTTAATGAATAAAGTGGAGTTGTTTGAAGCATAAAAACCATGTTGTTACCCAATACTTATTAGTTTGCCAATGAATTAGGCTGTGCACTCGGAACGGGAGGTATACTGAGTGTCTGCAATGAGGCAGAAGCCGGCAAGAGCGGCACAATCCTCACCGGTACCTTTCCAGTCAATGGCGTGGACGCTTCGATCTTGTTCGACTCTGGAGCCTCACACACATTTATTTCGCTATCTTTTGCGAAGAGGCTGGGGTTAGACGGGGATGAGATGCCAGACTTCCTAGTCACTCTCCCGTCGAAAGAGCGGATCAGGTGTACCCGCTACCACCGAGATGCTGTTGTACAAATCAGAGGTGAAGAGTTTCCGATCGACTTGATAGAGTTCGACGGACTTGGCTTTGATGTGATTGTCGGGATGAACTGGTTGGAGCGGTACAAGGGCAGAATCTTGTGTGCCGAGCATCGACTGCTTCTTCGGAGTCCATCTGGGGTTACTATATCTTACCGCCAGAGGCCCAGGGAGCCTTCGACTCAGATCATCACCGCCATGGCAATGTATCGTGAATTACGACGAGGGAGTGATGTATACCTCTGCTATGTCCAGGACATAGAGAGAGATCCAGAGTTTAGCCCAGATGTGCCGGTAGTGTCGGAGTTTCCTGATGTATTTCCTAAGGAACTGCCGGGCATGCCGCCAGCACGGGAGGTTGAATTTGAGATTGACTTAGTTCCGGGCACCGGACCCATTGCGAAAGCACCTTATCGTATGGCTCCAGCAGAAATGACAGAGCTCAAGGAGCAGCTGAGAGACCTACTCAACAAGGGCTTTATCCGCCCTAGTGTTTCACCATGGGGAGCGCCGGTCCTCTTCGTGAAGAAGAAGGACGGTAGCCTCCGCCTGTGTATTGACTATCGAGAGTTGAATGCTGTTACGGTGAAGAACCGTTACCCTTTACCACGCATCGACGATCTATTTGATCAGCTGAGGGGAGCATCAGTATTCTCCAAGATAGACCTACGATCCGGATACCACCAGATTGCCATCCGTGACAGTGATATCGAAAAGACAGCATTCAGAACTAGGTATGGGCACTATGAGTTCACAGTTATGCCGTTTGGCTTATCAAATGCACCAGCTAAGTTCATGGACTTAATGAACCGCTTGTTCCAAGATCAGTTGGACAAGTCAGTGGTAGTCTTCATCGACGATATACTTGTATACTCGAAATCGAGGGGTGAGCATGAAAGCCACCTGAGAAGTGTGTTACAAACATTGAGGAAAAACCAATTGTATGTGAAATTTTCGAAGTGTGAGTTTTGGTTGAACCAAGTATCATTTCTTGGTCATGTGATTTCTGAGGCCGGGATCGTTGTTGATCCGGCAAAGATAGATGCAGTGCGCACCTGGCCTAGGCCGAAGATAGTTACCGACATCAGGAGCTTCCTCGGTCTGGCAGGTTATTATAGGAGGTTTGTGAAGGACTTCTCCAGTGTCTCGAAGCCGATGACTTCCTTGATGAAAAAGGATGCACCATTCGAGTGGACAGTCGACTGTGAGAGTTCTTTTAAGAGTCTCAAGGATGCTCTGACATCTGCACCGGTTCTGACACTACCAGACGGTCCAGATGGTTTTGAGGTCTATTGCGACGCATCAGGCAGGGGTATGGGTTGTGTGTTGATGCAACACGGGAAGGTCGTAGCTTACGCCTCCCGACAGCTGAAGAAGCATGAAGAGAACTACCCTACCCACGACTTAGAATTGGGGGCCATTGTCTTCGCACTGAAGATATGGCGACATCATTTGTATGGGGTAAGTGTGACAATCTATTCTGACCATAAAAAAAGTTTAAAGTACTTGTTCACTCAGAAGGAGTTGAACATGAGACAAAGAAGGTGGGTTGAATTTCTGAATGACTACGACATTAATTTGCAATACAAAGAGGGTAAGGCAAATGTGGTAGCTGACGCATTGAGTCGCCGAGCACACTCTCTCCATTCGCTAGTCTCTCATACTGGCTTGGTTGAAGAGGTGCGGAGTGCTCAGATGACGGATCAGTACATGATGGAGATTAGACAGAAGCTTATTGATGGCACATTCGAGGGTCAGAAGTACGACTTCAGACTCCACGATGATGACCTGATTAGGCTTAATGGCCGACTGTGTATACCTAGGAGTAGCGCTGAGTTGAAGGAGCGCATATTGAGTGAATCCCATTGTTCTACTACTTCGATTCACCCCGGAGCTTCAAAGATATATAAAGGTATGAAAAGATATTTTTGGTGGACTGGAATGAAAAAGGACGTGAATGACTATGTGTTGAGGTGTCTCACTTGTCAGAAGGTCAAGTTTGAGCACCGACAGCCTGGTGGTATGGTACAGCCAATGCCAGTGCCTGAGTGGAAGTTCCATGACATATCCATGGACTTCGTAGTAGGGCTTCCGCCTGCAAGGGGAGGTCTGAATATGATTTGGGTTGTTGTTTACCGACTGACCAAGGTGGCTCGATTCATACCGATGAAGGACACCTGGAAAGTGGCAAAATTGGCAGAACTCTTCGACAGAGAGATTGTAAGGCACCATGGGGTACCGAAAACGATTGTATCTGACAGAGATACCAGATTCTTATCCAGATATTGGAAGTCTACGCGAGAAGCATTGGGTACCGAACTGAAATTGAGTACAGCGTTTCACCCACAGACCGATGGTCAGAGTGAGCGCATCATTCAGACACTTGAGGACATGCTACGTGCATGTGCACTTGACTTTCAGACCAGCTGGATTGACAAGTTACATCTGATCGAGTTTAGCTACAACAACAGTTACCATGCTTCGATCAAGATGTCTCCCTTCCAGGCCTTGTACGGTAGACCATGCCGCACGCCATTATGCTGGGATGAGTCGAGTGAGACGGTCATTATAGGACCAGAGTATCTTGAACAAGTTCAGGCAGAAGTTCGCCAGATCCGGGCTAACATGAAGGCAGCTCAGGATAGACAAAAGTCGTACGCAGATGTGCGCAGACGTGACCTGGAGTTCGCCGTGGGCGATCAGGTATTTTTGAGAGTATCCCCCATGAAGGGAGTATTTCGTTTTGGCCAGAAAAGCAAGTTGAGCCCAAAATATGTGGGGCCTTATGTTGTGACGGAGCGGATCGGCCCGGTAGCTTATAGACTTGATTTACCCGCCGAGCTGGGCAAGGTACATGATGTATTTCATGTGTCCCAGTTGAAGAAATATATGTCTCATCCGTCTCATGTACTTCAGCCTGAGAGGCTAACTTTAGAGCCGACCATGCGATCAGTGGAGACTCCGGTACGGATTCTGGACACTAAGACTCGAGACACTCGCCATAAGTCTGTGAGACTGGTGAAGGTTCTCTGGTCTAACCAGGACGTTGAGGAGGCCACTTGGGAGCTGGAAGATAAGATGAAGGCGAAGTACCCGTCATTGTTTACTTCTTAGTGTTTGTATGTATAGGGTACGGGGCGTACCCCTATTTAAGGGGGGTAGAGCCGTTTCGGTTATGTGTATGACATGTATTTGGATACATTGTCTGTGTTGTGTTGTTATGTTGTTAATGTTACAGACCGTTGAGTCTGAATGATGTTGTGATGTTTTGTTGTTTGGACCATGTGTCCGATGTGATGTAAAGGTATTGTTAATGTGATATGGAAGTGTTGTGGATATGTGTTCCCATGTTCTAATATTTGGGATATGTGGAAGTATGAACTTTGGGGACAAAGTTCTTTTAAGGGGGGTAGATTGAAATACCCCAAACCTAGTTATGTTGTTTAAACACCTAAATATGGTATATTAAGACTAAAAAGAGTCTTAGAAACATTAGTAAACAAATTTAAACAAAAGAAAACACAAAATGTGCTTTAAGGTCAATAAGAGCCAAAACGTGCTCTAAGCTTGGGATAAGCTTGGTTAAGACCTAATGAACTTACCAAGACCTCATTTATATACTAATGAACATATTAAACCAATTACCAAAGAAAACCAAGCTTGAAGACAAGTTAAAACACAAAATGTGCTTTAAGAAGTCTTAAAGCACATTTTTGAAAAATTGTCTTGTAAATGAGTTTTGAGTGGCTAAATGTCCATCATTACTCTTAAATATATATGTGTACTATATAGTATCACATTTGGATGTCTATATCAATGGGAAATCAAAAATTTCACTTCTATGTGCCTTGTTTTTATGAATAGTGATTTTAATAAGCTATTTTGTAACATATGTTTGTATAAGTAATTAAATTGACAAATAAAGACTATATTACCCCTAAGTACTAATGGGGGGGCAGGTTTTCTTAAGTGTGGTGACTCACCACTCTCTTGTTAATGTATTAAGTAAGTAATGATAAATAAATAAAGTACTTTTTACTTTTACTACAAATATCTTCAAAAGCAAAACTTATCTCATTCTCTCATTTCTTTCTCATTTCACACGGTTCCAAACTCCTTCTTCAACCTCTCTCTTCATTCTCTCACGGTAATACTCACCACCACCATTAAACTCTAGCTTTGACCTCTTGTAAAATCTAGCTCACTTATCCAAATCAAAAACAAACACCACCAATCTCTTCCTCTCATCAAGCTCTTCATTTCTATCTTCTTAAAATTCCAAGACCACCATTTCGGTGCCATGGAGTTCCACCATTGAAGGAGCTTGAGCTTGTATTTTTACATATTATTACTCTCCTTTGCTTCTAGGTAAGGAATCTCAAAGAAAAATCAAGTTTCTTCCATGTTTTTACCTTGACCGAAAATGCACATTAATGGTGCTCTTTGTGTGACTTTGTTCTAGCTTCATTCCAACCTTTCATGGACTAGGTGGAGTCCTCTCTTCATAGATATTCAAACTATCTTCAAAGATCAAGGTAAAACAACTACATTAATGTTTTTTTTTGAAATAATGTAAAACTAGGGTTTACAATGAGTTTAAGCTTGGAGCTTGTATACTCATTTCAATGTTTGTATATTGTTTAGTAGTTGACAAGGAATCAAATACCTTACCGGTTTTATAAGGAAACAAGGAAGAAGTTTGTGTGGAAAAGAGGTAAATGTACTAACTTAATGTGGTTTAATGCCTTAGGAGAAAATGAGTTTATTTTGCTTGTTAAAAGTACTTAAGGAGCCAATGGTGAATGACCTAGTAAATGTTCTCGAGGAGACTAGTAAAAGAACATATGTCTTGTTGTATGTTTTTACAGGTCAAAGGCATATATATTGTGGAAATTCAGTGTTTATGATTTAAGCACTTTAAGGGCCTAAGAGCCATGCATTTTAAGGGCCTAAGTGCCATGCAATTTAAGTTATGCATTATATTTTAATGTAGTGAGATTTGAGTGAAGTTTTGTGTATGAGAGTGTTCTTGGTGTTCTTAGTGTTCTTGGGTGTTTAATGGTGAAAACAAAGTGCTTTGGTGTAACAAAATGCTAGGAGAACCTATGTCGAAATTTAGGAAATGCATAAGGAGTTCAAGATGTTTTAAAGGAATTTTGATGAACTAGGAAGTGTTCTAGAGTGTAATAAGGACTTAGGCATGATCTTGAAGTTTTAGTATGTACCAAAGTCATTTTGGACTTAGGTAAAGATTTAGGCAAACTTTGGTAAATTGAGAAAGTGTAAGCTTGGAAAAGGAATTGTAAGAATGACATAAGGAGTTTTGATTTGTAAGAAAGGATGTTTGGATGATGATGTTTGTGTGGGAGATATGTCTTGGTATAATAGTTAGAATAGGCATGAAACATCACTTAGGAACCTTAGGAGTAGATACTATAAGTGTTGGAGGCTTTGGAGGAATTTGGCTAAGTGTTTAAAGGCTTGGAAATTGAGCATTTTGCCTTGTCCGAACTTCCGTCCGGACATGGAAGTTCGGACAGGCTCTGTTGGGTAAGAATTTTGCACACTCGAACCTGTGTCCGAACTTGGGAAGTCCGGACACATTTTCGGACGCATGGATTTCCGCATTAAGAGATTCTCGACTCACGTCCGAACTTCCGAAGTCCGGACACAAGTTCGGACGTGTGTCTGTTTTCAGTTCAAAGTCACGGCTTGCGTCCGAACTTGGAGATTCGGACACAAGTTCGGACAGGCCACTGTATGGACCAAAATTGTTGTTTTAAGTGGGGAAATGATGTCTAAAAATGGTAATTAACTAGTAAAGATGGTGTGAGGTTAACTAAGACATGTTAGGAGTGTTATAATGGTAATTAAAATGGTGAAGAGTTATAACAAGTGTGAAAATAAAATAAAATAGATATGTGAAGTAACAAGTTAACAATGGATTAGTGCGTTAATTAACCGACGTTACTAATGTGTTTAGGATTCTCTCAAGGTGGAAACGAATCGAGGCAAGGACCAAGGTATGGTTTTCTTGCAGTCTGTTGCCTACCGGTTTACACCGGCTTGTGTGTTGTTTGTTTTTCTGTGTGTTTATGACTTTGTAAGATTAAATCATGTAAAGAGTTTATAGTTGTTAAATATTATTATGTTGTTAAGTATGACTCTCTCTTCCCTTGTGGGTGTCTAACAAGACTTGACCTATTATTGTGAAATGTGTATTGAGTTCAATAATGAACTGCTAACAAGTGCTAACGGGGGAAGTGAGGAGTCCGGTCTGTTCCGGCCACGCGTGTGAGTATGGGAGTCGATGTCATAACCGGTTCGATTCTCTTTGTATGTTATGGTGTTTTCCAATTTGGTTTCCAACCTTCCCTTTAGCTTAACCAAGGCTATTTTACTGACTCACGTCGGGCCACAGGGGCATACTATGTGTTATTTCGGTGGGCTTGGATCACTATATCCGAGGCACCTTGTGTTAAGTTATCCGTTCAATCTAACAGGACGGTAACGAGTTATGTAACGAGCTTAGCATGAGCATGGCAACATTCTCTAGGCTCTCAATGGGGACTAACTGTGTTGGTTCTCTTCCTAAAAGGAATTGTTCTTGTGTGATGTGTGTGATGTTGTGTACATACCCATGTTATATATATATGTATAAGTTGTGTGTTTTAAAATGAATGCCATGTCATCATGACAAATAGTTTGCGCGCATCCCGTAGCTATGGGCTGCGCGTTAACCATACCAGCCCGGGTTGCTGACCCCTCGGGGGATCCATATTTCTTTTACTGCGGGATGAATCGAAGAAGCGAGTGGCTTTAGATCCTAGATGCAGGTTTACTTTTGAATACTTTTGGATGTTGGCCCGGGATGCGTCTGTGCTCCCGTGGCGTTATATATTTGGTTATGAACGGTTTACATCTGGTTAACGAGTGATGTATGTAACACTCGGTATTTTGTTAATGTAATATATGTTATTAGTTCTATGCTCGGGAGTCTGATCATCAGACCGGTACACTTTATTTGTTCACCTGTGTAACCACGTGGTGGTTGATGGCGTTGTAGCACCATTCGTTTAGTTACTTGTTTAGTTGTTTAAATCCGCTGCGATTTCAAGTAGTGCTATGTGCGTAGTAGGGGTGTTACAAAAGTGGTATCAAGAGCGAAGTAGCGCTCTGATACTAGATACCGAGCTTAGGGATATACCGAGTTAGGAACCTAACTACAGTTACCTAAGTGAACATTATGGAAAGGTTAACCCTAACTAGGTGTGGAGATACCTTATTATCGTGAATGTTACAACCGTTGGACCGATAAGTGTGCAAGCATATTGCTAATAATATTCATGTGAATTCAGATGGCAGGTAGACCGCGAGGTAGAGGCCGCGGAAGCGGTACTGGTGATACGGTGACCAGGGCGAGAACACTACGGCTCAGGTTATGGCTGAGGCAGTAGCGGCCGCCGTAGCCCAAATGGTACCCCAACTAGTAGCTGCGATCAGCAAGGCAAACGCCCGGAGTTCAACTACCACCACCGCCACCGCCACGAGAGACCAACTGGTCAAGGCGTTGCTGATTTGAGGCCACCCTCATTCATGTGAGACCGATCCCCGTAAGCTCGAGGCGTACATCTCCGAAATGGAGACCGCCTTCGAAACTTAGCAGTACCTGAGCAGGTCAAGTTCGACTTCTGCTGCATATTACTTGAAGGGCTCGGCACAAAGCTGGGTGGAAGCTAGTACGGGAGGGCAGAGTTGCTGACCCGACTTTTCTGGGAGGGAGTACATGAGCTGGACAGTTTGAGGCAAGGGGATAAGAATGACGGTAGATGAGTACTACTCAGCCTTCATCGGACTATCCACCTGCTACCGGATCTGGGTTACTCAGACCGGATCCTTGTGAACCGTTTCTACAACGGACTGAACTATCGCCTACGCTATGGCATGGGCCTACTGGATATACCACTTTGCAGGTAATGGGACTACAGTGTAATGTGAATAAGTGTACAATGTGTTAATGTGTTGTGAATTTATTTGGCGGGGCATAACTGACACCCTAAATATAGGAGTGCTATCATGCCGCTGCAATTGGGAGATCACCGTCCGTCTGAGGGACGGGATGCGCTCAAGCGCAGGCTATGAACGAGGGCCAAGGCACGCAAGGGCAGTGGGAGGAAAGAAGAAGAATCATACCCCCAGTCCCAGAAAGGACAGCAACAGGGTGGCAAGGGCCAGACCCAGACCACCCACTGCTGAGGAGCCTCTGCAGCTCACCTATGCGTATGCGGCCAAGCCCCTACGTTCTTACCCACCTAAGGGTAATTATCTAATCCTGTGTGATAGTTGAAGTGTATGTGATAAGTTTGAAAAATATTGATTGTGTATTGTTATAGCAGCTAGCACGGGCTCTGGACCGGAGCGCCATTACTGCAAGTGTGCAACGGAGACCCACCCGGCAAGGACTGCAAGGGTAATGATGTGCATGCCGATACTGTAAATGGGTCACCGCGATTATGAATGCTGGCAGAACCCAAACAGTAGGAACTACAGGCCCAAGGGGCAATGGAAGGGTAAGACCACTGCGACCACCGATAGCCCGAAGACGGCGAATCAGCCACCCCCAGATCAGAGTACACAGAGTCCCAGAAGGGAAAGGGGTCGGGGTCCAGCAAGGCCGCCCTGAATGTGGTGGACCGGTCTGAGGCGCCAGGGCCCTCTTCTAGACCAGGTACCGCCTAAAACTGTTGAATGTAATAAGTGTTTGCATACCGCATTCCATGCATGTGTGTTAGTGAGTTTAAGTAAACAACCATGTGAGTAAATAATTCAAGTATAGTGTGAAAGTCCCTAATTAGAGTATTCTAAACTTAAGGAACCTTCAATATATGTTATCCAATCCCACCCACACCAAACCCTGAAGAAACCACCATCAACATCACCGACTTTCCATTGGAGCATGTCAGGTTATCCAGCCAGGTATGATACTCTTAAATGGATACCTGACACCGGAAGCACAAGTCCATATCATCAGACGATGCGACGAACTTGGAGCAAAACCAGGAGGTTTCTACACACCCAGTACCCAAACGGATCAAGGATGCAATTGAAGATGATGTGCATGGGTAAGGACTGGAACCCTTACACCAAGACATTCAAGAAGTGCGAGCTGAAGATGGAGCAACGGTACCAAGTATACCTGAGGAGTTCCTTGCGGTTGTTACCCGCCGTGGGAATTGCTCAACAAGTTGAAACGGATTCAATTCCAAGTGTGAAAGCAGATCTATGCATTGTGAACTTCTACCAGAAAGGTGGACGGTTAGGTTTACACCAAGACAAGGACGAGTCACCCGAGTCTCTAAGTAAGGGAGTACCCGTGGTGTCTTGGTCCATTGGTGATACCGCAGTGTTTGTGTATGGCGAGCAGAAGCGTGCTGACCTCGCAAAGAAGCTACTGTTGAAATCGGGAGATGTTAATCATGGGTGGGCAGTCAAGGATGCTATACCATGGCATCAGAAAGATCAAACTGAATACCGCACCGTCGGCAGTGATCAATGCCACACACATGAAACCCGACGTTTGAATTTGACCTTTAGACAGTTTTAAGCCTTGTATAATTATGTGATGTGATAAACCAGTGTATGTTAAGGATGTTGTAAGCGTTAATCATGGCGACAATATAAGCCAATGAATGTTGTAAAAAGAGTGTGTTAATGAATAAAGTGGAGTTGTTTGAAGCATAAAACCATGTTGTTACCCAATACTTATTAGTTTGCCAATGAATTAGGCTGTGCACTCGGAACGGGAGGTATACTGAGTGTCTGCAATGAGGCAGAAGCCGGCAAAGCGGCACAATCCTCACCGGTACCTTTCCAGTCAATGGCGTGGACGCTTCGATCTTGTTCGACTCTGGAGCCTCACACACATTTATTTCGCTATCTTTTGCGAAGAGGCTGGGGTTAGACGGGGATGAGATGCCAGACTTCCTAGTCACTCTCCCGTCGAAAGAGCGGATCAAGTGTACCCGCTACCACCGGGATGCTGTTGTACGAATCAGAGGTGAAGAGTTTCCGATCGACTTGATAGAGTTCGACGGACTTGGCTTTGATGTGATTGTCGGGATGAACTGGTTGGAGCGGTACAAGGGCAGAATCCTGTGTGCCGAGCATCGACTGCTTCTTCGGAGTCCATCTGGGGTTACTATATCTTACCGCCAGAGGCCCAGGGAGCCTTCGACTCAGATCATCACCGCCATGGCAATGTATCGTGAATTACGACGAGGGAGTGATGTATACCTCTGCTATGTCCAGGACATAGAGAGAGATCCAGAGTTTAGCCCAGATGTGCCGGTAGTGTCGGAGTTTCCTGATGTATTTCCTAAGGAACTGCCGGGCATGCCGCCAGCACGGGAGGTTGAATTTGAGATTGACTTAGTTCCGGGCACCGGACCCATTGCGAAAGCACCTTATCGTATGGCTCCAGCAGAAATGACAGAGCTCAAGGAGCAGCTGAGAGACCTACTCAACAAGGGCTTTATCCGCCCTAGTGTTTCACCATGGGGAGCGCCGGTCCTCTTCGTGAAGAAGAAGGACGGTAGCCTCCGCCTGTGTATTGACTATCGAGAGTTGAATGCTGTTACGGTGAAGAACCGTTACCCTTTACCACGCATCGACGATCTATTTGATCAGCTGAGGGAGCATCAGTATTCTCCAAGATAGACCTACGATCCGGATACCACCAGATTGCCATCCGTGACAGTGATATCGAAAAGACAGCATTCAGAACTAGGTATGGGCACTATGAGTTCACAGTTATGCCGTTTGGCTTATCAAATGCACCAGCTAAGTTCATGGACTTAATGAACCGCTTGTTCCAAGATCAGTTGGACAAGTCAGTGGTAGTCTTCATCGACGATATACTTGTATACTCGAAATCGAGGGGTGAGCATGAAAGCCACCTGAGAAGTGTGTTACAAACATTGAGGAAAAACCAATTGTATGTGAAATTTTCGAAGTGTGAGTTTTGGTTGAACCAAGTATCATTTCTTGGTCATGTGATTTCTGAGGCCGGGATCGTTGTTGATCCGGCAAAGATAGATGCAGTGCGCACCTGGCCTAGGCCGAAGATAGTTACCGACATCAGGAGCTTCCTCGGTCTGGCAGGTTATTATAGGAGGTTTGTGAAGGACTTCTCCAGTGTCTCGAAGCCGATGACTTCCTTGATGAAAAAGGATGCACCATTCGAGTGGACAGTCGACTGTGAGAGTTCTTTTAAGAGTCTCAAGGATGCTCTGACATCTGCACCGGTTCTGACACTACCAGACGGTCCAGATGGTTTTGAGGTCTATTGCGACGCATCAGGCAGGGGTATGGGTTGTGTGTTGATGCAACACGGGAAGGTCGTAGCTTACGCCTCCCGACAGCTGAAGAAGCATGAAGAGAACTACCCTACCCACGACTTAGAATTGGGGGCCATTGTCTTCGCACTGAAGATATGGCGACATCATTTGTATGGGGTAAGTGTGACAATCTATTCTGACCATAAAAGTTTAAAGTACTTGTTCACTCAGAAGGAGTTGAACATGAGACAAAGAAGGTGGGTTGAATTTCTGAATGACTACGACATTAATTTGCAATACAAAGGGGTAAGGCAAATGTGGTAGCTGACGCATTGAGTCGCCGAGCACACTCTCTCCATTCGCTAGTCTCTCATACTGGCTTGGTTGAAGAGGTGCGGAGTGCTCAGATGACGGATCAGTACATGATGGAGATTAGACAGAAGCTTATTGATGGCACATTCGAGGGTCAGAAGTACGACTTCAGACTCCACGATGATGACCTGATTAGGCTTAATGGCCGACTGTGTATACCTAGGAGTAGCGCTGAGTTGAAGGAGCGCATATTGAGTGAATCCCATTGTTCTACTACTTCGATTCACCCCGGAGCTTCAAAGATATATAAAGGTATGAAAGATATTTTTGGGTGGACTGGAATGAAAAAGGACGTGAATGACTATGTGTTGAGGTGTCTCACTTGTCAGAAGGTCAAGTTTGAGCACCGACAGCCTGGTGGTATGGTACAGCCAATGCCAGTGCCTGAGTGGAAGTTCCATGACATATCCATGGACTTCGTAGTAGGGCTTCCGCCTGCAAGGGGAGGTCTGAATATGATTTGGGTTGTTGTTTACCGACTGACCAAGGTGGCTCGATTCATACCGATGAAGGACACCTGGAAAGTGGCAAAATTGGCAGAACTCTTCGACAGAGAGATTGTAAGGCACCATGGGGTACCGAAAACGATTGTATCTGACAAGATACCAGATTCTTATCCAGATATTGGAAGTCTACGCGAGAAGCATTGGGTACCGAACTGAAATTGAGTACAGCGTTTCACCCACAGACGATGGTCAGAGTGAGCGCATCATTCAGACACTTGAGGACATGCTACGTGCATGTGCACTTGACTTTCAGACCAGCTGGATTGACAAGTTACATCTGATCGAGTTTAGCTACAACAACAGTTACCATGCTTCGATCAAGATGTCTCCCTTCCAGGCCTTGTACGGTAGACCATGCCGCACGCCATTATGCTGGGATGAGTCGAGTGAGACGGTCATTATAGGACCAGAGTATCTTGAACAAGTTCAGGCAGAAGTTCGCCAGATCCGGGCTAACATGAAGGCAGCTCAGGATAGACAAAAGTCGTACGCAGATGTGCGCAGACGTGACCTGGAGTTCGCCGTGGGCGATCAGGTATTTTTGAGAGTATCCCCCATGAAGGGAGTATTTCGTTTTGGCCAGAAAAGCAAGTTGAGCCCAAAATATGTGGGGCCTTATGTTGTGACGGAGCGGATCGGCCCGGTAGCTTATAGACTTGATTTACCCGCCGAGCTGGGCAAGGTACATGATGTATTTCATGTGTCCCAGTTGAAGAAATATATGTCTCATCCGTCTCATGTACTTCAGCCTGAGAGGCTAACTTTAGAGCCGACCATGCGATCAGTGGAGACTCCGGTACGGATTCTGGACACTAAGACTCGAGACACTCGCCATAAGTCTGTGAGACTGGTGAAGGTTCTCTGGTCTAACCAGGACGTTGAGGAGGCCACTTGGGAGCTGGAAGATAAGATGAAGGCGAAGTACCCGTCATTGTTTACTTCTTAGTGTTTGTATGTATAGGGTACGGGGCGTACCCCTATTTAAGGGGGGTAGAGCCGTTTCGGTTGTGTATGACATGTATTTGGATACATTGTCTGTGTTGTGTTGTTATGTTGTTAATGTTACAGACCGTTGAGTCTGAATGATGTTGTGATGTTTTGTTGTTTGGACCATGTGTCCTGTGATGTAAAGGTATTGTTAATGTGATATGGAAGTGTTGTGGATATGTGTTCCCATGTTCTAATATTTGGGATATGTGGAAGTATGAACTTTGGGGACAAAGTTCTTTTAAGGGGGTAGATTGAAATACCCCAAACCTAGTTATGTTGTTTAAACACCTAAATATGGTATATTAAGACTAAAAAGAGTCTTAGAAACATTAGTAAACAAATTTAAACAAAAGAAAACACAAAATGTGCTTTAAGGTCAATAAGAGCCAAAACGTGCTCTAAGCTTGGGATAAGCTTGGTTAAGACCTAATGAACTTACCAAGACCTCATTTATATACTAATGAACATATTAAACCAATTACCAAAGAAAACCAAGCTTGAAGACAAGTTAAAACACAAAATGTGCTTTAAGAAGTCTTAAAGCACATTTTTGAAAATTGTCTTGTAAATGAGTTTTGAGTGGCTAAATGTCCATCATTACTCTTAAATATATATGTGTACTATATAGTATCACATTTGGATGTCTATATCAATGGGAAATCAAAAATTTCACTTCTATGTGCCTTGTTTTTATGAATAGTGATTTTAATAAGCTTTTTGTAACATATGTTTGTAAAGTAATTAAATTGACAAATAAAGACTATATTACCCCTAAGTACTAATGGGGGGGCCGGTTTTCTTAAGTGTGGTGACTCACCACTCTCTTGTTAATGTATTAAGTAAGTAATGATAAATAAATAAAGTACTTTTTACTTTTACTACAAATATCTTCAAAAGCAAAACTTATCTCATTCTCTCATTTCTTTCTCATTTCACACGGTTCCAAACTCCTTCTTCAACCTCTCTTCTTCATTCTCTCACGGTAATACTCACCACCACCATTAAACTCTAGCTTTGACCTCTTGTAAAATCTAGCTCACTTATCCAAATCAAAAACAAACACCACCAATCTCTTCCTCTCATCAAGCTCTTCATTTCTATCTTCTTAAAATTCCAAGACCACCATTTCGGTGCCATGGAGTTCCACCATTGAAGGAGCTTGAGCTTGTATTTTTTACATATTATTACTCTCCTTTGCTTCTAGGTAAGGAATCTCAAAGAAAAATCAAGTTTCTTCCATGTTTTTACCTTGACCGAAAATGCACATTAATGGTGCTCTTTGTGTGACTTTGTTCTAGCTTCATTCCAACCTTTCATGGACTAGGTGGAGTCCTCTCTTCATAGATATTCAAACTATCTTCAAAGATCAAGGTAAAACAACTACATTAATGTTTTTTTTTGAAATAATGTAAAACTAGGGTTTACAATGAGTTTAAGCTTGGAGCTTGTATACTCATTTCAATGTTTGTATATTGTTTAGTAGTTGACAAGGAATCAAATACCTTACCGGTTTTATAAGGAAACAAGGAAGAAGTTTGTGTGGAAAGAGGTAAATGTACTAACTTAATGTGGTTTAATGCCTTAGGAGAAAATGAGTTTATTTTGCTTGTTAAAAGTACTTAAGGAGCCAATGGTGAATGACCTAGTAAATGTTCTCGAGGAGACTAGTAAAAGAACATATGTCTTGTTGTATGTTTTTACAGGTCAAAGGCATATATATTGTGGAAATTCAGTGTTTATGATTTAAGCACTTTAAGGGCCTAAGAGCCATGCATTTTAAGGGCCTAAGTGCCATGCAATTTAAGTTATGCATTATATTTTAATGTAGTGAGATTTGAGTGAAGTTTTGTGTATGAGAGTGTTCTTGGTGTTCTTAGTGTTCTTGGGTGTTTAATGGTGAAAACAAAGTGCTTTGGTGTAACAAAATGCTAGGAGAACCTATGTCGAAATTTAGGAAATGCATAAGGAGTTCAAGATGTTTTAAAGGAATTTTGATGAACTAGGAAGTGTTCTAGAGTGTAATAAGGACTTAGGCATGATCTTGAAGTTTTAGTATGTACCAAAGTCATTTTGGACTTAGGTAAAGATTTAGGCAAACTTTGGTAAATTGAGGAGAAAGTGTAAGCTTGGAAAAGGAATTGTAAGAATGACATAAGGAGTTTTGATTTGTAAGAAAGGATGTTGGATGATGATGTTTGTGTGGGAGATATGTCTTGGTATAATAGTTAGAATAGGCATGAACATCACTTAGGAACCTTAGGAGTAGATACTATAAGTGTTGGAGGCTTTGGAGGAATTTGGCTAAGTGTTTAAAGGCTTGGAAATTGAGCATTTTGCCTTGTCCGAACTTCCGTCCGGACATGGAAGTTCGGACAGGCTCTGTTGGGTAAGAATTTTGCACACTCGAACCTGTGTCCGAACTTGGGAAGTCCGGACACATGTTCGGACGCATGGATTTCCGCATTAAGAGATTCTCGACTCACGTCCGAACTTCCGAAGTCCGGACACAAGTTCGGACGTGTGTCTGTTTTCAGTTCAAAGTCACGGCTTGCGTCCGAACTTGGAGATTCGGACACAAGTTCGGACAGCCACTGTTGGACCAAAATTGTTGTTTTAAGTGGGGAAATGATGTCTAAAAAGGTAATTAACTAGTAAAGATGGTGTGAGGTTAACTAAGACATGTTAGGACTGTTATAATGGTATTAAAATGGTGAAGAGTTATAACAAGTGTGAAAAAAATAAAATAGATTGTGAAGTAACAAGTTAACAATGGATTAGTGCGTTAATTAACCGACGTTTACTAATGTGTTTAGGATTCTCTCAAGGTGGAAACGAATCGAGGCAAGGACCAAGGTATGGTTTTCTTGCAGTCTGTTGCCTACCGGTTTACACCGGCTTTGTGTTGTTTGTTTTTCTGTGTGTTTAATGACTTTGTAAGATTAAATCATGTAAAGAGTTTACAGTTGTTAAATATTATTATGTTGTTAAGTATGACTCTCTCTTCCCTGTGGGTGTCTAACAAGACTTGACCTATTATTGTGAAATGTGTATTGAGTTCAATAATGAACTGCTAACAAGTGCTAACGGGGAAGTGAGGAGTCCGGTCTGTTCCGGCCACGCGTGTGAGTATGGGAGTCGATGTCATAACCGGTTCGATTCTCTTTGTATGTTATGGTTTTTCCAATTTGGTTTCCAACCTTCCCTTTAGCTTAACCAAGGCTATTTTACTGACTCACGTCGGGCCACAGGGGCATACTATGTGTTATTTCGGTGGGCTTGGATCACTATATCCGAGGCACCTTGTTGTTAAGTTATCCGTTCAATCTAACAGGACGGTAACGAGTTATGTAACGAGCTTAGCATGAGCATGGCAACATTCTCTAGGCTCTCAATGGGGACTAACTGTGTTGGTTCTCTTCCTAAAAGGAATTGTTCTTGTGTGATGTTGTGTACAATACCCATGTTATGATATATATGTATAAGTTGTGTGTTTTAAAATGAATGCCATGTCATCATGACAATATTTGCGCGCATCCCGGTAGCCGATGGGCTGCGCATTAACATACCAGCCAAGGGTTGCTGACCCCCTCGGGGGATCCATATTTCTTTTACTGTGGGATGAGGATCGAAGAAGCGGAGTGGCTTTAGATCCTAGGATGCAGGTTTACTTTTGAATACTTTTGGATGTTGGCCCGGGATGCGCCTGTGCTCCCGTGGCGATATATATTTGGTTATGAACGGTTTACAGTGATGGTTAACAGTGAAGGATGTATGTAAATACTCGGTATTTTATTAATGTATATATATGGTTATTAGTTCTATGCTCGGGAGTCTGATCATCAGACCGGTACACTTGTATTTATTCAGCCTTGTTAACCACGTGGGTGGTTGACGGCGTTGTAGCACCATTCGTTTAGTTACTGTTTAGTTGTTTAAATTCCGCTGCGATTTCAAGTAGTGCTATGTGCGTAGTAGGGGTGTTACATTCTCCCTTTGATTTTTATGAGTTTATACACTCATAATCTTCATATTTACATGTTCATTCAGTTGGTTAGCCTATTGAAACAAGTGAGGCCGAGATCTAGAGGAAATACCCTTCTTTAAGGCATTTTTCCAAGGTAAAACCTAATACCAAGGCAGCTTGTTGTTGTCTAGCTATTTCCTATGTCTATATGGTGGATCTAACACCTTGTGGTGTGTTTAATTCAGGCCGAATCCATCTTGAAGTTCCCTTGCATTTTTAAGGAGATTTTTGCCTTAAATCTTACATTAATCATTCCTTATGGTTAAGCTCAAGCTTGGAGTATAACCATATCTTATTTTGGTGTATTAACATGTCTAAATGATGTGGTGAATTTTCCTTAAGTGGCCGAGTTCATACAAGGAGAAAACAAGGTATAAACAACCTTAAAACTTATGATTTTATAATTTCTAAGCACATATATTAATATTGCCGAGAGGGAACTTAATAATATGGGTTATATTAACCTAGAAATGGAAAAAAATGACTAAGATAAATTAAGCTAGTCATTTAAGAGATTTAATTAACATAATGGTCAAATTATGACATTATGTGGAAAAAAAATTAATCTATGGTGAGGCTGTGAATGTATACTAATTTTGAGACATTTAAAGTGTAATTATGGTAAAATACGGCCATGTCATTAGGCCATGTCATTAGGCCATTTTAATTTAAGTTTATAAGCTTATTTAGTTAGATTTATGCTTATATAATTAAGTTTGGGGCCAAACCGTAATTATTGGTAAAATACAAAGTCGTGGGCTTAACTTAGAGGAATTTAGGGTTTTTAAATGAATTAATAAAAATTATAACATTTTATAAAGTTTTGGGTCAAAATTGTAAAAATAGAAAAGTATAGGTGAAGTTTTGTAATTACCGAAAGGTTTGGGTCCAATTTGGTATTAGAAGTCAAAGTTGACTATATAGGAAACTTTGACCAAGTTTGGAGAATTTTAGAAATTAAAATACTACCTTATATTAAGATAAGTATTAAATTGTAAAAGATTTATAAGAGATGGGGCTATATTGAGATTTCCGAAAACTTGGGGTGCTAAATGGAGTTTAGTACAAACTTTGGGTTATTGGGAATTTTTAGAAGTTGATTTGGTTAAATTTGGAGTTTATATGAATTATAAGTATAATATAAGGTATTTCATATTATTGTTACAAATGGGTAACATATGTGGTAAACCGAGATTTAGAGAAAGTATAAGGTTAGTAATGATGTTTATAACCTTTTGTATAGTTTGGTAATTTTTGGAGTTATATAGGTTTTATCAAGATATATGTATAATATATAATTTTGATGATAGAAAACTATATGTTATAAAGAGGGGAATTTGGTGAATATAGAAAGTTAAGTGGTGGAAAATAATTAGAATAACCTAGGGGGTCTGTTCGGTTATTTAAAAAAATATATAACCATAGGTTATAATTATATTAAGGCTTAAGGATTATAATATAAGGTATATGTTATAGGTGTAACAATGAAATATAATTGAGGTTGATTTTGATTTATAGAAGTTTAGTGGTTTATAGTGGAAGCCGGAAATATAAGGGGCTGTTTGGTATTTTAAAACAATTTACAACTATATGTTATAATTGTTTTAATGACATAAATGTCATAATATATGTTATATAACTATAATGTAACATTATATTAATTATGTGGTGGATTTTGTAAATATTTGAGAACATAGGTGCTGTTCGGAAATATTAACATTTTTAAATGAAATTTATAATATGGTTTCTAATGTTATAAGAGTTATAACAATTATAATATAAGGGGTATTCATTAAAAAGAATGAATATATATTATAAGACTTACCATATAATAAATAGTTCCATAATACATGTATAAAAAATGAATATATGTTATGATGTGGAAAATATAATATGGTCTAATAACCATGTATTTTCATGATTAAAGTTATATAAGAAAAAGGGAAAACAATTACAAACATTGGATATGGAATTCTAATGTTAAGAGTGTACATGTGATAATAAGGATTCATATAATTGAAAGTATTGTTTACACATGAGTTATACCACACTTAAAAAAAACACAAACCTTAGAAAAAAATAATAAATACTAAGGTGAGATGAATAGTACATGACAAAGAATCATGCGTACAATATAGAAACAAACTATACGACGTCCAAGGGTATGTTAAGTTACATGCGATAACAAGTTCAACAATAAGTATATTAATATACAAGACAAGACTACGCATGTAATATAACACCTTTCTAATCCCGAGTTAAGCCGAAAACCCGACAAGCGTTGACAGTTAATAACGGGGGATTAACCGGGAGGTGTTAGTGACGGTACGGGGTACCGTAGAGTATGTTGTTATACGGGATGCTAATCAGTAGCATTATGTATTGTTTAGACTGTTAGAGACGACACACGGAGCATAGGAACTTGCTGATTGATACTCCACCGTAATACTTCCAGGGTGAACGGTATGTTATTTATGTGGCTTAATTGTCTCTGAGGACTTCCTCAGTTCAGACATTGTGTGAAAATCTGTGATAAGATTGAATGTCTGCTTGTGTGAATTAATATGCTTGAGTTGCGTATTAATGCTGCTTTATTATTATTACTGTTGTGCGATAACAGTATTGTTCGTATATATGAACATATTATAAAACGAACTAGCGGCAATGATGCTATCTTATATGTGTAATATAAGGAACGTAAGTAAAACGTTGTAGCATTAGGATAATAAGATATATAAATATCTGAGACTTATATACGGAGCATTGGCCTCTTTAACGCCGCTCTCGTATCTAGCACTGGATCCCGAGTCGACATACTCAGGAATTGGACTACGACCTTAGTCTACTGTGTTAGAAAAAAAAATAGTAAAGCGATGCGATGGTATAGATAAGTTTATCAAGGGGATGTGGCTCTTGCTGTGAACTGTGATCCATTAACGATACTAGGATACCGTGTGGTAACCGTACGTACCTGGATAAATTTCCAACGAACTACAGATTGTTCGTAGGACGGAGACTCTACCGCTGGAGTGGCTATTGCCGTGGGTGACCCGCCATAAGAGATGGGTAACTTAGAGACACGTCGTTCTAACGAGACGTTGTCATTAGACATGACTGAACAATTACGAACGACTATGCTAACTCGTACATTAGGCGAACATTATTTGGGCTTGCATGCCAAGGACGAGAGTTTATACTCGTCTATAATTCTCGTTGTTTCGCCTTGTTGTTCATTGGTTGTGCTTCATGGTTATGTGTGGTATGTTGGTGGATTTGTTTGAACGAGCCATTGTGCTCATATTGTGTGTTGTGAACTGGTGGTGTCGAGTCGCAGAACTCATGTGTGGATTATGGTGGATTGTTGGGTCGGGTGAGTCGCCGAACTCAATTATGAACTATTAAGTGTTTGTTGGAATGGAGTCTCTGTACTCATATAAGCGTTGTAACGCTTTATGTGGTTTATTACGATGCGATGTGTGAAGCCGGGGGCTTGTTTGTTATTTGAGTTTACTGCATATATATATATATATATATTGTTGCTTTACAGTTTTATATTAAACTACTTGCATGAAAATGAACTGCATGCTCTCGACCAATTAACTGAGGGTCTGAGGGGACATGACGGTCATGTAGTAGCATACTCAGCAGGGGCTGATTCCATACCACCAACAACCATTTTTGCAGGTATGCAGCTTCCGGTGTCGGCAAAGAGAGGGACGCGCTAGGTAGTTTAATTACAGTTGTTTAAAATACGCACTGTTGCATTTTGATACGACTTAAAAACGTGTATAGGATTGGGATACTTAGAATGCTCACTGTGAATGTATTTTATATTGGTTTGGGAAGGATAGATCTATCTCTTGTTGTCACTGCGAGAAATTGTTTCGTATTTAAGAGTATATCAGGAAGCACGTTATTACTCGTATGGGCGAGTAAGAACGGTGACACCAGTATTTCAATTGTTGAGATTACCGCTGCGATTATATTGTTAAGTAAGATGATTAGGAGCCGATTAGAGTAGGGGTGTTACATGTCTTCTCTATGTCTCCTTCAGCTATCCGTATCTGGTGGTATCTTGATCTAAGATCAATCTTCGAGAAAACTGTAGCGCCTCTTAGTTGATCGAACAGATCGTCAATCCGTGGTAAAGGGTATTTGTTCTTCACCGTGACTGCATTAAGCTCGCTGTAGTCGATGCATAGTCGCATGCTACCATCCTTCTTCTTCACAAATAAGACTGGTGCTCCCCATGGTGATGCACTTGGTCTGATGAAACCTTTGTCAAGCAGATCTTCTAACTGAATCTTCAGCTCTTTCATCTCTGCTGGTGCCATTCTGTAGGGTGCTTTAGCAATAGGCCCCGTGCCTGGTAATAAGTTGATGGAGAACTCCACATCTCGCTTAGGTGGCATCCCTGGTAAATCTTCAGGAAATAGATCAGAAAAATTTGACACGACTGGTATGTCTGACTGTGTCTTCTCTTCCTGCCTCACGTCCTGGACATAGCACAAATAGACTGGCTGTCCCTTCTTCACTTTCTTCATCAAAGATATAGCAGATACTAGCTTGAAAGTCGGCTCTCTTGGAGTACTGTGATATGAAACTGTCTTGCCCTTCGGGCTCTTCAGTAGCAATCTATGCTCTGCGCAATGTAGTCGTCCCTTGTACTTCTGAAGCCAATCCATGCCCATGATGATGTCAAAACCTAAATTATTCAGCTCAACCAAGTCCGCGTGAAACTCTTCATCCATGATATTAATCTGAACTCCCTTGTGCAGTTTCGTGCACCTCACTCTCTCCTTCGTCGGTAGTGTGACTAGGAAATCTGAGAGAGGCTCAGGGGTTGTCTCTAACTTCCTTACTAATGTAGAGGATATAAAGGAATGAGACGCTCCCGAATTGAACAGTATCGATGCACTCACGCCGTTTACTGTGAAGGTTCCCATGATGACATTCCCCTTATCCTTGGCCTCGGTCTTGTCCAACACATTCAGCACTGCTCCTCCATTAGACTCGTGGCCTGGGGTTAACAATTCGCAAGATAGTGAGGTTGGGGTGTATGTCTCAAAGGAATTAAAATGCCATTCATTAATCCAATGATTCTTACATACAAGCTCTACAATTACATCAATATTGCCTAAACGTCAAGTTTAACCGTCCGGGTTTCAGATGGGTAGTATTTTCCAATGTTGATGGGGTTGTATTCAACTTAATGCTCTTAATCCCATGGTACACTAATCTAGATTCTCCACCAAATATCAATACGTCTCCTGACTTCAAAATAATCTTGTTCGCCTTGTCCATCCTCTTCTGATCACCGTATAAAAACTCAGCTTCATCTCCAATAGAGAATGATACAACTGGTGTCCCTTTGGTAATTGACTCAGATGTCTCATCTCGGTCCTGGTGTAATCCAAGTTTTCCCCCTTTCTCATAGAAGTTCGCAATACAAATGTCGGCTTTCATGTCTGCAATGGGGTTGGTTTCTAATTGTTGTGCAATCTTGACCGCTTCTGTCACCAAAGTTTGAAAAATATCGGGTATCCTAGGAACTCGTGTTCCATCTATCTTTCTTACCTCTTGATACAACCTAGTTTGTGGATCCCAATCCTTACCCAAACACATCATATACAATATAAGTTTTGATCCACTACCATACCCTGGAATATAAAATCCTCCAAGACCTATTCCCAAAGTTCTACATTCATTTACAATGGCTATTTGTTCATCTATGGTTAAGTATTGCTTGAGTAGGATCATGCCGGGTCGAAGTACTTGGCATTCTTTCTCTGGATATTCCCGACCTTCGCTCATAGGCTCAGGTGATCTCGGTCTCATAGGTATGAGGTAACAAATGTCGAAGTACCCTATTAGGTGAGAGGTTTCCTAAGTTAGGTCTCTCTAAATTTTAATTCACACTAAACATATACAAGTCTCATCGACTGATAACTATAAACACACATTCATGCATCATGCTTTTGGTTTAGGTTCTAGGCTTATCGGTTTCACGCTGAGCGCTAGCCTCAGCGCCTGAAGTTCCCACTGAGTACAGGGTGTTTCTGCCTGGAACAATCTCCTTTCCCTTCTGACTCCCGGATGAGGATGGCTGTCCTCCCGGTCCTCTAGTATAGGTGTTGTTCTGCGGCGCCTGACCTCCTCTTGGTCCGCCCGCCTCTGTAGCCGGTGTCCTCTGTGAACCTCTAGATCCCTTGTATGCTCGGCTCCCTGGGTTGGAAAAACATTCATACTCTCTATGGCCTTCCTTTTTGCAATAGCGGCACTCCACCTTCTTGCCTGAACAATCTACGTCGGGGTGATCATTTCCACAGCGCTTACAGTAGTAGTGGCGCTGGGTTGGCTTATTGCCCTTAGGTGGTGCCGATCTAAGTGGCTGGGCATCAATAGCGGGGCCGGTCAGACGAGGGACCCGCTCCTTCGTCTTCTGACCATGGAAGTCCTTCCGCCCCTTCTTCTTATCAAAGAATTTCTTCCCCTTCTTGTAGTAACCGCCTGAGGTTGCTCCCCCATCTTCTCCCTCAGTATTCTTTCTTTTCTTTCCTTGGGCCTCTTCCCTGGATTGAAGCATTAGTTCGGTTGCTGATGCGGCATCATAGCACTCTTGGATAGTAGTAAAACGTATTGCTCCCATGGCGCCCTAGATGCGAAATTGCAAACCTCCTCTAAATTTCTGAATCTTCACGGTATCGGAGTAGTCGACCCCTGGTATGTAATCAAGCAGACTGATGAACCGTGCGTAGTACTGGTCAACCGTCTGATTCCCCTGGATCAGGGTCTTAAATTCTTGCCTCTTCCTCTGCTTCAAGTGTTCGGGGTAGTATTTCTCCCGCAACACTTCCACAAACGCTGTCCATCCAAAGTCTGGTGTAGCCCTGTGGTGGCCCTCGACAGACCGCCACCAAATGTCAGCTACGTCCTTCAGGTTGTACGCGGCGATGTCGACCTTCTGGTCTTCTGGAACTCTGACAGCCTTGAATGCCTTCTGGTGCTCTACTATGAATTTCTCCAGTGCGGCGGGGTCTGGTTCCCCTGAGTAAGTCGGTACTCTAGCGTCTGCAACGCTCTTCAACCAGTTGGTTTCTCTGGGCTGCGGCGGGTGGGGTATGACTCCCGCAAACTGAGCTCCTAGCTACTATGCGAAGGCTTCCATGGCCTCTGCTAGGCCTGGTATCGCCGGGACATCTGCCGGTGTCTCGCCACCGCGTCCACTGCTGCCTCCACGTGGTCTTCCTCTTGTCGACATCTATAAGATAGTATACTATTATTTCTACTCGGTTGCTACACCGTTTTTACATTCACAATCATAAATATGTAAGAAAGTTAACTAAAAGATATCCCTAGAATTTTCTTTCTAGGTCACGAATCCTCACAGACGTTCCCGTACCCCAAAATTCCTATGCTCACTGTTCTTGACTCAGTATCTCTTCATCAGAGCGTAACTACGCTCTGATATCACTTTTTGTAACACCCCTACTCCTAAACCTGTAATAACGTCGCAAGTCGTAGCATAATAAATATAGTTCGCAGCGGAAAATAAAACTATCTAATGTTGGTGTTACACGCCGTTACTCACCCATGTGAGTAACAAGGCATCCTTACTCCATCCATCAACTTCAACTCCTCACCGCTGTGATGAACAGATACTGAGCACTCTTAATAGTACAAACCAAATCCAAACCAAAAGAGCGACTAACTGAATACAACAATCTCCTTAATACAATGCATAATAAAACTTAAAGTGTTTATTGAAACACATCAGCTACCTTGTTCCCCGCACTCCGGCTTGTGTCTTCAATCAATAACCTGAAATGTTTTGCCCATTGAAGGGCTCAGCAAACGATATGCTGGTATGCTAAATGTAGTCCTAAGTCATCTAGATTCCTTAAGTCGTTTAGCCATCTTGATATTAGATTCTTTACATGATATACCGGTTTACAATAATAACAGTAATAACTGTAAATGTTAAACAAACACATAACAGTTCACCTGCAAATCTCATCACATAATAGTAAACAACAACCAATATTCAACCACCAATAATCCATAACAGTAATCAACAAGATACACGTATTAATTAACTTTACTTGTTAGTTGGCCACCTGGCCCTTATCCTTTAAACCAATCACTTAACCTTTTCCAATTAAATTCCACCTCAGGCGTCATGTTAGGACAACCCTTAATAACTTATAAATGGACAGTAGTCCCCTGGGTTCCATAGGAACCGTTACCAGCTGACCTTATGGCCCTGGATAATATAATGCCTTGAAAGGCGACCGATCCGGTCAAAACTGTGCACCAACGGTAGTGCCCTTCGCCATCGTCGAATGTGGACAATGGATTCCCTTGAGTGACTCCCCATAGAAGTCCCTCGTAGTGATCACGATGCGCAACCAGAAAGTCGAAACAGTTTGGATTCCTCTCTTTATAAGTTAGCCCTTTAGTTAGTGATACAATATCCAATCCTTGAGTTAAGACTATAACAGTTGACCATCAGTTAGGTTCAATAATACCTAAAGGTCAGTTAGTCTTGTTCCAGTTTAGATGTATAAACTTCCAGTCATAAGACGTTCGCGTAAAAATAAAACGCAATGGTGTTGAGCAATATAGTATACAAGATAATATACATAAATCACAGATATCGCTCTTAACAATTAAACACACACGTCTGGACCTTAGGAAAATCCTTAGGACATTCAGATCACACAATTAACATACCGTTCACCGTGGAACTTGCTAGCTTGACAGTTCACGCTTTAACAGTTTCTCCCCGTACGTTGTTATACTTACATGCAATACCGGGTAACGTTAATACCACTATTCACTAAGTATTACAGTATTGTCTCTACAGAACTAATACTCGTAGTATACTAACCCCGTATGTTCTTTATTTATCCCTGTTATTTAACAGTGGTTCGAGGTAGTTTAATAGTTCATTATTTTATGTAATAACTACATGTGATAATGAATTTCCATTTTATGGTATATCTTTATTTCATTAATCATATATCTATAATTATTTTCACTTAGTCCATATATTAATATCATTTGGTTATTTTTATTATAACCACAGTTATTTATAAATTTTACATTATACTCCATGACATACCATAATACATTATATTACCTTAGTTTTAATTCCTTTCTTTATTAAATTACAAAATCAACCTTATAATTTTGGTAATTATAAATTGAACACATAACTTTTATAAATTACCAAATGACCACATATATTTTCGGTCTTTACAAATTTAACATACTAACTTTTATAATTTACAAGTTAATCTTATAATTCTCGGTTTTATCCTATAGTTTCCTATATTTACATTTTAACCCCAAAACTTTATACAAGTTACATATTAACTCATAAACTATAGTTTTAATATTTAATTATCTTAAATAACCGAAATGACCCATATACTTTTATAAATTACATTTCCGCCCCATGTCCAATTCGGTTTTACATATTAATTATATATTCACCCCAAAACTTTTATAAACTTAATATTTTATATCATAAATCATTTTAACCCAAAGTTTTTGGTCAACACTTTGACCAAGACTTAATTTCATGATTAATACTTTAATATACCCATAAATTCATATGTACTCTCGGTTTTACTCCTAAACATTCCAATAATTACAAAATAGCCCCAAAACTTTATAAATTGTTATTTTAACACTTATACACTTATTTAAATTCACTAAAATTCATAATATTAATTCATACCTTATATTATATCATAACTATACCAAACAACTCCTTAAACTCTCGGCAATTATTATTAGTGCACCAAACTTTTCAAATTTTCATTTTAGCCACATAAATTAGTAAACTAGCCATTTAAATACTTATAGCTATTTTTAATGTTCCCAAAATTTATGATATAAGCTAATATACTTATATACTTCAAAACTCACCAAATAAGACATTTTATTCTTGGCTGTAACATATATGTATCCTAATTAATTTTTGTGACACAAACTTATACCTTAAGGTAATAATCTTACCTTATATGTTATAAATTATTTTCTTGACATTATAGCCCATAGTATTTCGGCCTTAATATTACTAAGGCTTATACATATTTTTTATACCAAAGTTTGAAGCTTAAATCAAACTTAAACTTAATAAACCTTGATTATAGAAACTTACTCCTTAAATCAAGATAATTCTTGTACTTGATTTCTCCTTGAATTCCAAGCTCCTCCAATGGTATTTTGTTGAAGAACTTTCGGCCTCCATATGTAGATTTAGGAGATCCATGTGTTAGACTTCTAACAAGGATTTATAAATAAGATTTGGAGTAGTTTTACAAGAGTTTACCTTAGGTATTTAACAAGGTATTTTCGGTACACCTTGGAATGGTTGGAGATCCAAATTTCCTTCATGAAATGATGAAGAGAATATAGATTTAGAAGCTATAAATTTTTGGTAATAGCTTAGGTATTTACTTAGGATTTTCAAACATGAAAATATACCTTAACTTGATCTTGTTGTTTCTTGTGTTGTTGTTGAATCTAGGAACCTCCTTGGAGCACTAAAGCTTGGCGATTTCTTGTATGGTTCTTAGGATGATTCTTGCTTCAAGACTTAGTAGATTTAGCTAGGAAAATTTACATAAAATGGTGTTAGAACTTAAAACACCATTACTGAACCTTTGAAGCTCTAAGGAATAAACTAGCAAATGAAGAAAGAAAAGAGAGGGAAGTGAGACTTACACAATCGGCTGAGTGAATGGCAAAGGAAAGAATGACCAAGCTCACGTAGGAAATAAGGGCTAGGAAAGGAAGGAATTTCTTTGACACAATAATTGTCCAGCTTTTCCTTAGTTTATTGTTTGGTGTTTGGCTCCATAAAACCTCTTAATTGACTAGGCTTTCGGCAATGACAAGGGCAGAGAGTGACTTTGGTTGTCAATTGACACAAGAGGACAAGAGCTAAGGTAGGTAAGTATTTCTTTTGATTTTCTAAGACAATTATCAATATTAACTTGTCTTGTTCTCTTGAAATTTTCGGCAACTATAGTAGCATATAGGCATTTGTTTTTTGACAATAGAAGACATGAGAACATTCCTAGGTTGGTAGATTTTTTATTTGACTATTTATAAAGCAATCAACCTTGCTTTTCTAGCTCATTTTCGACAGCCATGTGCTGTAGCATATCATTTGATTTTTGTTTGTGTTAGACAAGAGAACATGCTAATTAGGTGGTGTCTTCTTTTGACTAGATAAACAGCAATCCAACTCCCCTCCTTCCTGGTCATAATCGGCAGTATAGGCTAGAGAATGGGATGATTTTGTTGTTTACTTACAACCTTTACATATTATAATTCTAGATCTAACTTTTGTGTATTTAATTTCATTGCTTTTCAAAAGCTAATCTCTTCTTGTTTTCTTGCAGGTCTTTCGGTAATGGGAGGGCTTATTTGACTGATTTTCTTTTGAGATTATATCACATGGCATGTGGGAAGGTGAGTCACCATTCCATAAGACAATTTCTAAGCAAATTCCTAGTCAAAAACACTAGAAAAATCGGCCACTTCTATGCCTACATGGAACTGATTTTTAATTTGGTCTTTGTCACATTATATTTTATTAAGACCATATTTTAACATGTTATAAGTCACAACATTTAATTGGTACATTTATACCAAGGTAAAAGATGAAAGTTTCTAAGGAAAAATGCTGATTTTATAGTACTTTTTGATCTTAAAATCGACCCTACTTGTGCTATGAGTTTAGCACTGGCATTAATTTATTTAGATGTTCAATTCCTCCCCATTTAAGATTATCAACTCGTGGCTCCTCAAAAACTTCAAGGCAATAGCGTAGAACGCGTTTTTTTGACACCCGAAGGTGTGTTTTTGTGCTTTAAGGATATTCTGGAATATAGGTAGTCACTACCATTTCCAAGTGTTTATAAACATTTTTTATGGTCAATAATAATATACTAAGGTGTTACATTGAGTTATATGGGGTTATATCAACTCATAACTCAATTTCCGGGCTACCGGGACACTCCCGGGGCAAAATAGGAGCGTTAAGAAATTTCCCGAGGATTCTGTTGAATTTTGAAAAAGTAGCTCAAGTTTCTCTTTATAATGATGAATAATGATGTTAGGAACTCTAAGAATTAATTATATAGGACTTTGTGCCACCTCGGCACTTCTCCAGGGCATTCCCGGGGGTTTATGGGACCCTCATCGGGAACCTCCAAGCGCTTTGCGCTTAATTGAAAATCTACCGTGAGGACTTCATCTTAAATGTTTAATAAGGTGTTATGGTGCATTTGGAATGAAGTGTAATTCTTTACTTCATCCTATAAAGTATTTCCGGGACTTTCGGGCCCTTAAGGAGACTCCTGAGCATTTTGTATTTTTACTCAGTTTTAGATGAGGTCCTGTATTCTAAATGTCATATAATGATCCTTGGTTAACTTCATATGAGGTTTATAGCTTATATAACTTTGGTTAGCTTAAGGTCCGGCTTAACGCATGTTTTTGACCTTAAGGAGTTTAGGTTCGTTTTTAACGCCTAAGTGTTTATATACTTTCTTAGGGTT
The DNA here is from genome assembly GCA_023374045.1 of Limonium bicolor. Classification (NCBI taxonomy): domain Eukaryota; kingdom Viridiplantae; phylum Streptophyta; class Magnoliopsida; order Caryophyllales; family Plumbaginaceae; genus Limonium; species Limonium bicolor. The sequence continues at coordinate 497,500,623 of CM041776.1, forward strand.
TAATAATCCCCTAAATAATACTTATTTATCCTTATTTAATTATTTAAAGGTTAGGGGTATTTCAAATGCTCCTGTATTATAATGTCCCGTAAGGACAAGTGTAAATAAGTCTAACCTGAAGCATGGCATACTATGTGGTTCCAGTGACAAAGCCCTTAAAAGGAGCATAGAATAAAATGGTCATACTGAAAAGGGTATAGCTCTAGATGAGCCGTTAGACATGACAAATTACCGGTATATAAGGTAATCAGGTACCTGACGATAATAGAGATCTCGATATATTATGTCATGTAAATAATATAATGGAACCGATATGAAATCAACGTTGATTATATTTATGTATATGGATGCAAATGTATGTAGCGCTACATGTCACAATGATGACGAGGACATTGAATTGATTTGTCAAAAGCACTTGAAAGACGCAAATGAGAAGTAGAATTTCAACACATTCAAGTTGTAAATGTTGAGAACTTGATATCCACATAATGATGTGAATCCAGCTGGATACGAACGAGTGTTCATATGGAAAAAAGTGTGACAATTCTTTTGATATACACCTTGTATTGGTGTATATAGATTTTTCAAAAGCCCTGCTATCGATTATAAAAGGTTTTATCCCCAGTAGTTGATTATTTTGAAGATATATATGTGGTTGAAATTATGATTAATTTGTATGATTATACCTTATACAGGTAGATCACTTTGATAGTGCGTTTATATAAGATTCAAAAGAGATTAACTCCTGGAGGAGTTTGGTGAATTCTGAAAGGGAATGCCCCTGTGACCATGTGAATAAATCTTATCATGAACCTCGACGATAAAGGTGATAGTGACATTACTACCTTAGTGAAAACTATTGAAAAGGTATCTCTGAGATGAGTCCAGTTTTATTGGATAATTCATGTTGCTATAGTAGTAGTGTAAGAGTATAATTGCTCCTTACGAGTCTCCTGATGGTTGTTGAATCAATGATCATGAAGTACCAATCTTAATGCTATTGCAGCAGAATGATTAATGGGTTATGGTATCTATAGATAAACACATATGAATAACCCCCACTATCCAAGAGATTAATTGAGGGTGTGTTTTCATTGAATATGTGGCTTAATACCCAGATGATATAGATAATTATATCTATACTGATTATAAAATGCATACCACCAAAAGTTCTACTTATAAAAGAGTCGTCGATACGAATTGATTTTTATCGGAACTTGTGTTTGAACTTACATGTTAGGACACATGTTCGGACGTTGCTATTTTTGACTCTCAACTTGTGTCCGAATATCAATGTCCGAACACAAGTTCGGACACTTCTACCGTCTGTTTGCAAACTCTCGACTTGTGTCCGAACATCTGTGTCCGGACACAAGTTTGGACGTTTTGATTTCTTCAGTATGTTTTCTTTCGACTTGTGTCCGAACGTCGACGTCCGGACACAAGTTTGGACAAAGTTTGTTTTGCGGTTTTAAGAGTCGTTTGAAGTCCGTTTTCAAAAATGTTTGCTGCGTTAGATCCGTAGCGACGCATTCTTTCATTTAACGTAAAATCCAAGGTGTTACAGTAAACCCTAAAAATGCCTTCAACGTTTCTTTAGCTTTTCTAGAGTGGGTTTTAGGGTGTGTACGGTTAGGGTAATCTATTTGAAAGTCGTTCTATACTTTACATTGCACCAACTAACTCGACAGGTTTTTAGGATTTGTAGTAGTAGGTTTAGGGTCATTAGACCCTAAACCTACCACTGCAAACCCTAAAAATGCCTTTGACATTGTTTTAGCTTTCTTATGGGTTTTAGGGTGAGTGGGGTTAGGGTAATCTATTTGGAAGCCGTTCTATACTTTACATTGTAGCAACTAACTCGATAGGTTTTTAGGGTTGGTGGTAGTAGGTTTAGGGTCATTAGACCCTAAACCCGCCACTACAATCCCTAAAAATGCCTTCGACGTTTTTTAGCTTTCCTAGAGTGGGCTTTAGGGTGTGTGGAGTTAGGGTAATCTATTTGGAAGGGGTTCTATACTTTAATGTGAGGATGTACATCATTTAATATGAGAATGTACATGTTTCAATGTGAGGATGTACATGTTCATATTTGAGAATGTACATCTTCAATTATGAGAATGTATATGTTTCAATGAACATCTGTACATGTTTGTATGACCATGTGTACAAGTTGTCTCTCTTATATGTACATGTTTTAATCTAAGGATGTATATATTTAATGAACATTCGTACATGTTTATGTGACCATCTGTATGTTTTTAATGCGAGGATGTACACGTTTTTATGTGAGGATTTACATGTTTTAATTAACATTTGTACATGTTTGTATGACCATCTATACAAGATTTCTTTTATGTTCTATGCACTATAACCCTTAGCAGCGTCAGTTTTACTTTTTTTTTAAATAAATTAAATGCATTTTTTCTTTTTACTTGCCATGACACCAATTTTTTTTTCTGTAGCTCCGGCGTACCAAGTCACATGCAGCCATCCTAGCTACAGTTGGTTGTAGCTCAGACGCTTTGAGAAACGCTTTTTCTTGGCTACAGGTGACTGTATCCACGATGGCTACATTTGAGGGTATATTTGCCACTTTAGGGTATATTTGTCACTATTGTGCTACTTGACATTCGCACGTGGTTGGCAGTTGATACTAGGAAACTTCCAAGTTCGTGCGGGTGCGTGGGTAAGAATATGGACAATTCGAAGGCAGACACAATTGAAGAAGCATGCGATAGTACCAAGGGGAGAATGGTGGGGACAAAGGCAGAAGCTGAACGGGGTACGTAAGGTGAAAAGGGAAGAAAAGTGGGCACCAACCACAAATAATACACGATACTATAGTATATGACACTAGGTGTTAAAAAATAAAAAAAATAATAAAAAAACTATAAAAACATATAAAATTATAAAACATACTGAATCAAATTATAAAGTTTATAGAAAAAAATTATTAAAAAAGCGAAAATATCGATTACTATAAAAAATATTTTCAAAAATTAAAATTTATTAAGTAACATTAAATAAATAAACCTTTAAAAACATAAAATATGTAAACAATTTAAAAATGAGTATTCTTGAAAATTACAAATTGGTAAAATAAAATTATTTTTGAAAGAACTAATATACAAACAAATTCAAAATTGTTAAAAAGTTTTTAGGGTCTTATAGGGTGTGTGGGTTAGGGTAATCTATTTGGAATCCGTTCTATACTTTTGCATTGTAGCAACTAACTCGACGGGTTTTTAGGGTTTGTGGTAGCTGGTTTAGGGTCGTTAGACCCTAAATGAAATACCCCGAACTTAAATATAAGGATTAAAATTAATCTAATACGTATTTAAGGGCCTAATGGTACCTAATTAATACTAGTAAGGAAAAATAAACCCAAAAGAATAAATAAACTCTTAAAAAGCGGAAAATGCTAAATAAGCGTTAAACAACCATAGGAGGTATGAGACCTCGGTTAGAGTATTATATGGATTCTAAAGGTTTAATAAGACCTAAATAATATATGGGAACAACTCCCGAAGAAAACGGATCCAAATAATGTATCGAAACGCTAATAAAGCTTTAACGCATGTTTTTCGAGAAGACCCGAAAACGTGATTTTAAGTGGTCAAACGAACCCGTAAAAATTATAAGTCATTAAATAAATATTATTAAGCATTTATGAAAGCTTAATAACCAATAAAAATAAAGAAACGAGAAAATTCCGGAAAACGGGCCCGGTTAGTGAACAGTACCTAAACCGGGTAAAATAACGAGCGTTTTCTGTAAAAGACGAAAAACGCTCCAACTAGTATAACTGTAGGGGGACCGATTTTTAATAGTCAAATAACTCCCTCACACACACATGTAACTAGTTAACAAATAAAGAGAACCAAAAAGCAAAGTAATAAAGTAAAAAGCAACCCCCACACTCTCTCACCTCTTATTCCCTCATTTCCTCTCATCTCTCTCCTACCCTCTTCCCCTCCACCGATTTCTCTCTCTCTCTCTCCTCTGGTTGGGCGATTTTGTAGAGCTTCAAGAAGCTCCCATGGCAACTCCACCTTCTACCTCATGCTCCATCCTCATGTAAGCTCCAAATCGAAAACAAATTACATATTTGAACTCCCCTCATCATCCTCTATCATTCCCTCTTTTTAAAATTCGAAAAGGATGAATCTCATCTCCATGGGTTTTCCCCATTTGAAGAGAAAAGCACACCATTATGGAGCTTGGAGTCTCCTCTTTCCAACAAGGTAAAAATCTACATGAAAAACTCATGTTTTCACCATCTCCTTTCATAACCGATTTTACCTTCTTGTAACACTCCACTTTCTCTCTCTCTTTTGAGCATAATGTCAACCTAGCAATGGTGGTGGATTCACTTTCTTGAACCAAGGGCTAAAACCCCTTCTAAAACTCTCCAAAGGTAAACCCTAGAAAGTTGCATTTCAAACACTTTAATGAATTGGCATTAATTTAAGGGTTAGTATATTAATTGTAGTGTTTTGTGTTCATTGGGTGATGGGAATGGAGTTTGGCAACTCCATTCCCCACATGGCCGGTTTGGGCAAGAAAGGAAGAAGGAGGAGAAATGAGAAAGAAAGAAGGAATTATAAGCTCAAGGTAAGAGCTCTTTACTAATGTTAATTTTGATGCATTAGACTAATGGGAATGGGCAAACTAACTAAAGAACCCAAAATCTTGCATTGGTATTGTAGTATTGGAAGTTTGAGTATTTGTGAAATTAGTATGTGAATTGTAGGCCTTGGAGCCAAATGATTGTGTATGAGTATTAGTATTGGTATTTGAAGAAGTATTGGTGAATGTATATTTGCTTAATTGCTGGTAGGACCCTTGTATGGGTGTGGCTAGTGTAGGAATGAATTTGGGAGATTTGGTATGTGTGGCCAAGTAAGAAATGTAGAGGAACTATGGCAAAATTTTGGTAGGAATATGTATATGTATGGATGACTTGGTGAATGGGAAAACCAAGGCGTTTGGGAGTTAGTAGAGATGCTTAATGACTATGGAGTAGTAGTTGTGGTAAGAGAATGAAAGGATATAAAATCTGTAGCAAAAAAATTATTGAATGGCATTGGAGGAACTATGAGGATTTATGTACTTGACCTTGGGAGTGAGTGTTGGACTTGAAGAGGAGAGGCAATGCATTGTAGGCATTGGAAATGGCATTAGGAGAGGGAATTATGTATGGAGGAGGTGGGAACCAAAATCTGTAGCAAGGAGGTATTAAATTGCATTGTAGAACTAAGAGGAAATAGTGTGCAAGATTTGGTAAGAGGAGAGTTGGACTTGGGTATAGGTAATGTAACGGCTTGGAAATGCACTTGGGATGCTAGTGATGGTATTGGTAGTAGAAGTATTGGATGTGAGGATTGAGTTTTAAAATCTGTAGCATAAGTATAACAAAAACTGCTACAAGTGTTGGAAGAGAAGTGAGGGAATTGTGTAAGTTGTTTGATGGATTTAGTAATGGATTTGGTGGATGAATTAAGGTGATTTAGAATGTTTAAATGGTACTAAAACATGTTAGGATATATGTAGGAAGATTGGGGAAGTAATGGGCGAAATTTGGAAAGAAAAATAAGGTCTGTAGCAGTGTTCTGCTACCGTCCGACCCAGGGTCTGGGTCGGACAGTGGGTCGGACGGGGCTTAAGTAACGACAATAAATCATTCTGGAATGGTCCGACCCAGGGCCGTGGATCGGACGTGGGTAGGACAGGCAAAAAAAAATTTCGAGGGCGGAGTTTCTGACTTCGTCCGACCCAGAGTCTGGGTCGGACAGTGGGTCGGACGGAGCTTAGACACGGGACCGAAACCTTCTGGAACGGTCCAACCCAGAGGGTATGGGTCGGACGGAATAGTGCTGGGTCGGACGGGGAGAATTTCAGAGAACGGTAATCTATTGGAATGGTCCGACCCAGGGCTTGGGTCGGACGGTGGGTCGGACAACCCATAACTTACAAAAAAAAAAACTATAGGGTTATAACTAGTATGTATATATATATATATATATCTATATATATATATATATATATATATATATATATATATATATATATATATATATGTATACCCACCTATACATATGTATATATATCTATGTAAGTAAACCATGGACAAGTAATGAAAAGAAAGTAAATGAAACATAAGGGTAAAGAACGCGAAGACTTAGTAAGTATGAATTAGGAAATATAAGAGTAATCGAATTAAGTGCATGGTAGTTAGAGTAACCATTCAATTATATGTATATCATAGGAACTTGATTTGTGAACACCGGAGAAACGTTGGGATACAAGTACAACGGTGAAAGGTATGATTTCTTCATGCCCTGTATCCTAATCTGGTTACCCCGATTTGTGTGCTTACTTGACCACCAAAAAGATAAATGCATGAATCGGACTATATCACACTTACTTGTGTTTGTTTATATTGTTCTTGGTATATTTCTCTTGAACAATAGTTTGTATAATTCATGAAAAATATGAATGATGAGGTGGTGTAAATGAATCTTGTATTGTACTTTTGTATTGGATTGCATTTCGTATGAACGTATATTGGGCAGTGTATTTGTGATTGTGGCTTGAGTGTTGACTTCTACTAAAATTCCTAACTACCTAACTTCTAACTTAAGTGAGTAAATTGGAATGAGTAGAAGTCCGATATAGTTTCGGCCACGCGTGAGGATGAGGAGACACAAGAGGTTAGATCCGATTCCTGGTTCGTAAGCTGGTCCACGGCCCAAATCCCTTAAGTGGGTAGCATCCTGGATTAGTGAACCAAGTAAATCCCGGTGGTGGGACGGAGTAGTCCCCGGGCCGGAGGTCCCGACAACTTAACTTGAGTAAGAGTAAAAAGTAAGTAAGTATGAGTATGAGTATGTATGTGTATGTATGGAGTAAACGAGTAAAAGAGTAATCTCCACCCGATTAACCCGGGTGGACCAATGAAGCTAACAAGTACTGTATATTGTGTATGAAAAGAGTATGTGTATTCGGAAGAAGGTAAGTATGTATGGGATGAATTGTATTGTATTCCTTGTATGAATGAGGTGTAGGTATGTATGTCTTGCGTGAGTATTATTGTATTGCGTATAAGAGCATGTATGCATGTATGGTTGTATGAAAATGAACTGCATGTATTCGACCAAGTGGTCGGCGTACCCTCACTAGTACGCGGGGTATGCGGTTATCATGCTCGGCGAAAGCTGACCCCTTCGGGGGACATTTTTTAGTGTGCAGGTACCCGAAACGAATATGGTCAAGGAAGAGACCGGAGGCACACCCTGGTATTTAGAAGTAAGTAGCGTGTGAGGAACGGGTAGTAAGTAGCCTCTTAGTGAGTATGTATGAACTTGGAAGAAGCATTGTAATGGTATTGGGAACCTAGTAAACTCGGTTATGTATTTTGTATTGTATGGTTAATGAAGGAGTAAAGTATTGAATGGAACCTTGTAGTATTCGTTTGATGAATGGAGTATGTGTTGTGGAAGTGTAGTACCTCGGGATTCCGGTCCATCAGACCGATGCTGTAAGCAGTAGTAGTAGCCTTGTTAGCCACGTGGGTGGTTAACGGCATTGTACCACCCATTGTACGTAAGTAAATATCCGCTGCGTGTATCTGACGTGTAAGGAGATTGGACGGTAAGCATGTATTAATGGTAGGGGTGTTACACTAAACCCGCCACTACAAACCCTAAAAATGCCTTCGGCATTTTTTAGCATTCCTAGGGTGGGTTTTAGGGTGTGTGGGGTTAGGGTAATCTATTTGGAATACGTTCTATACTTTACATTGTAGCAACTATTTCGATAGGTTTTTAGGAATTGTGGTAGCGGGTTTACCCTAAACCCACCACTGCAAAACTTAAAAATGCCTTTGATGTTTTTTAGCTTTTTTAGGGTAAGTTTTAGGGTGTGTGGGGTTAGGGTAATCTATTTGAAAGTCGTTCTATACTTTACATTGTAGCAACTAACGTGATAGGTTTTTAGGGTTTGTGGTAGCGGGTTTGGGGTTATTAGACCCTTAACCCGTCCACTACAAACCTTAAAAATGCCTTCGATGTTGTTTTAGCATTCTTATGGTGGGTTTTGGGTGTGTGGGGTTAGGGTAATCAATTTGGAAGCCGTTCTATACTTTACATTGTAGCAACTAACTTGATTGGTTTTTAGGGTTTGTGGTAGCAGACCCTAACCCGCCACTGCATACCCTAAAAATGTCTTTGACGTTTTTTAGCTTTCATAGAGTGGGCTTTAGGGTGTGTGGAGTTAGGGTAATCTATTTGGAAGACGTTCTATACTTTAATGTGAGAATGTACATAACTTAATGTGAGAATGTATATGTTTTAATGTGAGGATGTACACGTTCAAATGTGAGAAAATACATGTTCAATTATGAGAATGTATGTTTTAATGAATATTTGTACATGTTTGTATGACCATCTATACAAGTTTTTTCTCTTATATGTACAGGTTTTAATCTAAGGATGTACATATTTAATGAACATTTGTACGGGTTTATGTGACCTTCTGTATGTTTTTAATGTGAGGATGTACATGTTTTAATGAACATTTGTACAGGTCTATATGATCATTTGTACAAGTTTTCTTTTATGTTTTGTGTACTATAAACCTTAGCAGCATCAGTTTTACTTTTTTTAAAAAAGAAATTAAATGCATTTTTTCTTTTTACTTGCCATGTCCCCAATTATTTGGCAACCGGTCCGAGCTACATTCGAATGTAGCCATGACCTTGCAAGTAAAAAGAAAAAATGTATTTTTTTTAAAAAAATAAAACTGATGTTGCTAAGGGTTATAGTGCACTGAACGTAAAAGAAAACTTGTACAGATGGTCTACAAAACATGTACAAATGTTAATTAACACATGTACATCTTCACTTAAAAACATGTACATCCTCGCATTAAAAACATACAGATGGTCACATAAACCTGTATGAATAATTAAATATGTACATCGTTAGATTAAAACCTGTACATATAAGGGAGAAAACTTGTGCAAATGGTCATACAAACATGTATAGATGTTCATTAAAACATATACATTCTCATAATTGAACATGTACATTCTCACATTTAAACATGTACGTCGTCACATTAAAACATGTACATTCTCACATTAAAATATGTACATCCTCAAATTAACATATAGAACGGCTTCCAAATAGATTACCCGAATCCCACACACCCTAAAACCCACCCTAGGAAAGCTAAAAAATGTCGAAGGCATTTTTAGGGTTTGTAGTGACGGGTTTAGGGTTAAAAACCTGTCGAGTTAGTTGCTGCAATGTAACCGTTTCCAAATAGATTACCCTACCCCCCAAAACACCCCAAAACCCACCCTAGGATAGCTAAAAAACGTCGAAGGCATATTTAGGGTTTGAAGTCCCTAAACCCGCTACCACAAACCCTAAAAACGTGTCGAGTTAGCTGCTACAATATAAAGTACAGGACAAATTCCAAATAGATTATCCTACCCCCAAAAACCCACCCTAGGAAAGTTAAAAACATCGAAGGAATTTTTAGGGTTTGTAGTGGCGGGTTTAAGTTTAAATTACACCATGAGGACGAAAAATTTGCTGATGTGCCGATGCTCCTTTGCTGCTATAATAAATCTTTATATATCTTGGTCCATGCACTAGGATCTTGGGTTCAAATCAGATTCAGACATTTGGAATAGATACTGCTATCGTACTGTTATATCTTGTTTGCGGTGAAAGTCATTTTCTTCTACTCATATTTAGGTGAATCATGGAAGCCTTGTCAAACTGGAAGGCTTCTGCGTTGACCCCGAGGATGCGAGCTGTTACCTCGTCTATGAGTACATTGAGAATGGATCACTCCATTCTTGGCTCCATGATGACAACAAAAGGAACCTCCTGAACTGGAAGAAGAGGCTGGGAATCGCAATAGACATTGCCATTGGTCTCCAGTACATCCACGAGCACACCAGGCCCCAGGTTGTCCACAAGGACATAAAGAGCAGCAATATCCTCTTGGATGGCGACTTCAGAGCCAAGATTGCGGATTTTGGGCTTGCAAAATCTGGCTGCAACGCGATGACGATGCACATTGTCGGGACACAGGGGTACATGGCCCCAGAGTATTTGGCGGATGGGATTGTATCGACCAAGATGGATGTGTTCTCCTTTGGGGTGGTCCTGCTTGAGCTGGTTTCGGGGACGGGAGCCATCAGCAGAGATGGAAAACAGGCTCTGTGGATCAGTGCGCAGAGAGTTGCTGTGGACAGTGATGATCAGGATGACGAAAGGAATGAGAAGGAAATGATGAGGTTGAAGGACTGGATGGACCAGTCATTGGTAGAGGATTCGAGTTGTATGATGGAGAGTGTTATGACCGTAATGGAGTTGGCGGTTGCTTGTGTGAACAGAGACCCAAATAAGCGGCCTGGTATGGTAGAAATTGTGTATGGTTTGAGTAAGTGTGATGATGCGTTTGTTGACATCACTGCCAAAGGTCAGTAGCGGGATGGGAGAATTGAACTAGCAATCACACGAGCGGGCTAGTTTCTGCTCTCAGCCCCACTGTGCTTAGGGAGTAAGTGTGTAGATTGATCTTTTGTCGATTCTTCTTTGTTGTGGCGTCCCTTTTTATCTGTAGCAATAGGAGCTGTATAATAACTAGTTAAGCGTATGCATTTTGGGAAGCTATGAGTTTACAATTAGGTCTATCACAACAGGACACTTTGGTGACAGTTTTTGGAGGCTGTCCAGATGTGGTTGTATCTATTATCACTGCTGGATGAGTTCAACGTAAAGATCAAATAATCAAATTGTGTATATGAATTGATATTTTCAATTTATAGACCTATCTTTTTTTTTTATAACAAATTGAGGAATTTCATTAAAGGGGCACAAGTCAAATAAAGGCACTATGAATAGCATCCATGACTTGAGAAAAGTTTGTGAGATGGGATTCCAATACGCTTGATATCCCCTAACATTACACATCTTAGCGTAGCTAACCACAAAAATATAAACATCAAAAGACATAACATAATTGCTACTAATCTTACACTTATAAAACTCGCTGCTAATAAGGAACATAGGGATTCCAATACGCTTGATATCCCAATCCGTAGTCTTCCTGATTGACCCACACGTAGAGCTGATCATAATGTGTCCGGCCCGGCAGCCCGGCCTGAACCGGCCCGTAAAAAAGCCCGATGAGCCCGAGCCCGATTTTGCTTCCGGGCGGGCTTGAACATAAAATCAGGCCCGAATTAAAAACCGGGCCAGGCCGCGGCACATTTTTGAGCCTGTGGACAAGCCCGGCCCGGCCCGATTTTATATTATTTATTAATATTTTTTAAAAATATAATATATACATATTCAATTTTTATATAATATATACTAAAATATATATATTTAAATAAACTATATATATAATAAATTAATCTATACTAATCTATATTAAAATATATTTTTAAATTTACTTTTTTTACTAATTTATATATAAAAAAATAAAAAAAACCGGGCCGGGCGGGCCAGGCAACGGCAAAGCCTGGAAAAAACCGGGCCTAGCCCGGCCGGCCCGAACGTGTAAAAAACCGGGCTTGGTTTTCTTAAATAGGCCCGACGGGCCTAAAATTTTCCTCTGGCCCAACCCCAACCCGGCCCGCCCGCCCGAATGTTCATCTCTACCCACACGTCAGATTATAACAACTGCTGAGGCTACCCGCCACTAGGACAAGATCCAAAGCATTTTGATTTGTTATAAAACTAACCAAATGCACCATTATTGTGCTTGAGATGAAACTTTCGGACATCAGACTCAGATAATTCTGCTCATGAGAAACTCCATCCTTAAAAGAAATCTTGTTCCTCACAACTTAATCATAGCACATCTCTTTCCTCCGCAGATCACTCACTTGGGTAATACTATCACCACAATTCATCTTCCAGATTAATGCTCCCTTGAACAAGGAAAATAACCCTTTGTAATATAAACTTCCACACTATTAGAAGGATTAGGCCAATGAGCTCGATCATCATACTCCTCCCAACCAGCCAAGTTCAAACTAGACACTGCTGAAAAAAAAAAGAAAATAAACAACGTTTTTATTTGTCTTTTGGAACTTTTTATAAACGTTTTTATGCCAGCGACGCAAATGGTCGAACCTCTTAAAGAACGCGTTGTAAGCGTTTTTTATACATTAATTTAAAAAGACGCTTATTGCTAAAGTGTTTTAAGGTGTGTAAGATGGCGGGATCTACAAGGCATAAAGAAACGCTTTCATCTTGAAGGTCTTATTTATGTCGACTATATAAAATGCTTGTTTATACAAGCGTTATTTATGAAGCTTTATAAAAACGCTTATATTGATAAACGTTCTTTATGACATTTGGCCGCGAGAGTATAAAAACGCTATACATATAAGCGTTTCTTATATGGTCCTTTTTTATATTTTTATTTTTATACAATTTATTACCCTGCGCATAACACAAAATTAATGCGCGCTACAATCATAAATTGCCATTCACAAACCTGTTTGCATATATGAAATACCCCAAACTAATAAAACATTGATTAAACATCTAATCAATTTAATTAAGGCCTAAACATGCTTAAAAGTCAATTGAGAACAACAATGGTCAACACAAAGCAAGAAATTACACCCTTTGACCGTTTAGGGTAAATACATACCCAAATGAACTCCTTAGGACCTAAAATTTGTCCTAAAGCAATATAACACATAAAGGAACGTATTAAAAATTATTGGACAACACTACAACACAAAGAACAAGCATTAACATGCTTAAAGTCAATTAGGGCAAAAAAATGTGCTCTAAGAAAACCTTAAAGGCTTATGACTCCATTTGATCCAAATTGGATTACTAAGTTCAATAATCATGTAAGGAATTAATAAAACCATTCTCAAAGAAAACCAATCTCAGAAAACACCTTGGGACACAAAATGTGCACTAAAACACCTTTTAAAGCACGTTTTTGTTGTATGAGCTCTAAGATATTGACTTTTTGTCACTTAAGACCTAGATTAAGTTCTATAACATTAATGTGACATGATATACTATATTATAAAGTCTAAATCAAAGTTTAAAAATAAAATCAAAATGGGTGTGATTTGGTGAATAGTACCCTAACATTTAATTACCAACTTAACCATGGTCAATGGTCATCCTTGTGGTTTGCCCACCCATTGCGGCCACCTATACAGCCATTACTCATCCATTAAGAAACCTAAAATCTCTACTAATGAGTCATCTAAAGACTATTCAATAAAGTAGCAAATCTTACCTTATAAGCTCATTTTTCTCTCTTCCTCCCATACTTCCTCCAGCCGTATTATTCAGTCTCCATACCCTCTCTTTCAACCTCCTTAATAGCAAGGAGACTCCAGAGTTCAGTTGGTGAGATCTTTTGATTAGGTAAGTTCTAAGGACAAGTTTATGTCCATATTCTTCAACTTTTTCTTCTCTTCCATGAGCTTACCCACTTCCATTTTCATCCAGAATTTTGGTGTGAGTTGGGGTTGGAATATAGGGCTGTTCGGTTTCGTGGAAACATCAGAGAGAGGAAGGAAGACAAAGCTATATTTTCTAAGGTATAAAACATGCTTAAGCATGGTCTTCTTCATTCTCTTCATTCCGGTTGAGAACCTTGGTTCCTAGGCTTATATATCTCCTCTTTACATGCTTGTTCAGTGGTATATCAAGAGCGTTAAGGAATAGCCAAATCCATGCCAAAAACACCATTTTGGCATCTTAATCAAGGTGAAAAATTAGCCATCTTCTAACCTGAGTTGTTTCGGTTTTAAGCCTCTTTTTAGTAGTCCTTTTGATGCTCTTTGATTCTGTAAATTAGGAGAAGAACAGCCTTGGTTGCCTTTGTATTCTAAGGTAAATTTAACCTTGAAATTATACATTAAAACATTCTTATGGTTAGCTCTGTTGGAGTCTAATCATGTCTTAATTGCTGTATGAAAAACATGTAAATGAAGCTGTGGAAAAATTCTCCCAAGCTTGCCGTGGCCAAACAAGGCCTTATCTTGGCTAAAATAAGGTATAAAACACTTAAACCTATACTTTGGTATATTAATATGTGTTTAAACATATGTATATATATTGTCGTGAGTGAACTTAGCATATATGGTTATATTTTGACCTTAGTTGGTTAAGGAATGGTTAGTAAATTTATATAGTAATTAAGAGTAACATAAAGGTCAAATTAAGACTTTATGTGGAAGATTGGTAATTTATGGGAAAATACTTGGTGGTGAGGCCAAGAGTTTAATGCACTTTTGAGCATTTATGTGTAATTTATTTTATAGCTAATGTTTTGTAATAAGGCCATGTACTTTAGGCCATTTTATTTATGTATATTAAGTTTAAATTAGATTTTAGGTAACAAATATATATTACGCAAGGTATAAGGGGTTAAACCATAATTAAATAAATTGGGGGGCTATATAATAATAAAGCCGAAAATTAGGTGTTAAAGGATTAAAATAAAAATTATAAGGTTTTATAAAGTTTTGGGGGTTAAATGGTAATTTTCTGGAAAATTATGGGTAAAACCGTAAATAAGGGAAAGTAATGGTCAAGGCAATATTAAGGAGGTCAACCTTGACCATATGGTAGGTTTTGACCAAATTAGATAAGTTAAAAATTTATTTATGGTTATATAATAAGTTATGTATTTAATTGTAACTTTTTATAACATATGAGGTATATATGTTATTACCGAAACTTAAGGGTATAAAATGGTTTATAAACACCCATGGGCTATTAGGAATTTTTAGGAATTTGTTGGGTGGATTTGGAATTAAAATAAACTATATATGTATAATATATAGTTATTATGTCATTGTTACACTTTGGATAAATAAGTGGGGTGGAAATGTAATAACCGAGAGTTTAGGGGTTAGGAATAATATTTATAACCCTTGGGTGAAGTTTGGTGATTTTTGGGATTATATAAGAGTATTTAATAAAATAGGTGTATAATATATAGTTTTAATGATATTATAAAACTATATGTTATAAATTGGGTCAAATTGTAATTATAGGAAGTTGGTGGGTTGAAAAATAATTTAGAACAGATTATTAGGCCTGTTCGGAAATTACAACATTATATAACTATAGGTTATATTTATATCAAGGTTTAAAATGTTATAATATATGATGTATATAACATAACATTATATATGAGGTCAAATTGTAAATTTGGGATGTTAAAGGGGTTGGAAATTAATTTAAAACAAACAAGGGTCTGTTCGGTTATTTACAAATGTTAAAACCATAGGTTATACCTTTTTATAAAGTTAAAAATGTTATTATATGGTATATGACATGGTAAAATTATGGGGTGATTTTGTAAATAAAGAAAAACTATGGGTTATGAAAGGAATAAGGTTTAATATGGATGCCTTTTCAGCATTAAAAATAGTTTTGTATAAAAACTATAGGTTATAAGTTAAAAGAAATAAAAATATCATATTATATGATATTGGTATATGGTATAACATTACATAATGTTATGTGGTCAAAATGGAATTTAAATGAAGTATAGTGCTGTACCGAATTATTAAAGGTTGGAAAATGAATTTTAGACTATGGTCTACAATGTTATAACAATTATATGTTATTAATGGGATTTAGATGGAATTAATATAAGTAAGGGTATTCACATTAAATAATGTGACAAACAATAAATAAATGAGATTTATAAACTAAGGTATTTATTGAATGAGCCTTAGAAGTTGTAATTATACAACATAGAATGTTACATAATATTAAGATAATAATCTTAATATAAGTTGTATAATATAATACAATTAATGGGAATGATCATCTCATAAAAGATGATAAAAATGTAACATATAATATAAGAGTTTTACAACTCATGAAACTTACCTATATTGGTAAATATATATACATATGCGAGAATAATGTATATAAGGATGGATATATATTATGGTTGGAAACCATATAATATAAAGGTGGAGGTTATTATATGAAAATAGTTATAAACTGTAAGTTATAAGTTTTTGAATTTAAATATAGTTTACTAAAAGATTAATGGATTATAATATAATGTATTATAATGGATGGTGGGAAAATAATACCATATAATAAATCATGCATGTATGCATACAACTATAGGTTATATGCCTAAGTTCAATAATGGACAAGATTAAAGGAATATAATGAATTAAACTCAACAGTCGAAGTATTACGACCTACGAGTCTAAGTAACAAAGCCGACTGGTTTAGAGGAACCCGTAACAATTAACTGTAGAAATCCGGGGATGAACTATCGGGGTTACTTGTTATTCGGAAATACCGAATCTAGTTAGTCATGGAGACTGACTTATAGCTTTATTACAGTTTAGATTGTACTTCAGACAAAGGCGCCTGACGAGCTTAGTGGACTACACTACGCATCCTAGGTCTGAGGTGTACGGTATGTAAAGGGGTTTGATCCGGGTTGTCCTGAGGAATTCCTCGGGCTCGGATTTGGTTGATATTTAACTTGTGTGTTATATGTGTGGATTCGTGTATGTGATTATGTGTGTTACTGCATTAATTATTTATGCACGAGCGTCCTACGGGACTAACACTACGTTGACTATAGATCGACTTATATAAACATACATATGCGTTTAATGTGATGACATGATGGTTACTTAATACAATACCCTTAGTATTAATATTAAGTATATGGTAACCTAAGTAAAACACTTAGGTACGAGACACGACATTGTCGGTCTCTGGAGCATGGATCTCGAACATGAATATAACCTAGATTACTTCTAGGTATGCGTGAGACCCATTGGGCAGCTAATTAATAAATTGCATTCTCCATAAAACTAAGAGTTTATCTTAATCATATGAGAGCATGAGTATGAGATGAGGGGAGGAATCCTAGTAGTTTACGAACTACCGGGTTGCGCATTTGTGATCACTGAGGGGTACCCGATCGGGTTCCGCCCTAGGAAATTACCCAACGAGCCCTAATTGGATCGTGGGTCAGGTGGTACCTACTGTTGGTACATGGCTACGGCCTTTAAATGGACGCCCTACGAGGCAAAGTGAATAGTCAGGGACCTCCGGACCTCTGGCGAAATGAGCACCTTTGTGTGTACGGGAGGACTACTATCCTTTGGTGAGGTTATCGGGTTGTCCCAACATGACGCCCAACTGGTAATTAATTAAACATGGTTTGGATGGATGGGGCCTTGAAGGCCAAACTAAATTAATTAAGGAAGGCGTTCGCTACGGCGTTTATACAGTACTATAATTCGATACGTTCATTTATACAACTGTTGTTTGTGATATGTAATTAATGTTTGGATTGGATGGATGATTATGTATTTATGCATGTTTGTTACAGTATTAATTATATCTGTAAAATGGTAAAGCATGAAACCAATCTAATAATAAGATGGTTAAAATGACTAAGTGACCAATAGGGTCCAGGCCCGGCATACTCAACGTTTATCGCTGAGACTACACACATTGTGCAGGTTGCTGATCATCTTCGAAGCCGAAGTGCGGGATCATGGTAGTTAGGGTTTACTTTAATTACCGCACATGGAATTTATCTGTATAACAATATCAGTCCGTGGTCTGTATAATGGTACGGTTGTATATATTCGGGATTGAGTAGACGCTCACTTGTCGACATATATGATTATGGACTTAGTATGATGTATAGGATTTATCTCGTTATCACAGCGGTTTAGTAGTGTTGTTTATGTTGGTTGTTGGATATAGTTCTGCTTCGTTACTCGCATGGACGAGTAATGGCAGGTGACACCCGAGTGAGTATTGATGTTGTTATTTATTCTTCCGCTGTAAGACATTTTATTTATTGCTACGTGAGGGATTATTATGTGTTTATTGAGAGGGGTGTTACAATATATATACCAGATCAACCAAACTGGTGAATTTTAATAGATCAACAGCAGTACTTTGTTTGCATTAATATTATACCAGCACACATAGGCTTAAGTGTAGTACCGATCAGCTACAACATTTGTAACTAGCTAGTTAACCAAACTACTAAAAATGGTTCAAGTTCGATCATAACAATACAACCATTTGAAAAAAGAAAAGATAGCTACATGACTCATGACTTCTTCAGATCAATTTAGTGCTTCCAACACATGTGTGCTCCATGACAAACTTGAGATCGGCTTGTGAATAAGTATTGAGAAGAAATCAACAAGCTGCATGCGAGAATTATAAAAGCAATTAAGTACACCATTTAAACTTATCCTAACATACGTAAATAGTTAAATCACCAATTCAAACACAAAAGTGCTTATAATATGTACCTGAGAAGAAATTTCCAATTCTTTAAGACAGTTGTTACCTCTGTTAAAGATGAAAGTACCGACGATCATGATGATTCTTCTACTGATACAAAAGAGACAGAAGAAGAAAAGCATGATACAAAAGAGACAGAGGCAGATACAGATGAAAGGATGAATGAGAACTCAGAAACAGAGAGGTTGAAGAAATTGGCTAAAAAGTTAAGTGACGCTGCCACGAAGTAGAGTCCAATGGAGATTAACGAATTAATGGCCCACTTCATGACCTTGAATGAAGAAAACGGTTTTCTAGAATAGTTATATGAGGAGGAGAAGAGGAAACTTAGTCGACTATATGGTGGCATGGGGGACTATATGAAGATAAAGTGGTACCAGATCGCCCGGTTGATGAGTTTCATGACTTATGGATGGAGAAGGAGATGGAGATGGAGAAGCTAGGCACTTCCCCATCTCCAGTTTCAATTGGATTCGCATCTTCTTTCAGTTTTGAACATCAATAGGTCTGAGAATCTTCAAACACTTGGACATGAATGTCTGTAGATTGCATGCAGTCAATTGGAATACTAGCCACACACTGTTGATGTGGGGTGCATCGTACCTTAAAAAAAACTAGATGAAGATCCCTTGGCAATTAAAAAGATTGAGAGATTCCCCTAATTAGGATTCCCCATGAGTTTGCATGTTAAGCGTCTTTAACAAATGATAGCAATAAGTGATAGCTTTTATGCACAATAAGTGACAGCTTTTATGTTATACTGTAACCGTAGAACATAAAAGCTGTCACTTATTGTGCATAAAAGCTGTCACTTATTGCTATCATTTGTTAAAGACGCTTAACATGCAAACTCAGGGGGAATCCTACTTAGGAGGAATCTCTCAATCTTTTTAATTGCCAAGGGATCTTTATCTAGTTTTTTTTAAAGGTACGATGCACCCCACATCAACCGTGTGTGGCTAGTATTCCAATTGACTGCATGCAATCTACAGACATTCATGTCCAAGTGTTTGAAGATTCTCAGACCTAATGATGTTCAAAACTGAAAGAATATGTGAATCCAATCAAAACTGGAGATGGAGAAGTGCCTAGCTTGTCCATCTCCATCTCCATCCATAAGTCATGAAACTCATCAAGTGGGCGAATTGGTACCACTTTATCTTGATATAGTCCCCCATGCCACCATATAATCGACTAAGTTTCCTCTTCTCCTCCTCATATAACTATTCTAGAAAACCGTTTTCTTCATTCAAGGTCATGAAGTAGGCCAGTAATTCGTTAATCGCCACCAGACTCTACTTCGTGGCAGCCTCACTTAACTTTTTAGCCAATTTCTTCAACCTCTCTGTTTCTGAGTTCTCATTCATCCTTTCATCTGTATCTGCCTCTGTCTCTTTTGTATCATGCTTTTCTTTTTCTGTCTCTTTTGTATTAGTAGAAGAATCATCATGATCGCCGGTACTTTGATCTTCAACATTATATATTGGCAGCAACTGTCTCCATCGGCCAAATTCGCTTGGCTTTTTATCCGATTTTCTCTGTGATGTTTCTGAAGATCAATACCACTCGCTCTCTGCTGTGTCATCCCCAAAGTTTTTACTAGTACTGTCCAATTCTGATTGTTCGATCTACTAAAGCTTCCACAGCATATATACTAGTCAGAGGTGACTAAAGGAAAAGGAGAGAAGGAAGGTCGTGAAGGAAAATAAAGTTGGTGGCCTGGGCCCGTCCGAGTTCAATTTTTTTAAAAATAGGTGGATGACGATCGAAGGTGCTTAGGCGCTAGCCAAAAAATGTAGAGGGATACTAAAATAATAACTACAAGAAATTAAGAAGCTATAAGTAGAGGTCTCCAATATGGCCAATGGTGGTCATATATTGATTTCCAAAACATTAGAGGGTTAATGTGAAGGAGCTTAAAAGTTTGATGTTGGTATTGGTAGAAACGTAGATAAACTTCTGGGTGCATGTTAAGGTAAAAGCAATATGGGGAAGGGGACGTCAGACAAGCTGACGATGCCGTAATGCTATGTCTGTATAATTAATTAATACACCCTATAGTCATCTAATAATATGTTATACTATAATATAATATAACACTAATACAATCTATAGTCATCTAACCAAATTAATTTCGCCATAACTACGTGGCTATATTTGTATGCATGCCGAAACGCATTATATTTGAAGCCTAATATTAAACACATTAATTCCCAAGTCCATTGTACAACCAGCAAGTAAAAATCAGCACATAATACAAATAGATGCGCGCGACAGTTTAGTTTGCATGCAAAATTATTCCCAAACACACGTACACTTTATTTCACACTTTTAATCCCAAACAAACAAGTATATATGTTCCTGATTAACAAGTTTGGTTTGCAAAATTACCTAATTGTAGAATAGAGGCGATAAAAATCAGCACACGTACAGTACAACAAATAGATAGATGCGCGCGCGACACAGTTTGGTTTGCATGCAAAATTATTCCCAAACACACACTTTATTTCATCACGCCTTTTAATCCCAAACAAACAGAGCATGTATGTTCCTGATTAACAAGTTTGGTTTGCAAAATTACCTCATCAGCAGAAGAATAGAGGCGATACATCTAGCGTGCATGTATGTTCCTTTCGCTAGTTGGGGTTGTAAAATATTTCTATGTAGAGTGAATCCAGAGGCGTCGTGCGTGCGACAGGGCATGTATGTCCTGTTCGTGCGATTTTGCAAACATTAATTACCGATCGAAAGATGATATGACAAAAAAGGATAGGCATGCATATATATATATATATATATATATATGTATATATCTGTTCGCAGATTGAGGGCAAAATAACCGATAGCGAGAGGCGCCGATATTGATCGACGCATGCATGTGGCCTGCCTTCATCGCCCCAGTTTTGCCGGAAGATATCGATGGCGAGCGCAGTATCGGGAGGGAAGAGAAGAGAGGCGCCGCGGCGGCAAATATTGGTAATTTTTGGGTCAGTGGTATCGATTGAGAAGAGATAGAGTCGGAGAGCGAGGTTTACAGAGTGAGGGCGAGGTTTACAGAGAGTGGGTAGGGGAACAGTCGCGATTAGATTGATGAGAAGACTGGGCGGGAGGGTAAAAAGTGTTTATAATTTAGGTAACATAAAAAATGCTTCAGTTAAGAAGCGTTCTTTATACTGATCGTAAGTAGCATAATCGCTTCTAAACTGAAGCGTTTTTTATGTTATCGTGCCAAATTTCATAAAGAACGCTTCTTTTGAGAAGCGTTTTTTATATGTATCTCTTAAAGAACGCTTTGTAAGAAAGCGTTGTTTTTGTCTTTGGGCGCGATAACATAAACAACGCTTTGTAAGCAAAGCGTTTATTAAGATGTCCCGCCTATTATAAAAAAACGATTTACAATATAACCGTTTTTAAAGGGGCGTTGTTTATTCTTTTTTCTCCAGCAGTGAGATTTGATACTTGTAACCTCTGAAAACTCAAGATCATCTACCAAAACAGAATAGAGTAGTAATCCAAAGACCCAGAAAAAGTATATACTCCATAAAAGAACCATTACTACCTGAGTGCACCTGCACCACTCCACATTTTGATCTTGGAACTTGGGAAAAGTACTAAAACTGAAATCTTCCTTAGTCCAGCTTGACCAACGAAAACCCATCAGGGAGCAAGCTCAAGACCAGATTCACAAAAGAAACAAAACAAATGAACCAAACGAGTTTACCAAGAGCAAACCCTAGTCGCTGACCTGGAAAGAAATTGCCCCCCACTAAACAAACTGATAGCAGGAACCAGCTAACCACCCAAAGCTAATCAGATAAAGACAAACTCAACATCAGCTCCCACAATATACTGATAAGATACAGTCTCCACACAGAGGAAACCAATCAGAAAATCCAATCACACCAACACTATTAACTGAAAACTTGAAATCATCCAACAAAACTAGCTTCGAGGGGCGGGACAGTTACCACTGAAAAATTTGTCCTCCCCCGTAACCAAACCGCAATCGGTTTCCTCAGTGATCCAGACGGCGGAAGAAGATGGTACAGCCCCTCAAACCAAAACGATTCCACACTGGGAAAACCCAATCACCTTCCTGGAGATTGACAGAGAAGAAAACCGCACCCACCTCCGATTGGACCTAGGCAACAGCCACGAAGGAAAAACCGGGGAAGAAGAACCCCGATTACTAGTCACTAGAGAGAGGGGCAAGAGATAACGGCCAAGCTGCTTCCCAAACCTGGAGGACGTCGAAAGCCAAGACCTCAACTCTAACTGGACCGATGGAGGTGGAGAAAACCTAGAAAATATCGAAGATGAATCTCCACACAATATCAGAGAGGGAGCAGCGCCGTCGAACAACGAAGACCGAGAAGACCACCAATGACTGGGGGAAAGATCTCTGATGGAATACCAATCTCCCTGCCACGCAGTAGAGAAACAAGGAGAACGACAAAGTCACCTCTGGAATCGCCTCTAATTGAGAGCGATAAAAGTTTTTTCGATTCGTAACCCAGTTCGATTTAATTTATAGACCTATCGACTCAACTTACACACATTTTGCCCCAGTCATACACATTTCAAATCAATTTATATTCCTTTCAAGGGTGACGGGATCTGGAAATTGTCACCAAATTTGTTATGCTATAGAAGCCGTTATAATGTAGTTCGGCAAGGAAACGTGATATGAAGTAGGTTATAGTTTGACAAAGAATTGACCAAGTCCATGTGTATATGGTTGGGCACGTTCAATACATTTTGAGCCATTAGATTATAAGTTATTTTTTAAAACATTAATCTCGACTGTAAATGAGTTTATTTATTTAATAATTAGATTTGTAAAATAGAAAAACAATCAATAATTATAAAATATATAATTGAATTGTATAATTAAGGTTTCAATAATAATTTTTTTTCTACTAACAACTTCCCCTGCTGATAGCGATATGAAAATTGAAATACCCCAAACTTAAATGTGTTAATTAATCATGTAATTATGATATTCTAAGGCTAATTAAGTCCTTAAGAACATTGGTGAAGAAAGTAAAACCAAAAGAAAAAGGAAAACGAGTAAAAGTCACAAAACGTGAAAACGCGTATTTAATTATCTTAGGAGGTATATAACCTTAACTAGGGTTATAAATATATTTTTATACCCTAATTTCACACTAAGAACATGTGGGAAAAATTCCCAAAGAAAACGGATCCAAATAATGGGTTAAAACGCTAACGGAGTTTTAAAGCGTGTTTTTTGAGAAAACCCGAAAACATGACTTTAAACGGTTAAATGACCCCGTAAAAATTATAGTTGATAAAATAACTATAAATAAACATTAACAGAAGCTTAAGAACCATTAATTAATTAAACAAGAAAATTCTGGAAAACGGGCCCTTTTAGTGAATAGTGCTAAAACCGGGTAAATAACGAGCGTTTTCTGTAAAAGACGAAAAACGCTCCCAGCTTATGTGTATATAGTGGGCTGGTTTTGAAGAGGAAAATAACCCTCTCTCACACACTTAACTAGCTAGAATAATTAAATGGGTCAAAAAGCAAAAAGTAAAAACGGGTTACTTATTCCCTTTTCCCTCTCTCTCCTCCCTTATTTCTTTTTCCCTCTTCTCTTTCCTTTCTTTCTTCCTTCTCTGCCGGTTCCATCTCCTCCTCCCTACTGAACGTTTTCTTCCTCCCTCTCCCATGGCTTCTTGCCATTTTCTTCCTTGCCCAAGCTTGGATAAAGCTCCAAACACAAAAATAATTACATATTTGAACTCCCCTCACCAAGCTCTTCCATTCTCTTTTTTTCAAAATTTCAAATGGAGGAAGTTGACCTCCATGGGTTTTGGCCGTTTGAAGAGAAAATCACATCTTCTTGAAGCTTGGAGTCTCCCCACTCATCTAAGGTAAAAAGTTCCAAAGAAAAATTCATTTTTCCTCCCTCTTCTTGCTTGGCCGATTTTGCCCCCTTGTAATGCCTTGCTCTTTCTTTATTTGAGCTATTCTCCAAGCCTCCAATGGTGGATTAGAGCCTCTCCTTTGATTCATGGCAAGAAACCAATTCTAGGGTTTCAAGGTAATGACCAATCTTAGTGTCTTAAGCATTTTAATTAATTAGTTTAGTGTTTCTACTTAAACTCATTTCCTTTAATTGAATGTTGGGCTGGAGCATTGGCAAATACATTGCCCACTTGACCGAAAATGGATGGGAAAAGAGAAGAGGAGAATTTAAAAGAGGATTTGGATATTCAAGGTAAGAAAATCTACCTTAACTACTATCTTGATGTTTTAGGATTTTTGGGAATGGGGAAAACCAAAAGAATGAACCAAAATTTGATGGAAATGTGCTTGGATTGGTTAGATGAGGAATTTGGGATTTGTTGTTTGAATTGAGAGCATTGAAGCCGAGTGATTTGAGTTTGTGTTCATATTGTGGTTTGTTGAGATTTTGGAGCTATATTATTGTTTTGATGAGTTTGATGGAACTATGTGTGCTGGTAGGACCCTTTGTGGGTGTGGCTAGATTAGGAATGATTTGGATGAGAATTGAAGAGTTTGGATATGTTAGGTTTATGGGGAAGTTATGGTAAAATTTGTGTAGAAATTGGGTGTTCTTAGGTGACTTAATGAATTGGAGAGGTTAGGTATGTATTGGGTTGAGTTGATTGGATTAATAACCTTGAAATGGTAAATGGAGAATGGATATGGGAGTATGTAAAATCTGTAGCATATTGATGCTTGGTAACTTGGAATTTCTAGAAAAAGAGTTAGTGTTATAATCTTGGAAATAGAGGATGGACTAGGGTTTAGATAATGCAAATGTCTATGAAGGTGTGGTGATGGTCAATAAGTGATTTGGTAAGGTGGTAGGAGGTTGGAAACTATCAAGAGGAAGATAGAAGTGCATTACTGTGCAAAGTACAAAATGTGGAAATTGATATTTGTGAATTTGAATAAGAATTGGGTAGTGAATGTGAACAAGAATTTAAGGTGGTTTAAGGAGTGTTTAAGTGTGTTTAAACATGTAGGAAACTTGTGGAAATATTAGGGAAAGATTGAGTGTGGATTAAGGGTTGATTTGGGGTTGAAAAACTACACTTGTAGCAGGTTCTAGCAGGGTCCGGGACTTGGTCCTAGGACTAAGTCCCGGACCACCCTTAAATTTGTGCCGAGAGTCACCATCCACACTTGGTCTGGGACTTGGGCTGGGTACAAGGTGTAACGACCCCAAAACCGGCCTAGGAGTTAGGGCCGTTACACGTCGCGAGTCTACTACCTAACGTCGCAAGGCTCTAATGCAAAACAACCTCAAAATCAAATAACGAACTTATATAAATACTGAAAGAATTTACAAGATCCAGAGCGTAACTAAAAGCATGAAAGTCAAATACAAAGAAAGGCCCGAAGGCTACACAAAACTCCAAAGCGTCTAACGCGCAAAGCAGAATACAGTCTAAAGAAAGCATTACGTAAACAAAGTGCAGAGTGGATTTATCGTGAGTGATTTAGAAGAGGAGTAGTTGTTAAAAGAAAGAAATTAATACTCAAAATATCCATCGGGCTGCAAATTAAAACCCGGTCGTAGTAGTGTAGAAGACAGAAGCGGCCGGGGTCAAACCGTGGGACTTATAGCGAGCTAAAGTAGTTCCTAAGCTTGTCACAAAAGGGGGGAAGTTAATTGACTTGTTTTTAGAGAATTAAAAGAGCAGATTAAATTACTGAGTGCAGATGAATTAAATGGAACTCCGGGTTCAGGTTTATATAATCTGATTAATTATGCTATCTCTTCCGGTTTAATAAATTAGTTTGGCAAAATTCCTGTTATTATCCTAAGGACTAAGTCATAGACCCTTAAGAACTCGTTTACCAGAAAATGCTCGGTCTAATCAAGGTTCGAGCAAACTATGTAAACGGACGTTAAATTCGAGGAATTATAATTGCATCTGTAAATACTAACTTATTAAATCATAATAAGTTTTCTCCAGATTTACGGCTTAAATAACCTGTCTATTTATCACCTGGTCTGATCAAAATAGACTTAGGAAAGCATTTTAATAAATTCATGTAATTTATTAAAATGGTGAGAGAAATCCTTTAAGCGTAACAAACTGTATTTATTAAAACCGGTAGAAATATTGATTACATAATTAAACAAACCATAATTAAAAACCTTGCCCGGAGCAAATCCTCCTTAGCCAGACATATTAACTGGTAATAAATCTGACAGAGGTTGGACGTAATAACAGCACGGAGACGTGATTAGTGAATGGAGAAATGGAGAGGTCGAAGAGTGAAACATGTACGTAGGTTATTATAAGTGAAGTGGGTGAATTTGAGAATTTAGAGAACTGGGGTATGAGATGTACGTGAGTGTTAATGGAAGAGAATGAATGAGGTGAGAATGAGTGATTTTCTGGTTTTCTCCGTGCACTCGTACAAGGCTGTAGGGAATGGTTATTTATAGAAGGAAGGAAGAGTACGTAGAAGATTGCAGTTGATTGCCTCTGTTGATTTCTTCACTGATTGAAGCATTGATTGCTTCATTTATTGCAGGGGACAGGAGCTGGAGATGCGCGAGCGAAATAAGGTAGGCGACGGCGGGGTAGATAGATAAGGCGAGTTGCAGAGTCGCGCGAAGAAGAAAACTATTTTGGGCGCGATTTTTACTCTTGTCCGCCTGTGGAACCGCCTCTGTTTGGCGCGGTTGTGTGTTGCCTCTACAACCGCCTCTTGTCCGCCTCGTCCGCCTCTGGTGTCCGCCTCCTTTTGGGCGGTTATGCAGGCGGTTGTGCAGGCGGTTGCAATGCTGTAGTGCTGATCGTGACTTATTTCGTTCTACGAACTTCGACCGGCTCTAGATTCTTCGTTTGGACTCCGTTTTCTGAGCCGTTTGCGTCTACGCGTTCGTCTCTTTGTCTACTTCACTCCCGGCTTGGTTTTCCTCATGTTAAACCAATAATTTTGTGAGATAAACAATAAAACATAAACTAGAGGAAAACTAACCGAAGTGGAGAAATGAGCAAGAAAAGTGCTAATTTATACATGAAATACACCTAAATAACATGCATTTAGACACTTATCACACCCCCACACTTATCTTTTTGCTTGTCCTCAAGTAAAACCATGTACCTAAGCAAGTAGGAAATGCTCAATACTAACAAATATTATTATGAAGGGTAGGATAAAAAAGTCAATAGTTATGATCTCTAAAACTTATTGAGGAGTGTGAAAAATTATCTGCTGGTGGCATAGGTGTGCTCAGGTAAAACAAAATAGAGTTTCGGGGTATGATCTAAGGTACTTCAATGTTTCTTTTGTTTGGTGACTCCGAGAACTTTTACCATGGCCAACTTCTCTCAAGAATGGGCATTGAGGAGAAAATAAAAGGAAGAAAAGATTTATGCATTTGCTTCACTTTTGCATGAGATGAGAAAATATAGGCATCACGCCTTTGTATTTAAGAACACTCAACTCTTTTGTTGGTTACCAATGGTGTCTCGAAAGTCCCTTATTTTTTTGTATTCTCTTCTTTTTTTTAACAGAGAAATACCCCTTAGCAATCCCTAAGAGAGAAGACAGAAAGAAACCCTGAGCAATAAAATCCAACCAATTTGCAGATTATTTGGTCACACCGCATATAAAAATGCTCCTCAAAAGTAATCAAATGTAAAATTTTGAAAAATTTGTACCCTTTATCCTACAATTCATAATAGTATTAGTTTTTAAAGAGAACAACCTACATTAGCAAGGTACATAATTCAATTAGAACAAATGCGAGGTAAGCAGAAAAATAAGCAGAGAGACTTAACAATTTAAGCATTTAGATGTCCTAGGTTCTTCCCCCACACTTAAGCTTAAGCAATGCCCTCATTGCGTAGATGAAATAAAATTAATAGGGCAAGCAAAGTAAAGGAAAGAGTGTACTCCCCAGATTTCGTAGAGTGTGTAGAGCTCCCCCACACTTGAGTGTTGCTGTGAATGTCATATTAACCTGTAAAGAATTTCTACACAGCGAGAAGAACTCAAGTGAAGCCTGCATTTTATTATAGCAAATAAAAGGGAAATATAGTACAAAAAGGAAAAACATATTAAATTAAAGGAAATTAAAGATAGATAGTGGGTTGCCTCCCACCGAGCTGCCCGGGTTTAACGTCTCTAGCTAGACGTATTTGACCAAGTTTTAGTTTGGAGAAGATTCTGAGGGCGAATTGTCCTGCTGTTCTTGGACAAAATAAGTTGCAGATAGGTTAGTTGAAATATTGGAATGAGAATTATACCTTTTAAGACGTGCCCCGTTGACCTTGAAAGTTTCGCCTTGTTTGTTCTGGAGTTCAAAGGCACCGTACGGGGTCACACTAACAATTTGAAAAGGGCCGGCCCAGTGTGACTTGAGCTTCCCAGGGAAAATCCTTAATCTCGAGTTATATAAGAGAACCCAATCACCAATTTCGAATTCCTTCTTGAGGATCATCCTGTCGTGGAACTTTTTGGTGCGCTCTTTATAGATCTTTGCATTCTGATAAGCCTGATCTCGCAGCTCTTCTAATTCGGTAAGTTGGAATTTCCTCTTCTCTCCTGCAGAAACCATGTCAAAGTTTAGGGCCTTGATTGCCCAATATGCTTTATGCTCCAACTCTACAGGAATGTGGCATGCTTTTCCATAGACCAGCTTAAAAGGAGACATCCCGATGGGAGTCTTGAATGCAGTGCGGTAAGCCCAAAGCGCATCATCCAGTTTAAGTGCCCAATCCTTCGTGATGAGTTAACCGTCTTCTGAAGGATCCATTTTAACTCTCGGTTGGAAACTTCTGCTTGACCGTTTGTCTGGGGGTGATAAGGTAAAGCTACCTTGTGACGTACCCCGTATTTGACCATAAGTGCTTCGAATAAACGGTTGCAGAAGTGTGTTCCTCCATCACTAATAATAATTCTGGGCACGCCGAAACGGGTAAAAATGTGCTTCTTGAGGAATCTTGTTACTGTCTTTGCATCGGCATGATGACACGGTACAGCTTCCACCCACTTTGACACATAATCAACTGCCACCAGAACATATTCGTGGCCCTGCGAGGAAGGGAACGGTCCCATGAAATATGCCCCAACAATCAAAGAGCTCTACTTCTAGTATCCCTTGTTGCGGCATCTCATGTCTCCTAGATGTGTTACCCATTTTCTGACAATTATCACATTGTCTGCAGAATTGGTACACATCTTTATGAAGGGTTGGCCAATAAAAACCTGAGGCCAGGATCTTAGCAGCGGTCCTCGTGGGTCCATGGTGACCTCCGGCTTCCCGAGAATGACAAAAGTGAATGACGCTCGAAACCTCTTCTTCCGGGAGACATCGTCGAATTAACCCATCAGCACTAACTCGGAACAAGTACGGGTCCTCCCAGAAATAATGCCTCGAGTCAGAAAGAATTTCTTCTTCTGGGAGTAGGAAAAATCGTAGGGTACTGTTCCTGAGACTAAATAATTGGCCAGGTCTGCGTACCATGGCTCCTGTACTTTGGTGATGGAGAAGACAGTCTCGTCGGGGAAGAATTCGTTTATGGGCACACTATCCGTAGGAGTCACCAACCTAGAGAGATGGTCGGCGACGACATTCAGTTTCCCGCTCTTATCTTTGACTTCGATGTCAAACTCTTGAAGTAGAAGAATCCAGCGCAAAGGCGAGGCTTGGCTTCTTGTTTCGTGAATAAGTATTTGAGAGCGGAGTGGTCTGTATGCACGATGACTTGCTTCCCCATAAGTAAGATCTGAACTTATCGAGGGAGAAAACTATAGCCAAAAGTTCTTTTTCGGTGGTCGTATAGTTTTTCTGCGCATCGTTCAGTGTTCTGCTAGCATAGGCGATCACTCTCAAGATTTTCTCTTTCTTTTGGCAAAGAGCTGCCCCACGGCATAGTCACTTGCGTCACACATGATCTCAAAAGGAAGAGACCAATCAGGTGGTATGACCACAGGTGCTGTCACCAATTTTGTGTTATTGTTTGGAATGCAGCTGAACATTTCTCATCAAAATGAAACGGGGCATCTTTCTGTAGCAGGTCGGTCAAAGGTTTGCTGATTTTGGAGAAGTCCTGAATAAACCGCCGATAAAATCCTGCATGCCCTAGAAATGCTCGTATATCTCGAACTGTAGTTGGTGCTGGTAACTTCTCAATAACCTCTACCTTGGCTTTATCCACCTCTATCCCTTTTGCTGATATTTTATGTCCAAGGACGATCCCGTCCTTGACCATAAAATGACACTTCTCCCAGTTTAAGACGAGATTCGTATCCTCACACCGTCTCAGGATCAAATCTAGTTGTGCCAAGCATTTGTCGAAACTAGAGCCATAGACTGAGAAATCGTCCATGAAGACTTCTATGCTCTGCTCGATGAAGTCAGCAAATATTGCTTGCATACATCTCTGGAAGGTAGCAGGGGCGTTGCATAGACCGAAAGGCATTCGTCGGTATGCAAAGGTACCATAAGGACAAGTGAAGGTTGTCTTGTCCTGGTCCTCAGGTGCGATTGGTATTTGAAAATAACCCGAGAACCCATCTAGAAAACAGTAGTACTCTTGCCCTGCTAGTCGTTCCAACATCTGGTCGATGAAGGGAGAGGAAAGTGATCCTTCCTGGTGGCCAAGTTCAAACGCCGATAATCAATGCACATGCGCCATCCTGTGATCTTTCTTTGAGGGATAGTCTCTCCCTTTTCATTAATAACAGCTTCGATGCCCCCCTTCTTAGGGACAACTTGAACAGGACTGACCCATGGACTGTCAGAAATTGGATAGATGA
The DNA here is from genome assembly GCA_023374045.1 of Limonium bicolor. Taxonomy (NCBI): domain Eukaryota; kingdom Viridiplantae; phylum Streptophyta; class Magnoliopsida; order Caryophyllales; family Plumbaginaceae; genus Limonium; species Limonium bicolor. The sequence continues at coordinate 497,531,751 of CM041776.1, forward strand.
TGTCTGCGTCAAGGAGTTTCAGAACCTCCTTTCGAACTACCTCCTTGAGGTTAGGGTTTAGCCGGCGTTGAGGTTGTCGGATAGGTTTGTAGTTCTCCTCCATGTAAATATGGTGTGTGCAATAGGAGGGATCAATTCCTTTGATATCAGCGATAGTCCACCCTATTGCTGTCTTGTGCTTCTTCAATACCTCAAGTACTTCGTTTCCTCTCCGGAATTCAGAGAAGAGGAAATAATGACAGGCAAGCGGTCATTTTCAGCTAGGAAAGCATACTTGAGGTTAGAGGGTATTTCTTAAGCTCGAGTTCAGGTGGTTGTTCTACTGATGGAATTGATTTTTGAGGTTTTCTGTCGAGTTCTTCGATTGGTGGCCGGAACGATTGATAACCAGCCCTTCCTTTCTACGTACGCCAGCATGGCGTTAACTTCTGGATCCTCCATCTTTTCTTCTAGAGAAGTAAGTAATACTTGCTCTAGGGGTTCAGTTTCAGCTTCCTGGATGGAAGATGGAAAATACGTGTCCTCCTCTGTAGCAAAATCGCCTTCCTCCTCCTCGTCATCTGTGAATCCCACCGTCTTAGCATGAGGAGAAAAGTTTGAGCTTTTCTTCATCATTTTCTGCATGTCGAATTCAATCGTCTCATCTTCGTACCGAAGAGTGATTTTCCCGTCGTGGACGTCAATGATAGCTTTGGCGGTACTTAGAAACGGTCGACCTAGAATCAGGGAACCTACACTCGTCATCCATTTCTAGAATGACGAAATCTGCTGGAAAGATGAAGCGAGCACTCCAACTACCAATCTCTCGGACTATGCCCATGGGCTTGATCTCTGATCTGTCTGCTAGTTGGAGTTTAAAAGGAACCGATGCATGTCTCCTCCTCCTTTAACTTTCAGAAAGGTGGCGTATGGCATGATATTAATGCTGGCTCCTAGGTCGCATAGACCACTTCCACAATCCACCCCGCCTATAAAGCATGGGATCACGGGATTTCCTGGATCTGTTTGTTTAGGAAAGTCTCGAAGAAGGCTGCAGAACACTCCTCTGTCAGGTGTACTGTCTCCTTTCCAGGTTTCTTTTTCTTCTTCGTCAAGAGATCCTTGAGGAATTTTGCATAATTAGGCATCTCTTGCAAAGCATCGATCAGAGGTATGTCGAGGGTCAACTTCTTGAAAATACTCAAGAACTTAGAGAACTGCTCATCGAGATGTTTCTTTTTCATCCTGTTGGGAAACGGGAGTTCATCTTTTTTATGAGTGGAGTTTGGGATGTCGATGGTAATTCGAGATGGAGGTGGAGTAACAGGAGTAGGAATTTGAATTTCTGAGGGAGGTAAAGTTGGGTTGGTGGTTTCATCAACATTGATATAGGAATCTTCAAGATTTTCTTTTTCTTTTCCCTTGCTGGTGGCAAGTTCCCTTCCACTCCTTAAAGAGACTGCACACAAGTTTGTTGTTTGTGATGTGCCATCGTCTATAAGGACTGAATTTGCTTGTTCCTTCGGATTGGGATTTGTTTGTGAAGGGAATTGACCAGGTGGTCTTTGTTGAGTGAGTAGCTGTTGGATTTGAGATTGCAAGGCTTTTTGGTCTTTGCGCAGAGCTGCGACCTCTTCTTGCGTATCTCGTGATTTACCCATCATCGCCTTAAACATCTCCTGCATCTGAGACATATCAGACTCAGGATTCGAAGGAGGTGGGGCTGGTCGGCTCGATGAAGCTTCATTGCCATAAGGCTGTTGTTGAAATTGCCTTGGGCCTCCTTGGAAATTGGACTGAGGTCTGTAATTTTGGGATGTTTGTAGGGTATGTGGGTTTTGGATATTTCCGGTGTTTGAGTAGCTAAGGTTGGATTGCATGTTACGTTGCCATGGTTGTCGGTATCCTGAATTGTTGGTGATGTAATTTGCTTCCTCCGCTGCTTTCATTTCTTGTAGTTGGGGGCATTGATCATATTCATGAGGCCCACATTGCGTACAAGAAATTGTTGGTGACGTTTGAGATTGAGGAGCATAGCCTGGAGGGGTAGTAGGTGGTCGGGAAATCATTGACTTAGCTTGCTGAGGGAAGGAATTCATAGCCATCTGTTCGACCACTTTCTGTAGAGTGCTCACTTTTGTTGCTTGCTGAGCGTTGCTTTCCATGAGTTGCTCATGGCTTCTCATGAGCTGGTCGAATTTGTTATCACTCTCCCCAACATGATATAATCCTGGAGTACCGCTCCTTGATCCACCGGAGGCCCAGTCTCTAATTTCCTCACAGAGAGACTCCATGCTGTTCAAAATTGTGCTCCCGGCTTTTTCAGAATGTCAGCCCCTAACGAAGATACACCATTGTTCTGCACGGACCGATCAAGCCCTTGTAGAACAATTGTGATAATTGTTCCTTCGTCAGACCGTGGTGAGGACAAGTGGTAGTAGACCTTTGAAACGGTCCCAAGTTTCACAAATATTCTCCGACCCTGGTTGCTTAAAATTATAAATTTCAGCAATCATCTCCAGAGTTCGGCTCGGAGGTAGGAATTTGTCATAGAACTTGGTGGCCATGTCGTCCCAGGTAACAATGGTACCCGGTGTTAAGCTATGATACCACTTGCTCGCGTTTCCCGTCAGGCTGTGTGGGAATAATGACAATCTTGCATATTGAAGTACTGCATCGGTTGCAGTAAGGCTATTGGCATGTTGTAAGAATTTTGTAACATGTAACAGGGCTTCGTCTGGACTGGTGCCATCAAACATGCCCAACTCCTTCACACATCGAATCTGATGATATGGCTTCAGCTTTTGCCACTCCTCGTATTCGGATGGGCTGAGGTGAGGAAGGACGATAGCAGGCTGTTGTCCTTGGTTAGACGGCCTGTTGATATTTCGAACCGTTGCTGGTGTAGCTGCCATGTTAGCTTCCGGGTCAGAATCTATCACTGTGGTGGTATTTTGTTGAGTTCGTCTCTGCCTGAGATTGCGCAGAAAGGTTCTCTCGATTTCTGGGATGTAACCAACCGTGTGATTAATATTCTCTGGGAGACTCTGTGACCTGGTGAAAGGCATACACCACTCAAAACAGAGAAAAGAACTGGTTATACGTTAGAATAATAAAAGTGTTAGGAATTAGTAGACAGAAATTTAAAGTTAGTAGTTAGTATACAATGGAACGAAATGACAATGGAACGAAATGACAGAATTTAAAGTTAGTAGTTAGAGACAATGGAACGAAATGACAAGGGAACGAAATGACAATGGAACGAAATGACAGAAATTTAAAGTTAGTAGTTAGAGACAATGGAACGAAATGACAAGGGAACGAAATGACAATGGAACGAAATGACAGAAATAAATAACAATAATATTAACAAATGTCAGAAGTCCGATGTCCAAAATTAGATGTCCAAGTCAAATGTCAGAAGTCCGAAGTCCGATGTCCAATTCAGATGTCCGAGGTTATATGCCCGAAATTGGATTAACAGTTTTTTTTTTTGAATTTTGTTATTTAATTATTTTAGTAGATTAACAGATTATTGTAATTAAACAGGTGAATTAACCGGGGCTTAGGGACTAGATTAAATCAAGTCCCCGGCAACGGCGCCATTTTGCAGAGTGGATTTATCGTGAGTGATTTAGAAGAGGAGTAGTTGTTAAAAGAAAGAAATTAATACTCAAAATATCCGTCGGGCTGCAAATTAAAACCCGGTCGTAGTAGTGTAGAAGACAGAAGCGGTCGGGTCAAACCGTGGGACTTATAGCGAGCTAAAGTAGTTCCTAAGCTTGTCACAAAAGGGGGGAAGTTAATTGACTTGTTTTTAGAGAATTAAAAGCAGATTAAATTACTGAGTGCAGATGATTAAATGGAACTCCGGGTTCAGGTTTAATATAATCTGATTAATTATGCTATCTCTTCCGGTTTAATAAATTAGTTTGGCAAAATTCCTGTTATTATCCTAAGGACTAAGTCATAGACCCTTAAGAACTCGTTTACCAGAAAATGCTCGGTCTAATCAAGGTTCGAGCAAAACTAAGTAAACGGACGTTAAATTCAAGGAATTATAATTGCATCTGTAAATACTAACTTATTAAATCATAATAAGTTTTCTCCAGATTTACGGCTTAAATAACCTGTCTATTTATCACCTGGTCTGATCAAAATAGACTTAGGAAAGCATTTTAATAAATACATGTAATTTATTAAAATGGTGAGAGAAATCCTTTAAGCGTAACAAACTGTATTTATTAAAACCGATAAAAATATTGATTACATAATTAAACAAACCATAATTAAAAACCTTGCCCGGAGCAAATCCTCCTTAGCCAGACATATTAACTGGTAATAAATCTGACAGAGGTTGGACGTAATAACAGCACGGAGACGTGATTAGTGAATGGAGAAATGGAGAGGTCGAAGAGTGAAACATGTACGTAGGTTATTATAAGTGAAGTGGGTGAATTTGAGAATTTAGAGAACTGGGGTATGAGATGTACGTGAGTGTTAATGGAAGAGAATAAATGAGGTGAGAATGAGTGATTTTCTGGTTTTCTCCGTGCACTCGTACAAGGCTGTAGGGAATGGTTATTTATAGAAGGAAGGAAGAGTACGTAGAATTGCAGTTGATTGCCTCTGTTGATTTCTTCACTGATTGAAGCATTGATTGCTTCATTTATTGCAGGGGACAGGAGCTGGAGATGCGCGAGCGAAATAAGGTAGGCGACGGCGGGGTAGATAGATAAGGCGAGTTGCAGAGTCGCGCGAAGAAGAAAACTATTTTGGGCGCGATTTAACTCTTGTCCGCCTGTGGAACCGCCTCTGTTTGGCGCGGTTGTGTGTTGTCTGCCTCTACAACCGCCTCTTGTCCGCCTCGTCCGCCTCTGGTGTCCGCCTCCTTTTGGAGCGGTTATGCAGGCGGTTGTGCAGGCGGTTGCAATGCTGTAGTGCTGATCGTGACTTATTTCGTTCTACGAACTTCGACCGGCTCTAGATTCTTCGTTTGGACTCCGTTTTCTGAGCCGTTTGCGTCTACGCGTTCGTCTCTTTGACTACTTCACTCCCGGCTTGGTTTTCCTCATGTTAAACCAATAATTTTGTGAGATAAACAATAAAACATAAACTAGAGGAAAACTAACCGAAGTGGAGAAATGAGCAAGAAAAGTGCTAATATTATACATGAAATACACCTAAATAACTTGCTTATTTAGACACTCATCACAAAGCTCCAAGAGAAGGTAAGGAGAGAAGATCCCACGAGCTTAATCTGCAACATAAGTAAAGGGGTGAGCTAAACAGCCCAGTAAGCAGAAGACTTCCTCAAGGAAGTCCACTCAAAACAGAAGTAGAAGGTGGTATAAACAGAGAGAGAAGTAGCCACTTGGAAACAGACAGATCAAACTCACAAATTATAAGGCAGAGTGGACATCACATCAAATCAAAGTTGGACTTCCCCCCCCCCCCCCTTCAGTGTTTGATTCTGGAAGTCCGACTATGATTTAATGTGAAGTCCAACATCACAGGGCACAGCAGATAACCCGAGAAAACTGGCTGAGAAGAGATCTGAAGGATACCTGACATCACTCGGTCTGAACCACAGTCTCACTCACCAGCTAGCGCATACACACGTGCCTGGGTCTGGGACTTCTTCTGGTCAGCCTTCTGCCCGGACCCTGCACCAGCACCTCGGCTCTCAGATTCACCACTGCTACCTCCACCTCTAGCCTGTGGACACTGGGCAATGCGATGGTCCAGCGAACCACACTTAAAGCACGCCCCGGACTTCCTGTAGCACTCCCGTCCTGGGTGGAAACGATCACACTCGGCACACTTCTCCACAGCCGGAGATGCAGATGAAGAAGAACCCCGGTCCCCTCTGTACTTCTTCTTCTAAGAAGAAGTCTGCTCCCGCCTATCAGGCTCCTCCACACGACCCTTCCTCTTTTGATCCTTGCCCTTATCGGGCCTCTGGTCTTTCTTCTCATACCGCTGCCTAGCCTGCAGCTCAGCCTCTACAACCAACGCCACATCAGCCACATCCCTAAATGTCTTGTGGCGGAAAGGGGCCACAGCAGCTCGAATATCACCCCTCAAACCAGCCTCAAACTTCCTAGCCTTCCGGTTGTCATCCGGCTCAGGCACGAACTTAGAAAGAGAGATAAACTTACGCACGTACTCATCCACTGTCATCTCCTTCGTCTGGCGGAGTCTCCCATACTCCACAATCTTCTGATCCCTGAAGACATCGGGATAAAACTACTGGTTGAAGCAGCCCCTGAACTGCTCCCAAGTCCATGGGTGGGGATACTTCCCCTCAACTGACTTCCACCACTCCTTCGCCTCAGACTGGAACATGAACGTGGCGAACCCAACTTTTTGATCCTCCTCGCACCCCATGACCCGCAGAAGGTCCTCAATGGCAGTGATCCAGTGGCTCGCCTCCTGTGGGTCGCCACTAGCATCGAAAGAAGGCGGCTTCAGCTTCAGGAACTTCTGAAGCGCCTTCACATTGTTGCCCCCCGCGTTACCAGCTCCTGTCGCTTGGCCATCAGTGGCCCCTACGGTCTGCAACACCTGGGTCACCACCTGCTGCACAATCTCTGCGATGTCCCCCTGGGGAGCATCGCCTGAAGCTGCACCTCGTCCTGAACGTCGGGGAGGCATACTGTAGATACAAACACCAAGGTTAATCAGAAACTATCAAGCATCAAACAGCAGACCTTTCAGACACCCACACATGCAGTCAAACCCCACAGACACCAAAGAACGAGCAACCTGGCTCTGATACCACTAAATGTAACGACCCCAAAACCGGCCTAGGAGTTAGGGCCGTTACACGCCATGAGTCTACTACCTAACGTCGCAAGGCTCTAATGCAAAACAACCTCAAAATCAAATAACGAACTTATATAAATACTAAAAGAATTTACAAGATCCAGAGCGTAACTAAAAGCGTGAAAGTCAAATACAAAGAAAGGCCCGAAGGCTACACAAAACTCCAAAGCGTCTAACGCGCAAAGCAGAATACAGTCTAAAGAAAGCATAACGTAAACAAAGCTCCAGGAGAAGGTAAGGAGAGAAGATCCCACGAGCTCAATCTGCAACATAAGTAAAGGGGTGAGCTAAACAGCCCAGTAAGCAGAAGACTTCCTCAAGGAAGTCCACTCAAAACAGAAGTAGAAGGTGGTATAAACAGAGAGAGAAGTAGCCACTTGGAAACAGACAGATCAAACTCACAAATCAGAAGACAGAGTGGACATCACATCAAATCATAGTCGGACTCCCACCCTTCAGTGTTTGATTCTGGAAGTCCGACTATGATTTGATGTGATGTCCACTCTGTCTTCTGATTTGTGAGTTTGATCTGTCTGTTTCCAAGTGGCTACTTCTCTCTCTGTTTATACAACCTTCTACTTCTGTTTTGAGTGGACTTCCTTGGGGAAGTCTTCTGCTTACTGGGTGTTTAGCTCACCCCTTTACTTATGTTGCAGATTGAGCTCGTGGGATCTTCTCTCCTTACCTTCTCTTGGAGCTTTGTTTACGTTATGCTTTCTTTAGACTGTATTCTGCTTTGCGCGTTAAACGCTTTGGAGTTTTGTGTAGCCTTCGGGCCTTTCTTTGTATTTGACTTTCACGCTTTTAGTTACGCTCTGGATCTTGTAAATTCTTTCAGTATTTATATAAGTTCGTTATTTGACTTTGAGGTTGTTTTGCATTAGAGCCTTGTGACGTTAGGTAGTAGACTCGCGGCGTGTAACGGCCCTAACTCCTAGGCCAGTTTTGGGGTCGTTACACAAGGTCCCGGACCACCTCCATTTTTGTTACAAAAGTCTAGTTTTGAATTGGTCCGGGACTAAGGGTAAGGACCAAGTCCCGAACCACCTCCAAAATTTCCCCGAGAGTGTTTTAAAGGCTTCTAATGATGGGGGATTGAATGGTAATGGTTTCATATGATGTTTAGGCCTTGTTAGGTGACATATAAAGGTCCTAAGAAGTATAAACAAGTGCTAGAAGTGAATGTGTAAGTTATGAACTTAAGATCACAAGAGCAAATTAAGTATAATGGGACAACGGGGTTAACTATGGGTGCACTAGGCGTTAAACAATCGTATTGCCCAAATGTTAACGGAAATGATTGTAATGTTACCAGTTGTTCAAGAATTATTCGAGGAACATATGATGGCACGTTAGAGTGAACCCTTGGTGACAGGTATGGTTTTCTTACAACCAGTGTTCTACCGGGTTACACCGGCTTGTATGCCAACTTTATTTTCTGTATGTTTGCCACCTTGCAAGATAAAGCATGAATTTACAGTAATTCAATTATGTGGCATATTTGTTCCGATACCGTTTAACCCCGGATATGTGTTAAACCATAGCTAACCGAACCTAGGATCACATAAGAAATTGGTATTCGGATTTAAACGCCCCAACCTACGGGAACATTCTAACTACGGCTATCAATGCGTTAGTTGTATAATGTGGTTGTGTGTGATGTGTGTTACCCTTTTTAGTATGTCGTTATTTAACGATTGTTGTTGTTCATATATGTCGAATGGTATGTTACCTCCCTTGTGTGTGTTTAACTAAGTTTGTAACACCCTGTGGTGTCATGATGTGATAAGTTCCATAAGGGAACTTTTAACTAACGTATAATTGGGGGGGTGAGGTATCCGGGTGTCCGGTCGCGCACGTATGTATGGGAGTTGATATCTATATTTGATTCAACTCTCTCCCTTGTTCGGTTGTTTTCCTTCTTGGGATTCAACCTCCCACGAGCCTATAGCTGGCTCTCCTACCTTGACTATTATTCGGGGCTAGGGGGATTTGTGTATTGTGTGATCGGGTCTATATTATGACCGACACATCTAAGTAAGTTAATTGTGTATGGTGTGATCGGGCCTATATTATGGCCAACACATCTAAGTAAAGCAAATGTGTACGGTGTGTTCGGATCTATATTACGTCTGACACATCTTAAGTAAAGCGTACGTTCTCTAAGAAGAACGGTAATGTGTTATGTAACGAGCCCGACATGAGAATGAGGATATTCTCTAGGCTCTATAAAATTGGCTAACTTCTATTTCGGACCGAGTCCTCATATGACTCATTCCCGAGTTATATTGTGTATACGATATTATGCATCGTGAGTCATTATGTTTATGTAAATTGATCATTTAAAATCAACCCTATGTTACCAAGAGAGACAATTATGTGTAACCCATCTAACGGGTAAGTGTTGACTAACAAGAAATTAGCTCCATTAAGGTAGAAACCCTCAAGGGTTAAAGAACACAGTAATGTAATCTAACAAACGTTGATGTGTAACCTTATTGTATGTATCCTGTTGATTGGATATACGTTAATTATAAGCATGATATGTATTTATAGTATTTCCTGCATGCTCACACGACAATTAGTTGTGCGTGGCCCGGTAGTATGCGGGCTGCACTATTACCATACTAGCAAAGGTGCTGAGCCCCTTTGGGCTCCACCCATTTCATTTCAGGTACAATGGAGCTGGTAGCCGTTTGGGAATAGGACGGGGTGGCTGATTATGAATGGGTAGTTTATTTAGTTTGTTTATGTAATTGTAAGTAGTGTAAGACCGAAGTTCGATATCGGTAACTGAATGTATTAGACTCAGTACAGTTTTGTAATGTAAATGTGTTGACTCGGTTTAGTTATGAAGTGGAATTGTAATTTACGACGCTCGGGAGTCTGGTCCATCAGACCGGTACATTGTGTAAGTAAAGGCATTGTTAGCCACGTGGGTGGCTAACGGCGAGTAACACCCAATGATTAAGTTAGGTGTTGAGTTGTAAATCCGCTGCAATCAGGTGTTAAGTATTGTGTTTATGGTTGGGGTGTTACAAAAATTATGGAAGTTTTTTCTCACAACCATTATGGAAGTTTTTTCTCACAACCATTATTAATTTCCCCACGCTGTTCTTTTATTTTCAATTTAGATTGTGGGAATATGTAATATCGTCTAGTGTACATATTTTTAGTAAATGACATAATTTTTAAAATGCAAGTGCAGATTTGTTTGATCTAGATTTTTATCAATTTCTCATTTAAATTAAAGTGTAGATATATAAGTAACTATAGATTTTTTTAAATGTATGTGTAGATTTGTTTGATAAAATTGTAGATTTTAAAATTAGATAATACAATTTGTAAAATGAAAGAGTGGATTAATTTTAGTTAGTAATAAATAATTTCAACCCATCAAGTTTACTTGTGACCTTGTATATTTATTTTAAAGGGTTGATGTCAAAAGATTTTCTAATTGCTTATTTTTAGCTAGATGGGCTCAAGCAATTTGTAAATCTTTTTATTTTTTTCTAACTAGGTGGGCTACATTCCCGTTAAAAAAATGATGGTTTACTTTTCTTTTCAATTTAGATTGTGGCAATATATAATCAGGTCTAGGGTAGATATTTTTAGTATATGGTTGAATTTTTAAAATGTAGGTGTAAATTTTTATTAATTTCTCATTTAAGTAAAAGTGTCGATATTTGGTAAAATAATAGATTTTTTAAAATGTAGGTGTAGATTTGTTGGATAAAAGTGTAGATTTTAAAATGAAAAGTGGATTTTTTTTAGTAATAAATAAACTCAACCCAAGTTCACTTGTGATCTTCTTATATTTATTTTAAAGGATTCAGGTCAAAATATTTTCTAACTGCTTATTTTAAGTAATTTGTTTAAAATGTGGATCTTTCTTTTTTTTTCTTTCTAATGCAATAGATTTGTTTGGGAAAAGTGTATATTTTTAATAATTTCTCATCTGATTAAAAGTGTATATATTTAATTAAAATAATAGATATTTTAAAATATAGTTGTAAACTTGTTTGATGATAGGGTAGATTTTAAATTTGGTTAATACAATTTATAAAATGAAAAAGTGGGTTTATTCTTGTTTGATCGTAATATTTTATTAAGTAATAAATAAATTCAACTTTGTTCTTATATTTATTTTTAAGGACCATGTCAAGAGAATTTCTAATTTGTTATTGTTAAATAAAAAAATTACTGAAAATGTAGCATCTTTTGTTTTTCAAATCACTATTTTACTTCAATTTCAGTTAAAATTTTACTACAAATCATGAGAATATTGATTAGAATTGATGGTTTACTTTTTTTCTTTTCAAACTAGATCATGGGAATACACGTCTAATGTTTTTTTCTTTATTTCTAAAATTACAAATTAACTATGACATATACACCCATAAAATAAACATTAGAATTTAAACCATCAATTTACTTTTTAGAGATCCAATAATCATGATGTAGTTGAGACCATGCTCAAAAATTGTTTAGGGCACCTTCCCCTCCTTGATATTTATGCATTGGGAATGGTCTTGTGGAGGGCCTAACATCAGCCTTTCAAAGGCGTTATCACCTATGTAAGTTTACATGTGAAAAAACACTGGTAGCTAAGGATTAGATTGACAAAAATGACTTAGATTATGTGATACCATGCATATATACTAGTAGAAAAAACCTTATATAACACTCCTTTTATAACATGGTTCCATAGGAGTGTTATACACTACTCTATAACGCGGTTATAGTAGTTCATCGTGTTAAATATTTGATCTGATACTTATCTAATTATATGACACCATATAGAACACAATTGGCTATAACCGAGTTGTAATATGGGGCTTATAACACGGTTGGTCGCCACTGTGTTGTAAACTACATGATATAATAAAAATAAGAAAGCTTTTACTACGTGGCTGTATTATCTAACCATGTAATAAAATGATACTAGATTTACTACCCGCTTATGTTTACTAACCTTAAACCACAAATCCTAGAATTCTATCGAGTCAGTGGAGACATTACAAAGTAAAGAAACAAATTAAAAAAAAAAGATTACCCTATACCATACACATTAAAAAACACCATAGTCTAGTTAAAACTTTGAAGCTTTATTTTAGGGTTTGTGTTTTAGGGTTTAGGGTCATAATGAGTCAGTGGTGACGTTAGAAAGTAAAGATTAAGTTAAAAACAGAAAGGATTAACCTATACCACACACCCTAAAAACCACCCTTGAAGAGTCGAAGGCTTATTTTAGGGTTTGTAGTAGAAGGTAATGATCCTAAACCCTAAACCATAAATCCAAAAAGTCTGTCGAGTCAGTGGTGACAATATAAAGTATGAAACTAGTTAGAAAAATATTACCCTATACCAGACGCCCTAAAAACCACCATAGGAGAGTTAAAACATCAAAGGCTTATTTTAATGTATGTAACGGTGGGTTTAGGGTCTAAGACGGTTGGATAAACAACCGTATTGTAAAAGCTTTTGCAGATCCACACGCCATTATGCTAGTTTCCAGATTCTTCATGGAGCGTCTCTCATGCTTCTTTTGCAGATTCACAAGCCATTAAGCTAGTGAAAACTTTTTCAGACACTGTCGAATGTATGCAAGATAACGCCTTTGGAATCTTCATCATTTTTTCTTCATATCTTTTGGTCTGTGTATTTGATGGACTTGACGGAAGCAGAGTAGTGTAACACCCTAACTACTAATACCGTGATTATCGCTTAAACCTCCATGTCATTACAGTAATATCGCAGCGGAAAATCATACTAAGTTGGTGTTACCACCGTTAGTCACCCACGTTACTAACTAGGCCTATTCAATCACAAGTCACAGTCTGACTAACCGGATAATTTCTCGAGCTAATATACAATATAAACAATAATCCACAAACTATACTGAGTTTAATACAATCCATAAATCTGAATACTTACTTAATCCATGAGTGTACAAACACTACTCATGTAACTAACAAAATAATTCCAAGATACTTCTACCTACTCCTACACTCACGATGAGTCGTCTTCTGTGGAGTACCTGAAAAGTAAATGGCAGGCCACGAGGGACTCAGCACCTTTACTGGTATGGAAGACGTGCAGCCCACGAGCTACCGGGGCTACACACAACTAATTGGTTGATATACATGCGGTTGATTATTATACAAACAACATTATGAAGTACATTAAACATACAACATATTAAGCATGTAATCACATAACTCAAACAGATCGAACATCGTAATGGAAGTTCATCGAACAAAGGATATAATTTTCCTTCCTTTCCTAGGTCCGAGAATCTATTTATTTCTCGTATTCGGCCTAACTCATGTAATGTCAAGGGTTCTTTATTTAGAACCGTGCATACCTTATTCTCGTTGTTCACCTAGTCAGGTTGTTACTGACCCTAGCCAGTGGTCGTGAACTGCACTGGTTAAATAAACAACATTTCTTAAGTTAGCCTGGGGATGTAGGCGAGATCCCCCCGCACCATACTTAATCTGGCCTCCCACCTCGAACTGTAATCCGAGGAGGTCGAGTCGGTTCATTGACTCTAGGCGACAAGTCCGAAGACAAGTCTCAAATGGAAGTCGGATCTAATATAGATACCAACCTCCTATCTATTCACGCGTGACCGGAGTCAGTCCCGAATTCCTCACCCCTCATTAAGCAATTAGTAAATGTTTCACTGAAACATTCTTGTTAGTCCAATCTCTGTCGGGTACTAACTATCTAATATTAGCGAGTTATTCCTGATTCTTACACCATTGTCCATTGTTAGACATTTCGTATGTAGGAAACGTTTTTGAATCTTTAACCGTTATTTCATGCTCCTTACATGCGTTGATTACTAATCGAAGTTAGTACGCAAGCTCGAAGGAAAGTCGGGTTAGCACAATATAAAACACAAAGGAAAACGCTTTTTCATGCATTTATCTTGTTTAGTCATAGCATATAAACAAGTAGCACACAAGCCGGGGTAACCATACCGTACACCTTGAGAGTGGCTAGCTTAGAACGGCACTTACATAATCCTCGACTAACGTTTCAACTATCCCGATCCTATAATTTCATCGAGTAAAGTGGGTTAATCTCTTTTATTAACCTTGTTTACACGCTATCATATATGACGCCTTTTCATCTTTATAATTTCTTCAATTTTAGCTAACTATATATGTGTATATATATAGTCTTATAAATTTCAATGTCACACTATTGTCACAATACTCCTCTTAATTACTCTTCCAACTATATACACATGCGTATATATTTATATATAAGTTCTCACAAGTCTAAATATATATATATATTTAACATCATATCAACTCTACAAATACTTTCCAACTTTATAATCCAACCACCATTATATAACTCTAAATCTTTAGATCAGTTGTTCAAATCCCCCAATTATATATATAGATATACTTATGAGTTTGTTATCATAGGTTTCATGGTCACTCTTATACTTTGACTTAAAATATAACCCTTACTATATACATATCCATATATAAGTATGTTCCCATAAATATTAACGTAGTACAAATATTTCCATTCATATCCTTATAATTTCTTAAGTTCTGTCGGAATTTGTAAAATCCATTTCGGTCTATCCTCTAACTATATGTACATATACATATTTATACACCTATATATGCTCATGATTTCTAATGTTAACCCATTATGTATACATACATATACATCTAACTTCTCATAAATAATATTAACTTAATACTTATAACTTAACACCGATTTTATAAAACAATTCCTTAATAAAATTCTTTAATCTGCTTTACAACTTAATATAAATTTATAGCACAAGTCCCTTAACCATTATAATCTATCACATAAACTGATTACAATTTATTAGCCTCATTTATAACTCATCAATTTAAAACTTAAATATTTAGTGTTGGCCCTGGTCAATATTTTAATTTTCCATCCACATCCAACTTGGGCTCAAGCCCATTATAAAAATATGGTTAATGGCTAGAAGCCCCATTTGATTTGTCCTAACTATTATGTTACTTGATTTATTTAGACCCAATTGATCATTCTTTATCATTATTGTGGGCTACTCCTTTCTAAGCCCAACCCCTAATTATTAATCTGATGCATTTGAGTCCAGCCAATTTTATCTAGCCCAGATAAGTTATTTTGGGCCCAAATTGACCATGGTCCATCTCAATTTGACATGTTGACCAATTTATAATCCCAGATTTGTTTTTGCCTTTTGTGGGCCAATTTCTAGCCCAATTAATTTAACTAACCCTAAATCATATTTGGACTAGTCAATACACCAATTCGATTTTGACTGACTCAATTCAATATTGACCAGTTTCAATTTTGATTTCCAAATTCACTTTAAACCCTTAACTCTCCAGAAATTGCAATTCACCCCTAGCTCCTCAAATTCACATTTTTGCTCAAATTCCCAATTTACATTTTCATCCCCAATTTTATCATAATTACTGATTTCTCCCCTAATTTTCCAATTTGCCCAATTCAATTTCCAGAAACCCTAATTTCACAATTTATCCAATTCAAACTCAATTTTACAGAATTCTAGTTTCCAATTCGAAACCCTAAATTGATTTTCCCCTAAATCAATTTCAAACCCTAATTTCAATTTCAACAACCCCAATTCACCAAATTCGGAACCTTAATCCCCACAATCAAACCCTAACCTACCGACTTTATTAAAACTCCAAAACAAGATCTTAATTTTCGGAACCCTACAATACCACAAGAACCTTAATTTCTATACAGAATAACAACACACTTCTAGTTCTGAAGTCCATATACACAACGTCCAGAGTAGTACAAAATTTCCCAAGTTAAGCAGCTACCACAAACTCCCACATTCGAACAGGATTTTTCCAGAAATTTACATAGTTTTACGCAAGAGAAAGGTCGGGCTTCAAGGCCAAAATCAGAGAAGGAGAACAGTTTTTTTTTTCCAGATTCAATTTACTAACTAGCTAGAATTTTCTTTGCAAATAAAAACGCTAATCTTTCGACAAAGCAGAAGCAGAACAAGGAAAAAAAAGACTAATGTACACCTTTAGTTCACACCAAGAGACAGCACCACCGGTTCTTTTCCTTTCCTAAATCTTCGGCTTTGAGTGCTCTTCGAATCTGGCAGGGAGATGTGCGTTCCTTGTTCGCTGGAGAGGAACGAGAAAGAAGATTGTTGAAGAAGAAAGGAAAGGGAGGAATGAAGAGGCGCTAGCATTCGTTTTTCGTTGCCAGTTAGGGTTGCAATTTCGTGAGTGAAAGAATGAAGGAGAGGGCGGTGAGAGAAGAGAGGCGCTGACAAGTATGTTTGAGAGTTAGGGTTTGAAAGATTACCGTGAGTTCAGAAGAGGGCTGGCTTATTAAATTTTTTTGTTGTTGTTTGGGTCAACACATTACCTAAGTGAAGAGAATCCATTGGGCTGACCCATTCATTCTGGGTGGGTCGGCCCACTTACTTTTTTTTATGTAAAACGTTACTCATATAACGTCATTTTTAGCTCGTTTCTTATCCATTTTTCGTGCCGTTCGTGACACGTTGTCCTGTTTAATGAGACGGACCTTTTTATGATTCCAAATTTATATTTTCAAACAATAATTATTATTTTTTAAAAAAATTGATTAATTAACATTTAATTTCTAATTGGTTTTGTTTCGCTATTTTAGGCGAAAACACGACATCTTTTATTCCGATTGTTTAACCGATTTCCAATGCCTTTAAAATTACCCAAATAATCTTATAAGGTGTCTAAGACCTTGTTTTAACTTCTAAAATATTTGTGACACATTTTTTGATGTAAAAATGCTTAAACTTATTTTCATTTATATTAATTCCTTTAATCTCTCATTAATTACTTTTATTTAATTAATTCATTATTAATTAAAGCAATTAATATTTGGGATATTTCAATCTACCCCCTTAAAAGGACTTCGCATTCCTCAATTCGAATAGTCCTGGAACGTGTAGTTCCACACTAATCTCATCTCTAGGGATCAAGTCCCGTATCTCATCAACTTAATCTCACAGTGCATGTCTAGCACATATAATCTCGATAACATCCACAATAATAATCACAAGCGCAACAAGTGTACATGTATTTCTACTCAAAGTGTAACAAAAGTACACAAATAAACAATCAAAGTGCAACAAGGGTGCACATCAACCAATACCACATAAGGTATATCATAAAATCCAGACACTAGTGCAACAATAGTGCACATAACTAACTAATGAAACCATAGTGCACATATGCTTCAACCAAAGTGTAACAAACGTACACATACAATCAACCATCGATGGTGAAAACCATAGCAATGGACTTTTCCGAGTCCACAACATTCACAAATACCCACAGGCACACTTGTCTTATGACGAAGGACACTGAGATCCACGGCCCCTTGGGAAACAAATACAACTACACCCTCAGGCACACCGGCCTAATGACGATGGACACTAAGGTCCACGACCCCTTAGGTATCAAGTATGCATACTAATGACAATCGTCTAAGCTCATAACCTATTCATATCTATGTCCACTTATAGGGAGTTTCGAGAGTCGCCCAACCCTGATGTGATCAGCATCAGTGTTGAACTATCCTTCCACCCCAAATTTGTGTTCAGTTTCTCTTGATCTGGTTAGGATCAAGTTCCACCTCCCACGTCAATTTCAAACAATCAAATAATTTAACACGTTCCAATTTTCTATCTTCTCATAATTCTAGTCATAATCATATGAAACTAGCCCATATCTCAAATTATAGAACTAAGTCCATTAGTTAATCCTAGTCCATCTCCAAACAACCATCCATTTCCTAGGGAAGTCAATTCCTACTAGGTTCCTCATCAGTTTCATACCGATTCACACCTAAGATACAACCGTATTCAGTTCCATATTTACATGCCATATGGAATTCAATTCCTCTAGAGTTTCTACTCCTCTTTACCTGTATTCTCACACCGGAGTTAACAAGGTAGGCATATTATATGTTTGGTATTCACATCTTTTTGCGCGTAATAACTACAACCAAAACAAGAATATATACATATGTTTATGTAACATACATATCACACATCACAACAAATTACCTTGTGCTATGTACACCGTAGTTTACATACTCGATACGTACAACATACGCTAAGCGATTTTGCGCTCTACCCTCCCCCCCCCCTTAAAATGGATTACGCCCACGTAATCAACAATATAACATCCTTGACCATTGGTTCAAGATGTTTAGGTCTCATGGAGCATTTTAGCTTCCATGTAGTCTATCCCACATTATGATCCGACCAGAGGGTCTTAACCATGGTCATGGTTTAGTCTTTGTATCAATCTTACAACTGGGTTCGGGTCTAGCCTGTCAGGCTTTAAGGCATTTGGTGGATAAGCCATATATTTATTCCATTGGAATATGTGAGATACATCGTTCCTTTTTCTCATTCATTAGGTATATCAAGCCTATAAGATACGAGTCCACTAACTTCTGCTGTGTGACTCTAATAACCTTAGGGCTCAGTTTGCCCTTTTATTCTTTTCAATGTATTGTGCATCCCTTTTGTATCCTTATAATTTTAGGAATAAAGGTCTCTCAATGAACACGTGGTATCTTTTATTATACACGGTCTCGAGGAGTTATAGTTTGTCTATCCAGTTTCTCTAGAGATCTAATGTTCGTGCTCTAGTGTTCCCTCAATCGTCGGAATTGTTCTTTCTAACTGACCTTTTGGTCTAAGGATAATATGTAATTTGGAGCTACTGTTTAGTGCTCATTGCCCTCTACAGTTTCCTCAGAAATCTTGAGACACATCCGATGTCTGTACTTAGTAATCAGTGCTTCTTGCACTTTATGACCTCTAATCACTTCATCATAGAATAAGTTCTCTGACTCCTTTAGACTCATTGGTTTAATTGAGGTCTTTCTCCTCAATTGCTTGAGGTAAATAGCTGCACTGATCTGAATTTTCATCACTGACCGTGGCACGGAGTCGATTACTTCTCGTGTTCTTTATACTACTCGTCTACATATATGGGTACCTTACTGATACATTGCTACTTACTTGACTAACTTAAAAAATAAGTTTCATCAAGTCCACAAGCTCCTTTGAAGTACGGTCGTCCCATTTCTAGTTTTGTATACTCATAGTGTCTGTCGCACACTTAGTTTCCGGTAACTTTTGTGAAGTATTCTATTGTCGATCTCCTTCTATGATAACTCACATATGGTTCCTCCTGACCTTAATCAGGGAAAACCATCTATAGTGTTCATAAATATGTTCTGCATTTTTCCTGCATTTCGTACGGACTCCATCCTTTGGAAATTGAGTTCTCTTGCCCTATAGCCTATTATCTCGTTTTTCATGTTGATCTACTAGGAATGCACTTCCAGTTTCTCACGCGAATGCGCTAGGAATGAACAGCGCGTTTCTTGTGAAATATTTTGTCGCATGGTCTAGACTACTGGCGTTAATGCACAGTTTGTCTCCCATCTCGTTTCCTCATTTACATCAAGTTTAACTCCTAAGTCTCTTTGCCTTCATGTCAATGTTTGATGGTCTAAGCATAACAGTCGCTTTGTTACGCACCATGACTTTATCCATTAGATAGGTGTTGTTGCCATAGCCTCCGCTACTATGGTAGCTTTGCCTTTTTTGTATTGCTCAATAATGTCGCAATTCTTCAATAATTCACTCCATCATCTTGTCTTATATTCAATTCCTTACTAGTGTAAACACACTGGGAGTTATTATAATTCGGGTGTATGGCGATTGTCACATCATACCATAAGATCGTTATCTTTCAGCGTGAAGATGATTGCTTCCGATTCATGTTCATGTGTAGGTTGGTCTTCCTCACATTCTTTCATCAATTATGACATTGTTTTCCAAGTCAATTGGCCAACTAAAGATTAAGTAATTCATTAAGTCACAAGCTCTTTTGAGAATTGGTCACTTAACATCTCGTATTGTACACTCATAGTGTTTGTTTCTAACAATTATTACTTTTTAATTATGGACATGATAAGTGCGAAACATATAGACTTTTAGGGTTTAAATACCTTATAACTTGTAACACTTTAGGCAATGTTTCACACTTGCTATGTGAATTTTCTTGGATTTATGTTTTGATATGAACTGATATATTTTATGTATGAAATTCAGCAAAAGGTCTTGGAATGACATAGTACACTTCACAAGCTTCGCAATGCAACAAACGGGGATCAAATCGGGGCTCAAACGAAGATTTTAGAGGCAAAACAATTCTCGTCTGGACTTGTGTCCGGATATATAGGTTCGGACACATGTCGACGAAGCATTTTACGCACAGCGTCGACATGTCTGAACCAGCAGGTCCGGACGCTGGTTCGGACAAGTCGGTAAAAGCAGTAAACAACACACAATCAACATGGTATGAAAGGATAAAATTATTTTATCCTTTCACACACCTTTTCCACCGACTTACCCTTCCTTTTTACCCCAATATCACTATAAATACACCTATAACCCTCCATTAACTTACACACCATTCACTACCACATTACATATCAAATTCTTCCTCCATTTTCCACACTCCATTCACCTAGATATTAGACATCCATCTCATCTCATTCCACCCCAAAAACCATGTCAATTTACCACCCCAGAATCACCATCTCTGCTGGTTCGGAAATGTCGGTAAAAGCAGCAAACAGCACACAATCGACATGTGTCCGAACCTGTATATCCGGACACAGGTCCGGACGAGAATTGTTTTGCCTCTAAAATCTTTGTTTCAGCTCCGATTTAATCCCTGTTTGTTGCGTTGGAATCCTCATGAGTAAATCTACTTAATTACATGGATTTTTCCTACATTGAACATATAAAATGCATTAGTTCATATCAAAACATAAATCTTAGGAAAAAACGCATAATAAGTGGGAAACATGTGTTTCAGATATTGCAATTCATAAGGTATTTAAACCCTAAAAGTCTATATGTTTTGCACTTATCAAACTTCCTCACACTTAGCTTTTGCTTGTCCTCAAGCAAAATACAGAATTAAGCTCCTGAGGAATGCCATAGAATTAAATCTTTGGGTAAAAACAAACGTAGAAGGGAATTAAACATAATAACAATCCTAAGATTAACCTTGCTCATAACTGTATGTTCCTTTCTTTTTAGTGGAAACAAGCTCTTCAAACCAAAAATTTGGAGAAGTTAAATCATCAAGAATGAACACAGATTAACTTAGGATCTTTCCACCATTTCTTTCCTTTAAATACCCAGAAATGACAAGGGGTGTGAAGTATTGCGTTATTCCGTAGTACCTTTCAACACCACATACTGTAACACCCCAACATATAACAACATACTTAACATTAAACTGCAGCGGAAAATACACATCATCACATAACTTAACTCATCGGTGTTACACGCCGTTAACCACCCACGTGGCTAACAAGGCTAACATTTACACAACTGTATCGGTCTGATGGACTAGATCCCCGAGCAACTACACATTACCAACTCCGCTATCACTACCAACATTCATTATACAGAAACCTTCCAACTGTACCGAGTATTTACAACTAATGCCGAGAACAAATTCGGTCTTACTACACCTACAGATTACAAGTGATTGCATCAATTACCCGTACACAATAACTACCCCGTCCTACTCTCGAACGGCTTCAGCTCCTTGTACCTGAAACAGAAAAAGGAAAGAAAGGGTGGCCCCCCAGGGGCTCAGCACCTTTGCTGGTATGGTAATCCCGCAGCCCACATGCTACCGGGCCACGCACAACTATTTGTCGTCTTAGCATGCGGTTGATTACATTTAAATCAAGCATGTGAAACATAAACTCACGACACAATACATTTCACCCCAACGGGCTTAACAAAAATAACTCATCCATACTTAACCAATCACTCTTTGAGTTCTTCCACCCTATAGTATTTCTCCTCTAACGGAGCTATTTCCTCAATAGACGACATTTACCCACTATCGGGTTTCCACAAACGTCTCTTTTACATACTAGGAACCATATCCATGATCCTCATATTTCACTTCTAAGCGACATATAACATCACATCACAATAACTTTGCAACATACAAATAACACATACATAACGGGTACGGATCTCTTAGGAACCGGCCCAAACATAGTTAATACACTGGTGAGCCTAGGGAATGATATCACCCCCATGTTAAGCTCGTTATAACAAAACTCATTACCGCCCTAATAGTCGGACGAGTAACTTACCTAAAGATGGATCGGATTTAGTGACCCGAACACACCACATAAACACATGTTCCCCCTAAACCGATCGTAAGTCAGAATAGCTAAGCTTTGGGATAAGCTAATGGGAGATCATAACCCGTGAGGGAAACAACCATAACAGAGAGAAGGGTAAAGCTAAAAAGGATACCCACTCCCAAACAACGCGCGACTGGCCAAACCGGATTCCTCACTACTGTTAGTACATACTTACTTTTAATTTTTCGTTAGAACTCCACTACGGAGTCTATTGTACTTACACACCATACAGTATTACTCTTGGGTTAAACATACAAGGGAGATCCCTACATTCACACACACATACCACACATTTAACTCATGCATAGCCGTGGTTAGAACGCCCCATGGTTCGGGTCGTTTAATCCGAATACCAAACTCTCATGTGATCCTAGACTCAGTTAGTTAAGGTTTAACACTTTCGAGGTTAAATGGTATCGGGAACTAGGTGCGCCACATAAATGAATTACTATAATCTCATTACATGTTTTATCTTACAAGGTGGCAAACACACAGAAAAACACATTGGCATACAAGCCGGTGTAATCCGGTAGGACACAGGTTGCAAGAAAACCATACCTGTCACCAACGTCCACTCTAACGTGTCGTCTTAAGTTTCTTGAACAGTTCTTGAACAACTGGCAACATTACATTTACTTTTATCAGCATCGGGGTAACATGTTTGTTTAGAGTCTAACGCTCATAACTTACCCTCGTTAACTAGTTAAACAACTTGACATTTTTAACTTGTTTTACTTTCACATTTTATTACAACTTTCCACCCACTTGGTTGTCTTTATATCACATCTAACATGTCCTTAACATCCTTACAACATCATTACTTATCAATCCCCATCTTTACACATCATTTTTATACCTTAAACAACATTTTTAGAGTGGTCGGGGACTTGGTCCTTACCTTAAGTCCCGGATCAACACTTACACAAACTCACGGTATGTTTTGATAGGGTGGTCCGGGACCTTGTACTCACCCTAAGTCCCGGACCAAGACAGTCTTGTACTCTCGGCTACATTTAACAGGGTGGTCCGGGACTTCATACAGGTCCTAAGTCCCGGACCAGTCTAGGCAAAAACTCTCGGGTGATTTAAGGAGGGTGGTCCGGGTCCTTGTACAAGACCCAAGTCCCGGACCTATATCTATGTATAACTCTCGGCCTATTTTGCACCTCTGGTCCGGGACATGACCCATGACTTAGGTCCCGGACCCAACCTACAGAATCGACGTATTTGCATTTTCAAGTCCTGCTGCATAAGTTCTTTACACCCATCATATGTATAAACTTCCCAGTACACTCTTATACTCAAAACTTCACCAAATATACACCACATTACGACATAGTGCACAATTTAAATTGCATAGCACTTAGGCTCTTAAAATGCACAAATCTTAAACACTGAATTTCCCACAATATATTTGCCTTTGACCTGCAAATACACACAGCAATACATATGTCCTTTACTAGTCTCTTTGAGGACATTTTTCTAAGTCATTTACCATTGGCTCTTTAGGTAGTTTCAGTAGACAACGTAAGTTCATTTTCCAAAGGAATTTTAAGCTATTTTTGGTTAGCATAATTACCTCCTTTCCTCACAGTTTCTTTCTTGTTTCAGAAATCGGTAAGGATATTTCCTTGCTTGTCAACTTAGAACTTGAAGAGAGTTTGGAAACGTGTCAAGAGAGGACTCCACCCAGTCCTTGAAAGGTTGGAATGAAGCTAGAACAAGGCAACGTAAGAACACCATTTAAGGCAAATTTTCGAACAACATAAAACATGGAGGAAACACCATTTTTCTTTGAGTTTCCTTACCTTGAAGCAAAGGAGAACAATAATATATGAAAAGATGAACTCAAGCTCCTTCCATGGAGATTCCTCTTGGCACCAAAATGGAGCTCTTGAAGATTTGAAAGGACCAAGTTGAAGAGCTTGATGAGACTAAGAGATTGGTGGTCTTAGTTTTTGATTTGGACAAGTGAGCTAGAAGTTACAAGGATTTGAAGTTGTACGTTGGTGATGTGCTGGTTCAACCGTGAAAGAGAGAAAGGAAGAAGATGGGGTACGTTGAAATTGAGCAAATGAACGAATGAAGAGAATTCACTGATTGCAAACGTTTTTGAAGATATTAATTGTTTACTAAAAGCAAATAGTAACTTAGCTATATTACTTATTTACTTGTTTGCTCATTAATTGATAAGGGTGGTGACTCAACTTTATGAAAACCGGCCCCCATCTGTTATAAGGGGTTACCCAGTCCTTATTGATCAATTAAATTACATATGTTGACATATGTTACAAACTAGCTTATCTTAGTTACTATTCATAAAAGTAAGACACATAAAAGTGAAAATTTGATTTCATCGATTTAAACTTCCAAATGTGATACTCAGTAGTACACATATTAATTAAAGAGTAATGGTGGACATCTAGCCATTCAAAATGAAATACCCCAAACCTTGATATGTGGTTTAAATATCAAATTATGGTATGTAAAGGCTAAAAAGTGCCTTAGTAACATCAGTGAACAATTTAAACCATAATAAATGCAATAAAGCATTAAGACACAGTTTGAGCAAAAACATGCTCTAAGCTATGAGTGAACTTGGTTAGGACCCAAAGAGCCTACCAAGACTTGATAACATTTAATTATGATTTAATAAGGCTAAATAAGTCCTTAGGAAACCTTGGTAGACAATGAAACCAAACAGAACACAAGGTAATACCTTAAAGTCAATATGAGCAAAAATGTGCTCTAAGCTTGGGATAAATGTGTATAAGGCCTAATGGTCATACCTATGCCTTATTTATATGTTAATGAACATATTAATCAATTACTAAAGAAAACCAAGCTTGAAAACAAGTTAAAACACAAAATGTGCTTAAGGAGTCTTAAAGCACGTTTTTGAAAATTGTCTTGTAAATGAGTTTTGAATGGCTAAATGTCCATCATTACTCTTTAATTAACATGTGTACTATATAGTATCACATTTGGGTGGCCATATTAGTGGGAAATCAAAAATTTCACTTCTATGTGCCTTAGTTTTGTGAATAGTAACTTTTACAAGCTAGTTTGTAACATATATGTTATAAGTAATTAAATTGGTCAACAAAGACTAGTATACCCTCCTAGGCATAATGGTGGCCGGGTTTTTAGTAAGGTGAGTCACCACCATGTAAAATCAATTAAAGGAAGGAAGGAAAAGAAAGTAAAAGAAGAAGAAAGTTACTTTAGTACATAAATATCTTCTAAAAGTAGACTCCAAACTTCATTCTCTCATTTCCTTCACTTCCCACCGTCTTCTACCTTTCTTCTTTCTCTTTTCACGATTTGCTATGGCAACCTCTCTTCTCATCTTCATTTCTTTGCCAAATCCAACTCCATGCTCCAAATCAAATTCTAAGACTATATTGTCTTAGTTAGACCAAGCTCTACACTTCTATCTTTTCAAATCTTCAAGAAACTCCATTTTGGTGCCATGAAGATTCACCATTGAAGGAGCTGAGCCCATCTTTTCACATATTCTTGTCTCCTTTGCTTCAAGGTAAGGAAACTCAAAGAAAATCAAGTTCCTTCATGTTTTGTGTTGTCCGAAAATTCACCTCACCATGGTGTATTATCTTGCTTGTTTTAGCTTCATTTGAATCTTCCAAGGGCTAGGAGGAGTCCTCTCTTGATACTTGTTCAAGTTCTCTTTCAATTCCAAGGTAAAACAATTACCTTAATGTGTTAAAACAATATGTGTAACTAGGGTTTATAATGAGATGAAGCATAATGCTTGAATACTCATTCTTATTTGTACAATGTTTGGTAGTGGCAAGGAACCAAATGCCCTACCGGTTTCACAAGGAACAAGAAGAAAGTTGTGAGGAAAAGAGGTAAACAAACTATCTCAATGTAGTTTAAATGCCTTAGGAAAGGAGCTTGATTTGCTTAATAAAAATACCTAAGGAGCCAATGGCAAATGAGCTAGTAAAATGCTCTCAAGGAGACTAGTAAAAGAACTATGTTTTGGTGTATGTATTTGCAGGTCAAAGGCATACTTATGTGGGAAATTCAGTGTTTATGGTTTATGTTATTAAGGGCCTAAGAGCCATGTTATTTAAGGGCCTAAGTGCCAAGCAATTTAAGTTATGCACTATATTGTGATGTAGTGCAAAATGTGTGAAGTTTGTGTATAAAATGTGTTTGATGGATTTTAGGTATTATTGAATGAATTAAGGTGAAAACCTAAGTGTTTGGATGTGAGTATATACTAGAGAAGCTATGGCCAAATTTGGGAAATGTGTAAGAAGTTCTAAGTGTTTAAAGTGGGTTTGGTGAACTAGGAAGGATTAAAGGTGAATGAATGTTTACTTGAGAGGGAAACATGTATTAAAGTGATTAAGAGTGATGCAAGGATTTAGGTGTTATCTTGGAAGTTCTAGGAATTCAATGGTGTTTGTGAATGTATTAAAGTCTTGGAGAAAATTGTTTAAGGTTTAGGTAAGGTTAGTGTTCAATGAATAAGTGATGTTTAGGTATGATGTGAAAAAGGAGATTTAGTTAGTAAGAAAAGAAGTTGAGAGATGATGATAAGGTGTAGAGGAAACACCTTGGTATTGTGGTCATTATAGGTGAAATGCCACCTAGAAATCATAAGGAGAAAACATTGTAAGTGTTAGAAATTTGTGGAGATATAGTAAAGGTTTAAGGAGTTAGGAAAAATAGTTTTGTGAGTGTTTAAGAATATCTTAAGGGGTGTTTGAAGTGCCAAATGATGTTAGAACACATTAAGAGGCCTTAGGAGAAGTTTGGTGAAGATTTGGCAAAGTTTTGGTAAGTTTAGAAGGCGACCGCCCCAGGGCCGACCCAGTTTTGGGTCGGTCGAGCCTCTGTTAAATGTTAGGAATGTGTTCGGTAGGGTCCGACCCAAAAGGGTGGTCGGACATGGGTCGGTCGGTCAAGTTTCAAAGGAAGGAAAATGTTCGCACATGGACCGACCCAGAATGTGGGTCGGACGTGGGTCGGACGGGCATGATTATAAGGAAGTAAAAGGGTTCTGTAATGGACCGACCCAGATGTGGGTCGGTCGGTGGGTCGGTCGGACCAAAAACATGGTTTAAGGTTATGAAATGATATGTGATGTGGGGATTGGTAGGTAATGATGCTATAAGGATGTTAAGGACATGTTAGGGGAGTTTTAATGACACCTAAGTGGGTTAAAAGTTGTATTAAAATGTGAGAGTAAAAAAGTTAAGAATGTTAAGTTATGTAACTAAGTTAACGGGGAAAATTTAAGCATTGACATTAAATGATCAAGCAAACCCCGATGTTAATGAAAACACGTGTGATGTTAACAGTTGTTCGAGAATTGCTCGAGGAACATAAATGGACAGGATAAGTGGACTCCGGTGACAGGTATGGTTTTCTTGCAACCTGCGTCCTACCGGATTACACCGGCTTGTATGCCAATGTTTTCTGTATGTTTGCCACGTTGTAAGATTAAACATGTAATGAGTTTACAGTAATTCATTTATGTGGCGTGTACAACTCCGATACCATTTAACCTCGAAGGTGTTAACCTTAGTTAACTGAGTCTAGGATCACATGAGAGTTCGGTATTCGGAGTAGACGACCCGAACCATGGGACGTACTAACCACGGCTATGCGTGTGTTAATTGTGTGTTATGTGTTTGTGAATGTAGGGATCTCCCTTGTATGTGACAGGCTCCATAGTGGGGTTCTAAGTATTGTCTAAGGTAAGTATGTACTAACAGTAGTGAGGAATCCGGTTTGGCCGGTCGCGCGTTGTTGGGAGAGGGTATCCTTCCTAGCCTTACCCTTCTCTTTGTTATGGTTGTTTCCCTCACGGGTTATGATCTCCCATTAGCTTACTCCAAGCTTGGCTATTCTGACTTATGATCGGTTTAGGGGGAACATGTGTTTGTGTGGTGTGTTCGGGCCTCCAAACCCGAACCGCCTTAACTTAAGTTACTCGTCCAGCTATTAGGACGGTAATGAGTGTTGTTGTTATTGTATAACGAGCTTATCATGAGTCTGGCAACATTCTAGGCTCACCAGTGTGTAAACAATGTTTGGGTCGGTTCCTAAGCGAACCTTTCCCGTTGTTATGTTTTGTTGTGATGCAGTATTCATTGCGGTATTATGTTGTGTACGTAGAACGTGCAAAGTGTTGTTAAGTGTTGTATGTAGTGTATGTTGTAGGTTGTATAATGTGGAGTGTTGTATAATGTGGAGTGGTGGATCATGGATATGATTCCCAGTTTGTGATAAGAGACGTTTAAGGATAACCCGATTTAAGGGTAAGTGTCGTCTGTTAAGGAAGTAGCCCATTAGAGGAGGAACACTCTAGGGATATGAATACCTTGAGTGACTTATTAAGTAAGGATATATTATCGTTGTTGAGCCATTGAGGCGAAATGTTAAGTGTTGTGTGTTTATTGTTACATGCATGATTAAATATAATCAACCGCATGTTAAGACGACAATTAGTTGTGCGTGGCCCGGTAGCATGTGGCTGCGGGATTACCATACCAGCAAAGGTGCTGAGCCCCTTGGGGCCACCCCTTTCTCTTCTTTTCCTATTTCAGGTACGAAGTGCTGGAAGCGTTCGAGAGTAGGACGGGTCATTGTACATGGGTATTCATTTAAGTGTATGTATACAGTAGGTGTAGTAAGACCGATATTGTTGTCGGCATCAGTTTATAAATACTCGGTATAGTTGTTAAGGTGTATATTGTTGTTGTTGTTAATGGAAAGGGATACTAATGTATAGTTGCTCGGGATTTAGCCCATCAGACCGGTACATTGGTATGTATTAGCCTTGTTAGCCACGTGGGTGGCTAACGGCGTGTAACACCAACAAGTTAAGTAATGTGATGAGGTTTATAATTCCGCTGCAGTTTGTTGTAAGTATGTAAATGTTGGATGGGGTGTTACAAAAACCCATTACAAGACAATTTTTCAAAAATGTGCTTTAAGGCTCCTTTAAGCACATTTTGTGTTTAAACTTGTTTCGAGCTCGGTTTTCTTTGATAATTGATTTATAGGCTCATTAATATATAAGTAAGGTCTTGGTAAGTTCATCAAGCCATAATCAAAATTATCCCAAGCTTAGAGCATACTTTGTCCTTATTGCCTTTTAGGCAATTTTGTATTTACTATTTATAACATTGTTTACTAATGTTTCGGAGACTCTTTTAGTCTTAATAATTTATTATTTAATGTTTAAACAACTTATTAAGGTTTGGGGTATTTCACATACTCATGATCTAAATAAGTTTAAGCTTCTCTTTTTTTTCTTAACAAACTTTAATAGCACTATTTGCAAATTTATTTTAAACCCTACAGACTTTTCTCTCCATTCTTGTAGCAGTTTTGGGTCTTTTATCCCAGATCAAATGATCTTAGGTAAATGGGTGATGAAGCACCCCAAGGACTTAATAACCGAATGGAAGAGGCCCGTTTCAGTTTAAACAAAAATATTAGATCAGAGGAGTACCTTGCCTTATTCTTCCATTCCAAACTTTCATTTCATTCCAAAGGTACCGAGTTAAACCAGTTCAGACTTCATAATTAGCTTGCACACAAAATAATTTTTATAATGAAACCATAAAAGCTAACAATTATGAGCAAAACTACCATTACCTCTAGACCTTGAACCAACTGAAGCTCTATGCCAAATTAGTTGAAATAAATGAAATGATGGAAGGTCCACTAGACCTTGCATCACAGCAACCGGAGAACGAAATGGTTCATATAGTGGACGACTTTACTGAGGATTTGAGTTACTCTCTTTCACCACCCCCATTCGAACCTGAGAAAATGACATCAAACCTTCTGCTTGAGCTTGAACACAAGCCATCAGAGGATAGCTTCTACCTCAACTTCATAGAGTCTCCTCCCTCTGAAGTCAACTACCATTATTTCCCCTCCTTCTCTATGCTATACCCAGAAAATGAGGATAGTTACATCCTCAAAAATGAAGAGGAGGAAATGCTCGCTCCCGCCCGGACATCCAAACTAAATGCTACAATCAACTTCGAGGAGCCACTTTCCTCCGAAGTTGAATTTAATCAGGGATTCTCCTATAAGCCTCTCCAAAAGATAAGGATATATACATCCTCAAATTTGAGGAGGAGGAGCCATCCAACTTTGATCTTCATCTAGAGGATCACGGCGTTCCCCTCTTGTTCACCAAAGAAGTAGGGTGGAAATTCGAAGTCAACTCGCTAAGTGAGAAGGCCACCTTCCCATTTCATCCAGGATCAGAATTTGAAGATACAATTCACCCCGAAGTTCTCCCTGCACCGTTCAACGCAGTTAAGGATGCCTTCATCCTTAAAATTGAAGAGGCGTCTCCACAACTAGATGATCCTCGCACCAAGGGTCATCCATTGAAAAATCTGGGCCCTTCTCCAAAGAAAAATAATGAGCCCAACCCACCCATTGACGCCACTTCCACCTTCATTTTCGATCCAGAGGAAATTTACATCCCGACTCTGAGCGAGGAACACCACTGAAATACCCCAAACTAATAAAACATGGATTAAGCATCTAATCACATTAATTAAGGCCTAAACATGCCTTAAAAGTCAACTGAGAACAACAGTGGTCAACACAAAGCAACATATTGCACCTTTTGACTGTTTAGGGTAAATGAATGCCCAAATGAACTTATTAGGACCTAAAACTTTGTCCTAAGCTTATTAACACATTACTAAACATATTACAATCGTTGGACAACACTCCAACACAAAGAACAAACATTTACATGCTTCAAGGTCAAGTAGGGCAAAAATGTGCTCTAAGAATACCTTAAAGGTCTAATGACCTCTAAATGATATAAAATTGGATACCATGATCAAATATCATGTAAGGAACACAAAAACCGTTCTCAAAGAAAACCAAGCTCAGAAACACCTTGCAACACAAAATGTGCACTAAAACTCCTTAAAGCACGTTTTTGTGTAATTGCCTTCTAAATTGGTTTTTAATGGGCTTAAAGGTCATAATTACCTTTAAATATGATAATATATCATATTTATCATATTAGGAATTTAATTCCAGAAATTTACAAATTTTTACAAATTTAATATTAAAATTATAAAAACCCTAAAAGAGGGCCCGTTTGAGTCAACATTGACTAAGAATGGTCAAGAGGTCAAAGTTTGACCCCTTGGATCACATGAGGTCGACAGCCACATGAAATGGAGCTTAAAAATCGCCACTTGCAAGCACAAAGACAAGGTTCCAACAATCCACAAATTAAGGACTACTTTTACCTTTGTAATACTTTAGTCTATTTATCACACTTATTGGCTCCATGATTGACTAAGGGCTTCAAAAAACATGTGAGACTCCACTTGAGAGGCTCCAGCCCCTCCAATTATCGATGCCAACCTGCTTGGTGAGTCATCAATCACCAAAAACAATAAACAAGTCAAAAAAAGGGTTTTAAGGCAAAATTGACCTAATCTCTCATTTGCCTTGCTTCCCAACCGAGAAAAGGCCTCTTATTCTCCTTTGGCTTCTCCAAACCGTGGGTAAGTCACCAAGAACAGAGAAGAACACTTTGATACATAGGTAAGCTTAATTAGTCATTTTATGTTCAATTTCTTCACAAAATCTTTCCTCTTTCGGTGGATCTAAGCATCAACCACTTCCATCCATGGATCTAGGTTGTTTTGGAGGTTAAATTAAGGACAAATCTCGGCCATAACAAGGGAACAAGGTGGAGAAACCCAATCTTGTTCTTAAGGTACAAAAATGTGCTTTAAGCACTTATCTTTTGATTCTCTTTAGATCCGGTTGTAAAACCTGTTCTCCTAGCCTTATAATCTTCTTCTTAACATACTTATTCAGTGGATATATCAAGAGCTTCAAGGTATAGCCAGATCCAAGCCAAAAACACCATTTTTGGCATTTTAAACAAGGTAAAAATTAGCCATCTTCGAATCTAAGTTATACCGGTTTTAAGCCTTGGTATAGTATCTCTTTTGATGCTCTTACTCTTCTGTAAAAACAGGCCGAAGGGTACTTGTTCTTGCCTTGTTGTTCTAAGGTAAATCTTACCTTGAAATATACATTAAAACACTTCTTATGGTTAGATCTTGCTTGGAGACTAACTATGCCTTGGTTTCTGTTTGAAAACATGTAAAAGAAGCTGTGGAAATTTTATTCCTAAGCTGGCCGAACCAAACAAGGCTTTATCTAAGCAAAAACAAGGTATAAATCACTTAAACCTTCACTTGGTATATCAATATGTAAATTATACATATGTATATGTATATGCCGTGAGTGAACATGGTTAATAAGGTCTTATTTTGACCTTAGGTGATTAAGGAATGGTTTGGTAAATTTTAAACTAATTAAACAAGCATAATTGTCAAATTTAAGACATTATGTGAAAAATTGGTAAATATTGAAAAGATATGGTGAGGGCCGAAAGTTTAATGCATTTTTGGACATTTATGTGTAACTTATTTTGTAAGCCAGTGTTTGTAATAAGGCCATGTACTTTAGGCCATTTTATTTATGCATTTATAAGGTTTTATTTAAGTTTAGGTGGTGAAAATGCATTACCGAAAAGAAATGGGGTATTAGGTGTAATTAAATTAAATTTGGGGGCTATATATTAATAAGGCCGAAATCTAGAGGTTTTAAAGGAGTTTAAATAAAAATTATAAGATTATATAAAGATTTGGGGTTAAATGGTAATTTCTGGAAAGTATGGGTTATAAACCGTAATTATAAGGAATTGGTGGTCAAGGAGATATTAAGGTGGTCAACCTTGACCATATGGTAGGTTTTGACCAAATTAGATAAGTTAAATAACTTATTTAAGGTTTTAGAATAAGTTATGTGTTTAATTGTAACAATTATATAACATATGTGGTAAATATGTTATTACCAAAAATTAAGGGTGTATAATGGTATTATAAACACCCATGGGCTATTGGAATTTTTAGGAATTTATTGGGTTGATTTTGGGATTAAAATAAACTATATATATAATATATAGTTATTATGTCATTATGACACTTTGGATAAATATATGTGGTATAATGGTAAATACCGAAAGTATATGGGTTATAAGGATATTTAACCCTTTGGTGAAATTTGGTGATTTTAGAATTATATAAGAGTATTTATTAAGATATGTGTATAATATATAGTTTTAATGATATTAAAATTATATGTTATAAATTGGGCCAAATGGCAATTATAGGGTATATTGAGGTCTGTTCGGAATTTACAAAAAATAACCATAGGTTATACTTTTTTTTAAGTTAGAAATGTTATATTAAATGGTATATATAACATGGTATAAATGATGGGGTGATTTTGTAAATAAAGGAAACTATGGTTTATGGAAAAGAATAAGGTTCAATATATGCCTATGCGGCAATATATAATAGTTTGTATAAAAACTATAGGTTATAAGTTAAAGGAAAAAAAAATCATATCAAATGATAGCATATGGAATAACATTACATAATGTTATGTGGTCAAAATAGAATTTAAATAAATTCAAGGGCTGTACCGAAATATTAAGGGTTGGAAAATGAATTTTAGACTAAGGTCTATAATGTTATAAATGTTATAACAATTATATGGTATTAATGTGGTTAAATGGGAATAATATAAGTAAGGATATTCACATTAAATAATGTGACAAACTATAAATAAATAAGATTTATAAACTAAGGTATTTATGGAATAAACCTTAGGAGTTGTAAATAAACAACATAAAATGTTACATAATATTAGGATAATAATCTTAATATAAGTTGTATAATACAATACAACTAATGGGAATAATCATCTAAAATAAGATGATAAAATGTGACATATAATACAAGAGTTTTATAACTCACGGAATTTACCTACGTGGTAAATGTATACATACACAAGAATAATGTATAAGGATGGATATATATTGTGGTTGGAAACCATATAATATAATGGTGGTGGTTATTACATGGAAATAGTTTATAAACTATAAGTTATGAGTTTTTGAATGCAATATTATTTGCTAAGATAATGGATAATATAATACAATGTATTATAATGGATGGTGGAAAAATAATACGATATAATATAATAATGCATGCATACATGCAACTATAGGTTATGTACCTATATTAATGGTGGATAAGATTTAAAGAAATATAATGAATTAAACTTAACAGTTGAAGTATTTTGACATACGAGTTTTAAAGTAACAAAGCCGACCGGTTTAGAGAAACCCGTAACAAATAACTGTAGGAAACAGGGATGAACTGTCGGGGTTACTTGTTATCCGGAAGTACCGGATGTAGTTAGTCATGGAGACTGACTTATAGTTTTGATACCGTTTAGATTATACTTCTGACAAGGACGCTTGACGAGCTAGTGGACTACACTGCGCATCCTAGGTCTTGGTGAACGGTATGTAAAGGGGTTTGATCCGAGTTGTCCTAAGGAAGCTCCTTGGGCTCGGATTTGGTTGATATAACTTGTGTGTTATGTGTGTGGAATACATGTATGTGCTTAAGTGTTACTGCATTAATTATTTATGCACGAGCGTCCTACGGGACTAACACTACGTCGACTATAGATCGACTTATATAAACATGCATATACGTTAATGTGATGACATGACGGTTACTTGATATAATACCATAGTACTAATATTAAGTATATGGTAACCTAAGTAAAACACTTAGGAACGAGTCACGACATTGTCGGTCTCTAGAGCATGGATCTCGAACATGAATATAACCTAGATTACTTCTAGGTATGCGTGAGGCCCATTGGGCAGCTAATTAATAATTATTCTCCATAAGACTAAGAGCATATCTTAAACATTATGAGAGAGAGATGGTATGAGTTGAGGTGAGGAATCCCGGTAGTTTACGAACTACTTGGTTGCGCATTTATGATCACTGAGGGGTACCCGATCGGGTTCCGCTCCAGGTTATACCCAACGAGCCCAAACTGGATCGTGGGTCAGGTGGCTACGGCCTTTATATGGATGTCTTACGAGACATAAGAGAGTCAGGGGCCTTCGGACCTCTGGCGAAATGAGCACCTTTGTGTGTACGGGAGGACTACTGTCCATGGTGAGGTTATCGGGTTGTCCTAACATGACGCCCAACCAGTATTAATAATTAAACATGGTTTGGATGGGGCCTTAAAGGCCAAATTAAATTAACTATGGAAATTGTACGCTACGGCGATTGTACATTGTACATATGGATGGGGCCTTGAAGGCCAAATTAAATTAAACTAATAAAGGATGGTATACGCTACGGCGATCGTACATTGTACATTAAATTGTTATTACTCGATACGTTCGATATACAAATGTTGTTTGAGATATTAAATGAATGTTTGGATTGGATGGATGGTTAAGTGTTTATGAATATTTGGATGGATGTTTATGCATTTATATTACAGTATTGATTATAACTGTAAATTGGTAAAGCATGAAACCAATCTAATAATAAAGATGGTTAAAATGACTAAGTGACCATTAGGGTCCAGGCCCGGCATACTCAGCGACTATCGCTGATACTACACCATTACAGGTTGTTGATTATTGTCGAAGCCGAAGAGCGGGAACAGGGTAATTGGAGTTTTACCTTAATTGTTACAGCACATGGAGGTTTCTATATGACAATGAAGATGGTGAATTGTATTATGGTAAGGTTATGTATATTCAGGATTGGGTAGACGCTTACTTGTCGATGTTTATGATTTATGGACTTAGTATGATGTATAGGAGTTTCTCGTTATCACGGCGGTTAGTAGTTTGTTATGTTGGAAGTTGGATGTAGTTTGGCTTCGTTACTTGCATGGGCGAGTAATGGCCGGTGACACCCGAGTGAGTATTGTTATTGTTATTAATACTTCCGCTGTAAGACGTTTTATTTATTGCTACATGAGAGATTATATCGTGATTATGGAGAGGGGTGTTACAAAAGTGGTATCAGAGCGGTACTCCGCTCTGATGACGAGAAAGTAGGTTATGACAGTGAGCTTAGGACTTGGGAAATTAACGGGAAACGTTTGTGAGGTACGAGACGATTCGTCTTAAGAGATATTGTGTCTAGTAACGCAAATTGTGTGACATATTAGCCTTAAAAGGCAATTCAATATCTACTGGTTGTGTACGGTGATATACCGAATATTTATGCGACATACTATACTACAGATGTCTGGGGGAACTAGAGGGCGTGGTACTGGAAGAGGTGGAGGAGGTGACCCCGTCATTCCAGGAGTTGCTGAGACAATTGTTGTTGTTCTTACACAACTTGGTACTCAAATAGGAGGAGCACTAACCCACCCGCCACAACCCAGGGAAACGAACTGGCTGAAGTCAGTTAGCGAGACCCGACCACCTACATATTCAGGGGAGCCAGACCCCGTAGCCTTGGAGCGATTCATAGTTGAACATGAGAAGGCCTACGAAGCTTTACAAGTACCTGCCAACCAGAAGGTTGTCATTGCTGCTTTCCATCTGAAGGATGCAGCCAGCACTTGGTGGAGGTTGGTCAAGGACCATCACCTGGCTACGCCCGACTTTTCGTGGGCTGCCTTTGTAGAGTTGCTGAGGGGGAAGTACTACCCAGCACATCTTAAACAGAAGAAGCGCCATGAGTTCGAGACATTAACCCAGGGAGGTCTGACCGTGGATGAGTACTACGCTCGATTCATTGGTCTACTAGACTTCATCCCCGGTGTGGATTACTCAGAAACCGTTAAGATCGAGAAGTTCCGGGGAGGACTATTGTTTCGCATCCAGATGGCGATGGGTGCTACCCTCTACACTACCATCCAGGTATTAACATGAAAGCCATAAAATCTTTACTTACTACATTACCGATTAACTTTGTGAGAACTTACCAATGAGATTCCAGGAGTGTTACGATGCTGCCTCGAGGACGGAGCTAATGCTCCAGACTCGGGAAGAGACTCTCGGGACAAAGAAGAGAAAGAACCCTGAGGGAGAGTCTGAGGGTGGAGGAGCATCTCCAGGCGATGGCCAAAAGAAGGGAAAGTAAGGACTTATCCCATTCTAAATTGTTTACCATATTAAATACCTTATGAATGCTGACCTGAAACCTTATACAGGAAATTCTTTCAAAAGAAAGGGCATCAGGGTCACAAGGGAGCGAAGGGGAAAGAGCCCGTCCTTCGGTTGACCGGCCCAGCTATAGATGCTCAGCCTATGAGATCTGCACCTCCTAAGGGTGAGAACACCTACCTCTTAAATTGAATTGTGACCTTAACCTTTATCTCACCAGATACTAACTTAAACTAAATATCACCATTAGGCACCGGACAGAGCCAGCGCCATTTCTATTGCAAGCGTTGTGGGAAGGACCATCCTGGGGTCGACTGCAATGGCCGCAAAGTTGAGTGTCGATGTTGCAAGAAAGAGGGCCACAGGGAATTCGAGTGCTGGATGAACCCTGAGAGCCGTAACTACAGGCCACCAAGGAATACTCAGAAGACCTCAGCTGGAGGATCTGGAGTACCACGAGGCGGTCAGGATGGCCAGACATCTACTGATGCTGGAGCCCTGAAGGGCAAGGGAGTAGATAGGGCATGAGTACCCTGAACTCCGTGAGACCACTGGTGGAAGACTTTGCTTACTTTGTTATGTACTTACCTTGGATATTAGAAGGAGATATGTTATAAGTATGTGGGAGTGCGTCATTGACCACTTGCCTTTGTGTGTATGACTTTTGAGACTAGTTATGTGGACTCGATGCGAGTAACCTTGAAACCTTGACGGATTATATATATATGAACAGAATATTAATGCTTACATTATCATGTAGCCTATACTCAACGACGCGGAGTCAATGAGACCGGAGATTACTGAACCAGAATTTCCATCTGCATGGCGCACTTGCTATTGCAAGCGCTATGACAAGTAAACCACTGAAATTTCCATCTGCCTTGCGCACTTGACAGAGCAAGTGCTACAACTGCAACTGCAACTACTACTTTTTAGTCTTTTATTATATATATACCAAAAAAAATGTTTTTCAAACTTTTCATACAAACCTTAAGATTAGAAACCTATACAACTATGGAAGGACCGTTAGTCCAACCACTGCAATGGGGGAAATTATACAGCCACTGTGATCGTAAACCACACCAGTTTAATTATTCGAGAATTTTCAGACAAGGCTTATTAGCCAAATACCATCAGTGTATACCCGCATTTAATGCTAATCACTACTAGTGATAAATGTTTAGTCCTTATGGACAAGCATACCCTGTGTAGATGCACCACCGTCAGTGAGGATGGTTGGGAAGTGAAGAGCCAAGTTGCTCAAGCTATTATGCAATCTACAATATATCCAATTAAACGGATGAGGGAACGAATATGAACTATGGATGAGATATGATCAGGATAAACAGGGAGAAAAGGAATATGTGTTGCACTCAATGAGATCGAATTAGAAGAACCGGGTTTGCTAAATGTAGCACAAATTTTACTTACACCGAGCTGAATAACGCCGGTTAAATGGCATGAATTACCACTGATGCCACTAGGGCAATGGCACTTATTACAAGCTAACTAATAACAGGAACTAATAAACAACTAAAGGACATCCATCAAAGGGAGATTGGCAACAGAATACTTCACAATACCCGTGTGACAGACATTACCAGTTTACTAAACGAGACATGGGACGACCGCACTCCGATAGGAGCATGTGGGCCTGACAGACTTATTTATGAGTTAGTCGGGTAAGTAGTAATGTATCAGTACGGTACCTCATGCAAGTAGACAAGTAGTGTTAGGAACACGAGAAGTAGTCAACTCCGTACTACGGACAGTAAGATAGATTACCTCGAAGATGGACGAGAAGAGCCGCAGTTAAAACAACGGGCTAGAGAAATCAAGAACTTTCTACACAAGAGAGCAGTAGACAGTATACAGTGAAGACAAGGGAACCTTTCAAGGACGTAAACACTAAGGAAAGAAACATGGAAACCCATTATGGATGAAAATATGTAATATCCTCACAAGGATCGAGCAAATTCTTGCAATCCAGAGGAAATCTATCAAATGATGTGGACTGAAACGCGTGACTACGCAATGATGAGAGACAAGCTAAATGCTAGCAGATATCTTAAGAAGGAATAATGGACTTGGAATGTACCACTCACATGATAATTCACTCACCTTATCTGTTTGACTCATTAGATATTAGCTGCTGAGAGTTTACGCCTCTGCACTCTGTATGACTGAGTTTTTTGGTATTGCTCTTGTGCAGTTATTAATCTAGTGTGAATGCAGAAAGATAAAGTGGATATCAACACGAGTGTGTTAAAAAAAAACTACAACAGTGTGTTACTCCGGAACAAAACCACCAGGAGACACGGATGACAATCATCATCTACGTGGACATGTAGGCTGGTACGTCTTGGTATTACAAGACAAGTGCAAAGAGCACTAAGTACTAACAATAGCCAATGTCATATTATACCTCAAACTGAATATCAGTGAGAGAAGACACACGCATGTATGCTAGTGATCCAAATGAGAGGATACACAGCAGTGGAAAGAGGCAAACTAAGCCTATGCTCATGGGTCTGCACCTCATACAGAGCGAGTGGGCTCATTAGAACGAACTTGGGAGAGAGCACAAATAGTTTAGTGCCTCACCTTTATGTATTGTGGAGCCCGGAAGGGCTAGAGTCATACCGTCTCTCTGATATGAGGATAACCCACGAGATGGAGAACTCTTTGAGAGCCAAGTATCCAGCGCTCCTTGTTGAGCGGCTGTTGTATACTTGTGGGGTACGGGGGCGTAACCCTTTTTAAGGGGGGTAGAGCCTCTTGGCTGTGCACGTGTGTGCACTAAGTTTTTTATTTCGTATGCATGACATACAATGAATTGGTGGTATGCGGGGCATACGATGTTTTGTTGGTTATGTTTGGTACGTGGGGCGTACGTTGTTTGGTTTGTTTGTGTGTGATGTGCACTTATATGTATGTATCTTATGAGATACCTAGTTGAATGTTGTATTTACACCCATGTGTGTAGAACTTTTCTTATGCTACTTGTGATATATATATTTATATTGCTTTGTAGAATGATTACATATGGTATCGCTTAGATACGAAATGAATCATTAGATATGGAATGTGGAACGATGATGTGTTATGGACACCTCAGGGAGGTTGTCAGGGTTTGTAGAACTGATAGGAAATGATGGTGCTGATGGATCACCTATATCCATATATGATTGAAATAATGCCACAAAGTGATGGCTATGTGCTGTATAAGCACAATACGATGTGTGTAAATGATATATCACATAGATATACATTATGGGAATAATGGGTAGTTATACATTTATATACTTACCTATTTGATTAAGCGACTTCAGGACGAAGTCTTTTTAAGGGGGTAGATTGAATACCCCAAACTAATAAAACATGGATTAAACATCTAATCACATTAATTAAGGCCTAAACATGCCTTAAAAGTCAACTGAGAACAACAGTGGTCAACACAAAGCAACATATGCACCCTTTGACTGTTTAGGGTAAATAATACCCAAATGAACTTATTAGGACCTAAAACTTTGTCCTAAGCTTATTAACACATTACTAAACATATTACAATCGTTGGACAACACTCCAACACAAAGAACAAGCATTTACATGCTTC
Organism: Limonium bicolor; assembly: GCA_023374045.1. Classification (NCBI taxonomy): domain Eukaryota; kingdom Viridiplantae; phylum Streptophyta; class Magnoliopsida; order Caryophyllales; family Plumbaginaceae; genus Limonium; species Limonium bicolor. The sequence continues at coordinate 497,572,547 of CM041776.1, forward strand.
AAGGTCAAGTAGGGCAAAAATGTGCTCTAAGAAACCTTAAAGGTCTAATGACCTCTAAATGATATAAAATTGGATACCATGATCAAATATCATGTAAGGAACACAAAAAACCGTTCTCAAAGAAAACCAAGCTCAGAAACACCTTGCAACACAAAATGTGCACTAAAACTCCTTAAAGCACGTTTTTGTGTAATTGCCTTCTAAATTGGTTTTTAATGGGCTTAAAGGTCATAATTACCTTTAAATATGATAATATATCATATTATATCATATTAGGAATTTAATTCCAGAAATTTACAAATTTTTACAAATTTAATATTAAAATATTAATAAAACCCTAAAAGGGGCCCGTTTGAGTCAACATTGACTAAGAATGGTCAAGAGGTCAAAGTTTGACCCCTTGGACCACATGAGGTCGACAGCCACATAAAATGGAGCTTAAAAATCGCCACTTGCAAGCACAAAGACAAGGTTCCAACACATCCCACAAATTAAGGACTACTTTTACCTTTTTAATACTTTAGTCTATTTATCACACTTATTGGCTCCATGATTGACTAAGGGCTTCAAAAAACGTGTGAGACTCCACTTGAGAGGCTCCAGCCCCTCCAATTATCGATGCCAACCTGCTTGGTGAGTCATCAATCACCAAAAACAATAAACAAGTCAAAAAAAGGGTTTTAAGGCAAAATTGACCTAATCTCTCATTTGCCTTGCTTCCCAACCGAGACAAGGCCTCTCTATTCTCCCTTTGGCTTCTCCAAACCGTGGGTAAGTCACCAAGAACAGAGAAGAACACTTTGATACATAGGTAAGCTTAATTAGTCATTTTATGTTCAATTTCTTCACAAATCTTTCCTCTTTCGGTGGATCTAAGCATCAACCACTTCCATCCATGGATCTAGGTTGTTTTGGAGGTTAAATGAAGGACAAATCTCGGCCATAACAAGGGAAGAAGGTGGAGAAACCCAATCTTGTTCTTAAGGTACAAAAATGTGCTTTAAGCACTTATCTTTTGATTCTCTTTAGATCCGGTTGTAAAACCTGTTCTCCTAGCCTTATAATCTTCTTCTTAACATACTTATTCAGTGGATCTATCAAGAGCTTCAAGGTATAGCCAGATCCAAGCCAAAAACACCATTTTTGGCATTTTAAACAAGGTAAAAATTAGCCATCTTTGAATCTAAGTTGTACCGGTTTTAAGCCTTGGTTTAGTAGATCTTTTGATGCTCTTACTCTTCTGTAAAACAGGCCGAAGGTACTCTTGCCTTGTTGTTCTAAGGTAAATCTTACCTTGAAATATACATTAAAACACTTCTTATGGTTAGATCTTGCTTGGAGACTAACTATGCCTTGGTTTCTGTTTGAAAACATGTAAAAGAAGCTGTGGAAATTTTATTCCTAAGCTGGCCGAACCAAACAAGGCTTTATCTAAGCAAAAACAGGTATAAATCACTTAAACCTTCACTTGGTATATCAATATGTAATTATACATATGTATATGTATATGCCGTGAGTGAACATGGTTAATAAGGTCTTATTTTGACCTTAGGTGATTAAGGAATGGTTTGGTAAATTTTATAACTAATTAAACAAGCATAATTGTCAAATTTAAGACATTATGTGGAAAATTGGTAATATGAAAATATGGTGAGGGCCGAAAGTTTAATGCATTTTTGGACATTTATGTGTAATTTATTTTGTAAGCCAATGTTTGTAATAAGGCCATGTACTTTAGGCCATTTTATTTATGCATTTATAAGGTTTTATTTAAGTTTAGTGGTGAAAATGCATTACCGAAAAATGGGGTATAGGAATTAAATTAAATTTGGGGGCTATATATTAATAAGGCCGAAATTAGAGGTTTAAAGGAGTTTAAATAAAAATTATAAGATTTATAAAGTTTGGGGTTAAATGGTAATTTCTGAAAGTATGGGTTAAAACCGTAATTATAAGGAATTGGTGGTCAAGGAATATTAAGGTGGTCAACCTTGACCATATGGTAGGTTTTGACCAAATTAGATAAGTTAAATAACTTATTTAAGGTTTTATAATAAGTTATTGTTTAATTGTAACAATTTATAACATATGTGGTAAATATGTTATTACCAAAATTAAGGGTGTATAATGGTATTATAAACACCCATGGGCTATTGGAATTTTTAGGAATTTATTGGGTTGATTTTGGATTAAAATAAACTATATATATATAATATAGTTATTATGTCATTATGACACTTTGGATAAATATATGTGGTATAATGGAAATACCGAAAGTATATGGGTTAATAAGGATATTTATAACCCTTTGGTGAAATTTGGTGATTTTTAGAATTATATAAGAGTATTTATTAAGATATGTGTATAATATATAGTTTTAATGATATTATAAAATATATGTTATAAATTGGGCCAAATGGCAATTATAGGTATATTGAGGTCTGTTCGGAATTTACAAAAAATAACCATAGGTTATACTTTTTTTAAGTTAGAAATGTTATATTAAATGGTATATATAACATGGTATAAATATGGGGTGATTTTGTAAATAAAGGAAACTATGGTTTATGGAAAAGAATAAGGTTCAATATATGCCTATGCGGCAATATATAATAGTTTTGTATAAAAACTATAGGTTATAAGTTAAAGGAAATAAAAATATCATATCAAATGATATTAGCATATGGAATAACATTACATAATGTTATGTGGTCAAAATAGAATTTAAATAAATTCAAGGGCTGTACCGAAATATTAAGGTTGGAAAATGAATTTTAGACTAAGGTCTATAATGTTATAAATGTTATAACAATTATATGGTATTAATGTGGTTAAATGGAATAATATAAGTAAGGATATTCACATTAAATAATGTGACAAACTATAAATAAATATTTATAAACTAAGGTATTTATGGAATAAACCTTAGGAGTTGTAAATAACAACATAAAATGTTACATAATATTAGGATAATAATCTTAATATAAGTTGTATAATACAATACAACTAATGGGAATAATCATCTAAAATAAGATGATAAAATGTACATATAATACAAGAGTTTTATAACTCACGAATTTACCTACGTGGTAAATATATACATACACAAGAATAATGTATAAGGATGGATATATATTGTGGTTGGAAACCATATAATATAATGGTGGTGGTTATTACATGGAAATAGTTTATAAACTATAAGTTATGAGTTTTTGAATGCAAATATTATTTGCTAAGATAATGGATAATATAATACAATGTATTATAATGGATGGTGGAAAAATAATACGATATAATATAATAATGCATGCATACATGCAACTATAGGTTATGTACCTATATTAATGGTGGATAAGATTTAAAGAAATATAATGAATTAAACTTAACAGTTGAAGTATTTTGACATACGCGTTTTAAAGTAACAAAGCCGACCGGTTTAGAGAAACCCGTAACAAATAACTGTAGAAACAGGGATGAACTGTCGGGGTTACTTGTTATCGGAAATACCGGATGTAGTTAGTCATGGAGACTGACTTATAGTTTTATACCGTTTAGATTATACTTCTGACAAGGACGCTTGACGAGCTAGTGGACTACACTGCGCATCCTAGGTCTTGGTGAACGGTATGTAAAGGGGTTTGATCCGAGTTGTCCTAAGGAAGCTCCTTGGGCTCGGATTTGGTTGATATAACTTGTGTGTTATGTGTGTGGATACATGTATGTGCTTAAGTGTTACTGCATTAATTATTTATGCACGAGCGTCCTACGGGACTAACACTACGTCGACTATAGATCGACTTATATAAACATACATATACGTTAATGTGATGACATGACGGTTACTTGATATAATACCATAGTATAATATTAAGTATATGGTAACCTAAGTAAAACACTTAGGAACGAGTCACGACATTGTCGGTCTCTAGAGCATGGATCTCGAACATGAATATAACCTAGATTACTTCTAGGTATGCGTGAGACCCATTGGGCAGCTAATTAATAATTATTCTCCATAAGACTAAGAGCATATCTTAAACATTATGAGAGAGAGATGGTATGAGTTGAGGTGAGGAATCCCGGTAGTTTACGAACTACTTGGTTGCGCATTTATGATCACTGAGGGGTACCCGATCGGGTTCCGCTCCAGGTTATACCCAACGAGCCCAAACTGGATCGTGGGTCAGGTGGCTACGGCCTTTATATGGACGTCTTACGAGACATAAGAGAGTCAGGGGCCTCCGGACCTCTGGCGAAATGAGCACCTTTGTGTGTACGGGAGGACTACTGTCCATGGTGAGGTTATCGGGTTGTCCTAACATGACGCCCAACTGGTATTAATAATTAAACATGGTTTGGATGGGGCCTTAAAGGCCAAATTAAATTAACTATGGAAATGTACGCTACGGCGATTGTACATTGTACATATGGATGGGGCCTTGAAGGCCAAATTAAATTAAATTAAAGGATGGTATACGCTACGGCGATTGTACATTGTACATTAAATTTTATTACTCGATACGTTCGATATACAATGTTGTTTGAGATATTAAATGAATGTTTGGATTGGATGGATGGTTAAGTGTTTATGAATATTTGGATGGATGTTATGTATATTATGCATTTATATTACAGTATTGATTATAACTGTAAATGGTAAAGCATGAAACCAATCTAATATTAAGATGGTTAAAATGACTAAGTGACCATTAGGGTCCAGGCCCGGCATACTCAGCGACTATCGCTGATACTACACCATTACAGGTTGTTGATTATTGTCGAAGCCGAAGAGCGGGAACAGGGTAATTGGAGTTTTACCTTAATTGTTACAGCACATGGAGGTTGTCTATATGACAATGAAGATGGTGAATTGTATTATGGTAAGGTTATGTATATTCAGGATTGGGTAGACGCTCACTTGTCGATGTTTATGATTTATGGACTTAGTATGATGTATAGGAGTTTCTCATTATCACGTCGGTTAGTAGTTTGTTATGTTGGAAGTTGGATGTAGTTTGGCTTCGTTACTTGCATGGGCGAGTAATGGCCGGTGACACCCGAGTGAGTATTGTTATTGTTATTAATACTTCCGCTGTAAGACGTTTTATTTATTGCTACGTGAGAGATTATATCGTGATTATGGAGAGGGGTGTTACAAAAGTGGTATCAGAGCGGTACCGCTCTGATGACGAGAAAGTAGGTTAACAGTGAGCTTAGGACTTGGGAAATTAACGGGAAACGTTTGTGAGGTACGAGACGATTCGTCTTAAGAGATATTGTGTCTAGTAACGCAAATTGCGTGACATATTAGCCTTAAGGCAATTCAATATCTACTGGTTGTGTACGGTATATACCGAATATTTATGCGACATACTGTACTACAGATGTCTGGGGGAACTAGAGGGCGTGGTACTGGAAGAGGTGGAGGAGGTGACCCCGTCATTCCAGGAGTTGCTGAGACAATTGTGTTTTCTTACACAACTTGGTACTCAAATAGAAGGAGCACCAGCCCACCCGCCACAGCCCAGGGAAACGAACTGGCTGAAGTCAGTTAGCGAGACCCGGCCACCTACATATTCAGGGGAGCCAGACCCCGTAGCCTTGGAGCGATTCATAGTTGAACATGAGAAGGCCTACGAAGCTTTACAAGTACCTGCCAACCAGAAGGTTGTCATTGCTGCTTTCCATCTGAAGGATGCAGCCAGCACTTGGTGGAGGTTGGTCAAGGACCATCACCTGGCTACGCCCGACTTTTCGTGGGCTGCCTTTGTAGAGTTGCTGAGGGGGAAGTACTACCCAGCACATCTTAAACAGAAGAAGCGCCATGAGTTCGAGACATTAACCCAGGGAGGTCTGACCGTGGATGAGTACTACGCTCGATTCATTGGTCTACTACTTCATCCCCGGTGTGGATTACTCAGAAACCGTTAAGATCGAGAAGTTCCGGGGAGGACTATTGTTTCGCATCCAGATGGCGATGGGTGCTACCCTCTACACTACCATCCAAGCCATAAAATCTTTACTTACTACATTACCGATTAACTTTGTGAGAACTTACCAATGAGATTCCAGGAGTGTTACGATGCTGCCTCGAGGACGGAGCTAATGCTCCAGACTCGGGAAGAGACTCTCGGGAAAAAGAAGAAAGAACCCTGAGGGAGAGTCTGAGGGTGGAGTAGCATCTCTAGGCGATGGCCAAAAGAAGGGAAAGTAAGGACTTATCCCATTCTAAATTGTTTACCATATTAAATACCTTATGAATGCTGACCCGAAACCTTATACAGGAAATTCTTTCAAAAGAAAGGGCAGCAGGGTCACAAGGGAGCGAAGGGGAAAGAGCCCGTCCTTCGGTTGACCGGCCCAGCTATAGATGCTCAGCCTCTGAGATCTGCACCTCCTAAGGGTGAGAACACCTACCTCTTAAATTGAATTGTGACCTTAACCTTTATCTCACCAGATACTAACTTAAACTAAATCACCATTAGGCACCGGACAGCCCCGCGCCATTTCTATTGCAAGCGTTGTGGGAAGGACCATCCTGGGGTCGACTGCAATGGCCGCAAAGTTGAGTGTCGTGTTGCAAGAAAGAGGGCCACAGGGAATTCGAGTGCTGGATGAACCCTGAGAGCCGTAACTACAGGCCACCAAGAATACTCAGAAGACCTCAGCTGGAGGATCTGGAGTACCACGAGGGTCAGGATGGCCAGACATCTACTGATGCTGGAGCCCTGAAGGCAAGGGAGTAGATAGGGCATGAGTACCCTGAACTCCATGAGACCGTGGTGGAAGACTTTGCTTACTTTGTTATGTACTTACCTTGGATATTAGAAGGAGATATGTTATAAGTATGTGGGAGTGTCATTGACCACTTGCCTTTGTGTGTATGACTTTGAGACTAGTTATGTGGACTCGATGCGAGTAACCTTGAAACCTTGACGGATTATATATATATGAACAGATATTAATGCTTACATTATCATGTAGCCTATACTCAACGACGAGTCAATGAGACCGGAGATTACTGAACCAGAATTTCCATCTGCATGGCGCACTTGCTATTGCAAGCGCTATGACAAGTAAACCACTGAAATTTCCATCTGCCTTGCGCACTTGACAGAGCAAGTGCTACAACTGCAACTGCAACTACTACTTTTTAGTCTTTTATTATATATACCAAAAAAAAGTTTTTCAAACTTTTCATACAAACCTTAAGATTAGAAACCTATACAACTATGGAAGGACCGTTAGTCCAACCACTGCAACGGGAAATTATACAGCCACTGTGATCGTAAACCACACCAGTTTAATTATTCGAGAATTTTCAGACAAGGCTTATTAGCCAAATACCATCAGTGTATACCCGCATTTAATGCTAATCACTACTAGTGATAATGTTTAGTCCTTATGGACAAGCATACCCTTTGTAGATGCACCACCGTCAGTGAGGATGGTTGGGAAGTGAAGAGCCAAGTTGCTCAAGCTATTATGCAATCTGCAATATATCCAATTAAACGGATGAGGGAACGAATATGAACTATGGATGAGATATGATCAAGATAAACAGGGAGAAAAGGAATATGTGTTGCACTCAATGAGATCGAATTAGAAGAACTGGTTTGCTAAATGTAGCACAGATTTTACTTACACCGAGCTGAATAACGCCGGTTATGGCACGAATTACCACTGATGCCACTAGGGCAATGGCACTTATTACAAGCTAACTGATAACAGGAACTAATAAACTAAAGGACATCCATCAAAGGGAGATTGGCAACAGAATACTTCACAATACCCGTGTGACAGACATTACCAGTTTACTAAACGAGACATGGGACGACCGCACTCCGATAGGAGCATGTGGGCCTGACAGACTTATTTATGAGTTAGTCGGGTAAGTAGTAATGTATCAGTACGGTACCCCAGGCAAGTAGACAAGTAGTGTTAGGAACACGAGAAGTAGTCAACTTCGTACTACGGACAGTAAGACAGATTACCTCGAAGATGGACGAGAAGAGCCGCAGTTAAAACAACGGGCTAGAGAAATCAAGAACTTTCTACACAAGAGAGCAGTAGACAGTATACAGTGAAGACAAGGGAACCTTTCAAGGACGTAAACACTAAGGAAAGAAACATGGAAACCCATTATGGATGAAAATATGTAATATCCTCACAAGGATCGAGCAAATTCTTACAATCCAGAGGAAATCTATCAAATGATGTGGACTGAAACGCGTGACTACGCAATGATGAGAGACAAGCTAAATGCTAGCAGATATCTTAAGAAGGAATAATGGACTTGGAATGTACCACTCACATGATAATTCACTCACCTTATCTGTTTGACTCATTAGATATTAGCTGCTGAGAGTTTACGCCTCTGCACTCTGTATGACTGAGTGTTTTGGTATTGCTCTTGTGCAGTTATTAATCTAGTGGGAATGCAGAAAGATAAAGTGGATATCAACACGAGTGTGTTAAAAAAAAACTACAACAGTGTGTTACTCCGGAACAAAACCACCAGGAGACACGGATGACAATCATCATCTACGTGGACATGTAGGCTGGTACGTCTTGGTATTACAAGACAAGTGCAAAGAGCACTAAGTACTAACAATAGCCAATGTCATATTATACCTCAAACTGAATATCAGTGAGAGAAGACACATGCATGTATGCTAGTGATCCAAATAAGAGGATACACAGCAGTGGAAAGAGGCAAACTAAGCCTATGTTCATGGGTCTGCACCTCATACAAGCGAGTGGGCTCATTAGAACGAACTTGGGAGAGAGCACAAATAGTTTAGTGCCTCACCTTTATGTATTGTGGAGCCCGGAAGGGCTAGAGTCATACCCGTCTCTCTGATATGAGGATAACCCACGAGATGGAGAACTCTTTGAGAGCCAAGTATCCAGCGCTCCTTGTTGAGCGGCTGTTGTATACTTGTGGGGTACGGGGGCGTAACCCTTTTTAAGGGGGGTAGAGCCTCTTGGCTGTGCACGTGTGTGCACTAAGTTTTGTTATTTCGTATGCATGACATACAATGAATTGGTGGTATGCGGGGCATACGATGTTTTGTTGGTTATGTTTGGTACGTGGGGCGTACGTTGTTTGGTTTGTTTGTGTGTGATGTGCACTTATATGTATGTATCTTATGAGATACCTAGTTGAATGTTGTATTTACACCCATGTGTGTAGAACTTTTTTATGCTACTTGTGATATATCTATTTATATTGCTTTGTAGAATTATTACATATGGTATCGCTTAGATACGAAATGAATCATTAGATATGGAATGTGGAACGATGATGTGTTACGGACACCTCAGGGAGGTTGTCAGGGTTTGTAGAACTGATAGGAAATGATGGTGCTGATGGATCACCTATATCCATATATGATTGAAATAACGCCACAAAGTGATGGCTATGTGCTGTATAAGCACAATACGATGTGTGTAAATGATATATCACATAGATATACATTATGGGAATAATGGGTAGTTATACATTTATATACTTACCTATTTGATTAAGCGACTTCAGGACGAAGTCTTTTTAAGGGGGGTAGATTGAAATACCCCAAACTAATAAAACATGGATTAAACATCTAATCACATTAATTAAGGCCTAAACATGCCTTAAAAGTCAACTGAGAACAATAGTGGTCAACACAAAGCAACATATTGCACCCTTTGACTGTTTAGGGTAAATGAATGCCCAAATGAACTTATTAGGACCTAAAACTTTGTCCTAAGCTTATTAACACATTACTAAACATATTACAATCGTTGGACAACACTCCAACACAAAGAACAAACATTTACATGCTTCAAGGTCAAGTAGGGCAAAAATGTGCTCTAAGAATACCTTAAAGGTCTAATGACCTCTAAATGATATAAAATTGGATACCATGATCAAATATCATGTAAGGAACACAACAAAACCGTTCTCAAAGAAAACCAAGCTCAGAAACACCTTGCAACACAAAATGTGCACTAAAACTCCTTAAAGCACGTTTTTGTGTAATTGCCTTCTAAATTGGTTTTTAATGGGCTTAAAGGTCATAATTACCTTTAAATATGATAATATATCATATTATATCATATTAGGAATTTAATTCCAGAAATTTACAAATTTTTACAAATTTAATATTAAAATAAAAACCTAAAAAGGGGCCCGTTTGAGTCAACATTGACTAAGAATGGTCAAGAGGTCAAAGTTTGACCCCTTGGACCACATGAGGTCGACAGCCACATAAATGGAGCTTAAAAATCGCCACTTGCAAGCACAAAGACAAGGTTCCAACACATCCTACAAATTAAGGACTACTTTTACCTTTTTAATACTTTAGTCTATTTATCACACTTATTGGCTCCATGATTGACTAAGGGCTTCAAAAACGTGTGAGACTCCACTTGAGAGGCTCCAGCCCTCCAATTATCGATGCCAACCTGCTTGGTGAGTCATCAATCACCAAAAACAATAAACAAGTCAAAAAAAGGGTTTTAAGGCAAAATTGACCTAATCTCTCATTTGCCTTGCTTCCCAACCGAGACAAGGCCTCTCTATTCTCCCTTTGGCTTCTCCAAACCGTGGGTAAGTCACCAAGAACAGAGAAGAACACTTTGATACATAGGTAAGCTTAATTAGTCATTTTATGTTCAATTTCTTCACAAATCTTTCCTCTTTCGGTGGATCTAAGCATCAACCACTTCCATCCATGGATCTAGGTTGTTTTGGAGGTTAAATGAAGGACAAATCTCGGCCATAACAAGGGAAGAAGGTGGAGAAACCCAATCTTGTTCTTAAGGTACAAAAATGTGCTTTAAGCACTTATCTTTTGATTCTCTTTAGATCCGGTTGTAAAACCTGTTCTCCTAGCCTTATAATCTTCTTCTTAACATACTTATTCAGTGGATCTATCAAGAGCTTCAAGGTATAGCCAGATCCAAGCCAAAAACACCATTTTTGGCATTTTAAACAAGGTAAAAATTAGCCATCTTCGAATCTAAGTTATACCGGTTTTAAGCCTTGGTTTAGTAGATCTTTTGATGCTCTTACTCTTCTGTAAAAACAGGCCGAAGGGTACTTGTTCTTGCCTTGTTGTTCTAAGGTAAATCTTACCTTGAAATATACATTAAAACACTTCTTATGGTTAGATCTTGCTTGGAGACTAACTATGCCTTGGTTTCTGTTTGAAAACATGTAAAAGAAGCTGTGGAAATTTTATTCCTAAGCTGGCCGAACCAAACAAGGCTTTATCTAAGCAAAAACAGGTATAAATCACTTAAACCTTCACTTGGTATATCAATATGTAAATTATACATATGTATATGTATATGCCGTGAGTGAACATGGTTAATAAGGTCTTATTTTGACCTTAGGTGATTAAGGAATGGTTTGGTAAATTTTATAACTAATTAAACAAGCATAATTGTCAAATTTAAGACATTATGTGGAAAATTGGTAAATATTGAAAAGATATGGTGAGGGCCGAAAGTTTAATGCATTTTTGGACATTTATGTGTAATTTATTTTGTAAGCCAATGTTTGTAATAAGGCCATGTACTTTAGGCCATTTTATTTATGCATTTATAAGGTTTTATTTAAGTTTAGGTGGTGAAAATGCATTACCGAAAAGAAATGGGGTATTAGGTGTAATTAAATTAAATTTGGGGGCTATATATTAATAAGGCCGAAATCTAGAGGTTTTAAAGGAGTTTAAATAAAAATTATAAGATTATATAAAGTTTGGGGTTAAATGGTAATTTCTGGAAAGTATGGGTATAAACCGTAATTATAAGGAATTGGTGGTCAAGGAGATATTAAGGTGGTCAACCTTGACCATATGGTAGGTTTTGACCAAATTAGATAAGTTAAATAACTTATTTAAGGTTTTAGAATAAGTTATGTGTTTAATTGTAACAATTATATAACATATGTGGTAAATATGTTATTACCAAAAATTAAGGGTGTATAATGGTATTATAAACACCCATGGGCTATTGGAATTTTTAGGAATTTATTGGGTTGATTTTGGGATTAAAATAAACTATATATGTATAATATATAGTTATTATGTCATTATGACACTTTGGATAAATATATGTGGTATAATGGTAAATACCGAAAGTATATGGGTTAATAAGGATATTTATAACCCTTTGGTGAAATTTGGTGATTTTTAGAATTATATAAGAGTATTTATTAAGATATGTGTATAATATATAGTTTTAATGATATTATAAAATTATATGTTATAAATTGGGCCAAATGGCAATTATAGGGTATATTGAGGTCTGTTCGGAATTTACAAAAAATAACCATAGGTTATACTTTTTTTTTAAGTTAGAAATGTTATATTAAATGGTATATATAACATGGTATAAATGATGGGGTGATTTTGTAAATAAAGGAAACTATGGTTTATGGAAAAGAATAAGGTTCAATATATATGCCTATGCGGCAATATATAATAGTTTTGTATAAAAACTATAGGTTATAAGTTAAAGGAAATAAAAATATCATATCAAATGATATTAGCATATGGAATAACATTACATAATGTTATGTGGTCAAAATAGAATTTAAATAAATTCAAGGGCTGTACCGAAATATTAAGGGTTGGAAAATGAATTTTAGACTAAGGTCTATAATGTTATAAATGTTATAACAATTATATGGTATTAATGTGGTTAAATGGGAATAATATAAGTAAGGATATTCACATTAAATAATGTGACAAACTATAAATAAATAAGATTTATAAACTAAGGTATTTATGGAATAAACCTTAGGAGTTGTAAATAAACAACATAAAATGTTACATAATATTAGGATAATAATCTTAATATAAGTTGTATAATACAATACAACTAATGGGAATAATCATCTAAAATAAGATGATAAAATGTGACATATAATACAAGAGTTTTATAACTCACGGAATTTACCTACGTGGTAAATGTATACATACACAAGAATAATGTATAAGGATGGATATATATTGGGTTGGAAACCATATAATATAATGGTGGTGGTTATTACATGGAAATAGTTTATAAACTATAAGTTATGAGTTTTTGAATGCAATATTATTTGCTAAGATAATGGATAATATAATACAATGTATTATAATGGATGGTGGAAAAATAATACGATATAATATAAAATGCATGCATACATGCAACTATAGGTTATGTACCTATATTAATGGTGGATAAGATTTAAAGAAATATAATGAATTAAACTTAACAGTTGAAGTATTTTGACATACGAGTTTTAAAGTAACAAAGCCGACCGGTTTAGAGAAACCCGTAACAAATAACTGTAGGAAACAGGGATGAACTGTCGGGGTTACTTGTTATCCGGAAGTACCGGATGTAGTTAGTCATGGAGACTGACTTATAGTTTTGATACCGTTTAGATTATACTTCTGACAAGGACGCTTGACGAGCTAGTGGACTACACTGCGCATCCTAGGTCTTGGTGAACGGTATGTAAAGGGGTTTGATCCGAGTTGTCCTAAGGAAGCTCCTTGGGCTCGGATTTGGTTGATATAACTTGTGTGTTATGTGTGTGGAATACATGTATGTGCTTAAGTGTTACTGCATTAATTATTTATGCACGAGCGTCCTACGGGACTAACACTACGTCGACTATAGATCGACTTATATAAACATACATATACGTTAATGTGATGACATGACGGTTACTTGATATAATACCATAGTACTAATATTAAGTATATGGTAACCTAAGTAAAACACTTAGGAACGAGTCACGACATTGTCGGTCTCTAGAGCATGGATCTCGAACATGAATATAACCTAGATTACTTCTAGGTATGCGTGAGGCCCATTGGGCAGCTAATTAATAATTATTCTCCATAAGACTAAGAGCATATCTTAAACATTATGAGAGAGAGATGGTATGAGTTGAGGTGAGGAATCCCGGTAGTTTACGAACTACTTGGTTGCGCATTTATCACTGAGGGGTACCCGATCGGGTTCCGCTCCAGGTTATACCCAACGAGCCCAAACTGGATCGTGGGTCAGGTGGCTACGGCCTTTATATGGACGTCTTACGAGACATAAGAGAGTCAGGGGCCTCCGGACCTCTGGCGAAATGAGCACCTTTGTGTGTACGGGAGGACTACTGTCCATGGTGAGGTTATCGGGTTGTCCTAACATGACGCCCAACCAGTATTAATAATTAAACATGGTTTGGATGGGGCCTTAAAGGCCAAATTAAATTAACTATGGAAACTGTACGCTACGGCGATTGTACATTGTACATATGGATGGGGCCTTGAAGGCCAAATTAAATTAAACTAATAAAGGATGGTATACGCTACGGCGATCGTACATTGTACATTAAATTGTTATTACTCGATACGTTCGATATACAAATGTTGTTTGAGATATTAAATGAATGTTTGGATTGGATGGATGGTTAAGTGTTTATGAATATTTGGATGGATGTTTATGCATTTATATTACAGTATTGATTATAACTGTAAATTGGTAAAGCATGAAACCAATCTAATAATAAAGATGGTTAAAATGACTAAGTGACCATTAGGGTCCAGGCCCGGCATACTCAGCGACTATCGCTGATACTACACCATTACAGGTTGTTGATTATTGTCGAAGCCGAAGAGCGGGAACAGGGTAATTGGAGTTTTACCTTAATTGTTACAGCACATGGAGGTTTTATATGACAATGAAGATGGTGAATTGTATTATGGTAAGGTTATGTATATTCAGGATTGGGTAGACGCTTACTTGTCGATGTTTATGATTTATGGACTTAGTATGATGTATAGGAGTTTCTCGTTATCACGGCGGTTAGTAGTTTGTTATGTTGGAAGTTGGATGTAGTTTGGCTTCGTTACTTGCATGGGCGAGTAATGGCCGGTGACACCCGAGTGAGTATTGTTATTGTTATTAATACTTCCGCTGTAAGACGTTTTATTTATTGCTACGTGAGAGATTATATCGTGATTATGGAGAGGGGTGTTACAAAAGTGGTATCAGAGCGCCGCTCTGATGACGAGAAAGTAGGTTATGACAGTGAGCTTAGGACTTGGGAAATTAACGGGAAACGTTTGTGAGGTTCGAGATGATTCGTCTTAAGAGATATTGTGTCTAGTAACGCAAATTGCGTGACATATTAACCTTAAAAGGAAATTCAATATCTACTGGTTGTGTACGGTGATATACCGAATATTTATGCGACATACTGAACTACAGATGTCTGGGGGAACTAGAGGGCGTGGTACTGGAAGAGGTGGAGGAGGTGACCCCGTCATTCCAGGAGTTGCTGAGACAATTGCTGCTGTTCTTACACAACTTGGTACTCAAATAGAAGGAGCACCAGCCCACCCGCCACAGCCCAGGGAAACGAACTGGCTGAAGTCAGTTAGCGAGACCCGGCCACCTACATATTCAGGGGAGCCAGACCCCGTAGCCTTGGAGCGATTCATAGTTGAACATGAGAAGGCCTACGAAGCTTTACAAGTACCTACCAACCAGAAGGTTGTCATTGCTGCTTTCCATCTGAAGGATGCAGCCAGCACTTGGTGGAGGTTGGTCAAGGACCATCACCTGGCTACGCCCGACTTTTCGTGGGCCTCTTTGTAGAGTTGCTGAGGGGAAGTACTACCCAGCACATCTTAACAGAAGAAGCGCCATGAGTTCGAGACATTAACCAGGGAGGTCTGACCGTGGATGAGTACTACGCCGATTCATTGGTCTACTAGACTTCATCCCCGGTGTGGATTACTCAGAAACCGTTAAGATCGAGAAGTTCCGGGGAGGACTATTGTTTCGCATCCAGATGGCGATGGGTGCTACCCTCTACACTACCATCCAGGTATTAACATGAAAGCCATAAAATCTTTACTTACTACATTACCGATTAACTTTGTGAGAACTTACCAATGAGATTCCAGGAGTGTTACGATGCTGCCTCGAGGACGGAGCTAATGCTCCAGACTCGGGAAGAGACTCTCGGGACAAGAAGAGAAAGAACCCTGAGGGAGAGTCTGAGGGTGGAGGAGCATCTCCAGGCGATGGCCAAAAGAAGGGAAAGTAAGGACTTATCCCATTCTAAATTGTTTACCATATTAAATACCTTATGAATGCTGACCTGAAACCTTATACAGGAAATTCTTTCAAAAGAAAGGGCATCAGGGTCACAAGGGAGCGAAGGGGAAAGAGCCCGTCCTTCGGTTGACCGGCCCAGCTATAGATGCTCAGCCTCTGAGATCTGCACCTCCTAAGGGTGAGAACACCTACCTCTTAAATTGAATTGTGACCTTAACCTTTATCTCACCAGATACTAACTTAAACTAAATATCACCATTAGGCACCGGACAGAGCCAGCGCCATTTCTATTGCAAGCGTTGTGGGAAGGACCATCCTGGGGTCGACTGCAATGGCCGCAAAGTTGAGTGTCGATGTTGCAAGAAAAGGGCCACAGGGAATTCGAGTGCTGGATGAACCCTGAGAGCCGTAACTACAGGCCACCAAGGAATACTCAGAAGACCTCAGCTGGAGGATCTGGAGTACCACGAGGTGGTCAGGATGGCCAGACATCTACTGATGCTGGAGCCCTGAAGGGCAAGGGAGTAGATAGGGCATGAGTACCCTGAACTCCGTGAGACCGTTGGTGGAAGACTTTGCTTACTTTGTTATGTACTTACCTTGGATATTAGAAGGAGATATGTTATAAGTATGTGGGAGTGCGTCATTGACCACTTGCCTTTGTGTGTATGACTTTTGAGACTAGTTATGTGGACTCGATGCGAGTAACCTTGAAACCTTGATGGATTATATTATATGAACAGAATATTAATGCTTACATTATCATGTAGCCTATACTCAACGACGCGGAGTCAATGAGACCGGAGATTACTGAACCAGAATTTCCATCTGCATGGCGCACTTGCTATTGCAAGCGCTATGACAAGTAAACCACTGAAATTTCCATCTGCCTTGCGCACTTGACAGAGCAAGTGCTACAACTGCAACTGCAACTACTACTTTTTAGTCTTTTATTATATATATACCAAAAAAAATGTTTTTCAAACTTTTCATACAAACCTTAAGATTAGAAACCTATACAACTATGGAAGGACCGTTAGTCCAACCACTGCAACGGGGGAAATTATACAGCCACTGTGATCGTAAACCACACCAGTTTAATTATTCAAGAATTTTCAGACAAGGCTTATTAGCCAAATACCATCAGTGTATACCCGCATTTAATGCTAATCACTACTAGTGATAAATGTTTAGTCCTTATGGACAAGCATACCCTTTGTAGATGCACCACCGTCAGTGAGGATGGTTGGGAAGTGAAGAACCAAGTTGCTCAAGCTATTATGCAATCTGCAATATATCCAATTAAACGGATGAGGGAACGAATATGAACTATGGATGAGATATGATCAAGATAAACAGGGAGAAAAGGAATATGTGTTGCACTCAATGAGATCGAATTAGAAGAACTAGGTTTGCTAAATGTAGCACAGATTTTACGTACACCGAGCTGAATAACGCCGGTTAAATGGCACGAATTACCACTGATGCCACTAGGGCAATGGCACTTATTACAAGCTAACTGATAACAGGAACTAATAAATAACTGAAGGACATCCATCAAAGGGAGATTGACAACAGAATACTTCACAATACCCGTGTGACAGACATTACCAGTTTACTAAACGAGACATGGGACGACCGCACTCCGATAGGAGCATGTGGGCCTGACAGACTTATTTATGAGTTAGTCGGGTAAGTAGTAATGTATCAGTACGGTACCTCATGCAAGTAGACAAGTAGTGTTAGGAACACGAGAAGTAGTCAACTCCGTACTACGGACAGTAAGATAGATTACCTCGAAGATGGACGAGAAGAGCCGCAGTTAAAACAACGGGCTAGAGAAATCAAGAACTTTCAACATAAGAGAGCAGTAGACAGTATACAGTGATGACAAGGGAACCTTTCAAGGACGTAAACACTAAGGAAAGAAACATGGAAACCCATTATGGATGAAAATATGTAATATCCTCACAAGGATCGAGCAAATTCTTGCAATCCAGAGGAAATCTATCAAATGTGGACTGAAACGCGTGACTACGCAATGATGAGAGACAAGCTAAATGCTAGCAGATATCTTAAGAAGGAATAATGGACTTGGAATGTACCACTCATATGATAATTCGCTCACATTATCTGTTTGACTCATTAGATATTAGCTGCTGAGAGTTTACGCCTCTGCACTCTGTATGACTGAGTTTTTTGGTATTGCTCTTGTGCAGTTATTAATCTAGTGTGAATGCAGAAAGATAAAGTGGATATCAACACGAGTGTGTTAAAAAAAAACTACAACAGTGTGTTACTCCGGAACAAAACCACCAGGAGACACGGATGACAATCATCATCTACGTGGACATGTAGGCTGGTACGTCTTGGTATTACAAGACAAGTGCAAAGAGCACTAAGTACTAACAATAGCCAATGTCATATTATACCTCAAACTGAATATCAGTGAGAGAAGACACACGCATGTATGCTAGTGATCCAAATGAGAGGATACACAGCAGTGGAAAGAGGCAAACTAAGCCTATGCTCATGGGTCTGCACCTCATACAGAGCGAGTGGGCTCATTAGAACGAACTTGGGAGAGAGCACAAATAGTTTAGTGCCTCACCTTTATGTATTGTGGAGCCCGGAAGGGCTAGAGTCATACCAGTCTCTCTGATATGAGGATAACCCACGAGATGGAGAACTCTTTGAGAGCCAAGTATCCAGCGCTCCTTGTTGAGCGGCTGTTGTATACTTGTGGGGTACGGGGGCGTAACCCTTTTTAAGGGGGGTAGAGCCTCTTGGCTGTGCACGTGTGTGCACTAAGTTTTGTTATTTCGTATGCATGACATACAATGAATTGGTGGTATGCGGGGCATACGATGTTTTGTTGGTTATGTTTGGTACGTGGGGCGTACGTTGTTTGGTTTGTTTGTGTGTGATGTGCACTTGTATGTATGTATCTTATGAGATACCTAGTTGAATGTTGTATTTACACCCATGTGTGTAGAACTTTTCTTATGCTACTTGTGATATATCTATTTATATTGCTTTGTAGAATGATTACATATGGTATCGCTTAGATACGAAATGAATCATTAGATATGGAATGTGGAACGATGATGTGTTACGGACACCTCAGGGAGGTTGTCAGGGTTTGTAGAACTGATAGGAAATGATGGTGCTGATGGATCACCTATATCCATATATGATTGAATAACGCCACAAAGTGATGGCTATGTGCTGTATAAGCACAATACGATGTGTGTAAATGATATATCACATAGATATACATTATGGGAAAATGGGTAGTTATACATTTATATACTTACCTATTTGATTAAGCGACTTCAGGACGAAGTCTTTTTAAGGGGGGTAAAAACCCCAAACTAATAAACATGGATTAAACATCTAATCACATTAATTAAGGCCTAAACATGCCTTAAAAGTCACTGAGAACAATAGTGGTCAACACAAAGCAACATATTGCACCCTTTGACTGTTTAGGGTAAATGAATGCCCAAATGAACTTATTAGGACCTAAAACTTTTTCCTAAGCTTATTAACACATTACTAAACATATTACAATCGTTGGACAACACTCTAACACAAAGAAAAAACATTTACATGCTTCAAGGTCAAGTAGGGCAAAAATGTGCTCTAAGAATACCTTAAGGTCTAATGACCTCTAAATGATATAAATTGGATACCATGATCAAATATCATGTAAGGAACACAACAAAACTGTTCTCAAAGAAAACCAAGCTCAGAAACACCTTGCAACACAAAATGTGCACTAAAACTCCTTAAAGCACATTTTTGTGTAATTGCCTTCTAAATTGGTTTTTAATGGGCTTAAAGGTCATAATTACCTTTAAATGTGATATATATCATATTATATCATATTAGGAATTTAATTCCAGAAATTTACAAATTTTTACAAATTTATATTAAAATATTAATAAAACCCTAAAAAGGGGCCCGTTTGAGTCAACATTGACTAAGAATGGTCAAGAGGTCAAAGTTTGACCCCTTGGACCACATGAGGTCGACAGCCACATAAAATGGAGCTTAAAAATCGCCACTTGCAAGCACAAAGACAAGGTTCCAACACATCCTACAAATTAAGGACTACTTTTACCTTTTTAATACTTTAGTCTATTTATCACACTTATTGGCTCCATGATTGACTAAGGGCTTCAAAAAACGTGTGAGACTCCACTTGAGAGGCTCCAGCCCCTCCAATTATCAATGCCAACCTGCTTGGTGAGTCATCAATCACCAAAAACAATAAACAAGTCAAAAAAAGGGTTTTAAGGCAAAATTGACCTAATCTCTCATTTGCCTTGCTTCCCACCGAAAGGCCTCTCTATTCTCCACTTGGCTTCTACAAACCGTGGGTAAGTCACCAAGAACAGAGAAGAACACTTTGATACATAGGTAAGCTTAATTAGTCATTTTATGTTCAATTTCTTCACAAATCTTTCCTCTTTCGGTGGATCTAAGCATCAACCACTTCCATCCATGGATCTAGGTTGTTTTGGAGGTTAAATGAAGGACAAATCTTGGCCATAACAAGGGAAGAAGGTGGAGAAACCCAATCTTGTTCTTAAGGTACAAAAATGTGCTTTAAGCACTTATCTTTTGATTCTCTTTAGATCCGGTTGTAAAACCTGTTCTCCTAGCCTTATAATCTTCTTCTTAACATACTTATTCAGTAGATCTATCAAGAGCTTCAAGTTAAAGCCAGATCCAAGCCAAAAACACCATTTTTGGCATTTTAAACAAGGTAAAAATTAGCCATCTTCGAATTTAAGTTATACCGGTTTTAAGCCTTGGTATAGTAGATCTTTTGATGCTCTTACTCTTCTGTAAAAACAGGCCGAAGGGTACTTGTTCTTGCCTTGTTGTTCTAAGGTAAATCTTACCTTGAAATATACATTAAAACACTTCTTATGGTTAGATCTTTCTTGGAGACTAACTATGCCTTGGTTTCTGTTTGAAAACATGTAAAAGAAGCTGTGGAAATTTTATTCCTAAGCTGGCCGAACCAAACAAGGCTTTATCTAAGCAAAAACAAGGTATAAATCACTTAAACCTTCACTTGGTATATCAATATGTAAATTATACATACGTATATGTATATGCCGTGAGTGAACATGGTTAATAAGGTCTTATTTTGACCTTAGGTGATTAAGGAATGGTTTGGTAAATTTTATAACTAATTAAACAAGCATAATTGTCAAATTTAAGACATTATGTGGAAAATTGGTAAATATTGAAAAGATATGGTGAGGGCCAAAAGTTTAATGCATTTTCGGACATTTATGTGTAATTTATTTTGTAAGCCAATGTTTGTAATAAGGCCATGTACTTTAGGCCATTTTATTTATGCATTTATAAGGTTTTATTTAAGTTTAGGTGGTGAAAATGCATTACCGAAAAGAAATGGGGTATTAGGTGTAATTAAATTAAATTTGGGGGCTATATATTAATAAGGCCGAAATCTAGAGGTTTTAAAGGAGTTTAAATAAAAATATAAGATTATAAAAGATTTGGGGTTAAATGGTAATTTCTGGAAAGTATGGGCTATAAACCGTAATTATAAGGAATTGGTGGTCAAGGAGATATTAAGGTGGTCAACCTTGACCATATGGTAGGTTTTGACCAAATTAGATAAGTTAAATAACTTATTTAAGGTTTTAGAATAAGTTTGTGTTTAATTGTAACAATTATTGACATATGTGGTAAATATGTTATTACCAAAAATTAAGGGTGTATAATGGTATTATAAACACCCATGGGCTATTGGAATTTTAGGAATTTATTGGGTTGATTTTGGGATTAAAATAAACTATATATATAATATAATAGTTATTATGTCATTATGACACTTTGGATAATATATGTGGTATAATGGTAAATACCGAAAGTATATGGGTTAATAAGGATATTTATAACCCTTTGGTGAAATTTGGTGATTTTTAGAATTATATAAGAGTATTTATTAAGATATGTGTATAATATATAGTTTTAATGATATTATAAAATTATATGTTATAAATTGGGCCAAATGGCAATTATAGGGTATATTGAGGTCTGTTCGGAATTTACAAAAAATACCATAGGTTATACTTTTTTTTAAGTTAGAAATGTTTATTAAATGGTATATTAACATGGTATAAATGATGGGGTGATTTTGTAAATAAAAACTATGGTTTATGGAAAAGAATAAGGTTCAATATATATGCCTATGCGGCAATATATAATAGTTTTGTATAAAAACTATAGGTTATAAGTTAAAGGAAATAAAAATATCATATCAAATGATATTAGCATATGGAATAACATTACATAATGTTATGTGGTCAAAATAGAATTTAAATAAATTCAAGGGCTGTACCGAATATTAAGGGTTGGAAAATGAATTTTAGACTAAGGTCTATAATGTTATAAATGTTATAACAATTATATGGTATTAATGTGGTTAAATGGGAATAATATAAGTAAGGATATTCACATTAAATAATGTGACAAACTATAAATAAATAAGATTTATAAACTAAGGTATTTATGGAATAAACCTTAGGAGTTGTAAATAAACAACATAAAATGTTACATAATATTAGGATAATAATCTTAATATAAGTTGTATAATACAATACAACTAATGGGAATAATCATCTAAAATAAGATGATAAAATGTGACATATAATACAAGAGTTTTATAACTCACGGAATTTACCTACGTGGTAAATGTATACATACACAAGAATAATGTATAAGGATGGATATATATTGTGGTTGGAAACCATATATATAATGGTGGTGGTTATTACATGGAAATAGTTTATAAACTATAAGTTATGAGTTTTTTGAATGCAATTATTATTTGCTAAGATAATGGATAATATACAATGTATTATAATGGATGGTGGAAAAATAATACGATATAATATAATAATGCATGCATACATGCAACTATAGGTTATGTACCTATATTAATGGTGGATAAGATTTAAAGAAATATAATGAATTAAACTTAACAGTTGAAGTATTTTGACATACGAGTTTTTAAAGTAACAAAGCCGACCGGTTTAGAGAAACCCGTAACAAATAACTGTAGGAAACAGGGATGAACTGTCGGGGTTACTTGTTATCCGGAAGTACCGGATGTAGTTAGTTATGGAGACTGACTTATAGTTTTGATACCGTTTAGATTATACTTCTGACAAGGACGCTTGACGAGCTAGTGGACTACACTGCGCATCCTAGGTCTTGGTGAACGGTATGTAAAGGGGTTTGATCCGAGTTGTCCTAAGGAAGCTCCTTGGGCTCGGATTTGGTTGATATAACTTGTGTGTTATGTGTGTGGAATACATGTATGTGCTTAAGTGTTACTGCATTAATTATTTATGCACGAGCGTCCTACGGGACTAACACTACGTCGACTATAGATTGACTTATATAAACATACATATACGTTAATGTGATGACATGATGGTTACTTGATATAATACCATAGTACTAATATTAAGTATATGGTAACCTAAGTAAAACACTTAGGAACGAGTCACGACATTGTCGGTCTCTAGAGCATGGATCTCGAACATGAATATAACCTAGATTACTTCTAGGTATGCGTGAGACCCATTGGGCAGCTAATTAATAATTATTCTCCATAAGACTAGAGCATATCTTAAACATTATGAGAGAGAGATGGTATGAGTTGAGGTGAGGAATCCCGGTAGTTTACGAACTACTTGGTTGCGCATTTATGATCACTGAGGGGTACCCGATCGGGTTCCGCTCCAGGTTATACCCAACGAGCCCAAACTGGATCGTGGGTCAGGTGGCTACGGCCTTTATATGGACGTCTTACGAGACATAAGAGAGTCAGGGGCCTTCGGACCTCTGGCGAAATGAGCACCTTTGTGTGTACGGGAGGACTACTATCCATGGTGAGGTTATCGGGTTGTCCTAACATGACGCCCAACTGGTATTAATAATTAAACATGGTTTGGATGGGGCCTTAAAGGCCAAATTAAATTAACTATGGAAACTGTACGCTACGGCGATTGTACATTGTACATATGGATGGGGCCTTGAAGGCCAAATTAAATTAAAATAATAAAGGATGGTATACGCTACGGCGATCGTACATTGTACATTAAATTGTTATTACTCGATACGTTCGATATACAAATGTTGTTTGAGATATTAAATGAATGTTTGGATTGGATGGATGGTTAAGTGTTTATGAATATTTGGATGGATGTTTATGCATTTATATTACAGTATTGATTATAACTGTAAATTGGTAAAGCATGAAACCAATCTAATAATAAAGATGGTTAAAATGACTAAGTGACCATTAGGGTCCAGGCCCGGCATACTCAACGACTATCGCTGATACTACACCATTACAGGTTGTTGATTATTGTCGAAGCCGAAGAGCGGGAACAGGGTAATTGGAGTTTTACCTTAATTGTTACAGCACATGGAGGTTGTCTATATGACAATGAAGATGGTGAATTGTATTATGGTAAGGTTATGTATATTCAGGATTGGGTAGACGCTCACTTGTCGATGTTTATGATTTATGGACTTAGTATGATGTATAGGAGTTTCTCGTTATCACGGCGGTTAGTAGTTTGTTATGTTGGAAGTTGGATGTAGTTTGGCTTCGTTACTTGCATGGGTGAGTAATGGCCGGTGACACCCGAGTGAGTATTGTTATTGTTATTAATACTTCCGCTGTAAGACGTTTTATTTATTGCTACGAGAGAGATTATATCGTGATTATGGAGAGGGGTGTTACAACCACCACCACCTTGCCTCCATCCGGCTCCACAACAGGAGGAGAATGTTTACATTCTCTAGTTTAAGGAAGAAAACCAACCATCACTCGGTTCTCTATTAGAGATTTCTTGCAGCAAACACCTCCTTCAAAACCAGGTTTTGTGGAGTTTGTATTTTCCTAATTTAATTGCTGCTGTAATACTTTGTTTTGATCCAGGTGGTTCGATCCTACTTGTTGCCAATTTCCTATTCCCGGTACTACCATTGTCAACTTTCATTTTTGATCCGGGATAATGAAGAACATGCGTCTAGCTAGAGACGTTAAACTCGGGCGGCTTGGTGGGAGGCAACCCACTATCTATACTTTGCCTTTCCTTTTATTTTGTTTTCTCTTTTGTACTATATTTCCCTTTTATATGTTAAAATAAAATGCGGGTTTTACTTGAGTTCTTCTGGTTGTGTAGAATATTCTTTACATGTACATTTCATGTAATTCTACAGCTGCACTCAAGTGTGGGGGAGCTCTGCACACTCTGTGAACTCTGGGGAGTACACTCTTTCTCTTCTGATATTTCATATTCCCTTTTGCTTTGTTTTGTGTAATTTCCTTTATCAGATTGCATGCCCTGTTAATTTAATTCTTTCTACGCAATGAGGGCATTGCTTGAGCTTAAGTGTGGGGGAGTACTCGTACCCTCATAGCTTGTTCTTAAGTTTTCTCTTTTGACAATTTGTTTAGATTGGTTAAGTTTGAAATAGTCAAAAAGGGAGCCATAGAGGAAATAATGCAAACCTACAAACATTATGGGGTACTAAAAATTTTTCAACCATTTTAAAATTTAATCTGATTAGAAATTGCTTAAA
Organism: Limonium bicolor; assembly: GCA_023374045.1. Lineage (NCBI taxonomy): Eukaryota > Viridiplantae > Streptophyta > Magnoliopsida > Caryophyllales > Plumbaginaceae > Limonium > Limonium bicolor. The sequence goes on from CM041776.1 coordinate 497,598,305, forward strand.
GTTTAAGAATAATTATCATTTGAGCCCTGTTTTTAGCTTTGAGCCTGGATTTGAATTGGAATGAAAAGGTGGAAAAAGAACAAGGCAAGGTACTCCTCTGATCCAAACAGGCATATTCTGATCCTAAGCAGGCCTCATCCACTTGGTTATTAAGTTCTTTGGGGTGCTTTATCACCTAGCTACCTAAGGTATTTTATATCTGGGATAGTTGGCCCAAAACCGCTACAAGGGTGGAGAGAAAAGTCTGAGGTGAAAGGAAATTAAACTTCAATCAAAGTATCTTTGCATTATGTACTTAAATGATGAAAACTTCTTATTTATGGATCATGAGTACGTGGCATTGAAAGGTATAATGGAATATGATTTTACTTCATGCCCCTTGTCGTTTCAGGAAATGTGAAAGAAAATAGTGGATTGGCTCAGGGTTAAAAACTGGATTCTTATGGTTCTACTTCTCCTTCTTAACTGTTTTTGTATGATTTCAAGGTTCTTTTCAAAAACTAAAAAAAAAGAGGAAGTTTCTAGTACCCTTTAATCTAGAAGTTTTGTAGCAATCTTTTCTGTGCTCTCCCTGTTTGGTTATTTTATATTTAACTTGTTTAAAGATTCTATCATAAAGATTTGCTTGAGGACAAGCAAAAGATAAGTATGGGGGAATTCGATAAGTGCGAAACATATAGACTTTTAGGGTTTAAATACCTTATAACTTGCAACACTTTAGGCAATGTTTCCCACTTGCTACATGAATTTTCTTGGATTTATGTTTTGATATGAACTGATATATTTTATGTATGAAATGCAGCAAAAGGTCTTGGAATCACAGAGTACACTTCACAAGCTTCGCAACGCAACAAACGGGGATCAAGTCGGAGCTCAAACGAAGATTTTAGAGGCAAAACAATTCTCGTACGGACCTGTGTCCGGATATACAGGTTCGGACAGGACATTTGATGTAAGGTCTGACCGTACAGTCTTCCTTCTCTATGTACCTCGTTGGAACATCTCAAGGAGAATTTCAAGTGTTTACGGTTCTCGTTCCTCAATAAAAGAGTATTCTATTTCTTTCTTCGATAAGTGAAAGCCCAGTTTGACGGGTTTATTCCCACTCAAAGGCCTCACAACAAGGAGAGGTATCCCCAATCCTAAAAGGAGTATTTTGTTCTCCGCTCCAGACAAATATATTATTTCTCCTTTCTCACTAGTGCCCTTACTGGCAATTTCTCCACAATTGATTTTAGAGGTTTTGTAACCACTTATATCTACAAGTTGTAGTTTGTTCATGGCTTAGATAAGCTCCATTTTGCCTTCTTTGCGCCTCGAGCTTTGATGTGGTTAGCATCTTCGGCTCGTAAGCTCTTAGTGCTTAGTTTGCTTGAGTGAGAGCTGGTGCTCGGTTCACTGTTTGCACTCTTGCTCATTTGTAGTTTATCTACATGATTTTCTAGTTCTTTGAACTTTATCAACCAGTTAGGTTACATCCTTCGATGTAGTGTTGGATTCCACAATAATTTGTTGCATCCCACTTCCTACTATGGAAGCTCGGTCAGGTAACCTGATGTTAATCAGTGTTTGTGACAATACCTTCGTTCTTATGGACTTGAGTCTTTTAACGATTAAGGATATGTTCACATTAGGCATCTGCCTTACAGTGGTTAAGCTAGATATTTATCCTGGCTATCCTGTGCTTTCATTACAATACTTTGTTCAACTTTTGTTGGCCCTGGCACGCACTAAAGATTATACTCGGGTGTTAATGAGTTGGCAACCAAGAATAACTATTATTTACGGGTTTTGTTCAGTCCAACTATACCAACTCTGTGGTACAGTCATTTGAACTTCCCTCTTTCAGAATTGTACGTCTCCAGACCCTAGGTAGGTCATTATTTAAATATGTCCTTTCTTTCTCTTTTTACTGGGGTTCATCAAAATCTTCAATGTAGAATGTTGTTATTGGGTACTCTTGGTGGTCATCTTGGGAGTCTTATCCCGCTCTTGTTGAAAATTATTATGTCATCCGTCCTCATCAAATCTCATAACACCTTCCTTGCAGGCTATTATTTCCATAGGGTTCTGCTCGCATTGTTGAGTGATCTCTTCGAGGTTTGGGATTGGTTTGGGATGTCTTACCTGTAATGTCCGCTATTCGTTGTTGTTGTAGGTTTTCTAGGTCCTAGGTTTATAACTCTAAGGTTGTGAATAGTTGTTGATGTTTACATCGTTTAGTAATATGACCAAGTCTAGCTCTCTGCTGACTGGTGTGCCAACTTAATTTATCATGGTCAGGTCATTAGGCCCTTCCAAGATCTCGTTCTCCAATTCTTAAGGATTGTAATCCAGTATTATAATGTATTCTAACCGAGGCATTCTACTATTTGGCCATTATGGCTTCCCGTATAACTTCTTTGTGGTAGCATTTGCTATGGCAAGTGCGCCATGTAAGATGGGCTATTGATATTGTGTATGTCAGTGGTGGTACATTCTCCCGATCTCCATGTACTTGGTAGTCTCGCAGACTCTTCCCATGCCCTCTTGGTCTTGGATAATTGATTATCTAGGCAGCTTCTTGATTGCCTTTGATAAGGTAGTTACTTATCAGGGTGTTCCTCCTTCTGAAAAGACCCTTATTCAGTTGTTTTCGCCTTCCTTATCGCTCTCGTTTCCACACATTTGTTGTGGTTATTGAGTATTGACTCTCCTTTAGGCACTACATCGTAATCCTATTTCAGTGTATGATTTGTATGCGTTTTCATAGTCGTCTGAGCTATGTCGGTCAGGTCTTTGTAACCTTTTCAAGTTGTGTAGGTTTGGAGTTACCCACTCCAGAATAGACTTCTAGGTAGTCCTTGTGCTTATGCACGGTATTATCCCCGCTATTATGCTCTCTCGGCCTGGTGTCCTGTGTTCCTGTCGCTTCTCCTTTCCTCTCCATTGCACTCGTAGTGCTTTGTTTTTTGTTGGTATGGCAAGGTTATATCTACTGCGTAGCATGTCGACCCAAGTGACCAGTAATTATAATCCCCCCATAGGTAGGATTCCGTAGGCAGCACCTTAAAAATATTGCGCTCCACTCAAAACCTTCAAGTTTTGGTAAAACTATTGTATAACAAGGTTTTCCCGCATTTATTATGTATTATTAGGTAACTGCTAGATCGGGTTTTCCCGAGTAAGAGGAGGCTTCTCATCTCTTTGGTGTTCCTTCCCCAAATTTTAGAACTAGGGACGTGGAGGGTGGGTTTAGGTATTGTAGGTATTCAGTAAACTCTTAGAAATCCTAGCTAACGCACCTCTCGCACTATCTCTCAACCCTTAGCCCAAAGTCTACTATTCCTAACTCGGTAATTCCTAAGCTCGGTAATTTCCAGTCATCAGAGTGTAACTACGCTCTGATACCACTTTTTGTAACACCCCAACTACTAATACCGTGATTATCGCTTAAACCTCCATGTCATTACAGTAATATCGCAACGGAAAATCATACTAAGTTGGTGTTACCACCGTTAGTCACCCATGTTACTAACTAGGCCTATTCAATCACAAGTCACGGTCTGACTAACCGGATAATTTCCCGAGCTAATATACAACACAAACAATAATCCACAAACTATACCGAGTTTAATACAATCCATAAATCTGAATACATACTTAATCCATGAGTGTACAAACACTACTCATGTAACTAACAAAATAATTCCAAGATACTTCTACCTACTCCTACACTCAGGGTGAGTCGTCTTCAGTGGAGTACCTGAAAAGTAAATGGCAGGCCACGGGGGACTCAGCACCTTTGCTGGTATGGAAGACGTGCAGCCCACGAGCTACCGGGGCTACACACAACTAATTGGTCTATATACATGCGGTTGATTATTATACAAACAACATTATGAAGTACATTAAACATACAACATATTAAGCATGTAATCACATAACTCTAACAGATCGAACATCGTAATGGAAGTTCATCGAACAAAGGATATAATTTTCCATCCTTTCCTAGGCCCGAGAATCTATTTAGTTCTCATATTCGGCCTAACTCAAGTAATGTCAACGGTTCTTTATTTAGAACCGTGCATACCTTATTCCCATTGTTTACCTTGTCGGGGTGTTACTGACCCTAGCTAGTGGTCGTGAACTGCACTGGTTAAATAAGCAACATTTCTTAAGTTAGCATGGGGTTGTAGGCGAGCTTGATCTGGTGTCCCATCTCGAACTGTAATTCGAGGAGGTCGAGTCGGTTCGTTGACTCTAGGCGACAAGTCCGAAGACAAGTCTCAAATGGAATTCGGATCTAATACAGATACCGACCTCCTATCTATTCACGCGTGACCGAAGTCAGTCCTGAATTCCTCACCCCTCAGTAAGTAATTAGTAGAAGTTTCACTGAAACATTCTTGTTAGTCCGAATCTCTATCGGGTACTAACTAGCTAATATTAGAGAGTTATTACTGATTCTTACACCATTGTCCATTGTTAGACATTTCGTATGTGGGAAACGTTTGTGAATCTCTAACTGTTATTTCATGTTCCTTACATGCGTTGATTACTAATCGAAGTTAGTACGCAAGCTCAAAGGAATGTCGGGTTATCACAATACGAAACATGAAGGAAAACACAATAAACCGTTTTCATGCATCTATCTTGTTTAGTCATAGCATATAAACAAGTAGCACACAAGCCGGGGTGAATCTCGGTAGCAAGCAGACTGCAAGAAAACCATACCGTACACCTTGAGAGTGGCTAGCTTAGAACGGCGCTTGCATAATCCCCGACTGACGTTCCAACTCTCCCGATCCTATAATTTCATTGAGTCAAGTGGGTTAATCTCTTTTATTAACCTTGTTTACTCGCTATCGTATATGACGTCTTTTCGTCTATATAATTTCCTCAATTTTAGCTAACTATATATGTGTGTGTGTGTGTGTCTATATATATATATATATATAGTCTTATAAATTTCAATGTCACACTATTGTCACATTACTCCTCTTAATTACTCTTCCAACTATATACACATGGGTATATATTTATATATAAGTTCTCACAATTCTAAATATATATATATAATTAACATCATATCAACTCTACAAATACTTTCCAACTTTATAATCCTACCACCATTATATAACTCTAAATATTTAGATCAATTGTTCAAATCCTCCAATTATATATATGGATATACTTATGAGTTTGTTATCATAAGTTTCAAGGTCACTCTTATACTTTGACTTAAAATATAACCCTTACTATATACATATCCATATATAAGTATGTTCCCATAAATATTAATGTCGCACTAATATTTCCATTCATATCCTCATAATTTCTTAAGTTTCGTCAGAATTTGTAAAATCCATTTCGGTCTATCATCTAACTATATGTACATATACATATTTATTCACCTATATATATATATGCTCATGATTTCTAAAGTTAACCCATTATATATACATACATATACATCTAACTTCTCATAAATAATATTAACTTAATACATAACACCAATTTTATAAAACAATTCCTTAATAAAATCCTTTAATCTACTTTACAACTTAATATAAATTTATAGCACAAATCCCTTAACCATTATAATCTATCACATAAACTTATTACACTTTATTAACCTCATTTATAACTCACCAATTTAATACTTAAATATTTAGTGTTGGCCCAAGTCAATATTTTAATTTTCCATCCACATCCAACTTGGGCTCAAGCCCATTATAAAAATATGGTCAATGGATAGAAGCCCCATTTGATTTGTCTTAACTATTATGTTACTTGATTTATTTAGACCCAATTGATCATTCTTTGTCATTATTGTGGGCTACTCCTTTCTAAGCCCAACCCCTAATTATTAATCTGATGCATTTTAGTCCAGCTAATTTTATCTGGCTCAGATAAGTTATTTTGGCCCCAAATTGACCAAGGTCCATCTCAATTTGACATGTTGACCAATTTATAAGCCTAGATTCGTTTTTGAAATTTTGTGGGCCAATTTCTAGCCCAATTAATTTAACTAACCCTAAATCATATTTGGACTAGTCAATACACCAATTCGATTTTGACTGACTCAATTCAATATTGACCCGTTTCAATTTCGATTTCCAAATTCACTTTAAACCCTTAAGTATCCAGAAACTGCAATTCACCACTGGCTCCTCAAATTCACGTTTTTGCCCAAATTCCCAATTTACATTTTCGCCCCCAATTTTATCATAATTACCGATTTCACCCCTAATTTCCAATTTGCCCAATTCAATTTTCCAAAACCCTAATTTCTCAATTTCATCCAATTCGAACTCAATTTTACAGAATTCTAGTTTCCAATTCGAAACCCTAAATTGATCTTTCCCCTAAATCAATTTCAAACCCTAATTTTACAAACCCTGATTTCATTTTCAACAACCCCAATTCACCAAATTCGGAACCTTAATCCCCACAATCAACCCTAACCTACCGACTTTATTAAAACTCCAAAACAAGTCTTAATTTTCAGAACCCTACAATACCACAAGATCCTTAATTTTTGTACAGAATAACATCAAACTTCTAGGTCTGAAGTCCATATACACAACGTCCAGAGTAGTACAAAATTTTCCAAGTTAAACTGCTACCACAAACTCCCACATTCGAACAGGAGTTTTCCAGAAATTTACATAGTTTTTCATAGGAGAAAGGTCGGACTTCAAGGCGCCGAAATTAGAGAAGAACAATAATTTTTTTTCCAGATTCAATTTACTAACTAGCTAGAATTTTCTTTGCAAATAAAAACTCTAATCTTTCGACAGAGCAGAAGCAGAACAAGGAAAAAAAGACTGAGGTACATCTTTGGTTTGCACCAAGAGACAGCACCACCGGTTCTTTTCCTTGCCCAAATCTTCGGTTTTGAGTGCTCTTCGAATCTGGCAGGGAGATGTGCGTTCCTTGTTCGCTGGAGAGGAACAAGAAAGAAGATTGTTGAAGAAGAAAGGAAAGGGAGGAATGAAGAGGCGCCAGCATATGTTTCTCGTTGCCAGTTAGGGTTACAATTTCGTGAGTGAAGAATGAAGGAGAGGGCGGCGAGAGAAGAGAGGCGCTGGCAAGTATGTTTGAGAGTTAGGGTTTGAAAGATTACCGTGAGTTCATAAGAGGGCTGGTTTGTTAATTTTTTGTTGTTGTTTGGGTCAGCACATTACCGTAAGTGAAGAGAATCCACTGAGCTAGCCCAGTCATTCTGGGTGGGTCGGCCCACTTACTTATTTTGTTTATTATAAAACATTACTCATATAACATCGTTTTAGCTCGTTTCTTATCCGGTTTTCGTGTCGTTCGCGACACGTTGTCCCGTTTAATGAGACAGAGCTTTTTATGATTCCAAATTTATATTTTCAAACAATAAGTATTATTGTTATTTATAAATTGATTAATTAACATTTAATTTCTAATTGGTTTGTGTTTCACCATTTTAGGTGAAAACATGACATCTTTTATTCTGATTGTTTAACCGATTTTCCAATGCCTTTAAAATTGCCCAACTAATCTTATAAGGTGTCTAAGACCTTGTTTTCACTTCTAATGTATTTGTGAAACATTTTTCGATGTAAATGCTTAAACTTATTTTTGTTTATATTTCTTTTCTAAAACCTCCACAATGTCGTTTTAGGGTTCATTAATGTTTCCTAACGACTTTTAGGGTTTATTTAAATATTATATTATTACCTTTTACTTATTTAAGGATATTAAATTCCTTAATATCTCATTAATTACTTTTATTTAATTAATTCATTATTAATTAAAGCAATTAATATTTGGGATATTTCAAGTAGCCTCAAAATTAGTTTCCACGACTTCCCACAAATTGAAAGCTCGTAGATATGACTCCATTCGAATGACTCATGAAGGATAATTCTTGCCACTATAAAGTAGAATAGGAATATTGAAATTTGATGTTTCACTCAAAATCAAACTCAAAACTTTTTTCACATAAGTTCTCCCACTTTTTGGTTCGCTTACTTTTGTACCTATGCACTCAATAAAAATGAAAAGAACATATGACAATAAAGAGAAAAGCATACGACAACATTATTTTGGATTTAACTATCAAAAAGACATATGCATTGATTTCTTCCCTTTAGCTGGCTCTTATTCCATGTTGACAATATAAGAGTGAGGATAAATATGTAGAGGAAGAAATATCGGTGATTCTTGCATTAAATATTGATGGGAATATATGTCATTTTATAGGCTAATATTCATAAACTAATTATTAAAAAAATGCTAACAACCCCTTAAATCACACGTGCAAAAGCTATTTTTCCACATAAAACTAATTTTAAATCATAAAAAACAACACATGAGACAACATAATCGTCATTGCAACTTGGTTAACTGGTGGCCCACACGAGATGATTGTAGTTGATGTCAAAGGGTTTTCATGCTTCGAAAGAACTAGTCATAACGAAATGAGGTAGTCGTCAGTTTAGGGCAACATGTTAAAAGTTACAGAAAGAAAGTTGGACTAACCAAAAGGAAAACTATAGAGGGCAAGGAGAATATCCTCCTTCGAGCTAAACCTTACTATGGTATATTTCCATGAACAATAAGATGTACGATGGGGGAGGTTTAACATGCCCTACTTGTTGTGATGCTTGACGTCAAATGGTTTCATGTTGGTTGCCTTTGGCCAGCTTTTGCTTAGAATCATATGTTAGATTTGTTTTATGTCATATACTTGGATGTTGCATAAAGTTGGTTTATTAAGTTCCATGGTTCTTGATACCTCGTAGGATAGAAGTCTGAAGGGAAGCCAGTGGTTGAGTTGCTCAATGTGTTGGACATGGTCGAGATGAGTGGCGTCAGCTTATAACTCAAGTGAGGGCTGAGATTGCAAATGTAACACCCCATATGGGTAAATGTCCAACAACCTATATCCCAGGTCATTCAAACTTGAAAACTAACCCATTTTAAACCTTTTGTTCTCCCTTGGGCTTAAAAGTGGACAGCCTTGTTGTTGTATTCAACCCATATATATCCTTATAAATCAATCACTATACTACTCACATCTCAGTGTGGGATAGGGGTCTCACATATTCCCCCACTCAAAGAATGTGACATCCTCGTCGTAAGTCTTACATCCAAGTCCCAAGGATCTCCTCGGTAGGTGTTGGGTAGTCCATCCTAAAATGTTCACGAGTCTGCTCTAATACCATTCGTAACACCCCATATGAATAAATGTCCAACAACCTAGCTCCCAAACCATTCGAACTTGAAAACTAGCCCCTTTTAAGCTTGTTTTCCTCACTTGGGATTAAAAGTGAAAGGTCTTGTTATTGTAGTCAACCCATATGTATCATTATAAATTAATCACTATACTACTCATATCTCGATTTGGGATGGGGGTATCATAGTAGATGTCGTGAAGGGCATCTACCGTTGCTTGTGAATGTGATGACACACACTTTGCAATAGTGACTCTAATAGCTTAGGTATGTGATGCCTAATGTTAGAGGCCCTTGGTTGGTAAGTGCTAGCTTATTGTGGCCATGAAGTATTAAAGAGTTGTATTGTTGGTTACGTGTGAGCAAGGATGGGTGCAAAGGTCATTGCACATCATAGCTACTTACGATCCTGCGTGAGTTAAGTTATGGATTAAGGCAAAGATGAGGTGTGTCAAATCCCACACTAGCACATGTAACTTAGCCATACATCTTGATTGTTGTCAACATGTTAGGCATGTGTTGGTGGTAGTGTCTCTATGCCTCATTAGGGCAAGCTGTGCACTGAGATTTGATTCTAGGTAGTTTCATCTTTTTGGCATATCTATTCATGAGCCATAAACACAATTATGCAACTAACAGAAGCAAAAACGATCCACCATTGACCTAGTCACCTCTTTGAACATCAACTGATCATTTTCGTGTAAGTGTTCTTCGCTTTCTCACCGATCAGCAAGCTGAAACAAACCATTACAAACTTGATTTTTAGTTTGCATACCATTCAATCATCAAAAGAAACCTTATGTTGAGAGATTGTCTTTGCTTTTAACTACAAAAGTAAACCGCAAACCTTTTTCTTTGTTGCAGAAAGTTCTTTTTTCAGAGTAGCTGCAACAGAGATGTATGATAAAATGCTTAGATAGAAGGTTCAAGCTTTAAGCAGCCAAGGCGGTACATAGTTCATAGTAAACAGTTCTAACAAATTGAACCTAAGTTCTTATAGCAGAGGAGAAGTTGGTATTGTATACATGCCTCGAATAAAAATTTATATAAGCTAATTAAAAACTGAATCTAAGTTATTAAAGAAAATGAGAGGTTCTGTTGTATACATACCTTGAGAGTGAACGTGATAAATGATTTGGCGACAACTACTCATAAAGAAGGATTTTTGAGCTCCCACATTCCCCTACTTCAATAGCTATGTATAGATGTAAGAATGGTTCACATATATCCGAATCAAATAGCAAACGTTTTTGGAAGTAAAATGACAGATACAATAGATTGCAATGCTATATATTTTGACAAAAGAAAAGGACCCTAAGTTAATGATATGACAAAATGATACTTCCTGAAACTTGAAGAATGCTCATAATAGTAATAAAGCCTCAACCGCTCTACAAACTCATTGACAGTGACAAATAGAAATATCATGTCCATTGGCTGACTTCTGGTATAATATCAAAATAAAAATGATCGATCAATCACAAACAAAAAACATATACACGAACAGCAGAAAAGAGTATTGTGTCTAACTCAAATGGTAATAATGAATATCACCGAGTGTTTCCAAAGACGCATCTTCCTCTATCCAAAAATCAACCATGATCGTAGCTTTAGCGAATTTTTTTTTTCAAGCCCTCAGAATCTACTATAAAAGTAGTATGATTAGTAAATTGCCTGCTAGTTAGGATTATCTCAATACGCTGTTGTCTATGAATAAACTCAATTTCTGTATACTTAGATCATCGTGGATGAGAACACACTATTAACCTTGACACTGTATAAGCTGCCGATGGATATAACAAATGCGACGACAACAACAGAGGATCAGTAAAGCAACTCCGTGGTGAACAACAACAATAGCAAGGGTAGTAATAGTAGTAGTTTCATGTCGAGGTCGTCAAAGGTATCGAATATACAAGAATTTCAAGCTTACTTATTCGTCATCTTTCGGAATCTTCTCATACTCCCATTCGTGAAACTTAAAAAAATATGAAAGAATAGACTAATTCAGTAGTGAGGATAATAAAATTATTAAAATAATAAGTGACCTAAAACCTAACTGATAAGGAGAAAGAAAAACAAAACAAGAACCACGATTAGATAAGAAAAATGATGAAAGAATCCTAAGTGCCATCCGACTTCACTCTCCCACAGGAACTGCGTGTTAGCCCATTAGGAATAAGGCCAATATTAGGCCCACTTATCAGTCCAGTTATACAGTGTTCTAGACTCTTGTATTAGCTTTATATATACAGGCGTACAGTAATGTAATAAAGACATACAAATCAATATACAATACATTGATCAACATACGTCTCTATTACAGTTTCCATTATGGTATCAGAGCCCTCCCTGGGTTCTGCCTATATGCTCTAAAACCATCTCACCCGATCTACATTTTCTTCATCTTCGTCATCCATGGAAACACCACTACCTGGATCGGATCCTCTCAGCACACCTGCTGAAATACCCCGAACTTAAGTATAGTGATTAAAATAATTCTAATATGTATTTAAGGGCCTAATAACGCCTAAGTAATATTGGTAAGGAAAAATAAATTCAAAAGAAATAAAGAAACGCTTAAAAAGCGGAAAACGCTAAATAAGCGTAAATGACCATAGGAGGTACGAGACCTCGGTTAGCGTATTATATGAATTCATAAGGCTTAATGATGCCTAAATAATATAAGGAAACAATTTCCAAAGAAAACGGATCCTTAAAATGGATTAAAAATACAAACGGACCTTAAAGCGCGTTTTTCGAGGAAACCGGGAAAACACGACTTTAAGCGGGTTAAATAGACTCGTAACAATTTTGGTCAACCAAATAGTCATAATAAACATTATGAAGGTCTAGAACCAATAAAATCAATTAAACGAGAAATAGTAAAACTGTAAAAACAAAAATCGAGAAGTTGTGGGGTGAGAGTGTAAATAAAGCAAACTAGTGTGTCCACTATTGCAATTAAAATTTTAAAAGCCATATGGGCTGTGTGGGTAGCCGATTACACTACTCTCTCACACTCTCTTAATTTCCCTCTATGTACAAAAGACAAAAGAAATAAAAAGTCAAAAAGTAAAACTCTCTCTCACTCCTCACATTTCTCTCACTCATGTACTGCACATCTCCTTCTTCCTCTCTATTTTCTCTTCTCCTCTCTGATTCCAGCGATGGCAATTTGAGAGCCCCTCACACAGAGCCATCTTCTTCTCCATTTTTGAAACCTCAAACCACCACCAAATGCTACAAAAACCATACCGTTAAATTCGCATCGTCAAGGAGATCATTCTCCACCCTTCAAAAATCTAAAACCACCAACTTTAGTTTTGAGGGTATTATCGGTTAGGAGCTTCAAGAGCACCATTTGAAGATCTATCTTCTTCTCCATGTTCTAAGGTAAGAAGTAGACCAAAGCTTCACTCTTTTCATCTTTTCCTTGCAAAAATACAAAACTCACGAAATGTACCACTATTCCATTACTCAGCCGGTATGGCACTTCAAAGAGGAGTTGAAGCCTTGTCATTTTCTACTCAAAAACTCCATTAGAAGCTCAAGGTAAGAGTTCCTAAGAGTTTAAATGGTTATCATAATCTAGGGTTTAAAAACCTACGTAGGAAACTTACTAGTTTGGTGTATGTGTGTGCCTTGTTACATGGTGTAGCTTGGCTTGAATAAATCAAGAAAACAAAGAAAGAAAGAGGAGCTGTAAAGAAGAAGAGGAGAAAGGAAAAAGGAAACAAAGAACACAAGGTGAGGAGATGCCTCTGTAAAGTTTTTTTATGTTTGTATACGTATGAGTATATTGTTTTAACAATGGGTTAGAAATCACCATAACAGTAGGAAGAGTATGGGTATATGGTATTTGTAGTTTGAAGCCTTTGGGAACAAACAAATAAATGCTAAGTGTGAGAATAAACTTGTGGCAAGTATTTAGAATGTGTGTGAATAATGTATATAAATTGAGCAGGTTATGAAGTGTGTTGTGTGAGCAAAATTGGTGTGGTGAGAATACTAAGGAAAGTAAGGAAACTTTGTCAAATTTTGGTTAGGAATTAAGTGGATGTTAGTGCTGTTTGACAGGAAAGAAAAGGAAGATGTGTAGAGAGGAAAATATGGGATTTCACTTTGGTTTGTAACAGGAAGAAAGAGTGTAGTTGAGTAGAGTTGTAAATGGTGTATTGGGAGTTGTTTAACTAAGTAAGGATAGATTGAGAATCATTGAGTCAGTGAGAAGAAGAAATGAAAAACCTGTAGCATTTATTGGAGAAGGAAAAATGGTAACAGGAGAGGAAAACTTACAGTAATGGGTGATTGTAACAGATTTGGATAGAGGTGGATTAGGCTAGTTTAAAGTGCCTAATCAATGCTAAAATATGCTAGATTATATGTAGGAATATTGTGGAAGAAGTTGGTAGAAGTTTGAAGTTGAAACAAAGCTTTAAAACTGGAAATTTGCAACAGACTAGATTTGTCCTGGTTTGCAAACCAGTACGTAAACCAGGACCACCTCTTAAAATGGGCAGAATACTTTCTCGCTGGAATTGTCCTGGTTTGCAAACCAGTACGCAAACCAGGACCACCTCAAAAACTTGACAGAAAGTATCGCTGAAGGATGGTCCGGGTTTGCAAACAAGTACACAAACCCGGACCACCTTAAAAATACGACAGAAAGTTTCTAAAGTGATGGTCCGGGTTTGTAAACTGGTACACAAACCCGGACCACCATAAAAACTTGACAGAAACGTCTCTGAAGAGATGGTCCGGGTTTGTAAACCAGGACACAAACCAGGACCATCCCATTTTCTTCACAGAATCCATTTTAAAGCTAATCTAAGGTAGGGTAATGAAGGGTAATGATATTATAAGATAATTAAGACATAATTAATGGTGTTTAAAGGTCATTAAGGCTATAAACAAGCTTAGGAAATAATTTTAAGTAAGTAACATAAGTAAAGGTATTTGAACAATGAAGAATTAGTAAGTATAAACTAGGAAACTCTAGTAAAGTAATGAGTAAGGTTAATTATGGATAATTAACCACCCAACTGTATGTATGTGATAGGATTTGATTAGTCGAACACCGAAGAGGAGTCGGTGAGTCCGAAATCAATGGTGAAAGGTATGATTTCTTCATGCCCTGTATCCTAATCTGGTTACCCCGATTTGTGTGCTTATTTGATCGCCTAATAAGATAAATGCATGAATCGGACTATATTGCACTTACATGTGCTTGTTTATATTGTTCTTGATAATTGTCTTGAACAATAGTTTGTATAATTCATGAAATATATGAATGATGATGAAGTATAATGTATCCCGTAGTGTATTTGTATATTGTATTATATATTGTATGGACGTGTACTTGAGCAATGTATTTGTGTATGTGGCTTGAATGAATGACTTCTACTAATTCCTAACTACCTAACTCCTAACATAAGTAAGGAATAAATTGGAATGAGTAGAAGTCCGATATAGCTTCGGCCACGCGTGAGGATGAGGAGACACAAGAGGTTGGATCCGATTCCTGGTTCTTAAACTAGTCCACGGCCCAAATCCCTTAAATGGGTAGCATCCTGGATTGGTGAACCAAGTAAATCCCGGTGGTGGGACGGAGTAGTCCCCGGGCCGGAGGTCCCGACGACTTAACATGAGTAAGAGTAAGTAAGTAAGTATGTATGAGTATGAGTATGTATGTGTAAGTACTGTGAAACGAGTAAAAGAGTAATCTCCACCCGATTAACCCGGGTGGACCAACATGAGCTAACAAGTATGGTGGATTGTGTATGTATTGCGTATGTATTGTACATGTATTGCGTATTGTGAATTTTGGAAAGGTAAGTATATATCTGATGGCTTGTATGATTTACCATGTATGTATTGAAGAGTATGTCTTGAAGTGTATGTATGTATTCCTTGCGTAATGTATTGTAATATTATGTATAAGAGCATGTATGCATGTATGTTTGAATGAAATCAATCGCATGTATTCGACCAAGTGGTCGGTGTACCCTCACTAGTACGCGGGGTATGCGGTTATCATATTCAGCGAAAGCTGACCCCCTCGGGGGAACGTTTTTAGTGTGCAGGTACCCGAAGTGGATATGATCAAGGTAAGAGACCGGTGGCTACACTTGGATAGCTAGAAGTAGAATGTAGAGGTGTACTAAATGGCACACCCTTGTACTTAGGAAGTAAGTAGTTGTGAGGAATGGGTAGATGTAGACTCTTAATGAGTATGTATGGAATTGAAAGAGGTATTCTATCTGTATAAGGATCTTAGTAAACTCGGTGTATTACATTGTATTGAACTTATGGAGTATTGTAATGAATGGGAAGTTTTAGTATTGGAATTGGTAATTGGAATATGTATTGTAAGTGCGTAGTACTCGGATATTCCGGTCCATCAGACCGATGCTGTATGTAGTAGTAGTAGTAGCCTTGTTAGTCACGTGGGTGGCTAACGGCATTGTATCACCCACTATTGAGTATGTAAGTATCCGCTGCTTGAGTCTGAATTGTATAAGGAGATTGGACAGTAATGACAGTATTAGCGGTAGGGGTGTTACACCTGCTCCTGGATCAGGCACAAGCGATGGCGGATCTGGAGACTCCAACAATGGATCCACACCTACAGCAATCACACATACACATTCGATTTTGTCAGCAGCATCAAACTTAGTAAAGTTAAAGCAAGGTAACTTTCGCCTGTGGAAAGGGATGCTCATACCGTTTCTAAGGGGCAATGATCTGTATAAATATCTTGATGGTACATATCCATGTCCCTCCATCGAGATCAATGGAGTTGTGAACCCTGATTATCTGACTTGGAAACGTCATGATCAATTAGTATTGTCGGTTCTGCTTCTTTCTTTATCTGAGCCTATTGCTAGTCAGGTAATAGATCTGGATGAAATACCCCATAAATTAATTTAAATTGATTTAGGGGATTTCTTTTAGTAAACCCTAAATAATACTATTAAATATTAATTTATTATATGGTATTATGAATTTAATAGTAAGATTTATAAGTCAATAAATCTAGGGAAAATTTCAAGACACTCCAATTATATTATAAAGATTTTAGAAATATTTTGAACATTGATTTAAGGCTTAAAAGTCAAAATAAAATCATAGAAACCTTAAAGCTTCAAAAGCCTTGCTAGGATTGACTTTTTGGGAATGGTCAAATTAGGCCATGAAAACTATACCAATAAAAAGGTTATGGAAAACCAAGAAGATCGATAAAAAGAACGTTAAAAACGGATCATCCTAGCCAAAGTTATGATAAATTGAAGTTTAGAGCCAAAATTTTGGAGGTTGCTGACGTGTCCAGGGCTAGCTGACTCAGCCGCGCGCCTTGGGACACGTGTCGCGCCCAGTCAGCACCAAGTTAACTTAATCGGTTGAATTTCCTTCGGTTTTGGCATGTCAGGGGTCGATCTTTAGACACCTATATCTTTTTCTCTACTCCACCATTTGGTATGCCGTTTGTTTCATTTGATTCTCCTATCTTTCCTCTTTCCAACCATTACTCACACACCATCTAACTCCTTCTACAATGACCGGAAAGTTGATCCAAAGTTGCCTCCTTGCGAATTCGTAACCCAGAATTCCAGTTTTTCCTGGAATCAGGTAAACTTCGTCTCGCCATAACTTCTTTGTTTCTCAGCCAAATTTCGTGTTCTTCAGCTTGTTTTGAAGATCTCTAATCCCTCTACAACTTTCATGTTAATGGCCAAGGCTGATTCGCACTGGGTTGGGAGATAAAGCTGTCTAAAGTTGCCTACTCGATCATGGTGGTATTTCTGCCCAGTTTATTCCGAAACCAACTAGGTAAACACAGATCTTGTGAGATCTGTAACTTTCTCCCTAGTTCATCAAATTCAATGATTCTTCCACTAACATCTAGAGTTACATGTCTAGTTTGGATTGTGATAGGTTCCATGAATCAAATCCCTCTCAGTTGGCGCGAGTTGATTCGAGAAGAGGCATACCTGAACCGCACATAAAATAACGAGTTCCAGAACTTCCGATTTTGATTCTCCCCGTCAATGCAATTCCGGTGAGTTTCTGATCAAATTGCTCCGTTGTTGCCAATCGTAACTTCATTACCGGTCAAACCCACATGCCAATTTAGTCTATTACGGATTACAATAGGGGAATTTGTTGAATTCAAATCGAAACCGGAATATGAACCCTAACTTCAAACCCAGATTCGAAACTATTCAATTCTGCATGATAATTGGGGAAATCGGTACCATTAGAACCAGAATTTGATTTCGAATCGATAGGAACAAGAATCATCAAATTTCGTTCTGTAGATTGTGAGATATCGAGTGATTAGTACTCGGGTCCGAATTGGGAAATCCTGATGAACTCACGAGTTGTGGGCCGTCCGATCTCGGTTAATAAAAATGGACGGCCGAGATTAGATCGTGGGGGTTTAAGTTGTAATAAGTTAATATGTTTTCCAGAATAAAGTCCTAACTTGCTAGGTTTATTTAATGGCCTTCCCGAATGTATTTTGACTTGAAATTTTAACCATAGATTCCTTATAAAATCTAGTTTATTTTGATGTAAATTAATATGGGTTTTGAGTTTTTAAACATAAGTTATAATTTTTGCAAGTTACGAGTATTATGGAATTATTTGGATAATTTAAAAAGATATTTTTATGAAATAAAAATTTTATAATATGTCTAAAATGTTATAGCTACTATATAATTAATTTGGGGATTTTTGGACAAGGGGAAATAGGTTTAAAAATTGTAATGCTAAGGTTTTTCATAAGTTATCTTATAATATAAGGTTTTTAATGTAACAAAAATTAAAGTATAATCTGTTAATAAACTTTTTAGGTTGGGAAAAATATGAGAAGACTAAGTTAACATCTAATAGCAGAATGTTGATAAATATATTGGGTATTAACTTTAAGTGAAGTAAAAAAATTGTTACATATATATATATATAAAAATTCTTATATGAGAGAAATGAAATAGAAACTTATATTAAATCAAGGTATTAAACTAAACTACATATTATTATTATGGAGGTTAATATGCTTAATTAAAACTAGGGAAAACACTTTATTTTATAAACCATATATCAGTTGTGGATATGTCCAAAAGATATTAAATATAATTAAATACAATAAGAATTTCTTAAAGAATGTTTTGGATAAATCCTAAGGAAAATATATATGTATATATAAATACATTAGAAGTAAATAAAAGAAGTAACATACCTTATGGAAAACATAATAAGAGGGAAAAATTGGGATAAACCTAATTCATACGTGACGATTAAAAATATTAAATGTTAATGTGACATCTAGGTGGACTATTAGGGGGAAATACATATCCTAAACCTTAAATAGGTATCAAAGTAAGTTAGCCAAGCGTAACCAAAGGGGTTTAATTAAACTAAACCTATAATCAGGAGTAGGTAAATGGAATAAGTTAAAGTATACATTAAAGATTTAGTTACGAGATCTAGCCAGACCCTTAGGAGAGAGTAACTGTATAACAAAACTATAGACTAGTAAGAATGGAAGATGTGTAGCATTATAGTGCCTTAACTAATCAATGCTTGGAATACTTTAATTATAGGTGATTAGTGGAAGTAGTTCGCATTTTCAAGTTTAATTACTGCTACTACATATACCAGGTACGATTTCTCGTACTCAGATGCTTTTGGTGACAAACTTTATAGAATGTTTTGAGAAACGCTAACTGAGCTTGAATGAATCTCGAAAGGAAACTGTTGTGTGGCTAACTCAGCTTGATGTGACTAACTGAGCCTTGAATGTACAACTCACATGATTATTGGTTCTTCTTATCTGGTTACCTCATTAGATATTAACTGCTGAGGGTTTACGCCTCTGCACTCTGTAGGACTGAGTGTTTTGGCATTGCACTTGTGCAGTTATTAATCTAGTGGGAATATGGGAATGTCAATCTTGGTAAATTCTTCTTTCGACTCTGGATATCATTTCAACCATGAGCTGAGTTCTTGTTGTGATGTGCGCACATCTTCACCGGTAAACAGCGAGGGGCTGTATATCCCCTGTCCAATCGGACGTTGTAAACAGCGAGGGGCTGTATATCCCCTGTCCTATCGGACGTAGTTAACAGCGAGGGGCTGTATATCCCCTGTCCCAAAAGGGACGTAATTGGCAGCGGAGCCATCTCTTCCAATTGGTTTCATTCCACTCTTGAGTTGTTGGTTCTTGGACTTCTTCTTTCCTTCCCTAGACCTTGTGACTACTTGGGTCTTTCTACTCTTAACTGGAACCTAATCTAACTTAAGCATGGGATGTTCACTAACTCCTGGTGTGGTTTTAATTGACTAACTTTATCTTTTCTGTTGACTATCTCTATTCCTTGCTTGTTGCTTTGACTTGGTGATTTCGAAGTGCCTTGTTCCTCTGTTTTGTTTTTAAGAGTTTCTTTCCAAGTTTCTATATTGTTTAAAGATTAGGTTTTAATTTTCTGTTATGAGGATTGTACCAGTTCCATTTCAGGGAACTGACTCACCCCTCCCGGGGTGGGCTGCTTGGTTTTATCTTGCAGGTATGAGTTGTTATACAGGTGGCCACGAAGATTATGAGTGATTGGGGTGGGAATTAGGATTTGTGGAGCGTTGGCGTATTTTTCTATTGTTAGGTTTATGTTATGTTTTCTCGAGTTCAGACCGTAGCATTTATAATTTTATAAGTTGTAATTGGTGAGGTTTGGTGCCGGATGCTTGGAACCCGATGATCTGTAATCGCCTTAGTATTTTACTTTCCGCTGCATTTATGTTAAATAGGAGTGTTACACTGGAAACATCTGCTCTTGTTTGGTCTGAATTACACACGTCATTTTCTGCTCAAACAGCTGCCCACCTTGGGCAGCTACATCTACAATTGGCAAGCATAACTAAACGGGGTGATGAAGATATAAGAGCATATTACAACCGGGCTAAAGAGCTTACTTCCTCTCTAGCCATAACTCGTCACACAGTTACAGATCGTGAGTTTCAGACTTACATTCTAAGGGGGATACCAAAGGATTATGAATCGGTTGTGACCAATATTCTCACCAGATCTGAGATATGCAGGCCCCAACAGATCTATAATATTCTTTTGATCTATGAGGACATTCTCAATCAGAAGAATAAATCTATCACAGAAAGTGTTTGTGTAAATGCCACAGAGGCAAATTACACAGGGGGAAACACTAATAAGAAGAATCAAGGTCGAGGAAAGGGGTCCTATCAGGGAAACTCTCAAGGATCCTATCAGAATACTTATAATCAGTATAGCTCAAGGGGTGGGAGAGGCAGATCTTCCAATTCTAATAACAGAGGCGGTGGTAGAGGATCTCAAGGTTCCTATTATTTCAATGGGGCTCGGGATACTCGCCCTAGCTGTCAGATATGCAACAAGAAGGGACACTCTGCTGCTATATGCTATCATAGGTTTAACCAAACCTATCAAGCCCCCCCCCCCCCCCACCATCATCATTCTCTGCTAATGCTACAGGACATTCTACTCACACAGATTGGTTACCTGACACAGCCGCAACTCATCACTTCACTGGGGACTTGACCAAACTAAACCATGGTAGCACTGAGTTCACTGGACATGATATTGTCCAGCTTGGAGATGGATCTGGCTTGCCTATCACTCACCTAGGCTCAGGTTCTATTTCCCATCCTGATAGTGAATTTGCTCTTAAACAGATCTATCACTCCCCTTCTCTGCATAAGCATTTACTTTTAGTTAGGAAATTCTGTCTTGACAATAATGTTTATTTTGAGTTTCATGCTACTGGTTTTCTATTGAAGGATATTACAACCAAGAAGGTCCTTCTGCAAGGAACAGTTAGAGATGGTGTGAAATACCCGTGAATTTTGGCATAGGATTAAATTAGCATATAGTCGGGAATGTTATTAGTAAGATTGATAAAGGCCCAGAGAAGCTATATAGACATATATATATTTACGTTCTTCTCAAACAACTTTATTATGTACAAGAATACAGACTGGATTTTTACTTCTTCCTGAAATATTTTCATCTTCCTAACTTATTTATTCAACTACTATGTATTTATTCTTTTATCTATTTATTTAGATAATTATTCTCATCCTTTACTAACGATCAGTTAGCCCTTCTTTTATTTTTTTTTACTTTAACCAAATAATATTTATTTATCTCTCTAAATCTTGAATCTAGATCCTTCCATGATTTTAACGTTATTCATTTACTTTTAAATTGAAATCTTATTTATAAACTCATTCCAAGTTATTTTACAGTATTGTTTATAAATTCTTCTTCCTTTAAACTAGGTATATTTATTAGTTGATTACTAATTCCCTAATTACTTTCACATCGTTTCCTATTTAATAACACGATCGTTATCACGATCTTCTTCATCTTCATTACGCCGTCTCTACGCTCCTCTCTTTCTTCAAGCTCCCAACCTCTCTTAATCCTCGTCCTTGTTTCCCCGTCGCTGTTAGGCTGCTTCTCTGGTGCCGGATCTGGTAGAAGGGTAAGGGAATCCATTGGTAAGGTTAGATAGTGAATTCTTTGGTATTCGAGTAGTTTCTGATTGTTCTTCTACTTACAATTCTAGACACCGAATTCCTTGACGGACTTCTGCTGATCTTGCTGAGTGATTCTGTGGCTGTGAGTGTATCCAGGTAAATTTTGTGCTCAACATTCTTTACCTCTACGTTTTGCGAATATCGATGGTTAGATTTACTGTGGTTTTGGATATTGTGAAAGTTTGGGAATTACCTTCCCCTGTGTATTCTGGTGAGATGTTTTGCGGAAGGGTTTGAATAACTGTTTTGGGAGACTTTCTTTGAATTGGTTATTGGATTGTTGGTACCTCTTGGTGCTCCGTGTATATTGTTGGTGCCTTATTGGCGCTCCGTGTAATTATTGTAACTATGTACCCCGTGGATATTCTTATTATTTTGCCTGCAGACATCACTTGCAGTTAAGCTCTAATGATCTACCCCTTTGGGTCATAAGTTACCTTCTGGGGGGTGTGCACACTTAAGGACGTAGAGTGAGGTGGGATTCTAATTGTTGCGACCCGTTTTGGGGGTCGTCCGTGTAAACCATTGATTTGATTCTTAGAAAGTTCTCCCCCAAAATGTTTTACTAATGGTGGTTTGGTGTTGGTGAAATTGGTTGACGTTGTGGTGTGAGGTAATGTTTTGCAATTGGAAAATGAGTTTCAAAATGTATTTTACAAGTTGAGGCAATGTTTACTCAGTTTTGCTGATTTGTGTGATCCCTTCGCATTTTCTATTGTTGTTTTATGATCGCAGGTACTCATGGCTGAATTGGGGACTGGGACACGCTATCACATAGCTTAGGACGACTGGATAATTACTTCGCATAATTTCAAGTTGAGTTGTGTTTTGGATTTGCCATGTTTTACAAGTTTTGGAAACGTTGGTATTTGGTTAGTAGTTTAAAGCCTGAGCACTCTTCGTTAGAGTGTGGCGGTAACGCCTTTTGGATTTTGCTATTCCGCTGCTAATAAGTTGAAGTGTTTTACTGGTTTTGTTCTCTAAGAAGTTTTGGTTATGATGGAGATTTACTTTCTGTATAAGAGATCTTTCGATAGTGTGTTTGTTATCATTTGAGGTGCTAAGTTGCTGAAATGATTCTTCTTTGGTTGCTAAGTTATTATGTTTATTTTGATGTTGATTTGGTTCTGTTTTCGCCGGTAAAGATGCTTATCAGGACCTGTCCGGACGTCCGTCCGGACATCCATGTTCGGACAGGCCCCAAGAGTTTAAGAAGTTTTCTCTGTTTTGTCGTATCCGAACTTTCGTCCGAACTTCAATGTTCGGACAGCATGCGAGGACGAGGTCGACTTGCAAGTCTCGACTTATGTCCGAACTTGCAAGCTCGGACCAATATTCAGACACGCCGCGTAAGGATTTTCGGACTTTGAAACTCGACTTGTGTCCGAACTTTGAAGTCCGGACACAAGTTCGGACGTCTTTGGTTTTCAGACTTTTTCAACTCTCGACTTGTGTCTGAACATCGATGTCCAGACACAAGTTCGGACAAAGGGATTTTCATAGTTAACTTTCTCGACTTGTGTCCGAACTTCCCATGTTCGGACACAAGTTCGGACTAAGCTGGTTTTGCACTTTTAGGACTCGTTTGGAGTCCGTTTTCGAAGCCATTTTCACCGTTGGATTTGTAATTTAATAACCTATGTTTTAAGGCAAAATCCAGGGTGCTACAAGGTGGTATCAGAGCCGTGTTTGGTAAATAAGATAAAATTTGGATTAAAAAGGGAACTAAAATGTGGGTAAGCCGTTTGGGGAATTGTAGTGCCTGCGATACTGTGTATGTGATGTTATACTGTATGGATATTGAAGTTCATTCTCCGTTTGTGTATTACAATGATTGTGATGATATTAGCATAACTGAATGAGTATTGTGTACTGGTATTGGAGCTATTAGATGTGCTAGCTCCTAATATGGGGTAGAGACTTAATATATGGGAATATGGGTGGATGTTGCTTACACTACTTAGTACATGTAATCAGGAGTTCGCATAGAGCTCTAGGGAGTGCAGGACTGGCTGACAGACTGAGTTTCCCATACCACACCAGAAGTAGGAGTCACAGAACTCGTTGCTACAGAAGGCATGGCGGTAATTAAGAACTCCGTCAACTGTATACTAGGCTGATGCTCTAGTGACAGTGACATTGAGTTGGCCATTACTCCAAGCCACTCAGGATGTTGGGTTTGAATTTATGGTCCAGTTGTTGATTTCTTGTCGTATGAGGCAATCCCCCTTGCAAGTCTTGTTACCAACGGTGTGGGTTTTGCAACCGTTTAAGGTTATACAACTCATCAGGTTTGTGGCTTTAGGGCCATATTGCTGCAAGCTATGCTCTTTGCAACTGCTTATACATGTTTCCATGCCATGTATACCGTCATAGGTTGAGATATTATTGGGCTCCATGGTAAGTCGTGACATCACGCTTCCATTCATAGGAGACCCCTTTAGGCCCTCTGGTGTTAATTAGTGCCCCCTAGTAATTTAGGGCATTTCCTGTTAAGTGAAATCCCTTCGGTGTCTTAACCGAGTGTTCGTTCCAGCTCCTATATTCTTGTCTTGACGCTTTGTTCGGCTGCTGCAATTCAGACACCCTTCAAGGATTGCTCCTGAGTGCTGTTGAATCATGCCGTTACATCCGGCTAACGTTTATGATATGTTGTCCACTGTACCGTCTTGTGGCATCGTACTTGAGTCGTCCCCCTTTTGGGTTATAACGTCTCCCGTTCTTGGGTAGACTGTTTACACTTGCTCCTAGTGCTTAAGACTAGGTTTGACATCCCCTTCAATGATGGATTATACTTGTGGTAGTCTTGGGGTTGCTCTTGGGAGTTCTGTCCCGTTTGTTGAGTATTGTTAGGTTCACGTTAGGCATTCGCCTTAATGTGTTTAGGCTGGGCATTCCATCCACCTGTCAGGTAATTGCTTGGATTATTTGAGACATATCCGATGTCTATACTTACTAGTATGTGCTCTTTGCACTTCCTAGTTCTTATTCCTCATCTCCAGATGGATTCTCTGAGTTCCTTGATACTTGATCGTCTGAGGTGTCCAGCTGTTCTGATTGAACTCACTCATGGTCCGTAGAACGGAGTTGACTACTTCCCGTGTGTCGCACACTACATGTATACATACGTGGGGTACCATATTGATACGTTACCACTTACCCAACTATATGTCGGGCCCGCAAGCTCCTTCGGAGTGCGGTTGTCCCACATCCCGTAACGGGTACACTCGTAGTGTTCGTCACACGCCTAGGTGAAGTATTCTGTTGCCAACTCCTCTTGTATCGTTCTATGATACTCACCGTGATTTTGTTGGTTTGGTTTTGAAATCCAAGGTTTAAAAGAAAGTTTGTGGTTTTGAAAGAAACTTGGTTTTGAAAAATAACAGTTCGGTGTTGAAGGAGGTCCTACATGGCATAGCCATGTTCGAAATCTTGATCAGTCCAGCTTCCCGCTGACTGGCGTGTTCTAAATGCAGTGGTCAGGCCGTCAGGCCTTCCCATGGTTTCATTCCTCCTGTTTTAGGATGTTTATTCCTGTAGTCGCTTCATCGCTGTCACGGTACATTACTATGTACTTGTGGCGTGTTAGTGCTCCTTCACCTATTCATGTTCTTACTGCACTTGCCATGGCAAGTGCGTGGTACTGGTGGTTTTTGAGTAATCCTATACCGATCACGGTATGGTTTCCACTCGCATTTGATAGCCTTGTTGACTCTTCCCTTGATCTTATTGATCTACAATTGGTATACTCGCTCCTTTAGGTAGCTTCTTGGTGGTCTAGACATGGCTGTCGTAGATCTGGGTACTTCTCCACTCCTTGAAGGTTCCCGTTCTATTTGGTTTAGTGTCGTTCCTTGTGGCTCGTTCCCACACATTTGTGGTGGTTACTGCACCTTTCCCGTTTAGGTACTACGCTTGTAGTCCTATTGGATTGTATCTCATGGTTGTTCTTGTAGTTGTCTGAGCTTATTGCCCAGGTACTGCAACCTTAATGGCATTATAGTTTTGGAGTTAACCGCTTCCGACTATGTCCTTAGTCGGCTAGCATACCGTTGGTGTAACACCCCATCCAACATTAACATACTTACAACAAACTGCAGCGGAAATACAAACCTCTTCACATTACTTAACTTGTTGGTGTTACACGCCGTTAGCCACCCACGTGGCTAACAAGGCTAATACATACACAATGTACCGGTCTGATGGGCTAAATTCCCGAGCGTCTATACATTGTTATTCCTTTACATTAATAACAACAGCAACAACATATACCTTATCAACTATACCGAGTATTTATAAACTGGTGCCGACAACAACATCGGTCTTACTACACCTACTGTATATACACACTTAAATGAACACCTATGTACAATGACTACCCGTCCTACTCTCGAACGGCTTCCAGCACTTCGTACCTGAAATAGGAAAAGAAGAGAAAGGGGTGGCCCCAAGGGGCTCAGCACCTTTGCTGGTATGGTAATCCCGCAGCCCACATGCTATCGGGCCACGCACAACTACTTGTCGTCTTAGCATGCGGTTGATTATATTTTAATCATACATGTAACAACGAACACACATCTCATAACATTCGCCTCAACGGGCTCAACAACCGGATAATATATCCTTACTTAATGAGTCACTCGTGGTATAAATCATCCCTAGAGTGTTCCTCCTCTGGTGGAGCTACTTCCTCAATAGACGACACATACCCTTAATTCGGGTTACCCTTAAACGCCTCTCATCACAAACTGGGAATCATATCCATGATCCACACACTTCACATTTTACAACATATAACATACACTACATAACACACTTAACAACACTTTGCACGTTTCCATGTGCACAACATAACACCGCAATAGATATCGCATCACAACAAAACACATAACACAACGGGAATGGTTCTCTTAGGAACCGACCCAAACATCACTAACACACTGGTGAGCCTAGAGATTGTTGCCAGTCTCATGATAAGCTCGTTACATAACTCGTTACCGTCTCGTTAAATGAACGGTTAACTTAACACAAGGTGTCTCGGATATAGTGATCCAAGCACACCGAAACAAACATAACAATAGTATGCCCCTGTGGCCCGACGTGAGTCAGTAATAGCCTTGGTTAAGCTAAAGGGAAGGTTGGGAACCAAATTGGAAAACAACCATAACATACAGAGAGGATCGAACCTGCTATGACAACGACCCCCATACTCACACGCGTGGCCGGAACAGACCGGACTCCTCACTCCCCCGTTAGCACTTATTAGAAGTTCAACTTTGAACTTTATTAAACAATCACAAACATCGAGTTAAGTCTTGTTAGACATACACAAGGGAAGAGAGAGTCATACATTCACATACCAACATCACACACAAACATCACATAGCCAACTCACGCATAGCCGTGGTTAGAACGTTCCTTAAGTCGGAAACGTTATTACCGGATACCGTTCTCTTACGTTTACCTAATAGTGGTTAACTAGCCCTTCAAGCGCATTAGAGGTTACCGGTATCGGCACGTAAACATACAATAACAATAACGACTGTAAACTCGTTTCATGATTTATCATAACGTGGCAAACATACAGAAAAACACATTGGCATACAAGCCGGTGTAATCCGTTAGGACACAGGTTGCAAGAAAACCATACCTGTCACCGGAGTCCACTTATCCTGTCCATTTATGTTCCTCGAGCAATTCTCGAACAACTGTTAACATCACACGTGTTTTCATTAACATCGGGGTTTGCTTGATCATTTAATGTCAATGCTTAATTTTTCCTCCCCGTTAACTTAGTTACATAACTTAACATTTTTAACTTGTTTACTCTCACATTTTAATACAACTTTTAACCCATTTTATTGTCACTAAAACTCACCTAACATGTCCTCAACATCCTTATAACATCATTACCTACCATCCCCATCATCACAAATCATTCCATAACCTTAAACCATGTTTTTGGTCCGACCGACCCACCGACCGACCCACAGCTGGGTCGGTCCATTACAGAACCCTTTTACTTCCTTACAAACATGCCCGTCCGACCCACGTCCGACCCACCATTCTGGGTCGGTCCCTGTGCGAACATTTTCCTTCCTTTGAAACTTGACCGACCGACCCATGTCCGACCCAACCTTGTGGGTCGGTCCATTGCCGAACACTTACCTAACATCTAACAGAGGCTCGACCGACCCAAAAACTGGGTCGGCCCCTGGGTCGGTCGCCTCCTAATCTTACCCAAACTTTGCCAAATCTTCACCAAACTTCTAAGACCTCTTAATGTGTTCTAACATCATTTGGCACTTCAAACACACCCTTAAGATATTCTTAAACACTCACAAAACTATTTTTCCTAATTCCTTAAACCTTTACTTATATCTCCACAAAATTCCTAACACTTACAATGTTTTCTCCTTATGATTTCTAGGTGGCATTTCACCTATAATGACCACAATACCAAGGTGTTTCCTCTACACCTTATCATCATCTCTCAACTCCTTTTCTTACTAACTAAATCTCCTTTTCACAACTTCTTAAAACTCCTTACTCAAAACCTTACCTAAACCTCACTTATTCCTTGAATATCAACATTACCTAAACCTTAAACAACTTCTCCAAGACTTAAATACATTCACAAACACACATTGAATTCCTAGAACTTCCAAGATAACACCTAAATCCTTGCATCACTCTAAATCACCTTAACACATGTTTTCTTCTCAAGTAATCATTCATTCACCTTTAACACTTTCTAGTTCACCAAAACTTCCTTAAAACACTTAGAACTTCTTACACATCTTCCCAAATTTGGCCATAGCTTCTCTAGTATATACTCACATCCAAACACTTAGGTTTTTACCTTATTTCATGCAAGAACACCTAAAATCCATCAAACACATCTTTATACACAAACTTCACACATTAAGCACTACATCACAATATAGTGCATAACTTAAATTGCTTGGCACTTAGGCCCTTAAATAACATGGCTCTTAGGCCCTTAAATTGCATAACCTTAAGCACTGAATTTCCCACATAAATAATGCCTTTGACCTGCAAATACACCCAACAATACATATGTCCTTAATAAACTCCTTGAGAGCATTTTACTAGCTCATTCACCATTGGCTCCTTAGGTATTTTATTAAGCAAATCAAGCTCATTTTCCTAAGGCATTTAAAACACATTGAGATAGCTTGTTTACCTCTTTCCTCACAAATTTCTTTCTTGTTCCTTGTGAAACCGGTAGGGCATTTGGTCCCTTTTCAACTATTAAACATTATACAAACAATAGGATGAGTATCCAAGCATTATGCTTCATCTCATTGTAAACCCTAGTTACACATATTGTTTTAACACATTAAGGTAATTGTTTTACCTTGGAATTGGAAGAGAACTTGAATAAGTATCAAGAGAGGACTCCTCCTAGCCCTTGGAAGATTCAAATGAAGCTAAAACAAGCAAGATAAATACACCATGGTGAGGTGAATTTTCGGACAACACAAAACATGAAGGAAACATGGATTTTCTTTGAGTTTCCTTACCTAGAAGCAAAGGAGAACATGAATATGTGAAAAGATGGGCTCAAGCTCCTTCAATGGTGAATCTCCATGGCACCGAAATGGAGGTTTTGAAGTTTTGAAGAGACAAGATTGTAGAGCTTGGCTTAACTAAGAGAATGGTGGTGTTTGTTTTGATTTGGTTAAGTGAGCTAGATTTTACATGTGGTCAAAGGTGGACTTCCATGGTGGTGGTGATATATTACCGAGAGAGAACAAGAAGAAGAGAGGAAGAAGGAGTTGGAACCGTGTGAAATGAAGGAAAGGAAGGGAGAATGAAGATAGAACTTACTTTTTGAAGATATTTAAGTCTTAAAGCAAATAGTAACTATGAGTCACATTTATTTACTTAACAAGTTAACATACTTGGTGACTCCTCACTACAAAACCGGCCCCCTTTAATATAACAAGGGTATTTTAGTCTTTGTTTGTCAATTTAATTACTTACACAACATATGTTATACTAGCTTGTAAAATTACTATTCACAAATACAAGGCACATAGAAGTGAAATTTTTGATTTCCCACTAATATGGCCACCCAAATGTGATACTATATAGTACACATGTTAATTAAAGAGTAATGATGGACATTTAGCCATTCAAAACTCATTTACAGACAATTTTTCAAAAACGTGCTTTAAGACTCCTTAAAGCACATTTTGTGTTTTAACTTGTTTTCAAGCTTGGTTTTCTTTAGTAATTGATTTAATATGTTCATTAACATATAAATAAGGTATAGGTATGACCATTAGGCCTTATACACATTTATCCCAAGCTTAGAGCACATTTTTGCTCATATTGACTTTAAGGTATTACCTTGTGTTTTGTTTGGTTTCATTGTCTACCAAAGTTTCCTAAGGACTTAATTAGCCTTATCAAATCATAATTAAATGTTATCAAGTCTTGGTAGGCTCTTTGGGTCCTAACCAAGTTCACTCATAGCTTAGAGCATGTTTTTGCTCAAACTGTGTCTTAATGCTTTATTGCATTTATTATGGTTTAAATTGTTCACTGATGTTACTAAGGCACTTTTTAGCCTTTACATACCATAATTTGATATTTAAACCACATATCAAGGTTTGGGGTATTTCAATCTACCCCCCTTAAAAGAACTTCGTCCTCGAAGTTCACACTTTTCACATATCATTAGATTAGAACGCAGTAATCACTTGGAAATAAACTTCCTTAACCAAACACACTTTACATCACAACCTCGGACTTGATGGTCCGGGCAACACATTCACATCCACACATAACATAACATATTCACATGATAACCTCGGACTCTATGGTCCGGGTATCTTAACAACACTTACACATACATAACAACCCCTTTGACTCACTGGTCTTGGTAACATAACAGTCTTCAGACACTTAGGTCTATGTAACACAACACATTTAGACTCATAGGCCTCAATAGCATACACTTTTAGGAAATCCAAGTCAAAACAACATTCATTACACATACCACACAACATGTCAGAGCATGCATAGCAATCAAAAATATCCTTGATATACACTATGATCCCGTAGAACCCGGTCGCGATGGACACCTTCCGTCCCCGTGCCTTTGGGAGATTAAAACAACCACTTAAATTTAAAATTTCCTTGTGAGGTTAAGTAAGAGAACTTTAATTATATAGAGTATCTATCAACGTTTTATAAATACCAATTGAAATCCTTTTGAAAACAACACAACTCCAAGTCCAACTTATGCTCTTTGCTTCTTTTCTTAGCGTGGTTATTGTGACCACTTATAGGGAGTTTCAAGAGTCATCCAACCCTGATGTGATCAGCATCAGTGTTGAACTATCCTTCCACCCCAATTTGTGTTCGGCTTCCCTTGATCGCATGCAAATCAAGTTCCACCTCCCACTTCATTTTCAAGCATCAAGTAATCACTCATTTCCAATTTTCTATCTTTTGAATCATTCTAGTCATGATCACAACATCTCCAAAGGATAGAACTCCGTCTATCAGTTACTTCCATCACTTTTTAATCATGTTGCCTAGGGAATCTTTTCTCACTAGGTTCTATGTCTGTTTCATACCCTTTCATGCATCACTATATAATATGTATATACACATGTATTTTATCAAAGTACAACACACCTGATTTTACATTTATACACTGTCGGGGCTTTTGTGCCCCCG
The DNA here is from genome assembly GCA_023374045.1 of Limonium bicolor. Classification (NCBI taxonomy): domain Eukaryota; kingdom Viridiplantae; phylum Streptophyta; class Magnoliopsida; order Caryophyllales; family Plumbaginaceae; genus Limonium; species Limonium bicolor. Next base: position 497,629,807 of record CM041776.1, read on the forward strand.
GGAGTTTATCTACTCCCCACACTTTTACAATCACACACAACTGTTAACAAACACACACACTTATCACAATGGTATTCGCATCTGATGTGCGCAATTACCACCATTTAAACCATGAATGAATGTGTATGTTTACGTAACACACACACCAATCATCAAAACAAACAATAATTTTGTGCTATGCACAATATGAGTCACATACACTACGTACACTTGTACGGTAATATACACCAAGTGGTTTTGCGCTCTACCCCCCCTTAAAAGGGATTACGCCCACGTAATCGATCACTAAACATTGGCTTATAATGTTCTGCCGTCGTGAAGTGTTTTAACTTCCACGCGGTCTATTACACAATAGATTCTGATTAGAGGATCTTAACCATATTGGCGGTTTAGTTCCTAACCAAGAATTCTCATTGGAGTTTGTTTAAACTCTTAGTTGGTTTCGATCCTGGCCTGTTAGGCTTCTAGGCGTTAATAATTAGCCATTCACTCTTGTTCACCATGTACATTCAACACTTGATCACTGGCTCACTAGTTTCTGCTGTGAAACTCAAACTGTAGAGCTTAATTGCTCCCTTTTTGTTATTCTTACTGTATTGTACATCCCCAATTGTCACCTTCATCTTGGTAACAATGGTTTCTCAACCGACACGTGGTATCTCTTACCGTTAGCGAATTCGGTGAGTTATAAACTTTCTATCTACTTCCATAAGAATTTACTGCGTAGACAACTATGTATTTCACAACGATTGACTTGTTTCATTCCGACTTACTGTCGGTTGAGTTTGAGCTACTACCTAGTGTGTAGTGCTCTCTCAGCTATTTCCAATATTTGGGGTATATTCCATACCGATACTTGGCAGCTAGTGCTACTGTAGTCACTTACTGTTAATCATGTCTCCACATTTGGTTTTATACAAGCACTCTTTATTGGTGCGGCCTTGCATTTCCTATGCATCGGCCATTATAACATTATTGTTCCACAATTAAACGTGTTTCCAATTCCTAGCTATCCCACTCGTCATTCACTGCGCAAGTGCAATACCAAAACACTCAGTCATACAGAGTGCAGAGGCGTAAACTCTTGACAGTAAATCCCTTATGCGACTCGCCATGGAATTCACACTGTCCTTCACTGAGACTCTTATCTCGTAACTGGTTCGACCTACCATATTATCATTCAACAGCACTTATACAACGGTCGCTTACTGCGCACCGTGCTCTTACTTATTGTATAACACTAACTCACATAGTATTTACTGTCACATTAACTTCCACACATAAATTTACATTATTCATATTATGGTTCATCCCTCATTTGGATGACCACTGAATGCTCCTTGAGCATCGATCATTCGAGTCACAAGCCGGCATTATTCAGCCAGGTGCTTCACTTTATACACACATAGTACTAAGCTAATTGCTCTTTTAATAACAACATGGTCAATCCTTAACATATTTCTTGAACTTGATTCACATAACTACCGCTCCTGCGGTGTCACAATGTCGAGAGGTATCCCCACTCTTAATGCAGTGGTTCGTTTACCACTCTATTCACTTGTACCATCAATCGAATTCATATAACATATCTTGCTTATGGCTTATACGCCTTATTTGCCTTGAGCTGGGCTCATTGTAGGCTGTCCACACACATGTACTCCTCTGTACAACATTATATGGTTTGGACATTATACTGAGCTCCATGACAAGGCCGTTGCATCCCGTTTCCTTTCATGGGATGCCCCTTAGGTTTGTCAGTCCGTCTCCTGACAACTTATGTCTAAACTGGGTGTTAGTTTCAACCCTTGTGTTTCTGTCATGCATTTCGTGCAACAATTGTTGATGCGAACACCCCTCAAGGATTGCTCCTGGGTGTTGCTAAGTTATCATTTACATCTAGTTCGCACTTATTGGTACATTCCGTTAGGCACGCCTTCTTGCGTTCTTAACTGACTTATTATCCTCTTCTGTGAAGATCAACACTTCCCGGTAGTGTAGGTACTCATTCTGGGAATTTATCCGTTCATTGCACATTAATGTGTCCACATTAGGCATCTGCTTGCCATGTACAGGCTGGGTCACCATTCCAGCTATAATGTTTATCCCTAAGGATCCTTAAGATATATACGATGTCTTTACATAACAGTTTGTGCCCATCGCACTTCCTAACTCTTAAACATTTCCTGAAAGGAGTTCACTAATCCTTTTAGTCTTGCTAACTTAACTGAATTCCTTAACTTCAACTATTCCTTGTAATCCTTAGCTCTTGCTTGATTCATACTGCTGACCGTAGACGGAGTCGACTACTTCCCGTGTTTCGGACTCTACTCGTATACATATATGGGGTATCATACTGATACATTACTACTTACCCAACTAACCCATAAGTAGGTCTGTCGGGCCCACAAGCTCCTATCGGAGTGCGGTCGTCCCACAAACACAGTCGGTTACACTTGTAGTTCCGTCACACCGCCTAGGTGAAGTATTCGTTGTCAACTCCCTTATATGTCCCGTGACAATATTCATTCCCTACTTCCCGAACTTAATCGAGGGAAAGTTTATCCATTGTTGTATCCTTGTCAACTGTCCTTGGTTTTACTGGCTTGGTTTAAAAGAAGGTTGGAAAGAAGTGTTGGTTTGAAAGAAAATCTGGTTTTGAAAAGAAAAGGGTTTGAATAAATTTGGGTTTAAAAGAAAATTTTCATGGTTTCACAACATCTTCTTACCCTAACCATGTCTAGCTTCTTGCTGACTGGTGTACTTACAGTTACAGAGGTTAGGCTACCAAGCCCTTCCACTGTTATGACGATCACATTTTAACTTTATTGTACTTTTCCAAGTACTTCGTAGTGGTTATAAATTCCCGAACAGCCTATTATAGCAGCACTTGCTATGGCAAGTGCGCCATGCTAACTGGCTATCAGTTTAACACATACCGGTTGTGGTATTGTTTTCACCCGCACTGTCATCAGTGGCCTTGTTGGCCCTCACTGATCTTACTGCCTTGTCAATAACCCTTCTAGGTGACTTCTCACTGTCTTCACCTGACGATCATCAACTAGGGTGTTTCCCATACTGGGAGACCCCTTTTTCCTAGTATTGTATTCTCTCTGTAGCCCGTTCCACGCACTTGTCGTGGTTACTGAGACTTGTCTCTTGTTTGTGGCACTACGTTGTAGTTCCTTTGTCGGTTGGTATACCGTCGGTGTATTATTTATCACTTGGTCCCGTAGACACTCGTCTCGGGTTTCACTAATCCACTTCTTGCCTGTTGCACGGTAGGTGCGTTGCAAGCTGGTTATTCTCGACTGCTCTGCATGTCGACCCAGGTTGCCGGAAATTCTATTCTCCAATACACAAGATCCTTCATTCATTGCTATGAATTGCGGTTAACATTATTCAGATGGAGACCGTCTTTGGATTCCCAGTTTTCGGGATCTACCGTGTGACAGTTCTCCGTACATTAGAGGTACTTAATAACAGCCAGATCGGGTTTTCCCGAGTAAAGAGTGGACTTCCATCTCTCTGGCGTTGTTCCTCCCCAAGTTATATACAGGGCTTGTGGAGGGTGGGGAGGATATTGTAGGTTTCCAGTAGCCCTGGTAGTTCCTAACTAGCGTATCTCTCACGCTATCACTCAACCCTTAACCCAAAGTACTTAAATCCTAACTCGGTACTTCCTAAGCTCGATAATTCAGTCATCAGAGCGATACTTCGCTCTGATACCACTTTTTGTAACACCCCATCCAACATTAACATACTTACAACAAACTGCAGCGGAAATACAAACCTCTTCACATTACTAACTTGTTGGTGTTACACGCCGTTAGCCACCCACGTGGCTAACAAGGCTAATACATACACAATGTACCGGTCTGATGGGCTAAATTCCCGAGCGTCTATACATTGTTATTCCTTTACATTAATAACAACAGCAACAACATATACCTTATCAACTATACCGAGTATTTATAAACTGGTGCCGACAACAACATCGGTCTCTACACCTACTGTATATCACACTTAAATGAACACCTATGTACAATGACTACCCGCCTACTCTCGAACGGCTCTTCCAGCACTTCGTACCTGAAATAGAAAGAAGATAAAGGGGTGGCCCCAAGGGGCTCAGCACTTTGCTGTATGGTAATCCCATCCCGCAGCCCACATGCTATCGGGCCACGCACAACTACTTGTCGTCTTAGCATGCGGTTGATTATATTTTAATCATACATTGTTAACAACGAACACACATCTCATAACATTCGCCTCAACGGGCTCACAACCGGATAATATCTTACTTAATGAGTCACTCGTGGTATAAATCATCCTAGAGTGTTCCTCCTCTGTGAGGCTACTTCCTCAATAGACGACACATACCCTTAATTCGGGTTACCCTTAAACGCCTCTCATCACAAACTGGGAATCATATCCATGATCCACACACTTCACATTTTACACAACATACTACATAACAACACTAACAACACTTTGCAACGTTTCCATGTGCACAACATAACACCGCAATAGATATTGCATCACAACAAACAACATAACACAACGGGAATGGTTCTCTTAGGAACCGACCCAAACATCACTAACACACTGGTGAGCCTAGAGATTGTTGCCAGTCTCATGATAAGCTCGTTACATAACTCGTTACCGTCTCGTTAAATGAACGGTTAACTTAACACAAGGTGTCTCGGATATAGTGATCCAAGCACACCCGAAACAAACATAACAATAGTATGCCCCTGTGGCCCGACGTGAGTCAGTAATAGCCTTGGTTAAGCTAAAGGGAAGGTTGGGAACCAAATTGGAAAACAACCAACATACAGAGAGGATCGAACTGCTATGACAACGACCCCCATACTCACACATCGCGTGGCCGGAACACCGGACCATCCTCACCCACTCCCCGTTAGCACTTATTAGAGTTCATTTGAACTTTATTAAACAATCACAACATCGAGTTAAGTCTTGTTAGACATACCAAGGGAAGAGAGAGTCATACATTCACATACCAACTCCACACACAAACATCACATAGCCAACTCACGCATAGCCGTGGTTAGAACGTTCCTTAAGTCGGAAACGTTATTACGGATACCGTTCTCTTACGTTTACCTAATAGTGGTTAACTAGCCTTCAAGCGCATTAGGTTACCGGTATCGGCACGTAAACATACAATAACAATAACGACTTTTACACTCGTCATGATTTATATCATAACGTGGCAAACATACAGAAAACACATGGCATACAAGCCGGTGTAATCCGTTAGGACCACAGGTTGCAAGAAACCATACCTGTCACCGGAGTCCACTTATCCTGGTCCATTTATGTTCCTCGAGCAATTCTCGAACAACTGTTAAACATCACACGTGTTTTGCATTAACATCGGGGTTGCTTGATCATTTAATGTCAAGCTTAATTTTTCCCCGTTCAACTTAGTTACATAACTTACATTTTTAACTTGTTTTACTCTCACATTTTAATACAACTTTTAACCCATTTTATTGTCACTAAAACTCACCTAACATTCCTCAACATCCTTATAACCTCATTACTACCAATCCCCATCATCACAAATCATTCCTTAACCTTAACCATGTTTTTGGTCCCGACCGACCCACCGACCGACCCACAGCTGGGTCGGTCCCATTACAGAACCCTTTTACTTCCCTTACAAACATGCCCGTCCACCCACGTCCGACCCACCATTCTGGGTCGGTCCCTGTGCGAACATTTTTCCTTCCTTTGAACTTGACCGACCGACCCATGTCCCCGACCCAACCTTGTGGGTCGGTCCATTGCCGAACACTTACCTAACTCTAACAGAGGCTCGACCGACCCAAAACTGTCGGGCGGCCCTGGGTCGGTCCCTCCTAATCTTACCCAAACTTTGCCAAATCTTCACCAAACTTCTCCTAAGACCTCTTAATGGTTCTAACATCATTTGGCACTTCAAACACACCCTTAAGATATTCTTAAACACTCACAAAACGATTTTTCCTAATTCCTTAAACCTTTACTTATATCTCCACAAATTCCTAACACTTACAATGTTTTCTCCTTATGATTTCTAGGTGGCATTTCACCTATAATGACCACAATCCAAGGTGTTTCCCTACACCTTATCATCATCTCTCACTCCTTTTCTTACTCATAAATCTCCTTTTCACAACTTCTTAAAACTCCTTACCTCAAACCTTACCTAAACCTCACTTATTCCTTGAATATCAACATTACCTAACCTTAAACAACTTCTCCAAGACTTAAATACATTCACAAACACACCTTGAATTCCTAGAACTTCCAAGATAACACCTAAAATCCTTGCATCACTCTAAATCACCTACACATGTTTTCTTCTCAAGTAATCATTCATTCACCTTAACACTTTCTAGTTCACCCAAAACTTCCTTAAAACCTTAGAACTTCTTACACGTCTTCCCAAATTTGGCCATAGCTTCTCTAGTATATACTCCTCCAAACACTTAGGTTTTTACCTTATTTCATGCAAGAACACCTAAAATCCATCAAACATCTTTATACACAAAACTTCACACATTAAGCACTACTCACAATATAGTGCATAACTTAATTGCTTGGACTTAGCCCTTAAATCATGGCTCTTAGGCCTTAAATTGCATAACCCTTAAGCACTGAATTTCCCACATAATAATGCCTTTGGACCTGCAAATACACCCACAATACATATGTCCTTAATAAACTCCTGAGCATTTTACTAGCTCATTCACCATTGGCTCCTTAGGTATTTTATTAAGCAAATCAAGCTCATTTTCCTAAGGCATTTAAAACACATTGAGATAGCTTGTTTACCTCTTTCCTCACAAATTTCTTTCTTGTTCCTTGTGAAACCGGTAGGGCATTTGGTCCCTTTTCAACTATTAAACATTATACAACAATAGATGAGTATCCAAGCATTATGCTTCATCTCATTGTAAACCCTAGTTACACATATTTTTAACACATTAGGTAATGTTTTTTTTACCTTGGAATTGGAAGAGAACTTGAATAAGTATCAAGAGAGGACTCCTCCTAGCCCTTGGAAGATTCAATGAAGCTAAACAAGCAAGATAATACACCATGGTGAGGTGAATTTTCAGACCAACACAAAATGAAGGAACATGGATTTTCTTTGAGTTTTCCTTACCTAGAAGCAAAGGAGAACATGAATTATGTGAAAAGAGGGCTCAAGCTCCTTCAATGGTGAATCTCATGGCACCGAAATGGAGGTTTGAAGTTTTGAAGAGACAAGATTGTAAGCTTGGCTTAACTAAGAGAATGGTGGTTTTGTTTTTGATTTGGTTAGTGAGCTAGATTTTACATGTGGTCAAAGGTGGACTTCCATGGTGGTGGTGATTATTACCGAGAGAGAACAAAGAAAGAGGAAGAAGGAGTTGGAACCGTGTGCAATGAAGGAAAGGAAGGGAGAATGAAGATAGAACTTACTTTTTGAAGATATTTAAGTCTTAAACAAATAGTACTATGAGTCCATTTATTTACTTAACAAGTTAACATACTTGGTGACGCCTCACTACAAAACCGGCCCCTTTATATAACAAGGGTATTTTAGTCTTTGTTTGTCAATTTAATTACTTAACACAAACATATGTTATATACTAGCTTTTAAATTACTATTCACAAATACAAGCACATAGAAGTGAAATTTTTGATTTCCCACTAATATGGCCACCCAAATGTGATACTATATAGTACACATGTTAATTAAAGAGTAATGATGGACATTTAGCCATTCAACTCATTTACAAGACAATTTTTCAAAACGTGCTTTAAGACTCCTTAAAGCACATTTTGTGTTTTAACTTGGTTTTTCAAGCTTTGTTTTCTTAGTAATTGATTTAATATGTTCATTAACATATAAATAAGGTATAGGTATGACCATTAGGCCTTATACACATTTATCCCAAGCTTAGAGCACATTTTTGCTCATATTGACTTAAGGTATTACCTTGTTTTGTTTTGGTTTCATTGTCTACCAAAGTTTTCCTAGGACTTAATTACCTTATCAAATCATAATTAAATGTTATCAAGTTCTTGGTAGCTCTTTGGTCCTAACCAAGTTCACTCATAGCTTGAGCATGTTTTTGCTCAAACTGTGTCTTAATGCTTTATTGCATTTATTATGGTTTAAATTGTTCACTGATGTTACTAAGGCACTTTTTTTTAGCCTTTACATACCATAATTGATATTTAAACCACATATCAAGGTTTGGGGTATTTCAGTTGGTGGTATTATTCAAGTATTACTTCCCGTAGACTTGTGTCTCGGGTCCCGTTACTACTCCCTTTTTTCATTTCGTTGCACGTTAGTGCTTCTGTCCTGCTGTTGGTTGACTAGCTAGATTTCGCACTGCTAAGCACGTCGCCCCATGCTGTTGTAAGTTGTGGGCCTCCTCGTGGTTGGAGTGCCCTTCCTACCGCTATTAAGTGCGGGTGTTGTGGTTCAACCGGAATCCATCTCCGGACTCTCAGTTCTTGGAATCTACCATATGCGGTTTCTTGTTTACCGTGTGATTGCTTCACAACTGCCAGATCGGGTTTCCCCCGAGTATGAGAAGACTTTTCTTCTCTCTGGCGTCCTTCCCCAAGTTATACAGTGGGGTTTGCGGCGCGGGACTGGTATTGTAGGTATCCGGTACTCACCGTAGTTCCTAACTAGCATATCTCTAATGCTAACACTCAGCCCTTAGCCCTAAGCTTCTAATTCCTAACTCGGTATTCCTAAACTCGGTATTCCAGTCATCAGAGCGATACTTCGCTCTGATACCACTTTTTTACACCCCTACCGTATACTGTCATTACCGTCCAAACTCCTTATACAAGTTCAGACTCACGCAGCGGATACTTACAATACTCAACGTGGGTGATACAATGCCGTTAGCCACCCACTTGACTAACACGCTACTACTACTACTACATACAGCATCGTCTGATGGACCGGAATATCCGAGTACTACACACTTACAATACATACTCCAATTAAAATTCCAATACTGAACTTCCGATTCTTGTCAATTACATACTCCATAAGTTTCAACACAAGTAATCCACCGAGTTGACTAGTTCCTTACACAAGTAAAATACCTCCTTCGATTCCATACATACTCATTAAGAGTCTGGTCACTACCCGTTCCTCACAAACTACTTTACTTTCTAAGTACAAGGAGTGTGCCACTTAGTACACTTCTACGTTCTACTACTAACTATCCAAGTGTAGACACCGGTCTCTTACCTTGACCACATCCGCTTCGTGTACCTGCACACTAAAACGTTCCCCCTAGGGGTCAGCTTTCGCTGCGCATGATAACCGCATACCCCGCGTACTAGTGAGGGTACGCCGACCACTTGGTCGAATACATGCAGTTCATTTTCATACAAACATACATGCACATGCTCTTATACACAATACAGAATACTTACGCAAGCATACATACATACACTTCATTACATACAGGAATACAACATAACCATCCAATACATACTTACCTTCTTCCGAATACACATACTCATTACATACACAAGTACAATTCTTGTTAGCTTCATAGGTCCCCCGGGTTAATCGGGTGAGATTACTCTTTTACTCATTACTCATACATACGCATACATACTCGTACTCATACTCATACTCTACTCATACTCATACTCATACTCATACTCATACATACTTACTTACTTACTCTTACTCATGTTAAGCCGGTATGCCTCTGGGCTGGGACTACACCCGTCCCACCACCAGGCTTTACTTGGTTCACTAATCCAGGATGCTACCCCTTAAGGGATTTGGGCCGTGGACCAGCTTATGAACCAGGAATCGGATCCAACCTCTTTGTCTCCTCATCCTCACGCGTGGCCGAAACTATATCGGACTTCTACTCATTCCAAATTACTCACTTAAGTTAGGAGTTAGGTAGTTAGGAATTAGTAGAAGTCGACATCCAACCACATACACAAATACATTATCATATACACATCCATACCAATACAATGCATATACAAGTACACTACTACAATTACACATCATCATCATTCATATTTTCATGAATTATACAAACTATTGTTCAAGACAAATATCGAGAACAATGTAAACAAGCACAGTAAGTGCAATATAATCCGATTCATGCATTTATCTTATTAGGTGTCAAATAAGCACACAAATCGGGGTAACCAGATTAGGATACAGGGCATGAAAAATCATACCTTTCACCGTGACGTGTACTTGTATCCCAATGTTCCTCCGGTGTTCACAATCAAATCCTATGATTTACATACAATCGAACAATTAATCTAACTATCATTAATTTGATTCGGTTACCCTTACGCTTCCTAACTCATACTTACTAAGTCTTCACATTCTTATACTTACATTTTATTTACTTACTTTTCATCGCTTAACAATGGTACTTACTATATATGCACGTATGTATAGGGGGTATACATATACATACATACATATAACCATAGTCTTATAGTTTTTTTTTGTAAGTTTTGACCCGACCGAACTTGCGACCGATCTTGCAAGTTGGTCCAATCAGTAGGCTACATCGGTGAAAATTCCAGGGCCGACCGACCTTACAAGTCCGGTCCCAAGGTCGGTCCATTCCAGTGAGTTACTTAACGGAAATTTTAGCCCGACCGACCTTGCAAGTCCGGTCGCAAGGTCGGTCCATTCCAGTAGCTTACAAGACGGAAATTTTTCTGGCCGACCGAACTTGCAAGTCCGGTCGCAAGTTCGGTCCATTCCAGAAGGTTACTACTGACGGGAGAATTTTTCTGGTCCGACCGAACTTGCAAGTCCGGTCGCAAGTTCGGTCCATTCCAGAAGCATTCCCGTCTTTGTAAATCTGGCTCGACCGAACTTGCAAGTCCGGTCGCAAGTTCGGTCCGGCCCAGTATTTGCATTTTTACTTCTGTTTTCAGTCCTATACTTTACCCATTGTTTCTTCTCCAATCTTCTTACATGTAATCCCACATGTTTTAACACTGCCTAGGCCCTTCAAATTGCCTTAGTTCATCCACCAAATTCTTTACTAAATCCATCAATCCACTTACACAATTTCATCACTTCCCTTCCACACTTACAACAGTTTTGCATCCTTCAATGCTACAGATTTTTGTTCCAACTTCTAACATCCAATACTTCCTCTGCCAATGTCACTCCTAGCATCCCAAATACCTCCTCTTACCAAGCCAATTCATTTCCAAGCAATTGTACCATCTATACCCAGTCCAACATTCATTTTACCAAATCTTGCACTTTATTTCTTCTTAGTTCTACAATGCAATCTAATACCTCTTTGCTACATATTTTGACACTTACTCTCCCCTTCTCTAACCACCTCTTCTAATGTCATTTCCAGAGTTCCGAGTACATTACAACATTATTTATCTCTCCCAATCTACTCCTTTTTTATCTTCTCTATCAAATCTGTTACAACACCTATTAGTCACCTAGTTTCTGGTTCACTAAGCGTTTAATCCTAGGCAAATTTTGCCATTGTCTCCCCTATATTTTATACACTCTCACCACAATGTTTCCTCACACATTACATCATCTCACCTGTTTATACACAACATCAATATACAAGCTCCCATACACAATTACCAATACTAAAACACTACTAAAAATTCCTGCACTCAACGACCCAATACCCAACTAAGTTTCAATACATTTTACATGTCTTTCAACGGTTTTAAGCACTTAGATTCTCCTGCGCAATACATTACTACACAATACAAATTTCCATTACTCATTTCAAACTTCTAAAATCTGTTACACATACATATACGAGACTACACAAGGGTGAGTTTAATTACCTTGTTTTTCTTCTAGATTTTCTTTGTTCTTCTTCCTCTCTTCCTCCTTCTCTCTCTCTCTCCTACGGTTTTAGTCTCTCAACCAATCTAACATCACAACCCATTCTTAAATACACCATTCAATACTAAAAATTAACCCTAACATTATTAAGCTTTTAATGTGGGTTTTAGGGTTTAGAAAATTCCTTACCTTGCAAGGGTGTAAGTGAAGTTCGAGTGGTTCAAGAAAAGATTTCCAACTCCTTCAACAGCCAAATCGGCTAGAGTGCAAAGAACACCAAACAAGGTTTTAGCTTCATTTTCGTTTTGCCCATGAGGCTAGAAAACAAAGGAGTTTCAAGAAGATTTTTACCTTAAATGACAAGGAGGAAGAGGTGGTTCTAATGGTGGTCTTGAACTCCAAATGCTCCATACCCATGGAGATGAAAGTTGTTGTTTTCATTTTGAAAAGATAGGAATGTAGCTCTTGATGAGAGGATTCCAATGGTGTAGTTTTTATAATTTTTGGAAGAGATTCAAGGGGGTTACAAGAGGAGAGAAGTAGAGTTTTTGTGTGGTGTTTCCATTTCTCCATGGAAATCGCTGGAGGAGGAAGAAGAATAGAAAAGAGAGAGTGAGGTGGGGATTTACGTGAGAGAGGGAGATAGAGATAGGAGAGAGGTGTGAGAGTATGGGGTAATAAAGTAGTGAGTGTTTACTTTATTAGTTTTTGTAGTTTTGTAAATAAGGGAGTGAGTGTGGTGAGAGTGTGAGTGAGGGGTCCAAATCGGACATACCACAGCACACACACATTTTACTTTTTATTTTAAAAGTGGACACATAAGTTTGTGTTATTTATGTTTCTACCCCACAACTTCTCGTTTTTGACAGTTTTTCTAATTCCTCGTTTTTTGATTTTATTGGTCCTAAAGCTTCACTAATATTTATTAATGATTATTTAGTTGACCAAAATTGTTACGAGTCTATTTGACCCGCTTAAAGACACGTTTCCCGGTTCCTGAAAAACGCGCTAAAAGTTCGTTAGTGGTTTTAATCCGTTTTAAGGATCCGTTTTCTTCGGGAGTTGTTTCCCATATATTATTTAGGTCTTATTAATCTTTAGAATCCCTATAATACTCTAACCGAGGTCTCATACCTCCTATGGTTATTTAACGCTTATTTAGCGTTTTTTGCTTTTTAAGCGTTTATTTATTCTTTTGGATTTATTTTTCCTTACCAGTATTAATTAGGTACCCTTAGGCCCTTAAATACGTATTAGATTAATTTTAATCCCTATATTTAAGTTCGGGGTATTTCAATCTACCCCCCTTAGGAACTTTGTCCTCAAAGTTGTTCGAGGTTATGGGTTTACAATGCTTACTCATTCTTACGTGTCTAATACCAAAGCCATACCTTCTTCCTCCTTAAAAATCCCAAGTCCATTACTCAGGGTCTCTACATACCATACCACACCAATGTACTATAGTTACTCCAATCCGCATCACTACCGACTCCAATCCGCATCACTATACCGACCATCTGGTTCCTCATTACCAATTTATACATACATACAATGCAAGGCTATTCCCAAAGCAATGCAATACATTCCAATCCCGTAGGCACTCAGGTCATCTAGACACGGGACTCCTCTATGTCCCGCCACCCTTGGAATAATACCACATACTACCTTACTATCTTCTTCGGTACTCACTTCTAACACATCCTCATTCTCCATACTAAAAGAAATTCTTCCACCACTACCAATTAAAATTTCTAAAACATACAACTTCATATTCCAATTTATATTCATTACTTCTATCCTATGTGTGATTCTTGTGACCACTTGAGGGAGCTTCAAGAATCATTCGACCCTGATGTGATCAGCATCAGTGTTGAACTATCTTTCCACCCCAATTTGTGTTCGGTTTCCCTTGATCTGATCAGGATCAAGTTCGACTTCCCACATCAGATTCAATCAAACAAATAATTTAATTGTTTTCATTTTCTATCTTTTTACTCTTTCTAGTCGTAATTACGAATTCATACATCTCCAAAGGATGGAATCAGTCCATCAATCACCCTCACTCTACTTCCCAAATGCTTTACTCCATGGTTCAATCCTAATGCTCATTTCATCACCTTCACTACTTCCATCCATTACTCACCATCATCTCCTATATTCTAACTAAGGAATACTACATTTATAAGATTTAGTTGACTTCAATGTTTCAAATATTTTACTTACGATTCCACTACTCATAAACTTCATTCATCTACTATCCTCATTCATTTCGTACTACTTCTTCAAAGGTTACAATACTTGTGGAGCTCCGTCCACTACTCATTACTTTTCTTTTACTAATACTCTTACATTGGTGTTACAAGATGGGTATACTCTCCTATGGTATTTGCATGTCTAATGCCTAATTACCATAATTACAGTGTGAATGAGTACTTATGTTTATTTAACATAGTATCAATCATCAATTTGGTTCTCATTTGTGCTATGCACATTATGGTTTATGTGTTTTATTCATAAAACTTACATTAAGTGGTTTCGCTCTACCCCCCTTAAAAGGGGTTACGCCCACGTAATCTACCATATGTTATTATTATTAAACATTGGTTTAATCAGTTTGGGCAAACTGAAGCGTTTAGCATCACTACGGTATACTATAGAATATGCTCTGGTCAAAGGGTCTTAACCATACCAACGGTTTAGTCTTTGCACCAAGAGTTCCTATATGAGTTTATTTAACTCATCATTAATTCGGTTCTAGCCTATTAGGCTTCAAGGCATTAATAGCCATTATATTATACTCACTAGGTATATTGTCTCCTAGCTAGGGCCCACTAGCTTCTGCTGCGCGACCCTGATAGCTTGGGTTACTTACCCTTCGTGTTGTCATTAATGTGCTATACATCACCTTCTTATCCGTCTATTATGGGAATAAGGTTTACTAAACAAATGCGGTATTCTTTTACCGTGCTTGAACTCAACGAGTTTAGGATTTATAACCAGCTCTCTGGTAATCTACTGCACACGCTATTTATGCTTCCACGATTATTCATTAAGCTCCTCCGACTTATTGTCGGGCGAGGTTAAGTCACTACTTAGTTGTAGTACTTCCTCTGTTGTCAATAGCTTCTGAATTATACCAGTTCTCCTGGTTCAGTAAAAGTGTTCTTTACTTGTATGACCATGCATTTTCTATGTGTCGGTCCTAGTGACTTTGATATGTCTTCTTCCACCTTATATTCCAATGGAATTCACATCTTGTGATTACTAGTGTGTTGTACACTCTTCGTGCTTCTTTGGCCTTAGGCCGCACTGTATGTTGCTAGGCTTGCTTGACTGGCTTATGCCATGTTTGTCGGTGAAAAGAAGGGTTTACTACGGTTTACATTCTCCATATCCCTAGCCATCCCATTAGATCATTAGCTGCACAAGTGCAATACCAAAACACTCAGTCATACAGAGTGCAGAGGCGTAACGCTTGACAGTAAGTCACTTATGTGATAGGAAAGAATATTTCTGTGTGTCATCTGATACTTATACTCCGTGTCATTGCTTAACTACTTCTTCATAGCGGTCGCTTGTTGCGCACCGTATTCTTACTCATTGTACAACATCGTTTTTACTGTTTCTGTTACTGTGATAGTTTCTCTTTACTCATTGCCATTGTCATTGGCACCATTCCCTTATGGTATGTATACCCTGGGGTTTCCAAGGTTCGTGTGTATGACGGTTGTCGTAGCATACCACAATATTAATATCTTCCCAATGTGGAGATGTTCTTCCATTTTAGGTTTCATGTGTAGGTTAGCTTACCTCACATTCCATCATCATTTATGATACGGTTTACCAAGTATCTTGGTTGACCAAGGGTGAGATAACTCATCGGGTTATAAGCTCTCTTGAGCGTTAGTCATTCGTGATGTTCAACGTGTGTTCACATTAATTGCTTTGATAATTATTGCCTTTCAGTGCTGAGCATTGGTTTAGGCTCTGGCTGTGTAGTTTTGCTTGTATGTATATAACCAGGACATCCCACGAAACTTCAAGGGTTTTCTGGTCCCGTTCTCCAATTGGAGAGTATTCTTTCATTGATAATGAAAGTTCTTGTTGAGGGGTTTGTCTCCACTCATAGGTCTAATGACAAGGTTTGCTATGTTGGTGTTTACACAATGGTCCACTATATGTTTGGGTGTATATGGAGTATGCTTACTCCCTTAAGTCGTAATGGTTTGGAAATCTCATTTCCTTATCCCATCATCCCTTGGCAATATCTATTGCGTGGTTTTATTGTTATAGTAGATGGAAGCATTTTCTAAGGGTTCACATCATCACCGCATTAGTGGTCTTTGGTTACGAGGGGTACCTTCCCTTGGGTTTCTCGTAGTGTCCAAGTGTGGACTAGTCCAATGTAGGCATTATCATGATTCTCATGCCTCTGTGCTACCAATGCTACAGAAGGCATGGCGGTAATTAAGAACTCCGTCAACTGTATACTAGGCTGATGCTCTAGTGACAGTGACATTGAGTTGGCCATTACTCCAAGCCACTCAGGATGTTGGGTTTGAATTTATGGTCTAGTTGTTGATTTCATGTCGTATGAGGCAATCCCCCTTGCAAGTCTTGTTACCAACGGTGTGGGTTTTGCAACCGTTTAAGGTTATACAACTCATCAGGTTTGTGGCTTTAGGGCCATATTGTTGCAAGCTATGCTCTTTGCAACTGCTTATACATGTTTCCATGCCATGTATACCGTCATAGGTTGAGATATTATTGGGCTCCATGGTAAGTCGTGACATCACGCTTCCATTCATAGGAGACCCCTTTAGGCCCTCTGGTGTTAATTAGTGCCCCCTAGTAATTTAGGGCATTTCCTGTTAAGTGAAATCCCTTCGATGTCTTAACCGAGTGTTCGTTCCAGCTCCTGTATTCTTGTCTTGACGCTTTGTTCGACTGTTGCAATTCAGACACCCTTCAAGGATTGCTCCTGAGTGCTGTTGAATCATGCCGTTACATCCGGCTAACGTTTATGATATGTTGTCCACTGTACCGTCTGGTGGCATCATACTTGAGTCGTCCCCCTTTTGGGTTATAACGTCTCCCGTTCTTGGGTAGACTGTTTACACTTGCTCCTAGTGCTTAAGACTAGGTTTGACATCCCCTTCAATGATGGATTATACTTGTGGTAGTCTTGGGGTTGCTCTTGGGAGTTTTGTCCCGTTTGTTGAGTATTGTTAGGTTCACGTTAGGCATTCGCCTTAATGTGTTTAGGCTGGGCATTCCATCCACCTGTCAGGTAATTGCTTGGATTATTTGAGACATATCCGATGTCTATACTTACTAGTATGTGCTCTTTACACTTCCTAGTTCTTATTCCTCATCTCCAGATGGATTCTCTGAGTTCCTTGATACTTGATCGTCTGAGGTGTCCAGCTGTTCTGATTGAACTCACTCATGGTCCGTAGAACGGAGTTGACTACTTCCCGTGTGTCGCACACTACATGTATACATACGTGGGGTACCATATTGATACGTTACCACTTACCCAACTATATGTCGGGCCCGCAAGCTCCTTCGGAGTGTGGTTGTCCCACATCCCGTAACGGGTACACTCGTAGTGTTCGTCACACGCCTAGGTGAAGTGTTCTGTTGCCAACTCCTCTTGTATCATTCTATGATACTCACCGTGATTTTGTTGGTTTGGTTTTGAAATCCAAGGTTTAAAAGAAAGTTTGTGGTTTTGAAAGAAACTTGGTTTTGAAAAATAACAGTTCGGTGTTGAAGGAGGTCCTACATGGCATAGCCATGTTCGAAATCTTGATCAGTCCAGCTTCCCACTGACTGGCGTGTTCTAAATGCAGTGGTCGGGCCGTCAGGCCTTCCCATGGTTTCATTCCTCCTGTTTTAGGATGTTTATTCCTGTAGTCGCTTCATCGCTGTCACGGTACATTACTATGTACCTGTGGCGTGTTAGTGCTCCTTCACCTATTCATGTTCTTACTGCACTTGCCATGGCAAGTGCGTGGTACTGGTGGTATTTGAGTAATCCTATACCGATCACGGTATGGTTTCCACTCGCATTTGATAGTCTTGTTGACTCTTCCCTTGATCTTATTGATCTACAATTGGTATACTCGCTCCTTTAGGTAGCTTCTTGGTGGTCTAGACATGGCTATCGTAGATCTGGGTACTTCTCCACTCCTTGAAGGTTCACGTTCTATTTGGTTTAGTGTCGTTCCTTGTGGCTCGTTCCCACACATTTGTGGTGGTTACTGCACCTTTCCCGTTTAGGTACTACGCTTGTAGTCCTATTGGATTGTATCTCATGGTTGTTCTTGTAGTTGTCTGAGCTTATTGCCCAGGTACTGCAACCTTAATGGCATTATAGTTTTGGAGTTAACCGCTTCCGACTATGTCCTTAGTCGGCTAGCTTACCGTTGGTGGTATTATTCAAGTATTACTATCCCGTAGACTTGTGTCTCGGGTCCCGTTACTACTCCCTTTTTCATTCCGTTGCACGGTTAGTGCTACTGTCCTGCTGTTGGTTGACTAGCTAGGTTTCGCGACTGCTAAGCACGTCGCCCCATGCTGTTGTAAGTTGTGGCCTCCTCGTGGTTGGAGTGCCCTTCCTACCGCTATTAAGTGCGGGTGTTGTGGTTCAACCGGAATCCATCTCCGGGACTCTCAGTTCTTGGAATCTACCATATGTCGGTTCTTGTTTACCGTGTGATTGCTTCACAACTGCCAGATCGGGTTCCCCCGAGTATGAGAAGACTTTTCTTCTCTCTGGCGTCCTTTCCCAAGTTATACAGTGGGGTTTGCGGCGGGCGGGACTGGTATTGTAGGTATCCGGTACTCACCGGTAGTTCCTAACTAGCATATCTCTAATGCTAACACTCAGCCCTTAGCCCTAAGCTTCTAATTCCTAACTCGGTATTCCTAAACTCGGTATTTCCAGTCATCAGAGCGATACTTCGCTCTGATACCACTTTTTGTAACACCCCTACCGCTAATACTGTCATTACCGTCCAAACTCCTTATACAATTCAGACTCACGCAGCGGATACTTACATACTCAACGGTGGGTGATACAATGCCGGTAGCCACCCACGTGACTAACACGGCTACTACTACTACTACATACAGCATCGGTCTGATGGACCGGAATATCCGAGTACTACACACTTACAATACATACTCCAATTACCAATTCCAATACTGAAACTTCCGATTAATTGCAATACTCCATAAGTTCAACACAATGTAATACACCGAGTTTGACTAAGTTCCTTACACAAGTAAAATACCTCCTTCGATTCCATACATACTCATTAAGAGTCTGGTCACTACCCGTTCCTCACAAACTACTTACTTTCTAAGTACAAGGAGTGTGCCACTTAGTACACTTCTGCGTTCTACTACTAACTATCCAAGTGTAGCCACCGGTCTCTTACCTTGACCACATCCGCTTCATGTACCTGCACACTAAAAACGTTCCCCCTAGGGGGTCAGCTTTCGCTGCGCATGATAACCGCATACCCCGCGTACTAGTGAGGGTACGCCGACCACTTGGTCGAATACATGCAGTTCATTTTCATACAAACATACATGCATACATGCTCTTATACACAATACAAGAATACTTACGCAAGCATACATACATACACTTCATTACATACAAGGGATACAATATAACCATCCAATACATACTTACCTTCTTCCGAATACACATACTCATTACATACACAAGTACAATTCTTGTTAGCTTCATAGGTCCACCCGGGTTAATCGGGTGGAGATTACTCTTTTACTCATTACTCCATACATACGCATACATACTCGTACTCATACTCATACTCATACTCATACTCATACTCATACTCATACATACTTACTTACTTACTCTTACTCATGTTAAGCCGGTATGGCCTCTGGGCTGGGACTACACCGTCCCACCACCAGGCTTTACTTGGTTCACTAATCCAGGATGCTACCCACTTAAGGGATTTGGGCCGTGGACCAGCTTATGAACCAGGAATCGGATCCAACCTCTTGTGTCTCCTCATCCTCACGCGTGGCTGAAACTATATCGGACTTCTACTCATTCCAAATTACTCACTTAAGTTAGGAGTTAGGTAGTTAGGAATTAGTAGAAGTCGACATCCAACCACATACACAAATACATTATTCATATACACATCCATACCAATACAATGCAATATACAAGTACACTACAAGGTACAATTACACATCATCATCATTCATATATTTCATGAATTATACAAACTATTGTTCAAGACAAATATCGAGAACAATGTAAACAAGCACAAGTAAGTGCAATATAATCCGATTCATGCATTTATCTTATTAGGTGGTCAAATAAGCACACAAATCGGGGTAACCAGATTAGGATCCGGCATGAGAATCATACCTTTCACCGTGGTACTTGTATCCCAATGTTCTCTCCGGTGTTCACAAATCAAATCCTATGATTTACATACAACGAACATTAATCTAACTCTCATTAATTTGATTCGTTACCCTTACGCTTCCTAACTCATACTTACTAAGTCTTCACATTCTTATACTTACATTTTATTTACTTACTTTTCATCGCTTAACAATGGTATACTTACATATATGCACGTATGTATAGGTGGGTATACATATACATACATCATATAACCATAGTCTATAGTTTTTTTTTTGTAAGTTTTGACCCGACCGAACTTGCGACCGATCTTGCAAGTTGGGTCCAAGTCAGTAGGCTACATCGGGTGAAAATTTCAGGGCCGACCGACCTTACAAGTCCGGTCCCAAGGTCGGTCCATTCCAGTGAGTTACTTAACGGAAAATTTTAGCCCGACCGACCTTGCAAGTCCGGTCGCAAGGTCGGTCCATTCCAGTAGCTTACAAGACGGAAATTTTTCTGGCCGACCGAACTTGCAAGTCCGGTCGCAAGTTCGGTCCATTCCAGAAGGTTACTGACGGGAGAATTTTTCTGGTCCGACTGAACTTGTAAGTCCGGTCGCAAGTTCGGTCCATTCCAGAAGCATTCCCGTCTTTGTAAATCTTGGCTCGACCGAACTTGCAAGTCCGGTCGCAAGTTCGGTCCGGCCCAGTATTTGCATTTTTACTTCTGTTTTCAGTCCTATACTTTACCCATTGTTTCTCCAATCTTCTTACATGTAATCCCACATGTTTAAACACTGCCTAGGCCCTTCAAATTGCCTTAGTTCATCCACCAAATTCTTTACTAAATCCATCAATCCACTTACACAATTTCATCACTTCCCTTCCACACTTACAACAGTTTTGCATCCTTCAATGCTACAGATTTTTGTTCCAACTTCTAACATCCAATACTTCCTCTGCCAATGTCACTCCTAGCATCCCAAATACCTCCTCTTACCAAGCCAATTCATTTCCAAGCAATTGTACCATCTATACCCAAGTCCAACATTCATTTTACCAAATCTTGCACACTATTTCTTCTTAGTTCTACAATGCAATCTAATACCTCTTTGCTACAGATTTTGACACTTACTCTCCCCTTCTCTAACCACCTCTTCTAATGTCATTTCCAGAGTTCCGAGTACATCACAACACATTATTTATCTCTCCCAATCTACTCCTTTATCTTTCTCTATCAAAATTTGTTACAACACCTATTAGTCTTCTAGTTTCTGGTTCACTAAGCGTTATAATCCTAGGCAAATTTTGCCATTGTCTCCCCTATATTTTATACACTCTCACCACAATGTTTCCTCACACATTAACATCATCTCACTTGTTTATACACAACATCAATATACAAGCTCCCATACACAATTACCAATACTAAAACACTACTAAAAATTCCTGTACTCAACGACCCAATACCCAACTAAGTTTCAATACATTTTACATGTCTTTCAACGGTTTTAAGCACTTAGATTCTCCTGCGCAATACGTTACTACACAATACCATTTCCATTACTCATTTCAAACTTCTAAAATCTGTTACACATACATATACGAGACTACACAAGGGTGAGTTTAATTACCTTGTTTTTCTTCTAGATTTTCTTTGTTCTTCTTGCTTCTTCCTCCTTCCTTCTCTCTACCGGTTTTAGTCTCTCAACCAATCTAACATCACAACCCATTCTTAAATACACCATTCAATACTACAAATTAACCCTAACATTATTTAAGCTTTTAATGTGGGTTTTAGGGTTTAGAAAATTCCTTACCTTGCAAGGGTGTAAGTGAAGTTCGGAGTGGTTCAAGAAAGATTTCCAACTCCTTCAACAAGCCAAAATCGGCTAGAGTGCAAAGAAACCAAACAAGGTTTTAGCTTCATTTTCGTTTTGCCCATGAGGCTAGAAAAACAAAGGAGTTTCAAGAAGATTTTTACCTTAAAATGACAAGGAGGAAGAGGTGGTTCTAATGGTGGTCTTGAAACTCCAAATGCTCCATACCCATGGAGATGAAAGTTGTGTTTTCGATTTTTGAAAAGATAGGAATGTAGCTCTTGATGAGAGGATTCCAATGGTGTAGTTTTTATAATTTTTGGAAGAGATTCAAGGGGGTTACAAGAGGAGAGAAGTAGAGTTTTGTGTGGGTGTTTCCATTTCTCCATGGAAATCGCTGGAGGAGGAAGAAGAAGAGAAAAAGAGAGTGAGGGTGGGGGATTTACGTGAGAGAGGGAGATAGAGATAGGAGAGAGAGTGTGAGAGTATGGGGTAATAAAGTAGTGTTTACTTTATTAGTTTTGTAGTTTTGTAAATAAGGGAGTGAGTGTGTGAGAGAGTGTGAGTGAGGGGTCCAAATCGGACATACACACAGCACACACATACATTTTACTTTTTATTTTAAAGGTGGACACATAAGTTTGTGTTATTTATGTTTCTACCCCACAACTTCTCGTTTTTGACAGTTTTTACTAATTCCTCGTTTTATTGATTTTATTGGTCCTAAAGCTTCACTAATATTTATTAATGATTATTTAGTTGACCAAAATTGTTACGAGTCTATTTGACCCGCTTAAAGACACGTTTTCCCGGTTACCTCGAAAAACGCGCTTTAAGGTTCGTTAGTGGTTTTAATCCGTTTTAAGGATCCGTTTTCTTCGGGAGTTGTTCCCATATATTATTTAGGTCTTATTAAACCTTTAGAATCCCTATAATACTCTAACCGAGGTCTCATACCTCCTATGGTTATTTAACGCTTATTTAGCGTTTTCCGCTTTTTAAGCGTTTATTTATTCTTTTGGATTTATTTTTCCTTACCAGTATTAATTAGGTACCCTTAAGCCCTTAAATATGTATTAGATTAATTTTAATCCCTATATTTAAGTTCGGGGTATTTCAGCCCCGGTCTTGTTTGTGAAGAAGAAAGGCGGGAGTATGAGGCTATGCATCGACTACAGGGATCTGAACCAGATCACGGTGAAGAACAGATATCCCTTGCCGAGGATAGACAATCTTTTTGACCAGCTGCAAGGGGCAGGGACCTTCTCGAATATTGATTTGAGGTCAGGATACCATCAGCTCAGAGTGGCAGAGAGAGACGTCCTGAAGACAGCCTTCATGACTAGATATGGGCACTTTGAATTCTTAGTGATGCCCTTTGGACTTACCAATGCCCCAGCTGTCTTTATGGACCTCATGAACCGCATCTTCCACCCCTACTTAGATCGGTTCGTGGTGGTTTTCATAGATGACATTCTCATATATTCCAAGGACGAGTGGGAGCATGAGAGCATTTGAGAGTAGTGTTGCAGACACTGAGAGAGCAGCAGTTGTACGCTAAGTTGTCCAAGTGTGACTTCTGGTTAGACCGAGTGGCATTTCTAGGCCACGTCATCACCAGGGAAGGCATCTCAGTAGATCCGTCAAAGATTCAGGCTGTAAAGGAATGGCCAAGGCCTAGTAACTTGACCAAAGTACGAAGCTTTTTGGGCTTTGCGGGGTATTACAGACGCTTCGTGAAGGACTTCTCCAAAATAGCAAGACCTCTCACCAACCTTATGAAGAAAGTGATCAAATTCCAGTGGGACGACGACTGTGAGAAGGCGTTCCAGACGTTGAAGGAGAGGTTGACCACAGCTCTAGTCCTGACCTTGCCTTCAGGGACAGATGGGTTCAAAGTTTTCAGCGATGCTTCCAAATATGGCTTAGGGTGCGTCCTGATGCAGCACGGGAAGGTCATAGCCTACGCGTCGAGGCAGTTGAAAGAATACGAGACCAGATATCCGACGCATGACCTGGAGTTAGCAGCCGTGGTTTTTGCACTCAAGATCTGGAGACACTACCTCTATGGCGTCTCGTGCAAGATTTTCACCGACCACAAAAGCCTCAAGTATATCTTCACCCAAAAAGAATTGAATATGAGGCAGAGACGATGGTTAGAGCTGATTAAGGACTATGACCTGGAGATTCTGTACCATGAAGGGAAGTCCAACTTGGTAGTAGATGCATTAAGCAGAAAGAGAAGTCATTCAGTGAACTCCATGTGGGTCCTTCCTGATGAGCTAGCTCGTGAGTTTCAGAAGTTGAATTTAGAGGTGATGGAATCTGGAGGAGTAGAGCACGAGGTGAAGCTGTACCACATGAGTGTCTCCTCCGACATTTATGGAGAGATACTCAAAGGACAGCCTGGCGATGTTAAGTTGGAACGAATCAGGGAGAAGTTGAAGGAGGGGAAGGCAGAAGGGTTCGAGATCCACGATGATGGCAGTCTTAGATTCAGAGGCCGTTGGTGCGTCCCTCAGAGTTGTGCAGATGTGAAGGAGAGACTGATGAAGGAGGCTCATAATCTCCCTATTCAGTCCACCCAGGCGGAGATAAATTGTACAAAGACCTGAAGAAGCTGTTCTGGTGGCCGAAGATGAAGCGAGAGGTAGCAGAGTTCGTGTCTAGATGCCTCACCTGTCAGAAGGTGAAGTTCGGGCATAAGAGGATGGGAGGATTGTTGCAGCCTTTGGAAGTACCCAAATGGAAGTGGGACTCTATTTCTATGGATTTCGTAGTTGGACTACCGCCGGCGAAGGGTGGAGTCAACTAGATATGGGTGATCGTGGATCGACTCACCAAGTCCGCTCGATTCATACCTATGAAGAGCACTTGGTCTATGAGTCAGCTAGTGGATGCATACATTAAGTATGTGGTCAGATACCATGGCGTGCCACAGACGATAGTATCTGATCGAGACTCGAGATTCTTAGCACATTTCTGGCAGCAGTTTCAGAAGGCTATGGGTACTAAATTGAAGTTGAGCACTGCTTTTCACCCGGCGACAGATGGTCAGACGGAGAGGACTATCCAGACCTTAGAGGACATGCTTCGGGCATGTGTCATGGACTTTCAGGGAACTTGGGCAGACAAACTTCATCTGGTGGAGTTCTCATATAATAACAGTTACCACTCTAGCATTAAGATGGCTCCCTATGAAGCCTTATATGGGAGGAAGTGCAGAACCCCTTTATGTTGGAGCGACATCAGCGAGACAGTGATATTGGGACCCCAGCTGATAGAGGAGACGATGGAGCAGGTCAGAATCATCCAGAACAGAATGAAAGCGGCCCAGGATCGGCAGAAGTCCTATGCTGACTTAAAGCGGAGACCGGTTGAATTCGAAGTTGGTGATAAAGTCTTTCTGAAGGTGTCTCCTGTGAGAGGGGTAACCAGATTTGGGGAAAGGGGAAGTTGAGCCCCAAATTCGTGGGTCCTTACGAGGTCCTGGAGAGAATTGGAGAGGTGGCCTACAGATTGGCCCTACCTGGTGAGCTGGAGAGAGTCCATAATGTTTTCCATTTCTCTCAGCTGAAGCGCTACGGAGGCGACGTGGGAGGTCGAAGAGGAAATTAAGAAGAGGTACCCTCAGCTCTTCGAGCAGGTAACCGTTTAAGACTTATGTTAAGTTCAATTGGGTTCAGCTTTTAGAATCAGCCTATTGGTTGGAGTATTATTTAGGCTTAGCTTCGAGGGTGAAGCTTTCTTTTAAGGGGGATGAGATGAAATACCCGTGAATTTTGGCATAGGATTAAATTAGCATATAGTCGGGAATGTTATTAGTAAGATTGATAAAGGCCTAGAGAAGCTATATAGACATATATATATATATATTTTTACGTTCGTCTCAAACAACTTTATTATGTCCAAGAATACAGACTGGATTTTTACTTCTTCCTGAAATATTTTCATCTTCCTAACTTATTTATTCAGCTACTATGTATTTATTCTTTTATCTATTTATTTAGATAATTCTTCTCATCCTTTACTAACGATCAGTTAGCCCTTCTTTTATTTTTTTTACTTTAACCGAATAATATTTATTTATCTCTCTAAATCTTGAATCTAGATCCTTCCATGATTTTAACATTATTCATTTACTTTTAAATTGAAATCTTATTTATAAACTCATTCCAAGTTATTTTACAGTATTGTTTATAAATTCTCCTTCCTCTAAACTAGGTATATTTATTAGTTGATTACTAATTCCCTAATTACTTTCACATTGTTTCCTATTTAATAACACGATCGTTATCACAATCTTCTTCATCTTCATTACGCCGTCTCTACGCTCCTCTCTTTCTTCAAGCTCCCAACCTCTCTTAATCCTCGTCCTTGTTTCCCCATTGCTGTTAGGCTGCTTCTCTGGTGCCGGATCTGGTAGAAGGGTAAGGGAATCCATTGGTAAGGTTAGATAGTGAATTCTTTGGTATTCGAGTAGTTTCTGATTGTGCTTCTACTTACAATTCTAGACACCGAATTCCTTGACGGACGCTTCTGCTGATCTTGCTGAGTGATTCTGTGGATGTGAGCGTATCCAGGTAAATGTTGTGCTCAACATTCTTTACCTCTGCGTTTTGCGAATATCGATGGTTGGATTTACTGTGGTTTTGGATATTGTGAAAGTTTGGGAATTACCTTCCCCTGTGTATTCTGGTGAGATGTTTTGCGGAAGGGTTTGAATAACTGTTTTGGGAGACTTTCTTTGAATTGGTTATTGGATTGTTGGTACCTCTTGGTGCTCCGTGTATATTGTTGGTGCCTTATTGGCGCTCCGTGTAATTATTGGTACTATGTACCCCGTGGATATTCTTATTATTTTGCCTGCAGACATCACTTGCAGTTAAGCTCTAATGATCTACCCCTTTTGGGTCATAAGTTACCTTTTGGGGGGTGTGCACACTTAAGGACGTAGAGTGAGGTGGGATTCTAATTGTTGCGACCCGTTTTGGGGGTCATCCGTGTAAACCATTGATTTGATTCTTGGAAAGTTCTCCCCCAAAATGTTTTACTAATGGTGGTTTGGTGTTGGTGAAATTGGTTGACGTTGTGGTGTGAGTTAATGTTTTGCAATTGGAAAATGAGTTTCAAAATGTATTTTACAAGTTGAGGCAATGTTTACTCAGTTTTGCTGATTTGTGCGATCCCTTCGTGTTTTCTATTGTTGTTTTATGATCGCAGGTACTCATGGCTGAATTGGGGACTGGGACACGCTATCACATAGCTTAGGACGACTGGATAATTATTTCGCATAATTTCGAGTTGAGTTGTGTTTTGGATTTTCCATGTTTTACAAGTTTTGGAAACGTTGGTATTTGGTTAGTAGTTTAAAGCCTGAGCACTCTTCGTTAGAGTGTGGCGGTAACGCCTTTTGGATTTTGCTATTCCGCTGCTAATAAGTTGAAGTGTTTTACTGGTTTTGTTCTCTAAGAAGTTTTGGTTATGATGGAGATTTACTTTCTGTATAAGAGATCTTTCTATAGTGTGTTTGTTATCATTTGAGGTGCTAAGTTGCTGAAATGATTCTTCTTTGGTTGCTAAGTTATTATGTTTATTTTATGTTGATTTGGTTCTGTTTTCGCCGGTAAAGATGCTTATCAGGACCTGTCCGAACGTCCGTCCGGACATCCATGTTCGGACAGGCCCCGAGAGTTTAAGAAGTTTTCTCTGTTTTGTCGTGTCCGAACTTCTGTCCGAACTTCAATGTTCGGACAGCATGCGAGGACGAGGTCGACTTGCAAGTCTCGACTTGTGTCCGAACTTGCAAGCTCGGACCAATGTTCGGACACGCCGCGTAAGGATTTTCAGACTTTGAAACTCGACTTGTGTCCGAACTTTGAAGTCCGGACACAAGTTCGGACGTCTTTGGTTTTCAGACTTTTTCAGCTCTCGACTTGTGTCCGAACATTGATGTCCGGACACAAGTTCGGACAAATGGATTTTCGCAGTTAACTTTCTCAACTTGTGTCCGAACTTCCCATGTCCGGACACAAGTTCGGACTAAGCTGGTTTTGCACTTTTAGGACTCGTTTGGAGTCCGTTTTCAAAGCCGTTTTCACCGTTGGATTTGTAATTTAATAACCTATGTTTTAAGGCAAAATCCAGGTGTGTTACATGGTGTGTATGTTTTGCCCTCCCTCTCTCACCCTCAGGTTCATGCCACCAGATTGCTTCCAGGAACTAAGACTTCAGCTCTCACTTGGCACCAGAGACTGGGCCACCCCTCTACCTTTATTACTAATAAAGCTCTCAGTGAATATAGTTTACCTACTAAGAATGCTAGGTTTTCCCAATTTTGTGAGGCTTGTTGCCAAGGGAAACACCATGCTCTCCCTCATTATCTAAGGGATTCTATAGCTAATAAACCTTTTGACTTGTTGTTTCTGGATGTGTGGGGACCTGCTTATGTTACTTCAATGGATGGTTTTAGATATTTTCTTTTAATTGTTGATGATCACACAAAGTTTATTTAGTTATATCCAATGCATGCTAATTCAGAGGTTTATCTTATTTTTAAGACTTTTCTGAAACTGGTGCACACACAGTTTTGTGCCTCTGTTAAGAGCATACAAACAGATGGGGGAGGAGAATTTACTGCTCTATCAGATATTATAGTCTCTCATGGTATTCATCATAGACTGTCCTCACCATACTCTCATCAACAAAATGGAACAGTTGAAATCCGCAACAGATACATCATTGACAAGGCCCTCACTATGCTATCTCACTCTGGCTTACCTTTTACCTTCTGGTCCTATGCAGTCCAGACTGCTGCCTTTCTTTGTAACAGAACACCAACAAAACTGTTACACTTCAAAACACCATATGAAGCCCTGTTTCATACACCCCCTGACTACTCTATGCTCAGAGTTTTTGGGTGCTCTTGCTGGCCCAATTTGCGCCCTCAAAACCCACATAAACTAGCCTACAGATCCCAACCCTGCATTTTTCTGGGATATTCTCCCAGACACTGTGCATATCTCTGTTACTGTCTCACCACACAGAAACTATACATCAACCGTGATGTTCTCTTCAATGAATCACTCTTTCCCTACAAAATTGTCATCCCTACCTCCACTTCCTCACCAACAAGTGATTCACCACAGCTCCTATCCTTTGTTATCCCATCAAATACTCATCCTTTATCACCAGCTACCTCACTCACTGCCAATACCCCAAATCCCACAGCATCTATATCCCCTTCACCTCCTACACCAACTTCAGACACTCTACCTTCTCTCAATCCTATCCCTACACATCCAATGGTGACAAGGGCAAAGGCAAATGTCCACAAACCTCTAATCCGAACAGATGGAATTGTTCCCTGGTGTAATCACACTACACTACCTGCTCATGGACCTATTCCTAATGAACCAAGTTTCAAGGAGGCCCAAAAGTATGATGAGTGGCGCGCAGCTATCAAACTTGAGTATGATGCTCTCCTAGCTACTGGTACTTGGGAATTAGTACCACCAGCAGAAGGGATTAATATCCTAGGTGTTAAATGGATTCTAAAAACCAAGTTTCGGGCAGATGGATCTATTGAAAGACGAAAAGCAAGACTTGTGGCTCAAGGGTTCAATCAGACACATGGGCTTGACTACTTTGACACCTATAGCCCTGTGGTGAAAGTCACCACCATACGCACGGTTTTGGCATTAGCTGTTTCTTTTCAGTGGCCTATACATCACTTGGACATACAAAATGCATTCTTGAATGGTGAATTGGAAGAGGTTGTTTATGTTAAACAGCCCCTGGCTTTGTTAGCCCTGAGTGCCCTAATTTTGTGTGCAAATTGAGAAAGGCCTTATATGGTCTTAAACAGTCACCTCGGGCGTGGTATTCTACCCTAAGTGGCTATCTTCTTCAACTGGGCTTCACTACTTCTTCAACAGACAACTCCCTGTTTATATTCAAACAAGGGGGTGACACTATCTATATTCTTCTGTATGTGGATGACATTGTTGTTACAGGTTCTTCCTTATCCCTTCTCACAGCCCTCAAAACACAACTTCAAACCAAGTTTCCAGTCAAAGATCTAGGGAATCTAAGCTATTTTTTAGGCATCTCTGCTCAACGATCCCCTCAGGGTCTACTTTTAACACAGGAAAAATACATCACAGAAATCCTATATAAAGCCAATATGTTATAGTCCAAATTCAGTCCCACCCCAATGACCCAAACCCTTGTCCTAGACGACACTGACTCTCCCTTGTTTGAAAATGTCACACAATACAGAAGCATAGTGGGCTCCTTGCAGTACTTGGCGATAACCAGACCAGATATACAATATGCGGTAAATAAAGTTTGCCGCTACATGCACAAACCACAGCAGATCCATTGGAAAGCGGTAAAACGGATACTTCGTTACCTTAATCATACCAGGAAACTTGGTGTGTTCTACTCATCAGCTCCCATTGATGCCCTGACAATCTTTTCAGACGCCGATTGGGCTGGTTCCACTCCCGACCGCAGATCTACCTCTGGTTTCTGCATATTTCTCGGGCCACACTTGATCTCCTGGAGTTCACGAAAGCAGGCGATGGTGGCCAAATCTACAACAGAAGCGGAATACAAGGCATTAGCAACAGCTACGGCTGAATCGCTCTGGGTTTTGCAACTCTTGAAGGATTTAGGGTTTCATCTTCGAAAACCCCCAAATATTTTGTGCGATAACATAAGTGCCACATACCTTGCTAAAAATCCGGTCTTGCATAGCAGAATGAAGCATGTTGATGTCGATTTCCACTTTGTTCGAGAAAGGGTTACGATTGGGGCTTTGGTGGTTGCACATGTCTCTGCCGACAATCAACTGGCGGATCTCCTAACTAAACCCTTGTCTCCATCGGCCTTCTCCCAGATACGCTCCAAGCTTCCGTTATACAATCGCTTGGACCGAGGGGGAATGTTAGCCCATTAGGAATAAGTCCAATATTATGCCCACTTATCAGTCCAGTTATACAGTGTTCTAGACTCTTGTATT
This sequence comes from Limonium bicolor, assembly GCA_023374045.1. Classification (NCBI taxonomy): domain Eukaryota; kingdom Viridiplantae; phylum Streptophyta; class Magnoliopsida; order Caryophyllales; family Plumbaginaceae; genus Limonium; species Limonium bicolor. The sequence goes on from CM041776.1 coordinate 497,660,924, forward strand.
AGCTCTATATATACAGGCGTACAGTAATGTAATAAAGACATACAAATCAATATACAATACATTGATCAACATACGTCTCTATTACAGTTTCCATTACTGAGACCTTACGTCTCTGAGATCTCCCCTCTTCCAGTGATTGACATGTCACCCGGCTGCAAAGGAGATAATGAATTTCCTCCTAAGTTAGTGGAATAAATTGCGAGTGCCTGTGAGAAATACGGTTGTTTCCAGATAGTCAATCACAGCGTGTCCGATGATTTTTGTAACGCCATACGGGATGGGGTGAGAGAGCTAATGGAGTCCCCGCCTGAGGTATGGGGAAGAAAGTTTGATTTGGTGACGGGAGAGAAACTAAAAAGAATATACGATCAAGACTGAATGATATGAATTGTGAGATGTGGTTTCATCCCACATCGAGAGTGGGCAAAACAAAGGGGCACTTCCTTTGTTATAAAAGGAAGTGCTCACCTCACTTCTTATCTCATCCCAACAATTAGTAATTTCTTCTGAATGCTAAATTGTAATCTCTTCTCTCTATATCTCTTAAAGTATAAATAAGAGATTTCTGGTAGTGTCCGAGGAAGTAGGCAAAATTGGCTGAACCTCGTAAAATTTCGGTGTCCCTTTTATAGCTTTATTTAGCAGCTATTGTGGGTAATTTTGTAGTGCTTTATTGTGCTAAGAAATTACAGTCAGGAAATTCTGTCTAAGGAAGTGGTTCTTAAGCGGGACCATTGTGACCCCATCACGACCTGGGAATTTTTCTGTACGGGGTGATTTTCTAGTACAATAATTTACTCTCTTACCCAGTCGCTTCCGCAAGAAGTGGTATCAGAGCCAAGGTTCTGTCTTAGTATGCTCTGTGGTTGCAGCTAGGCTGATCTTCCACATCAAAAAAGTGTTCCTTTGTTCAGTTGATACGTCGTACCGCTGCTAGATGAAAATTGGAGTAGGAATGGAGGATCCCAAATTAAAGACCCCGGAGACAGTGTCATCAACTTCCTCGTCATTGATTTGGACAAGAAGGGTGATGACTAATTCTAAGTTTTCGATGGAGATATTTGATGGTACGGGCCATTTCGGCATGTGGCAATGCGAAGTCCAAGATGCTCTCTTTCAGTAAGGTCTTGACATCACCATTGAAGAGACAAGACCGGAAGACATTCAAGAGAAGGAATGGGAGGCCATGAATCGAGCAGCTTGTGGTACAATTCGCTCCTGCCTGTCGAGAGAACAAAAATATGCGTTCTCTAAAGAAAAATCTGCATGGAAATTGTGGAGGGCATTGGAGGAAAAATTCATGAAGAAGAGCAGTCAAAATAAGCTTTTTATGAAGAAAAGGCTATTCCATTTTTCTTATGTTTCGGGGACCACAATGAATAACCACATCACCAGTTTCAATCAACTAGTAGCTGATTTGGTAAACTTGGATGTGACATTCAATGATGAAGACTTGGCCTTAATGTTACTGGGATCTCTTCCTGATGAGTATGAGTTTCTGGAAACAACTCTACTCCATGGGAAGGATGATGTCTCTCTGAAGGATGTCACTGCAGCACTGTACAACCATGAATTGAGAAGAAAAGAAAAGAGGGCTGGTACTAATGAAGCAGCAGAAGCATTAGTGATGAGAGATCGTTCTTCCGCTCAGAAAAAGGGGAAGAAAGGATGGTCAAAACCGAAAACCAAGCTCGGCAAAGATGAATGCGCCCTTTGTCAAGAAAAGGGACATTGGAAGAAGGACTGTCCAAAACAGAAGAAAGGTAAGGCTGTTCAAGACGCATGTGTAGCTGAATACGACAGCGAAGGATCAGGACTATCTTTGGTGGCATTGACTTCAAAAATTAACCAGGATGAGTGGATTCTGAATTCAGGAGCAACCTACCATATGTCACCCATTCGAGATTGGTTCTTTGATTACAAAGAACTAAAGGAGGGAACTGTTTTGATGGGAGACAATAGCCCATGCAAAACAATTGGTATAGGCTCAATCAAGTTGAAGAACCATGAAGGATCAACCAGAGTTTTAAGAGAAGTTCGGCATGTTCCAAACTTGACCAAAAATCTCATTTCTCTGGGACAATTGGAGTCGAAAGGATTCTCATGGGCCGCTAAAGATGGAGTTCTAAAGGTCGTTTCCGGAGCACTGACGGTGATAAAAGGCACCAGAAGGAGCAATCTGTATTACTACGAGGGGAGTACAGTAGTAGGAACAGCAGCAGTTGTGTCGGCTCCCAAGGAGAACGGTGACTCTCAGTTATGGCACATGCGACTGGGGCATGCTGGAGAGAAATCCTTACAGATTCTTGCAAAGCAGGGATTGCTGAAAGGTGTGAAGTCTTATAAAATAAACTTTTGTGAGCATTGTGTTCTCGGGAAGCAAAAGAGATTGAAGTTTGGCACTGCCATCCATAATACGAAGGGTATTTTGGATTATGTCCATTCTGACGTTTGGGGACCCGCCAAGACACCTTCCTTGGGTGGGAACCGCTACTATGTGACCTTCGTGGATGATTTTTCTCGAAGAGTTTGGGTGTATGCCATGAAGACTAAGGATGAAGTGATGGGGATCTTTCTAACATGGAAAAAGACCGTCGAGATGCAAACAGGTCGTAGGATCAAGTATCTCCGGACAGATAATGGGGGAGAGTACAAGAGTGATCCATTCTTAAAGGTTTGCAAAGACGCGGGAATCGTCCGACACTTCACAATCAGGGAAACACCACAGCAGAATGGAGTGGCGGAGCGATTGAACCGAACATTGCTGGAGAAGGTTCGGTGCATGTTGTCAAATGTTGGGCTGGGTAGACAATTTTGGGCAGAGGCGGTAACATATTGCAGCCATATTGTGAACCGGTTACTGTCATCGGCTATTGGTGGAAAGACACCGCTTGAGGCATGGTCTGGAAAACCAGCTACTGATTATAGTTCTTTGCGAGTGTTTGGTTCTGTGGCTTACTACCATGTAAAGGAATCAAAATTAGACCCAAGGGCAAAGAAGGCTCTATTTATGGGGATTGCATCTAGGGTAAAGGGATACCGGTTGTGGTGTCTAGAAGCAAAGAAGACAATCATTAGCAGAGATGTTACCTTTGATGAATCTGCGTTGTGGTAGAAGGTGACAGTAGACTTTATCCAGACAGAGGGAACTCAGAAGCAGGTGGAGAAAGCACCAGAGCAGGTGGAGTTCGAGAAGGAGATATTTGTAAACCCAATAGTTGGAGATGATAGTGACTCTCAAGGAGTAGATGAGTCAGATGTGGAAGCTCCAACAGTAGAATCAAATCCGATTGCAGTAGGAAGACCCAGAAGAGAGATCCATAAACCGGCTCGCTATACGGATATGGTGGCTTATGCACTTCCAGTTGTAGATGAAGGGGTACCACCTACTTTCCAAGAAGCAAATCAAAACTCGGAAAGTAAGGAGTGGAAAGGTGCCATGGAAGAAGAAATGAATTCTCTTCACAAGAACAACACGTGGAAGTTGGCACAACTACCAAAGGGCAAGAAGGCAATTAGTTGCAAATGGGTGTTTGCAAAGAAAGAAGGAACTTCAGGTGAAAACAGTGTCCGCTACAAGGCTAGGTTGGTGGCCAAAGGGTACTCACAAAAGGAGGGAATTGATTACCATGAGGTATTTTCTCCAGTAGTGAAACATTCCTCCATCAGAATTCTGTTGGCGTTAGTAGCTGAGGTGAATTTGGAATTAGCCCAACTTGATGTGAAGACCGCGTTCTTACATGGCGATTTGGAGGAAGAGATCTATATGACTCAACCAGAAGGATTTAAGGTTCGTGGTAAAGAAGATTGGGTTTGTAAGTTGAACAAATCATTGTACAGGCTGAAGCAGTCTCCAAGGCAATGGTACAAACGATTTGATTTGTTTATGAGAGGGTAAAGGTACACGAGAAGCAAATATGATCACTGTGTGTATTTGCACAAGCTACAGGATGGGTCTTACATCTACCTACTCTTGTACGTTGATGACATGCTAATAGCTTCAAAGAATCAGTTAGAGATTGATAGATTGAAGGCTCAGTTAGCTCAAGAGTTTGAGATGAAAGACTTGGGCAAAGCCAAGAAGATTCTCGGGATGGAGATTAGCAGAGACAGAAGGAATGGCAAGCTTTGTTTGTCCCAGGAGCAATATCTGAAGAAGGTGCTACAACGTTTTGGTATTAACGACAATACAAAACCTGTGAGTACCCCGCTTGCTCCTCATTTGAAGCTTAGTGCCCAATTATCTCCAAAGACTAAAGAAGATAGAAACTATATGGCTAGAGTCCCATATGCAGAAGCAGTTGGTAGCTTAATGTATGTCATGGTGTGTACAAGGCCCGACATTTCACAAGCAGTTGGAGTTGTGAGCAGATATATGCATGATCCTGGCAGAGATCATTGGCAAGCTGTGAAATGGATTCTACGATATATTCAAGGTACTGTGGATATTGGTCTACTATTTGAGAAGGATGTTACAGGTGGTCCAAATGTGGTTGGATATTGTGATTCCGACTACGCTGGTGATATGGATAAGCGACGATCTACTACTGGTTACTTGTTTACTTTAGCCAAGGCACCAATAAGTTGGAAATCTACCTTGCAATCTACAGTGGCTTTGTCTACGACTGAGGCGGAGTACATGGCTCTGACAGAGGCTGTGAAGGAAGGTATTTGGCTTCATGGGTTGCTTAAAGACTTAGGAGTTGGTCAGAGGCACATCACGGTGCACTGTGACAGTCAAAGTGCTATTCATTTAGCAAAGAATCAAGTCTATCATGCAAGGACGAAGCATATTGATGTTCGCTATCACTTTGTGCGGGAGATACTCGAAGAAGGGGATATTCTTGTTCAGAAAATTCGGACAACTGAGAATCCTGCAGACATGATGACCAAAGTGGTGACCGCAGTCAAGTTCAAACATTGCTTGGACTTGACCAACATCCTGCATATTGAAGATGGCGCCTAAAGGCGCAATTGTAGACACTGCCAAGTAGGTTTGTAAGAGAGATTATTTTGGTTAGTGGGATAAACCAAGTTGGAGAATTGTGAGATGTGGTTTCATCCCACATCGAGAGTGGGCAAAACAAAGGGGCACTTCCTTTGTTATAAAAGGAAGTGCTCACCTCACTTCTTATCTCATCCCAACAATTAGTAATTACTTCTGAATGCTAAATTGTAATCTCTTCTCTCTATATGTCTTAAAGTATAAATAAGAGATTTCTGGTAGTGTCCGAGGAAGTAGGCAAAATTGGCTGAACCACGTAAAATTCCGGTGTCCCTTTTATAGCTTTATTTAGCAGCTATTGTGGGTAATTTTGTAGTGCTTTATTGTGCTAAGAAATTACAGTCAGGAAATTCTGTCTAAGGAAGTGGTTCTTAAGCGGGACCATTGTGACCCCATCACGGCCTGAGAATTTTCCTGTACAGAGTGATTTTCTAGTACAATAATTTACTCTCTTACCCAGTCGCTTCCGCAACAAATATCACCAGGATAATGTTATCGACATTGCAGAGGAGAAATTGAGTCTAATTTGACATGTCCGCTGCTGATGAAGTTGCAATTTAATTATCAGAGCTAGTTTCTTTATTGGAGATTTAGGATTCATTTAAGCATATATATTGTCTCTCTTTTCGTGAACACCTTTTGCTTATTAATCTATTATGTCGCCTTTCATGTGTTGTTTAAAACAAAACGAGGTGATATTACCTTCTAATTTATATTTTCCTGTTCCATGCAGGGAGAAGGTTCTAAATAGTCTTTGTTCATTTTCTTTCAGGGTTTTAAGAGGCAAGCAACTAGTGGCCTGGAGAAGTGAAGAGTAAGGCTACCCGAAAAGGGAGAAGTGGAGGTCTGGCCCTTATGTGGAAGAATGATATAAAAACTTCTTTGATAAATAAGTCTAAGCATCATATAGCTGTAGAAATGGAATATCCTGGTGGTCTTCGTTTCCATTTGACTGGATTTTACGGATGGTCAGCTTGGCATCTGAAATACCTGTCGTGGAAATTGCTTAAAGTGTTGGCGGTTCAAGCTGTGTTACCTTGGATTGTGGTTGGAGACTTTAATCAAATTATGTGGAACTCAGAGAAATCAGGATGAAGAACTAGAAGAGACCCAGACATGAGTTGTTTCAGAGAAACTTTAGATAGTTGCAATTTGGCTGATGCTGGTTTTTTTGGAGAAGCGGGTACCTTCTCTAATGGGCAGATAGACAGTAGCAACTACTCGGTTAGTAGATTAGACAGAGCTTGTGTTAGTGACAAGGCTCAGTTGATGTTTCCAGCTCTGTCAGTGGAGCATCTCCAGTGGGAACATTCAGATCACAGGCCTATTCTTATTCACTTCTTTAAATATCAGAGACCGCAGAAGAGAGTCTTTAGATTTGAATCGTCATGGATGAAGGAAGAGAAGTGCCATAGTATAGTCTCTGAGGTCTGGGGCAACAGGTATAGGAACTTGGATCAGAAAATTTCAGACTGTGCTAAAGCTCTTGTCAGATGGAAGGGTTGGTCCTTCGGTAAAATCAGTTGGAAGCTTAAGAAGAAAAAAGAAGAGTTATATTCTTTAAATCAGTTGCATCCTTCAGTCTGGGTAGAGAACAACAGAAAAAGAGTTCTGGTTGAAATTGAGTTGTTATCTTTTAAAATTGAAGCTTGGTGGCGACAAAGATCAAGACAACAATGGCTGCTTGAGGGTGACAAGAATACTCAGTTCTTTCACTCTAGAGCTTCAGCTAGAAGGAGAAGGAATTTTATGTTTGGGATTCATGACAGCTCTGGTAACATGGTGTATGATTGGAGTAGGATGGAGTTTACAGCAAGGAACTATTTCCAATCTCTTTTTTAGTCTGTCAACACTACCACTGATATTAGATTTTTGGATGCAGTTAGAGGAAGACTTTCTGCTGAGCATGTTTGTTATCTCCAGCAGCCTTATTCAGAGTTAGAGATAGTCTCAGCTATGAAGGATCTCAGTGGAGATAAGTCTCCAGGTCCCGATGGCTTTAATGGTAACTTCTTCAAGACTTTTTGGAGTGTGGTTGGAGATCATGTGATTACTTCAGTCTTGGCTATCCTTCAAGGTAACCCAATTTCTGATTTAACCAATCAGTTTTTTATTACTCTAATTCCAAAAGTAACAGGGGCTGTCAGTATTAAGGACTTTCGTCCCATTGCTCTCTGTAACTTTGTTTACAAAGTGGTGTCTAAAGTCTTAGCTAACAGAGTTAAAGGTATTTTACCAGAGGTTATTTCTCCAAACCAATCAGGTTTTGTCAAGGGGAGATTCATCACCGACAATATCATAATTTCAGGAGAGATTATGCATTTTCTTAAGAAGAGTAAGGCTACCCGAAAAGGTCATTTTGCTGTTAAGATGGACTTAAGCAAGGCGTATGATAGACTAGAATGGTCTTTCATAAAAGACATTCTATCTGAGATGGGTTTCCCGGTTAATTGGCTTCTTCCTGTTCTTAACTGCATTTCATCCACTAAATGCTCAGTTCTAGTTAATGGTTCTCCTGGTAGGTTTTTCTCCCCTTCGAGAGGAATCAGACAAGGGGAACCGTTATCTCCTTTTCTCTTCATCTTAGCTCAGGAAGCCCTCTCTAGTTACTTACAGCAAGCTGAAATAGATGGAAACTTCTCAGGTATAAAACTCTCTGCTTCTGGTCCTGCTATTAGCCATTTAGCTTTTGCTGACGATTTGTTAGTCTGTGGTAAAGCTTCTACTCAAAATGCTTCCTTTATCAGAGATACTCTAGATGCTTTTCTTCTCTCCTCTGGCCATGTTATCAACTCTCAGAAATCAGACATTGTCTTCAGTAGTAAACTGAATCTTCCAGCTAAGAGCCAGATCTGTAATATTCTTAAGGTGGAGGAAACTCAGTGCTTCCACAAGTACTTAGGTCTTCCTTCTGGGTTGGGAAGAAATAGGAACCAAATCTTCAGCTATCTGGTGGAAGCAATTCGTAAGAGGGTTGCTAGTTGGGGAAAACCTTTGTCTCAAGCGGGCAGAACTGTTCTTGTATCTGGTGTCCTACAAGCTCTCCCTACTTATACTATGTCATTGTTCAAGCTCCCGAAAGGTATCATTGACAAGATGAATTCCCTGTTAGCTTCATTTTGGTGGGGTGGCAAACTTTCTAAAAGAAGCATGCATTGGCTGAAATGGGATGAGTTATGTAAGAGCAAAGATTCTGGTGGATTGGGCTTCAGATCAGCTGGAGCTTTTAACAAAGCCTTATTAGCTAAACAGACTTGGCAGATCCTTAAGTTCCCCAACTCCCTAGTTGCTAGGACTCTTAAAGGAATTTATTTTCCTTCTTCGAATCTCCTTCAGACCAAGAGGAAGAACTCAGATAGTCCTATTTGGTCTTCGATGGTTTTTTCTCTTGATCTTCTTAAGAAAGGTGTGAGAAAACAGATAGGTGATGGGAGTGAAACAAAATTTTGGGAAGATCCTTGGTTAGAGAGACCTTTCTCTTTCAAGTGTACTCGCCTACTCCTACCCAGCATGAGAGTCCTCTAGTGTCCCAGTTTTGGGACTTTTCTAGACAAGAGTGGAATCTTAATCTTCTCTATACTCTGCTATGGGATATAGATATAGAAGAGATTAAGAAGATCAAAATTAATCAGTTTAAGTCTGATTCTTGGATTTGGCATCATTCTGGAGACGGGAGTTTCTCTGTAAAATCTGCTTATCACACAGAAACTCAGTCTTCTCAAGCTTTGGCTCCCTCTGCTAGTAAGTCAAATAGTAATCTGGAAAATAGAATCAAAAACCTCAGCTGTAGCCCACGGGCTAAGTTGTTATTCTGGAAGTTCAAGAGGAATATAGTTCCATGTGTTGCTAATCTGTCTAGAAAAGTAGGAGGAGATCCCTCTTGTTGCTTCTGTGGCAAAACAGATACAATGTTCCATACTTTTTTTGAGTGTAGTATGGTTAGATATCAGTGGGACGGTATTTTGAATCTGCAGTTCACTACTATTCCGGATGAAAAAGACATCTATGATTGTATCTTTGCTGAAGCTGATAAGTGGCCTAATGGGAAGTTAGAAAAAGTCATTAATACAATGTGGGTTGTGTATGATGCAAAAAATACGGTTAGACATAACCCTGAACTCTCGTGGATGGCTCTTATTGAAGCAAATCAGGCTTTTACAACAGCAGTTAAGAGAGGAAAGGAAAACAATAATTATAGCACTTTGTCGAAGTATGAATGGTTTCCTCCTATGCAGGGGGCGGTTAAAATCAATTGTGGGCTGAAGAAGAAGAGAGGAAGGCCTTTGGTTCTAGCAGGAACGATAAGAGGTCATATGGAGGGCTGATTCTAGCCTTCAACAAAAAAATGAAACCAAACTGCTCAGAGGAAGGAGCAGAAATACAGGGACTAGTATTTGCAATGAAGTGGGTTTTTGAAAGAGGTTTTCAGAAGATGGAGTTGGATGTTTGTAGTCAGGAAATTTATTCCTTTTTGAATAATAGGAAAGGCCATGAGTCGGCTTTATTTCGAAAGGGAAGATGGGAACAGCTCTTTTGTTTGTCTCGAATATGTAATATTAGTGAATTGATCTTAGACAATTCGGTTATGTACTTTCCTGTTAAGCTTATTTCTCTGATGTATAATAGGCTAGACTCCTTTCAAGTTTGGGAGGGAGAACACATCCCTTTCAAGATTACTAGTGCTTGTACTTTTGATTTGGATGAATTCTCGTATGAATAAGAATGAAGCAAGTTATGATAAAAAAAAACTAGTGGCCTGGGTTCATATCCACCTTCCACTCGCCCAAAAGTACGTCCTAGACGAGGCCAAGCTACAGATCCACACAGCATTGGCGAGTGGGTACAGTGTTGAATTTGTTTGTATAGAGAATCGGAAGCGCAAAAGATGTATTTTCATTGATATTCAGTATATCGCAATGGTTTTGCTAAATCTTGTTAATATCCCAATATAAAGTGAACTTCCTAGAAGTTGTAGCTCCATTTTATCTGTCAGAATGATGGTATATTAGCTGCTACTGCATCAAATCATAGAAGCTATGGTTGAGATAGTGAACACCACCACGTATGAATGTTGAATGGATATTATTACATTAGGAACATGCACATGCCCAAATCTGGATATTTAGTTTTCTACAGAGTTATGTTTGGTTAATGTCTTCAAAGGTAGTTTCGCATGATATCTTTGATTTGATGGTGGTATATCGTTTTATATACCGTTCTTTTAATCTAATTTTGTTGGTTTTCGAATTGATTTCAATCTTGTCAGGTATTAAGCATGCATGAGTAGACTGTATCACAGCTTGTTGCTATCTAACATCTGAAATCCAGGTAGTCATTCGTGATGCCCGGCCGCGCGCTCTCTCTAAACACTTACCATCATTGGCCGCTCATCCATGTCATTTTTTTTCTCTTGACAGGAGATTGGCTTTGGTAGTAACAAACGGTTTTATATCGGGTCTGTAATGAGGCTATTATGTACTACTACTACTACTACATTCTTGGTCAATGTATGATACCAGGCGTACTACTAAGCCTTTCATTGCTCAACTATTCTAATTGTTAAGTGTGTGGGATCAGGAGTTGAACCTCGTGATCAGAAGTTGAACATTGCTCAACTATTCTAAGGCATTTTGCATGATACCTGGCATCCGCTATGCATGTTCTCTTCTCAAATGGAACCCACCACTCCTCATTTGAATTTTTTTTTTTTTTTGATAAGAAGTTCAGCTTAATTAAGAGCGATACTCGCAAAGTTCGTTTTGAACCCAGGAGAAGTCTGAGCGAAATGAACTACTAATAGCGTTCTGTTTAGTTTAGTTGGGTACTTGTGTCAATCCGATTGAATTAATGACGACACACTTTGCTAAGCACTTTTTTTCCTCAGAAAATGAGAAGAAAAAGCTGGTACCCATTTATACAATTGTTGTCTAGTACTGTTGGTCGAGCTCTACGGGACAGTGTAGCTGGTAGTGTGGTCAAGACAAAAAATTGGTAACGAGGATGGTAAGAGATGACAAGAAGAGTGACGCTGCATTTTTAGAGGTTCAGTGTAAAACTCAAGTCGTCGATCGGTTTTCAGCTAGCATTTGCGTAGTGTTTTAATTAATTAATTAATTAATTACTGTTTGGTGTATCACTTTAGTTAACAAAATGTTGACTTCCTTAATACTATAGGTGGAGACAACTAACTCATTCACTGAATGATAGTTGCTGGTCATCTCTTACCATCCACACCTGAATTCTGAACCAATACTGCCAGTGCCGGAAGCCAATATCTGCAAGAGAAAGGCCTGCAAGTAGAAGAACGAACCAAGCCAGGAAAGTCGGTAGAAATAATAATTATTTTTATATTGAATAGTAGGGGTAAAAGTGGAAAGAAGTGTGTCAAAAAGCTAGAATGATAGATATTTTTGAACAAGAATCACATCCTAAAATGACAGATATTAATGAATGGAGGGAGTAGTACTATTTGGGTCTCTCTGTACGCTGCTGTTGTATACTAGTACTACTACTAATTTGTGTGTTGTTGTATTCGCAAGTTGGACAAATGGCAGGACCTCCAGACAGAGTTAAATGAATGTGAATGTGATCATTAAATAAGTAGTCTTGGTGATATCATCGATGTGAATGTGATCTGACATCGGAAAATCGTCAGGCCCGTAATCAGAAGACACAAGGGAAGAAGGATACATCTCGATCTGTGATATAGGGCACTAAGTTCAGTGCCCCCACTTCTGCTGCTATCTCACTGACTTGTTTTTTTATATCTAGAGATAATAATGACCAGATAACTAAGAGGAGTGCCAAAGAACCGACGAAATTGAAATGTTAGTTTGACACATAAAGAAGCCTGCCAAACGAAAACTCATTTATTACTCCATATATTACATCATTATTCATCATCATTCCAAGTACTCTCATTCTAGAAATTTGTACATTTTTTAAGGAAAGTAGACATATACCCCTACTTTTTACTTTTCCATCTAGATAATAATTACTTTTATGTTGAATAGTAGGATTAAAAGTAAAAAAAGGTGTGTCAAAAAACTAGAATGACACATATTTTTAAACAAGAATCACTCCCTAAAATGACAGATATTAATTAACGGAAAGAGTACTATATTTCTGTCGTAACTAGACATACAAGAATATTTAAACTTGGTACTTTACTTGAGTTTCTATACAGTGAAACCACATGCGCATGTTGTCATGGTCAGATTTAGATCCAATAGCATTTGCTAATTAACTAGTACTATGGGTTCGTTTGGGGACAGCTGCTGGGGGCTGCTGCTGGGTCCTGCTGCTGGAAATTGAGAAGCTGTCTGCTGATGGTTTTACAGAAGCTGACAGCTGCTGGTTTAGTGTTTGGTGGATTGTGTTTAAAAAGTAGAGGGGAAATTGAGAAGCTGTCAGCTGATGATTTTGTAAAAGCTGTCAGCTGCTGGTTTTGGGTGTTTGGTGGAAACCTGCTGATTTTAAAAATTGAGAAGTTGTCAGCTGCTGGAAACTTGAGAAGCTGTGTCCCCAAACGACACCATTAGTGGATACAATATTTTTTCAGGCCACGGAGATACTCAAGGGTTGCATGGAGGGTATTAACTCAAGTTAATTGTAAACTCAATTTGGCATGACATATTTGTGGTTATATTGATTTTGACTAATTTTATGTATAGCAGTATGAGAAAACATAAAATCTACGTGAGAAACCCGTAAGTATATCCTGAAAAATGACACATGCCAACACGACTTTGAGTTTATTGGTGGACTACTAGATACCCTTTATTGACTACAACCAAACTTTTCTATTCTTTCTTTCATGATTATGGATGGCTCACGCGCCACAGCTTGTATATCTACTCCATTTCCATCTGCCGAAGATAAACGCAATTGATAACGCAGTTTGTTTTATGTATGTATTTGTATTTTCCCTTCCACAGATATATATAGTTGAACTTGAGGTGGGTGGGTTTGGTTAGTTGCTGAGTGGGATGGCGACCGTATGAAATACTCGAGAGAGAGAGAGAGAGCATGGGTTAAACGTTGAAAGGCCAGGAAAAAATGAACGAGAAATGGAGAGCAGCCCGCCAGCCCCCTCCCCACCCCATAACAGTAAGTAACAAAATCGATATATATATATATAGCACTAATAACAGTAATAGAAAGTTTCCGCAATCCGCACCACGGGGACATGACATGACATGTACAGGCAGGCAGGGCCACACCATATTAAAATGAAATAATCTAATAATGTAGCTACATATGCCTATAATTTGCTTTCTTCCTTTTTTTTTAATTTTGGGAGTGAGGAGCGCGCACACGTCCTTTTTTTTCTTTTTTTTCTTTTTTTTCAATTTTTTTTATATCCTTATCATAACATTTTTAAATTGTTGTAACTTTTAATATATATGTCCAAAATGAAAAAAAAATATATCATTGTTCATCTAAATTCAAGCTCTTCAAAACAAGACCAGTCATGGATATATTTTGACAACTTAAAAAAAAAATTTTTACATGTATGAAACACAGAACGTAAAAGAAAATTTGTACAGATTGTCATACAAACCTGTACAAATATTCACTAAAACATGTACATCCTCATGTAAAAACATGTACATCCTCGCATTAAAAGTATATAGATAGTCATATAAACTTGTACGAATCATTAAATATGTTCATCCTTAAATTAAAAGTTGTACATATAAGGAAGAACACTTGTACAGGTGGTCATACAAACATGTACATATGACCATACAAACATGTACAGATGTTTATTAAAGAACATGTACATTCTCACATTTAAACATGTACATCGTCATATTAAAACATGTACATTCTCACATTAAAATATGTACATACATACTCACATTAAAATATCATGGTATACATGTAAAAATAATTTTTTTTAAAGTTGTCAAAACATATCTATGACTGGTCTTGTTTTGAAGAGCTTGAATTTAGATAAACAATGATATAATTTTTCTTCATTTTGGACTTATATATTAAATATTATAACAATTTAAAGTTTTTATAATTAAGTAAGAAAAAGAAAAAAAATTAAAAAAAAAAAAGCGCGTCTGCTTCTCCCTTTAGTAGCATCCCCGCGTGAAATGAGAAGGAAAAAAAAAAGTTCCATTACACGTGCTCCCCCTCCACTTGAGTATGTAGCCAGATGGCTACAGTGGGTTGTAGCTAAGAAATGCCGATAATCTAATCTTACGAAAATCTGCTCTTGCGTGAGGTTCATGTTGATGTTTCCCACCGAATTGTCCCTCACCTGTGTGTGTGTGCGCGTCGTTTGACCACCCAAAAAAATGAATAGCTTAATGATAGCATTATTGTCGTTCTAAATGTCACCTCAACTCTGTTAGGATAAGAAGATAACTAGTCCATTATTGTACATTTGGGCTAGCCCATTATTTCTTGTATTGTAGATTTAGGCTAGTCTATTATTTCTTTTTTCTAGGATCTTCTCATACTTACCCTTTATGTATTATTTCCTTTTCCTAGGATCTTCTCATACTTACCCTTTATGTAAATCTCTAGATAATTCTACTACTCTATATATAGAGAGTAGTTGTGCTTCTCTGTACATATCCAATATACAAGAAGTTGAATACAAGACTATTCCTTTCTTCCCTTCCCGTGCTCATTTTTCTCGCTTCATTCTCTCTTCTCTCCCGATATTCTCTTCAAACCTTCTAAAATTCTCATGGTATCAGAGCCAGGTTCTTGCAATCCTGTTTTTTCTTCTTCTCTGATTTAACTCGCATCGATGGCTAACCCAGACGCCGGGAAGAACAATGAGAAGGGGAAAGATGTCGTCGCGGAGCAGACCATCGCAACCACAGACCCCCTCCACTTGTTATCAACGGATCTCCCCGGCGCTCAGCTCGTTTCGAAATTCTCCGGTTCGAGTTTTCAGACATGGAAACGAGGGATGCAGATTGCCTTGTCGGCGAAGAATAAAATTGGCTTCATCGATGGAACTCTGAAGAAATCAACCGAGAATTCCGTTCGAGCAGCAGCTTGGGAACGATGCAACAACCTTGTAATGTCTTGGATCTTAACAGCATGGAAACAAGTATCGGAGACAGCCTATTATTCCACACCAGCCAAGGGTATGTGGGATGCCCTCTGCCGCCGATATGATCAGGTAAACGGTACTCGTCGCTTCAATCTTAGGAGAGAACTGTCTAGAATTGAACAAGGCAGTGATGATGTTAGTACATACTTTAATCGGCTGCAGAGAATTTGGGATGAAACTGCTAGTATAATACAGATAGATGCTGTACTTGTGGTCACGGTGATAAAGTACAAAAATTACTTGAAGAAGATAAAGTGTTCGATTTTCTTCTTGGTCGAATCAAAAATATTTGAATGTGAGAGGAAACCTCCTAATGATGTCGCCATTACCGTCTGTGGATAATGCCTATGCTGTTGTTTTACAAGAAGAAGGCAAGCGCAATATCCATGACAGTGGCAGGAAAGATTGTGCAGACCAAGTGTTTGTGAATTATACCGATAGAAATTCGCAAACAAAGTCTAGGGCGCTTGGAATAATCAGAACCTCGTAACAAATCTGATGTTAAGAAAGGAAATATGTACTGCACACACTGTGAAAGAAAAGGTCATAACAGAGAAGGGTGTTTTGTTTTAAATGGGTATCCTGATTGGTGGAAGGGTCCCAAAGAAAAAAAGGCTGCTGTTAGCTGTGTGCTCAATCAAGAACAGGAAGAGTTTATAAAGAATTCACCTGTTCCAGGCCTCACCATCGAACAGTTCAATCAGATGAGGAACTATATGCAGAAAGACAGCAGCATGGAGAAAGAAGGAAATGCTGCTTGCAGTTTTACAGGTATCGGTACCTTACTATTTATAATAGGCATGAAAAACATAGTTTTCAGATTATAAAACGCATAAGAAAGAAAGTAATTGGATATTGGATAGTGGTGCCACTGATCACTTATGTGGAAATGAAGAAAAATTTAGTAATATACAGCACATGAAGCATAACCAATTTGTGACCATGCCTGACGGAAGAAGAGAAAGAATTAATACCACTGGTTCTGTAGTTTTAACAGAAAACTTCAAATTGGAGGATGTTTTGCATGTTCCTTCATTCAAACTTGCTTTAATATCAGTGAGCAAATTTGTGAAACAAACCGGTTGTTCACTAATCTTTAAGGAGGATTCTTGTCATATGCAGGACCCTATCTCGAACCTTGAGGGAAGAATTGGAAGTATGCGCAATGGCTTGTACTGGTTAGATGCTCAAGCCCTGAAGAACTTTTTGGAGAGAAGAGAGAATGAAGCGAGAAAAATGAGCACGGGAAGGGAAGAAAGGAATAGTCTTGTATTCAACTTCTTGTATATTGGATATGTACAGAGAAGCACAACTACTCTCTATATATAGAGTAGTAGAATTATCTAGAGATTTACATAAAGGGTAAGTATGAGAAGATCCTAGGAAAAGATCCTAGGAAAAGGAAATAATACATAAAGGGTAAGTATGAGAAGATCCTAGAAAAAAGAAATAATGGGCTAGCCTAAATCTACAATACAAGAAATAATGGCTAGCCCAAATGTACAATAATGGGCTAGTTATCTTCTTATCCTAACACTGGTATATTCTCATACTTACCCTTTATGTAAATCTCTAGATAATTCTACTACTCTATATATAGAGAGTAGTTGTGCTTCTCTGTACATATCCAATATACAAGAAGTTGAATACAAGACTATTCCTTTCTTCCCTTCCCGTGCTCATTTTTCTCGCTTCATTCTCTCTTCTCTCCCGATATTCTCTTCAAACCTTCTAAAATTCTCAAACTCCAGTATCGGACTTAAACCTGACAAATGAAATTCGGTAAATTATAGTTTACTACATTAACTCATTGATCATAACCTTCTTTTCAAGAAAGCACACTAGTCATTAACGAGTTAACTAATAAGTTTTATAATATATATTAACTATTAGTAAAAGTTAACACACACCATGGTCTTAACAATTTCCACGTGTCACATATAGTACAATTTAGATATATCACCGTAAGAATAAAACAAGAAAAGTGGGGACAATGATGCAAACCGAATAAGATTTTGTGACCGATAGCTGTGGGTTGGTTTGGGGATAGTCACATATGCTGCGTACTGCTGTTGGGTAGAGCTGATTAAACTCAATCCGGTCCGGTGAGCTGACTCGGCCCGTCTGAAAAAAGCCTAAAAAATTAGGTTTGAAAAAAAATTTAGACGGGTCCACACGGGCATAGTGCAGTCGGATACCTGGGGTTGCTGAGAGCTTGCTAACATGTATTGCTTCCGTGTTTCAAATCCTGCTCAACGCACTTTGGTTGAATTATTCCTGCTCAACGCATATTAGATCGGGGAACCCAATGGCTGGTAGTTGGTCTGATTCTCCAATTGGCGGCAGTTGGATTCGTTCACAATGAGCTAGACACCCTATGAGGTCACTGTGCAACCATGATTTACCCTTCCACATAGTCTAGGCAAGGTCGTGGGGCCCCCCTAGTGAGCGTATTCACATTTGCCAAAAAAATTCAGACGGGCTTGGACAATAAAACTAAGCCCGAATTAAAACCATGACGGACTCCGGCAAAATGTTGGGCCCGAAACAAAGCCCTACCCGGCCTGAATTTAAATAATATACTACTATTTAAAAAATATACATATAATATATTTAATTTAATTTTTATATAATATTTAAGTTTTTATTTAGAATTTATTAATTATTTAATATTTTATGTTGAACTTTCTTTTTTATTTATAACTTTATTATTTAATCAAATTTTTAATTATTATTTATTTAAAAAACTCGGGTTGGGTGGGCCGGGTAGCGGCAGAGCCAGGATAAATCGAGTCTGGCCTAGCCCAAAATATAAAAAACTGGGTCTATCTTTCTAGGACGGCGCGAATCTGGCCCGCCCGCCCATTTGATCAGCTCTATGTTGGATCCTGTGACTGGAAATTTAGAAGTTGTCTGCTGACGGTTTTGCAGAAGCTGTCGGCTGTTAGTTTTGGTGTTAGGTGGAATGTCTGCTGATGGTTGTAAAAAGCAGAGACTGTTGTTGGATCCTGCTGCTGGAAATTTATAAGAAGTTGTGTGCTGATGATTTTGTAGAAGTTGCCAGCTGCTGGTTTTGGGTGTTTGGTGGAAGTCTGTTGATTTTTAAAATTGAGAAGTTGTCTGCTGCTGGAAGTTGTTCCCCAAACGAGCTCGGTCCGTTTAGGGACAGCTGCTGGGGGATGTTGTTGGGTCCTGCTGTTGGAAATTGAGAAGTCGTATGTTGATAGTTTTGCATAAGCTGTCAGCTGTTGGTTTTGGTGTTTTACGTCTGCTGATGGTTTTAAAAAGCAGAGGTTGTTGTTAGGTCTTGTTGCTGACAATTGAGAAGTTTTCTGCTGATGATTTTGCAAAAGCTGTCAGCTGCTGGTTTTGGGTGTTTAGTGGAAATCTACTGATTTTAAAAATTGAGAAGTTATCTGCTGCGGGAAGCTGTTCCCCAAACGAGCCAAGCTTGAGAAAGTCTTAAAGGATATTTCATTTCCCGTAGACTTTTACTCACTTGACCTCTCATTTAATCTCAGCCATCTTTTTTTTTTAATTTATGGGTCATAGTCAGTCCATCAATTTGACCAAGAATCATTATTAGTCTCAACCGTTCCTCTTTTAAAGGTTAGATTGTATATTAGTGTAAAAGTATGATAAATAATTAAGGAGTACTCTTATATATTATAGAACTTTAAATTAGTATAATATAAAGTTTCAACATAAACTCTAAAATCTAATATTAACTCTTAAGTTTTAAAATAAAAAAAATATGAAAACCAAAACTTGTAAAATAATCATACAAATCAGAAGAAAAAAACTCTAAATAAATAAATTATTTAAGTTAAGAAATCACTAAATTTTGACTATACCACATAAGTTGCGATTAAATAAAAAAAATCGAAATAACTAATGAAAAACTATATAAATCTAAGAACCAAAAACTATTAAAAAACTTCTTAAGTAAGTACTAATTAACCATAGTCTATTTATAAAACTAGGTTGTCAGTAAAGATCACAAACTGTTAAACATAAAGTCTAAAAAAAATCGATAAAGATAGATAGAATAATATTCAAAATTTATGGTCTCAAGATAAAGTAATAATAATAGTACAATAATATAACTCTAAAAAATGCAATAACACAGAATAATATAAATATTTTATCTACTAAAAAAGAAATGCGATGACTACTAATATTAAATCATTCTACGGTACTATATATATCTTGAAATTGATTTAGTTTGTCTATTAACATTCCCTGTTTTTTGTACTATTTAATAAAAAGTCATATATGTGTTGAATGATTGATAAAGGATTTAGTCGCTAGTTGAAATATATTTAAGATTATTGATAAATGTTTTTATTGAATATTCATAAAATAATTTTATGACAATTAATATTCTCATAGTATGTATGAAAGTTAGGGTATCTCTTTGTGATTCATGTTTATACTTTTAAAACATTATATTTTCTCGGCATATTTTTTTTTTGGGAGTTCTTATCGAATTATAGTGTATAAGAATATTTTCTTAGCAGTTATCAACTTACAAAGCTTCACTGATTGATAAACCTCAAGGTTATAAACGTTTGAAAGCGATAAACTAAGTTGTTAGATTTGATCTTACGTACTCATTAACCTTAATTTTTACATATGCTCGATGACTTATATACGTTTTCATTGATAATTAGAAACATGTACACAACCTTCTATAATTGTTTCCATCACTATTACAGAAAAAATGACACTAGCTGTTATATATCTTTTTCATTTGGTTATTCTGATCAAATCATAGTGTATAAAATTGTTTTCTTAGCATATACCAATATACAGAGCTTGACTAGTTGATAAGCATGAAGATTATAAACGTTTGGAAACGATAAACTGAGTTGTTGGATTCGGTTTTATGTATTCATTAACCTTGGTTTTTACGTATGCACAATGACTTATATATGTTTCCACTGATGATTAGAAATGTGCACACAATCTTCTGTAATTGTTTTCATCACTATTATAGAAAAGATGACACTGACTATTATATATCTTTCCCTTTTGGTCCTTCTTGTCAAATCATAGTGTTTTAAAATATTTTCTTAGCATTTATCAATTTACTGAGCTTGACTAATTGATAAACCTGAATGTTATATGGAAACGATAAACTGAGTTGTTGGATTCAATTTGTGTATTCGTTAACCTTGATTTTTACATATCCACTATAACTTATAAACGTTTCCATTGATGATTAGAAACACGTACATAGCCTTCTATAATCATTTTCATCACTATTTTAAAAAAGATGACAATAACTGTTATATATCCTTTTCTCTCGTGTTGAAATACCCCAAACCTAAGTATGTTAAGTAAACATCAATATATGATGTAATAAGGCTAAAACATGTCTTAGAAAGATTGGTAGACAATTTAAACCAAGGAAAACACAAGGAAACGCCTTAAGGGCAATTTAGGCAAAAATGTGCTCTAAGCTTGGAGTAACTTTGATTAGCACCCAAATACCATTATAAGACTTTAGTAATATGCTAATGGACATTTTAAATCAATTACCAAAGAAAACCAAACTCAAAAACAAGCTTAAACACAAAATGTGCTTTAAGACTCCTTAAAGCACCTATTTGAGAAATTGTCTTAGAATTGAGTTTTGAGTGGCTAAATGCCTATGATTACATCTTAATCAACATGTGTGCTAATTAGTATCACATTAGGAAGTCTAAATCAATAGGAAACCAAAAATTTCACGAATATGTGCACTAATTAGTGAATAGTGCCAAATAGTGCCCAAATTAAGCTTAAGTCAACATAAGTCAATAAGATGGTCAACCAAGACCATAAATATCTTGGTTATTAAGGGGGTGGCCGGTTTTGATGTGGGGAGTCACCACATGACTAAGCAAATAAAGGAAAAGAAGAGTAAAAGAGAGAATAGTACTATTTGCTTTATAAAAGTAAAATACCTTATATTAACCTACCTCTCTCCTCTCTTCTTCATTTCTCTTCTTCTTCCACGATTTTCTTCCTCTTCTCTCTGTTCTAAACCGTATCCAAGCAGCACCCATGGCACCACCACCTTGCTTTGTCTACAACTTACTCATTTTAGCTCCAAATAAAAAACTAAACACATATATCTCTTAGTTAGACCAAGACCTTGCTTCCTATCTTTTCAAAATCTGAAAAGCCTCATTTTGGAGCCATAGGAAATCACCATTGGAGGAGGAAAAGCTAGCTTGAGGTGTTCATTATCTTCTCCATTCATTCTAGGTAAGGAAAATGTAAGAAAAACCAAGTTTCCATCACTTTTCCTTCATGACCGAAAATTACCTTCTCATGGAGCCTTGTTTTACCCATTGTTCTAGCTTGATTCTATTCTTCAAGGGCTAGAGGAGGTCCTTCTTGATTCATATCCAAGCCTATCTTAAGACTCCAAGGTAAAACATTCATTTCAATACCTTAGAACACATTTTCAACCTAGGGTTTACTCCTTAAGGTTAGTGTATTATTTAGCACTCATGAGAGTCATTGTGTATTGATTAGAACATTGGCAAGGGAAGTTAAGATGGTGGCCGAGATTCCCAAGGGAAAAAGGTCTAAGGAGGAAGTTAAGATAAACTTGAGGAAACAAGGTAAATTGCTTACCTAATGATGGTTTAAGGTTTAAGGAATGAGTTTTAGATGAGTACCAATGTAGCCTAGGGCTTGCATTAGGTAAAGGGTTATATAACCTAGGAAAAAGAATTTAAACAAGCTTATGAACTTGTGATTAAGGAGCCAATGGGAATGAGTTATTAATATAAGTTTAAGATGGATTTTAAGAGCCTTATAACTACTATGAGATTGATGGGTGTATTTGCAGGTTGAAAGCTTTTATATGTGGGAAATTCAGTGTTTAAGTTTAAGTTATTTAAGGGCCTAAGAGCCATGTCATTTAAGAGCCTTAGTGCTATGCAATTTAAGATTATTGCATCATTTTGAGTTTGTTGTGAATGAGTTGATTTGAGTGAGAAAATAAGATGAGAAAGGACTTGATGTGTGTGAGATGGTTGAATGAGGAAAACAATGCATTTGGGCATGATAATATATTAGAGAAGCTATGGCGAAATTTTAGTAGAAAGCAAAGTGTTTAAGTGGTGGAGGTGAGTTAATATGCCCTAGGATTTACTAGGGATCATTAAGAGGAATTTGAGTGGAAATGAGTTAACTAAGTAGTTCTTGAGGTTTAGAATGACCTAGAGTTGTCTATGAGGAGATTAGAGTTTAAAAGGGTGTATTGAACACACCAAAGTCATGTAAGAGGAATGGTGAGATTTGTGCATAGATTTGAAGGAGAAGGTGTATAATGCTTAAGATGATTTAGGTATGAACTAGAGTATATAACAATGAGAATTTTAGGAAGCTTGTGTAAGTGAAGAGGATACTAGTGGTGGAACAATAAGGTTTTAGTTAGATGGTAATGAGTGGACTTAGGAGATGGAAGTGAAAAATTGAAGGAGAATGTTGCCGAATGTCGAGGAATTGACTAGGAAAGTAAAAGAGCGTGTGATCATGAGAATAGTGAGTAAATTGAGTAAAAGGAGATGAAAATGTCTAAGGAGGGTGTAGGATAGTCAAGGTAAAGAAGAACAAGGTTAAGGTGCTAAGAGGATGGGAAGAAATGTTTAGGTATGTCCAAGAGTTAGGAAGGATGAGTAAAAATGGAAAAGAGAGGAATTGGTGCATGGATATGCAAGGTGACTTGAGGAAGTTTTGGTAAGTGAACTGAAGATGGAAAATAATGTTTATGAAGTGCTCAAACTGTTAAAGGAGGGAACACTTGGGGGGTGTTGAAGTTTGGTAAGGTTACAAGTTGGAAATGTAAGGAATTATATGATAAGTGTTAGGAGTGTTTGTAAGAATTTAGTAAATGTTTAAGAAGATCTTTGGAGAGTTTTGTGGAGGTTCTAAGGAGAGTTTAAGTGCCTAAATGGTATTAGGACACATGGGGAAACATGTGGAGAGAAGTTTGGAGTCAAATGGGAATTTAGAAACATGGTTGATGGAGCCGACCGACCTTAGGGACCGGACCTGCAAGGTCGGTCGTCGAGCTCAGTTTACACTACCGGAAAGAGTCTCTGGAATCGACCGAACTTGGGGACCGGACTTACAAGTTTGGTCGGGCTTGTATTTTGTGTACGAATTGAGTCTCTGGAATCGACCGAACTTGGCAAGTTCGGTCGGGCTTAAATTTCCCACGGGGAAAACTCTCGGGAATGGACCGACCTTGGGGACCGGACTTGCAAGGTCGGTCGGGGTAAAATTTTCAAACGGTAATAAGTTCTGGAATGGACCGACCTTGGGTAAGGTCGGCGGTAAGGTCGGTCGACCCTAAAAATGAAAAAAAAGAGAGAAAGAAACCCTAAGAAAGTTTAATGGTAATAATGGTACCCCATTAAGAGGGAAATGATGAATAGAGGTATAAAGACCTAGGAGATTAAGATAAGTATAAACTTAAAAGTTTAAGGTTAAGTTGTAAACTTAAGTGGTGTTAGGTGGGGATCGTTATGGGTTAAGTAAGTTAAATAAGTTTACTTAAGTTAAGTGATTAACAACCTAAAACTGAATGAATGTTTTAGGGCTTGAGTATTCGGACTCCGGAAGAGAGTAAGCAACCGAACGACCAACGGTGAACGGTACAGTTCTTCTTGTGACCTGCTTGCTAATAAGGTGTCCCTCGGCTTGTGTGCTATTTGTTTTTGTGTGCTCACTAAACAAGATAAAGCATGCAACCGGAACATTATGTTTATTGTATTGTTGTGATGTTTGAAAACTAACACAACATACCGTGAGAACTTACTAACCAACGTTTGGTAAGGAATTGAGTGAGACTAAGGAACGCTCCCTAATATTAGTTTGTTATAACCGAAAGAGGTTAACCAACAAACATTGTCTTGAGACTTCTACTAACTGGAACTTAAGGGGGGAGTGAGGAACCCGGGACTGACTCCGGTCATGCATGCTAAGGAAAAAGGGGGTCGTTATCTATAGCAGATCCGACTCCCGTTTAAGGGCTTGTCTTTGGACTTGTAGCCTAGGATCGGTTGCCGGCTCAGCTACATTGGACATACAGTCCAAGGTAGGAGGCATTAAGATGGTGCGGTAGGATCACCTAAATCCTAAATTATAAGATAAGTTGTTTATTCAACCAATGGAGTTAATAGCTCATTGGCTAGGGTTGCTTTTGACCCGACAAAAGTAAACATTGAGGTAAGATACAATCATTTCTATTTAAAGAGTGGTTTGTATTCTAAGATTAAGATAAGGTTTGAGATAAGTTGCAACCATCCCTATTTAAAGGATGGTTTGTATTATAAGACTGAGGTAAGCTACATCCGTTCCTTTTTAAAGGATGGTTGTTTTCTAAGACTAAGATAAGACTAAGATTGAGGTGAGAAAAGGATGGACTAAGATTAAGAGGAAACATAACTTAAGGAGTGAAGTGATTGACTCACTCATTAAGGGAACGCATTTAAGTCGTTCATTGTGTTTGAACTTTGATTGTTCATATTTGGATTGTTGTTTATTGCACCTTCTATTATGTTGTGCATCTAATCAACCTCCATGCTATCGACAATTAGTCGCCGTAGCCACGTTAGCTTGGGGGCCATGAGAGGATTGTACCAGCATTCGTGTTGACCCCCTTTGGGGGCTGTTTTTACTACACAGGTGAACGTCAGGAGGCGGCCGTCGCGAGAGTAAGGAGGGGTACAAGCGTTACGGGTTGAGTGTGGCCTACGAGTTGTGCATGTACACCCGTATGGCAATGTGAGTTAGTAAGATGTATAGGTTGTGAGGGATTGTAAGAAGGATATGTATTGGTTAAGATTTGTAAATACTAATGTTCGGTATATTCTGTCAATCAGACCGTGGCAAGGTCCTGAAGAGTATTGAATTCCGCTGTGACATTTATATGTATGTTGTTAAGTTGCGAAACCACATTTGGATTGATTTGGGGTGTTACACGTGTTCTTATCGAATCATTGTGTATAAGAATATTTATTACCATTTATCAGTTTACAGAGCTTAACAGATCGATAAACTTGAATGCTATAAACATTTGAAAATGATAAACTTAGTTGTTGAAGTTGATTTTATGTATTCATTAACCTAGGTTTTTACGTATGCACGATAATTTATAAACGTTTAATTCCACTGGTGATTAGAAACTTGTAGACTGCCATTTATAATTGTTTTAATCATCATAACGAAAAAGATGACACTAACTATTATATATATTTTTTCTTTCACTGTTCTTATTGAATCATTTTTTATAAGAATATTTTCTTACTATTTATCAGTTTACAAAGCTTGACTGCTAGATAAACTTGAATACTTTAAACGTTTGTAAAAGATAAATTGAGTTGTTGGATACGATTTTACATACTGGTTAACCTTTGTTTTTACGTATCCATGATAACTTATAAAGGTTTCCACTGATGATTATATCTAGAATTGTTTCCATTAATAAATGACACTAACTGTTATATATCTTTTCTTATGATCGTTTTTTATCAAATCATTGTGGTTATGAATATTTTCTTAACATTTATCAATTTACTAAGCTTGATTGATTGATAAATCTAAAGGCTATAAACGTTTGGAAATGATAGGCTGGTTGATAAATGTTTTAAAAGAATTATACGATTTTTTCTAATTTATAGAAAAATATAATTATCGAACTTACATATTTTTTTAATATTAATTTAACCTTTTTTAATTTTATTCAGTCAGATTAAGTTGTGTATGTACTTTTTTTTACATATATGCATAAATAATAAATATTGTTAGGACAAGAAAATATTATTTAGAATAAATTACTAGGAAGCCCCTTGCGGTTTTGGGATAATACCAGTGACCACCTTGTGTTTATTATAATTATTGGCAACCACCTTAATATTACGGTATCTCTGACTACGAGCCCCCAAACTATAACTTCGTTAATAAATCATTAACCCCTCGTTAACCCGTCAGCTTATTCACTAAATGATGTCAGGCTGGAAAAAATACTGCTTATCATCTAGTCTCTGTCATCCCGCCACTATTTTTCTAAAAACGGCAACCCTCTCATCCAATATGATCATGCTCCAAATCTTCCACATGTTTTTAGGATGTTTTTCTGCTATGCAACACTTAAAAATGGATTTGTTCTTGGTTGTAGACCATTCTTGGGTTAGGGTTGACGCTTTTAGGAAAATAGTGGTGGGATATGAGAGACCTAGACGATGCTGATTAAGCAGTTTTTTGTCCAACCTGGCATCATTTAGTGAATACATTGACAAATCAGCGAGGGTTAACGATATATTAACAGAGCTATAGTTCGGGGCTTGTAGTCAGAGATACCGTAACCGTAAGATGATTACCAATAACTATGATAAACACCAGGCGATTGCCGGTATTATCCCAAAACCTCAAGAGGATTCCTAATAATTTACTATATTATTTAATAATCATATGTATATGAGTATAAAGATATATAAATAAATTATGTAACTAGTGACTTATTCTATAATAATTATATGTTTACGATGGTAAACTAAATTGGTTATACGATTCATTAATTTTGATATTATGATTCATTAAAATTGATATTATGATTCATTAACTAATAAGTAGTGAATTAGATTACAAACTTCGGAAACAAAAAAATCATTAGTGTTTTGTGGTGTGTTACTATTGTTTTGTGATGTATTTTTATTGTTTTTTTGTATTATTATTATTATTATTATTATTTATATGATATATGTTTAAGCCTTATATGGTGAATCATATATTCACTTGACATACTAATTTCGAACATATAATAGATCATTATTATTTTGTGGTGTATCATAAGTTTCGTTGATATGTGTAGCTATATATATTGTGTAAATAATATAAATGTTTAAATTTGTCAAAACATATCCATGATGGTTTTGTTTTGAAGAGCTTAAATTTAGATGAACAATGGTATAAATTTTTTTTATTTTTGGACTTATATTTTAAAAGTTACAATCATTTAAAATTAATACAAATTTTACTCTTATTTATATACCACACAACCTGACTAGACTGCCACATCAATGACTGCGCCATAACAACGGTCAACCCGTTCTATGTAGGGGTGTTCATGGAAAACTGGAACCGCCAAACCGAAACCGGAACAGGTGGAACCGAAATCAGAAAGCCGGTTAACTGAAATGGTTTGCCAGTAACCGAATCGTTTAATTTCTCAATTCCGGTACCAGTTACACTTATTGATTTGATGGAATCCGGTTAATCAAAAAAACCGTTTAAGCATTTTATTAAAATTATTTTTTAGTATAAGGACAAAGTTTTATGGTTAATTATTAGATTTACTGAAAATAAATATACAAGTATATACTCCCTCCGTTCAACAATATCTGTCATTTTAGAAATTTGCACACTTATTAAGAACAGTAAGACAATGACGCATGTGCCCCTACTTTTTACTTTTCCATTTAGATAATAATTACTTTTATATTGAATAGTAGGGGTAAAAGTGGAAGGAAGTGTGTCAAAAAGCTAGAATGACAGATATTTTTGAACAAGTGTCACATCCTAAAACGACATATATTAATTAACGGAGGGAGTAGTTAATTGTTAGAATTGCACTAAAACCAATAGAATCTTACTAAAATTGACGGTTAAACGGTTTAATACCATACCGAATCCGGTAAAACCGTACGCTGTTTACTAATTATGAAAAAATACATAAATTTACATCATTTTACTTAGACAATAAAATTACTCCGAAACCACTTATAAATAAACTAATTATGGTTATCAAATTTGATTAGCCGAATAGCCGGTCAACAACACCCCTAAATAAACCACTCCTCGGCTCCCCTTCCCAAACCCACAGGCGAGAGCAGATGTATTGTCTCAAGCGAATCACCTTATAGGCTCTGTTCGGCATGGCTGTTTTGGCAGCATAAATGCAGCATATTTGACAGCAGGAATGCGCTGGCATAAATGCAGCATATTTGCGGGCAGAAATGTGCTGGCATAAATGCAGTTGTTTTGAAAACTGTTGTTTGGCAGTGCAGCATATCTGCAGCATGTTTGGTTAAGTTAGTTATATGTAGTGTGTTTACCGTTTTCGTATTACAATTATAATTTATTATATTACACTATGTAACTTTATTTTGTTAGTAAAAATAAATAAAAATTTCACAAACAATAAAATTTTTATTTCTATTGCAAAACTTGTAACTCCTAAACAATATATTTTTATTATCTAAATTTTATAATTCTTACAAATATAAAGGCGTAAAAAGAGAAAAAGCGTTTCAAATTTTCTGATAATGTTATTATTTAGTGAAATTATAACTTTTAATAATATATAATATTTTTTTAACTTTGTATGTTAATAAATTTATATGCATTCATATTTCTATACTATTTTAATATTTTAATTTAGGGAATTTTCACCAGATACCCCTGAGGTTTGACCGAATTTCACCAAATACCCCTACCTTTTCAGAATTACTATGAGATACCCCTGAGATTTGGTTTTTAATACGAGATACCCTTCCGTCTATTTCCTTAGTAAACGTCCGTTAATTTTTACAATTTCTTCCCATTTTACCCTTAATCTGATTTTTCATGACATACCCCTACATATTTGTAACGACTACTTTCACCAGATATCCCTACATGTTTCAAACGGCTAGTTTCACCAGATACCCCTATAACTGATACTTTTACCAGATACCCCTACAACATAAAAGAGCTAGTTTTGGCAATCAGAAAAAACACAACATTTTGACATTATAGTTTTCATAATAAGACAATGTCGTCCTCACAATCAAGTTACTCGGTCAATACTGCTGTTGAAGGTAGACGATGCAATTGTGGAAGAGAAGCTGAAGTCCTTGTTTCAAGAAAAAACACTTCATCCAGAAGAATGTACTACAAATGCTTACATTGCAATAGATTGATAGATTGGGCAAACCCACAAGCGATCAACAAAATCCAGTAGCACAACAACATTATATCCCCAACCAGCAGAGCTTAGAAGCGTTGCATCATGAGCTGATGAAGATCAAGGAGGAAGTGAAGGACTTGAAGATGCAAGTTCAATGGGGGATGAGGGTAGGAGTAATTATATATATTTCCCCTCAAACATTCCTCTACCAGATGGATGGGAGATGTAAAACCTACTCCTTCTCACAATCTTATGCAATTTCTTCTTTATTTTAGAGCAGATGTCATCCTCTGACAAGTTAAATGCTTATGGTTGTCTCTTAGGGTGCCTAATCATGATCGTTCTTCTTACCCCTGTCAACCAGATCGATAATTAGAAAATGAAAACTACCAATAGGTTACAATTACCCAATCTATCCATCTATTGCAATCTAAGCATTTGTAGTAAATTCTTCCGGATGAAGTCTTTTTTCTTTAAACAATGACTTCAGCTTCTCTTCCACAATTGCATCTTCTACCTTCAATAGCAACAGTGATCGAGTAACTTGATTATGAGGAAGACATTGTCTTATTATGAAAACTACAATGACAAAATGTTGTGTTATTTCTAATTTTATAGACCAAAACTAGTTGTTTTATGATGAAGGGATATTTGGTAAAATTATCTGTTACAGGGGTATCCGGGGAAACAAATAGTTTGAAACATGCAGGGGTATCTGGTGAAAGTAGCCGTTACAAATATGTAGGGGTATCTCATGAAAAATCGGATTAAGGGTAAAATGGGAAGAAATTGTAAAAGTTAACAGATGTTTACTGAGGAAATAGACGGAAGGGTATCTCGTATTAAAAATCATATCTCAGGGGTATCTTATAGTAATTCTGAAAAGGTAGGGGTATTTAGTGAAATTCGGTCAAACCTCAGGGTATCTGGTGAAAATTCCCTTTAATTTATATATCAACAAGTGTGTATATTTATTCGTTTTTAATTTTATTAATCTATGTGGTATTACAAATAATATATTATAGATTTGTATTATAAATGTGATTTTTTGTAAATTTGGCTAAAGATCAGATGTACTATTTTTTATAAATTATTTAAAGCATTATGTAATTTGTAATAAATAAAGTAACTTGTAAAAGATTTCTTTTTTTATAAATCAATAGTCACAGTAATTGCATTATGGAGTGAGTAAAGAAACGGAAGTGAAAACACGAAAATGAAAAAGTATCATTTACTGCGGGTATTTATGCTGATATTTATGCTGTTTTAGGTGAACAACAAAAACAAATAAAGGAGTCCAAAATCAACATATACTGTATATTTATGCTGTCAAAAAATACGCATATATGCTGCCGGCGAAGCATCCACAATCATCTGTACGTCAACAAAACAAACTCAGCGGGAAATAGAAAATAATGAAAATATGATGAATAAGACTCCAATGGCGCCCGAGTCTCCGGGTTCTGAGTTAACAATCCCTCAAATAAACAAGAAGAAAGTACAGTCATCGAATCGCTATTGATGACTATCTTGTTTCTGCTTTCCAGCTTCTTCCTGAGGACATATTTTTTGTCGCTGTATTGTTCGCGAAAAAATCTCGCTTTTCTGGGGGGTTCGTTCTTGCTACTTGGTAGTGCCCCACCATGGTTGTTCTGAAAAGCACATGAGCTTTTCGGTCCGTTCTTCCAATTTGACATCATTCTCCCTGCTTTGACCACAAAAGCTGGTGAGGTAGGAAGAGGCGAACCATTGCCCTTTGGTGCTAGAGGTAAAGAGGAGGATAACTATGCTTCCCCAGTGCCAAACTAAACGGTTATGGGTTCTTCCTCATGTCGCAGGCTTCAATCCAGCACGTTCCTCGTTAAGAAGGTAAATCATGCATTGATGTTAGAATTGAGCTTACTGTCTCTGTTTTCGAAAAATAAAAGAAATTACTGTTCCTCTCTTTTCCGTTTTTGTTGGTACCAACTCCTGCCTGGCGAGTTTTCTGTGATTCATGATATTGATAACTATGCTGAGTCTTTTGATGGAGTTGGCTTGTAAGAAAATGGTCTATTCCTCGACTGGAAGCAGCTTCAACATTTGATGACGAAGGATGTGAATAAATGTTCTTATTTGGTGTGCGAGTGGTTTTTTAAGGGGGGGGGGGGGTGTGGAGGGGGCGGATGGGGCCCTTATGCCTGTGTGGATGCGGTGTTCTTGTTTATGACATTAATTTTCACTCATTGTGTGCATGCTAGTTGAACTTTGAACTG
Source organism: Limonium bicolor (assembly GCA_023374045.1). Classification (NCBI taxonomy): domain Eukaryota; kingdom Viridiplantae; phylum Streptophyta; class Magnoliopsida; order Caryophyllales; family Plumbaginaceae; genus Limonium; species Limonium bicolor. The sequence goes on from CM041776.1 coordinate 497,692,222, forward strand.
AGGAACTTCTTTGCCGAGCAAATACGCCGGTATGCTAAGATCAATATTACCCACACCTGCACTCCTATCTCTGTACACCGTGACGAACAGCGGCTGCCTTTCTTTCACTTTTATTATGAGATTGCTGCTTGAAGTTTCTACCATACCTCTTTTCCTTGGAATCGTGTTGATGTGAAAATTTGTTTACCATGGCCAAAACCATGGTACTGGTTTCTGGACCACATATAGCTCAAATGTCACTCTATCAAGAAACAGGTAGAAGCAATAGCTCTGAGGCTCTTCTGCTTCTTATTTCTGATGGTGAAGTTCTCATTGGTCAATAGTCTTCATGCTTAGGTATTTTCTTTTTGAGAGCATATATAACCATAAGGGCCTGGGTGCATATACTTTCCCAGCGAAACCCCATACATCCTGTTAACCCAGTTGGAAGGCTCTGGTTGTATGGAAATCATGCATGTAACAATTGCAATTTGAGGGCCCCGGCATTTAACAGCAAGCCTAAGTATTATTAGAATGAGCATACCTGGAGGTTATTGAAAGTGTTAGTATGTGGTACCATAACCTTGGATTTTCCATTGCATTGCAGAGAAACAATAACAGGATATTAGTTTAGGATTCCCTTTGATGTCGAATTTCTTGTTAAGGCAGGTTTCTTTGTCTTCCGTTTATACTGATAACTATCTCCCTTGACCCAGAACCATGGTTGTTGGTACTATGAATAATGCTGTGAGGTTTGCTGTTGGATTGTCTAAGGGGTATCCCAAGTATGTGGAAAAAAGATGGTCATTCTCATGCATACTAGAATGAAATTATTTCCTGCTTTTGTCTCATTACGTTACCTGCTTTAATCATAGAAAGAAATGAATAGCGAAGTTTTTGAAAAGACATGTGGTTCTCAGTGGAATGATTATTCTGATAATGGATTTTATTCCTTTATGGTCACTGATGAACTTTTATCTAATTACATTTTTTACTAATGGTTATCCTCTTTGTGTTTTTTGATAGGTAAAAAGGAAGGCGCCTGACATTTGTTCAAACTCTAGTGGTTATCCTTTGTGATGTTTGTTATAGTTAATATTAACCTTGTTTTGCTTATTATTGAACTTATTGATGCTACAGTAACTAATACATACTGTTCCTTGAAAAATTATTTGTCTATAAACCCTAATAGTTTCACTAATAAATTCTCTTGACATAGGAGTCAACTCTACAGGAGACCACTGGATCAGAGGTATAGGTGGAGCCACGCTTCTGCATTATGTGCCTACAATAGGGAATACAAGTCTATGTGAGAGATTCGTTCTATGGTGTTTCTCATTTATATTGTCCAATTCTAAGTGCTTCCAGGCCTAGAGATACATATTGATATCTGAAGCATTTGTATTGTATGCTAAATTTCAACTGCTTATTGTGCACACTTAGTTTGTGACATAGTCGTGTATGTTTCATTCTCATCACAAAAATAGTTTTTCAACGCCTATCGTGGTTTGTTAGGGTTACTGATTGGTAATACTACAGCTCAATTGTGACAAAATTGTGAATACTAAATGGAGTAGTTGGGATGGAAGTTGAAGTTGTAGATGATAAAGTGTGATAGTTGTTTTTGTTACAATAATTGACATCTAGGTACAAAATGATCATAGAGAGAATTGGTACAAATGATTTCATGACATATATAGAGAATGGATGAATACGGAATGACCTATTAACTGTACTAAATATTAAAATACTGGACTTGAAATAAGTAATGATTTATATGTTTTGCTTGCTCAATTTATGTGATATTATCATCTAACTTTTTGTATTGTATCACTATTTCATTCTTCCAGGGCTGCTCTTTATGAAAAAAAGTTGTTCCATGGCTATTTATATATATATTTATTTCGAGGGGCAGGTGATATGAGTAGTAATGTGAATGGTTTATAATGATACATGTTGGTTGACTACAATAATAAGACCTTCAATTTTTAGGCTCAATTGAGTACAAATGACTAAAAGTGACTAGTTTTCAAGCCCGAATGACTTGCGAGTTAGGTAGTTGGACAGTTGCCCATATGGTTTGTTACAAATGATATCAGGCCGACTCGGGACCACGACGGGATGGGCTAACCGATACCTACCGAGGAAGTTCATGGACTTGGATGTTAGGCTAGTGAGAGGATGTCGCGCTATTTGAGGGATGAAGTATGTGATACCCCATCCCACATCGAGATATGGGTAGTAATGCGAATGGTGTATAATGATACATGTCGATTGACTATAACAACAAGACCGTCCACTTTTAAGCTCAAGTGAGGACAAAGAGCTTAAAATGGCTAGTATTCAAGCTTGAATGGCTTTGGAGTTAGGGTGTTGGACAGTTGGCCATATAGTTTGTTACAATAGTCACCTGATCCTCACATGTTTACTTACACTGATCAACTACAGCATTGCTGTACATGGGACCACCATGTCATGGTCATAAGAACTAATCCGTGGTGATAGTGTTATGGTACTGCAGGGGCATTAGATTGTGATTACCTTTTTATGTTTTGAAAGCTTATATCAACTTAGTACGTGTACGCTTAACTTAACTCAGAAACAACGCAAAATAAAAATGTAGTGTAGTGAAGTCTAGTATTTTCATCTTTAGTTTGGACGGTGAGTTTTTTTAATGAAAGCTCACGACTCTTGTTCCATCCATCATCCATTGTCTAATAAGTTTAGGTTTTGTTTCTGTATCAGTGAAGGGTAACTCTAGAATTTCTGATCTTTTGTGGTATGGAAAAAGAAAATGGCCACCAGCATACGTTGATTACTAATGATTTTGTAAAACTTGTATAGCATTAATTTTGGTAGATATCTTTCCTGCAATTCAAGTTTTTCTATCGTTTGTCTGTTTGATTTAAGCTAGTAAACGCTGTTTTCTTCTAGGGAAGTAAGTCAGCGATGTTTGAGGGATAGTGGTTCGTCGAATGAGCTTTGTTCTTCTGCTTTTAATGGTCATAAAGATTTTACATACGTAAAAGAAGATTCTTGTGGTCATGAGGTAACCATTTGACAACTAGTTGGAACTTTCTGCTTTGTTTTCATTTTTGTTTGACCAAATCGTCATATGAAAATGCAATTCTTAATTGTGAACTTCTTACCTGAAGGTTCAGCTATTGCGCTTATTATGTCTATATTCTATTGTTTTGTTTGTTTTTTTTGTACAAAAATCATAATTACTACTTTATCTTCTGTTCGCTGAAGAATTGTATTATTGTAATCATCTAGTGGTTCTTACATCATCATTACCTTTTTCTCGCTTTGTTGGATGTTATAGACTAGGAGAGGTCTTTATATTAGCTTACGTATCTCTTCCATGCTTATGTTTGAAGTATGTAGAGAGAAGTTTCAGTTATAGTTACTTAATTATGTGTACTTTGATGAATTAATTGATAGTGAAGGGTCATCTCATCGATACTGGTCAGCCTGGCCGACATAAGTAGTAAATTCCTTGAAATGATAAATCCTGGTTGTCCTTGATACTGCTCTGGTCCCTTAGAAAGGATGAATATCTTTATTGGTTTATTTTATAAGCTGTCCATGCTTCTTCTTAACTACTGCTATTTCTACGTCTTTGATTCTTGCTAATCTGTACTTGCTCATGCTCTGATACTTCCATATTTGAGGAAGTTAAGGATGTGTATATGTGATTTTTCTTTTTTTGTGATTTGTTGCATCTATCTGTTGACCTTTTTTCATGCAGATGCAGGGTTATCGAGCTAAAATTGCACAATTGCCAGCATCTATACCATCATTTATATATCTTGGACTGGTTCAGTTGAATCTAAGCAGTATATTTATGAAAATGGTGGATCATTTGCGCCTATATGCTATTCAAGCCTTCAAGTTGAGACCTTTCCTTTTTGCTTCTTTATCGGACCCACTAAACAAGCCGACACCACTTAAGTTGGATGTACATTTGCCTTCATTTGAAGAGCTGAAATGGAGTCTTGCACGACTGCTGTATTTATTCAATGTTCAAGTAGAAAGAAATGTGGCTACGTAAGTGAATCTTACTTTCAAGTCTTGATTTCTAGAAGTTTGAGGCAACACTTTCGTAAATGGAGTTTCCTCGTTATGAACTAATATTATAGTAGGAAAGTGATATTTCCAATGATGCTTCTTGAAGAATACCTTATATATATATATTTGCCATTATTTTTGTTCTGCATATGTTATTTTGTTTAAAATGAAATTTGTCACTTTTCTTGCACTCATGTACTGTAGCTTGGCAGTTATTTGTTAGAAATGTATGGTACATATATGGAAGTTTTGATTCTACACTTACTGCCTAGTAACATAGTTTCTTTGTCAAAGGAATTTATAGTTTCCTAGATTCTGTTAGTAATTGTAGAATGCACTTGATGAACTAATTATATGAGCCGTCATTTTGCTCTAGCTGAGACTTCTCCCAAAAACTGAGTGGCGTAAGTTTTTTCTGATCCACACCATGTGGAGAAACCACCGGAGTCTATGTCATGTTGGGGTTAATTGCTTTCTCTATGGAATAAGTAAGAACTACAAAATTAATTGCCTTTTTTAAAACAATGTAACCATTAAACCACTAAGTTATAGATTGACTCCAGACGTTCAAGAGCTCTTTGTTAGGAGTAAAACTTTTGTCTTGGGAGAAAAGCTTCTATAACTATCATATTTATTTCCTTTGCCTGTGTGTTCCTGCAAATCGTTCCCAAACCTTTTAAAGAAAACAAAGAACTCAATTAAATGTATTTATACTGCAGTGTGTAAAGATTACCTTTGATGATGTGCAGGCTCTTGGTAGCACTTATGTTGGCCTGTTTCTCATTTGTGATCATTGGTGGGTTCCTTTTCTTTAGATTCAGGTATAATCCAACATATTGTACATGTTGATCTAATGTGCTAATGTCTGTGGATGTTCTTGATTAGTGACAAATTGATTATCTTTTATTTTCTTTTAAGCAATGGATAAAATGTTTAGGGATTCCTTTGGGGCAGGTGGTGATGCAGGTCTGCTTTTAATCAGTTTTTTGTTTCAGTGGAAATGTTTTTTCCACAGTGCTTACTCAAATGGGATGTACACTTGGGTTCTTTTTATCTTCAATTTTTTTCAAGCTCAGTAAGCAGCCATTGGAACTCTTTCTCACGTAAATATGTATTTATTGCTTGATGCCAGGCGTAACACGCAGCCTCTAGAGGACTGCTTCTGGGAGGCGTGGGCATGCCTTATTTCTTCATCTACACATTTGAGGGTGTGAGACCTTGTCGAAGATTTCAAGTTCTCGTTTGTACTTACATCATGGAAGCTACCTAGTGGTATGCTATTGGGAAGCTGGTGGTTTGTTTGAATGTTTAAATATCTTGCCTTTAATTGCAGCAAAAGACACGGGTTGAGCGAGTTATCGGTTTTGTTCTTGCTATATGGGGCATATTATTTTACTCTCGCCTGTTGAGTACAATGACTGAACAATTCAGGGTAAGCACAAGGGCAAAGACCTTTAATATTTGCTACTGTTTCTCAAATATAACTAGCACTTGCACAGAACAACATGCAAAGGATTAGAGAAGGTGCCCAGGTTCAAGTCCTTGAAACTGATCATATTATCGTATGCGGGGTCAACAGTCATCTGGCCTTCGTTATAAAGCAGTTGAATAAGTATCATGAATTTTCTGTTCGCTTAGGCACTGCTTATGCAAGGTACTGTGGTCCATGTTATTTGTTATCATAAAGTAAATTAAAGCTGCAACTAATCCCTCTTTATATATTTTCATTTTTAATATTCTGGGTACCTGCAGGAGGCAAAGAATTCTCCTCCTTTCTGATTTGCCAAGGAAGCAGGTGGACAAGATGGCTGACAATATTGCTAAAGATCTTAACCATATTGACATTCTCTCAAAGAGGTGAGGCCGATCAAAGTGCGGAGCTTTTGGTTTGTCAATCAATAGTGAAAACAAAATAACCTAAAAATTGGTCCCATTCTGAAATGTTTTCATTGGAGAAAAACTTTGATTTCTCTTTTTCATTTTCAAGTAGGATATGATTTACCTGTTCATTAGTGATAACACAATAATATGAAGTTTAGTCCCATTATGGGTATGTTCTAATTGGAGAAAATCTCTGTTTTCTCTTTTTCATTTCCAAGTAAGATATGAATTACCTGTTCGTCACAGATTGAAAGAAGACCTCCTTTTGCTTTTTTGAAAATATTCCTTATAAGATACTTAACCTCCCACTATGCTCTTCACTTGACATTGTCTTCCCCAATGGGAGCTCTAAAAATTGGCCAGACCATCGTCGCGTGTATAAATGGGATTACCCTGCTGGACATAAACTTTGGAAGTTGTGGTAGTGATCAATTGCTTCAACTTCTGTTACTCAATCTTTGAGCTTGCATCTAATTTTCTAATCTTCAGTTGTAGCCTCAGCTTGACGAAATCTTTTGAAAGAGCAGCAGCAAATAGAGCCCGTGCAATAATAATACTGCCAACAAAGGGAAGCAGGTGAGGATATTATCAGCTTAGTTTTTTCAGCCTTTGCATGACGTAGAACTCTGTGTGATGTGACTTTTGGTTTTGCCAACCTTCAACTTTTGACATTCATCTCATGGTTGGTGTGGATAGTAACTTTTGACATTGTTATGATGATGAAGGTGGGCTAGTTGGTTAATGATACCGATGTCTTCTTGCAAATTTCAATATACATATTATTCATGAAGAACCATAATCAGAGTTCTTAAATGGCAAGCAGTTTGTTTATGAGACTCCTTGGAATCATAAATCTGCTGTAATAATTTATAGACTCGGTTGACAATGGTACAAGCTGGAATCTAACAACTGATGATTCTGCATCACGTCTCTTTGTGTTGGAATGACTGTTTTTCTGCACGTATTTCTACATATTTGTTTGTTGCTTTGTGGATCAGAAAAGAAAGAACAATGATGAGCCGTTTTGTACATCTACTCTTATAACACATCCTGTAGTGACTGTTGCATCACACTATGAACTTATGGTAGGCATGCAAAATCTATTGAGTAGCTTGATTGGTGGAGTGGACTTTTCCATATATAGATTGAAACTCCATATGGTGAAACTTGTATGGTTTGAGTTGTTTTATGTTCATTTGTAGGGAAATTGTCTCCTGGTGCCATATGATTCATATCATTTCTTGTTGAAACTTTGTGGAAGTGTGCAGTGGATGTATTGATTTTCTGGAATATTGCGTTGGACATGTCACTACGTGACTTCCCCTACTTACGTGAATCTACATATTTTTCCTTTTCTTTTGGGATTTTCTGGCCAGGTATGAAGTTGACACTGATGCATTTCTGTCAGTGCTGGCTCTTCAGCCTATTTCAAATATGGCATCTGTGCCGATCATTGTTGAGGTATCATTGAGTGGAAGTCTGGAACCCATGACATAGTCTTAGTACTCTTGCTTTATTTGAGTTGTCAGTCCCGTAACTACTAGATGGTTGGTCAGGAGGAAAGTAGACAGAAAACAAATAGCATATTATCCTAGTTCTACGTATGCGGAACCATAAGTAGAACTAGGATAATATGCTATTTGTTTTCTGTCTACTTTCCTCCTGACCAACCATCTAGTAGTTACGGGACTGACAACTCAAATCTTTTACATTTTACTAAATATGTTTCTATGTTATGCTTCCCCGCCTTCCAGCTTGAAAACATGGTCTTTGAGTAACGAACCTGAACACTGGTTGAAAGTATTCATAGAAATAGGATTTGACAACGTAGATGGGTCTTTCATAAGCCATAAGGTGTCTGCGCTGACTAGGTTGATTACCTAGGCAAACATGAGAAGGGAAAAAATAACAATCTATCCAGCCTCACTAATAAGCTAATGCAAATTTTGCATGCAGTGAGAACATTTGCTGGATAATTCTGTCCATATATCTTATCCAGCTCTTTCATGTTCTATTATTCACCACATAACTGGTGTCTTCTTGTTAGTGGTAATGTCGGTACTAACAAGGGTATAATGGGTAAGGGGATATAGCTGTAACTAGGATATTATAAATAGAGGGGGATTAGGGGGAATTGGGGATTATCGATGTCATTAGTGATTTGTTTGGGTAACTTGCCTATTTGGCAGATTGGTTACTTCTCTCACTGAGAGGGCCCTTTTGAGGGTGGTTCGTTTACAATAATACCGCTGTTCTCGTTTTCGTTTTCTTGACAGAATCCCTATGTTTACTAAATCCAAAAATTCTTGGTTCATTCTGCATCTCTTGCTTTCTGTTCATGTGGCTTATATTTTCTAATATGAATCTCTTGTAATCTGATATCCCCCATGCAGGTTTCGAGTTCCAGTGCATGTGAGCTATTAAAATCTATATCAGGACTGAAGGTGGAACCTGTGGAAAATGTTACATCCAAATTGTTTGTACAGTGCTCTCGGCAGAAAGGGCTTGTGAAGATCTACAAACACTTGCTTAATTATAAAAGTATGACTGATTCCACTATTTGTAGCAACCTACATATATGCTATGATAACTTTGAAGTGTTATTTTGGTTGTTATAAAATTGAGCTCTGCATTCTAGATGAATTTGTAAACTGAAATCCCAACTGGCAGAATAGAACACGTTGGGCCTCTTCTATCATTTCACATCTGTAGCCAGATGACTATCTTTCTGAAAATGTAGGCCATTTTGCTAATTCAAGGAGCGGATGTTTGTGCTATGCGAACCGAGTCTCTGTTTGCTATATACGCTAAAACTCTCTAGGCTTCTCAACTTTGAAATAATATTTTGTGCTATGATTTATACAGCATTTTAGGCCTCCATAAATTGCCACTTAGATTATGATTTTCATCTGTGCAGAAAACGTATTTAACCTCAGCAGCTTTCCCCAACTAGCTGGTGTGAAGTATCTAGCAGTACGGCATGGATTTGCAGAGGTAATGAATGTGACATCAATCAGAAAATAACTTCTGCTTGTGTACATGGCTTTAATGCAGCCAGTTAATTTCTGCAGGCTGTTGTTTGTGGTCTCTACCGAAATGGAAAAATACACTTCCACCCAAGTGATGAGGAAATCCTGCACGAAACAGATGAAGTATGTTTGCGTACTTTCCAAACTTTTGATTGCAAATAATTTCATGAACTAGCTTTCTGGAGCTATATGAGTTCATGGATATAAAAAACTGAAACAGGATGAACTAATATCAATGCAACAATTTTTATTAGTTATGTAGAGGGTAAGGGTTACAGGTTGAGTCGAAGCAAGACTAAGGCACCGTTTGGATACAATAAGGAAATGAGAAAGGGAATGGGAATGGGAAAACAAGGAGAATGGGAAAGGGAATGGGAAAATATGTATGTTGTTTGGTTATGTTTGGGAATAAATACGGGAATGATTGTTTAGTTTTGAAACAAAAATAATACACTTGTTTTATTCAATTATTTATTTATCTGGTTTTATTATAAAGCTGCAATTAGTGGATCTCATTTTTAAATATAAGTTAATTATAATTACTCATTATCTTAACAAATTATAAAATGTCAAATATTTCAAGCAAGTCTTCAAATTTTAACACTCCTAACAAATATTTAATTTAAGAACCACAAATCACATAAAATTAAAAGGTAACGTATTATCAAGTAATTGGTTGAAAAGTATATCTGATTCAAACAAGGGTATTTGAAATTTTTACTATACTCACCTCTCTCCTCCTACAGTGGTTTGTGGGTTTATATTTTGCTTTCCGTAGGTATGGTAGGGGGAAAAAAAATCAAAGAGGCGGGGGAATGCGTGGGAATCAATTCCCTTCCCATGCTATATTCTCTGTTCATACAAACAAAGGGAAGGGAGTGAGTCCCAAATATCTTTTCCCTTCCCTTCATTTTCCCTTTGAAACAAACGTTGCGTAAGTATATGAGAGTGCAAGTTCAGTGAGGACAGGAACATTGATGAAAACAAGATAACCTTGGATGGGAGAGAAATCTCGGTCATTAATGTTTTCTGTTACTTGGGATCCATAACCCAAAAGGATGGAGAACTAGATTAAGATGTATCACAGAATAAATAAAAATAGCATGGTAGTGCCCCGTTTGTGTTGCTGAGTGAAACTTGCATTATTTAGTTCTTGAATCTGACTAACTACATGTAGAGTAGCGTCCATACCAATATGGTGCTATACTGAAGTTTTAATTTTCAAGTTCTTGATTTCATATATGATGCCTAAGAATCTCAATATCAGAAGCCACACGTTGAAAGTCCATCATCTCCAGTTCTGAAACATTTTTTTTTCTTTGAAGGTTTTGTTCATTGCGCCAGTTTATGGAACTAAAAAACCTGCATTCTCATTGGGAGGTTTGGAGAAGAGTGATCAAGTCCCTAACGAGATACTGGAATTGAGAAAAGAACGCCTCAAACTTATAGCTAGGCGTCCCTCAAGAGCTGGTTCAAAGGTATGGTATGATATGTCAGTATATATCCCAAGCTGAATGCGCTCACACTGATATGTTCCCAAGATATTAGTACCCTTTCTAGACAAAATACCTAGAGCGGGATTTTCTTAATTGAGGAACAGAATGATATACGACCAGATATACTTCTACCTTTGATGCAGACTGCGGATTATGGGGTGGGACCCACTGAGTATTTGCTTCTGCTTGGTTGGCGACCGGATGTGGGGGACATGATAAGGGAATATGACAATTACCTTGGACCAGGCAGCTCCCTGGTGTGTGTGCCCTTCACTGCTTATTTTCCCCTATACTTTTCTTAAGTTGGCTGCATTCTGGTATACATAATCTGGTATTCCTTTTTTTGTTCCAATTACTGTTTGCGTATTGCTTTGATAAAGTCAAGGATAACCAATGAATTCCATTAACATGATGATGGATGCTCAGCATAGGCTGGGCATTTTTGTGTTTTGTGTCTATATAATATCATGTTAAAGCTCAGGCTTTTTGGAATGCTATCTAGCATGGTGAGGGTTTAGTGGGGTTTGTATGGTTTGTGAGTAGGTTTTGAGCTCCGCATTATTGTAAGGCTATGTGGCAAGAACTTATCAAAAGAAAAAAAAAAAACTATAGGAGCCAGTATTATCAACAAAAAATAAATGCAGGGTCTTTACCTCTTTTTCTATTAAAAGTTACTCCACTTATAGGAGGTCCTCTCTGATGTTCCAATAAGTGAGAGGCAAAGGGCAAGCGACCTTGGCGGTCCACTGAAACTTCAAAATGTTCAAGTTTCTCACCGGGTATAGAATCTTGTTTTTTTTTTTTAATCTCTTTGTTGCAAATTTCCTCTCAGTTGTCATTACATTATATGTGCTTCCTCTCAATGCATTTGTATATGTGTTTTAACAGATTGGAAACCAGATGGATTATGATACAGTGAAGGACGCCATTGAGAAAATTCAGCATGTTAAGGGGAATGAGGTCCCTTTATCCATTGTTGTGATATCAGACCGTGATTGGTTGCTTGGAGGTGTGAATATCTGTGGTTTATAAGTTCATTTACCAGAAGATGTTTTGAAATTAAACTATTTTAACCGCAGATCCATCCCGAGCTGACAAGCAGGCGTCCTACTGTCTTTTCCTTGCTGAAAACATTTGTAATAAACTTGGAATAAAGGTGTGCAGCTAAATTGCTCCTGATTCTGGATCATTCCTTTACTAATATTTAGCTTTTGCTTGCTAAAATATTTTCACTGATGAAGTCCTCCATGGTGGATTCAGGTGCAAAACCTTGTTGCTGAAGTCATCGACTCTAAACTTGGCAAACAAGTAACTATTCTTCTTGCCAAGAGCTATGATTCTGTCAAGGCCAAGCTGTGTCCATACTTAGTTCTGTATTTCATGAGTTCTTGCCTTGAATCATGCAGATTGCAAAAATAAAACCCTCACTCACCTACATTGCTGCCGAGGAAGTAATGAGCCTTGTTACAGCGCATGGTTTGCATTTTAGTCACTTTTCTTCTTGTTGCTACCCTTGATGAGCAGAGCAGTATCTTTGTCACCTCCTACTGATTTTTCTTGAAGTGAAAATGTCTCCTTTTTCGTATGCGTGCAGTTGCAGAAAACCATGAGCTGAATGAAGTATGGAAGGACATTCTGAATGCTGAAGGTGATGAGATTTATGTTAAGGTACATGATCCTTTCACCAAAAAGGGCAATGTTAGAATCAAGAATTAGTGGGTAAATAGATGAGAAGGAACTGGTTAACTCATTTGTTGCTGGCCATTGCAGCCTATTAATCTGTACATGAGAGAGGGAGAAAATCCATCATTTTATGAGCTGTCCGAGAGAGCATACCTACGTCGCGAGGTGGCCATAGGTTATGTAAGGAATAACAAGAAGGTATGTACAATATGTCTCTTTGTTTATTCTTTTGCATTTCTCCATTTTAGATTATTATCACCTTGAATGAGCGACCAAGAGATATTCCCACTTATCGGATGTTCTGGATTATGATGCAGACGATAAACCCAAATCCAAAAACAGAGCCTCTGAACCTGGAAATGTCAGATTTTCTAATTGTGATTTCTGAGCTGGAAGGAGAACAACCTATAATCACCGATTGAATTTAGCATTTCTGGCATTTTGCTTTCTCGTCCAACCAAACTCTGATTTTGATTTCGTTCGTGTTTAGATTTTCTCATTTTTATCCTTTCTTTTCTTTAATTATAGAAAAAATAATATTGATTGGTCGAATAAAAAAGGAACACAGCTTTCTGATAGTTAATATTGAAGTCTCATGATGTTAAAATTATATTAGATGTACATATTGATATTTTAACCACTACGGTAAACTTATAAAATCTGTATTCTTACTGTGTATTATGCCACTATAAATGTAATGCTAACTAAGGCAGATTGTTCAGAATAAGAGTGAATGAAGGGATCCGTGACAAAAAAAAAAAAAGCGAAATTTGAAGAATGGCGTATGATCAGTGAGCCATTAGCACAATTGTTCGCGTTAATGAGGGCGACGACACAGACACAAATCACATCTATCCAGGGGACCATTCACGTCAGGTATTGCTAATAAATTTAATGGGAGCAATTTCTATCGGGAGAAATGAACTGTTATGCTTTCCCTCACTGCATAAAGCAAGTTATAAAAATCTTAAATGGATCAGTAAAGAAACCTAGAGTAAAAGTGATGACAAAAGTTCAATGAAAAGGGTATGATAGCCTAGTGCAGTTATTGATTATGAATGATTTAGATAATTGGGAAATTTTATGAAATATCATTATATTTTTGTTAATTCATGAAATGCCACTAAAAAAAAGAAAGTTATGAAATGTCACTATATTGTTGTAAAAGTCCATGAAATGTCATTATACCATTACTAAAAACAAAAAAAAAGACAAAAATACCCCTATTACTTAACAAAGTACTATTAAAACTCACAATATGTGCCTAAGTGTTATAAAATTCACTAAAACTCACAAAAATTCTAAAATGCTATAAAAATATAGATAACTATAAAGATTATTTAAAGTATTATAAAAAATTATAAAATAAATAAAAAACATATAAACATATCATAAAACATTGAAAAAAATAAATATTTCTTAGACTTTTTTCAAATTTATTATTACCATAATTTATACCAATTAATCACCGTAATTTATACCATACATCTTTAAATTATTTTTTTCAACCAATTTAATTTATTTATTCTAAAAAAATTATTAAATTTATATTTTTTAATTTATATTCTATTTTACAGATAACTTTATGACATAAAATAATTTATTTCGAATAAATAATTAAATTGATAAAAAAGATAATTTGAAAATGCTACAAATTATGGTAATTAATTGGTACTAGTTATGATGCTTAATTGGTAAAAATAAATTGGTATAAATTATGTTAATTATGACTAGTACCAATGTTTCTACCAATTAAGCACCATAACTTGTACCAATTAACTACCATAATTTTTACTATACATTTTCAAATCATTTTTTTTATCAATTTAAATTATTTATTTGAAAAAAATTATATTATGTTATAAAGTCATCTATAAATTACAAAATTACAAATATTAATTAAAATAATTTATTTTGCATAAATAATTTAAATTGGTATGAAAAAATAATTTAAAAATGTATGGTTAAAATTATAGTAACTAATTGGTATAAATTATGGGAATTAATTGTTATAAATTATAGTACTATATTGGTCTAAATTTGCAGAAAAAATAGTACAAATTATGTGTTTAAAACTCTATATTATTTTTTATGATACTAAATAATTTTGAAACAAATCTAAGAAATACTTATTTTCTCAAATTTTTATGATATTTTTATATATTTTTGTAATTTTTTAAATTTTTTTATAGTTATCTATATTTTTATAGTATTTTAATTTTTTTATGAAATTTAGTGAATTTTTTAACACTTAGGTGCATATTGTGAACTTTAAAAGTACTTTGTTAACTAGTAGAAGTTGCTTCTAGTCAATGATATAGTGACATTTTATAGACTTTTATAAAAATATAATAGCATTTCGTGATTTTTTTTAGTGGTATTTCATGAATGAGCAAAAAATATAGTGATATTTCATGAAATTTCCGTAGATAATTCGATTATGGCGTTTTTGATTGTTGATTGGGCGTAAAATCTTTGGACTGAACTTTGCCAGTGTTTTTTGTTTTTCGATTGTCACACGAGAGTTCTGTTCGATAAAGCATGAGAATGTACATCAGTGCTTATATATTATGAAAAAAGCTCCAGGACGAGCTCGCTCTGACATATTATTAGCTTCCGAAATGCACATGTGCGAAGGAGCTAGAAAGTTCGTTCAAAATCAGATATTGGTAGAGTGGGGTTAAATGAATCTGATAAAAACATTCATGGAAACATGTTTAATGATGTGAGAATTACCTACCGTGGAGCAAACCAATGCAATGCTTGTTCAAGAGGAGAAACTAAGACAAATTTATTCAGGAGGATTAAAAAACAACTAGTGAATGAGTTTCTCAGCTAGTACAAGTATGCCAGGACTAGAGCAGAAGTGACAAAATAATTCTGAAAGTAATAAATCTCACCGACAAAAGAGGTGATATTAGAGAGAACCAAAATTCTTTAGCTGCTAGCGTGGAAGAAGAAAGCTCCTAGACATAAGAGGAGTCAATAACTTAAGCTAAGTCTTCTATTCAACAAGTGACAATGGAGCAGTTGAGCCAGTTAGCTATGTTAATTCGGGAAATCACGAATGAAATAACTCTTCACAGTTTTGTAGGTAACATTGTTGATTAGATAAATTATTTCATTTTGTTTCAATTTTTTTTTGATAATTGAGGCGCGAGGCCAAATACACCGCACACGCGGGAAACAACATAACAACCACAGTCAGGAAGCAAAAACAACCATAAAGACCCATACCTCTCAAAAGACTACCCTACCACCCATGCACAAACTCCTACGATTTAACCAATTAGCTTGTTGCTCTACGCTTGCCTCTTCTAGCAACCTTACTAGCCCGGGAAAATTTACTAAAGCCTAAAGGTCGCATTGTTGGCCCTACCGCCCTCCTAGAGCTAAGTCTCGTAGTGGTTCGTGAGCAACTATCTGAGTCAGCCCCTCCTCCCTCCTTAGAATCCTTGCATCTCTTACGCGCTTGCTCCCTATGATCGCGGATGATGTCTTCAATATTGGAAAGGGCACGCTCCTCGTCCAAGATTTGACAACCAAGGTCTTTCGCAAGCAACAGAGTCTGCTTCGCTTCTTCCTTAACAAACTCCTCTTCATGGTCCATCCTCGGCCTAGAGGAATCTCCACCTGGCTCGAAGCCAGGAGGAAATTCAGGTTCTTCAAAAAGACTCCTCATGTCATCACCTTCCCCTCCTTCCACTATAAGATATATACAAAAATTTGATACTTGACGGATGAGCTTTTGATTACATTTGTTGTGATCAGAAAACTTTATGGTTTTTTTTAGAAAACGAAGCATGAAAAAGGTTTTTGCTGTTATATATTTTGCTGTGCCTCTGTTTGCTAGTAGATATGAACTGCCCAAGATTTTGCTCCTCTTATTACGCAAATCACAATTGTTCATTATACCCAACATTGTTATTTAGATGGTTGAAAGTCCGTATAGGTCATACTTTGGAGTGAGAATAATACGACTTGAAAGTTTGGGCCAATTGTTTGGCATGATGTGTGCGAACCAAGGACCTATGGTGATCTTGGTTACAAGGAAATTTAAACTAGAACAAAATGGGTGTTGCTAATCTTAATGCTCATATAATCTTGAATTATGATTATGCTTGGAATTGATGATGATACAGAGTTCACTCGAATTAAAGATGCTTTCGTGAGACTACCAAGTACTAATGAAGGAAGAGTCAAATTGAAGGATTTTGTAACACCATGATTTTTCCCTGTCAAATTACTTGTAAATTATAAACAAATGATATCAGTTTGCAGCGGAATTAACGAACACCTAATCAGGGTATTGCCGTCACACTCAACTAGATGAGTGCTAAGGCTAGTTCAACTCAAATATTCTTTATTAACCAAATATAACCTTCATTGGTACTTAACCAAACTTACATATAGAGTTTACAAAATGAGGCTTCTGGGAACAATCTTCCGGAATGACTCAAAGTTTCCTACAATCCACCCGGAGTAAGTTTCAGGGCGCTGACCCTGTCTCTCTGGGGACAGACCCCTTGGGAGACACTTACACAATGGTTACAAACTTAAAATGTTTGTAACTACTATCTACTTAACTAAGTTATGACGTTCTTTCCCGCATCCCAACATATCTTCAACCTGCAGTCATAAATCACAAACAACACAAAAAGGGACTGCACAAATCAATGAAATTGAGTAAATTATTGCCTCACTTTGTAAAATTTATTTTGCTTGAAAATATTTTGGCATAGTATACATCACAACAAATAAGTTTTACTCCGGGGCATAACATCAACATACCACACAAGACCACCAAACATGCTCACATAACCAAGGAAACCAATTCACCACATATACACTTCATAATACATTAGTTTACAAATCCACCAAATGATCTCACCACAATTTGCTATGATAAGGGAATAAGGCTTTGTTTCCACCATTGCTCATCGGGCACCCATGAAGGGACCATAACAGACCACCAAATTACTCACTAGACTCCCTAATATAAGGGGATATAGCAAACCATATGCACCTCACCCTATGTCCTTAAGTGTGCACACCCTCCAAGAGGATCTTGACCAAAAGGAGTATATCATAATAACTTAACCGTAATTCATTGGTAGCAACACATAATCAGTGTAAGAATTTATTCAAATTTTCAAAAAAGCTTCCCTTATCAAGCACATACAACAACCATGTCTGAAGACCAATCACTTCCATCATGCTCAAAAGGGCAAACAACCATAATCACAAATTACCACTTACTTAACCATTCCAAAATAGAGTCAAATACTTCCCAAGAATAGATATAATAATTCACACCTAAAAAACTGACAACAACATGTATAAGAACCATGAACCAAGTATACAGATGGTGAACACAACAGCTTACCTCAACCTTTTATTTACCCAGCTAAAGAACACTCGCAACACCTATACTTAATCGATTGGTAATTCTCATTTTTATCGAGCTCGCCTTTCTTCCTAAACTACTAGGCTGCTCTTGCTTGATAGTAGTAAGAAGTTACGGTTGCTAGAGTGACTATAGAAGTGTGCTAAGATCAATTAAATTATTGGGAAAATTACATCCCACACCCATGACGTTTGGTGACACCCCACCCACGAGGTTTCAAAAATTACTTTGTCCACCCATATGGTTTCCTCTATTTTGCATCCGGCAACTTTTCTAATATTTGATCAACTTAAAAGATGCTTAAATGTTGTCCAAAATTGATAAAACTTTACATGGATGATGCTAAGGTGTTATTTTTTTTGTCCAATACCAAATTCAACTTTTTAAAGCTCATATATGACCTGTGGGACCCAATGAAAATACGTTGACATGTCACATGTTTAATTAGGTTTCACGGATCACATATGAACTTAAAAAACTTTAGATTTCACGCTAAACCAAAATATAACACCTTAGCATCGTTCATGTAAAATTTCATCAATTTTGGACAACATTTAAGCATCTTTTAAGTTGATCAAATATTAGAAAAGTTGCCGGATGTAAAATAAAGGAAACCACATGGGTGGGCAAAGTAATTTTTGAATCCTCGTGGGTGGGGTGTAATTTCATCAAACGTCATGGGTGGGAGATGTAATTTTCCCTAAATTATAACTCAAGGCTAATATTCAGACGGTAATATTTGTGGTGGCTAAAGGGTTACTTCACCGTGAGGTAACTTTAGAGGCGGTTTCTTCCTCCTTAGGCAATTGATGCGGGGTGTAGATGATGGAAAAGTAATCAATCTTAATATGTGACATATGCTAGTTGGTAAGTAGTAAGGGAGCTATAAGAAGAAGACACCTGGTAAGGACGGTGGTTTATTGTGGCTCCCACCCAGATATCAGTGCACTCTGGGGTATTTCCCCCCGGGTATCTCCCTTCAGTAACATTGATCCGGACAACTCTCCCAAAAGACACATACTAAACAATACACTTTAACTTGAGAATAATACTAAAACTAATTAAAACTTATGGGGTATTTCTGATTTATTGAGCTATTAGATCATTGCAGTGAGAGGTCAGGGCATATATATATATATAAAATCGGAATAATTAACTAATAATGGATTGACATATAATTAATAGTGAAACTTAATTAACAAATAAAGATTAACATTCAATATTTGGTAAAACCAAATAATAATAAAAAGCTTGCCACATAACCGAAAACCTGGTCAGTGGTGGTCACGCAATTTGCCGATGTCCTCACGACGGAGGAGGTTATAGAGTCGCGGACGCGGCTCCGTAGCTGAGCTCGTTTAATAAAGAAGTGAACCTGAACCCCTCTCTCGTCGAAGCGAAGAAGGGCAGACCGCCGCCCGTGAAAGATGAAATACTCCAAGCTTCTTTCGGCTTTCGACTTCAAGACCCAAGTCATTTGAAATCCTTAACAGTTTCAACTAAGCCACCGCCGACAAATGGCCCATGGTGGCTATGATAAACGCCGGGTTGCGGGCCGTAAACCAAATACCAGTAACCGTTCGAAGGGAACCTCTGGGGGTATTAGTAAGAAATCCAAAAATGTCTCCCTCAAAAATCAAATTCGCTCTATTGAGCGAATGCTCCGGATGGTAACTTCTTCTGCGTCTGCTCAAACACCTCTTCTTTTTTCTTTTTCCATTTTTTTTATCGCTATGAGTCCATGGCTATATAATCAATAAGCGATTGCCTTTTTGTTTGGTGCTTAATTAGTACTGGGTACCTTATTAGGGTTCCTACGTGTAAGTTCTTCAAATCTGTATGCCTGGGTATTCTGTATCATCTTGTGACTGTACCTGCTTATCGGTATAACCATTAAGAAGTAATTCGACCTTCAGGTCAGCTTTGTTCTCTTTGCTTTTTGAGAGGGTTCACTCAGGGAGCTAATTGTGATTAAGCATTGATCACATCTTTCCTAGTCGGTACATATATTCTTTGAGATTATGCTCTTGCTTCTGGTCATTCTTCCCAGCCAGTAGATTATTTGATCTCTAGACCTCCTTGTTCTATATTCCATCCGCTAGGATTGGTGCGAAGAGCTGATTCTGTTTTGGATAAATAATTACAATTACGTGTGGTTATTGATACTCCTGTTTATATCGAGGAAGCGTGTGGAATTCGAGGCTCACAGCTCAAAACCTTTAGTTTCCATACTCTTAGTACCCCATAAGAGGGGAAAAATAAATTCAACCTCTATAAGCCTCCGGGACATGATTACTGTATTTGTTATCCCTCACATCACATCGTCGTAGCATTTTCCAAGCTCTTTTATTCTGCTCACTTCTGATAAATAATTACCATTACGTGTGGTTATTGATACTCCTGTTTATATCGAGGAAGCGTGTGGAATTCGAGGCTCACAGCTCAAAACCTTTAGTTTCCATACTCTTAGTACCCCATAAGAGGGGAAAAATAAATTCAACCTCTATAAGCCTCCGGGACATGATTACTGTATTTGTTATCCCTCACATCACATCGTCGTAGCATTTTCCAAGCTCTTTTATTCTGCTCACTTCTGGATTTCGGAGTTTTCTATCAGTAATTTGAATTTATATATGGAGTTTTGCCAAGATGTTAGTTGGGGGACAACTTACTCTTCTTCCTTGTGTTCGAAATGGCTTACAGGATGTTCCTCAAGAAATCAGAGAGGCTCAAGAGAAAAAGCTGGAGAGCTTGAAAAAGCAGAATGAAATTCATAACCGCTTAGCTATAGAGAGAAAAATATTCTTGCGTGACAGAAAGATCAAGTTTTTTGGTAAATCCATGGCGTACAGCTATCTTTTATTTGATTAATTAAGTTATTATCCTTTTTTGTGTTGCTATCCTCTAGACACGTGAACTGTAATGCTCAAAACATGATACTTTATTTTAATAATCAGAAAGGAGAAAAATAGAAAGAAGAATAAGACGTCTGGAGAGAATGCAGCGTTCTCAATCTGCTCAGGTCCATGAAGCTGAAACTGCTGAACAACTTTCCAAGTTAAAGGAAGATCTTGAGTATGTCAGGGTAAGCTTCACTTCTGCTTATCTGGCATGATACGTTTTTCTTTCTTGGTAGGAGTTAAAGCCTCCAATTCTAGTTGAGCGGGAACTAATGTGTCCTCATGAACCTCAATTTTATATAGTGTAAAGAAAAAAATGCACATCTTTTCTAAGGTCTGACGTCTGCTGTTTTCAGTGAGACCAAATTTTGACTTGGTTGGGTGTGTATTCTTGAAGAATAGAATGTCATAGGTCCTAATAATTTGGGAATCTGTTACAATTATAGGCTATTTGTTCCTTAATAGAGCCTTTTTCGGATTAGGTTACTCATGTGTACCTTATCTGTCTGTGTAAATTGGTAATGGTGTTGGCTGCAGTTTTTTCCTAAGACAGAGAAGTATGTTTCATTGTATACGGGTGGTGAACATGTGGATATGGTTGATAGAAGAAATAGATTGAGGAAACAGATTAAAGCAAACATTGTTGCCGCTGCTGCCTGTGGAAAGGAATTAGAAGGTACTTTGTTTCCCCTCATTAGTTTTATTATTGCTAATAAACCTTTCATTCTTCAATTATTTGCCTTTTGTTGTACTTGTAGTGTGACCATTTCTTAGGGTGATAAGTGAGTCTGCACTTGCCTTTCTCTTTGTTTATACGAAGTAATATTCTTCAATGTATAATTGAACTTTTGCTCTGGACTTGTGTCAGCTACATAGGCTGGTGATCAAGTATAATATGCGTGTCTAAAATAGTCGGTAAAATTCTAGCAGTTAGTTGGCCGTGCATTTGTTACACTTATTAATGTTGGTAACAGATCTTGATAGGTTGGACCCTATGCCAATGCTCTATGCTTGACCGTAATCATGATACACTTTGATCCGAAAGGAAACTTAAAGTCTCTGTATTCCCTTTTTTCATGTTGGCTTCTTTTCTTTTTTTGCTTCTGTCTCTTCAGAGACTGGAAGTGAGGATGATGGATTGCTTGATCTGAGGAGTGATGATGACTTCTTCGCTGCTGGATCTTCAAGTGATGAAGCAGATGCAGATGATGAATTGACTGATAAAAGTGCCAAGTATGTTTTGTTTGTTATATGGATTACTGTACCCTCTTCCACTGAGCTTGTTCAACTATTGTTGTTGTGTAAGAGTATGTCATCTCTCAATGAATTTTATTTAACCTCATGTTTTTTTTCTCAAATATGTTCTTTGTGTTTATAATATTGTACTGCGTAATTCAGGGAACAAGCTTCTAGTGCTTCTGGAAAAGCAACATCTGGCATGTCTGGTGATGAAAGGAATCTGGTCTGTCCTCCTATATCATACATGATTTTTAATGAGTTTGATGTTTTGGCAATTTTTATCTCTTGAACTGCGACTCCTTGATCTAACTGCAGAGGCAAGTGTCTGCTCGCTCTCTGATGCCACCTCCAAGACCATCTGCCAGAAATAACTCTTCAACTAGCTTAGCTGGTGAAAGTTCAAGAACCAAACCTTTTTTCAGAAAGAATTCATATTCTCAGAGGCCCAATAATTTGGATACATCATCCAGAAATGCGTCAAGTGGTCAAGGCATGTCATCTTCCACCCATAGGGAATTCTCTCGTTCTCAAACTGGTCAGAGTAGCAATCTGAACTCCAACTCTAATAGGGGATTCTCACGTTCTCAAACTGGGCAGAGTAGCAATCTGAACTCTAACCCAGAGAGAAGATTCTCACGTTCTCAAACTGGGCAGAGTAGCAATTTGAACTCTAACTCAGATGGGGGATTCTCACGTTCTCAAACTGGTCAGAGTGGCAGTATGAACTCTAACTCTGACAGAGGGGGATTCTCAAGTTCACAAACAGGTCTGAGCTCCAACTCTGATGCCCATAAACCCCGGAGAAAGAGGAGGCCCAAGAAGAAAAAGCAACAGGGCTAACAATTGTTTAGTGTTTTATCGGCGGTCGTTATTGGTTTAAAGAAAATCTTTCAATTTGTTATTACGATAGTACATTACCCTTCAAACCGGCACTAGACCTCGAAGATGTGCCCTTCCTAAGACTGGGTAATGTAGGACCTTTTTAACCGTCAAATCTTGTGAAGCAATATGTACTTGATGTGGTGTTCTCTCCTTTTAGCTTTGCGTTCTTGAGGTAGCTATCTAGAGGTATGTTTAATTCGACACCAAGTTGAGCAGCTAAAGAGCAAGAGTGTTAGTTATTCTATAGTCACATGAAGGGAAGTCGAGGGCCTGGTAACTTGATCTGTGGGTTATTGAAATGATGTGTTTTAATTGTCCCATCTGGTAATTTGACTACCTAGCTTGATTCAGGTGCAGGCGTAGTTATCAGCGGAACAGTCAAAAGTGTGATAGTAATCCCTAAGAATAGGGCTTCTGATTAACTCTCCTTTTAGGGCTAGGTATGAGTTCCCCTATAAAGGGAAAGACTTTCTTCTAAAATGTGCTATATCCCTTCTTTTATGAGGCCAAATGACAATTGGCACCTACAATACGAGTCAGAGGTTATTTTAGCACAAATAAATTCAGAAGGTTTGGTTTAATCAAAGTCAGTCTCGCTACGTCTTGGCGTTACCTCCCCTTTCACTTAGTTCTCTCTTTTGAAGTGCCACCATTAGCGACGCTAGTTCAGTACTCATCCCAATAGTTTGTAATTAGACATATTTTGATGGAACCCTGCCCGATTTCACATTATCTGCCCTATGCATATGCATACTAATGAAATGTTATACTACATATGGGTTGAGGGGGTTGGGGCGATCCTACTGACAAGTTGAGCTAGACCAAGCTAGAATCGATCTGGCCCCCAATCTGGAAAAAGCTTACATAAGTTGATGTTTTTTTTTTTGAAATAGACGTTGAAGATAGTTACACTGTTACAGAATAGACTAAAGGGCTGTTGACTTTAGGTATTTGGGTGACGGAAAAGAAAGGATATGGAATTACTCAAATTCATATAGTTTGGTTTTCTACCTTGGATGAATATAATTCTTTTTATGTACTATTTAAATAGTGGCTTTTAACTGGTAAATATTATCCAATAATTGGAGACCGTTGACCGTATTTGGCTACTGTTCCGTTGACTGACGACTATTAATTGACGATTTATTTCAAAGAAATTATTTTCTAATCATCATCATATTTCTTTTCCTGATTATATTCCCCCTAACGTTCAACAATCACATGTTTGAAAACGCGATCTTTCAAGTAAATTAGGAAGACGATTAGTTTGCCGCTTTCTCGAGCACGTGACCCTCGTCCATACCCTCCTGCGGCCTGGCGATGATTAGTGATCTTTGTTTGGTCACCCAACTGGAGTCAATTTCGAGTAAGAGCCAAATCAGGTTGAGCTCTTTGCCTTTGCCAAGTCGTAGGATGACATGTGTGAGGGGAACCGAGAATGTCTCCCTTTAAGAGAAAGTTCATGCGTAGATATTTCTCCTTGTTTAATAGCGCACTTTTCTAAGCTGGAATTACCTATGCGCAACTCTTGAGATTTTTTTTTTGAAAGAAAGGATGAGCTATATTGCAAAAAGGAGTAAAATATTTAACAACCCAAGAACCAAACTAGAGATCAAAACCACGAGCAAACAATTAGCTCCTCCCCAAAAATTCAAGAATACCAAAGCTAGTGCAAATCTTAAGATTTCTCCTTGTAACTGGGAACTTCAATCTACTCCATCTTAGCTTAAGTTCAGACCGAATGTTAGAGACACACCTCTCAACATCCTGCTTCGAATTCGAAAATATACTGTCATTCCTAGCCTTCCAAATGTAGTAGACTGAAGTACCCACTGCAGAGCATCTCAGTTTATACACAATCGAACCCTTCGAATTTGAGCTCCATAAACAAAACATACACTCCAAGAAGTTCACTGGTAGCTTACACTTCAGCTAGACATGAAAAATCCTGGTAAACACTTCTCTGCTGAAGCTACACTCAAAAAATAAATGATCTCTGGTCTCAGCTTGACCGCAAGCTTAACATTGATCATTTACTATTAACTTCCAAGCTTTCATTCTGTCCTTGCTTGCCAACCTATTTTGACAGGCAAGCCACCAAATAAACGAGGCACGAGGAGTACAGAATTTTGTCCAAATAATATGATCCCAGCCATCACCAGGAGGAGCAGGATGAATCATTTCATATATTGTTTTCACTGCTATACTGCCCTGATCATCAAATCTTCTAGCAAACTCTTCTTGCAAATTACCAGCAATGATTTCATCTCTGAGTTTAATGCAATTTTTCCACTAGAAGGCGTGAGAGCCTCTGATTTTCATAGTCCAGAACGACTCATTTCCCATAATATATGCACCATCTACTAAGGGCAGAATGATGCACCCTTTCCTCAAAAATCCTCAACAGACTACTGAGAATAGCAACCTTATTCCAGGATAAGACCTCTTTTATACCTAGACCGCCATTACTCTTCGACCTGCACACTTTGTCCCACGCCACTAAAGCTTTCCTGCAATTCTCAGTACCACTCCACAAGAAGCTTCTACACTTTTGAATGATTAACTGCACAACATTACTTGGAAACATGAAAATGTGTGCCCAGAATCTCTGAATACTCATCAGAGTACTCTCAACTAACTGCAGTCTCCCTGCATAACTAAGTTTCCTCGCAGCCCAATGAGCAATTCTAGCAGTCATTTTATTAATGAGAGGAATGTAGTCTTCGTTAACCAATCTATGTGTTGACAAAGGAACACCTAAATATCTGACAGGCAACACACCTTCATCAAACTTCAAGATATCCA
Source organism: Limonium bicolor (assembly GCA_023374045.1). Classification (NCBI taxonomy): domain Eukaryota; kingdom Viridiplantae; phylum Streptophyta; class Magnoliopsida; order Caryophyllales; family Plumbaginaceae; genus Limonium; species Limonium bicolor. The sequence goes on from CM041776.1 coordinate 497,717,594, forward strand.
GAATTTGTCTTTTCTCCTTCTCACTAACCCCACCAAAATAAACTTTGCACTTCTGATTACTAACCCCCAGACCTGAAACACAAGAGAACTTATCTAGGATACTTTTAATTATTCCAATTGAACCCACATCTCCTCTACAGAAGATCAGTAAGTCATCTGCAAAGCAGAGATGATTTAGACCAATTTTCCCACATTTCGGATGGAAATTAAAGTTGGGATCCTCTTGAACTTCAGAAAGCATCCTGCTAAGGTACTCCATACATAAAACAAACAAAAGGGGGTGGGGGGAAAGGGGATCTCCCTGTCTTAAACCCCTCGCACCCTTGAAAAAACCACAACTTTGACCATTTATCAAGATGGAGTAGCAAGGAGAAGTAACACAACACATCAACCACCTGATAACTGTCATGAAATCCCAAACCTGACAAAACTTCTTCCAAGAATTCCCAGCTCACACTGTCATATGCTTTATGTATATCCACCTTGAAAGCACATCTAGGAGAAATGTTCTTCCTCTTGTAGCCCTGTATTATTTCTTGACAGAGAAGAATATTATGTGACAGACTTCTTCCTGTAACAAATGCCCCTTGGCAATCACTAACAATCCAAGGAAGAACACCTTTCAGTCTGTTAGTAATAATTTTGGATATGATTTTGTATAAAACATTGCAACATGCAATAGGTCTCAAATCTGTCACCTTAGTAGGGTTATCAACCTTAGGCACTAGGGAAATCATCGTGTTATTTACTTGCTTCAGAATCTTACCCTTCACAAAAAACTCTTTAACTGCTCTGCAGATATCACCACCCACTACATGCCAGCTTGATTTAAAGAAGAGGGAGTTGAACCCATCCGGCCCTGGAGCTTTAGAATTCTTAATAGAATTTAAAGTCTCCCAGACTTCTCTATCTGTGACAGGAAGTAGAAGCTTATTATTTAAATCATCAGACACTTTTTCCCCTTTACAAAAAGTATTCTGATTACATCTCTCTCTGTAATTCTACTTAGTACCCAAGAGATTTTGAAAGAAATCCACAATATGCTTCTGAATCTCCACATCAGATTCCAATCTCAAACCCTGCTCATTTACCATCAAATGTATTTTAGAAGAGTGCCTTCTTCCATTAATAATTCTGTAGAAATAAGAGCTAGACTCATCTCCCATCTGAATCCAATCAATCTTGGCCTGCTGAGCAATGTGAGAATGCAACAGTTCCATAGTCTGATTATAGTCACAGATAGCCTCATTTTCTCTAGCAATCAGACATGGGTTAAAGGGATCCCTCTGCATTTCTTCCTGAATCTTATGCAATTCTTTTTGTCTATCATCAACCCTCTTTCTCAGATGACTAAACTTAGTTTTATCCAAAACTCTAAGCTTAGCTTTAATCCTCTTCAACCTCTGAACAACTTTAAACATTGGACAACCCTCAACTTCTTCATTCCAACCCTCTCTGATAATATCAAAGTAACTGTCATCAGTAACCCAGATATTGCGAAATCTGAACAAAGAAGGAATTCTACCACAACTCTTGTCTAGCATGATCAAGGCTGGAGAATGATCAGAAATATCAGGAGGGCAGAAAAGCACATGAGAGTCAACATACTCATAGATCCAAGCATTATTAACTAACACCCTGTCCAATTTACAGCAGATTCTGGATTGGGGATCTTTAATATGTTTATTCGTCCAAGTATAAAAAGACCCAGCAAAATTAAGATCATGCACATCAATATCCCTCACACAAGACACAAACTGATCATCAACCTCTGAAGAATTTGCATTACAGACATATTTCTCATTGCCCTTAAGCATACAGTTAAAATCTCCCATAATAATCCAGGTTTAAAGATGCCATGACTCACACTTCTCAAATCCTCCCATAAGCCATCTCTCACAGAGCAATAATTAGCAGCATAGACTGCAGATACCCAGAAAAAACTCACACTGCTCTTCAACCTTACTTTGCAGTGGATGATCTGGTTAGAAATCACACAAACTTGCACATCCCAAATACCCTCATCCCAAATAAAAGAATTCTGCAGTTAATATCCTTATCAACATTGGAAATATACTTCCACTTATTTTTAAACCAACCAGCAGTACTATCAAATTTATTACCTCTAATCCGAGTTTCTAGTACAGCAAACAAACTAACTTTATTCTCAGTAGCAAAACGATCCACTGCTACTCTTTTATTCAGGGTATTCAACCCTCTGATATTCCAGGCTGCTATCTGAATCTTACCCATTAGGAAATGAAGCATCAGAAGAACAGTTTCCCTGTTTAGCTCCGCTCCTCGCACTCTTCTTCCCAACCACCACCATCCATCCTTCATTATCCCCTGTGCTAGCAGCATTAACATTCTGTATATTCATACCCTGAGCACCCACTACCACCGGCGCTTTCCCCACCTGAACATCATCCTCCTCTTCTCTCAAAACCCTAACATCCTCCTTCTCTTCCTGCTTATCAGTAGATTTCCTCGAGCAGCGATTAGAGGAGTGACCAAAGAACCTGCACGCCTCACAATACCAGGGACGCCATTCATAAATAATTCGTTGGACATACTTAGACCCCTCTCCATCTTCAAGAACAATTTCATCCTTCGGTCTACTTCTCGCATCAATCTCCACAAGAATCCTCGTAAATCTAATTCGTTCCTTACTAGCAGTAAGCTTATCAGCAAGAATTGGCTTCCCTAGCTTACTTGCAATTCTATCCAACATTCTAGGGGACCAAAACTGAAGATCCAGGTTGGGAAGCTTGATCCACACCGGAACCGAAGCAAGATTAGCGAGATCCAGCTTACACCCCGGGGACCAGAACCTCAAAACTAGCGGGTGGTTCCCTTGAACAAACCAAGGCCCATTCTCCACAATACTCATCATCTCTTCACGGTTTTCAAATCTGAAAATGAAAACCCCTGAGTCATTCAATAGGATCTTCGGAGTAGCAAATTTACTCCACCGTCCCTGTATAAACCTCTCCATAGCCCCAAACGACAGACGAAGACCCATCACCGCCCCGATCAAAGAGTTTTCCAGTACTCTCATTCCTCCTCAACCTCATTCTTTCCAAATTTCAGGATCGGTGAATCATCCTCTTGAAACTATTCCAGACTCAAACAATTCTCTCGATCTCTATTGTACACAACGACATCACTCCATAATTTCTTCACTTGCGAAACTTTACCCGCAATCTTCCCATCCCGCCCTTTTACTTGCTAATCTACATTCTCCAAGATTAAGAAGGATGAAAGATTTTTAGGCTCATCAAAAGATGTACATGAATCCTGTCTCAAGCAATGACGAAAACTAGTCAAAGAGTATTTTGTGGTGCGCAAACGTGAGTTGACGTGAAGACTTAATTATAGGAATTTTTTGAAATATCACTATATTTTGGGTAATTCATGAAATTTTAAAAAAATTCGCAAAATGTCACTACTTTTGTAAAAGTTCATGAAATGTCACTATGTCATTATCAGAAGGAAAAAGACAAAATTCTCTATTAGTTAACAAAATACTTTTAAAGTTTACAATACGCCCATAAGTGTTAAAAAATTCACAAGAAATTTAAAATACTATAAAAATATAGATAACTATAAAAATATTCAAAATATTATTAAAAATGAAAAACTGAAAATAAATAAAAATATGTTAAAATATCATAAAATGTTAAAAATAGTAAATATTTCATAGATTTTTTTAAACTATTGAGTACTATAAAAATAATACAGTGTTTTAAAGACATAATTTATACAAATTAAGTACCATAATTTTTACCGTACAATTTTTTCTACCAATTTAAATTATTTATTCAAAATAATATTTAGATTTTTTTTAAAAATTTATATTCTTATAACTTTATGACTTAATATTTTGTAGATAACAAAAAGTATTATGCCATAAGTTATCCGCAAATAGAATATAAACTCTACAAAAATAAATTCAAAAATATTAGTTAAAAAATATAACATGATTTATTTTGAATAAATAAAAGATGATAATATATTTTCAAAAATAATTTTTTTATTCAAAACAAATTTAATTATATTTTAAAACTAATATTCAGAAAAATTATTTTAAAAATTTATATTCTTTCTTGTAGATAACTATATGACATAATATTTTGCAGATAACATAAAATATTATGTCCTAAATTTATCTGCAAAAAAAAAAATTTAGAATTTTTTTTCTAAATATTATTTAAAAATATAAATAATTTAATAATTATTTTGAATTGGTAGAAAAAAAATTAAAAAATGTATGGTACTTAATTGGTATAAAATATGTCTTTAAAACACTATATTCTTTTTTATGGTAGTGAAAATTTTAAAAATTCTAACAAATATTTACTTGTTTTTCTATATTTTATGATATTTAAAATATTTTCTATTTTATTTTAAAAATTTTCTTAAAATTTTAAATCTTTTTTATAGTATTTAAAATTTTTTGTGAATTTTTGTGAATCTTTAACGCTTGGGCATATTGTGAACTTTAAAAGTACTTCTTTAACTAGTAGGGGTATTTTTATCAATTTTCCTCCTAGTCAATGCCATAGTGAAATTTCATAGACGTTCATAAAAATATAATGATATTTTGTGACTTTCTTTATTTTTAGGGGCATTTTATGAATTAGTCAAAAATATAATGACATTTTTTACTAAAAAATGATCAATTATAATATGAAGTGTATCGTGACTTATATTTTTATAAGTTGGTAAACAATTTATATAATAAAATTTCAGTCCGTAAAATATACATATATATTGACAGTGTTACTTAAGAGTTTGTAAAACTTGCAAAGTTTCACTAAGATATATTACGTGTCAATAAATACTATTTTTAGTAATATTAAACTATGTCTAACGGAAAGTGTGAATTTGTAACGAACCCAAAACTGGGCTAGTTCTGAAATACCCCAAACAATTACTACTTTAAATTAATGAAAACTAAATTAAATTATGAGCTATAATTACCATAAACATTATGGTACTAAATATATAGTTCAAAAGGGGGCATAAGATCAAACTTCAAAGATTAATATGACATGTACATATTAGTACGTATATTAAATAATACTAGTGTACCCTAATAAATTACATAAATATTTTATATACCCATATACACACTCTTAAACCAAAGTATTATAAGTAACAATGTAACATATAACATGACCACACTTACTTAAATATAACTAATTAGTGTCACCATTAGCTAAGAGGGGAAATTCAAATTTCTTCCATTAGCTGCCTAACCGGCACCTAGACACAAAAAGGAAACAAAAATATTACTCCCTCCGTCCTGAATTGACCGTCCTGTTTACTATTTGGACATGTCATTTGACTTCAATTTTTAACATATAAGATAAATTAATTTTGAAATTTTAAGTTTTACATATGATTCCTTACATGATAAACTATATGTTACAAAATTTAGTTTTTTAAAATTATTTTATCTTATATGCTTAATATTGAAGTGGAAAAACGTGTCATAAAGCAAACAAGACGGTCAGGACGGAGGGAGTATTAGTTAACATAAACAAGTTATACAAGTACAAAGCAAGTACAAAATAACTCACCTTTCCTTACTCCCCATGCTTGTCTGATGTCTTGTAGCAGCCATCAATCTTTTTTCTTTTCCTCTGAATTCACACGCTAGTAAACCATCCCCTCCTGCCCCATTCTCGAATTGCAATAGCAGCAACTCAAAAAAAAAAAAAAACAGACAAACAATCTGTTCTCGGTACAGCAATCCCCTTTCTTCATTTCTCTCAGTCACAGTTCTCCATCCTCCTTTACTTTCTACGGGTTCTCACTTCAACCCCAACTCCCTCTCTGATGCAGTAACCAGGAACCTCCCTGCTTATCCATTCTCGGTTCCAAGAGCTCTCTGTTCCTTTTCTTCCTTTCCTTCCGGTTCCATATTTACGTTTTCTAGATGACAAGAAAACGGTAAGGCAACTCCACCCCATTACCTTCCTTTCTGTTGCAGTAAACATCAACAAAAATAACAGCCCACTTAAGTTTCCTTCTGTTCCAGTTCGCAAGCAGCAAGAAATGAATAAAGAAAAAAAAACTGTGAACCTGTTCCACTCTCAATCAAGCAACAAACTAAACATACAACAACAAAAAAAACTGGTGAGTACGTCTCTTCCTCCTCTCCTTCCTCCACGATTTGAGATTTCCTTTCTCACCAGATCCTTATTCTACTGCTACCACAGTAAAGCAGTTCTCCCCCTCTTTTTGCAACAGCAAGCTGCTCTGGTTGAGCTCCACATTAGCGACAGTAACAGAGGAACCTGTACAAAGAAAAAAAAACGGTAAATGTAAGCCCCTTCTCCAGCTCCTTACTGTCGTTCTTTTTCTGGGCATGGAACCAACTAATGCTGCTCATCATTATCCATGTTCCAAGGCTTAGCACACCTCTGAGAGTTCCAGGATACAACCGGAACCTGCACCAGCTGAAGAGAGACCTCCTTGAGCTTTAACGGTAAGGGAAAAACACCAAAACACATCTCCCTCCCTCAGCTTGGTTGCGTTAAAAAAAAACCATTGACACTCCCTTCCTGCTTGTATACTCACGGTTAAGGTTCTGTTCCAGCCTTACCTTGAACAAAAACCTGCACTTGAAACACCATGGAAGGAGCCTAGGAAACAGGCTGCCGAAAAACACCTGCAAAAGCCTCTCAAAAACTGAGGTACAGACCCCTCTTCTTACTCTAAAACTATGCCTAAAATCTCCTTAAATAATCAGTTGCTTATGGCTAGTAACTAGCCTTCTTATTGGTGTAATAACCATAAAAAAAAATGTATCAGCAGACCATGGGTTGCCGGAATACAGAGGGCTGTGGCTGGTGGGGACTTACTAGAATACTCTCCTTGGGTTAAGGTGATGATGCTATTACTCTTTTAATACTATTAAAAACTTGCTAGTCTTGAATGCTGCTTAGAAACTGAAAGCATTGAGCATACATAGGCACTATCTGGAGTTTTAAATGCGTAACAAATAATAGTATAAACATCTATGTATATTGGGTTCTAATGTGTAATAAGCTGGGCGCATGGGGTAAGAAAAAAAAAAGATTAGATGTGCATGGAAACCGAAAAACATGAGTGCTTATAGAGGTGTCGTTGAGCTGTTGATATATAACAAATGGTGTGTGTATATATGTGTAGCGTAACAAATGATGTGTGTATATATGTGTATGGTTTGAGTATTAATGCATAACAAAATTGGGTATGTGTATTTGGTATTTTAAAGTGTTAATACAAACCCATAAGGGATATGAGTTAGGATGGAAAGAAATAGATATATATATTATATATATATATAGATATATATATATATATATATATATACATGCTTATGGGTAGAGCGGATATATATATGGTTGTATTTGTAACACCCCCGAATAAACATTCAACAGTACAAAGCCAACTCCGGTCATATTGCATGATAACTAAGCAGCGGATTCTCGAGATCATCCGGGTGCTACAGATGCCAACCCCACGTGGTTGACAACCCACGACCATACTAAGTTACGGTCTGCATGACTGGAAACATCCCTCAACCAAAACTTTTATACAATATAAGACACAAATCTGAATACCGAGTGTCTACAGCAAGATTACCAAATCATAAACTAAGAATTACATCTCGGGTTTAGTATCAACCCATATATTACATGTGCTACTACAAACTTAAAGGTCGTGCCCCGGTGGACTACCCCCATGGTAGTCACCCTGCCTACGCTCCGTCGCGATCCAGATGATCACCTGTAAAAATAAAGGACTCAGCAAACTATGCCCAGATGAACGTGTGAAGCCCGCATGTTACCGGGCACACGACTACTTGGTCGAATATTATTAGGTCCAATTTACATGCCATGAATAAGCAGTAACACACAACATGAAATGGCAACACACCAATTCACAACACGCTGAGCACAGAGACAGCCACAAGCACATAATCACAATCACAAATAGAGTGTGTCATAGAATACAAGTGACGACGATCCTCACAGCGGGATCATATAAGCGTTGTGTGTTTTCATTTCTTTACCTTGTTTCCGTAATGTGTATTCTCATTCTCTTTCCTTGTTTCCATAATGTGTATTTTCGTTCTCTTTCCTTGTTTTCATAATGTGTATTCTCATTCTCTTTCCTTGTTTCCATAATGTGTATTCTCATTCTCTTTCCTGGTTTTCATAATGTGTATTTTCATTCTCTTTCCTTACACCCGGTCTGGGGATATAGTTTAGATCCCGTGACCATATAGTATGGGTGCTCATCTTTCCCTGTTTCTCATAGATTAACGGTGTATTCTTCTGTTACCGCACGTTGGAGGACGTCTCCTCCTTAGTTCATACCTCCATTCCCGGCGTCGTACGTCGAGAAAGAGGGGTCGTCTTTAGACCCCAGGTTATGCTCTCCAATTAGCTGATCCTCCAATCCCGACTTCAGGTCGAGAAAGAGGGGTCATCTCTTGACCCCAGGTCATGCTTCCCAAATTGCCAATCTTCCAATCCCGGCGTCGTTGGTCGAGAAAGAGGGATCGTCTTTAGACCCCAAGATGCATTCCACAATAGTCGGTCGAAGGATCTGATGCAGATACCAACTCCCGATCATCCATACCGCGCGACCCGAGATGTTGTCTTCCCGGGTTATTCTCATGTTCTACCAGTTGATAATTACTTATTATGTGTCTTTTCTTTTTGTTCAGCTTGACACCATTGTGGGTGTCGATAACAGTCCTCAATAGGGCATTCACTTATCGTAAATAGTTTGACACCATAGTGGGCGTCCTTGAGAGTCCTCCATGGTTAGAGAGGAGTTTTCCTTTATAAGTAGTTTCCTTATTCGTTTGTATTATTCGTTAAGTTCCGTCCCGTAGTTTACATAAACGGGGAGTGACTAAATTACTGTGTGCACGCAAGTAAGGTATAACAGGTATAGAGCAAACAATACCGCAATTTAAATGAGCAATCCGTTATCATACTTCACACAAACACACCGCAAGCGAATAAGCAAGATAAAAAACAATCCATTTTCATGCTTTAGTCTTGAAGTCATTGGCAAACAAGGCCACAACACACAGCCGTGTAACACGGCAACATACGAACCACACATGTCCATACCTCTTATTAGTCGACGTGTATACCGGCGCTACGATTCCTCGCCGCTCGTGTGACACACTCCTATAATTGTTACATGATCGAGCGGGTTAGTTTGGTTGGTCACACGTTATTATTCGTAAGAATTCTTATAACATTTACTCTAGCCATATACGGTATAAGTGGCGTTATTAGTCCTACTGCATTAGTTAAGTCCGCTCTCTAACCAATGTTTTTAGCGTATTTTAAGCATTAATAGGTAACAAGTTTATCCAAGAGGGACTTTAGTTTGCCTAAGATACATTCCCTCCTTAGCTACACAGGTTAGCGTTTTAAGCCCATTATCATAATAGCTTGGTCTTTGAGATACCCCCTAAAACCCATTTGTACAGAACACCATTCAGAGAAAAACTGAACACCAATTCCAAGCATACTCCCCTTACGTTTCTCTTGTAAGGTACTAGCTTGCGTTACTATTTTTCCCCAAGTGTTCACAACCCTCATTAAGTGTAGTAGTCAGATTTTAAATTTGTAAATAAGTCATCACATCTTAGCTTTACTGAAAATCAGTTATATTGAACACAAACCCGAGACAAACTAAAACACGAATCTGGGCATACTCCCATTTCGCTCCTCTTTTTAACGTGTTGATTTACTTTATAACTTTTCCCAAAGTAACTATACCCTTAGGTGGATACATTAACCAGCGTCTAAGTTCATTTTTCCCAGGCCTATCATATTCCTACAGCAACTGTATCAAAGTATACAGAAAACGATCAAGAATGAAAATCTGAAACCATAATCATTATATTTCTACTTCTTTTCTTTTCTGTGCCTCAACCTGTGCGTGTCCAGTTCCCCCAACCTATAAACACTTTGGCTTATGTGTTAACCAAGTCTTAAACTCAAGACCAACCCAAAACCACCTTGATAACAGGTCTGGAAGTTCATTTTACAGAGACAGACGCTGGAAAAGAAACTGAAACAGCAGTGTGTGACATCTCTTCTTCACTTGTTCCTTAATCGATCCAGTTGACTCCTAAACCTTCCCCAAGATGTTTACGGACTTGGTTAAATGTGTTAGTAAGATTTTGAACTTATAAACACCCTAAACTCACTGATAACTCTTTTATACAGAAGCTGGAGAACTGGAAACAAAGCTGAAACATCCACTGATGTCTTTTCTTCAATTTTTTTTCCTTCATCTATTAATCTGACTTCTTAGTTCCCCCAACGCCCTTATAAACTTATTAAGGTATGTTAGAGGTATCTTAGATTGATTGGCACCCAATACTACTACTTCAGACCTTTCTGTACAGGGTCACACGGAACTGAAAAAGGAAGTGAAAGTTGAAAACCTGAAACTGTAAGACTGATACGTTTGCATCTATCTCTGTTCTTGGTTTGCTCATATAACTCTCAATTTTTTTTTTGATTTTTTTTTTCTTCCCCAGGTAGTTAGGTGTTGCATCAGGACTTTACTTTAGAACCAGATCGACACAATATGAGCAACATCCCTGGGAAACTACTCAGACAGAAACTGAAAGTCGCAGGGCACTGAGACAGAAACTGATACACATATTTTGTCTTTCAGTTCCTTTCATTGACCAAGTTCCTACTTTCCTCGAATGGTCTAGCTCCTAGTTACGAGTCTTAGTATGAATTTAAACTCTAATCTAGCCCAACACCACATGGACTCACTTCTGAAACTCTTTACACGGAACCTGGATGTTGCAGGAAACGGAAAGTATAAAACTGATATGCCCTATATCCTTTCTCTTAAATCCCTTCTGTTAGCTCGTGAGTTGATCTCCAGCTTTCTTCTTATTACCAACCCAGGTAGTTTAGGGTATTATAGTTTTTATTTTCCAAGTTCTAACAGACCCAAGGTGACATAGACCCCAACAGATAGAAATCTGAAACTGGAACTCAACAAATCTGTAACTGGGTTTCTTTTCCTTCCACTCTTTTTTTCTGATTGTCGGCTAATCAGGTTTTTTTTTCTTACTCTCCCTAATGATCTAGACACTTGGTTCAATGTTTACTAAGGCTTGAAACTTTAGATGAAACCCCAGCCTCATTGTACAAACTGAAACAAGAACTCAGAAGTTCAAAATTGAAACTGAAACACCATTTCCGTTTGACTCCCCCACTGTTAGTGCATCAGGTTGGGTTCTTAAATTCTTCCAAGGTTTTATAACCTAGTTAGATGTATTAGCAATGTATGAGGTTCATGATTTACCAATAAGACCTATTACAACTCTCCTGGAGTTTAGATATATAGAAACAGAAGTTACTGAACTCGAAATGGTTAAATCACTGCAACATTCTCTTAATTTGTTCTCTGTATGTTTTCTAAACTTACTTACAACTCTTTCCCCAAAATGCTGACCCAGATGTTAGGTGTTTTATCTTGGTTTTACCCTCAGAACAGACTCACGGCAATTCTGCTAAAACTCCTGAAATGCTCCTATCCTGACATGAAAGAACTGAAACCTGAAATATGAATCTGCTAACTTCCTTTCCTTTTTTTTTATTTGATCACGAATCTGACCCCCAACTTCTCCCTCTTTGTTTGCTTACATTGTTACGTGTCTTATTAAGGTTTTAAATCCCAGCCTAACCTTGTTAATAACACTGGCACAATCAAAACAGAAACTGGACAACTGATGAAAACTGAAACCGAACGAAAAACAGGAATTCTTGAACTGATGAGTTCCTTTCCTACTGCTTATTAATCTAGTACTTCCTCATTTTCTCTTTTCCCAAATCACTTCGCTTCCTAGTGAGATGTCTTAATATTATCCCATCCTCAAAATAAGCCCACGACAACATGGTTAATGCCACTTAAATTTCATTATACAGACTGTGATGTCTGCAGGAAGCCGAAACAAAAACCTTGGATTGGTTTAATCTTTCTAGTTCATTTCTTCTTTCAGTGCGTTCAACTAGTTTCTAATCCTCTAAGTGTACATGCCTACCTAGTACACTCAGTTAGCAATGTCTTGGGTTCACTTGCAAGCCAGTACTACACTCGTATCACAATTATGCAGAAGCAACCCCCTTTAAGGAGAAACTGAGACAAAAATCAGTATGTTTCAGCACGAGTTTGTCTGCCAATTCTCCCAAGTTATCTATCCGCTTATTAAAACGTTCTAGCAAGGTATTTTAAACTCATAAACAGCCTAGAACACCCAGTTTTCCTTTCAGTTACAATGTTACCAGATAAGCTGGTGCCTTTAGTGGCGTAAAAACAGAAACAGAGGGTAAGGGACATGGCAGGTTTGTGGCCTCACCTTAGATCCGGTTTCAGGACAGTAGGAGGATGGGTCTCTGGATGATTTTTGGTGCAACCCAAGGAGGTTTTCCAGAGCATCTCATGCATGCAAAAGTTTAGGCAGAAAAGAAAGTCAACAACCGGCTATCAGACGATAACAGAGGAGATGGAAGAAGTTTAGCCAGCCAGAGTTACCGTTCTCCTGCACTTACCTTCGAGGGGTCTTGGAGGGACTGTGGTTTGCAGTTTTTTTTTTGAGAGAGTACTACCAGGCGATTGCATGCAGGGTCCTCGCGTGGAAGAATGCAGGAGATTAGAAAGATTAAGCATAATGTTTCGGACAGAATCATAGAAGGAAAGGAAACCAAGGCAAGAGACAACCGGTAGAATTTACCTTGCTTGTTGGTCTCGTGTGATTCCAGATTTTTTTTCGAGACCGGTAACTTCAACAGGCTTCGGACATGCAAGGAAGAATCAGAGAAGTTGAGTTCTGGTGAAATTGCGAAAGGCAAAAGAGATCGCCAGGAGAAAAAACTAGGGAATGGGATGAGATGTTTCGAGCAGAACCAAGGAGGGAGCAGGGCTCACAACGCGTGGAAATAACGGAAGGTTGCAATTCCTTTCCTCTGAACTCGCACCCAGCGTGAGGTAAGGTTGGAAAACAGGGAAGCACCTCGCATGGGGAAGGTGGAATAAGTTGAGTGGGTTTGTCCATCTGTCACACAAAGAGGGCGATCATCTGAAAAGCAGGGAGGGTAGTTGCATGGAGAAATAGAAAGGCTACAGAGATTTTGGTATTCAAAATCAGCTCGGTACATAGGTAACATCCATCTGTAATGCGTGACTAACTGACTATGGGTTAGTGGGATTGCAACACTTACAGATGTCACAAGAGTGGGGCTGCTGTTATTGTAGCTTAATAAAGGAATTTAGTAGTACATAGGTAATATATGCCATGGAATATAAATCGGTGGGTATAATTTTATGTGTTAAAATGTTACTTGTGCTTGTTTTTATCCTATAACATGGTTCGTACCTTATAACTTCGTAATGTATATTATTTAGTACAATTGTTAAGTGTCAGGATGACTCTCCGTGTTTTATACCTCACGGTCCACTACGTAAATAATGTAATATCCAAACATGGTATAATTTAATTTGTTCAATCGTTTTGATAAAGTCAAACCGATGAGTACCCAAGCTTGTATTATGACTTGTTATTTCATTCACGGACATATGTATGTCCCTTGGTATCTCCGAGTATATGTTGTAGTACAACTATACATTACTGTGACCGTTTAACTACACATACCACAAGTATTCATGATTTCATGCGTTTTAATTATTAGGGGTGTTTCAACCTACCCCCCTTAAAGAGACTTCGACCCGAAGTCTTGTCTCGTTAATTAGTGTTCGTATTCTGGTCACTTACGGGGATCAAGTCCCGAATTCATTCTCACTAACGAAGGGATCATGTTCCGTAAATTTCCACAGTTCTATTTCACCATTATAAGCACTACGCCACATCTGTGGCTTCACCAGGCTCTCAATAATATCTCAATGTACCAACAATATTCACAAACTGTCCTCATAAGCAATCAGATAAACAAGTCATTCTTTCATAACCACAATGCATCCAACCAATTCGTACACAGTTCACACACATAACAACCAAAATCACACATCACACGCGCAATGACACAACACAAACGCAACACGCCTACCCCCCTTAAAAATGGATTACGCCCACGTAATCCCCACTATATCATTCTTGAACCCTTGTTCAAGATGTTTAAGTATCCTGGAGCAATTTCGTTTCTATGCAATGTAGCCCTCACTATAATCCCATCAAAGGTCCTAACCATGTAAATGGCTTGGGTTTTTTTTTTGTATCAAAAGGCCTTTATTGGTATTCATACCGATCTAACACGGATTTGGATTTAGCCTCTCTGGGTCTAAGATATTGGCTGATATGTCGCTTGTTATTCGACTTGAGGATGTGAAATAGGGTCCACCAGCTTCTGCTGTGCGACTCTGATTACTTTCAGGTTTAGTTTTCCCTCACTATACCTCTCAAGGTGGTGTATGACTTAATAGTATAGGAGTAAAAGTCTCTTGACCGACATTGTGTATTTTAATTTATACATAATCTCGGTGGATTGTAGTTTGTGTATCCATTTACTCTGGAGGATGGAGGTTCATGTTTTTTTGTGCGTTTTTAAGCATTTGAATTGTTCTTCCTCGCTGACCCCTTGGTTTTAATACATTTATGTTCTGTAGTAACGATTTTTTTTTGTTCTTAGTGTTTGACGTGTCATTGTTACAGCAACATGTTTGGTATGTATTACCGATTATGATTATGTGTAGCATAGGATATTTAATTTCCTTATCATCACCATTGTTCGTAGGAACTAAAATGATTTACTATTACTGGTTACGTTTTGCAATTGATTGCGATACTATATTTCTTATGTGGTAACTTTTAGGTTAATAGTTACATCACACCATTTTAAGTCTTCACATATTTGTACCCTCGAAGTGTTTGAATAATGCACCAATGATTGACTTGTAAGATTTCCCACTTATTTGTAGTTCATGTGTCCTCTTGTAGGAGGTTTCGGGAATTATCCGACACCGACGTGATCAGCGTAAGTGTTGGACTACCCCTTAACCCCAATTTGTGCTCCGTGTCACTCGACCTGGCCAGGGCCGAGTTCAACTCTGCACGTCCGATTTAAACAATCAGTTTATTAGTCAAACTTGAGTTCTCATCACATTCGTTTCTAGTCACCTAACAACATTTTTTGGACTAATGCCCAAGTCTAAGTCTTTAGACTAACTGTTCAAGTTCTCCAACTGTATCCACCTCTAGGTGTGTGCATAAATACATACTCATGTGTCATAATGTTCGAGGTCGTATTTATATTACAATGATCCCTTGATTTATATACAGCTTCATATGGGTGTTCCCTTCAATCTACATTTTCTTGAATTATAAGTTCTTCACACTCCAATCCTCGTACCATTTGGGTATGTATATGTGTTCATTCGCTACATGGTCTCAATATTTATTTCCGATCGTTGAGTTGTATTGTTAACTCAAGCTAGGTGTGGTTGATTTACTAATCATGACCTTCTTTAATTGAACCCGTTTACTCCTTGGGTTTTATTGGTGACTTGTCTTTTCTGGTATGTAAGTATGTACATTGGTATATATATAGGATTTGGTAGATCCTGTTTAGAGTCCCTGAATATGTAGTGGGTTTGGAGGGATTATTTCGCAATAGTGGATTATTCATTGCCATTTCCTATCTGCTTGATTTATGTTTGGGTGGGTAACTAGTGCCCCATGATAATGGCTATTTACAAGGTTCGAGAGTTCTTTTTTATGATCCCTTTACCAATGTATTTTTCTCAGGGAACTGTAACTGGTGTCTTAGAAAATTTGTTACGTCAGAGAATGAAGAGAAACGTAGGAAGAAGCAGGTAAAGGGATTTAGTGTGTAAAATTGTGTCATGCTTTATTCAGCGTTATCGATCGTACCAATTTTATGGTGTAATTACGCCTCGAATTATATTCTCTGATTTCATTATTTTACGAGAGGTTTTCTTACATTACCCTCTCGGGTGTTCGCATTGCAATATTTATCTCAATACCATCCTTAGCTTAATTAATTGCTTATTTGGGCTTTATTTATTACATAAATTTTATGGTATTTTGGTACTCTCCTTTTTTGTGAGGTAGGGTCCTATCGACTGCTAAGCATGTCGACCCAAGTTGTCGCTAAAATTGGTCCCTCTACGGGTATTATCCTTTTTGGCAAACGCCTGAGGAATAGTATAGTCTTTTCTTCTCGGGTTGATAGTATAACATTAAGTAGATGCCAGATCGGGTTTTCCCGAATGTGAGGAGGCTTTCTTCCTCTCTGGCGTTCTTTCTCTGGGTTTAAGGAAAACTAGGGACGTGGAGGTTGGGTGTAAATGTCTGTTAGGCATCCGGTAGTCATTCGGGAAGAATCCTAACTAACGCGCCTCACGTACTACCCCAACCCTTAGCTCATTGTCAGAATTTCTAAACTCGGTATTTCCTGTTCCAGTCATCAGAGCGCAACTACGCTCTGATACCACTTTCTGTAACACCCCCGAATAAACATTCAACAGTACAAAGCCAACTCCGGTCATATTGCATGATAACTAAGCAGCGGATTCTCGAGATCATCCGGGTGCTACAGATGCCAACCACCCACGTGGTTGACAGACCACACTACCAATACTAAGTTACGGTCTGCATGACTGGAACATCCCTCAACCAAAACTTTTATACAATATAAGACACAAATCTGAATACCGAGTGTCTACAGCAAGATTACCAAATCATAAACTAAGAATTACATCTCGGGTTTAGTATCAACCCATATATTACATGTGCTACTACAAACTTAAAGGTCGTGCCCCGGTGGACTACCCCCATGGTAGTCACCCTGCCTACGCTCCGTCGCGATCCAGATGATCACCTGTAAAAATAAAGGACTCAGCAAACTATGCCGAGTATGAACGTGTGAAGCCCGCATGTTACCGGGCAACACGACTACTTGGTCGAATATTATTAGGTCCAATTTACATGCCATGAATAAGCAGTAACACACAACATGAAATGGCAACACACCAATTCACAACACGCTGAGCACAGAGACAGCCACAAGCACATCATCACAATCACAAATAGAGTGTGTCATAGAATACAAGTGACGACGATCCTCACAGCGGGATCATATAAGCGTTGTGTGTTTTCATTTCTTTACCTTGTTTCCGTAATGTGTATTCTCATTCTCTTTCCTTGTTTCCATAATGTGTATTTTCGTTCTCTTTCCTTGTTTTCATAATGTGTATTCTCATTCTCTTTCCTTGTTTCCATAATGTGTATTCTCATTCTCTTTCCTGGTTTTCATAATGTGTATTTTCATTCTCTTTCCTTACACCCGGTCTGGGGATATAGTTTAGATCCCGTGACCATATAGTATGGGTGCTCATCTTTCCCTTTTCTCATAGATTAACGGTGTATTCTTCTGTTACCGCACGTTGGAGGACGTCTCCTCCTTAGTTCATACCTCCATTCCCGGCGTCGTACGTCGAGAAAGAGGGGTCGTCTTTAGACCCCAGGTTATGCTCTCCAATTAGCTGATCCTCCAATCCCGACGTCAGGTCGAGAAAGAGGGGTCATCTCTTGACCCCAGGTCATGCTTCCCAAATTGCCAATCTTCCAATCCCGGCGTCGTTCGTCGAGAAAGAGGGATCGTCTTTAGACCCCAAGATGCATTCCACAATAGTCGGTCGAAGGATCTGATGCAGATACCAACTCCCGATCATCCATACCGCGCGACCCGAGATGTTGTCTTCCCGGGTTATTCTCATGTTCTACCAGTTGATAATTACTTATTATGTGTCTTTTCTTTTTGTTCAGCTTGACACCATTGTGGGTGTCGATAACAGTCCTCAATAGGGCATTCACTTATCGTAAATAGTTTGACACCATAGTGGGCGTCCTTGAGAGTCCTCCATGGTTAGAGAGGAGTTTTCCTTTATATAAGTAGTTTCCTTATTCGTTTGTATTATTCGTTAAGTTCCGTCCCGTAGTTTACATAAACGGGGAGTGACTAAATTACTGTGTGCACGCAAGTAAGGTATAACAGGTATAGAGCAAACAATACCGCAATTTAAATGAGCAATCCGTTATCATACTTCACACAAACACACCGCAAGCGAATAAGCAAGATAAACAAACAATCCATTTTCATGCTTTAGTCTTGAAGTCATTGGCAAACAAGGCACACAACACACAAGCCGTGTAACACGGCAACATACGAACCACACATGTCCATACCTCTTATTAGTCGACGTGTATACCGGCGCTACGATTCCTCGCCGCTCGTGTGACACACTCCTATAATTGTTACATGATCGAGCGGGTTAGTTTGGTTGGTCACACGTTATTATTCGTAAGAATTCTTATAACATTTACTCTAGCCATATACGGTATAAGTGGCGTTATTAGTCCTACTGCATTAGTTAAGTCCGCTCTCTAACCAATGTTTTTAGCGTATTTTAAGCATTAATAGGTAACAAGTTTATCCAAGAGGGACTTTAGTTTGCCTAAGATACATTCCCTCCTTAGCTACACAGGTTAGCGTTTTAAGCCCATTATCATAATAGCTTGGTCTTTGAGATACCCCCTAAAACCCATTTGTATAGAACACCATTCAGAGAAAAACTGAACACCAATTCCAAGCATACTCCCCTTACGTTTCTCTTGTAAGGTACTAGCTTGCGTTACTATTTTTCCCCAAGTGTTCACAACCCTCATTAAGTGTAGTAGTCAGATTTTAAATTTGTAAATAAGTCATCACACTCTTAGCTTTACTGAAAATCAGTTATATTGAACACAAACCCGAGACAAACTAAAACACGAATCTGGGCATACTCCCATTTCGCTCCTCTTTTTAACGTGTTGATTTACTTTATAACTTTTCCCAAAGTAACTATACCCTTAGGTGGATACATTAACCAGCGTCTAAGTTCATTTTTCCCAGGCCTATCATATTCCTACAGCAACTGTATCAAAGTATACAGAAAACGATCAAGAATGAAAATCTGAAACCATAATCATTATATTTCTACTTCTTTTCTTTTCTGTGCCTCAACCTGTGCGTGTCCAGTTCCCCCAACCTATAAACACTTTGGCTTATGTGTTAACCAAGTCTTAAACTCAAGACCAACCCAAAACCACCTTGATAACAGGTCTGGAAGTTCATTTTACAGAGACAGACGCTGGAAAAGAAACTGAAACAGCAGTGTGTGACATCTCTTCTTCACTTGTTCCTTAATCGATCCAGTTGACTCCTAAACCTTCCCCAAGATGTTTACGGACTTGGTTAAATGTGTTAGTAAGATTTTGAACTTATAAACACCCTAAACTCACTGATAACTCTTTTATACAGAAGCTGGAGAACTGGAAACAAAGCTGAAACATCCACTGATGTCTTTTCTTCAAATTTTTTTCCTTCATCTATTAATCTGACTTCTTAGTTCCCCCAACGCCCTTATAAACTTATTAAGGTATGTTAGAGGTATCTTAGATTGATTGGCACCCAATACTACTACTTCAGACCTTTCTGTACAGGGTCACACGGAACTGAAAAAGGAAGTGAAAGTTGAAAACCTGAAACTGTAAGACTGATACGTTTGCATCTATCTCTGTTCTTGGTTTGCTCATATAACTCTCAATTTTTTTTTGATTTTTTTTTCTTCCCCAGGTAGTTAGGTGTTTCATCAGGACTTTACTTTAGAACCAGATCGACACAATATGAGCAACATCCCTGGGAAACTACTCAGACAGAAACTGAAAGTCGCAGGGCACTGAGACAGAAACTGATACACATATTTTGTCTTTCAGTTCCTTTCATTGACCAAGTTCCTACTTTCCTCGAATGGTCTAGCTCCTAGTTACGAGTCTTAGTATGAATTTAAACTCTAATCTAGCCCAACACCACATGGACTCACTTCTGAAACTCTTTACACAGAACCTGGATGTTGCAGGAAACGGAAAGT
Source organism: Limonium bicolor (assembly GCA_023374045.1). Classification (NCBI taxonomy): domain Eukaryota; kingdom Viridiplantae; phylum Streptophyta; class Magnoliopsida; order Caryophyllales; family Plumbaginaceae; genus Limonium; species Limonium bicolor. Next base: position 497,737,595 of record CM041776.1, read on the forward strand.
ATAAAACTGATATGCCCTATATCCTTTCTCTTAAATCCCTTCTGTTAGCTCGTGAGTTGATCTCCAGCTTTCTTCTTATTACCAACCCAGGTAGTTTAGGGTATTATAGTTTTTATTTTCCAAGTTCTAACAGACCCAAGGTGACATAGACCCCAACAGATAGAAATCTGAAACTGGAACTCAACAAATCTGTAACTGGGTTTCTTTTCCTTCCACTCTTTTTTCTGATTGTCGGCTAATCAGGTTTTTTTTTTCTTACTCTCCCTAATGATCTAGACACTTGGTTCAATGTTTACTAAGGCTTGAAAATTTAGATGAAACCCCAGCCTCATTGTACAAACTGAAACAAGAACTCAGAAGTTCAAAATTGAAACTGAAACACCATTTCCGTTTGACTCCCCCACTGTTAGTGCATCAGGTTGGGTTCTTAAATTCTTCCAAGGTTTTATAACCTAGTTAGATGTATTAGCAATGTATGAGGTTCATGATTTACCAATAAGACCTATTACAACTCTCCTGGAGTTTAGATATATAGAAACAGAAGTTACAGAACTCGAAATGGTTAAATCACTGCAACATTCTCTTAATTTGTTCTCTGTATGTTTTCTAAACTTACTTACAACTCTTTCCCCAAAATGCTGACCCAGATGTTAGGTGTTTTATCTTGGTTTTACCCTCAGAACAGACTCACGGCAATTCTGCTAAAACTCCTGAAATGCTCCTATCCTGACATGAAAGAACTGAAACCTGAAATATGAATCTGCTAACCTCCTTTCCTTTTTTTTATTTGATCACGAATCTGACCCCCAACTTCTCCCTCTTTGTTTGCTTACATTGTTACGTGTCTTATTAAGGTTTTAAATCCCAGCCTAACCTTGTTAATAACACTGGCACAATCAAAACAGAAACTGGACAACTGATGAAAACTGAAACCGAACGAAAAACAGGAATTCTTGAACTGATGAGTTCCTTTCCTACTGCTTATTAATCTAGTACTTCCTCATTTTCTCTTTTCCCAAATCACTTCGCTTCCTAGTGAGATGTCTTAATATTATCCCATCCTCAAAATAAGCCCACGGCAGCATGGTTAATGCCACTTAAATTTCATTATACAGACTGTGATGTCTGCAGGAAACCGAAACAAAAACCTTGGATTGGTTTAATCTTTCTAGTTCATTTCTTCTTTCAGTGCGTTCAACTAGTTTCTAATCCTCTAAGTGTACATGCCTACCTAGTACACTCAGTTAGCAATGTCTTGGGTTCACTTGCAAGCCAGTACTACACTCGTATCACAATTATGCAGAAGCAACCCCCTTTAAGGAGAAACTGAGACAAAAATCAGTATGTTTCAGCACGAGTTTGTCTGCCAATTCTCCAGTTATCTATCCGCTTATTAAAACATTCTAGCAGGTCTTTTAAAACTCAAACACCTAGAACCCCAGTTTTCCTTTCAGTTACAATGTTACCAGATAAGCTGGTGCCTTTAGTGGCGTAAAAACGAACAGAGGTAAGGGACATGGCAGGTTTGTGGTCTCACCTTAGATCCGGTTTCAGGACAGTAGGAGGATGGGTCTCTGTGATTTTTGGTGCAACCCAAGGAGGTTTTCCAGAGCATCTCATGCATGCAAAAGTTTAGGCAAAAAGAAAGTCAACAACCGGCTATCGCATATAACAAGGAGATGGAAAGTTTAGCCAGCCAGAGTTACCTTTCTCCGCACTACCTTCGAGGGGTCTTGGAGGGACTGTGGTTTGCAGTTTTTTTTTTGAGAGAGTACTACCAGGCGATTGCATGCAGGGTCCTCGCGTGGAAGAATGCAGGAGATTAGAAAGATTAAGCATAATGTTTCGGACAGAATCATAGAAGGAAAGGAAACCAAGGCAAGAGACAACCGGTAGAATTTACCTTGCTTGTTGGTCTCGTGTGATTCCAGATTTTTTTTCGAGACCGGTAACTTCAACAGGCTTCGGACATGCAAGGAAGAATCAGAGAAGTTGAGTTCTGGTGAAATTGCGAAAGGCAAAAGAGATCGCCAGGAGAAAAAACTAGGGAATGGGATGAGATGTTTCGAGCAGAACCAAGGAGGGAGCAGGGCTCACAACGCGTGGAAATAACGGAAGGTTGCAATTCCTTTCCTCTGAACTCGCACCCAGCGTGAGGTAAGGTTGGAAAACAGGGAAGCACCTCGCATGGGGAAGGTGGAATAAGTTGAGTGGGTTTGTCCATCTGTCACACAAAGAGGGCGATCATCTGAAAAGCAGGGAGGGTAGTTGCATGGAGAAATAGAAAGGCTACAGAGATTTTGGTATTCAAAATCAGCTCGGTACATAGGTAACATCCATCTGTAATGCGTGACTAACTGACTATGGGTTAGTGGGATTGCAACACTTACAGATGTCACAAGAGTGGGGCTGCTGTTATTGTAGCTTAATAAAGGAATTTAGTAGTACATAGGTAATATATGCCATGGAATATAAATCGGTGGGTATAATTTTATGTGTTAAAATGTTACTTGTGCTTGTTTTTATCCTATAACATGGTTCGTACCTTATAACTTCGTAATGTATATTATTTAGTACAATTGTTAAGTGTCAGGATGACTCTCCGTGTTTTATCCTCACGGTCCACTACGTAAATAATGTAATATCCAAACATGGTATAATTTAATTTGTTCAATCGTTTTGATAAAGTCAAACCGATGAGTACCCAAGCTTGTATTATGACTTGTTATTTCATTCACGGACATATGTATGTCCCTTGGTATCTCCGAGTATATGTTGTAGTACAACTATACATTACTGTGACCGTTTAACTACACATACCACAAGTATTCATGATTTCATGCGTTTTAATTATTAGGGGTGTTTCATTATTGAAGTGATAATGTGTAATTAATTTTGTTGCAAGTTAAATATGGAAAGAGATTAATTTAAAAGATTTGTGTAAAAATTATGTATAGAACCGTGGCTTAACATAATTCTAGGGACATTTTAATGTCATTCTAAGACAATTATTATACTATTTTTAAGGCCATATATTTTGGCCATGTCATTATATTTATTTTGAGCTTTAAATAGCTATTAATAAATTTATGGGTTGATCTATAAGGCTATATAAAATTCTGATGAGAAAACCATCATTCTAACAATTATAACTACTTGGGGGCATCTTAGAAAAATATAGACATATTTATAAGCTTATATTATAGCTTAAATGAATTTTAAAACCTTGGAAAAAATACTTTATATACATAGATAAATCATAAATGGAGTCAAAATGTAATAAAAAGAAATATAAGGTGTAAAAAGTAATAATAACCGAAAGGAATAATTTTTGGGATTTTTATGAGTATAAAATATGAATTTTATAAAATTAGGGGTAAATTGTAAACTAGGAAACTATAGAGGAAGTTTCGTAAATACTATCAAAACCGGTCAAAGAATAATTTTAGTGGTCAACCTTGACCACATATGAAGGTTGACCAAATTAAAATGATAAGGATAATTATTTTAAGTATTTAAAGAAACATTAAGTCAAAAACAATAATTATAAAAAGATTAGGGGAGTGTATGTAATTTCCGAAATTACAAGGATCAAAATGTAAATATGGGAACCTTTGAGGTTGTTGGGAATTTTAGAGAATTTTTGGGGCAAACTTAATGATTTAATTAATTAAGAGTCATATTATATAGTTAAATATGAAATTGTGACAATTATAAAGTTTAGGGGTAAGTAATGTAATTACCGAAAGCTTTGGGACATAAAACAAAATTTTAATATTTAAGGGGTTAGTATATAATTCTGGAATTTTTTTTGGGATTTAGTTAAAGATATAAATTAATTAAGGATTATAATTTATAGTTTAATTGTCAAATTGTAACCATTATAAAATTTAAGGGTATGTGGTGTGATTACCGAAACTTAAGGGGTAGCAAATGGAATTTATGAACTTTGAGGACCAGCTTGTAAATTCGGTAAAGTTTTGGGTTAAAACGTGGTTTAAATAATCAAAATGTATAATGTAAGGTTTTAAGTAATTAAAATGGAAGGTTATAAGTAAAGGGGCTATAATGTAATTATGAGGAAGAGGTGGGCGAATAATCAAATTTGAATAAGTGGAGAGGTTATCCGTAAAATGTAAAAATACATATGTATGTATATTATAATATTAAGATACCTTATGTTATAAACTAATGGGGTAAATAATATAACAAGTATGAAATATTGGGGTGGTTTTGTAAATAACAAAACATATGAGGTGATATTATATTAAGTATGAAAATTCTAGTATATGAGGGACTCTACAAAGTTATATCATGTGTACTTGTAACATAGCATGAGGATATAACGTGAATAACAAGCCACATACGAGATTATGCTACTACAAGCGGAAACGTAAATGTAACGACAACCGTATTGTGAACGTTTACAGTGGGGTAATATTTTTACATACGCGAAAAGTGCGTGAACAATGACATACGATTACAACTACAACATATACATAATTGTATGTACATATATATATATACGTCCGTACATTTACATAAATATAACTACGCGAATTATTTAGTATAACGGAACGTTTAAACGTCATGCATACAACGTAACGTTATTCCCGCATGCATGTAAACTGAAAATTATGTAAGCAAAACATGAACGAAACTTTCATGTGATAAGTAATACTACCGTAGCAACGATTACGCACTCGTAAACTATAACGGGTAGTTGAAGTTTAATCCCTAAGGCTAACGACCATCGAAATACACAAGGGATCAATTAAGGTTTAGACACGAGATGGAAGTACGTGTTGGTCTAGGTTAATTAAGTAAATATGAGATATGTATATATGTATTGATAGTAGCACAATGTGTATACGGCCAGAGGTACGAGCGGGTAGAGACTAGCACGGTGAGCGCTAGAGCCTACGCGGGGGTTATCACGCGGGCGACAACGGTGTACGGTATGTTGGATTGTAACACCCCTCTCAATAATGACGTAATAATCACTCACGTGAACAGGAATAAATGCGTCTCACAGCGGAAGAAATGACAGTAATAGAACTCACCTGAGTGTTACTTGCCATCACTCCCCCATACGAGTGATGTAGCAATACAACAGCTTAACAAAATGAAAACGTAATGATACAATCCGCGGTGACAACGAGATACCGCCACACGTCTATCTAAGTCTCGAAAGTACAACTACAGTGAGCGTCTATACATACTCCAAAGCTTACAACCAATTTCAGTGAAACAACTTAATACATAACAAGGTTCGTACGATAATTCCAAAACCCAAAACATCTTAACTACCCGGCCCCGCACTCTGGCTTCGTCCGTGATCATCAACCTGCATGAAGCCATAAAGGCTCAGCGATAAACACTGAGTATGCCGAGTCTGGACCCTAATGGTCAATTAGGTCGTATTAACCGTCTTTTTATTAGGTTCGTTACATGCATCATCGGTTTACAGTGTATAGCAGGAAACTGTATAACATAAATAAGCATGTAACAATCATCACAGGTATACACAGGACAGCATCACATCGTACAATACAATAGCATCGATAAGTCTCACGCTGTTCTTAGTTTCACATCATCACATATTACAACGTTCGGCCCCCCGGGCCCTCACATATCTTTGATTGGTTAGCACTGTCGGGTGTCAGTTAGGACAACCCGAATATATTCACTTGGACAGTGGTCCCACGTACACACAAGGTGCTCACTGCCCTGATCATCCGAAGACTCTGGGCTATTTCACTTTGCCTTTGTAAAGGCGTCCATTTAGGTGGCCAAGGGCCTGGTGCCAACGGTAGCACACTCCGCCTGACGATCTATCTAGGTTCGTTCAGGATTAACTAGGGAAAACCCGACACAGGTTAAGCCAAGAGATCTCTACGCGCGACCAGCAACCAATGACTGTCTGGATTAAGGTTCACATCACTTCCATTCACACTCCACTGTTAGCATCGTTAGTTAGTAATTCAGTTACAGTTTTAAACGTGGAGAACATCACTTACTTGTTGGCTGCCCTATGGGTCTTACGCATGCCTAGAATGATTCTAGGTAGTATTTATGTTTGAGTCGAAGCTCTAGGGACCGACAATGTCGTGTCCCGTTCCTAAGTGTTTTACTTAGGTTTTAACTACATACTTGTAATACTTAATGTATTAGGTCAGGCAACGGTAATCACAGTCACACAACTCGTATATGTAGTTTTATATAAGCCGATCTATAGTCGACATAGTATTAGTTCGTGCATAAATAAGTAATGCAGTAAACACATATCCATCACACATAGTCATACATGTTATCAAACAAATCCAAGCCCGAGGAATCCCTCAGGACAACTCAGATCAAACTCCTTTACATACCGTACACTGTGTCTAGATTCGTGCTGTGCAGACCACTAGAGCTTTCGAGCGCGTACGTCGGAAGTGAAATCTAGAAATACAAGGAACGCTAAGCGTCAATCCACTTGACAGTACAATTCGGTATTTCCGAATAACGTTTAAAATCCCAGTACTATGCCCCTGGGTGTTATAATTGTTACTAGTTAAAGTACCGTTATTCTAAAAACCCCTTACTCGTCGTGTGAGTTAATATTCGGTTTACGATAGAGTATGAAACCTTACGTTGTGCACTTATGATACTTCATTCGGGTTTATTTATCACACAAAAGTCTTATACTAACCTTAGTATTTTATGTTGTTGTAAACTATAGTGTATAATTTTATTTCTTGATACGTGTTATATATATATATGTATGCGTTTAGCATAACAGTTTGAATAACTATATTCTTGACCACATAATATCGTTTGTGTTACATTTATTTCATGATGCTATATAATACTTTATATAACTTTAGACTTATAACATATGGTTTCGGTAGTTTTTTTGCATACCGAAAATAGTATACACATGTGTTACACTTGAATCCCTTTACCGTATAATTCTCATTAACCACATTGTGACCCCATAACTTATAATATATTGTAGGTATTAAATTTTATAACACCAAAAACCTTGTGGTATAATATAACCCAAGGTTTTTCACACTTGCTTAGTTATCGGTTACATATATATATGTACATCTGATTCCTTTTTCTTTCGCATCCCACTTCCTCTCAACATCACCATTTCAACACATTTATCATAACTATAAAGCTTAGAACTGCATCACAACTTAACCTCCCCACTGCAATTCAATTGTACAGAAGGACATGATATCAGAATCTGGAGATCATGCTGATGCCTCTTTTTTTTTTGTTTCTGTTTGGTCATTAAGTTGTTTTCCAGAATTCCCAATGAATGTATCAGTCAAATCCATTCTCCTAGGAGTATTTTGAGTTCATTATTAACTCTCTCCAACACTTTTAAACAATCTGTCCTACTCATATACTAAGACAACTAAGTTCCTGAAAACTGAAACATTGTTTATGTATTCCTTCTTCAAGTCTTTATTTCAGTTGTTGATTGGTTCCCAAACTTCTCAAGCTATTACACCACTTGATGACTGTATTGGAAAAAGGTTTGAGCTTAAAGACAACTCAAAACAATACTGGTATCATCTCTGCACCTTATTTTACAGAAACTAAAACTGTAAAACTGTAAAACATGACCTGATAATTTCTCTTGCATTTGTAGTTGCTCACGGTTCTGGTTTGAGTTTTCCCTAGGTTGCTTAGCTATCTAAGTAAGTATCTTAGTACAGTTTTGACCTCAAAACAGATTCACCACCACAATGTTTAAACTCATGAAAGGTTGATATACAGAAAGATCAGAATGGTAGAACTGAATTCAAAACTGATATGTGCTCCTATCTGTTTTCCTTCTGTTTTATTCACAGTTGGTGTACGGTCTGTTTTTCTTTCTTATCGATGTGCTTTCATACTTGGTTAAGTGGTTTAGCTAGGTTTTAAGTTCTTGAACCACCCAAGGTCATCCCTTTATGCTCTCTGTAACTTTGTTATGCAGAAACTGAAGTTTTCTGGAACTATAACCAAAAACAGAAACTGATGTGTGTCCTTGTTTTCTTCCCTGTCTGTTTTCTAACTGGGCTACACTTCTCCTAACTCCTTACCCACTTAGCTAATGGTTCATCGAGATTTTAGACTCAAGAATAACTCAAAGCAATCCTTCTGATGCTACTGTAATTGTGTTACTGAATTGAAATTGCAGAACAGAAAACTGCAACAGATGAATTTTCTCTTCCTTTTCTTTTCTCTCTGTTTGCTTACGTTTTTGATCCTCAATTCTTCCCAAATGATTTACCCAGTTACTTCAGTATTCCATCAAGCTTTTAAACCCAAACAAAACCCAAAACAGCTCTGTTACAGATACAGAAATTGCCAGACACTTATCTGATAAGAAAACTGAAATTGAAATAGAAACTGAAATTAAAACTGGTGTTTCATTATCCTTCTGTTTGTCTTTCTGTGTTCACTCACTTAGCCTCCTTCCTTCCCAGGAATTGTTTATCCAATTGGCTAACTGTCTACTCTGGTTTTAATCTCACAACAGATCTGCAATCACCTAGGACATTTCTCTGAAATTTAGTTATACAGAAAACACGAAAATTTAGACCTAAGGCTAATCCAAAAGTTGATAAGAAAAAACTGAGATGTGGTCTGGTTCTATCTTGTCTTTCCTTTCAGTTCCCTACTTGAGTTCCTATTTCCCAGTCTATTTAGCCCCTTAGTCAAGTGTTAAGTCCCTAGACAGACTCCAGGCAATGAGGGCTACATTCCTGAACAAGAAATCTGTTACACAGAATCTAGAAACTGAAAAACTGAAAAGAAAGTCTGAAGTCTCCCAAAGCCTGATAACTCACTCCCTTCCTTTCCTATCAATTCGTTACTTTCTTTTTCATCACAAGGCTCAGCTATGTCTTAATCCAAGACTATCTAGACAGTCCTTTCAACCTCTGAGGCATTTTAGTGTACTGAACAGAAGAGAAATTCACAAACTGGAATCTGTTACATATTTTTTTTCTTCCCCTTTGTTAGTTCACGTGTTTGATTTCCAATTATTTCCAAATTGTTGTCCCAGTTACTTAAGTGTGTTATTGGGCTTCCAACCCAAACCAAACCCAAAACAACCTTATTACAGACACATAGATAGCCAGAACTGAACTGGTAAGAAACTAAAACTAAAACAAGATTGCAGTCTGAAATTTGTGCTTCTTGATGTTTCTGATTTGCCTTTCTTGCTTACCCAGTTGACCCTCATCCCTTTCCTAATTGCTTAGCTATCTAGATAGGTGTGTTTTTTTTTCGGTCTTAACTTCAAAATAATCCACAACAGTATGGGTTAGCTACCTAAGCTGTAACAGAAACAGAAATTATACCAGATGTATCTGTTTCAGTCTTTGAAGTTGCTAGTTGAGTGTTTTTTTTGCTTCGATTATGTACTCAGTTAGAGACAACTCACCACTTGAGCTTCTTGGCTGTTTTCCCCAGGTTGATCCTTGGCGCAGGTGGACTTCCAGCACCTTGGTCACTCGACATCAACTGAGGAGTATCACTCAGTGGTTAGACTGATCAACCCACTGAAACAGATCGTGAAGAGTTGATTGATGATTTACCTGGTTATGATTTTTTTTTGACACAGAGCTGAGCTGGTGTTAATGGGATCTTGGTACAATCTTCTTGGGTTAATTTCCCAGGCGGAGCTAAGCAAGGATTGAGGAGGAAAACGAGTTAGCCTATGAACAAAGTCTCGTCCCACCAACAGAAGAGAATGAAGAGACTGCAATAACACGATTACTCACTGAACCCATGATCTCACCTTAGCAGTCCTTGGAGATGGTTTGGTTTCAGAATCTCCAGGGTTCCTCCCTTGGTTAGCCTACAGCAGTTTTGCACGACAAATACACAGACCTAAGGAACTGGTTTGTGCAGTTTTGATCAGATTGAGTAAAAACACAAGACAGAGGTGAGGAAAAATGCTTAAGGCTCACCGAAATGATCAAGAAAAAGGATATTCTCTTGGGTCTTTTCTTCCTCCTCAATCTGGGTATACTCCCCTAATTTTTCCACGTAAAGAGAGTAAGGAATGGAGTCGAGTAGTAGCTGAGGTTATTACCGAGAATGAAAGGAGGAGATTATGTTAGTTACTGCAGATTTACCTTGGAAAATCGCCTAGCCTGCTTCCTCTTCTTCTTCCAGTTCCCACCGAAGCTTTCCCTTGCTTTCCACCCACTCAGCTCAGTTGTTACATCGTTGAGCAGCAACCATGGTAGTGGAGTGTTGGTTCTTGGTGAAAGGAGTCGCAAGGATGGCTGGGTTCCCGACTGAAGAGGGGAGGCTTGTGAGATTACCGGTTCTGTGTGTGTGCCAAGGTCAAGTTTGCATGTCGATAGAATTGAGGCGATTGAGTATATTTATCAATGAGTGCCCATGCTGGCAGGATGGAGGGATGTCTGGTGTAAGATTTCAAGGCATGCACCAGCATGGGGTAGAAGAACGATGTATTACAGAGGAGTACCTCTTTGTTCTGTCGGTAGTTTAGACATGAATTTCGGGGCAGTTTAGTAGTAAGGTTTTAGTTCAGTGTGTAATACGTGAGTAACTTTGCTACTTGTAATAATTCGTTGCAGTTTATTACCGAATTCGAGCACAACTCAACCGGTTAAGGCTTCGGGAATGGTACGAAAGGTCTCGGGTTTGAATCCCGGCTAGAGCGTGTTTGCTCTTTTTTTGTTTCAGCCTTATTATGCCTATTTATTGTATATAAGTGACTGTATTAACATGTTACATTGTTAGTTGTATGTACAACATTATAATCTTGTAACGTTATGTACATTCACATATATATCCGTATGTACATAAGTACGGTAATAATAAACTGTTCGTTTGTTCGCAAGTTATTTCATGCTTGATTGTTTATACCTTAATATAGTTATTTATATATTTAAATAACGTTTAATTATTTAGGGGTATTTCATGGATTGTGTGGTCTGAATGATTCCTCGAGTTCATGCAAATTTGTGTGCTAAATGCTTAAGAAGGATATGCATGATGAAACTTGTATTATGTGAATTTTATATGCTTGACGATCAAGCGTTTTATTATTGCGCACATATGTCTTTCGGACGCTGTAATATTTTATATCACACGACTACGATACGAGCAAGGATGGCGAAACACAACGGAGTACGACACTGTCGATAATCACTCTAATTACCTAAGACTTAAAACTTAGGAGAAAAGATTCGGTATTACCGATCTTAGAGCATTGGCACAGAACATGAATATAACCTAGATTTTTCCTAGGTATGAGTAAGAACTTAAGAGGCATCGAATTAATAAAATGTAATCTTCAAGGAACTCAAAACTAATCATGGTGAGTCGGATAAAACGATTAACTACGGAGATATGGTGGATGTAATGGTGGTGTGGTTTATGTACGAGAAATCCTAGTCTGCATTCGTTCCAGCAGGTTGCGCAGTGTGATCACCAGAGAGGATTTGAGTGTGGAACCTCTAGTTGTGGAAATCTAATTGATCGTCTTAGACCGGTTGGCAGAGGGTGCTGTTTGGCATACGGCTACGACCATTTGGACGTCTCTCTCTCGAGACACAGGGAAGCCCAATGATCTCCGATCATTGGCAATAAGACTACTGTCCAAACAAATTAAAAATTTGGTGAGGTAAATGGGAAATTGTCCATCTGACGAGACACCCACAAGATGACAAGAGAGTTGGTGGAAGCGGGGCTTCCTGTGTTGGTGGTAACCATGAGAGTGCGACTTACGACTCGACGATTTAATCCTTGCTAAGGATTAAAAGAGGATTGCTGAATATTAAATGTTATATGTCGGTTGATGGATTGTGATTATCTTGTATGAATTGTTGGGTGTTTACATTTCCGCATTTACAGTTTTTATCTCTCGCTTGTAAACCAGAACAACATGTAAATTGGATGGCATGTTAAGATGGCTAATTAACCTAAGTAACCTAAAGGGGATTAAGATAACACGGTTTAACATACTCAGACAAGCGCTGAGCCCTCCATGGGCACCGACATTTATTTGCAGGTGATTGACGCGATGACGGAGCGCGGGTTTTTGGGTTTTTGTTTATTTTGGTTGGTGTAGGCGTCGCTGAATTGAATTATAATGTTTTTGAATTGTCATAGGTGTTGGTGGCATTGTATTAAATATGCCAATTCACGAATGTTATAAATTCATACTTAGACGCTCACTAGTTCCTAGGATGGTACTGGAATTTACTTTTGGTTAAATGGCGTGTTAAGTTGTTGATATACGGTTAAGGTTGGATTAGTCTCGATCATCACTGCGGATGGTTGTTTAAGTTGTTGGAAAGGATGGTTGTGACACCCGCCTAGTTAGTGAGTGCTTCCGCTACGATTATAACGTCTTTAATTTATGTTGCGATTACACGGTACTTATGGTGAGGATCATGACTAATAGACGAGGGTGTTACAAAAAGTGGTATCAGAGTGGAGTACCGCTCTGATGACGAGATTAATGACAGAAATGTGTCGTTTAAGATTAGAATCAAGGAACAGTGAGCATAGGACTTTCCATGGGTACACAGGAATGTCTGTGAGGTACGAGACTCTTAGAGTCCCAACCGTGCTTAGAGCACGAAAGCGTATTCTAACTAACGTGTGTTTCCTTGTGCTTGCAACACGGTGTTTTACCAAGTACTTATGTTCAATATCTGAAATCTCAGATGTCTGGTAGAGGTAGAGGTAGAGGACGCGGGCGTGGTGGTGCGCCGGCAGGAGAGGCCACCCCACAGATACCAGGGCTAGCAGAGGCGATGGCCACCTTCGCGGCCCAGATAGGGGCAGCTATACCCCATCCACAGCCGCCCCGTGAGCCTGATTGGTTAGAGCGGGTGATGAAGACCCGAGTACCGGAGTATAATGGCAAGGCCGAACCTACTACACTAGAGCGCTTCATCACCAAGCATGAGAAGGCCTTCGAGGCCATTCCTATTCTTGCCGACCAGAAGGTCGGTATAGCGGCATTCTCACTGACGGACGCCGCAGATACCTGGTGGAGAGCGGTATGGGAGCATCATCTTGGTACGCCCCGCTTCACATGGACTTCTTTCGTGGAGCTTCTCAGGGAAAAGTTGTACCCCTCACACTTGAAGCAGTAGAAGAGGGAGGAGTTCGAGACTTTGAAGCAGGGGAGCATGACTGTCGATCAGTATTATACGCGCTTTATGAGCCTTCTCAATTTTATCACCGGAGTGGAGTACTTCGACAAGGTGAAGATCGAGAAGTTCCGATCTGGCCTATCATACCGTATCCAGTCTTCCATGGGTGCCTTTCGATACCCTACTCTTCAGGTAAATGAAAAGAAAACTTAAATGCAAAGGAAAGCCAAATTACTTTAATTTCGATATGAGATAACCAAGGTGAATATTTCAGGAATCCTATGAGGTTGCCTCCCAGACGAAGTTGATGATCAAGGGCCAGGATGCGTATTCTGAGAAGAAGCGCAAGAACCCGGAGAGGGCAGAGGGAGGAGCTGAGAGGGCCGAGGGCAGCAAGAAGGGGAAACAAGTGTTTACCTTACTCAACCATGAATAGCATGCATTTAATCTTAATAATGATTGCTAACTTGAAAACTATAACAGGAAATTATTCGGTAAGAAGAAATACCAACAGAGCCACCAGGGCCAGAAGCCCAAGGAGCAGGTGCCACGATTGACCGCTCCCGCTATTTATGCATAGCCTCTCAGATCGGCGCCTCCTCAGGGTAAGCATGCCTACCTCTAAAATCTGATTAATGATTTAACCCCCCTTTCCTTATTCTACTAGCGAATGACCATGTTATCAATAGGTGCGACCCGACCCCAGCGTCATTTCTACTGCAAGCACTATGGGAAGGACCACCCGTGCGTAGACTGCAGCGGCAAGAAGGTCGAATGCCGATACTGCAAGAAAGAAGGTCATAAAGAGTTCAAGTGCTATTCACCCCGGAAGCAAGAGCTACCAGCCCTCCCGACCTCCACTAAAAACCTTAGCTGGAGGACCAGGAGCTCCACAGACTACCTACACCGGCCAGACTTCCACCGACACGAGATATCAGAAGAGGAAGGGAGTGGCTCAGGGCCCGGTGACCCTGAACTCAGCGAGAGCTCCAAGCGCTGATGTTGGTGCTCAGCGCGACTCAGGTAACCCTAGCAACTCTTTTCATGACAGTATGCAAGCATGATTGAGTGTTTAAGTGTTTTCCACTACCATGATCAATAAATTTAGTAACTCGTTAGTGATAACTTACCTTAGGCAAACTTTCCACATCCTAGGTATTTTCGACATTTGTTACCCTATACCGCCAAGACCAAGACCACCCATACCCGTAGGCGAAAGATGGGAGTACCCAGACGAGAAGTGCCAAAGCTTGCAACCGGGCATGATCCTACTCAGAGATTTCTTTTCCCTTGACGAACAAATCGACCTTGTAGATGAGTGTAGAGCCTTGGGTAGAGGTTTAGGCGGTTTTTATATTCCTGAATTTGTAAATGGTTCGAAAATTAAGTTGCATATGATGTGCCTAGGTAGAGATTGGGATCCTCAAACAAGGACATATCACAAAATTAGGAAATTAGATGGGTGAGAGTACCTAGAATACCCGAAAAATTTCAAACCCTTGTGAGGGAAGCAGTAGATACCGCGAGGCGTTTTGAGCAAATACCCAAGATAAAAGACGACGTATGCATTGTGAACTTCTACGAGAAAGAGGGACGACTGGGATTACACTAAGACTGAGATGAGACGACCGAGTCCATCTTCAAGGGAATCCCAGTAGTATCGTTCTCCATTGGGGACAAAGCAGAATTTCTATATGGAGATCAGAAGAGAATGGACTTAGCATGCAAGCTAGTCCTAAAATCAGGAGATGTATTGATATTGGGTGGAGATTCGAGGTTAGTATACCACGGAATCAAACGGATCAAGCTGAACACCGCACCACCAGCCTTGGTTAACACCACCCATATCCGGCCGGGACGATTAAACTTGACCTTTAGAAAGTATTGATGTATTGTTGTTAGGTTATAAGCCATGTACGTAAGATGATGTAATGTTTGATGCATTAATGAAAGTGGCATTTTGGTGGCATTTTGACATTCTTCTAAACACTTATCCACTCATTTCTCCTACCAATTTCCATTTAGGCCATGAACCCGAAAAGGAAGGTACCCTCAATATCCTCAACATGACACAAGCCAAGGAGTTTGGCAACGTCATAACCGGTAAGACTTATAACGAACCAACCATTTACAATTAAAGAAGTCTAAACCGAAATACTAATCCAGAAAATCTCAACCCTCAGGTACCTTCCCTGTAAATGATACCGAAGCCTCAATCCTTTTCGACATAGGGGAAACCCACTCCTTCATATCCTCTTCTTTTGTGAAGAAGTTGGGATTGACCCCAGAGCCACTTCCAGACTTCTCTGTCACCTTACCATCGAGAGAGAAAATGACATGTTCGAGACGCCACCCCGACCTACAAATCAGTATACGGGGCGAGACCTTCCCAGCTGATTTGATAGAGTTCAGAGGCTTAGGATTCGCCATTATCATCGGTATGGATTGGCTACAGAAGCACACGGGCAGACTACACTGTGCTGAGCATAGATTACTACTCAGGAGCCCGAGTGGCAAGACTGTTTCATACCGTAGTATTCCTAGAGAGCCGACATTCAAGCTAGTGTCCGCGTTAGCCTTGATAAAGGAGGTGAGAAAGGGATAGCCAGCATACTTATGTTATGTGCACGATACTAGACATGAGGAGCAGATGGAGTTGGACATCCCCATAGTGTCCGACTTCCCTGATCTGTTTCCTGACGAGCTGCCCGACATGCCACCTGCGCGGGAGGTGGAGTTCGCCATCGATTTAGTACCGGGGACGGGGCCTATAGCTAAGGCGCCCTACCGGATGTCTCCAGCAGAGATGAAAGAATTGAAAGTTCAGCTTGAGGATTTACTAGAGAAGGGGTTTATCAGACCAAGTGTGTCTCCATGGGGAGCACCGGTATTATTTGTGAAGAAAAAAGATGGGAGTGTGAGACTTTGCATTGATTACCAAGAGTTGAATGCAGTCTCGGTGAAGAATAAGTATCCTTTACCACGTATCGACAATCTATTCGACCAGTTGAGAGGAGCTTTTGTATTCTCGAAGATTGACCTCAGATTAGGCTACCACCAGATCCGTATAGCAGAGGGAGACATAGAGAAGACAGCTTTCCGTACACGTTATGGCCACTATGAGTTTACTGTGATGCCGTTCGGTTTGTCGAACGCGCCGGCTATATTTATGGATCTCATGAACCGTCTATTCAGAGAGCAGCTTGACACCTCAGTGGTGGTTTTCATCGATGACATCCTAGTATATTATAAGACTATGGAGGAGCACGAGGCTCACCTGAGACGAGTCCTAGATATCATGAGGGAGAATCAGCTCTACGCCAAGCTCTTGAAGTGTGAGTTTTGGCTAGACAGTGTGGAATTTCTTGGACATATTATTTCAGCCAGTGGCATATCAGTGGATCCAGCAAAGATAGAAGTAGTCAAGACTTGGCCGAGACCGAAGACAGTCACTGATATTCGTAGCTTCTTAGGTTTGGCCGGTTACTACCGGAGATTCGTCCAGGATTTCTCCAAGGTGTCCAAGCCCATGACGAATCTGATGAAGAAGGACACTCAGTTTATATGGACAGACGACTGTGAGCGCTCCTTTTAGAAACTGAAGGACCTACTGACGTCGGCACCCGTACTGACTATTCCTGAGGGGATCGACGGGTTCGAGGTGTATTGTGATGCTTAGGCACTGGATTAGGGTGTGTACTCATGCAGCATGGCAAGGTCGTTGCTTATGACTCTCGCCAGCTGAAGAAGCATGAGGAGAACTACCCTACACATGATTTGGAGTTAGGCGCGGTAGTATTTGCATTGAAGATATGACGACATTATTTGTACGGAGTCACAGTGACTATCTACTCCGACCACAAGAGCCTTCAGCATCTCTTCACACAGAAGGAGCTGAATATGAGGCAGAGGCGATGGGTCGAGTCCCTGAAGGACTACGACATCGACCTGAAGTACAAGGAGGGGAAGGCGAATGTAGTAGCCAGTGCGCTGAGTAGAAGAGCTCGCTCCTTACATGCCATGTTAGCTAGCAGCAGCGTAGTCGACGAAGTACGCTGTGCCCAGGATGGCGACCAGTACATACAGACCGTTTGGCAGCAATTGGTTAACGACATCTTTCAGAGGCAGAAATATGACTTCACACTCAGTGACGATGGGTTGATCAGAGTAAATGGCAGATTATGCATTCCAGAGTCGAGCCTGGAGTTAAAAGAGAAGATTCTACAGGAAGCCCATTGCCTACCCTTGTCCATCCACCCAGGTTCCTCGAAGATGTATAAGGACCTGAAGGTCCATTTCTGGTGGAGTGACATGAAGAAGGACGTAGTAGAGTTTGTAAACCGCTCCTTGACTTGTTAGAAGGTCAAGTTCGAGCACAGGAGGCCAGGAGGATTGGTGCAGCCAATGCCCATTCCCTATTGGAAGTTTGAGGACTTGTTTATGGACTTCGTAGTTGGCCTTCCCCCGACTAAGGGAGGCGCAAACACCATCTAGGTTATTGTCAATAGATTGACTAAGGTGGCGAAGTTCATACCCATCAAGGACACCTGAAAGGTCCAAAAATTAGCGGACGTCTTCTAGAGAGAGATCATTAGGCACCATGGAGTACCTAAGACGATAGTGTCAGATAGGGATTCCCGATTCCTTTCGAGGTTTTGGGGACAGGTTCAGGAAGCCTTAGGTACCAAGCTGAAGCTGAGTACCGCTTTTCATCCTCAGACAGACGGTCAAAGCGAGAGGACCATCCAAACCTTAGAGGACATGCTGAGAGCATGCACGTTAGATTTCCAGGGCTGCTGGATAGATCGCCTACACCTAATTGAGTCGTCTACAACAACAGTTATCACACATCCATTCAGATGCCGCCATTTCAGGCGTTGTATGGCCGACCTTGTAGGACACCTCTCTGCTGGGATGAAGCCAGCGAGAGCATCATCTTAGGTCCTGATTACCTTGAGCAGATAAAGAAAGATGTGCTACAAATCAGAAAGAACATGAAGATTGACCAAGACAGACAGAAATCGTATGCAGATCTAAAGAGGAGAGCACTTGAATTTGCAGTTGGCGACAGAGTCTTCCTCAGAGTCTCGCCTATGAAGGGCATCTTCAGATTTGGGCAAAAGGGCAAGCTTAGCCCTAAGTATGTAGGGCTGTACCTTATCATGGAGCGAGTGGGCCCTTTAGCTTATAGGTTAGACCTACATGCTGAGCTTGGGAAAGTGGACAACGTGTTCCACGTATATCGGCTAAAGCAATACGTGCCTCACCCCTCACACATATTGGAGCCCGAGCGACTTGAATTAGACCCCGCACTTAGATACAAGGAGATCCCGATTGACATCTTAGACTCCAAGACTAGGGAGACCAGGAACAAGACCATTAGGTTGGTCAAGGTTCTATGGTCGAACCACGAGATTGAGGAGGCGACATGGGAGTTAGAGGACTCCATGTGAGAGAAGTATCCAGCGCTCTTCTCTTAGCGTCTGTTTGATACTTCGGGGGTTACAAGGCGTAACCCTTTTTAAGGGGGGTAGAGCCCTTGGCATATTAGCCATTTAATTTGTGTTGATGTGGTGTTGTTTATGGTGTGTATATTGATTGTATATGTGCTTTAAGCACTCGTGATGTATGTTGATTTTGTGTATGTGCTTTACGCACTTGGGATATATTTGGTGATATGTTTGTGCCTAAAGTAGTTGAACTATTGTGTATGGATGTCCTTCGGTACTTGTGACATATATATATATATATATATATATATATGTGGTTGGTTTGGATTGGAAACTAGTGGTTGAATGGAATGGTTTACACTTCCAGAAAGTGTTGGAACTTTAGAATTGATAGGACTTGATGGATTTGAACCTTGAGATTCGTTGGAAATTAAATACACTTTCGATTTATACAACTTCGGGACGAAGTTCTTTTAAGGGGGGTAGACTGAAATACCCCGAACAATTACTACTTTAAATTAGTGAAGACAAAATTAAATTATGAGCTATAATTACCATAAACATTATGGTACTAAATATGTAGTTCAAATGGGGCATAAGATCAAACTTCAAAGATTAATATGACATGCACATATTAGTACGTATATTAAATAATACTAGTATACCCTAATAAATTACATAAATATTTTATATACCCATATACACACCCTTAAACCAAAGTATTATAAGTAACAATGTAACATATAACATGGCCACATTTACTTAAATATAACTAATTAGTGTCACCATTAGCTAAGAGGGGAAATTCAAATTCCCTTGATTAGCTGCCTAGCCGACTGCACCTAGACACAAAAAGGAAACAAAAATATCATCAGTTAACATAAACAAGTGATACAAGTACAAAGCAAGTACAAAATAACCTCACCTTCCAGTTCCATATTTACGTTTTCTGGATGACAAGAAAACGGTATGGCAACTCCACCCCATTCCCTTCCTTTCTGTTGCAGTAAACATCAACAAAAAAAAATAGTCCACTTAAGTTTCCTTCTGTTCCAGTTCGCAAGCAGCAAGAAATGAACAAAGAAAAAAAAACTGTGAACCTGTTCCACTCTCGTGCAAGCAGCAAACAGAACATACAACAAAAAAAAACTGGTGAGTACGTCTCTTCCTCCTCTCCTTCCTCCACGGTTTGAGATTTCCTTTCTCACAGATCCTTATTCTACTGCTACCACAGTAAAGCAGTTCTCCCCCTCTTTTTGCAACAACAAGCTGCTCTGGTTGAGCTCCACATTACCGACAGTAACAGAGGAACCTGTACAAAGAAAAAAAGGAAAATATAAGCCCTTTTTCAGCTCCTTACTGTCGTTCTTTTTCTGGGCATGGAACCAACAAATGCTGCTCATCATTCTCCATGTTCCAAGGCCTAGCACACCTCTGAGAGTTCCAGGATACAGCTGGAAGCTGCACCAGCTGAAGAGAGACCTCCTTGAGCTTTAACGGTAAGGGAAAAACACCAAAACACATCCTCCCCTCAGCTTGGTTGTGTTCAAAAAAAAAAACATACCATTGACACTCACTTCCTGCTTGTATACTCACGGTTAAGGTTCTGTTCCAGCCTTACCTTGAACAAAAACCTGCACTTGAAACACCATGGAAGGAGCCTAGGAAACAAGATGCCAAAAAACACATGCCAAAGCCTCTCAAAAACTGAGGTACACACCCCTCTTCTTACTCTAAAAGTATGTCTAAAATCTCCTTAAATAATCAGTTACTTTTGGCTACTAACTAGCCTTCTTATTAGTGTAATAACCACAAAACAATGTGTCAGGAAACCATGGGTTACCGGCATATAGAAGGTTGTGGCTGGTGAGGACTTACTGGAAAACTCTCATTGGGTTAACTAAGGTGATGATGCTATTACTCTTTTAATACTATTAAAAACTTGCTAGTCTTGAATGCTGCATAGAAACCGAAAGCATTGAGCATACATAGGCACTATCTGAAGTTTTAAATGCGCAACAAATAGTAGTATAAACATCTATGTATATTGGGTTCTAATGTGTAATAAGTTGGGCGCATGGGGTAAGAAAAAAAAGATTAGATGTGCATGGAAACCAAAAAACATGAGTGCATATAGAGGTATCGTTGAGCTGTTGATATGTAACAAATGGTGTGTGTATATATGTGTAGCGTAACAAATGATGTGTGTATATATGTGTATGGTTTGAGTATTAATGCATAACAAAAATTGGGTATGTGTATTTGGTATTTTAAAGTGTTAATACGTAACCCATAAGGGATATGAGTTAGGATGGAAAGAAATTATATATATATATATATACTTATGGAGTGGAGCGGATATATATATATATATATATGTTTATTGAAGTGATAATGTGTCATTAATTTTGTTGTAAGTTAAATATGGAAGGAGATTAATTTAAAAGATATGTGTAAAAATTATGTATAGAGCCGTAGCTTAACATAATTCTAGGGACATTTTAATGTCATTCTAAGACAAATATTATACTATTTTTAAGGCCATATATTTTGGCCATGTTATTATATTTATTTTGAGCTTTAAATAGTCATTAATAAATTTATGGGTTGATCTATAAGGCTATATAAAATTCTGATGAGCAAACCATCATTCTAACAATTATAACTACTTGGGGGCATTTTAGAAAAATATAGACATATTTATAAGTTATATTATAGCTTAAATGAATTTTAAAACCTTGTAAAAAAACTTTATATAAATAGATAAATCATAAATGGGGACAAAATGTAATAAAAAGAAATATAGGGTGTAAATAGTAATAATAACCGAAAGGAATAATTTTTGGGCTTTTATGAGTATAAAATATGAATTTTATAAAATTTGGGGTAAATTGTAAAACTAGAAAACTATGGGGGTAGTTTCGAAAATACTAGCATAACAGGTCAAAGAATAATTTAAGTGGTCAACCTTGACCACATATGAAGGTTGACCAAATTAAAATGATAAGGATAATTATTTTAAGTATTTAAAGAAACATTAATTCAAAAACAATAATTATAAAAAGATTAAGGGAGTGTATGTAATTATCGAAATTACAAGGATTAAAATGTAAATATGGGAACCTTTGAGGTTGTTGGGAATTTTAGAGGATTTTTGGGGTAAGCTTAATGATTTAATTAATTAAGAGTCATATTATATAGTTAAATATGAAATTGTGACAATTATAAAGTTTAGGGGTAAGTAATGTAATTACCGAATGTTTTGGGACAAAACGAAATTTTAATATTTAAGGGGTTAGTATATAATTCTGGAAAGTTTTTTGGGATTTAGTTAATGATATAAATTAATTAAGGATTATAATTTATAGTTTAACTATCAAATTGTAACCATTATAAAATTTAAGGGTATGTGGTGTGACTACCGACACTTAAGGGGTAGCAAATGGAATTTATGAACTTTGAGGACCTGCTTGTAAATTCGGTAAAGTTTTGGGTTAAAATGAGGTTTAAATAATTAAAATTATAATGTAAGGTTTTAAGTAATTAAAATGGAAGGTTATAAGTAAAGGGACTATAATGTAATTATGAGGAAGAAGTGGGCGAATAATCAAATTTGAATAAGCGGAGGGGTTATTCGTAAAATGTAAAAAAACATATGTATGTATATTATAATATTAAGATACCTTATGTTATAAACTAATGAGGTAAATAATATAACAAGTATGAAATTCTAGTATATGAGGGACTCTACAAAGTTATATCATGTGAACTTGTAACATAGCATGAGGATATAACGTGAATAACAAGCCACATACGAGATTATGCTACTACAAGCGGAAACGTAAATGTAACGACAACCGTATTGTAAATGTTTACAGTGGGGTAATATTTTTACATGCACTCGAAAAGTGTGTGATCAAAGACATACGATTACAACTACAACATATACGTAATTGTATGTACATATATAATAATGGTGGCCATCGAATCCGAATCTACCCGAAACCGGCGGTTCTACCCGGAACCGATTGGAACCGGAACTGGGCCGGAACCGATTCGGAACCGGAACCGCCTCCATGCGAATCGAATCTGAATACAAGTTTTGTGATTCGGGACCGAACCGGGCCGAATCGGAACCGGAACCGGAACCGCCTGGATTCACCGTGGAACGGAACCGTGGAACCGGAACCGCCTAGGAACCCGTCAATTAGCCATTGGTCAATGGGATGGGCAAATGGACATCGTTTTGGTCCAAACCGACCGGATTCATCCAGAACCGCTCCGGAATCGGCCGGAACCGCTCCGTAACCGCTCCGGAACGCTCCGGAACCGCTCCGTAACCGCTCCGGAACCGGAACCGCTCCGGAACCGGCCGAAACCAGTTTTTTGAGCGAATCCGAGCGA
This sequence comes from Limonium bicolor, assembly GCA_023374045.1. Classification (NCBI taxonomy): domain Eukaryota; kingdom Viridiplantae; phylum Streptophyta; class Magnoliopsida; order Caryophyllales; family Plumbaginaceae; genus Limonium; species Limonium bicolor. Next base: position 497,760,585 of record CM041776.1, read on the forward strand.
ATACAACCTTTGGAACCGGAACCAGAACTGCCCCGGAACCGCCACTGACCGGTTCCGAACCTGAATACACATATCTCGGAACCGGAACCGGCGGAACCGGAACCATGGCCACCATTAATAGATAAACCCGTACATTAACGTAAATATAACTACGCGAATTAGTTAATATAACGTAATGTTTAAACATCATGCATACAACGTAACGTCATTCCAGTATGCATGTAAACCGACAATTACGTAAGTAAAACGTGGACGAAACTTTCATGTGATAAGTAATACTAGCGTAGAAACGATTACACACTCGTAAACTATAATAGGTAGTTGAAATTTAATCCCTAAGGCTAACGACCATCGAGATAAACAAGGGATCAATTAAGGTTTAGACAAGGGATGGTAGTACGGGATGGTCTAGGTTAATTAAGTAAATACGAGATATGTATATACGTACTGATAGTAGCACAACGTGTATACCAGAGGTACGAGCGGGTAGAGACGAGCACGGTGAGCGCTAGAGCCTACGTGAGGGTTATCACCCGGGCGACAACGGTGTACGGTATGTTGGATTGTGTGGTCTGAACCCCTGAGGGCTTCCTCGGGTTCGGGCAAATTTGTGTGCTAAATACTTAAGAAGGATATGCATGATGAAACTTGCATTATGTGAATTTTATATGCTCGACGATCAAGCGTTTTATTATTGCGCACGTATGTCTTTCAGACGCTGTAATATTTTATATCACGCGACTACGATACGAGCAAAGATGGTGAAACGCAATGGAGTACGACACTGTATATAATCACTCTAATTACCTATGACTTAAAACTTATGAGAAAAGATCCGGTATTACCGATTTTAGAGTATTGGCACAGAACATGAATATAACCTAGATTATTCCTAGGTATGAGTAAGACCTTAAGAGGAATCGAATTAATAAAATGTAATCTCCAAGGAACTCAAAACTAATCATGGTGAGTCGGTTAAAAGGATTAACTACGGAGATATGGTGGATGTAATGGTGGTGTGGTTTATATACGGGAAATCCTGGTCTGCATTTCCAGCAGGTTGCCCAGTGTGATCACCAGAGAGGATCCGAGTGTGGAACCTCTCGTTGCGGAAATCCAATTGATCGTCTTAGATCGGTTGGCAGAGGGTGCTGCTGTTTGGCACACGGCTACAGCCATATGGACGTCTCTCTCTCGAGACACAGGGAAGCCTAATGATCTCCGATCATTGGCAATAGGACTACTGTCCAAACAAAATAAAAATTTGGTGACGTAAATGGGAAATTGTCCATCTAACGAGACACCCACAAGATAACAAGAGAGTTGGTGGAAGCAGGGCTTCTAGTGTTGGTGGTAACCATGAGAGTGCGACTTACGACTTGAAGATTTAGTCCATGCTAAGGATTAAAAGGGGATTGCTGAATATTAAATGTTATATGTCGGTTGATGGATTGTGATTATCTTGTATGAATGGTTGGGTGTTTACATTTCCGCGTTTATAGTTTTTTCTCTCACTTGTAAACCGGCACAACATGTAAATTGATGGCATTTTAAGATGGCTAATTAACCTAAGTAACCTAAAGGGAATTAAGATAACACAGTTTAACATACTCGGACAAGCGCTGAGCCCTCCATGGGCACCGACATTTTATTTGCAGGTGATTGACGTGACGACGGAGCGCGGGTTTTTGGGTTTTTGTTTATTTTGGTTTCGGTGTAGGCGTCGCTGAATTGAATTATAATGTTTTTGAATTGTCATAGGTGTTGGTGGCATTGTATTAAATATGCCAATTCACGATTGTTATAAATTCATACTTAAACGCTCACTAGTTCATAGGATGGTATTGGAATTTACTTTTGGTTAAATGGCATGTTAAGTTGTTGATATACAGTTAAGGTTGGATTAGTCTCGATCATCACTGTGGATGGTTGTTTAAGTTGTTGGAAAGGATGGTTCTGACACCCGCCTAGTTAGTGAGTGCTTCCGCTACGATTATAACGTCTTTAATTTATGTTGCGATTACACGGTACTTGCGGTGAGGATTATGACTAATAGACGGGGTGTTACAAGTTCTAGGGTCGAAACACGCCCCACACTATACTAACTAGGATTGTGTAAGACTACTAATCGAATCTCGAATAACTAAAGAAAATACTTATATTAACGTAGTAGCAAAATATTTACAATATCTCAAAACGTAATGCCAAATTTGAAGTAAAGTAAAGACCCGAAGGCTACACCAAGTGTATCTCGAATGCGAAACTAAACAAGTCCATAATATAAGTAAGCAAATAGTCTTCACGACATAGAGCAAGAGATCATGCACTGATCAATATGCAAAGTGATTAGTGGAAAGGGAAAAGGGGGGGTGAGCAACCATAGTTCAGTAAGCAACAAACTTCATCAACGAAGCTTGCTCAAAATGTAATTAAGTAACATATTAGAATAGAGTATATTTATACACTAAAGCCTTAAGCCTTTGTAAAACATAAGAGCTTAAACCAAAGCTGTCAAAGCGCAGGAAGCAAAATAGAAACGGAAGTGGAAGCCATACTTAACAGAACAATTCAGAGCTAAACAGAGTGAGACAATAGCTCAATGCACACACAAAAGGGGTCAAAGACCTATGGATCAGAAGATCTTCAACAACGCATAAATAGTCCAAAGACCAATGGATCCGTCAGTTCCTGAACAAAAACGGGGATAGTGTGTACAAAATAGAAAGACTTCTAACACAACATGCTACGTGATAGCTCGACCCAACCATCCATGGCTCAGAAGGAAAATAAACTAGGTCCCAAAACAAAAGCTTAACTTTCACATCAGAAGTGCATAAACACACACAAATAACGTGAATAAATCACTCAAACAGACTTAAGGGATCGTAGCCTCGCAAATTGAATCCAGAATGGAGATTAGAAGCACATTTAACACTAGTACAAAAAGAGTTTATTTCGGCGCCCCTGTGGCAGTGGATGTTGCTAAGAACCACCGCCATAGAGACATGATGGTCTATTGCGGCGGTGCTTAGCAACAACCGCCACGATAAACTAATTTTTTCGTTAAAAAAGAAAACACCTATAGTAGCGGTTATAATAACAATCACCGTGATAGAATAATATTTTTTTAAAAAAGAAAACATCTATAGCGGCGGTTCTAATACCAACCACCGCGATAGGCTTTTTCCGGTTTTTTAAATTTCAAGCTATGGCGGCGGCTGTATAAGAACTGCCGCCATAGGTATTTTTTTGGTTTTTTTTAAATTTTGGTCTATTGTAGTGAGTAACGACCGCCGCATATAGACTATTTTATTTACGTATCTGCTCTCCCTCCCCGCCTCTTTTCATTCTCTTCGATGATGGTCATTTTTCACCCCAAGTAACAAGCTTTGCATGTCTGTCTTCGCTTAGGTAATTTAGCAACCCCTAGCCGGTGAACATTTATGATGTGCGCCTCTCTTTATTCTCTTCTCTGTGTTTGCGAACAAGGAACATTATTTTCTCACGGTAGTTTTGCACTCTAACTAGCGAACAAGGAACGTGCTCTACGCTTCCATTCTCTTCTCATGGTAATTTTGCTAGTGAACAAAGGAAAATGCTCTGCACCTTCGTCCACTCTTCTCACAGTAATTTTGCAACCCTAACTAGAGAACAAGGAACATGCTCTACACTTCCATTATTTTCTCACGTTAATTTTGCTGGCGAACAAGGAACATGTGCTCTGCGCTTCCAATCTCTTTTCACGACAATTTTGTTGGTGAACTACGAACATGCTCTGCACTTTCTTCCATTCTCTTGCCACTGTAATTTTGCAACCTTAACTGGCAAACAAGGAACATGCTCTACGCCTTTACAATCTCTTCGCTCACGGTAATTTTGCAAGGCAAACAAGGATCATTGCTATGTGCCTCTATTCATTATCATCTTGCGTTTGTGCCTCTACAGAGATGCATCATATTGGAACTGCTGCATCTCGCTCCCGTGAATGAAGATGAGGTAGCTATTTTTTTTAAAAAATACCTATGGCGGTGGTTGGTAGCTAGGAACTGCCGCCATAGGTGTGTTTTTTTGAAAACCACCTATGGTGGCGGTTGTTTACTAAAAACCGCCGCCATTGGTGTTTTTTTTAAAACCACCTATGACGTCGGTTGTTAGCTAGGAACCGACGCCATAGTACTTTAGGGACCGCCGAGATAGGGTCTCAATCCTATTTTGGTGGTCTTCATTTCAGCGGTTCTAGAACCGTTGAAATATGTCATTTACAACCGCTGTAATAGACCTTTTTTGTACTAGTGTAACGAAAATCAGAAGGGTGTCCGAACATGTTTCCGAGCTTAGAAGTTTGGACGCATGTCAAGACTCAAAACCAAAAACGTCCATACATGTGTCTGGGCTTGGAAGTCCGGACGCATGCTGAGACTTGACACCAAAGATGTTTGAACTTGTGCCCGGGCTTGAAAGTCCGAAACAAAGGCCCATAGAAAATCCCTTACATGGTCTAGACTTGTGTCTGGCCTTGAAGTCTCGACATAGCCCGAGACTTAAAATCTAGAACTCGTCCTCACACACTGTCCACACACGGTGTAAAATATGAAAAACATAAGGCGTCCGCAAGCCTATCCGGACATACAAGTTCGGGCGTGTCAAAAACTGTCAAATCCAGAAGTAAAGAACACCAAATTTTGTACACAAATGTGATCTTAGCAAATCAATTTGGGAATCCAATCCCTATGGGGGTTTGACAGAGTGCAAAAGCATCAAAACATTACCCGAAAGCCATAACAAAACCAGAGAAATCAACAATCAGAAATCAATAAAATCCCTGAATTCGACCCCATGGGTGAACACACTCAATCGCATTCCTGTACCACTTACCGTGAATTAAAGCTCTACAGGAACCGCTGAAATCCGAACCGCACACACCACAGAACGTAACCAAAACTCACAACAAACAATCTGACCAAAAAACAGAGAATTCCAAAACCCAACTAGAAACAGAGAACAAGCCCCAAACCCTAAATCATTACAAAAAGGAAACTAACCGCAAACTCATATAAATCTGAACTCTTTGCTTCACGCAAACTGAGAAATCACGTATAGCAACCACAGCAGCAAATCGACCAAGCGCCGAAAGCAAACTTGAGCAAATTCGAGAAGAACGAGCAAGAGAGAAGGAAGCACAAAGAATGTAAGGAAATAGAACATGAAAATATCGTGAAAAGGGAAAGTAACTCCTTTACTTCCTTCCTTACCAAATAAACTGATTTGGGCTAAAAGACCATCTTGCCCCTCCAACTCTTCTTAAAACACATCAGCCTACAAAATGACATAATCTTTCTTATGATATGATAACGCCAATGCCAAACTTATAATAAATTCAGGTTATCACTTCGTTCCCCCCTTAAAAGAATTTTTTCCTTGAAATTCGACATACCTTAATGCTTGAGAAGGGAGGGATACTTGGACCGCAACTTATCCTCCAACTCCCAAGTCACCTCTCGCTCTGGCTGATCAGACCAATGAACCTTAACCTTGCCGTTACTATAAAGCTTACACACATCTTGAGCTAGGATCCTAACTGGCACTGCCTCAAAGGAAAGATCCTCGTGCAACTGAAGTGGACCAAACTCGATCACATGAGATGGATCGGGAATGTACGTTTTTTAAAATAGACACATGGCATCATGTACTTCAGATAGTGCTGGCGGCAAGGTTTAGCGATATGCAACCTAAACCGATCATCTTCAGGATTTCGAACGGACCTACAACACCTATGAAAGGAGACACCCTCAGAAAGACATGGTCGCCAACCTGAAACTCCAAAGCGCTCTCTTGTGGTCAGCATAACTCTTCTGGTGACTAAGAGCTACAAGCAAACACTCCTTGATAGTCTGAACCTTAACCATAGCGTCCTGAACTAAATCTGAACCCAACAGCGCTCTCTCCCTAAGATCATCCCAACAGAAAGGAGATCTACACTTCCTCCCACACAATGCCTCAAAAGGCGACATCCTAATGCTAGAATGGAAGCTATTGTTGTAGGCGAACTTGATCAGCGTCAAGTGCTCATCCCAGCTACATTTGAAGTCCAACACAAAAGCTCAAAACATATCCTCTAAAATCTGGTTGTTCCTCTATGTTTGACCATCTGACTAAGGTCGATGCACAGAACTGAACGCTAGCCTAGTCCGCAAAGCCTTATGCAAACTTCCCTAGAAATGAGACACAAATCAAGGATCTCGATCTGAAATGATGGTTGCTGGAACTCCATACAACCTGACTATCTCGTCCATGTAGATCTTAACTAGCCGCCCCAAACCGAAGGTCTTCCTAACCGGTAGGAAGTGGGCGCTCTTAGCTAGTCGATCCATGATCACCCACATTGCGTTAAAATCCTTCAAAGTCCGTAGGAGACCCCATCACGAAGTCCATACCAACACTCTCCCACTTCTACTAGGAATATGAAGGGGATGAAGAAGCCCAACAAGTCTTTGTTGCTCTGCCGTCAGTTACTAACAAGTCTGACAATGGGACACAAACTTAAAGATCTCTCTCTTCAGATTGTTCCACCAAAATGACTCACGAAGGTCTTGGTACATCTTAACACCTCCTGGGTGAACCAAATAAGTGGCTTCATGTTCCTCCTACATAATATCCTGCTTAGGAGCAGTATCATTTGGCACACAGAATCCTGACCAGTTGAAACGCATCTCTGATCTTACATAAATTGGTATCCTATTTCTAACTAGCCTTGATCCTGTCGATCAAGGTAGGCTGAACCCGAAGAGCAGCTAACACCCCAGAATTGTCTGGACTCACAATCTCTACTCCCATACGCTGCAAATCTCTCAAGGACCTCTACATCCTAGAGAGCAAACAAGCTATTCCGGATGCTCTTCTACGACTAAAAGCATCTGCCACTACATTAGCTCTACCCGGGTGGAAGAGAATCTCCAAATCATAGTCGTGCAATAACTCTAACCACCTCCTCAGTCTCAAGCTCAGCTCCTTCTGAGGGAGCAGATACTAGAGTCTGTTATGATCCGTGTAGACCTTACATGACACACCGTACGAGTAGTGTCTCCATATATAAAGAACAAACACTACCGCTACCAAATCTAGGTCATGGGTTGGGTAGTTCTTCTCGTATGGCATAAGTTGATGGAGCCATATGCAACCATCTTACAATGCTACATCAAAACACATCCAAGACTCTTATGCGACGCATCACAAAACACCTCTAAGCCATCGGTCCCTAGAGGTAAGGTCAAAATAGGAGCGGACGTTAACCTCCTCTTGAGCTTCTGGAAGCTCAACTCACAAGCTTTGCTCCACTCATACTGAATGTCCTTTTGAAGGAGACGGGTCAACAGAGTGACAATATTGAAGAAACCCTCAATAAACTTCCTGTAGTAACCCGCCAAACCAAGGAAACTAGGCACCTCATAAACATTTGTGGGCCTTGCCCACTCTGTAATCGCTTTAATCTTCTCTGGGTCCACAGAAATACCATCCTTAGATACTACATGACCCAGAAACACTACCTGATCCAACCAAAACACACACACTTCTTTAGCTTAGCGTACAACTGACACTCCTTCAATGTCTAAAGCATTATCCTCAAGTGCTTCTCATGCTCCTTCACACTCTAGGAGTAGACCAAGATGTCGTTGATGAACACAACAACGAATCATATCCATAAATACTGATGGAGCATTTGTCAAACCGAAGGGCATCACTAGAAACTTATAATGCCCGTAGCAGGTCCTCAAAGATGACTTAGGCACAACATCTGCCTTAATCTTCAACTGATGATAGCTTGTACGAAGATTGATATTTGAGAACACACTGACATCTACGAACTGGTCGAACATATCATCGATATGGGGGAGAGGATACTCTCCCGATAGTCGATGCACACAATTTGAAATTGCCATCCTTCTTATTCAAATAAAACCGGTGCACCCTAGGGAGTAGATATTGTGAAGAAGAAGGACAACAATTTCAGGGAGCTCTTGAACTACTGGAACATCTTCCAGTATTGACTCCTCACAAACCTTAGGGATGTAACACAGAAATCCATAGCAACCTTTCCTCAATCAACTAAACCCCTGCATGGCCGAGATCACTAGAGGCGAGTGTTATACCCAAAATTTTAACCCCCTCAGAGTAGTCTTTAAGCCATACGTGTTACAAAGGGCGAAATGGTCAAAATGCACCAATGCGGGATTTCCAAGGACATTCTCGGGATTTTCTATTTTCATATGACTTGTTCACTACCTCCAAACACTTCCAAATACCATATTCATCATGAAAGGTATTTCACAATTTGCAGATAATTTTTATTTTGGGAATTTAGCTTTTAATTCATATTATAAGCTAATTTCTTTAATAATTAACACATGAAATAACCTCAAAATAGAAATAAAAGGTTTCCAAAAATTAAAATAAAATTGTCACATGCTTAGAATGACTACATAAATTAAAAATCCTGAAAATATTTTATTTGGAACCTTAGACCGAAATTCAAAAGAGAAATTCAAACATTCTTGCAATTTTCTCTCTCCTTTGGAAGATACCGAAATCGAGTTCAAATGTCATGAAAATTTAACATAAGATAGAGCATGATTTTTAGAGACTAACACCATTGGAATTTCGTAATTTTGATTTTCCAATCGTACCTTATGAATTATGTGAGGTTCCAGATTGCAAGATTTTTATCTAATCGGTTATTTATCCAAATAATCTGATTCGAACTCTCAAAATTCCTAAAAATCGTCTTTTAGCTTTGGTTAAAATTGCAGAATTTTTATCGACCTATAGCACATTCTAAAAAATCAGATTCTCTTAGAGCACAAAATCAGTGTTTTGGATAAAAAAATTGTTCTATCATTTTGGCCATGCTCCTTCTATAAAATACCATCCCAAAAACGAACTAGGGCAGAGGAGAAAATTCCCAAATTCAGAAAGCACGGCCGTCAAGCTACTTCCCACGTTTTTACACTCCTGAGCCTCGAAACTCAACCGAAATTATCCCAAAATCACCAAAAACACATTCTTTCTTCTCCCATCGAGCTTCAAAACACCAAAACACCAAAAATATAGAGCCAAACCATGGTTAAAAACACAAGGAAGAAGGGGCCAGAAGCTCGAGTCAATCTCAATCCAGAACTTGCATCCACGAGGCCTCCCAAGAATCCCGATGTGAAGAAACACCTCGAATCCAAAGGTAAAACAGGTTAGAGTTCAGATTTCCTAACTCCCCTCGACTTCATTAACTATCTGTTGAAATTTGGAATCAAACCGAACTTTTTTGGCTCCTGAATTAGCGTTTTCCTTCGTTTCTGCCAAATAACTTGTGCACTAAGTTTCATGTCAAATTCAGCTGCAAATTAGATTCTTTTGCACACTAAATTGTTTAAAATTTCATAGGATACACACCCACAAAATTTGAGCCAAAAACACCACCGGGAACCACCAGAACGCCGTCGTCCGAGGGTGGTCTGTGCCTACGACAGTGTGTCCGGGGTCCCGGACGGCCTGTCCGAGGCAACGGACACCCCCGGACCACGGCGGAAATTAAGTTTTCAAATGTTTTAGGGTTTTTCAACTTATGTCCAGGCCCATGGACGCCTTGTCCGTGGCCCCGGACTTTTCAAAATCGCTTTTTCTGTTTAATTCGACTTTTATCTTCACTTAGATTAACTAGGGTCTGTGGGTTCGGACATTAGGTCCTTAGCTACGTACGAAATCAAAATTTGACCTAATTCTGCCTCTGAAACCCTATTTTAGGTATTTTCACTTTCACTTTAATTTTCTGTCAAAAAATGTTAAAAAATATAAGGAATTAGAAGTTCGCGCACTTAGGTTAAAACGACTCGTAATAATCCGTAATTAAACTAAGTTAAGGAAAAACGGCTTCGAGGGGTGATGAATGTAACTGAACCCTGAATAAGTCGAATACCAAGCCCCCGAACCCGAACTCTACCTTTCCTAATTTAGTTTAGGTTAAAATTAGGTGGCGACTCGAATAGGTTCCAGTGAGCTAATCTAGGATTTAATAATTAGCATTTATGACATAGTTATTAAACTTAGGTTATGAGTGGACCTAGAACCCGACCAGATCCTAACCAACTCAAATCAACATAGGATAGGGTTCAAAAATCGAGGCCCACAGAATGGCGACTCTACTGGGGATAAACTCTTAATTTTAACTTGTTTAATTTGAAGAAAGAGGGTTTAACTCGAAACTTGTTTATTTATGGCTTTTATTACGGTGTTTGTTTACTTTTGTGCGCAATTTAAATTCCTGCACTTTTGTATCATATGAGAGCGAGGCTCCACACAAACCGATTTCACCCCGGGACCCGCTTTAGGGTCCCCTGTCAGGTACTCACACCTTTTAGGTGATGTGAACAAGTGGGGGAAAAGAGGAGGGTGTCGTCTAACCACACCCCCTTAATGCATGGGCTTTAGCCCCAAGCATTTTCCTGGCAGTGCCCTTACCTAGCCTTGTTTGGTCATTCAAAGACCCGACCGTATACGCATACCTTCAGGTGATGTGAAAAGAGTGGGGAAGCCCAAAGAGAATAGCGTGCAAGACCTATTCCTTTGCGGTGACCTGGGCCCACGCCCCAAGCACCTCTTCGGATCGATCCATACCCGGTTCGATTTAACCGTTTAGTGAGGACATGTTGAATTTGTGTGGGCCTTGTTTGCTTGTACGACCGACCTACTACCAGCCTAAAAATTGATAGGAACTTTTCCTGCATCAACTCAGCCCAACCCGAAATTCACAGCTTAATTATTTGCGGCCCAAAGGCCCTACTTGGTTTAAATGAGTGAATTGTTTGTTCGGGTTTTGGCCTAAAAGCCTAGACTCAGGTGATTTCCCCTTTTTAGCCCAATTTGAATTATCCATTTAGTTCTAGGCCCATGGAAAAGAAATTCACCCAAATTTGAGGTAATTCACAAAACTCGAGAAAAATCAATCAAGCCTTCCACTAAAATTCTTTCGACCCAAGGCCCATTCTAGTCTAGGACAACGCTTCACTTGGGCTTTGACCCAAAATCCTAGATCTAGGCATCATCTTTCAGGTTCAATTAAAACTGCTTGTTCAGGTTTCAGCCCAAATTCCAATCTAGAGCTTGGTTTAGCAAACATTCCGGCCCAAGTACCACCCTCATAACTCATTCCATCTGAGTCCATAGATCAGTTCATAGTTTTGGCTCATGAGCTTTGCTCTCAATCCAGAATTTTGGCCCATAAAACATTTGAATCTAAGATAGTTTGCATAACTCATTCATTCCAGTTTCTGGCTTCAAAACCCTACAAGAACATCAAACAAATCTTATACTTCAAGGCTTCTCTCTCGGCCTAGTGGCCTATTCACGGTCCATGTGACTTTCTATAACATGTTTGCTCCACTTTCAGATTAAGGGTGTTCAGGCCCACACATCCCTTCTAGTCTAGGAGTCACTCCAACCCCATGCACTTCACTCTCAGTTTGGAGAAGACTCAGGCCCAGGTACTTCCTACATAACCCATAGGCATTCCTAGTTCAGACATTTTACAGAGCCTACTCGAAGTCTAGAAGGAAGACAATCACGGTCATCTCAATGGCGTCCCAACGGTCGAGAGCTCGAGTCTTCAGTACATTAGCATCAGATAGTTCAACATCACTATTTTTGAAGTTTTCTCGATTTAGTAGTTTTCTTTTCTAAGTCATTCTTCCAGCTTTTATGATAGCTAGCTTCCTTTATCATTTTAGGTAGTTTTCCTAAGATTACAATTTTCGATGTTATCTTTCCATTCGTGAATTAGAGCATAGTTCCATTTTCATAATTTTTTGTGCATTCATTCAATAAAAAAATGTTTTTTAAGGAAAAAGATCACAGAGTAATCATTTCCCGACTATTGAACAGAACAACTTGTCTTTTGTTTCTAAAAGGCTGAACATGCATAGCCAAACACCACAACCTATCCCAAAGCATCCAAAATGATCCTCAAAGCGGTTCCAAGTGCATATTTGTCAAAATTGTTGTCATAAACCCCAAATCAATACTGGAGGCAATCTGAGTTGAACTTCGTCATCTTTTATCTTTTGTTTAAATGTGCGAACGAGTTTCCGAGTGAAAATCTCGCGAGAGTGTCTTGAGTGGAAAAACCATGAGAGAACGAACATGTCATTTTTACACAACTTCGGTGAGACCACATTCAAAGGTGAGGTAAACGGCATAACTATGACTGAAGGAGATAATTTGTAGATTTACACTTAGACCTGTAAAATGTAACAAAGAGCAGTTACACAACTATCAGGAAAGACGAAGCACCTAGGTACAAAACCACATAGCCAAAAGCTTGTGAACCCTAACATTAAACCCAGGGCACCCCCACTGAGCCTTTCATATATCCCTTTTTTGATATTATGAACTCCAAAAAATAACCCAGCCAATGATGAATGTCCGACCCGGTGACCAAAGGAAGCGAGGAGTCAGACTCTCAGATAACATTTTCATAGTCCAAAGAAGCAACGCCGCTATCAGCATGACGAAGTGATCCGAAAATGGTCCCAGAGTGACACAGGATCTAAAGAGCTCACATCAAAACAGCTCTCGAAGCCCAAAACCGGGAAACACAAGAACCCTGAAGGCAAAGTCAAGAAAGGATAAAACAAAGAGGTAAACCCGAAATGCCTCGAGGAAATCCGAATGACAAAAAGAGGAGAAATGGTGTAAACGATGACTACAAAAGTCCAAGTCCAGAAGCTCAAAAATCACGTCAACACGAAGCAGCTAGACGACTTCAAGACAAGGAAGATGATTCCAAGAGAAGACATATAGTGCAGCTTTGGTCACCCCTTAGGCTCCACATATCCTAAACATTCCTCCATTGTCCTGTTGTCTTTCATCACACCCTATTGCCACGTTATAAGCTTTAAAGACTTCTGACTTGATAGTTGTTTGTCCAATCACGTGAAAGTAACAGATCAAATGTATAAATCCATCAAATGTCGAATTCAATGGTCTAAAAGTTAAGACCATGAGCGAGAAATGAGTGCAAACATCAAACACGCTGAGTGTAGGTTAGGAAGCACCACATCAAACATAACCCTTAACCCTGTGAGGACGAGACTCGTTCGCGCGTTTAATTAAAGAAAATACTGGGGGCAATCGATCGGAACGATCGATTGCCATGAATTCTAGCTCAGATTGTCCTAAGGAAAAAATACTGGGGGCAATTGTTGGTTCCAACAATTGCCATGTCAAAACCAATTGAAACCCAAAGCTTGAGCACCACCATCCCACCACAGGCATACATAAGCCCTTACCACCACACACACACTCTCAAGCCCGTCATTGGCCTTACCTCCATAAAAACATCAGGCCCGTCATAACCCTGACCACCATCCAAAATCACAACCCAATCCCAGGTCTATCACAAATCTTGAACAACGGCAAAAGCCTTTAGCACCACGACAAACACCGCACACGTCCACCAGTGGCATGTTCATTTTCTAAGAAAAAAATTGCAGATATGAAACTTTTAGTCAGGAAATGATCATTTCATTTTCCTTTTTCAGCAGAGTTTTTCTCAAGCATTGCCATGTTTGGCACATTTTTCAACAATTCCTTGTTTTGGGCAAGCTTCCAACAAACACTTTAGTTGCATTTTACAACTTTTGCATAACACCTCAATATTTCCAAGTTTGGCACCTTTTCCAACAGTTTCCTGTTTTGAACGAGTATCTTTCCTATATTTTGATTGCATACATCTTATCATCATTGCCATGTTTGGCACTCCAGTAATCAGTTTTCATCATTTGCACGAGACCACTATCTTCCTTACTCATTTTTAGTTCGAGATCCAAAATTAGTGCGAGACCCTACATTTTCATCATTTAGTCGAAGATACAGATTCTTCAGAGATACAGATTCTCAGTCGAAGATGCAGATTCTTCAGAGATACAGATTCTCAGTTGAAGGTACATATTCTTCAGAGATACAGATTCTCAGTTGAAGATACAGATTCTTCAGAGATACAGATTCTCAATCGAAGATACAGATTCTTCAGAGATATAGATTTTCAGTCGAAGATACAGATTCTTCAGGGATACAGATTCTCAGTCGAAGATACAGATTCTTCAGAGATACAAATTCTCAGTTGAAGATACAGATTCTTAGTTGAAGATACGAATTCTTCAGAGATACAAATTCTCACCCGAGTAGAAGAACTCACCCGAGTAGAAGAACTCACTAGAGTAGAAGAACTCACCCGAGTAGAAGAAATCACCCGAGTAGAAGAACTCACTAGAGTAGAAGAACTCACCTGAGTGGAAGAACTCACCTGAGTGGAAGAACTCGACCCCACACCAATTTTCAATCACTTGTAGGTAGTCAACGCCTTAGAATAGCTTGACATCATTTCATTCATTATAGGTAGTCAACGCCTTAGAATAGCTTGACATCATTTCATTCATTATAGGTAGTCAACGCCTTAGAATAGCTAGACATCATTTTATTCATTATAGGTAGTCAATGCCTTAGAATAGCTTGACATCATTTCATTCATCATAGGTAGTCAACGCCTTAGAATAGCTTGACATTATCATTTCATTCATTATAGGTAGTCAACGCCTTAGAATAGTCTGACATTACTCCAATTTACCTTTAGGTGGTCGACGCCTTAGAATCGCTCGTCATCCTTTCACTTTACTCATAGGTAGTCAGCGCCTTAGAACAGCTCGACACAATTTATCGGCTTTCAACTGCATGCGGGGTCTTTTAAGATCCAAAATTTTAGGGTATCACTCAAGCATCAACTAGCCTTTTCATTTCCATTACAAAGTCTAGTTGACGGGGGGCAATCTGTTATACCCAAAATTTTAACCCCCCGGAAGAGTGTCTCTATTAATAGGCTGGTTTGGTCAAGTGGTAATGATTCCCAGTTCGATCGGCATATTCTGGAGTCCTAGGGACTGCTAGGTCAGCTTCAGGGGCATTTTCGTGATTTTCAAAGGCTCCTAAGCCCTCTATAAGCTTTCTCTCTCCTCCGAAGAAGGGTCAAATCAATTCAAAATGCTTTGAAATTTTAACCCATGATATAGGATGACATTTTGGGCATAATGGCATTGGAATTTTGATTTTTCGAATTTCCAATAATTTTCTAGCAATTTCTGATTGAATCTGATGAGAAATTGAATTTAAAAATATTCCAATATCCAAAAAATTCGATTCCACTTTGGAAAAATCAGAAATATCATCCATTACCCATGTTTAAAATTTCATAATCAAATTCCTTTTGGAAGCCCTTGAGCTAAAACGTCGGAAAATCTCGGTTTTTACCGGATTTTTCTATCTTTCAGGAAGCCTATATAAGGAGCCTTATCCCTTGATCAAATCAGAACTTCAAGAACCCTAACACCTCAAGAAACTCAGCCGTCACAACCTCCCCACGTTTTTACACATCCAAGCCCCGAAATTTCATCGAAATCTCACAAAATCAATACCAAAACACCTTTTTCAACTCCCACATCATCATCCATCATCAAACCTTCACCAAAACAGCACTAAAACGTGAAGAACATCATCAATAACCAATAGTCAGAAGCTGGTCTCGAACCCAAACCGGAACTGACTCCGGCGGAGCACCAAAAGACACCTGACGTGAAGAAACACCTCAAATCCGAAGGTAAAACAGGTTGGAACCCAGATTTTCTAACTCCCCACGGTGAATTTAACCTTATATTAAAATTTAAGTTCGAAACAATTCCTTTCTGTTTCTGAATTGTCATTTTTCTTTGCTTCTGTTCACTAACTTGTGCACTAAGTTTCGTGTGTTATTCGGTTCCAAATTGAAAACTTTTAATCACTACCGTCTTGTACATATTTTAGGCTACAAGTACATAAATTTTGAGCTAAAAACACCGTCAGGAACCTTCAAAAACCCACTGTCCGTGGGTGGTCCGTGACCTCGGACGCATGGTCCGGGACCACGGACGGGTTGTCCGTGACCACGGACGGGTTGTCCGTGACCACGGACACCCACAGACAGTGGTGGGATTTCTTATTTTCCAATTTTTCAAATTTTAGGGTTTCTGACAATACATGTTCGGGCCCACGGACACCCTGTTCGTGGCCCCCGACCTTTCAAGTTTGCGTTTTATTTTAGTTCTGTTTTCGTAATCATATAATTCAATTAGGGTCCGTGGTCTCGGACATTGAGTCCGTGGCTACAGAAGTAATTAAAATTTGACCTAATTCTGCCTTCGAATCCCTAGTTTAGGTAGAGCTTTAATTTCACTTTTAATTTCTGTCAAAAAAGTCAAAAAATATTAAAAAAACAGAAGTTCGCGCACTTAGGTTAAAACGACTCGTAATAAGCCGTAATTAAACTAAGTAGAGGAAAAATGACTTCGAGGGGTAATGAAAGTAATTGAACCCTAATTAAGTCGAATATCAAGCCCCCGAACCCGAACTCTCCTTTCCTAATTTGATCTAGGTTAAAATTAGGTGGCGACTCATAATAGGTTCCAGTGAGCTAGCTTAGGTTTTAATAATTATTGTTATATGACATAATTATTAATCTTAGGTTATAAGTGGACCTAAAACCTAACTAGATCCTAATAAACTCGAATCAACATAGGATAGGGTTTGTGAGCCTCGATTTTAAACCCTATCCTATGTTGATGAAGTTGATTGGGATCTAGTCGGGTTTTAGGTCCACTTATAGCCTAAGGTTAATAACTATGTCATATAACAATAATTATTAAATCCTATGCTAGCTCACTGGAACCTATTGTGAGTCGCCACCTAATTTTTACCTAGTAAACTAGGAAAGGTAGAGTTCGGGTTCGGGGCTTGATATTCGACTTAATTAGGGTTCAATTACTTTCATTACCCCTAGAAGTCGTTTTTCCTCTACTTAGTTTAATTACGGTTATTACGAGTCGTTTTAACCTAAGTGCGCGAGCTTCTGTTTTTTTTGTTTTTTAGCATTTTTTTTACTGAAAATAAAAGTGAAAGTTGAAATTACCTAAACTAGGGTTTCGGAGGCAGAATTAGGTCAAATTTTGTTTCCGTCCGTAGCCACGGACCTAATGTCCGTAACCACGGACCCTAGTTAATCTATGTGAAAATAAAAGTCAAATTAAACATAAAACAAAAATTTGAAAAGTTCGGGGCCACGGACAGGATGTCCGTAGGCCCGGACATAGTTTGACAAAACCTAAATTTTTAAAATTTTAAAATCCCGCCGCCGTCCGTGGGCGTCCGGGCTTACGGACAGGGAGTCCGGGACCCCGGACATGACGTCCGTGGGTGCGGACCGCCCTCGGACGGCGGCGTTGAGGCTATTCCCGAAGGTGTTTTTGGCTCAAATTTTATGGGTGTGTAGCCTGAAAGATGCACAAGATGTTAGTGATTGAAAGTTTGCAGTTTGAAGTCGAATTATGTACGAAACTTGACGAACAAGTAACAAGGCAGAAACAAAAGTAATTAGCAATACAGAAGCGTAAAAAAGGTTAGTTTGAACCCAAAGTTTGACAGAGAGTCAATAAGGTCGTGGAGAGTTAGAAAAGTAGAATTGCAACCTGTTTTACCTTCGAATTTAGGAGGATTCTTCACGTCGAGATTCTTCGGAGGCCCCGATGGTGCCGGTTCCGGATTGAGTTCAACCCGAGCCTCTGGTTGTTGATTGTTGAAGGTGTTCTTCACGTTTTGGAGGTGGTTTGGTTGATGTTTGATGATTGTTGATGTGTTGGGAGTTGAAAAATGTGTTTAGATGGTGATTTCGGGGGATTTTTGATGTGATTTTGGTGCTTGGATATGCAAAAACGTGAATAGAATGAGACGGCTGCCTTCTTTGAGGGTCTAGGGTTCTTGAGGTTCTCCTTTGAACATGGGATAAGGTTCCTTATATAGGCTTCCTTAAAGATAGAAAAATCCGGTAAAAACCGAGATTTACCGATGTTTTTAGCTCAAGGGCTTCCAAAAGGAATTTGATTATGAAATTTTACACATGGGTAAAGGATGATATTTCTGAATTTTCTAAAGTGGAATCGAATTTTTTGGACATTGGAATATTTTTAAATTCAATTTCTCGTCAGATTCAATCAGAAATTGCTAGAAAATTATTGGAAATTCGAAAAATCAAAATTCCAACGCCATTATGCTTCAGATGTCATCCTCTATCATGGGTTAAAATTTCAAAGCATTTTGAATTGATTTGACCCTTATTTGGAGGAGAGAGAAAGCCTATAGGGGGCTTAGGAGCCTTGAAAAATTACGAAAATGCCCCTGGAGATGACTAAGCTGTCCTAGTACTCTGAAATGTGCCGATCGAATTGGGAACCCTCGCTACTAGCCTTAGTAGAGACTCTCTTCCGGGGGGTTGAAATTTTGGGTATAACAGATTGCCCCCCGTCAACTAGACTTTGTAATGGAAATGAAAAGGCTAGTTGATGCTTGAGTGATACCCCAAAATTATGGATCTTAAAAGACCACACGTGCAATCTGACAAGTTGTGTCGAGCTATTCTAAGGCGCTGACTACCTATGAGTAAAGTGGAAGGGTGTCGAGCGGTTCTAAGGCGTCGACCACCTAAAGGTAATAATGATGTAATGTCAGACTATTCTAAGGCGCTGACTACCTATAAGGATGATATGACGTCAAGCTATTCTAAGGCGTTGACTACCTATAATGAATGAGATGATGTCAAGCTATTCTAAGGCGTTGACTACCTATCAGTGATTGAAAATTGGTGTTGGGTCGAGTTCTTCTATTCGGGTGAGTTCTGCTGCTCTAGTGAGTTCTGCTGCTCTAGTGAATCTGAATCTTTGGCTGAGAATCCGTATCTCTGAAGAGTCTGTACCTTCGGCTAAGAATCTGAATCTTCGAAGAATCTGTATCTTCAGCTGAGAATCTGTATCTCTGATCGGGTGAGAATCTGTATCTCTGAAGAATCTGTATCTTCGACTGAGAATCTGTATCTCTGATCGAGTGAAATCTGTATCTCTGAAGAATCTGTATCTCGGCTGAGAATCTGTATCTGATCGGGTGAGAATCTGTATCTCTGAAGAATCTGTATCTTCGGGTGAGAATCTGTATCTCTGAAGAATCTGTATCCGGGGTGAGAATCTGTATCTCTGAAGAATCTGTATCTCGGGGTGAGAATCTGTATCTCTGAAGAATCTGTATCTTCGGGGTGAGAATCTGTATCTCTAGTCTATGATGAGGAGTTTCATGCAGACGGATGCAAGGTAAACTTTATGCAAATGATCATGATGAAAGTTGATTATGAAAGTGCCAAACGTGGTAGTGTTTGAAGAAAATTCTGTTTAGTGAAAAGGAAAGTGAAATTATCATCTCCTAACTATAGACTTCGGACTTGTAATTTATCTCCTACGAGATGAACATGCCGCCGGTGGGGTATGGTGTATGATGTGAAGGTAAGGGCTTATGTGGGCCTGTGGTGTTTGATGTGCAGGTAAGGGCTTATGTGGGCCTGTGTGGTGTATGAAGTGAAGGTAAGGGCTTATGTGGTGGTAAGGGCTTATGCCTGTGGTGGGATGGTGGTGCTCAAGCTTTAGGTTTCAATTGGTGTTGGCATGGCAATTGTTGGAACCAACAATTGCCCCCAGTATTTTTCCTTAGGACAATCTGAGCTAGAGTTCATGGCAATCGATCAATCGATTGCCCCCAGTATTTTCTTTGATAAACGTGTGAACAAGTCTCGTCCTCACAGGGTCGAGGCTTATGTTTGATGGTGCTTCCTAACCTACACTCGACGTGTTGTGTTGTACCTTTTTGCTCACGGTCACAACTTCTAGACCATTGAATTGATATTTGGTGGATTTACGCATTCGATCTGTTACTTTCACGTGATTGGATACACAACTATCAAGTCGGAAGTCTTTAAAGCTTATAACGTGGCCACAGGGTGTGATGAAGAACGGATCATGGAGGGATATTTGAGGTATGTGGAGCTTAAATGGGTGACCAAAGCTGCACTTTGTCTTCTCTCAGATCTTCTTGTCTTGAAGTCGTCTAGCTGCTTGTGTTGACGTTTTTTCGAGCTTCTGGACTTGGACTTTTGAAGTTGTCCTTACACCATTTCCTCTTTTGTCATTTGGATTTCTTCGAGGCACTTCGGGTTTGCCTTTTGTTTTATCCTTTTGACTTTGCCTTCGGGGTTCTTGTGTTTCCCGGTTTTGGGCTTCGAGAATGTGAGCTCTTTGATCCTGTGTCACTCTGGGACCATTTGCGGATCACTTGTCATGCTGATAGCGGCTTCTTTGGACTGATAGAACGTTATCTGAGAGTGCTCCTCGCTCCTTTGGTCACCGGGTCGGATTCATCATTGGCTGGGTTATTTGTGGAGTTCATATATCGAAAAGGGATATATGAAAGGCTCAGCGGGGGTGCCTAGGGTTTAATGTCAGGGTTTACAAGCTTTTGGCTATGTGGTGCTGTACCTAGGTGCTTCGTCATTCCTGATAGTTGTGTATCCGTTCTTTGTTACTTTTCGCAGGTCTAAGAGTAAATTTACAAATTATCTCCTTCGGTCGGAGTTATGCCATTTACATTTTCCTTTGTATGTGGTCCCACCGGAGTCGTGTAAAAATGACACGCTCGTTCACTCATGGTTTTTCCGCTCAAGACACTCTCGTGAATTCTCACTCTGAGACTTGTTCACACAATTAAACAAAAGAAATAATCGTGGTTGGTCTTTAAACTCAGATTGCCCCCAGTATTAGTCCAGGGTTTATGACAACAATTTGTATGTGGTTTGTTTGGATGCTTAGGGGTGAGCTGTGGCATTTGGTTGGACATGTTCATCCTTTTGGAAACAAAAAGACAAATCATTTTATTCAATTGCCAGAAGATGAACATTAGTTTTGAAAGATGATTTGGTTGAAGGTGCAAAATGAACAAACATTTTTTTCTTGAGATTGTAAATCGAAAAGACAAGAGACTGAAATTCGAACATCTAAGCCTCATTAAAATGGAAATATCATAAACCCCTTACAAAAGAAAAGAAAAATTAAGAAAGCAAAATGCAACTAGACACTAGCCTACTCGACAAACTGGAGTCCTTGCTCGATAAGGTCCTCAATCTTGTGCTTCAATGCTCTGCAGTCGTCAGTACTGTGTCCTGGTAGTTGATGAAACTGGCAGAATTGATGGAGATGTTCCCCGGCTTGGGTGATCCCAGGGCTAGGTGTGAGAGGCTGTAGTAGGTCTAGCTCTTGTAGCTTCACGAGTGCTTGACTGAGAGGCCGGCCGATGTCGGTAAACTGTCTCGGTGTAGAGAACCTCTTGGATCGGGGTGAGGCCTTGATGTTCTGCTTTACAGCACTGGGTTTTTGTATGGTGCTCACTTGGTATGAAACTTGAGCTGCTTTGGCCGGTCCTGACTTAAAGGTCTCGATACTCACACCCTGGGCTTTGGGTTGTTCCAGCTTCAGCTCGCCTTTGTGAATCTTTTCTTCCATGATTCTTACCTGTCCCATCAGCATGTCGAAATTAGGGAAGTATGTGCAACTCAGCTCGTTATTGTATTGTCTCTGCATATTGTCCACAATCATTCGAATCTGTTCTTGCTCATCCATTTTTGTAGGCATAGCAGCGGCCTTCATCCTCCACCGTTTGATGAAGTCGGACATTGATTCACTGTCTCTCTGCCGAGTGCTGGCAAGGTCGGACCTGGTGACTTCGAGATTCTTAGCATACTCGAAATGGTGCAAGAAAGCCTCACAACCTCCTCATAGGTTTTGGTGTTCATCCTCTGAGTCAAATACCAACGTTGAGGTGTTTCATCGAGGTAACGGGCAAAGACCTTGGCCTTTTGCATGTCATTCAACCTGAGGATGGACATCTCCCTATCGAACATCGCCAGATGGACCTGCGGGTCTGAGGAACCCTTGTATAGAGCAAGTGTGGGCAACTTCAACTTTGGGGGGAGATCAACCTCGGGGTACGATGCCATAGAGGAGTAATCAAAACCAGCCGGCTTGCTAGCCTTTTCCATGCGCTCGATCCTTTTCAGAGCCTTCTCGAGTTCTGCAGTTAGCTGGTGATCTGGGGCGGCTTCCCCTACGAATCCGCGCACCCTGGGCCCCAATGGAGTTAGCTTCGACGTGGTCATGCTCGTTCCCAGAGTCAGCAATCTTTCCTGAAATGTTTTCCTGATGACCAACCTCAAGGGAATTGATTTTGCTTTTCAGCTCTTCGATGATGGTGACATACTTAGCCTCCATGGCATCAAAGGCGGCTCTGTACCTCTGCTCTAAGGCTGCAAACTGGGCCTCCATGCTGACTGGGTTTCCTCCCTCTGCCATACTTGGGATTCGGGCTTATCTGTTGGAAAACAGAAATGGATTGAGCTAAAATTCTGGACCGTGAAGAAGTTGTAGGTTAAAACTTGTTTGGGCTGCAAGAAAAGCACATGAGCTGGAATGTTTTGAAGATTGTGGGTAAGTACTGAGGCCCGAAATGAGTTGGAAGGGAGGTGCCTAGAAATGTTTGAAGAATGTGGCTCTTGGGCCAGAATATTTTGAGAATTGGGCGCTTGGGCCAGAATGTGTTTGGGCTAGAGGTAAAGCACATGGGTCAAAATGATTTCTAAACCATGTTCTTGACGTGAATTGGAATTTGGGCCAAGTAATTCTGATTGGGCCTAAAAGATGATACTTGTTTCTAGGATCTTGGGTCAAAGCCCAAGTGAAAAGTCTTCCTAGACTAGAATGAACCTTGAAATGGAAAGGCCTGATGGATCTTCATGAACTGCTTTAGGTGGATTTGTTTTTCATGGGCCTAGAACTAAATTGATAATTAAAATTGGGCTGAAAGACAAATCACCTAAATCTAAACTTTTGGGCCGAAGCCCGAACAAATAACTCGCACATTCAAATCAAGCAGGGCCTTTGGGCCGCAAACAATAAAGCCGCGATATCGGGTTGGGCTGAGTTGATGTAGGAAAAGTTCCTATCAATCTCTAGACTGGGTAGTGGGCCGATCATACAAGCAAACAAGGCCCACACAAATTCAACATGTCCTCACTTGACGGTTAAATCAATTTGGGTATGGATCGATCCGGAGAGGTGCTTGGGGCTTGGGCCCAGGTCACCACAAAGGAATAGGGCTTGCACGCCATTCTCTTTGGGCTTCCCCACTTTTTTCACATCACCTGAAGGTGTGCGTCTACGGCCGGGTCTTTGACTGACCAAACAATGGGCTGGGTAAGGACACTGCCAGGAAAACGCTTGGGGCTAAGGCCCAGGTATTAAGGGGATGTGGTTAGACGACATCCTCCTCTTTTCCCCGCTTATTCACATCACCTAAAAGGTGTGAGTCCCTGACAGGGGACCCTAGATGGGTCCCGGGGTGGAACTGGTTTGTGTGGACCCTCGCTCTCATATGATGCAAGGGTGCAAAAATTTAAAGTGCGCACGAAAGTAAACAAACAAAGTAATAAAGCCATAAAAAACAATTTTTCGAGTTAAGCCCTCTTTCTTAAAATTAAACAAGTTAAAATTAAGAATTTATCCCCAGCAGAGTCGCCAGTCTGTGAGCCTCGATTTTAAACCCTATCCTATGTTGAAAGTTGATTAGGATCTAATCGGGTTTTAGGTCCACTTATAACCTAAGATTAATAACTATGTCATATAACAATAATTATTAAAACCTAAGCTAGCTCACTGGAACCTATTATGAGTCGCCACCTAATTTTAACCTAGATAAATTAGGAAAGGTAGAGTTCGGGTTCGGGGGCTTGATATTCGACTTAATTAGGGTTCAATTACTTTCATTACCCCTAGGTCGTTTTTCCTCTACTTGGTTTATTACGGCTTATTACGAGTCGTTTTAACCTAAGTGCGCGAGCTTCTGTTTTTTTGTGTTTTTTAGCATTTTTTGACAGAAAATTAAAGTGAAATTAAAAGCTACTAAACTAGGGTTTCGGAGGCAGAATTAGGTCAAATTTTGTTTACGTCCGTAGCCACGGACCTAATGTCCGAACCACGGACCCCAGTTAACCTATTGAAAATAAAAGTCGAATTAAAGAAAACAAAATTGAAAGTCCGGGGCCACGGACAGGCTGTCCGGGCCCGGACATTATTAGAAAACCTAAATTTTTAAAATTTAAAATCCCGCCGCCGTCCGTGGGCGTCCGGGCTTACGGACAGGGAGTCCGGGACCCCGGACATGACGTCCGTGGGTGCGGACCGCCCTCGGACGGCGGCGTTGAGGCTGTTCCCGAAGGTGTTTTTGGCTCAAATTTTATGGGTGTGTAGCCTGAAAGATGTACAATTCGTTAGTAATTGAAAGATTGCAGTTTGAAGTCGAATTATGTACGAAACTTGACGAACAAGTAACAAGGCAGAAACAAAAGTAATTAGCAATACAGAAGCGTAAAAAGGTTAGTTTGAACCCAAAATTTGACAGAGAGTTAATAAGGTCGTGGAGAGTTAGAAAAGTAGAATTGCAACCTGTTTTACCTTCAGATTGGGTTCTTCACGTCGGGATTCTTCGGAGGCCTCGTTGATGGCGGATCCGGAGGAACTTCGAACCGAGCTTCTGTTGTTGTTCTTGATGTTCTTCACGTTTTGGTGCTGTTTTGGTGAGGGTTTGATGATGGATGATGTTGTGGGAGTTGAAAAACGTGTTTTGGTGTTGATTTTGGTGAGATTTTGTGGTTTGTGTGCTCCGGAGTTCAAAACGTGGAGAGAGAGAGACGGCTGCCTTCTTTGAGAGTCTAGGGTTCTTGAGGTTCTCCTTTGATCATGGGATAAGGTTCCTTATATAGGCTTCCTTAAAGATAGAAAAATCCGGTAAAAACCGAGATTTACCGATGTTTTAGCTCAAGGGCTTCCAAAAGGAATTTGATTATGAAATTTTACACATGGGTAAAGGATGATTTTCTGAATTTTCTAAAGTGGAATCGAATTTTTTGGACATTGGAATATTTTTAAATTCAATTTCTCGTCAGATTCAATCAGAAATTGCTAGAAAATTATTGGAAATTCGAAAAATCAAAATTCCAACGCCATTATGCTTCAGATGTCATCCTCTATCATGGGTTAAAATTTCAAAGCATTTTGAATTGATTTGACCCTTATTTGGAGGAGAGAGAAAGCCTATAGGGGGCTTAGGAGCCTTGAAAAATTACGAAAATGCCCCTGGAGATGACTAAGCTGTCCCTAGTACTCTGAAATGTGCCGATCGAATTGGGAACCCTCGCTACTAGCCTATTAGTAGAGACTCTCTTCCGGGGGGTTGAAATTTTGGGTATAACAGGGTTTAAAAATCGAGGCTCACACATAGTAAAATAAAGTATACATATATACACACTAAAGCCTTTGCAAGACAGAAATACATAAACCAAAGTCATCAAAGCGCAGGAAGCAGAACAGAAATGGAAGCAGAAACCATACTTAACAGAACAATTCAGAGCACAAAACAGAGTGGGACACTAGCTTAAAGCACACACAGAAGGGGTCAAAAACCCATGGATAAGAAGATCCTTGACAACGTATAAATGGTATGAAGACCAATGGACCCGTCGGTCCCATAATCGAAATAAGGAGAGTGCTCGTGTACAGAACAGAAAGACGCCTTATGTAGTATGCTACAAGATAGCTTGACCGAGCCATCCACGACTCAGAAGGTAAAGAAACTAGGTCCCAAAACAGAAGTTTAACTTTCAGATCAGAAGTGTGTAACACGCACAAATAACGTGAATAAATCACTCAAATAGAATTAGGGATCATAGCCCCGCAATCAAAAGTCAGAACAGAGATCGGAAGCACATTTTACCCAAAATCAGAGAGGTGTCTGGACATGTGTCTGGGCTTGGAATTCCGGATGCATGCCGAGACTCAAAACCAAAAACATCCGGACATGTGTTAGGGCTTGGAAGTCCGGACGCTTGCCGAGCCTTGAAACCAAAAGTCCGGACAAAAGTCCATAGAAAATCCCTTACATGGTCTGGACTTATGTCTGGGCCTTGAAGTCTCGACATAGACCGAGACTTAAAACCCATAACTCGTCCTCGCACACCGTCCCGACACGGTGTAGAATGTGAAAAATAGAAGGCATCTGTAAGCCTGTCCAGACATGCAAGTCCGAGCGAGTCAAAAACTGATGAATCCATAAGCAAAGAACACCAATTTTGCACACAATCTCAACTCAGCAAATCAATTTGGGATTCTAATTACATAGGGGTTTGACAAAGTGCAAAAGCATCAAAACATTACCTAGAAACCACAACAAAACTAGAGAAATAAACAATCAGGAATAAGTGAAATCCCTTAATTCAACTCCATGGGTGAACATATGTAAAAGCCCAGTCTTAACCCACATGTGTGATATTGTCCGCTTTGGGCCGCAGCCCGCACGGTTTTGTTCCTGGGGTACCATCCCCAAAAGGCCTCACACAAGGGAAGAGTATCCCCACACCTATAAGGCGTGGTTCGTGCTCTCTCCCGATCGATGTGGGAGGTGACCCCTACCGTGGGTATCACAGTCTACCCCCTTGGGAGCCCAGCGTCCCCACTGGCACACCGACCTGGGCCTGACTCTGATACCATCTGTAACAGCCCAGTCTTAGCCCACATGTGTGATATTGTCCGCTTTGGGCCGTAGCCCGCACGGTTTTGTTCTTGGGGTACCATCCCCAAAAGGCGTCACACAAGGGAAGAGTATCCCCACACCTATAAGGCGTGGTTCGTGCTCTCTCCCGATCGATGTGGGAGGTGACCCCTACCGTGGGTATCACATATTGAAATACCCCGTAATTAAAAACAGTGATTAATTAGGCTAATTATAATTTTTAAAAGGATTAATTACACTTAAATAAATATGAGGGAACAAATCCCGAAGAAAACGGACCTTTAAAATGGGTTAAAAGCACAAACAAACCTTAAAGCGCGTTTTTCGAGGAAACCGGAAAAACACGACTTTAAGCGGGTCAAATAGACTCGTAATAATTTTGTTCAACCAAATGGTCATTAATAAACAATAACAGGGGTTGGGAACCAATGAAATTAATTAAACGAGAAAATTCTGGAAAACGGGTTCCGGTTAGTAAAAACTGTAACAACTGGGAAGTTGTGGGGTGAGAGTGCAAATAAACAAAGTTAGTATGTCCACTTTGAAAATAAAAAAAAGCAAAAAAATCTCTGTGTGTGTGCATATGGGGGCCGGCCAGCCTTCCCCTCTCACTCACTCTCTTTATTCTTTTTAACTCACAAAAGGACAAATAAAGTAAGGAAAAGAAAGGAAACTCTCTCTCCTACCACACTCCCTCACTCACGTAACTCCCTCCTCCTTCCTTCTGATTTTTTTCCTCTCTCCCAGCATCACAATTGTGATTTTGTGAACCCCATTGAGCTCCCACCTTCTCTCCTCTTGTCCAAGCTCAATCCTTGTCCAAATTCAACAAAAATTATACCATTGGAATCCCCTCACCAAGGAGAACACTTTCCTCCTTTCAAAAATCGAAAACAACCAACTTCAATCCATGGGTGTGCTGCATTTGGAGCTTGAGTACCACCATTAGAAGCACCTTCACCTCCTTGTCATTTTGAGGTAAAAATATTCTTGAAAACCCATCTTTTTCTAGCCCTTATTTGCAAAACGAAAATTCAAAGTAAGCCTTGCTTTGTTCCTTGCATTCCAGCCGATTTTGGCTTCTCTCTTGGGCTATGAATCTTGTTCTCTTGCTAGACAAGAACTTTATTCATTGGTGGGAAGGTAATACTCTTTTCTAAACCCTAAAACATCTAGATTGTAGGGTTAGTTTAAAATGAATGCTAAGTGGTTGGTGTGTATTGGTATGGTGGCTGTAGCATTGTGTATTGTGTGAGGAAGAACAAGGAAGAAGGAAAGAAGGAAGAAGCAGGCAAGAAAGAAAAGAAAAACTAGAAACACAAGGTAATCACCCTTACCTTGAACTAGTTTTATGTGTAGTATTGTAACAGATTTTAAGTAGTTAAAAATGAGTAATGTATGTAGTGTGAGTAGTAATAATGTAGTAGTATAGTGAAGATTAGAATAAAGTCGTTTTGAAGTTTTAAAGGATGTTTAAAAACTTGGGAAAACCATGGGTAGTAAATGTGTATGTGTAGAAATTTTATTGTGTTGTAGTGGAGTTGAGATGTGTATATAATGTATTGGATAAACAGGTTGTGGGAATGAGCAAATCGTGAGTCGAAGTAATGTGTGCAAAGTGAAAATTATAGGGGAAACTATGTCCAATTTTACCTAGGAATGAGAGGGCTTAAGTGTTTAAGAAGAGGAAGTAACCTAGGGGATAACTAGTTACATTTGGAGAGTTTAAAATGAGTAGTTTAACATTTTGAAACAGATTTGGAAATGATTTTGTAAATGGGATGGAACTAGGATGTGAGTTATGTATTTAAGATGCTAAGAGTGGCATTAGTTGAGGGAGTATTGGAGGATAGAGTTGAGGGAAAAATATGTAGTATAATGGAGAAAACAAAATCTGTAGCATTAGTGGGGAGTAATAACTGATGTAAGTGTTGAAATGAAATGAAAAAAAAATGTATAAGTATATCTAGGATTGAGTAATAAGTTTGATGGATGAATTAAGGTAAATTAGAGCATCAAATGAGTGGTAAACATGTGGGAATGTGTTGGTAGAGATTGGGGAAGAAATGGGAAAGAAAAAGAATTGAAAACAAGGTCTGTAGGCAAAGTCTACTACCGACCGACCCAGAGGCTGGATCGGTCGGTGGGTCGGTCGGGGCTTAAACAACGAAGAACCAACATTCTGGAATAGACCGACCCAGGAACCGTGAGTCGGTCGTGGGTCGGTCGGGTTAAAATTCCCGGTTGTCGAAGTTTCTGATTTCGACCGACCCAGAGGTTGGGTCGGTCGGTGGGTCAGTCGGAGCTTGGACAACGAGACTGAAACTTACTGGAACGGACCGACCCAGAGGTGTATGGGTCGGTCAGAACAGTTCTGGGTCGGTCGGGAGAAATTTCAGAGAACGAAAACTTACTGGAATGGACCGATCCAGGGGTTGGGTCGGTCGGTGGGTCGGTCGACCCAAACTTACAAAAAAATGTGTTTTTTGTATGATTATAGTAATCATATGTAGGTATATATATGTATGCCAATACACATGTATGCATATGTATGTAGTAAAACACCATTAATGAAGTAGAAATGGTAAGAAAGTAAGTACATGAGTAAGGAAGTAAGTTTAAAGAGAGTAATAAGGAAAAGAATGGTTTTATAATCAAGTAAGAAGGTAATGGAGTAGTAAGTATACATTGAAAGTATCAATGAAGGAGTAAGTTGGATCGATAATAGATCGTTGATCATACGACTTCATGTATGTATAGGAGTCAAATAGTTGACCATCGAAGGAACCCGGTAGTACGAATACGACGGTGAACGGTATGATTTCTTCATGCCCTGTATCCTAACTTGGTTACCCCGATTTGTGTGCTCATGTGATCACCAATAAGATAATTGCACGAATCGGACCTATATTGTACATAATTGGGTTTGAACTATATTGTTCTTGTTTTATGCTCTTGAACATTTAGTTTGTATAATTCATGAAATGAATGAATGAGAATGAAGTGTATGTGTACATGATGAGTACTTGTGTATTGTATTGATGTATGGAAGGGAAGTACTGACTTCTACTAATTCCGAACAATCTAACTCCTAACACGAGTAATGAGTAAAATGGAATGAGTAGAAGTCCGATATAGTTTCTGCCACGCGTGAGGATAAGGAAACACAAGAGGTTGGATCCGAATCCTGGCTGTAATCTTTTCCATGGACCAAATCCCTTGAATGGGTAGCATCCTGGATTAGTGGGCCACCCTAAAGCCCGATGGTGGGATGTAGTAATCCCTGCCCGGAGGTCACACCGACTTAACATGAGTAAAGTAAGTAAGAAGTAAGTATTGTATGTGTACCGATCTTGACTATTGTAAGTCATTGACCCTGAGTAAAAGAGTATTGAACGCCCGATTGACCCAGGTGTGTAATGAAGCTAACATGACTTCTGTATGAAATGGAGAATTGTATCTCCGTAATGCGGTGAGTATTCGGTAAGTAAGAACGGTTGACTTGTTATGTCTTCCTTGCATGAAGTGAATGTATGTATGTCATGTGAAATGAATGTATTGAGTTGTATGGTGTAAAGCATGTATGTATGTATGAACGAAACGAGCCGCATGTATTCGACCAAATAGTTGGCGTACCCTCGCTAGTACGTGGGGTATGCGGTTATCATATTCAGCGTAAGCTGACCCCCTAGGGGGAATGTTTTTATTCTACAGGTACCCGCGAGGCGTGATGGTCAGATAAGGACCGGAATGAATTCTTTTTGGGTAGTTAGAAGATGGGAATGGTGTACCGAGTTGTACACGGCTAGGGCCTTTTTGAGTAGCCAGTGTACCATGTGGTACACCTTTTTGGGTAATGAATTGTGATTGGATAGAAATGAGTGGATGTATAAACTCTTGATTTTTGGGAAGTAGTCTTGAAATGTAATTCGTATATTTTGGATACTCGGTAATCAAAGTGTAAGTAAGTATTTGGCAATGTAAAGTAAGTAGCATGTATTTGGTATATTCTAATCGTCAGACTGTTACCCTAAGTAGTAGTAGCCTCGGTAGTCTTGGATGGCTAACGGCGTTGTATCACCCGTCGAGAGTAAGTAAGTATTCCGCTGCGAGTAAGGTAATGATGGAAATGATTAGAGGATGATGGAAGGATTAGTGGTTGGGGTGTTACAAAAAGTGGTATCAGAGCGAAGTCTCGCTCTGATGATTAGGATGCCGAGTGTAGTGATTACCGAGTTCGGTTATAAACCATTTTACAACGGAGAACTAGAAACCTAACTAGGAACTACCGTTAGCAATAACGGATACCCCCTAACGTCTGTAAAGACGATACCATTGCTTGAATCAAGTCCATATGGTCATAATGTCATAGTACCACGGTATCTAATGTAATCCACACTTGTTCAGATGTCAGGACGAGGCCGAGGCCGAACTAGAGGCGAAGCCTCTGAAGGCCAGGCGCGCAGACGATAGCTGAAATCGTCGCCACCACAGTAGCACAAATGCTACCGCAAGTAATTAACACAGTACATCAAACACAGCAAAACCAACAACAGCAGCAACAGCAACAGCCCGACCCGCCTCAGCCCTGTGAAACAAATTGGGTAAAGGCCGTCGCCGACCTTCGACCTCCATGCTTTAGAGGCGAGAGCGACCCCGCCAAGCTCGAGGCCTACCTCTTCGAGATGGAGACGGCATTTGAGACACTTGAGACTCCCGCTAGAATTCGAGTGAGGATAGTGGCGTATTACCTCAAGGACTCGGCTATGGACTGGTGGAAGCTCATCATGGCCGAGCACGTAGCTGACCCCGCATTCGGTTGGGAAGCATTCACCTCTCTCCTCCGATCTAAGTACTATCCCGAGCATGTCAAGACCAAGAAACGGCTTGAGCTCGATGCCCTAAAGATGATAGAGAAGATGACGGTTGATGAATATTACCGCACCTTCACCTCTCTTCTCAGACTTCTACCCGACCTTGGGTATACCGGCCAAGTCTTGGTCGACCGCTTCTACGATGGATTGAGCCATTGACTCCGGTATGGCATGGGATTCACACGGTTTACCTCCCTCCAGGTAAACAACGTTGAACCCTTAAAAGCCATGAGTAATGTGAATTAGTATTCCCGTATGTAAATGTGTAACCTAATGCCCAAGTAATTCAGGAGTGTTACCACGCTGCATCTCGAGTTGAGATAACCTGCCAGCTAAGAGATGAGGAGCAAGCGCTGAAGCGCAAGGTGAGCAGCAAGGGTAACACCTCTGATGACCACAACTCAACCAAACCATGGAAGAAGAAGAAAGGGAAGTACTCCCATCAGAAGAACACCTCTAGAGACGGCAGTGCCCATGCTAAGAAGGGCAAGGCAGCTGAGCCATTACAGCTTGCCTACACTGCACCAGTGGCAGCGAAGCCACTGAGGTCTCCGCCCTTCAAGGGTAAGAACGCGAATTTGAATTAGTACACCTGTGAATTAGTATGTATATGGAGTATTGTAAGTATACCGAACCTCGCTAACTTGGAAGCTATAGGTTCTGGATTTGGCCATGGTAAGAACCAAAATGATGGCCGCAGTTACGTATGCCGAAACTGCAACAAGGATCATCTCGGAACCGATTGCCAAGGAAGGGAGATCCGCTGCTACACTTGCCAGAAGCCAGGGCACCGTGCTAATGCATGCCTAGACAACTCGAAGCCCAAGGGCAACTATCAGGGCTACAAGCAGCGTGAAGGCAAGGAGATTGCATCTGGCGATGCACATGCCCAGCATACCTCACAGGGACAGGGGTCCCTAGGTCCGCAGAAGGGCGCACAGCAAAGGCAGCCGGCCTTACACATCATTGACCGTGACGGGACCGGGACTAAGTCCGGCCCAGGTATTCACTGTAACCCTTAATCCTTGAAGAGTATATCTAAGTGTTGAAGTATCTGTATGTATGGACACATGAATGCATGAGTATTTGAAGTAAGAGATTGAGCATGAGTAAGTAACATTAAAGTATGTATTGAACATGAAATGTATTAGTGAGCCTAGAACTCACACAAGATCTAATTTACCACTTTAGGGAAATTCCTTATTTGTTACCCAATACCTTCGAACTCACCTCATGAAGAGACCGACATCACCACTCACCACTTCGACAACAATCAGTGTCAGGTCATCCGCCCAGGTATGATCTTATTAGAAGGATACCTGACACCCGAAGCACAAGTTTCAATCATCCGACGATGCAACGAGTTAGGAATGGGTCCAGAAGGATTTTATACACCCGAATTCCCCGGTGGAGCGACAATGAAGCTGAAAATGATGTGCTTGGGAAAGGATTGGAACCCTTATACCAAGACATACCAAACGACGCGAGCAGGAGACGGAGCCACACCTCCATCAATACCCCCTGAATACCAAACTCTTGTCACTCAAGCTATATAAGTTGCACAACAATGTGAAGATGAACTCATCCCTGCACTTGAAGCAGACCTATGTATCGTCAACTTCTATGAGAAAGAAGGACGACTTGGCTTACACCAAGATAAGGACGAGACGGCGGAATCTCTTGAACTAGGAGTGCCCGTAGTGTCTTGGTCCATTGGTGATGACGCCGTATTTTTGTATAGTGAGCAGAAGCGTGTGGACCTTGCAGAGAAATTGGTATTGAGATCAGGAGATGTCCTAATCATGGGTGGAAAATCAAGGTTGCTGTATCACGGGATCCAGAAGATCAAGTTTAATACGGCACCACCGGCAATAATCAATGCCACACACATTAAACCAGGACGCCTGAACCTTACCTTTAGAAAGTATTAATCTTGTAGTAGCATGTAATCCAGTAGTAACGTGTATTAGAGACGCAGTATGTATGATGGTTGGTTATTCAATAAAAGCAGTGTTGGTTGTTAAATTCCACTTGTGTTCCACCATCGTTACTGATAATCTTATGAATTAATAGGTTGTGGACTCGGTACTGAAGGTAACCTGAGTATCCTCACCGAAGAATAAGCCGGCAAAAGCGGCACCATTCTAACGGGAACATTCCCGGTAAACGGCATCGAAGCCTCAGTACTATTTGACTCCGGCTCCTCTCACACCTTTGTATCGCCATCATTTGCGACAAGGTTGGGGCTAGACGCAGATGAGCTGCCCAATTTCTTGGTTACTCTCCCGTCGAAGGAGCGAGTAAAATGCACTAAGTATTACCACACCGCCACAATTCGAATCAAAGGCGAGGCGTTTCCCATCTCCTTCATCGAATTCAACGGGTTGGGATTCGACTTGATAATTGGAATAAACTAGTTGGAGCGGCACAAGGGACGGATCCTATGCACCGAGCACCGATTGCTGCTCAAAAGTCCATCCGGGGTCACTGTTTTATACCGCCAGTGACCGAGAGAGCCTTCAACTACAGTCATCTCCGCTATGGCAATGTACCGAGAGCTCAGAAAAGGACATGAAGTGTATTTATGCCATGTGCAAGATCTGGAGAGAGATCCAGAATTCAGTAATGATGTAGCAGTAGTCTCAGAATTCTCGGATGTATTTCCGAAGGAGCTACCTGGTATGCCACCACAGAGAGCAGTAGAGTTCGAAATCGACCTTGTACCTGGTACTGGTCCCATTTCTAGGGCACCATACCGTATGGCACCTGCAGAAATGACAGAGCTTAAAGAGCAACTACGTGATCCACTCGACAAAGGGTTTATACGCCCGAGCGTATCACCCTGGGGAGCACCGGTCCTCTTCGTGAAGAAGAAGGACGGTAGTCTCCGCCTCTGCATCGACTACCGCGAATTGAATGCAGTCACTGTAAAGAACAAGTACCCATTGCCACGCATCGACGACATGTTCGATCAGTTGAAGGGAGCTTCGGTCTTTTCTAAGATTGATCTCCGATCCGGATACCACCAAATTGCTATCAAAGAGCAAGATATTGAGAAAACGGCATTCCGAACAAGATATGGCCACTATGAATTCACGGTGATGCCATTCGGTTTGTCTAACGCACCAGCCAAATTCATGGACTTAATGAATCGATTATTCAGTGATCAGCTGGACACTTCAGTAGTAGTATTCATCGACGACATCCTTGTGTATTCAAAGTCAGTAGAAGAGCATGAAAACCACTTGAGAAGAGTACTTGAGACACTGCGCGAGAACCAGCTGTATGCAAAGTTTTCCAAATGCGAGCTTTGGCTAGATCAGGTATCTTTCCTCAGTCATGTCATCTTGAGCGTGGGTATTTCAGTAGATCCATCCAAAATCGACGTAGTACGATCATGGCCTAGACCTAAGACTGTTACCGACATCTGGAGTTTTCTTGGTTTAGCTGGTTATTACCGGAGGTTTGTAAAGGACTTCTCAAAAGTCGCTAAGCCCATGACATCATTGATGAAGAAAGATGCGCCGTTTGTATGGACAAACGAGTGCGAGGTATCCTTCCAGAGCCTAAAAGACTCATTGACCTCAGCGCCAATTCTCACACTCCCAGAGGGCACAGAGGGATTTGAGGTGTATTGTGATGCATCGGGCAAGGGCATGGGATGCGTACTCATGCAGCATGGCAAGGTAGTAGCTTACGCCTCCCGCCAGCTGAAAAAGCATGAGGAGAATTACCTGACACATGATCTAGAGTTAGGAGCCATTGTCTTCGCCTTGAAGATATGGCGACACTATCTCTATGGGGTAAGCATCACCATCTACTCCGACCACAAAAGTTTGCAGTATGTATTCACCCAGAAAGAACTGAATTGAAGACAGAGGAGGTGGATGGAGTTCCTCTCAGATTGCGACATCAACCTCCAGTATAAAGAAGGGAAGGCAAACGTTGTAGCCGACGCCCTGAGTCGTCGAGCACACTCGCTCCATTCACTACTCGCTTCTTCTAGCTTGGTTGACGAGGTGCGAGACGCTCAGTTGAGTGACCCTTACTTCACAGAGATCAGACAGAAAATCACAGAGGGTACCTTCGAGAGCTGAAAGTACGACTTCAAACTGCATGAAGATGGTCTGATCCGATTGAATGGCAGATTATGCGTTCCCCGAAGCAATGCTGAGCTAAGGGATCGCATTCTGCGAGAGTCACATTGTTCGACATTGCATGTCCATTCGGGAGCCTCTAAAATGTACAAAGACATGAAGAGGTACTTCTGGTGGTCAGGAATGAAATCCAACGTGACTGAGTATGTTCTGAGGTGTCTCACATGCCAGAAGGTGAAGTTCGAGCACCGAAGACCGGGAGGAATGGTGCATTCCATGCCCATTCCGGAGTGGAAATTCCATGATATCTCTATGGATTTTGTTGTTGGAATCCCACCTGCTAGGGGAGGACTCAATATGATCTAGGTAGTAGTCGATCGCCTCACCAAGGTTGCCCGATTCATACCGATGAAGGACACCTGGAAGGTGACGAAGCTCGTGGAGCTATTCGACAGGGAGATCATCCGACACCACGGAGTCCCGAAAACCATAGTATCTGACCGCGACACCAGATTTCTTCCGAGATACTGGAGAGCAACACGGGAAGCACTAGGTACTGAGTTGAAGCTTAGCACCGCCTTCCATCCACAGACCGACGGTCAGACAGAAAGGACCATCCAGACACTAGAGGATATGCTTAGGGCATGTGCCTTAGACTTCCAAGGGAGCTGGATTGATAAGCTTCATCTTATCGAGTTTTCGTATAACAATAGCTATCATGCTTCGATTAAGATGTCGTCTTTCCAAGCTTTGTATGGTAGACCTTGCTGTACCCCGTTGTGTTGGGATGAGTCAAGTGAAGCGGTCATCATAGGACCAGAGTATCTAGAACAAGTACAAGCTGAAGTTCAGCAAATCCGAGCAAATATGAAAGCGGCCCAAGATAGACAGAAATCCTATGCGAATGTGCGACGACGCGACCTTGAGTTCGCCGTGGGTGACCAAGTGTTCTTGCGTGTCTCACCGATGAAGGGTGTCTTTCGATTTGGTCAGAAGGGCAAACTGAGCCCAAAATTTGTAGGCCCGTATACCATTACCGAGAGGATTGAAGCCGTAGCTTATAGGCTAGCATTGCCTGAAGAATTGGGGCGTGTTCATGATGTCTTTCATGTATCACAACTCAAGAAATACATAGCCGATCCCTCTCATGTATTAGAACCCGAACATTTATCCCTAGAGCCGACGATGAGATATGTCGAGACTCCATTGCAAATCCTTGATACGAAGATAAGAGACACTCGCCATAAATCTGTACGAATGGTGAAGGTCTTGTGGTCTAACCACGATGTCGAGGAAGCGACTTGGGAATTAGAGGACGCCATTAAGGCGAAGTACCCGAATCTGTTTACGGACTAGATGTCTAGTATCCGTATAGTACGGAGGGTACGGGGCGTACCCCTTTTAAGGGGGGCTGTTATACCCAAAATTTCAACCCCCCCCGGAAGAGAGTCTCTACTAATAGGCTAGTAGCGAGGGTTCCCAATTCGATCGGCACATTTCAGAGTACTAGGGACAGCTTAGTCATCTCCAGGGGCATTTTTGTAATTTTTCAAGGCTCCTAAGCCCCCTATAGACTTTCTCTCTCCTCCAAATAAGGGTCAAATCAATTTAAAATGCTTTGAAATTTTAACCCATGATAGAAGATGACATCTGAAGCATAATGGCGTTGGAATTTTGATTTTTCGAATTTCCAATAATTTTCTAGTAATTTCTGATTGAATCTGACGAGAAATTGAATTTAAAAAATATTCCAATGTCCAAAAAATTAGATTCCACTTTAGAAAATTCAAATATCATCTTTTACCCTGAAAATTTCATAATCAAATTCCTTTTGGAAGCCCTTGAGCTAAAACGTCGGTAAATCTCGGTTTTTACCGGATTTTTCTATCTTTAAGGAAGCCTATATAAGGAACCTTATCCCATGATCAAATCAGAACCTCAAGAACCCTAGACTCTCAAAGAAGGCAGCCGTCTCTCTCTCCACGTTTTGAACTCCAGAGCCACAGTCAAACACCGAAATCTCACCGAAATCAACACCAAAACACATTTTTCAACTCCCACAACATCATCCATCATCAAACCCTCACCAAAACAGCACCAAAACATGAAGAACATCAAGAACAGCAAGGAGTCAGAAGCTCGGTTCGAAGTTCTTCCGGATCCGCCATCAACGAGGCCTCTAAAGAATCCCGACGTGAAAAAAACACCATGAATCTGAAGGTAAAACAGGTTGCAATTCTACTTTTCTAACTCTCCACGACCTTATTAACTCTCTGTCAAATTTTGGGTTCAAACTAACCTTTTTATGCTTCTGTATTGCTAATTACTTTTGTTTCTGCCTTGTTACTTGTTCGTCAAGTTTCGTACATAATTCGACTTCAAATTGCAATCTTTCAATTACTAACGAATTGTACATCTTTCAGGCTACACGTGCATAAATTTTGAGCCGAAAACACCTTCGGGAACCACCATAAAACCCCTGTCCGTGGGTGGTCCGGGATCTCGGACCTATGGTCCGGGACCACGGACGGGTTGTCCGTGGCCACGGACACCCACGGACGGCGGCGGGATTTTAAAATTTTAAAAATTTAGGTTTTGTTAAACTATGTCCGGGCCTACGGACATCCTGTCCGTGGCCCCGGACTTTTCAAATTTTTGTTTTCTGTTTAATTCGACTTTTATCTTCACATAGATTAACTAGGGTCCGTGGTTACAGACATTAGGTCCGTGGCTACGGACGAAAACAAAATTTGACCTAATTCTGCCTCCGAAACCCTAGTTTAGGTAATTTCAACTTTCACTTTTATTTTCAGTCAAAAAATGCTAAAAAAAAAAAAAAAAACAGAAGCTCGCGCACTTAGGTTAAAACAACTCGTAATAAGCCGTAATTAAACTAAGTAGAGGAAAAACGACTTCTAGGGGTAATGAAAGTAATTGAACCCTAATTAAGTCGAATATCAAGCCCCCGAACCCGAACTCTACCTTTCCTAATTTACTCTAGGTAAAAATTAGGTGGCGACTCACAATAGGTTCCAGTGAGCTAGCATAGGATTTAATAATTATTGTTATATGACATAGTTATTAACCTTAGGTTATAAGTGGACCTAAAACCCGACTAGATCCCAATCAACTTCATCAACATAGGATAGGGTTTAAAATCGAGGCTCACAGGGGCAGAGCCTTTTCGCTTTTGCATTGCTTCGGGTTAGCATTGCGTAGTATGTATGTATTATAATTATATTTTATGGCACATATAGTGCTAGTAGTATCTGGTATGTAGTACAATGAGTATGGTATGTGTGTAATGAGTAATGCATTTGTGTTGTATGGTATATGACACAAATGGCAATGTGAAGAGTATGGTGAATGGTAATGTGAAGTGTATTGTAGTAGGTGTGAATTGGATTGTGCATTGTTTATGGTAATTGAATTAAGCATGGTGTATGGCAATCGAATTGGTGTATGCTTGTAGTGTAAGAGCTGTGGACACCTTGTAAGGTGGTAGTAGAATGCATTGTGGCAATTGGGTTGCCAAATGAGTAGAAATAGTAAACCGTAAACCTTGAGCAACTTTGAGGGCAAAGTTCCTTAAGGGGGGTAGATTGAAATACCCCGTAATTAAAAACAGTGATTAATTAGGATAATTATAATTTTAAAAAGGCTTAATTACACTTAAATAAATATGAGGGAACAAATCCCGAAGAAAACGGACCTTTAAAATGGGTTAAAAGCACAAACGAACCTTAAAGCATGTTTTTCGAGGAAACCGGGAAAACGCGACTTTAAGCGGGTCAAATAGACTCGTAATAATTTTGGTCAACCAAATGGTCATTAATAAACAATAACAGGGGTTGGGAACCAATGAAATTAATTAAACGAGAAAATTCCAGAAAACGGGTTCCGGTTAGTAAAAACTGTAACAACCGGGAAGTTGTGGGGTGAGAGTGCAAATAAACAAAGTTAGTATGTCCACTTTGAAAATAATAAAAAAAAAGGAAAAAAATCTCTGTGTGTGTGCATATGGGGGCCGGCCAGCCTTCCCCTCTCACTCACTCTCTTTATTCTTTTTAACTCACAAAAGGATAAATAAAGTAAAGAAAAGAAAGGAAACTCTCTCTTCTACCACACTCCCTCACTCACGTAACTCCCTCCTCCTTCCTTCTAAATTTTCTCCTCTCTCCCAGCATGACAATGGCGATTTTGTGAACCCAATTGAGCTCCCACCTTCTCTCCTCTTGTCCAAGCTCAATCCTTGTCCAAATTTAACAAAAATTGTACCATTGGAATCCCCTCACCAAGGAGAACACTTTCCTCCTTTCAAAAATCGAAAACAACCAACTTCATCTCCATGGGTGTGCTGCATTTGGAGCTTGAGTACCACCATTAGAAGCACCTTCACCTCCTTATCATTTTGAGGTAAAAACATTCTTGAAAACCCATCTTTTTCTAGCCCTTATTTGCAAAACGAAAATTCAAAGTAAGCCTTGCTTTGTTCCTTGAATTCCAGCCGATTTTGGCTTCTCTCTTGGGCTAGGAATCTTGTTCTCTTGCTAGACAAGAACTTCATTCATTGGTGGGAAGGTAATACTCTTTTCTAAACCCTAAAACATCTAGATTCTAGGGTTAGTTTAAAATGAATGCTAAGTGGTTGGTGTGTATTGGTATGATGGCTGTAGCATTGTGTATTGTGTGAGGAAGAACAAGGAAGAAGGAAAGAAGGAAGAAGCAGGCAAGAAAGAAAAGAAAAACTAGAAACACAAGGTAATCACCCTTACCTTGAACTAGTTTTATGTGTAGTATTGTAACAGATTTTAAGTAGTTAAAAATGAGTAATGTATGTAGTGTGAGTAGTAATAATGTAGTAGTATAGTGAAGAGGAGAATAAAGCAGTTTTGAAGTTTTAAAGGATGTTTAAAAACTTGGGAAAACCATGGGTAGTAAATGTGTATGTGCAAAAATTTTATTGTGTTGTAGTGGAGTTGAGATGTGTATATAATGTATTGGATAAACAGGTTGTGGGAATGAGAAAATCGTGAGTCGAAGTAATGTGTGGGCAAAGTGAAAATTATAGGGGAAACTATGTCCAATTTTACCTAGGAATGAGAGGACTTAAGTGTTTAAGAAGAGGAAGTAACCTAGGGGATAACTAGTTACATTTGAAGAGTTTAAAATGAGTAGTTTAACATTTTGAAACAGATTTGG
Source organism: Limonium bicolor (assembly GCA_023374045.1). Classification (NCBI taxonomy): domain Eukaryota; kingdom Viridiplantae; phylum Streptophyta; class Magnoliopsida; order Caryophyllales; family Plumbaginaceae; genus Limonium; species Limonium bicolor. Next base: position 497,801,368 of record CM041776.1, read on the forward strand.
AAATGATTTTGTAAATGGGATGGAACTAGGATGTTAGTTAATGTATTTAAGATGCTAAGAGTGGCATTAGTTGAGGGAGAATTGGAGGATAGGAGTTGAGGGAAAAATCTGTAGTATAATGGAGAAAACAAAATCTGTAGCATTAGTGGGGAGTAAAAACTGATGTAAGTGTTGAAATGAAATGAAAAAAAAATGTATAAGTATATCTAGGATTGAGTAATAAGTTTGGCGGATGAATTAAGGTAAATTAGAGCATCAAATGAGTGGTAAACATGTGGGAATGTGTTGGTAGAGATTGGGGAAGAAATGGAAAAGAAAAAGAATTGAAAACAAGGTCTGTAGGCAAAGTCTGCTACCGACCGACCCAGAGGCTGGATCGGTCGGTGGGTCGGTCGGGGCTTAAACAACGAAGAACCAACATTCTGGAATGGACCGACCCAGGAGCCGTGAGTCGGTCGTGGGTCGGTCGGGTTAAAATTCCCGGTTGTCGAAGTTTCTGACTTCGACCGACCCAGAGGTTGGGTCGGTCGGTGGGTCGGTCGGAGCTTGGACAACGGGACTGAAACTTACTGGAACGGACCGACCCAGAGGTGTATGGGTCGGTCAGAACAGTTCTGGGTCGGTCGGGAGAAATTTCAGAGAACGAAAACTTACTGGAATGGACCGACCCAGGGGTTGGGTCGGTCGACCCAAACTTACAAAAAAAAATGTGTTTTATTATATGATTATAGTAATCATATGTAGGTATATATATGTATGCCAATACACATGTATGCATATGTATGTAGTAAATCACCATTAATGAAGTAGAAATGGTAAGAAAGTAAGTACATGAGTAAGGAAGTAAGTTTAAGGAGTAATAAGAAAAAGAATGGTTTTATAATCAAGTAAGAAGGTAATGGAGTAGTAAGTATACATTGAAAGTATCAATGAAGGAGTAAGTTGGATCGATAATAGATCGTTGATCATACGACTTCATGTATGTATAGGAGTCAAATAGTTGACCATCAAAGGAACCCGGTAGTACAAATACGACGGTGAACGGTATGATTTCTTCATGCCCTGTATCCTAACTTGGTTACCCCGATTTGTGTGCTCATGTGATCACCAATAAGATAATTGCACGAATCGGACCTATATTGCACATAATTGGGTTTGAACTATATTGTTCTTGTTTTATGCTCTTTAACATTTAGTTTGTATAATTCATGAAATGAATGAATGAGAATGAAGTGTATCTGTACATGATGAGTACTTGTGTATTGTATTGATGTATGGAAGGGAAGTACTGACTTCTACTAATTTCTAACAATCTAACTCCTAACATGAGTAATGAGTAAAATGGAATGAGTAGAAGTCCAATATAGTTTTGGCCACGCGTGAGGATAAGGAAACACAAGAGGTTGGATCTGAATCCTGGCTGTAATCTTTTCCATGGACCAAATCCCTTGAATGGGTAGCATCCTGGATTAGTGGGCCACCCTAAAGCCCGGTGGTGGGATGTAGTAATCCCTGCCCGGAGGTCACACCGACTTAACATGAGTAAAGTAAGTAAGAAGTAAGTATTGTATGTGTACCGGTCATGACTATTGTAAGTCATTGACCTTGAGTAAAAGAGTATTGAACGCCCGATTGACCCGGGTGTGTAATGAATCTAACATGACTTCTGTATGAAATGGAGAATTGTATCTCCGTAATGCGGTGAGTATTCGGTAAGTAAGAACGGTTGACTTGTTATGTCTTCCTTGCATGAAGTGAATGTATGTATGCCATGTGAAATGAATGTATTGAGTTGTATGGTGTAAAGCATGTATGTATGTATGAACGAAACGAGCCGCATGTATTCGACCAAATAGTTGGCGTACCCTCGCTAGTACGCGGGGTATGCGGTTATCATATTCAGCGTAAGCTGACCCCCTAGGGGGAATGTTTTTATTCTACAGGTACCCGCGAGGCGTGATGGTCAGATAAGGACCGGAATGAATTCTTTTTGGGTAGTTAGAAGATGGGAATGGTGTACCGAGTTGTACACGGCTAGGGCCTTTTTGAGTAGCCGGTGTACCATGTGGTACACCTTTTTGGGTAATGAATTGTGATTGGATAGAAATGAGTGGATGTATAAACTCTTGATTTTTGGGAAGTAGTCTTGAAATGTAATTCGTATATTTTGGATACTCGGTAATCAAAGTGTAAGTAAGTATTTGGCATTGTAAAGTAAATAGCATGTATTCGGTATATTCTAATCGTCAGACCGTTACCGTAAGTAGTAGTAGCCTCGTTAGTCTTGGATGGCTAACGGCGTTGTATCACCCGCCGGGAGTAAGTAAGTATTCCGCTGTGAGTAAGGTAATGATGGAAATGATTAGAGGATGATCGAAGGATTAGCGGTTGGGGTGTTACAAGTCAATTGAATTCGTCTACCACCTACCTCTAATCGAAGCTCTATAGGAACCGCTGAAATCCAAACCATACACACCACAGACCGCACCCAAAACTCTCAACAAACAATCTGACCAGAAAACAGAGAATTCAGAAACCCAACTAGACTCGGAGAACAAACCTCAAACCTTAAATCCTGACAAAGATGGAACTAACCGCAAACTCAGACGGATGTGAACTCTTCGCTTCATGCAGACTGCGAATCCACACACAGCAACCACAACTGGAGATCGACAAAGCACCGGAAGAAAACTTAAGCAAATTCAAGAAGAAAGAGCTGGAGAGAAGGAAGCGCAAAGAATGTCAGGAAAGGGAATGTGAAAAGATCGAGAAAAGGGAAAGTAACTCATTTACTTCCTTACTTACCAATAAACTGATTTGGGCTAAAAGACTATCTTACCCCTCCAACTCTCTTTAAAATACATCAGCCTACAAAATGGCATAATGTCTCTTATGATATGATAACGTAAATTCTAAACTTAAAATAAATTCGGATTATCACAGTATTTGTAATTGTGAGTTAACTTGTAATTCAACCTATAAACAAGCCAAAGAATCTACAATGTTAATATCGGATATGGTATGATGTATATGTATATATATAGATTTTTGTAGGGGTGTCAATTCAACCATTTAAGAATCTATTGACCTAGGTTTAGAAAAAATCTATTAACAACTCTTTAACTCAAACCCAATCCCATATAAACAATTTAACCAAACTCAACCGTTTAGCTCAAAGTTTTCGAAATACATCTTTTTTTTACTTTATTTTTAATCCAACTAAATTATTAACTTTTATCAGATGTCCGTTAAATTCTTTGAGAGTTACAAGTGACTGGATGATGTTCATTCACCTTAATTAGATCCATATAAAAAAGAATGTTCACAGTCTTGGAAAAATGGATTTTTTAAATTGTTGGATGAACTAAAAAAAGTGTTGGTAGTGTTTTTTTATACTTGCTAACTAATAGTTATAAAGTTATGAATAACTGAAGTAACACACTAGTATATGTGTACTTTTTATTGCATTTTTTCTTTAATAAAATAAAGACAATGAGTTGAGTTGAGTTGGGTTCGGGTGGAAAGTTTAACCCTCATACCCAACCTAATAAAATTATGGGTAAGCCAAACACGGTCCAAAAATTAAATGGACCAAAAATCTCAACTCAAACCCGTAATTTATGGTTCAACTCTGGATCAGGTATTCAGATTGGATAAAAATTGTCCGCCATAATGTCAATTATTCCTTTGTCTACCTAAGTTAAATTTTACAGATTTCGGCAAATAAAATTGTGATTGTACATTAAGATTGATGCCTTGTGTCAATTACCAAATGCAGTAAGTAGAAGTTTGTGCTTGTCGCAATGATATTTCTTACAAATCTTTCATAACCATGTGTTTTCTTACAAGTTTAAGTTTTTATTGGTGGTGACTCATACTCTCTCTCTCTCTTTATTGCATATCAATGTTATAATTAGTTTTCTTTATGATGCTTCCACATGTAGAAGAATGTGCAAAGATCAGTCTCCAACAACTTCAGTATGAATCTAAACTGCACTTGTTTTTAAGGGCGGAAGTAAGCTCCTTATTGTGTTGATTTGAACAAGATTAACCACTAAGTTGTTATAGAGTGCTATTGTCTGAATATTACTTGTTTTTTATTCTATTTTTACCTTTAGTTACCTTGAAGATTGGATTCTCAATCACTATTAGCTTGGAGTTAAAGGTGAATACCACTTCAAGGTTATTGATCTTCTTGGGCTCAGATTCAAGGATGTTTTACTATAACAAAAACTATGTCTGTATGTATTGTATGTTTGTTAACCACCTAATAAGTAATAATGATCTGTTATAGTGGTCTTTAGTATATAATTTGCTTCTGTACTATTCTTCCATTCTTATTCTAATACCATTATGATACATGCATAGTAAGGGTTTTCTAGAGAGTAATAACATAAGATAGGTTTGAATTTATTGCCAGCTTGATACTTTTAGCACTTGTTTTGGAATAGTATGTTTCTTCGTGCTGAAAGTATAACCAAAATTTAATTTTTTTTAGAAGATTTTATAAAATTCCACTACTTTGTTACTAATTCTTGAAATGTTACCAACTTTTGACAAATTTATGAAATGTCACCATATTTGTACCTTAATTCACAACATGTAACTAAACGGTTGATCAGCACAAAAACATATTGAAATAACCTTATTGGTTAACAAAATTAGTTTGGAAGTTCATAATATGTCATTAGGTGTTAAATTTTATCATAAATACTACAAAATATGTATAATCAGAAAAAATAAAAAATTATAAAGTATAAAAAACCAAAAAAATTAAAAAATAATGATTGATAAATATTAAACTTATAAAGAAATCAACCCAACATGGAATGCGTTAATTTTACTTTAATAAACTAATTTTCACTTTCTTCCTTTATTACTTGTTTAATACGTTATAATAAAATATAAGAAAAATTACGATCACGGGTTAGGGAAAGAAAAAAAAAAAAAGAGAAACTAAGTGTTTTTAGAGTAGAATACTTTTCAGAAATTTTGAGTAGTGGCATTTCATAGCTTTGTCAAAATTTAGTGGCATTACATAGACTTTTCAAAATTCAGTGGCATTTCATGAATAAGCAAAAAGTAGTGGAATTTTATGAAATTTCTCATTTTGATAATTATTTGCGTCTTTTGTAGTATTTGGATTTTTTATTATTTAACACCTATTGACATATTGTGACTTTTTAAACTAGTTTGTAAACCTGTAGGAGTATTTCTATGTCTTTTTTATCAGCCGCTTTAGTGGCATTTTGTGAATTAAAGCACAAATATAGTGACATTTATTGATTTTTCTATGCTTATTGTTATTAATATTTTATTAGTTTACATTATGGGAAGAATTCCCCTTACTTGTGGTTTTATGCTTAAACATGTAAAAATACTGAAGAAAAGGGTCTAGATACATGTGTCAAGAGACTAAGAATCAAAACGGAACCGAGAGGGAGCAAAAACGACCTTTCTGCTTAATTTTCAGCATGGTCCGGGTATGTGTCCGGATTAACATACCCTGACCAACATTAGAAGCGATCGATCTACTGGATGAAATTTGATGTGGTCCGGGTTTTCATGCTTAGAACATACCGGACCAATGTTGGATTCTCGCACCGCGTTTTAATATAAGAACGAGAAGCAGCCATGCACTTATTGTTTTTCTTATGGGTCGATAACAACATAGCTGCACGTGGGCTGGATTTGTCTTGGGCCGCATCATTAGCAGACTATCTACAGACTGCAGGGCCACTGAAATCGTTTGTACACACATAATGGGGCCGCAATCCATGCACAATGAGGAACAAAGAGATGGGCCGACAAATCTGTAGGGGCGCAGACTTCTTGGTGGACTGTAGGAGTGCAGCCGACAAAAAATAAAAGAAGAATGATTATGAGAATGGACTCGGACTGGACAGAATTCGGAACCCTAACCTAGCCACTGTCGATACCAAGTCAGATAGAGAGGAACAGACAGTCAGTTCTGAACCGGAGCAGAAGGCTGAGACTGGATTCGTCATCGTTCTCCAATTAGATGACGTTTTCTAATCTCTTTAACATTGTTATTATTTCTTTGTCTCCGATGTCTGAGAAGTTGTTAGAATTTTGGTTTTACTATGGACAACTAGTTTATTGTTTTTCTTCCTGAGTTGTTAAATACAAATTCTATACAGATTGTGGTTTCATTCCTTGTTATTATTAAATTCTCTTGTGATTAATTATTGCTTGAGTTTATTTGGTATGAATTGCTTACAAGTGAGAATTGTGACATTCATTAGACCATACAAATATTACCAGTGAAACTACAGATGGAAATTCCTGGGGATTAGCTGACTAGAAACCAGATGAATCGTTAACGCTACTAGTTAATTTGTAAATTTGTAACGAGAGTTAGGATTTGGGAATTGGTAGTAAGAATCTATTTTGTGGGAGACCGGTTTTTAGATTAATTTAGATCTGAGGTTGTAATCTAGAATTTAGAAACACTCAGGAAAGGAATTGATAAACTAGGGAGAAATAGTAAACCGGGATTCACCCTTTAGATTTATTAGATAATCACTTTTATTTGATTTCAATTTATTTAATTATTTAATATCTGCAATCAAACCCCCAATTTATTATTGTTATTTTCCCTTAGTTTATTAGTTAGATTAGGGTAGATATTAAACTAGACACAACCTCCTTTGGTTCGATAACCTAGGGAATACTACCTAGGAAAACTTGCTACGACCGACCAGTATACTTGCTGCAATACGTTTTCACCTGTACAACTAGTTAGTTGGGTTAAACAGATGAGAAAGCCCCACCCTCTAACGCTTGAATAGTACCTGCAAACATGGTACAATTCTGGCAAACAATAGAAACCAAGTGCCCTTCAAGCTCGTTGACATCACCACTACACATAGTCATATCTAAGGTAAATATTTTAACCACGAGAGGCATCTCCTTAGGAAGAGGTACCATAAAGACTAAACAGACAACTATAAGACAAAGATAATTAAAACTAACCGTAGGAGAAACAAAAGAAAGAGCAAATAACTATACTAGTCTAATTAAGAAAATACTCCCGCACACTATACAAAGCAAATACACTACAATATATTGGTACCAAAAACTTCACTCTGACCAATAGCTCTGTAATTGTCAGTGACAAACCACTTCTACCGTTCAGACCGCCTACTTGCACGTGGGAATTAACATTAAGAGTCACACAAGGATATAAACTAACATGCAGCAGCACAATCGATGTCATACCATCATCAATCATCCACCGAAGCAGCAAGATCACCACTAAGGAAAAATTCCCATCACTTGCATGTGTGAGCCTGTGTTTTCAAACCTTATCCTATGTGATTAAATGCCTAGGATCTGGTCAGGTTCTAGCTCCGCTTATAACCTAAGTTTATGAACTATACTAAGAAACAAAATTCATTATAACCTAAGGTTAGCTCACTTGAACCTATTTTGAGTCACCACCTGAGTTTTAACCTAATTAAACTAGGAAAGGTAGAGTCTTGGGGTTTGGGGACTAGGTAATTATGAGCCCCGGGTTTTTCGAACCTTATCCTATGTTGGTCGGGTTGATTAGGATCTATTCAGGTTCTAGGTTCACTTATAACTTAAGCTTAGTAACTATGCTATAAAACTATAATTATTAAAACTAGGGTTAGCCCACTGTAACCTATTAAGAGTTGCCACCTAATTTTAACCTATGGTAAACTAGGAGAGGTAAGAGTTCAGGTTCGGGGCTTGGTATATAACTTTTCCGAGTTCAAATTACTTTCACTACCCTTCTAAGTTATTTTTCCTCTACTTATGTCAATAACAACTTATTACAATGTTGATTCAACCTAAAGTAAGCAAGCTTTTGTATTTTTGTGTTTTTTTAACATTTGTTAACTGAAATTAAAACTGAAAATTGAAATGACCTAAACTAGGGTTTCAAGAGCCAAATTAGGTCAAATTTTAAAATGTCTGTGACCACGGAACCTAATAAACTAAATTAAACAGAAAGTTCAAATTTATTGAAGATAAAAATTTTAAAGAGCCCGGGGCCACAGACAGGTGTCCGTGGGCCAGGACATTTGTTAAAAAACCCTAAAATTCAAAATAAATAATCCCGCCACCGTCTGGGGGCGTTTGTGGCTTCGGACAGGGCATCTGGTACCCCGGATGGGACGTCCGTGGGTGAGGACCACCCTTGGACGGCGACATTCGGGCGTTTTCTGGTGGTGTTTTCGCTCACATTTTACGGTTTTGTTCCTTAGAAGATTTTAAACACATTAGTATGTGAAAGACTTCAATTTGAGGTTGAATTTGACACGAAAATTAGTCCACAGTTATTTAGACAGAAACCAAATGAAACCCTAATTAAGACGTCAGGAAAACTCGGTTCGGCTGGAATATTCAACGGAGCACATATTAGAGTTGAGGGGGTTAAAAAAATTGGTTTTTTAATCTATTTTGATCCCGGTAGGCGGATGTTTCTTCACGTCGGGATTTTCCGATTGCTTTGTTGATAGCCGATCTGGTGGAATCTAGACCTGATCTTCTGATTACGTGATTCAGGTGGTCTCCTTCAAGTCTTGGTGGTGAATTATAGGAGTCTTGATAGCTAGATTATCGATGGAAGTTCAAAAACTTCGCTTTTATGTTTTTCGGGAAAATTTTGGTATGATTTTGGTGTTCGGAAGTGAAAAATCGTTGGAGGCAGGTTTATGGATGTGTTTTCAGCCTTTGTAGGGTTTGAGAATGAGTTTTGTGTCAGTAGGAAAGGTTCTTTATATAAGCAATGAATGAGGTAGAAAAACTTCGGTAAAAGATCTAAGTTTACCAAAACTAGTCGGGTAATTTATGGGTAGTGTAGACACCAAAAATTCTCACCCCATAAAGCAAATTGCGAAATAATGAGAGGGGTCGTCACCTTTCTTTTTCAAAATGTATTAGCGTGCGTGCCGAAACGAAACCATTGTTTTTTAATCCTTTTCAAAGTATTTCATAAATGCATGATTTTCCGAAAATGAATTTCCAAACGACAATAAGGTTTTACACCCGTCCCTTTTGTTTTATTCTATTATCTTATTATTGCTTCTGTTTATTTAGCTATCTTTTATTATCCTTTTGTTATTTATTTATTTTATCATATTTATTGCTACTTTTAATTATCTTCTAGCATTTACTTTTTTTTCATCATCATTTTCATTGTTATTTCTATCATTTTATATGTTTCTCACTATTATTATTCGTATTAGTAAAGTTCGTTTCGTCGATAGTTTGATTAAACTTTTTTTCATTTTATTTCGTTATGTGTTCATCCTATCTCATTTACCGCTCGTACATATCTAATTTAATCCTCATTTTTGTTGCAATCACTTGTATTTTTATCACATTGTATTAGTACTATTCATTATTTCGGGTACTTATTATCATTATGTTATTCCGTTTATTTTATGTTTCTATTACGTTTTCTATTTTATTGTTTACAGTCCATAATTTCATGATTCTTAGAAAACAATTCATTCTGTTAGATTAAACTCTTTCGTTTTACTGTATATCTTCATTTAGAATACTAGCGTTTTTAAAGGGATGATTAAGCTCGAGGAAAAGCTCTTGTATTATTTTTCACATTCATATATTGAGTTCTATCCTTAGCTTAACCGGTTAAAGTGTGTGAGGGAGATGTTGAAGGTCTGAAATTCAAACCCCAATAGGAGCAAAGATTGTGTTTTTTTTTTGTGGTATGTGACCGAACATGGCCTTGGGCCTGTCCTAACCCAACAACCTTTCCTATGAATTTGGGTCCAGTTTTCTATCCTAATACCCCAAATAAGCCCATAACCGATTTAATAAGTCCATTGATAAAACCTATTAACCTTTTCTTCCAAAAACACATACTAGTTTTTTTGTCTATAAAACAACAGGAATCCAAATCCTAGAAGGACAGAGGCAAACCGACAAAAGCATAGGTATTCTCTTCTTCCCTGTTGCAAAAAAGAAAACGACGTTATGGTCTTCCTCCTCAATTTCGAAATCCCACCCCAAGAACAACACAGACCTCCATACTCCTCTGTCGGTCTTCTTCTCGATTCGCCATCCAACCTCCTCAAAAACACTAAAATCCGATTCAGAAAAGGGGCAACAGTAACCACCGACCCCCATGTTCTTCTTCCTCGGCCTCCTTCGATTTTCTTTCATCACCCACCTCCGACTCTCGTTTTCCTTCACCTGGAAGAACCCAGCCGACGCCTCCATCTCCTTCCTCACCCTCAATCAACTTCTCTCAATTTTCCTTCCTCATGCAGTGGCTCCCTCTTCCGAATTCCAGATTAGAAAACCTTCAAGCTAGCAACCAAGATCAACCTTGCCATTCCTTGGTCCCATTTGTTTCGCTACACTTCGTTGGAAAACTGTTTCATTCTCTAGCTCGTCACCTCCATCCAACATTTGAACAGGGCACGATTTGCTCCAGTTTTCGATACCAAAAACAAACTCAAATCTAAGTGTGGCTGCCTTCTGACCGAAACCCGTCGCTCTAAATCCAGCCGTCTACTGACCAAAAATTTTGGGTTCTCAATTCAAAATCTTCACCCGAATTTAGGAAATTCGCTACTGCTTTTACTCTTGGTTTAGTCGTTTGTTTTTTAAAGCCCTCTCGAATTTGCTATTATCTTGTATATCTGACATTGCTTGTTGATTCTGATGGAAATTATATCCATTTGTGTCGTCCACTGGTTCACGACATGGTGCAAGAATACGTCACAACTCAGTCCCTAACCTCGTTGTTCTTCTGTCGTTCATTTGCTTACTGTTACTTTGGCTGGGTTTCCATGTTCAGACTTGGATTCGAAATTTTTTTAATTATGTAGAAGAAACCGAACTTCGTTTGCCGGATGCTTATTTTCGTTGTCGAATGGTTCTTGAACTTTGATCTGATCTTGTGTGGGGTTCGAATTTGTACTCTGGTTATTTTTGTTGTTCCCCGGTGATGGTTGAGAGCAGGAGGGCATGGCCATGTCCAGAAGACATCTTGAAACTGATGACATTTGACTCTCTACTCAGCTCACTATTGCTCCCTCTCCTTGTAAATTTTTTATTACCGCGCTATCCTCTGTTTGTTGCTTCTGGGTTTGAATCTATTCGAACCGTGCACCGTTTTGTTTGACTTATAGATATGTGAAGTCTTTTGAGTTTATTTGAACCCAGGATGGGTTCTAAGTCCCGATGAAACTGCATATTCGATATTTGTTGTCAACTTCGTTCACTCTTCTCTTGCTCACTTATTCCGTTCGAAACAGTGATTGTAGTTTCAGAATGTTATCGTTGATGGATTCGGTGTTTAGTTCACGAAGACTCAAGGCAGTGCCTGGCTAGGCTTACGTTTCTGATTCCAATCAAGCTCGCAAAGGCCTGTGCGGTTGAGCATGCTCAAATCGTACATTTGACCCATGGTGAAATCAGGGCATGTTCATTTCTGTTGTTGGATTCCACCTGCGTTCAGTCTACCCTTTCATCTTCTCTGTTGATCGGTTTGATTATATTTACGTATTAATATGTCCGACTGATCGTTTTTCTCTCTTTTGTTTGTTGGTTGTTCTATGCAGGAGACCACCATCCCCCATCTTGTTCTCGGTATTTAACTTTATCCAATTAATACTTGGCAGTACATATCCTGGGTACACCTGAATGATTCGTGTGTCTGGTTTGGTGATTTTGCACTTTTGCTTCGCTACTTCAGGGCGTGATTTACTCTGTGCATACTGTGTTTATTCAAGTTTATAGACAAATCTGATTCGTTCTCGTAAATAGCCTCTGAATGGTTACAATATTGTCTTAGTACTCGTTTTTCTCCCCTTATTGGTGTGACTAGAGGTGGGTTTAATTTGATTACCTGTCGATACAAAACCGGATCAACTCCCGACTGCCTGTTTTTAACATAGTTCATATCTGTTTATAGTAGCCTTAGATTTAAGTTCCTCCATATTCCAGTTTGCTCAACTCTGATAAGAAGAATTTGAGCCTAATTTAAACTGTAGCATTTCAAATCTCCCTATTAAAACTTGCGTAAAAAAAAAAACCTTGAGTTAGGACTGAAGTTCCGGCCTTTGTATTTATGTTCGATCAATTTATTCCCCATGAATTTTGTGCAGGCTAAGATGGTTAGCCTAGGACTAAAATAATGTGAATACGAAAGCACCCTTATGTTGTAACAATTTCGTATTGGTGTAGGGCATTCGGACTCCACTCGGGCCAGCAAATAGAAGAATAAAATAAAAAAGGACCCGGCTAATAATTTGTTACATTATGCCTTGTTTATAATTTTATTTTTTTGTTTGACTCTGATTTATTGATTCGTCCTTTCATCATGTATGAACTCTTTTTCTTTATTTATCTCATTGTAATTTGTTGTTTAAGCTCTATTACTTTGTATCTAAGTCCTTAGGACCAAACCTTAGGATAGAGGGTGAACCCTAAGATTTAGGTGAGCCATGGTCCCACCTAATAAATTGGATGATCCCTAGACCTGAACCACACCTTATTATATTAATAACGTGAATAAAAAAGATATTCCAAAAAAAAAAGAAAAAGCAATTCAATTCACAAGTCTCAAACTCAAAATCATACCCAAAACTTCATTAAGCCTAACTTGGCCCATTCCCAAGATCCTTTTTCAAAGGCTTTTTTTAAGGCCCACTTGGCCCATCGAGCCTAGTTCAACCTATAAAGTCCAATTCAACCCAAACCCATTTTAGCCCAAATAAACAAAAACCCAAGGCCCAATTCAGCCCAAAAACATTTTTCAGCGCAAAGACCAACTTCGGTCCAAAATCTATCCAACCCGGCCCTCAATTCAATCTGACCCAAGGCCCAAACCCGACCTGAGGCCCAGAACCTCATCAAGTCTAGAAGCCCGTTTCGGCCCACACCTTCAAAGCCCATGAATCAAGTTTGACCAAGCCCAACTTTAACCAACCTGAATTTTGACTTTGACCCCACTTTCAAGCCCAACATTGACCCAACTTTCAAGCCCAGCATTTGGCTCAATTCGTCCCGGCAAATCCAACCTGGCCCATTGTCCAATTTTGGCCCAAACCCAATTTAATCCCAAATTCAAATCAACTCAATGCCAAACCCAAATCAATTCAAGCCCAATTCATTTTCAATTCAGCTTAGTCCAATCTAGATCAATTCAAATCCAAATTTAATACATCCAATGCAAACTCATTGTAAATCCTGTTCAAATTGCAAAAATACAAAAAAAATCTCTTTTCTCAAGTTTCAAACAATCTTTTCATTCAAATTTCATCAAGTTTTCAAAGAAACCATTTTATGGAATTTTAAAGAAAAACTCTTCTCACGTCACAGAAAACTCTTCTCAAAACGCAGAAAGTTCTTCTCACATATACAGAAAGTTTTCTCCTAAGACATTTCACAAAATCAGTGTTTTCTTATCGAGAATTCCGAACAACTTTGAAAGTTTTCAAACTTAGCTTTCAACTCGAATAAAACTGTTTTCGGGGAACAAGAGATGACTAACACCTTCAAAGAGCGTTTTCTTCCTAGTTAGGCATCACTGTTCTCCCTTCCAAAATAAAAATCCGAGGCGGGACACTGGGGTCATATCCTCCCTTGTCGCAGTATGGATCTCTTTAGGTGGGGCATTAGGGTGACAAACCTTCCCTAAGTGCAGCCTAGATTCTTACAAGGCGGGGTGCTAGGGAAGTAATGACCTTCCTAGTTGTAGCCGGGATTTTAGAATCGTCTAACTCCCTTCCGCTCGATTTCAATGTTTTCGGTTTTTAACGATTTAAAACCTGGGAGTTAGAGACGTTATTAGGGTTTGACCGAGAACATCTCATTCATGGTGTTTCTCTCCAAATCCTATTTTTCGACATAAATTCATTGCCCCATCTTTCGAGCCTCGGCACTTACCATTAATTAAGTGTCGTGTTCGAGGGGGTATATAGGGTAATCCCTCGGGATTATCCGCCCTTTTACAACAAAAAATGATTGTTCGGTTTAAAAAAAAAACTCTAAGAGAGACGATTTTGACAGTCATTCCTCCAAACAATTCAGTCCACCAGCATCTCACTCTAAATTCGAAATATCCCAAAACCTAACTCTTTTTGAACCTCAAACCTAAAAAACCCGGGATCTCTCCCAAATTCCAATTGCCTCACATACACAAATTATTTGCCAAAACTCCAAACACAAATCATCTCCTAGAATCCGACTCCTCTCTAACTTCTAATGTCTCATAGGCCCGAGCGCCCCACAGACTCGAATATCTCAATTTTTCCACCATTTCAAGATTCAATCGTCTCACAGGCCCGAGCGCCTCACAGACTCAAACACTTCAACCTTTTCCGCCATTTTAATATTCAAATGTCTCACACCCCAGCGTCTCACAGACCTTGATATCCTATACCTCCCACTACATGAACACCTCAAAGATCTCATAGACCCGAGCGTCTCACAGACTAACACCTCAGAAACCCTCAAAACCAAAAATCTCCAAAAACCCCAAAACGTCTAAACAGGGAGTTGAGTACGTAGGCAGCCCACATAGGGTGCGACCCCATTCCAATCCAAAAAACCCTTTCCCAATTCTAGGGCGACATTCATGTCGGTCAAACATTCAAATCCCTTTGACTCCCATTAACCCTCGACTCCTTCAAACTCTCAAAATACTCCCATTCTTTCATATCATTCGAATTCACCAATCCTTTCATTTGGCGCCAGCTTGGCAGAAAAGCTCACCTCATCCACACGTTTTCTCCCATCTTGTCCTAATCATATCCTTGGATTTTAAATGAATCTCTCTAAAAAGGTTTTGAAAGAAGGCAATCCCGACAATTGGAGACCGAGGTTTCCTCGGGCACCAATCCGAAGTCGTGATCGTTGCCACTTCTAAGGGGTGTAACCCAGTGCGAACCTATAGTAGAATCTCTGATCTGACCAGATAAGTCCTATCCATAGGCAACAAATTCAGAGTCAACCAACGGTTCTCAGAACCCTCATTCCCTTCCTTCCTAGTATCTTAGGTCAAACTAGGTGGCGACTCTAGTCAACTCTACCTTATAGAGGCATAAGTCCGCGTGAGGCCCATTGAGAGCGGGTATAGTGCACACTTGCACTCTCCTTTATGCTTTCTGGGAAAGACGGATGATTTAGTAGGTATTTGAGGGATGCTAGAATAACGGGTTTTCACCCTCCACAGAATAACATTTTCTAGGATCTAGGCTTCTCAGTCAGACCATATTTAGATAGACCCCCCTCATACCGAAAATCACCCTCCACAGGTAGAATATGCTCTTGAAAATTTACCAGCATGTAAAGGAGGATCTTTCTGAATTTTCCAATGAAAAATTATTTTATTTTGTTAAAGGAATATTTTTAAAATCAATTTTCTATCAGATCTGTTCAGAAATTAAAAGAATATTATTGGGAAAATCAAAAATTTAAATCTCCATTGCCATTATGCTCCAAATATCATCCGTAATCATATGTTAAAATTTCACATTTTGAATAATTTTGGGCCATTTTCGGAAGAGAGAAAAAAATTAAAATATGACTTGTATTTTCCTTTAATTCTTGGGCTTTGGGCTTATAATATTTGCTGGGATTTAGGTCACAGATGGGCCTAATAGCTAGATTGCAAATTTTATTTGAGCGGATGAAATCCTTTTCTTTTTAATTTTCAAAAATATAGGGCTTTGATTATTAAAAAGTTGGCTTATAATATGTATTAAAAGCTAACTTTTCATAATAAAAATTCCCTAATGATACAAAAAAATGCCCTTCATGATGATCAAGCTGTCACGACCATTTCGAGGTGTGTGAGTTAATCATGCAAAGATAGAAAATACTGAAAATGTCCTTACCAAATCGTGATTCCATATCTTTTGACCGTTTTGCCCTTTATTGCATCTGTGCCTAACAGGACTCCTTCCAAGGGTCAAATTTTGGGTATAACAGATTGCTCCCGTCAACTATACTTTGTAATGAGGATGAAATAGACTAGTTGATGCTTGAGTGACACCCGAAAATTTTACTCGACTTTAAAAGTTCCGCTCTCTGTCTCGAGCCTTTGCCAAAAATCTCTTGATTGTGCAGAGCTGTTCTAAGGCGGTGGCTACCTGAAGAAAGAATTAGAAATTGTTGGGCTATTTGAAGGCGCAACTACTTGGAAATGTTCTGGTTTTTGTCGAGCTATTCTAAGGCCCTGACTACCTAAAACAATGGTTGAAAGTTGTCGAGCTATCCAAAGGTGCTGACTACCTAAAAGAAAAGAGCGCTGATGCTTCCCAGGAACTTCTATGGGTCGGGACCTATCCCGATTGAAATGCAATGATGACTCTGATGCTTCTGTGACCAAAACCCAGCCATTGCAGAGATGATAAAGATGACTCGGATACTTCTGGGGATCGAAACCCGTCCACTGCAAAGATGATGAAGATGACTCAAATACTTCAGCAGGCCGAAACTCGTCCAATGTAGAGATGATGAAGATGACTTGGATACTTCTGGGGACTGAAACCCGTCAATTAAGATGACACAGATTCTTCTGGGGGCTGAAACCCGTCCAATGAAGATGACTCAAATACTTTTGGGGACTGAAAGCCGTCCAATGAAGATGACTCGGATATTATGGGGACTGAAACCCGTCCAATGCAGAGATGATGATGCTCGGATGCTTCTGAGGACTGAAACCCATCCAATGCCTCTGGTTGGACCCTATGTGGACTTATTGCCATTTCCCCCAACCGGTGTGCAGTGATAACTCCTTCTATAACAATGGGGGACTTATTGCCTTCACCCACCATTTGTTGATCCCTGAAACAAGCTGACATAACACAAGAGGATTTATTTCCATCACCTCGTCAACTTGGCTAGACTACAAAAGGCTTCGGCAACCCTTCACTGCCATTACGTTCTTGAGAACATAGGTATGTTTAGATTATCAAGAAGGGTGAACAAAAGTAGGTGATAAATATTTTTTGTTAGATCTTGATTATAGACCTCTTAGTGAATTCTGAAGCCAACAATGCGGATAGTGTGCTGCATTAAAGTTCCTCAACTATTAGTAATGATTAAGTTTGTACTTTTCTCAGGCATGAACACTCAATTTAAATGGGTGTTATAATTTAAAAACTATCAATCATAGTTTGAGGCTTTGAGCACTTAGTTTATAAATTATTTCTAACTTTAAAAGATTTGTCTTTAGTGTATTTCTCTAATGCATAATGAAGATTTTCCTTTTCATTCCCATTTTTATTGGCACTAAGATTATGTGCATGTCAAAGACAAGATTCCTCCCCAACAGAGGTAGAGCTATAGGCTTAGATTGATAAAAATAAACTTATAAGAAAAGTACGTGTTATTCTATTCATGGGAAATTGGTGTAGTACTTTAGATTCTTCGCATAACATGGAATTCGTTTAAAGTTAGGCCGATCAAGCAAATATAACATCTCTTCCTTTTGGTTCATCTAATTATTGCATGCTTAAAACATGGGTTGGGTTAGGGTTGAAGGATTTTAAACGGGTTGAGTTAGGGTCATGATTTTCTGACCCAACTATTTTTGGGTTGGGTTGGGTGACTTGGGTTGATGATATTTTAATGGGTTTGGCTAGGGTTGACATCCACCCGACCCATCGACCCAAATTTCCAGGTCTAGGTGTTTTGGCTGAGGGCTTGATGCCCGGGCCTCGGCGAGTCTATAAGAACTCTTTTCCCCATCATAAATGCGTACAACAATATGACAATTTTAGAAAGTTTTGATAGAGTTTCCCCTAAATTTATAACAATTCCCGTGCCTCTAATGGCATTCCCACAATGCTATGGCAGATTAAATACCTATTCATCGTACAATTCTAATCCCTTAGGACAAAATCCCACCATTTCAAGGCAAAACAACACCATGATTTTCGTTTTTCAGTTAATGCACACTAAACCGGAATGAACACCCTTCGGCACCCTGGGACCAATTTGAACCTCCCTAATCAACTTTAATTCTTTCTAGTGTCCATTTGGAGCCAATTGACCACTTAAAGCACATAAATCAGATTTTAAAAATTTGACCCAAAATTCACCATTGTCATCTTTTTCCTAACTCCAAATTTTGTTTTTATGCAATTCTTCACTGAAATGGACAAATGAGTAGTCAAAATGTATATAAAACTTACCCAAACACAATGTTGCAAGAAAATTTTGGATTGGGAGTCAGGAAAGTGCTGAAAATCGTGAGGAGCAGTTTGCCCTGAATTTGCTTTTGGACCAATTTTTTCTCCCTCATAATTGCACCAAATGAAATGTTATTGGTGTGGAAATGCTCATAATTGAAAGAAGAATGTTTTGTGAGCAAAATTGCGGTGGAATGAGGTGATTTGGCCAAGAAACAAGTGAGATTTGGATGAATCAAGTTGAGAGGTTTGAAGTTAGCTAGGGTGCTATAATGAGAAAGAGGAAATTGGGGAAAATTCCTTATTTTGGTTGGGTAAGAGGTCCACTAATCAAAATGACACCGTTTAAAGGTCAAACAGGCATGATTTGGTCAATGCCCGGGCTGACAGACGGGCCGTCTAGGGTTCTAAACACTCCTTTTTGTTGTTTTTTAGGTTATTAACTATTATTGGAAAAATGACAGAAAACTAAAATCTAATGCAATTTAAGTAACTTTTTGAAACAGAAATACAATCCTATGACATGCCATTCTAAAGAAAAGAAATGACAAGAATTAAACTAAATAAAAAAATGAGATTGAATTAAACTAAAATACGAGTTTTCTCTTGATGTATCTCGATTCCGTCACCTCTTCCCTCTTCCGCTTGGATTCATCGACTTCCTCTCTTCGACACAGCCACTATTTCCGATAAATGCTTGGAAGCTTGAGATCTCCTGGAGCTAAAGGTTTCACCGTCTGAACCTTCCCTCCTAAACGGTCAGCCACTATCATGTAGACTACATCTAGCACATACGCCTTCTTAGATGCTTCAAAGAGTGGGGCATTTGATTAGTCTTGGGCTCTCCCGATTTAACGGCTGGACCTCCAAGGATGAATGACTCAATAGCCCTTGAAACCAGGTAATGAGATCCCTATTAGTAACTCCCGCATGTCTAAACTACTTTGATCTTCTAATTCGAGCTGACCAACCATTGCTCGGTTCTTTAGAGACATGTCTCCTAGGAGCATGCTGAACGGTGTAGATCTAGTTGTACTCGGGAACTAACTTGAGCCGTTTGAAAAGCCAGATTTAAAGAAGGTGGATGTTTCCCTCGAAGAAATTGAGGGTATCCTTGTAGTCGGGTCATGAATCTAAACTTTGGATGATTTATGTGACGATGAGTGGACCCAGAGCAAGCCTGACCCTAACTTGAGATCACAAGGGAAAAACGCCGTGATGTATAGCCATGTGCGGGGTCCCAAACAAAAAGATCACTAGTATGATGAGATAGAGGAAATTCCTTTTGCTTTTAACTAAAGCATCGGGAGAAACGAAGCTTGAAAGAGCCAAAACGGGTAATCCTTCGGGTTCTACTATTCCCAACAATTGGGTTTGGCTTAGTCTGATCAAATTAGCATGTGTGTCAATCCTAGGCGGAGCTAGATCAAGGACTATCGGGTTTTCTAGGGTGTAAGTTCCTGTGAGTCCAACAAATTCTTTAGGAAGCAAGGTCAGTTCGTTATCCCTAACCTTAAAGAGATGCTCTATTGGATCCCAATGACTAATTGCTACCATAAAGAAATCCTCATGCAGACGTTGTTGAGCTAAACATGCAAGTGGATGAATTACCGACAACTTATTGACCCTCTTTGACCATCTAAAAACGCCTTTCACGGTTCCATTGCAAAACTTAGGAAAATAAAAGTAATCAACCATGACCTGTACATGAAACACACAAGGAATCACTTCCAGAACAAATGCATGTGCTCTCACAAGACGGCTTGGATAAGCGGGTACAGATTGATCCGGAAAGGTGCTTGGGGCTCGAGAGTAGGTCGCCTCAAATGGATAGGGTTTGCACACAATCCACTTTGAGCTTCCCACTTTTTAGTTTTTACACACCACCGCGAGGTGTGCGTCTATAGTCGGGTCTTTGACTAACTAAACATTGGGCTTGGTAGGGATACTACTAAAGAGATGCTAGGAGTCGAAGCCCAGGTATTAAGAGGATGTGGTTCGCACAACGTCCTCCTCTTTTCCCTCACTTATTTACATCACCTAAAGGCGTGAGTCTCTGACAGGGGCCACTTAAAACGGGCTCGGGTGGAATTAGTTTGCGTGGACCATCACTCTCATATGATGTATAATTGCGTAAAAACAAAAGTGCGTGCATAAGTAAATCAAACAATTTAATAAAAGTTGTAAATGACATTTTCGAGTTAAGCTCTCTAATATTAAAATTAAACAAGTTAAAATTAAGATTAAAGTTCCCCATTAGAGTCGCCAGTTTATGAGCCCCTGGTTTTGAACCTTATCCTATGTTGGTCGGGTTTATTAGGATCTATTCAGGTTCTAGGTTCACTTATAACCTAAGATTAATAACTATGTTATAAAACTACAATTATTAAAACTAGGGTTAGCTCACTAGAACCTATTAAGAGTCACCACCTAAATTTAACCAATGATAAACTAGGAAAGGTAAGAGTTCAGGTTCAGGGGCTTGGTATATAACTTTTACGGGTTCAAATTACTTTCACTACCCTTCTATGTTATTTTTATTCTACTTATGTCATCAACAACTTATTATAAAGTTGATTCAACCTAAAGTGAGAAAGCTTCTGTATTTTTATGTTTTTTGACATTTTTAACTGAAATTAAAAGTGAAAAATGAAATTACCTAAACTAAGGTTTCAGGAGCTGAATTAGGTCAAATTTTAAAGTCCGGGGCCACCGACCTAATGTTCATGACCACAAATTCTAATCAATTAAATTAAACACAAAGTTCCAAGTTATTGAAGATAAAAATTTTAAAGAGTCATGGGCCATGGACATGTGTTAGAAAAAAACCCTAAAAATTCAAAATAAATAATCCCGCCACCGTCTGGAGAAGGTGTTCGGGAGCCTGGATGAGATGTCTGTAGGTGTCGGCCACCTTCAGAGGACGGCGTTCGGGCGTTTTCCGGTGGTGGTTTTGGCTCATATTTTATGGGTGTGTTCCTTTAAAGATTTTAAACATGTTAGTATGTGAAACACTACAATCTGAGGTTGAATTTGACGTGAAACTTAGTCCACAAGTAATTTAGACACAAACCAAATTAATCCCTGTTTAAGACGTCAGGAAAACTCGGTTCGACTGGAAACTTAAACTGAGAACATATTAGAGTTTGGGGAGTTAGAAAATTGGGTTTCTAACCTGTTTTGATCTCGGTAGAAGATGTTTCTTCACGTTAGGATTTTTCGATTGCTTCGTTGATGGCCGATCTGGTGGAATCTGGACCCGAGCTTCTGATTACATGATTCGGGTGGTATCCTTCACATCATGGTGGCAATTTCTCAGAGCATTGATGGCTAGATTATCGATGGAAGTTAAAAAACTTCATTTTTGTGGTTTTAAGGCAAATTTTGGTTTGGCTTCCGTGTTCGGAGTAAAAAATCATGGGAGACACATTTGTGGATATGTTTTCTGACTTTGTAGGGTTTCAGAATGTGTTTTGAGTGAGTAAGGAAGGTTTCTTATATAGGTAACGAATGAGATAAACAAACTTCGCTATAAAATTTAAGTTCAACAAACTGGTCGGGTAAGTTCTGGGTAGAATCTGATCATGGAAATTTACCAGCATGTAAAGGAGAATATTTCTGAATTTTCCAATGAAGAATTAATTTATTTTGATAAAGGAATATTTTGAAAATCAATTTTCCATCAGATCTGTTCAAAAATTTAAAGATAATTATTGGAAAATAAAAAATTCAAAATTTCAATGTCATTATGCTCCAAATATCATCCCTTATCATATGTTAAAATGTCATGACATTCCAAATTGTTTTGGGCCATTTTCGAAGGAGAGAAAATTTACAAGATGACTTGCATTTTCCTTCTTAGGTTTCGGGCTTCAAATAAAATTTGCTGGGCATTTAGTCACGGATGGGCCTGATAACCAAATTGCATTATTTTAATGATGAAAGCCTTTTCTTTTTAAGTTTTTAAAATTTGGGGCTTTGATTCACCCTTCGTTGCATTCGTGCCGATAGAGACTCCTTCTGAGGATCAAAATTATGGGTATAACAATAATTTAACTTCTTCCAGGTTGAAATTTACTTTCATTACCCTTTGACGCTATTTTTACTTTACTAATGTCATTAAAGACTTATTATAAAAGTTTGATTGACCTAAATGAGGTAGCTTCTAATTTTTGTGGCTTTTACCATTTTTTTATTGAAATAAAAAGGGGAAAATAAATTAACCTAAAATATTGTTTTTGGAGTTCAGTTAGGTTAAATTGAGACATTTTCCGTGACCACAGACCTAATGTTCGTGCCCACAGACATTAATCTACCAGACTAAACAGAATCTCAAAAATTGTAAAAGATCAAAATTTTCTATTGTCAGGGACCCTTGATCGGGTGTCCGGGACCCCGGAACAATCCTTAAAAGTCATTAAAAAAGTTCAAAAATATTTGCTGCCATTGTCCGTGGACAGTCCGGGACCCCGGACACATAGCCCAGGACCACAGACACATTGTCTGTGGTTGTGGACCACCCTCAGATGGGGCTTTTACAACAATTCACAAGTTTATTTTGGCTCAAATTTTGAGGGTGAGTTCCCTAATATGTTCTAAGTTGATTTATCATTAAAAGAGTTTAGTTTGAAGTCAATTTCAGTATGAAACTTAGCTCACATGTCATTACACGGAGAGGACAAAAAACATAAAAAGATTGCACTTTGAAACCAAATTTTGGCTGAAAAGAGAAACTTATAAGGCTAGTGGAGATTGCAGGCTTGATAATTATGGGTTTCTAACATATTTTGAATGCTCCATAGGATCTTCCACACACATTGTGATTCCTTGATCGGTTTGTCGATTGGCCTCCAGTTGAGCAACAACTCCAAGCTTCCGGGTAGGTTTCCTGTGAGCTGTTTATCATGTTTTGATACGGTTTGAGTGGTGATTGGAACTCTTGTAGAGGTTCAATGAATGAGTTTTTGATGATTTTCAAGAAATTTCGGTAGAATTTTGGTACTTGGATGTTGAAAATCATGAGAGGCAAACTGGGAGAGCTTCTTCTGACTCCTATGAAGGTTTGATGTGTCTTTAGGCTGATGGGGAAGGTTTCATTATATAGGAAAAGGTTTAGGCAAATAAATAAAATAGAATATAAGTAGAGAATATAACTTAATATATTTTGTTAACCAAGTTACAAGCTGAGATTAATTATAAAATTTTAACCACATATATAGGAGAATTTTACGAATTACCAAAGTTGGAATCATATCATTTGAATAAACGAGGATTTTATAAAAATATTGCAATCTGAAACTCTCATAATTCGTAAGTAAATATTGGAAATTTGAAAAATTAAAAAATTTCAATGGGGTTATCCTTCCAAAAATTTGATTTTGTCTTCAAATAAATTCTGTCAGGTTTATGACTATGAGTAGCCGTGTTAACCAAGTGGATATTTTATTTTAGCATGTGGAATCCTTTCTTTCTATTTTAAGGGAATTCAATGTATTAATTATTCAAGAAATCAGCTTATAATATAAATTAAAAGCTATTTTCCAGAATTAAAATTATCTAAAAATTGGAAAATACCCTTTAATGAAAATGATGCCTAAAAATATTATGAAATGTTGAACCAATCATATTAAAATAGAAAGTTTCAAGAATATCCTTGAAAAATCCCTACCTAATTCATTTTGACCATTTTGCCCCTGCCCTTGCCCTTGCCTTTGTGCACCCAGACCTTGCCCAATGGTAAAAAATTTTGGTATAACAGATTACCCCCCATCAACTAGACTTTGTAATGAAGAAAGAAAAGACTAGTTGATGCTTGAGTGACATCCAAAATTTTGCCCAACCTTGAAGCTTCTGCTTTCTACCTTGAGTTTCTACCAAAATTGACTTAGTTGTGCCAAGCTATTATAAGGCGCTGGCTACCTGTGGGAAGATTCTAAAATTTATCGGGCTATTTGGAGGTGCTGCCTACATTTGAAGACAACTGTGAGATTGTTGGGCTGTTCGGAGGCACCAACCACCTAAGTGTTAAAAAAGTCAAAAGTTCTAGGCACTTCCAGGGGCCTCCACCTGTCCATGCGAAAGTAGATGTACCCAGGCACTTCTAAGGGCTTGGACTTGTCCGAGTGAAATTATATTTCCCTAGGAACTTCTAGGGGCTTGGTCTTTTCTGAATTGTGGGTAGCAAAGTATCCAAGTTCTTCTGGAGGACTGGATCCCATTCTGTGTGCATTATATATGAATGCAAGCCGGGTGTTTCTAGGGACCAGAACCGGTACTTGATGAAATATGATGCGATTCAGCCACTTATGAAGATCGAAACCCGTCCAAAGTGAAAAATATGGTATGATGCTGCTCGGGTGCTTCTGAAGACCGAAATTTATCCAAGTGAGAGATGTGATCAGACTCGGATGCTTAAGGGATCGAAACCCGTCTAAGATGCAATGAGTACGGTTTGGGATGCTTATGCAGAATGTGATGTGATGCAGCTCAAGGTACTTCTGGAGACCTAAATCCGGCAGTGCAAAGGTGCTTCTAGAAACCTAAATCCATCCAAAGGTGCTTCTAGAGGCCTAAATACGTCCAAAGGTGCTTCTAGAGACCTAAATCCGTCCAAAGGTGATTCTTGAGACCTAAATATATCCAAAGGTTGTTTTGAAGACCTAAATTCGTCCAAAGGTGCTTCTGAAGACCTGAATTCGTCCAAAGGTGCTTCTGAAGACTTGAATTCGTCCAAAGGTGCTTCTGGAGACCTAAACCTGTCCAAATGTGCTTTTGGAGACTTAAAGCTGTCCAAAGGTGCTTCTAAATACCTAAATCGTTCCAAAGGTGCTTTTGAAGACCTAAATCCGTCCATATGTGCTTCTAGAGACCTAAATTCATCCAAAGGTGCTTCTCGAGACCTAAATCCATCCAAAGGTGCTTATGGAGACCTGAATCCGTCCATGCAAAGGTGCTTCTAGAGAACTAAATCCGTCAAAAGTGCTCCTGGTTGGTATACGTTGGGGACTTATTGCCTTTGCCCACTGACTCGGGTGCTGGGATGATTCCTCGTTTGTCGATGGGGACTTGTTTTGTTTGCCAACCAATTGTTAATCCCTAAACAAGTTGACATAAAAAAGGAGGATTTATTGCCATCACCTCGCCAAAATGACTAGACTAAATGAGGTGTCGGTAACCTATCATGTAAATGATGATCATGATACATAATGTTTTATGATGTAATGTGTTTGATGATGCAAGGGTGTGATGTGTAGGAAAATGTAACCCAGGTGCTTATAGGGACGAAAACCTGTCCAAAATGTTTAAAGTGGTGCCAAGTGTGGCAATGTTGCAAACATTGTTATGAGATTTGGGTGTTTATAGGGACCGTAACCTGTCCAAGGATGAGTTTGCAAAAGATGTCAAATATAGTGGTGATTGTAAAATGACCCTAGTGCTTATAAGGATCAGAACCTATCCAAAATGAGTTTGATGAAGAAGCCAAACATGATAGTGAGATTAAGAATTTGAACTTGTGAATTGACCCAAAATGATGAACATGCTATTTGGAGGAGATGTATGGTTTTTGCTATGGTGCTTGGCTTAACGCTTTTTGAGTGGTGGTCAGGGCTTAAGACGTGCTTGAAGTTTTGGAATTGTGTTTTTGAAGGTGTGGTTTATGAGTAATGTGTTCAGGGCTTATGGCGTGCCTAAACCTTTTGGTTGTCTTCAACATTTGCCCCTAGTATTTTCTTTGAGCAACCCAATTTAACTTCTTGGCAATCGATCGAAACGACCAATTTCCCCCAATTTTTTCTTTTGTTTAAAAATGTGAACAAATGTCATCCTTACAAGGTTAAGGCTTGTTTTGGTATGGTGCTTCTCTACCTACACTTGGTGTGTTTAGAATTTTCACCCGTTCTCTCTTATTGTCATAATTTCATGACTATTGAATTTATTATTTGATGGATTTACGCCTTTGATCTGTTAATTTCACTCGATTAGACACACAACTATCAAGCCGGAAGTCTTTGAGGCTTACATGGGGGTGTGATAAAGTCAACGGGCAGGGACCATGAAGGGATGTGTTTGGTTTTTGAAGCTAAAGGGGTGACCAAAGCTGCAACTTGCGTCTTCTCCCGGACCTGATTTCTTGTCCTTTCACGTGAAGCTGTCTAGCTACCATGTGTTGATTTGACTTCGGGCTTCAGACTTCAAACTTTTAGAGTTGTCCTTGTTGCCATTTTGAAGTTGTTTGACAATTTGAGGTTTTTCAAGTTTGCCTTTTCATTCATCCTCGGGGGTTCTTGTGTCGCTCGACTTTTGAGTTTTCTGAGTTGCTTAGACTTAGGCCTTGTTTGTTCAACACCTCTATGGTAGCCAGAATAACTCGTAAGTCTTGCCCTCATGGACTACCCCCATGGTAGCCATCCCACCTACGCTCCGTTATCGTCTGACACAATACCTATAAAAATTTGGGTTGGGAAGGACTCAGCAAACTACGCTGAGTATGAACATGTGTAGCCCGTATGTTGCCGGGCTACACGACTACTTGGTCGAACATTATTAAGTCCAATTTACATGCTATAATAAAGCAGTAAAGCACACCCCAATACATCATGATATCATACACACTTAAAGGTAGCAAGGCATTAGCAACAAGCACCCAAGCATAACATGCCAGTATCAGAGCAACACCAAACACGCAACCAAGCACAACAAGCTGCTAGTATAGCAACAACAATAATGTAAGTAATAAAACGTGTGCGTAGGTATGTCATACCCATGATCCTCACTATGGGATCATTCGTGTGTTATGTGTGTTTTCATTTCTTTTCTCTTGTTCCCATAATGTGTACTTTCTTTCTCTTTCCATGCACCAGGTTTGGGGATATAGTTTAGATCCCGTGACCATATCATGTGGGTGCCAATCTTTCCTTGTTTCTTTAAGGGTTATTTGCGAATTCTCTTATTACCACAAGTTGAAGAACGTCTTCTCATAGCCAATCCTCCATTCCCGGTGTCATGCGTTGAGGAGGTGGGGTCATCTTTAGACCTCAGGATATGTTCCACCAACCGGTATTTTACTTTTCATTAACACTATAAGTTCGACACCATAGTGGGTGACATTAGAAGTCCTCTATAGTTTAAGAGGAGTGTACCCTTTATATAGCACATTTGTTTTGTTTACGTAGTTCGTGGTATTTCATCTCAAGGTTTCATCAACGAGAAGGGACTGTACTACTGTGTGCGCGCAAGTAATGAGCAACAATGATATATCAAGCGGGTAAGCGAGGAAAATAAGCAATCCATTCACATGCTTTTCACAAGCTCACAACAGACAAATAAGCACGGTAAGACAACATCCGTTTTCATGCATTAGTCTTGTGGTCATAGTCAAACAAGGCACACCGCACACAAGCCGTGTAACACGGCAACATACGAACCACACATGTCCATACCTTATTGAGAAGCAAGCGTCGTCTCACACACGGGTTCCCGGTTGGCGTTCGTTATGACCCTAACGTTGATTAAAAATAACGTGTCAGTTCATGATTTCATGTGATGACACTTTATATCGGGTGTTATTCCCTAGGTGTGTTGTTAAGTGCTTAGTTTATATTAGCCCTTAGAGCTTCCCATGGTGTGTTGTTATTCCCAAGGTGTGTTGTTAGGCTTATCTTACTCCTAGGACATTCACATTGTCAACTCGCACGTTAACTAAGTCCTTTCCTCTAGCTAACGTTTTAGAGCATTCAAGGTGCTATAGTTTGTAACAAGTTTTCCTAAGATGGATTAAACTTACCTAGAGTGTATTCTTTCCTCGGCTAAGTAGCTATGTTTTAAGCTCATTATTTACAGAGCAACACTCCTCAATTATTACTAGAACCCCTTTATACTAAAGCTTAAGTGTTTCAAAACTGAAACAAGGTCCTTGTACATAACCTTATATTATCACACTTTTTAATGTATCTAAGGGTGTCTAAACTTCCCAAGATGTTCCCTAAGTTTAGCTAGATACATTAGGAAGGTTTTGGGTTTATTATCAATCTAATATCACTCTTATGACCCCCATGCAATCAGTTATACAGAAGCTACATCTTTAATACAATCTGAAACAACAAACTAATTGTTACTTCTTGGCCCTTGTATATAGTTAGCTCTACTGCTGTTTGATTTCTTTTTTTTTTCATCAAGTATATAAACCTTCGAAGGCACATTAGAGGTGTTTAATTCATTATCAATTCACCACAACACCATCGAGTCCCTCAGTACCAGTTATACAGAGAGCAACTCTCAGAAAAACAAAATATAAACTGAAGTATTAAATTCTGCTATCCTTTCTATTATTCACTTCTGTTAGCCCTGTATTGGCCCTCTAACTATCCCACATTACTGACTTGTTAGTTAAGGCCTTAATCAGGATTCTAACCCAAAGACAACCCTAAAGCATCTGGGTTTATGTTGCTGTATAACCTCACACTGAACTGGACATCTAGAGGAAACTGAAATCTGCAGCATGAACCTGCTAATTTTTCTTCCTTGTTTTCTTTCTGTTCATCCTCGAGTTTGTTTTCAGTTCATCCCAAATTTGTTCTTCCCACTCAGTGAATGTTTAATTGGGATCTTAAACCCACCGCAAGAAAACCCACGCGGACAACACCCCTGAATATCGTTGTACAAAAACTGTACGAAAACTGAAAAACTGCTAAACTCAATTCGGTGTTTTCCTTCTATTTTTAACCTTCCCGTACCTTAATCTGATTGCTAGCTTCGTAAGTGTTGCTTACCCACTTAGTCAATGTGTTATCAGCTTATAAGTTTGACACAGACCCAATTAGCATGGTTAACCACTCTGAATATTCTTATACAGAAAACAGGAACTGAAACTGAAACTGAAGTATTCTTGCCTTGTTTTCTTTCTGCCTTTTTAATCTGACTTTCATTTCATTTCCTGAATGGCTTACCCAATTGGCTAAATATTAAATCTGGGTTTTAACTCCAAAATAAACTCACAATGACTTACTCGACACCTCTGAGAGCTCTCTATACTGAGATGAGAATTCCAAAACTGAAACAAGGAACTGATGAACTCTCACTTGGTTATTAGTGTTATATTTTTTTTTTGTTCACGAACCTGACTACCTATTCCTCCCTCTTTGTTGGCTTACGTCCTTGAGTGTTCTCACAAGATCTTAACCTCCAGACAACCCCAAGCAGCTTGATAATCTTATAGAAGCTTGCTTCTACTGAGACAAAAATCTCCCGAAACAGAAACCAGAATTCAGGAACTGATGCGTTTCCTTGCTACTCTATTAGATTGCTAGCTGTTTCTTTTCTAGTCTCCCAATTACTTATGTCTAGTCTCACGCTTCAGTAGCTTTTGGATCAGTCATTCAGCAACACACTCTTTTAGATTGTTTCAGGAAGGTTATTGTACAGAAACATTAACATTGTAGAAACTGACAATTAATATAATCTCTTCTACTTCGTTTTTTTTGTTCATAGGTTGACTTCCAATCCATCCCAGCACGACTTGTTAATCTTGTAGGAGACTGCTTATACAGAGACACTAAAGTTTCAAAAACTGCAACTCTGAACAGAAGCTGAAACCGAAACTGAGGGTATGAACTGATGCCTCCTTGTCTTTTGTTTTCTTCTTGAGCTTTGATCTGATTTCTCTTTTCTCCCAGGTTGTTTTCCTATTAGCTACATGTTTTATCATGATTCTAAGTTCAAGAACAGACCCAAGGCCATGTTATTCAACTATTGAAACACTCTGGTACTCACTGGTATGAAACCTGGAACTGACAGGTACTAACCACTTCATTTTTATTTCCTTTCCTGTTGGTTCACCAATTCGACTTCAAATTTCTTTTTTTTCCCCCAAGTGTTCATAACTTATCTAAGTGTGTTAGAGGTGTTTGAGGTTCTTAAGTAATTCAATATCACCCCTTATTACCCTCTAATACTCTCTGTAACAGATCCCTACAGAAGCTCAAGTTTTCAGAAAGGAGTAAAACTGAAAGCACAAACTGATATCTCATCTTCTTTTTCTCTTCTGGTTCTTTAATCTGGTTTCCAACTTCTCCCAACTGTTTTAGCTTCTTAGTTGAGTGTTTGGATAACGTTTTAACTTGGAAATAACCCAAGGCAATAGGGACTACTCTTTTAGAAGTCATTTACACAGAAAATGCAAAACTGAAAAAAGAAAACAGAAGATGTGAACTGTTGCTTGTTTCTGTCTACTAGTTCCCTTACTTATCTACCCATTTAGTTAAGAGTGCTGGGTATGTTTTAAACCCAACACTACCAGACAATCCCATTACTGATGTATTTTGTATACAGGGACAGAAAGAAACTGCAGGGACTGAGATCATGAAATAGATGCATTCTCTTCTTATGTTCTCAGTTTATTAGCGAGTTAGGTTTTCAATTCCTCTTAAATTTCTGCCTCAGTTATTTAAGTGTTCTAGGAAGTTTCTAAACCCAAAACAAAACCCAAACAGCCTTGACGATGCCCCTGGAGATTTGTTCCACAGAACACGATTTTTCAGACATCTGTAACTGCCATGTATGCATCCATACCTTCCTACTTCTATTTTAAAGCATAGGACTGATTCCTAACTTTGTCCCAAGTGTGTACAAACCTCATTAAGTGTATTAGCTATATTTGGATTCATTATCAAGCCCTTACACTTTTCACATAACCAAGTCAAAACACACTGTGATCATCCCTAGACAGTTAGTATACAGAACTCAAAGTTACAGAATTTGAGTTGATTATCAGTTGACAGAAACTTTTCAACATCTGGTTGTTTAGTTCTTTTTGTAATGTTGTAAAACATGAATCGAGTACATGTTTAGGAATACTACCTTGGGTGTTTAGGACTTGTCCCTCCTGGGTTGTTCCTTGATATTTCCCTGGTACCTTTTTGCAGCTAGACAGGAACCAAATGCCAAGTTCAGTCATGGATGGTTTCTGTTTGTTTAGTAATTGATGAAAAACACATTTTTTTTGTAGCTCTTCTTACCTTGGTTAGGAGCCAGGTTACTGGGGACTTTGGCTTACTTGTAGAAGGGCCTTACCAGGGGGGTTTAACCCGTGAGTACAGAAGAGAAAGAGGGGATAGTTCCTCAGGACTTTGGGCACAAAACAGAAACAAGGTTGAACTGTGTTAACAGAATAATTTTCTGTTTCCATGACCTCACCTCTAGAAATTCTTGGAAGGGGGTTTTGGTTTCAGGCTTTCTAGGACACCACCCGCAATTGACATGTATAAATTTGGGCTGAAACAAGAAGCAGATTAATGAGACTTGCTCATGGAGTCTCGAACCAACCAACCAGAGGGAAGAAAAAGAGTTTATATATCCTGAGATTGTTTTACCTTGCTAGTTTTTCCTGGATACCTCTGTTGCAGATGTTCGAGAACCAGCAGGAGCAAATGGAGGAAGGCTGAGGAGAGTTTATGCACCAGCTGAAATCAACGCATGCAGGGGGGTGAATGAGGTGTCTGAGTGTGGGAATTATTTGCGTGGGTTAGTGGTTACCATTTACAAGATAATGGTGTGGAAGTTAGGGAAAGCAAGCACCCTGCTGCGTGGGAGTTTGAGAAAGAATGCAGATTCTGATGCTGCTGTTTGACCCTTAAGCATTTTTTTTGTTTTACAGAGTACAAGAGCAGCCCTCTGGTGGTTCAGATTGTCGGGAAGATCAAGGAGAATGTGGTCCTTTGTTAAATTTTTTTGATTCAGTCGATACTACAAGGAGCCAGAAGGTGGTGGTCTCGAGTTACAAGACAGTGCAACGATTTCTACTGAATCGACAATGGCAGTCTGTTAGTTGCTGTTGTCGTGTTGTTTTTTTTTTTATAGTAACCTAGTAATCTCGCTACTAGTTTAAATCGGCCAGTATATGCTACTGAATTCGAGCATAGCTCAACCGGTTAAGGTGTTCAGGAGGTATACAAGAGGTACGAGGTTCGAACCTCAGCGGGAGCGTATTCTCCTTTTTTTTGTATAGGCCATATATATGCTTATTTATACATATGTAATACTATATAATATATCGTGTTATTAGTTAGATACGCGACATCTTAATTTTTGTTACGTTATATATATACGCCCCTTTTATTTGGTCGCGTTTTAGTTATACGTACCTATGCGACATTATTATTTGTTATATACGACGTTGTAATATTGTAACGTTAAAATACATATACGTACATGTATTTTTGTATTCGTGCATATATAAGTACGTGACTACATTAATATGTAACATTGTCACGCTTCCGGACACGTATATACTAAATTAAATT
The DNA here is from genome assembly GCA_023374045.1 of Limonium bicolor. Classification (NCBI taxonomy): domain Eukaryota; kingdom Viridiplantae; phylum Streptophyta; class Magnoliopsida; order Caryophyllales; family Plumbaginaceae; genus Limonium; species Limonium bicolor. Next base: position 497,833,835 of record CM041776.1, read on the forward strand.
GTTCATACATTATTTTATGTCCAAATTGTATAACTCGTTATTTTTAGATAATCTCCTCGCGTTTATGATTTTATTCATATGAGCCTATATTTGCGTATCACGTACCGATATGTATATGCGGTATAAGTACCCGTTTGGATCTATATTTTAAATACCATAAGGTTTTATTGTAATTGTTGCACATAATTTATTTAATCTTCACTAATTTAAAGTGGTAATTACTCGGGGTATTTCAGTCTACCCCCCTTAAAAGAACTTCGTCCCGAAGTTGTCTCAATCGAATTTCTGTCTAACCACCCAATGAATCTCAAGGTTCTAATCCATTCAATCCTATCAATTCTAGAGTTCAACATTTTCCTAACCTTCCATTCTACCTCTAGTTTTCCAATCCAAACTAATCACACATACATGTATATATCACAAGTCTCGAGGGACATACATACACGATAGTTCACGTATACATCACCAAATACATCTCAAGTGTTTAAAGAACACCAATGCAACAATCAACATGTCACACCATAAAAACCAACATACAACATTCATTCATTGCACAGTGTACATCCAATACAATACACACCCAATTCACACACATAGCATTCAAAACAACACCACAAACGGGTAGTAACCCAGTAAAACACAACACGCCTACCCCTCTTAAAATGGATTACACCCACGTAATCCTTATTATATCATCCTTGAACCTTGGTTCACGATGTTTAGGTCTCATGGGGTTTTCTTGTCTTATAATCCCATCAAATGTTTTGACTATGTTAATGGTTCAGTTTATGTCTCATGGATTCTTATCAGTATCCATACCGATCTATCACGGAAAAATGTGGGATACGGTCCACCAGCTTCTGCTGTGCGACTCTGATTTCATTTAGGTTTAGGTGTCCCTCACTATGCCTTTCAAGGCAGTGCATGGTTTAATTGTATAGGAGTAATAGTCTCTTGGCTGACAAGGGGTATTTTAATTTATACACAATCTCGGTGGGTTGTATCTTGTCTATCCATTTACTCTGGAGGTCAGAAGTTCATGCCTTTAGTGCGGTCTGGCTGACCTTTTGGCTTTAATTTATGTATGCTCTGTAGTAACGATTTAGTTCTTGGTATTTGAATGTTACAAACGTGTCATTATTACAACGACATGTTTAGTTTGTATTACCGTTCATAATTATGTGTAACATAGGATATTTAGTTTTCTTATCATCCTCATTGTTCTCATGTTCCGCCAGGAACTAAAGTAATTGACTACCACCTGTTACATATTGTATTTGATTGCGATAGTATATATTTTATGTAGTAACCATTAGGTTGCTAGTAACATCACATCATTTCAAGTCTTCACATGTCTGTAATCTCTGAGTTTCGAACCATGTGCCAATGTATTTATGTGGTTTCATCCTCTAGTATCAACACTGCTTCTTTCGCATTTTTACTTATCCAACTTATAAACTTTCACCTATTTGTGGTTTATGTGTCCATTTGAAGGGGGTTTCGAGAATCATCCAATGCTCAGGCTGGATTCAGTTCCATTTAGGAGTAGAAAGACTCAAGTAGTCACAAGGAGTAGGAATGAATGCGAGAAATCCAAGAATCAACAACTCAAGAGTGAAGAAAACCAATTGTTCACAATGTCCTCTCTGGACATGGGATATACAGCCCCTCACTGTTTATAATGTCCTCTCTGGACAGGGGATATACAGCCCCTCACTGTTTACAATGTCCTCTCTGGACAGGGGATATACAGCCCCTCACTATTTACAATGTCCTCTCTGGACAGGGGATATACAGCCCCTCACTGTTTACAATGTCCTCTCTGGACATGGGATATACAGCCCCTCACTGTTTACAATGTCCTCTCTGGACAGGGGATATACAGCCCCTCATTGTTTACAATGTCCTCTCTGGACAGGAGATATACAGCTCCTCACTGTTCACAATGTCCTCTCTGGACAGGGGATATACAACCCCTCACTGTTTACAATGAAGACGCGCTCATGTCACAACAAAGACTCAGCTCATGGATGAAGCAATATCCAGAGTCAAGGAAAGAATTTACGAAGATTGACACAAGCAGTTCTCCTTTTTTACCATTCCTTGTTGTGTTTTTCCAAAAACGTCTCATAAGTCTGTCAGCAAAAGTATCTGATTCTCGAAACCCAATTTGTACACAGTATCACTTGACCTTCTTTAGTTGCACCTCATTTTCTCCTCAAGTTTTATTGATATCTTGCCTTTCTTGATATGTATGTATGAACATTTGTATATATATAATATGATAAATTCTGTTTAAAGTTCCTCGTGCTCATTTATTCAAGACTTACTTCTTAGTCAAAGACCCATTAGTCTTACTAGGTTTTCCTCTTTGGTCTTTTGATTATAATTGTGACTGTTATAGCTTTTCCTATATTAAGGAGGCCGCTCTTCAGAATCTATTTAGGAACCTTTGTCCTTTTAATGGAGTGTGTTTGGAAGGATGATCTCGTAATAGCGGCATTACACATTGTTATTTAGATATTTACAAGGGAGATTACATTTCTGGGGTGATGTTGGATAGTGCGGTAATACCATGTATTGGAGCAGCGGGTACGCTGATTTTTACGTTGCATTGGGTACCATTGTTTGTACCAACTTTATTTACTTGATTACTGTTGTTTCGGATCATGTTCCTTTATTTCGTTATTTCAGGGGAGGTTTACTGGCATTAATCCCCCCTAGTATATGGATTGCATAATTGATTTCCATAGCACTCTTATCCGTACTTATCCATTTCACCTTAATTAATTCCTTAGCCAAGCTGCATTTACCTCCTTTTTTATTTTTAGGGATATTTTAGTCCCTCTTTTTGGCTTAATTAATTGCTTTTTTTTCAGCTTTATTTATTTCATAAATTTTAGGGTATTTCGGTTCTCTTTGCTTGTGAGGTAGGGTCCTATCGACTGCTAAGCATGTCGACCCAAGTTGTTGCTAAAATTGATCCCTCAATGGGTATTATTCCTTTGGCGATGCCTTTGAACTTCACGCTCCAATAGTACAAAACCAAGCCCTTAGCCATATTACAAGATAACTACGCAGCGGATTCTCAATATCATCCGGGTGCTATAGATGCCAACCACCCACGTGGTCGACAGACCACATTACCAATTCTGAGTTACGGTCTGCATGACTGGAAACAGCCCTCAATAAAAAAAACTCATGTACAATATAGATACAATTCCCAAATACCTAGTGCATACAACATAGCTACTAAGTTAAACAATACAACTGAAATATTACATCCTGAGTTCAGTTCTACAGGGTACAGTTCATAAATTAGACAGAATAACTAGTAAGTCTTGCCCTGATGGACTACCCCCATGGTAGCCATCCCGCCTACGCTCTGTTATCGTCCGACACAATACCTGAAAAATTTGGGTTGGGAAGGACTCAGCAAACTACGCTGAGTATGAACATGTGTAGCCCGTATGTTGCCGGGCTACACGACTACTTGGTCGAACATTATTAAGTCCAATTTACATGCTATAATAAAGCAGTAAAGCACACCACAATACATCATGATATCATACACACTTAAAGGTAGCAAGGCATTAGCAACAAGCACCCAAGCATAACATGCCAGTATCAGAGCAACACCAAATACGCAACCAAGCACAACAAGCTGCTAGTATAGCATCAACAATCATGTAAGTAATAAAACATGTGCGTAGGTATGTCATACCCATGATCCTCACTATGGGATCATTCGAGTGTTATGTGTGTTTTCATTTCTTTTCTCTTGTTCCCATAATGTGTACTTTCTTTCGCTTTCCATGCACCAGGTTTGGGGATATAGTTTAGATCCCGTGACCATATCATGTGGGTGCCAATCTTTCCTTGTTTCTTTAAGGGTTATTTACGAATTCTCTTATTACCACAAGTTGAAGAACGTCTTCTCATAGCCAATCCTCCATTCCCGGCGTCGTGCGTTGAGGAGGCGGGGTCATCTTTAGACCTCAGGATATGTTCCACCAACCGGTATTTTACTTTTCATTAACACTATAAGTTCGACACCATAGTGGGTGACATTAGAAGTCCTCTATAGTTTAAGAGGAGTGTTCCCTTTATATAGCTCCTTTGTTTTGTTTACGTAGTTCGTGGTATTTCATCTCAAGGTTTCATCAACGAGAAGGGACTATACTACTGTGTGCGTGCAAGTAATGAGCAACAATGATATATCAAGCGAGTCAGCGAGGAAAATAAGCAATCCATTCACATGCTTTACACAAGCTCACAACAGACAAATAAGCACGGTAAGACAACATCCGTTTTCATGCATTAGTCTTGTGGTCATAGTCAAACAAGTCACACAGCACACAAGCCGTGTAACACGGCAACATACGAACCACACATGTCCATACCTTATTGAGAAGCAAGCGTCGTCTCACACACGGGTTCCCGGTTGGCGTTCGTTATGACCCTAACGTTGATTAAAAATAACGTGTCAGTTCATGATTTCATGTGATGACACTTTATATCGGGTGTTATTCCCTAGGTGTGTTGTTAAGTGCTTAGTTTATATTAGCCCCTAGAACTTCCCATGTATTAGTTTTAGGCTTATCTTACTCCTAGGACATTCACACTGTCAACTCGCACGTTAACTAAGTCCTTTCCTCTAGCTAACGTTTTAGAGCATTCAAGGTGCTATAGTTTGTAACAAGTTTTCCCAAGATGGATTAAACTTACCTAGAGTGTATTCTTTCCTCGGCTAGGTAGCTATGTTTTAAGCTCATTATTTACACAACAACATCCTCAATTATTGCTAGAACCCCTTTATACTAAAGCTTAAGTGTTTCAAAACTGAAACAAGGTCCTTGTACATAACCTTATATTATCACACTTTTTAATGTATCTAAGGGTGTCTAAACTTCCCAAGATGTTCCCTAAGTTTAGCTAGATTCATTAGGAAGGTTTTGGGTTTATTATCAATCTAATATCACTCTTATGACCCCCATGCAATCAGTTATACAGAAGCTACATCTTTAATACAATCTGAAACAACAAACTAATTGTTACTTCTTGGCCCTTGTATCTAGTTAGCTCTACTGCTGTTTGATTTCTTTTTTTTTTCATCAAGTATATAAACCTTCGAAGGCACATTAGAGGTGTTTAGATTCATTATCAATTCACCTTAACACCATCGAGTCCCTCAGTACCAGGTTATATAGAGAGCAACTCTCAGAAAACAAAATATAAACTGAAGTATTAAATTCTGCTATCCTTTCTATTATTCACTTCTGTTAGCCCATGTATTGGCCCTTAACTATCCCACTTTACTGACTTGGTTAGTTAAGGCCTTAATCAAGATTCTAACCCAAAGACAACCCTAAAGCATCTGGGTTTATGTTGCTGATATAACCTCACACTGAACTGGACATCTAGAGGAAACTGAAATCTGCAGCATGAACCTGCTAATTTTTCTTCCTTGTTTTCTTTCTGTTCGTCCTCGAGTTTGTTTTCAGTTCATCCCAAATTTGTTCTTCCCATTCAATGAATGTTTAATTGGGATCTTTAACCCACCGCAAGAAAACCCACGCAGACAACACCCCTGAATATCGTTGTACAAAAACTGTACGAAAACTGAAAAACTGCTAAACTCAATTCAGTGTTTTCCTTCTATTTTTAACCTTCCCGTACCTTAATCTGATTGCTAGCTTCGTAAGTGTTGCTTACCCACTTAGTCAAGTGTGTTATCAAGCTTATAAGTTTGACACAGGCCCAATTAGCATGGTTAACCACTCTGAATATTCTTATACAGAAAGCAGGAACTGAAACTGAAACTGAAGTATTCTCGCCTTGTTTTCTTTCTGCCTTTTTAATCTGACTTTCATTTCATTTCCTGAATGGCTTACCCAATTGGCTAAATATTAAATCTGGGTTTTAACTCCAAAATAAACTCACAGCGACTTACTCGACACCTCTGAGAGCTCTTTATACTGAGATGAGGAAATTCCAAAACTGAAACAAGGAACTGATGAACTCTCACTAGGTTATTAGTGTTATATTTTTTTTTGTTCACGAACCTGACTACCTATTCCTCCCTCTTTGTTGGCTTACGTCCTTGAGTGTTCTCACAAGATCTTAACCTCTAGAAAACCCCAAGCAACTTGATAATCCTATAGAAGCTTGCCTCTACTGAGACAAAAATCTCCCGAAACAGAAACCAGAATTCAGGAACTGATGCGTTTCCTTGCTATTCTATTAGATTGCTAGCTGTTTCTTTTCTAGTCTCCCAATTGCTTATGTCTAGTCTCACGCTTCAGTAGCTTTTGGATCAGTCATTCAGCAACACACTCTTTTAGATTGTTTCAGGAAGGTTATTATACAGAAACATTAACATTGTAGAAACTAACAATTAATATAATCTCTTCTAGTTCATTTTTTTTGTTCATAGGTTGACTTCCAATCCATCCCAGCATGACTTGTTAATCTTATAGGAGACTGCTTATACAGAGACACTAAAATTTCAAAAACTGTAACTCTGAACAGAAGCTGAAACCGAAACTGAGGGTATGAACTGATGCCTCCTTGTCTTTTGTTTTCTTCTTGAGCTTTGATCTGATTTCTGTTTTCTCCCAGGTTGTTTTCCCATTAGCTACATGTTTTATCACGATTCTAAGTTCAAGAACAGACCCAAGGCCATGTTATTCAACTACTGAAACACTCTAGTACTCACTGGTAAGAAACCTGGAACTGACAGGTACTAACCACTTCATTTTTATTTCCTTTCCTGTTGGTTCACCAATTCGGCTTCAAATTTCTTTTTTTTTTCCCCCAAGTGTTCATAACTTATCTTGTAACACCCCAACTCAATCCAAATGTGGTCTCGCAACTTAACAACATATATATACATATCACAGCAGAATTCTTTACACTCCAGGACCTCGCCACGGTCTGACTACAGAATATACCGAACATTAGTGCATAACAACCTTAACCAAATACAGTTCCTTCTTAAAATCCCCTCACAACCTATACATCTTACTCACTCAATTACCATACGAGTGTACATACACAGCTCATAGGCCACACTTAATCTGCAGCACTTGTACCCCTTCTTACTCTTGCGACGGCCGCCTCCTGATGTTCACCTGTGTAGTAAAAACAGCCCCCAAAGGGGGCTAGCATGAATGTTGGTACGATCCTCTCATGGCCCCCAAGCTAACGTGGCTACGACGACTATTTGTCGATAGCATAGAGGTTGATTAGATGCACAACATAATAGTAAGTGCAGTAAACAACAAACCAAATATGAACAATCAAAGTTCACACACAATGAACGACTTAGATGCGTTCCCTTAATTAGAGAGTTAATTATTTAACTCCTTAAGTTGTATTTCCCCTTAATCTCAGTCCATCCTTATCTCACCTCAATCTTAGTCTTATCTTAATCTTAGTAACAACCACCCTTTAAAAGGAGTGGATGTAGCTTATCTTAGTCTTAAAAATACAAACCAACCTTTAAAAAGGAATGGTTGCAACTTATCTTAACCTTACCTTAATCTTAATCTTTGAAATACCCCAAACTTAGATATGGTGTTTAAATGATAAACTAAGATATAAGGAGGCTAAATAATGCCTTAGAAACATTAAGAAACATTTCTAATCAAAGAAATATAAGGAAACACCAAAAGAGCAGTTTAAGCAAAAACGTGCTCTAAGCTTGGGGAGACTTGGGAGAGTACCCAAATATTGTTCTAAGACCTTAGTAATATCCTAATGGTCATTTTAAATCAATTACCAAAGAAAACCAAGCTTAAAAACAAGTTAAAACACAAAATGTGCTTTAAGGAGTCTTAAAGCACGTTTTTGAAAAATGGTCTTGTAAATGAGTTTTGAATGGCTAAATGTCCATAATTACTCTTTAATTAACATGTGTACTATATAGTATCACATTTGGAAGTCTATATCAATGGGAAATCAAAAATTTCACAACAATGTGCCTTGTTTTGTGAATAGTGAATTAATTAAGCTAGTTTACAACATAAGTCTATATAAGTGAGACATTTGGTCAACAAAGACTTTAGTACCCTCATTATTAAAAGGGGGCCGGTTTCTTATGAGGTGAGTCACCACCTTCATGAGTCATTAAACAAATAAGAAAGCAAATAAGAGTTATAAAGCAAAAGTACTATTCACCCTTTTTACTTAAATATCTCATTTAACTCACCTCTCTCCTCACCTCTTCATTCTCTCTTATCTTCCCACGATTTCTTGCTCTCTCTCCCTTCTCCATTAACGTGAAGAACAACTCCATGCTAGCTCCATCTAGCTTTGCCCACATCTTGCTCATTTTAGCTCCAAAACTAAAACAAATCACATATTCTTCTTAGTTAGCTCAAGCTCTTCCTTTCTATCTTTTCAAAACTTCAAGAGCTTCATTTTGGTGCCAAGTCAAACCACCATTAGAGGAGGAAATTCAAGTTTGAAGACTCCATTGGCTTCTCCATTCTCTTAAGGTAAAGAAAGTGTAAGAAAATCTAGGTTCCCACCATTTTCTTCCTTGTCCGAAAATTTACACTCATGGGACTCCATTTTTATGCCTTGTTCTAGCTTGTTTTCTACTCTTCAAAGGATTGAGGAGGTCCTTCTTGCTTTATATCCAAGCTTGTCTTGAGAAACCAAGGTAAAACAATCACCTTAATCCCTTAAAGCATATTTTTAACCTAGGGTTTGTTCCTTAGGGTTAATGTGTTATCTAGTACTCATTGGAGTAATTGGATATTGGTTAGAACATTGGCAAGGAGATACACATTGGTGACCGAGATTGAACAAAGAAAAACCTAAGGAAGGAAGCTTTTTAAGATTGTAAAAGAACAAGGTAAATTACTTACCTTAAGGTGTTTTATTGTTTAAGGGAATGGGATTTAGATATGTGATGAGTTTAGTGTAGAGTTTACATTAGAAAAAGGGTTATATAAAACCTAGGAGAAACAATGAGCATATTTGTGAACTTGTGACTAAGGAGCAAATGAGGAAAAGAGATAGTTTAAGAACATCAAGGTGAATTACAAGAAGCATTTTATTTCAATGGGAGCTTTGTTGTGTGTATTCGCAGGTTGAAGGCAATATATGTGGAAATTCAGTGGTTAAGATTATTGCCATTTAAGGGCCTAAGTGCCAAAGCATTTAGTTTATCACTATGATGATGTGGTGTGTTTTGGTGTAAATTGTGTGTTAAGGTGTTTTATAAGAATTTGAGTTATTGGTTGGTTTAATGAGAAAACCAAGTGTTCGGATGTGCTATGTATTAGAGAACCCATGGCAAAATTTAAAGGAGAACTTAAGTGTTTTAATTCTAAGGAGATTTCATGACGAAGGAAGTACTAGGAAGTTCTAGAGGTTGTCTTGATGAAAGAGGGTGAGATTAGGGGTTTTAAATGACTTGTAATGACTTAGGCGTCACTGTGAAGGATTTAGGAAACAAAAGAGTGTACTTGGGTATTTAGGACTCAGTAAATGTTGATAAAAGAAGCTAGAAAACTTGGGTAAGTTAGATGTAAGTGAGGGTGAAACTTGAAATGGTTAGGTGAGAAGAGTATAGAATCTAAGGAAGGTTTGGTAAATGCAATAGGCTGGGAAGTGGTGTACATGGTGTGTCAAGTTCTTAAGGAGGGATTTGGTTAATTGAAATTCTTGGAGAATGCATGTGAGAAATGTAAGAAAATAAGTGCTAAGTGTTGGGAGCTTTGTAAGAATTGAGTAAATGTTTGAGAAGATCTTTGGAAGTTGTTTCAATGAGTTTGGTGGAGGTTATAAGGTGGGTTTAAGGTGCCAAGATGGTGTTGGACCTATTAGGACACTTGTGGAAGAGCTTGGAATTGAAAGAGCAATTTAAGAGGAAATCTGTAGTGGACCCCCAGGGTCCGACCCAGTTTTGGGTCGGTCGGGCCATGTTGAGCCAGCCGGAATGTCTCTGGACTGGACCGACCCAGAGGGTTTGGGTCGGTCGGCTTAGCTTTGGGTCGGTCGGGCAAAGATTTAATGTAGGAAAATGGGTTCTGCAATGGACCGACCCAGAGGGTTTGGGTCGGTCGGTCTAGCTCTGGGTCGGTCGGATGGGCTTCAAAAGACGGAGGAGTTTCTGTAATGGACCGACCCAGGGATTGGGTCGGTCGGTGGGTCGGTCGACCCCTAACACTTAAAAAAAAGAAATTTTGAATTCTAAGAATGGTAATAGGTAATGAGGTATACCTTTGGAAGGGTGGTAATGATTAGGACCCTAAGAACTTAAGGGATTAAGTTAAGATGAGTAAGAACCTTAAATGTATAAAGTTAAGTTTGTAAGGTTAAGTGGTAAGGACTTAAGAAGGTATTCAAAAGGGGATCTTTAGGAATTAAGTGAGTTAAGTAAGGTGCAAATAACTAATGGCCTAAAAATGAATCAATGTTTTAGGTTTGTGAATTGGGACCCCGAAGAAGGTTAAACAAACAACGATCGACGGTGAACGGTACAATCCTTCTTGTGACCTGCTTGCTAACGAGGTGTCCCTCGGCTTGTGTGCTATCTGTTTAATTGCTATGACTAAAACAAGATAAAGCATGCAACCGGTTATTTTGTTCTCGTTGTGATTGTGTTATATTTACACTAACCCGCGAGACTTGAGATTGTTACTAACCAAGTTTAGTACTTACTGAGTTAAGAATAAGAGTTAAGTTTGGTGGTCGTTGGTTAATGCCCGTTAGGCTTAGCTAGCACATGTGATTAAGGTCTACTAACTGGAACTTGAGTGAGGAAACCCGGGACCGATCTCCGGTCATGCATGCTAAGGAAAAAGGGGGACGGTATCTGAATCAGATCCGCCCTCCGCTTAAGGACTTGTCTTCGGACTTGTAGCCTAGGGCCGGTTGCCGGCTCAGCTACGCTGGACTCCCGTCCAGAGTAGGTGGCATTAAGATGGTGCGGTGGGATCACCTAAATCCCAGGTTCGAATTAAGCTACAACCAATCCCTTCCAGGAAAGGTTTGTATACTGAGATTAAGATTAAGATTAAGATTAAGGTAAGGAACTGAGATTAAGGAAATGAGGACTAAGGAGGGGGTTACTAACCCACTTGATAAGGGAACGCTTGAGTCGTTCATTGTTTGTGAACTATATATGTTCATCTGTGGTTATTGTTATTGCACTTCATATTATGCTTGTGTATGTAATCAATTTCCATGCTATCGACAATTAGTCGTCGTAGCCCCGTTAGCTTGGGGGCCATGAGAGGGTGTACCAGCATTCGTGCTGACCCCCTCGGGGGCTATTTTTACACTTGCAGGTAAGAGACCCATGAGGACGCACTACGAGAGTAGGAGCGGTTAGACTTAGGGTGGGATGTTTATTTTGAGTTCGGGTTGCGCCTGTGCACCCGACTGTTTATATTAAACTGATGTAAGGTTGAGATTATGTTAAGATACTTGTACTCGGTTGGTTGTGGTATTGTGATGGTGAGTTTTGAGTGGATAAGTGTTTTGGATAAGTATTGTAAACGTTAAGGCCGGTATATTCTAACGATCAGACCGTGGCAAGGTCCAGGTGTTATTTACCGCTGCGACGTATTCGATTAAGTGTTCAGTTTGCGATAACCACGATAGGCTTTGGATGGGGTGTTACAAAAAGTGGTATCAGAGCGTAGTTACGCTCTGATCAAGAAATACCGGACATGAGTAACCACCGAGTTAAGATATAAGTTAAGGAATGTGTGGGTTAAGGGTGTGAGAAGTTAGAGTGAGTAGAGTCAGATGACCACTAATAAGTGTGGATCGTCTTTATCGTCTACGGACGTTATAAATTCGTTAACCGAAACAGTGGTGAATACAAATCTAATGTGAGTTATGCTTGTTCAGATGGCAGGACGTCCTAGGGGAAGCCGAGGTCGCGGCCAGGGTGAGGATACTTCAGGAATACCTGGAGGGCAGACGATCGCAGAGATCGTAGCTGCCGCATTAGGGCATATGGGCTATCAGCCTGGTGCGGGTGCACCACCTCCACCGCCACAACCTAGGGAACCAAACTGGGTGAAGAGTCTAGCAGATCTTCGACCCGCGCACTTTAAGGGGGAGACCGATCCCGCCAAGCTTGAGGCGTACATCTCCGAGCTGGAGACCGCCTTCGAGACCCTTGATGTCCCTGCTGGGATCAAGGTGCGCTTATGCTTTCTATCTGAAGGGGGCGGCAGGCGATTGGTGGAAGCTGGTGAGGGCCGAGCATGTGGCCAATCCAGAGTTCGGCTGGGAGCAGTACACCGCCTTGCTACGAGCAAAGTACTACCCCGCCCATGTCCAGACGAAGAAGCGCTTGCAGTTGGATGCGCTTAGGCAGACGGACAAGATGACAGTGGACGAGTATTACTCAGAGTTCACTGCCTTGCTCCGTCTTCTGCCAGGTCTTGGATATTCTGACCAGATCCTGGTGGACCGCTTCTATGGCGGGCTTAGCCATCGACTCCGCTACGGCATGGGGCCGACGAGTTACACTACCTTGCAGGTAATAAGAATGATTGAGATTTGAGTAAGTAATGAGTAAGATTTAGATTATGAGAAATAAGTGTGACTAATACTATGGAAAAGCAGGAGTGCTATCATGCCGCTGCTAAGGTTGAGATAACCGTCCAGCTGAGGGACGAGGAGAATGAAAGAGGAAGAGTGCTGGTAAGAGCTCAGAAAGTCAAGGGCAAGGAGGGTACAAGAAACAAAAGTACCAGCCTCAGGCCCAGAAAAATCAGAACCCAAAGGGGGGAGGAGGAAAAGGAGAAGGCTCGGAAGAGCCATTGAAGTTGACATATGCTATGCAGCTACACCCCTGCGCTCTAGGGCGCCAAAGGGTAAGGAATTGATATTAATGAGTTAAGAAACAAATTAGTAACCATTTGAGATATGAGAATTGACATATGAATCATCAGGATCTGAGACTGAGAAGGGAGCCGGTGGTGGCTACCAGCGACGCTTCATCTGTAGTGGTGTCACAAGGACCACCCCGGGCTCGACTGTAAGGGAATAAGGTGGAGTGCAACTTTTGTGGAGTATGGCATCGGCATATGAGTGTTACCGGAACCCTGCTAGCAGAGCCTATAGGCCCGATACCAGGGGCAAGGGCAAGACCGATCAGGGAGCTGGATCTGACGGTCAGAGGAAGGTGCAGCAGCGGCGGACAAGAACCCACGGGTGACCCAGAAGACGGGACCCACTTTACACATGGTGGACCGGGACGATGAGCCTGAACCCTCATCGAGGCCAGGTACCACTATAACCATTTAGTAATAAAAACTACCTGCTTACCGCATTATCATGCATGCTTGGTGAATAAATGAGTTAAGTAAGAATAAGATGAGATTAGAACTTAAGTAAGATATAACCTACTACCACTTTAGGAAGATTCAACATCTGCTACCCTATACCATCTACATCTAACCCGGAGCACACCGACATCGAAACCAAAATACTTTCCAACCGAACAATGTCAGGTTATCCGCCCAGGTATGATTTTATTAAGGGGATACCTGACACCCGAAGCACAAACAGCCATCATCAGAAGATGCAATCAACTAGGAATGGGACCGGGAGGTTTTTACACACCGGAGTACCCAGGGGGAGCAAGGATGAAATTAAAGATGATGAGCTTGGGCAAGGATTGGAATCCGTATGCCAAGAATTACCAAACCATGAGGGTGCAAGATGGAGTCTCACCACCGGGAATACCCGAAGAGTTCCATCCAGTTATTACACAAGTCGTGGAAATCGCTCAGCAGTTGGAAGCTGAACCGATTCCAGACATCCAGGCAGACATTTGCATTGTAAACTTCTACGAAAAAGATGGGAACTGGGACTACACCAGGATAAGGACGAGACAACGGAGTCTCTCGAAAGAGGGATACCCGTAGTGTCTTGGTCCATTGGGGATGATGCAGTTTTTATACGGCGAGCAGAAGCGTGCGGACCGTGCAGATAAGATAGTACTTAAGTCAGGTGATGTAATTTTGGGAGGAGAATCAAGGATGTTATACCATGGGATTAAGAGAATCAAGCTGAATACAGCACCATCAGCAGTAATCAATGCGACGCATATGAGACCAGGAAGATTAAACCTAACCTTTAGACAATATTAGCCATGTAATGTTAGAATGAGATGAGGAATGAGATGTAAGATTGAAGCACATGTTGTAAACAGGATGGTCATGAATAAAATAACAGTGTTGTTCATATAAATTGTTACGACTCTTGTTATACCATCAATACTCATGAAGCTTGTGAACACAATTAGGTTATGGACTCGGTACGGAAGGTGCTAAGCATACTTACAGAGGCACAGGCCGACGCCAGCGGTACTATCCTCACCGGCACCTTTCCGATTAATGGGATTGAGGCATCAGTTCTCTTCGACTCAGGGGCCTCGCATACCTTTGTCTCGGCATCATTCGCGAGCAGGTTGGGGCTAGACGCTGATGAGCTACCCGACTTCACGGTTACGCTCCCGTCTAAGGAGAAGGTTCGTTGCACTCGTTACTACCGAGGAGCCACCATCAGAATTAAGGGAGAAGACTTTCCAGTCAGTTTCATTGAGTTCAGTAAGCTAGGATTTGATGTTATCTTCGGGATGAACTGGTTGGAGCGGCACAAGGGACGTATCCTCTGCGCCGAGCATAGATTGCTGCTCAGGAGTCCGTCTGGGGTAACAATATCATACCGCCAGAGGCCCAGAGAGCCTTCGACTAAGATCATCACCGCCATGGCAATGTATAAAGAATTGAGGAGAAAGGAAGAAGTATACCTCTGCTATGTACAGGACATAGAGAGAGACCCTGAGTTCGACCCCGACTTACCGGTAGTGTCGGAGTTCCCCGACTTATTTCCACGGGAACTGCCCGGCATGCCACCCACTCGGGAGGTAGAGTTCACCATCGAGCTGCTACCTGGTACCGGACCGATAGCCAAGGCACCATACCGTATGGCTCCGGCAGAAATGACTGAGTTAAAAGAACAATTGAAAGATTTGTTGGATAAGGGATTCATAGACCAAGTGTGTCACCATGGGGAGCGCCAGTCCTCTTCGTGAAGAAGAAGGATGGTAGTCTCCGCCTCTGCATCGACTACAGAGAGCTGAATGCAGTGACAGTGAAGAATAAGTCCACTACCCCGCATTGACGATCTGTTCGATCAGTTGAAGGGAGCATCTGTGTTTTCCAAGATTGATCTCAGATCGGGGTATCATCAGATAGCCATTAAGGAGGGAGACATTGAGAAGACGGCATTCCGGACACGATACGGCCACTATGAGTTTACAGTGATGCCGTTCGGTTTGTCGAACGCACCGGCGAAGTTTATGGATCTGATGAACCGCTTGTTCCGGGAGCAGCTGGACAAGTCGGTTGTGGTTTTATTGATGACATTTTGATATATTCGAAGTCTAAGGTTGAGCATGAGGAACATCTGAGGAGGGTATTGGAAAATTGAGGGAGAACCAGCTATATGCTAAGTTCTCCAAGTGTGAGTTTTGGCTTGACCAGGTCTCTTTCCTAGGTCATGTCATCTCAGATGCTGGGATCGCAGTGGATCCAGCAAAGATTGATGCCGTACGTACTTGGCCAAGGCCGAAGACTGTTACCGACATCCGGAGCTTTCTCGGTCTGGCAGGTTACTACAGGAGGTTTGTTAGAGATTTCAGCAAGGTCGCGAAACCGATGACCAGTCTGATGAAGAAGGACGCACCATTCTTGTGGACAGTTGACTGTGAGAGATCATTTCAGCGCTTGAAGGACTCACTGACCACTGCACCGGTTCTGACCATTCCAGACGGTACAGAGGGCTTTGAGGTTTATTGTGATGCATCCGGCAGAGGGCTGGGTTGCGTGCTCATGCAACATGGCAAGGTGGTGGCATATGCCTCACGCCAGTTGAAGAAACATGAGGAGAACTACCCCACACATGATTTAGAGCTGGGAGCTGTAGTCTTCGCTTTGAAGATATGGCGCCACTACTTATATGGGGTTAGTGTCACGATCTACACCGATCACAAGAGTTTGAAATACATATTCACTCAGAAGGAGTTAAATCTTCGACAGAGGAGATGGTTAGAGTTTCTGAAAGACTATGACATTGACCTCCAATACAAAGAGGGGAAGGCCAATGTTGTAGCAGATGCCCTGAGCCGTCGAGCACACTCACTCCATTCGCTAGTTTCTTTCTCCAGCTTGGTTGATGAGGTGCGAGAGGCTCAGAGGACAGATGAGTACATGAGAGAGGTCAGACAGAAGCTGACAGATGGTACCTTTGAGAGTCAGAAATACGACTTCAGACTTCATGATGATGATCTGATCAGACTTAAGGGCCGGTTATGCATACCACGAGGCAACACGGATCTGAAAGACCGTATACTTAGAGAATCACACTGTTCTTCAGTTTCCATCCATCCGGGAGCCTCTAAAATGTATAAAGACATGAAGAGATACTTCTGGTGGTCGGGGATGAAGACAGATGTTACCGAGTTCGTCTTGAGGTGTCTCACATGCCAGAAGGTGAAATTCGAGCACCGACGACCGGGCGGAATGGTACAGTCGATGCCAGTTCCGGAGTGGAAGTTCCATGATATCTCCATGGACTTCGTAGTTGGGCTTCCACCTGCTAGGGGAGGTCTCAACATGATATGGGTGGTGGTGGATCGCCTTACCAAAGTAGCCCGATTCATACCGATGAAGGATACTTGGAAGGTGACCAAATTAGCTGAGTTATTTGAGAAAGAAATCATGAGACATCACGGCATACCAAAGACCATAGTGTCAGATAGAGATACCAGATTCCTTTCGAGGTACTGGAGAGCTACCAGAGAAGCGTTGGGTACAGAACTCAAGCTGAGTACCGCGTTCCATCCTCAGACAGATGGTCAGACTGAGCGTACTATTCAGACACTCGAGGACATGCTGAGAGCATGTGCCTTAGACTTCCAGGGCAGTTGGATTGACAGATTGCATCTGATCGAGTTTTCATACAACAACAGCTATCACGCTTCGATCAAGATGGCACCTTTTCAAGCGTTGTACGGTAGACCATGTCGTACACCGCTCTGCTGGGATGAGTCGAGTGAGACGGTCATTATAGGACCAGAGTACTTAGAACAAGTTAAGGCTGAAGTTCAGCAAATCAGGGAGAACATGAAAGCTGCTCAAGATAGGCAGAAGTCGTATGCTGATGTTCGACGACGGGACCTGGAGTTCGCAGTGGGCGACCAGGTATTTCTGCGAGTTCACCGATGAAGGGTGTATTCAGGTTTGGGCAGAAGGGCAAATTAAGCCCGAAATTTGTTGGTCCTTATGAGATTACGGAGCGGGTGGGCCCGGTTGCTTACAGGTTGAATTTACCTGCTGAGCTGGGAAAGTGCATGATGTTTTTCATGTTTCACAGCTAAGAAATACATGCACCACCCCTCCCATGTGTTAGAACCTGAGAGGTTAACTTAGAACCGAATATGAGATCCGTGGAGACTCCTCAGAGAATCTTGGACAGCAAGACTAGGGACACTCGCCACAAGTCAGTGCGACTGGTGAAGGTTCTCTGGTCTAACCAGGATGTCGAAGAGGCCACGTGGGAATTAGAGGATAAGATGAGGGCGAAGTACCCTTCTTTATTTACTGACTAGTCGTCTGTATAGGTACGGGGTGTACCCCTTTTAAGGGGGGTAGAGCTTCCTCGCTTTTGAGTTAGGAAACGATCATGTTTGTCGTTGGTTGGTTGTTTAAGATGTGAATTTGTGTAAGTTGCTACACTCGGTGTAAGTTTGAGTTATGTATAATACTTATGTATTGTATTTGAGATTGACCCTTGAGTCTTGAGATGTGTGAATGTGAATATAAGATGTGGTATTAAGATTAAGAGAATTGTGTACCGTGAATGGATAAGCACATGTGTGAACTTTGAGGACAAAGTTCTTTTAAGGGGGGTAGATTGAAATACCCCAAACTTAGATATGGTGTTTAAATGATAAACTAAGATATAAGGAGGCTAAATAATGCCTTAGAAACATTAAGAAACATTTCTAATCAAAGGAAATATAAGGAAACACCAAAAGAGCAGTTTAAGCAAAAACATGCTCTAAGCTTGGAGAGACTTGGGAGAGTACCCAAATGTTGTTCTAAGACCTTAGTAATATCCTAATGGTCATTTTAAATCAATTACCAAAGAAAACCAAGCTTGAAAACAAGTTAAAACACAAAATGCTTTAAGGAGTCTTAAAGCACGTTTTTGAAAAATTGTCTTGTAAATGAGTTTTGAATGGCTAAATGTCCATCATTACTCTTTAATTAACATGTGTACTATATAGTATCACATTTGGAAGTCTATATCAATGGGAAATCAAAAATTTCACAACAATGTGCCTTGTTTTGGTGAATAGTGAATTAATTAAGCTAGTTTATAACATAAGTCTATATAAGTGAGACATTTGGTCAACAAAGACTTAAGTACCCTCATTATTAAAAGGGGGCCGGTTTCTTAGGAGGTGAGTCACCACCTTCATGAGTCATTAAGCAAATAAGAAAGCAAATAAGACTTATAAAGCAAAAGTACTATTTACCTTTAACATAAATATCACATTTACTTACCTCTCTCCTCATCTCCTCATTTCTTCTTGTTTCCACGGTTTCTTCAAGCTCTCTCTCCTTCTCCATTAACGTGAAGAACAACTCCATGCTAGCTCCATCTAGCTTGCCCACATCTTGCTCATTTTAGCTCCAAATCCAAAACAAATACATATTCTTCTTATTGTTAGCTCAAGCTCCTTCTTTCTATCTTTTCAAAACTTCAAGAGCTTCATTTTGGTGCCAAGCCAAACCACCATTAGAGGAGGAAATTCAAGTTTGGAGACTCCATTGGCTTCTCCATTCTCTTAAGGTAAAGAAAGTGTAAGAAAATCTAGGTTCCCACCATTTTCTTCACATGTCCGAAAATTAGTGCTCATGGGACTCCATTTTAATGCCTTGTTCTAGCTTGTTTCTACTCTTCAAAGGAGAGAGGAGGTCCTTCTTGCTTCATATCCAAGCTTGTCTTGAGGAACTAAGGTAAAGCAATCAATTCAAAACCTTAAAACACATTTTTAACCTAGGTTTTATTCCTTAAGGTTAGTGTGTTGTTTAGTGCTCATTAGAATCATTGGACATTGTTTAGAACATTGGCAAGGAGAACTATATTGGTGACCAGATTGGCAAGAAAAACTAAGGAGAAAAGCTTGTGAAGCTTGTGAGGAACAAGGTAAAATACTTATCTTAAGGTGTTTTGTTGTTTAAGGGAATGGGATTTAGGTGTATGATGAGTTTAGTGTAGAGTTTATATTGGGAAGGTGTTATAAAAACCTAGGAGAAACAATGACTATACTTGTGAACTTGTGACTAAGGAGCAAATGAGAAAAAGAGATAGTTTAAGAATATCAAGGTGAATTACAAGAAGCATTTTATTCAATGGGAGCCTTGTTGAGTGTATTCGCAGGTTGAAGGCAAATATATGTGGAGATTCAGTGGTTAAGATTATTGTCATTTAAGGGCCTAAGTGCCAAGCATTTAAGTTTATGCGCTATAAGATGATGTGGTGTAGTTTCGGTGTAAATTGTGTGTTAAGGTGTTGTGAAGAGAATTTGAATGATATTGGTTGTTTGATGGAGAAAAACCAAGTGTTAGGATGTACTATATACTAGAGAACCCATGGCAAAATCTAAAGGAGAACTTAAGTGTGTAAGATACTCTAAGGGGGATTTAATGACTAAGGAAGTACTAGGATGTTCTAGAGGTTGTCTTGATGAAAAAGGGTGAGATTAAGGTGTTCTAATGACTTACAATGACTTAGGTATACCATGAAGGAATTAGGAATCAAAAGTATGTACTTGGGTATTTAGGACTTAGGTAAATGTTGATAAAAGAAACTAGGGTTTAGAATTTAAGGAAAACCTTGGAAAGTGCAAGAAAAGATGCTTGGGAGATGATGTTGTAGTAGTGAGGGAACATTATTGGCATAGTGGCTGTCATAGGTATGAAACACCACTTAGAAAACCAAGGAGAAAATATCATAAGTGTAGGAATTTTGGTATGAAGTGAGTAAGTGTTTAAGGAGATGGAAAATGAGTTTTGTGGGATGTTGTATGAGGGTGTAAATGTGACAAATGAAGTTAGAAGACATTATGAAGGTTTAGGAGAAGTTTGGTGAAAATTGGCTAAGTGTTTGAAGGCTTAGAAAATGAGTGTTTTGCCTTGTCCGAACATCCGTCCGGACATGGACGTTCGGACAGGCCCTGTTGCGTGAAATTTTCAGAGTCTCGACTTGTGTCCGACCTTGGGAAGTCCGGACACAAGTTCGGACGTACCTGTTTCTACTTTGAGTTTTCCTCGACCCATGTCCGAACTTCCGAAGTCCGGACACATGTTCGGACATGCGTCTGTTTTTAGCTTTGAGTCTCGACTTGTGTCCGAACTTGGGAAGTCCGGACACAAGTTCGGACAGGCCACTATATGGACCAAAAACCTTGTTTAAGGTTAGGAAATGATGGGGATAATTAAGTATGGATGTTATGAGATTATTAAGGACTTGTTTGGTGGGTGTGATGGTCATTAAGTGGGAGAGTAAGTGTAATAAATAATGAAATGATGCACTTAGGAGTCAAGTTAAAAACCATAAGGCTTAGTGAAAAACAATGGGTAAAAGTTGATGTCTAGGAAAGTTAAGTAATTCTATTGAGTTGGATTGATAATAACCTAAAACTGAATCAATGTTCTAGGCTTTGTGAATTGGGACTTGGAAGGAGATAAACCAAACGATCGTCGACGGTGAACGGTACAATCCTTCTTGTGACCTGCTTGCTAACGAGGTGTCCCTCGGCTTGTGTGCTATCTGTTTAATTGCTATGACTAAAACAAGATAAAGCATGCAACCGGTTATTTTGTTCTCGCTGTGATTGTGTTATATTTACACTAACCCGCGAGACTTGAGATGGTTACTAACCAAGTTTAGTACTTCTGAGTTAAGAATAAGAGTTAAGTTTGGTGGTTTGGTTAATGCCCGTTAGGGCTTAGCTAGCACATGGTGATTAAGATGTCTACTAACTGGAACTTGAGTGAGGAAACCCGGGACCGATCTCCGGTCATGCATGCTAAGGAAAAAGGGGGACGGTATCTGAATCAGATCCGCCCTCCGCTTAAGGACTTGTCTTCGGACTTGTAGCCTAGGGCCGGTTGCCGGCTCAGCTACGCTGGACTCCCGTCCAGAGTAGGTGGCATTAAGATGGTGCGGTGGGATCACCTAAATCCCAGGTTCGAATTAAGCTACAACCAATCCCTTCCAGGAAAGGTTTGTATACTGAGATTAAGATTAAGATTAAGATTAAGGTAAGGTAAGGAACTGAGATTAAGGAAATGAGGACTAAGGAGGGGGTTACTAACCCACTTGATAAGGGAACGCTTGAGTCGTTCATTGTTTGTGAACTATATATGTTCATCTGTGGTTATTGTTATTGCACTTCATATTATGCTTGTGTATGTAATCAATTTCCATGCTATCGACAATTAGTCGTCGTAGCCCCGTTAGCTTGGGGGCCATGAGAGGGTGTACCAGCATTCGTGCTGACCCCCTCGGGGGCTATTTTTACACTTGCAGGTAAGAGACCCATGAGGACGCACTACGAGAGTAGGAGCGGTTAGACTTAGGGTGGGATGTTTATTTTGAGTTCGGGTTGCGCCTGTGCACCCGACTGTTTATATTAAACTGATGTAAGGTTGAGATTATGTTTAAGATACTTGTACTCGGTTGGTTATGGTATTGTGGTTGTGATGTTTGAGTTGGATAAGTATTTGGATAAGTATTGTAAACGTTAAGGCCGGTATATTCTAACGATCAGACCGTGGCAAGGTCCAGGTGTTATTTATTTCCGCTGCGACGTATTCGATTAAGTGTTCAGTTTGCGATAACCACGATAGGCTTTGGATGGGGTGTTACAAAAAGTGGTATCAGAGCGTAGTTACGCTCTGATCAAGAAATACCGGACATGAGTAACCACCGAGTTAGGATATAAGTTAAGGAATAAGTGATGGGTTAAGGGTGTGAGAAGTTAGAGTGAGTAGAGTCAGATGACCACTAATAAGTGTGGATCGTCTACGGACGTTATAAATTTGCTAACCGAGACAGTGGTGAATACAAACTAATGTAAGATATGCTTGTTCAGATGGCAGGACGTCCTAGGGGAAGCCGAGGACGCGGCCAGGGTGAGGATACTTCAGGAATACCTGGAGGGCAGACGATCGCAGAGATCGTAGCTGCCGCATTAGGGCATATGGGCTACAGCCTGGTGCGGGTGCACCACCCCACCGCCACAACCTAGGGAACCAAACTGGGTGAAGAGTCTAGCAGATCTTCGACCCGCGCACTTTAAGGGGGAGACCGATCCCGCCAAGCTTGAGGCGTACATCTCCGAGCTGGAGACCGCCTTCGAGACCCTTGATGTCCCTGCTGGGATCAAGGTGCGCTTAGCTGCTTTCTATCTGAAGGGGGCGGCAGGCGATTGGTGGAAGCTGGTGAGGGCCGAGCATGTGGCCAATCCAGAGTTCGGCTGGGAGCAGTACACCGCCTTGCTACGAGCAAAGTACTACCCCCCCATATGTCCAGACGAAGAAGCGCTTGCAGTTGGATGCGCTTAGGCAGACGGACAAGATGACAGTGGACGAGTATTACTCAGAGTTCACTGCCTTGCTCCGTCTTCTGCCAGGTCTTGGATATTCTGACCAGATCCTGGTGGACCGCTTCTATGGCGGGCTTAGCCATCGACTCCGCTACGGCATGGGGCCGACGAGTTACACTACCTTGCAGGTAAAGAATGATTGAGATTTGAGTAAGTAATGAGTAAGATTTAGATTATGAGAAATAAGTGTGACTAATACTATGGAAAGCAGGAGTGCTATCATGCCGCTGCTAAGGTTGAGATAACCGTCCAGCTGAGGGACGAGGAGAATGCAAAGAGAAGAGTGCTGGTAAGAGCTCAGAAAGTCAAGGGCAAGGAGGGTACAAGAAACAAAGTACCAGCCTCAGGCCCAGAAAAATCAGAACCCAAAGGGGAAGGAGGAAAAGAGAAGGCTCGAAGAGCCATTGAAGTTGACATATGCTTATGCAGCTACACCCCTGCGCTCTAGGGCCCAAAGGGTAAGGAATTGATATTGAATAGTTAAGAAACAAATTAGTAACCGTTTGAGATATGAGAATTGACATTGTGAATCATCAGGATCTGAGACTGAGAAGGGAGCCGGTGGTGGCTACCAGCGACGCTTCATCTGTAGATGGTGTCACAAGGACCACCCCGGGCTCGACTGTAAGGGAAAGGTGGAGTGCAACTTTTGTGGAGTCTATGGGCATCGAGCATATGAGTGTTACCGGAACCCTGCTAGCAGAGCCTATAGGCCCGATACCAGGGGCAAGGGCAAGACCGATCAGGGAGCTGGATCTGACGGTCAGAGGAAGGTGCAGCAGCCGGCGGACAAGAACCCACGGGTGACCCAGAAGACGGGACCCACTTTACACATGGTGGACCGGGACGATGAGCCTGAACCCTCATCGAGGCCAGGTACCACTATAACCATTTAGTAATAAAAACTACCTGCTTACCGCATTATCATGCATGTTGGTGAATAAATGAGTTAAGTAAGAATAAGATGAGATTAGAACTTAAGTAAGATATAACCTACTACCACTTTAGGAAGATTCAACATCTGCTACCCATACCATCTACATCTAACCCGGAGCACACCGACATCGAAACCATAGACTTTCCAACCGAACAATGTCAGGTTATCCGCCCAGGTTGATTTTATTAAGGGGATACCTGACACCCGAAGCACAAATAGCCATCATCAGGAGATGCAATCAACTAGGAATGGGACCGGGAGGTTTTTACACACCGGAGTACCCAGGGGGAGCAAGGATGAAATTAAAGATGATGAGCTTGGGCAAGGATTGGAATCCGGTATGCCAAGAATTACCAAACCATGAGGGAGCAAGATGGAGTCTCACCACCGGGAATACCCGAAGAGTTCCATCCAGTTATTACACAGTCGTGGAAATCGCTCAGCAGTTGGAAGCTGAACCGATTCCAGACATCCAGGCAGACATTTGCATTGTAAACTTCTACGAAAAAGATGGGAGACTGGGACTACACCAGGATAAGGACGAGACAACGGAGTCTCTCGAAAGAGGGATACCCGTAGTGTCTTGGTCCATTGGGGATGATGCAGAATTTTTATACGGCGAGCAGAAGCGTGCGGACCGTGCAGATAAGATAGTACTTAAGTCAGGTGATGTATTAGTTTTGGGAGGAGAATCAAGGATGTTATACCATGGGATTAAGAGAATCAAGCTGAATACAGCACCATCAGCAGTAATCAATGCGACGCATATGAGACCAGGAAGATTAAACCTAACCTTTAGACAATATTAGCCATGTAATGTTAGAATGAGATGAGAAATGAGATGTAAGATTGAAGCACATGTTGTAAACAGGATGGTCATGAATAAAATAACAGTGTTGTTCATATAAATTGTTACGACTCTTGTTATACCATCAATACTCATGAAGCTTGTGAACACAATTAGGTTATGGACTCGGTACGGAAGGTGCACTAAGCATACTTACAGAGGCACAGGCCGACGCCAGCGGTACTATCCTCACCGGCACCTTTGATTAATGGGATTGAGGCATCAGTTCTCTTCGACTCAGGGGCCTCGCATACCTTTGTCTCGGCATCTTGCGAGCAGGTTGGGGCTAGACGCTGATGAGCTACCCGACTTCACGGTTACGCTCCCGTCTAAGGAGAAGGTTCGTTGCACTACTACCGAGGAGCCACCCAGAATTAAGGGAGAAGACTTTCCAGTCAGTTTCATTGAGTTCAGTAAGCTAGGATTTGATGTTATCTTCGGGATGAACTGGTTGGAGCGGCACAAGGGACGTATCCTCTGCGCCGAGCATAGATTGCTGCTCAGGAGTCCGTCTGGGGTAACAATATCATACCGCCAGAGGCCCAGAGAGCCTTCGACTAAGATCATCACCGCCATGGCAATGCATAGAGAATTAAGGAGAAAGGAAGAAGTATACCTCTGCTATGTACAGGACATAGAGAGAGACCCTGAGTTCGACCCCGACTTACCGGTAGTGTCGGAGTTCCCCGACTTATTTCCACGGGAACTGCCCGGCATGCCACCCACTCGGGAGGTAGAGTTCACCATTGAGCTGCTACCTGGTACCGGACCGATAGCCAAGGCACCATACCGTATGGCTCCGGCAGAAATGACTGAGTTAAAGGAACAATTGAAAGACTTGTTGGATAAGGGATTCATTAGACCAAGTGTGTCACCATGGGGAGCGCCAGTCCTCTTCGTGAAGAAGAAGGATGGTAGTCTCCGCCTCTGCATCGACTACAGAGAGCTGAATGCAGTAACAGTGAAGAATAAGTACCCACTACCCCGCATTGACGATCTGTTCGATCAGTTGAAGGGAGCATCTGTGTTTTCCAAGATTGATCTCAGATCGGGGTATCATCAGATAGCCATTAAGGAGGGAGACATTGAGAAGACGGCATTCCGGACACGATACGGCCACTATGAGTTTACAGTGATGCCGTTCGGTTTGTCGAACGCACCGGCGAAGTTATGGATCTGATGAACCGCTTGTTCCGGGAGCAGCTGGACAAGTCGGTTGTGGTTTTTATTGATGACATTTTGATATATTCGAAGTCTAAGGTTGAGCATGAGGAACATCTGAGGAGGGTATTGGAATACTGAGGGAGAACCAGCTATATGCTAAGTTCTCCAATGTGAGTTTTGGCTTGACCAGGTCTCTTTCCTAGGTCATGTCATCTCAGATGCTGGGATCGCAGTGGATCCAGCAAAGTTGATGCCGTACGTACCTGGCCAAGGCCGAAGACTGTTACCGACATCCGGAGCTTTCTCGGTCTGGCAGGTTACTACAGGAGGTTTGTTAGAGATTTCAGCAAGGTCGCGAAACCGATGACCAGTCTGATGAAGAAGGACGCACCATTCTTGTGGACAGTTGACTGTGAGAGATCATTTCAGCGCTTGAAGGACTCACTGACACTGCACCGGTTCTGACCATTCCAGACGGTACAGAGGGCTTTGAGGTTTATTGTGATGCATCCGGCAGAGGGCTGGGTTGCGTGCTCATGCAACATGGCAAGGTGGTGGCATATGCCTCACGCCAGTTGAAGAAACATGAGGAGAACTACCCCACACATGATTTAGAGTTGGGAGCTGTAGTCTTCGCTTTGAAGATATGGCGCCACTACTTATATGGGGTTAGTGTCACGATCTACACCGATCACAAGAGTTTGAAATACATATTCACTCAGAAGGAGTTAAATCTTCGACAGAGGAGATGGTTAGAGTTTCTGAAAGACTATGACATTGACCTCCAATACAAAGAGGGGAAGGCCAATGTTGTAGCAGATGCCCTGAGCCGTCGAGCACACTCACTCCATTCGCTAGTTTCTTTCTCCAGCTTGGTTGATGAGGTGCGAGAGGCTCAGAGGACAGATGAGTACATGAGAGAGGTCAGACAGAAGCTGACAGATGGTACCTTTGAGAGTCAGAAATACGACTTCAGACTTCATGATGATGATCTGATCAGACTTAAGGGCCGGTTATGCATACCACGAGGCAACACGGATCTGAAAGACCGTATACTTAGAGAATCACACTGTTCTTCAGTTTCCATCCATCTGAGAGCCTCTAAAGTGTATAAAGACATGAAGAGATACTTCTGGTGGTCGGGGATGAAGACAGATGTTACCGAGTTCGTCTTGAGGTGTCTCACATGCCAGAAGGTGAAATTCGAGCACCGACGACCGGGCGGAATGGTACAGTCGATGCCAGTTCCGGAGTGGAAGTTCCATGATATCTCCATGGACTTCGTAGTTGGGCTTCCATGCTAGGGGAGGTCTCAACATGATATGGGTGGTGGTGGATCGCCTTACCAAAGTAGCCCGATTCATACCGATGAAGGATACTTGGAAGGTGACCAAATTAGCTGAGTTATTTGAGAAAGAAATCATGAGACATCACGGCATACCAAAGACCATAGTGTCAGATAGAGATACCAGATTCCTTTCGAGGTACTGGAGAGCTACCAGAGAAGCGTTGGGTACAGAACTCAAGCTGAGTACCGCGTTCCATCCTCAGACAGATGGTCAGACTGAGCGTACTATTCAGACACTCGAGGACATGCTGAGAGCATGTGCCTTAGACTTCCAGGGCAGTTGGATTGACAGATTGCATCTGATCGAGTTTTCATACAACAACAGCTATCACGCTTCGATCAAGATGGCACCTTTTCAAGCGTTGTACGGTAGACCATGTCGTACACCGCTCTGCTGGGATGAGTCGAGTGAGACGGTCATTATAGGACCAGAGTACTTAGAACAAGTTAAGGCTGAAGTTCAGCAAATCAGGGAGAACATGAAAGCAGCTCAAGATAGGCAGAAGTCGTATGCTGATGTTCGACGACGGGACCTGGAGTTCGCAGTGGGCGACCAGGTATTTCTGCGAGTGTCACCGATGAAGGGTGTATTCAGGTTTGGGCAGAAGGGCAAATTAAGCCCGAAATTTGTTGGTCCTTATGAGATTACGGAGCGGGTGGGCCCGGTTGCTTACAGGTTGAATTTACCTGCTGAGCTGGGAAAAGTGCATGATGTTTTTCATGTTTCACAGCTAAAGAAATACATGCACCACCCCTCCCATGTGTTAGAACCTGAGAGGTTAACTTTAGAACCGAATATGAGATCCGTGGAGACTCCTCAGAGAATCTTGGACAGCAAGACTAGGGACACTCGCCACAAGTCAGTGCGACTGGTGAAGGTTCTCTGGTCTAACCAGGATGTCGAAGAGGCCACGTGGGAATTAGAGGATAAGATGAGGGCGAAGTACCCTTCTTTATTTACTGACTAGGTCGTCTGTATAGGGTACGGGGCGTACCCCTTTTAAGGGGGGTAGAGCTTCCTCGCTTTTGAGTTAGGAAACGATCATGTTTGTCGTTTGGTTGGTTGTTTAAGATGTGAATTTGTGTAAGTTGCTACACTCGGTGTAAGTTTGAGTTATGTATAATACTTATGTATTGTATTTGAGATTGACCTTTGAGTCTTGAGATGTGTGAATGTGAATATAAGATGTGGTATTAAGATTAAGAGAATTGTGTACCGTGAATGGTTAAGCACATGTGTGAACTTTGAGGACAAAGTTCTTTTAAGGGGGGTAGATTGAAATACCCCAAACTTAGATATGGTGTTTAAATGATAAACTAAGATATAAGGAGGCTAAATAATGCCTTAGAAACATTAAGAAATTTCTAATCAAAGGAAATATAAGGAAACACCAAAAGAGCAGTTTAAGCAAAAACATGCTCTAAGCTTGGAGAGACTTGGGAGAGTACCCAAATGTTGTTCTAAGACCTTAGTAATATCCTAATGGTCATTTTAAATCAATTACCAAAGAAAACCAAGCTTGAAAACAAGTTAAAACACAAAATGTGCTTTAAGGAGTCTTAAAGCACGTTTTTGAAAAATTGTCTTGTAAATGAGTTTTGAATGGCTAAATGTCCATCATTACTCTTTAATTAACATGTGTACTATATAGTATCACATTTGGAAGTCTATATCAATGGGAAATCAAAAATTTCACAACAATGTGCCTTGTTTTGGTGAATAGTGAATTAATTAAGCTAGTTTATAACATAAGTCTATATAAGTGAGACATTTGGTCAACAAAGACTTAAGTACCCTCATTAGTAAAAGGGGGCCGGTTTCTTAGGAGGTGAGTCACCACCTTCATGAGTCATTAAGCAAATAAGAAAGCAAATAAGACTTATAAAGCAAAAAGTACTATTTACCTTTTAACATAAATATCACATTTTACTTACCTCTCTCCTCATCTCCTCATTTCTTCTTGTTTCCCACGGTTTCTTCAAGCTCTATCCCTTCTCCATTAACGTGAAGAACAACTCCATGCTAGCTCCATCTAGCCTTGCCCACATCTTGCTCATTTTAGCTCCAAATCCAAAACAAAATACATATTCTTCTTAGTTAGCTCAAGATCCTTCTTTCTATCTTTTCAAAACTTCAAGAGCTTCATTTTGGTGCCAAGCCAAACCACCATTAGAGGAGGAAATTCAAGTTTGGAGACTCCATTGGCTTCTCCATTCTCTTAAGGTAAAGAAAGTGTAAGAAAATCTAGGTTTCCACCATTTTCTTCACATGTCCGAAAATTAGTGCTCATGGGACTCCTTTTAATGCCTTGTTCTAGCTTGTTTCTACTCTTCAAAGGAGAGAGGAGGTCCTTCTTGCTTCATATCCAAGCTTGTCTTGAGGAACTAAGGTAAACAATCAATTCAAAACCTTAAAACACATTTTTAACCTAGGTTTATTCCTTAAGGTAAGTGTTGTTTAGTGCTCATTAGAATCATTGGACATTGTTTAGAACATTGGCAAGGAGAACTATATTGGTGACCGAGATTGGCAAGAAAAACCTAAGGAGAAAAGCTTGTGAAGCTTGTGAGAGAACAAGGTAAAATACTTATCTTAAGGTGTTTTGTTGTTTAAGGGAATGGGATTTAGGTGTATGATGAGTTTAGTGTAGAGTTTATATTGGGAAGGTGTTATAAAAACCTAGGAGAAACAATGACTATACTTGTGAACTTGTGACTAAGGAGCAAATGAGAAAAAGAGATAGTTTAAGAATATCAAGGTGAATTACAAGAAGCATTTTATTCAATGGGAGCCTTGTTGAGTGTATTCGCAGGTTGAAGGCAAATATATGTGGAGATTCAGTGGTTAAGATTATTGTCATTTAAGGGCCTAAGTGCCAAGCATTTAAGTTTATGCGCTATAAGATGATGTGGTGTAGTTTCGGTGTAAATTGTGTGTTAAGGTGTTGTGAAGAGAATTTGAATGATATTGGTTGTTTGATGGAGAAAACCAAGTGTTAGGATGTACTATATACTAGAGAACCCATGGCAAAATCTAAAGGAGAACTTAAGTGTGTAAGATACTCTAAGGGGGATTTAATGACTAAGGAAGTACTAGGATGTTCTAGAGGTTGTCTTGATGAAAAAGGGTGAGATTAAGGTGTTCTAATGACTTGCAATGACTTAGGTATAACCATGAAGGATTTAGGAATCAAAAGTATGTACTTGGGTATTTAGGACTTAGGTAAATGTTGATAAAAGAAACTAGGGTTTAGAATTTAAGGAAAACCTTGGAAAGTGCAAGAAAAGATGCTTGGGAGATGATGTTGTAGTAGTGAGGGAACATTATTGGCATAGTGGCTGTCATAGGTATGAAACACCACTTAGAAAACCAAGGAGAAAATATCATAAGTGTAGGAATTTTGGTATGAAGTGAGTAAGTGTTTAAGGAGATGGAAATGAGTTTTGTGGGATGTGGTATGAGGGTGTAAATGTGACAAATGAAGTTAGAAGACATTATGAAGGTTTAGGAGAAGTTTGGTGAAAATTGGCTAAGTGTTTGAAGGCTTAGAAAATGAGTGTTTTGCCTTGTCCGAACATCGTCCGGACATGGACGTTCGGACAGGCCCTGTTGCGTGAAATTTCCAGAGTCTCGACTTGTGTCCGACCTTGGGAAGTCCGGACACAAGTTCGGACGTACCTGTTTCTACTTTGAGTTTTCCTCGACCCATGTCCGAACTTCCGAAGTCCGGACACATGTTCGGACATGCGTCTGTTTTTAGCTTTGAGTCTCGACTTGTGTCCGAACTTGGGAAGTCCGGACACAAGTTCGGACAGGCCACTATACGGACCAAAAACCTTGTTTAAGATTAGGAAATGATGGGGATAATTAAGTATGGATGTTATGAGATTATTAAGGACTTGTTTGGTGGGTGTGATGGTCATTAAGTGGGAGAGTAAGTGTAATAAATAATGAAGAAATGATGCACTTAGGAGTCAAGTTAAAAACCATAAGGGTTAGTGAAAAACAATGGGTAAAAGTTGATGTCTAGGAAAGTTAAGTAATTCTGTTGAGTTGGATTGATAATAACCTAAAACTGAATCAATGTTCTAGGCTTTGTGAATTGGGACTTGGAAGGAGATAAACCAAACGATCATCGACGGTGAACGGTACAATCCTTCTTGTGACCTGCTTGCTAACGAGGTGTCCCTCGGCTTGTGTGTTATCTGTTTAATTGCTATGACTAAAACAAGATAAAGCATGCAACCGGTTTTTTGTTCTCGTTGTGATTGTGTTATATTTACACTAACCCGCGAGACTTGAGATGGTTACTAACCAAGTTTAGTAATTCCTGAGTTAAGAATAAGAGTTAAGTTGGGTGGTCGTTGGTTAATGCCCGTTAGGGCTTAGCTAGCACATGGTGATTGAGATGTCTACTAACTGGAACTTGAGTGAGGAAACCCGGGACCGATCTCCGGTCATGCATGCTAAGGAAAAAGGGGGACGGTATCTGAATCAGATCCGCCCTCCGCTTAAGGACTTGTCTTCGGACTTGTAGCCTAGGGCCGGTTGCCGGCTCAGCTACGCTGGACTCCCGTCCAGAGTAGGTGGCATTAAGATGGTGCGGTGGGATCACCTAAATCCCAGGTTCGAATTAAGCTACAACCAATCCCTTCCAGGAAAGGTTTGTATACTGAGATTAAGATTAAGATTAAGATTAAGGTAAGGTAAGGACTGCGATTAAGGAAATGAGGACTAAGGAGGGGGTTACTAACCCACTTGATAAGGGAACGCTTGAGTCGTTCATTGTTTGTGAACTGTATATGTTCATCTGTGGTTATTGTTATTGCACTTCATATTATGCTTGTGTATGTAATCAATTTCCATGCTATCGACAATTAGTCGTCGTAGCCCCGTTAGCTTGGGGGCCATGAGAGGGTGTACCAGCATTCGTGCTGACCCCCTCGGGGGCTATTTTTACACTTGCAGGTAAGAGACCCATGAGGACGCACTACGAGAGTAGGAGCGGTTAGACTTAGGGTGGGATGTTCATTTCGAGTACGGGTTGCGCCTGTGCACCCGACTGTTTATATTAAACTGATGTAAGGTTGAGATTATGTTTAAGATACTTGTACTCGGTTGGTTATGGTATTGTGGTTGGTGATGTTTGAGTTGGATAAGTATTTTGGATAAGTATTGTAAACGTTAAGGCCGGTATATTCTAACGATCAGACCGTGGCAAGGTCCAGGTGTTATTTATTTCCGCTGTGACGTATTCGATTAAGTGTTCAGTTTGCGATAACCACAATAGGCTTTGGATGGGGTGTTACAGACTTGTAGCCTAGGGCCGGTTGCC
Organism: Limonium bicolor; assembly: GCA_023374045.1. Lineage (NCBI taxonomy): Eukaryota > Viridiplantae > Streptophyta > Magnoliopsida > Caryophyllales > Plumbaginaceae > Limonium > Limonium bicolor. The sequence goes on from CM041776.1 coordinate 497,866,196, forward strand.
GGCTCAGCTACGCTGGACTCCCGTTCAGAGTAGGTGGCATTAAGATGGTGCAGTGGGATCACCTAAATCCCAGGTTCGAATTAAGCTACAACCAATCCCTTCCAGGAAAGGTTTGTATACTGAGATTAAGATTAAGATTAAGGTAAGGAGCTGAGATTAAGGAAATGAGGACTAAGGAGGGGGTTACGAACCCACTTGATAAGGGAACGCTTGAGTCGTTCATTGTTTGTGAGCTATATATGTTCATCTGCGGTTATTGTTATTGCACTTCATATTATGCTTGTGTATGTAATCAATTTCCATGCTATCGACAATTAGTCGTCGTAGCCCCGTTAGCTTGGGGGCCATGAGAGGGTGTACCAGCATTCGTGCTGACCCCTCGGGGGCTATTTTACACTTGCAAGTAAGAGACCCATGAGGACGCACTACGAGAGTAGGAGCGGTTAGTCTTAGGGTGGAATGTTTATTTTGAGTTCGGGTTGCGCCTGTGCACCCGACTGTTTATATTTAAACTGATGTAAGGTTGAGATGATGTTAAGATACTTGTACTCGGTTGGTTGTGGTATTGTGTATGGTGATGTTTTGAGTTGGATAAGTGTTTTGGATAAGTATTGTAAACGTTAAGGCCGGTATATTCTAACGATCAGACCGTGGCAAGGTCCAGGTGTTATTTATTTCCGTTGCGACGTATTCGATTAAGTGTTCAGTTTGCGATAACCACGATAGGCTTTGGATGGGGTGTTACAATCTTAATTTATTCTCAGTATACAAACCTTTCATGGAGGGGAATGGTTGTATCCTAAGTCCAAACCTGGGATTTTGGTGATCCCACCGCACCATCTTAATGCCACCTACCCTGGACGGAAGTCCAGCGTAGCTGAACCGGCAATCGGCCCTAGGCTACAAGTCCGAAGACAAGTCCTCAAGCGGAAGACGGATCTACTATAGATACCGACCCCCTTTCCTTAGCATGCATGACCGGAGTCAGTCCCGGGTTTCCTCACTCAAGTTCCAGTTAGTAGTAGTCTCAAGACCATGTTTGTTGGTTAACCTCTTTCGGTTATATCAACCCATATTAGGGAGCGTTCCTTAGTCTCACACATTTCCTTACTAAACGTTGGTTAGTAAGTTCTCACGGTATGTTGTGTTAGTTTTCAAACATCACACAACAATACAATAAACATAATATTCCGGTTGCATGCTTTATCTTGTTTAGTGAGCACACAGAAACAAATAGCACACAAGCCGAGGGACACCTCGTTAGCAAGCAGGTCACAAGAAGAACTGTACCGTTCACCGTTGGTCGTTCGGTTGCTTACTCTCTTCCGGAGTCCAAATTCCCAAGCCCTAAAACATTCATTCAGTTTTAGGTTGTTAATCACTTAACTTAATTCAACTCATTTAACTTGCTTAACCCGTAATGATTCCCACCTAACACCTCTTAAGTTTTACAACTTAATCTTACAACTTAACCTTAAACTTTTAAGTTTATACTTATCTTAATCTCTTAGGTCTTTACACCTCTAATCATCAATGCCCTCTTAATGGGGTACCATTAATACCACTAAACTTCCTTAGGGTTTCTTTCTTTTATTTTTTTTAGGGTCGACCGACCTTACCGACCGACCTTACCCAAGGTCGGTCCATTCCAGAACTCATTACCGGTTGAAAATTTCACCGACCGACCTTGCAAGTCCGGTCCCCAAGGTCGGTCCATTCCCGAGAGCTTCCCCGTGGGATATTTAAGCCCGACCGAACTTGCCAAGTTCGGTCCCAAGTTCAGTCGATTCCAGAGACTCAATTCGTACACAAAATACAAGCCCGACCGAACTTGCAAGTCCGGTCCCCAAGTTCGGTCGATTCCAGAAACTCTTTCCGGTAGTGTAAACTGAGCTCGACCGACCTTGCAGGTCCGGTCCCTAAGGTCGGTCGGCTCCAGAACCATGTTTCTAAATTCCCATTTGACTCCAAACTTCTCCACATGTTTCCCCATGTGTCCTAATACCATTTAGGCACTGAAACTCACCTTAGAACTTCCACCAAACTCTCCAAAACAACTTCCAAAGATCTTCTTAAACATTTTCTAAATTCTTACAAACACTCCTAACACTTATCATATAATTCCTTACATTACCAACTTGTAACCTTACCAAAACTTCTACCAACCCAAGTGTTCTCTCCTTAACAGTTTGAGCACCTCATAAACATCATTTTCCATCCCCAGTTCACTTACTAAAACTTCCTCAAGTCACCTTGCATATCCATACACAAATTCCTCTCTTTTCCTTTGGTTACTCATCACTCTTAAACTCTTAAGCTTGCTTATACATTTCTTTCCATTACCTTAATACCTTGACATTGTTCTCCATTTACCTTGACCATGTAACACCCTCCTTAGACATTTCCACCTCTTTTATGCATCTTATTCACCACCCTCATGATCATACGCTCTTTTACATTCCTAGTCATTTTCCTTGACATTTGACAACATTCTCCCACACCTTTCTCTTCCATCACCTAAGTCCACTCATTACCATCTAAACTAAAACCTTATTGTTCCACCACTAGTATCATCACTACTTAGACAAGCTTCCCAAGACTTTCATTGTTATACTCCCTAGTTCATATCTAAATTACCTTAAAGCATTATACACCTTTCCATCCAAATTTTGCTCAAGTCTTAGCATTCCTCATCACATGATTTTGGTGTGTTTAATACACCCACCTAACCTCTAATTCCTCATCAAGTCTTAGCATTCCTCAAGAACTCCTTAGTTAACTCATTTCCACTCAAATCCCTCTTAATGATCCCTAATAAATCCTAGGGCATATTAGCTCACCACTACCACTTAAACACTTTGTTTTCTACTCAAATTTCGCCATAGCTTCTCTAGTATATTATCATGCCCAAATGCATTGTTTTCCTCACTCAACCATCTCACACACATCAAGTTCTTTCTCATCATATTTTTGCACTCAACCCAACTCATTCACAACAAACTCAATATATTGCAATAATCTTAAATTGCATAGCACTAAGGCTCTTAAATGACATGGCTCTTAGGCCCTTAAATAACTTAAACTTAAACACTGAATTTCCCACATATAAAAGCTTTCAACCTGCAAATACACCCATCAATCTCATAGTAGTTTTAATGCTCTTAAAATCCCTCTTAAACTTATATTTCTAACTCATTCCCATTGGCCCTTAGTCACAAGTTCATAAGCTTGTTTAAATTCTTTTTCTTAGGTTACATAACCCATTACCTAATGTAAGCCTTAGGCTACATTGGTACTCATCTAAAACTCATTCCTTAAACCTTAAACCACCATTAGGTAAGTAATTTACCTTGTTTTCTCAAGCTTATCTTATCTTCCTCCTTAGACCTTCTTCTAGAATGAATATTGGCCACCACTTAAACTTCCTTTGCCAATGTTCTAACCAATATTCAATGACTGACCTGAGTACTTAACAATACACTAACCTCTAGGAATGAAAACCTAGGTTAGAAATGTGTTCTAAGGCATAAAAGCGGATGATTACCTTTGAAGTCTCAAAGTAGAATTGGGCATTGAATGAAATAGGACCTCCACCAGTCCTTGGTGAATAAATCAAGCTAGAACAAGGCATAAAAACAAGGCCCCATGAGTAGTAATTTTTGGCCATATGGAAGGAATGATGGAAACATGGTTTTTCTTACATTTTCTTTACCTTAAGAGAATGGAGAAGCTAATGAGCTCTTCAAACTTGATTTTTCCTCCATCAATGGAGTTTCTCATGACACCAAACTTGAGCTTTGAAAGATTTGAAAAGATAGAAAGATAGGTCTTGGCCTAACTAAGAGAAATCTATACTTAGTTTTTTATTTGGAGCAAAGATGAACACTTGGTGAGCAATTGAAGGTGAAGCACCCATGGTTGGAGCTCTCTCGGTTTTGGAGCAAGAGAAGAGAAGAAGAAACCGTGGGAAGAAGAGAAATGAAGAGAGAAAAGGAGAAAGGTAGCTTATTAAGAGATATTTTGCTTTTATAAAGCAAATAGTAACTTTACTTATTTCCCTCTTCTTTTCTTTAATTGAATGACTCATGTGGTGACTCACCACTCTCAAAATCGGCCCCCTTGTTAAATAAGGGCATGTTTGGCCTTTATTGACCAATTAACTAAACTAAGTTGATTAAAGATTAAACTAGTCACTATTTGGCACTATTCACAAATCAGTGCACATATTTCTGAAATTTTTAATTTCCCATTGATTTAGGCTTCCTAATGTGATACTAATTAGTACACATGTTGATTAAAGAGTAATTATGGGCATTTAGCCACTCAAAACTCAATTCCAAGACAATTTCTCAAAAATGTGCTTTAAGACTTCTTAAAGCACATTTTGTGTTTTAACTTGTTTTCAAGCTTGGTTTTCTTTGGTAATTGGTTTAGACTGACCATTATAATATTACTAAGGTCTTATCATGATATTTGGGTACTCACCCAAGTCTCTCCAAGCTTAGAGCACATTTTTTGCCTTAATTGCCGTTAAGGCACTTTTTTTGTGTTTTCCTTGGTTTAAATTGTCTACCAATCTTTCTAAGGCATATTCTAGCCTTAATACATCATAATTTGATGTTTACTTAGCATACTTAGGTTTGGGGTATTTCATATCTAAGTGTGTTAGAGGTGTTTGAGGTTCTTAAGTAATTCAATATCACCCCTTATTACCCTCTAATACTCTCTGTAACAGAGCCCTACAGAAGCTTAAGTTTTCAGAAAGGAGTAAAACTGAAAGCACAAACTGATATCTCATCTTCTTTTTCTCTTCTGGTTCTTTAATCTGGTTTCCAACTTCTCCCAACTGTTTTAGCTTCTTAGTTGAGTGTTTGGATAACGTTTTAACTTGGAAATAACCCAAGGCAATAGGGACTACTATTTTAGAAGTCATTTACACAGAATCTGCAAAACTGAAAAAAGAAAACAGAAGATGTGAACTGTTGCTTGTTTCTGTCTACTAATTCCCTTACTTATCTACCCGTTTAGTTAAGAGTGCTGGGTATGTTTTAAACCCAACACTACCAGACAATCCCATTACTGATGTATTTCGTATACAGGGACAGAAAGAAACTGCAGGGACTGAGATCATGAAACAGATGCATTCTCTTCTTATGTTCTCAGTTTATTAGCGAGTTGGGTTTTCAATTCCTCTTAAATTTCTGCCTCAGTTATTTAAGTGTTCTAGGAAGTTTCTAAACCCAAAACAAAACCCAAACAGCCTTGACAATACCCCTGGAGATTTGTTCCACAGAACATGATTTTTCAGACATCTGTAACAGCCATGTATGCATCCATACCTTCCTACTTCTATTTTAAAGCATAGGACTGATTCCTAACTTTGTCCCAAGTGTGTACAAACCTCATTAAGTGTATTAGCTATATTTGGATTCATTATCAAGCCCTTACACTTTTCACATAACCAAGTCAAAACACACTGTGATCATCCATAGACAGTTAGTATACAGAACTCAAAGTTACAAAATTTGAGTTGATTATCAGTTGACAGAAACTTTTCAACATCTGGTTGTTTAGTTCTTTTTGTAATGTTGTAAAACATGAATCGAGTACGTGTTTAGGAATACTACCTTGGGTGTTTAGGACTTGTCCCTCCTGGGTTGTTCCTTGATATTTCCCTGGTACCATTTTGTAGCTAGACAGGAACCAAATGCCAAGTTCAGTCGTGGATGGTTTCTGTTTGTTTAGTAATTGATGAAAAACACGTTTTTTTTGTAGCTCTTCTTACCTTGGTTAGGAGCCAGGTTGCTGGGGACTTTGGCTTACTTGTAGAAGGGCCTTACCAGGGGGTTTAACCCGTGAGTACAGAAGAGAAAGAGGGGTTAGTTCTTCAGGACTTTGGGCACAAAACAGAAACAAGGTTGAACTGTGTTAACATAATACTTTTCTGTTTCCATGACCTCACCTCTAAAAATTCTTGGAAGGGGGTTTTGGTTTCAGGCTTTCTAGGACACCACCCGCAATTGACATGTACAAATCTGGGCTGAAACAAGAAGCAGATTAATGAGACTTGCTCATGGAGTCTCGAACCAACCAACCAGAGGGAAGAAAAAGAGTTTGCATATCCTGAGATTGTTTTACCTTGCTAGTTTTTCCTGGATACCTCTGTTGCAGATGTTCGAGAACCAGCTGGAGCAAATGGAGGAAGGCTGAGGAGAGTTTATGCACCAGCTGAAATCAACGCATGCAGGGGGGTGAATGAGGTGTCTGAGTGTGGGAATTATTTGCGTGGGTTAGTGGTTACCATTTACAAGATAATGGTGTGGAAGTTAGGGAAAGCAAGCACCCTGCTGCGTGGGAGTTTGAGAAAGAATGCAGATTCTGATGCTGCTGTTTGACCCTTGAGCATTTTTTTGTTTTACAGAGTACAAGAGCAGCCCTCTGGTGGTTTAGATTGTCGGGAAGATCAAGGAGAATGTGGTCCTTTGTTAAATTTTTTTGATTCAGTCGATACTACAAGGAGCCAGAAGGTGGTGGTCTCGAGTTACAAGACAGTGCAAGGAGTTCTACTGAATCGACAATGGCAGTCTGTTAGTTGCTGTTGTCGTGTTGTTTATTTTTATAGTAACCTAGTAATCTCGCTACAAGTTTAAATCGGCCAGTATATGCTACTGAATTTGAGCATAGCTCAACCGGTTAAGGCGTTCAGGAGGTATACGAGAGGTACGGGGTTTGAACCTCAGCGGGAGCGCATTCTCCTTTTTTTTTTGTATAGGCCATATATATGCTTATTTATACATATGTAAGACTATATATATATCGCGTTATTAGTTAGATACGCGACATCTTAATTTTTGTTATGTTATATATATACGCCCCTTTTATTTGGTCGCGTTTTAGTTATACGTACCTATGCGACATTATTATTTGTTATATACGACGTTGTAATATTGTAACGTTAAAATACATATACGTACATGTATTTTCGTATTCGTGCATATATAAGTACGTGACTACATTAATATGTAACATTGTCACGCTTCCGGACACGTATATACTTGTAACGCCCCTATTAACCATAAATACAGCGGAAATAAAACTCTAAGGCGATTACAGACCATCGGGTTCCAAACACCCGGCACCAAACCTCACCAATTACAACTTACAATCTACAAAAGCTACGGTCTGAACTCGAGAAAACTTAACACAAACATAATAGAATTAAACACATTAACTCTCCACAAACCTAGTCCCATCCCAAACGCTCATTCTCTTCGTGGCCACCTGTAAATCAATTCGTACCTGCAAGATGAAACCAAGCAGCCCACCCCAAAAAGGGGCGGTCAGTTCCCTGGAATGGAACTGGTACAATTCTCCAAAAACAAACTTATAAAACATAACTCTTCAAAATAAACAGTAACATGAAAACAAACTCTTAAAAGTAAAACAGAGATAAAGCACCTCAAAACAATCAAGTTAAAGAGAAAAGAAAACAAGACAAAGACAGAGATAGAGAACTTCCAAAACAAGTCATCCACTTAAGTAGTCACACCACATAGTTAGTAAGCATCCATTGTTGATGTTAGAACCAATTCCCATTAGGAGTAGAAAAACCCAGATAGCCACAAAGGACTAGGAATGATAAAGTAGATCCAAGAATCAACAACTCAAGAGTGGAATAATTTAACTGGGAGAGATGGCCCCCACCGCCAATCACGTCCACTAAGGACAGGGGATATACAGCCCCTCACTGTTCATCACGTCCACTAAGGACAGGGGATATACAGCCCCTCACTGTTCATCACGTCCACTAAGGACAGGGGATATACAGCCCCTCACTGTTATCACGTCCACTAAGGACAGGGGATATACAGCCCCTCACTGTTCATCACGTCCACTAAGGACAGGGGATATACAACCCCTCACTGTTCATCACGTCCACTAAGGACAGGGGATATACAGCCCCTCACTGTCTATCACGTCCCTTTTTGGGACAGGGGATATACAGCCCCTCACTGTTACCATTGAAGACGCGCGCACGTCGAAAGAAAGATTTCCAAGATTGACCTTTTCCAAAAATCCCGCTAGATCACCAACTACCCAGAGCAATACCAAAACACTCAGTCCTACAGAGTGCAGAAGCGTAAACCCTAAGCAGCCAATGTCTAACGGGCAACCAAGTAGAAGAAACCAATACCCAAGTGAGTTCCACATCCAAGGCTCAGTTAGTCACACAAGCTGAGTTAGTCACACAACCATTTTTTTTCCTTAGAAATTCCTCTTAAAGTCAGTTAGCGTTTTCCAAAAAAAATCCACAAGTCAACCATTAAAAATATCGGAGTACGAGAAATCGTACAAAACATTCCATAAAGTCCAAAACACATCAAGCTGAGTACGAGAAATCATACCTGGATAACACTGTAGCAGCTCTAGACAACTTGCGTAAACAATCAACAGTACTCTGAAGAATATTAAAGGTAATCTATCATCAATAACTCATACCCTAAGTCAAACTTAAATAGATTCCTCACTCTTATTTCTAAACCTCGATCATCTTGTAAGCCCTTCGCTTAATTGTTAAGTATAGCCTTCGACTTGTTTTAGAATGTTGTATAGCCCAAGGTTGTAAGATCAAGGGATGTATTCTTCTAACACTTATCAATTGTTCCACTCTTATCCACTTTACTAATACTTAACCGTAGTTCTCACATTAATACCTTATATCTTAAGCGTATTTATATTACTCAATTAGTCTTAGAATCTCAATAATAACCCTTAAGCTCAATACCTTTATTCTTACTTTAGGACAGACATCGTATTATAACCTATGATGGATTTATCTTAGAATACTATACTATTATTCCATAAGGTAATGATTAGGTATTTTATCAATATTTACTAGATAATCCTTTATGATTAAGTCTTCCCCTTAACTTAATTAAGACCTACAACCTGTATATCGGAATCATAGTGTCGTAGATGCATTTCATTACAACTTCATTGATCTTAGAATTTAGAGACAACTACTAGACTCAATTATTTTATCTCTACTTTAGAATGACTTAATATTATAACCATTTAATTATCTTGTCTTAAGATGTTCAATTACTTTCATCCTGAAACAACTATATTTTAATTAACTCAAACCCTTCCAACTCTTTTACTTAGTATCCACAAAGTATATTATTCGCTTAATTATTACCTATATAATAAGGTGTTTTAAGATAACCCTCTTTATGTACCCTTACTTACATTTTAATTTCCCAAGTATTTAATTTTTACACACATTCTCCCCATAGAGTATGTATAATCCTTTTGTACTAAATTTAATAAACTTATGTCTTAAATACATTTTATATTACTTACAAGACCAGAGGTTTCAAAGGGATAACTTAATAAATTAATTTCCTTTATTGTATTTTAGGATAAACATTATATCTCGACACAAGGTAAAATTTATCTAAGAACTAAATTCTGATTCATAATTGAAATTGTTAATTATGTAATAAGATAATCTATTCTGAAAATCCCCATACCTTATATTCAAATGACACATTAATATTCCCAATGTCAAAAAGGTAAATCTATATAATCTCTTACGTAACCTAGTTTCATCTAATTAAAGGTTTAAAGATTTTAAGTATCAAATTTCTATTTGCAAACCTTTTTGTAAATCTTTAACTATTATGTACATCACTTATTTATAAACTCACATCCTGAATATTGGTAATGAATGTATTTTATATGGCTTAACTAATTCCAAGAAACTTAAGGATTATTATTTAGATTAATCTCCTAATCGTAGTTTAATATAGTTTTATATCATAATCCTTTTAATGATTTTATCTTAAAATATTAAGTTATTACTCAATACTATAAATATTAAGAAATAATTAAATCTAGACTTATTTATCCTCTTCACATTTAGATGTAAAAGTAACTCATTTATTTTATTATTGTTTATATAATAAGAACATTTAAATGTAAAAGTATTTCATTCATTTTATTATTATTAATAAGATCTATTTGTGTAACGCTTTATGTAAACCAATTCCAAATATTCCTAAATTTCAACTTATTAATTTCTTAACCAAATTATAGATTTACATTGTGGTCATTGACTCAATATACACGTATATTTGAATACTGTTTATATAAATCTTAGAAATTCAAAGATAACTAAAAACTCAACCTATAACCATAAATTAATACCACCTCATATAATATTCTTTTATTAGTATCATGTAGAGGTTTAGTTTAACTCATTAATTCCTTCATATTATATTTTCTATAAGGTATTTTATTCCTTTTATTTATTTATTTATCGTATATATATATCCTTCCTATTATGTTTCTCACAAGGAATGTTATTTCCTTTATCTATTTTTATTGTATTTATACACACACACACACACACACACATATATATATATATCCTCATATATCAAGATTTATCCAGAACATTCTTTAAGAAATTCTATTGTATTTAATTATATTTAATATCTTTTAGACATATCCACAACTGATTTATGGTTTATAAAATAGAGTATTTCCCTTAGTTTTAGTCAAACATATTAGCTTCCATATTATATATAATAAATAAAATGTAGTTTTGTTAAATTCCTTGATTTAATATAAGTTTCTATTTATTTCTCTCATAAAAATATATATATAAATATATATAACAATTTTTACTTCACTTAAAGTTAATACCCAAAATATTTATAAACATACTGTATTAAATGTTAATCGGTCTTATTATATTTTCCCCAACCTATAAAATTCATTAATCAACTATACTTTAATTTTTGATTACATTAAAAACCATATATTATAGGTTATTCTTATGGAAAACTCACAAACACAATTTTAAAAACCTTTCCCCGTTGCCCAAAAATTCCCAAAATTAATATACAGTAACTATAACATTTTAGACATATTATAAAATTTTTATTTCATAAAAATATCTTTTTAATTTAGCCAAATAATCCCAGGAACCCCGTAACTTGTAAAAATCATAACTTATGTTTAAAAACTCTAAAACCATAATAATTTACATCAAAATAAACTACATAAAATAAGGAATCTATGGTTAAAATTTCAAGTCAAAATACATTCGGGAAGATATTTAAATTAACCCAACAAGTTAAGACTATTTACTGGAATTTATTAAAACTCTTATAAACTAATTCTGGTATGTTTTAATCTCGGCCGTCCAATCTCTTAAACCGAGATCGGACGGCTCCTGTACGACGAGTTCATCAGCAAGCTCATTAAACAGATCGAGTACTAAATCGCCTATAACTCCAAATCTACAGAACGAAATTGAGTGATTTTTGTTTCTATGGATTCGTAATCAAATTTCGGTTCTAATGATACCGATTTCCCCAATTATAATGCAGTTTTCAATGGATTTCGAATTCTGTTCGAGGTTTAGGGTTCCAAGTACGAATCGAAACTTAATTTGACAAATTCTCCTAATCTAGCACGTAATTGACTAAATTGAGACATGGGTTAGACCGGTAACTTGATTTCGAATGACAATAACGGAGCAATTGATCGGAAACTTACCGGAGTTGTGCGAATTGAGTGAAATCGAATCCAAAAATCTGGAAAAATTCGAACTTTGAGCAGTTCACGAGGCCAACTTTGAGGATCTATAACTAGCAGTACAAATCGAGTTAGGCTATGTGTAAGGGCTTATTCGAAAGAGAAAACTTAGATCTACGTATTGATAGCAAGAACTCACTCTAACTCACAACACACAAGAAGAAATCAAACCCGAAAGTTACGAGTTTACCTTCTCGTTTCTGGAAAAATTCTGGGCAAAACGCGACCAGATCGGGGTCGGAACTTTAGACGCCTATATCTTCCATATGATTAAGAATTAGATTTGGTCATCAACATGAAAGTTGTAGAGGGATTAGCGCTCTTTAAAACGAGCTAAAGAACACGAAATTTGGATGAGAAACGAAGAAGTTATGGTTAGTCGAAGTTACCTGATTCGAAAGGAAAAACTGGAATCTGCAATTTCGGTTTTGCAAGGTGGCTACTTTGGATCGATTTTCCGGTTGACTCAGATAGATCTAGGGTTTGTATGAGTAATGGTTGAAAAGAGGAATTGTAGGAGAAGAGAGTGGTGAAGACGGCATGGAAAAATATTGAGTAATGTGAAAGTTATAGCCGTCTAAAGTTAGGGCTAGGAAGTGAAATCGGTTACGAAAATCAGGGAAGGAAATCGGCTGTGTGGGCGACCCATTACAGAGTGACACGTGGCACTTCTTAAAATTTTGATTCAAAACTTCAATCTAGCATAACTTTGGCTGGGATGATCCGTTTTTGACGTTCTTTTTATCGATCTTCATGGTTTTTCATAACCTATTTATTGGTATAGGTTTCATGGCCTGGTTTGACCATTCTCAAAAAGTCAACTCTAGCAAGGCTTAATAAGCTTTAAGGTTTCTAGAATTTTATATTGACTTTTATGTTTCAAAACAATGTTCCAACACTTCCTAAAATCTTTATAATATATTTGGAGTGTTTAGAAATTTCCCCAAGATTTATTGACTTATAAATCTTATTATTAAATTCATAATACTATACAATAATATATACTAATTAGGAGAAAACCCCTAAATAAATTTCACAACCCCTTATATTAATTTAATATTCATAATTCCATATAATAATTTAATATTCATAATTCCATATAATAATTTAATATTCATAATTCCATATAATAATTTAATATTCATAATTCCATATAATAATTTAATACTTAATAGTATTATTAAAGGTTTAATAAAAGAAATCCCCTAAATTAATTTAAATTAATTTAGGGGTATTTCAGCATATCCCCCTTAAAAGAAACTTCACCTCGAAGTTTAAAAATCAACTAATAAGCACTCACACCGCTTCGGGTGTGCTGAGACAATAAAAGTTCCAATGAAGTTCCATACCAAACCAATCCTTTATTTCCATCCACTTCCATAACAACATTCCACTCAAGATTACTCAAAATCAAACTGAATCAGGATATACCAAGATATAACATGATGAAAATCAAAAGTCACATACTGAGTCATAATGCAAAAACCAAGCACATACAAACACCTCTCATTCTGCTAATACTGTTCTCCCTTTGCTAATAATGCAACGAGGCATAATCCGGATGAGATAACGAAGGAGGAGTATGCCAGCATATCCCCCTTAAAAGAGCTAAGGTACGCCCTCGTACCGCTACTAATGGCACATTCAAAGAATTCAACACCTTATTAACCAGCTTTGTGAATTTTACTGCACCGTTGATTATATCTATGATCGTTATATATATCTGTATCTCTTGATTGTTATGTATTTGTATTTCCTTGGTGGTTATAAAATTTTATCTTATGATTATTATCCATTCATTTAATGACTGATACGAATTATATGTCCATATATGATCATTTATCATATCAATTATTTACTAAGCTATACCTCGGGTGTAACGTACTTGAGTAGTTTAACATAATATTCCCGATCATTTAATAATCCTCAATAATCTTCCAAAATTATCTTCAAAGGTTTATTGGCCAACCATATGTTAAAACTCTATAAGATAAATATTTTCTGTGACTTTTCAAGTTTCAATTGTTTCTATGTTTACTTTATAAAATTTACTTATTATATAACTTCACCCAAGGCACAATTTTAGAAAGTTCGTCCAAAATCCTGATTCCTTTATCTTAAAATTTATACATTATATATATATATATTTTTAAGTGGGCCCTATAAAATTTTAAGTCAAGTGAGCCTAATGTCACTCACTTTTGGTAATTATTTTTCTAAGGTTTGTTCTATGTAAGTATTCTCCTGATATTAAATCTTAGTACCCCCCTTAGACAATGGTGGCTTTTGTAAATATCACTCTTAGTGTGACTCTAAGATTTTATCTATGTATAAGGTTAAACTTCTAAATAAACATGAGGATTTCCAAATCTTTAAGTAATTCTCAATTTCTCACTAGATGCTCAATATTCCGCGTATTTAAGGATCAATTGTATTTAGTTTAGTGTTACTCTTCTCTTCACTTAATCTTTAAGTAACTTCCTTTAATGGTTTTTATATTCAACAGGGTAGATGTTCTACCTTGAAGTACCCAAATTTTAAATTCCCTTCCTCCATATAGGTATTTTTCACCAAAGATTTAACTCAATAATTCCTTTACATGTATGATTTAATACTGGATATTAAGATATAAATTTTGAATTGTTCATTGTGGCTAGCAATGAAATATGCCTAGCTCAAGATTTCATGGCGGTAACGTCTTACCACCATCCTCCTCAAGTTCAACATAATTCATCACTTCCATGAAAGATTATTCCGGTCAGATGACAAGGCTTGTCTTGCCCCTAAACTTCCAGCAGTGGGTGTGCACCCCCACTACTTTTGGCCTAGGAGTTCGTCGCACCAGGCACTTCCCGTAGAGTGTTAGGTTTATGTGTTTTCTTTCTAAAGTTAACATAGAGTTTTAATGTGTTTTTACAAGTTCAGCTGTTGATCTTTTCTAATACGCTACTAGTTCTTGTTAGCTTAATAATTTTCTAGACTTAAGATCTTCTTAAACATTATCTTTAGGTAATAAATTGATATCAAGTAGTTCATGAGATTTATTTTCAAACCTTAAAGGAGTTGAAGTACTTTCACATAAGATCAATACTAATTTAGTTATGTACAGTTCTATTTGTATACTGTTTTCAACCAAAATTATTCTTTAAAATTCTAGGAATTCGTGTACTAGCTTTTAAAGGATTGCATTTTTAGCAATGTATTCTCCATGAGTATGCTTTTGAAAAATAGCTTAATATTTGGTTTATCTCAACCAAAATCTTATCGTACTCAATAGATGATATTCCAACCTATATTTCTACTGTAGTTTAATGTTCGAACAGAACAACAGCACACCATTCTCTACAGACATTCATAAAAAGAAAAGGTATAAAGAAATCATTCACTAATCTAAGGGTTAGGAGTCGTGCCTTACTGGAATCCTCACTTCCCAATTCTACCCCAATTCCCCAGTTTTAAGTGCACTTATCTAAGTATTTCACTTGGCTTGTTTTCTCGGGTTCAGAGCGTACTACGCTCTGATACCACTTTCTGTAACGCCCCTATTAACCATAAATACAGCGGAAATAAAACTCTAAGGTGATTACAGACCATCGGGTTCCAAACACCCGCACCACCAAACCTCACCAATTACAACTTACAATCTACAAAGCTACGGTCTGAACTCGAGAAAAACTTAACACAAACATAATAGAAATTAAACACATTAACTCTCCACAAAACCTAGTCCCATCCCAAACGCTCATTCTCTTCGTGGCACCTGTAAATCAATTCGTACCTGCAAGATGAAACCAAGCAGCCCACCCCAAAAGGGGCGGGTCAGTTCCCTGGAATGGAACTGTACAATTCTCCAAAAACAACTTATAACTAACTTCAAAATAAACAGTAACATGAAAACAAACTCTTAAAAGTAAAACAGAGATTGTAACACCCCCGAATCACAACCAACAATTTAACGACGCGCCTAAGTTAGCAGGAGAAATCTACGCAGCGGTTACGAACTCTATTCGGGTGCTACAGACGCCAACCACCCACGTGGTTGACAGTCCTCATTACTAACTCCAAGTTACGGTCTGAATGACTGGAAGTCCAACTTAACGAAGTCCAGATACAACATAAAAGATACGAACCGAGTACCGAGAGTCTACAACATAAGATCTTAATCCAATAACATAAACTGGAAGTACAACCCATACATTAAAAGCATACTACTGAAAGTCTTGCCATAGTGGACTACCCCCATGATAGTCCTTCACCTACACTCCGTCATGATCCAGATGATTACCTGTAAAAATAAAGGACTCAGCAAACTATGCCGAGTATGAACGTGTGAAGCCCGCATGTTACCGGGCCACACGACTACTTGGTCGAATATTATTAAGTCATTTTACATGCTATATTAAAGCAGTAAAGCACATCACATTACATCATAATATCAACACACTTCAAGGTAGCATAGCAACATCAACAAACATCCAAGCATAACAAGCTGGCATCATAGCCCATCAAAACGCAACCAAGCACAACAAGCTGCTAATATAGCAACAACAATCATGCAAGTCATCAGACGTGTGCATAGATATGTTTACCAATGATCCTCACTATGGGATCGTTCGAGCGTGGAGTGTTTTCATTTCTTTTCTCTTGTTCCCATGATGTGTATTTTCTTTTTCTTTTCCTTGCACCAGGTCTGGGGATATAGTTTAGATCCCGTGACCATATCATATTGGTGCCAATCTTTTCTTGTTTCTTAAAGAATCACATTTGTGAATTTTCTTATTTCCTTTGTCTCATTACACATGTTTCCTCTATTCTCCGGCACCGAGTCAGGGGATATAGATTAGATCCCGGGACTTTATTATGTAGGTGCTAATCATTCCTTGTTTCTTTATAGGTTACTTGTGAACTCTCTTATCACCACACTTTGGGGAATGTCTTGTCCATAGCCAATCCTCCATTCCCGGATAGCTCTTTCTCTCTCTGTTGTTTCCAAATGTTACTGGCCATTGCCCCGGATACCAAGGGTCCGTCTCCCTATTCCTTTTCCATGTTACTAGCCTCTGCTCCGGTCGGATTCAAAGGGTCCGTCTCCCTATTCCTTCTCAATGTTACTAGCCTCTGCTCCGGATTCTAAGGGTCCGTCTCCCTATTCCTTCTCAATGTTACTAGCCTCTGCTCCGGATTCTAAGGGTCCGTCTCCCTATTCCTTCTCAATGTTACTAGCCTCTGCTCCGGATTCTAAGGGTCCGTCTCCCTATTCCTTCTCAATGTTACTAGCCTCTGCTCCGGATTCTAAGGGTCCGTCTCCCTATTCCTTCTCAATGTTACTAGCCTCTGCGGATTCTAAGGGTCCGTCTCCCTATTCCTTCTCAATGTTACTAGCCTCTGCTCCGGATTCTAAGGGTCCGTCTCCCTATTCCTTCTCAATGTTACTAGCCTCTGCTCCGGATTCTAAGGGTCCGTCTCCCTATTCCTTCTCAATGTTATGGTCTTTACCCCGGATACAAAGGGTCCGTCTCCCTATTCAATCACAATGTATTGGCTTATCATTATCTTTGATAACTCGACACCATAGTGGGTGTCTTTAGAGGTCCTCTATAGTTAAGAGGGGTTTTCTCTTTTTATAGTTCTTTTGGTTTGTCTACGTGGTTCGTCATGTCTCACCAAAGGAGACTTGCTCTTCATTATCATTAAAGCATGGACACCATAGTGGGTGTCATGGTAGTCCTCAATGGTTTAGAGAGGAGTTCCCTTTATAGCGTTTTCTTTGTTTTCATAATTCATAGTAGTTCTCGTATAGTTTTCCCTTTTTGTAGTTTCTTTGTTTACATAGTTCGTTGAGTCTCATCTCAAAGTTCCATAACGCGACAGGGACTAAACTACTGTGTGCGCGCAAGTAATATGCCACAACAATATAACAATCACCTAGGCAAGATAGGCAAGCAATCCAATTTCATGCTTTAGTCTTAGAGTCATTGTCAAACACAAGGCACACAGCACACAAGCCGTGTAACACGGCAACATACGAACCACACATGTCCATACCTGATTTAGAAGCAAACGTAGTCTCCCACACACGGGGTCCCGGGCGGCGTTCGTTACGACCCTAACGCTGATTAAAAACAATGTGTCAGTTTATTATTTTATGTGATGACACCTTATATCGGATGTTATTCCCTAGGTACGTTGTTAGATGCTTAGTTTACATTAAGTCCTAGAACTTCACATGCATTAATTCTAGGCTTATCTTACTCCCAGGATATTCATATCCTCGTTTTACACGTTAACCAAGTCCTTTTCCTTAGTCAATGTTATAGAGCGTTTTAAACGCTAGTTATGTAACGAGTTTGTATAAAATAGATATAACTTGTCTAATGTGTATTCCCTCATTAGATAAATAGGTGAGTAATATTTTAACCCTTGTATAATGATAATATAGGTCATAGAATACCCCCACAACCCCTTTATACAGAAGTCCCAAGTTCGAGAAGCAATCACCTAGTTTCGGTTTTGAATCACACTTAACCTCTCACTTAATGTATCGATGGTGGCTAACTTTATCCCAAAATGTTTCATCACCTAACTAGGTACATTAGCATGGGTTTGGGTCCATTATAAAGCTAACATCCCCTCTCTAGTACCTCTGGAATTTAGTTATACAGAAACTATAATAGTAGTGAAAAACTGAAACTACAACTCTAGATCTTTCTTCTTGTTTCTTGTAATTCTTTAGTTTAGCGGATGTCTCACTCCCTCCCACAGTATTACCCCACTAGCTATAGGTTTTAACAATGTTTTAAACTCAAAATAACTTTGATAACAACTCTGGAAGTTGATCATACAGAGGGCATACACTTTCAGTATCTGTAACACACATCTCTGTGCATATCTCAGTTCAACTTCCTTTTCACCTCACTAATCTGATGACTAACTTTCCCAAGGTGTCCTCAAACGTAGCTAATTGCATTAGTAATGTTTTAGATTTCATTGACAAGATAACACAACACTCATATGCCATTAACGTTTCTGTTATACAGAACTAGACAACTGATGAATCTGAAACATATAACTGGTAATCCCCCTTCTGTTTCTTTTCTGTTTATTACTAGTCTGTTTTTTTTCTTTGTTTTTCAATTCACCCAAGGCACTTACTTACTGAGCTAAGTGATCTACCACGCTTCTAAACTCAAAACAAAACCCAATGCAACTCAGGTACTGCTACTGAAGCTTCTTTATACAGAACAAAAACTGCAGGAAAACTGTGAAGGTTGATTTCTGTATTTCCTCTTTAAACTTGCCTTTCTGGTTATTAATCACTCTCCTTTTTACCCAAGGTTTCCTAAGTTATTTTCAGACCAAACAACTCCCTTAATCCCTACTATAACTCACTTATACAGAAACAATTTCTTATCGGTTTTTTTTTTGAAACCAAACTGATGCATCTCTCCTTTATTTAATCTGTTACTGTAAAACCGACTTCCAAGCTTCTTCTTACATGATTACACCCTTAGTTAAGTGGATAAAAAAAAACTTTAAGTTCATATTCACCAAAGAAACACTCATGTAGTTTCTGTACAGAAACAACATTCTGCTGAAAATCTGGAACAGAATATGCGCAGCTCATTTTCTTTCTCTGTCAGTTTATTAGACTGACTTCTAATTTATCCCCCAGAAGTTTATAATTTACTTATGTATTAGGTATGTTCGATGCTCATTCTCAATCCATTATCACACCTAAATAACTTCTGTACCCGACTACACAGAAGCAACTACAATTTCAGAACCTGAGAATTGAAACTGTGAAGCTGCTATACACTATTACATGACTAGATTATCTTTTCTTTCTGTTTCGTGTATGGTCCTTGTTTTCTACTTCCATCCAAGGTTTAGCTGCTTGATTAACATCTTAGTACAGCTTATAATTTTCAGAACTAATCCAACGAACCCATGGTACACCTCTGAGAGGTTATTACACAAAATCTGAAACTGAGAAAGAAACTGATAACTTCTCCTATCTGATTTCTGTTTTCATTCTTTCATCTAGTCTCTACTTCCCCAAATTGTCTACCCAGTTAGTCAAGAGTTTGTCAAGACGTTAAATTTAGAGTAAGCCCCAAACAGCTCTGGTAATTCTACTGGAACTCACCTATACAGAGCTTAGCAAAACTGAGAAGAAACTGGAAAAACTGAACATCCACAACCTGATAACCTCTCTTTGTTTTCCTTCTGTTCATTACTAATCCCAACTTTCGATATTTCCCAAAGGCTTACCCAGTCAGCTAGGTGGTTTAGGCAAGTCTCAAGTTAAACCCAGCTCAAAACAACCCTGTTACACCTCCGAAAGTTCAATACACAGAAACAACCAAGTGTTTAAAATCTGAAACCAAAGTCTGTGTATTCCCCACTTCATTCCTTCTTTTTGTTTGTTAGACTGTCTTCTAGTCTGTCCCCAAAATACTTCCCTACCAAGTTAAGTGTTCTAGATATAGGTTAACTCAAACTGCCAACACCCCTCTGTAAAAAAAAAGGTTATACAGAAACCATGCATTTCAGGAAACAACTAAAAACTGTTGCATTTTTTCCTTTCTATGATTTTTCTTTCTGTTCATAGTTGAATTACACTTTTTATCCAGAGTGTTTACACACTTAGTTAACGGATTTAGCAAGGTTTTAAGCTCTTGAAACACCCAATACAAAAAGAACCAGAATCACACAGGCCAACTCTCTGTAAAAATTTTACACAGCGACAGCACCATGTAAACATTGAAATCATGAAACTGATGTGTTTCTTTCTTCTTCTGTTTTTTTTTTGTTCTTTCCACTGGCTTAGTCACTTAGTTAATAGTATTACTCCAGTTTCTAATCCTCAAACAGATCCAAGGCAATAATGCCTGCACCTTTAAAACTTCCTCACATACAACCTACAAAAAAACTGAGGGGATCAACTGAGACACGATTTGGTTCTTTTTCCTCCTTTCTTTTTTTTGTCTTTCTGTTTCATTAATGCCGTAGATTTCTACCTCCCTTAAATGTTTTAGTCGTTTAGTTAAGATCTTAAGATAGTCCTAACTCTAAAACAGATCCCAAACTAAATAGACAACACCGCTGGATTTGTTACACAGCAAGGTAACTGTCATACTATCAGCACAGATTACTTGGTTAGTGTAGTACCTTGGTTTTCTTTTTGTTTGTTTGGAGTTGTTCTTCCCTGGTAGCTTCCAGTCCCTTTGGTCTCTCGACCTCACTGGAATGATAACCCGAGTGTTAGACCTTGACAAACCGAAACAGGAAAGGGGTAGAAGTCACCTGCAGTTTATTCTACAAGGCTTTACCTTCTGGTCACGTTCCAGCAAGGGGTTGAGCAGCTTGTATACAAGTTGATTTTGTAGAATCCTAGAAGGCTGCATGCATGATTAGTGCATGACAGGACCAAGAGCACTTGGAGGAGTAGGCTGTATTCGACTTGGACAATAGAAAGAGATTTATGCAGGGACTGTTCTGCTTACCTTGGCCTGATATTCCAACAAGATCGTTGTTGGCTTTAGTCTGTTGTTTCTTGTAAGGAAAAGTAGTTAGTTGGAGGAGTTGAGTAGGGAATTTTCGGATAGAACTTGCACCAGTACTTGGGGTGGATTTCTTGGCTCAAGGATCCTCAAACATTTCTCTATTGAGTTTGCAGATAAATCATGTACGGAGGATCAGAAGAAGTAAAGCTGTTTGAGTGACAGTTTACTGAGAGAAATGAACCAGAGGCTAGAAGAGCAAGGAGTTATTTGCGTGAGAAAGTCAGAGGGAGAGGAATGGAGTTTCTGATCAAGCAGGAATGTGCATGCCAGAAGAGAGAAAGGATGGTCTGAACGTTTTTGATTCAAAATGGCCCAAGGCAAGGGAGTAGTACAAGAGGTAACTTGCTCGTTAGCGGTGGAAAGTTTCAAAAGGGAATGTCGTGGGAGTTTGCACCAGGACAGATTCCTATCCGTGAGAGTTTGGGACCTAGCAGGTTATGGTGAGCATGTCTTTTGCCTGCCCATTTTTTACTGAAATCAAGATTAGTGCTTGCAGTCTTTATTCTTTTTGTTCTTGATTCCAGCTTATACCAGAGAGGCTGAGAGAGCCTGACATTGTGCAATGGCTACGGTAAGCCCAGAATAGAATTTGGGCACAATTGGAATGCGCAAGTTACTAGGGGAGTATGGGCGTTGGAAAAGAAAAATCACCACGTCGCCAGGTAGTTGGGAACGAGGGAAAATGTTTCCTGTCTTTGCTTTTGATTAGTCCGATCCCACTGTGTCGAGGAAGAAGAAGGTGTGTGTCTGGTTCTCTGTGGTTTTCTTTTAGTTGCCTTGGTTATTTAGATACTAGTTCCAATTCGTGTGGATTAGTAGCAGAATACGAGCATAGCTCATCCGGTTAAAGCGTTTACTAGACATACGAGAGGTACGGGGTTCGAATCTCAGCGGGAGCATATTTGCTCCTTTTTCCTTTTGCCCTCTTTTTTTTTTGTATAAGCTATATACATGTTTATTTACATATATATAAGCGACTATATAATATGTCGCGTTATTAATTTTATACGGCGCTAGTCATTTATACGTACATGTATGTTTATATACGCCCCTTTTCCATTTCGTCGCGTTTTAGTTATATGTGACTATGCGACATTATTTATCACATACGACGTTGGAATGTTGAACGTTTCGTATACGTATTTTTATAAACGTACATATATAAGTACGTGGCTGTATTAATACATAACGTTACATGAATATACCACATTTAATTGTTCGAAATTTTATATGTCCGGCTTATGAAACGCGACCGGGTAATCTCCTCGCGTTTATGATTTTATGTGTTTAAATATTCAGGGGTGTTTCAACTTACCCCCCTTAAAAGAGACTTCGTCCCGAAGTCTTACTTACTTAACTTATATTTTCCACTCTTGGTAATCTTAGGGATCCAGTCCCGCATTCATTCACGATACCCAAAGGATTAAGTTCATAATTAACATTCTCAGTGCTTCTAAGCACCGTGCCACATCAGTGGCTCCCCACGAGCTCTCATAGTAGACCAAGAAGTTAGCAATGTGCATAACATGCTAAAGTGCAAGCCAACACACACAATATTCATTCATACATAGCGTACATAACATTTTCACACATAATCCAAGCACGCAAACCCACCAACCAACCACGAGTGGTTGTAGGAATACATCATTATAAGTCAACACACATCCAAAACAAAACGCGCTTACCCCCCTTAAAAGAGGGGTACGCCCCCGTACCCTACACTAAGCCGAAACACAAGAACCTACAGCAAGTTATTATTGCCCTTGCAAGCGGCTTAGGTCAGTAAAGTCGTGCCTCACATTACTAACCCTTAACCCCGTTTCCCAAATTTAGGTTTTCCTATTCTCGGTACTTCTCTGTTCCAGTCATCAGAGCGCAACTACGCTCTGATACCACTTTCTGTAACACCCCCGAATCACAACCAACAATTTAACGACGCGCCTAAGTTAGCAGGAGAAATCTACGCAGCGGTTACGAACTCTATTCGGGTGCTACAGACGCCAACCACCCACGTGGTTGACAGTCCTCATTACTAACTCCAAGTTACGGTCTGAATGACTGGAAGTCCAACTTAACGAAGTCCAGATACAACATAAAAGATACGAACCGAGTACCGAGAGTCTACAACATAAGATCTTAATCCAATAACATAAACTGGAAGTACAACCCATACATTAAAAGCATACTACTGAAAGTCTTGCCATAGTGGACTACCCCCATGATAGTCCTTCACCTACACTCCGTCATGATCCAGATGATTACCTGTAAAAATAAAGGACTCAGCAAACTATGCCGAGTATGAACGTGTGAAGCCCGCATGTTACCGGGCCACACGACTACTTGGTCGAATATTATTAAATCATTTTACATGCTATATTAAAGCAGTAAAGCACATCACATTACATCATAATATCAAACACACTTCAAGGTAGCATAGCAACATCAACAAACATCCAAGCATAACAAGCTGGCATCATAGCCCATCAAAACGCAGCCAAGCACAACAAGCTGCTAATATAGCAACAACAATCATGCAAGTCATCAGACGTGTGCATAGGTATGTTTACCAATGATCCTCACTATGGGATCGTTCGAGCGTTGTGTGTTTTCATTTCTTTTCTCTTGTTCCCATGATGTGTATTTTCTTTTTCTTTTCCTTGCACCAGGTCTGGGGATATAGTTTAGATCCCGTGACCATATCATATTGGTGCCAATCTTTTCTTGTTTCTTAAAGAATCACATTTGTGAATTTTCTTATTTCCTTTGTCTCATTACACATGTTTCCTCTATTCTCCGGCACCGAGTCAGGGGATATAGATTAGATCCCGGGACTTTATTATGTAGGTGCTAATCATTCCTTGTTTCTTTATAGGTTACTTGTGAACTCTCTTATCACCACACTTTGGGGAATGTCTTGTCCATAGCCAATCCTCCATTCCCGGATAGCTCTTTCTCTCTCTGTTGTTTCCAAATGTTACTGGCCATTGCCCCGGATACCAAGGGTCCGTCTCCCTATTCCTTTTCCATGTTACTAGCCTCTGCTCCGGATTCAAAGGGTCCGTCTCCCTATTCCTTCTCAATGTTATTAGCCTCTGCTCCGGATTCTAAGGGTCCGTCTCCCTATTCCTTCTCAATGTTACTAGCCTCTGCTCCGGATTCTAAGGGTCCGTCTCCCTATTCCTTCTCAATGTTACTAGCCTCTGCTCCGGATTCTAAGGGTCCGTCTCCCTATTCCTTCTCAATGTTACTAGCCTCTGCTCCGGATTCTAAGGGTCCGTCTCCCTATTCCTTCTCAATGTTACTAGCCTCTGCTCTGGATTCTAAGGGTCCGTCTCCCTATTCCTTCTCAATGTTACTAGCCTCTGCTCCGGATTCTAAGGGTCCGTCTCCCTATTCCTTCTCAATGTTACTAGCCTCTGCTCCGGATTCTAAGGGTCCGTCTCCCTATTCCTTCTCAATGTTATGGTCTTTACCCCGGATACAAAGGGTCCGTCTCCCTATTCAATCACAATGTATTGGCTTATCATTATCTTTGATAACTCGACACCATAGTGGGTGTCTTTAGAGGTCCTCTATAGTTAAGAGGGGTTTTCTCTTTTTATAGTTCTTTTGGTTTGTCTACGTGGTTCGTCATGTCTCACCAAAGGAGACTTGCTCTTCATTATCATTAAAGCATGGACACCATAGTGGGTGTCATGGTAGTCCTCAATGGTTTAGAGAGGAGTTCCCTTTATAGCGTTTTCTTTGTTTTCATAATTCATAGTAGTTCTCGTATAGTTTTCCCTTTTTGTAGTTTCTTTGTTTACATAGTTCGTTGAGTCTCATCTCAAAGTTCCATAACGCGACAGGGACTAAACTACTGTGTGCGCGCAAGTAATATGCCACAACAATATAACAATCACCTAGGCAAGATAGGCAAGCAATCCAATTTCATGCTTTAGTCTTAGAGTCATTGTCAAACACAAGGCACACAGCACACAAGCCGTGTAACACGGCAACATACGAACCACACATGTCCATACCTGATTTAGAAGCAAACGTAGTCTCCCACACACGGGGTCCCGGGCGGCGTTCGTTACGACCCTAACGCTGATTAAAAACAATGTGTCAGTTTATTATTTTATGTGATGACACCTTATATCGGATGTTATTCCCTAGGTACGTTGTTAGATGCTTAGTTTACATTAAGTCCTAGAACTTCACATGCATTAATTCTAGGCTTATCTTACTCCCAGGATATTCATATCCTCGTTTTACACGTTAACCAAGTCCTTTTCCTTAGTCAATGTTATAGAGCGTTTTAAACGCTAGTTATGTAACGAGTTTGTATAAAATAGATATAACTTGTCTAATGTGTATTCCCTCATTAGATAAATAGGTGAGTAATATTTTAACCCTTGTATAATGATAATATAGGTCATAGAATACCCCCACAACCCCTTTATACAGAAGTCCCAAGTTCGAGAAGCAATCACCTAGTTTCGGTTTTGAATCACACTTAACCTCTCACTTAATGTATCGATGGTGGCTAACTTTATCCCAAAATGTTTCATCACCTAACTAGGTACATTAGCATGGGTTTGGGTCCATTATAAAGCTAACATCCCCTCTCTAGTACCTCTGGAATTTAGTTATACAGAAACTATAATAGTAGTGAAAAACTGAAACTACAACTCTAGATCTTTCTTCTTGTTTCTTGTAATTCTTTAGTTTAGCGGATGTCTCACTCCCTCCCACAGTATTACCCCACTAGCTATAGGTTTTAACAATGTTTTAAACTCAAAATAACTTTGATAACAACTCTGGAAGTTGATCATACAGAGGGCATACACTTTCAGAATCTGTAACACACATCTCTGTGCATATCTCAGTTCAACTTCCTTTTCACCTCACTAATCTGATGACTAACTTTCCCAAGGTGTCCTCAAACGTAGCTAATTGCATTAGTAATGTTTTAGATTTCATTGACAAGATAACACAACACTCATATGCCATTAACGTTTCTGTTATACAGAACTAGACAACTGATGAATCTGAAACATATAACTGGTAATCCCCCTTCTGTTTCTTTTCTGTTTATTACTAGTCTGTTTTTTTTCTTTGTTTTTCAATTCACCCAAGGCACTTACTTACTGAGCTAAGTGATCTACCACGCTTCTAAACTCAAAACAAAACCCAATGCAACTCAGGTACTGCTACTGAAGCTTCTTTATACAGAACAAAAACTGCAGGAAAACTGTGAAGGTTGATTTCTGTATTTCCTCTTTAAACTTGCCTTTCTGGTTATTAATCACTCTCCTTTTTACCCAAGGTTTCCTAAGTTATTTTCAGACCAAACAACTCCCTTAATCCCTGCTATAACTCACTTATACAGAAACAATTTCTTATCGGTTTTTTTTTTGAAAACCAAACTGATGCATCTCTCCTTTATTTAATCTGTTACTGTAAAACCGACTCCAAGCTTCTTCTTACATGATTACACCCTTAGTTAAGTGGATAAAAAAAAAACTTTAAGTTCATATTCAACCAAAGAAAACACTCATGTAGTTTCTGTACAGAAACAACATTCTGCTGAAAATCTGGAACAGAATATGCGCAGCTCATTTTCTTTCTCTGTCAGTTTATTAGACTGACTTCTAATTTATCCCCCAGAAGTTTATAATTTACTTGAGTGTATTAGGTATGTTCGATGCTCATTCTCAATCCATTATCACACCTAAATAACTTCTGTACCCGACTACACAGAAGCAACTACAATTTCAGAACCTGAGAATTGAAAATTGAACTGTGAAGCTGCTATACACTATTACATGACTAGATTATCTTTTCTTTCTGTTTCGTGTATGGTCCTTGTTTTCTACTTCCATCCAAGGTTTAGCTGCTTGATTAACATCTTAGTACAGCTTATAATTTTCAGAACTAATCCAACGAACCCATGGTACACCTCTGAGAGGTTATTACACAAAATCTGAAACTGAGAAAGAAACTGATAACTTCTCCTATCTGATTTCTGTTTTCATTCTTTCATCTAGTCTCTACTTCCCCAAATTGTCTACCCAGTTAGTCAAGAGTTTGTCAAGACGTTAAATTTAGAGTAAGCCCCAAACAGCTCTGGTAATTCTACTGGAACTCACCTATACAGAGCTTAGCAAAACTGAGAAGAAACTGGAAAAACTGAACATCCACAACCTGATAACCTCTCTTTGTTTTCCTTCTGTTCATTACTAATCCCAACTTTCGATATTTCCCAAAGGCTTACCCAGTCAGCTAGGTGGTTTAGGCAAGTCTCAAGTTAAACCCAGCTCAAAACAACCCTGTTACACCTCCGAAAGTTCAATACACAGAAACAACCAAGTGTTTAAAATCTGAAACCAAAGTCTGTGTATTCCCCACTTCATTCCTTCTTTTTGTTTGTTAGACTGTCTTCTAGTCTGTCCCCAAAATACTTCCCTACCAAGTTAAGTGTTCTAGATATAGGTTAACTCAAACTGCCAACAACCCCTCTGTAAAAAAAAAGGTTATACAGAAACCATGCATTTCAGGAAACAACTAAAAACTGTTGCATTTTTTCCTTTCTATGATTTTTCTTTCTGTTCATAGTTGAATTACACTTTTTATCCAGAGTGTTTACACACTTAGTTAACGGATTTAGCAAGGTTTTACGCTCTTGAAACACCCAATACAAAAAGAACCAGAATCACACAGGCCAACTCTCTGTAAAAATTTTACACAGCGACAGCACCATGTAAACATTGAAATCATGAAACTGATGTGTTTCTTTCTTCTTCTGTTTTTTTTTGTTCTTTCCACTGGCTTAGTCACTTAGTTAATAGTATTACTCCAGTTTCTAATCCTCAAACAGATCCAAGGCAATAATGCCTGCACCTTTAAAACTTCCTCACATACAACCTAAAAAAAACTGAGGGGATCAACTGAGACACGATTTGGTTCTTTTTCCTCCCTTTTTTTTTTTGTCTTTCTGTTTCATTAATGCCGTAGATTTCTACCTCCCTTAAATGTTTTAGTCGTTTAGTTAAGATCTTAAGATAGTCCTAACTCTAAAACAGATCCCAAACTAAATAGACAACACCGCTGGATTTGTTACACAGCAAGGTAACTGTCATACTATCAGCACAGATTACTTGGTTAGTGTAGTACCTTGGTTTTCTTTTTGTTTGTTTGGAGTTGTTCTTCCCTGGTAGCTTCCAGTCCCTTTGGTCTCTCGACCTCACTGGAATGATAACCCGAGTGTTAGACCTTGACAAACCGAAACAGGAAAGGGGTAGAAGTCACCTGCAGTTTATTCTACAAGGCTTTACCTTCTGGTCACGTTCCAGCAAGGGGTTGAGCAGCTTGTATACAAGTTGATTTTGTAGAATCCTAGAAGGCTGCATGCATGATTAGTGCATGACAGGACCAAGAGCACTTGGAGGAGTAGGCTGTATTCGACTTGGACAATAGAAAGAGATTTATGCAGGGACTGTTCTGCTTACCTTGGCCTGATATTCCAACAAGATCGTTGTTGGCTTTAGTCTGTTGTTTCTTGTAAGGAAAAGTAGTTAGTTGGAGGAGTTGAGTAGGGAATTTTCGGATAGAACTTGCACCAGTACTTGGGGTGGATTTCTTGGCTCAAGGATCCTCAAACATTTCTCTATTGAGTTTGCAGATAAATCATGTACGGAGGATCAGAAGAAGTAAAGCTGTTTGAGTGACAGTTTACTGAGAGAAATGAACCAGAGGCTAGAAGAGCAAGGAGTTATTTGCGTGAGAAAGTCAGAGGGAGAGGAATGGAGTTTCTGATCAAGCAGGAATGTGCATGCCAGAAGAGAGAAAGGATGGTCTGAACGTTTTTGATTCAAAATGGCCCAAGGCAGAGGGAGTAGTACAAGAGGTAACTTGCTAGCGTTAGCGGTGGCAAGTTTCAAAAGGGAATGTCGTGGGAGTTTGCACCAGGACAGATTCCTATCCGTGAGAGTTTGGGACCTAGCAGGTTATGGTGAGCATGTCTTTTGCCTGCCCATTTTTTACTGAAATCAAGATTAGTGCTTGCAGTCTTTATTCTTTTTGTTCTTGATTCCAGCTTATACCAGAGAGGCTGAGAGAGCCTGACATTGTGCAATGGCTACGGTAAGCCCAGAATAGAATTTGGGCACAATTGGAATGCGCAAGTTACTAGGGGAGTATGGGCGTTGGAAAAGAAAAATCACCACGTCGCCAGGTAGTTGGGAACGAGGGAAAATGTTTCCTGTCTTTGCTTTTGATTAGTCCGATCCCACTGTGTCGAGGAAGAAGAAGGTGTGTGTCTGGTTCTCTGTGGTTTTCTTTTAGTTGCCTTGGTTATTTAGATACTAGTTCCAATTCGTGTGGATTAGTAGCAGAATACGAGCATAGCTCATCCGGTTAAAGCGTTTACTAGACATACGAGAGGTACGGGGTTCGAATCTCAGCGGGAGCATATTTGCTCCTTTTTCCTTTTGCCCTCTTTTTTTTTGTATAAGCTATATACATGTTTATTTACATATATAAGCGACTATATAATATGTCGCGTTATTAATTTTATACGGCGCTAGTCATTTATACGTACATGTATGTTTATATACGCCCCTTTTCCATTTCGTCGCGTTTTAGTTATATGTGACTATGCGACATTATTATTTATCACATACGACGTTGGAATGTTGTAACGTTTCGTATACGTATTTTTATAAACGTACATATATAAGTACGTGGCTGTATTAATACATAACGTTACATGAATATACCACATTTAATTGTTCGAAATTTATTATATGTCCGGCTTATGAAACGCGACCGGGTAATCTCCTCGCGTTTATGATTTTATGTGTTTAAATATTAAGGGGTGTTTCAGAGATAAAGCACCTCAAAACAATCAAGTTAAAGAGAAAAGAAAACAAGACAAAGACAGAGATAGAGAACTTCCAAAACAAGTCATCCACTTAAGTAGTCACACCACATAGTTAGTAAGCATCCATTGTTGATGTTAGAACCAATTCCCATTAGGAGTAGAAAAACCCAGATAGCCACAAAGGACTAGGAATGATAAAGTAGATCCAAGAATCAACAACTCAAGAGTGGAATAATTTAACTGGGAGAGATGGCCCCCACCGCCAATCACGTCCACTAAGGACAGGGGATATACAGCCCCTCACTGTTCATCACGTCCACTAAGGACAGGGGATATACAGCCCCTCGCTGTTCATCACGTCCACTAAGGACAGGGGATATACAGCCCCTCACTGTTCATCACGTCCACTAAGGACAGGGGATATACAACCCCTCACTGTTCATCACGTCCACTAAGGACAGGGGATATACAGCCCCTCACTGTTCATCACGTCCACTAAGGACAGGGGATATACAGCCCCTCACTGTCTATCACGTCCCTTTTTGGGACAGGGGATATACAGCCCCTCACTGTTACCATTGAAGACGCGCGCACGTCGAAAGAAAGATTTCCAAGATTGACCTTTTCCAAAAATCCCGCTAGATCACCAACTACCCAGAGCAATACCAAAACACTCAGTCCTACAGAGTGCAGAAGCGTAAACCCTAAGCATCCAATGTCTAACGGGTAACCAAGTAGAAGAAACCAATACCCAAGTGAGTTCCACATCCAAGGCTCAGTTAGTCACACAAGCTGAGTTAGTCACACAACCATTTTTTTTCCTTAGAAATTCCTCTTAAAGTCAGTTAGCGTTTTCCAAAAAAATTCCACAAGTCAACCATTAAAAATATCGGAGTACGAGAAATCGTACAAAACATTCCATAAAGTCCAAAACACATCAAGCTGAGTACGAGAAATTGTACCTGGATAACATTGTAGCAGCTCTAGACAACTTGCGTAAACAATCAACAGTACTCTGAAGAATATTAAAGGTAATCTATCATCAATAACTCATACCCTAAGTCAAACTTAAATAGATTCCTCACTCTTATTTCTAAACCTCGATCATCTTGTAAGCCCTTCGCTTAATTGTTAAGTATAGCCTTCGACTTGTTTTAGAATGTTGTATAGCCCAAGGTTGTAAGATCAAGGGATGTATTCTTCTAACACTTATCAATTGTTCCACTCTTATCCACTTTACTAATACTTAACCGTAGTTCTCACATTAATACCTTTATATCTTAAGCGTATTTATATTACTCAATTAGTCTTAGAATCTCAATAATAACCCTTAAGCTCAATACCTTTATTCTTACTTTAGGACAGACATCGTATTATAACCTATGATGGATTTATCTTAGAATACTATACTATTATTCCATAAGGTAATGATTAGGTATTTTATCAATATTTACTAGATAATCCTTTATGATTAAGTCTTCCCCTTAACTTAATTAAGACCTACAACCTGTATATCGGAATCATAGTGTCGTAGATGCATTTCATTACAACTTCATTGATCTTAGAATTTAGAGACAACTACTAGACTCAATTATTTTATCTCTACTTTAGAATGACTTAATATTTTAACCATTTAATTATCTTGTCTTAAGATGTTCAATTACTTTCATCCTGAAACAACTATATTTTAATTAACTCAAACCCTTCCAACTCTTTTACTTAGTATCCACAAAGTATATTATTCGCTTAATTATTACCTATATATAAGGTGTTTTAAGATAACCCTCTTTATGTACCCTTACTTACATTTTAATTTCCCAAGTATTTAATTTTTACACACATTCTCCCCATAGAGTATGTATAATCCTTTTGTACTAAATTTAATAAACTTATGTCTTAAATACATTTTATATTACTTACAAGACCAGAGGTTTCAAAGGGATAACTTAATAAATTAATTTCCTTTATTGTATTTTAGGATAAACATTATATCTCGACACAAGGTAAAATTTATCTAAGAACTAAATTCTGATTCATAATTGAAATTGTTAATTATGTAATAAGATAATCTATTCTGAAAATCCCCATACCTTATATTCAAATGACACATTAATATTCCCAGTGTCAAAAAGGTAAATCAATATAATCTCTTACGTAACCTAGTTTCATCTAATTAAAGGTTTAAAGATTTTAAGTATCAAATTTCTATTTGCAAACCTTTTTGTAAATCTTTAACTATTATGTACATCACTTATTTATAAACTCACATCCTGAATATTGGTAATGAATGTATTTTATATGGCTTAACTAATTCCAAGAAACTTAAGGATTATTATTTAGATTAATCTCCTAATCATAGTTTAATATAGTTTTATATCATAATCCTTTTAATGATTTTATCTTAAAATATTAAGTTATTACTCAATACTAAATATTAAGAAATAATTAAATCTAGACTTATTTATCCTCTTCACATTTAGATGTAAAAGTAACTCATTTATTTTATTATTGTTTATATAATAAGAACATTTAAATGTAAAAGTATTTCATTCATTTTATTATTAATTATATAATAAGATCTATTTGTGTAACGCTTTATGTAAACCAATTCCAAATATTCCTAAATTTCAACTTATTAATTTCTTAACCAAATTATAGATTTACATTGTGGTCATTGACTCAATATACACGTATATTTGAATACTGTTTATATAAATCTTAGAAATTCAAAGATAACTAAAAACTCAACCTATAACCATAAATTAATACCACCTCATATAATATTCTTTTATTAGTATCATGTAGAGGTTTAGTTTAACTCATTAATTCCTTCATATTATATTTTCTATAAGGTATTTTATTCCTTTTATTTATTTATATATATATATATATATATATCCTTCCTATTATGTTTCTCACAAGGAATGTTATTTCCTTTATCTATTTTTATTGTATTTATACACACACACACACACACACACATATATATATATATCCTCATATATCAAGATTTATCCAGAACATTCTTTAAGAAATTCTATTGTATTTAATTATATTTAATATCTTTTAGACATATCCACAACTGATTTATGGTTTATAAAATAGAGTATTTCCCTTAGTTTTAGTCAAACATATTAGCTTCCATATTATATATAATAAATAAAATGTAGTTTTGTTAAATTCCTTGATTTAATATAAGTTTCTATTTATTTCTCTCATAAAAATATATATATAAATATATATAACAATTTTTACTTCACTTAAAGTTAATACCCAAAATATTTATAAACATACTGTATTAAATGTTAATCGGTCTTATTATATTTTCCCCAACCTATAAAATTCATTAATCAACTATACTTTAATTTTTGATTACATTAAAAACCATATATTATAGGTTATTCTTATGGAAAACTCACAAACACAATTTTAAAAACCTTTCCCCGTTGCCCAAAAATTCCCAAAATTAATATACAGTAACTATAACATTTTAGACATATTATAAAATTTTTATTTCATAAAAATATCTTTTTAATTTAGCCAAATAATCCCAGGAACCCCGTAACTTGTAAAAATCATAACTTATGTTTAAAAACTCTAAAACCATAATAATTTACATCAAAATAAACTACATAAAATAAGGAATCTATGGTTAAAATTTCAAGTCAAAATACTTCGGGAAGATATTTAAATTAACCCAACAAGTTAGACTATTTACTGGAATTTTAAAAACTCTTATAATTAATTTGGTATGTTTATCTCGGCCGTCCAATCTCTTAAACCGAGATCGGACGGCTCCTGTAGACGAGTTTCATCAGCAAGCTCATTAAACAGATCGAGTACTAAATCGCCTATCAACTCCAAATCTACAAACGAAATTGTGTGATTTTTGTTATATGGATTCGTAATCAATTTCGGTTCTAATATACCGATTTCCCCAAATAATGCAGTTTTCAAGGATTTCGAATTCTGTTCGAGGTTTAGGGTTCCAATGTACGAATCGAAACTTAATTTGACAAATTCTCCTAATCTAAGCACGTAATTGACTAAATTGAGACATGGTTAGACCGGAACTTGATTCGAATGACAATAACGGAGCAATTGATCGGAAAATTACCTGAGTTGTGCGAATTGAGTGAAATCGAATCCAAAATCTGGAAAATTCGAACTTTGAGCAGTTCACGAGGCCAACTTTGAGGATCTATAACTAGCAGTACAAATCGAGCTAGGCTATGTGTAAGGGCTCATTCGAAAGAGAAAACTTAGATCTACGTATTGATAGCAAGAACTCACTCTAACTCAAAACACAAGAAGAAATCAAACCCTAAAGTTACGACTTTAAACTTCTCGTTTCGGAAAAATTCTGGGCAAAACGCGACCAGATCGGGGTCGGAACTTTAGACGCCTATATCTTCCATATGATATAAGAATTAGATTTGGTCATCAACATGAACAAACGTTGTAGAGGATTAGCGCGCTTTAAAACGAGTAAGAACACAAAACTGAATCTGCAATTTCGGTTTTGCAATGTGGCTACTTTGGATCAATTTTCCGGTTGACTCAGATAGATCTAGGGTTTGTATGAGTAATGGTTGACCAGAGGAATGTAGGAGAAGAGAGTGGTGAAGACGGCATGGAAAAATATTGAGTAAAGTCATGTGAAAGTTATAGCCGTCTAAAGTTAGGGCTAGGAAGTGAAATCGGTTACGAAATCAGGGAAGGAAATCGCTAAGCTAAGTGTGGGCGACCCATTACAGAGTGACACGTGGCACTTCTTAAAATTTTGATTCAAAACACAGATCTAGCATAACTTTGGCTGGATGATCCGATTTTTGACGTTTTTTATCGATCTTCATGGTTTTTCATAACCTATTTATTGGATGGTTTCATGGCCTGTTTGACCATTCTCAAAAAGCAACTCTAGCAAGGCTTAATAAGCTTTAAGGTTTCTAGAATTTTATATTGACTTTTATGTTTCAAACAATGTTTCCAACACTTCCTAAAATCTTTATAATATATTTGGAGTGTTAAATTCCCCAAGAGTTATTTTTGACTTATAAATCTTATTATTAAATTCTAATACTATACAATAATATATACTATTAGGAGAAAAACCCCTAAATAATTTCACAAACCCCTTATATTAATTTAATATTCTAATTCCATATATAATTAATATTCCATATTCCATATAATTAACTTAATAGTATATTAAAGGTTTAATAAAAGAAATCCCCTAAATTAATTTAAATTAATTTAGGGGTATTTCATACTAATTATTAAATTGTTCATACATTATTTTATGTCCAAATTGTATAACTCGTTATTTTTGGATAATCTCCTCGCGTTTATGATTTTATCATATGAGCCTAATTTGCGTATCACGTACCGATATGTATATGCGGTATAAGTACCCATTTGGATCTATATTTTAAATACCATAAGGTTTTATTGTAATTGTTGCACATAATTAATTTACAACTTCACTAATTTAAAGTGGTAATACTCGGGGTATTTATTATTAATCATTTAAACATCACTAAAAACATTTTATCTTCTTACTCTATATGTAACAACTTAAGTATTATTTAGCCAACAAAATATTCTCTCATACTTAAGCCCATAAAAATCTGCTTACTTACTTGCACCAAAACTAGCTCAAGGTTGTGGTCATTACCTTGAATTTGCTAGCTTTTCTTTCTTTCTTCCTTTCTCCTTTCTTCTTCCTTCTTCTATTGCTTCCTTTCAGAAAACCGGTTATGGGAAGTTCAAAGTCCTAATGCTACAGCCCATCAATACAACAATTTCAATTCAAAACCAGCCCTTAAATTACTAAGCTAGGACATTGTTTTAGGGTTTAGAGAGGCATTACCTTGCAATGTATAAATGAGTTTTGGACGCAACAATATCAAGATTCCAACTCCAAGAATGAAGCCAAAATCGGCTGGAGAACAAGGACATGGAGTTCAAATTTAGAAATTTTA
Organism: Limonium bicolor; assembly: GCA_023374045.1. Classification (NCBI taxonomy): domain Eukaryota; kingdom Viridiplantae; phylum Streptophyta; class Magnoliopsida; order Caryophyllales; family Plumbaginaceae; genus Limonium; species Limonium bicolor. Next base: position 497,902,219 of record CM041776.1, read on the forward strand.
TTTGCAAAAGAGAGCTAAAGTAGAAATGAGGATTTTCGGATTTCTTTTTATCCAAAACAACAAGGAGATGAAGGAGCTTCCAATGGTGGCTCAGCTTCAAAAGAGTCATACCAATGGAGATGGAAGTGAGCTTTTCGATTTTTGAAAAGAGGAAGATGATCTCCTTGACAAGGGGAATCCAATGGTATACTTTTTATATTTTTGGACAAGGTTTGGAGTCTTCAAAAATGAGGAGGAAGATGGGGGTGTGTGTCTTCTTCAAATCGCCATGGGAGATGCTTGGGAGGAAGAAGAAAATCAAAAGGAAGGAGGGAACACGGTGGAGAATAGAGAGAATAGGAGAGAGAGTCTAAAAGTAAGGTGTTGTACTTTATTACTTTTTTCCTTATTTTGTTATTTTGTCTTTTGTGTATTTGAAACAATTAAGAGAGTGGGGGGGGGGGGGGGGGGGGGAATCGGCCCAAACAGCATACACCTCTACTTTTCTGATTTTTATTTGCAAATGGGACATGTTATTTTAGCTTATTTACACACACACCCCTCAACTTCCCAGTTTTTTTACACTATTCACTCCCGGAACCCATTTTTCAGAATTTTCTCGTTTAATTAATTTTCTTGGTCCTAGTCCTTCATTATTGTTTAACAATGACTATTTGGTTGACCAAAATTATCACGGGTCTATTTAACCCGCTTAAAGTCATGTTTTCTTGGTTTCCTAGAAAAATGCGCTTTAAGGTTTGTTTGTGTTTTTAATCTGTTTTAAGGATCCGTTTTCTTCGGAATTTGTTCCCTCATGTTTATTTAGGCATAATTAAGCCTTTAAATTCTTCATTAGCCTACTTAATCACTATTTTTAATTTTGGGGGATTTCAATCTACACCCCTTAAGGAACTTTGCCCTCAAAGTTGCTCAAGGTTAACGGTTTACTATTTCTACTCATTTGGCAACCCAATTGCCAAAATGTACCTTACTACCACCTTACAAGTTTTTCACTTTCTCTACCTTACAAGCACTATATATTTCAAGCACAATACACAATTCTAATGCTCACATTCCACAATACAACAATTCGCAATTACCATACACACCATTCCACAATACAAATTGAGTCAATACCATACAGCACAAATACATTACACATCATGCAAACATATCAAAATACAATTAGCACTACATGTGCTAGCAAAATGTACTGCTATAAATACATAATATGCAATGCTAACGCGAAGCAATGCAAAAACATAATGGCTCTTCCCCCCTTAAAAGGGGTACGCCCCGTACCCTCTAAGCACTAGACAATCTAGTCTATAAACAAATGTGGGTACTTCACCTTCCGGCGTCTTCTAACTCCCACGTCGCTTCTTCGATATCATGGTTGGACAACAAAACCATTCACACTAACTTATGGTGAGTGTCTCTGGTCTTAGTATCAAGGATTCTCACGGGAGTCTCGACATATCTCATTATCGGCTCAATAGATAGATGCTCGGGCTCAAGAACATGAGAATGATCGGCAATGTACTTCTTGAGTTGTGACACATGAAAGACATCATGGACACGCCCCAACTCCTCAGGTAAAGCTAACCTATAGGCTACAGATCCAACTCTCTCAGTGATCGTATACGACCCTACAAACTCAGCTTGCCCTTCTGGCCAAATCAAAACACGCCCTTCACAGGCGAAACACGCAGAAACACTTGATCGCCCACGGCGAACTCAAGGTCGCGTCGTCTCACATCCGCATAGGATTTTTGTCTATCTTGGGCTGCTTTCATGTTCGCTCAAATCTGCTGAACTTCAACTTGTACTTGTTCAAGGTATTCCGGTCCTATGATGACCGCTTCACTCGACTCATCCCAACACAACGGGGTAAGGTAGGGTCTACCATACAAAGCTTGGAATGGCAACATTTTGATTGAAGCTTGATAGATATTATTATATGAAAACTCAATAAGATGTAGCTTATCAATCCAACTCCCCTAAAAGTCTAAGGCACATGCCCTAAGCATGTCCTCAAGTGTCTGGATGGTCCATTCTGTCTGACCGTCAGTCTGTGGATGGAAGGCGGTGCTAAGCTTCAAGTTAGTACCCAGTGCTTCCCGTGTCGCTCTCCAGTGTCTCGAATGAAATCTGGTATCGCGGTCATATACAATAATCTTCGGGACTCCGTGGTGTCGGATAATCTCCCAGTCAAATAACTCAACGAGCTACGCCACCTCCAGGTGTCCCTCATCGGTATGAAGCAGGCTACCTTGGCGAGGCAATCAATAGTGACCCAGATCATGTTGAGTTCTCCCCTCGCAGTTGGGAGTCCAACAACAAAATCCATGGAGATGTCAAGGAATTTCCACTCCGGAATTGGCATAGACTGTACCATTCCGCCCGATCTACGGTGCTCAAATTTTACCTTCTGGCATGTGAGGCATCTCAGAACATACTCAGTTACATCAGATTTCATTCCTGACCACCAGAAGTACCTCTTCATGTCTTTGTACATCTTGGAGGCTCCCGGATGGACGGATAATGTAGAACAGTGTGACTCTCGTAGAATGTGATCCCTCAGCTCAGCATTGCTTCGGAGGACGCATAATCTGCCATTCAGTCTGATCAGACCATCTTTATGGAGCTTGAAGTCATAATTTCGCTTCTCGAATGTGCCTTCTGAAATTTTCTGCCTGATCTCTTTCATATAAGGGTCGCACAGCTGAGCCTCTCGCACCTCATCAACCAAGATGGAAGAAGCGAGCAGCGAATGGGGTGAGTGTGCTCGGTGACTCAGGGCGTCGGCTAGAACGTTTGCCTTCCCTTCTTTATACTGAAGGTCGATGTCGTATTCTGATAGGAACTCCATCCACCTTCTTTGTCTCAGATTTAGTTCCTTCTAGGTAAATACATATTGTAAACTTTTGTGGTCGGAGTAGATGGTGATGCTTACCCCATAGAGGTAGTGTCGCCATATCTTCAAGGCGAAGACAATGGCTCCTAACTCAAGATCATGTGTCGAGTAATTCTCCTCATGATTTTTCAGTTGACGGGAGGCGTAAGCTACTACCTTGCCATGCTGCATGAGTACGCCTCCCATGCCCTTTCCTGATGCATCACAATACACCTCAAATCCCTCTATGCCGTCTGAAGAGTGAGAATGGGCGATGAGGTCAATGAGTCCTTTAGGCTCTGGAAGGATACCTCACACTCGTCTATCCACACAAACGGTGCATCTTTCTTCATCAATGTCGTCATGGGCTTTGCGACTTTAGAAAAGTCCTTCACAAATCTTCGGTAATAACCGGCTAGACCAAGAAATCTCCGGATGTCGATAACAGTCTTAGGTCTAGGCCATGAACGTACTACTTCAATTTTTGCCGGATCTACTAAAATTCCCACGCTCGAGATGACATGACCAAGGAAAGATACCTGATCTAGCCAAAACTCGCATTTGGAGAACTTAGCATACAGCTGGTTCTCGCGCAGCGTCTCAAGTACTTTTCTCAGATGGTTTTCATGCTCTTCTGCTGACTTTGAATACACAAGGATGTCATCGATAAAGACTACTACTGAAGTGTCCAACTGATCACTGAACAGACGGTTCATCAGGTCCATGAACTTGGCTGGTGCCTTTGACAAACCGAATGGCATCACCGTGAATTCGCAGTGGCCATATCTCGTACGGAATGCCGTTTTCTCAATATCCTGCTCTCTGATAGCAATCTGATGATAGCATGATCGGAGGTCAATCTTGGAAAAGACCCAAGCTCCTTTCAACTGATCGAACAGATCGTCGATGCGTGGCTATAAATATTTATTCTTTACAGTGACCGCATTCAATTCATGGTAGTCGATACAGAGTCAGAGGCTACCATCCTTCTTCTTCACGAAGAGGACCGGTGCTCCCCAGGGTGATACACTCGGGCGTATAAACCCTTTGTCGAGAAGATCGCGTAACTGTTCCTTAAGCTCAGTCATTTTTGCTGGTGCTATATGGTATGGTGCCCTAGCAATGGGACCAGTACCAGGTACAAGATCAATCTCAAACTCAACTACTCTCTGTGGTGGCATACCAGGTAGCTCTTTTGGAAACACATCTGGAAATTCTGACATAACCGGCACATCATGCTGAATTCTGGATCTCTCTCCAGATCCTGTACATAGCATAGATACACATCGTTGTTGGAGAAATATGAGACTACTTCTACCACTTAGGCAGTGTACCTAATCGTTTTGCGGAATAGTGGAATTGTGGGGTGTCGAACTCTTGGGGACCTTGCTGTGGTTTAACTGATAGTGTAAATTAACTGAGAATTCTAATTAGACTGTTGAATAGAAACTCATCATTTTTTTAGGAAGGTTGTGGTTTAACACTTAATGTAAATAAAAACAGTAAAAGAACAATTAATTAGAACAGAATAATAATAGCGGTTTATAAAACTCTTTTGTTTTTAAGAAGCACCCTGGGTTGTTCTGCTCACCTATTTTATCCAATTATATTACTATAAACTTCTACCATTTTAACAATAAACTCAGGAATTTTAATTAGTTCGTTGACCGGTCCTTGTACAATAAACCTTGATTAATTTAAATAACAAGCTGCAATCCTTGCCCAAGTTATTATAAATTAATCGCTTTATTAACAATTCCTGTTGGAGACAGATTAACCTATAGGCGAACCTCGCTTCTAGTCATTAACCCGTTTTGACTTCTTCTGTCTAGAACCTTGTCTCAGCACCGCATTTTAACAAGAGAACTACAAATATCACTTTAATAATTGGCCTGAATATTAAAGCGCATTAAGAACGAGATCAAAATATTGCTTGAACAAATTATAGTAGAAAATATACGTAACACGATTGTATAAAATAAGCTTGCTTTCCAACCCGGGAGGCTAAAGTTATTACTCACACATAATTATAAAAACAAATAGCGTAAGTACGACAGACATTAAAACTGAATAGATTTAACTGATAATATTTGGACGGAGGTTGGACAGAACAACGGTATGGAAAATGGAATGTTTTTATGGGATGAGATGAAGTGAGGATTTATGTGGAGATTATGTAGATGAGATGTATGATTTTTGGAGAGAAAATGGAGATTTTATGGAGGAAAAATGGCATAAGTTTGAGGTGGAATGAGATATGGATTAATGGAGGGTTGTAGGTGTATTTATAGAGAAATATAGGTAAAAGGGGGGGTAAGGCGGTGGTGTTAACGTGTGAAGAGATAATGATTTATCTCTTCACACTGCTCTGTTGCGCCTGTACGCTGGCAAGATCGACATGTCCGGACCACGTCCGGACCAGACTGGTCCGGACATGTCGATTTTCTTCTCGGTGTGCTGGCGTGTTGTCCGGACCAGGTGATCCGGACACTGGTCCGGACCAAGGGTCTTTTGCCTCTAAAATGTTCGTTTTAGCTCCGATTTGATCCCCGTTTTCGCCTACGCGTTCGTCTCTTCGTGTACTTTGCTCCTAGCTTGGTTTTCCTCATGTTTAACCAATAAATTTGTGAGATAATCAATAAAACATAACTAGAGGAAAAACATACGATAAGTGAGTAATATTATCCTGAAAGTAAGTAAGTACAAGGTAAATTAAACCCTTAAATGTCTATGTATTTCTCACTTATCAAACTCCCCCACACTTATCTTTTGCTTGTCCTCAAGCAAATCTTTCTGACATAATGTTTAAACAAGTTAAACAGACAATAATCAAGTAAGGAGAGCACAGAAGAGGTAATTGCCAATCTTTTCAGATTTTAAAAGGGTACTAATAACATTAAATTTATTTAGATATATTTCTCTATTTCTGAGAATAACTCTGAAATCCTACAAAAGAAAGAGAAGCAGTACCATGAGAATTCTGCTTTTAACCCTGAGCCAATCCACCATTTTCTTTCACATTTCCTTTGAACGACAAGGGGCATGAAGTAAAATCTATTCCATTATACCTTTCAATGCCACATACTCATGATCCATGAAGAAGTTTTATCATTTTGGTACAGAATGCACATATACTTCAATTTTGAAGTTCATTTTTCTTTTACCTCAGACTTTTCTCTCCACCCTTGTAGCGGTTTTGGGTCTACTATCCCAGATACCGAGTACCTTAGGTAGCCGGGTGATGAAGCACCCCTAAGAACTTAATAACCGAGTGGACGAGGCCTGTTTAGGATCAGAATATGCCTGTTGGATCAGAGGAGTACCTTGCCTTGTTCTTTTTCCACCATTTCTTTCCAAATCAAATCCAGGCTCAAAGTCAAAACAAAATTCAAATGATAATTTCCTCAGAATTTTTTAGCATTGAGTAAGGAGCAGAGTGTTTTTTTTTAGTACGTACCCTTTAAACCTGTTAACACCGGCATTACTCCCTATATGGCTCCTTCTTTGATTATTAATCACTTAACAAATTTAAACACAGTGTCGAAAAAAGACAACTTAAGAGCAAGCTTTTGATTATTATATCTCCCCCACACTTGAACCAAAGCAATGCCCTCATTGCATAGAAAGAATTAAAAACAGGGCATGCAAACTACCTGGTAATGATCACAAAGCATGGTAATAGGAAATATTGAAAATTTAAAGAGCAAGGTAAAGATAGTGTACTCCCAGATTTATGCAGAATATGTAGTGTAGCTCCCCCACACTTGAGTTCGGTGTAAATGTGCAAGATGTTCCTGGAATAAATATTCTAAACAGCCAGAAGAACTCAAGTTAATTCTCCTCGTTCTCTCTCCTTTCTTTTTATTTCACTCTTTTTTTTTCATAAAATAAGATACAAAATAAACACAATATAGATTAAAAAGATAGATAGTAGGGTGCCTCCTACCAAGCTGCCCATCTTTATGGTCTTTGGCTAGACCGTACCTGAGTGTTTAAGTTGTGACTGGATCTTTGAGAAGAAGCGCAGAAGCCTCTTCGTTGTCTAACGTGTTCCCAGAAATAATTTTATTCGAGCTCCATTTACTTTAAACGATCCTCCTTTCTTATTGTCCAATTCCACAGCTCCATAAGGAGAGGTGATATATTGTAAATGGTCCAGACCAGAAGATTTTAACTTACCTGGGAAGAACTTAAGTCTGGAGTTATAAAGAAGGACCTGATCTCCTGTTTGAATTCTCGCTTGGCAATCATCTTATCGTGCCAACGCTTGGTCTTCTCCTTATAAATCACTGCATTTCATATGAGTCATTCCGAAGTTCTCTAGCTCAGTCAACTGGAACTTCCTCTTTTCACCGGCTTGTTGTAGATCAAAGTTTAACACCTTCAGAGCCCAATAAGATTTGTGCTCTAATTCCACAGGCAAGTGGCATGCCTTCCCAAAAACTAGTTTGTAGGGAGACACGCCAATAGGTGTTTTGAAGGCGGCGGTATGCCCATAGTGCATCATCCAATTTAAGACCAATCCTTTCGAGAAGAGCTCACCGTCTTCTGCAGAATCCATTTTAGCTCTCTATTTGTTATCTCTGCCTGACCATTCGTTTGAGGATGGTATGGTAGAGCAACCTTATGTCGGACTCCATATTTCTTCAGGAGAGCATCAAACTGGCGATTGCAGAAGTGAGATCCACCATCGCTGATTATTGCTCTAGGAACGCCGAATCGAGTGAAATATTTTCTTTATAAACTTCATCACAACTTTACCATCATTAGTAGAGCAAGCAAGGGCTTCCGCCCATTTAGAGACATAATCACTGCTACTAAGATGTATAAATTTCCACAAGAATTTGGGAAGGGTCCCATAAAATCAATCCCCCAAACATCAAATAATTCAACCTCCAGCATATTGTTCAAGGGTAGTTCATTACGGCGAGAAATGTTACCTTGCCTTTGACACCGATCACAAGTAGACACAAAAGCATGACAATCTTTGTGAAGGGTGTTCCAATAGAAACCGGATTCAAGTACCTTAGCAGCTGTACGGGTTGCACCGTGATGTCCGCCGGTTTCTCTAGAATGGCAGTGGAGAAGGATATTTCTGATTTCCGTCTGTGGCACACATCTCCTTATAATACCATCTGCACAGATTTTGAAAAGAAATGGATCATCCCATAAATAATGTTTGACAATCGAAAAGAACCTTTTTCGCTGCTGATATGTCATATCAGCTGGGATGATCTTTGTAGCCAGATAATTGGCAATATCGGCAAACCAAGGGTCTCCTGCCGTTTGGATTGTGAATACTGCCTCTCGTCCGGGAAAAACTCATTGATGGGTCTTTCGTCTTCTGGTCCCTCCATCCTTGACAAGTGGTCAGCCACGACATTCTGGATACCTCTCTTATCTCTTATCTCTATGTCGAATTCTTGTAAGAGAAGTATCCATCTTATCAACCTGGGTTTTGCATCTGCTTTGGCAAATAAATACTTGAGGGCAGATCAGTATGAATAATAACCTTACTACCCAATAAATATGGACGGAATTTATCCAAAGCAAAGACGACTGCCAGCAATTCTTTTTCGGTGGTGGCATAATTTTTCTGAGCATCATTTAGAGTACGACTTGCATAATAAATGACTCTCAGAATTTTATCCATTTTTTGGCACAAAACAGCACCCACCGCATAATCACTGGCGTCACACATGATTTCAAAAGGTTGGGACCAGTCGGGTGATACCACAATAGGAGCAGAGACAAGTTTTTCTTTTAACAAATTAAAAGCTGCTAAACATTCATCAGAAAAATGAAATTTAGCATCTTTAGTCAGTAGAGTACAGAGAGGCTTAGAAATCTTGGAAAAGTTTTTAATGAATCTTCTGTAAAAACCAGCATGTCCAAGAAAACTTCGAATACCTCTTACAGTAGTAGGAGGTGGGAGTTTTTCTATTACCTCAATTTAGCGCGATCCACCTCAATACCTTTTGAAGACACGTTATGTCCTAGCACGATCCCTTCTCGAACCATGAAGTGACATTTCTCCCAGTTCAGGACTAGATTTTGTGTCTTCACACCTGGCCAAAAGAAATCAAGATTCTCCAGGCAAGTGTCAATGTCGAACCAAAGACAGAGAAGTCATCCATAAAGACTTCTATACATTTTCATGTAGTCAGAGAAAATAGCCATCTGCACCGTTGAAAAGTAGCTGGTGCATTACACAATCCGAACGACATTCTTTTATAAGCATATGTTCCATAAGGACAGGTAAAGTAGTTTTTATCCTGATCTTCTGGAGCAATTGAGATCTGAAAGTATCATGAATAGCCATCTAGAAAACAGTAGTAATCTTGACCTGCTAACCTTTCCAGCATTTGTGTCAATAAAGGGCAAGGGAAAATGATCCTTACGTGTAGCAGTATTCAATTTTCTGTAGTCTATACAAACTCTCCATCCTAGTAGTGCGTTGAGGAATCAACTCACCTTTCTCGTTAGGAACTACAGTTATTCCGCCTTTTTTCGGAACAACCTGCACTGGACTTACCCACTTGCTATCTGAAACTGGATAAATAATGCCAGCGTCAAGTAGTTTTATTACCTCTTTCTTGACCACCTCTTTTAGAACGGGATTGAGACGCCTTTGTGGTTGTGCTAATGCCCTGAAGTCATCTTCCATATATTTCGCGAGAGCAGAGATGGGCTTATTCCTTTGATATCCGCTATCGACCACCGATAGCGGTCGTATGTTTGCGTAGTACCCCTAAAAGTTGCTTTTCCTGCACATCTGATAATTTAGATGAGATAATAACTGGTAAATCAGATGGCTATTTTAGAAAAGCGTATTTTAAATGAGGGGGAAGAGGTTTCATTTTGACTGTAGTGCTTTTTCGATGGATGGCTTTGGTCTGTCTGCGTTTCTTTCTACTGGCTCGAATCTTTGTTGGTAGGAACGGAAATATGGCTTATGCTTGTTTAACTCTTCAGCCATGAGAGCAATATCAGGATTTTCGTCATCAGCTTCACAAGATGCCATAAGACATCTTTCTAAGATCGTTTCTTCTCTTTGCTGGAGGAACGTCTCCTGTACTAAAGAGTCAACAGTATCTATGGAAAAACACTTGTGTATCAGAAGGACGCTTCATGTTCCGGGTCATGTCAAAAACTACCTGCTCATCATGAAGTGTTAAAATAATTTTTCCTCCTTCAACATCAATTAACGTTCTCGCAGTTCTCATAAAAGGTCTACCTAAGATTAGTGGGACATCTTTATCTTCCTCTATGTCAATAACAATGAAATCAGCAGGGAAAATAAATTTGCCTACAGAAACCACTAAATCTTCGACTTTTCCTCTAGGGTGGATTATGGAACGATCAGCTAGTTGTAGCTGCACAGGAGTAGGAGAGCATTGACCTATGCCTAATTTCTTAAAGATAGATAAAGGCATTAAGTTAATACTGGCTCCTAATCGCATAACCCGTTACCACAATTTATGTCTTCTATCGCGCAAGGAATGATAGGGAGACCTGGATCTCCCAACTTCGGTGGTAGCTTCTTTAAGAGTACTGCAGAGACTCTTTCGGTCAATTTTACCGTGTCATTTTCCTGTAAATCGCCTGTTAGACAAGATATCTTTCATAAATTTTGCATAAATAGGCATTTGTGTTAGGCATTAGAAAAAGGAATATTAATAGTTAATTTCTTAAAATGTTAAGAAATTTTCCAATTGGTCATCCAAATTCTTTTCTTTAATCTATTAGGAAATGGGATTGGAATATCATATGAAACCTGTGACGGTTTAATAGTAAGGGATGCAGGAGACTCCTTCTCCTTGGGAATGGTTACGTCTTCTTTGTCAGATTTTTGTTCATCAGATTTCTTCTCAGCTTCAGGGACATCGGATACCAACTCTTTTCCGCTTCTCAAGGTTATTGCTTTTGCATGCTCCCTCGGATTTGGATCAGTTTGGCTAGGGAGTGACCCTGTTGGTCTTTGAGCCAGCTGTTGGGAAATCTGACCTATCTGTCTCTCTAAATTTGAGGTTATGGTAGCCTGATCAGCAACTTTGGCTTCTATCTCAGCAAATTTTGAATTTGTCACCTGACCTTGTTTAAGAAGCTGGTTCAATGCTTTTTAGTTCACCCATATCACCTTGTGAGTTGGGTGGCTGCTCCTGTTGTCGGTTGTACTGCGGTTGTCGGTTTTGGTTGAATCCTTGGTTGCTCGTCTGTGGATCATAATTCCTCCATGGTTGTTGATTACTCCTCCAATTGTTTTGGTTGTAGGAGTTTGGATAAGGATTTGGTGGTCTGTTGTTGATCAGATTTACCTCTTCAAGGGTCCTGTTGCAACCTGAACCATCGCAGTCTGAGGTTTCATGAGCTCCTCCACAGTTTTCGCAACAGGGAGTCAGATCGGGGAAGTGGCCACTGCCTTCACAACTTTTTGTTGTGGTTGACTAAGCGTTAGTTTCTCCACAACTTTTGTGAGTGCAGCTAGTTGGGCAGATACATGATCCTGCGGGGGAATACTGTAGATTCCGGTTTCCTTCTTTACTTCACCTCTTCCCTTTTTTACACCATTGTCTGGTACTGGCGGTCATCTGGTCCAGTAGTTCAACTGCTTCTTCTCCGGTCATTTTCATAAAATTTCCTCCAGACGAGGAACTTAGCAACAATTTGTTAGAATCATTTAAACCTCTAAAGAATGATAACACAAGTTCCTGGCTACTCGTACCGTGATGTGGGCATAATATCTGTAGTTTTTTGAATCTATCCCACGAATCATAAAGAGACTCGCCTGGTTCTTGGTAGAAGTTAGTGATCTCAGCAATTTTCTCTCTTGTTTTGGATGGGGGATAGTATTTCACCATAAATTTGTTTGCTAACTCAGCCCAACTGTGGATGCTGCTGGGTTGTAAACTTCTCAGCCACCTGGAGGCGCCATCTTTTAAAGAATAGGGGAACAATTGCAGACGGATGCGCTCGTTTAGATTTCCTGTTTTGTTAAAAGTGTTACAGAAATCAAGAAATGCAGATATATGGTGTGGAGCATAAACCGAATCTAGCCCGCTGTATTGGCCTTGGTGGTAAAGTGTGGTGATAAAACTTGTTTTGAATTGCCAGGCATCCAGTTCAGCCTGTGAAACTTGAGGAAGGACAATAGCAGAAGGCCTCCCTTCAACTGAAGGTTGCTGGTACTCGCAGAGAGTTTGTCGATTTGTCATCTCAGTTTGTTGTTGTCTCCTTCTTTGGTGGAGAAATCTCTCAATCTCAGGTTCAAGATCGTTTTGAGGACTACCTGCAGATCGAGTTCGACGCATATATAGAAATAACTTGTAGTTGGACAAATGGAAAACAGCTAAAGGAAACAAAAGAAATAATTAAAAGGTTAAGATAAACTAAAGAAAATTAAATAACAAAATTAGAAAGAAGCAATTAATAGAACAAAGAACTATATATTTTTTTATATATTTTTTTTTAGAGTAACTAAAGTGAAAATAAAGAAAAAGGACAGGGGAATTTAAATGACAGAAATTAACTGACTGAAAATTTAATGTTAGGAGTTAGTATACTGGGAATTTGAAGTTAGTAGTTAGTATACTGGAAATTATAAGTTAGTTACTGAAATTAAATGACAGAAACTTTAAATGACAGAAATTATAAGTTAGTATTAGTATACATAAATAAACTGACAGAAATTTAAATGTTAGAGTACTGAAATTTAAATGTTAGATTACAGAAATTTAAAAGTTAGAAGTTAATTTACTGAAATTTAAAGGACAATGGAAATTAAATGACTGAAAAATAAATGGCAATAAAATAAAGAGCTTAAATTAAATGTCAGAAATTAGATGTCCAAAGTTAGATGTCCGAATTAGATGTCCGAAATTAGATGTCCGAAATTAGACAAACAAAAAAATAATATAAATTAAAAGAGCAGCAAAAGCTAAACAGAAAACTCAATAAAATTTAAAACTGTCAGTTAACCGTGCCGGAGGTCCCCGGCAACGGCGCCAAAAACTGTTGGAGAAATATGTGACTACTTCTACCACATAGGCAGTGTACCTAATCGTTTTGGGAATAGTGGAATTGTGGAGTGTCGAACTCTTGGGGACCTTGCTGTGGTTTAACTGATAGTGTAAATTAACTGAGAATTCTAATTAGACTGTTGAATAGAAACTCATCATTTTTTAGGAAGGTTGTGGTTTAACACTTAATGTAAATAAAAACAGTAAAAGAACAATTAATTAGAACAGAATAATAATAGCGGTTTATAAAACTCTTTTGTTTTTAAGAAGCACCCTGGGTTGTTCTGCTCACCTATTTTATCCAATTATATTACTATAAACTTCTACCATTTTAACAATAAACTCAGGAATTTTAATTAGTTCGTTGCCCAAGTTATTATAAATTAATCGCTTTATTAACAATTCCTGTTGGAGACAGATTAACCTATAAGCGAACCTCGCTTCTAGTCATCAACCCGTTTTGACTTCTTCTGTCTAGAACCTTGTCTCAGCACTGCATTTTAACAAGAGAACTACAAATATCACTTTAATAATTGGCCTGAATATTAAAGCGCATTAAGAATGAGAATCAAAATATTGCTTGAACAGATTATAGTAGAAAATATACATAACACGATTGTATAAAATAAGCTTGCTTTCCAACCCGAGAGGCTAAAGTTATTACTCACACATAATTATAAAAACAAACAGTGTAAGTATGACAGACATTAAAACTGAAAAGATTTAACTGATAATATTTGGACGGAGGTTGGACAGAACAACGGTATGGAAAATGGAATGTTTTTATGGGATGAGATGAAGTGAGGATTTATGTGGAGATTATGTAGATGAGATGTATGATTTTTGGAGAGAAAATGGAGATTTTATGGAGGAAAATGGCATAAGTTTGGAGGTGGAATGAGATATGGATTAATGGAGGGTTGTAGGTGTATTTATAGAGAAATATAGGTAAAGGGGGGAGGTAAGGCGGTGGTGTTAACGTGTGAAGAGATAATGATTTTATCTCTTCACACTGCTACTGTTGCGCCCTGTACGCTGGCAAGATCGACATGTCCGGACCACCGTCCGGACCAGACTGGTCCGGACATGTCGATTTTCTTCTCGGGTGTGCTGGCGTGTCTTCGTCCGGACCAGGTGATCCGGACACTGGTCCGGACCAAGGGTCTTTTGCCTCTAAAATGTTCGTTTTAGCTCCGATTTGATCCCCGTTTTTGCCTATGCGTTAGTCTCTTCGTGTACTTTGCTCCTAGCTTGGTTTTCCTCATGTTTAACCAATAAATTTGTGAGATAATCAATAAAACATAACTAGAGGAAAAACATACGATAAGTGAGTAATATTATCCTGAAAGTAAGTAAGTACAAGGTAAATTAAACCCTTAAATGTGTATGTATTTCTCACTTATCAATCGTGCCCCTTTTTGAGCTCCTGGTACATAGCCATAGCGGAGATGACTGTAGTCAAAGGCTCTCTCGGTCTCTAGCGGTAGAAACAGTAACCCTAGATGGACTCTTGAGCAGTAGTCTATGCTCGACGCAGAGGATTCACCCCTTGTGCCGCTCTAACCAGTTCATCCCGACTATCATGTCGAATCCCAACCCACTGAATTCGATGAAGGAGATGAGAAATTCTTCGCTCTTGATTTGGATAGTGGTGGTTCGGTAATACTTAGTACATCTTATTCGCTCCTTCGACGGGAGCGTAACCAGGAAGTTTGGTAGCTCATCTGCGTCTAGCCTCAACCTCTTCGCAAAGGATGGCGAAACAAAGGTGTGTGAGGCGCCGCAGTCGAATAGTACTGAGGCGTCAATGCCGTTTACTGGAAAGGTTCCCGTTAAGATGGTGCCGCTCTTATCGGCTTGTGTTTCGGTGAGGATACTCAGGTTACCTTCGGTACCAAGTCCACAACCTAGTTGTTCATAAGATTTATAAGAATTGGTGGTATAACACAAGTGGAATTTAATAATCAACACTGCTTTTATTGAATAAACCAGCCATCATACATACTGTGTCTCTAATACACATCACTAATTCATTACATGGCATTACAAGGCTTAATACTTTCTAAAGGTAAGGTTCAGGTGTCCTGGTTTCATGTGTGTGGCATTGATTATTGCTGGTGGCGCTGTATTCAACTTGATCTTTTTGATACCGTGATACAACAACCTTGATTTTCCACCCATGATTAGGGCATATCCTGATCTAAATACCATTTTCTCCACAAGGTCCACACGCTTTTGCTTGCTATACAAAAATACGGCGTCATCACCAATGGACCAAGATACTACGGGCACTACTTGTTCAAGAGATTCCGTCGTCTCGTCCTTATCTTGGTGTAACCCAAGTGGTCCTTCTTTCTCGTAGAAGTTAACGATGCACAGGTCTGCTTCAAGTGTAGGGATTGGATCATCTTCACACTATTGTGCAAGTTCTACAGCTTGTGTAACAAGCGTCTAAAATTCGGTGGGTATTGTTGGTGGTGTTGCTCCGTCTTGCGTTCACGTCTTTTGGTATGTCTTGGTATAAGAATTCCAGTCCTTTCCCAAGCACATCATCTTCTGCTTCATCTTTGCTCCACCGGGGAATTCAGGTGTGTAAAATCCTCCTGGACCCGCTCCTAGTTCGTTGCATCGTTGGATGATGGAAATCTGTGCTTCGGGTGTTAGGTATCCTTTTAATAAGATCATACCTGGTCGGATGACCTGACACTGCTCGTCGGTGAAGTGGTAAGTGGTGATGTCGGCTTCTTCATGGTTTGGGTTTGAAGGTATTGGGTAGCAGATATTAAATCTCCCTATGATCGTAAATTTCATCTAATCGTGAGTTTTAGTTTCAACTAGTTCATTTCAAGCTCAAATACATACTTCAATTCTGCTTACTCATGCATTTATTCAAACAAGTAATTCGATACTTTAGACATGCTTTTCAACGATTAAGGGTAATAATTAGTACCTAGGCCGGACTTAGTACTGGTCCCATCACGATCAATAATATGCAAGGCCGGCTGCCTCTGTGGTGCGCCCTTCTGAGGACCTCGGGACCCCTGTCCCTGTGAGACCTGCTGGGTTGGAGCATCGCCAGATGTAACCTCATTGCCTTCACGTTGCTTGTACCCCTAGTAGTTGCCCTTGGACTTCGAGTTTTCCGGGCATACATTAGCACGGTGTCCCGGTTTCTGATCGTTGAAGCATCGTATTTCTCTACCTTGGCAATCTATGCCGGGGTGATCTTGATTGCACTTCCTATAGACATAGCTACGACCATCTGAGTAGTTCTTACCGTATTCGGAGCCAGAACCCGAGGCTTCAGTGTTAGCACATTCGGTGCGGTGATACTAATTATTATACTCACATACGTACGAGTTAAGTTTTAGAATCTTACCCTTGGGCGGGTGCGATCTCAGTGGCTTTGCAGCCACCAGCGCAGAATAAGCAAGCTGAAGCGACTCAGCTGCTTTGCCTTTCTCAGCATGGGCACTGCTCTCACTGGGGGTGTTCTTCTGTGACTGCTGAAAGAACTTCCCCTTCTTCTTCTTCCAACTCTTACCCTGGTTCTGCTCCTCCGAGCTGGTGTTCTTACTGTTAGCTTTGCGCTTAAGCGCCTGCTCTTCATCTCTCAACTAACAAGTGATTTCCACGCGAGATGCAGCGTGATAGCACTCTTGAAGTTTTCAGGTATTAGATGGTGCTCTTACACATTAAGATAATGGTTTAAGTATTGATAATGGCAATAAGGGTTCGAACCAACGTTTACCTGAAGGGAGGTAAATCGGGTGTACCCCATGTCGTACCGGAGGTGATGGCTCAGACCGCCATAGAAGCGATCGACTAAGACCTGGCCAGTGTACCCTAGGTCGGGTAGTAGACGTAGAATAGAGGTGAAGGTGTGGTAGTATTTGTCAACTGACTTCTTTTCTGTCATTTAAAGGAAATACCGGACACTTGTGGAGATGGCTCGAACTATGCTAATTGATCGTTGTATTTCTGCTTCTTTTTTGCGGAAGCAATTAATACATCATGTTATGCCATTAATCGAGCCTACGTTCATCCCTTCCTTGGGAAGACTTAGTATGAACTTCTCAAGGGCATACGACCCCAAGTGAGTTAGCTTTGTCGCTTGGGATGTAGTTGCCACATACTAGAGATGATCAACGGGCTGACAGGCCAGGTTCGGGCTAGGCCGACCTTGACTTTTAGGCCCGAATTTTTTAACATGTGCCGGTGCAATTAAATATATATTGTATTTTATATCTTTTTTAAAAAATATATATAATAATAAACTGGGCCTAGCCGGGCTTAGTTACGGGCCCACAATTTTTTCAGGGCTCGACCCGAATAAAAATTTAGGCTCGATTTATTGTCCAAGCCCGTCCGGATTTTGTTTTGGCAGACTTTATTTCTAGGCTGGGACGGGTTGGACCGGGTGTGTGTTGATCAACTCTACCACATACACAACAATGACAAAGACAACGTGGGTAAATTCGCTGCCAAAAGTGATAAGGGATTCTTTCTAGGATATTTGTCTCAAAGTCAGGCTTATAGAATGTGTGAGCCTCGATTTTTGAAACCTATCCTATGTTGATTCAGGTTGATTAGGATCCGATCGGATTCTTGGTCCACTTATAACCTAAGCTTAATAACTATGTCATATACCATTAATAATTAAATCCTAAGTTAGCTCACTGGAACCTATTATGAGTCGCCACCTAATTTTGACCTAGGGTAAATTAGGAAAGGAGAGTTCGGGTTCGGGGGCTTGATATTTGACTTATTTAGGGTTCAATTACTTTCATTACCCCTCGAAGTCGTTTTTCCTCTACTTAGTTTAATTACGACTTATTACGAGTCGTTTTAACCTAAGTGGGCATGTTTATGATTTTTTTTTGTATTTTTAACATCTTTTAACAGAAATTGAAAGAGTAAATTAAACTAACCTAAATAAGGCCTTCAGGACTCGGATTAGGGCAAAAGTTTTTCTGTCCGTGACCCCAGACTTGTTGTCCGTGACCACATACTTATAACAGAAAATAACGTCAGGGACACGAAAATAGCAAAAACATAGTTTTTTAGTGTCTGGGACCCCGGACATAAGGTCCGTGACCCCGGACATCATCTACGAAGTTAAAATCATCAAATTTCAAAAAATATTATTTCCCATTCGTGGCCTCGGACACCCCGTCCGGGGCCTCGGATAGGTTGTCCACGACTGCGGACGCCTACCGGATGGGCTCGTTTTAGGGTTCCGGGTGGAGTTTTTTGCTCAACCTTTGAGCGTATGCTCCTAATGTTATTATAAACCTGTTGGCAACTTCAAATTTCGGTTTTGAGGTTGAATTTTAGGGGAAGCTTGATGAGCAAGTTATTGACTAATAACACAAACAAACAGTAATTCAGGAGCCGAAAAAAGGTCAGTTCGATCCCAAAATTTAACAGACAGTTAATAGGGTTGTAGGGAGTTAGAAAAGTAGAATTATAACCTGTTTTTCCTTCGAATTCAAGATGACTCTACACGTTGGGATTCTTCGTAGGCTCTGATGATGCCGGTTCCAGATTGAGTTCGACCCAAGCTTCTGGTTATTTATTTTTGATGATGTTATTCACGTTTTGGAGGTGGTTTGGTTGATGTTTGATAATTGTTGAAGTGTTGGGAGTTGAAAAGTGTGTTTAGGTGGTGATTTTGGGGGGGTTTTTTTATGTGATTTCGGTGCTTGGATGTGTAAAAACGTGGAGGACTTGTGATGCTAGGTTTTCTGACCTTCTAGTGTTCTTGGAGATCTGATTTGATCAAGGGATAAGGTTCCTTATATAGGCTTCCTTAAACATAGAAAAATCCGGTAAAAACCAAGATTTACCGACGTTTTAGCTCAAGGGCTTCTAAAAGGAATTTGACTATGAACTTTTAAACATGGGTAAAGGATGATATTTCTGATTTTTCCAAAGTGGAATCGAATTTTTTGGATATTGGAATATTTTTAAATTCAATTTCTCGTCAGACTCCATCATAAATTGCTAGAAAATTACTGGAAATTCGAAAAATCGAAATTCTAATGCTATTATGCCAAAAATGTCATCCTCTATCATGGGTTATAATTTCAAAGCATTTTGAATTGGTTTGTCCCTTCTCTGGAGGAGAGAGAAAGCTCATAGGGGGCTTAGGAGCCTTGAAAAATTACGAAAATGCCCCTGGAGATGACTAAGCTGTCCCTAGTACTCTGAAATGTACTGATCAAACTAGGAACCCTTGCTACTTGACCAAACTAGCCTATTAGTAGAGACTCTCTTCCTAGGGGGTTGAAATTTTGGGTATAATAGATTGCCCCCCGTCAACTAGGCTTTGTAATGGAAATGAAAAGGTGAGTTGATGCTTGAGTGATACCCCAAAATTTTGGATCTTAAAAACCCCACACGCAGTTGGAAATCAACAAATTGTGTCGAGCTCTTCTTAGACACTGACTACCTATGAGTAAAGTGAAAGGATGTCGAGCGATTCTAAGGTGTCGATCACCTAAAGGTAAAAATGAAGTACTGTCAGACTATTCTAAGGCGTCGACTACCTATAAAGATTATATGATGTCAAATTATTCTAAGGCGGTGACCACCTATAATGAATGAGAAGATGTCAAGATATTCTAAGGCGTTGACTACCTATAAGTAATTGAAAATTGGTATGGGGTCGAGTTCTTCTCCTCGGGTGAGTTCGTCTACTCGGGTGAGGTCTTCTACTCTAGTGAGTTCTTCTACTCGGGTGAGTTCTTCTACTTGGGTGAGTTCTTCTACTCGGGTTTGTTCTTCTACTCGGGGTGAGTTCTTCTACTCTGGTGAGTTCTTCTACTCAGGTGAGTTCTTCTACTCTGGTGAGTTCATCTACTCGGGTGAGTTCTTCTACTCTGGTGAGTTCTTCTACTCGGGTGAGTTCTTCTACTCTGGTGCTGAAAGGTGCAAGACTGCAGAGGTGATGGTCTTATGCAAATGATGAAAACTGATTACTAGAGTGGCAATGATGATTAGGTATATGCAATCAAAATGTATGAAAGATACTTTTTCAAAAGAGGAAACTGTTGGAAAAGGTGGAAAATGTGGCAATGTTAAGGTGTTATGCAGAAGTTATAAAATGCATCTAAAGTGTTTGTTGAAAGCTTGTCCAAAACAAGGATTTGTTGAAAAATGTGCCAAACATGGCAATGATGATGATTGAAAAATTGTTCAAGACAAGAAATTGCCGACAAAGCTGCCAAACGTGACAATGTTTGAAGAAAATTCTGTCTATTAAAAAGGAAAGTGAAATTATCACTTCTTGACTAAAGATTTCAGACTTGTAATTTGTCTCCAGGAGATGAACATGCTACCAGTGGGGTGTGTTGTTTGATGTGGAGATCTTTTGAGTGGTGATCAGGGCATATATGTGCCTGTGGTGTATGATGTGAAGGTAAGGGCTTATGTGGGCTTGAGGTGTTTGATGTGGAGGTAAGGGCTTATGTGTGCCTGTGGTGTTTGATGTGGAAGTAAAGGCTTATGTGTGTCTGTGGTGGGATGGTGGTGCTCAAGCTTTGGGTTTCAATTGATGTTGTCATGGCAATTGTTGGAACCAACAATTGCCACCAGTATTTTTCCTTAGGACAATCTGAGCTAGAGTTCATGGCAATAGATCGTTCCGATCGATTGCCCCTAGTATTTTCTTTGATCAAACATGTGAACGAGTCTTGTCCTCACAGGGTCAAGGCTTTTGTTTTGATGTGGTGCTTTCTAACCTACATTCGATGTGTTTGGTGTTTGCACTCATTTCTAGCTTGTGGTCATAACTTCTAGACCATTGAATTCGACATTTGATGGATTTACGCATTTGATCAGTTACTTTCACGTGATTGGACACACAACTATCAAGTCGGAAGTCTTTAAAGCTTATAATGTGGCCATGGGGTGTGATGAAGGACAATGGGACCATGGAGAGATATTTTAGGTATGTGGAGCTAAAGGGGTGACCAAAGCTGCACCTTGCGTCTTCTCTCAGAATCATCTTCCTCGTCTTGAAGTCGTCTAACTGCTTCGTGTTGACATTGCTTTCGAGCTTTTGGACTTGGACTTTTGAAGTCGTCTTTTACACCATTTCTCCTCTTTGTCATTTGGATTTCTTCAAGGCACTTCGGGTTTGCCTTTTTTTCTTTTATCCTTTCTTGACTTTGCCTTCGGGGTTCTTGTGCTTCCCGGTTTCGGGCTTCGAGAGTTGCTTTAATGTGAGCTCTTTGGATCCTGTGTCACGCTGGGACCATTTGCGGATCACTTCGTCATGCTGATAGCAGCATTGCCTCTTTGGACTGATGAAAATGTCTTATGAGACTCGGGCTCCTCGCTTCCTTTGGTCACCGGGTCAGCTATTCATCACGGCCTGGCTTGTTTTGTGGAGCTTTGTAATATCAAAAAGGGATATAAGAAAGGCTCAGCGGGGGTGCCTAGGGTTTAATGTAAGGGTTTATAAGCTTTTGGCTATGTGGTGCTTTACCTAGGTGCTTCGTCATTCCTGATAGTTGTGTATCCGTTCTATGTTACTTTTCACAGGTCTAAGTGTAAGTCTACAAATTATCTCCGGTCGGAGTTATGCCGTTTACCTCACCTTTGAATGTGGTCTCACCGAAGAAGTGTAAAAATGACACGCTCGTTCACTCATGGTTTTACCACTCAAGACACTCTCACGAGATTTTCACTCTGAAACTCGTTCACACATTTAAACGAAAGATGAAAGATGACGAACTTAAACTCAGATTGCCCCCAGTATTGATTTGGGGTTTATGAAAACAATTTAAATGATGTGGATTTGGAACCGCTTTGTGGGTTGTTTGGATGTCTTAGGATAAGCTGTGGGGTTTGGTAGGGCATGTTCAAAATTTTGGAAACAAAATACAAGTCTTTGCATTCCATGTCGGGAAATGATTACTTCATGAACCATTTTCTCAATAGAAACTTGTGTGAAACAAAATCAGTTTATGAACATGACGAAGAAGATGATTTAACAAAATCAATGCTTCTTATTGGTGGTTTGAAAACGATCATTGTTTGAAAACTTTGAGTGATGCATTTGAGAGATGAATGTTTAAGCAAATTATGCAGTAGAATGCACGTGAACCCTAAGCCTTCTATTGAATTCGAACTCTATGAACCATCTGACGCCTGCGTGCTGAAGACTCGCGCTCTCGACCATTGGGACGTCGCTGAGATGACCATGATCGCCTTCTTTGTGGACTCTTATTAGGCTCTACGAAATACCTGAACTAGGAATGCCTATTTAGGCCCGAAACTTTTACAAATTGAATGTGAGGTGCATGAGTGGAAATGGTTTCATGAATGTGGATTGGCACTCGAACCTAGATGAATTGAAAGTGAGGTACATAGGCCAGAATGATTTATAAGTGGGTTGGCACTTGGGCCGAAATGTTATGAGAATGCGGCTAGGGCCGGAATGTGTTGTGAGATTGTGGCACTTTGGGCCAGAATGTTGTGAATATGTGACGCTTGGGCCGAAATGTTTAGAGAGTGTGGCACTTGGGCCAGAAAGTGTTTGAAAATGTGGCGCTTGGGCCAAAATTGTATGAGGATGTGGCTCTTATGCCTAAATGTGTTTAGGAATGTGGCACTTGGGCCGGAATGATTTGGGATTGAAGTAAGACATATGGTCCAGAGGGACTTCTAGACTAGAATGGATGTGTGGGCCTGAATGCCCTTAATCTAGTAGTGAATGGGCCACTTGGTCGAGAGAGAAACTTTGAAGTCTAAGATTTGTTTGATGTTCCTATTGGGCCTTGAGGCCAGAAACTAGAATGAATGAGTTACGAAAACTATCTTGAATTCGAATGGGTTGAAACCTAAACAAATGGTTTTGAGTGGGCCTAAAAGATATGACACCTATATCAAGGACTTTGGGCCAGGGCCCGAACAAAAAGTTTACCTAGACTAGAATGGGCATTGGGCCGAAATGAAAAAGCCTGATTGATTTTTATGTCTTACGGACTGCTTTAGGTAGATTTGTTTTCATGGGCCTATAACATAATTGATAATTCAAATTAGACTGAAAGAGAAATCACCTAAATCTAAGCTTTTGGGCTGAAACCCAAATGACTCACATGTTAAACCAAACAGGGCCCTTGGGCGGTAAACAATTAAGCTGCCAATTTGGGTTGGGCTGAGTTGATGTAGGAGAAGTTCCTAACAATTTCTAGGCTTGGTAGTGGGTCGATCATACAAGCAAACAAGGCCCACACAAATTCAACATGTCCTCACTAGACGCTTAAATCAAACCGGGTATGGATTGATCCGAGAGGTGCTTGGGGCATGGGCCCAGGTTACCACAAAGGAATAGAGCTTGCACGCTATTCTCTTTAGGCTTCCCCACTCTTTTCACATCACCCGAAGGTGTGCGTCTACGGTCGGGTCTTTGAATGACCAAACATGGGTTGGTAAGAACACTGCCAAGAAAATGCTTGGGGCTAAAGCCCAGGTATTAAGGGGATGTGGTTAGACGACATCCTCCTCTTTTCCCCCGCTTATTCACATCACCTAAAAGGTGTGAGTCCCTGATAGGGGACCCTAAAGCGGGTCCTGAGGTGAAATCAGATTAAGTGGACCCTCGCTCTCATATGATGTAACTGTGCATAAAACTTAATTGCACACAAAAGTAAACAAACAATATAATAAAGCCATAAGTAAACAATTTCAAGTTAAGCCCTCTTTCTTAAAATTAAACAACTTAAAATTAAGAGTTTGTCCCCAGCAGAGTCGCCAGTGTATGAGCCTCAATTTTTGAATGCTATCCTATGTTGATTCAGGTTGATTAAGATCTGATCGGATTCTAGGTCCACTTATAACCTAAGCTTAATAACTATGGCATATACCATTAATCATTAAATCCTAAGTTAGCTCACTGGAACCTATTATGAGTCGCCACCTAATTTTGACCTAGGGTAAATTAGGAAATGAGAGTTCAGGTTCAGGGGCTTGATATTCGACTTATTTAGGGTTCAATTACTTTCATTACCCCTCGAAGTCGTTTTTCCTCTACTTAGTTTAATTACGGCTTATTACGAGTCGTTTTAACCTAAGTGCGAATGTTTCTGATTTTTTTGTATTTTTAACATCTTTTAACAGAAATTGAAAGAGTAAATTAAACTAACCTAAATAAGGGCTCCGGGACTCGGATTAGGTCAAAAGTTTTTCTTCCGTGACCATGGACTTATAACAGAAATAGGAAAAATTACATCCCCCACCCATGACGTTTGGCAAAATTACACACCCCACCCATGAGGTTTCAAAAATTACTTTGCCCACCCATGTGGTTTCCACAATTTTACATCCAACAATTGTTCTAATATTTGATCAATTTAAAAGATGGTTAAATGTTGTCCAAAATTGATGAAACATTACATGGACGATACTAACATGTTATATTTTGGTAAAACGTGAAATCCAAAGTTTTTTAAACTCATATATGATCTGTGGGACCCGTTGAACGTATCTCATGTTTCATTGGGTCCTACGGGACCTATATAACCTTAAAAAACTTTGGATTTGGCATTGGACAAAAATATAACACCTTAGCATCATCCATGAAAAGTTTCATCAATTTTGGACAACATTTAACCATCTTTTAAGTTGATCAAATATTAGGGAAGTTGCTGGATGTAAAATTGTGGAAACCACATGGGTGGGCAAAGTAATTTTTGAAACCTCATGGGTGGGGTGTGTAATTTCGCCAAATGTCATGGGTGGGGGATTTAGTTTTCCCCAGAAAATAACATCAGGAACACAAAAATAGCAAAAACACAGTTTTTTTAGTGTCCGGGACCCTGGACGTAAGCTCCGTGACCCCGGACATCATCTACGGAGTTAAAATCATCAAAATTCAAAAAATATAATTTCCCATCCGTGGCCTCGGACACCCCGTCCGGGGCCTCGGATAGGGTGTCCACGGCTGCGGACGTCTACCGGACGGGCTCGGTTTTAGGGTTCCAGGTGGAGTTTTCTGCTCAAATTTTGAGCGTATGCTCCTAATGTTAGTATAAACCTGTTGTTGGTGACTTCAAATTTCAGTTTTGAGGATGAATTTTAGGGTAAACTTGGTGAGCAAATTATTGACTAATAACGCAAACAAACAGTAATTCGGGAGTTGAAAAAAGGTCAGTTCGATCCCAAAATTTAACAGAGAGTTAATAAGGTGGTAGGGAGTTAGAAAAGTAGATTTATAACCTGTTTTACCTTCGAATTCAAGATGATTCTTCACGTTGGGATTCTTCGGAGGCTCCGACGATGCCGGTTCCAGATTGAGTTCGACCCGAGCTTCTGGTTGTTGAGTTTTGATGATGTTCTTCACGTTTTGGAGGTGGTTTGGTTGATGCTTGATGATTGTTGAAGTGTTGGGAGTTGAAAAGTGTGTTTAGGTTGTGATTTCAGGGGGTTTTGATGTGATTTCGGTGCTTGGATGTGTAAAAACATGGAGGACTTGTGACGGCTAGGTTTTTTGACCTTCTAGTGTTCTTGGAAATCTGATTTGATCAAGGGATAAGGTTCGTTATATAGGCTTCCTTAAAGATAGAAAAATCCGGTAAAAACCGAGATTTACTAATGTTTTAGCTCAAGGGCTTCCAAAAGGAGTTTGACTATGAAATTTTAAACATGGGTAAAGGATGATATTTATGATTTTTCCAAAGTGGAATCGAATTTTTTGGATATTGGAATATTTTTCAATTCAATTTCTCATCAGATTCAATTAGAAATTGCTAGAAAATTATTAGAAATTCGAAAAATCAACATTCCAACCTCATTATGCCCAAAATGTCATCCTCTATCATGTGTTAAAATTTTAAAGCATTTTGAATTGATTTGACCCTTCTTTGGAGGATAGAGAAAGCTCATAGGGGGCTTAGGAGCCTTGAAAAATTACGAAAATGCCCCTGGAGATGACTAATCTGTCCCTAGTACTCTGAAATGTGCCGATCGAACTGGGAACCCTCGCTACTTGACCAATCTAGCCTATTAGTAGAGACTCTCTTCCGGGGGGTTGAAATTGTGGGTATAACAGTGTGCTTAACAAGCGGACTAACTCCCTCGAAGAAAGTCCTCATATTCACTTTGAAGAATTTTCCAAATCTAGTGATAGTGTCGATGAAGAAAACTTGTCTTTCAGATGATCTTGATAATCTAGCAACCTTTACAGAAGTAATTAAAA
The DNA here is from genome assembly GCA_023374045.1 of Limonium bicolor. NCBI lineage: Eukaryota > Viridiplantae > Streptophyta > Magnoliopsida > Caryophyllales > Plumbaginaceae > Limonium > Limonium bicolor. Next base: position 497,928,320 of record CM041776.1, read on the forward strand.
ATCCTGAACATGATCACGAAGATTATTCTTCATATAGTGATGATAATCCTGATGATCCCACATAAAACAATTTCAAATGAAAATCCTCAAACAAGTCCCACTTGCTCTACTTCTGTGACTCCTTCAGTCAATATGACTTCCTCTACCTTAAATCAGAAAAGAGACATATCCTCTACTAACCTTTATACCCAAATTAGGTCTTCCATAAGAAAATTCTTGCAGGCCTCATCTTATCCCATTGATCAAATCATAAGTGATCCTTTGAAAGGCACACAAACCCGTGGTGACGTCTATCGTAGTCTATGTAATTGTAATGCCTTCATCTTCACAATTGAGCCCAAAATATTCATCAAGCCTTAGGAGATCATGACTGTATCATTGCCATGCAAGAAGAGCTCAATTCTATCGAGCAACACTCTGTTTGGCATCTTGTTACAAGTCTTGGCAAGCAACGACCAGTTGGTACTAGGTGGGTCTTTTGAAACAAGTTAGATGATCAAGGTAACATATCTCGCAAAAAAGCACGACTCATTGTCAAAGGAGATGCTTAAGCAGAAGGTATCGATTTTGATGAGACATATGCCCCGTGTGAGCCTCAGTTTTTGAATTTTATCCTAAGTTGATTCAGGTTAATTAAGATCTGATCGGGTTTTAGGTCCCCTTATAAATTAAGCTTATCAACTATGTTATAAAACAATAATTATTAAAATCCTAAGCTAGCGCACTAGAATATATTACGAATTCCTCTACTTATGTTATCTACGGCTTATTACGACATTGATGTGCGGATTACTGTATTTTTTTATTTTTTTAACATTTTTATTTTTAAAATGTTTGGGGCCACGGACCTAGTGTCCGAACCCATGAACCCAAATTAAGCTAGTTGATAAGAAATATTAAAATTAAGGAAAAATAAAATTGTAAAGAGCCCAGGGCCACAGATAGAGAGTCCGTGAGCCTAGAAATGTATAAAGAAAACCTAAATTTTGAAAAGTAAAATGTCCCGCCACCACCTGGGGGTGTCCGTTGTTACGGATAGGGAGTTTGGGACCACAGACGCTATGAACCACCCTCGGATTACGGTGTTTAGGTGTTTCCTGGCGGTGTTTCTCACTCAAAACTTATGGGTATGTAGCCTGAAAGATTCTATAAATATTAGTAATCAAAAGATTTCAGTTTTAGTTTGAATTTAATGTGAAGCTTAACAAACAAGTAAAAGGGCAAAATCACAAACAAACTCAAACTCAAAAGCCTGAAAAGGTCGGTTTCATCCCAAATTTGAACAAAGAATATGTTAAGCCCGGATGAGTTAGGAAATTTGATTCCTAACCTGTGTTGCTTTTGAGATTTAGGACTTCCTTCTTTTCAGGAATCCTCGGAAGCTTCGTCGGTGGCAATCTTGGATTGATTTTGATGTGAGCTTCTGACCCTTGATTGTTGACTATGTTCGTTACGTTTTTGTGGTAATTTGGTGGATGTTTGATGATTAATGTGGTAATGGGAGTGAAAACTTGATTTCATGTGAATTTTGGTGTTGAATCATGGCTCGGGAATGCAAAAAGTGGGGAACGTATGGACAACTGGGTTTTCTGATCTCCTAGAGTTCTTGGATGTCTCTTATTTCAGTAGGAAAAGATCCTTTATATAGACATCAATAAAGATAGAGTAAACTCGGTAAAGGAGCCAAGTTTATTGGGATTTGGTCGGGTAACTTTTGAAAGGAATCTAACCATGAAATTTTTCCAGCATGTAATGGAGAGCATTTGTGATCTTTCCATTTAAAAATTGAAAATTTTGGATGACGGAATATTTTTAAAATCAATTTTTAATCAGATCTGTTCGGAATCTAGTAGGTACTTATTAGAAATTAAAAAAATCTAAATTCTAAAGCCATTATGCTCTAAATGTCATTCTTGATCATGTATTAAAATTTCAAGGCATTTTGAGTTTATTTGAGCCATTTTTAGAAGAGAGAGAAAATTACGAGATGGCTCCAAAGCTCTAAAAATTCCAAAAATGCCGCTCGTGATGATTAATCTATCACAATTTTCATGAGATGTGTGAGTTAATCATGTGAGGATAGAAATTTTCCAAAAATGTTCTAATTAGCTTGTGATTTTGTGCGCTTTGACCATACTACCCTTTGTGGCACTCGTGTCTGATGGAACCTTTTCAGGGGTCAAAATTTTGGGTATAATAGATTGCCCCCCGTCAACTAGACTTTGTAATGAAGATGAAAAGGATAGTTGATGCTTGAGTGATGCCCCCAAAATTTTGCCTGGCTTAAAAGATGTTGCTCCTCATCTTGAAAATCCGTCGAGAATCTTTTGATTGTGCCTAACTATTATGAGGCGCTAGCCACCTAAAGGAAAAGACTAAAGTTATTAGGCTATTCTGAGGCGCCAACTGCCTGAAGAAAGAGTCTGAAGTTGTTGGGCTATTCTGATTCGCCAACTAGTAGAATAGAAATGTTGAGGGTTTGGTCTAGCTATTCTAAGGTGCTGACTACCTAAATGAATAAGCTATGCCAAGCATCTGAAAGTGAATGAACTACGCCGAGCATCTAAGGTGTCGGAAACCTGAAAATGAATAAATTATGCTGAGCATCTAAGGTGTCGGGAACCTAAAAGTGAATAAACTAGGCAGAGCATCTAAGTTGTCGAGAACATGAAAGTGAATAAACTACGCCGACCATCTAAGGTACCGGGAACCAAAAAGTGAATGGAAAGAGGTATGATATGTAATGAGATAGATGCAAATCTGTAATTAGGGCTTATGACATGCCTAGGGTAAAAATAGTAAAAGTCAAGGCTTATGACGAGCATGGGAGTTTGTGGTGATTAGGGCTTATGACGTGCCTAGGAGAAATTGTGAAGAATCAAGGCTTATGACATGCGTGAGGTGAAGTGGTGATAGTTAGGACTTGTAACAAGCCTGATTTGAGTTCTGCTACTCGAGTGAGAATCTGTATCTTCGGGTGAAAATCTGTATCTCTGAAGAATCTGCATCTTCGGGTGAGAATATGTATCTCTCAAGAATCGGTATCTTTGGGTGAGAATCTGTATCTTCGGGTGACAATATGTATCTTTGAAGAATCTGTATCTTTGAAGCATCTGTATCTTCGGGTGAGAATCTATATCTCTGAAGAATTTGTATCTTCAGGTCATGGTAAGCATCTATATCTCTGAAGAATCTGTATCTTCGGGTTTACAATGTGAAGTCTCATACTGAAAGCCATGATGCAATTATAATGGTCTCATGCAAATGATTATGATGAAAAGAAATTGTGAAAGCGCCAAACATGGGAATGATGAGATGTATGCAGAACTCTGTAACTACCCTGAGCTTAATACTCTCTCAGTATCAATTCTAGCCAATTCAACTTTTTCCAGTGACTTAATTAGGGTTTTGATTAATTTTTGTCTAATAACATGCGTTGATCCTGAATCAGTAAGAGTTTTGCTGAAGATTGCCAAAGTCTAGCTATCAGCAAGAGTCAACCAAAGAATTGGTGCAACTAAAAGAGAACAAGTCAGAAAGAGTCTGAATGACTGTTAGACTCTGCCTGACTGACATTAACTCCCCATGAAAAGAGAACGAGTCAAGCAGAGTCTCGCTGCCGATTCCTAAAGAAATCCAAAGTGCGAGAGTCTCGCTACTGATTCCTAAAGAAAGCCTATGTACGTGAGTCTCGTTACTGATTCCTGAAGAAAGCTAAAGTACAGGTGTCTCACCGCTGTTTTCTAAAGAATGCCAACGTACGAGAGTCTTGCTGCACACACATAGAAATTGAAGCAGAAAGAGTCTAGATGGAAAGGAGACTTTGGCTATGAGGAGAGAAACTTGGGTGACAAACTTGCTGAATGTTACAACCCACATCTTGAAGACACGACTTGCCCACGCTTCAGTTTTGAAATTCCAGGGACACGGCTTAGCTTCATGGGATGTAATAACTACTTAGTCAACTCACTCCGAGAGTTTAGGAACGTCCTCTAAAATTGTGGACATGTAATAACAACCCTAGATAGCCTATAAATATAAGGTTCTTGAATCATTTTGGTGTGAGGGATTCTAGAGCTCATTGAGAGAAAAGTATTATAGCTTAGAGAGAGAAAGATAGAGAGAATCACTCATAGCTACAACAAGAGTCACGTTACATTTTTTGCTTTTGAGTGAAGTGGTCAAACAGACTCTGTCTGCCAATGAGCAAGAAAAATACTTTGTATTCATCGTTTAAATCAATAAAGAGAGTCTCATTGCTTAATTCTTGGTTGCACTTTCGTTCCAGAGTCATGTAGTCAGGCTGCTCTTGTGTAACAACAAGAGTCTACTTGAGTGAGCCCCCAGCCGATCCTACACGTGGTACTATAGCCTTATTGACTAAGATTCACTAAAAACTCATAATGTCAGACATTTACTCCCGTAACCCCCACCTTGCTCACTTTGAAAATCCTAAACTCACCTCCCCAAATTACACCCAATGGAATAATGAAATGGAGCCACACATGAAGCCCATCAACTACCAACTCTGGAAAATCATTATCCAAGGGGACCTCAGGCCTGTCGATCCTGAAAACTCCACTGTCGAAGAGCGCAAGGAGATTGAGCTCAACTGTCCAGCCCATCGGGCAGTGTACATAAGTTTGTCTATTCCGAAGAGGCGCCGTGTCCACCATTGCAAGACTGCCAATCAGATGTGGAAATTACTGCAGGCTACTTACGAAGGGACTACCAAACTCAAGAAGTGCAAGATTCAAGAGTTACAGATGGACTATGAAAATTTCATTCAAAAACCTAGAAAAAAGGTGAAGGATATGATCACAAATTCAATGAAATCCTTATTCAGATGGAGGATCTCGAAATCGCTCACTCAAAAGAAGATACTCGATGAAAGTTTCTTAACAACCTTGAGGAAGAATAGGTAGAAACAGTTATCTCTACCAAGGCGTCGAAGGATCTGTCAAAATGGATGTTGCAGGACCTTGGTTCCTATCTCTAGTATATGAGCAAATACAAGGAAAACATTCAGAAAAAACGAGGTATGAATCCTAATTCTAATCAAATTGTTACTTACTGACCAAGCCTTGCATGTACAAACAAATTCTTCTTCCCACGAAGAGAGTTTGACTACCTCTCAGGTCAATCACTTTAATGCCAGATTAATTGAGAGCATTCTTGAAGAGAGTGATAGTTCTTCACTCCAAGATATTGTCATGTTGGTGAAAAACTTCAAGAAATTCATGAAGAACAGACCAAACCGCTCAAATCGATTCGTAACTTCAGACATACTCCGGCTACCTACAAACAACTCAGATCCAGCTTCAGATACTAGAGTCTACTTACGGTGTAACAAAGCTGGACATTTTGCTCTTGACTGTCCGACCAAAGCAAAAAACTGAAAGGAAGCTCAAAAGTCTCTTTTGGTAAATGCTACATGGGGAGACTCTGATTCAGAAACAGAGGATCCAGACTTTGATCCGGCTGGGCTAGTGTGTCTTATGTGAAATACCCCAAACTAATTAAACATGAAATAAACATCTAATCACATTAATTAAGGCTTAAACATGCTTAAAAAGTCAATTGAGAACAACAGTGGTCAACACAAAGCAAGATATTGCACCCTTTGACTGTTTAGGGTAAATACATACCCAAATGAACTCCTTAGGACCTAAAACTTTGTCCTAAGCTTATTAACACATAACTAAACATATTACTATTGTTGGACAACACTCCAACACAAAGAACAAGCATTTACATGCTTCAAGGTCAAGTAGGGCAAAAATGTGCTCTAAGGAAACCTTAAAGGTCTTATGATCTCTATTTTATATAAAATTGGATTCCTAAGATCAATATCATGCAAGGAACACAAAAAAACTGTTCTCAAGGAAAACTAAGCTCAGAAACACCTTGCGACACAAAATGTGCACTAAAACACCTTAAAGCACGTTTTTATGTATGAGCTCTAAGATAATGACTTTTTGACACTTTAAAGACTAGAGTACATTCTTTATAACATTAATGTAACATGATAGACTATATTATAAAGTGTAAATCAAGTTTAAAAATAAAATCAAAATGTGTAATTTTGGATGAATAGTACCCAAAAATAACATTTAATTACTAAGTCTTAACCATGGTCAAATGTCATCAATTGACCAAGCCCTCCATTTCCGACCTCCATTAGCTTTCTTACCCACCCATTAATCAATATCTAAACAAATATCTACCCAATCTAATGAGTCACCTATTACTATTTCATAAAGTAACCTTTAATGACATAAAAGCAAATCTAGCTTATTTACCTCATTTGTCTTCCTTCCCAGCCGACACCCAGCTCATTCATCCTCTCTTTTGCTTCTCCAAACCGTGGGAACACTCCATATTCAGAAGAGAACACCAATTGACATAGGTGTGGAGGGTGATTTTTCGGTATGAGCGGGGTCCATCTAAATATGGTCTGACTAAAAAGCCTAGATCCTAGAAATGCCATTCTGTGGAGGGTGAGAACCCATTATTCTGGCATCCCTCAAATACCTACTAAATCGTCTGTCTTTCCCAGAAAGCGTAAAGGGGAGTGCAAGTGTGCACTACACCCGCTCTCGATGGGCTCCACGCGGACTGATGCCTCTATGAGGCGGATATGACTAGAGTCGCCACCTAGTTTGACCTAAGAATACTAGGAAGGAAGATTGGGTTCTAGGAACCGTTGGTTGACCCTGAAATTATTGCCTATGGATAGGGTTTATCTGGTCATTTACAGAGATTCTATTGTGGGTTCGCACTGGGTTACACCCCTTAGAAGTGGCAAGGACCACGACTTCAGATTGGTGCCCGAGGAAACCTCGGTCTCCAATTGTCAGGAATTACCATCTTTCAAAACCTTTTTGGAGAGATCTATTTAAAAGCCAAGGATAGGATTAGGAAAGGAGAGAGAAAGAGAGTGGATGAGGTGAGTTTTTCTGTCAAGCTAGCACCCAGAAAAGGGATAGGTGAATTCGGATGAGTGTAGAATGAGAATTGGGAAAAGTCTGAGATTGAGTGAATAGACAAGACTTAGGGTCTGATGGTTTGAAGTTCGTGGGAGCCGAAGAAGGTTTGAGCGTTTTGAGAGATGTGAGAGCCACCGTAGAGGGGGAAGGGGGTTTTTTGTTTGGAATGGGGTCGCGCCCTAGATGGGCTGCCTACGTACTCAACTCCCAGTTGAGATCAGACCTTACGTAGTTCAGGTGTGTTTGGGTTTTGGAAGTTTTGATGTTTGTGGAGCTTGAGGATATTTGTAATGTTTGAGATTTAGAAGGGTTCGAAGTTTCAAGACGTTTCGGGTTTTGGGAGGTTAGAGTCTGTGAGACGCCCAGGTCTGTGAGACATTGAAATCTCAGAATGATTGAGTCTGTGAGACGCTCGGGTCTGTGAGACATTCGAGTTCGTGAGATGTTCGAGTCTATTTGACGCTCAGGCCTGTGAGACCTTGGAAGCTTGAATGAAGTTGGAATTTGTAAGAGGATTTGAGTTTAATGCGAGTTGGAGTTTGAATGATGATTTAGGTATGAAGTGATTTGGAGTTTTGAATATGATTTGAGTGTGAGGCAATTGGTATTTGAATAGAGATCCCGAGTTTTTTTTAAATTTGAGGTTTGAAAGCGATTGAGGAAAATTATTTTATTGTAAAAGGGCGGATAATCCCAAGGGATTACCCTATGTACCCCCTCGAACACGACACTTAACTAATAATAAGTGTCGAGGCTCGAAAGATGGGGCAATGAATTTATGTCGAAAACTAGGGTTTAGAGAGAAACACCATGAATGAGATGCCCTCGGTCAAACCCTAATAGCGTCTCTAACTCCCGGGTTTTAAAACGTTAAAACTGAAAATATTGAAATCGAGTGGAAGGGAGTTAGATGATTCTGAAATCCCGGCTGCAACTAGGAAGGCAGTCACATTCCTAGCACCCCACCTCGTAAAAATCTAGGCTGCAATTAGGGGATGTTTGTCACCCTAATGCCCCGCCTAAAGAAGTCTAGACTGCGACAAGGGATGAGACGACCCCAGTGCCCCGCCTCAGATTTTTATTTTTGGAAGGGAGACAAGTGTTGTCTAACTAGGGAGAAAATGTTTTGAAAATGTTAGACATCTCCTGTTCCCTGAAGACGGTTTAGTTTTGAGTTTGAAAACTGAGTTGGAAAATTGTTCGGAATTCTCGATGAAGAAACACTGATTTTGAGAAACATTTTTTTGAGGATAAAACTTTCTGTATATGTGAGAAGAACTTTCTGCGTTTGAGAAGAGTTTTCTGTGATGTGAGAAGAGTTTTTCCTTTAAAATTCCACAAAATGGTTTCTTTTGAAAACTTGATGAGATTTGAATAAAATGATTGTTTGAAAAAAAGAGATTTTCAGGATTTTTGAATTAAAACTGAGTAACGAGGAATGTTTTCGGATTTTTGATGTTTGGATAATTTGGGTTCGAATGGGATTGAGTTTGAATTGGATTGAACTGAATCGGGCTTGGACTGAGCTGAATTGAAAATGAATTGGACTTGAATTGAATTGGATTTGGCATTGAGTTGATTTGAATTTCGGATTTGATTGGGTTTGGGCCAAAATTGGAAAATGGGCTGGGTTGGATTGATCGAGTCGAATTGGGCCGGGTCGGATTGGGCCTAATGATGGGCAGTTGGGTCGAGTGGGCCTTGATTGGGCTTGTGGGTCAAGTTGGGCCTTGGTTGGGCTTTTGGGCCGAGTTGGACTTTATTTGAGGTTTTGGGCCGGATTGGGCTTTGTTTGAGGTTTTGGGCCGGATTGGGCTTTATTTGAGGTTTGGGCCGGATTGGGTCTAGATAGGATATGGGCCAGGTTGTTGGGCCATAGTGGGTTTAGTTGGGCCAATTAATAGGCCTAATTCGGGTTGATGGGCCGATTTGGGCTAACGGGCCAATGAGTTAATGGGCCAATGGATTAATGGGCCAATTTGGGCTAATGGGCCTAATTTGGGCTGATGTTGGGCTTGGACTTGGGCCGAGATCAGTTGTGGGCCGATGTGGGTTTGGGCCGAGTTGGGCTTAGGACTGATTTGGTTAGTGGGCTGGATTTGCTTATTGGACCAGGTGGGTTTTTTGAGCTTATTTGGATTTTTGATTTGAGCCAAAGTAGGCTTGGGCCTTATTGATTTAGGCTGAAAATTTGTTTTTGGACTGATTTGTCGGATATTAACAAGGGAGAGGAATTGATTTATTGGTTTATTTATTAACTCTTGATTAGGGGTGTGTTGAAGGCAAAGGAGAATTCCACCCACATAAAACGAATGAGAGATGCGCTAGGCATGGGGTGGTTTCGCATCCTAAGCCCTCCTAAAATAGCCTTAAGGGCTTGTTTTTGAAATTTTTGTTCTTATAGATATAAGAGTGGTTCGAGTGTTTTCTGAAGTTATGGAAGATTATTGCCCCATGAAACGAATGAGAGACCCATTAGATGTGGAGCGATAATACATCCAAAACTTTTCTGTCAGTTGAAGGGTCCTAGGGGATAATAGCTAGGCTTATTACAAAGACGAGTGAACATATATGCACAACAACGTAAATTTAAAATGAGCAGTTCACATTTGCCGAACAAATCAAAATCGGTAACTTAATAAATGAATGACTGAAGCCGAAATAAACCAATTTTTTTTTGGCTAAAGTGGAAATCAGAAAAATGAAGTTTACACCCCGATCTCGATTTATTGAAGCAGGTGGTGTCAGCCTAATTCCCAATTCAGTTAATAGCGTGTAATATAAATCCGCATATTAGAAAAAATAACCTCATAAGAATAATATTTACACTAAGATATAACCGTCGATACTAAAACTACGCTAGACAAATCAACAACAAAAAGAAACTGTATACCTAGGTCAAGTATTTAACAGATATACATACATATACAAGAAAATCTGATGAATATTGTTATGACTTTGAACACAGGAAGGGATACCAATCTTTTAGTTAATCGATTTGATCAACTCTTGCAAACCCAAAGTTGGCTATAATCAGTCTATACGCGCAAGGCTTGACACGAGCATTCGAACGTCTATTTCATCCTTGAGGTCCAACAGTTTGCCCCGGGCCAGATTTCAGAGCGGGTACCTCAGCGAAACACAGATCAAGGTGGTCAATAGACATTTTCAAGACAAATACACACACGCAGAGTTCAATAGCATTTCCAGTCCCAAATGTTGCGGACACTTGGGTCTGAGTTCGAAAGCAACATCCAGAAAAAGCAAACGTCAAGACTAAACCCGATTAATCAGTTTGAAGTGGAAACTAACAGCATCTGGTTTGGATTCCAACAAACATCTCCACTTTTAGGCCAGAATGAATAAAATGAAGTAAAACAGAAAATCTATCTGGACATTCTCACCATAGCCGGTTCTGGAAGTACTACTGCAAAACAAAGAAAGAAATTGAACTGAAGAGGAGAGGATGTATTACCGAGAAAACACAGACTAAATCAGCAAATGACGGTTGGAACTTCGGCGTGATTCCGAGTTGGAACTTCGTACACCCGCTTCACTTTGAGCCTGCTCCTCCTTCCTTCTTGCGTCGGCTCACGCGTACTGGGAAGACTTCAGCCGATCGGTGAGCGATGATTGCCCTTTTGGTTGAGTTGCGAAGGTATGCCAGGGTAGAAGAATCGAGATCGTGAGGGAGTGGTATCCGGTTCTCGTTTGTCGGTTTCGAAGATAGAGGGGGAGAGTGAGTGAAATCGGGGTCGACTCTCAACAAAATGGGGATGGAATGTTGTCTACTCTGTTTGAGGATGGAGGCGGAAGGGGGGCGGTATAGTGAATTTCCTGGTGATGGCATGGTGTCGACGGCGATTCTCAATGGAAGAACATTTAGGGTTCTGTTTTTCCAGAGGAAAAATCGAGAAGAAGGAGGAAGATATCGGTGGATGAATCAAAGGGTGGTGGTCAGCATGTATGTTCGCCGTGAAGAGAATAAGAAAACCGTGGAGCTTGTCTGTTCTTCTTGTCAGTTTAGTTTGTAGAAGAAGAAAAAAGGAACTGAGATTGAAGAAGAAGGAGAGGTTTGGTGGCGATGGCGATCCCCTCTGTCGTAGGATGAAGAAGAGATGGGCAGCTCGAACTTCTTTTAATACCGAGGAAAAGCATGCCGGGAATTTCTGGGAGGGATGCCATCGGCTTCTTCAAGAATTCCAGACCCATGCTATAGTGTTTTTTTGCATTTTTGAAATTCCCAGGCGTGGGGAAGACCGACAGAATAAGGAGCATGGGTACCCATATTGCAATGTCGTCATTGGCTTCTTCAAAACAAACATGCAGGTCCAAAAAGCAGATACTACACAAAAGGGGAAAGGAGTGTCTACGAAGTTTCGAACTTGAGACCTCCACCCTCCTCCCTCACACACTCTACCGATTGAGCTACGATGACTTTCGATATATGGTAGCAGAGAAACTAAACAAAATTCATGTCGCGTGTTGAGGTAAATAAAGAAAACGACTGGGGCCTATACTAGGAATTGAACCCGAGATCTACGGGTCACGTGATGGGTACCTTAACCAATTGAGCTAGGCCAAACTTCAGTACATCTACGGGAGAAGTATTGTGAGAACTCTAATTTCGACAGGATAACTCTTCTAAAAAGCTACGAATCCGAGAGAAAGTATGCGACGAGATATGAGAAGATTAGTCTAAAGGCATGAATTTATGGAATGTAAATAATAAGATAAGTAAATAAAACAAAATGAATGGGTTTAAAACCGGATTATTGTTTGAAAATTGATTTCTTGGAAAATCGTGTTTTTATGAAATGCTTTGAAAAAGTTTATAAAATGACGGTTTCGTTATGGCACGCACGCTAATATGTCTTGAAAAAGAAAGGCGACGACCCCTCTTATTATTTTGAAATTTGCTTTATGGGGTGAGAATTTTTGGTGTCTACAGATGGCTCCCCTTGATTCAATTCTACAAGCCCTTGTATAATTGGATCAAGGTTGACGGGACGCCAAAAATTCTCACTGCAGCTTGAGGCAGTCCCAAGTGCGAGATATGAGTACCCTACGAGTGGGGACTTATGACGGGCCCCGACTAGACTTCGGCGTCTAGCGCTAGGACTTATGACGGGCCTAGAATGTGATAGTCGGTGGTATGAGGACTAACGACGCGCCTCAACTGGATCTCGGTGTCTAGCTCTAGGTCTAAAGACTAGAATACGACCAATCTACCTATGCATGAGGACTAAGGACGGGCCTCAACTAGATCTGGGTGTCTAGCTCTAGGACTGATGACGGGCCTAGAATGCATCTTCGAATTGTATGAGGACTAACGACGGGCCTCAACTAGATCTCGATGTCTAGCTCTAGGACTAAAGACGGGCCTAGAATACAACCGGTATATAAGTTATGCATGAGGGCTAATGACGGGCCTCAACTAGATCTCGGTGTCTAGCTCTAGGGCTGATGACGGGCCTAGAATGCATCTTCGAATTGTATGAGGACTAACGACAGGCCTCAACTAGATCTCGATGTCTAGCTCTAGGACTAAAGACGGGCCTAGAATACAACCGGTATATAAGTTATGCATGAGGGCTAAAGACAGGCCTCAACTAGATCTCGGTGTCTAGCTCTAGGACTGATGACGGGCCTAGAATGCATCTTCGAATTGTATGAGGACTAACGACGGGCCTCAACTAGATCTCGATGTCTAGCTCTAGGACTAAAGACGGGCCTAGAATACAACCGGTATATAAGTTATGCATGAGGGCTAAAGACGGGCCTCAACTAGATCTCGGTGTCTAGCTCTAGGACTGATGACGGGCCTAGAATGCATCTTCGAATTGTATGAGGACTAACGACGGGCCTCAACTAGATCTCGATGTCTAGCTCTAGGACTAAAGACGGGCCTAGAATACAACCGGTATATAAGTTATGCATGAGGGCTAATGACGGGCCTCAACTAGATCTCGGTGTCTAGCTCTAGGACTGATGACGGGCCTAGAATGCATCGAAGGAGTTGTACGAAACTCACTGCGGCAAGTGGTTAATCTGAAGTTGTTTGTGGTGGTAGATTGATTTGAGGATGGCTTTGATTGTGGATTAATCCGGGATTGGATGCTTTTTGGTTGTTTTGTTAGGGATATGATAGTCGAATGTTTTTTGCTGATGTGGCCCTTGACTTTGTCAGTGTGGGACGTGTGCTTTGGTTTTGCTTTGACAGTCTCGCCCGATGTCCACTATAGTTTTGGGATTTGATAGAACTCTTGGCTCCAGAGTTTCGAGATGGCTCCGGTATGGCTCCTGAGTTTGTTTTTTGTTTTGGTTTTGGTGATTTGGGTAATCGGTCTTTGAATGGATTTTTTTTTAGAAGAGTGACTTTTAGAACTCGGCAGTTTCGATATGATTGGGTGACTTCGATATGATTTGAGGGCTCCGGTATGATCGGATGGCTCTGGTGCGGTCAGATGACTCCGGTTTGATTTGTGATTCCCTTGTGAGCAACGGCTCTGGGACGGTTGGTGGGTTTCGATTTGGATTGAGATTTTGGGGGCGGTTGGTGGGTTTCGATTTGGATTGAGATTTTGGGTCGAGTGGTGGGTCGATGTGATTTACTGTGGTTGATGGTTTTTTTTTTGTGGTTGATGTATGGCTTTGGTATGGTCAGTCACAGCTTTAGATTCCTTGAGACGGCTCCGGGATAGTTCGGAATGGATTCGGGAAGGCTACAAGATGGCTCCATTTGATGATAGTGGTGAACCAAAGGGAATCTTCGTCTGTGAGGTGGTCGCACCCTGGGCGGGCTGCCTACGTACTCAATTTCGTATTGAGATCAGACCTGACGTAGTTCGAAACTCTGTAGGCAAGACCCTGGTGATGAAATAGATCTGACGTGGATTTGAGGTGGCTCCCGTATTGTCCTCGGGCTATTAGGATGCCCCCTGTGTAGTTCCAAGGATGGTTCTAATGTTAGATGATGTCTCCCGCATGGCTCCAGTTTGGTTCTGGATATGGTGTTGATGAGGCTCGAGCATGACGTTGGATGGCTCTAGAATTGTCTTCGTACGGCCTCAGATGGCTTTAGTTTGGTTCGATGTAGCTCGAGGATAGCCTAGGATGGCTCCGAGATGGTTCGAGGTAGCTTGATGATGGTCTGGGATGGCTCCAGTTGACATCCTTTGGTAAAAGGTTACGCTTCAACAGCTGCGACTGAAGTCGACTTTCAGCGAGACTAGGTAGAGTTCTTACTAGTCACGTGTTGATGATGGAGTGCTTATGATGCATGCAGGTATTAAATGCTGGATACGATGCAAAATGCATATGCAATTTTTGGAGAGAAGGTATGGCCCTATCTCTATTAATACGAGGTTTACGAATATAAAACATCTTCGGCCCAATCTTGAGTGATTGTTGAATTAGAATGTGTGAATCACTTTCCTCTCATGGAGGGATGCGGGTCAATCTCTCGTGAGTATGGCCGTGTGTGCTAATGGTGTGATGTTACTCTCGATCCTCGGAGCAGTATTTTCCTTAGAATTTCTTTCGAGGTTTTGAACTTTCTGACCCTTACAAATTCCTCACCTGCAACGTGGTAGGCTGTTTATGATTTGGTGCTTAGATCAAAGAGTTACTCGCACTCGAAAGACCTTGTGGAGTAAGGTCACACTCATTCGCTCACGGTCCCTTTGTCATGTGACGGGACATGTTGATAGCAAGTACGAAGCTTATGATTCATGCTTCAGATCCGGTACTTTCAGTTAACGCTCACCAACTAACGAGTCGGAGGTCTTTTATTGGGTTATAACGGGGCTGAGGGGTATGACGTATGTCATATGGGACTGGAGGATTTATTTGGGAGTTGTGGAGCTTTTGCACAATAGAGGGTATGTTTCGCCTTTGCCATGGGTGGAATGATTAGACAGCTTTTGATGACCCTTTTATTGATTTCTACGGGACATCATTGGTCCTTTGGATTCTTTTTTCTTGCTTCTTTTGGTGTACGGTTTTCGCTTTCTTTTTCATTTTTTTTGAAATTGTGTTTGGCTCATCGATTTTCCCAAGCATTCTCTACTTTGTATTTGGCTTTTAGATTTGGAGTTGCATTGACTCATCGATCTTCTTGAACATTTTCGGTTTTTTTTTTTGGGTGTCTGACTTTGGAGTCGCATTGACTCACTAATTCCTTTGGAAATTTCCGTTTGTTGTTCTTGTGAAAAATGGTGGGGAGAGACCATGGCTCTGGTTCCTTCGAGATCCTCTATTGCAAGGGTGAGTGAGTATGTGTATGTGAGTTGACATGTTGTGGAGTTCGTAGGAAAAGGTTTATCGTGAAAGGCTCAGCAGGGCTCACTAAGGGATTATGTTGAGGGCAGTTAAAGCTCTTTGGTTTTGTGGAGATTTTTAATCCTAAGTGCCTCGTCATCCTCATTAGTCAATGATTGTTTTCTTACTTTTCTCGGATCTTTGCATGAATCACAATTCGTATCTTGCTATCAACATTGATCTCACTTTGAATTATGCCTCTCCATGTGATGAAGGAATGCACATGTCGCTCGTGGTTTTACCTCGATTGGCTCGCTCTATCTGCCCTAATCGCTCGGGGGATTGCCCAGTATCCTCATTCGGAATTCAAGGGAAATTACCGCTCTTCGCACACTACTCACTTGGTTTGTGGTGCTGATTTTGATTGGACCCTTGTGTTCGTTGACGGGTCGAGAGTTTAGCGGTTCACGCGCTCCATTCAAGCAATCAATCAAGATTTTCGCCAAAGACGTCGTTTCGAGACGGAAGTATGCAAATGCAACGATCTACCATGCAATGTGTTGTGATAATGTGGAACTACTATATACATATAATGCATGATGTGTTAATGATGATACAAACTAAATGGATGTTTGTTTGTTTGTTTTTTTTGATGCAATGCATGAGTGGTAAGGTTATGACTAGTCTCGCTTGAGTTAAATTCAGTTTGCAGCTCATGAAGCTCATCCCATCATCGTTGGCCCTGAAGGTGATCGACTTGTCGGGGTTGTTGTCGGAGAAGTAATTCTCTAGTGTGGTCGGGTTGGTGATTGGCTCCTGGATTTTTTGAATTTTTAGGGAGTGACAACTCCCGCATGGTGGCCCCACGACGTGGAAATGACTGCATCTTCTTTTTTTTTTCTCAATCTGGTCACTGATGCCCATGACGATTATGGATTTGGAAAAGGCTTGAGCTTCTGTTGTATCTCCACTGTCCCTCTGAAGATTAGTTTTGGAGGTTAAGATATTGGGATGAAAGCTGGTGTGTGGTGTGGTGACAATGAAGCACATGATTATGAAATTTTTTCTAAAGTGGACGGGACTTGTACGTGTTTGACGAATTTGGACTGACCGAGAATGCATGGGACTTTTTGTAATAAATGCAATGCATGCGGTTTGCTTTATGCTCGGTTGTATTTGTTGGTGTGCTTATTCAAAGGATGCCTTCTGTAGATACCGTGAATTTTCACCCCATAAAGCGAGATTTATGAATGATATATAACTGTGAGGGGCTGTTCCTTATTCATTCTTTTCATTATACGTGCATGCCCAAAAGAAACCAAGTTTGGAAAAACAATTTTGAAAACGCGTGTTTTCAAAGTGGTGGATTCTCTCAATATGGATTCTGACACTTGGTCATTTGCGAATAAAATAGGGAGTGGGGAACCCTATACACGTTTGATCTAAATAAATTCAAAGGGAATGTATAAACCTATACATGTAATCAATTCAGAAATGGACCAGAGAGAAAAGAATCATAGGGAAAACCTATACATCATCAATTCTAAAAAGTCATTAAAAGGGAGTTTTAAGCTAAACTTCTTCTGAAATCTTCCGGTCAGTCTTCGGGCTTCTGAATGACTGCTAACGCTCAGCCTCCTGGTTGGCTGCTCGCTCGCCTTTGGGTTCTTGACCGGCTGCTCGCTCATTCTTCGGGCTCTTGACCGGCTACTCGCTCGCCTTCGGGCTTTTGCAGCGAAGCAAAACGGTGATCAAACAAAACGGGTTGGTGTTCTTCTGATTTTCAACAATTTGACTTGAACCAGTATCGCTAGTCTTTATGTTACTTGACTCGGGTTGGTGCAACTTTGATTTCCGGCTCGGTCCGCGATGTTGATCTTCATGCTGCCTCGTTTGCTCCGTCGTGGGGAATGAGGGATATTTTTGAGAAAGAAAAAGGTGAATGATTAAGCACAAAATCATTGTGAAAATCCACCACTTTTGTGAAAACACGAAATGACTAGTACGCTCCACGGTAATGGTCGCTGCTTTTGAAGGTGGGATGAACTTCAAAAATAGCGGGTCACAACATGGGACTAAATCATTTATTTTGAAATACGTTTGTGAAAAACAACTTGAAAAGTGTTTTCCAAAACAATTTTGAAAGAATGTTGGTGAAGAACGTTGTTTGAAATTCATTTGTAGAAAGTAGGTTTTTCGAAGTCAATTTTTTTTTGAAAATCGTTTCAGAAATAGCATTTTAGTGAAATAAACCTTTTAAAGGAGAATTGACAAATTTTGAAAACCCCATTTGTGAGTAAATATTTTGTGGAATATTAAATTAAACGAGCTCGAAAAAACAGCTTTTAGAGACATGCAAACGAGAATTCCAAACATTTTAAAACGGATTGGTCTGAAAAAGTGGTTTGCACACATGTATAACATAAAGTAAATCGTGGCTATATTTGATGTGGAGCTGTAAGTGTTAATGTTGGGATAATCACTTTCCAGGTCAATTCTGATTCTGTTCCACCGGGGGAACCGTCGTCCCTTCACTGTCATCTCTCGGGGTTTTTCTCTGTTATACCCCTTGCGAAGCACGTCATAAAGAAAGTCCGGAGTGCTTAAGTTCGAAAGGTCAGGATACCCGAGATGGTAAAGAAACATACGCCGCGGCCAGTGATGATCCGACAACACCCCACTTTTCGGGAAACTCGGGGAAGTACTGCATGGGAACAGGTCTCTCGTCATCTGCACGGTCAGGTGTGTCTAAAGTCCAAATTATTCACTGACTACGTTGTGTCATGTATGGGTATCCGGTAAATACGGGATCCTCTATGGACGTGTAGCGTGACATTGGGCTTTAGAGACACCCGTGGTGCAGAGGAACAATGGAGAACTGAGCCCATGCAATCTTCAAGGTAAGGCAAAAGGGTGGTCAGACAGGCGGCATACAAAGGGGTGGCTACCCATAAACCCGCCTTAGACACTGGATAAGGCAGCTGGACACTGAAGGCTCATGGCTCACTATATGCTGGTTTTGACTCGGGTAATGGAGGATATTTTTTTGGATCATGAGCTTCAAAGCGTTAGTCGGAGACCATACCGCCTCGTTTGTTTTCACTGAAGAGTGACCCAGCTCTTGGGGAATCAACCGTGGATCGGTTGGGGATCCCATGACATCGTGGATAAAGCGGGTGACACAGAGGAATGCATGTCCTAAGCTACCCACCCAATGCACCCCACAATCATACAATGTAAATAAAGCTGAGAAATTAGCACCACCCTAATTACTAAGGGTTTTGTCTTGAGATTAGTGATTCCAAATTGGTTATTTGTTAACCTAAAGGGAAGTTAGCTTCATTCACACCTAAGTGTCTCTTTCTAAGTGTGAGCTAATTATTAACCTAATTGTTGTCATGTTTGTTGAGGATCTAACAAATCCTATCTGTCCTCATCAAGTACACACTCTAAGTATGGAATGGAGTAATCCTAGAGGCTTTGAAATGAATCTCATGAAGGTATTGAAAGAAGTGGGGAAATCCTGACAATTTGAATGGAGTTCAGTCTTCCTTGAGTTTGAGAAAAACTTACTCAAGTTTTCCCCAGCAGAGTCGCCATTCTGTGGAGGGTGATTTTTCGGTATGAGGGGGGTCCATCTAAATATGGTCTGACTAAAAAGCCTAGATCCTAGAAATGCCATTCTGTGGAGGGTGAGAACCCATTATTCTGGCATCCCTCAAATACCTACTAAATCGTCCGTCTTTCCCAGAAAGCGTAAAGGGGAGTGCAAGTGTGCACTACACCCGCTCTCGATGGGCTCCACGCGGACTGATGCCTCTATGAGGCGGATATGACTAGAGTCGCCACCTAGTTTGACCTAAGAATACTAGGAAGGAAGATTGGGTTCTAGGAACCGTTGGTTGACTCTGAAATTATTACCTATGGATAGGGCTTATCTGGTAATTTACAGAGATTCTATTGTGGGTTCGCACTGGGTTACACCCCTTAGAAGTGGCAAGGACCACGACTTCGGATTGGTGCCCGAGGAAACCTCGGTCTCCAATTGTCAGGAATTACCTTCTTTCAAAACCTTTTTGGAGAGATCTATTTAAAAGCCAAGGATAGGATTAGGAAAGGAGAGAGAAAGAGAGTGGATGAGGTGAGCTTTTCTGTCAAGCTAGCACCCAGAAAAGGGATAGGTGAATTCGGATGAGTGTAGAATGAGAATTGGGAAAAGTCTGAGATTGAGTGAATAGACAAGACTTAGGGTCTGATGGTTTGAAGTTCGTGGGAGCCGAAGAAGGTTTGAGCGTTTTGAGAGATGTGAGAGCCACCGTAGAGGGGGAAGGGGGTTTTTTGTTTGGAATGGGGTCCCGCCCTAGATGGGCTGCCTACGTACTCAACTCCCTGTTGAGATCAGACCTTACGTAGTTCAGGTGTGTTTGGGTTTTGGAAGTTTTGATGTTTGTGGAGCTTGAGGATATTTGTAATGTTTGAGATTTAGAAGGGTTCGAAGTTTCAAGACGTTTCGGGTTTTGGGAGGTTAGAGTCTGTGAGACGCCCAGGTCTGTGAGACATTGAAATCTCAGAATGATTGAGTCTGTGAGACGCTCGGGTCTGTGAGACATTCGAGTTCGTGAGATGTTCGAGTCTATTTGACGCTCAGGCCTGTGAGACTATGGAAGCTTGAATGAAGTTGGAATTTGTAAGAGGATTTGAGTTTAATGCGAGTTGGAGTTTGAATGATGATTTAGGTATGAAGTGATTTGGAGTTTTGAAGATGATTTGAGTGTGAGGCAATTGGTATTTGAATAGATATCCCGAGTTTTTTTTAAATTTGAGGTTTGAAAGCGATTGAGGAAAATTATTTTATTGTAAAAGGGCGGATAATCCCGAGGGATTACCCTATGTACCCCCTCGAACACGACACTTAACTAATAATAAGTGCCGAGGCTCGAAAGATGGGGCAATGAATTTATGTCGAAAACTAGGGTTTAGAGAGAAACACCATGAATGAGATGCCCTCGGTCAAACCCTAATAGCGTCTCTAACTCCCGGGTTTTACAACGTTAAAACTGAAAATATTGAAATCGAGTGGAAGGGAGTTAGACGATTCTGAAATCCCGGCTGCAACTAGGAAGGCAGTCACATTCCTAGCACCCCACCTCGTAAAAATCTAGGCTGCAATTAGGGGATGTTTGTCACCCTAATGCCCCGCCTAAAGAAGTCCAGACTGCGACAAGGGATGAGACGACCCCAGTGCCCCGCCTCAGATTTTTATTTTTGGAAGGGAGACAAGTGTTGTCTAACTAGGGAGAAAACGTTTTGAAAATGTTAGACATCTCTGTTCCCTGAAGACGGTTTAGTTTTGAGTTTGAAAACTGAGTTGGAAAATTGTTCGGAATTCTCGATGAAGAAACACTGATTTTGAGAAACATTTTTTTGAGGATAAAACTTTCTGTATATGTGAGAAGAACTTTCTGCGTTTGAGAAGAGTTTTCTGTGATGTGAGAAGAGTTTTTCCTTTAAAATTCCACAAAATGGTTTCTTTTGAAAACTTGATGAGATTTGAATAAAATGATTGTTTGAAAAAAAGAGATTTTCAGGATTTTTGAATTAAAACTGAGTAACGAGGAATGTTTTCGGATTTTTGATGTTTGGATAATTTGGGTTCGAATGGGATTGAGTTTAATTGGATTGAACTGAATCGGGCTTGGACTGAGCTGAATTGAAAATGAATTGGACTTGAATTGAATTGGATTTGGCATTGAGTTGATTTGAATTTCGGATTTGATTGGGTTTGGGCCAAAATTGGAAAATGGGCTGGGTTGGATTGATCGAGTCGAATTGGGCCGGGTCTGATTGGGCCTAATGTTGGGCAGTTGGGTCGAGTGGGCCTTGATTGGGCTTGTGGGTCAAGTTGGGCCTTGGTTGGGCTTTTGGGCCGAGTTGGACTTTATTTGAGGTTTTGGGCCGGATTGGGCTTTGTTTGAGGTTTTGGGCCGGATTGGGCTTTGTTTGAGGTTTGGGCCGGATTGGGCCTAGATAGGATATGGGCCAGGTTGTTGGGCCATAGTGGGTTTAGTTGGGCCAATTAATAGGCCTAATTCGGGTTGATGGGCCGATTTGGGCTAACGGGCCAATGGGTTAATGGGCCGATGGAGTAATGGGCCTAATTTGGGCTAATGGGCCTAATTTGGGCTGATGTTGGGCTTGGACTTGGGCCGAGATCAGTTGTGGGCCGATTGTGGGTTTGGGCCGAGTTGGGCTTAGGACTGATTTGGTTAGTGGGCTGGATTTGCTTATTGGACCAGGTGGGTTTTTTGAGCTTATTTGGATTTTTGATTTGAGCCAAAGTAGGCTTGGGCCTTATTGATTTAGGCTGAAAATTTGTTTTTGGACTGATTTGTCAGATATTAACAAGGGAGAGGAATTGATTTATTGGTTTATTTATTAACTCTTGATTAGGGGTGTGTTGAAGGCAAAGAATTCCACCCACATAAAACGAATGAGAGATCCGCTAGGCATGGGGTGGTTTCGCATCCTAAGCCCTCCTAAAATAGCCTTAAGGACTTGTTTTTGAAATTTTTGTTCTTATAGATATAAGAGTGGTTCGAGTGTTTTCTGAAGTTATGGAAGATTATTGCCCCACGAAACGATTGAGAGACCCGTTAGATGTGGAGCAATAATACATCCAAAACTTTTCTGTCAGTTGAAGGGTCCTAGGGGATAATAGCTAGGCTTATTACAAAGACGAGTGAACATATATGCACAACAACGTAAATTTAAAATGAGCAGTTCAAAGAGCAGTTCACATTTGTCGAACAAATCAAAATCGGTAACTTAATAAATGAATGACTGAAGCCGAAATAAACCAATTTTTTTTTGGCTAAAGTGGAAATCAGAAAAATGAAGTTTACACCCCGATCTCGATTTATTGAAGCAGGTGGTGTCAGCCTAATTCCCAATTCAGTTAATAGCGTGTAATATAAATCCACATATTAGAAAAAATAACCTCATAAGAATAATATTTACACTAAGATATAACCGTCGATACTAAAACTACGCTAGACAAATCAACAACAAAAAGAAACTGTATACCTAGGTCAAGTATTTAACAGATATACATACATATACAAGCAAATCTGATGAATATTGGTATGACTTTGAACACAGGAAGGGATACCAATCTTTGAGTTAATCGATTTGATCAACTCTTGCAAACCCAAAGTTGGCTATAATCGGTCTATACGCGCAAGGCTTGACACGAGCATTCGAGCGTCTATTTCATCCTTGAGGTCCAACAGTTTGCCCCGGGCCAGATTTCAGAGCGGGTACCTCAGCGAAACACAGATCAAGGTGGTCAATAGACATTTTCAAGACAAATACACACACGCAGAGTTCAATAGCATTTCCAGTCCCAAATGTTGCGGACACTTGGGTCTGAGTTCGAAAGCAACATCCAGAAAAAGCAAACGTCAAGACTAAACCCGATTAATCAGTTTGAAGTGGAAACTAACAGCATCTGGTTTGGATTCCAACAAACATCTCCACTTTTAGGCCAGCATGAATAAAATGAAGTAAAACAGAAAATCTATCTGGACATTCTCTCCATAGCCGGTTCTGGAAGTACTACCACAGAACAAAGAAAGAAATTGAACTGAAGAGGAGAGGATGTATTACCGAGAAAACACAGACTAAATCAGCAAATGACGGTTGGAACTTCAGCGTGATTCCGAGTTGGAACTTCGTACACCCGCTTCACTTTGAGCCTGCTACTCCTTCCTTCTTGCGTCGGCTCGCGCGTACTGGGAAGACTTCAGCCGATCGGTGAGCGATGATTGCCCTTTTGGTTGAGTTGCGAAGGTATGCCAGGGTAGAAGAATCGAGATCGTGAGGGAGTGGTATCCGGTTCTCGTTTGTCGGTTTCGAAGATAGAGGGGGAGAGTGAGCGAAATCGGGGTCGACTCTCAACAAAATGGGGATGGAATGTTGTCTACTCTGTTTGAGGATGGAGGCGGAAGAGGAGCGGTATAGTGAATTTCCTGGTGATGGCATGGTGTCGACGGCGATTCTCAATGGAAGAACATTTAGGGTTCTGTTTTTCCAAAGGAAAAATCGAGAAGAAGGAGGTAGATATCGGTGGATGAATCAAAGGGTGGTGGTCAGCATGTATGTTCGCCGTGAAGAGAATAAGAAAACCGTGGAGCTTGTCTGTTCTTCTTGTCAGTTTAGTTTGTAGAAGAAGAAAAAAGGAACCGAGATTGAAGAAGAAGGAGAGGTTTGGTGGTGATGGCGATCCCCTCTGTCGTAGGATGAAGAAGAGATGGGCAGCTCGAACTTCTTTTAATACCGAGGAAAAGCATGCCGGGAATTTCTGGGAGGGATGTCATCGGCTTCTTCAAGAATTCCAGACCCATGCTATAGTGTTTTTTTGCATTTTTGAGATTCCCAGGCGTGGGGAAGACCGACAGAATAAGGAGCATGGGTACCCATATTGCAATGTCGTCATTGGCTTCTTCAAAACAAACATGCAGGTCCAAAAAGTAGATACTACACAAAAGGGGAAAGGAGTGTCTACGAAGTTTCGAACTTGAGACCTCCACCCTCCTCCCTCACACACTCTACCTATTGAGCTACGATGACTTTCGATATATGGTAGCAGAGAAACTAAACAAAATTCATGTCGCGTGTTGAGGTAAATAAAAAGACTGTGGCCTATACTAGGAATCGAACCCGAGATCTACGGGTCACGTGATGGGTACCTTAACCAATTGAGCTAGGCCAAACTTCAGTACATCTACGGGAGAAGTATTGTGAGAACTCTAATTTCGACAGGATAACTCTTCTAAAAAGCTACGAATCCGAGAGAAAGTATGCGACGAGATATGAGAAGATTAGTCTAAAGGCATGAAATTATGGAATGTAAATAATAAGATAAGTAAATAAAACAAAATGAATGGGTTTAAAACCGGATTATTGTTTGAAAATTCATTTCTTGGAAAATCGTGTTTTTATGAAATGCTTTGAAAAAGTTTATAAAATGACGGTTTCGTTATGGCACGCACGCTAATATGTCTTGAAAAAGAAAGGCGACGACCCCTCTTATTATTTCGAAATTTGCTTTATGGGGTGAGTATTTTTGGTGTCTACAATAGGTAAGCTTATTAAGCCATTTTATGTTCATTCTCTTCACATTTCTTTCCTCTTTCCATGGAGCTAAGCATCAACCATTTCCATCCATGGTTCTAGGTTGTTTTGAAGGTTAAAAGAAGGGTGAATCTCGACTGTAACAAGGGAAGGAGGTGGAGAATTCTAATCTTGTTCTTAAGGTATAAAAATGTGCTTTAAGCACTTATATCTTGTTTCCTTTCATTACCGGTTGTAAAACCTGTTCTCTTAGGCTTATTATCTTCTTCTTAACATACTTATTCAGTTGGTACATCAAGAGCTTCAAGGAATAGCCAAATCCATGCCAAAAACACCATTTTTGGCATTTTAATCAAGGTGAAAATTAGCCATCTTCTAATCTAAGTTGTACCGGTTTTAAGCCTTGATTTAGTAGCTCTTTTGATGCTCTTTATCTTCTGTAAAAATAGGCCGGAGACTACCCTTGGTTGCTTTGGTATTCTAAGGTAAATTTTACCTTGAAAATATACATTAAACACTTCTTATGATTAGCTCTTGTTGGAGACTAATCATGCCTTAATTGCTGCTTGAAAACATGTAAATAAAGCTGTGGAAAATTTATCTCTAAGCAGCCGAGGCCAAACAAGGCCTAAACTTGGCAAAAATAAGGTATAAATCACTTAAACCTTCACTTGGTATATTAATATGTGCTTATACATATGTGTATAATATATGTCGTGAGTGAATATGGTTATTAAGGTCTTATTTTGACCTTAGGTGATTAAGGAATGGTTTAGTAATTTTATATAAGTAATTAATTAACATAATTGTCAAATTTAAGACATTATGTGGAAAATTGGTAAATATGGAAAACATGTGGGAGAGGCCGAGAGTTTAAAGCATTTTTTGGGCATTTATGTGTAATTTATTTTATAAGCTAATGTTTGTAATAAGGCCATGTACTTTAGGCCATTTTAATTATGTATTTATAAGGTTTTAATTAAGTTTAAGTAGCAAATATACATTACCGCAAGGAAATGGGGTATAAAGTGTAATTAAATTAAATTTGGGGGCTATATAATAATAAAGCAGAAAATTAGAGGCTTAAATGAGTTTAAATAAAAATTATAAGATTTTATAAAGTTTTGGGGTTAAATAGTAATTTCTGAAAAGATAGGGGTACAAACCGTAATATATGGAAATTAATGGTCAAGGCAATATTAAGGTGGTCAACCTTGACCATATGGTAGGTTTTGACCAAATTAGATAAGTTAAATAACTTATTTAAGGTTTTATAATAAGATAAGTATTTAATTGTAACAATTTTATAACATATGGGGCATATATGTTATTACCGAAAATTAAGGGTGTAAAATGGTATTATAAACACCCATGGGCTATTAGGAATTTATTTGGTTGGTTTTGGAATTAAAATAAACTATATATGTATAATATATAGTTATTATGTCATTATGACACTTTGGGATAAAAGATGGGGTGGAAATGTGAAATACCGAAAGTATATGGTTAGTAAGGGAAATTATAACCCTTTGGTGGAGTTTGGTGATTTTTAGAATTATATAAGAGTACTTAATAAGATATATGTATAATATATAGTTTTAATGTTATTATAAAACTATATGTTATAAATTGGGCCAAATGGCAATTATAGAACTTGGTGGGTTAGAAAAATAATATGGAACAGCACAAGGTCTGTTCGGTAATTTTACAAAAATAAAACCATAGGTTATACTCTTTTATAAGTTAAAAATGTTATATTATATGATATATATATAACATGGTATAAATTATGGGGTGATTTTGTAAATAAAGGGAACTATGGATTATGGAAAAGAATAAGGTTTTAATATATGTGCCTATGCGGCAATATAAATAGTTTTGTATAAAAACTATAGGTTATAAATTAAAGGAAATAAAAATATCATATTATATGATATTAGTATATGGTATAACATTACATAATGTTATGTGGTCAAAATGAAATTAAAATAAAGATAAGGGCTGTACCGAATTATTAAGGTTAGAAATATGGATTTTAGACTATGGTCTATAATGTTATAACAATTATATGGTTTAGATGGAATTAATATAAGTAAGGATATTCACATTAAATAATGTGACAAACTATAAATAAATAAGATTTATTAACTAAGGTACTTATTGATTAAACCTTAGGAGTTGTAATTATACAACATAAAATGTTACATAATATTAGGATAATAATCTTAATATAAGTTGTATAATATAATACAACTAATGGGAATAATCATCTGATATAAGATGATAAAATGTAACATATAATATAAGAGTTTTATAACTCATGAAACTTACCTATGTGGTAAATATATACATATACAAGAATAATGTATATAAGGATGGATACATAATATGGTTGGAAACCATATAATATAATGGTGGTGATTATTACAAAAAATATTTACAAACTATAAGTTATAAGTTTTAGAATGCAAATATAATTTGCTAAGATAATGGATTATATAATACAATGTATTATAAAGGATGGTGGAAAAATAATACAATATAACATACAATGCATGCATACATGCAACTATAGGTTATATACCTAAATTAAGGGATGGATAAGATTAAAGAAATATAACGAATTAAACTTAACAGTCGAAACATTTCGACATACGAGTTTTAGTAACAAAGCCGACCGGTTTAGAGAAACCCGTAACAATTAACTGTAGAAATCCGGGGATAAACTGTCGGGGTTACTTGTTATTCGGAAATACCGGATTTAGTTAGTCATGGAGACTAACTTATAGTTTATTACCGTTTAGATCATACTTCGGACGAAGGCACTTGACGAGCTAGTGGTCTACACTGCGCATCCTTGGTCTAAGGTGTACGGTATGTAAAGGGGTTTGATCCGGGTTGTCCTAAGGAATTCCTTGGGCTCGGATTTGGTTGATATCACTTGTGTGTTAAGTGTTTTGGATACGTGTATGTGATTATGTGTTACTGCATTAATTATTTATGCACGAGCATCCTACGGGACTAACACTACGTCGACTATAGATCGACTTATGTAAACATACATATACGTTTAATGTGATAACATGACGGTTACTTGATATAATACCATAGTATTAATATTAAGTATATGGTAACCTAAGTAAAACACTTAGGAACGAGTCACGACATTGTCGGTCTCTAGAGCATGGATCTCGAACATGAATATAACCTAGATTACTTCTAGGTATGCGTGAGACCCATTGGGCAGCTAATTAATAATTATATTCTCCATAAGAATAAGAGCATATCTTAAACATTATGAGAGAGAGATGGTGTGAGTTGAGGTGAGGAATCCAGTGTAGTTTACGAACTACCTGGTTGCGCATTTGTGATCACTGAGGGGTTCCCGATCGGGTTCCGCTCCAGGTTTATACCCAACGAGCCCTATTTGGATCGTGGGTCAGGTGGCTACGGCCTTTATATGGATGCCTTATGAGGTAAAGTGAATAGTCAGGGGCCTCCGGACCTCTGGCGAAATGAGCACCTTTGTGTGTACGGGAGGACTACTGTCCATGGTGAGGTTATCGGGTTGTCCTAACATGACGCCCAACTGGTATTTAATTAACATGGTTTGGATGGATGGGGCCTTAAAGGCCAAACTAAATTAACTAGGGATGGTGTTCGCCACGACGTTTATTCAGTATTATTATTCGATATGTTCGATATACATTTGTTGTTTGTGATATTAAATGAATGTTTGGATTGGATGGATGGTTAAGTGTTTATGAATGTTTGGATGGTTGTTTATGCATATTATGCATGTATGTTACAGTATTGATTATAACTGTAAAATGGTAAAGCATGAAACCAATCTAATAATAAGATGGTTAAAATGACTAAGTGACCATTAGGGTCCAGGCCCGGCATACTCAGCGTTTATCGCTGAGACTACACTCATTGTGCAGGTTGTTGATTATCGCCGAAGCCGAAGTGCGGGATCAGGGTAGTTAGAGTTTATTTTAATTACCACGCATGGAGTTTATTGTATAACGATGTCAGACTGGGAACTGTATTATGGTACGGTTATGTATATTCTGGATTGGGTAGACGCTCACTTGTCGACGTTTATGGTTTATGGACTTAGTATGATGTATAGGAGTTATCTCGTTATCACAGTGGTTAGCAGTTTGTTGACACCCGAGTGAGTATTGTTGTGGTTATTATTTCTTCCGCTGTAAGACGTTTTATTTATTGCTACGAGAGAGATTATTACGTGTTTAAGGAGAGGGGTGTTACAAAAGTGGTATCAGAGCGGAGTACTGCTCTGATGACGAGAAATAGGTTAAGACAGTGAGCTTCGGACTTGGGAAATTACTGGAAACGTTGTGAGGTACGAGACAACTCGTCTTAAAGGATATAGTGTTTAGTAACGCAAATTGCGTGATATATTAGCCTTAAAGGCAATTCAATATCTACTGGTTGTGTACGGTAAATTACCGAGTATTTATGTGACATACTGTACTACAGATGTTGGGGGAACTAGAGGGCGTGGTACTGGTAGAGGTGGAGGCGGTGACCCCGTGATTCCAGGAGTTGTAGAGACGATTGCTACCGTTCTCGCACAGCTTGGTACTCAAATTGGAGGAACACCAGCCCACCCGCCACAGCCCAGGGAAACGAACTAGCTGAAGTCAGTTACCGAGACCTGACCACCTACATATTCAGGGGAGCCAGACCCCGTAGCCTTAGAGCGTTTCATAGTTTTACATGAGAAGGCCTACCAAGCTCTACACAACCTGCCGACAAGAAGGTCGTCATTGCTGCTTTCTATCTGAAGGATGCAGCCAGCACTTGGTGGAGGTTGGTCAAGGATCATCACCTGGCTACGCCCGACTTTTCGTGGGCTGCCTTTGTCGAGTTGCTGAGGGGGAAGTACTACCCGGCACATCTCAAGCAGAAGAAGCGCCGAGAGTTCGAGACATTATCCCAGGGAGGTCTGACCGTGGATGATTACTACGCTCGATTCATTGGTCTGCTGGACTTCATCCCCGGAGTTGATTACTCAGAGACCGTGAAGGTCAAGAAGTTCCGAGGGGGATTGTTGTTTCGCATCTAGATGGCGATGGGTGCTACCCTCTATTCTACTATCCAGGAGTGTTACGATGCTGCCTCGAGGACAGAGCTAATGCTCCAGACTCGGGAAGAGACTCTCGGGACCAAGAAGAGAAAGAACCCTGAGGGAGAGTCTGAGGGTGGAGGAGCATCTCCAGGCGATAGCCAGAAGAAGGGAAAGAAATTCTTTCAAAAGAAAGGGCAGCAGGGTCACCAGGGAGCGAAGGGGAAAGAGCCCGTCCTTCGGTTGACCGACCCAGCTATAGATGCTCAGCCTCTGAGATCTGCGCCTCCTAAGGGCACCGGACAGCCCCAGTGCCATTTCTATTGCAAGCGTTGTGGGAAGGATCGTCCTGGGGTCGACTACAGTGGCCGCAAAGTCGAGTGTCGGTGCTGCAAGAAAGAGGGCCACCGGGAGTTCGAGTGTTGGATGAACCCTGAGGGCCGTAACTACAGGCCACCAAGGAATACTAAGAAGACCTCAGTTGGAGGATCTGGAGTAAAACGAGGAGGTCAGGATGGCCAGGCATCTACTGATGCTGGAGCTAGAGGGGCAAGGGAGTAGATAGGGCATGAGTACCCTGAACTCCATGAGACTGCTGGTGGAAGACTTTTGCTTACTATGTTATGTACTTACCTTGGATGTTAGACAAAGATATGTTGTAATATGTGGGAGTGTGTCATTGACCACTCGCCCTTTTGTGTATGGCTTTTGAGACTAGTTATGTGGACTCGATACGAGTGACCTTGGAACCTTGACGGATCAGATATATATAAAGAATGTTAATGCTTACATTATCATGTAGCCCATACTCGACGACGCAGAGTCAATGAGACCGGTAATTACTGGACCAAAAATTTCCACCTGCATGGCGGACTTGCTATTGCAAGCGCTATGACAAGTAAACCACTGAAATTTCCATCTGCCTTGCGCACTTGCTACAGAGCAAGTGCTGCAGCTGCAACTACTACTAATTTTTAATCTCTTATTTTATACCAAAAATTTTCATACCTTTTCATACAAACCTTAAGATTAGAAACCTATGATACTTGGGGAAGACCGTTAGTCCAACCATTACAACTGAAGAAATTATACAACCACTGTGATTGTAAACCACACCAGATAATCATTCGAGAATTGTCAGCCAGGGCTTATTAGCCAAACACCATCAGTGTATACCCGCATTTAATGCTAATCACTACTAGTGATGAATGTTTAGTCCTTACGGACAAGCATACCCTTTGTAGATGCACCACCGTCAGTGAGGATGGTTGGGAAGGGAAGAGCCAAGTTGCTCAAGCTATTATGCAATCTGCAATACATCCAATTAGACGGATGAGGGAATGAATACGAGCTATGGATGAGATATGATCATGATAAACAGGGAGGAAAGGAATATGTGTTGTACTCAATGAGATCGAGACAGGAGAACCAAATTTTGCTAAATATAGCACGGATTTTACTTACACCATGCCACTAGGGCAATAGCATTTACAACAAGATAACCGATAACACGAACTAATAAACAACAAAAAAAAGAGAATATCCATCAAAGGGAGATTGACAACAGAATACTTCACAATACCCGTGTGACAGACATTACCAGTTTACTAAGCGAGACATGGGACGACCGCACTCCGATAGGAGCATGTGGGCCTGACAGACTTATTTATGAGTTAGTCGGGTAAGTAGTGATGTATCAGTACGGTACCCCATGCAAGTAGACAAGTAGTGTTAGGAACACGAGAAGTAGTCAACTCCGTACTAAGGACAGTGATACAAGTTACCTCGAAGATGGACGAGAAGAGCCGCAGTTAAACCAACGGGCTAGAGAAATCAAGAACCTTCAACACAGAGAACAGTGAAGATAGGGAAACCATTCAAGGACGTGAAACCGAAGGAAAGAAACATGGAAACCCATTATGGACGAATAATATGTAGAATCCTCATAAGGATCGAGTAAATTCTTGCAATCCAGAGGGAATCTACCAGATGATGTGAACAGAAACGCGTGACTACGCAATGATGAGAGACAAAGCTAATATACTAGCAGATACCTTAAGCAAGAACAATAGACTTGGAATGTACCACTCACATGATAATTCGCTCATCTTATCTGTTTGACTCATTAGATATTAGCTGCTGAGCGTTTACGCCTCTGCACTCTGTAGGACTGAGTGTTTTGGTGTTACACTTGTGCAGTTATTAACCTAGTGGGAATACGGGACGATGTACTGGATATCAACACGAGTGTGTATCAAAGAACTACAATAGTGTGTTACTCCGGAACAAAACCACTTGGAGACACGGATGACAAGCTTTATCTCCGTGGACATGTAGGCTGGTACGTCTTGATATTACAAAGACAAGTGCAAAGAGCACTAAGTACTAACAATAGCCGATGTCATATTATACCTCAAGCTGAATATCAGTGAGAGAAGACACACGCATGTATGCTAGTGATCCAAACGAGAGGATACACATCAATGGAAAGAGGCAAATTGAGCCTATGTTCATGGGTCTGCACCTCAGTACGGAGCGAGTGGGCCCATTAGAACGAACTTGGGAGAGAGCACAAATAGTTCAGTGCCTCACCCTTTAGGTATTGTGGAGCCCAGAAGGGCTAGAGTCATACCCGTCTCTCTGATATGAGGATAATCCACGAGTTGGAGAACTCTATGAGAGCCAAGTATCCAGCGCTCCTTGTTGAGTGGCTGTTGTATACTTATGGGGTACGGGGGTGTAACCCTTTTTAAGGGGGGTAGAGCCTCTTGGCTGTGCACGTGTGTGCACTAAGTTTTGTTGTTTCGTATGCGGGGCATACAGTAGTTTGTGGTATGCGAGGCATACAAGGTTTGTTTATTTGCTTGTTTCGTATGCATGTTATACAGTGAATTGGAGGTATGCGGGGCATACGAGGTTTTGTTGGCTATGTTTGGTACGCGGGGCGTACGTTGTTGGTTTGTTTGTGTGTGATGTGCACTTGTATGTATGTATTTTACGAGATACCTGTTTGAATGATGTATATACACCTATGTGTGTAGTACTTTTCTTATGCTACTTGTGATATATATATTTATATTGCTTTGTAGAATGATTACATATGGTATCGCCTAGATACGAAATGAATCATTAAATATGGAATGTGGAACGATGGTATGTTATGGACACCTCGGGGAGGTTGTCAGGGTTTGTAGAATTGATAGGAAATAATGGTGCTGATGGATCACCTATATCCATAGATGATTGAACTAACGCCACAAAGTGATGGCTATGTGTTGTATAAGCACAATACGATGTGTGTAAATGATATATCACATAGATATACATTATGGGAATAATGGGTAGTTATATATTTATATACTTACCTATTTGATGAAGCGACTTCGGGACGAAGTCTTTTTAAGGGGGGTAGATTGAAATGCCCCAAACTAATTAAACATGGATTAAACATCTAATCACATTAATTAAGGCTTAAACATGCTTAAAAAGTCAATTGAGAACAACAGTGGTCAACACAAAGCAAGATATTGCACCCTTTGACTGTTTAGGGTAAATACATACCCAAATGAACTCCTTAGGATCTAAAACTTTTTCCTAAGCTTATTAACACATAACTAAACATAATACTATTGTTGTACAACACTTCAACGCAAAGAACAAGCATTTACATGCTTCAAGGTCAAGTAATGCAAAAATGTGCTCTAAGGAAACCTTAAAGGTCTTATGACCTCTATTTTATATAAAATTGGATTCCTAAGATCACATATCATGTAATGAACACAAAAAAACTGTTCTCAAGGAAAACTTAGCTCAGAAACACCTTGCGACACAAAATGTGCACTAAAACACCTTAAAGCACGTTTTTGTGTATGAGCTCTAAGATAATGACTTTTTGTCACTTTAAAGACTAGAGTAATTTCTTTATAACATTAATGTGACATGATAGACTATATTATAAAGTCTAAATCAAGTTTAAAAATAAAATCAAAATGGGTAATTTTGGATGAATAGTACCCAAAAATAACATTTAATTACTAAGTCTTAACCATGGTCAAATGTCATCAATTGACCAAGCCCTCCATTGCCGACCTCCATTAGCTGTCATACCCACCCATTAATCAATCTCTAAACAAATATCTAGCCAATCTAATGAGTCACCTATTACTATTTCATAAAGTAACCTTTAATGACATAAAAGCAAATCTAGCTTATTTACCTCATTTGTCTTCCTTCCCAGCCGACACCCAGCTCATTCATCCTCTCTTTTGCTTCTCCAAACCGTGGGAACACTCCATATTCAGAAGAGAACACCAATTGACATAGGTATGCTTATTAAGCCATTTTATGTTCATTCTCTTCACATTTCTTTCCTCTTTCCATGGAGCTAAGCATCAACCATTTCCATCCATGGTTCTAGGTTGTTTTGGAGGTTAAAATAAGGTTGAATCTCGGCTGTAACAAGGGAAGGAGGTGGAGAATTCTAATCTTGTTCTTAAGGTATAAAAATGTGCTTTAAGCACTTATATCTTGTTTCCTTTCATTACCGGTTGTAAAACCTGTTCTCTAAGGCTTATTATCTTCTTCTTAACATACTTATTCAGTTGGTACATCAAGAGCTTCAATGAATAGCCAAATCATGCCAAAAACACCATTTTGGCATTTTAATCAAGGTGAAAATTAGCCATCTTCTAATCTAAGTTGTACCGGTTTTAAGCCTTTTAGTAGCTCTTTTGATGCTCTTTATCTTCTGTAAAAATAGGCCGGAGACTACCCTTGGTTGCTTTGGTATTCTAAGGTAAATTTTACCTTGAAAATATACATTAAACACTTCTTATGATTAGCTCTTGTTGGAGACTAATCATGCCTTAATTGCTGCTTGAAAACATGTAAATAAAGCTGTGGAAAATTTATCTCTAAGTGTAACACCCCTACCGTTAATCCTATGCTTACCGTCCCTTCATTCCCTTAATCCTATCAGATCACAGCGAAGGCTACTACTACTATGGCGGGTGGTACAACGCCGCTAACCGCCTATACGGCTAGCTAGGCTTACCTTACATACAGTCACTGTCTGGTGATCATAGTATACCGAGCTACTACATTACTTACCAAATACCAAATACCGAATACTTACATGTATGGATTACCGAGTGCAAAAGTATATTCAATTTACATCCTTTCCCAGTTTACCAAAAATAGTGAGTTTCTACAAGCTACTCATCTATACCCAAATCCAATACTTTCACTATCCAAAAGGGTGTACCCCATGGTATACCGGCTAACAAAATCTACAGCCGTGTACTACTTAGTACACCATTCATAATCCATTGTTTACAATAAAAAAGAAAACAACAAGAGATCTTCATCATCTTTACCCTTCTCGTGTACCTGCATTCATATTAAAAACATCGCCCCAAGGGGCTTAGCAAAAGCTGCGCATGAACTTCGCATATACCGCGTGCTAACAAGGGCACGCCGACTAATTAAGGTCAGATAAGCATGCGGTTCATTAATTTCATACATACATGCTTTGCATACAATCATACATTCATATACAATGCACTACACAATCCAAGGCAACAATACAATAATACACACAATACTTACCTTCACAGTGTTAGCCAAATTACGCATCCGGGTTAATCGGAATGCTTATTACTCTTTTACTCATTACCAAATTCTTACTATTACCTTACTTACTTACTTACATTTACTTACTTACTCATTCTTACTTACTTACTTACTTATACTCATGTTAAGTCGGTATGACCTCCGGCCCGGGGACTACACCGTCCCACCACCGGGATTTACTTGACTCACCAATCCACAATGCTACCCACTTAAGGGATTTGGGTTGCGGACCAGTTTAAGAGTCAGGACTTGGATCCAACCTCTTGTGTCTCCGCATCCTCACGCGTGGCCGAAACTATATCGGACTTCTACTCATTCCAATTTAATTACCAATTTAAGTTAGATTGGTTAGCTTGTTAGGAATCAGTTAGAAGTCCAATAGCAATCACACTCGGTCACAGTACCATATGTCATACATACACACACTCATATTCATCCATACATTTCATGAATTATACAAACTAAGATTTAAAGATAATATACAGCAATATACAACACTACATGTTCACAAGTAAGCATGATAACTCCGATTCGTGCATTTATCTTATTTGGTGATCAGTTAGCACACAACACACAAATCAGAGTAACCAAGGTAGCATACGGGGCATGATAAATTCATACCGTTCACCGTTGTACTTGTATCCGACGTTCCTCCGGTGTTCACAAATCAAATTCTATGATATACATACAATCGAGTGATTAGTCTAACTATCATTAACTTAACTCGGCTACTCTTACGTTTCCTAACTCATACTTACTACATTTTTACAATTCTTATACTTACATATGGTTTACTTATTCTTCCTTAGTTTTAAAACTTGTTTATACTCTTAATGACCTTTAAACATCCTTAATTAAGTCCTAATTAGCTTATACTATCATTATCATTCACTTCCTACCTTAATACGCATTTAATGCACTTAGTTTTACAAGTTTTGGTTGGTCCGGGACCTTGTCCAGGTCTTAAGTCCCGGACCAACACATGGTCACACTCTCGGATATTTTTAATGGCATGGTCCTGGTCCTCATACAGGACTTGAGTCCTGGACCAGAGGCAGTTAAAACTCGGCCATTTTTCCATACATGGTCCAGGTCCTTGTCCCTAAGGTAAGTCCCGGACCTTGCAAGCATCAAACTCTCGGCTATATTTCAGGGGGTGGTCCGGGTCCTTGTATGGGACCTAAGTCCCGGACCACTCCTTGTTCCAACTCTCGGTTATAATTTCCAGCATGGTCCGGGTCCTTGTCCATGGACTAAGTCCCGGACCTGCTGCAGTATTTTGCAGATTTCAACATTGAATTTATCTGTTACAAACCAACCTTTGTCTAATTAATCCCCCATTGTTCCTACACTTAATCCCACATATTTTAGCACCTAATTAGGCTCCTAAACATGTTTAAATCCATTGCTAACTTATTACTCCTTCTATGCTAATTCACTCACCTATTTTCTTAAGTTTTCATTTCAGCACCTACATTCTCTTCCTCTAGTTGCATTATGCTACAGATTTTAACCCTCACTATCTCCATCTATTGCTCCCGCTTATAGTGTCATTTCTAGAGCTTTCAATACATTAGCTATCTCTCCTAACCTACCCACTAACTAGCTCAAATCAAAATCTGTTACAAGACATATTTTTACCTAGTTTCCTAGTTTTTAAGTGTTCTAGTTCTAGGTAAATTTTGACATAACCTCCCCTATAATTTCACACCCTCACCACATGTTTTAGCTCACCAACCATCACTCATTTCACCTGTTTGTAAACAGCATCAATACACCAAACTCTCCAACACAATACTACACTAAGCATCATTAAATTCCTGCACTCAACATTCAATTCCCATCTTGGTTTCCACAAGTTTTTAATGTCTTTTAAGGGTTTAAAACATTTGTATTCTCCTACACATTACACTACCATTTAACAATACCCATTTTAAACTTCTAAAATCTGTTACATAATATATTTACAAGACTATACATGTGAGCATCATTTACCTTGTTCTTCTTCTTGTTTTCTTTTCTTCTTCTTTCCTCTTCCTTCTTCCCTTCTTTTCCTCTATTCCCAACAGCTATGAAGATTCAATCTCTACACTACAACCCATTACACACCACCATTCAATTCTAATAGCCCTAGATTATAGTAAAGCTTTTAAGGTAAATTTCTAGGGTTTAGGGATTCATTACCTTGCAAGGGAGTAGATGAAGCTTAGAGGAGCTCAAGAACAATATTTCTACTCCTTCAAAGAGGCCAAAATCGGCTGGGTACAAAAGGAGCAAGGAGTTCAAAACTTGAAATCTTTATTTTGCAAATGAGAGCAAGAAAAGGAAGTGTATTTGGATTTCTTTTTACCTAAAACCAAAGAGGTGAAGGAGGGCCTTCTAATGGTGGTCTTGAAGCTCCAAAACAAGAATACCCATGGGGATGAAAGTTCTTGTTTTCGAATTTTGAAAAGAGGGAAATGTTCCCCTTGATGAGAGGAAGACAATGGTGTAATTTTTGTAATTTTTGGAGTAGGTTTAGACACCTAACAAGATGAGAGAAGTGGAGTTTTGTGAGTGTTCTTCATTTCTCCATTGTTATCGGCTGAAGGAGGATGAAAGAAATCAGAGAGTGAGGGGGGAGGGGTGTACGTGAGTGAAGGGAATGTGAGGGTAGGAGAGAGAGAATGTGAGGTAAAGTAAA
Organism: Limonium bicolor; assembly: GCA_023374045.1. Taxonomy (NCBI): domain Eukaryota; kingdom Viridiplantae; phylum Streptophyta; class Magnoliopsida; order Caryophyllales; family Plumbaginaceae; genus Limonium; species Limonium bicolor. The sequence goes on from CM041776.1 coordinate 497,966,112, forward strand.
TAAAGTAGTTTACTTTATTGTTTTGTTGTTTTATAAATAAGAGGGAATAAGTGAGTGTGTGAGAGAGGGATGGGGCCGGCTGGCACACAGCACACACACACACACACACACACTCTACACTTTTATTTTCAAAAGTGGACACATAAGTTTGAGTTATTTGTGCTTTTACCCCACAACTTCCGCTTTTTGACAGTTTTTTACTAATTTCTCGTTTTATCGATTTTATTGGTTCTAGACCTTCACTAATGTCTATTAACGACTACTTAGTCGACTAAAATTGTTACGAGTCTATTTGACCCGCTTAAAGACACGTTTTCCCGATTACCTCGAAAAACGCGCTTTAAGGTTTGTTAGTGCTTTTAATCCATTTTAAGGATCCGTTTTCTTCGGGATTTGTTCCCTTATGATTATTTAGACTTAATTAAGCTTCTAAAATATTCATTAGCCTAATTAATCACTATTTCTAATTACGGGGTATTTCAATCTACCCCCCTTAAGAAACTTTGCCCTCAAAGTTGCTCAAGGTTAATATTTTAAGTAATTCTACTCATTAGGCAAACAATTGCCATAATGCATCTTACTACCACCTATGAGGTGTTTACTTCTTCCACATTGCAAGCATGCACAATTCAAGCACAATACGAATTCACATACACCAAGCACCATTTCCATACATACCATCACATAATACATCCTTGCTATTCACATTGCCCATTACACATACACATACACATCCATACATTGCACATTACATACACACACACACATACATACCAAATTCACTTGCACTACATGTGCCATACAAAAATCTATTACAATACCTACACACTATGCAATGCTCACCCCGAAGCAATGCAAAAGCAAAAAGGCTCTACCCCCCTTAAAAGGGGTACGCCCTGTACCCGTATCTACAGACACTAGACTGACTAGTCTATGAATAACTCTGGGTACTTAGCCTTCATGGCATCTTCCAACTCCCATGTCGCTTCTTTGACATCATGGTTTGACCATAGGACCTTCACCATTCGGATAGACCTGTGTCGAGTGTCTCTGGTCTTCCTATCCAGGATTCTCACGGGATTTTCAACGTATCTCATTGTCGGCTCAATGGAAAGTCTCTCGGGCTCTAGGACATGAGAAGGATCGGCGATGTACTTCTTGAGTTGTGAAACATGAAAAACATCATGTACACGTCCCAAGTCCTCAGGTAATTCTAACCTATAGGCTACGGATCCAACTCTTTCGGTAATAGTGTACGGCCCTACAAACTTTGGGCTTAGCTTGCCCTTCTGACTAAAACGGAATACACCCTTCATAGGTGAAACACGCAAGAACACTTGGTCGCCCACGGCGAACTCAAGGTCGCGTCGTCTCACATCCGCATAGGATTTCTGTCTATCTTGGGCTACCTTCATATTGGCTCGGATCTGTTGCACTTCCGCTTGGACTTGTTCTAGATACTCCGGTCCTATGATGACCGCTTCACTTGACTCATCCCAACACAATGGTGTACGGCAAGGTCTACCGTATAGGGCTTGGAAAGGTGACATCTTAATCGAAGCATGATAGCTATTATTGTATGAAAACTCGATAAGATGAAGCTTATCTAACCAACTCCCCTGAAAGTCTAAGGCACATGCCCGAAGCATGTCCTCTAGTGTCTGGATGGTCCTTTTTGTCTGACCGTTAGTTTGAGGATGGAAGGCGGTACTCAACTTCAATTCTGTACCCAGCGCTTCCCGTGTAGCTCTCCAGTATCTCGAAAGAAATCTGGTGTCGCGGTCAGATACTATAGTTTTTGGGACTCCGTGATGTCTGATAATCTCCTTGTCGAATAGCTCTGTGAGCTTCACTACCTTCCAGGTGTCCTTCATCGGTATGAATCTGGCAACCTTGGTAAGGCGATCGACTACAACCCAGATCATGTTGAGTCCTCCCCTGGCAGGTGAGAGTCCAACAACAAAATCCATGGAGATATCGTGAAACTTCCACTCCGGAACTGGCATCGATTGTACCATTCTGCCCGGTCTACGATGTTCGAATTTCACCTTCTGGCATGTTAAGCATCTCAATACAAATTCTGTCACATCTGATTTCATTCCAGACCACCAGAAGTACCTCTTCATGTCTTTGTACATCTTGGAGGCTCCCGAATGGACTGACAATGTGGAACTGTGTGACTCTCGCAGGATGCGATCCCTTAGCTCAGCATTGCTTCGGGGGACGCATAGCCAGCCATTCAATCGAATCAGACCATCTTCATGTAGCTTGAAGTCATACTTTTTCTTCTCAAATGTACCATTTTTGATCTTTTGTCTGATTTCGGTTAGGTAAGGGTCACTCAACTGAGCGTCTCGCACCTCGTCAACCAAGCTAGAAGAAGCGAGTAACGAATGGAGTGAGTGTGCTCGACGGCTCAGGGCGTCGGCTACAATGTTTACCTTCCCTTCCTTATACTGTAGGTCGATGTCGTAGTCTGAGAGAAACTTCATCCACCTTCTCTGTCTTAAGTTCAATTCCTTTTGCGTGAATACATACTGTAAGCTCTTGTGGTCGGAGTAGATGGTGATGCTTACCCCATAGAGATAGTGTCGCCATATCTTCAAGGCGAAGACAATTGCTCCTAACTCTAAGTCGTGTGTCGGGTATTTCTCCCCATGCTTTTTCAGCTGGCGGGAGGCATAAGCTACAACCTTGCCATGTTGCATGAGTACGCATCCCATTCCTTTGCCTGATGCATCACAATATACCTCAAATCCCTCTGTGCCCTCTGGAAGAGTAAGGATGGGCGATGAGGTCAATGAGTCCTTAAGGCTCTGAAATGATAATTTACACTCGTCTGTCCATACAAACGGTGCATATTTCTTCATCAATGTTGTCATGGGCTTAGCGACTTTCAAGAAGTCCTTTACGAATCTCCGGTAGTAACCGGCTAGACCAAGAAAGCTCCTAATGTCGGTAACAGTCTTGGGTCTAGGCCATGATCATACAGCTTCTATCTTAGAAGGGTCAACTGAGATACCTGCGCTCGAGATGACATGTCCAAGAAATGATACCTGATCTAGCCAGAACTCACATTTGAAGAACTTCACATATAGCTGGTTCTCGCGCAGTGTCTCAAGCACTTTCCTCAAATGAATTTCATGTTCCTCTACTGATTTGGAGTATACAAGGATGTAATCGATGAAGACAACAACCGAAGTGTCCAACTGCTCACTGAATAGTCGATTCATGAGATCCATGAATTTTGCTGGTGCATTCGACAAACCAAATGGCATGACGGTGAATTCGTAGTGGCCATATCTAGTATGGAATGCTGTTTTCTCAATGTCTTGCTCTTTGATAGCAATCTGATGGTATCCAGAACGGAGGTCGATCTTGGAGAAGACTGAGGCTCCTTTCAGCTGGTCGAATAGGTCGTCGATGCGTGGTAATGGGTATTTATTCTTGACTGTAACCGCATTCAACTCGCGGTATTCAATACAAAGTCGGAGGCTACCGTCCTTCTTCTTCACAAAGAGGACCGGTGCTCCCCAGGGTGATACGCTCGGGCGTATGAACCCTTTGTCGAGAAGATCGCGCAGTTGTTCTTTTAGTTCGGTCATTTCTGCAGGTGCCATACGGTACGATGCCCTAGCAATGGGACCGGTACCTGACAAGAGGTCAATCTCAAATTCTACCACTCTCTGAGGGGGCATGCCGGGTAGCTCTTTAGGGAATACATCAGGAAATTCAGATACAATCGGTACTCCATCATTGAACTCTGGATCTCTCTCCAGGTCTTGCACATAACATAAATAGACTTCTTTGCCCTTTCTGAGCTCCCGGTACATGGCCATGGCCATGGCGAAGATGAGTGTGGTCGAAGGCTCTCTCGGTCTCTGGCGGTAAGATACAGTAACCCCAGAAGGACTCTTGAGCAACAATCGATGCTCGGCGCAGACCCTTGTGCCGCTCCAACCAATTCATTCTGACTATTATGTCGAATCCAATCCATTGAACTCGATGAAGGAGATGGGGAACGCTTCGCCTTTGATTTCAATCGTGGCTGATTTGTAATACTTGGTGCACTGTACTCGCTCCTTCGATGGGAGAGTAACCAGAAAATTCGGTAGCTCATCCGCATCTAGATTCAACCTCTTCACAAAAGATGGTGATACGAAGGTGTGAGAGGCGCCGAAGTCGAATAACACAGAGGCTTCAATGCCGTTCACTGGAAGGTTCCCATTAAGATGGTGCCGCTCTTACCGGCTTGTGCTTCGGTGAGGATACTCATGTTACCTTCGGTACCGAGTCCACAACCTATTGAGTTCACAAGTGGTTAAGTAATGATGGTGGACACAAGTGGAATTTAAATCAACACTGCTCTTTATTGCTAAACCAACCATCATACATACCGTGTCTCTAATACGCGTTACTAATACATTGCATGATACTATGAATTTAATACTTCCTAAAGGTGAGGTTCAGGCGTCCTGGTTTCATGTGTGTGGCATTGATTATTGCTGGCGGTGCCGTATTCAACTTGATCTTGTTGATCCCGTGATACAGCATCCTAGAGTTTCCACCCATGATTAGGATATCTCCTGATCTCAATACCAACTTCTGAGCAAGGTCCACACGCTTCTGCTCGCTATACATAAATACGGCGTCATCACCAATGGACCAAGACACTACGGGCACTCCTTGTTCAAGAGATTCCGCTGTCTCGTCCTTGTCTTGGTGTAACCCAAGTCATCCTTCTTTCTCATAGAAGTTGACGATACAGAGGTCCGCTTCAAGTGCGGGGATCGGATCATGTTCGCATTGTTGTGCAAGTTCTACCACTTGGGTAACAAGTGTTTGAAATTCTGGAGGTATTGTCGGTGGCGTTGCTCCGTCTTGTGTTCGTGTCTCTTGGTATGTCTTGGTATAAGGATTCCAATCCTTTCCCAAGCACATCATTTTCAGCTTCATCTTCGCTCCACCGGGGAATTCGGGTGTATAAAATCCTCCTTGACCCGTTCCTAGCTCGTTGCATCGTCGAATAATTGAGATTTGGGCTTCGGGTGTCAGGTTTCCCCTTAATAAGATCATACCTGGTCGGATGACCTGACACTGTTCACTGGAGTAGTGGTGTGTGGTGATGTCGGTCTCTTCTTGGTTTGGTTTCAATGGTATTGGATAGTAGATACTAAAGCTTCCTATGGTTATAAATTTCATCTTCGGTGAGTACTAGTTTCAACTATTTCATTTCATGCTCAATACACACTTCAATTCATTTACTTATGCATTCACTCTTACGTTTACCCTAATACTTAGACATGCTTCTCAAGGATTCAAGGTTTAGATAATTACCTGGGCCGAACTTAGAACCGGACCCGTCACGGTCAATCACATGCAAGGCAGGCTGCCTCTAGGGTGTGTCCCTCGGAGGACCCCGGGATCCCTGTCCCTGTGGTGCCTGCTGGGTCGGTGCATCGCTAGATGCAACCTCCTTGCCTTCCCTCTGCTTGTAGCTTTGGAAGTTCCCTCTAGGCTTGGCGTTTTCAGGGCACATGTTGGCTCGGTGTCCGGGCTTCTGACAGTTGTAGCACCGGATTTCTCTCCCTTGGCAATCCTTGCCAGGATGGTCTTGGTTGCACTTGTGGCACACATAAGCGCGGCCGTCAGAGAGGTTTTTAGTGAAACCGGAGCTAGAACCTAAGGTTTAGAGAGTTAGCACATTTGTGCGGAGATATACCAGATATCATACTTGTACGAATACGGATTTAAATTAGAAGTTTACCCTTAGGTGGGTGTGATCTCAGTGGCTTCGCAGCCACCAGTGCAGATGAACCAAGCTGAAGAAGCTCAACTGGTTTGCCTTGCTCAGCATGGGCACCGCTCTCACTTGGGAAGTTCTTTTGGGTTTGATGAAAGAATTTCCCTTTCTTCTTTTTCCAGCTGTTCCCATGGTTCTGCTCCTCAGCACTAGTGTTTTTGTTGTTAGCTTTGCCCTTCAGCGCGGTTTCTTCATCCCGAAGTTGGCAAGTGATCTCAACGCGAGAGGCCGCGTGATAACACTCCTGAAGTTTCAGGTATTAGCCTGGATTCTTATTTAAAGAGATAGAGGTAAAGATAAATTATTTAAGGAATTCAAGGAATTTAGGAATTATGTGATTACAATGGTACTAGGGTTAAACCGATATTTACCTGAAGGGAGGTAAACCTGGTATAGCCCATACCATACCGCAGGCGATGGCTTAGACCGCCATAGAAGCGATCGACCAACATCTGGCCGGTATACCCAAGATCGGGTAGAAGACGGAGGATGGAGGTGAAGGTTCTGTAGTACTCATCCATAGACATATTGTTTGTCATTTTCAAGGCATCCAGCTCTAGTCTTTTCTTGGTTTTCACGTGCTCCGGGTAGTATTTGGATCGGAGGAGGGATGCAAAGGACTCCCAATCGAAAGTGGGGTTGTTGACATGCTCATGCTTGACTAGCTTCCACCAATCCATGTCTGCATCTTTCAGATAGTAGGCTGCTACTCTAACTCGAACTCCAGCAGGAACTTCGAGGGTTTCGAACGCCGTCTCCATCTCGAAGATATAGGCTTCTAGCTTAGCCGGATCACTCTCGCCCCTAAAGCAAGGAGGGCGGAGTTCCACTACAGCTTTTACCCAGTTGGCTTCTCTGGGTGGAGGGGGCGGGATTGGTCCCGTTTGAGTCAGTTGGTTTTGCTGGTTTTGTTGCATAGCATTGATTAGCATCTGCGCTACCGTGGCGGCGACGATCTCAGCTATCGTCTGCGCGCCAGGTCCTTCAGAGGCTTCGCCTCTAGCTCGGCCTCGTCCTGACATCTGAACATTTAGCATTTACATTTGGCTTTGCAAAATATGACCTAAGGGTCTGGTATTTAAGCAAAGATATCGTTCATAAGAACGTCAAGGGTATCCGTTGTTAGCATCGGTAGTTCCTAGTTAGGTTTCTAAGTATCCGTCTTAAGACGGTTGAAATCCTAACTCGGTAATCCCTATGCTCGGTAACTATGGACATCAGTGTGTAGTTACGCTCTGATACCACTTTTTGTAACACCCCTACCGTTAATCATATGCTTACCGTCCCTTCATTCCCTTAATCCTATCAGATCGCAGCGGAAGGCTACTACTACTACGGCGGGTGGTACAACGCCGCTAACCGCCCATACGGCTAGCTAGGCTTACCTTACATACAATCACGGTCTGGTGATCATAGTATACCGAGCTACTACATTACTTACCAAATACCAAATACCGAATACTTACATGTATAGATTACCGAGTGCAAAAGTATATTCAATTTACATCCTTTCCCAGTTTACCAAAAATAGTGAGTTTCTACAAGCTACTCATCTATACCCAAATCCAATACTTTCACTATCCAAAAGGGTGTACCCCATGGTACACCGGCTAACAAAATCTACAGCCGTTTACTACTTAGTACACCATTCATAATCCATTGTTTACAATCAAAAAGAAAACAACAAGAGATCTTCATCATCTTTACCATTCTCGTGTACCTGCATTCATATCAAAAACATCGCCCCATGAACTTCGCATATACCGCGTGCTAACAAGGGCACGCAGACTAATTAAGGTCAGATAAGCATGCGGTTCATTAATTTCGTACATACATGCTTTGCATACAATCATACATTCATATACAATGCACTACACAATCCAAGGCAACAATACAATAATACACACAATAATTACCTTCACAGTGTTAGCCAAATTACGCATCCGGGTTAATCGGAATGCTTATTACTCATTTACTCATTACCAAATGCTTACTCTTACCTTACTTACTTACTTACATTTACTTACTTACTCATTCTTACTTACTTACTCATACTCATGTTAAGTCGGTATAACCTCCGGCCCGGGGACTACACCGTCCCACCACCGGGATTTACTTGACTCACCAATCCGGGATGCTACCCACTTAAGGGATTTGGGCCGTGGACCAGTTTAAGAGTCAGGACTTGGATCAAACCTCTGGTGTCTCCGCATCCTCACGCGTGGCCGAAACTATATCGGACTTCTACTCATTCCAATTTAATTACCAATTTAAGTTAGATTGGTTAGCTTGTTAGGAATCAGTTAGAAGTCCAATAGCAATCACACTCGGTCACAGTACCATATGTCATACATACACACACTCATATTCATCCATACATTTCATGAATTATACAAACTAAGATTTAAAGATAATACAGTAATATAATACTACATGTTCACAAGTAAGCATGATAACTCCGATTCGTGCATTTATCTTATTTGGTGATCAGTTAGCACACAACACACAAATCAGAGTAACCAAGGTAGCATACGGGGCATGAGAAATTCATACCGTTCACCGTTGTACTTGTATCCGACGCTCCTCCGGTGTTCACAGATCAAATTCTATGATATACATACAATCGAGTGATTAGTCTAACTATCATTAACTTAACTCGGCTACTCTTACGTTTCCTAACTCATACTTACTACATTTTTACAATTCTTATACTTACATATGGTTTACTTATTCTTCCTTAGTTTTAAAACTTGTTTATACTCTTAATGACCTTTAAACATCCTTAATTAAGTCCTAATTAGCTTATACTATCATTACCATTCACTTCCTTACCTTAATACCCATTTAATGCACTTAGTTTTACAAGTTTTGGTCGGTCCGGGACCTTGTCCAGGTCTTAAGTCCCGGACCAACACATGGTCACACTCTCGGCTATTTTTAATGGCATGGTTCGGGTCCTCATACAGGACTGGAGTCCCGGACCAGAGGCAGTTAAAACTCTCTGCCATTTTTCCATACATGGTCCGGGTCCTTGTCCTCAAGGTAAGTCCCGGACCTTGCAAGCATCAAACTCTCGGCTATATTTCAGGGGGTGGTCCGGGTCCTTGTATGGGATCTAAGTCCCGGACCACTCCTTGTTCCAACTCTCGGTTATAATTTCCAGCATGGTCGGGGTCCTTGTCCATGGACTAAGTCCCGGACCTGCTGCAGTATTTTGCAGATTTCAACATTTTCTGTATCTGTTACAAACCAACCTTTGTCTAATTAATCCCTCATTGTTCCTACACTTAATCCCACATATTTTAGCACCTAATTAGGCTCCTAAACATGTTTAAATCCATTGCTAACTTATTACTCCTTCTATGCTAATTCACTCACCTATTTTCTTAAGTCTTCATTTCAGCACCTACATTCTCTTCCTCTAGTTGCATTATGCTACAGATTTTAACTCTCACTATCTCCATCTATTGCTCCCTCTTATAGTGTCATTTCTAGAGCTTTCAATACATTAGCTATCTCTCCTAACCTACCCACTAACTAGCTCAAATCAAAATCTGTTACAAGACATATTTTTACCTAGTTTCCTAGTTTTTAAGTGTTCTAGTTCTAGGTAAATTTTGACATAACCTCCCCTATAATTTCACACCCTCACCACATATTTTAGCTCACCAACCATCACTCATTTCACCTTTTGTAAACAGCATCAATACACCAAACTCTCCAACACAATACTACACTAAGCATCATTAAATTCCTGCACTCAACATTCAATTCCCATCTTGGTTTCCACAAGTTTTTAATGTCTTTTAAGGGTTTAAAACATTTGTATTCTCCTACACATTACACTACCACTACACTACCATTTAACAATACCCATTTTAAACTTCTAAAATCTGTTACATAATATATTTACAAGACTATACATGTGAGCATCATTTACCTTGTTCTTCTTCTTGTTTTCTTTTCTTCTTCTTTCCTCTTCCTTCTTCCCTTCTTTTCCTCTTTTCCCAACAGCTATGAAGATTCAATCTCTACACTACAACCCATTACACACCACCATTCAATTCTAATAGCCCTAGATTATAGTAAAGCTTTTAAGGTAAATTTCTAGGGTTTAGGGATTCATTACCTTGCAAGGGAGTAGATGAAGCTTAGAGGAGCTCAAGAACAATATTTCTACTCCTTCAAAGAGGCCAAAATCGGCTGGGTACAAAAGGAGCAAGGAGTTCAAAACTTGAAATCTTTATTTTGCAAATGAGAGCAAGAAAAGGAAGTGTATTTGGATTTCTTTTTACCTAAAACCAAAGAGGTGAAGGAGGGCCTTCTAATGGTGGTCTTGAAGCTCCAAAACAAGAATACCCATGGGGATGAATGTTCTTGTTTTTGAATTTTGAAAAGAGGGAAATGTTCCCCTTGATGAGAGGAAGACAATGGTGTAATTTTTGTAATTTTTGGAGTAGGTTTAGACACCTAACAAGATGAGAGAAGTGGAGTTTTGTGAGTGTTCTTCATTTCTCCATTGTTATCGGCTGAAGGAAGAAGAAAGAAATCAGAGAGTGAGGGAGGAGGGGTGTACGTGAGTGAAGGGTATGTGAGGGTAGGAGAGAAAGAATGTGAGGTAAATTAAATAAAGTAGTTTACTTTATTGTTTTGTTGTTTTGTAAATAAGAGGGAATAAGTGAGTGTGTGAGAGAGGGATGGGGCCGGCTGGCACACAGCACACACACACACACACTCTACACTTTTATTTTCAAAAGTGGACACATAAGTTTGAGTTATTTGTGATTTTACCCCACAACTTCCCCTTTTTGACAGTTTTTTACTAATTTCTCATTTTATCGATTTTATTGGTTCTAGACCTTCACTAATGTCTATTAATGACTATTTAGTCGACTAAAATTGTTACGAGTCTATTTGACCCGCTTAAAGACACGTTTTCCCGGTTACCTCGAAAAACGCGCTTTAAGGTTTGTTAGTGCTTTTAATCCGTTTTAAGGATCCGTTTTCTTCGGGATTTGTTCCCTTATGATTATTTTGACTTAATTAAGCTTCTAAAATATTCATTAGCCTAATTAATCACTATTTCTAATTACGGGGTATTTCACTAAGCAGCCGAGGCCAAACAGGGCCTAAACTTGGCAAAAATAAGGTATAAATCACTTAAACCTTCACTTGGTATACTAATATGTGCTTATACATATGTGTATAATATATGCCGTGAGTGAATATGGTTATTAAGGTCTTATTTTGACCTTAGGTAATTAAGGAATGGTTTAGTAAATTTATATAAGTAATTAATTAACATAATTGTCAAATTTAAGACATTATATGGAAAATTGGTAAATATGGAAAAACATGTGGGAGAGGCCGAGAGTTTAAAGCATTTTTTGGGCATTTATGTGTAATTTATTTTATAAGCTAATGTTTGTTATAAGGCCATGTACTTTAGGCCATTTTAATTATGTATTTATAAGGTTTTAATTAAGTTTAAGTAGCAAATATTCATTACTAGGGATGTCAATGGATCGGGTTCGGATCGGGTGAAGCGTCACCCGCATCCATCACCCGGATATATCATTGATCATCCGTCCATCCGTCACCCATTTATTCTTCATCCGTCATCCGTCCATCCATCATCCGCGGGTGATTCGGGTGGATCGGATGATAATCGGGTGATACCTTTTCTATAACATAAACAACAATTTTTTTAAGTATGATAATAATATGAAACTTTTTTTGTATTGGTAAGATTAAGTTACCTATATTTTAAGAATACTCACTCAAACATACTGAAAAAATCTACTAATATCAATAAGAAAATATAAGTTGTGTAGTGTATGTGGAAGAAAATAAAAATGGACGATAAAATATAAATCTACAACTATCTTTCAGATTTTTTAAATTTTTGTAAGATCTGTTTGGTTACTTGAAATAAAATAAGGTGAAACTTTAAACGGATAACGGATCGGGTGATAAACGGATGATGGATCGGGTGACGGATGAAAAAGTTTCATCCATCACCCACCCGGTCCGTCATCCGGTCATCCGTCACCCGATCCGTCATCCGTTTATTTCGGGTTTTCATCCGTTTAGCTAATCGGGTGGATCGGATTAGCAGGTATCCGTTTAAAATTGCCATCCCTATTCATTACCGCAAGGAAATGGGGCATAAAGTGTAATTAAATTAAATTTGGGGGCTATATAATAATAATGCCGAAAATTAGAGGCTTAAATGAGTTTAAATAAAAATTATAAGATTTTATAAAGTTTTGGGGTTAAATAGTAATTTTTGAAAATATAGGAGTACAAACCGTAATATATGGAAATTAATGGTCAAGGCAATATTAAGGTGGTCAACCTTGACCATATGGTAGGTTTTGACCAAATTAGATAAGTTAAATAACTTATTTAAGGTTTTATAATAAGATAAGTATTTAATTGTAACAATTTTATAACATATGTGGCATATATGTTATTACCGAAAATTAAGGGTGTAAAATGGTAATATAAACACCCATGGGCTATTAGGAATTTTTAGGAATTTATTTGGTTGGTTTTGGAATTAAAATAAACTATATATGTATAATATATAGTTATTATGTCATTATGACACTTTGGGATAAAAGATGGGGTGGAAATGTGAAATACCGAAAGTATATGGTTAGTAAGGGAAATTATAACCCTTTGGTGGAGTTTGGTGATTTTTAGAATTATATAAGAGTACTTAATAAGATATATGTATAATATATAGTTTTAATGTTATTATAAAACTATATGTTATAAATTGGGCCAAATGGCAATTATAGAACTTGGTGGGTTAGAAAAATAATATGGAACAGGACAAGGTCTGTTCGGTAATTTTACAAAAATAAAACCATAGGTTATACTCTTTTATAAGTTAAAAATGTTATATTATATGATATATAACATGGTATAAATTATGGGGTGATTTTGTAATAAAGGGAACTATGGATTATGGAAAGAATAAGGTTTTAGTATATGTGCCTATGCGGCAATATATAGTTTTGTATAAAACTATAGGTTATAAATTAAAGGAAATAAAAATATCATATTATGATTGTATATGGTATAACATTACATAATGTTATGTGGTCAAAATGAAATTAAAATAAAGATAAGGTTGTACCGAATTAGTAAGGTTAGAAATATGGATTTAGACTATGGTCTATAATGTTATAAATGTTATAACAATTATATGGTTTAGATGGATTAATAAGTAAGGATATTCACATTAAATAATGTGACAAACTATAAATAAATAAGATTTATAACTAAGGTACTTATTGCTTAAACCCTACCACCCCACAAACCTTAGGAGTTGTAATTATACTACATAAAATGTTACATAATATTAGGATAATAATCTTAATATAAGTTGTATAATATAATACAAGTAATGGGAATAATCATCTGATATAAGATGATAAAATGTAACATATAATATAAGGGTTTTATAACTCATGAACTTAACTATGTGGTAAATATATACATATACAAGAATAATGTATATAAGGATGGATACATAATATGGTTGGAAACCATATAATATAATGGTGGTGGTTATTACAAAAAATTGTTACAAACTATAAGTTATAAGTTTTAGAATGCAAATATAATTTGCTAAGATAATGGATTATATAATACAATGTATTATAAAGGAACAAGCCGACAGGTTTAGAGAAACCCGTAACAATTAACTGTAGAAATCCGGGGATAAACTGTCGGGGTTACTTGTTATTCGGAAATACAGGATTTAGTTAGTCATGGGGACTGACTTATAGTTTATTACCGTTTAGATCATACTTCGGACGAAGGCGCTTGACGAGCTAGTGGTCTACATTGCGCATCCTTGGTTTAAGGTGTACGGTATGTAAAGGGGTTTGATCCGGGTTATCCTAAGGAATTCCTTGGGCTCGGATTTGGTTGATATCACTTGTGTGTTAAGTGTTTTGGATACGTGTATGTGATTATGTGTTACTGCATTAATTATTTATGCACGAGCGTCCTATGGGACTAACACTACGTCAACTATAGATCGACTTATATAAACATATATATACGTTTAAAGTGATAACATGACGGTTACTTGATATAATACCATAGTAATATTAAGTATTGGTAACCTAAGTAAAACACTTAGGAACGAGTCACGACATTGTCGGTCTCTAGAGCATGGATCTCGAACATGAATATAACCAAGATTACTTCGAGGTATGCGTGAGACCCATTGGGCAGCTAATTAATAATTATATTCTCCATAAGAATAAGAGCATATCTTAAACATTAGAGAGAGAGATGGGTGAGTTGAGGTGAGGAATCCAGTGTAGTTTACGAACTACCTGGTTGCGCATTTGTGATCACTGAGGGGTTCCCGATCGGGTTCCGCTCCAGGTTTATACCCAACGAGCCCTATTTGGATCGTGGGTCAGGTGGCTACGACCTTTATATGGACGCCTTACGAGGTAAAGTGAATAGTCAGGGGCCTCCGGACCTCGGCGAAATGAGCACCTTTGTGTGTACGGGAGGACTACTGTCCATGGAGAGGTTATCGGGTTGTCCTAACATGACACCCAACTGGTATTTAATTAACATGGTTTAGATGGATGGGGCCTTAAAGGCCAAACTAAATTAACTAGGGATGGTGTTCGCCACGGCGCTTATTCAGTATTATTATTCGATATGTTCGATATACATTTGTTGTTTGTGATATTAAATGAATGTTTGGATTGGATGGATGGTTAAGTGTTTATGAATGTTTGGATGGTTGTTTATGCATATTATGCATGTATGTTACAATATTGATTATAACTGTAAAATGGTAAAGCATGAAACCAATCTAATAATAAGATGGTTAAAATGACTAAGTGACCATTAGGGTCCAGGCCCGGCATACTCAGCGTTTATCGCTGAGACTACACTCATTATGCAGCTTGTTGATTATCGCTGAAGCCGAAGTGCGGGATCAGGGTAGTTAGAGTTTATTTTAATTACCACGCATGGAGTTTGTTGTATAACGATGTCAGACTAGGAACTGTATTATGGTACGTTTATGTATATTCTGGATTGGGTAGATGCTCACTTGTCGACGTTTATGGTTTATGGACTTAGTATGATGTATAGGAGTTATCTCGTTATCACAATGGTTAGCAGTTTGTTTATGTTGGTTGTTGGATATAGTTTGGCTTCATTACTCGCATGGGCGAGTAACGGCCGGTGACACCCGAGTGAGTATTGTTGTTGTTATTATTTCTTCCGCTGTAAGACATTTTATTTGTTGCTACGAGAGAGATTATTACGTGTTTAAGGAGAGGGGTGATAAGCCGCAAACTTATCATATTTTATGCACTAGATTTAGTATTATATTTATCTAAATAAAGTTATATTTATGTTATTTATGCTTATTATGTGTTAAAATATAATATTTGTACAGATTTATGTTTTTATGAGTTTTCTGTGCAAGGAATGATTTTCTAAGCAAAAGTTCAGTTGAAGCCGGACTCCATGCCGGGTAGTTTCTGCACGGCATAAGCACAGAACAGAAAAGAGGCCTTGCCGGACCTAATGCCAGGTAGATTCCATCCGGCATAAAGTGAAGAGTCGCCACGGTTGACCAAGCGATAGCAGTTATTGACCGTTGGTGAAAGGGATGATGCCGGGTGTGATGCCGGGTATATCCTACCCGGCATATGCACTGTTTCGCACGGAATTGACGGTTTCGACCGTTAACAGTTGGGCACATTTAACACGTGTGCCGGCTATTTGGGACCCGGCACGACGCCCGGCATAGACACAATTAATGCCTATAAATAGGCCGAGGAAGGCTACAACTCAACACACTTCAACATCATTATACACTCCATTCACATCTCAGTTTCCGCCCCATTCCAAGTGTTGGTGTCCAAGGAACATTTGCAGATCCATCCACGCAAGAGAAGGAAGACCTTGTCAGGGTTAAGGCTATTTACATCTCCTTCTCCCCCTTTGTATTCTCTTCTTGTAGTTGTGTGGATGGTGATGCAGAATCCTTGTTAGGTTTTGGTTAGGGATGATTTCCTTGTAAAACTCTTATGATCATTTATGGAATTTTCAAGTTTCTTAACCCGAGTTCTAATCTTCTTACAAGTATAATGAAGTAGCTATTCATTCTCTTATCTCTAAATCCTATTTGATGTTCACAAGACAAGAATAGGATAGATTAGGATTTTGGTAATCTTTAACATTGTCTTCTGCGCCTCAGCGGGAGCAAGACTTAAGGTTTAGGGTTAATCTCTAATTTCCCATTATTTTGTTGTATTCGCGGCATTGGCTATGCACGATGCAAGTATGAATATTGAGTTCCTTTTGTCAGATCCGAATCTGGAAGTGTTGTTTACGAAATGTATGGTGCCGGATGGCATGCCGGGTATAAGTTATCCGGCACGTTCAAGGCCATGAATCTGCCGGGTAGCGAGGATCCGACATTACATCCGGCATATGCATTTTGCGAGACCTAATCCTCTTTGAGACTTGCCACCCTTGATCATTGGTCATACGAACCTTTTGCATTGATAATCTTCCCAAATCAAAGTTAGTTTATTTATTTATTTATTTAGTTTAGGATCACATTTTTAATTCCCCCCTTGTTATTATAGAATAGGCTTTTGCCCGGATTAGGACTAATTTTCAATAAGTCCCTTGGGTACGATACTCTCGGTCGTAATATATTTACACTATACTCCGACCGGGTTTATTTTGCTACCCGTAGTAGAGTTGTAGGATTAATTTATTATTTTGTTCTTTTGTATATAGTTTATCCTAACAATTTCTCTGTTAGCAAATTGGCGCCGTTGCCGGGGACTTGGAATTAGTCCAAGTCCTTAATTGGGTAAAACGCCTTATTCTTTATTCTTTGATTCTTTGATTCCTTGATTCTTTAATTTATTTTCGCACTTTGTTTGCAGATTTGAATGTGCCGTTCAAAATGCCGGGCATCTGTCACCCGGCAAACCCGGAAGAAGTCTGATGCCGGACAGGATTGGCCCGGCATCATGTCCGGCATGTTCAAATTGCTTTCAAAATTTCGTATATTGTTAAATTTTAACAAATCTGAATGTATTCTTGTCTACTCCTTTCGTTATTTCTCTCTTATATTAGTCCCTATACTTTAATTCTTTATTTTGAATTTCGAATTTGCATCTGCCGGGTATTGTGCCAGGTGTTCTTCACCCGGCATTTCGGAGGAAGTCCTAGGCCGGACGGGGTTTATCCGGCATGTCACCCGGCATGTTCAAATTCTCTCAGTATTTTTTTTATCGTAAATAGTAGGGACAATTAGGAATGATCCCCTACAATCCCTTATTTACTCTTACATTTATTTTTGATTATCCTTTACCTTTCAAATGTCTTTTAATTAAGTCATGTTCGATTTTATGTCACGCCGGGCAACATGCCGGTTGGTATAAACCCGGCATTTCGGAGGAAGTCCACTGCCGGGTAAGATTCACCCGGCACTCTACCCGGCATAAAGGAGGAAGTCATATGCCGGATACTTCATGCCCAGCACGAAGTCCGGCATATTCAATATGTTCTATTTTTCTCTTCGTTTCGCAACATTTATTTATATATATATATATTTATATATTTCTTTGTTAAATTAATATTGTGTGTTGCTCTTCCTAAGTAAATAAGGTGAATGCATCTCCGATCGCATAATCTTCATGAAGATTCATCTGACCGCGATCAGGAGACAAAGAAGACATTTGTTCGTTCCTTACGGCAACGATAAAACCAACAAACGCACTCCCTACACAAAATCAAATACCACTGGCGAATGGCAATAAACTCTCTTCCTCAACAGGCGAATGTGGACAATTGCACGACCACGCCCAATGCTCCGAATTGCCAGATTTTATACCATATGAGGAAGCGGAACTTGCAGAGACATCGACTATTCGCATGGAGCATAAGTCGATACAGTTACAAATGCAGCAACTTTTTGCTCAACCATGACCGCTTGGTCAACTCCCGTCTCCAACGCTAAATTTATCAACAGGAGTATGCGAGATCGTTCATATCTCTATCGATATCTCTGATCACTCTGCCAAGTAGCCACAGGCTATGTGTAGGGCAGCCCCACGCGTCTAGTCTTCTTGCACCACAGGGGAGTCATTTTCTTCTTAATTACTTTTAATTTTATCTGTTACAGTCTTTCTTTATTTATTTTCTTTTTTTCTTTCGAACACTGGGGACAGTGTTCCTGCCAAGTGTAGGGCAGGGACCCCCCTTTAAAAAATAAGTTTTTTTAATATGCATAAGTTTTGCGTTTTATCAATGTTTTACTAAACTTTTTGCATGTTTTTGATCGAGATAAGATTAGGAATGACTAAAAGCTTGTTCTCTCAAGAGGTAAGCTCTCTAATGACTTATAGATTCCTGTTTTTAACTTTTTGATTCTCTTTATTAACATGAGTACATGATCTTGCTCCTAATTCTTTCCTTTATGTACTTATGGGTGTTATTCTTTTCTTTCCAAATTGTGAAAAATCTTTTGGGTGAAAATCTTAAAAAGGGTTTTTGTGCAAAAGAAAGAAGAAGAAAAAGAAAAAAAAAGAAAGAAAAAAATCTTCTTCTAAAGGAAAAGCAATATATTCCTAGAGGTTGCATAAAGTGCCTCAGAATAAAAGCAAGAAACGAGAGTTTTTCCTTTTATTTTTCTCCTAAATTCCCCGTTCTTCAATGCAAAAAAAATCATGGTTGATTCAGAAACTCTTGCAAAATAGGGCTGATTCATAGAACCATTGATGAGAGTCTTGGCCACATTTAGAAACTCTTGAAAAATAGAGCTGAATGATGGAAACCGGAAAAAGGAGAGATTACAAAAATCCCTTATGCAAAATAGCCCAAAAGTTTTTGATCGATTTTGAAATTCCTTGTTTTATACCCATTAATATGTTTTGACAAGATAAGGTAGATTAAGTGATACTTATGAATTAGAGTCATATAGTTGGAAATATTTATCTACATTTTCATTCTAGAGTTTATCTGTTTTGTGCATAAGTAATTAGTCCTTTCTAATCCTGTTTTGCTCGAGGACTAGCAAAAGGTAAGTGTAGGGCCTTGATAAGCCGCAAACTTATCATATTTTATGCACTAGATTTAGTATTATATTTATCTAAATAAAGTTATATTTATGTTATTTATGCTTATTATGTGTTAAAATATAATATTTGTACAGATTTATGTTTTTATGAGTTTTCTGTGCAAGGAATGATTTTCAAAGCAAAAGTTCAGTTGAAGCCGGACTCCATGCCGGGTAGTTTCTGCACGGCATAAGCACAGAACAGAAAAGAGGCCTTGCCGGACCTAATGCCGGGTAGATTCCATCCGGCATAAAGTGAAGAGTCGCCACGGTTGACCAAGCGATAGCAGTTATTGACCGTTGGTGAAAGGGATGATGCCGGGTGTGATGCCGGGTATATCCTACCCGGCATATGCACTGTTTCACACGGAATTGACGGTTTTGACCGTTAACAGTTGGGCGCATTTAACACGTGTGCCGGCTATTTGGGACCCGGCACGACGCCCGGCATAGACACAATTAATGCCTATAAATAGGCCGAGGAAGGCTACAACTCAACACACTTCAACATCATTATACACTCCATTCACATCTCAGTTTCCGCCCCATTCCAAGTGTTGGTGTCCAAGGAACATTTGCAGATCCATCCACGCAAGAGAAGAAGAAGACCTTGTCAGGGTTAAGGCTATTTACATCTCCTTCTCCCCCTTTGTATTCTCTTCTTGTAGTTGTGTGGATGGTGATGCAGAATCCTTGTTAGGTTTTGGTTAGGGATGATTTCCTTGTAAAACTCTTATGATCATTTATGGAATTTTCAAGTTTCTTAACCCGAGTTCTAATCTTCTTACAAGTAGAATGAAGTAGCTATTCATTCTCTTATCTCTAAATCCTATTTGATGTTCACAAGACAAGAATAGGATAGATTAGGATTTTGGTAATCTTTAACATTGTCTTCTGCGCCTCAGCGGGAGCAAGACTTAAAGTTTAGGGTTAATCTCTAATTTCCCATTATTTTGTTGTATTCGCGGCATTGGCTATGCACGATGCAAGTATGAATATTGAGTTCCTTTTGTCAGATCCGAATCTGGAAGTGTTGTTTACGAAATGTATGGTGCCGGATGGCATGCCGGGTATAAGTTATCCGGCACGTTCAAGGCCATGAATCTGCCGGGTAGCGAGGATCCGGCATTACATCCGGCATATGCATTTTGCGAGACCTAATCCTCTTTGAGACTTGCCACCCTTGATCATTGGTCATACGAACCTTTTGCATTGATAATCTTCCCAAATCAAAGTTAGTTTATTTATTTATTTATTTAGTTTAGGATCACATTTTTAATTCCCCCCTTGTTATTATAGAATAGGCTTTTGCCCGGATTAGGACTAATTTTCTATAAGTCCCTTGGGTACGATACTCTCGGTCGTAATATATTTACGCTATACTCCGACCGGGTTTTATTTTGCTACCCGTAGTAGAGTTGTAGGATTAATTTATTATTTTGTTCTTTTGTATATAGTTTATCCTAACAATTTCTCTGTTAGCAAGGGGTGTTACAAAAGTGGTATCAGAGCGGAGTACCGCTCTGATGACGAGAAATAGGTTAAGACAGTGAGCTTAGGACTTGGGAAATTACTGGAAACGTTGTGAGGTACGAGACGACTCGTCTTAAAGGATATAGTGTTTAGTAACGCAAATTGCGTGATATATTAGCCTTAAAGGCAATTCAATATCTACTGGTTGTGTACGGTAAATTACCGAGTATTTATGTGACATACTGTACTACAGATGTTTGGGGGAACTAGAGGGCGTGGTACTGGTAGAGGTGGAGGCGGTGACCCCGTGATTCCAGGAGTTGCAGAGACGATTGCTGCCGTTCTCGCACAGCTTGGTACTCAAATTGGAGGAACACCAGCCCACCCGCCACAGCCCAGGGAAACGAACTAGCTGAAGTCAGTTACCGAGACCCGACCACCTACATATTCAGGGGAGCCAGACCCCGTAGCCTTAGAGCGTTTCATAGTTGAACATGAGAAGGCCTACGAAGCTCTGCAAGTACCTGCCGACAAGAAGGTCGTCATTGCTGCTTTCCATCTGAAGGATGCAGCCAGCACTTGGTGGAGGTTGGTCAAGGACCATCACCTGGCTACGCCCGACTTTTCGTGGGCTGCCTTTGTCGAGTTGCTGAGGGGGAAGTACTACCCGGCACATCTCAAGCAGAAGAAGCGCCAAGAGTTCGAGACATTATCCCAGGGAGGTCTGACCATGGATGAGTACTACGCTCGATTCATTGTTCAGCTGGACTTCATCCCCGGAGTTGATTACTCAGAGACCGTGAAGGTCGAGAAGTTACGGGGGGGATTGTTGTTTCGCATCCAGATGGTGATGGGTGCTACCCTCTATTCTACTATCCAGGAGTGTTACGATGCTGCCTCGAGGACGGAGCTAATGCTCCAGACTCGGGAAGAGACTCTCGGGACCAAGAAGAGAAAGAACCCTGAGGGAGAGTCTGAGGGTGGAGGAGCATCTCCAGGCGATAGCCAGAAGAAGGGAAAGAAATTCTTTCAAAAGAAAGGGCAGCAGGGTCACCAGGGAGCGAAGGGGAAAGAGCCCGTCCTTCGGTTGACCGGCCCAGCTATAGATGCTCAGCCTCTAAGATCTGCACCTCCTAAGGGCACCAGACAGCCCTAGTGCCATTTCTATTGCAAGCGTTGTGGGAATGATCATCCTGGGGTCGACTGCAGTGGCCGCAAAGTCGAGTGTCGGTGCTGCAAGAAAGAGGGCCACCGGGAGTTCGAGTGTTAGATGAACCCTGAGGGCCGTAACTACAGGCCACCAAGGAATACTCAAAAGACCTCGGTTGGAGGATCTGGAGTACCACGAGGCGGTTAGGATGGCCAGACATCTACTGATGCTGGAGCCAAAGGGGCAAGGGAGTAGATAGGGCATGAGTACCCTGAACTCCATGAGACTGCTGGTGGAAGACTTTTGCTTACTATGTTATGTACTTACCTTGGATGTTAGACAAAGATATGTTGTAATATGTGGGAGTGTGTCATTGACCACTCGCCCTTTTGTGTATGGCTTTTGAGACTAGTTATGTGGACTCGATACGAGTGACCTTGGAACCTTGACGGATCAGATATATATGAACAGAATGTTAATGCTTACATTATCATGTAGCCCATACTCGACGACGTAGAGTCAATGAGACCGGTAATTACTGGACCAAAAATTTCCACCTGCATGGCGCATTTGCTATTGCAAGCGCTATGACAAGTAAACCACTGAAATTTCCATCTGCCTTGCGCACTTGCTACAGAGCAAGTGCTGCAGCTGCAACTACAACTACTAATTTTTAATCTCTTATTTTATACCAAAAATTTTCATACCTTTTCATACAAACCTTAAGATTAGAAACCTATGATACTTGGGGAAGACCTTTAATCCAACCACTACAACTGAAGAAATTATACAACCACTGTGATTGTAAACCACACCAGATATGTAACACCCCAACCGCTAAACTCCTCATTACCTCTTAAACTGTCACATAATCCCTTATCAACACAGCGGAATTCTACATACAACGGAGGGTGAAACAACGCCGTTAGCCACCCACGTGGCTAACCAGGCCTAACTCAAATATAGTAACGGTCTGATGGACTGGAACAACCGAGTACACATTACAAATACAATACTCAAATAATTTCTTACTATACCGAGTCTACAATATACGGATGCCGATAACATATTCGGCTCTACAACACGTTCAATACATAAATAATTAAGTCTAACTACCCATGCAAACCACCGACCCCGTCCTACTCTCAAACGATAACATCTTCGGTGTACCTGAAAAATAAAAACGCTGCCCCTAGGGACTCAGCTTAACGCTGCATATGAAATTCGCATACCCCGAGCGCTAACCGGGGTACACCGACTACTTTTGGCGAGAGCATGAAGTTCATTTTAATTCAACCGATGTGCGTATAGTAATACATTATATATGTACACTACACAAGGATTCAACAATCAATCATGGGACACAATCCCTAACTAACATAACAAGGTTGTTAGCCGTATCAATTACTCTTAGGCCATGAGGGTTATACCTCACTATGCCGTGGTTACTCATTCAACAACTCACCCACTCTCTCGGGTTACTTATTCATATACACACCCATTCTCTTGGGCTACTCGTTCCATACTCACCCGTTCTCTCAGGTTACTTATACTTATTATCTCTCCCACACTCTTGGGTTATTTGTACTCATTATCTCACCCACACTCTTGGGTTATTTATACTCAAGCTCTTGTAGATTCTCGAGACACTACAGGTCTCCTACGTCACGCTTGCTAATCTTGATACATACTTAAGCCAAAACTCATGGCTCTCGAGCATAGTCTTACTTACCCGGTTTCGACCCTACTCTGGGTCTAGCATGGTGGGAAGGTTCAACTAGCTCCCGGAACTCTCTCTTAGTTCCTATCTCTTTTTACATAGGTCCAACTACTCTTGGACTACTCACATTCCCATACACCCCTCTCTCGGATTTATAATATTATTATGTATATTAGTCTAGAAGCATCACTCTCGATGTTTCTAATGACTTTGGGAACATTACTCAAGTTCGGTTAATCTTAGGTTTTAAGAGTTACCCATACATCTCGCTTACTCATTCTTTCGGTTATTTTCTTATATCGGGTAAAATCCTCATATAGGAGGTCGACCATGTCTCAAGGAAGCTACTAATCCCTTAGGTCTCTATACCTTCTTTACTAGTTCACATCTTCGAACTATCTTTAATCCTCTTGAAGGAGGTTCACTTATCTTTCCACTCTCATTTGTTTCGTGGATTGTGTCATTATGGTTTACTAACCGTTATCGGGTAATTACTCAACCCGCACATCTCCTCACATTCTAGGGAGTTCATATGTTTGTGTTATCATTATACTTTAACGGATAGTTTGTGTGCTTGCACGTTTTCGTTATCAAAAGCATCGACCCGATCTATGGGTCTCTAGCCAAACGTTACTCATTATGAGACGGTCTTTACTCTATGTTAGACCACACCGGCATACAAGTATGTTAGCTCATTCAACATACAACAATACATACATAATCAAACAATGGATTATTTTCATGCTTTAGTCTTGATTAAGCCGGCACACAAACACACAAATCAACGTAACTCGGTTAGCACGCGGAGTATGAGAAAATCATACCTTTCACCGGGGTTTTTACTTTTACCATGTCATCTCACCATGCTCGGTTCACACACGATCCTCTGATAACATTCAAATGCTTATATTAACATTAAAGTGTTACGGTAAGTAAAACTAATACTCCCGTACTAAACCCCGTTATCCCGTTATTCCTAGTTTAGTTCATGTGCTCTTAAACTCACAACTTTCTCATTCACTTCTCAAACTTGTTTACACTTCTTAGGACCTTGACTAGTCACCAAACAAGGCCTAAACATCATCTAAAACCATTACCATTCACTTCCCCATCATTAGGGCACTTAAAAACACTCTCTGGTACATTTTTACACTGGTCTGGGTTTGTGTCCGGGGTTACAAACCCGGACCAGACACGGTTTAAAGTTTCTGTACAATTTTACATGTGGTCCGGGTTTGTGTCCGGGTTTACAAACCCGGACCAATACTCCTGGTCACTCTCGGGTGCAAATAATGACTGGTCCGGGTATATATGCTAGTTTACAAACCCGGACCCATAACTCATAAATCTCTCGGGTGAGTTTTAGGGGTGGTCCGGGTTTGTGTCCTGGGTTGTAAACCCGGACCACTGCTCTGATATAGGTTTATGCCGTGTTTTAGCACTGGTCCGGGTTTCTGTACTTGTTTACAGACCCGGACCACATGCAGAAATGAAATTCCTCCTTGTTTTTGATTATGTTACCACTCCTAACTTATACCAACTTCTTCCCCACTCATTCTACACATATTCTAGGATGTTTTGACATTGATTAGGCATTCAAAACTAACCTAATCCCACCTATATATTCATCTGTTAACTTACCCATTTCCACTGTAATTTTCTTCTCTGTTATAGATTCCTAGTTCTTGTTTCTGTTGCAGTTTCCATTCCTTTCTTCCCTTCCATTCCAACTCCACGTATTAACACACTCAAGCCCATAGTTTCCTAGACAAAATTTGACATAGCTTGTCTACTTTCATAAGTATTCTCACCACACTACATCAGCTCACAAAACCTGTTTTTTATCCCTGTTATATAAGCATAAAAATCCTTACAGTAGCACAATAAATTCTCCTCTGTTATCACATAACTCCAACTCAGTTTCTAAGTTTGTTTTGCACACCCAAACCCATTAAAACTTCCTCATTCAACAAACACTATTGTAGTATCAAAACTACACTAATTCATGGTCATTATTCACATTCAAAAAATGTGTTTACAGAGAACAAAACCAACCCAATGTTAGTTTATTACCTTGCTAGTTTTTCTGTTTTCTTTTCTCTTCTTCCTCCTTCTCTTGTTCTCTCTTTCTCTTCTTGTTTCCACAACAAACAGAGGGTATAGATTGCTAACTACAATCACATTCCCATGCCACACAAAACAAGCTAGTTTAATACTCACGTTCCTCACAAGATTAATATTTCAAGAGCTTGTTTTTAGGGTTTAGCTTAGAGATTACCTTCAAGTGTCCAAATGGAGAGTTAGGCAATCAAAATGATGAAGCTCCAGCACTCCACAAGGGCAAGAAGAAACCGGTTGGACATGGGGAAAAATTCAACGTGGGCATTCTTGATTTTTTACAAGAAAAGCTAAGAAATGAGAGCTTTTGACTTTCTTTTTACCTTAGAGTATCAAGAAGATGAAGGAGACCCAAAAACACTCCTTTAAGTTCCAAAATGGCCTACGGTCATGGAGATGAAGGTAAGGGTTTCTAGCTTTTGAAGGGTGGAAAATGTTGCCCTTAACAAGAGGAATTCAACGGTACAAATTTTGTGTGATTTGGTGGAGAAATGAGCAAGATAATGGAGATTGAAGATGGTGCTGTTTGCTCTCTGTTGAAATCGCCATGGGACTTACAGAGGAAGAAGATGTTACAGAGAGGGGGAAAAATCGTGACTGGCAAGGAGAAGGAGGTGAGAGGTTATAATGCCCCTTTTTACTATTACATTTTTACTTTATTTATTTGTCATCTTGTGACTTAATAAGCTAACAAGCTAATTAAATGTGTATGTGTATACTAAATAAATCGGTCCCACACAGAATACAAGCTGAGGGCGTTTTTTTTTTCTTTTTACAGAAAACGCTCGTTATTTTACCCGGTTTGGCACTATTCACTAACCAGGCCCGTTTTCCAGATTTTTCTCGTTTCTTTATTTTTAATGGTTATTAAGCTTCCATTAATACTTAATTATAGTTATTTAATCAATAATAATTTTTACGGGTCTATTTAACCACTTAAAGTCACGTTTTCAGGTTTTCTTGAAAAAATGTGCTTTAGAACTCCGTTAGTGTTTTAACCCATTATTTGGATCCGTTTTCTTCGGGAATCATTCCCGTATACTAATTAGGCCTAACTAAGCCTTAGGGATCCATCTCGGACCCTAACAAGGTCATATATTTCTTACACTCGTTTAATGCGTGTTTTAGCGTTTTTCACTTAGCAAGCGTTTCCTCTTTTCTTTTGGTTTTACTCTCTTTACCAATACTCTCTCAGCACCATTAGGCCTTTAATAATCACATTAGAGTAATTTAATCACCATTTTTAAGTCTGGGGTTTTAAAATCTACCCCCCTTAAGAACTTTGTCCTCAAAGTTGGTGAATCTAATATTGTTACTCCCATGGCGTACTATGCCAAGGTTATAATACACGTATAACCTTACAGACTCCACAAGTCAGTCTCATTTCACACTACACATACCACACACATTTCATAGCATGTATAGCAATCAAAAATACTCTTTTGTATTCTCTCCATGGAATCGGTCCGGAGACAAGAAGGCACTACAGTCCTCGAATCCATATTGAGTAATATACTACTGATCCCTCAGGCACCGGTCACGTTGGACACTTACGCTCTCTGGTCCACGGCCGTTTCATGACAAATGGGCACTTACTCTCTCTGGCCTATGGTCCCTTCGGTTCTGATCAAAACGTTTCACGTATAAATATCCTCAGGCACTCTGGTTGACTCACTCAACACAGGATCGTCTCAGGGTACTCTCCCCGTCCCGCTGCCTTTGGAAAAATCACTCACTGTCACTGCCCCAACCGGTCACTTAGGACCGCCGCACGTACGGTGCAATGGTTTCAAAACTAATACATGCCCACCGTTCTACCGGTCATCAAGACTTAAGGCTCAGCCATCGGCGGGTGATAGCGGTTTCAAAACCAGTTTTCGTTTCCATCTTCATACTGAAGAAATTCCTTTTCATATTCTGTTTGGAAATTGTTTTTAAAACATCACACAACTCCAAATCAAATTTATGGTAGCTGTATCTTTTCTTAGCGTGATTACTTGTGACCACTTATAGGGAGCTTTAAGAATCATCCAACCCTGATGTGATCAGCATCAGTGTTGAACTATCCTTCACCACCCAATTTGTGTTCGGTTTCCCTTGATCGCTAGCAGACCAAGTTCCACCTCCCACGTCAGTGTCAAACAATCAGATAGTCAAACATTTTCGTTTTTTATCTTTTACTCTTTCTAGTCATACTCATAAACATTTCATTTTAATTTATCTCTAATTCCTAGAACTTAGGTCATCCGTCATTTCCAACTTACTTTGCTTACTTTACCTAAGCAACTCATGGCTCATTTCCTCAACTTGTTACTCAATTTACAACACACAACATACAACTCCAAAGGATGGAACTCACTCCATCAATCATTCTCAAATAAAATCACCTAGGGAACTCACTCCCTACAAGGTTGCACATCGGTTTCATACCGATTCATACTCATTATGTCTCATGTCTAATCTCACTAGACATATACTATAGGAATTCTCATTCCCCAGGAGTCTCTCTACTCCTCTTTTCATAAATATTATATACTCGTTACTTGCATCTCTCATGCACATTAATCATAATTACACAATGAATGGGTACATATGTTTATGTAACATAAGTTCCAATCATCAAAACAATTCCTTTTGTGCTATGCACATAGTAGTTTACGCATCTATACGTAAAACATACTCTAAGCGGTTTCTCGCCCTACCCCCCTTAAAAGGGGTTACGCCCGCGTAATCGACCATATGTTACCTTTGAACATTGGTTCACTAATTCGGTATCATGAAGTGTTTACCTTCAATATGGTTAATTGACTCATAACCGGGTTCGGTTCTAGCCTCTAAGGCTTCAAGGTGTTTATGATTAGCCATTTACCCAGGTTTGCCCGGTATACTTAACCTTGAATTACAGCCCACTGGCTCCTGATGTGTGATCGGTAACTAAAACATAATTCGCCCTTTGGTATTCTCAATGTATTATTCACTCCATTTCTATCTCTTTTTGACTTGGGAATAAAGGTTTCTCAATCGTCGCGTGGTATCTCTTACCGTATGCGAATTCGATGAGTTATATATTTTCTCTCCAGTTCTCTGGAAATCTATTTCGTATAATACTGTATAATTAAGATTAAGATAAGCGACATCCACTCCTTATTAAAGGATGGTTGTTTCTTAGATTAAGATAAGACTAAGATTAAGAGGGAACATTACTTAAGGAGTTAAATAACTAACTCTCTAATTAAGGGAACGCATTTAAGTCGTTCATTGTGTGTGAACTTTGATTGTTCATATATGGATTGTGTTTACAACATTTACTATTATGTTGTGCATTTAATCAACCTCCATGCTATCGACAATTAGTCGTCATAGCCACGTTAGCTTGGGGGCCATGAGGGGATCGTACCAGCATTCGTGCTGACCCCTTTAGGGGCTGTTTTTACTACACAGGTGTACATCAGGAGGCGGCCTTCGCAAGAGTAAGAAGAGGATACAAGTGTTAAGGATTAAGTGTGACCTACGAGTTGTGCATGTACACTTGTACGGCAGTTGAGTTAGTAAGATGTATAGGTTGTGAGAGGATTGTAAGAAGAATATGTATTTGGTTAAGGTTGTTATGTACTAATGTTCGGTATATTCTGTAGTCAGACCATGGCAAGGTCCTGGAGTGTAAGGAATTCCGCTGTGACATGTATATATATATATGCTGTTAAGTTGCGAGACCACATTTGGATTGTGTTGGGGTGTTACATTGACGAAAGAGTTAGAGTCTGTCAAGCCAGGCTTCAGTCAACCATTAAAGACTCCTAAGTGGTTAAATGGAAAAATGGACTTCGCTAAAGGAGTCTCGCGAGCAAATGATGCTAGACACCGGTCTTTTTAGAAGGAGAAGTTTGCAAACAAATTCACAGGGAACCACAAATATATTTGTCTTCCTCCAACAAAAATTTGAGGATACTGTGGTGGTTATGCTCATTAAGACTCCGCTTGCGACAAACTGAGTCGTCATCTTTCTTTTAATATGATTCGAATTTCTGTAAACTTAGAAGCTAGAGAAAAATTACTTCAGGCTCAAAAGAGGGACCCCATTATATAAGGGTCCCTAAAGCTAACTAGTGATAGTCTTGCAAGGGGAAGTGCAGGTAAACTCGTGTTACATTCCACATAAACTAGAAGAAGTTCACTTCACCTTCTCCTTACAATGGAGGTCCAGTCACTTTCGGAAATGATAAACAAGGTAAAATCATTCAAATTGCTTCCATTGGTAGCACCTCCACTTCCTTTATCGGTAATATAAAAAACGGTGCATCTCTCTTATTTATGATCTCTATACTCTAGTATTTTTCTTCTCATGTTGATTGTCACATTCTTAATTAATATAAATCTAGAAATTTGAAGGCGCTTGGACTACGAGTTGGACATGTGTATTTGCGTAGCACTCTAATTCTTTCAGTGATACATGTGAACTCTGCCTACACGTGTAGTACCGAAATCAAATCTTTGGCACGCCAGGCAGGGTCTTGCTCATGGTATGTTGTTGGATATCATACAGGCCTTCGGATATAAATATCCAAGTTGACTCCGTCTGTGGATATTGTGCGAAATGCAAGCAGACTCACACACGAATTTTTTATCCATATAGACTTGTGTTCTCATTTCTTTTAAGATTGTGTGAAGAAGATCTTAATATAATTAAACTATGCTTCCACAGATTCTAGCTTGCTGAGATCATCACCATGGCATTACCCAATGCTGCATCTGGATTCTTTCGCACACGCCTTGGTGTGACTCGCTCTGAATAAGGGTGGTCGTATCTCCTCTCCATCTTGGAGGCAGAGTCCGGGTACTCAGGTATGGTCTATCTGGTAATCAGACTCTCCTAGGTTAACTAGTTCAACCACACTTTGTTTGCAAAAGTTATTGAGCACCCACTAGTAGCACAACGCCCACAATTCCAAAGCTAGACCTTAACAAACCCTAAATACATAAATTGCATCATCTAGCTCCAAAATTGACCCCCTAGCAGCACAGTGCCCCAATCCCATATACTCACTAGCTGCTTGGCATTTTGGTCTCGTTTACCACCTGAATCCATCATAGTTTGACTTTTTTAGCTGCCAAAAAATACAACTAGAGTCTAACTGGCCAAAAAATACTAGTAGAGTTGAAGTGGTTTTTAAAGAAAGAAATAGAAGAACTCTTGTTCTTGCAATGCAAAAAAAAATGAAGAAAAAAAGGAAGAAGGAGACAGAGTCCCGCGATAAGGCCACAATCAAGCTCTTGTTCCAGCCACCACTTCCAAGAATGGAATTCGATTGGCTCTGGTTCGCGCTTCACCACAGGGCTACATTTCTCTAATCGCTAGTATCTATATGTTGCCTCAATGGGTGTGTTGAAGTCCCATAATGTGGTAACTAGCAAACCATTTGTCTAAGGTTGGCTTGTGCAGATGGATATCAATGATTTTGTGCCTATGTTTCCCTAAGCACGTTGGTTTCATCTATCACTTCATTTTCTGAGCCCTTGTTCCTCGGTGGTGCTTTCAATTGAACTCTAGTAGCCTCTATCGCTTAGCTAATTCACCAAGTGATTGTTTCTGGCTGCTTGAAAGACCTCACTTGTTTTTGCTTTTATGATGTCAAAAAAGGGGAAAGCGGTGAATCCCATTCATAGTAAGACTGGTTAATGTCCATGGTGGTAGGAAGACTCTTGTTGCACTTATGGTTTCTCCTCGCTTGATGGTTAAGCAGGCCATTATCTGTTTAAGCTTAGTTTAATTATATTATTTTCTTATCTTAACGGTTGTGATTTAAATGACGAACTCAGACTTATGAGGAATATTAAACTAAGAGGGAATATTTGACTAAGGGGGAATCAATCATTAAGGTTGGTTCTTCCAAGACTATTGCTTGTATATTATTTTGGTTGCAGGTTAACTCTTGTTGCGGGATTCACTCGGATGGTTCTAGCATTATCAGCAAAAGAGGGAAAATGTCGATTCCTGAATCAGTAAGGGTTTTGCTAAAGATTGCCAAAGTTTAGCTATCAACAAGAGTCAACCAGAGAATTGGCGAAACTAAAAGAGAACAAGTTAGAGAGAGTCTGACTGACAATCAGACTCTGTCTGACAAACATTAACTCCCCATGAAAAGAGACTGAGTCAACTAGAGTCTCACTGTTGATTCCTAAAGAAAGCTAAAGGGCGAGAGCATCGCTACTGATTCCTGAAGAAAGCCTAAGTACGAGAGTCTTGCTACTGATTCCTGAAGAAAGCCAAAGTATGAGTGTAACACCCCTCATAACAAATTTGTAATAGTCGCTCACGTGAACAAGAAATAAAGGCGTCTCACAGCGGAAGTAATTACAATAATAGAACTCACATGGGTGTTACTTGCCACCACTCGCCCATACGAGTGATGTAGCAGTACAACATCTTAACAAAATTAAACTTAAAAATACAATCCGCAGTGACAACGAGATACCTCCTACGTTTCTATCTAAGTATCAAAAGCACAACTACTGTGAGCATCTAAACATAATCCAACTCTTACAACCCCTTTCCAGTGGAATCATTTAATACATAACGAGGTATGAACGGTAAAACCAAAACCAACAATGTCCTAACTACCCAATCCCGCACTTCGGCTTCAACGTATTCAGCAACCTGCATAAATAGTGTAGTATCAGCGATAGACGCTGAGTATGCCGGATCTGGACCCTATTGGTCACTTGTCATTTTTTTAACCGTCTTGATATTAGATTGATTTCATGCCTTGTCATTTTACAGATATGATAAATACTGTAACAACATGCATGATCATATAATCATTCATCCAATCCAACAGTCATATATGGATATACACATTACTGTCATACATCATACAATACAATGGCATTGGGAACTCATTCATCGTATGTTAACATCATCACATAGTACATCACTCGGCCCTCCGGGCCTTCACATATCGTTTGTTTAAGTTAGCACAGTCGGGCGTCAGTTAGGACAACCCGAAATATATTCACTTGGACAGTAGTCCCACGTACACACAAGGTGCTCACTGCCCTGATCATCCGAAGACTCTGGGACTTATTCACTTTGCCTTTGTAAAGGCGTCCATTTAGGTGGCCAAGGGCCTGGTGCCAATGGTAGCACACTCCGCCTGACGATTTATCTAGGCTCGATCAGGATTTAACTAGGGAAAACCCGATACGGGATATCCCAAGAGATCTCTACGCGCGACCAGCAGCCAGTGACTGTCTGGATTAAGGTACATCATCACATTCATTCACACTCCACTGTTAGCTTTGTTAGTTAGATAGTCAGTTACAGTTTTGTTATGGAGTACATCACTTAATTTGTTGGCTGCCCTATGGGTCTTACGCATGCCTAGAATTATTCTAGGTAACATTCACGTTCGAGTCAAAGCTCTAGAGACCGACAATGTCGTGTCCCGTTCCTAAGTATTTTACTTAGGTTATAACTACATACTTGTAATACTTAGCGTATTAAGTCAAGCAACAGTGGTCACAATCACACATTTCGCATATGTAGTTTTGTATAAGTCGATCTATAGTCGACGTAGTATTAGTCCCGTAGGACGTTCGTGCACAAATAAATAATGCAATGAACATAACTACACATCATACACATACATCACATACATACATCACATACATACATTCACACAAGTTATTTATCAAACAAATCCGAGCCCGAGGAATTCCTCAGGACAACTCGGATCAAATCCCTTTACATACCGTACACCGTCGTCTAGGTTCGTGCAGTGCAGGCCACTAGAGCTTTCGAGCGCGTACGTCGGAAATGCGATCTAGTAATACAAGAAACACCTAGCGTCAATCCACATGACAGCACCATTCGGTATTTCCGAATAACGTTTGAAATCCTAGTACCATGTCCCCAGACTTAACACTTGTTACTAGTTAGAGCATGTTTATTATATTTTATAAACTCCTTACTCGTGTGGGTTAATTCTCGGTTTACATTAGAGCATGAAACCTTACATTATACACTTATGATACTTCACTAGGGTTTATTTACCAAACCCCAGTCTTATGCTAACCTTAACATTATATGTCGTTGTAACTATAGTGTATAACTTTATTTCTTGGTACTTGTTTATCTATGTATGTATGCATTTAGCATAACAGTTTGAATAGCTATATCCTTAGCCACATAATATCATTTGTGTTATACTAGTTCCATAATGTTATACCATACGCTATTTATATATGTCATTAACTTTACAACATATAGTTTTGGTACTATATGTATGTACCGAATATAGTGTAAACACCTTATACATTTGTGCTCCTTGTTTATATGATTCTCGTGGATCACAATGAATCCACATACTAACAACGTGTTGAAGATATTTAAGTTTATAACTTCAACACTTGTATTAGAATATAACCCAAAGTTTTATAATCCTCGTTATAATTACCGCTAGTGTATATCTTGACTCCATTTCTCATCAAGCCTCATACTCTCAACATTCCTATTTTACCTCCTATTGTATATCATACTGCATTCATCATACATTATAACTTTGCACTATATTGTATCTTAATCCCCATTTAATTACTCACCCTTCAACTGCACTTCTGTATACAGAAACATTTATTACCTGAACCGAAACTACATTCAGTGATAAGCCTCTCCATTCTTTCCCTTGCAGTTTGGTTATCAGTTTTTTAACCCCATCCTAGTTTCCTACAGATCCACTTAGGTGAAATGGATGGTTTTGTGTTAAATACTAACCAATACAAAGCTCTTACGACATTATTGCTTCAGCTGTACAGAAGCATGGTTACGGAAAGCAAGACAGAATTAATACAGAAATGGTGTTTCTGTTTTGTTCTTTCTGATGGTGGATCATTCCAGTCTCTAATCTTTCCCTAAAGTGCTTGTATCTTTCTTGAGTGTATTAGTTAAGTTTTAGGATCAATCACCATTCAATACAGCCCTTATAAGCCCTCTGTAATGCGGTTACACAGAGAGCACATATTCCAGGAATGAAAACTGAAATCAGAAACTATTTTTCTGTTACCTACTCTTCTAGCCCTTTTTGTTTACTCACCAAACTGACTTCCTATTTCCCCCTCGCGTTCACACTCTTAGGTAAGTCACTTACCAGATCCTAAGTTTATTCTCAATTCATTAACACATCAATACAGCACCTGTACACAATTACACTGAAAACAATCTGCTATGGAAAATCTGAAACCTCAACTGGTGCACCTCTTTCTACTCTTTCAGTTAGAGTTTACTGAATCTAACTCTCCCAAAGGCATGTCCACCTAGTGGATCATTTTATTAACGTTTTAGATCACACATACAGTCACTTCAATTTCTTAAACTCCCCTGGAAAACTCTTTATACAGGAGGCTCAAACCTGTTCAAACTGTGACCTGATCTGGTATGATTTTATTTCCTTCTTGTCTGTTTGTTTTGCCCCTCTAACTGGTCCCCACTTCTGTCTAAGTGTTTACCTTCTTACTAAGCATTTCATTAGTGTTTTAAGTCTGTGGTACTCAATTAAATACTCATGTAACTCTTCTGTAAGGATCTGAAACAAAACAGAAACCGGTAATCCTGGAACCATGGAAACTGATATGCACATCTATATAATTTCTCTGCTGTTTTAATCTGTCAATGATTCCTCTAGGTTGTCTAGCCGTCTAAGTACAGTCTTAACTTTGTTTTTAACTCTCAAACAAACCCAAACCATTTTTGCAACGTTACAGTATCATCCTCATACTGAACTAGGAACTGATAAATCTGAAACAAGACTGAAACCTGAAACTGATATTTCTTTCCTCTTCTGTTTTTCTTTCACCTATTGATCTGGGTTTCACTTTCCCCCTCACTACCTAGCCACTGTATTAAGTGTCTTATTAAGGTTTCAGTCTCACAGCAAATCCCAAGACAATATTGTTAATGTTGTAGAATTCAAAACACTAAACTGGGAAGAAGCATGAAATGTGAAACTGGTGAGTTTCCTTTGTTGTTCAGTTTCTGCTATCTAGCCCATCTCCTAACTTCCCGACTGGTTTAGTGATCTGTTTATGTATTTCAGTATAGTTTTAAGCTGTTACACAACCCTCTGATCTCCTGCAACAGAGTTATACCAAGATACAATCTTTTTCTAAACCTGCACTAAAAATCAGAATTGATACTTCCTCTCGATTTATTCTGTGTCTGCTTCCTATACTCATTTACAGTTTCTCCTGGTTGTTGTACCCACTCAGTTATCTACTTATCAAGACTTTAAGCTTTAAGAACCAACCCAAATCAGCTTTGTTATTACTACTGAAAAGTGCAACAGATCTGGAGTTTGACAGATCTTTGTTTCCATTTCTGGTTATGAAATTTGTTTTAGAGGTAGGCCACCACGGTGGTACCTTAACTGCCTCCCTCTGTTGGCCTGTGGCATCTTAATTAAGTCTTTAGGTGAGGGTTTTAACTCAAAACAACTTAGTACATACAGACAACTACACTGAACTTCCTGTTTGCAACTGATAGAATGCAAAACAGCAAATGTGACTTTTTCTCAGGTTCTGTTTGGTCACCAGCTTGACTCCCAATCTCCCCTCACGTATTCTAGTTTCCTAGTCATATGTGGTGGTATAATCTTACTCTCAACAATGTGGTTAATCTTACTGAAGCATGCTCATACAGAAACAAAGGAAAACTCAGAACCTGAGGACTGAAACTGAAACAAAACTGATGTTGTAACTGATGCCTTTCCTTCCAAGTTATTCTTTTCGTTTGTTCACAGATTAGATTTCTAGGTCCTCAGGTTGTCTATCTACTGATTTAATAATTTTAACAAAGCTTTAAACTCAAAACAAATTCAACACAGCACTGTTAACTCCCAAAAGTCTCCCTATACAGAAACGACATTACTGAGAAAGCTGAAACACCACTCCAGTTTCCTGCACTCCTAATGCATCATATGGTTCTCTTTCTTTTATTAAACACTCCCTAGGTGTTTATAAGCTAGTTAGGTGTATTAGTAATGTTTTAGATACATCATTAAATCAACAAGACACTTATAACTCCTCTGGAGTTTAGTGGTACAGAAACGAAAATAGTTTGAAATCTGTACAGATTATACATGTAGCTTAATACCTTGGTTTTCTTTTCCCTTGTTTTGGTGTTGCTTCTCCCTGATCTACTCTGGACAAAACGTGAAACTCTCAGGGCCTAGAACTGAAGAGAGTGCCCACGGTTAGACTCGTCAAAGTAGGAGAAGGAAGGTAGGTAATGGATGAGAGTGAACTGACTTTGTTTTGGATAGATAGCGAATTATTACCTTCTGGTCGAGTCATAACAGGGATTGTTATTCGTGGGGTTTTGGGGCCTTTTTTGGAGAGTTAATACAAGGAACTCATGCAGGTAAGAATAGCAGAGGTTAGTAGCTCGTGGAAACTGTTACAAGATGTAACATCATATCAGGCAGGGATGGATAGAGGGAGTAGAGCTAATGTTCATACAGAAACAACAACTCTCTTACCAGTTGTGCAGAGTGCCAGGAGGAAGAACACACTCACGCAGGCAACCAGAGAAGACCAGGGAAACAGACGTCAAGAATAGAATGATCTTATTTCATGTGTATTTCCTTCTCTCCGTTTGCTATTTATAGTCGTCTGAATGGCAGACCACTAACCGAGCAACTAAACGAATTATTACATATGCCACGTATGCTTATTAAGCTACAAGTAACAATTGAATACAATATATCATTTACTGTAACAGATCTCCCTCCCCCAATGAAACCTTGTCCTCAAGGTTTGAAATTAGGGAATCGACGTAGGAGATCATAGTAAAACTCCCAAGTTGCTTCTTCTTCACTCTGATCAGTCCATTTGATTAGCACCTGAGTGGCAGCCTTGCCCTGCCTGTTGATCATCCGCCTGTCCAAAATTTTTTCAGGTTCATGAATCAACACATCAGAGATGAATGTAGGTAGTTGAGAAGTGAAGGAAGCAGGTCCAACATGAGCTTTAAGCTGTGAGACATGAAACACGTTATGTATGGAAGTGCCAGCAGGAAATTCCAACTTGTAAGCCCGAGTACCGCATTTGTCAATCACTTTGAAGGGCCCAAAGTACTTAGGAGCAAGCTTTTGGTTGGGGCGAAAGACCAATGAATGCTGTCGGTAGGGCTGGAGTTTAACAAAAACCCAGTCACCAATCTCAAAAGAACGTTCAGACCTGTGAGCATTAGCCTGCTGTTCCATCCTATGCTGAGCTCGCAAAAGATGAAACTTGAATACTTGGAGCATGTTTTCACGGTCCTGCAAGCAACGGTTAACCACTGCAACCTTTGATTCCCCAGGTAAGTAAGGCAAATGTGGGGGAGGCTGACCATAAACAGCTTCAAATGGAGTCAACTGTGTCGCTGTGTGGTAAGTGGTATTGTACCAAAATTCAGCCAAAGGAAGGTACTTACTCCACACATGCGGTCGATCACTACACATGCAACGAAGATAAGTCTCGAGGCTTCTGTTGACTACTTCTGTTTGACCATCCGACTGCGGGTGATAAGCAGAAGAATAGTTGAGATCAACTCCTTGCAGTGTAAAAAATTCTTTCCAGAATTCACTCAAGAAGATTGTGTCTCTGTCGCTGACGATAGACTTAGGGAATCCGTGTAGCTTAAACACATTATCCAAGTAAGCTTGAGCTACTGTAGCTGCAGAATAAGGATTGTGCAAAGTGATGAAGTGCGCTGCTTTGCTTAAACGATCAACCACTACCAGGATTGCAGACTTACCAAAGGACATTGGTAAAGAATCGATGAAGTCCATGGAAATGTCTTGCCATATTTCCTCTGGAATGGGCAGAGGTTGTAACATTCCCGAGGAAGCCACTGTCTCGTACTTGCACCGTTGACAAACTTCACAAGCTCGAATGAAGGACTGAATGTCCTTACTCATCCCTTTCCAGAAAAACAAAGCTTTTATTCGGTGATGTGTGGCGTCCCTGCCCGAATGACCACCCAAGCCAGAGCAGTGCATCCATTGCAAGATTGTCTTGCGCAAATCAAACGCATCAGGCACGACGATTTTCCCCTTTCTGCGCAAGATGCCATGGTTCCAAGAAAAAAACTTGTGGTTACCACTATTGCTGCGCAATTCATCAATGATGAGCTTAGTATTAACATCCATCTCATATGTTGTCTGAATTTGTTGCAGAAGGTCACTTTGAATGACAGATAGGGACATGGTTAAGATCTCGGAACCCTCGATTCTTGACAATGCGTCAGCCGCCAAATTTTCCTTGCCTGCGCGGTATTGGATTTCGTAATCGAATTCTAACAGTTTGGGAAGCCACTGTTGTTGAACCGGGGTATTGAGGCGTTGCTCCAACAAATATTTGAGGCTGCGTTGATCTGTACGGATGATAAAATGGCTGTGGAGGAGATAATGACGCCACTTTTGTACAGCAAATACAACGGCCAAGAGCTCTTTTTCAAAGATTGATAAATGCAGCTGTTTTCCTTGTAGGTGGCGGCTAATATAATCCAATGGGTGACCCTCTTGCATCAGTACAGCTCCAATGCCAAAGCCGCTAGCATCAGTTTCAACGATAAATGTCTTGTCAAATTGTGGTAAAGCTAGAACTGGAGCTTCACATAATGCCTTCTTTAACTGAGTGAAAGCTGCCGTTGCTTCCGGGGTCCAATTGAATGAATCTCTTTTGGTCAGTGAAGTCAAGGGGCGGGCAATTGAACCAAAGTTCCTCACAAATCGACGATAATAGCCCGCTAGCCCTAAAAATCCCCGCAACTGTTTCAAATTAGTTGGGATAGGCCAATCAGCCACCGCTTTCACCTTTCTAGGATCTGTAGATACACCTTCTGCAGAAATGTAATGGCCCAGGTACTCTACCCGTGTTGTAGCAAATTCGCATTTGCTTTGCTTAACAAAAAGCTGATTGTTCCTCATTGTAACACCCCAACCGTTAGTCTCGTCATTACCTCTTAAACTGTTACTAATTACTCCTACTCACGCAGCGGAACTCTAATTACAACGAGGGGTGAAACAACGCCGTTAGCCACCCATGTGGCTAACCAGGCCTTTCTTACATACCGTAACGGTCTGATGAACTGGATCAACCGAGTACTTCATACAAATACAATACTCTTTTCACTTCTTTACTATACCGAGTCTACAATATACGGATGCCGATAACATACTCGGACTTACACCTCATTTAAATGCATAAGTAATTACGATCTAACTACCCACGCTTCATAACTGTCCCCTACTATCTCTCGAACGGTGGTCAGCTTCAAGTACCTGCACACTAAAAACGTTCCCCCTAGGGGGTCAGCTTACGCTGCGCATGAAATTCGCATATACCGCGTGCTAACCGCGGTACGCCGACTACTTTGGGTCGGATATACATGGAGTTCATTTTAATCAAACAACATGCATCATGGCAATACATATATATGTATATCACACAAGGAATCTACATCCAATCACGGAACACGATTCCTAACTAACATAACAATGTTGTTAGTGGTAACTGGTTACTCTTAGGCATTGAGGGTTATTCCTCACTATGCCTTGTTTACTTATTCAATACCTCACCCGCTCTCTCGGGTTACTTATTTGTATACACACCCATTCTCTTGGGCTACTCATTCTTATACTTACCCATTCTCTCGGGTTACTCATACATATACTCACCCCTTTCTCTCGGGTTATTTAT
The DNA here is from genome assembly GCA_023374045.1 of Limonium bicolor. NCBI lineage: Eukaryota > Viridiplantae > Streptophyta > Magnoliopsida > Caryophyllales > Plumbaginaceae > Limonium > Limonium bicolor. The sequence continues at coordinate 498,006,250 of CM041776.1, forward strand.
ACTCATTATCTCACCCACACTCTTGGGTTATTCATACTCAAGCTCATGTAGATTCTCGAGACACTACAGGTCTCCTACGTCATGCTTGTTACTCTCTTTACATACTTAAGCCAAAACTCATGGCTCTCTAGCGTAGTCTTACTTCCCCGGTTTCGACCCTACTCTGGGTCTAGCATGGTGGGAAGGTTCAACTAGCTCACGGAACTCTCTCTTAGTTCCTATTTCTTTTACTTAGGTCCGACTACTCTCGGACTACTCTCGTTCCCGTACACTCCTCTCTCGGAGTTATATATAATATCATGTATATTAGTCTAGAAGCATCATTCTCGATGTTTCTAATGACTTGGGAACTTTACTTAAATTCGGGTAATCTTAGGTTTAAGGGTTACCCTTACAATCATATGCTTATACATTCGGATATTTTCTTATACCGGGTAAAATCCTCATATAAGAGGTCGACCATGTCTCAAGGGAGTTACATAGTCCCTTAGGTCTCTTTTACCTTTCTTATAAGTTTACATTATTGGACTAACTTCAATCCCCTCGATGGAGGTCATTTATCTCTCCACTCATATTTATTTCGTGGATTGTTTCAATAAGGTTCTCTAACCGTTATCGGGTATATAAACCCGTACATCTCCTCGCATTTTAGGGAGTTCATATGTTTGTGTTATCGTTATACTTTAATCGATAGCTTGTGTGTGTTTGCATAATACCATTGGTTATGTGACTTCCCGTTCAACGGGTTTCTAGTCAATCAATACTCACTAAGAGTCGGTCTATGCACTAAGTTAGACCACACCGGCATACAAGTATGTTAGCTCATTCAACATACAACAATGCATGCATAATCAAACAAGGGATTATTTTCATGCCTTAATCTTGATTAAGCCGGCACACAAACACACAAATCAGAGTAACTCGGTTAGCATACGGGGCATGAGAAAATCATACCTTTCACCGGGGTTTTTACTTTACCGTGGCATCTCACCATGCTCGGGTCACGCACGACTCTCTGATAATGTTTCAAACATTATTGTTAACACTAAACTCATACGGTACATATTAAAATGCTATTCCCGTATTTACCCCGTTATCCCATTATCTCGGTTTTACTTTTGTTAATTTAAGTTCTCACTTCTCAATCACTTCTAACACTTTCTTACACTTCCTAGGGCCTTTACATGTCACCAAACAAGGCCTCAATATCTTATAACATCATTAACACTTAAACCCCCACCATTAAAACCCTTAAAAATACTCTCTGTAGGTTTCTGGGGGTGGTCCGGGACTTGGTTCCTATCTTAAGTCCCGGACCAAAGCATTACTAAACTCTCGGGTTAATTTCTGATGGTGGTCCGGGACCTTATCCCAAACTTAAGTCCCGGACCAAGGTGAGCAAAGAACTCTCGGCGCAAAATTAAGGGTGGTCCGGGACTTGGGCATGGACTTAAGTCCCGGACCAGGCAGGTTGTGCACTCTCGGGGGTAAAATCAGGGGTGGTCCGGGACTTGGTCCTGGACCTAAGTCCCGGACCCTGCTACAGATTTTGTAAATTTTACAGTTTCTTCATCTGTTACAGGTTCTCTCTTTGCCCATTAATTAACCAACCTTCACCAACTAAAATCTTCATGTTTTAGTGACTAATTACCCACCTAAACCACTTTCAACCAAACACCAAGTACACTCACCAATCTAGTAAATTTTACTTAGATTCTTTTACACTCACAACCTTGTTTTCTCTCTTGTTTTCTAACAGATTGTAACAGATTTTGGCTATTACTTTAAACCATTCAAACCTCTCATACTAATGCCATTCATAGCACCCAAATGACCTTATTTTCCTCTCAGTTCTACTCCAAGAACCTTACTCTTCCTCTTCCCAAATTCCAAGTGATTTACCACTCACTTTAATATTCGAAACGTGCCTAGTTTTTCCTAGGTTTCACACTCCTAATCACCCTTGGTTTCCAAGTAAAATTTGACAGCACTTGCTTGCTTTACTAAGCACTTTCACCACACTAAAATCAACTCACAAGCACTTCTTCCCACCTGTTTGGTTTAGACATCAACAATCACATTAAATTCCCACTTGTTCACATATAAACTAGCTTGGTTTCCTAGGTTCATTTCGCACACTTAAACCCATTGGAACATTCCCATTCAACAAACAACATTATAATATCATGGCTACCACAATTCAAGGTCCTTAATTCAACCTAACATTTAATCCACAAGTCACATAAAAACTAGCTCAAGGTAAGCTTTTTACCTTGCTCCTTTTCGGTTTTCTCCCTCCTTCCTCTTTCTCTTGTTCCCTCTTTCTCTTCTTGTTTTTCCACACCACACAAGGGCTTTGGATTGCAAACTACAACCGTAGCCCATCACACATACAACAATCAATTCACTTTTCCTCCACAAAACCTTATACATACTTAGAGCTAGTTTACAAAGTTTAATCTTGGTTTTACCTTGAAGAACCCAAATGGTTGGATTAGCAATCAGTTGGAGAAGTTTCCAACACCCCACAAAAAACATATGCTCTCGGCTGAAATGAGAGGAAATTTTCCAACGTGAGGAAAAAGTCTCACAAATGGTAGATTAGGCTTGAAATGGTATAAATACTTACTTATATATACCTTAAGGCACTAAGGAAGAGAAGAAGGGTTGAAATCTACTCTTCAAGCTCCAAAAGCTCCCACGTCAATGGAGATGAAAATGGAGAAATCAAAACTTTGATGGGTGGAGATCGAAGCTCTCACCGAGAGGAGTTCAACGGTACTAATTTCGTGTGATTCGGTGGAGAAATGAGTAAGATGGAGGTGAGGCAAGGATGGGGTTTGTGCTGTTGGTGTCGCGACTTACAGAGGAAGAAGAAGGAATTGCAAGTCTCTGGAGCAAATCGTGAAATGAGGAAGAAGGTGAGAAGGTGAGCTCTTTTATTTACTTTTTACTTTATACTATTTACTTTACTTATTTATTATTTGTCTTGTTTTTACTTAATAGCTAGCAAGATTAATGGGTGTACACTTATTAATTAAAACCGGCCCACATTAATTAATAGCCCGGGTCGTTTTTCGTCTTTTCGAATTAAAAGCGTTTCGTCTCCCGGTTTCGTCACTATTCACTTACCGGGTCCGTTTTCCGGAATTTTCTCGTTTAATTAATTTTAATGGTTATTAAGCTTCCATTAATATTTAATTATAGTTATTTAATCAACTATATTTTTACGGGTCCGTTTGACCACTTAAAGTCACGTTTTCGGGTTTTCTCGAAAAACGTGCTTTAAAACTCCGTTATCGTTTTAATCCATTATTTGGATTCGTTTTCTTCGGGAATCATTCCCGTATACTAATTAGGCCTAACTAAGCCTTAGGAATCCATCTCGGACCCTCTCGAGATCATATATCTCTTACTCATTTAACGCGCATTTTAGCGTTTTTCGCTTTTCAAGCGTTTTCTCTTTTCTTTTGGTTTTATTCTTTTTACCAATACTCTTTAGGCACCATTAGGCCCTTAATAATTTTATTAGAGTAATTTAATCACCATTTTTAGATCCGGGGTATTAAAATCTACCCCCCTTAGGAACTTTGTCCTCAAAGTTGGTGAATCTAGATGGTTACTCTCATGGCGTACTATGCCAAGGTTATAATACATGTATAACCTTACAGACTCCACAAGTCTGTCTCATTTCATACTACACATACCACACACATATCACAGCATGTATAGCAATCAAAAATACTTTTTGTTCTCTCCCATGGAATCGGTCCGAAGACAAGAAGGCACTACAGTCCTCGAATCCATGTTGAGTGATATACTACTGATCCCTCAGGTACCGGTCACGTTGACACTTACGCTTCTGGTTCACGGCCGTTTCATGACAAACGGGCACTTACTCTCTCTGGCCCACGGTCCCTTCGGTTCTGATCAAAACGTTACACATATACATATCCTCAGGCACTCTGGTTGACTCACTCAACACAGGAACATCTCAGGGTACTCTCCCCGTCCCGCTGCCTTTGGAAAAATCACACACTGACACCGCCCCAACCGGTCACTTAGGACCGCCGCACGTACGGTGTAATGGTTTCAAAACTAATACACGCCCACCGTTCTACCGGTCATCAAGACTTAAGGCTCAGCCATCGGCGGGTGATAGCGGTTTCAAAACCAGTTTTCATTTCCATCTTCATACTTGAAGAAAATTCTTTTTCAAAATCTGTTTGAAAATTCTTTTTAAAACATCACACAACTCCAAATCCGGTTATGGTAGTTGTATCTTTTCTTAGCGTGATTACTTGTGACCACTTATAGGGAGCTTCAAGAATCATCCAACCCTGATGTGATCAGCATCAGTGTTGAACTATCCTCCACCCCAATTTGTGTTCGGTTTCCCTTGATCGCTAGCAGATCAAGTTCCACCTCCCACGTCAGTTTCAAACAATCAGATAGTCAAACATTTTCGTTTTCTATCTTTTACTCTTTCTAGTCGTATTCATAAAACAATCTGTTTCAATTTATCTTTATCATGGAACTTAAGTCATCCATTATTCTCTATTTACCTTGCCTAGGCATTCCATACTTATGGCTTCATTTACTCAAATTGTTGCTCAATTTAAAACACATAACATACAACTCCAAAGGATGGAACTCACTCCATCTATCATTCTCAAATAAAATCACCTAGGGAACTCACTCCCTCTTAGGTTACACATCGGTTTCATGCCGATTCATACTCATCATATCTCATGTCTAATCTCACTAGACATATACTATAGGGATTCTCATTCCCCAGGAGTTTCTCTACTCCTCTTTTCATATTTATTACATACACATTACTCGCATCTCTCATGCACCATACTCATACTTACACAATGAATGGGTACATGTTTATGTAACATGAGTCCAACATCAAAACAATTTCTTTTGTGCTATGCACATAGTAGTTTACGAACAATACGTAAAACATACTCTAAGCGGTTTCTCGCCCTACCCCCCTTAAAAGGGGTTACGCCCGCGTAACCAACCATATGTTATCACTGAACATTGGTTCATTAATTCGGTATATGAAGTATTTTAACTTCATGCGGTTAATTAACTCATAACCGGGTTAGGTTCTAGCCTCTAAGGCTTCAAGGGTTTATGATATAGGTATACTTAACCCTGAATCACGGTCCACAAGCTTCTGCTGCGTGACCTGATAACTAGAGCTTAATTCGCTCTTTGGTATCCTCAATGTATTTCAATCGTCGCTTGGTATCTCTTACCGTATGCGAATTCGATGAATTTTAGATTGTCTCTCCAGTTCTCTGGGAATCTACTTCGTATAACACTGTATACCTTTGTGATTATTCCTCATTTTTTCCCGACTTGTTGTCGGTTGAGGTCAAGCTACTACTTAGCATGTAGTGCTTCCTCGCTTAATAGTGGCTCATGGATTATGTTTGTTTCTTGGTTCTGTACTAGAGTTCTCCATTCATACTACTCTGCATTTTTCCACATATCGATCCTGGGCCCTGTGGTTCTGCCCACGTTCTTTGTGCATCTATAGCCAATGGCCGCACGGTTATCTCTCTAGATTCTCACTCAACAGGCTTTGTTGACATTTCTCAATTCCTGGCTCTCCCACTCGATCGCATCACCGCACAAGTGCAATACCAAAACACTCAGTCATACAGAGTGCAGAAGCGTAAACCCTTGGCAGTAATCTCTCATGGGATAGGAATGATTATGTCTCCTTACCACATTTTCTCATCAACTTCATATCATGAACTGGCTATACTCTTACAATGGTTGCTTGCTGCGTACCATGTTCTACTCGTTACAACATTTGTTTACATGGCATCCGCTACTACTTTAGCTTCTGCTCATGTACTCCCCCGCCATTTATACTATGGCTTGCCATTCACTTGGCTCAATGAAATACGTTACTCTTTAAATCGCTCTGCGCGCTTGCGCACTGCTTACTCTGCAGTTCATACTGTACACATACAGTGTTCATTACTCATCCGATTACTCTATCGGTTTCCTTTGTACTGCCATCAAGGTTCTTCTTTACACACTACTATAGTTCATATGCTCCTTGGCAATATACACATGCTCAAGTTTTACTACACCGCTCTAGCGGTTTCACATTTCATGCCTACGTGGTAGCCTTTCTCTGGAGGATTCACGCAATTGCCACTCCATAGGCCCTACAATAACAAGTGGTAACCCACTCTAAGATAGTGGTTCATTGTCCACTGTTCCTTTTTATGCCTTTATGCTTAGGTTTGCAATGTTTGAAATTACAAATTGTAGTTAGTTTTATCGGCTTACAAGCCACCTTGCCTCGAGCCATGCTCTATGCGGCTGTTTATACAGGTTTCTGCTTCTCCGTATACCATTAAATGGTTTGGAGGTATTACTGGGTTTTGATATTGTAGTTTCATCACGCTTCCAAACATGGAAGACCCTTAAAGTATTTTGATACTAATTCATGCCCTCTGGCACGTTAGGGTGTTCCCTCTTTACGTGGGATCCCTTCGGGTTCTACCCGAGTGTTTGATTTAACACTTGTGTTCTCAACACGATGTTTCGTTCAACTACTGTTGACTCCGGCACCCTTCTCGGATTGCTCCTGGGTGTTACTGAGTAATGCCATTACGTCTGTCTTGTACTCATGGTTATGTTCAGTTGTGACTTCGCCTTGCGGCTATGTCCTTGACTATCCCGTTTTGGGTTGTAATGTCTCCCGTTATTGGGTAGATTATCGGTACTTTTCCTTACCTTTTCGGTTAGGTCATTAATCTCTTCAATGAGGTATGGTGTGGGAGTTCTATCCCGTTTATCGAACATTGATATGATCATTTTAGGCATTCGCCGTACCATCTACACTGGGTATTCATTCCAGTTATTAGGTATTTCCTCCTTGATTCCTGAGACATATCTCATGTCTGTGCTTAATACTCTGTGCTTCTCGCACTTATTAACGCTATATCCTTAGGTCTGTCACCTTACTGGATTCTAGACTCCTTTATCTTGGTAAGCGTCCTTATGTTCTTCGGTCATTCGAGGTGTCCAACTGTCTTGGTTTGAATTGGCTCTTTCGTCCGTAGTATGGAGTGGGCTACTTCCCGTGTACCGTACTCTACTTGTATACATACATGGAGTATCTTATTGATACGTTACCACTTACCCACTACACTCATAACTGGTCTGTCAGGCCCGCAAGCTCCTTTGGAGTGCGGTCGTTCCATGTCTCATTTGTGTACACTCGTAGTGTCGGTCACGCCTAAGTGAAGTATTCTGTTGCCAACTCCTCTTGTATCGTCCTATGATGATTTACCGTGGTTCTCTGGTTTGGTTTTTAAAAATTTAGGAGTTTTTGGAAAATTCTCTGTTTGAAAGAAAAATTTGGGTTTGAAAATAAATGTTCATGGCATTTCAATGCCGCAGCTTCTCGCTGGCTGGTATGTTTTCCAATACAGTGGTCAGGCCATTAGGCCTCACCAAGGTTTCGTTTCAGAATTCTTTAGGGTTTGTGATGCTATATTGGCTTCTCTTGCCGTCTTGGTACTTGCTAAGTACTGGTCGCTAGTCAAAGCTCTTCTTAGCTTTCCGTTATACTGCACTTGCCGAGGCAAGTGCGCGGTACAGGCAGTTTTTGGGTTAACTCATACCGGTCACGGTATTGTTCACATTGTATCTGGTAGCCTTGACGGCTCTTCCTTGATCCTTTAATTAGATAACTGCTCCTTAGAGCAGCTTCTCATTCCTCTTGACATGACTGTCATTCATTTAGGTGCTCCTCCACTCTCGGAGTTCCTTAATTACTTTAATTCTATGCTTTACCTCGTTGCTCATTCCCACGTCTTTACTGTGGTTACCGAGGTTTAACTTATTTAGGTACTACTTCTGTAGTCCTATTCGGGTATATCCCGTAGCTATGCTCGTAGCTGTCTAAGCTGTATCAGTTAAGTATTGCAACCTCTTTGGGTGTGGCAGGGTGGGTGCCTCTACTCTTGACTAGATTCTTAGTCGTTAGTGTACCGTTGATGGTATTATTTAGTTATGGCGGTCCGTAGACATGTGTCTCAGTTTTTGTTATTATCATTGCTTCTCATTAACCCGCCTTCTTGCACGGTTAGTGCTTTCTTCTTGCTACAGCTCGGCTAGCTAGGTTCTCGCGACTGCTAAGCATGTCGCCCCAGGCTGCCACAATTTCTGGTCTCCTTGGATTAGGATGTCTCGTTCCCTCGCCATTAAGTGCGGTTATTGTCGTTCCAGCGGGATCTGTCTCCGGGATTTCCGGTTCTCGGGATCCACCGCATGACAGATTCTGGTTCATATTGATACATTAAATAACTGCCAGGTCGGGTTTCCCGTCTCTCTGGCGTTCTTTCCCGAACTTTTAATACGGGGGTTGTGGAGGGCGGGTTTGGTATTGTAGGTATCCAGATCATACTGGAAGTTCCTATCTAGCGCATCTCTCACGCTACCACTCAACCCATAGCCCTAAGTCTCTATTTCCTAACTCGGTATTTCCTAGGCTCGGTATTTCCAGTCATCAGAGCGATACTTCGCTCTGATACCATTTTTGTAACACCCCAACCGTTAGTCTCGTCATTACCTCTTAAACTGTTACTAATTACTCCTACTCACGCAGCGGAACTCTAATTACAACGAGGGTGAAACAACGCCGTTAGCCACCCATGTGGCTAACCAGGCCTTTCTTACATACCGTAACGGTCTGATGAACTGGATCAACCGAGTACTTCATACAAATACAATACTCTTTTCACTTCTTTACTATACCGAGTCTACAATATACGGATGCCGATAACATACTCGGACTTACACCTCATTTAAATGCATAAGTAATTACGATCTAACTACCCACGCTTCATAACTGTCCCCGTCCTACTCTCTCGAACGGTGGTCAGCTTCAAGTACCTGCACACTAAAAACGTTCCCCCTAGGGGGTCAGCTTACGCTGCGCATGAAATTCGCATATACCGCGTGCTAACCGCGGTACGCCGACTACTTTGGGTCGGATATACATGGAGTTCATTTTAATCAAACAACATGCATCATGGCAATACAATATATATGTATATCACACAAGGAATCTACATCCAATCACGGAACACGATTCCTAACTAACATAACAATGTTGTTAGTGGTAACTGGTTACTCTTAGGCATTGAGGGTTATTCCTCACTATGCCTTGTTTACTTATTCAATACCTCACCCGCTCTCTCGGGTTACTTATTTGTATACACACCCATTCTCTTGGGCTACTCATTCTTATACTTACCCATTCTCTCGGGTTACTCATACATATACTCACCCCTTTCTCTCGGGTTATTTATACTCATTATCTCACCCACACTCTTGGGTTATTCATACTCAAGCTCTTGTAGATTCTCGAGACACTACAGGTCTCCTACGTCACGCTTGTTACTCTCTTTACATACTTAAGCCAAAACTCATGGCTCTCTAGCGTAGTCTTACTTCCCCGGTTTCGACCCTACTCTGGGTCTAGCATGGTGGGAAGGTTCAACTAGCTCACGGAACTCTCTCTTAGCTCCTATTTCTTTTACTTAGGTCCGACTACTCTCGGACTACTCTCGTTCCCGTACACTCCTCTCTCGGAGTTATAATAATATCATGTATATTAGTCTAGAAGCATCATTCTCGATGTTTCTAATGACTTGGGAACTTTACTTAAATTCGGGTAATCTTAGGTTTAAGGGTTACCCTTACAATCATATGCTTATACATTCGGATATTTTCTTATACCGGGTAAAATCCTCATATAAGAGGTCGACCATGTCTCAAGGGAGTTACATAGTCCCTTAGGTCTCTTTTACCTTTCTTATAAGTTTACATTATTGGACTAACTTCAATCCCCTCGATGGAGGTCATTTATCTCTCCACTCATATTTATTTCGTGGATTGTTTCAATAAGGTTCTCTAACCGTTATCGGGTATATACTCAACCCGTACATCTCCTCGCATTTTAGGGAGTTCATATGTTTGTGTTATCGTTATACTTTAATCGATAGCTTGTGTGTGTTTGCATAATACCATTGGTTATGTGACTTCCCGTTCAACGGGTTTCTAGTCAATCAATACTCACTAAGAGTCGGTCTATGCACTAAGTTAGACCACACCGGCATACAAGTATGTTAGCTCATTCAACATACAACAATGCATGCATAATCAAACAAGGGATTATTTTCATGCCTTAATCTTGATTAAGCCGGCACACAAACACACAAATCAGAGTAACTCGGTTAGCATACGGGGCATGAGAAAATCATAACCTTTCACCGGGGTTTTTACTTTACCGTGGCATCTCACCATGCTCGGGTCACGCACGACTCTCTGATAATGTTTCAAACATTATTGTTAACACTAAACTCATACGGTACATATTAAAATGCTATTCCCGTATTTACCCCGTTATCCCATTATCTCGGTTTTACTTTTGTTAATTTAAGTTCTCACTTCTCAATCACTTCTAACACTTTCTTACACTTCCTAGGGCCTTTACATGTCACCAAACAAGGCCTCAATATCTTATAACATCATTAACACTTAAACCCCCACCATTAAAACCCTTAAAAATACTCTCTGTAGGTTTCTGGGGGTCCGGGACTTGGTTCCTATCTTAAGTCCCGGACCAAAGCATTACTAAACTCTCGGGTTAATTTCTGATGGTGGTCCGGGACCTTATCCCAAACTTAAGTCCCGGACCAAGGTGAGCAAAGAACTCTCGGCGCAAAATTAAGGGTGGTCCGGGACTTGGGCATGGACTTAAGTCCCGGACCAGGCAGGTTGTGCACTCTCGGGGGTAAAATCAGGGGTGGTCCGGGACTTGGTCCTGGACCTAAGTCCCGGACCCTGCTACAGATTTTGTAAATTTTACAGTTTCTTCATCTGTTACAGGTTCTCTCTTTGCCCATTAATTAACCCCTTCACCAACTAAAATCTTCATGTTTTAGTGACTAATTACCCACCTAAACCACTTTCAACCAAACACCAAGTACACTCACCAATCTAGTAAATTTTACTTAGATTCTTTTACACTCACAACCTTGTTTTCTCTCTTGTTTTCTAACAGATTGTAACAGATTTTGGCTATTACTTTAAACCATTCAAACCTCTCATACTAATGCCATTCATAGCACCCAAATGACCTTATTTTCCTCTCAGTTCTACTCCAAAACCACCTTTCTCTTCCTCTTCCCAAATTCCAAGTGATTTACCACTCACTTTAATATTCGAAACGTGCCTAGTTTTTCCTAGGTTTCACACTCCTAATCACCCTTGGTTTCCAAGTAAAATTTGACAGCACTTGCTTGCTTTACTAAGCACTTTCACCACACTAAAATCAACTCACAAGCACTTCTTCCCACCTGTTTGGTTTAGACATCAACAATCACATTAAATTCCCACTTGTTCACATATAAACTAGCTTGGTTTCCTAGGTTCATTTCGCACACTTAAACCCATTGGAACATTCCCATTCAACAAACAACATTATATATCATGGCTACCACAATTCAAGGTCCTTAATTCAACCTAACATTTAATCCACAAGTCACATAAAAACTAGCTCAAGGTAAGCTTTTTACCTTGCTCCTTTCGGTTTTCTCCCTCTTCTTCTTCCTCTTTCTCTTGTTCCCTCTTTCTCTTCTTGTTTTTCCACACCACACAAGGGCTTTGGATTGCAAACTACAACCGTAGCCCATCACACATACAACAATCAATTCACTTTTCCTCCACAAAACCTTATACATACTTAGAGCTAGTTTACAAAGTTTAATCTTGGTTTTACCTTGAAGAACCCAAATGGTTGGATTAGCAATCAGTTGGAGAAGTTTCCAACACCCCACAAAAACATATGCTCTCGGCTGAAATGAGAGGAAATTTTCCAACGTGAGGAAAAAGTCTCACAAATGGTAGATTAGGCTTGAAATGGTATAAATACTTACTTATATATACCTTAAGGCACTAAGGAAGAGAAGAAGGGTTGAAATCTACTCTTCAAGCTCCAAAATCTCCCACGTCAATGGAGATGAAAATGGAGAAATCAAAACTTTGATGGGTGGAGATCGAAGCTCTCACCGAGAGGAGTTCAACGGTACTAATTTCGTGTGATTCGGTGGAGAAATGAGTAAGATGGAGGTGAGGCAAGGATGGGGTTTGTGCTGTTGGTGTCGCGACTTACAGAGGAAGAAGAAGGAATTGCAAGTCTCTGGAGCAAATCGTGAAATGAGGAAGAAGGTGAGAAGGTGAGCTCTTTTATTTTACTTTTTACTTTATACTATTTACTTTACTTATTTATTTATTTGTCTTGTTTTTACTTAATAGCTAGCAAGCTATTAATGGGTGTACACTTATTAATTAAAACCGGCCCACATTAATTAATAGCCCGGGTCGTTTTTCGTCTTTTCGAATTAAACGCGTTTCGTCTCCCGGTTTCGTCACTATTCACTTACCGGGTCCGTTTTCCGGAATTTTCTCGTTTAATTAATTTTAATGGTTATTAAGCTTCCATTAATATTTAATTATAGTTATTTAATCAACTATAATTTTTACGGGTCCGTTTGACCACTTAAAGTCGCGTTTTCGGGTTTTTCTCGAAAAACGTGCTTTAAAACTCCGTTATCGTTTTAATCCATTATTTGGATTCGTTTTCTTCGGGAATCATCCCCGTATACTAATTAGGCCTAACTAAGCCTTAGGAATCCATCTCGGACCCTCTCGAGATCATATATCTCTTACACTCATTTAACGCGCATTTTAGCGTTTTTCGCTTTTCACGCGTTTTCTCTTTTCTTTTGGTTTTATCCTTTTTACCAATACTCTTTAGACACCATTAGGCCCTTAATAATTTTATTATAGTAATTTAATCACCATTTTTAGATCCGGGGTATTAAACTCATAGTCAATAACACAGAGCGCAAGTGTAGGAGATGGTCGTCAAAGGAACTGCTGTAGACTAAAATGTCGTCGAAGAAGACAAGAACGAATTTGCGCAGATAATCGCAGAAAACTGCATTCATGTGCCCCTGAAATGTCGCTGGAGCATTTGTCAAGCCAAATGGCATGACAAGGTATTCGAAGTGGCCAGAATATGTTTTGAATGCTGTTTTGTGAGAATCATCCTTGCTCATACGCACTTGGTGATAGCCTGCGCGTAAGTCAATCTTAGAAAAGATCGTAGAGCCACCCAGCTCATCCAAAAGATCACCAATTAACGGAATAGGAAATCTGTCCTTAACGGTGACGTCGTTTAACTTCCTGTAATCAACACATAAACGCCATGACCCGTCCTTCTTTTTGACCAGCACCACAGGTGAAGCGTAGGAACTGGAACTATGCTGGATTGTGCCCTGGTCAAGCATGTCTTTTACAATTTTGTCTATCTCATTCTTCTAGTACACTGAATATCTGTAGGGACGCAGGTTGACCGGATTCGCACCACTGACCAAAGGAATCTTGTGATCATGGTTAGGGCGGTGGGGAGGAAGTTGTGTTGGCTCCAAGAACACATCATTAAATTCGTTTAGCAAAGCTGTAAGGGCAGGGTGTGTCCCAGAAAAATTCTCGTTACACAACTCAGAGGGCTGATTACCTGTGTCTGTAACATTGAGCTGTGTGACAGAAATCATACCTAGCTGCGCGCCCCCTTCAGACCATTTGGACAGATTCTTTGTTTTACCTTCTCTCACAGAACCGCTTTTGATTGCATTGAGGATCATCAGTCTGTTTCCCACTTTGAATTTCATTGTGAGGTTTTTAAAGTCCCATTCAATGGCTCCTAACGTGATCAGCCACTGTACACCCAGCACCATATCGCAGCAACCCAAGGGAATAACCATGAAGTCTGCTTGAAATTCTTCCCCTTGGAACGTCCAGTTAAACTGATCAACTTTGCCCTCCACTGGCAAGGTATTGCCATCAGCCACAGAAACAGTAGTGCTGGGAACAAGTTGAATTTTGCATCCCAAACGCTCCGCCGCAGACTTATCCAAGAAGTTGTGGGTACTACCCGAGTCGATGAGGATGAAAAGGGGACGTTTGGAGTGAATTCCTCTAACTCTCATAGTTCTGTAGCAGGATGTGCCTGCCAAAGCACTAACAGATATTTGCGGTTCTTCTTCAACAGCTGGAACATCCGACTCAATATCATCGATTTCATCATTCTCTTCACACTCCACCATATACAACTGAGTTTTCTTGTGTTTAAGATAATGACCAGGAGTATATTTTTCGTCGCAGTAGTAACATAATCCTTGAGTCCGTCGTTCATGCATTTGCTCAGCCGTCAAGAATTTCCTCGGTGCCGGTGTTTCTTTAGGTTTAAGACTGAGATCCCTGCTCGTCTCTGTAGGCTTGTTTAACGAAAGTAACCCCTTCGTCGGAAGAGTAGCGAACGACGACGTCTTACTTGCTGGCCACTGGTTGGGATTTGGTTTCCGCGGATGAGCTCTCTCATACAAACGCCCCAATAGCAGGCACTGACGGATCGTTTGCGGTTGAAACATACGAACATGCATCTGCGTATCAGTTCGTAAGCCTGCTAAGTATGCGCTCACTAAGTATTCCTCAGACAAATTCAACCGAGTACGAATCAATTCAAATTTATTATGATAGTCAACAATGTCGTCTGACTCTTGCAGTGCTTTCAACTCCGCCATTGGATCGTCTAAAACCTCCCCGAATCTTTCCTTCAGCAATCCTTTGTATAGTTGCCAATCTTGAAGGATCGCGTGACTTCCGTCAGATTGTGCGACAGCTTGATGCCAAGTGGCTGCCTGAGCGTCGAAGTGAATCGAGGCCAAACCTACTTTTAGATCGTTCGGGGTGCGATCAATAGCAAAGAATTGCTCTATCTTGCATAACCACTCCTTCAACCTGTCACCGTTGAATCGTGGAAAATCAAGCTTGGCTAGGCGAGTGACAGCAGAGTAGGTGTTCTTGCGCACCGACGAATCGCCAGGTGATCTGTCCACTTCAGTTGAATGACGCTCCGATGATGTCGCCGTATGTAAGCGAATAGCTTGAAATAATTCCGCTATACTCTTGTCGATTTTCTCATTTTGCTCAACAAACATCGCTTGCTGCTTCTCATTCTGTTCAAGAAACATCGCTTGTATTTGAGGTTGCAATGAAGCTTCCAATTCTTTCATTGCGTCCCGAACTAATTGAGCGTTTCTTGTTTCAGCCATCTAGATGCAGGACCGACGAGAATCTGATACCTTTGTTACAAGATGTAACAATATATCAGGCAGGGATGGATAGAGGGAGTAGAGCTAATGTTCATACAGAAACAACAACTCTCTTACCAGTTGTGCAGAGTGCCAGGAGGAAGAACACACTCACGCAGGCAACCAGAGAAGACCAGGGAAACAGACGTCAAGAATAGAATGATCTTATTTCATGTGTATTTCCTTCTCTCCGTTTGCTATTTATAGTCGTCTGAATGGCAGACCACTAACCGAGCAACTAAACGAATTATTACATATGCCACGTATGCTTATTAAGCTACAAGTAACAATTGAATACAATATATCATTTACTGTAACAGAAACTCAGGCGACAACAATCAGAGAGGTACCTAAACCAGTTGCTTCATGGCCTACCTGGGCTGGTACTTGCACCAGTGTAATACTGGCTCTCATCGGTCCCCTCTTTTTCTTTGAGATATGGCTGCGGTGCTCCAACTATCCTGAAGGAGTGGAGTTTGCTTTGATCAGGAAGGAAGAGAATCGAGAGAGTAAAGAAACAGTCTTGACATTTGCTTACCATCATGCAAAAAGAACAGCCACTGTTTCAAGGTTGTTCCTGCATTTCGTGGACTGCGATGGTGAAGACAGAAGGACTGAGATGGAGATTCACTCAGGTGGTAGGAGCAGGGGACCTGATTCAGGAGCTTTAACAAACCGCTTAGTAGTTATAAGTTCTTGAGGGAATTTGTGAAGAACTAAAAATGCTCACGTTCTGAGACGTGGGGGTTGAAGCAGGGAGCAGGTGCTGCTGCTCATGCTGTGGTTTTTTTTTTTGATTCACGGTTTCACAGAGCTCAGGGGAAGGGAGTGAAGACCGATGCTTGGGTAATGAAGGCTGTCTCGGTTACAAGGAAGTATGGGTGTATGCGATTTGTTTAGTGTCTGCAGTTCCCAAAGGGAATGTTTTGAAGTTGACAAGGAAATTCAGGAGAAAGTTGAACCCGTTGCCATTACTAGTCTTCGACAGTGGTGTTAGGTGAGTGGGCTTCCATGTCCACTGATTCTGTATATTTTTGTTTATCGATCTCCCTGTATCGAGAAGGGATGAGAGTAGCCGACATGTGTTTGGTTCTTTCTTTCATTTCTGTCATCCTAATGAATTCGACACTAATCTTAATTCGTGTGTGATATATACTGAATTCGAGCAAAGCTGAAGCGGTTAAGGTTTCGGGATAGGTACGAGAAGTCTCGGGTTCGAATCCCAGCTAGAGCATGTTGCTCTTTTATTTTTTTTCCAGCCTTATTGTGCCTATTGATTGCACATAAGTGACTTGTATTAACATGTCACGTTATTAGTTGTATGTACATATATATGTACGACTATTCCATTATGTCCCGTTTTTAATTACATCATTATACGGGTACAACTATTATAGTAGTGTTCTAATTATACGCACAACGTTATAATTTTGTAACGTTGTGTATGTGTACGTATATGTTCGTTTTATACTTTAATGTTGTAAGTTATATATATATTTAAATAACGTTTAATTATTTAGGGGTATTTCAGTCTACCCCCCTTAAAGAGACTTCGTCCCGAAGTCGTCTTTCTCGAATGCTTTATAGCAACTACCCATATAGCCATGGTGCACATCTATTTGATGTGGCGATACCTAAACGGTACAATATAACTGAATTCATAAGGAATGTACACATATGTATATATATATATAACAATAGTCAATCATTCATACATGTTCACAACATACACATGTGCGCAATGCGCAAACAACCTATCACAAGACAAAACACGTATGCCCCGCACACAAATACACATACCGACACACATGATAATCGATTAGTACACGTATGTCCCGAAGTCGCTTTACTTAAATAGGTGTATTAATAACTACCCTTACGATCCCATAATGTATATCTATGTGATATATCATTTACGCGTATCGTGTTGTGCTAATACCGCACATAGCCCTCAATTGTGGCGCTAATTCAAACATATATGGATATAGGTGATCCATCAGCACCATCATTTCCTATCAGTTCTACCAATCCTGACAGCCTCCCCGAGCTTCCACATTTCGTATCTAATTATTCGCTTCATATCTAAGCGATACTCTAAGTAATCAATCTACAAGGTACAACAATATATATATCATAATATCATAAAGAAATGCTACACCTGGGTGTAAACACGCCATTAAGTATTTCATAAAATTCATACATACAATTACACATCTCATACAACAAACCAACCACGTACGCCCCGCGTACCAAACAACACCAGCAAAATGGGCAAACAACATCACAACAACGTCCAACAATCAACATCGTATGCCCCGCATACCCACAATTATTGTATGCCCCGCATACGAAATAACAGAATTTAGTGCAAACATGTGCACAGCCAAGAGGCTCTACCCCCCTTAAAAAGGGTTACGCCCCCGTACCCCACAAGTATTCGACAGCCGCTCCACAAGGAGCGCTGGATACTTGGCTCTCATAGAGTTCTCTAACTCTCATGTGGTGTTTTCGCCTTTGGAGTAGATTATTCTCATATCAGAGAGACGGGTATGACTCTAGCCCCCTTCGGGCTTTTAAATATCTAAAGGGTGAGGCATGTATTTGTGCTCTCTCCCAAGTTCGTTCTAATGGGCCCACTCGCTCTGTATGAGGTGCAGACCCATGAATATAGGCTCAATTTCCCTTTTTCCATTACTGTGTATCCTCTTATTTGGATCACTAGCATACATTTGTGTGTCTTCTCCCACTGATATTCAGCTTGAGGTATAATGTGACATTGGCTCTTGTTAGTACTTGGTGCTCTTTGCACTTGTCTTGATAATACCAAGACGTACCAGCCTACATGTCCACGTAGATGATGATTGTCATCCGTGTCTCCTGGTGGTTTTGTTCCAGGGTAATACACTGTTGTAGATCTTTGATACGCACTCTTGTTGATATCCATTGCATCTTTCTGTATTTCTACTAGATTAATAACTGCACAAGTGCAATACCAAAACACTCAGTCCTACAGAGTGTAGAGGCGTAAACTCTCAGCAGCTAATATCTAAAGAGTCAAACAGATAAGATGAGCGAATCATCATGTGAGTGGTACCTTCCAAGTCCATTATTCCTTCTTAAGGTATCTTCTAGCATTTAGTTTGTCTCTCATCATTGCGTAGTCACGCGTTTATGTTCACATCATTCGGTAGATTCCTCTGGATTGCAAGAACTTGCATTATCCTTATGAGGGTTCTATGTATTGTTCGTCCATGTAGTGGTTTCTTGTTTCTGTCGTCTGCCTCGTCATCTTCGAAGGGTCTCCTTGTCCTCACTGTGTATCGTCTGCTACTCTGTGTTGTAGGTTCTTGGTTTCTCTAGCCCGTTGGTTAACTGCTGCTCTTCTCGTCCATCTTCGAGGTAATCTGCGTCACTGTCCGTAGTACGGAGTTGACTACTTCTCGTGTTCCTAACACTACTTGTCTACATGCATGGGGTACCATACTGATACATTACTACTTACCTGACTAACCTATAAATAAGTCTGTCAGGCCCGCATGCTCCTATCGGAGTGCGGTCGTCCCATGTCTCGTTTAGTAAACTGGTAGCGTCCGTCACACGACTATTGCGAAGTATTCTATTCAATCTCCCTTTTGATGGATGTCTTTGTTGTAGTTTGATGTTGATTGGTCCGCAATGTCGGTTATCCTGTCGTAGATTCTAATGTTCTAGCAGTATGGTGGTAAGGTGGTTGGAACATTATTTTTGTTCCCTGGACTCATGTCCTTAGTAACACATTAGTGGTAGCACTTGGTTGCTAACCAGTTAAACGTTAGATGTTGGTTCGTCTGTATGGCTGTAATCGATCAATGTAATGCTTGTGCTGAGCTAGCAATGTCAGTTCTCCTATCTCGATCTCCATGAGTATATACAATTCTTTCCTCCAGTTTTAATCATTATTATCTTACCTATGCTTCCCGATACGGCGTAGGGTAAGTTCTCATACTTGGGTATTTATATGCGTTTCCTCTCCCATTTAATTGGGTGTATTGTAGATTGCATGGTTACTTGAGCATCTTGGCTCTTCACTTCCCAACCATTCTCACTGATGGTACTGCAAATGAGTTGCTTTTACAAATTATTATAAGTGGATCCTTGTATGCCACTTCTCATAAGATCAGGTTCGTCCTTTAGGACTAAACATTTATCACTATTAGTGATTAGCATTACATGCTGGTATATACTCCTGTATTCAGCTAGTAAGTAATGTCTTTGTTGTTACTTATTGTTTAGTGCTAGTTACTTGTAACTGTAGTGATTTATTTTCCAAGTGCGCGGTTTGGCGCCTGTTAGTAATTCCTCATTGTTATTCACATTGCTTGCGGTATGTACCGTAGCTTCATTGCTTCATTATATTAACTTAGACATTGTTACGTTAGTAATATGGCTTGAAAGGTAATTGGAGTCGGTGTTCCCGGTCTCCTGAGCTTATGCCCCTTATTTGTACATTAGGTACTTGCTTATTTACGCTATTTAGCGTTTGGTTTGTGTTTTTCTGTAATATCGATTTAGGTGGTTATTATTAACTCAATTTACACATTCATTCATCACTGACAGTCGTCACAGTAGTAAACGACATGTCTTCAACATATATTGCTACTTATCATTTTCTTTACATGGCGGGACGCCCATGGCGGTAGCCCTTCTTCTACTTAGAACCTGTCTGATAATCGGTATGATTCTGACAATACATATAAACTTAATCTTGATGTTGATTAGTTGTAATTGTACATAACAGTGTTGATTCACGTTTATCGTTGCGAAGGTATTGGTAATGTCCGTATTACGGTAGAATTGTTCTTTTCACTCTTGGTCCATCTGTGGACTGCTACGTTTTACCAACTCTCTTGTGTTCATCACAGGTTGGCGTATACGTACATATAGTTAGTGAACTATAAGTTACATTTATTACAAGGTTAAAATGTTATAACGCATGATATGTATAACATCTATTAAATATGTGGCAATACTGAAATAATGGGAAAGTATTAGGAGTTGATGGAAGTAAGGATTTTGATGCACATGCCTTTTGGCAATAATACAGTTTTTATTAAAAGTATGGGTTATAGTATATATAATGAGAAAATGGAATTTATAACCTAAGGTTAGTATAAAATGAAACCTTAGGAATTTTAAATTTTGCCCTGAAATATGACAAGATGTTAAGATAAAGTTCTTAATATATATTGCATAATATATTGCATCGAATCAAATAATCATCTTACATTAGGATGATGATGAAAATGAGACATATAATATAGGAGACTAAATCATGAGATATGGATGTAAGTGAATAATATAAATACTGCGCATACGATATAGTTGGAAACTGTATGGCAGCGATCGTTATACGATCGTATTCTCTTCATAGTTTTATTTGTATGATTTAATATATACAACGTAAACTGTTAATCGCAAGTTTCCTTATTTAATATATTATTGTTAAATTGTTGCTAGTTGTTTGTAACTAGGATACTGCAGTTTTGTTTATCCTTACTATGATTAACGTTGGCAACTTGTGAAGAGTTTCAGGAGTCATACGACTCTGGTGTGATCAGCACCAGTGTTGCAATAACCTTTCACCCCAATTTGTGGTTGGTTTTCCCTTGATCCCCGGGAATCAGGTTTCACCGTCCACTTCCAATCCAGCCATTTAATGGTTTGATAATTATGTTATCTTGGCTTCTAAGCCTGTGTCATTGTATTCGTTCTCGTTTAGTAGTTATAATTTGTTATGGGCTGGGGTGCCCCCTTTTATTGCGTTATTCGGACTCGTCGGGTCCTTCCGAGGTTGTAGGCCTCGTATCTTAGAGGTTTATTGTAACAATTGTAGTTATGTAGTTTATACTAGAGGTGTATAATTGTTGGGTGATTATTGGTAGCCATGGTCGTACCATGGGTCTACGCAGTTTACAATATTCGTTCATACGATGTTAGCAGTGGTAACTGCAGTAGTAATTGTTTGCAGCACTTGCAGTGGCAAGTGCGTGGGGTAGATGAAATTACTAGTACATTGTTCAAATCAGCGCTTGCAGTTGCAAGCGCACCATGCAAGTAGAGTTGTCGGTTTCCGACTTGTTTGTCTCACTCTGCATTAGTTGTTAAGTACAGTTAGAAAGGTTGTTCATGAATAAAAGGATATTTGGATTTGGGAAGATTTTCTTGACCACATTGTCATTAGAATGATCAAGTCCTCCATCACATTAGGTTTGTAATAGCGTAAACGTTTGGACTTGTCCCCCTATAGGTACCGCCACGACAGGGCCCTAGTGTCACTGTATTGTGTGCACACAAGTTTAGGATTGAAGTTTGAACATAACAGGACGGTATTCTCACAAAGTTTCTTTACGTTCTCAAGATAATTTCTTTTTACAGTTTGGTGGTTAAAGGTCCCCTTACGGGCGACGGTCTCGCGGAGTTCATGGTGCTCCCGGTCCGCTTGCCCTGATGTTTTTGGATGATCCTTTCCACGATGTTGTAGTAGTAGTGGCGCTCGCCTCTGGCAGTGCCTATTGGTGCGTCGCTTGGTCGTCAATGGAGGTATGACATTGAGGTTGTATAAATGTTTCAGGAGCAGGAATTATTCATTCGTTGCGAGAGTGTTTAGACAGTCTGTTGGGCTTGGTAGCCCTTTTCCCTATATTCGGGGATTATATTTCTCAGTTGTATTCTATTCATTGGGTTGTGGCGGGAGGGGTACTGTCGGCGGTAGTTCATACTGAACTTCCACATGAAAGTGGACTGTCGCCAATGTACTCATGACGTTCGTGTCTCCTCCTGGCTGAGCTCTCAGCTGGACCTTAACAGGGGTAATATTCCCGGGCCTTTATGCCCTTGGCCAGCTTCTGGCTCACACCACCTCTAGATGTCGGTAATACCGTTCGTCTTCTCAATAACACACCATAATACAATCAACTCATTTGTGTGCCCCAAGGGCTACACTTGCAGGCCAAAGGCTCTGCCAACACATAATTTCATTAAGACATAGACGTTTCGTACCTCACAAACGTTTCCCAAGTTTCCCAAATCCTAAGCTCACTGTCTTAACCTAGTATCTCGTCATCAGAGCGGTACTCCGCTCTGATACCACTTTTGTAACACCCCTCATAACAAATTTGTAATAGTCGCTCACGTGAACAAGAAATAAAGGCGTCTCACAGCGGAAGTAATTACAATAATAGAACTCACATGGGTGTTACTTGCCACCACTCGCCCATACGAGTGATGTAGCAGTACAACATCTTAACAAAATTAAACTTAAAAATACAATCCGCAGTGACAACGAGATACCTCCTACGTTTCTATCTAAGTATCAAAGCACAACTACTGTGAGCATCTAAACATAATCCAACTCTTACAACCCCTTTCCAGTGGAATCATTTAATACATAACGAGGTATGAACGGTAAAACCAAAACCAACACTGTCCTAACTACCCAATCCCGCACTTCGGCTTCAACGTATTCAGCAACCTGCATAAATAGTGTAGTATCAGCGATAGACGCTGAGTATGCCGGATCTGGACCCTATTGGTCACTTGTCATTTTTTTAACCGTCTTGATATTAGATTGATTTCATGCCTTGTCATTTTACAGATATGATAAATACTGTAACATCATGCATGATCATATAATCATTCATCCAATCCAACAGTCATATATGGATATACACATTACTGTCATACATCATACAATACAATGGCATTGGGAACTCATTCATCGTATGTTAACATCATCACATAGTACATCACTCGGCCCTCCGGGCCTTCACATATCGTTTGTTTAAGTTAGCACAGTCGGGCGTCAGTTAGGACAACCCGAAATATATTCACTTGGACAGTAGTCCCACGTACACACAAGGTGCTCACTGTCCTGATCATCCGAAGACTCTGGGACTTATTCACTTTGCCTTTGTAAAGGCGTCCATTTAGGTGGCCAAGGGCCTGGTGCCAACGGTAGCACACTCCGCCTGACGATCTATCTAGGCTCGATCAGGATTTAACTAGGGAAAACCCGATACGGGATATCCCAAGAGATCTCTACGCGCGACCAGCAGCCAGTGACTGTCTGGATTAAGGTACATCATCACATTCATTCACACTCCACTGTTAGCTTTGTTAGTTAGATAGTCAGTTACAGTTTTGTTATGGAGTACATCACTTAATTTGTTGGCTGCCCTATGGGTCTTACGCATGCCTAGAATTATTCTAGGTAACATTCACGTTCGAGTCAAAGCTCTAGAGACCGACAATGTCGTGTCCCGTTCCTAAGTATTTTACTTAGGTTATAACTACATACTTGTAATACTTAGCGTATTAAGTCAAGCAACAGTGGTCACAATCACACATTTCGCATATGTAGTTTTGTATAAGTCGATCTATAGACGATGTAGTATTAGTCCCGTAGGACGTTCGTGCACAAATAAATAATGCAATGAACATAACTACACATCATACACATACATCACATACATACATCACATACATACATTCACACAAGTTATTTATCAAACAAATCCGAGCCCAGGAATTCCTCAGGACAACTCGGATCAAATCCCTTTACATACCGTACACCGTCGTCTAGGTTCGTGCAGTGCAGGCCACTAGAGCTTTCGAGCGCGTACGTCGGAAATGCGATCTAGTAATACAAGAAACACCTAGCGTCAATCCACATGACAGCACCATTCGGTATTTCCGAATAACGTTTGAAATCCTAGTACCATGTCCCCAGACTTAACACTTGTTACTAGTTAGAGCATGTTTATTAATATTTTATAAACTCCTTACTCGTGTGGGTTAATTCTCGGTTTACATTAGAGCATGAAACCTTACATTATACACTTATGATACTTCACTAGGGTTTATTTACCAAACCCCAGTCTTATGCTAACCTTAACATTATATGTCGTTGTAACTATAGTGTATAACTTTATTTCTTGGTACTTGTTTATCTATGTATGTATGCATTTAGCATAACAGTTTGAATAGCTATATCCTTAGCCACATAATATCATTTGTGTTATACTAGTTCCATAATGTTATACCATACGCTATTTATATATGTCATTAACTTTACAACATATAGTTTTGGTACTATATGTATGTACCGAATATAGTGTAAACACCTTATACATTTGTGCTCCTTGTTTATATGATTCTCGTGGATCACAATGAATCCACATACTAACAACGTGTTGAAGATATTTAAGTTTATAACTTCAACACTTGTATTAGAATATAACCCAAAGTTTTATAATCCTCGTTATAATTACCGCTAGTGTATATCTTGACTCCATTTCTCATCAAGCCTCATACTCTCAACATTCCTATTTTACCTCCTATTGTATATCATACTGCATTCATCATACATTATAACTTTGCACTATATTGTATCTTAATCCCCATTTAATTACTCACCCTTCAACTGCACTTCTGTATACAGAAACATTTATTACCTGAACCGAAACTACATTCAGTGATAAGCCTCTCCATTCTTTCCCTTGCAGTTTGGTTATCAGTTTTTTTAACCCCATCCCAGTTTCCTACAGATCCACTTAGGTGAAATGGATGGTTTTGTGTTAAATACTAACCAATACAAAGCTCTTACGACATTATTGCTTCAGCTGTACAGAAGCATGGTTACGGAAAGCAAGACAGAATTAATACAGAAATGGTGTTTCTGTTTTGTTCTTTCTGATGGTGGATCATTCCAGTCTCTAATCTTTCCCTAAAGTGCTTGTATCTTTCTTGAGTGTATTAGTTAAGTTTTAGGATCAATCACCATTCAATACAGCCCTTATAAGCCCTCTGTAATGCGGTTACACAGAGAGCACATATTCCAGGAATGAAAACTGAAATCAGAAACTATTTTTCTGTTACCTACTCTTCTAGCCCTTTTTGTTTACTCACCAAACTGACTTCCTATTTCCCCCTCGCGTTCACACTCTTAGGTAAGTCACTTACCAGATCCTAAGTTTATTCTCAATTCATTAACACATCAATACAGCACCTGTACACAATTACACTAAAAACAATCTGCTATGGAAAATCTGAAACCTCAACTGGTGCACCTCTTTCTACTCTTTCAGTTAGATTATTTACTGAATCTAACTCTCCCAAAGGCATGTACACCTAGTGGATCATTTTATTAACGTTTTAGATCACACATACAGTCACTTCAATTTCTTAAACTCCCCTGGAAACTCTTTATACAGGAGGCTCAAACCTGTTCAAACTGTGACCTGATCTGGTATGATTTTATTTCCTTCTTGTCTGTTTGTTTTGCCCCTCTAACTGGTCCCCACTTCTGTCTAAGTGTTTACCTTCTTACTAAGCATTTCATTAGTGTTTTAAGTCTGTGGTACTCAATTAAATACTCATGTAACTCTTCTGTAAGGATCTGAAACAAAACAGAAACCGGTAATCCTGGAACCATGGAAACTGATATGCACATCTATATATATTTCTCTGCTGTTTTAATCTGTCAATGATTCCTCTAGGTTGTCTAGCCGTCTAAGTACAGTTCTTAACTTTGTTTTTAACTCTCAAACAAACCCAAACCATTTTTGCAACGTTACAGTATCATCCTCATACTGAACTAGGAACTGATAAATCTGAAACAAGACTGAAACCTGAAACTGATATTTCTTTCCTCTTCTGTTTTTCTTTCACCTATTGATCTGGGTTTCACTTTCCCCCTCACTACCTAGCCACTGTATTAAGTGTCTTATTAAGGTTTCAGTCTCACAGCAAATCCCAAGACAATATTGTTAATGTTGTAGAATTCAAAACACTAAACTGGGAAGAAGCTGAAATGTGAAACTGGTGAGTTTCCTTTGTTGTTCAGTTTCTGCTATCTAGCCCATCTCCTAACTTCCCGACTGGTTTAGTGATCTGTTTATGTATTTCAGTATAGTTTTAAGCTGTTACACAACCCTCTGATCTCCTGCAACAGAGTTATACCAAGATACAATCTTTTTCTAAACCTGCACTAAAAATCAGAATTGATACTTCCTCTCGATTTATTCTGTGTCTGCTTCCTATACTCATTTACAGTTTCTCCTGGTTGTTGTACCCACTCAGTTATCTACTTATCAAGACTTTAAGCTTTAAGAACCAACCCAAAGCAGCTTTGTTATTACTACTGAAAAGTGCAACAGATCTGGAGTTTGACAGATCTTTGTTTCCATTTTCTGGTTATGAAATTTGTTTTAGAGGTAGGCCACCACGGTGGTACCTTAACTGCCTCCCTCTGTTGGCCTGTGGCATCTTAATTAAGTCTTTAGGTGAGGGTTTTAACTCAAAACAACTTAGTACATACAGACAACTACACTGAACTTCCTGTTTGCAACTGATAGAATGCAAAACAGCAAATGTGACTTTTTCTCAGGTTCTGTTTGGTCACCAGCTTGACTCCCAATCTCCCCTCACGTATTCTAGTTTCCTAGTCATATGTGGTGGTATAATCTTACTCTCAACAATGTGGTTAATCTTACTGAAGCATGCTCATACAGAAACAAAGGAAAACTCAGAACCTGAGGACTGAAACTGAAACAAAACTGATGTTGTAACTGATGCCTTTCCTTCCAAGTTATTCTTTTCGTTTGTTCACAGATTAGATTTCTAGGTCCTCAGGTTGTCTATCTACTGATTTAATAATTTTAACAAAGCTTTAAACTCAAAACAAATTCAACACAGCACTGTTAACTCCCAAGAAGTCTCCCTATACAGAAACGACATTACTGAGAAAGCTGAAACACCACTCCAGTTTCCTGCACTCCTAATGCATCATATGGTTCTCTTTCTTTTATTAAACACTCCCTAGGTGTTTATAAGCTAGTTAGGTGTATTAGTAATGTTTTAGATACATCATTAAATCAACAAGACACTTATAACTCCTCTGGAGTTTAGTGGACACTTACAATATAGTTTTGGAAATACATGTACTTAATACATTAGCTTATACGGTTTTCTTTTCCCTTATTTTGGTGTTGCTTCTCCCTGATCTACTCTGGACAAAACGTGAAACTCTCAGGGCCTATAACTGAAGAGAGTGCCCACGGTTAGACTCGTCAAAGTAGGAGAAGGAAGGTAGGTAATGGATGAGAGTGAACTGACTTTGTTTTGGATAGATAGCGAATTATTACCTTCTGGTCGAGTCATAACAGGGATTGTTATTCGTGGGGTTTTGGGGCCTTTTCTGGAGAGTTAATACAAGGAACTCATGCAGGTAAGAATAGCAGAGGTTAGTAGCTCGTGGAAACTCAGGCGAACAACAATCAGAGGGTACCTAAACCAGTTGCTTCATGGCCTACCTGGGCTGGTACTTGCACCAGTGTATATACTGGCTCTCATCGGTCCCCTCTTTTTCTTTGAGATATGGCTGCGGTGCTCCAACTATCCTGAAGGAGTGGAGTTTGCTTTGATCAGGAAGGAAGAGAATCGAGAGAGTAAAGAAACAGTCTTGACATTTGCTTACCATCATGCAAAAAGAACAGCCACTGTTTCAAGGTTGTTCCTGCATTTCGTGGACTGCGATGGTGAAGACAGAAGGACTGAGATGGAGATTCACTCAGGTGGTAGGAGCAGGGGACCTGATTCAGGAGCTTTAACAAACCGCTTAGTAGTTATAAGTTCTTGAGGGAATTTGTGAAGAACTAAAAATGCTCAAGTTCTGAGACGTGGGGGTTGAAGCAGGGAGCAGGTGCTGCTGCTCATGCTGTGGTTTTTTTTTTGATTCACGGTTTCACAGAGCTCAGGGGAAGGGAGTGAAGACCGATGCTTGGGTAATGAAGGCTGTCTCGGTTACAAGGAAGTATGGGTGTATGCGATTTGTTTAGTGTCTGCAGTTCCCAAAGGGAATGTTTTGAAGTTGACAAGGAAATTCAGGAGAAAGTTGAACCCGTTGCCATTACTAGTCTTCGGACAGTGGTGTTAGGTGAGTGGGCTTCCATGTCCACTAATTCTGTATATTTTTGTTTATCGATCTCCCTGTATCGAGAAGGGATGAGAGTAGCCGACATGTGTTTGGTTCTTTCTTTCATTTCTGTCATCCTAATGAATTCGACACTAATCTTAATTCGTGTGTGATATATACTGAATTCGAGCACAGCTGAAGCGGTTAAGGTTTCGGGATAGGTACGAGAAGTCTCGGGTTCGATCTCGGCTAGAGCATGTTGCTCTTTTATTTTTTTCCAGCCTTATTATGCCTATTGATTGCATATAAGTGACTTGTATTAACATGTCACGTTATTAGTTGTATGTACATATATATGTACGACTATTCCATTATGTCCCGTTTTTAATTACATCATTATACGGGTACAACTATTATAGTAGTGTTCTAATTATACGCACAACGTTATAATTCTGTAACGTTGTGTATGTGTACGTATATGTTCGTTTTATACTTTAATGTTGTAAGTTATATACATATTTAAATAACGTTTAATTATTTCGGGGTATTTCAATGAGAGTCTCGCTGCTGATTCCTGAAGAATGCCAATGTACGAGAGTCTCGTTGCACACACACAGAAACACCGAAGCAGAAAGAGTCTAGCTAGAAAGGAGACTCTGACTGTGAGGCGAGAAACTTGAGTGTTAAACTTGCTGAACGTTACAACCCACTTCTTGAAGACACACCTTGCCCACACTTAAGTTCCAAAATTCCAGGGACACAACTTAACTTCATGGGGATGTAATAACTACTTAGTCAACTCACTTCGAGAGTTTAAGAATGCCCCCTAAAATTGTGGACTTGTAATAACAGCCCTAGATATCCTATAAATATAAGGTTCTTGAATCTTTTTGGTGTTGGGGATTCTAGAGCTCATCGTGAGAAAAGTATTACAACTTAGAGAGAGAAAGATAGAGAGATAATCACTCATATCTACAGCAAGAAAAATACTATGTATACGTTGATTAAATCAATAAAGAGAGTCTCATTGCTTAATTCTCAGGTGCACTTTTGTTCCAGAGTCTGGCAGTCAGGCTGCTCTTGTGTAACAACAAGAATCTGCCTAAGTCATCCCCAAACCGATCGTACAACTTTGTTTGCTAAGTTTATCAATAATTTGAAGTCAAATTGAAGTCTTCCAATCACTAACATGCTTAGAATTTTTCAAGTTACTCACCCTAAAATTTTGAGCCAAAACACCACCGAAAAACACCTAAAAACCACCATCCGTGGGCGGTCTATGCCCATGGATGCCCCGTCTGGGGTCCCGGACGCCCTGTTTGTGGTCGTAGACACCTCCGGACGGTGGTGGGACAATTTTATTTTTGAAGATCAGGGCTTTTGTTATACATGTCCGGGTTCACATACATTTGTTTTGTTATGAATTCAATTTTTTGTATAACTAGTTTAATTAAAATTGGTGGGTACAAATATTAGTTCTGTAGCCACGGATATTTTAAAATTTGACCTAAATCGGCCCCCGAAACCCTAGTTTAGGTATTTTCAACTTTCGCTTTCAAATTCAGTAAAAAAAATGTTAAAATGCAAAAATACCGAAACTTGTGCACTTACGTTAAGTCAACCTTATAATAAGCCGTAAATGACATTAGTAAAGAAAAAACAACTTAGAAGGGTAGTGAAAGTAAAGTGAACCCGGAAAAGTTATATACCAAGCCCCTAACCTGAACTCTACCCTATCTTATTTTACCGTAGGTTAAAATTAGGTGGCGACTCAAAATAGGTTCCAGTGGGCTAACCTTAGGTTTTAATAATTGTAATTTGATGACATAGTGGTTAAGCTTAGGTTATAAGAGGATCTAGAACCTGAATAGATCCTAATCAGCCCGATTCAACATAAGATAAGGTTTGAAAACCTTGGGGCCCACAGACTGGCGACTCTGCTGGGACTTTAATCTTAATTTTAACTTGTTTAATTTCAAGAGAAGAGGGCTTAACTTGAAAATGTTATTTATGTCTTCCATTATATTGTTTGATTTACTTTCGTGCACACTTTATTTTCCATAACTATGCATCATGTGAGAGTGAGGATCCACCGAAACCAATTTTACCCGGGCTCACATTAGGCAGCCCTTGTCAGAGACACACACCTTTTAGATGATGTAAATAAGTGAGGGAAAGAGGAGGACGTCGCAAGAGCCACGTCCCCTTAATACATGGGCTTCGACTCCTAGCGCCTCTACGGCAGTATCCTTACCGAGCCCAATGTTTGGTAAGTTAAAACCCGATCGTAGATGCACACCTCATGGTGATGTGAAAAAGATGAGGAAGCCAAAAGAGGATAGCGCACAAACCCTATCCTTATGCGCTGACCTGGGCCGGTGCCCAAGCACGTCTTCGAATCGATCCTTACCAAAGTTGATTAAAATGTCTAGTGAGGACATGTTGAACTTGTGTGTAAACCTTGTTTGCTTGTATGATCAGCCTATTAATATCCCTAGAAATTGATAGGAGCTTTCCTTACAGCCGGTTCAGCCCAACCTGAAATTTTGACTTTATTGTTTATGGCTCAAAGGCCTAGTTTGGTTTAAATAAGGAAGTCATTTGGGCTTTGGCCCAAAAACCTTGGTCCAGGTGATTTCCCTTTCGGCTCAATTTGAATTATCTAATTAGGTTTAGGCCCCCGACAAAATATAATCCACTTGAATTTGAAATAACTCCCAAGTGCCGCATTCCCAAAACATTCCGGCCCATGTGCCCCATTCTCAAAACATTCAGGCCCAAGTGCAACATTCTCAAAACATTCTGGCCCAGGTGCCGCATTCTCAAAGCATTTCATCCCAAGTTCCACACTCACTACTCAGTGTATTCAAGCCCCAGTTCTTATTTCACAAATCAATTCCGGCTCAACCGCCAATTCACATCTTAAAAATCATTTTGGCATAAGTGCATCTTTCATGAATCATTCCGGCCCATGTGCCTCACTTTCAATTCAAATCATTCAGGCCCGAGTGCTTGTCCACGTTCATGAAACCATTTAGGCCTGTGCATCTTACTTTCTATTTAAGAGAGATTCCAGAGCAAGTGCCTCGTCCATAGTCTACAAACGTTCCTAGTTCACACATTTCAAGAGCCTACTCAGAGTTCATCAGGTTTATTTTTTTTTGTGGATAGGAAGACAGAAGAAGAAAACCACGGTCATCTCTGCAAAATTTCACCGGAATATCACAGTTGAAAGCTCGAGTTTTCTGAATGCCAAACAGATTGGTACCATTCGAGTTCGATAATGAGTCTGAGATTCGCATGCACTATATTACATAACTTGTCATGCATCATTCATGAAAAATTTAGGCCAAAAAGTTTTCAAGAGTAGCTGTTTTTAAATGAACAAATAACAAGCATCGGTTATGTCAAATCATCTTTTTCCTTAAGTTCATAAAAAAAAGATTTTTTAAGCTTAAAACCTTTTAAGATAAAAACATGATCAATTTCCTTCAAATGTCTTTCAAGACAAGCGTTCAAGAAATAATAATTTAATGCTAATGGAACCTAAAGACTTGTTCTTTGTTTCTGAGAAATTGAGCATGCTTTGCGAAACAGCACATCCCATTCCCGAAGCATTCGAGTAACCCACATAAAACACACAATCTTTAAATCGTTGTTGAAAACCCCATAGAAATACTGGGCGAAATCTGAGTTAGGATTGTTTATTTAAAATCTCTTTCTAATGAACGCGTGAACAAAGCACTCTAAGCGAAAAGAGGGCGAGAGTGCCTTGAGTGGGAAAACCATGTGTGGATGAGCATGTCATTTTAGCACAACTCCAGTGAAGTCACATACAAAGGTGGGGTAAACAGCATAACTCTGACTGGAGGAGATAACTTGTACATTTACACTTAGGCCCATGAAAAGTAACAAGAACAGACATACTACTTGTGAGCCTCGATTTTAAACCCTATCCTATGTTGAATAAACTTGATTGGGATCTAGTCGGGTTTTAGGTCCACTTATAACCTAAGATTAATAACTATGTCATATAACATTAATTATTAAAACCTAAGCTAGCTCACTGGAATCTATTATGAGTCGCCACCTAATTTTAACCAAGATCAAATTAGGAAAGGAGAGTTCGGGTTCGGGGGCTTGATATTCAACTTATTTAGGATTCAATTACTTTCATTACCCCTAGAACTCATTTTTCCTCAACTTAGTTAATTACGGCTTATTACAAGTCACTTTTAACCTAAGTGCACGCTTCTGATTTTTTTTGTATTTTTAACATTTTTGACAGAAAATTAAAATGAAATTAAGAACTACCTAAACTAGGGTTTCAGAGGCAGAATTAGGTCAAATTTTAATTACGTCTGTAGCCACGGACCTAATGTCCGAGACCACGGACCCCAATTGAAGTAAATGATTACGAAAACAGAACTAAAATAAAAACGCAAACTTGAAAAGTCTGGGGCCACAGACAGGGTGTCCGTGGGCCTGGACATGTACTGACAAAAACCCTAAAATCTGAAAAATTGAAAAATAAGAAATCCCGCCATCGTCCGTGGGTGTCCTTGGGCACGGACAACCCGTCTGTGGTCCCGGACCATGCGTCCGAGGTCACGAACCACCCACGGACAGTGGGTTTTTGATGGTTCCCGACGGTGTTTTTAGCTCAAAATTTATGTGCTTGTAGCCTGAAAGATGTACAAGACATTAGTGCTTAAGAGTCATCGATTTGAAACCGAATTTAATGCGAAACTTAACGAACAAGTAATTAGACAAAAGCTTAAACAAACAGCAACTCAGAAGTTTTGAAAGGTTAGTTTGCGCTCAAAATTTAACAGAAGACCAATGAAGTCGTAGTGAATCAAAAGAAGGAGGTCTCAACCTGTTTTACCTTCTGTGTCAATGAGATTCTTCACGTCGGGAATCTTTTGGTGCTTCGTTGAAGCCGTTTCAGAATTGTATTTGAACTGAGCTTCTGACCTTTGAGAATTGGTGATTTTCTTCACGTTTTAGTGGTGGTTTGGAGGTGTTTTGATGATTGTGGATGTGATGGGAATTGAAAAATGTGTTTCGGTGTTGATTTTGGTGAGATTTCGGTATTGTTTTGGTGCTTGAAGGCACAAAAAACGTGGGAGGCTGGCTATGGAGGAGAGTTTTAACTGCCTAGGGTTCTGAGTGCTTGTGAGATTGTCCTTTTATCAAAAGATCTATCCCTTTATATAGACTTTCTTAAAGATAAAGAAAATCTAGTAAAAGTAAGATTTTTTGGCATTTTAATAAAGTGACTTCCCAAAGGAATTTTGCTGTGAAATTTTAGCCACATGTCAAGGATGGCAATTATGATTTTTCTGAAGTGGAATCGAATTTTTTAAATGTCGGAATATTTTTAAATTTAATTTCTCATCAAATTCAATCGCAAATTGCTAGAAAATTATTGGAAATTCAAAAAGTCAAAATTCCAACGCCATTTTGTTTAAAATGTCATCCTCTATCATGGGTTAAAATTTCAAAACATTTCAAGCTGATTTGAGCATCTTTTGGAGGAGAGAGAAAGCCTATAGGAGGTCTTGGGAGCCTTAAAAACTATGAAAACGCCCTGACGATGACGAAACTGCTTCCCATGTCCCAGAATGCGCCGATTGAGTCGGAATCTCTCATTACTTGATTGAAGTGCCTCTCACAACACCAAAGCCTTACAGACCCTAACCAGGGGGGTCAAAATTTTGGGTATAACAGATTGCCCCCCATCAACTAGACTTTGTAATCAATATGAAAAGTCTGGTTGATGCTTGAGTGATGCCCCAAAATTTTGGATCATGAACAGACCCTGCGTGCCGTTGGAGACTAACAAGCTGCGTTGAGCTATTCTAAGGTGCTGACTACCTATAGGTAAAGTGAAATGGAGTAATGTCAAGCGATTCTAAGGCGTTGACAACCTATAAAGTAAAATTGAGATAATGTCAAACGATTCTAAGGTGTTGACAACCTAAAAAGTGAAAATGAGATAATGTCAAGCGGTTCTAAGGCGTTGAAAACCTAAAAAGTGAAAACTGTGTGGTATGCAAATGCAAGGATGTTGAAATGCTAATGATGCTGATGATATTGATGATGCTGATGATGTTGATGATGCTGATGTTGCTCGGATGCATCTGGGGACCGAAACCCATGCCAATGCTCCTGGCTGGACCCAATATGGACTTATTGCCATCGCCCCCAAGCCGGTGTGCAGGGATAACTCTTGGTAAAAACCTTGGGGACTTATTGCCTTCGCCCACCATTCGTTGATCCCAAAGTAAGCTGACATAACATAGGAGGATTTATTGCCATCACCTTGCCAACTTTTCTGTCGCCAGGTCTTGCGACGCGCCTGGATAATGCAACTAGGTCTTATGACGAGCCTATATGAATGAGATGAATGTAATGTGTTTGATGAGAGTGGGTAAGCTAAAGGGTCTTATTACGAGCCTAAAGGAATGCAACTAGGTCTTATGACGAGCCTAAAGGATGGTTCTAGGTCTTATGACGAGCCTAAAGGTATGCAACTAGGTCTTATGACGAGCCTAAAGGATGGGATCTAGGTCTTATGATGAGCTTAAAGATGTGATCTAGGTCTTATGACGAGCCTAAAGGTTGGATCTAGGTCTTCTGACGAGCCTGAAGGAATGCAACTAGGTCTTATGACGAGTCTAAAGGTTGGATCTAGGTCTTATGATGAGCCTAAAGGAATGCAACTAGGTCTTATGACGAGCCTAAAGGATGGGATCTAGGTCTTATGATGAGCCTAAAGATGGGATCTAGGTCTTATGACGAGCCTAAGGATGGTTCTAGGTCTTATGACGAGCCTAAGGATGGTTCTAGGTCTTATGACAAGCCTAAGGATGGTTTTAGGTCTTATGACGAGCCTAAGGATGGTTGTAGGTCCTATAACGAGCCTAAAGGTAGGATCTAGGTCTTATGACGAGCCTAAAGGTTGGATCTAGGTCTTATGACGAGCCTGAAGTAATGCAACTAGGTCTTATGACAAGCCTAAAGGTTGGATCTAGGTCTTATGGCGAGCCTAAAGGAATGCAACTAGGTCTTATGACGAGCATAAAGGTTGGATCTAGGTCTTATGACGAGCCTAAAGGTTGGATCTAGGTCTTATGACGAGCCTAAAAGTTGTATCTAGGTCTTATGACGACCCTAAAGGATGGTTCTAGGTCTTAAGACGAGCATAAAGGTTGGAACTAAATGAAAGTGAGTTAAGTGTATGATGGGTCTAAATGAATGTAAGAGGATTAGGGCTCAAGACGGGCCTGTGGATGCTTGAGTGTGGAGATAGGGCTTAGGAAGGGCCTGAGGAAATTTGATGTGGAGGTAGGGCTTAGGACGGGCCTGAGGAGATTTGATGTAGAGGTAGAGCTTAGGACGGGCCTGAGGAAATTTGATGTGAGAGGGGTTTGAACCTTTGGGTTTCAGGTTTTTAGGCCTCCATCGGTGTTGTTGTTGCAATTGTTGGGACCAACAATTGCCCCCAGTATTTTTCCTTAAGGCGATATGAGTTTTTAGGATTTTATGGCAATCAATTGGAACGATCGATTGCCCCCAGTATTTTCTTTGATTAATTGTGCAAAAACAAGTCTCACTCTCACAAGGTCAGGGTTTATCTTGATGTGGTGCTTTCTATCCTGCACTCAAAGTGTTTAATGTTTGCACTTGTGCCCTCCTTTTGGGCAAAACATCTCAACCATTGAATTTGACATTTGTTAGATTTACGCATTAAACCCGTTACTTTCACGTGATTTAATACACAACTACTAAGTTGGAAGTCTTTTAAGCTTATAACGTGGCTATGGGGTGTGATTAAAGACAATGGGACGATGGAGGAATGTTTAGGATATGAGGAGCTATAAGGGTGACCAAAGCTGTAACTTGCACCTTCTTTCGGACTTGCCTTCTTTGTTTTGGAGTCATTTGGCTACTTCGTGATGAATTCACTTGGGACTTTTTGGGTGTTCCTTGCACCCTCTTTCTTTCTTCCAATTTTGGATTTCTTCGAGGCTTTTCTGATTCGCCTTTCTTTGAATCTCTTTTTCCTCTGGGTTCTTATGTTTCCCGGTTTTGAACTTTGAGAGCTGTTTTTGATGTTAGCTCATTTGGATCCTGTGTCACTTTGGGACCATTTACGGATCATTTCGTCATGCTGATAGCAGTTTCGCTTCTTTGGACTTGTAAAGTTGATGTTCGGAAGTCGGGCTCCTTGCTTCCTTTGGTCGCCGGGTTGGTTACTCATCATTGGCTGGCTTATTTTGTGGAGTTTGTAGTGTTGTGAAAAGGACATATGTGAAAAGCTCAGCGGGGATGCCTAGGGTGTAATGTCAGGGTTCACAAGCTTTTTGGCTGTGTGGCGTTGTACCTAGGTGCTTCGTCATCCCTAATAGTTGGGTATCCGTTCTTTGTTACTTTTCATAGGTTTAATCGTAAATTTACAAATTATCTCCGTCGGTCGGAGCTATTCCGTTTACCTCACCTTTGAATGTAATCTTTCCGGAGTCGTGTAAAAATGATACGCTCGTTCTCTCTTGGGTTTACCACTCGAGACGCTCTCGTGAAGTGTATACTCAGAGACTTGTTTGCACGTTTAAACAAAGAAATGAACATTATCGTTTCTGAACTCAAATTGCCCCATTATTGTTGTGGGTTTTTTTGACAAGCCTTTTGAATACCCACGTTATTTGTGGTGGATGGTTGTGTGTGTAATGGTGAGTGGTAATAGGGTGATTGTTGAGTGACTCATTTTTGCTTTTTGGTGGCAGCAATTTTGTTTTTTTTATGTGTCTGGTAAAATGGCAAAAATGATGAAATGATGTGATATGTGTAGTGGCTTTATGGATGGGAAGGTGGTTTTGTACAAGAGGATCCATGAAAGACAAAGGTT
The DNA here is from genome assembly GCA_023374045.1 of Limonium bicolor. Lineage (NCBI taxonomy): Eukaryota > Viridiplantae > Streptophyta > Magnoliopsida > Caryophyllales > Plumbaginaceae > Limonium > Limonium bicolor. Next base: position 498,043,385 of record CM041776.1, read on the forward strand.
TTGCTTTTTGATGCTTATAGACATGCTTCATGAGTGAGAGTTTTCCTTCTTCTTTTTTTTGTTTTTTGGGCACATTAATGAATGTATAAACATTAAAACATGACAAAGAAGGAATTTTATTGATAACCAAAAGAAACAACAGTGACATTGAGTACCAATTAAATGGAAAAGACAATTGAACTAGCTAAAGAAGGAAAGGTAATTAAAGGAAAAAGAAAATAGCTATGCCAAACAACTGAAGGGAAAAGAAAAATAACAAAGATTCCTAGTGGTGTTCTGGCATGGGATTCACAAAGATATTCCCGCACTCCGAGAACTGAAGTTCCTGGTCAATCAGGTCTTGGATCTTATGCTGAAAGGCCCTACAATGATCAGTGTCATGACCTGGTAACTGATGGTAGTGACAGAACTGATTTGGACTCTTGCCTAAACGGGTGACTCCTGGCCGGGGTGGAAGAGGCTGTAAAATGTTCTACTCCTGAAGTTTCTTCAGAGCCTGACTCAAAGGCTGACCGATATCCGTGAATTCTCGCTGATTGAAATCCGGTCTTGGAGGTAGTACCGCCCGATAGCTCCTCCCTTGTTCCCTTGGCTGTTGGACTGCATTCACCTCGTACTACCCTGCGTACCTCTGCGGTGTGCCCTGTGCGTAAGCTGTGGTTGGGTAGGAAGCTTTTGCTGGCTCAGGTTTTGGGAACTTCGAATTATTTCCGGATCCTCGAGGATATCCGAGCTTTAGGTCTCCTTTGTGGATCTTGTCCTCTAATACACCTACCTGGCCTATGATCATATCAAAGCTTGGAAATTACATATACTTTAGCTCATCGTTGTACTGTTTCTGCATGTTCTCAACGATCATGCGAATTTTTCCTGCTCATCCATCCTTGTAGGCATGCCTGCTGCCTTCCTCCCCCACCGCTTTATAAAGTCAGACATGGACTCACTTCCCGTTTGGCGCATGCTGGCGAGGTCAGACCGGGTGATTTCCAAATTTTTAGCATACTCAAAGTGAGTCAGGAAAGCTTCACACACCTCCTCGTACGTCTTGGTGTTCATTCTTTGAGTTAGGTACCATCGTTGAGGAATCTCATCTAGGTATCGGGCAAAAACCTTAGCCTTTTGCATATCATTGAACCTCAGGATGGACATCTCTCGATCAAACATTGCCAAATGGATTTGGAGATCGGTCGAGCCCTTGTAGAGAGCCAAGGAAGGGAGCTTCAGCTTCACGGGTAGCTCGACGTCCGGATAGGATCCTATGGAGAGATAGTCAAAACCAGCTGGTTTACCGGCCTTTTCCATGCGCTCGATGCGCCTTAGAGCCCTCTGAACTTCAGCGGCTAACTGGTTCCTGGGAGCGCCACCTCCGTACCCAACTTGGGTGTCATGTCCCTCCAAGGAGATATTGTCCATGCTGTATAAAGGGTTGACAATTCCTTGCAGTGGTCTAACCTGTCTTGCCTCCTCCAAAGATCCAATCTTCTCATGGAGCTCAACTGTTGCTACCGCATGTCGTGCCTCCAAGGCTTCAATGGCAGCTTGATGTTTCCGTACCAGGCCGGCTATTTGATCTTGCTCCTCCATCGGAATCCCGGTGGTCCCACTTTGAGCTGTCATTTCCAACGCCGCCAGCTTATCCTCCAGCTTAGTGATTGTGTCCACATATTTATTCTCGAGTACCTGGATTGCCTCCAGGTGTTTCAAATCAAAATATTTCATGAGCTATTCAACATAAGTGTTCTGGTTTTCCCCCTGCTCGCTGATCCTCCCGAGGGATATCATCATGAACCTGAACTGACATGTCGGATGAGCTGGAGTCAACTTCAAGCTGGAATGATGGAAGAGGGGGAGTAGGCAGTCGAGTCAAACGTCTAGAACTTCTGTCCCAGCGCCTTTCTGAAATCTTGCCTTCTTTCTGTTTTAGAACATAAAGTACAAACCATTAGGACACTGGCCTTCAATGACATGGAAAGGTTTTCCCCCTAGGGACCCTTATGTTCTAACTACGAGGCTCTTTTCTGACTGTTCAGATCGGGTGAGCCGGAAATTCTTGGCATGTGGAATGGGCCAACAATGGAAAGCTTCAAGCTTGTCTCGAGGGGATGATTTATTGGAGGTAAAAGCATTCGGGCCACTGAAACCTTAAGTGTTTCATTTGGACTAGAAAAGGTTGAAGGACTGATACAGATATTGGGCCTGAGGCCCACGAAAAACATATACACCGAAGTCTTGCATAGGGAGTTAATGCAAATGTCCTCACAAAATGACTCAGTCCAACGGGTATAGATCGACTCGGAGAGGTGCTTGGGGCGCGGGCCCAGGTCACCACAAAGGAATAAGGCTAGCACACTATTCTCTTTGGGCTTCCCCACTTTTTTCTCATCACCTGAAGGTGTGCGTCTACGGTCGGGTCTTTAACTGACCAAACAATGGGCTAGGTAAGGATACTGCCAGGAAAATGTTTGGGGCTAAAGCCCACGTATTAAGGGGGTGTGGTTAGACGACACCCTCCTCTTTTCCCCCACTTATTCACATCACCTAAAAGGTGTGAGTCCCTGACAGGGGACCCTCAAACGGGTCCCCGGGTGATATCAGTTTATGTGGACCTGCTCTCACATGATGCAAAGGTGCAGAAATTTAAATTGAGCACAAAAATAAACAAACATTGTAATAAAGCCATAAATAAACATTTTTCGAGTTAAGCCCTTTTTCGTAAAATTAAACAAGTTAAAAATAAGAAGTTATCCCTAGCAGAGTCGCCAGTCTGTGAGCCTCGATTTTAAACCCTATCCTATGTTGATTAAAGTTGATTGGGATCTAGTCGGGTTTTAGGTTCACTTATAACCTAAGATTAATAACTATGTCATATAACATTAATTATTAAAACATAAGCTAGCTCACTGGAATCTATTATGAGTCGCCACCTAATTTTAACCTAAATCAAATTAGGAAAGGAGAGTTCAGGTTCGGGGGCTTGATATTCGACTTATTTAGGGTTCAATTACTTTCATTACCCCTAGAAGTCGTTTTTCCTCTACTTAGTAAATTACGGCTTATTACGAGTCGTTTTTAACCTAAGTGCGCGCTTCTGATTTTTTTTTGTATTTTTAACATTTTTTGACAGAAAATTAAAATGAAATTAAGAACTACCTAAACTAGGGTTTCGGAGGCAGAATTAGGTCAAATTTTAATTACGTCCGTAGCCACGGACCTAATGTCTGTGACCACGGACCCCAATTGAATTAAATGATTACGAAAATAGAACTAAAATAAAAACGCAAACTTTAAAAGTCCGGGGCCACGGACAGGGTGTTCGTGGGCCCGGACATGTATTGACAGAAACCCTAAAATATGTGATAAGTGTGAAATTGATGTAGTTTTATAGGTATTAAATCCTTATTTTGTATAACTTTCTACGCACTTTCTCACCCTTATCCTATGCTTTTCATGACTCTTACTTTGGGTAAGAACTAATGCCAATTTATATGATAAAATCAGGAAATGACGATAGAAATGCATAGTTCTCCTCACGAGCTTTCCAATGCCGCAAACCAGGAACAAATCGGAGCTCAAATGAAGAATCTAGGGCAGTTAGAATATAACAAAAATAAGGAAGCATTTCTTTTTTTAAAAAAATAAATAAATAAATTGTGAAGTCTGCATTCGCAGACGTTCACAAGTAAAAAAAAATTTCAAAGTCTGCTTTTGCAGACTCTGCTTTTCAAAAAGGAAGAAACAAAAAAAAGACTGTAGTAGCTCCAGCACGTGCCGAAACAGCAGAAATTGAGGAAGAAAATTCTGCACCGCCCACCTATTATTTTCCTGATTTGCTGCGCCTAATGTTATCCATCTACCACCATCCTAAATTTCTGCTCCTGAAATCACACACCTGCTGCGTCGCCTCTGCTTACTCCCTCTTTTTTCAGTCTATTTAAACCCATCCTCCATCTGCTTAAATCGACACACCAGATCCCCACATACCTCATCCTTCCCCCACCATCTCTTCTTTTCCTTTCTTATTTTATCATTTCCAATCCATATCACACGTACACTTACATCCACTTTCTTTCTCTTATTTCCAAACTCCACCACACTTCCACTTATTTCCCATTTCCACCACAAACTTCCATCTATTCACACATTCTCCCCAAATATTATCCAAATATTGCAATTTCTATCCCGGTATATTAAAATAGCAGAGCAGCTTCAGGATTCCAACAAAAAGATGACTTCTTCTACTCTTGTATCTGTTTATTTATTTAATATGTCCGGCTAGAATATTTTATACTCTGGGGAATGGTTATTATTAGTTTGTTTTAATTATGCAATTTATTTTACCGGTTTAAATTAATTATAATTTGATACAATTAATGTTATTCTCTCGCTTTACAATAAATTACATGAGTTTATTGAATTGCCTTACGAAGTCTATTTTGATCAGGTCCGTGATAAATGGATAGGTCATATTAATTGTTATGTCTGTGGAAAAGCTTATTCTGATTGAATAAGTCTAGTATTTCAGATGCAAAATTATATTTTCTTTTACTTAGCCGTTTACATGTGTTTTACTTGAGTCTATATCAGATCTTGCATGTTCTGAACGAGGTTATTAGGATATATGGTTTAAATCTGAAGACTTTAAAAGTAACTTTGCCAATTTATTCTTAATTAAACCGGTAGATTAGCATAATTAATCAAACGAGTAAAACCTAAACCCAGAGTCCATTCTTCCATATTTACAACCACTTTTAATATTCTCTTATTTTAATTCTTAGCTATTATTTAAATTCTCGTTGTCTTTATTTTAATTTACGAATCAAAACAAACAACTTTTTCCCCGATTTACAACCTTTGCTATGATTAGACTATTTCTCATATAGTCCCTCGGTTCGATACCTGGTTTCTCACAAACTCTACTACTATAACCGGGATTTTTGCAACCTGACGGTCTTTTGATTTGTTATTTTCTAGGATTATTTCTTAGTATTTAATATATCAAAATTCTCATTTGCAAATTGGCGCCGTTGCCGGGGACTAGATTCCTGTCTAGTCCTTAGCTTGGGTTAAACATTTGTTTTACTGCATTTATTTAATTTTTACTATTATTATTTCTATCTATTTTAATTTTATTTTATTTTTGTTTCCAGTTTTAAGTTAATTTTTCTTTATTTAGCTGTACTATTTTTATTTTATTTTACTCTACTTGTAAACTTTTATGGAGTCGATTTTTCTCTTTTGCAGACAGTTGATGGTGTAAACCCGTTCTTGGTCAGACACTCATCTCGATTGGGACAAAATCCTTGACCCAAAAATCGAGTGTACCTCTCAGCTAGCCAGACACCAACAAAAGTTCCAAAGAGAAATACAAATGGCAACTCCTACGAAACGGTGGTCAAGCAATGAGGCAATTTAACAGACCAGCGACCATTCCTAGAAGAAGCCCAGTAGCTCTTCCTACGCTAACACCCGACTTAATAAAGGAATGGAAGGATCTAAAGCCTTCACATCAGAACAAGGTCATTCGAGATATGCCCTCTGGCACATTTGACGGCTCCTACCCCAACGACGCCCTAGATCATGTCAACCAATTTCTAATTAATGTTGATCAAATTGGGTGCTCCGATAGTCTCCTAGAGTATGCTAGAATAAGTTTATTCCCTAGCAGCCTCACTGGTGAAGCGATGAAATTGTTCTACTGTCTTTCATCTGGTATTATCACTACTTGGGGGGAGATGACAACCAGGTTCTATGAAAAGTATTATCCGATTTCTAGAACTATGAATTTGGCTGCTACCTTACTTGCTTTCAAACAGAGAGGTGCTGAGACTATTTGTGAAGCATGGGATCGTTTTAATGAGATGCTCCGATAGTGTCCTCATCATGGACATGACCTCACTTGTATTGCTATGACATTATTTCATGGATTACAACATATACATAAGGCCGAGGTTAGATCAGCTTTGGGAGGAAACATCCTCAACCGACCTGGCACTGTTTTCATGGCGGCCATGGAGACGTATATTGAAGAGGTTCGTTAGTGGGGCACCGAGGGAGGCAGGACTATGAAAATGGGTGCTAAAGGTGCTAGGAATATGGATCCTTGGATGGAGCAGATAGCAGAGTCTCAGGCTCAACAGTCGACATTGGTAAGCTCACTGGTAAAAAGGTTTGATGATTTTTTAATTAATGGTCAACCTTCTTAGCAGGTAAAGAGGATAGCTTCCTCATCTTCATCTGAGCCTCTTTGTTCTCATTGTGGTGGTGACCACTCATTTAAAATATGCCCTCATCTGGAGGAAATACGGATTGCTGAAGAAGCAAACTTTTTGGGACAAGGGAATTACCAACAACCCTGGAACCGGAATCAACATCAGAATCTCAGGTATGGTAATCCCAACAATGATTTAAATTCTAACCTTTTACAAAGTAATATGCAGGGTCCCCCAGGCTTCTCTAGGCAACCGTACATCCAACCCCGTCCTCAGATGCAGATAGGACATGGCCAAAATTCCTACCAGCCACCTATTAAGTTAGCTTCTGATGAAAAGATGGAACAACTCCAAGATATAATTACTTCGATGGCTACCACCCAGAAGGAGCAACAGACTCTTAACCAATCCATGATGAATAGTCAAAGAAATTTAGAGCAGTAGATGAACCAGATACTTACCAACCAACAGCAAAGGCATCCTGGCTCGTTTCCATCTCAACCTCAGCAGAATCCGAGGGAGACAACCAAGGACTTAAAGATCTGCAACTGTGGTGTATCTTCGGAGGTCCAATATGAGGGTGAGTTCAGTGCAGCTGTGATGTTAAAAAGTGGGAAGCAGTTGGGAAACTATCATCAAAATCAAGTGGCTGTAGATCAAACTAGTGAAAAGATCACCCCTTCTCTTTTAGACATACCATCAGGGCCTACAGTCCCACCTATGGTAGTTTCTAAGGAGATACAGGCTCCTAATCTTCCACCCTCTTCTCTCTCCCCCTCTACTATTCATGTTGATGTGCCTTCTTCTACTCCTAAGCAAGTAGAACTTTCATTTCCAAATAGGATGAAAAAGAAGCATTTAGACGAACAGTTTACTGAATTTTTAAGTATTTTTAAGAAACTGACCCTTGATATTCCTCTTATTGATGCTCTATAGGAGATGCCAAATTATGCAAAATTTCTGAAGGATCTCCTCACTCAAAAGAAGAAAAATAAGGACAAAGAGACTGTCCACCTGACTGAGGAATGCTCTACCGCTTCACTTCGAGCACTTCCTCCTAAGCAGAAAGATCCGGGCAATCCCATTGTTCCTTGCTTTATTGGGGATGTAGGTTGTGGCAGTGGTCGGTGTGACCTGGGTGCGAGTATCAACATTATGCCTTATGCCACCTTCTTGAAGGTGAGAGGAGGAGAGCTACACCCGGTCCCTTTCAAGCTCCAACTGGCCGACAGATCCGAGATTAAACCAATGGGGATTGTGCGAGATCTCATGGTGGGGGTTGACCGCTTCATCTTTCCTGCAGACTTTGTGGTTCTCGACATGGATGTCGATGTAGAGGTTCCGCTCATTCTCGGACGTCCTTTCCTATGTACTGCCAAGGCTATCATTGATGTTCATGATGGTAAAATCACCTTGCGGTATGAGGACGAAAAGATTGAATTTGATATGAAGAAGATGATGAAGTCCAGCTCCACCTTAGCTCATTCGGTTAGGTCGGTAAGTCTCCTAGATGAGGATGGCGAGGTATGTGAACTTTCTGTTGATGAGGAGGTTTATTCTATACCTTCTTCCCCTTTTTCTGATTTTGAGCCCTTGGAGCATGTTCTTGTCTCTTCTGTTGGAAATAAGACTTTTGATATGGATGTTAATACATCTCTAGCTCATGTCAAGAGAGGAAAGACAGGTTTTCAAGCCCATAGCCCTCCTTTGGAGAAGCTTGATAGAGATATCCAATGACCTATTCCTTCTATAGAGCAGCCTCCAGTACTTGAGCTTAAGGAGCTCCTCTCTAATCTCAAATATGTCTTTCTTGCTGATAACAATTTTTTGCCTGTCATTGTCTCTTCTACTTTGACTTCTGGGTAGGAGACTAGATTGCTAGGGGTGCTCAGGAAGCATAAGAGAGCCATTGGATGGACCTTGGCTGATATCAAAGGGATTGATCCAACCTTCTGCACTCATCACATCTATATGGAGGAGGATTACAAGCCTGTCAGACAACCCCAACATCGACTGAACCCTAACATGAAGGAAGTTGTCAAGACAGAGGTGTTGAAGCTTTTAGACGCTGGAATCATTTACCCCATATCGGACAGTACATGGGTGAGTCCTGTACAAGTAGTTCCTAAGAAAAAGGGTTTTGAGGCTGTTCGGAACAACAAAGGTGAGTCTATTCCTCAGAGAAAGATCACTGGATGGCGTATGTGCATAGATTATAGGCGTTTGAATTGTGCTACCAGGAAAGATCATTTCCCTCTCCCTTTTATTGATCAAATGCTTGTGAAGTTGGCTGGGCAAGAATATTATTGCTTTTTAGATGGTTTTTCAGGGTAATTTCAAATTCCTATTGCACCTGAGGACCAGGACATGACTACTTTCACTTGTCCATATGGTACCTTTGCGTATAAACGGATGCCCTTTGGATTATGCAATACCCCTGCCACTTTCCAGGCTATCTTTGCAGACTTCATTGAGCAGAGTATAGAGGTATTTATGGATGATTTTTCTATCTATGGTTCTGACTTTGATGTTTGTCTGGCCCAGCTTGACCGTATCCTTGGACGTTGTGAAGAGACCAACCTGGTTTTAAACTAGGAGAAATATCAATTCATGGTAAAGGATGGGATTGTGCTTGGCCACAAGGTGTCTGGCAAAGGGATTGAGGTGGATAGAGCTAAAATATAAGCTATAGAGAAGCTACCAGCGCCTACTTGTGTAAAGGATATAAGAGCTTTTCTTGGGCATGCTGGTTTCTATCGACGATTTATTCAAGAATTCTCTAAAATAGCTAAACCGTTGACTGATTTGCTTATGAAAGATGCCCCTTTTCTCTTCTCTGAAAATTGTCTGGATGCTTTCAATTTGATTAAGCAAAAGTTGGTAGTTGCTCCTATTATTGTTTCTCTTGATTGGTCATTGCCATTTGAGATTATGTGTGATGCTAGTGATTTTGCAGTAGGTGCAGCCCTGTGCCAAAAGAAAGATAAGGTGTTGAGAGTTATTGCTTATGCGAGTAAAACTCTTAATGACACTCAGAGAAACTACACAACCACTGAGAAAGAGCTCTTGGCTGTGGTCTACTCCTTAGATAGATTCAGATCATATTTATGGGGAAGTAAAGTGATTATTCACACTGACCACTCTGCTCTTAAATATTTGTTTACTAAGAAAGAGGCCAAGCCTCGCTTGCTGCGTTGGATTCTTCTTCTGGGATGGGAATTAGGAACTTTGGAGAGCTATTGTATTTTGTTATTATTCTTTTATGTTATGTTTTCTCGAGTTCAGACCGTAGCTTTTGTAATATCATAAGTTGTAATTGGTGAGGTTTGGTGCCGGGTGTTTGGAACCCGATGATCTGTAATCACCTTAGTATTCTATTTCCGCTGCATTTATGATAAGTAGGGGTGTTACAGTGGCCACAATGACTCCGATCTATATCCTCATCGTATCATGCTATTTTGCGTACGATTAAGCTAACATGTTGACTGTTGTTGCTACTATAGGTTGATGTCTTCCTGATTATTATTTTGCCGAAACTAATTGATATCCATCTCGGTATTTCATCCTAACTTGAAGAATCTGTTATTTTCTTTACTTTTAATGTATGATTGTGTACCAAGCTTATTTGAATCATAGCTATTTCTCGGTTCCTCAATAAACTAAAATCTGACATTTGTTGATCACTGGCGGATAAGGAGCAATCTACTCTACTCTCTCCAGTCCCTTCTTCACGGCATTTTGTTACCCCCAACTGGTGAACAAGGAGCAATATGCTTTGCTCTCCTCGGTGTCTTCAACATGTACGTGATGTTTCAATTGCTGCTTTGCTCGTGCCTTTTGTAAGTTGTTGTCCGAACATGTATAATCAGCTCTCCCGTGGGCATTAATTTGATTAGTTTAGTCATGCTCATGTTTGAATTAACACTGGTAGGAAAAAAATAAAGGATAACCAGAAAGTTCGAAGTTAGTATATAATTTTGTAGTTGGTATATTTAAGTAATAGTTTCAGATTATTGTTTAATTACATTTTTGTAATTTGTCTTAATGTGTTACTCTTTATTTTGAAGGGTCGACTGTTAGTTTGATTAATTCAAGAAAAAAAGAGATATGTGAATAATGAGCTTTACTGCTCAGTTTCGGTCTTGCCGATGCTAATTTATTCTAGATTAAGTATTCTTGGAATTGCTTTAATGAATTTGTACAATAATCACAAATTCATCCTTTTGTACGCTTATTTTATTTAACTTGTTCTCTTTGTTTACTTTTTAATGGTACTTATGTCATGTCGTGTTCCCATCTTTACTCATTGGCTTGACATGTTAAATCGAAGTCCATACAGCCAACTCATTGCTAGTCAAAGTGGGCTAGAACATGATAACCCTGGAATCCCATAGGTTACCTGCATGTTTAGAATCGAATATCGGTTCAGGATCACAATTTTCTATGAATCTCTTTTAGAAAAGCCCTAGGACTTATTCATAGATGTTGCACACATTAAGGTTGTAGTACCCGAGGGTCGTAGTACCTGTTTATGGGTGACATCTCTCCTGTTAAAAATAAAACTTTCCAAACCATCCATAATCGTCAAGATAAAATTCATAACCAATGACTCAATCAAAATGAAATCAAAATCCAAAGGTTAAATTCTACTTCAAAATCAAATCCAAATCTAACAAAAAAAAAGCTAATCCAAAGGCCCAAATCCAGTCTATGGAGGGTGATTTTTTTGGTATGAGGAGGGTCTATCTAAATATGGTCTGACTAAAAAGCCTAATTGCCATTCTGTGAAGGGTGAAAATCCATTATTCTTGGCATCCCTCGAATACCTACTAAATCGTCCGTCTTTCCCAGAAAGCATAAAGGGGAGTGCAAGTGCGCACTACACCCGCTCTCGATGGGCTCCACACGGACTTATGCCCTAAGGGCGGAAATTGACTAGAGTCGCCACCTAGTTTGACCTAAAGAACTAGGAAAGGAGGAGAAGGGGGGTTCTAAGAACCATTAGTTGACTCTGAGGTTGTTCCCTATGGATAGGATTTATCTGGTCATTTGCAGAGATTCTATTGTAGGTTCGCACTGGGTTACACCCCTTAGAAGTGGCAACGACCACGACTTCGGATTGGTGCCCGAGGAAACCTCGGTCTCCAATTGTCGGGATTTCCTTCTTTCAAAACCTTTTAGAGAGATTCATTTAAAAGCCAAAGGATAGGATTGAGTGTGGGTTAAAGATTAGATGATTCGGAAGAGTTGATGAATAGGCTGGTCTTGGAGTTGTTTTGGTTGAAGTATTGAGAGGTTTTGATTGTTTCCGAGAGGTTTGAGGTTGTTTCGACTTTCATGCGGTTAAAAGGATGCTGGAAGTTTTGAGGAGCAAAAGGGCATTTTGGTCATCATTTTTTTAGAGTTAAGGGGTGCTTAGATCATTTGCTGGAGTTAAGGAGTTTTTGGTCATTTTGTAGAGCTAAGGGGTATTTTGTTCATTTTGTGAAGTTGAAAGGTGTTCGGTTTCTTTGGTGGAATTGAGGAGTTTTTCGTGTTTGTAAAGCTTGGATTTCAGAATGGTTAAATTTTTGAGGTGATTTAGGAAGTCGAAAGTGTTGATGGAGTATGAAAGAGGATATTTGGTTTACAGGTGTTCGGGTTTTGAAGATGTTTCAGGTTTCTTGATCACTAAGGTTGTTCGGGAGCATTTAAGAATAAAGGGTCTTATGTTAGTAAGACTGGTGACTTCGAGTTTGCTTAAGAAAGGATCGAGGAGTGCTTATGGGTTAAAGCTCTAATGAAAGGGTTGGATTGATTTGTACAGAATTGTCTCTCTTAAAATTTTAAAACAAAAAAAACTCATTTTTGTTATAAAAAGGGCGGATAATCCCGAGGGATTACCCTATGTACCCCCTCGAACACGACACTTAACTAATAATAAGTACCGAGGCTCGAAAGATGGGGCAATGAATTTATGTCAAAAAATAGGGTTCAGAGAAAAACACCATGAATGAGATGTTCTCAGTCGAACCCTAATAACGTCTCTAACTCCCGGGTTTAAAAACGTTAAAACCGAAAACATTGAAATCGAGTGGAAGGGAGTTAGGTGATTCTAAAATCCCGGCTGCAACTATGAAGGTCATTACTTCCCTAGCACCCCGCCTTGTAAACATCCAGGCTGCAATTAGGGGTGGTTTGTCACCCTAATGCCCCGCCTAAAGAGATCCAGACTGCAACAAGGGAGGTTATGACCCTAGTGCCCCGCCTCGGATTTTTATTTTGGAAGGGAGACAAGTGATGTCTAACTAGGAAGAAAACGTTCTTTGAAGGTGTTAGACATCCCATGGTCCCTGAAAATAGTTTACGTTTTTAGTAGAAAACTAAGTTAAAAGAATTTTTGAAGTTGTTCGGAATTCTCTGTAAAGAAACACTGATTTTGGGAAATGTTTTTAGGAGAAAACTTTTTGTATATGTGAGAAGAACTTTCTGCATTTTGAGAAGAGTTTTCTATGATGTGAGAAGAGTTTTTCCTTTAAAATTCCACAAAATAGTTTCTTTTGAAAACTTGAAGAAACTTGAATAAAAGGATGGTTTGAAATTCTTTTATGGTTTTTTTTGTTGGGTTTGAATGAAATTTACAAACTGAGTGTGGATTTGATGAAATGAATTTAAGTTTGAATTGAGCTGGGCTGAATGAATTGGATTGGGGATGGAAAACGGGCCGGGTCAAAGTTTGGTTGGCCAAAGTTGGGCTGGGTCAAAGTTCGGGTTGGACCGAGTCAAGGTTCGGGTTGGTCAAAATTGGACCGAGTCAAGGTCAAAGTTCAATCAAATCAAAGCTTCCGGTCAAACTTGGGGTCAAGTCAAATTTCCGGTCAAACTTAGGCTTGGTCAACGTTTAGAGTAGGTCAAAGTTCAGAGTTGGTCGAATTGGTTTGATTTTTGTGGGCTTGGGCCAATTTTGGGCTTGACTGGGTATTGGGCCGGACTTTAGAAATGGGTCGGGTCAAAGTTTGAGTTAGTCCAAGTTGAATTGGTCAAACTAGGGTCAAAGTCAACACTCGGTCAAGGTCAAAGTTAGGTCAAAGTCAACGCTTGGTCAAGGTCAAGTTAGGTCAAAGTTGGATTGGTCAAAGTTTGAGTCATTGTAGGATTGGTCAAAGTTTGGGTCATTGTGGGATTGGTCAAAGTTTGAGTCATTGTGGGATTGGTCAAAGTTTGAGTAAAAGGTCAACATTCTGGTCAAGGTTTGATTCATGTGAACTTGGTTTTATTTTTATGGACTTGGTTTGATTTTTTGTAGACTTGGTTGGGTCAAAGTCAAAGTTTTGAGTCAAACTTGGGTTTGGTTAATGTTAGGAGTTGGTCAAGGTTCGGAGTTGGTCAAATTGGTTTGACTTTTATGGGCTTGACTGGGTATTGGGCTTGACTGGACTTTGGGTCGGTTTGGGCTTTGGGCCGATTTGGATTTTTGGGCCGATTTGGGATTGGTAATGGGTCGGGCTCGGGTTTGGTAATGGGCCGGGCTTGGGCTAGGTGATGGGCCGATTGGGGTTGGGCTTGGTAATGGGCCAATTGGGGTTGGGTTTGGTAATGGGCCGATTGGGTTTGGTAATGGGCCGATTGGGCTTGGATCGATTGTAGGATTGGTTTGACATTTGTGTGGACTTGGTTTGACTTTTGTGGATTTGGGCCGAATTTGGGCTTGAACTTTGAAATGGGTTTGGGCCTTACCCTAACCTTGGGCTTCTTTTTTTTTTGAATTTGGACTTTTTATTGACTTGGGTTCTTTTTTTTCTGGGCTTTGAAAGTGTGAGCCAAAATGGGCTTTTGAGCTTGCCGGGCTTGGTAATGGGCCGAGTTGGATTTGTTGGGCCGAGATATGTTTGGGCCAAATTTGGGCTTCGGCCAAACTTGGGCTTTGGGTCGAACTTGGGTATGGACTGGTTCTATAGGTCTTGGGCCTGATTGGGTATGGGTCGATTCTGGTGAGATTGGGCCGGGCTGAGATTGGGCCAGGGTTTGAAATGGGTCAGGCTTGGTGGAATTGGGCCCAAATTTGGGAGTTGGGCTTTGAAAGTAGATTTGTAAAATGGGCTGATTAAAATTTTGTTTGAGACTATTAGGAGCTAATGGGCTGAAGTCATGTGAATAAAATTATCTGGACTTACAAATGGATTGGATTTTTGTTGATTGTACATTTTATTCTAAAATTAAGGGATGATTTGGAAAATTTTATGGGATACGGGTATTCCCCACATGGACCATGTCTAGGACCCATATGCATTGAGAATACCCTGAACCTAGAGCTTTCTACAAAGAGGTGACCTAGGGGGCTATCTAAGGTTCAATAAGATAAATAGATATACATAACAATAGAAATTACAATTCGTAAAGGGAGTAAAGCAGTATATGTACAGGGGAAATAAATCCACAAACGCAAGCAATTACAAGTCACCCGTCAATATTGAAGGAAGCTACTAACTGACACACAGAAACGTTTCTGCCTTATTACCCTCAAGAAACCGTCGGTACAGTTACTCTCTCCTGAGTTGAAATATCCAGCACTTTGTCTTATTCATCTTCGTTATTTTACTCCTTTTATAATCGAACGAGATTGCTAACTCCACCCATCACTAGATTAATTAATTGCCGCAAATTTCCAAATGATCTAGAGTGCACAGACACAACATGTGAAAGAATCGATTGGAAAGCTTCTGTAAACTCAAGACACTCAAGATCCAGAAGAAAATCGAGTTCAATCCTACCCAACGTGGAAGGATTGTACAGAGAAGGAAGGGGAAACGATGAAACCCTAGAGCTAACTACAGTACCCACTCACACAGAATTACAAGGAGAGAGATATAAACTAACCGGGCCAAGGGCCAGGCCCAACTAACGGCTAGCTTAGCAAGTGACAACGGTCACCTAACCCAACCACTAACAGACCCAAAGAAATAAGTTACAGAATAAACACATAATCTAACAACATGACCGATCAAAACACTTCACCAATTCTACTTCTGCTGGCTATAAATTCTTAACGACGAGGCGCTAATCTTATTCCCAGGTTATTGATTGATTCCTCTGATTTAACCAAGACTAACAAATCTCAAAGTGCATGACATAAAAGGGTGGTGAGTTAATGTTAGGATAAAATCCTTCCCGATACCTAATTAACTCCAGATTATAGCTGAACAGACCAGATGCACCGGACTGAGATAGTCCAAATTATATCTAATGCCACTGATAAAAACAAAACCAGAAGCCAGGCGCCAATTCTGACCTGAATAACCCTCTCTTCTTTTGTTGATTACTAAATAATTCCAAGTTTCCGCAAGATCTTCCTCTTCTGTTCATTACTAGCTATGTGGGTAAGCAATATTTTCACTCACAGGCACGCATCATGAACAACACGACAGAATATGATAATGATTCATGAGCTTGAGTTCAAAACAGTCAAATATTCGTGGAGTAGAATTCATAAACAGGCAAATAGAGGATCACCCCTTTCAGACAAGCATGTTAATCTAAGCAGGTGGAGTTGAAAAGTACAGATTAGAAATGGGTACCAAAAGGGAGCACGGAGATCTCCTGCAAATATCTCAAACAACACCAGAGGCTAAACAAACATTAGTCCATGATAGACAGACAAAAGAGTTAAGATAGACTTCTGGACAGCAATTTTACCTTCGCAGATTCAACCAAGGGATTCAGATTGAACTAGTGGACAGTATAAAAAAACAAAAATGCTTCATCCAAGTCCCTTGTGGCTCGGTCGAAGTGACAGGGCAGAAATAAATTACGAGACTCTTTGCCAAGAAACACGAACGTTGTCAAAGGAATAGAAAGCACCGAGGAATCGCTATTCACAACATATTGAACCGAAATACAGAAAATTCTTGCAAGTCCCCAAAATCCAGAACAAGTGCAATCTCTTACCGAGCTTGTGTGCGTGTAAACCAAAGGCTTTTGAAACAGAAGTAAAACAGAGAAACCAAAAAAGAAAAGAAGAGAAAACAACAAGAAGAAAAAAGAACAGATACGGGAAATGACATGGAGCACGAAAATACAAATTGATAACTCTTGTATTGCTCTCAAAGAAATTTTTTTACAACCCTCGAAAGAAGGTAAGAGGAGACCACTGAGCCAATGAATAAGAAAGACCAAATAAAACGGTGGTTCTGAACAAAAGATGAATTCGAGATCAACAACTTGTGCGTGAACCCAGAACCCACGACGGGTTTGGTGTTCATCAAAGTTAACATGCATTGTGAGAAAATGCGAATGCGCCTCTGGCAGATAAAAAATAAAAAAAATGACGGATCAAACGAGTAAGAAGGAGGGAAACCGATGCCGGTTTCGGAGGTAAATCCGTAGGTTATGGTTTTCCTTTCCCTCTTTACATGGCCATCGCCATTTATGGCTTATTTGGCGGGGAAATAGATGAGCGAAGAAGGAAACCGAAATAAAATGAGGGAAGAGGGAGGAATTGAAAGAAAATAAAAGGAGAAGAACAGAGGATTTGCTCCATAAACAGAAACAACTTACTCTGATCAAACTTCCAATAGCAACGGAGCGAATGGATAGCGACAGAGATAGATCGATACTCAGATGAAGAATGGTTAATATTCGTGGTAGCTTTGCGAACAGAGTGCAATGATTCTCGTTTCTGGGTCTGGTTTCCAGGAACGGATTAAAGGATTGTTTGGGGTTAAGAAAAAAAATCGAAGAAGAAGCCGAGGCTAGAAGATGGAAGTGTTGGCTTGGTTCTTCTAGGTGAGAAAAATATGAAATTCGTAGGTGGGTGATGATTCGAAGATGGGGAGGGAGATGATTTTACCCTCGATTCTTCGTCTGGAAGGATGAAGGCGAGATCGATGTCGAAGGGCGTTCGAAGATGGCGACCGAAAAGAATGGGCGTTGACGGAGGTTTTTTTCGATGAAGAAGTGTTCCGGAAGTGGTGAAGACATTCGCCCCGGCCATCGTTCCCACTTCCTCTGGTTTTGAATACTGAGGAACAAAGTCGATTGGGGGGAGTGATTAGTTCTTCCCCAAAACAAACCCCATACCGTCGTGCTCTTTTTTTTTTTGTAAATTGGTTTACCGATACTGGAGCGGAGCTTGGGGTGATGAGCTTCGAAAATGGAAGAATCTTGAAAATGAATGTTTCCTGGCTTTTGGTCTCGAGAATTTTGGGTGTGGGTGCATAAGGTCGAAGGTAGTGGAGGAATTTCAGAGGGAAAACGAAACGAGGCTCATGGTGTAAGGATCAGGGCGAGATGGAAACAAGACCCATATTGTGCTCCTTTCTTTGTAAATTTTTTTTTGATATAAACTGAGATCACCGTATATTATAAAAGATGAAAAGTCAACTTGCGGATCCAGAGGAACTAGCACCAACTTGACCAGCTAGCTCCAAATCAACCTTACAAGCCATAGCTATATTGGGAGGAATAAGATCGCCCATCCAAAAGAGAGTTGTTTTCAAAAAGATGATTATCATATTACACAAAAGCCGTGATAGGAAGTTCTCATACAAGGTAACTCAACCCATACAATACTAGCAAACTGGACTTAGCCTTCTCACTTTTGATATCCCCTCCCAACTCGCATCCTCCCTTCTAACATCTTCCAATTGAGAACATCCTCGAAATGCTTTTCTACTGTGTCAAAGCAATGCTGTGGCTACCCACCAAGATAGCAAGCTCCATAGCAATTCGTTTTGCCTTGATATCAGCAACCTGCACTTTTAAAGTGCTAGAAATTCTTCGATTGAAAACTACATAGGTATACCACGATCCGACACGAATGATTCCAGCTATAACCCGATCACCGTACCGACTGGATTGCATACCTTTACAAAACTATAGAGCCGCTGGCGGAGTCACCCACTCTCTTTGTGGAATCATGAGAGAGAGGTATTCATAATCTGAAATAAGCTTCAGTAAAAGAGGTATTTACCTCAACTTCTTTCCACCAGGCTAGTTCTGGGTTGTGCTTGACTTTATTCCTCGAAGCGTAGATGATCCAAAGTTTATTAGCAATGAGGGAAAACTTCTTCATACTCCAGAAATTGGTATTTCGAAGAAACCAGTCTATCATGCCGTCCACATTTTTTGGAACAAGGTTAACATCAATTAACTCCTTCCATATCTCCCTCACTGCACAGCAGTGAGCCAGATTATCATTATCCCCACAGAAAAAGCACTTGGAATCACCTCCAATCCTCCTAGCCATGTTGTCCTGACAAGGGATTATATTACCCAAAAACTTCCAAAGATTAAGCTTCACTCTCGGGCAACAGAGGGAGGTGTTAATCTTCTTCTTAACTCTCCCAATATAATGAGGCTGGCTAGATGAACTATCAGCCTTAGCTTCCTCCACCAGAGAGTTGTAAGCTGATTTGACCGAGAACTTATTATCTTTGGAAAAGAGCCAGCTCCAGTTACAATTACTTACCATATTTTGGGGCAAAGACATGGAAGCCTCTACCCCAGAAGTATCCTGAGCACACGAGCCATTTCTGAGCAAATACAACACCGAGGAAATAGATTTCCATATAGGACTACCTTTGCAAGAAGGAAGACAGTCTCTAATGGATCCTTGGGGATAATACAGATGTTTCATAACTTGGGCCACCAGGGACCCCGGGACCGTGAGTAATCTCCAAAGTTGTTTAACCAAAATGGCTTTATTGAAGCTCTCAACCTCTCTGAATCCTAACCCGCCTTGATCCATAGAATCGCACAATTTAGACCATTTTATCCAATGGAGAGCCCTCTTATCAGATTTACCACTCCACCAGAAGGAAGAAAAAGCGGAGTTGAGCTTCATAATGATACCCTTGGGGAGCGCAAATATGGACATGGTATAATTGGGGATAGACTGGAGAACACTAGAAATCATGATGGATCTAGCTGCTTGAGCCATTGGTTTAGACCAACTAGAAATCCTTTTGCGAACAGACTCCACCTGATAGATAAAAAGATCATGTTTCCTCCTTCCTGTCTTAAGGGGGGCCAAGGTATTTTGTGAAGCAAGGGGCCTCTTCGACATTAAGCATGGAGGAGAGGTTCCTTTTGATGGTGGGAGATAATTTTTTGCTAAACACTAATTCTGATTTAAGATGGTTTATTTTGTGTCCAGAAGCTTGAAGGAATTTGGTAAGAATTTGGTTGAGGTGGGAGATATTCGTGGGGTTGGCTTTACCAAAGAGGAGGAGATCATCCGCAAAAGCCAAATGCAAAATAGAAGGGCAATTCGGAGAAAGCTTAATACCTTGGTAATCCCCAGTAGTGTCGGACTTATTGAGGAAGCTTGAAAAGGCTTCCTGCGCCAAAATGAATAAGAAAGGAGAGAGAGGGTCCCCCTGCCTAATACCTCTGGATTGAGTAAAAGGATCACCTGGTTTACCATTGATGAGGATCGAGCATCTAACAGATCGCACACAGTTCATGACTGGAGTTAACCAATTCGGAGGGAAACCCATCGAGAACAGGATATCTTGCAGGAAAGACCACTCCAATCTGTCATAGGCCTTGCTGAAATCCAGTTTGAGAGCGAAGAAACCTTTCTTAACAGCTTGATTCTTCTCAAGAAAATGTTGCAGCTCCCCAGCTAGCATGATATTATCAGTGATAAGCCTGCCCTTCTCAAACCCAGACTGGTTGTGGGAGATAAGGTGGGGGAGAATAGACTGGATCCTGTTGGCCAAGATTTTAGAAGCAATCTTGTAGACGAAATTACATAGGGCGATAGGCCTGAATTTATCAATGTCTGTAGTCCCCACCATCTTAGGAATGAGAGTGATAAAATACTCATTCAAAGAGTCCGGGATCGGGGCTCCTCTAAGAATAAGCAACACTGCTTCAATAATCTGATTCCCTATTGATATGCCAAAAGGTGATATAGAATTTACCATTAAAGCCGTCTGGCCCTGAGCTTATTGGAACCAAGTTTTTTGACTGCTGAAATGATTTCTCCACTGGCATAAGGTCTACGCAGCTCTGGTAACTGTCTGGCACTAAGGCGCCCTCCACTACCTCCGTGAAATCCCTGTCAGCCTGGGATAGGAAGAAGTGAACAAATTTTGGAAATACTCCCTGCAACAGATTTCAATCCTATGCCATGAGTACTGCATGATATTCCTTGAATCCTTAAGACCTAAGATCTCTTTCGATCTTTTAGAGAGGTGGCCCTAGCATGAAAATCACCGTATTCTTATCACCTTCTTTTATCCATTTATCTCTTGATCTTTGTTTCCACCAGATTTCTTCACGGAATGAGAGAAGTTCTATTTCCAGGAGGAGCCTCTCCTATTATTGATACTCCCAAGGAGCTATCACTAATAGAAATATTACCCAATTCTCTCTTCTTATTATTTTTTCCATTTATCTTAGATATGGACCCCTTTCCACTCACTTGCTTCCTGGCACATATCCCCAAAGAGTAGTTATGCTAGGATAGTAAGTATTCCCATCAGACACTATCTCACACACTAGAATCCAAACACCATCCATTTTCGAATCTGAACTTTAGCCGGAATCTTGTGCTTACCAAGAAACGAATAAGCAGGGGGGAATCGGAGGCTTCACGTGGAAGATGTTCCACTGAAATATTGGTGAAGACCTGTAAACCCATAAGAGCAGAAAACTCTATCCAACCTACTATGGGAGTTATGACCCTTCCTAACAGTTGTATAGGTGGAGCTCTCTCCAAAGAACCCGATGTCGTAAGGTCGCAATCTGCAATAGCCTCTCTGAACGGGGCCATATTCTCTTCTGTCTTACCCTCCCCCCAATCTTCTCAGAAGCATGTAGAATCTGATTAAATCCCCGGCATAACCCAGGCAAGAAGACTTGTTTCTACACCCCGAAGAAGTTTCCAAGACAAATGCTGAGCCTCCATTTGACCACCCATAAATCCGGTGAACACGAATTGAAGATCCCCAGGGAGAGTCATTCTAGCTGATATATGATGTCGAGATTAGAAATCATCGAACATCCTAAGCTAGTCTTCCACATCAAGCCAAGCCACCACTCTTCCTCTACTAGCAACCGCTAGCCCATAACAAGGGGAATTAGCAAAGAATATATCCAAATTGCTACCAAAGACTTGTGGTTTCACTGAGGAAAATAATGCCGGATTGATTTTAGTATCAATCCCTTACCCAATACACAGCCTTGGATTTCCGCGACCCTACAATTCAGAGAGATACAACTCATCTGTCAGACAAAAACTTGACAACACCCTCACCCAACCGAACTCAAGCGACCCACACCATCCAACAGTCCGCCAAGGCCAAGCCACACCGCACAAAAGCAACAGACAACCAGGGAAAAACACCATTCCATTCACCAGATCACAGGACCACGTGTGAGCCTCGATTTTAAACCCTATCCTATGTTTGATTAAATTGATTGGGATCTAAACGTTTTAGGTCCACTTATGCCTAAGATTAATAACTATATCTATAACAATAATTATTAAAACCTAAGCTCGCTCACTGGAACCTATATGAGTCGCCACCTAATTTTAACCTAGATCAAATTAGGAAAGGAAGTTCGGGTTCGGGGGCTTGATATTCGACTTAATTAGGGTTCAATTACTTTCATTACCCTTCCTAGGTCGTTTTTCCTCTACTTAGTTTATTTACGACTTATTACGAGTCGTTTTAACCTAAGTGCGCGAGCTTCTGTTTTTTTTTGCTGTTTTAGCATTTTGACAGAAAATTAAAGTGGAAATTAAAATTACCTAAACTAGGGTTTCAGAGGCAAAATTAGGTCAAATTTTGTTTCCGTCCGTAGCCACGGACCTAATGTCCGAAACCGGACCCTAGTTAACCTATAGAAGATAAAAGTCCGAATTAAACAGAAACAGAAAATTGTAAAGTCGGGCCACGACAGGCTGTCCGTGGGCCCGGACATTATAAAACCTAATTTTAAAATTTAAAAAATCCCGCCGCGTCCGTGGTGTCCGAGCTTACGGACAGGGAGTCCGGGACCCCGGACATGACGTCCGTGGGTGCGACCGCCCTCGACGGCGGCGTTGAGGCTGTTCCGAAGGTGTTTTGGCTCAAATTTATGGGTGTGTAGCCTGAAAGGTATACAAGACGTTAGTGATTTAAAGTTCTCAATTGAATTCGAATTAAGCACGAAACTTGGTAACAAGTTATTGGACAGAAGCTTAAACAAACATCAATACAAAGCGTAGAGGGGTTAGTTCTAAGGCCCAAATTTTGAGGCAGACAGATAATACCGTAGAGATTAGGAATGGGAGTTTCTACCTGTTTTACCTTCGATTCACAACATTTCTTCACCCGGGATTCGTCGAGCGCTTCGCTGATGGCAGACCCGAAAGGATTTCGAACCGAGCTTCTGGTTGTTGTTGTTCTTGCTGTTCTTCACGCTTTGGTGGTGTTTTTGTGGGGTTTTGATGATTATTGGTGCTTTGGGAATTGGAAACATTTTAGATGGTGATTTTGGGGGATTTCGGATGATTTGGGTGGCCGGGTGTTGGAAAACGTGAGAGAGAGAGAGGAGGCTGCCTTTTCTCTCTCTAGGGTTCTGAGCATGTGAGGTTCTTTTTTATCCAAAACCTATCCCCTTATAGACTTTCTTAAAGATAAAGAAAATCTAGTAAAAGTAAGATTTTATATTTTAATTAAGTGACTTCCCAATGAATTTTGCTGTGAAATTTTAACCACATGTCAAGGATGGATATTACGAATTTTCTGAGGTGGAACCGAATTTTTTTAATGTTGGAATATTTTTAAATTGAATTTCTCGTCAGATTCAGTCAGAAATTGCTAGAAATTATTGGAAATTCGAAAAAAAAAATTCCAACCCATTATGCTTAGAATGTCATCCTCTATCATGGGTTAAAATATCAAAGCATTTCAAGTTGATTTGGGCATCCTTTGGAGGAGAGAGAAGCTCATAGGAGGTCTTAGGAGCCTTAAAGATTACCAAAACGCCCCCTGAAAGTGACGAAGCTGCTCCCCATGCCATGAAACGCGCCGATCGAGCCGGGATTTCACTGCTTGATTAAATGCCTCTCCAACACCAGTACCTCGTAGACCCTAGCCAGGGGGTCAAAATTTTGGGTATAACAGATTTGCCCCCCGTCAACTAGACTTTGTAATGAAAGTGAGAAGGCTAGTTGATGCTTGAGTAATACCCAAAATTTCAAATGTTTCCAAGACCCTGCTGTTATCGAAAACTACAATTGTGTCGAGCTATTCTAAGGCGCTGACTACCTACAATGATGATATGATGTCAACTATTCTAAGGTGTTGACTACCTATGATGAATGATGATGTCACGTTATTCTAAGGCTTGACTACCTATGTCGAATGAGATGATCAAGCTATTCTAAGGCGTTTGACTACCTATGAAGTAATGATGACTGGTGGTATGCAGATGCAAGAATGCTGAAATGCTAATGATGCTAATGATGCTGATGATGTTGATGATGCTGAGATGCTCGGATGCTTCTGGGGACCGAACCCTGCCAACTCCTGGCTGGACCCAATGTGGACTTATTGCCATCGCCCCCCAAGCCGGTGTGCAGGGATAACTCTGGTAAAAACCCTGGGACTATTGCCTTTGCCCACCATTCGTTGATCCGAAAATAAGTTGACATCGCAAAAGGAGGATTTTATTGCCATCACCTCGCCAACTTTCTGTCGCCATGGTCTTGTGGACCGCTGTATAATGCAACTAGGTCTTATGACGAGCCTATTTGAATGTGATGAATGCAATGTGTTTGATGAGAGTGGTAAGCTAAAGGGTATGCTAGTCTTACTACAGCCTAAGGGAATGCAACTAGGTCTTATGACGAGCCTAAGGATGGTTCGGTCTTATAACGAGCCTAAAGGAAGGATCTAGGTCTTATGACGAGCCTAAGGGTTGGAACTAGGTCTTACTACGAGCCTAAGGTGGATCTAGGTCTTATGACGAGCCTAAGTTGGAACTAGGTCTTACTATGAGCCTAAGATGGATCTAGGTCTTATGACGAGCCTAAGGGTTGGAACTAGGTCTTACTACGAGCCTAAGGATGGATCAAGGTCTTATGATGAGCCTAAGGGTTATTCTAAGTGAAAGTGGTAAAATGTATAAGTGGATGTAAAGGATTAAGGTTCATGTCAAATCTGGAATGGTAGTGCTCAAGATGGGCCTACGGATGTTTGGACGTGGAGGTAGGGCTTAAGACGAGCCTGTAGGAATTTGATGTGGAGGAAGGGCTTAGGACGGGCCTGTGAATGTTTGCATGGGGTAGGGCTTAGGACGGGCCTGTGAATGTTTGGAATGGGAGGAGGGCTTAGGACGGGCCTGAGGTGTTTGTGTGGAGGTAGGGCTTAGGACGGGCCTGAGGTGTTTGATGTGGATGTAAGGCTTATGCCTGTGGTGGGATGGTGGTGCTCAACTTTAGGTTTCAATTGGTGTTGTCATGGCAATTGTTGGAACCAACAATTGCCCCCAGTATTTTTCCTTAGGACAATCTGAGCCAAGGTCATGGCAATTGATCGAACGATCAATTGCCCCCAGTATTTTTCTTTATTAAACGTGCGAACAGCTCGCCTCATCACGGGTCAGGCTTATGCTTTGATGTGGTGCTTCCTATCCTACACTCGACGTGTTTGGTGTTTTGCACTGTTTTCCACTTACGGTCACGACCTCTTAACCATTGAATTTGACATTTGTTAGATTTACGTGTTCAACCTGTTACTTCACTTGATACACAACTACTAAGTCGAAGTCTTTTGAGCTTATAACGTGGCCATGGGGTGATGAATGACAATAGATAATGGAGGAATGTTTAGGATATGTGGAGCTAAGGGTGACCAAAGCTGCAACTTGCACCGGCTCTCGGACTTGTCTTCCTTGCCTTGAAGTCGTTTGGCTACTTCGTGATGACTTCGCTTATGAACTTGGGACTTTTAAATGTTCCTTGCATCTTCTTCTTTTTCCGATTTTGGATTTCTTTGAGGCTTTTCAAGTTGCCTTCTTTGAATCTCTTTCCCTCGGGGTTCTTGTGTTTCCTGGTTTTGAACTTCGAGAGCTGTTTTAATGTTAGCTCATTTGGATCCTGTGTCACTTTGGGACCATTTGCGGATCGTTTCGTCATGCTGGTAGCAGTTTTGCTTCTTTGGACTTGTGAAGTTGCTGTTCAAGTCGGGCTCCTTGCTTCCTTTGGTCACCGGGTCGGTTATTCATCATTGGCTGGCTTGTTTGGGAGTTTGTAGTGTTATAAAAGAGGTCATACATGAAAGGCTCAGCGGGGGTGCCTAGGGTGTAATGTCAGGGTCACAAGCTTTTGGCTGTGTGGTGCTGTTTCCTAGGTGCTTCGTCATCCCTAATAGTTGTGTATCCGTTCTTTGTTACTTTTCACAGGTTTAAGCGTAAATTTACAAATTATCTCCTTCGGTCGGAGTCATGCCGTTTACCTCACCTTTGAATGTGGCCTCCCTGGAGTCGTGTAAAAATGACACGCTCTTTCACTCTTGGTTTTACCGCTCAAGGCACTCTCGCGAGACGTTCACTCAGAGACTTGTTTGCACATTTAAACATTATCGTTCCTTAACTCAGATTGCCCCCAGTATTGTTGTGGGGTGTACTTAATAAACCTTAGAATGCCCAAGTTATTTGTGGAGGGTGATTGCATGTGTAGCGGTGAGTGGTGATGGGGTACTCTTGTGAAGAGGTGATGGGTGATCTTGCAGCAACAAATTTTGGCTTTGTGTATTTGGTGAAATGTTGAGAAACGGATTGGTGAGACGCATGGGATGTATATGATGAGGGTGGTGTTCGTATGGTAGGTGATTGTCGAATGATTAAGCAATTTTTTTTTGGTTTAAGCTTTGATGAAGTGGTAAGGGTTGTGATGAGGGTGATTGGAATGATGAGATGACTTATCTTTGACCTTGTTTTGACAACAAAGATGCATACCTAACTTGTAATAGCGAACAATAATTTTCTACATGCAAGAGATTTCTCGAATAACACTAAACAAAACATGCAGCAAATGTCAAAGCACAAAAACATCGAGAGAGAGCTCATGTCAGACAATACAGATAAAAGAAAAGACAGTACTCTGATCATGAAGTACATAGAGAAAACATGAAATCCTAAGACTACGGCTGCGGAGGAGGTGGACGTGGGAAGGCCGAGTACATATGAGTCATGAAATCGTCCATACGGCCCTCCATGCGTATCTGCCTACGCTCCATGCGACCCTGAGTGATGTGAAGAGATCTGATATCCCTCTGTAAGCTCTCAAGCGTAGCCGGCTGCGGTGGTGGAGGCGGTAGGGCGTAGTAGGAGGAGAGTGGTATAGGGTACTCGGTGCCCATGTAGCTCGACCCCTCACCCTGGTAGGTGTATCCTCCTGACGGGTCCTCGTGGTGTGGGACGTCCTCGGGCTCCGGTGCCTGCTGTCTCTGCCTGGGCCGGACTGGTCTCTGAGAAAAGACTCTGGCCTGCTGTGGGAAGGCCCAACCCTGATCGGCTGAGTAGCCAAGGGACCTCAGCATGTCCATGGTGTAGGTAGGATATAGAGGCTCCCAATCGTCATCCCCCATCGGGACCTGTGCGCACTCACATAGCCACTGGATGAAACTCGGGTAAACTAAGGCATGGCGACCGGCCCGGGCTGCTACCATCAGGTGGTCTCTCATCAAAACCGACAACGGGATCAAGCCCTCCTCTGAGTCAGGTGGATGCTGAATGTACCTCATGAGGAAGCAGTAGCGAGTGGAGACGTCATTACGCGCTTTCGGTAGCACGTTACGGGACAAGACCTCCAATAACACCCTGTCAAGCAGTAGGTAAAGCGGAGGGGAGGATCACCTGCTTCCTTGGCTGATCCCTCGTGGAAGAACGAACACGCTCCGACAGAGTAGAGTGCTGCAGATAGAACTGGCGCGCCTCGCTCTCCAAGGCTGCAATCGTCTCTAATCCCCTGTGCTCTGGGTCACTAGGATGCAAGCCGTAAAAATGCACAAAATCATCTAGGCCCACAGTAATGGGCTGACCACGTACATAGGATACCACAGCCCCAGTATCATCCTGGTCCAAGTTAGCATAGAACTCTATGACTAACTCCCTAACATAGCTCTTTGGGCAAGTAAGCACCCCCACCCAGTGAAGGTGCTGAAACAGGTGATCGAGGTCAAAAGTGGCAATCACGTCATCGCTGAAGAGACGCTCCTGCTGAATGGAAATATCCTGATTCTCATAAAACCAGCGCTCCTGCTGAGCTCCTCTGAAACGGGTATGATCATAGGTAGGGGATGTCTCTCTGCGGCGCCTGCGACGTGGCTGAGGGCCTGACGCCCCAACCCCAGCTACCCCACGGGAACTCCTACGACCCTCCATGGTATGCCTGTGGATTCAACGAGACAAAAGACATATAATTCTGCAGGAATTTTGACAGAGTTTCCCCTAGATTTTTCACGAATCCCGTGCTTCCAAATGCACTCCACACCATATAATCAGTCCTAGGATCTATCACTTATGCAAACTTTAAACATTCCATGAGCTAGAAACGCAGGGAACCTCATTTCGCACTTAAAACGCACTAAACTAAAACGGGCGACCCTCGCAATTACAAGCAGTTTTAACCTTCCAAACGAACTTTTCACATTTTAAAATGTCCTTCTAAAGCTAGTTGGCCATTTAAAACATAAAAAATCAAACTTCGAAAATTTGACCCGAGAACCACCATTGTCGTCTTCTTCCTAGCTCCAAATTTCGTTTTTCTTCGTTTCTTCACCAAAATGGACAAATGAGTAGCCAAAATGTAGAGAAAACTTACCCAAATACACTGGTGGAGGAGTATTTTGGATTGGGAGTCGGGAAAGTGCTGAAAACGGACAAAAACCACTCGCCCCGGACCTAGCTCGGACGCGACTTTCAGCCTCCGTAAGTGCTCGAAATGGAGAGATCTTGGTATGGAAATGCCCAGAATTGAAAGAGGGATGTTTTGTGAGCAAAATGGCGGTGGAATGGAGTGATTTGGTCAAGAAACGAGTGAGATATGGAGGAGAGAAGTTAGGGTTTTGGAAATGGGGGTTGCTGGAATGAAAATGGTGAATTGGGACGAATTCCGATTTGAATCGGCTGGGGGAAGACACTAAGTGGAACGGCGTCGTTTGGAGGTCAAAAAGGCGCGCCTGAGTCAACGTCGGGGGCCACGGACGCGCGTCCGGGGTCACGGACGCCCCTTTTTTCCGAAAATTGATTGATTAAATAAAAAGAGGACTAAACAAAACAAATATTCTCTTTATTTCATCTCGAAGTTAGAGAAGTACAAATTATAGAGTTCTAAGAAAACAGGAAATGCCTAGGATTAAGTGTCTAAACGCAAGTTTCCTCTTAAAACTCTTGGCTCGGCCAACCCCTCCTTTCTTCTTTGAATGCATCCACCTCCTCCTTTCGACCGTATAGCCATTTCTGTTAACTTGCTGAGAGCTCCAAGTCTTCAAGTGCTAGGGGCTTCACCACTTGAACTTCCCCTTCGAGTCGATCCATCATGATCGCATGAAGAGCCTCATGTCGATGCCTTCCTTGGTGCTTCATATAACAAACCCTTGGGTCGGCTCTGGGCTCGCCCAATCTGACGGCTGGAACGCCACGGGTGGATGACATAAAAGCTCTCAAAACCGGGGTAACGAGATCCCTCCGTAGTAACCTCCACACATTCGAACTCCTTCAATTTCCCAAGCTGAGACCGTCCACCGGACTTGATGTCCCTGCCGTATGGAGTTCAAAAGGGCCGGCCATCCATCAACCGGCTCCTCGGGGGCTCGCCTTCTAGGGAGATGCTGGATCGTGAACTTTGGTTATACTCAGGAATCAGCTTGAGCCGCTCGAGAAGCCAGACTTGCAGAAGATAAATGCTCCCTTCGAAGAATTAAGGGGTATCCTTTGACTTAGGCCATGAATCCAGACTCTGAATAATCTGCGCGACTATCAATGGTCCCAAGGCGAAACCAGCTCGAACCTGTAGAAGCAAAGGGAAAACTTTCGGTGTATAGCCATGTATGGGGTTCTGAAAAGGTAGATTGCCAGCAATGCGAGATCGAGAAAGTTCCTCTTGTGCTCTAAGAAGTCTCAGAGGTTAACGAAATCTGAAAGAGCCTCCACCGGCAATCCCTCGGGCCCTACCATTCCTAGCAACTGGGTCGGACTTAGCCCAAGTAAATGGGAATGGGCCTCGACCGGCGAGGGTGTCAAGTTCGGTACTACTGGGCTAGCTAGGGTTGGCCCCTAGAAGCGCGTCAAATTCAGGCACAGCAAAGTCAGCTCATATCCCCAAACTTGAAGAGATGCTCAACCGGGTCCCAATGGTTAATAGCCGCTCTCAGGAAACCTTTATGCAACCGTGTCTGGGATAAATATGCCAGGGTGTGGAGGATAGACAACTTATTGACCTTCTTTGACCAGTTGAACACTTCTTTCATAGTTCTGTCACAGGACTTGTTGAATTCGAAGCAGTGGGCCAGGGACTTTTTCCTGTTTTTTCCAAGAAAAGAAAACATACATAGGGTATCAGTCAGCACTCAACCTTGCTTATGGGCCTCAAACAACTAGAACTTCGAACTGGGTTGGGCCAACTGTGGGGGTAATTCCCTATCCGTTCTAAGCCTGGTTATGAGCCCATCACAAGAGCAAACAAGGTTCCACACAAATTCAAAATGCCCTCACCTGACGACCTTGATTAATGGGTATGGATCAACCCGGAGAGGTGCTTGGGGCGTTAGCCCAGGTCACCACAAAGGAATAGGGCTTGCACGCTATTCTCTTTGGGCTTCCCCACTTTTTTCACATCACCTAAAGGTGCGCGTCTACGGTCGGGTCTTTGACTGACCAAACAATGGGCTAGGTAAGGGTACTGCCAGGAAAACGCTTGGGGCTAAGGCCCAGGTATTGAGGGGGTGTGGTTAGACGACACCCTCCTCTTTTCCCCCGCTTATTCACATCACCTAAAAGGTGTGAATCCCTGACAGGGGACCCTCAAATGGGTCCCGGGGTGAAATCGGTTTATGTTGACCCTCGCTCTCGTATGATGCAAAAGTACAGAAATTTAAATTGTGAACAAAAGTAAACAAACAATGTAATAAAGCCATAAATAAACATTTTCAAGTTAAGCCCTCTTTCTTAAAATTAGACAAGTTAAAATTAAGAAGTTTGTCCCCAGCAGAGTCGCCAGTCTGTGAGCCTCGATTTTAAACCCTATCCTATGTTGATTAAAATTGATTGGGATCTAAACGGGTTTTAGGTCCACTTATAGCCTAAGATTAATAACTATATCATATAACAATAATATTAAAACCTAAGCTAGCTCACTGGAACCTATTATGAGTCGCCACCTAATTTTAACGTAGATCAAATTAGGAAAGGAGAGTTCGGGTTCGGGGGCTTGATATTCGACTTAATTAGGGTTCAATTACTTTCATTACCCTTCCTAGGTCGTTTTTCCTCTACTTAGTTTATTTACGGCTTATTACGAGTCGTTTTAACCTAAGTGCGCGAGCTTCTGTTTTTTTTGTGCTTTTTAGCATTTTTTGACAGAAAATTAAAGTGGAAATTAAAATTAACTAAACTAGGGTTTCGGAGGTAGAATTAGGTCAAATTTTGTTTCCGTCCGTAGCCACGGATCTAATGTCCGAAACCACGGACCCCAGTTAACCTATATGAAGATAAAAGTCGAATTAAACAGAAAACAAAAAATTGTAAAGTCCGGGGCCATGGACAGGCTGTCCATGGGCCCGGACATTATAAAAAAACCTAATTTTTAAAATTTAAAAAATCCCGCCGCCGTCCGTGGGTGTCCGAGCTTACGGACAGGGAGTCCGGGACCCCGGACATGACGGCGGCGTTGAGGCTGTTCCCGAAGGTGTTTTTGGCTCAAATTTTATGGGTGTGTAGCCTGAAAGGTATACAAGACGTTAGTGATTTAAAGTTCTCAATTTGAATTCGAATTAAGCACGAAACTTGGTAAACAAGTTATTGGACAGAAGCTTAAACAAACATCAATACAGAAGCGTAGAGGGGTTAGTTTGAGCCCAAATTTTAAGGCAAGACAGATAATACCGTAGAGAATTAGGGAAGTGGAGTTTCTACCTGTTTTACCTTCGGATTCACAACGTTTCTTCACACCGGGAATCGTCGAGTGCTTCGCTGATGGCAGACCCGAAAGGATTTCGAACCGAGCTTCTGGTTGTTGGTTGTTCTTGCTGTTCTTCACGCTTTGGTGGGTTTTTGTGGGGTTTTGATGATTATTGGTGCTTGGGAATTGGAAAACGTGTTTAGATGGTGATTTTGGGGGATTTTCGGTATGATTTGGGTGGCCGGGTGTTGGAAAACGTGAGAGAGAGAGGGAGGCTGCCTTTTCTGACTCTCTAGGGTTCTTGAGCATGTGAGGTTCTGATTTATCCAAAAACCTATCCCCTTATATAGACTTTCTTAAAGATAAAGAAAATCTAGTAAAAGTAAGATTTTTTGATATTTTAATTAAGTGACTTCCCAAATGAATTTGCTGTGAAATTTTAACCACATGTCAAGGATGGATATTACGAATTTTCTGAGGTGGAACCGAATTTTTTAATGTGGAATATTTTTAAATTGAATTTCTCGTCAGATTCAGTCATAAATTGCTAGAAAATTATTGGAAATTCGAAAAATCAAAATTCCAACGCCATTATGCTTAGAATGTCATCCACTATCATGGGTTAAAATATCAAAGCATTTCAAGTTGATTTGGGCATCCTTTGGAGGAGAGAGAAAGCTCGTAGGAGGTCTTAGGAGCCTTTAAAGATTACCAAAACGCCCCCTGAAAGTGACGAAGCTGCTCCCCATGCCATGAAACGCGCCGATCGAGCCGGGATTCCTCACTGCTTGATTAAAATGCCTCTCACAACACCAGTACCTCGTAGACCCTAGCCAGGGGGGTCAAAATTTTGGGTATAACACCACACAACACCCTTCATCTGAATGCGTCAGACCAAAGCCAAAGGCGATGAACCTGCCCTCCACCGACCTGATGAAACCGATTCAGACACAGCCCTACAGGCGGCTGACCAACACCTAACCGAAGAAGAACCACTCGACACCCAGAGCAACAGTCCCGAACTCCCAGGCTATTGAAATGCCTACGCGGCCTGAACTCAAGAACACCGGCGCTAACTTCTCCCGTATCTTTGACAACGAAACCACTAGATATTGAAGAGCCCTAATAAATCAACCAGAGCAACTTCTGCAACAAGACTACTGATCAGACCAAACCAGAAAAGAAAGAATGCCCAGCAGCTTAACCATGTATTACTAGAGACGTGCAGAAACCAGAGCCCAACTCCACCATTACCCAATCGGGGCACAAAAGCGAGCACCAAGAAACAGACACACCAGAGACAGAGAGCACCCAAATCCAGATTAATCCAAAGCCAGGGAGAGCACAACCTAATCAAAACCTAAGGGTCACTCTGGATCCAGAAAAGAAAACGTGAGGAAAATCACGGCCTCTACCTAACGACCCAATCAAAACCTAAGAGTCACTCTGGATCCAGCAAGGAAAGCGCGAGGAAGATGACGACCTCTACCTGACTAGCAAAATCAACCAGGACCAGGGCGAGCCTAGGTCAAAATGGAGCGAAATCCCTCACAGTTTGCTTCGGGGAAGAGAGGAAAACTGAAGGAAGCCCGAGACGAGATAAAGAGCAACTCCTCGATAGATGCCTACTACCGGTGGGCGAACCCAAGGGACGAGACCAATCTCCCTGATGGCTCAGAAGAGAACAAGAGGATGATGAAATCGCCTCTAAAATCGCCTCTTGGAGAGGACGATAGGTGACATGGCCAGCTGCTTCACCCTGATCATCGCTGACTTTTCTTTGTAAATTGATTTACCTAGCCTGAAGTGGAGCAGTGGACCGACACAAGCAACAAAAAAGAAGAGACAAAAAAAAAGAGAAAAGAGACAAAAAAAAAAAATTCTGCCCATACAGGTAAATAAAAACAAATTCTACTACTACTGGGATTCAAACTCGGTATTCCTCACACCCCTCTTGCACACTTAACCGGTTGAGCTGTAGCAAATTTCAGTAGATAACCGTAGATAGTGAAACAAAAGTCGTATTGCAAGCTAAACGAGAAATTAAAAAAAATCGCCATAGCTAGGAATCGAACCCAGAACCATTGGGTTACATGGAGAGTATGCTAACCGGCTATGCTGAGTCGGAAATCAATATCTTCACGGGAGAAAATAATACTAGAGTTTTAGCTCGGACTGGGATAACTATTCTAAAAATGCTACCAACTCAAAAGGAAAGTATACTGTAAAATGAGAACAATAACATAGTGACAAGAAATTATGAAATACAGATAGGATTCAAAACGTAATGAGACATAAATAAAGGAATAGCACATGTGCATGAAATGATAAAAAATAATTCCCGTGAAGGGGAGGCGAAAGCAAATAAAATAAATAGATAAAATAACAGTAGTAAAAGTTACATAAAATGATGGAAATGGGGATGATAAAACAACGAGAAAATCAAAAGGAAATGATGAATAATAATAAAAAGTATGAATCAATTGAGTACATAAAATAATACAAGGAAATAACAAAACCGTGAAATATTTAAAAACAGAAGCAATAAAATAAGTGTACAAAATGAAATCATTTTGAAACAGATTATAATAAAATAAATAAAAATAAAATAAGAACAAAATAAAAATAATAATAAAAATAAAAATAAAAATAAATAAAATAAAAAAAAGGCTCGTGCTCCTTTTCTATAGGAATGTGAGATTTTAAATGTCGGAGAAAAAGAAATTCCTTTAGTTGAAAACGGGGACGACCACCCTGTTTCTAGAAGCATGTTTATTTTTGTATATATATTTTTTTAATATAAAACGGGTGAGAATTTTTGGTGTCTACACGGTCCACTTTCAAGCTCGGCCCAACACCACTCCAAAAATCAACCTCAATTCCAATCAAATTCGATTCCAAAATCAATCCAATTCAATTCAAAATTCAATAAAAACTCATTCAAATCCAAATTCAATTCAATTCCAAACTCATTCAAATCCAAATTCATTTCAATTCCAATCCAAATCAATATTCATTAAACCCCGATTCAACTTCCATTTCATTTCAATTTCAATTCAATTTCAATTTCTCCTACACACTAAATGTCTCACAGACCCGAGCGTCTCACAGACTTTGTTATCCTAATGATTCGAATGTCTCACAGACCCGAAAATCTCACAGACCCGAGCGTCTCATAGATTCGAGCGTCTCACAGACTTCGACATCTCAAGGTTTCAAGCGTCTCATAGACCCGAGCGTCTCATAGACTTCGATATCCCATTCCTTTAATCATTTGAATACTTTAAATGTCTCACAGACCCGAGTGTCTCACAGACTTTTTTATCCCAATGATTCGAATGTCTTACATACCCGAACATCTCACAGACCCGAGCGTCTCATAGATCCGAGCGTCTCACAGACTTCGACATCTCAAGGTTTCAAGCATCTTATAGACCCGAGCGTCTCACAGCCTTCGATATCCCATTCCTTTCATCATTTAAATATTCTAAATGTCTCACAGACCCGAGAGTCTCACAGACTTTGTTATCCCAATGATTCGAATGTCTCACAGACCTGAACATCTCACAAACCCGAGCGTCTCATAGATCCGAGCGTCTCACAGACTTCGAAATCTCAAGGTTTCAAGCGTCTCATAGACCCGAGGGTCTCACAAACTTCGATACCCCATTCTTTTCATAATTTGAATACTCTAAATGTCTCACAGACCCAAGCATCTCACAGACTAGCATCCCAAACCCGAAACTTCTTGAAATTCTAAACACCTCAAATATCTTCAAACCCCACAAACATCAAAACTCCCAAAAGCCCAAAGGCCATGAACTACGTAAGGTCTGATCTCAACAGGGAGTTGAGTACGTAGGCAGCCCATTTAGGGTGCGACCCTTTTCCAATCAAAAAACCGTTTTCCCCCTCCGAGGTGGCTCTCATATCTCTCAAAACATACAAACCTTCTTCGGCTCCCACAAACTTCAAACTATTAGACTCTAAGTCTTGTTTATTCACTCAACCTCAAACGTTTCCCAAAATACTCATCCAAATTAAGCAATTCCTCTTCTTGGCGCTAGCTTGGCAGAAAAGCTCGCCTCTCCCACTATCTTTCTCTCTTCATGTCCTAATCCTATCCTTGTAACCCTTTAAAATGAATCTCTCTCTAAAGGTTTTGAAAGAAGGCAATCCCGACAATTAGAGACTGAGGTTTCCTCGGGCACCAATCCGAAGTCGTGGTCGTTGCCACTTCTAAGGGGTGTAACCCAGTGCGAACCCACACAAAATCTCTACTATGATCAGATAAGTCCTATCCATAGGCAACAAATCATCAGAGTCAATTAACAGTTCTTAGAACCCTTCTCCTCCCTTCCTAGTTCCTTAGGTCAAACTAGGTGGCGACTCTAGTCAATTTCCGCCCTTAGGGCATAAGTCCGCGTGGAGCCCATTGAGAGCGGGTGTAGTGTTCACTGACACTCCCCTTATGCTTTCTGGGAAAGACGGACGATTAAGTAGGTATTTGAGGGATGCCAGAATAACGGATTTTCACGCTCCACAGAATGGAATTTTTAGGATCTCGGCTCTTTAGTCAGACCATATTTAGATAGACCCCCCTCATACCGAAAAATCACCCTCCACAGAATGGCGACTCTGCTCGGGAAAACTTGAGTAAGTTTTTCTCAAACTCAAGGAAGACTGAACTCCATTCAAAATTGTCGGGACTTCCCGACTTCTTTCAAAACCTTCAAGAGATTCATTTCGAAAGCCATTAGGATTACTCTACTCCACACTTAGAGTGTGATTGGTGAGGATAACTAGGATGAGAGTGTGTAGCTTATACTTGATTTTGCTTGCCATGTTTCCTTCGCTTGCTACATAATTTCGTGATTATGCTAGACTAACCAGCAGGAACTTCAGGTAGGTGGGCCCATTAGGGGTCTAACTTCTTCCCTCTCTTTGCCTGCACATCTATTTACTACTTTTTGGTTGTGATATTGAAATGTTAGGAATAGTCCTGAGGTGGGTGCATAGGGTAGCTTAGGTGAAATACCCCAAACTTAGATATGGTGTTCAAATGATAAACTAAGATATAAGGAGGCTAAATAATGCCTTAGAAACATTAAGAAACATTTCTAATCAAAGAAAATATAAGGAAACACCAAAAAGAGCAGTTTAAGCAAAACGTGCTCTAAGCTTGGAGAGACATGGGAGAGTACCCAAATATTGTTCTAAGACCTTAGTATATCCTAATGGTCATTTTAAGTCAATTACCAAAGAAAACCAAGCTTGAAAACTAGTTAAAACACAAAATGTGCTTTAAGGAGTCTTAAAGCACGTTTTTGAAAAATTGTCTTGTAAATGAGTTTTGAATGGCTAAATGTCCATCATTACTCTTTAATTAATATGTGTACTATATAGTATCACATTTGGAGGTCTATATCAATGGGAAATCAAAAATTTCACAACAATGTGCCTTGTTTTTGATGAATAGTGAATTAATTAAGCTAGTTTATAACATAAGTCTATATAAGTGAGACATTTGGTCAACAAAGACTAAACTACCCTCATTCACTAAAGGGGCCGGTTTTTTAAGTGTGACTCACCACACTTATCTAGCTAAGTAAAGAGAAAGCAAAATAAGTAAGTTATAAAGCATAAAGTACTATTCACCTTTTAAGATAAATATCACATTTTGCTTACCTCTCTCCTCACTTCTTCATTCTTCCTTGTTTCACACGATTTCTTGCTCTCTTTCTCTTCTCCATTAACGTGAAGCTCCTCTCCATGCTAGCTCCACCTTCTCTTGCACACATCTTGCTCATTTTAGCTCCAAATCCAAAACAAAATACATATTCTTCTTAGTTAGCTCAAGCTCCTCCTTTCTATCTTTTCAAAACTTCAAGAGCTTCATTTTGGTGCCAAGTCAAACCACCATTAGAGGAGGAAATTCAAGTTTGGAGACTCCATTGGCATCTCCATTCTCTTAAGGTAAAGAAAGTGTAAGAAAATCTAGGTTTCCACCATTTTCTTCACATATCCGAAAATATATACTCATGGGACTCCATGTTTATGCCTTGTTCTAGCTTGTTTCTACTCTTCAAAGGAGAGAGGAGGTCCTTCTTGCTTCACATCCAAGTTGTCTTGAGAAACCAAGGTAAAACAATCACATTAATACCTTAAAACATATTTTTAAACCTAGGGTTTGTTCCTTAGGGTTAATGTGTTATCTAGTACTCATTGGAGTCATTGGATATTGGTTAGAACATTGGCAAGGAGAATCACATTGGTGACCGAGATTGAACAAAGAAAACCTAAGGAGAAAAGCTTTTAAGCTTGTGAGAAAACAAGGTAAATTACTTACCTTAAGGTGTCTTGTTGTTTAAGGGAATGAGATGTGGGTATATGATGAGTTTAGTGTACAGTTTATATTTGGAAGGTGCTATAAAAACCTAGGAGAAACAATGACTATTCTTGTGAACTTGTGACTAAGGAGCAAATGAGAAAAGAGATAGTTTAAGAATATAAAGGTGAAGTACAAGAAGCATTTTATTTCAATGGGAGCCTTGTTGAGTGTATTCGCAGGTTGAAGGCATATATATGTGGAAATTCAGTGGTTAAGATTATTGTCATTTA
This sequence comes from Limonium bicolor, assembly GCA_023374045.1. Lineage (NCBI taxonomy): Eukaryota > Viridiplantae > Streptophyta > Magnoliopsida > Caryophyllales > Plumbaginaceae > Limonium > Limonium bicolor. The sequence continues at coordinate 498,081,314 of CM041776.1, forward strand.
AGGGCCTAAGTGCCAAGCATTTTAAGTTTAAGCATTATATGATGATGTGGTGAAGTTTTAGTGCAAATTGGGTGTTAAGTGTTGTGATGAGAATTTGTGTGGTATTGGTTGTTTGATGGAGAAAAACCATGTGTTAGGAAGTACTATATACTAGAGAACCCATGGCAAAATTTAAAGGAGAGTTTAAGTGTTTAAGATATCCTAAGGGAATTTAATGACTAAGGAAGTACTAGGAATGTTCTATGGGTTGTCTTGATGAAAAAGGGTGAAGTTAAGGTGTTTTAATGACTTATGATGACTTAGGTATCACCATGGAAGATTTAGGAATCAAGAGAATGTATTCGAGTGTTTAGGACTTAGGCAAATGTTGATGCACAACTAGGAAGGAATAATGTGATGATGATGGAAGTTTAGACTTGTTAAGGAACTTTAAGTAAATGTTAAAAGAGTTTTAGATAGTGAGAGATGCTTGGGAGATGATGTTTAGTGGTGAAGAAAACATTTGGCATAGTGGTTACACTTAGGTATGAACCACCACCTAGAAACCTAGAGGAAAACATTACAAGTGTTAGCATTATTACAAGGAAAATGCATAATGACTAAGGTGGATCTTGGTGGATGATTTAAGGTATTTTAAGGAGGGCTTAAGGTGTATTTGAGGTGCCCAAATGAGGTTATAACATATTAGATATATGAGGAGAAGTTTGGAGTTGAAAAGAATTTAGAAACAAGTTTTTGGAGCCGACCGACCTTAGGACCGGACTTGCAAGGTCGGTCGGGCTCTGTTACACTACCGGAAAATGTTTCTGGAATCGACCGGACTTGGGGACCGGACTTACAAGTCCGGTCGGGCTTGTGTTTTGTGAGGGAAAATGTTTCTGGAATGGACCGGACATGGGACCGGACTTGCCAAGTCCGGTCGGCATGAATTTTGTACGGTTATAAGTCTCTGGAATCGACCGGACATAGGACCGGACATGTAAGTCCGGTCGGAGTGAATTTTCCAACGGTAAAAGGGTACTGGAATGGACCGGACTTGGCAAGTCCGGTCGGTAAGTCCGGTCGAGCCTAAAAAAAAAAAAAAAGAAATTTCAAATTCTAAGAATGGTAATGGGTAATGAGGTATGCCCTTGGTAGGGTAGTAATGATTGGGACCCTAAGAACTTAAGGAATTAAGTTAAGATTAAGTATAAGTTTTAATGTTTAAAGTTAAGTTGTAAGACTAAGTGATAAAGGCTTGAGAGGTTATTGAGTGGAAGTCCTTAGGGACTAAGTGAGTTAAGGGAGGTGCAAATAACTAATGACCTAAAAATGAATGAATGTTTTAGGTTTGTGAGTTGGGACCCCGAAGATTAGTCAAACAACGATCGACGGTGAACGGTACAGTCTTTCCTGTGACCTGCTTGCTAACGAGGTGTCCCTCGGCTTGTGTGCTATCTGTTTATTTGCTATGACTAAGACAAGACAAAGCATGCAACCGGTCAAATTTATTCTCGATGTGAATGTGTTTACTCCACACTAACCCACGAGACTTGAGAATGTTGCTAACTAAGTTTAGTACTCACTGAGTTAAGGTTAAGAACTAAGTATCGGTGATTGTTGGTTTTACCCGTCAAGGTTTAACTAACACTTGGTAATTAAGGCTTTCACTAACCATAACTTGGGGTGGGAGTGAGGAATCCGGAATGGTACCGGCACATGTGTATTGGGGGAGGTCGGTATCTGAATCAGATCCGACTTCCAAATAAGACTGGTCATTAGACTCGTCGCCTAGGGTCAACAAATCGACCCGACCCGGGCTACTGTTTGAGGTGGGAGGCACATTAAGGATGGCGTGGGGGGATCAAGCCTACATCCCCAATAAATTAAGAAAGGTAGCTTATCGTCGGATAGTGCACTGCTACCGGCTAGGGTTAACCAAGCCCTACAAAGATAAGCAACCAACTAAGGGCTAACCAATCTAATAGTGGAGCGGTTGGCAAGTATAAGGTTAAGGAGATTGTGGATCTAAGGGGTTAAGAACTAACTCACTTATTAAGGGAACGCCTGAGTCGTTCGTTTGCTTATGAGCTAATTATGTTCATTGTGGTTGTTGGTTTGTTGTGCTTCATATTAAGCTTATTGCGCTATTTATGCTTATCATGTTAATCAACTCCCATGCTATCGACAATTAGTCGTCGTAGCCCCGTTAGCTTGGGGGCCATGGGAGGGTCGTACCAGCATTCGTGCTGACCCCCTTTGGGGGCTGTTTTTACACTTGCAGGTAAGCGGCCGATGAAGTCACACCACGAGAGTAGGAGCGGGTAGCCCTAGGTGGGACTTTATTTTGAGTACGGGTAGCGCCTGTGCACCCGTCTGTTAGTGGAATATGGATATATTATATGGTTTGAGAATACTTAAAACTCGGATGGTGTATGTATTTTGGATGTACGGTTGTAAATATTTAAATTACGGTAATTCTTGTTGGTTAGACCGTAGCTAGGTCCTGGTGTTACTTTATTCCGCTGCGACGTTAAGTATAGTTTGTTAAGTTGCGATAACCACGATTGGCTTAGGACGGGGTGTTACAAAAGTGGTATCAGAGCGTAGTTACGCTCTGATCAAGAAATACCGGACTTGAGTGACCACCGAGTTAGAATATAAGAAAGGATTAAGTGATGGGATAAGGGTGTGAGAAGTTAGAGTGAGTAGAGTCAGATGACCACTAATAAGTGTGGATTATCTTTACCGTCCACGGACGTTATAAATTTACTAACCAAAACAATGGTGAGTACGAATCTAATGTAAGTTATGCTTGTTCAGATGGCAGGACGCCCTAGAGGAGGCCGAGGTCGCGGCCGGGGTGAGGATACTTCAGGGATACCTGGAGGGCAGACGATCGCAGAGATCGTAGCTGCCGCTTTAGGGCACATGGGCTATCAGCCTGGTGTGGGTGCACCACCTCCACCGCCACAACCTAGGGAACCAAACTGGGTGAAGAGTCTGTCAGATCTTCGACCCGCTCATTTCAAGGGGGAGACCGATCCCGCCAAGCTTGAGGCGTACATCTCCGAGCTGGAGACCGCCTTCGAGACCCTTGATGTCCCTGCTGGGATCAAGGTGCGCTTAGCTGCTTTCTACCTGAAGGGGGCGGCGGGCGATTGGTGGAAGCTGGTGAGGGCCGAGCATGTGGCCAATCCAGAGTTCGGCTGGGAGCAGTACACCGCCTTGCTACGGGCAAAGTACTACCCCCCATGTCCAGACGAAGAAGCGCTTGCAGTTAGATGCGCTTAAGCAGTCGGACAAGATGACAGTGGACGAGTATTACTCAGAGTTCACTGCCTTGCTCCGTCTTCTGCCAGGTCTAGGGTATTCTGACCAGATCTTGGTAGACCGCTTCTATGGCGGGCTTAGCCATCGACTCCGCTACGGCATGGGGCCGACGAGTTACACTACCTTGCAGGTAATAAGAATGATTGAAATTTGAGTAAGTGGTGAATAAGATTTAGATTATGAGGAATAAGTATGACTAATACCATGGAAAAGCAGGAGTGCTATCATGCCGCTGCTAAGGTAGAGATAACCGTCCAGCTGAGGGACGAGGAGAACGCTAAGAGAAAGAGTGCGGGAAGAGTGCGGAACACCAAGGGCAAGGAGGGTACAAGAAACAAAAGTACCAGCCTCAAGCCCAGAAAAATCAGAACCCGAAGGGGAAGGAGGGAAAGGAGAAGGCTCCGGAAGAGCCATTGAAGCTGACGTATGCTTATGCAGCTACACCCCTGCGCTCTAAGGCGCCAAAGGGATCTGAGACTGAGAAAGGAGCCGGTGGTGGATACCAGCGACGCTTCATCTGTAGGTGGTGTCACAAGGACCACCCCGGGCTCGACTGTAAAGGGAATAAGGTGGAGTGTAACTTTTGCGGGTACTTGGGCACCGAGCATATGAGTGCTACGGGAATCCGGAGAGTAAGAATTACAGACCCAGTTTTAAGGTTAAGGCCAAGGCTGATCAGGGATCTGGATCTGACGGTCAGAGGAGGGGGCAACCAGCTGCAGACAAGAACCCGAGGGTGACCCAGAAGTCGGGACCCACTCTACACATGGTGGACCGGGACGATGAGCCTGAGCCCTCATCGAGGCCAGGTACCACTATAACCATTTAGTAATAAAACTACCTGCTTACCGCATTATCATGCATGTTTGGTGAAATATATGAGTTAAGTAAGAATAAGATGAGATTAGAACTTAAGTAGATAACCTACTACACTCTAGGAAGATTCAACATCTGCTACCCAATACCATCTACCCTAACCCGGAGCACACCGACATCGAAATCACACTTTCCAACCGAACATGTCAGGTTATCCGCCCAGGTATGATTCTATTAAGGGGACCTGACACCCGACGCACAAATAGCCATCATCAGGAGATGCAATCAACTAGGAATGGGACCGGGAGGTTTTTACACACCGGAGTACCCAGGGGGAGCAAGGATGAAATTAAAGATGATGAGCTTGGGCAAGGATTGGAATCCGTATGCCAAGAACTACCAAACCATGAGGGAGCAAGATGGAGTCTCACCACCGGGAATACCCGAAGAGTTCCATCCAGTTATTACACAAGTCGTGGAAATCGCTCAGCAGTTGGAGGCTGAACCGATTCCAGACATCCAACCAGACATTTGCATTGTAAACTTCTACGAAAAAGATGGGAAACTGGGACTACACCAGGATAAGGACGAGACAACGGAGTCTCTCGAAAGAGGGATACCCGTAGTGTCTTGGTCCATTGGAGATGATGCGGAGTTTTTATACGGCGAGCAGAAGCGTGCGGACCGTGCAGATAAGATAGTACTTAAGTCAGGTGATGTATTAATTTTGGGAGGAGAATCAAGGATGTTATACCATGGGATTAAGAGAATCAAGCTGAACACGGCACCGTCAGCAGTAATCAATGCGACGCATATGAGACCAGGGAGATTAAACCTAACCTTTAGACAATATTAGCCATGTAATGTTAGAATGAGATGAGAAATGAGATGTAAGATTGAAGCACATGTTGTAAACAGGATGGTCATAAATAAAATAACAGTGTTGTTCATATAAATTGTTACGACTCTTGTTATACCATCAATACTCATGGAGCTTGTGAACACAATTAGGTCATGGACTCGGTACGGAAGGTGCACTAAGCATACTTACAGAGGCATAGGCCGACGCCAGCGGTACTATCCTCACCGGCACCTTTCCGATCAATGGGATTGAGGCATCAGTTCTCTTCGACTCAGGGGCCTCGCATACCTTTGTCTCGGCATCATTTGCGAGCAGGTTGGGGCTAGACGCTGAGGAGCTACCCGACTTCACGGTTACGCTCCCGTCTAAGGAGAAGGTTCGTTGCACTCGTTATTACCGAGGAGCCACCATCAGCATTAAGGGGGAAGACTTCCCAGTCAGTTTCATTGAGTTCAGTAAGCTAGGATTTGATGTTATTTTTGGGATGAACTGGTTGGAGCGGCACAAGGGACGTATCCTCTGCGCCGAGCATAGATTGCTACTCAAGAGTCCGTCTGGGGTAACAATATCATACCGCCAGAGGCCCAGAGAGCCTTCGACTAAGATCATCACCGCCATGGCAATGCATAGAGAATTAAGGAGAAAGGAAGAAGTATACATCTGCTATGTACAGGACATAGAGAGAGACCCTGAGTTCGACCCCGACTTACCGTAGTGTCGGAGTTCCCCGACTTATTTCCACGGGAACTGCCCGGCATGCCACCCACTCGGGAGGTAGAGTTTCACCATTGAGCTGCTACCTGGTACCGGACCGATAGCCAAGGCACCATACCGTATGGCTCCGGCAGAAATGACTGAGTTAAAAGAACAACTGAAAGATTTGTTGGATAAGGATTTGTTAGACCAAGTGTGTCACCATGGGGAGCGCCAGTCCTCTTCGTGAAGAAGAAGGATTAGTCTCTCCGCCTCTGCATCGACTACAGAGAGCTGAATGCAGTGACAGTGAAGAATAAGTACCCACTACCCCGCATTGACGATCTGTTCGATCAGTTGAAGGGAGCATCTGTGTTTTCCAAGATTGATCTCAGATCGGGGTATCATCAGATAGCCATTAAGGTGGGAGACATTGAGATACGGCATTCCGGACACGATACGGCCACTATGAGTTTACAGTGATGCCGTTCGGTTTGTCGAACGCGCCAGCGAAGTTTTGGATCTGATGAACCGCTTGTTCCGGAGCAGCTGACAAGTCGGTTGTGGTTTTTATTGATGATATTCTGATATACTCAAAGTCTAAGGTTGAGCATGAGGAACATTTGAGGAGGGTGTTAGAAATATTGAGGGAGAACCAGCTATATGCTAAGTTTCTCCAAGTGTGAGTTTTGGCTTGACCAGGTCTCTTTCCTGGGTCATGTCATCTCAGATGCTGGGATCGCAGTGGATCCAGCAAAGATTGATGCCGTACGTACCTGGCCAAGGCCGAAGACTGTTACCGACATCCGGAGCTTTCTCGGTCTGGCAGGTTACTACAGGAGATTTGTTAGAGATTTCAGCAAGGTCGTGAAGCCGATGACCAGTCTGATGAAGAAAGATGCACCATTTCTATGGACAGTTGACTGTGAGAGATCATTTCAGCGCTTGAAGGACTCACTGACCACTGCACCGGTACTGACCATTCCAGACGGTACAGAGGGCTTTGAGGTTTATTGTGATGCATCCGGCAGAGGGCTGGGTTGCGTGCTCATGCAACATGGCAAGGTGGTGGCATATGCCTCACGCCAGTTGAAGAAACATGAGGAGAACTACCCCACACATGATTTAGAGCTGGGAGCTGTAGTCTTCGCTTTGAAGATATGGCGCCACTACTTATATGGGGTTAGTGTCACGATCTACACCATCACAAAGTTTGAAATACATATTCACTCAGAAGGAGTTAAATCTTCGACAGAGGAGATGGTTAGAATTTCTGAAAGACTATGACATTGACCTCCAATACAAAAGGGAAGGCCAATGTTGTAGCAGATGCCCTGAGCCGTCGAGCACACTCACTCCATTCGCTAGTTTCCTTCTCCAGCTTGGTTGATGAGGTGCGAGAGGCTCAGAGGACTGATGAGTATATGAGAGAGGTCAGACAGAAGCTGACAGATGGTACCTTTAAGAGTCAGAAATACGACTTCAGACTTCATGATGATGATCTGATCACTTAAGGGCCGATTATGCATACCACGAGGTAACACGGATCTGAAAGACCGTATACTTAGAGAATCACACTGTTCTTCAATTTCCATCCATCCGGGAGCCTCTAAAATGTATAAAGACATAAGAGATACTTCTGGTGGTCGGGGATGAAGACAGATGTTACCGAGTTCGTCTTGAGGTGTCTCACATGCCAGAAGGTGAAATTCGAGCACAGACGACCGGGCGGAATGGTACAGTCGATGCCAGTTCCGGAGTGGAAGTTCCATGATCTCCATGGACTTCGTAGTTGGGCTTCCACCTGCTAGGGAGGTCTCAACATGATATGGTGGTGGTGGATCGCCTTACCAAAGTAGCCCGATTCATACCGATGAAGAATACTTGGAAGGTGACCAAATTAGCTGAGTTATTTGAGAAAGAAATCATGAGGCATCACGGCATACCAAAGACCATAGTGTCAGATAGAGATACCAGATTCCTTTCGAGGTACTGGAGAGCTACCAGAGAAGCGCTGGGTACAGAACTCAAACTGAGTACCCGCGTTCCATCCTCAGACAGATGGTCAGACTGAGCGTACTATTCAGACATCGAGGACATGCTGAGAGCATGTGCCTTAGACTTCAGGGCGTTGGATGACAGAGTGCATCTGATCGAGTTTTCATACAACAACAGCTATCACGCTTCGATCAATGATGGCACCTTTCAAGCGTTGTACGGTAGACCATGTCGTACACCGCTCTGCTGGGTGAGTCGAGTGAGACGGTCATTAGGGACAGAGTACTTAGAAACGAGTAAAGGCTGAGTTAAGCAAATCAGGGGGAACATGAAAGTTGCTCAAGATGGGCAGAAGTCGTATGCTGATGTTCGACGACGGACCTGGAGTTAGCAGTGGGCGACGGGTATTTCTGCGAGTATCACGATGAAGGGGTATTTAGGTTGGGCAGAAGGGCAAATTAAAGCCCGAAATTTGTTGGTCCTTATGAGATTACGGAGCGGGTGGGCCCGGTTGCTTACAGGTTGAATTTACCTGCTGAGCTGGGTAAAGTGCATGATGTCTTTCATGTTCACAGCTGAAGAAATACATGCACCACCCCTCCCATGTGGTTAGAACCTGAGAGGTTGACTTTAGAACCAAAACATGAGATCCGTGGAGACTCCTCAGAGAATCTTGGACAGTAAGACTAGGGACACTCGCCACAAGTCAGTACGACTGGTGAAGGTTCTCTGGTCTAACCAGGATGTCGAAGAGGCCACGTGGGAATTATAGGATAAGATGAGGGCGAAGTACCCTTCTTTATTTACTGACTAGATCGTCTGTATAGGGTACGGGGCGTACCCTTTTTAAGGGGGGTAGAGCTTCCTCGCTTTTGAGTTAGGAACGATCATGTTTTGTCGTTTGTTTGGTTGTTTAAGATGTGAATTTTGTGTAAGTTGCTACACTTCGGTGTAAGTTTGAATTATGTATGATACTCATGTATTGTATTTGAGATTGACCTTTGAGTCTTGAGATGTATGAGTGTGAATATAAGATGTGGTATTAAGATTAAGAGAATTGTGTACCGTGAATGGTTAAACACATGTGTGAACTTTGAGGACAAAGTTCTTTTAAGGGGGTAGATTGAAATACCCCAAACTTAGATATGGTGTTCAAATGATAAACTAAGATATAAGGAGGCTAAATAATGCCTTAGAAACATTAAGAAACATTTCTAATCAAAGAAAATATAAGGAAACACTAAAAAGAGCAGTTTAAGCAAAAACGTGCTCTAAGCTTGGAGAGACATGGGAGAGTACCCAAATATTGTTCTAAGACCTTAGTGATATCCTAATGGTCATTTTAAGTCAATTACCAAAGAAAACCAAGCTTGAAAACTAGTTAAACACAAAATGTGCCTTAAGGAGTCTTAAAGCACGTTTTTGAAAAATTGTCTTGTAAATGAGTTTTGAATGGCTAAATGTCCATCATTACTCTTTAATTAATATGTGTACTATATGTATCACATTTGGAGGCCTATATCAATGGGAAATCAAAAATTTCACAACAATGTGCCTTGTTTTTGATGAATAGTGAATTAATTAAGCTAGTTTATAACATAAGTCTATATAAGTGAGACATTTGGTCAACAAAGACTAAACTACCCTCATTCACTAAAGGGGGCCGGTTTTTTAAGTGTGACTCACCACACTTATCTAGCTAAGAAGAGAAAGCAAAATAAGTAAGTTATAAAGCATAAAGTACTATTCACCTTTTAAGATAAATATCACATTTTGCTTACCTCTCTCCTCACTTCTTCATTCTTCCTTGTTTCACACGATTTCTTGCTCTCTTTCTCTTCTCCATTAACGTGAAGCTCCTCTCCATGCTAGCTCCACCTTCTCTTGCACACATCTTGCTCATTTTAGCTCCAAATCCAAACAAAATACATATTCTTCTTAGTTAGCTCAAGCTCCTCCTTTCTATCTTTTCAAAACTTCAAGAGCTTCATTTTGGTGCCAAGTCAAACCACCATTAGAGGAGGAAATTCAAGTTTGGAGACTCCATTGGCATCTCCATTCTCTTAAGGTAAAGAAAGTGTAAGAAAATCTAGGTTTCCACCATTTCTTCACATGACCGAAAATATATACTCATGGGACTCCATGTTTATGCCTTGTTCTAGCTTGGTTCTACTCTTCAAAGGAGAGAGGAGGTCCTTCTTGCTTCACATCCAAGTTGTCTTGAGAAACCAAGGTAAAACAATCACATTAATACCTTAAAACATATTTTTAAACCTAGGGTTTATTCCTTAGGGTTAATGTGTTATCTAGTACTCATTGGAGTCATTGGATATTGGTTAGAACATTGGCAAGGAGAATCACATTGGTGACCGAGATTGAACAAAGAAAACCTAAGGAGAAAAGCTTTTAAGCTTGTGAGAAAACAAGGTAAATACTTACCTTAAGGTGTCTTGTTGTTTAAGGGAATGAGATGTGGGTATATGATGAGTTAGTGTACAGTTTATATTTGGAAGGTGCTATAAAACCTAGGAGAAACAATGACTATTCTTGTGAACTTGTGACTAAGGAGCAAATGAGAAAAGAGATAGTTTAAGAATATAAAGGTGAAGTACAAGAAGCATTTATTTCAATGGGAGCCTTGTTGAGTGTATTCGCAGGTTGAAGGCATATATATGTGGAAATTCAGTGGTTAAGATTATTGTCATTTAAGGACCTAAGTGCCAAGCATTTTAGGTTTAAGCATTATATGATGATGTGGTGAAGTTTTAGTGCAAATTGGGTGTTAAGTTGTTGTGATGAGAATTTGTGTGGTATTGGTTGTTTGATGGAGAAAAACCATGTGTTAGGAAGTACTATATACTAGAGAACCCATGGCAAAATTTAAAGGAGAGTTTAAGTGTTTAAGATATCCTAAGGGAATTTAATGACTAAGGAAGTACTAGGAATGTTCTATGGGTTGTCTTGAAGAAAAAGGGTGAAGTTAAGGTGTTTTAATGACTTATGATGACTTAGGTATCACCATGGAAGATTTAGGAATCAAGAGAATGCATTCGAGTGTTTAGGACTTAGGCAAATGTTGATGCACAACTAGGAAGGAGATAATGTGATGATGATGGAAGTTAAACTTGTTAAGGAACTTTAAGTAAATGCTTAAAAGAGTTTTAGATAGTGAGAGATGCTTGGGAGATGATGTTATAGTGGTGAAGAAAACATTTGGCATAGAGGTTACATTAGGTATGAACCACCACCTAGAAACCTAGAGGAAAACATTACAAGTGTTAGCATTATTACAAGGAAAATGCATAATGACTAAGGTGGATCTTGGTGGATGATTTAAGGTATTTTAAGGAGGGCTTAAGGTGTATTTGAGGTGCCCAAATGAGGTTATAACATATTAGAATATATGAGGAGAAGTTTGGAGTTGAAAAAGAATTTAGAAACAAGTTTTTGGAGCTGACCGACCTTAGGACCGGACTTGCAAGGTCGGTCGGGCTCTGTTACACTACCGGAAAATGTTTCTGGAATCGACCGGACTTGGGGACCGGACTTACAAGTCCGGTCGGGCTTGTGTTTTGTGAGGGAAAATGTTTCTGGAATGGACCGGACATGGGACCGGACTTGCCAAGTCCGGTCGGCATGAATTTTGTACGGTTATAAGTCTCTGGAATCGACCGGACATGTAAGTCCGGTCGGAGTGAATTTTCCAACGGTAAAAGGGTACTGGAATGGACCGGACTTGGCAAGTCCGGTCGGTAAGTCCGGTCGAGCCTAAAAAAAAAAAAAAAGAAATTTCAAATTCTAAGAATGGTAATGGGTAATGAGGTATGCCCTTGGTAGGGTAGTAATGATTGGGACCCTAAGAACTTAAGGAATTAAGTTAAGATTAAGTATAAGTTTTAATGTTTAAAGTTAAGTTGTAAGACTAAGTGATAAAGGCTTGAGAGGTTATTGAGTGGAAGTCCTTAGGGACTAAGTGAGTTAAGTGAGGTGCAAATAACTAATGACCTAAAAATGAATGAATGTTTTAGGTTTGTGAGTTGGGACCCCGAAGAAGATTAGTCAAACAACGATCGACGGTGAACGGTACAGTCTTTCCTGTGACCTGCTTGCTAACGAGGTGTCCCTCGGCTTGTGTGCTATCTGTTTATTTGCTATGACTAAGACAAGACAAAGCATGCAACCGGTCAAATTTATTCTCGATGTGAATGTGTTTACTCCACACTAACCCACGAGACTTGAGAATGTTGTTAACTAAATTTAGTACTCACTGAGTTAAGGTTGAGAACTAAGTATCGGTGATTGTTGGTTTTACCCGTCAAGGTTTAACTAACACTTGGTAATTAAGGCTTTCACTAACCATAACTTGGGGTGGGAGTGAGGAATCCGGAATGGTACCGGCACATGTGTATTGGGGGAGGTCGGTATCTGAATCAGATCCGACTTCCAAATAAGACTGGTCATTAGACTCGTCGCCTAGGGTCAACAAATCGACCCGACCACCCGGGCTACTGTTTGAGGTGGGAGGCACATTAAGGATGGCGTGGGGGGATCAAGCCTACATCCCCAATAAATTAAGAAAGGTAGCTTATCGTCGGATAGTGCACTGCTACCGGCTAGGGTTAACCAAGCCCTACAAACATAAGCAACCAACTAAGGGCTAACCAATCTAATAGTGGAGCGGTTGGCAAGTATAAGGTTAAGGAGATTGTGGATCTAAGGGGTTAAGAACTAACTCACTCATTAAGGGAACGCCTGAGTCGTTCGTTTGCTTATGAGCTAATTATGTTCATTGTGGTTGTTGGTTTGTTGTGCTTCATATTAAGCTTATTGCGCTATTTATGCTTATCATGTTAATCAACTCCCATGCTATCGACAATTAGTCGTCGTAGCCCCGTTAGCTTGGGGGCCATGGGAGGGTCGTACCAGCATTCGTGCTGACCCCCTTTGGGGGCTGTTTTTACACTTGCAGGTAAGCGGCCGATGAAGTCACACCACGAGAGTATGAGCGGGTAGCCCTAGGTGGGACTTTATTTTGAGTACGGGTAGCGCCTGTGCACCCGTCTGTTAGTAGTGGAATATGGGATATATTATATGGTTTGAGAATACTTAAAACTCGGATGGTGTATGTATTTTGGATGTACGGTTGTAAATATTTAAATTACGGTAATTCTTGTTGGTTAGACCGTAGCTAGGTCCTGGTGTTACTTTATTCCGCTGCGACGTTAAGTATAGTTTGTTAAGTTGCGATAACCACGATTAGCTTAGGACGGGGTGTTACATTAGGGCATGCATTCCTATGTGTCACCCTTGATATCTGCAGTCGGGATAAACATTGGTCCACAATTGATTCCCCATGAGCAGATGCCCTTCGTAGTAAGGACTATGCACACGAGGCGGTATGATCGTAGTATCTATGCCTTGAAAAGCTCATGATCCTTCAACACTTACCTTTTCGAGTCAAAGCCAGCATATAGTGAACTCTGAGCCTTCAGTGTCCAGCTGTCTGGTCGCGTGTCTAAGATGGGTTTATGGGAAGTCACCCCCTTGTATGTCGTCTGTCTGACCACCCATTGCCTTACCCCGAAGATTGCATGGGCTCAGTTCTCCATGAATCCTCTGCACCACTAGTGTCTTTAAAGCCCAATGTCACACTACAAATTCATAGAGGATCCCGTATTTACTGGATACCCATACATGACAAAGCGTAGTCAGTGAATAATTTGGACTTCGGACACACCTTATCGTGCAGACGAGGGGAGACCCGTGCCCATGCAGTACTTCCCCAAGTTTTCCAAAAAGTGAGTATGTTGTGATAATCCTCGGCCTTGGCTCGTGTGACTATATCACTTCGGGTATCCTGACCTTTCGAACTTAAGCACTTCGGACTTTCTTGATGACATGCCCCATAAAGCATAACAGAGATAAATCTCGAGAGATGAACAGTGAAGGAACGACGGTTCCCTCGGTAGTATGGAAGCATTGATTGACCTGGAAGGTGATTATCCCAATCATTCACACTCAGCTCCACACAAAATCAGCCACGTTTTTTTATTTTACACTTACAACTATGTGTGATCACGTTTCAAAAATGAGCAAAAATCAGAAAATGAATCATGTCAAACACTCTAATGAAATATCTCCAAAGTCGTCCATCTCGAATGATTTCAAAAATAATGATTTTCAAAATTGTTATTTCCAAAACAGGTTTCAATCAAAAGTCTTCCAGAAAACAAACTTTGTCAAACGGTTTGCAAAGAATAGATTTCAAAGATCTACTACTTACAAATGATTTTCAAAAAAGAAAAATGTTTTTCACAAATGTAGTTTCAAAAACTATTTTCACAAACAGATTTCAAGAAAACCTGCTTTACACAAATGAATTTTGGAACAACATTTTTCATGGATTTTATTTAAAAATAGTTTTTGAAAACAATTTTCAAAATTGATTTTCACAAATATATTTCAAAATAAATGATTTAGTCCCCATGTTGTGACCCGCTATTTTTGAAGTACGACCCACCTTCAAGAGCAGCGGTCATTACTGTGGAGCGTACTAGTTATTTCGTGTTTTCACAAAAGTGGTGGATTTTCACAAAGATTTTGTGCTCGATCATTCACCTTTCCTTTCTAAAAAAGCAACACCCCTTATTTTCCTTCATCGGACCAAATGGGGTGCACAAAGATCAATGACGATTCGAACCAAACATCAGAGCTGCGCCAACCCGAGTCGAGCGACATGAAGACCAGAAACAACCATTCGAGTTCGATGTTGCTGAGGGTCAGAAGAGCACCAACCAGTTTCTCTTGATCATAGTGTCACCTTGTTGCCTGAACCCGAAGACGAACGAACGGCCAATCAGGAGCCCACACATGAGTAAGCAGTCAGTCGGAAGCTTGAAGATGAAGTAGAAGAATTCGGGAGAAGTTTTTAAGCTCAAACTCCCCATTTAATGACTTTTAGAATTGATGTATAGATTTTCCCCTAGCATTCTTTTCTCTCTTGTCAATTTCTGAATAGACTTTGTGTATAGGCTGTACATTCCCTTTGAATTTATTTAGATCAATGTGTATAGGGTTCCCCACTCCCTATTTTATTTGCGAATGATCAAGCGTCAAAATTCATATTGAGAAAATCCACCACTTCGAAAACACATGTTTTCAAAAAAAAAAAATTCTAAAACTTGATTTTTGTAGCACATACGACTTGCTTCTTCCTATTTTCAGTTAGTTCACATTCATTAATCACGAATGAATTGTACTCACCTCTGAAAAATTGCATAATCACATGTTACATTTCCAACACACCTCACACGAGCATTCATCCCGTTTTTCAAGCACGCTAACATTCACATTGTCAGATTATTCTTTCTATCGTGATGGTTATATTTGCAGGTGATTAACTGTCCTTACCCACGAGTGAAAGCATGATCCTCGATGTGATGGCAAGAAATACCAGAGATTAAAACCTTTTCCCATTCAGCTACCATGTACATAGAGACCAACAATAACAAAAAGAAAAAAAATCATACATCCAAAAAATCCAAAAGAAATCACACATCCAAAAATCCTAAAAAATGCACACAGTCACTGTCATATCGCGGGACCACCATGCGGGAGTGACCACTTCCTAAAAGTCCAAAACTGCAGGAGCCAATCATCAAACAAATATCATTCCAGAACAGCTTCTCTCACATCACATCCACCAACTTGACCATCAACAGGGCTTACAATGACGGGATGAGCTTCATGAACCGCAAACTGAATTCGGCTCAAGCGAGTCTAGTCATAACCTTACCACTCATGCATTGCATCCAAAAACAAAAAAAAAACATTCACTCAACCATCTTTATTCATCATTTTCAACATTTCATGCATCCTATACATGGTAATTCCGTATTACCACAATACATCGCATGGTAGATAATCGCATTTGCATACTCCCATATCAAAATGACATCTTCCGGAAAATCGTGAGAGATTGATTGAAAGAGTGCATGAACCACTTAACTCTCGACCCGTCAATGAGTACAAGGGTCCAATCAAAATCAGCACCACAAACCAAGTGAGTAGTGTGCGAAGAGCGGTATTTTCCTTTCAATTTCAAATGAATGTTTTGGACAATCCACTGAGCGATGAAGGAAGATAGAGCGAGTCCACAGAGGTAAAACCACGAGCGACTTGTGCTTTCCTTCAGCACATGGAGAGGCACAATTCATAGTGAGATCTGTGTCGATAAACAAGATACGAACTGTGATTCATGCAAAGATCCGAGAATAGTAAGAAAAAAATCATTGACCAATGAGAATGATGTGGCACTTAGGAATAAAAATCCCCACAAAACCAAAAAGCTTTGATTGCCCTATACATAACCCCTTAGTGAGCCCCACTGAGCCTTTCATGAAAAACTCTTTCTTTAGAAACTCCACAGCATGCCAACCCACGTACATATACTTACATGCCCTTGCAATAGAGGATCTCGAAGGAGCCGGAGCCATGGCCCCTCCCCACCATCTTCCATAAAAACAACAAATGATATGTTTGAAGAAATCAGTGAGGTAATGCAACTCCAAAGCCAAACACCAAAAAAGAACACCAAAAATGTTCAAGAAGATCGATGAGTCAATGCAACTCCAATGCTAAAAGCCAAAATACAAAGTAAAGAATGCTTGAGAAAGTTGATGAGCCAAATGCAATTTAAAAAACAAACAAAAAACAAAAAAAAAGCAAAAATGAGAAGAAGGTTCGAACCATACACCAGAAGAGGCAAGAAGGAGAAATCCAAATCCGAAGGACCAATGATGTCCCGTAGAAATCAATAAGGGTTATCAAAACCAGTCTAATCATTCCACCCATGGCAAAGGCAAAACATATCCTCTATTGCACAAAAACTCCACAATCCCCAAATAAATCCTCCAGTCCCATGTGACATACATCATACCTCTCAGCCCTGTTATAACCCAATAAAAGACCTCTAACTCATTAGTTGATGAGCGTTAACTGAAAGTACTGGATCTAAAACATGAATTATAAGCTTCGTACTTGTTATCAACATGTCCCATCATACCAAAGGGACCATGAGCGAATGAGTGTGACCTTACACATATGGTCTTCTGAGTGTGAGTGACTCTTATCTAAGCACCAAAACATAAACAGCCTACCCTGTTGCAGGTGAGGAATTTGTGAGAATTGGAAGGTCAAACACCTCAAAAAAGAATTCTAAGGAAAATACTACTCCGACCATCGAGAGTATCATCACAACATCAGCACACATGATCGTACTCACGAGAGATTGACCCACATCCCTCCATGAGAGGAAACTGCTTCACGCATTCGAGCTCAATAATCATTCGAGAACGAACTGGAGATGTCTTATATTCGTAAACCTCATATTAATAGAGATAGGATCGTACCTTCTCTCCAAAAACTGCATATGCATTTTGCATCTCTTCTAGCATTTAGTATTTGCATGCATCATAACCACTTCATTTTCATTATCCGACTGATAAGAACTCCACCTAGTCTCGCTGAAAGTCAACTTCAGTTGCAGCTGTAGAAGCGTAACTTTTGATGTCAACCAGAGCCATCCCGGGCCATCATCGAGCTATATCTAGCCTCTTCGGAGCCATCCCGGGCTATGACCGAACTACATTGAACCATTTAAGAGCTATCCGAAGCCACACGAAGACCATCCCGGAGCCATCCACTTCCATACTCAATCCCTATCGACACCGCTTCTAAAGCCAATCTAGAGCCATACGGGAGTCATCCTCAAAACATTGAGACTATTCCTAGAGCTACACAAGGGCCATCCCGACATTTAGAGAACAATACGAGAGCCACTTCAAATCATGTCTGAGCCATTTCATCACCAAGGCCTTGCCTTCAGAGTGTCGAACTATGTAAGGTCCGATCTCAATATGGAATTGAGTACGTAGGCAGCCCGCCCAGGGTGTGACCACCTCAAAGGCAAAAGTTCCCCTTTCTTCCTTGTTATCATCAATGGAAGCATCCCGGAATCATATCAGAGCCATGAGCTAACTTCAAAAAAGAAAAAAAAAACTAGGAAAAACAATTCACCCACTACAAAGTTCACAGAAAGAAAACCCATCAAACAATAAGGCCATCTTCGGAGCCATCAAACCACTAACAAATTCTCAAAGAAAATTCAAACCCACCAACCGCCTCAAGAATCATAAACCATATGAAACCTACCAACCACCCCAGGACCGTTGGCCACACAGGAGCCATCAGTGCATACAGGAGCCACCGACGTAACCCGGAGCCATTAGTGCATGTCGGAGCCACCGACGTAATCTGAGCCATCAGTGCATGTCAAAGTCATCAACGTACATCGGAGCCATCACGAAGTTTTGAAGCAACTCTAAAGCCATCAGCTCACACAAAAATCAACACCAATAAACATGGGTTTTGAATAATGCATTTGTTAACCACATCATATCTCATTTGCATGTGGGAATCCTTTCAAGGGTACCACGAAAAATCACTCACATCACTCGATTAATTATTTCACTCAAGTTTGAAATATAATCTTCATTCCACTCCGGTGGCCTTTCACTCGTAAAAACTTTTTACTATTCAATTCACCTCTTTCTTTTCAAACCCGCTAGACAGCTATTGCGCTACTAGTGCGGTCGTATTTTTCGTTTTACACCCGCCAGGCAGCTATTGCACTACTGGTGCGGTCGCATTTTTGTTTTACACCCACTAGACAGCTATTGTGCTACTAGTGCAGTCGCATTTTAGTTTTACACCAGCCAGACAACTATTGTGCTACTGGTGCGGTAATATTTTTGTCTTACACCCGCCAGACAGCTATTCCGCTACTGGTGCGGTCGCTTTTTTGTTTTACACCCGCCAGGCAGCTATTGCGCTACTGGTGCGGTCGCATTTTTGTTTCACACCTGTCAGACAGCTATTGCACTACTAGTGCGGTCGCATGTTTGTTTTACACCCACTAGGCAGCTATTACACTACTAGTGCGGTCCCATCTTTTTTCCTTCACTAGGCTTGTAACACCCCTCATAAACAAATACGTAATAGTCACTCACGTTAATAGGAAAATAACACGTCTTACCGCGGAAGGATAATCAACAACCTTAAAACTCACTCGGGTGTCACTTGCCGTCACCCGCCCATGCGAGTAACAAAGCAGAAACTAAATCCAACACTAAACAACAACACTACTAAACCGCTGTGACAACGAGATATCCTACACATCATACTAAGTCCACATCCTATACATCATTCTAACCAAGAGTAACTTTAACGACAAGTGAGCATCTACCCAAGTCCCAAATAAATACAACCACACCGTTCTACATCCATAACTGACAGTGTTATACAAATAAATTTTGTGTACAGTAATTAAATTAACCCTGACTACCCGGTACCCGCACTTCGGCTTCAACGTTGATCAGCAACCTGCACAATAAGTGTAGTCTCAGCGATAGACGCTGAGTATGCCGGATCTGGACCCTATTGGTCACTTGTCATTTTTAACCGTCTTGATATTAGATTGATTTCATGCTTTACCATTTTACAGATATAGTAGATACTGTAACAACATGCATGATTATATAACCATTCATCCAATCCAAACAGTCACTTATAAATATACACAACACAATCATACATCATACAATGCGACAACATTAGTAATTCATACGTCGTATTTTATCATCATCATGTATTACAACATTCGGCCCCCCGGGCCCTCACATTTCACTTGTTTTGGTTAGCACTGTCGGGCGTCAATTAGGACAACCCGAGATATACTCACTTGGAAAGTAGTCCCATGTACACACAAGGTGCTCACTGCCCTGATCATCTGAAGACTCTGGGACTATTTCACTTTGCCTTTGTAAAGGCATCCATTTAGGTGGCCAAGGGCCTGGTGCCAACGGTAGCACACTCCGCCTGACGATCTATCTAGGTTCGTTCAGGATCAACTAGGGTAAACCCGATACGGGATAACCCAAGAGATCTCTACGCGTGACCAGCAGCCAGTGACTGTCTGGATTAAGGTACATCATCACATTCATTCACACTCCACTGTTAACTTCGTTAGTTAGATAGTCAGTTACAGTTTCAGTTATGGAGAACATCACATAATTTGTTGGCTGCCCTATGGGACTTACGCATGCCTAGAATTATTCTAGGTAATATTCACGTTCGAGTCAAAGCTCTAGAGACCGACGATGTCGTGTCCCGTTCCTAAGTGTTTTACTTAGGTTATAACTACATACTTGTAATACTTAGCCTATTAGGTCAGGCAACGGTGGTCACAATCACACATTTCGCATATGTAGTTTTGTATAAGTCGATCTATAGTCGACGTAGTATTAGTCCCGTAGGACGTTCGTGCATAAATAAATAATGCAGTAAACATAGCTACCCATCACACACATAAATCACATACATACGTTCACACAAGTTATTTATCAAACAAATCCGAGCCCGAGGAATTCCTCAGGACAACTCGGATCAAACCCCTTTACATACCGTACACCGTGTCCAAGGTCGCGCAGTGTAGTCCGCTAGGGCTATCGAGCGCGCATGTCTGAATGGCGATCTAACAATACGAAGAACGCTAAGTGTCAATCCACATGACATTATGATTCGGTATTTCCGAATAAAATCAGTAACCCCGGTAGTACAACTGTTATGAGTTCCGGTATCGTTATCTTTGAGCTCCTTACTCGTAGTGTGATTTAATACTCGGTTTACAATGGAGTATGGAACCTTCCATTATACACTTGTTATTTTTCATTCCAGGTTTGTTTATCATACCAAGATCGTATATTAACTATAGTATTTTTATGTCATTGTATACTATAGTTTATATCTTTATCCTTGACATGTATTTATATATACACATGCGCTCAGTATGACAGTTTAAGTAAACTATGGTTTGGACTTCATAATATTGTTTAGTGTTATACTTATTTCTTAATGTCATATAATATACTATTCTTTTGTGTCGTTTAACTTTATAACATATAGTTTTGGTAACTATATGTATGTACCGAAAATAATGTACACATAGGATACACTTGTGCCCCTTATTTGCATAATTCTCATTGATCAAAATATAACCACATACTTATAACATGTTGTAGATACTTAATCTTATAACATCAAGACTTTGTAATAGAATGTACCCAAGGTTTTATAACACTTGTTATAATTACCGGAAATGCATATATTTGATTCCATTTCCTATCAAATCCCATACTCTCTCAATATCACAATTTCACCACTCACTTTATATCATACTGCATTCCTCATACATTATAAGATTTATAACTATATTATATCTTAATCCCCCACTGCAGCTCAACTACACAGAAGCAACTTATAAATGTAATCTGAAACAACAACTACACATCTCTTCTTGGTTCTTGTTCCTAGTTAATTCCACTGATGTTTCATCTTCTCAAAACGTTTAGCTAACCTAGCTGAAGTTGTTAGCTATGGTTTGAGTTCATTGTTAAACCAGTACCACACTCCTAACACTACAAACGGTTTTATTTGATATATTAAATGCTAAGAATTAATCCTAGAAATCAACAAATCAATAGACCGTCGGGTTGCAAAAATCCTGGTCGTAGTAGTATAGCAATTTATGAAGCGACCAGGTGTCAATCCACGGGACTTGATGTATTACGTCTAGCATTAGGCAATGGGTAACTTAAAAGGGGGGTTTGTTTTGATTTTGGTTCTAAATAGATAACAAGAAATTAAATAGCAGATAAATTAAAGTGATAGGTGTGGGAATGTGAACGGTACTCTAGGTTCAGGGAGTTGTTTCACTAGCTAGGTTCTGCATATTCTACTGCTTAAGCGGAGACTTGGATCGGATTACAATTCTCAATTATCTATTCTGTATTAAGTCTTAATTCCAGATAGCTCATCTAGACAGGACACGCAGTTCTAGTCCAGACCTAGCAAGTATATCTAGATGGTTTTATTGCACAGAATTACTAGTCTGGTTTGGTCTGGACTAAAGCTCCTAGTGACTAATGTAATCTATCCGATTGCAATTATCACAGGTAACAGGTTAATAGGACCGTCAATGCTAATCACCTTATTTGATCATAACATGATTCGAGGGCTGATAATAAATTCATGACGTTTATTAAAATCACTTAAAAAGCATTAACCTGAACAATCCAAATAGTCTCAATAAAGCAGTAAAATAATGTAGAGTTTAACTAATTACAACATCCCTTCCCCTAGAGTATATCCTCTTAGCTAGACATAGCGATTATAATCATAAATAAGAGAGAGTTGAGAGAAATCATATGTTACGAAGATCTTCTTGCTCGCTTCGTCCTTTGTCCTTGCGCTATGCTGGTTTGGAGGTTGATCTTGGTGACAATGGGATGAATCTGGTGAAATGGGGCGAAAGTGGAAATTTGGGCGAGTTCGTGAGGTGTCCGGATCAATTGGGTCGGACTAAGATCCGGACATGAGATGTCCGGCTAAGTAGGGAAGGACGCGATCCGGACGTGGTGATTTTGGGTGAGTCCGGATCCGGACATGATCCGGACACGGCTAAATGTTGTGAATGGATGCGGGTTATGTGTGTGGGTGTGAGAGAACGATTACAGAGCAAGTTTAGTGAATGGTGATGGATGAAGATGGAATAAGTCGTGAGTGAAAGGTGCAGAGTATGGAGGAGTTTGATGGATGGAGATGGATGTACGTGAGTGAGAGGATTAACAGAGAGGGAGAGAGTTAGACTATGAAGTCTGGGATGATTTGGAATGAAGGCTGAAGCTGGGTTTATATAGGATTAAGATCAGACATGGGCTAGTGGAAGTTTGGTGAACGTGGTGAGTGGGTAGCTTGATTGACGCATTGATTGAGCATGGTGCGTTGTTATTTAATGCGCCGCTCGCCTGTTAATGCTCCGTCGCCTGATAATTTCGCCGAAAGGCTAATTATCAGTGCGAAGCATTTTTATTTTTCAATTCTGTGTGACGTCCGGATCTGTGTCCGGATCCGGACGTGACACAGAGCTTTTGAGATCTGAAACTTGAAATATGTCCGGATCGCTGTCCGGATCCGGACAAGACAGAGAACTCTCGGATCTGGATTTTAGGTCACGTCCGGCTTTGCGTCCGGCCAAACACAGCCGGACATCAGACGTCCGGATTTGCGTCCGGCCAAACCGATCCGGACGTGACCAATTTTCGTGTCTCTTCTCCTGATTTGTTCCCCGTTTGTTGTGTTGCAATCCTTATGATGTAAAATCTTCATTTCCTGGGTTTTTCCTATATTTAGCATATAAAATACATCAGTTCTTATCAAAACATCATGTAACACCCCAACTACAACCATACACTTAGCAATAAACCGTAGCGGAAAACTTGACTCACCACATTACTTAACTCAATGGTGTTACACGCCGTTAGCCACCAACGTGGCTAACAAGGCTATTACATATACATTGTATCAGTCTGATGGACTAGATTCCCGAGCAACTGTACATTACTATACCTTTTCATTAACAACAACCAACATACATAAGCCTTCCAACTGTACCGAGTATTTACAAACTGATGCCGATAACAATTTCGGGCTTACTACACCTACGATACGTAAACAGTTTAAATGGCTACCCATGTACAAACGACTACCCCGTCCTACTCTCGAACGGCTTCCAGCTCCTTGTACCTGAAATAGGAAAATGAAAGAAAGGGTGGCCCCCAAGGGGCTCAGCACCTTTGCTGGTATGGTAATCCCGCAGCCCGCATGCTACCGGGCCACACACAACTAATTGTCATCTTAGCATGCGGTTGATTATATTTGAATCATGCATGTAAACTATCAACACACAACACATCACATTCCACCACAATGGGCTCAACAAACAGATAACACATCCATACTTGATAAGTCACTCATTGTGTTCATTAACCCTAGCGTGTTCTCCTCTAATGGAGCTACTTCCTTAATAGACGACACTTACCCATTAATCGGGTTATCCTTAAACGCCTCTTATCGCAAACTGGGATTCATATCCATGACCCACATACTCCACATTTTACAACATATAACATACACCACATAACAACACTTTTCACGTTTCAACGTGCACATAACAACATCGCAATGGGAATTGCAGTACAACAACATCACATAACATAACGGGAACGGTTCTCTTAGGTACCGACCCAAACATAATTAATTCATTGGTGAGCCTAGAGAATGATGTCACCCTCATGATAAACTCGTTATACAACACTCATTACCGTCCTAATAGTCGGACGAGTAACTTAAGTTAAGATGGTTCGGGTTTAGTGACCCGAACACACCACACAAACACATGTTCCCCCTAAACCGATCATAAGTCAGAATAGTTAAGCATTGGAGTAAGCCAATGGGAGATCATAACCCGTGAGGGAAACAACCATAACAGAGAGGAGGGTAAGGCTAAAAAGGATACCCACTCCCAAACAACGTGCGACCGGCCCAACCGGATTCCTCACCCCTGTTAGTACATACTTACTTTTAGATATTAGTTAGAGCCCCACTATGGAGTCTATCACATCCACACACCATACAGTATTACAACTGGGTTAACATACGAGGGAGGTCCTCACATACACACAAATATCACACAAAACACACATAGCCGTGGTTAGAACGTCCCACGGTTCGGGTCGTTTAATCCGAATACCGAACTCTCATGTGATCCTAGACTCAGTTAGCTAAGGTTTAACACTTTCGAGGTTAAATGGTATCGGAGTTGAACACGCCACATAAATGAATTACTATAAGCTCATTACATGTTTTATCTTACAACGTGGCAAACATACAGAAAAACACATTGGCATACAAGCCGGTGTAATCTGGTAGGACACAGGTTGCAAGAAAACCATACCTATCACCGGAGTCCACTCTATCACGTCCACTTATGTTCCTCGAACAATTCACGAACAACTGGTAACATTAAAGTTGCCTTCATTAACATTGGGGGTAACATGTTTGCGTAACGTTGAACGACTATGGTTAACGCCGTTAACTAGTTAAGTAACTTAACATTTTTAACTTGTTTTACTTCCACATTTTACTACAACTTTTCACCCACTTAATTGTCATTATAACACCTAACATGTCCTTAACAACTTTATAACACCATCACTATCAATACCCATCATTAAACACCATTATTTAACCTTAAACTCAACTTTTAAAGTGGTCCGGGACTTGGTCCCCAACTAAGGTCCCGGACCTTGTCATTGTAAAATCCTCGGGCTGTTTTCATGGGGTGGTCCGGGACTTCATGCAAGTCCTAGGTCCCGGACCAACCTAGGCAAATTCTCTCGGGGGTAAATCAGGGGGTGGTCCGGGACTTCATAAAAACCTAAGTCCCGGACCAAGGTAATGTAAAAACTCTCGGCCCTTTTAATGCATGGTCCGGGACATTAATCCAAACCTAAGTCCCGGACCACTGCTACATATCTTGCATTTGACATTTTCTAAGTCTTGTTGCAATGGTTCTCCACATCCATTAAATGTATAAACTTCCCAAATGATCTTAGGCATATTCTAATACCAAAATCTCACTTTGATTCACCTTAAAACATTGTCCAACTTGTCACTCATTTTTTTTTTCTTACAAATCTCCTAACACTTGTAACATTTCTTTTGGTTTTCTAAGTGGTATTTCACCTATAATGACCACTATACCAAGATGTTTCCTCTACACCTTAACATCATCTCCCAAGCATCTTTTCTTACTAACTAAATTTCCTTGTCCACATCTTCTTAAAATTTCTTTCTCACAACCTTACCTAAACATTATTCCCTCCTTGTACATCAACATTCCTAAACCTTAAACAAACTTCTCCAAGACTTTAGTACATCCCACAAACACCCATTGGATTTCTAGAACTTCCAAGATAATGTCTAAATCCTTGTAGCACTCTAAACACCTTAATACATGCTTTCTTCCCTAGTAAAACATTTATTCATTCCGAACACTTCCTAGTTCACTAAAACTCATTTAAGCACTTAAAACTTCTTGTACATTTTCCAAATTTTGCCATGGGTTCTCCTAGCATATTTTCATACCAAAACACATTGTTTTTCACCATTAAACACTTAATAACACCTAAATCCATCAAGAACCTTCTCACACACAAAACTTCACCAAATTTACACTACATCACAATATAGTGCATAGTTAAATTGCTTGGCACCTAGGCCCTTAAATAACATAAACCTTAAACACTGAATTTCCCACATATATATTGCCTTTGACCTGCAAATACACTCAACATCACATATGCCCTTTAATAAACTCCTTGAGAGCATTTCTCTAGGTCATTTGCCATTGGCTCCTTAGGTATTTTATTAAGCAAATCAAGCTCACTTTTCCTAGGCATTTAAACTACATTGAGATAGTTTGTTTACCTCTTTTCTTCAAGATTTTTACTTGCACACTCTTGTTCTTCCTTGTTTGGAAATCGGCAAGAGTACTTGGCTACTTGTCAATGTTCTAATCAATACAAAGTAAAACCAATGAGCATTCAAGCTTCATGCTTAAACTCATTACAAACCCTAGGTTATATATATTGTCTTTGCACATTAGGATAGTTG
Organism: Limonium bicolor; assembly: GCA_023374045.1. Lineage (NCBI taxonomy): Eukaryota > Viridiplantae > Streptophyta > Magnoliopsida > Caryophyllales > Plumbaginaceae > Limonium > Limonium bicolor. The sequence continues at coordinate 498,107,628 of CM041776.1, forward strand.
TTTTAACTTGGAAACAAAGAGAGCTTGAATAGCATCAAGAGAGGACTCCACCAAGCCCTTGAATGGTTGGAATGAAGCTAGAAAAGGCAAGATGAAGGCACCATAAGTGGTGATTTTCGGTCACACACAAAAGCAAGAGGAAACATTGATTTTCTTTGACTTTCCTTACCTTGAAGCAAAGGAGAATGACAAGGCATGAAAAGGTAAGCTCAAGCTCCATCAATGGTGAATCTCCATGGCACCGGAATGAGGCTTTTGAAGATTTGAAAAGATAGAAGTTAGAGCTTGGCTTACTAAGACAATATGGTCTTAGAATTTGATTTGGAGCATGAAGTCATGAGTTACAAGCATTCAAAGATGGAGAATGGCTACTTGCTGTATCAAAACCGATGGAGAAGGATGGGAGTTTGGAGACGGTGGGAACCAAGGAGGAAAGAAGAGAATGAGGTGAGAGAGTATACTTTGAAGATATTATAAGTTTTAAAGTAAATAGTGAATTACTTGCTTTTTCATTACTCATTTACTTAATAACTAACAAGGTGGTGACTCATCTTGATAAAAACCGCCCCCATCATCTACTAGGGGTAATTTGGTCTTTGTTGACCATTAACTTACTTATATTGACTTATGTCATAAACTAGCATTTTTTTGTTACTATTCACAAAAACAAGGCACATTCTTGTGAAATTTTGATTTCCCATTGATTTAGACCTCCAAATGTGATACTAAATAGTACACATGTTAATTAAAGAGTAATTATGGACTTTAGCCATTCAAACGCTTTACAAGACAATTTTTCAAAATGTGCTTTAAGCTCCTTAAAGCACATTTTGTGTTTAAACTTGTTTTCAAGCTTGGTTTTCTTTAGTAATCGATTTAATATTTCATTAACATATTTATAAGGTATAGGTATCCTTTAGGTCTTATACAAATTTATCCCAGCTTAGAGCACATTTTTGCCCATATTGACTTTAAGGTATTTATTTGTGTTTTGTTTGTTTATTGTCTACCAAGGTTTCCTAAGGACTTAATTAGCTTATTACATCATATTGACTATTATTTAGTCTTGTAGGTTCTTTGGGTCCTAACAAGTTCACTCCAAGCTTAGAGCATGTTTTTGCTCAAACTGTCTTATGGTACTTTTATTGTTTTTACCACGGTTTAAATTGTACACTGATGTTTCCAAGCACTTTTTAGCCTTTATATATCATAGTTTAGTATTTAACAATATATCAAGGTTTGGGGTTTTCAATCTACCCCCCTTAAAAGACTCGTCCTCGAAGTTCACACTTCCCACACATATTTTGGATTAAAACACGGGGATCACTTGGAAATAAACTTCCATAACCAAACATACTTTACATCACAACCTCGGACTTAACAGTCCGGGTACATATACACATCCATACTAACATAACATACTCATAACCTCGGACTCAATGGTCCGGGTATCTTAACAACATTTGCGCATACATACAACCCTAGACTCTTGGTCTGGGTACCATAACAACATTTAGACACATAGGTCTAGTAACATAACACTTTCGGAACTCAACCACATTAGGACTCAGGGTCAAATAATTTATTACACTATACCATACACATGTCATAGCATGTATAACAATCAAAAATATCTTTTATATACACAGTGATCCCGTAGAACCCGGTCGCGATGGACACCTTCTGGTCCCCGACCCTTGGGGGTCAAAACAATCACTTAATTTTTTAAACATATATACTTCTCATGTCACCGGTCCGAAGACAAGGCTCATGCGTCCTCGGCTCGTGAGCAAGTACTACAAAATATTCTTTACTAGGTTAGTATAAGAGAATCCTTTATTTCAAAATATTAATCGATTGTTTTGGAAATACCAATTCAAAATCCTTTTGGAAACACATACAACTCCAAGTCAACTTATGCTCTTGCTTCTTTTCTAGCATGGTTAATTGTGACCACTTAAGGGGAGCTTCAAGAGTCATCCAACCCTGATGTGATCAGCATCAGTGTTGGACTATCCTTCCACCCCAATTTGTGTTCGGCTTCCCTTGATCGCATGCAAATCAAGTTCCACCTCGCACTTCATTTTCACGCACCAATATACTCCCATTTCAATTTTCTATCTTTTAGTCTTTCTAGTCATAATCTTACATCTCCAAAGATAGAACTCCATCTATCAGTTATCTCCATTCACTTTAATCCTGTTGCCTAGGGAATCTTATTCTCATTAGGTTCTATGTCAGTTTCATACCCTTTCATGAATCACTATATTGTATACATACACATATATTTTATCAAAATACAACACACAGTTTCACATTTATACACTGTCGGGGTTTTTGTTCCCCTGGGAGTTTCTCTACTCCCCACACTTGTACTATCATACACAACTGTTAATACATCAACACACTTATCACAATGGTATTCGCATCTTCTGTGCGCAATTACCACAATTAAACATGAATAATGTGTATGTTTCGTAACACACACACACCCAATCATCAAAACAATTATTTTGTGATATGCACAACATAAGTCACGTACACTTGTACGGTAATACACACTACGTGGTTTTGCGCTCTACCCCCCTTAAAAGGGATTACCCCACGTAATCAATCACTTAATCATTGGTTTAAAATGTTTTGCCGTCGTGAAGTGTTTTAACTTCCACGCGGTCTGTGTTATACAAGTGTTCTGGTTAGAGGATCTTAACCATATTGGCGGTTTAGTTCCTAACCCAAGAATTCTCATTGGAGTTTGTTTTAACTCTTAACTGGTTTCGATTCTGGCCTGTGAGGCTTCTAGGCATTAATAATTAGCCATTCACTCATGTTCACTGTGCACATTCAACCTTGATCACTGGCTCACTATTTCTACTGCGCAACTCTAATAACTTAGAGCTTTTGCCCCACTCGTTTTCTTACTGTATTGTACGTCTCCAATTATCGCCTTTATCTTGGTAATAACGGTTTCTCAACCGACGCGTGGTATCTCTTACCGTGCGCGAATTCGTGAGTTTCAAACTTTCCATCCACTTCTCTAATAATTTTTGTGTAAACTGTTATGTGTTTCACAATGATTGATTTGTTTTCTTCCGACTTACTGTCGGTTGAGGTTGAGCTACTGCCTAGTGTGTAGTGCTCTCTCAGCTATTTCCCACACTTGAGGTATATTCCATACCAATATTTGATATTAGTGCTACTGTAGTCACTTATTCTTATCATGCCTCCACATTTGGTTTTGTACATGTATTCTTTCATTGGTGCGGCCTTGCATTTCCTATGCATCGGCCATTATAGCCTTATTCCTCCACAATTAACATGTTTCCAATTCCTAGCTATCCCACTCGATCATTACTGCGCAAGTGCAATACCAAAACACTCAGTCATACAGAGTGCAGAGGCGTAAACTCTTGACAGTAAATCTCTTATTAGCAATGGGATCCACACTGAGTTCGTTATCACAAAGTGCCTACCACTGGCTTATTGCCCAGTCTGTTTTACATCACTTACCTTGCATCTCCACTGAGTTTAACTCATAACTGGTCTTATCTACCACATTATTATTCAACACACTTATACAACGTCGCTGCTGCGCACCGTGCTCTTACTCATTGCATAACACTAACTTACATGGTATTTACTGTCACATTAAACTTCCACACATATACTTACATTATTCGCATTATGGTTCGTCATTCATTTGGATGACTACCGAATACTCCTTGAGCGTTGCTTATTCGAGTTACAAGCCGGCGTTATCAGCTTGGTGCTTCGCTTTATTCCCACATGCTACTCAACTAACTGCTCTCAAATAATAATATATCATCCATCCTTAACATATTTCTTGAACTTGGTTCACATAACTACCGATGTTGCGGTCTCACAATATCAAGAGGTATCCCCACTCTTAATGCAGTGGTCGTTCTCCACTCATTTACTTGTACAACATAACTTCTACAATTAACTCAATTTACATAACATATCTTGCTTGTGGCTTATAGCCTTATTGCCTTGAGCTGCGCTCATTGTAGGCTGTCCACACACATTACTTCTCTGTACAACATTACATGGTTAGAGGTTGTATTGGGCTCCATGACAAGGTCGTTGCATCACGTTTCCTTTCATGGGATGCCCCTTAGGATTGTTAGTTTCAACCCTTGTGTTTCTGTCATGTTATCTCGTTCAACATTGTTGATGCGAACACCCTTCAAGGATGCTCGGGTGTTGTTAAGTTATGCCTTTACATCTAGTTCGCACTTTGGTATATTCAGTTAGCCACGCCGTTTGCGTTCTTAACTGGCTTATTATCTTCTTCAGTGAAGATCAACATTTCCTAGTAGTGTAGGTACTCATTCTGGAGTTTCATCCCCATTCATTGCACATTATGTGTCCACATTAGGCATCTGCCTTGCCATGCACAGGCTGGGTCTCCGTTCCCTATCATGTTTATCCCTGAGGATCCTTAAGACATATACGATGTCTTTACATTACAGTTAGTGCACTTCGCACCTCCTGACTCTTAAACATTTCCTTGAAAGGAATTCACTAATTCCTTTAGTCTCGTTAACTTAACTGAGTTCCTTTACTTCACCATTCATGGTAATCCTTAGCTCTTGTTTGACTTATACTGCTGATCGTAGTACGGAGTCGACTACTTCTCGTGTTCGGACTCTACTCGTATACATAAGTGGGGTACCATACTTATACATTACTACTTGCCCAACTAACCCATAAGTAGGTCTGTCAGGCCCACAAGCTCCTATCGGAGTGCGGTCGTCCCACATTACAGTTGGTACACTCGTAGTGTCCGTCACACGCCTAGGTGAAGTATTCTGTTGTCAACTCCCTTATATTGTCCCGTGACAATATGCATCCCGTGTTTCCTGAATTTAATCAAGGGAAAGTCTCTCCACTATTGTATCTTTATCAACTACCCTTGGTGTACTGGTTTGGTTTAGAAGAAGGTTAGAAATAAGTATAGGTTTGAAAGAAAATTTTAGTTTTTGAAAGAAAAAAGGGTTTGAAATCAATCCGAGTTTGAAAGAAAAAATCTTCGTGGTTTCACCACGTCTTCTTGCTTTAACCAAGTCTAATTTCTTGCTGACTGGTGTACTTCTAATTATAGAGGTTAGGCTATCAAGCTCTTCCACGTTATGATGATCTCCTTTAACTTCATGGTACTTTCCTAAGTACTTCGTATTTGCTAAAAATTTTCCCGAACCGCCCTGTTTAGCAGCACTTGCCATGGCAAGTGTGCCATGCTACTGGCTATCGGTTAAACCACACACCGGTTACGGTATCATTTTTTTTACCCGCACTGTCATCAGTGGCCTTGTTGCCCTCACTTGATCTTACAGTCTTGATAATAATTCCTCTGGGTACTTCTCACTGTCTTCACATAATAACCACTAACTAGGGTGTTTCCCATTCTGGGAGACCCCTTCTCACTTAGTATTGTATCTCCTTCGTAGTCCGTTCTACGCTTTGTCGTGGTTACTGAGACTTGTCTCTTTTTGGGCATTACGTTGTAGTTCCTTTGTCGGTTGGTGTACCGCATGTGTATTATTAACAACTGTAGTCCCGTAGACACTCGTCGGGTTCTATTACTTCACTTCTTGCCTGTTGCACGTTGGTGCGTTGCAAGCTGGTTGTTCTCGACTGCTCGGCATGTCGACCCAGGTTGCCAGAAATTCCATTCTTCTACACACAAGATTCTTCATTCTTCGCTATGAAATGTGGTTAACATTGTTCAGATGGAACCGTCTCCGGGATTCCCAGTTTTCGGGATCTATCGTATGACAGGTTCTCCATACTACAGATATGCTTTACAAAAGCAGATCGGGTATCCCGAGTATGAGAGGACTTCCATCTCTCTGGCGTTGTTTCCCAAGTTATAAAACAGGGATTGTGGAGGGCGGAAGGATATAGTAGGTTTTCAGTATTATCACCGGTTACTCCTAACTAGTGTATCTCTCACGCTATCCCTCACCCTTAATCCAAAATACTAAAATCCTAACTCGGTACTTCCTAAGCTCGGTAATTCAGTCACAGAGCGATACTTCGCTTTGATACCACTTTTTGTAACACCCCAACTACAACCATACACTTAGCAATAAACCGCAGTGGAAAACTTGACTCATCACATTACTTAACTCAATGGTTTACACGCCGTTAGCCACCCACGTGGCTAACAAGGCTATTACATATACATTGTATCGGTCTGATGGACTAGATTCCCGAGCAACTGTACATTACTATACCTTTTCATTAATAACACCCAACATACATAGCTTCCAACTGTACCGAGTATTTACAAACTGATGCCGATAACAATTTCGGGCTTACTACACCTACGATATGTAAACAGTTTAAATGGCTACCCATGTACAACGACTACCCCGTCTACTCTCGAACGGCTTCCAGCTCCTTGTACCTGAAATAGGAAAGGAAAGAAAGGGTGGCCCCCAAGGGGCTCAGCACCTTTGCTGGTATGGTAATCCCGCAACCCGCACGCTACCGGGCCACGCACAACTAATTGTCGTCTTAGCATGCGGTTGATTATATTTGAATCATGCATGTAAACTATCAACACACAACACATCACATTCCACCACAATGGGCTCAACAAACAGATAACACATCCATACTTGATAAGTCCCTCATTGTTTCATAACCCTAGAGTGTTCTCCTCTAATGGAGCTACTTCCTTAATAGACGACACTTACCCATTAATCGGGTTATCCTTAAACGCCTCTTATCGCAATTGGGATTCATATCCATGACCCACATACTCCACATTTTACAACATATAAACATACACCACATAACAACACTTTCACGTTTCAACGTTCACATAACAACATCGCAATGGGAATTGCAGTACAACAACATCACATAACATAACGGGAACGGTTCTCTTAGTACCGACCCAAACATAATTAATTCACTGGTGAGCCTAGAGAATGATGTCACTCTCATGATAAACTCGTATACACACTCATTACCGTCCTAATAGTCGGACGAGTAACTTAAGTTAAGATGGTTTGGGTTTAGTGACCCGAACACACCACACAAACACATGTTCCCCCTAAACCGGTCATAAGTCAGAATAGTTAAGCTTGGAGTAAGCCAATGTGAAATACCTCAAACTTAATATGTTAATTAATTATGTGATTATGATTTTCCAAGCTAAATAGTCCTTAGATTATTGGTGAAGATAAAAAAACCAAAAGTAAAAGAAAATGCGTAAAAGTCACAAACCGTGAAATCGCGTATTTAATTATTTAAGGAGGTATATAACCTTCACTGGGTTATAAATATATTTTTATACCCTAAATACACACTAAGAACATGTGGAAAAAATCCCGGAAGAAACGGATCTAAAGAATGCGTTAAAACGCTAACGGAGTCTTAAGCGCGTTTTTTCGAGAAAACGCGACTTTAAATAGTCAACGACCCCGTAAAAATTATAGTTCATCAAATAACTATAATTAAACATTAATGGAAGCTTAATAACCATTAAAATTAAAGAACGAGAAAATTCCGGAAACGGCGTGAATAGTGTCCCAACCGGGTAAAAATAAACGAGCGTTTTCTGTAAAAGATAGAAAAACGCTCCAGTGTGTATATAATAGGGGGGCCGGTTTTTTATTAATGTAGACAGCCCCCTCACACATGACTAGTTAGCTAATTAAATAAGTCAAAAGAGCCAAAAAGCAAAAGGGTACAAGTACCCCTTTTTCCCTCTCTCTCCCCTTTATTTCTTTTTCCCCTCTTCTCTTTCCTCCCTTTCCTTTCTTCTCTGCGATTTGTTCCTTCTCCTCCTGGTTGCAGCCGATTGTGAAGTTCTCCCCTTCCTTCCATGGCTTCTCATCTTCCTCCACATGCTCTAGCAACTCAATGCTCCAAGCAAAATAAAGTACATATTCTTCTTCCTCTCATCATCCTCTACCTTCCTCTCTTTTCAGAATTTCAAAAGGATGAACTTCATCTCCATGGGTTTTTCCCATTTGAAGAGAAAATGGCATTTCTTGAAGCTTGGAGTCTCCTCTCTCTCCTAAGGTAAAATCTCCAAGAAAAACCTCATTTTTCCCCATCTTGTAGTGGTAGCCGATTTTGCCTCTCTCTCTTACCTTGTTCTTCTTCTTGGTTTTGAGCTCCATTTCAACCCTCCAATGGTGGAGTAATTCCCTTCTTGATTCAAGGGTGAGAACTCCTCTCAAAATCTCCAAAGGTAAAACCCTAACTTGTACTTTAAGCCCTTTTTGTTGAATTGAGATTTCCTAAGGGTTTAGATAATTAATAATTATTTTGTGTTTCTTAATGTTGGGATGGAGTTTGAAACTCCATTCCCTCTTGACCGATTTTGAAGAGATGAGGAGCAAGGGGAGAGTTAAGGAGAAACTTGTGAATTAAGGTAAGAAATCTACCTTAATGCCTACATTAATTGTTTTGGAAGGGGGTTGGGAAAAATAAAAGATGAAATAAAATCTGGAGAAATAATGTGCTTGATTGTGGTTGGTTGGATTTTGTGAAATGTTTGTTTGAATTGAGGGCCTTGGAGCCAAATAATTTGAGTTTGTGGTTATATTGTGGTTCATTAAGTTTGGAGCTATATTGTGATATTGTTGAATTTTGGATTGATGTGGTGTGCTGGTAGGACTCTTCAAGGGTGTGGCTAGTTTAGGAATGGAAATTGATGAGGATGGTGAATTTGGATATGTTAATTTATGGGGAGGTTATAGCGAAATTTTGGTAGAAAATGAGTGTTTTGTGATGATGGCTTGGTGAATGGAAGAACCTTGGTGTTATAGTGTTGGTTAGAGTGGATTATGGCCTTATAATGGTAGATGGAGAATGGAGATAAGAGAGTACAAAATCTGTAGCATAGTGATGCTTGGTAACTTGGAATTTCAAGAAAAGAGTTTGTGTTTGTAACTTGTGAACCAAGGAAATTTAGTTAGTAAGAAAGGATGTTTGGGAGATGATGTTATGATGGTGAGGAAACATTCTTGGCATAGTGGTTATCATAGGTATGAAACACCACTTGGAGGAACCAAGGAGAAAACATTATAAGCGTTAGGAATTTTTGGTAAAAAAGAGTAAGTTTTTAAGGAGTTATAAAATGAGTTTTATGGATGTTTTATGAAGGGTTAAATGTGCCAATTGATGTTAGAACACATTAGGAGGCTTGAGGAAAAGTTGGGAAGAAGTTTGACAAGTTTTGGACAAGTCCTGGTGTTGTCCGACCCAGTGGTCCGACCCGGGGTGGGTAGGACGACCCCTGTTAATTCACCCGTTGATGTTTCTGGAATGGTCCGACCCAGAGGACTTGGGTCGGACATGGGTCGGACGGGACATTTCAGCAGACGGAGAACTTACTGGAATGGTCCGACCCATAGGTTGGGTCGGACGGGACATTTTCAGCAGACGGAGAACTTACTGGAATGGTCCGACCCATTTGGGTCGGACGGTGGGTCGGACGGCCCCAGCTTATATAAAAAAAAATAATAGTAATAGTAACATAGTAATCATATGTATGTATATATGTAGGTAAGTACATAAGTAAAGGACCTTAGTAATACACCATTAACGTGACACCAATGGTAGGAAAGTAAGTGTATGAGTAGGAAAACAAGTATGAAAGTAATCAAGTATGTAGAGAGTATGAGAACATTAAGTATACCGAGATGACAGGGTTAACTATGGGTGCATTAGTCGTTAAACAATTATATTACCCCGATGTTAATGGAAACAATTGTGATGTTACCAGTTGTCCGAGAATTATTCAAGGAATATAAGAGGACACAATAGAGTGGACCGCGGTGATAGGTATGGTTTTCTTGCACCTGTGTCCTACCGGGTTACACGGCTTGCATGCCAACTTGTTTTCTGTATGTTTGCCACCTTGCAAGATAAAGCATGAAACGAGTTTACAGTAATTCATTAATGTGGCGTGAATAATTCCGATACCGTTTAACCTTAATTTGTGTTAAACCATAGCTAACCGACTCTAGGATCACATGAGAGACCAGTATTCGGATTAAACATCCCAACCCGCGGGAACGTACTAACCACGGCTAACCGTGCCTTAGTTGTATATTGCGATTATGTGTGTTGTGTGATCCCTTTGCCTAATGTATCGTTGTTTAACGAATGTCGTTGTCTATGCTTGTCGAATGGGATGATACATCCCTTGTGTGTGATTAACCAAAATTGTAACACCAAAAGGTGTATGTATGTAATAAGTTCCATAAAGGAACTTCTAACTAATATGTATATAATATGGAGGGTGAGGAATCCGGTCGTTCCGGTCACGCGTGTTGTTTGGGAGTTGATATATATATGTGAATTAACTCCCACTCTGTTATGTTATGGTTGTTTTTCCTTCTTGGATTACAACCACCCACAAGCTTACCCAAGGCTTACCTACCTCACTCTTATTCGGGGCTAGGGGGAATACTGTTATGTTAAGGTTGTTTCCTTCCTTGGATTGCAACCGCCCACAAGCTTAACCAAGGCTTACCTACCTCATCACTATTGGAGCTAGGGGGAAATTGTGTATTGGTGTGATCGGGTCTATATTACTACCGACACATCTATGTAATGTTATGTGTGTTGGTGTGCGGCCCATATTTAATCCGACACACCTTAAGTAAAGGTACATAATCTAACAAGTGATAATGTGTTGACTTTGCTAGTTGTAACCCATTGGTTGTTGTGTATGCTTATAAGCATGATTATGTGTTTATTGTTTACTTGCATGCCTTAATAAATAATCTGCATGCTCACTCGACAATTAGTTGTGTGTGGCCGGTAGCATACTGGCTGCAGGATTACCATACCAGCAAAGGTGCTGACCCCCTTTGGGGGCCCCTATACTTTTCAGGTACAATGGAGCTGACAGCCGTTCGAGAGTAGGACGGGGTAGCTGTTTATACTTGGATAGTTATTAGGTTGTTTATGTAGTTGAAAGGGATGTAAACCGAAGTTTGATAATCGATAGCTGAAAGTATAGACTCGGTACAGTTGTAATGTAATTGTATGTGTTTCAGTTTGGAAACGGTTGATAATGTAAAGTGTAGCGCTCGGTAATCTTGTCCATCAGACCGGTACACTATGTATGTATTAGCCTTGTTAGCCACTTGGGTGGCTAACGGCGTGTAACACCCGTGGATTGAGTTAAGTGTTAAGTTGTAATTCCGCAGCTAAATGTTGTTAAGTATGGTGTTGTAGTTGGGGTGTTACACAATGGGAGATCATAACCCGTGAGGGAAACAACCATAACAGAGAGGAGGGTAGGCTAAAAAGGATACCCACTCCCAAACAACGCGCGACCGGACCAACCGGATTCCTCACCCCTGTTAGACATACTTACTTTTAGATATTAGTTAGAGCCCCACTATGGAGTCTATCACATCCACACACCATACAGTATTACAACTGGGTTAACATACAAGGGAGGTCCTCACATACACACACAAATATCACACAATAACACACGCATAGCCGTGGTTAGAACGTCCCACGGTTCGGGTCGTTTAATCCGAATACCGAACTCTCATGTGATCCTAGACTCAGTTAGCTAAGGTTTAACACTTTCGAGGTTAAATGGTATCGGAGTTGAACACGCCACATAAATGAATTACTATAAACTCATTACATGTTTTATCTTACAACGTGGCAAACATACAGAAAAACACATTGGCATAGAAGCCGGTGTAATCCGGTAGGACACAGGTTGCAAGAAACCATACCTGTCACCGGAGTCCACTCTATCACGTCCACTTATGTTCCTCGAACAATTCATGAACAACTGGTAACATTTAAGTTGCCTTCATTACATTGGGGGTAACATGTTTGCGTAACGTTGAACGACTATGGTTAACGCCGTTAACTAGTTAAGTAACTTAACATTTTTAACTTGTTTTACTTCCACATTTTACTACAACTTTTCACCCACTTAATTGTCATTATAACACACCTAACATGTCCTTAACAACTTTATAACACCATGCAGACGTTATTGGTGAGTGGTTAAACTGGTGTAAAATTAAAGAAAAGAAATTAAAAACTCAAAATAACCGTCGGGCTGCAAACAAATCCCGGTCGCAGTAGTATAGTGAAATTGTAAGCGACCGGATGTCGAACCTGTGGGACTATATAATATATAGTACCTAAGCGTGTCACAAGAGGGGGGATTATTGACTTGTATTATAAATAAAAAGGAAAGATAAAATAAACAAAGTTAATAAATAAATTAAACGGACTCTGGGTCAGGTTAATATAATCTGCTTAATTATGCTATCTCTACCGGTTTAATATAATTGTTTGGCAAAATTCCTCTTATTATCTTAAGGACTAAATCATAGCCTCAAAAGAACTCGTTTACCTGAAAATGCAAGGTTCTAATCAAGGTTCAAGCACAATACGTGTAAACGGACGGTTTAGATATGAGAAATTATTTATGCATCTGAAAATACTAACTTATTAAATCATAATATGCTTTCTCCAAATTTACGTCTTAATTACCTGTCTATTTATCACCTGGTCTGATCAAAATAGACTAGTAAAACAATTTAATAAACTCATGACATTTATTAAAAAGGTGCGAGATAACCTTTAAAACGCAACAAACTATATTTAATTAAACCAGTAAAAATATTGCATAATTAATACAAACACATAATAACCATTCCCAGAGTATAAATATTCTAGCCTGACATATTAAATAGAATAACAGGAACAAGAGTAGTAGAAATCATCTGTAGTCACTCCTGTATTCGTTCTGCTATTTTGTATACGTAGGACTAGAGGTGAATATGGTGGAATGTGAAATAAAAATGGAGAAGGCGGGAGAAGAGAAATGAGATGGCGTGAGGTTTGTGGTGAAGTGGAGCGATGATGGGTGGTCCATGGATGGAGGATGTATCAGTGGTATTTTATAGAGAGGAGAAGAAGAAGAGAACGACTGCAGACAGAGGTGGAGAGCATTGATTGCTCAGGGGACAGAACGCGAAGAGTAGATAGATAAGTCGCAGGTCGACGGGCGAAGTCGACGAGCGAAGTCGACGAGCGAAGAAAAACTGTTTTGCGTTCGATTTTAGTCGCGTCCGCCTCTGCGTCCGCCTTAATTCTCACGCGGACGTGACTGTCGACCTCGCCTTGTCCGCCCGGTCACTTGTTCTGTCCGCGCGCCGTCCGCCCCGGCCACTCACTCACGTCCGCCCGGCCGTCCGCCTAGTTCTCACGCGGACGTCTGTGTCGACCGCGCCTCTGTCTGCCTAGACTCAACGCGGACGTCATGTGGTCGTGACTTATTTTCTTCTACAAACTTTGACCGGCTCTAGATTCTTCGTTTGGACTCCGTTTTTCTGAGCCGTTTGCGTCTATGCATTCGTCTTTTCGTCTACTTTACTCCCAGCTTGGTTTTCCTCATGTTTAAACAATAAATTTGTGAGATAACAATAAAACATAAACTAGAGGAAAAACTAACCGAAGTGGAGAAATGAGCAAGAAAAGTGCTAATATAATATATGAAATACACCTATAAATCATGCTCATTTGGACACTTATCACACCCCCACACTTATCTTTTTGCTTGTCCTCAAGCAAAACCACGTACCCAAGTAAGTAGGGAATGCTCAGTACTAACAAATATTATTATGAAGGGTAGGATAAACATGATCTTTTTAACTTATTGAGGAGTGTGAAAAATCAACTGCTGGTGGCATAGGTGTGCTCAGGGTAAAAATAAATATAGAGTTCGGGGTATGATCCAAGGTACTTCAATGTTTCTTTTAGGTGACTGAGAACTTTTACCATGGCCACTTCTCTCAAGAATGGGCATTGAGGAGAAAACAAAAGGAAAAATAGATTCATGCATTTGTTTCACTTTTGCATAAGAGATGAGAAAAATGTAGGCATCACGCCTTTGTATTTTAAGAACACTCAACTCTCTTTTGTTGGTTACCAATGGTGTCTCACAAGTCCCTTATTATTAATTTTCTTTCTCTTTTTTTTAACAAAGAAGCACCCCTTAGCAATCCCTAAGAGAGAAGACAGAAAGAACCCTGAGCAATAAAATCCAACCATTTGCAGATTATTTGGTCACACCGCATATAAAATGCTCCTCAAAAGTAATCAAAATTTTAAAATTTGTACCATTTATCCCACAATTCATAACAGTATTTATTCTTAAAGAGAACAACCCACATATAAAGGTCCATAATATTTGAATTGGACAAACGCATGATAAGGAGAGAGATTAAACATTTAAGCACAAAATGTCACCGAAGGGCACACTCTCCCACACTTAAATTGAACAATGTCCTCATTGTTCACCAGAAAAACAAGGGAAGGTTTCAGAAGACCTTTTCGGTAAGTAGATAAAATAGAGATAACACAAAGGTCACAAATAAACATTTAAGCACATAAACGCTCCTCTGCAGTTTTTATTAAATAAAGCATAAGTAAAGAAACTGGTAATCCCCTGATATTTTTGCTAGTTGTTAAAGGAATTCCCCACACTTGAGCTTCAGCCTCAAGTAGCGTAGCTTGGTTGCAGTGTAGATATGAAGGTGCACCTGCATAAGACACTAGAAGCAACTATACTACAAACGGGGTTAAAAGTTAGCAAAATAAAATTTAAAGAGAACCTGAAAATTAAAAGAGCATAAAAGTAAATAAAATAAAAGTACATCCGGTTGCCTCCCGGGAAGCTGCCCTTCTTTAACTTCTTTGGCTAGATGCCTGCTTTGTTATCCTGGATCAAAACAAAACGTTACCTCGGCATATAAAATAAGAAAATTAATACTCCAGAAAATCTGGTGTTTGATGAGGTACTGCCGGGAACGTAGTTCTAACAGAAGACCCGGTGGTGATGATTTTTCTTCCTCAAATTGGAGGATGTAAACATCATCCTTTTGTAGGTGAGGCTCGTAGAAAGAACGCTGATTGATATCATCTTCAGAGAAAGTTAATTCTTCGAAGGTGATAGTGGCGTTCTGTTTGGATATCTTGGCGGGAGGTGATGACAATTCCTTCTTTTCATTTTCGAGGATGTAAATTTCCTCATCTTCTGGATAGAGCACAGAGAAGGATGGAAACTGGCGGTAGGCGACCGTAGAGGGAAGAGAGTAACTTACATCTGTAGTGGGGTGTTCTACCTCATGAACCGTTTCGCTCTTCGTTGCTGTTCTGGTTGAGCGAGTCTCTCCAAGTAATCTGGTTGATCTTCTAACCAGAGTTGTTCTTGTAATATGAGACAATCCTCATAATCATGAGCTCCCCCACATACGGAGCAGTATAAATACTCTGAATAGCAAAACCCTTCTTCAAACACCTGTTCCATTTGCCACGTACATAATTTTTTTTTTTGGATTTTGTATATAAAACGAAACTACTGAAACAGATTAGAAAATAAAATAATTAGAAACAAAAACAATAATAATATAGCAAAATATAAAATGAAGTAGAAACAGATTGAAAAAATTGGAGCAGATTGGAGATGGGGGCAAACTCGCGCGCCTGTTCTTCTGTCGTCGGGTTCGAGCTCTAGAATTGGGGAAGAACAGGTATTATGAAAACGCAGCGTTTTTTTTTTTGTATAGAGGGACGTCCGCTCGGGCGTCCGCGTGGGAGTGAGGCGGACAGTGGTGCGGTTTACTCTCAGTAGCGGTACTTAGTTGCGTCCGCGTGGACGACCGCGCGGAATCGAGGCGGACGTGGCTTAGCTGACCGCCTGGGCATCCGCATGAGCTTGGGGCGGACGCGCCTCTGTTTCGTTTTTTTTTCGATTTAAACAACAACAAATTATAATATCATAAAATTATAAGTTAGTAATAAATGACATAAATTATAAGTTAGAAGTTAAAATGACATAAAATAAATGTTAAGGACAATGGAAATTAAATGTTAAGACAATGGAAATTAAATGTTAGGGACAATGGAAATTAAATGTTAGGGACAATGGAAATTAAATGTTAGAGACAATGGAAATTAAATGTTAGAGACAATGGAAATTAAATGATAGAAAATTAATGACAGAAATTATAAGTTAGTAGTTAGTATACTGGAAATTGAAGGACAATGGAAAAATGACAATATATAGAGTTAGTAATTAGATGTCAGAAGTTAGATGTCCGTAGTCAGATGTCCAAAGTTAGGTTAACAACAAATTAATATTAACAGATTATTAAATATAACAGGTGAATTAACCGGGGCTTAGGAACTAGAATAAACTAGTCCCCGGCAACGGCGCCATTTTGCAGACGTTATATGGTGAGTGGTTAAACTGGTGTAAAATTAAAAGAAAAGAAATTAAAAACTGAAAATAAACGTCGGGCTGCAAACAAATCCCGGTCGCAGTAGTATAGTGAAATTGTAAGCGACCGGATGTCAAACCGTGGGACTAATATACATATAATAGTACCTAAGCGTGTCACAAGAGGGGGGATTAATTGACTTGTATTATAAATAAAAGGAAAGATAAATAAACTAAGTTAATAAATAAATTAAACGGGACTCTGGGTCTGAAATACCCCAACCCTTGGTATGTTGTGTAAATGTTAAACTATGGTATTTAAAGGCTAAAAAGTGCCTTAGGAA
This sequence comes from Limonium bicolor, assembly GCA_023374045.1. NCBI lineage: Eukaryota > Viridiplantae > Streptophyta > Magnoliopsida > Caryophyllales > Plumbaginaceae > Limonium > Limonium bicolor. The sequence continues at coordinate 498,124,236 of CM041776.1, forward strand.
CATCAGTGTATAGTTTAAACCATAGTTAAACACAATAAACACTAGGACACGGTGTGAGCAAAAACATGCTCTAAGCTTGGAGTGAACTTGGTTAGGACCCAAAGATCCTACCAAGACTTAATAATATTTAATTATGATTTTATAAGGCTAATTAAGTCCTTAGGAAACCTTGGTGGACAATGAAACCAGACAAACATAAATAAATACCTTAAGGTCAATATGGGCTAAAATGTGCTCTAAGCTTGGGATAAATTTGTATAAGACCTAATGGTCATACCTATGCCTTATAAATATTTTAATGAACATATTAAATCAATTACCAAAGAAAACCAAGCTTGAAAACAAGTTAAAACACAAAAAGTGCTTTAAGGAGTCTTAAAGCACGTTTTTGAAAAATTGTCTTATAAATGGTTTTTGAGTGGCTAAATGACCATCATTACTCTTTAATTAACATGTGTACTACTTAGTATCACATTAGGAAGTCTAAATCAATGAGAAATCAAAAATTTCACAAATATGTGCCTTAGTTAGTGAATAGTGCTCAAATAGTGCTAGTTTTGACTTAAGTCAACTCTAATTAGTTAAATGGTCAACAAAGACCATAAATCCTTATGATGGAAGGGGGCACGGTTTTTGGAGTGTGAGTCATCACACTTGGCTAGCAACTAAAGAAAAGAAAAGAAAAGTAAGCAAAAGTTACTATTTACCTTTTACAACATAAATATCTTAACTAAAGGCTAACATCTCACCTCCTCTCTTTATTTCCTTCACTCACCAACGTATTCATCTTCATCCTCCCTTCTCAATCTCGTTTTTGCTACAGCAAGTAGACTTCTCTCCATCTTCAAATCCTTGTAACTCCTAGTTCCATGATCCAAATTCAATTTCAAGACCATATTTGTGCTAGTTGGAGCAAGCTCTTCATTTCCCTCTTTTCAAATCTTCAAGAACTCAATTTCGGTGCCATGGAGATTCACCATTGATGGAGCTTGAGCTTATATTTCTACATATTATTGATCTCCTTTGCTTCTAGGTAAGGAATCTCAAAGAAAAATCATGTTTCCTCCAAGTTTTTACCTTGACCGAAAATCACCATTAATGGTGCTCATTGTGTTGCTCTGTTCTAGCTCCATTTGAATCTTTCAAGGACTTGGTGGAGTCCTCTCTTGATAGATATTCCAATTCCCTTCAAAGACCAAGGTAAAAAAACTATCTTAATGCTCTTTGAAACAATGTAAACCTAGGGTTTACAATGAGATGAAGCATAAAGCTTGTATACTCATTTCAATGTTGGTATATTGTTTAGTAGTGACAAGGAATCAAATACCTTACCAGTTTTATAAGGAAACAAGAAAAGTTTGGGTGGAAAAGAGGTAAATATACTAACCTAATGTGGTTTATTGCCTTAGGAGAAATGAGCTTATAATGCTTGTTAAAACTACCTAAAGAGCAAATGGTGAATGACTTAGTAAAGTGTTCTCAAGGAGACTAGTAAAAGAACATATGTCTTGGTGTATGTATTTGTAGGTCAAAGGCATATATATTTGGAAATTCAGTGTTTATGGTTTATGTAATTTAAGGGCCTAAGAGCCATGTTATTTAAGGGCCTAAGTGCCAGCAATTTAAGTTTATGCACTATATTGTGATGTAGTGTAGTTTAAAGGTTTACTTGTGTGTAAAGAGCATTGTTGAGAAGATGAATGTCTTGTTGTCAAAAGGTGAAAAACTATGTGTTTTGGTGTAAGGTGATACAAGAGAACCCATGGCGAAATTTAGTCGATAAACAAAGGAGTTTATGTGTAGTAATGAGATTTTATGACCTAGAAGGTGCTAGAAATGGTTAAGTGTGAAGATGGTGAATTAAGGTGTTCTTAAGTGTTAAGATGCCTTGGGCATAATCTTGGAGGATTTAGAAATCAAATGAGTGTTTTTATACACACCAAAGTTATGATATGTGAAGTATTAAGTCTTGTTAAAGTTTAGGTAAACAAAGGAAAAGTAATGCCTTGTGAAGGTCTAAGTGTAAACTTGTGGATATAGAAGGAGTTGTGTAATGGAGGTGTTTGTGAGGAATGATGCTTGGAGTAGATGTGATGGTGGTGAGAAAACATTTAGTTAGTTGTTATCATAAGTATAAACCACCACTTAGGAACTTAGGGAAAAACATTACAAGTGTTAGGAATTTTGCAAGAATTTGAGTGAATGATCAAGGAGCTTGATGGTGGGTCAACTAATGAGTTTAATGGATGATTTAGAGGGTGTTTAAGTGCCCAAATGGTGTTAGAACATATAAGGGAACTTGTGGAGGAGTTTGGAATAAGATAGGCATTTTTAGGAGAGTTTCTGCAGCCGACCTACCCAGGGGACCGACCCCAGTCTGGGTCGGTCGGGCTGAAACTGTGAAGTTGGATGTTCTCTGCAGCCGACCTACCCAGGGGGTGGGTCGGTCGGACCTTTAAAAAAAAATAATTAAAAAAATTTAAGTTAATTAATTTTAATAATGTTAAGTGGTATTAGTGGTATGCCATTAAGAGAGTATTGATGATTAGAAAAATAATTATAAAAGGACTTAAGAGATTAAGTTAAGTAAGATGATTTAAATGTTTAAGGTATGGAAATGATGTGTAATGTTGGGGATTGATGGTTAATGGTGTTCTAAGGTTTTTAGGACATGTTAGTGAGTTTTAATGAAAATTAAGTAGGTGAAAAGTTGGGAAAAATGTGAAGTAAAACAGTTAAATGTGAAGTTATTTAACCAGTTAACAGGGTTAACTATGAGCTTTATACTTTAAACAATCATGTTACCCCGATGTTAATGAAAGTAATTGTAATATTACCAGTTGTTCGCGAATTGCTCGAGGACATAAGTGGACATGATAAGTGGACTCCGGTGACAGGTATGGTTTTCTTGCAACCTGTGTCCTACCGGATTACACGGCTTGTATGCCAATATGTTTTCTGAGTGTTTTGCCACCTTGTAAGATTAAAACATGTAATGAGTTTATAGTAATTCATTTATGGGCGAATTTGGCCTCCGATACCATTTAACCTCAAATATGTGTTAAACCTTAGCTGACCAAATCTAGGAACACATGAGTGATCGGTATTCGGAGTTGACAGCCCAAACCTTGGGAACATGCTAACCACGGCTATGTGTGAGTTAGTTTAATATTGTTTTGTATGCAAGTGTGTGAACCTCCCTTGTGTGCTTAACTCGGTTATGATACCGTATGGTGTGTGGATGTGGTAGGCTCCATAATGGATCTCTAACTACTTATCTATAAGTGTATATGTACTAATGGGGGGTGAGGAGTCCGGTTGTTCCGGCCACGCGTGTGATGGACGGAGTCGATGTCATATCCGGTTCGGCTCTCTTGGTGTATGTATAGGTTGTATTCCAATTTGGTTTCTACCTTCCCTTAGCTTATCCAAAGCTAATTACTGACTCACGTCGGGCCACAGGGGCATACGAATGTTATTTCGGTGTGCTTGGGATTACTATATCCGACACACCTTGGGTTTAAGTTAACCGTTCGATATAACTGGACGGTAACGAGGTTGTAACGAGCTTAGCATGAGATTGGCAATAATCTCTAGGCTCAATATATATACTAACTATGGTGGAAGGCTCCTTGTGTGAACCGATCTTATGGTGTTTGTGTGTTATTGTGCTAAGCGATTTCCCCTGCTATGCTACGATATGTATACGTTAGGTGTTTAAAATGAATGTGATGTTGTCATGTGTACGCCGAAACAAGAAAGGTTTTGTTATGTTTTGTTAGGTGAGGAATGAGATATGTTGTAGGATATGGAGTGTGTGGATCATGGAAATGAATCCCAGTCTGTGACAAGAGGCGTTTAAGGATAACCCTTAATGGGTACGTGTCGTTCATTAAGGAAGTAGCTCCATTTTAGAGGAGAGCCACTCTAGGGTTAAAGGAATCACTGGATGATTTGTTAAGTGTGGATGTGTTGGATACGTGATGAGCCCTATTGTTGGGTGTATGCAAAGTGTTTGTGTGTTTATGGTTTGTATGCATGATTTAAATATAATCAACTACATGCTAAGACGACAATTAGTTGTGCGTGGCCCGGTAGCATGTGGGCTGCGGGATTACCATACCAGCAAGGTGCTGAGCCCCTTGGGGGCCACCCTTTCTCTCCTTTCTATTTCAGGTACAAGGAGCTGGAAGCCGTTCGAGAGTAGGACGGGGTAGATGTTTATACATGGGTAGCCATTTAAATGGCGTAAGCATTGTAAGCGTAGTAAGACCGAAATTGTTATCGGCATTAGTTTGTAAATACTCGGTACAGTGGGAATGTATGTATATAATAATGTTGGAAATGGAATAAAGATTGTATTGTGTAGTGCTCGGGAATTTAGCCCATCAGACCGGTACAATGTATATGTATTAGCCTTGTTAGCCACGTGGGTGGTTAACGGCGTGTAACACCAACGAATTAAGTTATTTAATGAGGTGTGTATTCCGCTGCAGATTGTTGTTATGTGTTTGTTGTTGGATGGGGTGTTACAGGGTCAGGTTAATATAATCTGCTTAATTATGCTATCTCTACCGGTTTAATATAATTGTTTGGCAAATTCCTCTTATTATCTTAAGGACTAAATCATAGCCTCAAAAAACTCGTTTACCTGAAAATGCAAGGTTCTAATCAGGTTCAAGCACAATACGTGTAAATGGACGGTTTAGATATGAGAAATTATTTATGCATCTGAAAATACTAACTTATTAAATCATAATAAGCTTTCTCCAAATTTACGTCTTAATTAACCTGTCTATTTATCACCTGGTCTGATCAAAATAGACTTAGTAAAGCAATTTAATAAACTCATGACATTTATTAAAAAGGTGCGAGATAACCTTTAAAACGCAACAAACTATATTTAAATTAAACCAGTAAAAATATTGCATAATTAATACAAACACATAATAACCATTCCCAGAGTATAAATATTCTATCCTGACATATTAAATAGAATAACAGGAACAAGAGTAGTAGAAATCATCTGTAGTCACTCCTGTATTCGTTCTGCTATTTTGTATACGTAGGACTAGAGGTGAATATGGTGGAAGTGAAATAAAATGGAGAAGGCGGGGAAGAGAATGAGATGAGCGATGGTGAAGTGGAGGTTTGTGGTGAAGTGGAGCGGGATGGGTGGTGGTCCATGGATGGAGGATGTATCAGTGGTATTTTAAAATAGAGGAGAGGAAGAAAGAAGAACGACTGCAGACAGAGTGGAAGAGCATTGATTGCCAGGGGACAGAACGCGAAGAAGAGTAGATAGATAAGTTGCAGGTCAAGTAGGCGATAAGTCGACGAGCGAAGTCGACGAGCGAAAAGAAAAACTGTTTTGCGTTCGATTTTAGTCGTGTCCGCCTCTGCGTCCGCCTTAATTCTCACGCGGACGTGACTGTCGACCTCGCCTTGTCCGCCAAGTCACTTGTTCTGTCCGCGCGGCCGTCCGCCCGGCCACTCACTCACGTCCGCCGGCCGTCCGCCTAGTTCTCACGCGGACGTCTGTGTCGACCGCGCCTCTGTCCGCCTAGACTCAACGCGGACGTCATGTGGTCGTGACTTATTTTCTTCTACAAACTTTGACCGGCTCTAGATTCTTCGTTTGGACTCCGTTTCTGAGCCGTTTGCATCTATGCATTCGTCTTTTCGTCTACTTTACTCCCAGCTTGGTTTTCCTCATGTTTAAACAATAAATTTGTGAGAACAATAAAAATAAACTAGAGGAAAATCTAACCGAGTAGAGAAGTAGAGCAATGAGCAAGAAAAGTGCTAATATAATATATGAAATACACCTATAAATCATGCTCATTTGGACACTTATCACACCATCACTTATCAATCCCCATCATTAAAACCATTATTTAACCTTAAACTCAACTTTTAAAGTGGTCCGGGACTTAGTCCCCAACTAAGGTCCCGGACCTTGTCATTGTAAATCCTCGGGCTGTTTTCATGGGGTGGTCCGGGACTTCATACAAGTCCTAGGTCCCGGACCAACCTAGGCAAATTCTCTCGGGGGTAAATCAGGGGGTGGTCCGGGACTTCATACAAAACCTAAGTCCCGGACCAAGGTAATGTAAAACTCTCGGCCCCTTTTAATGCATGGTCCGGGACATTAATCCAAACCTAAGTCCCGGACACTGCTACAGATATTGCATTTTGACATTTTCTAAGTCTTGTTGCAATGGTTCTCCACATCCATTAAATGTATAAACTTCCCAAATGATCATAGGCATATTCTAATACCAAAATCTCACTTTGATTCACCTTAAAACATTGTCCACTTGTCACTCATTTTTTCTTACAAATCTCCTAACACTTGTAACATTTCTCTTTTGATTTTCTAAGTGGTATTTCACCTATAATGACCACTATACCAAGATGTTTCTCTACACCTTAACATCATCTCCCAAGCATCTTTTCTTACTAACTAAATTTCCTTGTCCACACCTTCTTAAAATTTCTTTCTCACAACCTTACCTAAACATTATTCCCTCCTTGTACATCAACATTCCTAAACCTTAAACAAACTTCTCCAAGACTTTAGTACATCCCACAAACACCCATTGGATTTCTAGAACTTCCAAGATAATGTCTAAATCCTTGTAGCACTCTAAACACCTTAATACATGCTTTCTTCCCTAGTAAAACATTTATTCATTCCTAACACTTCCTAGTTCACTAAAACTCATTTAAGCACTTAAAACTTCTTGTACATTATCCAAATTTTGCCATGGGTTCTCCTAGCATATTGTCATACCAAAACACATTGTTTTTCACCATTGAACACTTAAGAACACCTAAATCCATCAAGAACCTTATCACACACAAAACTTCACCAAATTTACACTACATCACAATATAGTGCATAGTTAAATTGCTTGGCACATAGGCCCTTAAATAACATAAACCTTAAACACTGAGTTTCCCACATATATATTGCCTTTGACCTGCAAATACACTCAACATCACATATGCCCTTTAATAAACTCCTTGAGAGCATTTCTCTAGGTCATTTGCCATTGGCTCCTTAGGTATTTTATTAAGCAAATCAAGCTCACTTTTCCTAGGCATTTAAACTACATTGAGATAGTTTGTTTACCTCTTTTCTTCAAGATTTTTACTTGCACACTCTTGTTCTTCCTTGTTTGGAAATCGGCAAGAGTACTTGGCTACTTGTCAATATTCTAATCAACACACAAGTAAAACCAATGAGCATTCAAGCTTCATGCTTAAACTCATTTACAAACCCTAGGTTATATATATTGTCTTTGCACATTAGGAAAGTTGTTTTACCTTGGAAACAAAAGAGAGCTTGAATAAGAATCAAGAGAGGACTCCACCAAGCCCTTGAATGGTTGGAATGAAGCTAGAACAAGGCAAGATGAGGCACCATAAGTGGTGATTTTCGGTCACACACAAAAAGCAAGAGGAACCATTGATTTTCTTTGACTTTCCTTACCTTGAAGCAAAGGAGAATGACAAGGCATGAAAAGGTAAGCTCAAGATCCATCAATGGTGAATCTCCATTGCACCGGAATGAGGCTTTTGAAGATTTGAAAAGATAGAAGTGTAGAGCTTGGCTTAACTAAGACAAATATGGTCTTAGAATTTGATTTGGAGCATGGAGTCATGAGTTACAAGCATTCAAAGATGGAGAATGGCTACTTGCTGTAGCAAAACCGATGGAGAAGGATGGGGGAGTTTGGAGATGGTGGGAACCAAGGAGGAAAGAAGAGAATGAGGTGAGAGAGAGATACTTTGAAGATATTATAAGTTGTAAAGTAAATAGTGAATTTACTTGCTTTTTCATTACTCATTTACTTAATAACTTACAAGGTGGTGACTCACCTTGAAAAACCTGGCCCCCATCATCTACTTAGGGGTAATTTGGTCTTTGTTGACCAATTAACTTACTTATATTGACTTATGTCATAAACTAGCATTTTTTTGTTACTATTCACAAAAACAAGGCACATTCTTGTGAAATTTTTGATTTCCCATTGATTTAGACCTCCAAATGTGATACTAAGTAGTACACATGTTAATTAAAGAGTAATGATGGACATTTAGCCATTCAAAACTCATTTACAAGACAATTTTTCAAAAATGTGCTTTAAGGCTCCTTAAAGCACATTTTGTGTTTAAACTTGTTTTCAAGCTTGGTTTTCTTTATTAATTGATTTAATATGTTCATTAACATATTTATAAGGTATAGGTATGACCTTTAGGTCTTATACAAATTTATCCCAAGCTTAGAGCACATTTTTCCCATATTGACTTTAAGGTATTTATTTGTGTTTTGTTTGGTTAATTGTCTACCAAGGTTTCCTAAGGACTTAATTAGCCTTATTAAATCATAATTGACTATTATTTAGTCTTGGTAGGTTCTTTGGGTCCTAAACAAGTTCACTCCAAGCTTAGAGCATGTTTTTGCTCAAATTGTCTTTATGGTACTTTATTGTTTTTACCTCGGTTTAAATTGTACACTGATGTTTCCAAGGCACTTTTTAGCCTTTATATATCATAGTTTAGTATTTAAACAATATATCAAGGTTTGGGGTATTTCACATCAATCTTAGAAAAACACATAATAAGTGGGAAACATTGACTGAATTGTTACAAATTATAAGGTATTTAAACCCTAAAAAGCCTATATGTTTCACACTTATCAAACACCTCTGGAAGTTGATGACACAGAGGCAATAATTTTAGAAAACCGAAACATCAAAACTATGCACACTTCCATTCCAACTTCTCTTCTAACGCATTAATTGAATTTCTAATTTTTCCATAAGTGTCTGCACTCTTAGGTAGGTGTACTATAAGGGTTCTAGGTTCATTTCCATACCAAAAAGAAACACTCTTATACCATCTGTATTACCATTATACAGAGGCAGCTAATTACAGAAAAATCTGAAAACGAAATTTGTGTGTTTCTTCTTCATTCTTTCTTTTTGTCTGATTATTTTGACTTTATCCTGTCCCGATTGTTTCTAACCTCTCTTAAATGTATCAGCTAGATTTTAAATTCATTATTAGGCCATTACAATCTCCTTAACACTTCTGTAGAGTAGTTATACAGAAACATATACGCAAGATAATCAAAACAAAACCTGCACTGATGCATTATCATCTCCCTTCCTCTGTCTGTTGTCGAACAGATATCTAATTCATCCCCAAGGTGTTTATAGCTTCACTTAAGTGTTTTAGGTATGGTTAGGTTTGTTCCTCACCCATTTCATCCCTCATAAACCCTCTGAAGTAGGCTTACACAGAACTGAGATACACTACAATACTGAAAGTCATAACTGAAACTTTTCTTTTCTGTTTCTTTCTGTTTGATATCAATCTGTCTTTCATTCTTCCCTAAGGTGTTAATATCTTACTTGAGTGTATTGGTTACATTCTAGGATTGTTTACCATTTAATACCACCCTTGTAAGCCCTCTGTAATGGGGTTACACAGAGAACAAATTTCAGAAACAAGGCATAAAACTGGAACATTGCATCCTGCTATCTTTTCCTTAATTCCTTCTGTCAGCTCACGAATTTGTTTTCATTTCATCCCACCATCCTCTTACTCAGTTAACTAGGTGTTAGTAAGTCTTCAACCTCAAGACAACCCAAATCATCCTTAATTACACAGAACCGACATACTGGTGGAAATCTGAACTGACATACTCCATTCTATTTCCCTTTCTGTTCATGAATTTGTCTTTCAGTTTCATTATTGTTGTTAATCTGGTTCTTATCTTTCCCCAAGATGTTTAGGACTTACTTAATTGTGTTAGATGTGTGTGGATTCATTAACCTCCCAATACAACTCCATTGAATCCCTCTGATAAGTGTTTAATACAAAACCTGGAAACTAAAATACCAACCTGATAACCTCACTTCTATTCATTCTCTTTACTTTGAATTTTGACTTCCAGTTTCCCCAAGATGTTTACACGCTTAATTAGATGAGTTAGCAAGGCTTTAAGCACACAACCCTCTCAACACAATCCCTTACACACCCTTGGTAATATCACGGGCGCATCCAAAAACAAAACTGGACAAAACAGATAAAACTGAACCTAAACAAAATCTGATAACTCTCCTTTGTTTCCTTTCAGTTCTTGAATCTGATTACTGGTTCCCCCACATGACTTAAGTGTTTAATAGAGGTTATAAATCCGAGATAACCCAAGTCCACATAGGAAGTCTCTCTGAATACTCTTTACACAGAAACAGAAGCCTGAAATTCTGAACTCTGAAACTGGCATCATCCCTCTTCTGTTTCTATTTTCATTCTTTAGTTCGGTTTCTACTTCCCCAAATTGTCTACCTAATTAGCCCAGTGTTTTACCAAGATGTTAAATTCAGAATAAGCCCCAAACAGTTCTGGTAACTCAACTGGAACTCACCTATATAGAGCTTAGTGAAACTGTAAGGGAATCTCGGAAAAACTGATACACTCTGATGGCTTATTTTCTACCTTTCTCTTCTTTTTTTTCCACTAGTTTGATTTCTTATCTCCCAAAATTGCTGTACCCACTTAGTTAATGTTTAGTCGAGATTTTTAAACCCATACCAGGTCAGGACCACATGGATATCATTTCTGAAAATCCATACCCAGGACTAAAACAAACTGAAACCATGAACCTGAACATGCTCTTTCCTGTTACTTACTAACCTTATTCCTCAGTTTTCTTTTTCTTTTTTTCCAGGTTATCTAGTTGCTTATCTAGGTGTCTTAATAAGATTCTATCCTCAAAGAACCCACAAAAAACATTGGCTATACCCCTGTGAGGTTGATATCCAGAAGAACACTAAATTTCAGAAACTAAAACTGATGTTTCTTTCTTCTGTTTCGTTTCTATTTTGCTCACCAGTTTGACTTTCAACTTTCTTATCCACCCGTCTGCCTACAAGCTACATTAGGTTAGCATATTTACCTTTTTTCCTCACAAACTTCTTTCTTCTTTCCTTGTTTAAAAATCGGTAAGGGTGTTTGATTTCTTGTCAACTTCTAAACAATGTACAAATAATGAAATGAGTATACAAGCTTTATGCTTCATCTCATTGTAAACCCTAAATACATAGTTTGCCTTAGAACATTTAGATGATTGTTTTACCTTGGATATCAAAGAGAGTTTGGATATGTAGCAAGAGAGGACTCCACCAAGCCCTTGGAAGATTCAAATGAAGCTAAAACAAGCAAGGTAAAGGGCACCATTAATGGTGATTTTCGGACAACATACAAACATGAAGGAAATGTTATTTTTCTTTGAGTTTCCTTACCTAGAAGCAAAGGAGAACAACAATATGTGAAAAGATGAGCTCAAGCTCCTCCCATGGAGATCCCTCTTGGCGCCGAAATGGAGCTCTTGGAATTTTGAGAAGATAGAATAGGAAGAGCTTGATGAGACTAAGAGAATGGTGGTCTTTGTTTTGATTTGGCAAAGTGAGCTAGGAGTTACAAGAGGTTGAAGATCATATATGGTGGTGGAACTATTGCAAAAACCGTGAATGGAGAGCAAGAAGGAGATAGAAGAGAGGTTGGAACCGTGGGAAATGAAGAGGGAAAGAAGAGAATGAAGATAAGTAACTAGTTTTTGTTATTTAAAGTAAAAAGTAAATAGTGATTTGCTTTATTAATTTTACTTACTTGATAACTAACAAGGGGGAGATGACTCACCCTTATAAAAACCGGCCCCCATAATATACTAAGGGGTACTTTAGTCTTTGTTGATCAATTGTCACACTTATATTGGCATATGTTATAAACTTGATTAATTTGGTTACTATTCACAAAAACAAGGCACATAGTTGTGAAATTTTTTATTTCCCATTGATTTAGACTTCCTAATGTGATACTAAGTAGTACACAAATTAATTAAAGAGTAATGATGGACATTTAGCCATTCAAAACTCATTTACAAGACAATTTTTCAAAAACGTGCTTTAAGACTCCTTAAAGCACATTTTGTGTTTTAACTTGTTTTCAAGCTTGGTTTTCTTTTGTAATTTGTTTAATATGTTCATTAATGTATAAATGAGGTCTTGGTAAGCTCATTAGGTCTTAACCAAGCTTATTCCAAGCTTAGAGCAAATTTTAGCCTTTATTGACCTTAAGGTATTTATTTGTGTTTTCTATGGTTTAAATTGTTTACTAATGTTTCTAAGACTCTTTTTAGTCTTAATATACCTTATTTTAGTGTTTAAAAAACATACCTAGGTTTGGGGTATTTCAAATTTATTAATGGAACAATAATACTGAAAATTTGTTTTCATTGATAATGGGAACCGCTATAATTTCAAATTTGTTTTAAAATTATAAATGCATTTGTTGTGTGTCTATGGTATGTTAATTTGTAAGTCTAAGTACTGAAATTGATTGTATGCGTGGAGCATATTTTTGTTTCTTATACTTAGATAAATATTTTAATAATACTATAAACGAGTAGTGTTATGTACACGCGTAATACACAACTGATAATGACATTATTTTTTTGTAAGATGGATGTTGAATCGAAGAGTATTATTGCGGATCTTAACAAGGAAGATACATTCTCTATGAAGAAAATTCATACCTTAAGCTATTTTTGGGTTGCTTCATGTTATATGTTAACCAATACAAGTTCTATGTGGATTGTAGACTCAACAGCAACAGAGCATGTGACTTGGGATCAGACATCTTTTGTAGAGTTTCACCGGATTCCTAGAGGAAGCCAAAAAATTTATATGGGGAATGATACTAGCATAGATGTGCAGGGGATTGGAACATGTAGATTGGTTTTGCATGGCGGTCTATCTTATGCCTACAAAATGTCTTGTATGCCCCTAAAATAAGGTGAAATTTAGTTTCTCTTCCATCTCTTCTTAAGACAGGCTTCAAATTTGTTTTTGAAGGATTAACTTTAGAGTTGTTTTAATGGTACATTTTTGGGTTCTGGCTCTTTATTGGATGGCTTCATAGTATTAAATGCCAATGTTGGTTCAAACAATCACATTTCTCCAGCTTATGTAGTTCATTGTGATGATTCAGAACTTTGGCATGCTAGACTTGGTCATATTGGAATTGACAGAATGAATAGACTAGCAAGAGAAGGACTCCTTGGTGGAACTCAAAAGCTAAAACTTGCTATGTGCGAGTCTTGTTTAGCTAGAAAAGCTACTAGGAAACCATTCTCTAAAGCAGAAAGAGCAGTTCAACCGTTGCAGCTAATCCATTCGGATATTTGTGGCCCTATGAGTGTGACTGCCAAGCATGGTGCTAGATATTTCATCACATTCATTGATGACTTCACACGTTTTTGTTACGTGTATCATATTCACATAAATCAGAAGCTCTTAATTGCTTCCAAAAGTATGTGAATGAAGTCGAGAATCAATTAGCTCTCAAAGTTAAGTGCTTGAGAACAGATAGAGGTAGAGAGTACCTCTCTGATCAGTTCAAAGAACTCTGTGAAGAAAAAGGAATAGTAAGACAGTTAACTATTCCTCACACCCCACAACAAATGGTGTGGCTGAAAGAAGAAATATGACCTTACTGGATATGGTTAGATCCATGATGGCACAAGCGAATCTACCAATTCGTATTGGGGAGATGCCTTGTTAACTGCAACCTATGTTTTGAATAAGGTTCCTACAAAATCAGATTCTAAAACACCATACGAACTATGGACTGGGAGATAGCCAGATTTGAGTAATCTGCGACCATGGGGATGTGCAGCCTACATCACCTTACCCTTTCATAAGTTTGGAAAATTAGGCCCAAAGGAAAATAAATGTATCTTTATACGATACTGTGAGAATTCCAAAGGGTATGTCTTCTTAGGTGAAGATGAAAGTGGGAAAAGAACTGAAATTGATTCTCGTGATGCCACATTCTTGGAAGATGATTATCCATCAATATCTGGAGCAACCAGGGATCAAGAGTTCTATGAACTAGATGATCCTAATGAACAACCAGATTTAAGTAATCAGAATGATATGGTTGTTGAAGATGTTCTTTTGAATCCTCAAGTTCAGGAGGAGGAACGCAATTGACGTGAGCCTATGACTTTTAGAGACGTTGTCTCAGGTTTTATGGATCTGAATGGATAAAAGCAATGGAAAATAAGTTAGTGTCCAAGAACAATAACCAAGTTTGGGACTTGGGTGATCTTCTATTTGGTAAGAGGCTATACTCGAAAGGAGTGAGTCGATAATGATGGGACATGCTCACTTGCAGTGAGATTTGAGTCGATAATGATGGGACATGCTCACTTGCAGTGAGATTTGAGTCCATCCGACTAATTTTGGCTATTGATGCCCGTCTGGACTTAGAATTACATCAGATGGATGTAAAGACTGCTTTCCTCAATGGAAATCTTGAGGAGGAGATATATATGGACCAGCCTCATGGGTTTGAGGTTAAGGGTCAAGAGAAGAAGGTATGTCATCTTCATAGATCCATCTATGGTCTTAAGCAGGCATCTAGAAATGGAATATTAGATTCCATGAGGCAATGGTCAACGACAAGTTTTCCATTATAAATGAAGAACCATTGTATGTATATAAGTTATACATAAAAAGGATTTGTCATTCTAACTTTGTATGTAGATGACATCCTAATAGCCAGTGACAACTTTGATCTAGTTTCTTCTATGAAAGCTAGTTTGACATCCAAGTTTGACATGAAGGATAAGGGTGAAGCCAGTTATGTACTGGGAGTCAAAATATTAAGAAATAAGAAGATAAAGATCTTGGGTTTGTCTCAAGAAAACTACCTTACCTTAATAATATTTTAAAAATATACCATCTTAGTGATTGTATACCCAATGACTCTCCTAACCAAAAAGATTCTATGCTTAGTGCGGGTATGGTCCTAGCTCAAAGAAGTAGCTTATATGAATAATGTACCATATTTCAGTGATGTTGGTAGCTTAATGTATGCTATGTTATACACCAGGCTGGATATCTATTATGCAGTTGGAATGTTAGTCGTTTCCATACAAATACAGGTCTTGAACACTGGAAGTTGTCAAAAGTTTTTTACTTTTAGAGCACAGCAAACTATGTGTTATGCTATAGCCACGGTAATTTTAACCTTGTTGGATATATTAATGATTATTCTCTTCGACATTTTGTTTGTCAAATATCATGTTGTGTATTGATGTTAATGAACTATAAGGCATACTTTCTCACACAAGTAGCCAGCTTCATTGGATATATGTTATCATGAAGTAATGCTAACTGTGTCTAAGTGACTCAAAGTTAGTGGGAGACTTTTGTAGTCTATATTAAAAGGGTTATCGGTTAATCCACATGGGATATTTAATAAAGGTTCATGTACCCATGTAAGTTCATTTTAGCCGAGTGGGAGGTGTCTATGTGAACCTTTTAGACTCGTGTGGGTAGGAGTTGACATCCTCTATGTAAGAGAACTCCCCACAACGTACTTTCATACGGTACGTGCTAGCGATCTTATTAAAGCGTATGGATTGATCCTTGCTCCTTCGTTGTGTGAGTCAATATTTGTTATATGCACCTTTTGACCTTTTGACTTGGGTTGTAATAGTGGTAATGATGCTGCTACTTTGGAAGGATTACCAAGATTCCATGATTTTTATGGTTTTAGTGTAACCTTCTGGGAAAGCGGTTATTACCATTAGGATACAATGCCAAGTAAAAGGAAAATTTTGTAAGAGTAGTTCAGACTGAAGTGACAATTGTTGGCGCCTGTAACTTTAGTAGTTATAGTGATTGGTCACAGTATCCTGTTCACCCAAGTGTTGAAGGATCTGAGTTGAGTTTGGATTAGTAGAACAGAAATTGGACTTGAGGTGCAGGCAACCTTTTTTTGGATGCTTCATTCTGGCCTGAGAGGTTTGGTTTGGAGTTATCCACATTACAGGTGTGTTGCCAGGTCGCACGACCTATTTGCCTGTATGAAACACGAAAGCTCTCGAGAGTATTTGACCATTGGTTGAGTGGGAGATGTTGGTTATTTTATTTTAGTAATAAATAAAAGATAATATTTATTTGTTAAATATTAGTTACAACCAACGTCAAATAATATTGATAAGAATATTTGTTATTCTTATCTCTTTCTGTTATTATTATATGTAAAGACTCTGGAATTAGTTTCTAGTAACAGACAAAAATACAGAATCCCTAGTTCCCACAGAATACACAGAGAGAGCAGTGTTAGGATTCTTAGGTCGTGGATAGCGTGGGGAATGCTGTTGTGGCCTCCTCCACCTGGTAGAAGTGAAGGATTCAACAGTTGCTGTCAAAGGAAGACAATCCGGTTGACAACGAGCAAAAGAACAATCCTATAATTCCGCTGTGCTTCAGTGGTAGGTACCCTAGTCTATATATTTCCAACACTAATCGATATCCATCTCGGTATTTCATCCTAACTTGAAGAATATGTTATTTTCTTTGCTTTTGATGTATGATTGTGTTCATCAAGCTTGTTTGAATCACAGCTATTTCTCTGTTCCTCAATAAACTAAAATTTGACGTTTGTTGATCACTGGCGGATAAGGAGAAATCTGCACCGCTCTCCTCAGTCCCTTCTTCACGGAATTTTGTTACCCCCAATTGGTGAACAAGGAGCAATATGCTTTGCTCTCCTCGGTGTCTTCAACATGTATGTGATGTTTCAATTGCTGCTTTGCTCATGCCTTTTGTAAGTTGCTGCCCGAACGTGTATAATCAGCTCTCCCGTGGGCATTAATTTGATTAGTTTAGTCATGCTCTTGTTTGAATTAACACTTGTAGGAAAACAAATAAAGGATCAACCAGAAAGTTCAAATTTAGTATATAATTTTGTAGTTGGTGTATTTGAGTAATAGTTTCAGATTTTTGTTTAATTACATTATTGTAATTTGTCTTAATGTGTTGCTCTTTATTTTGAAGGGTCGACTGTTAGTTTGATTAATTCAAGATAAAAAGAGATATGTGAATAATGAGCTTTACTGCTCAGTTTCAGTCTTGTCGATGCTAATTTATTCTAGATTAAGCATTCTTGGAATTGCTTTAATGAATTTGTACAATAATCACAAATTCAGCCTTTCGTACGCTTATTTTATTTAACTTGTTCTCTTTGTTTACTTTTTAAAGGTACTTATGTCATGCCGTGTTCCCATCTTTACTCGTTGGCTGGACTTGTTAAATCAAAGTCCATACAGCCAACTCATTGCTAGTCAAAGTGGGCTAGAACATGATAACCCTAGAAGCCCATATGTTACCTGCATGTTTAGAATCGATTATTGGTTCAGGATCACAATTTTCTGTGGATCTCTTTTAGAAAAGCCCTAGGACTTATTCATAGATGTTGCACACATTAAGGTCGTAGTACCCGCGGGTCGTAGTACCTGTTTATGGGTGACATCTTCCTATTAAAAATAAAACTTCCCAAACCAAGCATAATCATCAAGATAAAATTCACAACCAATGACTCAATTCAAAATGAAATCAAAATCCAAAGGTCAAATTCTACTTCAAAATCAAATCCAAATCTAACAAAAAAAACTAAATCTAAAGGCCCATATCCGGTCCACTTTCAAGCTCGGCCCAACACCAATCCAAAAGTCAACCTTAATCCCAATCAAATTCGATTCCAAAATCAATCCAATTCAATTAAAATTCATTCAATTCAAAATTCAATAAAAACTCATTCAAATCCAAATTCAATTCAATTCCAAACTCATTCAAATCCAAATTCGTTTCAATTCCAATCCAAATTAATATTCATTAAACCCTGATTCAACTTCGATTTCAATTCAATTTCAATTCCATTCCAATTTCTCCTACACACCAAATGTCTCACAGACCCGAGCATCTCACAGACTTTGTTATCCCATTGATTCGAATGTCTCACAGACCCGAACATCTCACATACCCGAGCATCTCATAGATCCGAGCGTCTCACAGACTTTGACATCTCAAGGTTTCAAGCGTCTTATAGACCCGAGCGTCTCACAGACTTCGATATCCCATTCCTTTCACCATTTGAATACTCTAAATGTCACACAGACCCGAGCATCTCACAGACTTTGTTATCCCAATGATTCGAATGTCTCACAGACCCGAACATCTCACAGACCCGAGCATCTCATAGATCCGAGCGCCTCACAGACTTCGACATCTCAAGGTTTCAAGCGTCTCATAGACCCGAGTGTCTCACAGCCTTCGATATCCCATTCCTTTCATCATTTAAATATTCTAAATGTCTCACAGACCCGAGCATCTCACAAACTTTGTTATCCTAATGATTCGAATGTCTCACAGACCTGAACATCTCACAAACCCGAGCGTCTCATATATCCGAGCGTCTCACAGACTTCGACATCTCAAGGTTTCAAGCGTCTCACAGACCTGAGCATCTCACAAACTTCGATACCCATTCTTTACATAATTTGAATACTCTAAATGTCTCATAGACCCAAGCGTCTCACAGACTAGTATCCCAAACCCGAAACTTCTCGAAATTCTAAACACTCAAATATCTTCAAAGCCCACAACATCAAAACTCCCAAAAGCCCAAAGGCCATGAACTACGTAAGGTCTGATCTCAACAGGGAGTTGAGTACGTAGGCAGCCCATCTAGGGTGCGACCCTATTCCAATCAAAAAACCCTTTTCCCCCTCCGAGGTGGCTCTCATATCTCTCAAAACACACAAACCTTCTTCGGCTCCCACAAACTTCAAACTATTAGACTCTAAGTCTTGTCTATTCACTCAACCTCAAACTTTTCCCAAAATACTCATTCAAATTAAGCAATTCCTCTTCTTGGCGCTAGCTTGGCAGAAAAGCTCGCCTCTCCCACTATCTTTCTCTCTTCATGTCTTAATCCTATCCTTGTGACCCTTTGAAATGAATCTCTCTCTAAAGGTTTTGAAAGAAGGCAATCCCGACAATTGGAGACCAAGATTTCCCCAGGCACCAATCCGAAGTCGTGGTTGTTGCCACTTCTAAGGGATGTAACCCAGTGCGAACCCTCACTGAATCTCTAGTATGATCAGATAAGTCCTATCCATAGGCAACAAATCATCAGAGTCAATTAACGGTTCTTAGAACCCTTCTCCTCCCTTCCTAGTTCCTTAGGTCAAACTAGGTGCCGACTCTAGTCAATTTCCGCCCTTAGGGCATAAGTCCGCGTGGAGCCCATTGAGAGCGGGTGTAGTGTTCACTAACACTTCCCTATGCTTTATGGAAAGACTGACGATTTAGTAGGTATTTGAGGGATGCTAGAATAACGGATTTTCACCCTCCAAAAAATCACCCTCCACACCTCCGTCATCCCAACTTTTATAGAGAGCATCCCAGCTACGCCAACAAATGCCTTTTCTGAATTAGAGATCCTATGCACCAAAATTTTCTAATGATACCTTGAATTTCTCGAATTAGGGATATGGGTAGATGGATAATACCCATAACATAAGTAGGTATAGCTTGCGTAACAGACATTATAAGTATACCTCGCCTTGCCTGTGACACCATTCGTTCCCAGCTTTGCCCCTCATGTAGATTTTGTCCCAAATGTATCCAAAAATTGACTTTTATGCCTACCCACTAAACTCGGGAAGCCCAAATCTAATACTTCCTTGACACCAACAATTTCAGGGATTTGGCCTCTTATACAAGCGGGTAAACATACAGAGAACATAAGACCTAATGTGACCGTATTAATGCTTAGTCTCGATGCCTCTCGGAATTGCTTAATGAGATCTATAATACAATGTGCATTAGCTCGATTAGCATGACAAAAATGACACAATCAACAGGAAAACAAACTCATGACATCAAAACCCAATCTATTAAACCCAACATTTTGACCCTTGGGAAAGGCACTAGTGCACAAAAGCAAAGGCGATGGTAAAATGGTCAAAACACATAAAGTCATGGTTTTCCAAGGATATTCTTAGGACTTTCTATTTGCATACGACTCGTTCACCATCTCAAAATGTTCTCAAACATCATAGTCATTATGAAGGGTATTCTTACCATTTTCAGAGAATTTTTATTCTTAAAATATAGTTTTTAGTTCATAGATTGCCTAAAAATAGAAAGAAAGGCCTCCACACATTAAAATAAATGGTTAACAAGGCTACACACAGTCATAAACCTGAAAAAGTTTAATTGGAGCCTAAACCCATATTTTTTAAAAAGAAATTTAAACATTTTCATAATTTTCTCTCTCCTCTGGAAAATACCCATATCAAGTCAAAATTTAATGAAATTTTATCACATGATAAAGACTGGTATTTAGAGAACAACCCTGTTGGACCTATGAAATTTTGAATTTCCAATAATTATGAATTTTGAGATATGGCAGATTGTAACAGCTTTATAAATCGGTTATTTATCTAAATAACATGATTCCAAC
Organism: Limonium bicolor; assembly: GCA_023374045.1. Classification (NCBI taxonomy): domain Eukaryota; kingdom Viridiplantae; phylum Streptophyta; class Magnoliopsida; order Caryophyllales; family Plumbaginaceae; genus Limonium; species Limonium bicolor. The sequence continues at coordinate 498,144,639 of CM041776.1, forward strand.
TCTCAAAATTCTTAAAATCCTCCTTCACCTTGGGATAAAATTTCATAATTAATTCCGACCTATAACCTAGTTAACGAAATTAAGTAAAGGTTGATTCTTTACTTCTATTCTCTTTTATCTATTTTGCCTAAACTTTTTCTATATATTGAGGTCTTCCCATTGACCTAAACACACATCATAATCCTTCCAAGGTCAGAAGAATGATATCAAAACCCGCCTCCCCATGTTTTACAATACCATCATACCAAAACTATACCGAAATCACTCAAAAACACAACAATTAGATCTTCCATCAAATTTCCACATGTCAAAATCTCACAAAATTCACATCAAAACGTGAAGAAGAACAACACCATGAAGTCTTACCCAGACGCTCAAAGTCGTAGCCCTACCGAAGGTCAACAGATGATGCAATCAAGGAATCCCGGAGCGAAGGATCAGATAGTTTTAGCCTTCCAATCAGGTTATAAACCCATACTCTAATAACTACGACCTCAATAGGTTCTCTTTTTGAATTACCAGAAAAATTGCAAACTTTTAGTGAGTTCTTTAAAGTTTAAAAAACTTTCTGTCTAATAAGTTGTTTGCTAAGTTTCGATGTAAAAAAGGCTTCAAATTGAAAACATTTTACCACTAATCAACTTAGAATCAAATTAGGCACATACCCATAAAATTTGATCTAAAAACACCATCGGCAACATTGTTAAACTCGTCGTCCGGGAGTGGTCCGTGACCTCAGACTAGCCACAGATGGCGGTGAAAATTCAGAAATTGCAATTTTTGGTTAGGCATGTGCCCAAGGACGCTTAAAATTTTTCCTTTTGTAATTTTAACTTTCTGTTTAATTTGATAGATTAGGTTTCGTGGTCACGGACAGCAGTGAATTTTGTTCTAATATGGCTTTCAAAACCTAATTTTGGTTAGTTTTCCACCTTCTAATTTTGTCAAAACAAAAACGATAAAAAAACCCAAAATGTTGTAGAAGGTTGATACACTTAAGGTTACTAAACCTTGTTAATAAGCCTGTCATGACATTAGTAAAGGAAATAGCTTTGAAGGATAGTGAAAGTAATTTGAACCCGAAAAAGTACACAACCTAGCCCCGAACCCAAATTCTACCTTTCCAAGTTTAACTAGGTTAAAACTTAGGTGGTGACTCATAATAGGTTCCAGTGAGCTAACCTTAGGTGATAATAATTATTGCTTTATAACGTAATTGTTAAACTTAGATTATAAGTGGGCCTAGAACCTGATCAGATCCTAATCACATAACAACATAGGAGAAGGTTCAAAAAACCGGGGCTTACACAAATCCACAACAGGATATACCTCTGATGATAACCCCAAAAGAAGTAGTTGTACGTAAGCTTGACGACAGAGCTTCTATACAGCAGACAAACAAGAAGGGTGATAATGGATCACCTTGTGTAACACCCATACCGCTAATACCGTCGTTACCGCCAATCACCTCGTACTACCATACTTACGCAGCGGATAATTCATACTCCTCGGCGGGTGATACAATGCTGTTAGCCACCCACGTGACTAACAACGACTACTTCCACTACAGCATCAGTCTAATGGACCGGAATACCCAAGTACTCAAACAAATACAATCCATACTACAATTACAAACCGAATACAACAATTCTCCATTCAATACATTACTCAAACTTACCATACAACATACCGAGTTTTCTAAGTACAATACCAAAGTACAACATTTTCCATATGTCCATACTTACTCTCTAAGAGTCTAACATCCTACCCATTCCTCACAAATCTACATACTTCCCGAATACATAATGGTGTACCCCTTGGTACACCGACACTTCAAAGGCTACAAGCCTTATACAATTCTTTACTATCCATAATTTATCCCTAGCTATCAAAGCATAGCAGCCGGTCTCTTACAACGACCATATCAGCTTCGGTTACTTGTAAAATAAAAATAGTGCCCAAGGGGCTCAACGGAACGCTGCATATGAAATTCACATACCCCACGTACTAGCGAGGGTATGCCGACTACTTGGTCAAATACATGCGGTTCGTTTTATTCATACATACATACATGCTCTTATACAGTACAATACAATCATTTCACAAAACATACATACATTCAATGCACACAAGGAAGACATTACAAGTCAACCAATCAATACTTACCCGAATACGGAGATACACTTCTCCAATACTTACACAATACTTGTTAGCTTCTTTACCCACCCGGTTAATCGGGTGTACATTACTCTTTTACTCAAGGTCAATGGCTTACACTAGCCAAGACCATTACTCATACAATTCTTACTTACTTACTCAAGTCGGATGACCTCGGGCAGGGACTACACCATCCCACCATCGGGCTTTAGGGTGGCTCACCAATCTAGGATGCTACCCATTTAAGGGGTTTGGTCCATAGAAAGGATTCAGGCCAGGAATCGGATCTAACCTCTTGTGTCTCCTTATCCTCACGCGTGGCCGAAACTATATCGGACTTCTACTCATTCCATTTTACTCAATACTCAAGTTAGGAGTTAGATGGTTAGGAGTTAGTATAAGTCATTACCTCCATACCAAAGGTTAATACACTCACAAAATACACATCCAGTTGCACATACACTTCATCCTCATCCATTCATTTCATGAATTATACAAACTAAATGTTCAAGACAATATAACAAGAACAATATAATACAAGCACAAGTAAGTGCATTAAGAGTCCGATTTGTGTGTTTATCTTATTTAGGTGATCACATAAGCACACAAATCAGAGTAACCAAGTTAGGATACAGGGTATGAAAAAATCATACCTTTCACCGGGGTTAGCTTTACCGTGTGTTCCTTTGTTCCTTGGTTCACACTTGTACCACTGATAATGTTTCAAACATTATTATTAATACTATGTTCATACGGTACGTAAATACTTACTACTCCCGTACTTACCCTATTATCCCGTTATGCTTAGTTTACTTATGTCAAATAATGTTCATACTTCTCACTCACTTCCTACACTTGCTTACACTTCTTAGGACCTTTACATACCACCAAAACAAGGCCTTAACAACTTCTAAAACCATTACCAATCAATCCCCAATGTTTTTAAACCCTAAAAACTACCTTCGGCAACATTTTAGGGGTGGTCTGGGACTTAGTCCAGACCCAAGATCCCGGACCATTCAAGAAAGTAACTCTCAGCCTGTTTTTGTTATTGGTCCGGGACTTGGTCCTGGACCTAGGTCCCGGACCACCTGCAGTATTCACTCTCGGGCTTATTTTTGATGCGGTCTGGGACTTGGTACATATCCTAGGTCTCGGACCCTGCTAAAAACTGCTAACTTAGTTGATTTTTCAACCCAAATCAACCCTTAATCCACCTCTAATCATTCCATAATCTTTCCACATGTTTTATACATGTTTAAACACTCCTTAAAGCTCCTTAAATCCTTGGTCCAATCCTTACTCAACTTCTTGCTCAATTTCTACAAATTTCCATTCTCATTTTTACAATTTGCACACTTGTGCATTTCTACACTTCTCTTTGCACTTTGCACTTTTTCCTAACTTCATTTTACCATTCCAATTCTTTCCTAGATGCTTGCACTATCTATACCCGAGTCTAACTCTCTTTTTCCTAAATCTTGCACACTATCTCATTCCTAATTTTTCCAAGGCATTACAACACTCCTTGCTACAGATTTTTACACACTTTATCCTCATCCTCCAATTACCATTCCATGGTTACTAAACATCTCTACTCAACCCAATACACACCTGGTTCTCCCATTCACCAAGTCATCCTAAAATTCTTATTTCCTACTTAAATTTTGCCATAGTTTGCCTACAAACCTAGCATATCCAAATCCATTCATTCTCACCAAAATCATTCCTAAACTAGCCACACCCATACAAGGGTCCTACCAGCACTCAAAGCAATAATAATTTATCAATACTTCCTCAAACAACAATACCAATACACATACTCAAATTACTTGGCTCTAAGGCCTTCAATCCAAACATCAATTCACAAATACTCTTAAACTTCCACCAACTACCTTCCTAATACAGTATTTTGGGTTCATTCATTAATTTACCCAATCCCATCATTCTAATGCATTAAAATTAGCATTAAGAAGGATTTCTTACCTTAAATCCTCTTTAGTTCTTCTTTTGCTCTCTTCCATCTCCTCTTTCTTTTTCGGTCAAGTTGGGCAATGGAGTTGCCAAACTCCATCCCAACACCCACATTACACCAAAAAGAATGCAATTAAACCTATAACCCTTAGAATTTACTAATTCAAAGAAAGGCTTAGAACACACAAGTTAGGGTTTACCTTTTTTGGAACTTTTAAGAGGGGTTTTAACCCTTGATTCAAGAAAGTGATCCCACTACCATTGGAAGGTTGGAATAATGCTCAAAAGAGAGAGAAAATATAGCTCCATTAGAGGCTAAAATCGGCCACACTAATAAATGGAGGAAACATGAGTTATTCATAGAAATTTTTACCTTAATGGAGAGAGGAGACTCTAAGCTTCGAGTTGGTACCATTTTCTCTTCAAATGGGCAAAACCCATGGAGATTAAGTTCTTTATTTTTGGATTTTGAAAAGAGAGAATGATAGAGAATGATGAGGAGATGAAGAATATGTACTTATTTTTGTGATTGGAGCTTTAATGAAGCTAAAGCGTGGAGAATAAGAGGAGAAGCCATTGAAGCTTGGTGGGGAGGTTGAAATTGCCAGCAACCAGAGGGAGGAGGACGAAATCAGCTGGGAGAGAGGAGGGAAGGAGAGAGAATAGAGAAATAAGGGTGAGAGAGGGGATTTTATTTGCTTTATGCTTTTTTTTACTTTATGCTTTTTACTTTTCTTCTTTTTCTTTTCTTAACTAGCTTAGTTAGTAAGAGAGGGGAGACGTATTTAGGCAATAAAAACCAGCCCCCCTACAGTAATACTAGTTGGAGCGTTTTTCATCTTTTACAAAAAACGCTCGTTAATTTGCTCGGTTTTAGCACTATTCTCTAACCGGGCCTGTTTCAGAAATTTTCTCATTTTTTTAATTTTATTGGTTATTAAGCTTCCATTAATGCTTAATTGTAGTTATTTAATGAACTATAATTTTTACGGGTTCGTTTGAGCACTCAAAGTCACGTTTTCGGGTTTTCTCGAAAAACATGCACTAAAGCTTTATTAGCGTTTTAATTCATTATTTGGATCCGTTTTCTTCGGGAATCATTCCCTTATGGTTATATAACGCTTATTTTAGTGTTTTTTGATTTTTAAGTGTTTCCTCATTTCTTTTGGATTTATTTTCCTTACCAAAATTACTTAGGCACTATTAGCCCCTTAAATACCATATTAGAATAATTTAATCATCATAATTAGGTTCGGGGTATTTCACCTTTGTAAGATCGGATGGCTGACTCAAACCAACCCAAGGTGTGAGTCTAAGAGTTGGTTTGACTCAATCGGTCTTTGAAAGTAAGAAACACTCTGTGATGTAGAGGCACTCAATCGAAATTCGTATGTGAGAACACTTGAGACGTAGAAACACTTAGTCGAACTAAGTGCGCGGAAGCAGTTGCTCAAGGTAGTAAAGTAAGATAGACTTAGCGGAGCTAAATGGATTAACACTCGAAAGGTGGAGGACTCTGTCGAACTCAGCAGGATACACAATATAAGTTATTTTATTTCCTGGTCAAAACAAAACAACTTATAATGCCCACTCAGTAGATGAGATCTACTTCGTGGTTTTCACTCACTCACCCAATACAATCTCTGATCAGCTCAATGATAAGTGTAGTGAAAACTAGGTCCTACCTAGAAAGACTCTATCGATATGCACAAACGAATCTAGTACTTCTCTCTCTCTTTTTCTCCCTTTAAAATAGGCAAAGCTTTCTCTAAACAAATGCTCTGAATGATTCTCTTTGGAAAGCTGCAATGAGAAATGAAATGACAACTCTCTTATATAGTGGAGCCGTTGAGGGAGTCTGCTTCCGAAATTTCTGCCATCTGAACATGGTAGTTACTTGTAGTTGCTTAAAATCCGGTCCTAACTTCTTTATGAACGTTGCTAGCCTTGGCCCTTAATTTTCGGACAATAACATATCCATTGGATGACTTGGCAATGTTCAATTATGACTTTCACGTCTGATGTAGCAGACTCACTCTGTCAGTTCCGAAACTTCAGGAACCAACGACTCTTTCCTTGAATTTCGGAAGCTGGAGCCATATTTCGGAAGCTGGAGCCAAGTCTTATGATTAGTGCCATGTTGAGAGAATTTTGGTCCAATTCTGAACGTTGATGACCGTTGTAAGTCAATGTAGTTGCTGTACTTGCTCCTTAATTTTCGCAACTGCCCGACAGACTCTCTCGAATTATCAGAAAGTTAAAGCTTTGGATTTTGCTCACATTTTGCATGAATTTTGGCCCAAGGATGATAGTTGATGACTGTTATGGTTTAGTGGACGTTGCTCCTTGAATTTCGTTACTAATTGATGAATTCACATGGATGGACTCTCTCGCTCTTTCAAGGTTGACTGACTCTGTCTTGTTTTGAGAAGTGTGATTGACTCCTTTGATCTGGTTGACTATCTCAGCAACACCTTCATACTCCAACAACCTTGCTTCAGTCCTCTTTGTGGAACAAAAGAACAACTCGATCGTCTATTTATTAGCACCACAAAAGAGCCAGAAGGTATACATTTCATAACTAATTGAACCTACCTTTCATGAAACCCAATACTCTACAGGATCTCCAGGATAAAAGACCATTCTACTCAGTCAAAAGCCTTTGCCATATCGAGCTTTAAGGAAAATGGCCTCTCCTCGATGCTGTTAAAATTTTCATCGTATGAAAAAATTCATGGGCTATGATACTATTATCAAATATTAAGCGCACTGGAACAAATGCCCCTTGATCCTCATAAATAACATACTTTAGCACCTCCCCTTTTAACGATTGACTAGAACCCTTGAAACAACCCTGTATAATGTATTGCACAAAGAAATGAGGCAGAAATATTTCATGGTATTTGCACCTATTTTTTTTTGTATAAGCACAGTAAGAGTTAGGTTTAAACCCCTTGGCATAACATGTGTATTAAGAACCAGGAGGGTTGTATCAATGAAATCCTTTCCACTACATCCCAATATGTCTTAAAGATGATGCCATTAATGCCATCAAGACATGGGGCCTTGTTTAGATTCATTTCACGGAGAGCAAAAAGCACTTCTTCCCTACCATAAGAACTACCCAGCAAGTCACAGTTGCAGCACTTTATTCTCAATACAGGCAAAAAGATGAGGGTTTAAGATGGGACGAGTAGTTTGGAACAAATCGACAAAATTATCACAGGCCCCTTCCTCAACCCTATCTCTGTCAGAAACTCGTCTTCCTTGATCATCAGTTATCTCATGGATGGTGTTTTTATGCCTTCTAGATTGAACTTTGTTTTAAAAAAAACTAGTATCTTGTAACCACCTTTGTTGTGAGCGTTGATCCCATCTTGTTTCTTCTATAAGAAGTAGCCAATCTAAATCACGGTTCATACTTTTCCATCGTGTCAGTGCAACATGAGGCGGATTGTTGAGTAACCAGAGTAACTTCCTCTTTGAGTTCCTTAATCTATAGATTCTTCAGTCTCATCTTCTTACCTCCCCATGATTTTAGTGCTCTACCGCACTAAACACTTTATAAACATACTCGCCTCTGCCCTCCATTCCACCTAAAATGTTATGAACTATTTCACAGCATGTAGGTTCCTCCACCCAACATTTTTCGAATTTAATAATCATGGGCTGCCTCTGCGCACCAATGTGGTGATCAACTTAACTAGTTGATGATCCGATCGTTACCATTGGAGATGAATATTACGGGCATGTGAAAATAGTTGTGACCATTTATAGTTCACCAAAAACCGGTATAATCTGCATCTTGTGTTCTCAAGTCCCCATCTTCTGTTGGTGTAAGCATAGTTATCTTATAGAGATGGTAATCCACGAATTCCAAATAACCTGCGGATTGGATTAAGATTGACTTCCTTATGAGTAGGAGTGAGCAAACGGTTAAAACGGATATCCGTTAACCGGAGCTTTATAAAGTACGGTGTTCAATTATTTCAGTTATAACCGAATTAACCAAATTTAATACTTATATCAGTTTTAACTGATAACCATTTTTTATGTTACACTAATAACCGCTAACCGCCCTGTAACTGAAGTTTTTGAAATAACTGAAATAACCAAACTTCCTAAAATAACCGAAATAACCAAACTTTCTAAAATAACCGAAATAACCAAACTTCCTAAAATAACCGAAATAACCATACTTTCTTAATTAACTGAATAATTAAAATCTTAACCTAATTGAGTGAGTAGTGAAATATTAGATAAAATTATTAGGTTGTGAAAAATATAAAATTTATAAAAATATTTTTATCAAAGTTCGGTTATTACGGATAACCGAAGTTTAAATTTCAATATCCGTTAACCGAACCATTCTGTATTACAACCGTTTTAACCAAAATAACCGTACTTTTGTAAAACGGTTAAAAAATACAGTGATCGAATCTGAAAGAAATACGGTTATTTCAGATAACCAAAATAACCACCCCCGTTGCTCACCCCTACTTACGAGATGATAAATGGTGGTTTGAACGTAACATCAACAATAATAAATTAGACACAAGGATTTACGGGGCTCGATTTTGATTGATCTAGTCCATGGGAGTTGACGAATGTTTTTAGTAGAATCAAGAGAGTACATGCGATGAGAGGGAATGAGTATTCTTGTGTTGTTTTGTTTTTGTTATAATAAATGCGACATTGATTGTCATTTATAAAGAAGAAGGTAGATCGATCGGCTTGTCTTTTCGGCTTGCCTCCTGCCTTCTGTCATGATTGATGACAGGGTCATGGCCACGTGGAGTACGGCTTACGTCACTCGGGATGGGCTTCTCAGGGAGGAAGGTTCCTCGCCTTGCTCGGTTGTCCCTTAATCATGGAAAGGACAAACACTATCTCGAGGTATTAAGATATGTCAGGGAGGTGCGCAAGTTGGTAACCATAGGTGTCTGGGTTAGTAATGACGGGCCAACCGACGAGATTGATGGGACAGGGTGTCAAAGTCACGCATACTGAATCGTGAGTGTTGTCTTGTGGCGAGAGAATCTGGCCGGGGTTCCAACTGGTGAAATCCGGCTATCTGTTGTCGAGGACTTGGCTTCCTTTCTTGGTTGACTTTGGTCGGCCTTGCGGTGTGGTCATGTCGGCTTACTGGACTTGATGCTTGGCGATTAGGGCAGGGTTCTTGTTGGGTCCTCATTCATGTACATATGATTACAGGAAGAGAAATATGATTAGTTCTTCTAATGACATGATTAAGGTGGAGCTGATTACACTGTACCAACAATATCACCCATAAAACCCAAATCACTTAGCTGACATTGGCTTAAGCAGTAACGGATGACCGACATGCGCTCACGATTGCGCTCTCTTCTGCCTTGTTGCTCATAACCAAATAGGATTTCATTAAAGTTCTTGAAAACTAACCTCGTTTGGGAGACAAAGCTTCTAAGCTGTAGCATGAGACTCCAAGTTCGCCAACGATCCCTGACATCAGGCCAACCATAAATACTCGCGCCAACCAGACCCTAAGCCTCGATCAATGCAACAATCAATATCCAGCCAATAAAGAGCAATGCCACCACTGCGACTAGTGCTACCAACCACAAATCAATACAAGCGCTCAATTTCCTTCCAAATAGATGTATATTCGTCCTTAAGTGTTTGGTTTCAGAGAGGAAAACTAAATCAGGAGATTCATGTCTAATTACTTTCAAAACCTATCGGACATAAGTCGGATCACCCAGTCCCTGACAGTTTGTAGAGAGGATACGGATGAAAAGAGAGAAGGGATGCTGAAAGAAGAGACATGCAATAACAGAAATCTGATACCATCCACATGCAAGAGCAAGAAAGGGAAGTGGAGAATGGAACCCTCCACCGGAAGGAGGACAGCCGCAAAGGAAATAATATCAGCGCAACAACAAACAATTGTCATAATATAATTTAAACGACAAAATCTCGTGGCATTTTCTTCATTCTATTATTCATACGGTTAACCTGATGTTGTTGAACTGTTACACTCCCTTTCATTTTCTCCAAGTTCTTAAAAGCACATCTAGCTAGTTTCACAGCATTTTTTAGTGTTTATTATGTTAATTTCTTTTTGGATGGATTTTACACTCTTTATTAGCTATATACTCTCTATAAAAGTAGATATTATAAAAATTTTAAGTTACTCCTTCCGTGATAGAGCGGTCTCTTTTCTTATCCTGGAACTGAATCAAGGAACTTCACTGGATTTTCCTTCTTAATCACAATATAAATATTATCGACAAATCAACTTCAACCTTGTTATCCTTGTTGTAATCCTCCTACCCTGCAAACTACTATGGTTCATGAGTAAAAATTATTTTGTTTAACCAATTATAAATCATCTAGCATGTGCCCAAAGACGGATCTACTTTTATGTAATGGATCACAAATAACACCCATACATCAAAGATTATAAAATTTAAAATAGAACTACCACTAAAACCTGTGTCATCTATATCATGTTCAACCGCCTGTAAGTTGGATCTGTTATTTGTTGTGCTTTAATTGAATACTTTTTTCGACAATGTTATATACTCCATCCAATTTATAATTTAAGTCGTTCTACATTTTTTCATATTTTTCCCATTTAAAAATAATTTACAAGGCTAAAATGACTTGCATTTCATATACATGGAGCTGTAATTTGACATTTACCTATTAATGTATGATTAAGTCTTAGAATAGATGATGATTCTCATTAAATAATAATATATGATATACTATCACTCTTTTTTAAAAAAACATTATGACACTATTTCATCTTAATTCATAACTTAGATTCCATCACACTTTTGAAGCCACACAATCATTATGAAAAAAAATGTAAATTCATTAAATATGCATTTGAATAACTTAAAGTAGTTTGAAGTTCGTACTATAGTGTATATATCTAACAAACTTTAAGGAAAAAGTTTATTAAGTGCATAACTTTATATCACACCATTCATTGTGATTTCTTTTATTACATGATAAATTAGAGTAAAAAATTGTAGCTATTTTTCATTTATCTCTTGCAGACAATGCCGGCTTCTTCCATCCCACTACCACAGCTTAAGCTTGAGAGATCTGTGATGGAATCCTCATCCTTGGTCAATCCTGTAGTTTGGAACCTTGCAACAGAACAATCAGTTTCAAATAGGCCAGAAGTTTCATACTCTGCTTCCCCACCTACAATAGGCATAGCGATGCCCATCTTCACGGTGCTTACAACATCCCTGTAAGTTCGACCCAACACACCTTCCACCTTACTCCCTAAAGAGTAGAACTTGAATGCAAGATCAAGATGGGCGAAGCAGTCATCCTTAGTGATACCATAATGATGAATCCTAGAATCTTTCTCTGTGATGGGGACCACCTTGGTAGTGATCTTCAAGATTCCTTGAACATCAAGTACAACACTATTTGAAATACCCCAAATTAATAAAACATGGATTAAATATCTAATCACAATGATTACGACCTAAACATGCCTTAAAAGTCAACTGAGAACAACAGTGGTCAACACAAAGCAACATATTGCACTCTTTACTGTTTAGGGTAAATAAATACCCAAATGAACTACTTAGGACCTAAAATTTTTTCATAAGCTTATTAACACATTAATAAACATATTACAATTGTTGGACACACTCCAACACAAAGAACAAGCATTTTCATGCTTCAAGGTCAAGAAGGGCAAAAATGTGCTCTAAGAAACCTTAAAGGTCTAATGGCCTCTAAATGATATAAAATTGGATACCATGATCAAATATCATGTAAGGAACGCAAAAAAAACTGTTCTCAAAGAAAACCAAGCTCAGAAACACCTTGCGACACAAAATGTGCGCTAAAACTCCTTAAAGCACGTTTTTGTGTAATTGCCTTCTAAATTGGCTTTTAATGGGCTTAAAGGTCATAATTACCTTTAAATATGATAATATATCATATTATATCATATTAGGAATTTAATTCCAGAAATTTACAAATTTTTACAAATTTAATATTAAAATATTAATAAAACCCTAAAAGGGGGCCCGTTTGAGTCAACATTGACTAAGAATGGTCAAGAGGTCAAAGTTTAACCCCTTGGACCACATGAGGTCGACAGCCACAAGCAAAGGAGCTTAAAATTCGTCACTTTCAACACAAGGGACAAGCTCCAACACATTTCCATGATTTAAGGGACCACTTTTGCCTTTATAATACAATAATGTAAATATTCAACTTTGGCTCCTTATTTGATTGACTCAGCCTTCAAAAAACGTGTGAGACCCCTCCAGCCCCTCCAATTATCGATGCCCATCCCCTTTGGTGAGTCATCAATCACCAAATACATTAAACAAAGAAGAAAATGTGTTTTAGACAATTTGACCTACCTTTTCTCATTTGCCTTGCTTCCCAGCTGACTCAAGGCCTTCTCCATCCTCTCTTGGCTTCTCCAAACCGTGGCTAACTCTCCAATAACATATAATAACACCTTGCTACCTAGGTAAGCTTAATTAGCCATTTTATGTTCAATTTCTTCACAAATCTTTCCTCTTTCGGTGGATCTAAGCATCAACCATTTCCATCCATGGATCTAGGGTGTTTTGGAGGTTAAATGAAGGGGAAATATCGGCCATAACAAGGGAAGAAGGTGGAGAAACCCAAACTTGTTCTTAAGGTACAAAAATATGCTTTAAGCACTTATCTTTTGATTCTCTTTAGATCCGGTTGTAAAACCTGTTCTCCTAGCCTTATAATCTTCTTCTTAACATACTTATTCAGTGGATCTATCAAGAGCTTCAAGGTATAGCCAGATCCAAGCCAAAAACACCATTTTTGGCATTTTAAACAAGGTAAAAATTAGCCATCTTCGAATCTGAGTTATGTCGGTTTTAAGCCTTGGTTTAGTAGCTCTTTTGATGCTCTTGCTCTTCTGTAAAAACAGGCCGAAGAGTACTTGTTCTTGCCTTGTTGTTCTAAGGTAAATTTTACCTTGAAATATACATTAAAACACTTCTTATGGTTAGATCTTGCTTGGAAACTAACTATGTCTTAATTGCTGTTTGAAAACATGTAAAAGGAGCTTTGGAAAAATAATCCTAAGCTGGCCGAAACCAAACAAGGCCTAAACTAGGCAAAAACAAGGTATAAATCACTTAAATCTACACTTGGTATATTAATATGTGTTTATACATATTTATACATATATGTCGTGAGTGAATGAGTATATTAAGGTCTTCTTTTGACCTTAGGTGATTATGGAATGGTTTAATAAATTTTATAACTAATTAAACAAGCATAATTGTCAAATTTAAGACATTATGTGGAAAATTGGTAATTAATGGAAAGATATGGGAGAGGCCGAAAGTTTAATGCATTTTTGGACATTTATGTGTAATTTATTTTATAAGCCAATGTTTGTAATAAGGCCATGTACTTTAGGCCATTTTATTTATGCATTTATAAGCTTTTATTTAAGTTTAGGTGGTATATATGCATTACCGCATATTATAAGGGGTTAAAGTGTAATTAAATTAAATTTGGGGGGCTTTATAATAATAAGGCCGAAAATTAGAGGTTAAAAGGATTTAAAACAAAAATTATAAGATTTTATAAAGTTTTGGTGGTTAAATGGTAATTTCTAAAAATTGGGGTACAAATGAAATACCCCAAACTTAAATATAGTGATTAAGATAATTCTAATCCTTATTTAATAGCCTAGTAATGCTTAAGTAATATTGGTAAGGAAAAATAAATCCAAAAGAAATAAAGAAACGCTTATAAAGCGAAAAATGCTAAATAAGTGTTAAATAACCATAAGAGGTGTGAGACCTCGGTTAGAGTATTATATGGATTCTTAAGGTTTAATAAGACCTAAATAATATATGGGAACGATTCCCGAAGAAAACGGATCCAAGAAATGTATTAAAACGCTAAAAGAGCTTTAGCGCACGTCTTTCGAGGAAACCCGAAAACGTGACTTTAAGTGGTCAAACAGACCCGTAAAAATTATGAATCATTAAATAATAATTATTAAGCATGTATGAGGGCTTAATAGCCAATAAAATAATTAGGCGAGAGAATTCCGGAAAACGGGTTCCGGTTAGTAGAAACTGTAACAACCGGAAGTAGTGGGGTGACATAGTAATAAAAGAAAACTTGTGTGTCCACTTTGCAAATAAAAGTCAAAAATCTGTAGAGAAGGGAGTGTGTGACCGATGGACTCCTCACCCCCACTCTCTTTATTTATTCCTTTATTGTTCCTAGTACACTAGAGGACAAAAGAAATAAGTAAAAAGCAAAATAAAAACTCTCTCTCCTATCCCCACTCCTCTCTCTCACGATTTCTCTCACCTCTCTATTCTCTCCATTCTCTCTTCTCTCCTCCTTGGGCGATGGCAATGGAGAAATGAAGCCCCCACAAAACTCTCCACTTCTCTCCTCTCTTTGAGTACCCAAACCTTCTCCAAATCCAATAAAAATTACACCATTGTAATCCCCTTGCCAAGGAGAACATTTTCATCCTTTCAAAAACCCATAAACTCCATTTTCGTTTTTATGGGTATTCTCCATTTGAAGCTTGAGTACCACCATTAGAAGCACCTTCACCTCCTTGTCATTTTGAGGTAAAAATATTCTTGAAAACCTACCTTTTTCTAGCCCTTATATGCAAAACGAAAATTTAAGTGAGACTTGTTCTACTCCTTGCATTCCAGCCGATTTTGGCTACTCATTTGGGCTGGGAATCTTGTTCATTTGCTAGACAAGGACTCCACACATTGGTTGGAAGGAAATACTCCCTTCTAAACCCTAAAACATCTAAATTCTAGGGTTAGTTTAAGTTAAGGTGCTAAACTAGTATGGGTATGTATGGCTTGCTGTAGCATTGCCATTCTTGAACAAAAAAACCGAGAACAAGGGAAGAAGGAAAGAGGAAAAGAAGAGAAGGAAAGGAAAGAAGGAAAAAAAAACTAGCAAGTCAAGGTAATGCTCTTACCTTGGGTTAGTTTGTGTATTTCATTGTAACAGATTTTAAGTATCTAACAATGAGGAATGTATGTAGTATGAGTAGTAGTAATGTATTGGAGAAGATAATGTAACAGTTTTTGAAGTTTTAAATGATGTTTAAAACTTGGGACAACATGGGGTATTGAATGCGTAAGTGTGCAGGAATTTTGTTGTTGTTGTAGTAGTGATAATATGTGAGTATAGTGTATTGTGTAAACAGGTTGTGAGAAGTGTGAAGTTTGAGTATTTAAGAGCAAGTATGTGGATTGTAGGCCTTAGAGCCAAATAATTGGACATGAGTATTGTACTATGGATTGAGGAAATATTGGTGTATTGGGATTTTGTATGTGTGCTGGTAGAACCCTTGTATGGGTATGGCTAGAATAGGCATGAACTTGGTGAGAAGGTGTATGTGTGGTTAAGTAAGAAAAGTAGCTGAGCTATGGCAAAATTTTGGTAGGAATATGTACAATTATGGATGACTTGGTGAATGGGAGAACCAAGGTGTATGGAAGTTAGTGGAGATATTTAGTAACTGTGGATTGGTACTTGTAGTATGAGGATGTGAAAGTGTAAAATCTGTAGCAAGAAGTAGTATGATGCATTGGAGGAACTAGGAGAAACTAGGTGTGCTTGGAGAGCCTAAAGTGTGAAGCAAACCACCTTGTAACAGATTTTGAAAGGAGCTAGATAATGGGAAGGATTGAGTGGAAGGTAACGTAATGAGGATATTAGTAGTGGTATTGGTAGTAAGAGTATTGAATGTAGAAGTTTGATTGAAAATCTGTAGCATAAGAAGGAAAACAAAAATCTGTAGCATAAGTAGAATGAAAAAACTGATGCAAACGTTGGGAAGAAGTGATGAAGGATTGTGTAAGTTGAGTAGAAATTGAGTAGTAGGTTTGGAAGATGAATTAAGGTGATTTAGAGCATCTAAATGAGTGGCAAACATGTAGGAAGCATGTGGAAATGAGTAGGAAAAGATTGGGTGTGAATTGAGTAGAGTTTGGGATTCAAAATAAGTAATTAAAATGGGTACTGGGCTGGACCGACCCTAGGACCGATCCTAGCAGGGTCGGTCGACCCGAAAACCTGCAATCTCGGAAGTTTCTGCATCCGACCGACCCAGGGGACCGACCCTGCCTGGGTCGGTCGAGTGAAATTTATAGTAGGATTTTTTCTGTAACCGACCGACCCTGGCTGGGTCGGCCGGACTGGAATTTTCAGTAATCAAAGTCTCTGCAGCCGACCGACCCATGGGTCCGACCCAGGGTGGGTCGGTCGTGTCAAACAAAAAAAAAGAAAAAAAAATGTTTTATTTATGATTATAGTAATCATGTATAATATATATGCCTATACACATATAAGCATATGTATGTAGCAACACACCATTAATGAAGTAGTAATGGTAAGAAAGTAAGTAAATGAGTAAGGAAGCAAGTCTAAGAAGTAGTAAAGAAAAGAATGGTTTTATAATCAAGTAAGAAAGTAATGAAGTAGTAAGTAAATATTAAAAGTATCGATGAAGGAGTAAGTTAGATCAATAATAGGTCATTGATCATACTACCTCTTGTATGTATAGGAATCAAATAGTTGATCCTCGAAGGAACCCGGTAGTACGTGTACGACGGTGAACGGTATGATTTCCTCATGCCCTGTATCCTAACTTGGTTACCCCGATTTGTGTGCTTATGTGATCACCAACAAGATAAATGCATGAATCGGATTTATATTGCACTTATATGTGTTTGAACTATATTGTCTTGTTTATGCTCTTGAACATTTAGTTTGTATAATTCATGAAATGTATGAATGGAAATGAAGTGTATGTGTAAGTATGAGTACTTGTGTATGTAAGTATGTATGGAAGTGATTATGGACTTCTACTAATTCCTAACAACCTAACTCCTAACATGAGTATTGAGTAAAATGGAATGAGTAGAAGCCCGATATAGTTTCGGCCACGCGTGAGGATAAGGAACCACAAGAGGTTGGAACCGAATCCTGGCTATGATCTTTTCCTTGGACCAATTCCCTTTGTATGGGTAGTATCCTGGATTAGTGGGCCACCCTAAAGCCCGGTGGTGGGAAGTAGTATTCCCTGCCCGGAGGTCATACCGACTTAACTGGAAGTAAAGTATGTATGAAGTAAGTATTGTATGTGTATTGGTCTTGACTATTGTAAGTCATCGACCGGAGGTAAAAGAGTATCGAACACCCGATAAACCCGGGTGCGTAATGAAGCTAACTGGACCTTGTATGTATTGGAGAATTGTATCTCCGTATTGCGTATTGAATCTGTAATGAGTATGTATTGTGTACGTGTATTCTGGAAAGTGGTAAGTAAGCATTGGTTGACTTGTATTGTCTTCCAAGCCTGTGTTGTACTGTGTGTATGCATGTATACCTCGTGTAGTATTGTAGTATCGTGAATGGAAGCATGTATGTATGTATGTATGAATGTATGTATTGCAAATGAATTGCATGTATTCGACCAAATGGTCGGCGTACCCTCGCTAGTACGCGGGGTATGCGGTTATCATATTCAGCGTAAGCTGACCCCCTCGGGGGACCATTTTTAGTGTGCAGGTACCCGGAGCGAATACGGTCAAGGTAAGAGACCGGTGGCGCGCCTAGTAATTAGAAGTACCTAGTTTGTGAGGAATGGGTAGCAGATTGATTCCTAGTAAGTGTGTATGAATTTGGGAGAAGTATTGTATTGATTTTGGAACCTAGTAAACTCGGTATGCGTAGTGTATTATCTTGTACGGAATCGTGGAGTGTTGTATTGAATGGAGTAATGTATCGAATGGAGTATCATAGTATCCAGTATGTAATGAGAGTATGTATTGTATTAAGTAGTGCTCGGATATTCCGGTCCATCAGACCGATGCTGTATGTAGCAGTAGTAGCCTTGTTAGTCACGTGGGTGACTAACGGTATTGTATCACCCGATGTATGTAAGTATGAATCCGCTGCGTGACTCGGGAAGCACGAGGAGATTGGACGGTAATGACTGAATTAATAGTAGGGGTGTTACAACAAACCATAATAAATGGAGATTAATGGTCAAGGAAATATTAAGGTGGTCAACCTTGACCATATGGTAGGTTTTGACCAAATTAGATAAGTTAAATAACTTATTTAAGGTTTTATAATAAGTTATGTATTTAATTGTAACAATTTTATAACATATGTGGTAAATATGTTATTACCGAAAAGAAAGGGTGTATAATGGTATTATAAACACCCATGGGTTATTAGGAATTTTTAGGAATTTATTGGGTTGATTTTGGAATTAAGATAAACTATATATGTATAATATATAGTTATTATGTCATTATGACATTTTGGGATTAGAGATGGGGTGGAAATGAAATATACCGAAAGTATATGGTTAGTAAGGGTAATTATAACCCTTTGGTGAAATTTGGTGATTTCTAGAATAATAAAAGAGTATTTATTAAGATATGTGTATAATATATAGTTTTAATGATATGATAAACTATATGTTATAAAATGGGCCAAATGGCAATTATAGAATAATATTGGGTCTGTTCGGAATTTTACAAAATATAACCATAGGTTATACCCTTTTTATAAGTTAGAAATGTTATATTAAATGGTATATATAACATGGTATAAAGAATGGGGTGATTTTGTAAATAAAGGAAACTATGGTTTATGGAAAAGAATAAGGTTTAATATATGTGCCTATGCGGCAATATAAATAGTTTTGTATAAAAACTATAGGTTATAAGTTAAAGGAAATAAAAATATCATATCAAATGATATTAGTATATGGTATAACATTACATAATGTTATGTGGTCAAAATGGGATTTAAAAGAAATATAAGGGCTGTACCGAATTACTAGAGGTTGGAAAATGAATTTTAGACTAAGGTCTACAACGTTATAAATGTCATAGCAATTACAAGGTAATATGGTAGTTTAAATGGAATTAATATAAGTAAGGATATTCACATTAAATAATGTGACAAACTACAAATAAATAAGATTTATAAAGCTAAGGTATTTGTTGAATAAACCTTGGGAGTTGTAAATATACAACATAAAATGTTACATAATATTGGGATAATAATCTTAATATAGGTTGTATAATATAATACAACTAGTGGGAATAATCATCTAAAATAAGATGATAAAATGTGACATATAATACAGGAGTTTTATAACTCATGGAATTTACCTATATGGTATAGGTATACATATACAAGAAAAAAAATGTATATAAGGATGGATATATAATATGGTTGGAAACCATATTAAATAATGGTGGTGGTTATTAAAAAAAATAAATATATAGTTACAAACTATAAGTTATGAGTTTTTGAATGCAAATATTATTTGCTGAGATGATGGATAATAAAATACAATGTATTATAATGGATGGTGGGAAAATATTACGATGTAATATAATCATGCATGCACACATGCAACTATAGGTTATGTACCTAAATTTAATGGTGGATAAGATTAAAGAAATATAATAAATTAAACTTAACAGTTGAAATATTTTGACATACGAGTTTTAAAGTAACAAAGCCGGCCGGTTTAGATAAACCCGTAACAAATAACTGTAGAAATCCGGGGATGAACTGTCGGGGTTACTTGTTATTCGGAAGTACCGGATGTAGTTAGTCATGGAGACTGACTTATAGTTTTAATACCGTTTAGATCATACTTCAGACAAGGACGCTTGACGAGCTAGTGGACTACACTGCGCATCCTAGGTCTTGGTGAACGGTATGTAAAGGGGTTTGATCCGAGTTGTCCTAAGGAAGCTCCTTGGGCTCGGATTTGGTTGATATAACTTGTGTGTTATATGTGTGGATACATGTATGTGATTGTGTGCTACTGCATTATTTATTTATGCACGAGCGTCCTACGGGACTAACACTACGACGACTATAGATCGGCTTATATAAACATACATATACGTTGTTGTGATAAAATGACGGTTACTTGATATAATACCATAGTATTAATATTAAGTATATGGTAACCTAAGTAAAATACTTAGTGAAATACCCCGACCTTAAATATAGTGATTTAAAATTATCCTAATCCGTATTTAAGAGCCTAATAATGCTTAAGTAATATTGGGAAGGAAAAATAAATCCAAAAGAAATAAAGAAACGCTTAAAAGCGGAAAACGCTAAATAAGCGTTAAATAACCATAGGAGGTATGAGACCTCGGTTAGCGTGTTATATGGATTCTAAAGGTTTAATAAGACCTAAATAATATATGGGAACAACTCCCGAAGAAAATGGATCCAAATAATGAATTAAAACGCTAATAGGGCTTTAGAGCACGTTTTTCGAGAAAACCCGAAAACGTGACTTTAAGTGGTCAAACAGACCCGTAAAAATTATAAATCATTAAATAACAATTATTAAGCATATATGGAAGCTTAATAACCAATAAAAATAAAGAAACGAGAAAATTCCGGAAAACGGGCCCGGTTAGTGAATAGTACCAAAACCGGGTAAAATAATGAGCGTTTTCTGTAGAAGACGAAAAACGCTCCAACTAGTATAACTGTAGGGGGCCAGTTTTTATCAGTCAAATAACTCCCTCACACACACATGTAACTAGCTAATTAAATAAGAGAGAGAAAAGCAAAAGCAATAAAGTAAAAACTACTTTATCTCTCTCTCTCTCCTCATTCACTCATTTCTCTACTCTCTCACCTCCCTCCTTCCTCACCCATCGATTTCTCCCTCCTCTCTCCTCTGGTTTTGGGTGATTTCTTGAAGCTCCACAAGCCTCCCATGGCTTCTCTTCTTTCTCATCTCTCTATCTCCATTTGAGCTCCAAATGTAAAATAAATTGCATATTTGAACTCCCCTCATCCTCCTCTACACTTCTCTCTTTTCAAAATCCAAAAATGAGGAAGTTTATTTTCGTGGGTTTTCCCCATTCAAAGAGAAAATAGCACCAATGGGTAGCTTGGAGTCTCCTCTCTCCATTAAGGTAAAATCTACATAAAAACTCATGTTCTCTCCATTTTCCTTCATAACCGATTTTTGCCCATTTGTAACACTCCATTTTCTCTCTCTCTCTTTGAGCATAATATCAACCTTGCAATGATGGTGGATTCACCTTCTTGAACCAAGGGCTAAAACCCCTCCTAAAACACTCCAAAGGTAAACCCTAGAATTTGTATTCTTAACACTTCAATTAATTAGTGTTAATTTAAGGGTTAGTAGTTTAATTATACATGTTTTGTGTGCTTTGGGTGATGGGAATGGGGTTTGGCAACTCCATTCCCCACATGTCCGGTTTTGAGCAAAGAAGAGGGAAGAAGGAGAATTGGAAAATGAATGAAGGAATTATAAGCTCAAGGTAAGAGCTCTTTCCTAATGTTAAATTCTATTGCATTAGAGTAATGGGAATGGGTAAAATGTTTAAAGAACCCAAAACCTTGTACTAGTATTGAGGATTGTGAAGTTTGAGTATTTAAGAGCAAGTATTTGAATTGTAGGCTTTGGAGCCAAATGTGATGTGTATGTGTATTGGAATTGAGGATGGAGAAAATATTGAGGAATTTATATTTGTATGCGTGCTGGTAGAACCCTTGTGGTTTGGCTAGAATAGGGATGAATTGATGGGAAAGTACATATGTGGACAAGTGAGAAATGTAGATGAACTATGGCAAAATTTTGGTAGGAGTATGTACATGTATGGATGACTTGGTGAGTGGGAAAACCAAGGGTGTATGGGAGTTAGTAGAGATGTTTAATAACTATGGAGTAGTAGTTGTGGTATGAGAAAATGAAAGGATGTAAAATCTGTAGCAAGAATTGTTGAATGGTATTGGAAGAACTAGGAGAACGTATGTACATGACCTAGGGAGTGAGTGTTGGACACGAAGAGGTGTGGCAATGCATTGTAGGCCTTGGAAATGGCATTAGGAGAGGAGATTATGTATGGAGGAGTAGGAACCAAAATCTGTAGCAAAGGGTACTAAATTGCATTGTAGAACTAGAAAGAATTAGTGTGCATGATTTGGTAAGAGGAGAGTTGGACTTGGGTATAGATGTGTAATTTCTTGGAAATGTATTTGGGATGCTAGGAGTGACATTGGTAGAGGAAGTATTTGAATGGTAGAAGTTGGTTTAGAAATCTGTAGCATAGTAAACAAAAACTGTTACATTTGTTGGAAAAGAAGTGAGGAATTTGTGTAAGTTGATTGATGGATTGAGTAAGGAGTTTGGTGGATGAACTAAGGCAATTTGGAGGGCCTAAGTAGTATTTAAACATATGGGATTACATGTAGGAAGATTGGAGAAACAATGGGCAAAGTATAGAACTGAAAACAGATTTTAAAACTGAAAAACTGGGCCGGACCGACCTTGGGACCGGACTTGCAAGGTCGGTCGAGCCCAGATTTACAAAGGGCGGAAACCTTCTGGAATGGACCGACCTTAGGACCGAACATGCAAGGTCGGTCGGCTAGAAGAATTTCCCGTATTGCAACCTACTGGAATGGACCGACCTTGCGATCGGACTTGCAAGGTCGGTCGGGCTAAAACATTCCGTCGCGTAACTCACTGGAATGGACCGACCTTGGGACCGGACTTGCAAGGTCGGTCGGCCCTGAAATTTTCCTAGCGTATTTCCCTACTGACTCCGACCGACCTTGGGACCGGACTTGTAAGGTCGGTCGAGTCATACAAAAAAAAAATTAATTAATTACAATAATATATATATATATATATATATGTACACCCACATATACATATGTACATATTGTAAGTATACCATTGTTAAGTAAGGAAGTAAACTTAAAGTAAAGAAGAGTAAGTAGATAATGTGAAAGTGTAAGAATTATAAAGACTTAGTAGTATGAACTAGGAAACGTAAAGTAATCGAGTTGGTTAATGATAGTTAGATTAATTACTCGATTGTATGTATATCATTGGATTTGATTTGTGAACACCGGAGGAACGTGGGATACAAGCACAACTGTGAACGGTATGATTTCTTCATGCCCTGTATCCTAATCTGGTTACCCCGATTTGTGTGCTTATTTGATCACCTAATAAGATAATGCATGAATCGGACTATATTGCACTTACTTGTGCTTGTTTACATTGTTCTCGATATTTGTGTTAACAATAGTTGTATAACTCATGAAACATATGAATGATGATGAAGTGTATTGTATTTCGTAGTGTACTTGTATATTGTAATGTATTTTGTATGGACGAGTATATGAACAATGTATTGTATGTGGCTTGAATGAATGACTTCTGCTAATTCCTAACTACCTAACTCCTAACATAAGTAAGGAATAAATTGGAATGAGTAGAAGTCCGATAGCTTCGGCCACGCGTGAGGATGAGGCACAAGAGGTTGGATCCGATTCCTGGTTCTTAAACTAGTCCACGGCCCAAATCCCTTAAATGGGTAGCATCCTGGATTGGTGAACCAAGTAAATCCCGGTGGTGGGACGGAGTAGTCCCCGGGCCGGAGGTCCCGACGACTTAACATGAGTAAGAGTAAGAGTAAGTAAGTAGTATGTATGAGTATGATATTTATCGTAAGTACCGTGAACGTAAAAGAGTAATCTCCACCCGATTAACCCGGGTGGACCAACATGAGCTAACAAGAATGGCGGATCGTGTATGTATTGCGTAAGTACTGTATATGCATTGTGCATTGTGAATTTCGGAAAGGTAAGTATGAATCTGATGGCTTGTATTGTCTTCCGTGTATGTATTGAACTGTATGAATGTATCCTTGTAAAGTATTGTATTGGTATGAATGAAAGCATGTATGTATGTATGTATTGTAAAAGGAACTGCATGTATTCGACCAAGTGGTCGGCGTACCCTCACTAGTACGCGGGGTATGCGGTTATCATATGCAGCGAAAGCTGACCCCCTAGAGGGAACGTTTTTAGTGTGCAGGTACCCGAAGCGGATACGGTCAAGGCAAGAGACCGGTGGCACGCCTTTGTATTTAGGAAGTAGGTAGTTTATGAGGAATGGGTAGTAGATAGACTCTTAGTGAGTATGTATGAACTTGGGAGAAGTATTGTATTGATTTGGAACCTAGTAAACTCGGTATGTGGATTATGTTGTATCGAACTTGGAGTATGGTAATGAACAGAAGTTTTAGTATTTGATTTGGTAATTGGAGTATGTATGATAAGTGTGTAGTGCTCGGATATTCCGGTCCATCAGACCGATGCTGTATGTAGTAGTAGTAGCCTTGTTAGTCACGTGGGTGGCTAACGGCATTGTATCACCCACTGTATGTATGTATGTATCCGCTGCGTGAATCTGGATGTACGAGGAGTTTGGACGGTAATGACAGTATTAACGGTAGGGGTGTTACAAAAAGTGGTATCAGAGCGAAGTATCGCTCTGATGACTGGAAGTACCGAGTTTAGGAAATACCGAGTTAGGAATTTGAAGCTTAGGGCTAAGTGTTAGCATTAGAGAGATGCTAGTTAGAAACTACCGGTGAGTACCGGATACCTACAATATCAGTCCCACCCTCCACAAATCCCATTGTATAACTTGGGAAAGGACGCCAGAGAGAGGAAAAGCCCTCTCATACTCGGGAAAACCCGATCTGGCAGTTGTGAAGCAATCACACAGTAAACAAGAACCGGCATATAGTAGATTCCAAGAATTGGAAGTCTCGGAGATGGATCCCGGTTGAACAACGATACCCGCACTTAATAGCGGCAGGATGAGCGCTCCAACCATGAAGAGGCTACAACTTACAACAGCATGGGGCGACATGCTTAGCAGTCGCGGAACCCGGCTAATCAACCAACAACAAGAAAAGAAGCACTAACGGTGCCACGAAATGGGAAAGGGCAGTAATGGAGCCCAAGACACCAGTCTATGGAACAGTAATAGCTGGATAATACCACCAAAGGTATATCAGATGACTAAGGACATAGTCAGGAGCGGTTCACTCCAAAACTATAACGCCATTAAGGTTACAATACCTGGCCAACATAGCTCAAACAGCTACAGGAACATTCACGAGATATAATCCGACAGGACTACAGAAGTAGTGCCTAAACAAGCTGAAAGCTCAGTAACCACAAAATGTGTGGGAACGAGCAGCAAGGGAAAACATAGAACAAATAATTAGGGATCTCCAAGGATTGGAGAAGTACCCTGACCAATGACAACCATGTCAAACGTACTGAGTAGTTACTCAGAAGATTAATTAACCTAAGTAGATGATCAATAAGATCAAAGGGAGAGTCAACAAGACTATCAAGTACCAGTGGAAACCATACTGTGACCGGTATCGGTTTATCCAAAAACCACCAGTACCACACACTTGCCACAGCAAGTGCAGTAAGAACAGGAATATGTAGAGGAACTCTAACACACCACAGGTACATAGTAATGTACCATGACAGCAATGAAGCAACTACAGGATTAAACGTCCTAAACAGGAAGAACGAAACCCTGGAAAGGCCTAACGGCCTGACCATTGTATTAAGAGTATACCAGTCAGCAGGAAGCTGGACTTGGTCAAGATTTCGAACATGGCTATGCCATGAAGAACCTCTTTTAACACCGAACTGTTATTTTTCAAAACCAAGCTTTCTTTCAAAACCACAACCTTTCTTTAAAACCTTGGATTTTAAAACCAAACCAACAGAATTACGGTGAGTATCATAGAATGATACAAGAGGAGTTGACAGCAGAATACTTCACCTAGGCGTGTGACGAACACTACGAGTATACCCAATTACGGGATGTGGGACAACCGCACTCTGAAGGAGCCTACAGGCCTGACAAGTAGTCGGGTAAGTGGTAACGTATCAACAAGGTACCCCACGTATGTATACATGTAGTGTACGACACACGGGAAGTAGTCAACTCCGCTCTACGGACCACGAGTAAATTTTAACCAGAACAACTGGACACCTCAGACAATCAAGTATAAGGAACTCAGAGAATCCATCCGAAGATAAGGAATGAAGATTGGGAAGTGCAAAAAGCACAGACTAGTAAGTATAGACATTGGATATGTCTCAAATAATTCAAGCAATTACCTGACAGCTGGATGGGATACCCAGCCTAAACACAGTAAGGCGAATGCCTAACGTGAACTTAACAATGCTCAACAAACGGGGTGGAGTTCCCAAGAGCGATCACAAGATTACCACATAGTATAATCTATCATTGAAGAGGACATTAAACCTAGTCTTAAGCACTAGGAGTAAGTATAAACAGTCAACCCAAGAACGGGAGATGTTCTAAACCAAAATAAGATAACTCAAATACAATACCACAAGGCGGTATGGTAATAACACATCACAAGCATTAGCCGGATGAAACGGCATAACCCAACAACACCCAGGAGCAATCCTTGAAGGGTGTCTGAGTTAACAACAGATGAGCAAAACATCATGATAAGAGCTCTAGAGCTCGAATGAACATTCGATTAGAACACCGAAGGGATTTCACTTAACAGGAAATACCCTAAATTACAAAAGGCACTGATTAGTACCAGATTGCCTAAAGGGCCTCCTATGAATGGAAGCGTGATGTCACGACTTACCATGGAGCCTAGTAATACCTCCAACCTATGGGGTATACAAAGAGTGGAAACATGCATAAGCAGCTTGCAAAGAGCATAGCTCGCAGCAATTCGGCTTAAAAGCCATAAACCGACTATGTTATGTAACTTAAACGGTTGCAAAACCCACACCAATTGATAACAAGACTTGCAAGAGATATTGTCTCATACGACAAGAAATCAACAACTGGACCATCAATTCAAACCCAACATCCTGAGTGGCTTAGAGTAATGGCCAACTTAGTGTCACTGTCACTAGAACATCAGTCTAGTATACAGTTGACAAGCTTTTAATTACATTCATGCCTTCTGTAACAATGGTAACACAGAGACATAAGAATCAGGATAATGCCAACATTGGCCTAGTCCACACTTGGACACTACGAGAAACCAAAGGAAGGTACCCCTCGTTAACCGGAGACCACCAATGTGGTGAAGATGCGAACCCATAGGAAGGCTTCCATCTACTACAACAATTAAGCCGACACATATAGACATTGCCAAGAGGCGATGAAACAAGGAAAAGACATTCCAGACTATCATAACTTAAAGGAGTAAGTATACTCCATATGCAGTGCATAAGCAGGTACTAACATAGTAACCTTGCCATGAGATTCATGAGTGGTGACAAACCCCTCAACAAGAACTTTCATTTATCAAGTGATAGAATACTCTTCAATTAGAGAACGGGACCCGAAAATCCCCGAAGTTTCTTGGGATGTCCCGGTGATGTACATACAAAAATGAAACTACACAGCTGGGGCCTATAACCAATGCTCAGCATTGTGGAGACGGTGATTGTCAAAAACAATCAATGTGAGAGCACATTGCATATCACAAATGACCAACGCTCAAAAGAGCTTGTAACACGATAAACCACTTCATCCTTGGTCAACTAAGATACTTGACAAATTATGTCACGAGTGAGGAAATAATGTGAGGTAAGCTAACCTACACATCAAACCTGAATTGAAATGAAGCATCTCCACATTGGAAAGAAAATAGTATTGCGGTATACTACGACAACCGTCATATACACGAACATAGGAAACCCTCAGTGTATTCACACCATAAGGGGAGGGTGCGCAACAAGTGACCGCTACGAGGAACTAGTAAGACAACGGAACAGAGTAATAAGATGACAGGAAGAAATATTCATTTCTATCCCATAAGTGATTTACTGTCAAGCGTTTACGCCTCTACACTCTGTATGACTAAGTGTTTTGGTATGACACTTGTACAGCTAATGATCTAGTGGGATAGCGAGGGATATAGAAAATGTAAATGGTAGTAACCCTTCTTTTCACCAACGAACGTGGCACAAACCAGTTAAGCAAGCTTAGCAACAAACCGTGCGGCCTGAGGCCAAAGGAGCACGAAGAGTGTAAAACACACTAACAATCACAAGATGTGAATTCCAGTGGAATAAAGAGTGAAAAGAGACTTAAGAAAGTCACAAGGACCGACGCATAGAAAATGCACGGTCATACAAGTAAAGGACACTTGTACTGAACCAGAAGAACTGGTATAATTTAGAAGCTATTGATAACAGAGGAAGCACTACAACTGAGTAGTGACTTAACCTCGCCCGACAGTAAGTCGGAGGAAATTAATGAATAGTCGTGGAAGCACGAATAGCATGTGCACTAGATTACCAGAGAGCTGGTTACAATCTAAAACTAATTGAGTCCAAGCATGGTAAAAGAATACCACACTTGTTTAGTAAACCTTATTCCCATAATAGACGGATAAAAAGGTGATGTATAGCACATTAAGGATAACAAGAAGGGTGAATAACCCAAGTTATCAGGGTTGCGCAGCAGAAGCTAGTGGGCCCTAGCTAGGAGATAATATACCTAGTAAGTATAGTAGAATGGCTATTAATGCCTTGAAGCCTAATAGGCTGGAACCAAATTAATTATGAGTTAAATAAACTCATATAAGAATCCTTGGTGCAAAGACTAAACCATTGTTATCATTAGGACCCTTTGACAAGGGTATATTATGCAACAAACCGTAAAGAAGCTAAAACGCTTCAGATTGCCTAAATTGAGTAACCAATGTTTAATAATAATAACATATGGTAGATTACGTGGGCGTAATCCCTTTTAAGGGGGTAGAGCGAAAACCGCTTAATGTAAGTTTTATGAATAAAACACATAAACTATAATGTGCATAGCACAAATGAGAATTGATTGGATGATTGGTACTATGTTAAATAAACATAAGTATCCATTCATATTGAAATTATGGTAATTAGGCACGAGAGATGCAAATACCATAGGATGGATATACCTACCTTGTAACACCATGTAAGAGTATTAGTAAAAGAAAAGTAATGAGTAGTGGACGGAGCTCCACAAATATGGTATCCTTTAAAGAAGCAGTACGAAATTATTGAGAATAGTAGATGAATGGAACCCATTAGTAGTGTATTCGTAGGTAAATTATTGGAAGCAAATTGAAGATGACTGAAATCTACAAGTATTGTAATTCCTAGTTAGAATATTTGAAACGATGGAGAGTAATGTATGGAAGTAGTGAAGGTTGATGAAATGAGCACTTAGGTATTGAATCTCGAAGTAAAGCATTTGGGGAAGTAGATTGAGGATGATTGATGGATTGAATCCATCCTTCGAAGATGCATGAATGACTAGGAAGAGTAAAAAGATAAAACATGAAAATAAGTGAATTAATTGCTTGTTTGAAACTGATGTGGGAAGTCGAACTTGATCCTGATCAGATCAAGGGAAACCGAACACAAATTGGGGTGGAAAGATAGTTCAACACTGATGCTGATCACATCAGGGTCGAATGATTCTCGAAGCTCCCCTTAAGTGGTCACAAGAATCACACACAGGATAGAAGTAATGAATATAAATTGGAATTTGGAGTTGTGTGTTTTAGAAAAATTTCTAATTAGTAGTTGTAAAGGAATTTTTCCTTAGACTGAGAATAAGGATTTGGCTAGAAGCTTATACCGGAGAAGATAGTAGTGTAGCATATTATATTATTCCAAGGGCAGCGGGACATAGAGGAGTCCTGTGTCTAGTTGACCTGAGTGCCTGCGGGACTGTATGTGTATGACATTGCTTTGGGGATAGCTTTGCATTGTATCTATGTGAAAACCTGGTAATGTGGAACCAAGGGTTGATAGTAATGTGGATTTGAGTAAGAATTGTACATTGGTAAGGTATGGAGAGTAGAAACCTGGAGTAATGGATTTAGGAATTGTAACGAGGAAGAATGTACGGCTTTTGGCATAGACAAGTATGAATGAGCAAGTATCGTAATCCTATAACCTTGAGCAACTTTGAGGACAAAGTTCTTAAGGGGGTAGATTGAAATACCCAGACCTTAAATATAGTGATTTAAAATTATCCTAATCCGTATTTAAGAGCCTAATAATGCTTAAGTAATATTGGGAAGGAAAAATAAATCCAAAAGAAATAAAGAAACGCTTAAAAGCGGAAAACGCTAAATAAACGTTAAATAACCATAGGAGGTATGAGACCTCGGTTAGCGTGTTATATGGATTCTAAAGGTTTAATAAGACCTAAATAATATATGGGAACAACTCCTGAAGAAAACGGATCCAAATAATGAATTAAAACGCTAATAGCGCTTTAGAGCACGTTTTTCGAGAAAACCCGAAAACGTGACTTTAAGTGGTCAAACAGACCCGTAAAAATTATAAATCATTAAATAACAATTATTAAGCATATATGGAAGCTTAATAACCAATAAAATAAAGAAACGAGAAAATTCCGGAAAACGGGCCCGGTTAGTGAATAGTATAAAAACCGGGTAAAATAACGAGCGTTTTCTGTAGAAGACGAAAAACGCTCCAACTAGTATAACTGTAGGGGGCCGGTTTTTATCAGTCAAATAACTCCCTCACACACACATGTAACTAGCTAATTAAATAAGAGAGACAAAAGCAAAAGCAATAAAGTAAAAACTACTTTATCTCTTCTCTCTCTCTCTCTCATCATTCACTCATTTCTCTACTCTCTCACCTCCCTCCTTCCCCACCCATCGATTTCTCCCTCCTCTCTCCTCTGGTTTTGGGCGATTTCTTGAATGTTATGCCCCAGAAATTTTTTTTATTTTATCATATTCCTTCTGATTCGCAAAAGGGAGTTTATGTTATTTTGTAACCTTATACTAGAGTGTTTATGACATTCCTTAAATATTATTGTCATAGCTTGAGGAAGGAGAATTAGAAATAGCATGCTTCTATCATTTATTTATTTATTGTTAGGGAAGGGACTTCTTAATTCTTTAATTTATTTCCCTTCTCCCTTCCAACTTCTATTCACGTTATTTTTCTCCTTCCACTTCCCTGATGTCTATTCATGACAGTTTCATCGCTCTCAAAACCCTCATCCTTTGCTCATCCTCTTCTTCAATTTCTTTCAATGTATCGCTGAGATCC
This sequence comes from Limonium bicolor, assembly GCA_023374045.1. Lineage (NCBI taxonomy): Eukaryota > Viridiplantae > Streptophyta > Magnoliopsida > Caryophyllales > Plumbaginaceae > Limonium > Limonium bicolor. Next base: position 498,175,800 of record CM041776.1, read on the forward strand.
GCCAGTGGAATTCTGTTCGTCTGTCAGTCGTCAGTCAGGTTTGGGTTGTAGATCTGATTCTCTTCTTCGTTGAGTTTCCCTTCTCTCTTTTCTAATTTGATTTTGTATTTTGGGAATGGTTTGATTCGAGGGATGGTCGTTCGAATGGAGATCGAGAAGGCAGTTCGTAGAGTCCGCAGAGATAGCTTTGCTTCGGATGTGAGGTAGGTGGTAGATGGATTCGGTTGTGCGCGTTCACCCACGGGGGTTTTGGTTTCGTTGTTTTCCGTATGTGTTTGCGTGGTTTCTGATTTGTGGTAACTTTGTGTGTGTTCCGGATTTGCGTTTTGATGTGTTACAACCCCGTGGGAATCGTTGTGTTTTGCGTATGTTGATATAAGTATATTTTGACAATGGCGAATCTACCTTGTGATTCCCTTCTGTTTTGCAAACTCTGAGTGCTTCTGATTTAAGAGTTTCGTTCTGTAAATTAAATCGTTTGATTACTTCGTGTGTGTGTTTATTCTGTCTGTTTTACTGCCGTTCAATGGCTTAAATCCCCAAAGTTGGTTGCTGCAATCATATGTTAATTTGGCATTTTTTTTGTGCTTTTGTTCGTGTGAAAATCGCCTCTGTAAACTGCACTTTTCGGCGCGTCCGAACTTCCGTCCGAACTTGGAAGTTCGGACACGCTCTGTTGCGTCTGGATTTTCTGAGAATTTCTCTGTGTCCGAACTTCCGTCCGAACTTGGAAGTTCGGACATACCCTGTTTTGCGCCTCTGATTTTCTCTTCGACATGTGTCCGAACTTTGAAGCTCGGACACATGTTCGGACTTTCCTCGAGTTGTTTTCCGAAGGACGTCCGAACATCCGTCCGAACTTGGATGTTCGGACACCTTGAAATTTTCTGCGGATTTGAGTTCGACTTGCGTCCGAACTTCGACGTCCGGACACAAGTTCGGACACCCCTCTGTTTTCACCATAACTTCTTCGTTCGAGCTCCGTTTTGAGTGCCGTTTGCGGCGTTGGATTCCTCTTCCGAGTACTATCTGTTTTCAGGTGTTTTAGCATGGTTTAAGTGTTTTCTGATTTTAAGGTCTCCGTTAATCTTTTGAACTCTGTTTTGCTCTGAAAATATGATTCAACCTCTGACTTCAGTTTGCTTTCGTATTTACTAATCGGGTTCGACTTCTGTTTTGCTAAGGCTTTCCATTGGTAAGCTCCTCTCTGATTTTGCTAGGCTTTCGCTTTCTGTTCTGATCTGGTTAAGACTTCCGCTCTGCTCTGTATTAAGCTTCGATCTGTTTGGATTAAGCCTCTGTTTTGGGACCTAGTTACTCTGCTTCTGAGCCGTGTATGGCTGGGTCCAGCTATTCCGTGGTATACCATGTAGACGTCATTCTGAGTGTGGGTCATGCCCAATCTGTTCTGTGGGGTTGACGAACCCTTTGGCCTTCGGGTCATTTCTGCGTTGTCGAGGGATCTGTTAGATCCATGGGTCTTCGACCCTTTCTGAGTGTTATGCTTGGTGCTAGTGTCCCACTTCAGATTTTTAAGTGTTCTGTTTTCTGTTAGCTCTGACTGTTTCTGATTTCTGACAGACTGCTATGTGCTTTCTGTCTTCTGAAAGCCTCTGGTTTACTAAGTGATCTGTTTCTGTCTGCTCTATCTGTTTCAAACGTCGACGGACTGCTGTGTGCTTTCTGTCTGCTGGGTATTTCTGCTTTATAAGCGCTCTGCTTCGTCTGCTCTCTATCTGTATTTGATTTGAGACGGTCTGCTGTGTGCTTACCGCCTTCTGATAAGTTCCGGATTTTGCTAAGCTTCTGATTTTGCTAGCTTCTGATTGTGTTTAAGCTTCTGAGGTTCTTAAGCTTCTGATTTCGTCAAGCTTTCAGCTTCAGTTTACCTTCTGCTATTAAGTGTATGTTTTGACCACTGCTTAGCCTCTTGTGTTTTAGACTTCTGCCTATTTGAAAGTCTCCTGCTTTGACTTTGGTTTCGCTCTGGCTAAGCGCTTCTGTATATGTATATGTATGTAGTTCAGTTATGTTTTGAGCGTGCTCAGCTGATGAAGTTTATCACCTGCTGAGCAATAGTTTTGCTCACCCCTATCTCCGTCTGATTTGCAGGTTTTAGTTCGTGCTTGGAGATTCAGCTCTTACTTTTCGTTTTGGCATTTGAGTTTTTATTTAGTTTGTTTGGCCTTAGGGCCCAGTTGTATTTAGGATATGCTTTGTAATTCAGTTTGGCTTCCGCCTGTGTATTGAAAGACATTTGTATCGTATTGGTAATATATGAGTTTCAGTTCTGTTTTGGGTTCGCTAGTGTAGCCTTGCGTGTCTTAGGTAATAAGCGCGCGGCGTGTAACGGTCTCTCAACCAGGGTGGTTTTGGGGTCGTTACATTTAGTGGTATCAGAGCTCGGTTTAGCTTTCGTTGGGATTTATTGGGTGTCTGCATGTCTACGCTTCCGTGTCATTGCTTGTGATGTGCTATGTGTTTTCTGCTGTGTGAATTGTCTGTTGGCTACTACTTGATTTGATTGATGTCTGGAGTCTGTAGAGTGTGTCTGCTCTGTGGTTGTCCGCTATCAGAGTAGCGCAGCGGAAGCGTAGTGTCTGTCTGTGTATTTGCTGTGTTTGAGTCTGAGTCTGGGTCTGAGGGAGTCGGGTCCTTTGGGAAGGATGACCGAATGTGAGTTCTTGTTTGACAGTGATGTGTGCTTCAGTTGTGGGCTTGGGTATGTGCTTGGCTTGTGTGTTCTATATTGTTGTTCTGGTGTGAGCTTTTGAGTGTGCTTGGTCCTTTGGGTAAGGACGAATTCTAAGAGAGTTCCTGTGCTTTTGGGGCTGAGAGTTCGATCTTTTGTTCCGTCTCTTCTGTCAGTAAGTCGACCAGTAAACTGGAGTGTTAGCTCTTCGAGGTTGGAGCTTCTGAAATGAGTGAGTGTTCTTTCTGTGCCTTGCACTAAACTTTGATGATCATCTGCTTTGCTTCCTCTGTTAGTGAGTCAGCGAGTGTATTCTGAGTGTTAGCTTTGTGACCATTCCCTTTTGTGCCACAAAGCTAGGAGTTAGTACTCTTCTGTTTGTCCTTCTGTCAGTCAATCAGCTAGTGCATTCTGAGTGTTAGCCTTGTGAGTGTTCCCTTCTGTGCCTTGGAGCTATGTATTAGTGGTCTTCTTGGTCCTTCTGTCAGTCAATCAACAGTGCATTCTTTTATGAGTGTTAACTCCTTGTTCGTGTTCGTAGTGTTCCTGCACTGGAAGTGCATCTGCTAGTATTCTGGGTTTCGTCGAATTTCGAGGACGAAATTCTTTTTAAGGGGGGTATGTTGTTATGCCCCAGAAATTTTTTTTATTTTATCATATTCCTTCTGATTCGCAAAAGGGAGTTTATGTTATTTTGTAACCTTATACTAGAGTGTTTATGACATTCCTTAAATATTATTGTCATAGCTTGAGGAAGGAGAATTAGAAATAGCATGCTTCTATTTATTTATTTATTTGTTAGGGAAGGGACTTCTTAATTCTTTAATTTATTTCCCTTCTCCCTTCCAACTTCTATTCACGTTATTTTTCTCCTTCCACTTCCCTGATGTCTATTCATGACAGTTTCATCGCTCTCAAAACCCTCATCCCTTTGCTCATCCTCTTCTTCAATTTCTTTCAATTGTATTCGCTGGAGATCCGCCAGTGGAATTCTGTTCGTCTGTCAGTCGTCAGTCAGGTTTGGGTTGTAGATCTGATTCTCTTCTTCGTTGAGTTTCCCTTCTCTCTTTTCTAATTTCGATTTTGTATTTTGGGAATGGTTTGATTCGAGGGATGGTCGTTCGAATGGAGATTCGAGAAGGCAGTTCGTAGAGTCCGCAGAGATAGCTTTGCTTCGGATGTGAGGTAGGTGGTAGATGGATTCGGTTGTGCGCGTTCACCCACGGGGGTTTTGGTTTCGTTGTTTTCCGTATGTGTTTGCGTGGTTTCTGATTTGTGGTAACTTTGTGTGTGTTCCGGATTTGCGTTTTGATGTGTTACAACCCCGTGGGAATCGTTTGTGTTTTGCGTATGTTGATATAAGTATATTTTGACAATGGCGAATCTACCTTTGTGATTCCCTTCTGTTTTGCAAACTCTGAGTGCTTCTGATTTAAGAGTTTCGTTCTGTAAATTAAACGTTTGATTACTTCGTGTGTGTGTTTATTCTGTCTGTTTTACTGCCGTTCAATGGCTTAAATCCCCAAAGTTGGTTGCTGCAAACATATGTTAATTTGGCTTTATTTGTGCTTTTGTTCGTGTGAAAATCGCCTCTGTAAACTGCACTTTTCGGCGCGTCCGAACTTCCGTCCGAACTTGGAAGTTCGGACACGCTCTGTTGCGTCTGGATTTTCTGAGAATTTCTCTGTGTCCGAACTTCCGTCCGAACTTGGAAGTTCGGACACCCTGTTTTGCGCCTCTGATTTTCTCTTCGACATGTGTCCGAACTTTGAAGCTCGGACACATGTTCGGACTTTCCTCGAGTTGTTTTCCGAAGGACGTCCGAACATCCGTCCGAACTTGGATGTTCGGACACCTTGAAATTTTCTGCGGATTTGAGTTCGACTTGCGTCCGAACTTCGACGTCCGGACACAAGTTCGGACACCCCTCTGTTTTCACCATAACTTCTTCGTTCGAGCTCCGTTTTGAGTGCCGTTTGCGGCGTTGGATTCCTCTTCCGAGTACTATCTGTTTTCAGGTGTTTTAGCATGGTTTAAGTGTTTTTGATTTTAAGGTCTCCGTTAATCTTTTGAACTCTGTTTTGCTCTGAAAATATGATTCAACCTCTGACTTCAGTTTGCTTTCGTATTTACTAATCGGGTTCGACTTCTGTTTTGCTAAGGCTTTCCATTGGTAAGCTCAGTCTCTGATTTTGCTAGGCTTTCGCTTTCTGTTCTGATCTGGTTAAGACTTCCGCTCTGCTCTGTATTAAGCTTCGATCTGTTTGGATTAAGCCTCTGTTTTGGGACCTAGTTACTCTGCTTCTGAGCCGTGAATGGCTGGGTCGAGCTATTCCATGGTATACCATGTAGACGTCATTCTGAGTGTGGGTCATGCCCAATCTGTTATGTGGGGTTGACGAACCCTTTGGCCTTCGGGTCATTTCTGCGTTGTCGAGGGATCTGTTAGATCCATGGGTCTTCGACCCTTTCTGAGTGTTATGCTTGGTGCTAGTGTCCCACTTCTGATTGTTAAGTGTTCTGTTTTCTGTTAGCTCTGACCGTTTCTGATTTCTGACAGACTGCTATGTGCTTTCTGTCTTCTGAAAGCCTCTGGTTTACTAAGTGATCTGTTTCTGTCTGCTCTATCTGCTTTCAACGTCGACGGACTGCTGTGTGCTTTCTGTCTGCTGGGTATTTCTGCTTTATAAGCGCTCTGCTTCGTCTGCTCTCTATCTGTATTTGATTTGAGACGGTCTGCTGTGTGCTTACCGCCTTCTGATAAGTTCCGGATTTTGCTAAGCTTCTGATTTTGCTGAGCTTCTGATTGTGTTTAAGCTCCTGAGGTTCTTAAGCTTCTGATTTCGTCAAACTTTCAGCTTCAGTTTACCTTCTGCTATTAAGTGTATGTTTTGACCATCGCTTAGCTTCTTGTGTTTTAGACTTCAGTCTATTTGAAAGTCTTCTGCTTTGACTTTGGTTTCGCTCTGGCTAAGCGCTTCTGTATATGTATATGTATGTAGGTGCAGTATCTGTTTTGAGCGTGCTCAGCTGATGAAGTTTATCCCCTGCTGAGCAATAGTTTTGCTCACCCCTATCTCCGTCTGATTTGCAGGTTTTAGTTCGTGCTTGGAGACTCAGCTCTTACTTTTCGTTTTGGCATTTGAGTTTTGTATTTAGTTTGTTTGGCCTTAGGGCCCAGTTGTATTTAGGATATGCTTTGTAATTCAGTTTGGCTTCCGCCTGTGTAATGAAAAGACATGTTTATTCGTCTATTTGGTAATATATGAGTTTCAGTTCTGTTTTGGGAGTTCGCTAGTGTAGCCTTGCGTTGTCTTAGGTAATAAGCGCGCGGCGTGTAACGGTCTCTCAACCAGGGTGGTTTTGGGGTCGTTACATTGAAGCTCCACAAGCCTCCCATGGCTTCTCTTCTTTCTCCTCATGCTCTATCTCCATTTGAGCTCCAAATGTAAAATAAATTGCATATTTGAACTCCCCTCATCCTCCTCTACACTTCTCTCTTTTCATAATCCAAAAATGAGGAAGTTTATTTTCGTGGGTTTTCCCCATTCAAAGAGAAAATAGCACCAATGGGTAGCTTGGAGTCTCCTCTCTCCATTAAGGTAAAAATCTACATGAAAAACTCATGTTCTCTCCATTTTCCTTCATAACCGATTTTTCCCCATTTGTAACACTCCATTTTCTCTCTCTCTTTGAGCATAATATCAACCTTGCAATGATGGTGGATTCACCTTCTTGAACCAAGGGCTAAAACCCCTCCTAAAACACTCCAAAGGTAAACCCTAGAATTTGTATTCTTAACACTTCAATTAATTAGTGTTAATTTAAGGGTTAGTAGTTTAATTATACTTGTTTTGTGTGCTTTAGGTGATGGCAATGGGGTTTGGCAACTCCATTCCCCACATGTCCGGTTTTGAGCAAAGAAGAGGGAAGAAGGAGAATTAGAAAATGAACGAAGGAATTATAAGCTCAAGGTAAGAGCTCTTTCCTAATGTTAAATTCTATTGCATTAGAGTAATGGGAATGGGTAAAATGTTTAAAGAACCCAAAACCTTGTACTAGTATTGAGGATTGTGAAGTTTGAGTATTTAAGAGCAAGTATTTGAATTGTAGGCTTTGGAGCCAAATGTGATGTGTATGTGTATTGGAATTGAGGATGGAGAAAATATTGAGGAATTTATATTTGTATGTGTGCTGGTAGAACCCTTGTGGTTTGGCTAGAATAGGGATGAATTGATGGGAAAGTACATATGTGGACAAGTGAGAAATGTAGATGAACTATGGCAAAATTTTGGTAGGAGTATGTACATGTATGGATGACTTGGTGAGTGGGAAAACCAAGGGTGTATGGGAGTTAGTAGAGATGTTTAATAACTATGGAGTAGTAGTTGTGGTATGAGAATGAAAGGATGTAAAATCTGTAGCAAGAATTGTTGAATGGTATTGGAAGAACTAGGAGAACGTATGTACATGACCTAGGGAGTGAGTGTTGGACTCGAAGAGGTGTGGCAATGCATTGTAGGCCTTGGAAATGGCATTAGGAGAGGAGATTATGTATGGAGGAGGTAGGAACCAAAATCTGTAGCAAAGGGGTACTAAATTGCATTGTAGAACTAGAAAGAATTAGTGTGCAAGATTTGGTAAGAGGAGAGTTGGACTTGGGTATAGATGTGTAATTTCTTGGAAATGTATTTGGGATGCTAGGAGTGACATTGGTAGAGGAAGTATTGAATGGTAGAAGTTGGGTTAGAAATCTGTAGCATAAGTAAAACAGAAACTGTTACATTTGTTGGAAAAGAAGTGAGGAATTTGTGTAAGTTGATTGATGGATTTAGTAAGGAGTTTGGTGGATGAACTAAGGCAATTTGGAGGGCCTAAGTAGTATTTAAACATATGGGATTACATGTAGGAAGATTAGAGAAACAATGGGCAAAGTATAGAACTGAAAACAGATTTTAAAACTGAAAAACTAGGCCGGACCGACCTTGGGACCGGACTTGCAAGGTCGGTCGAGCCCAGATTTACAAAGGGCGGAAACCTTCTCGAATGGACCGACCTTAGGACCGAACATGCAAGGTCGGTCGGCCAGAAGAATTTCCCGTATTGCAACCTACTGGAATGGACCGACCTTGCGACCGGACTTGCAAGGTCGGTCGGGCTAAAACTTTCCGTCGCGTAACTCACTGGAATGGACCAACCTTGGGACCGGACTTGCAAGGTCGGTCGGCCCTGAAATTTTCCCAGCGTATTTCCCTACTGACTTCGACCGACCTTGAGACCGGACGTGTAAGGTCGGCCGAGTCATACAAAAAAAAATTAATTTAATTAAACAGTAATATATATATATGTACACCCACATATACATATGTACATATATGTAAGTATACCATTGTTAAGTAAGGAAGTAAACTTAAAGTAAAGAAGAGTAAGTAGATAATGTGAAAGTGTTAGAATTATAAGGACTTAGTAAGTATGAACTAGGAAACGTAAGAGTAATCGAGTTGGTTAATGATAGTTAGATTAATTACTCGATTGTATGTATATCATAGGATTTGATTTGTGAACACCGGAGGAACGTTGGGATACAAGCACAATGGTGAACGGTATGATTTCTTCATGCCCTGTATCCTAATCTGGTTACCCCAATTTGTGTGCTTATTTGATCACCTAATAAGATAAATGCATGAATCGGACTATATTGCACTTACTTGTGCTTGTTTACATTGTTCTCGATATTTGTGTTGAACAATAGTTTGTATAACTCATGAAACATATGAATGATGATGAAGTGTATTGTATTTCGTAGTGTACTTGTATATTGTAATGTATTTTGTATGGACGAGTATATGAACAATGTATTGTGTATGTGGCTTGAATGAATGACTTCTGCTAATTCCTAACTACCTAACTCCTAACATAAGTAAGGAATAAATTGGAATGAGTAGAAGTCCGATATAGCTTCGGCCACGCGTGAGGATGAGGAACACAAGAGGTTGGATCCGATTCCTGGTTCTTAAACTAGTCCACGGCCCAAATCCCTTAAATGGGTAGCATCCTGGATTGGTGAACCAAGTAAATCCCGGTGGTGGGACGGAGTAGTCCCCGGGCCGGAGGTCCCGACGACTTAACATGAGTAAGAGTAAGAGTAAGTAAGTAAGTATGTATGAGTATGAGTATTTATGCGTAAGTACCGTGGAACGAGTAAAAGAGTAATCTCCACCCGATTAACCCGGGTGGACCAACATGAGCTAACAAGAATGGCGGATCGTGTATGTATTGCGTAAGTACTGTATATGCATTGTGCATTGTGAATTTCGGAAAGGTAAGTATGAATCTGATGGCTTGTATTGTCTTCCGTGTATGTATTGAACTGTATGAATGTATCCTTGTAAAGTATTGTATTGGTATGAATGAAAACATGTATATATGTATGTATTGTAAAAGGAACTGCATGTATTTGACCAAGTGGTCGGCGTACCCTCACTAGTACACGGGGTATGCGGTTATCATATGCAGCGAAAGCTGACCCCCTAGGGGGAACGTTTTTAGTGTGCAGGTACCCGAAGCGGATACGGTCAAGGCAAGAGACCGGTGGCACGCCTTTGTATTTAGGAAGTAGGTAGTTTATGAGGAATGGGTAGTAGATAGACTCTTAGTGAGTATGTATGAACTTGGGAGAAGTATTGTATTGATTTGGAACCTGGTAAACTCGGTATGTGGATTATGTTGTATCGAACTTGGAGTATGGTAATGAACGGAAGTTTTAGTATTTGATTTGGTAATTGGAGTATGTATGATAAGTGTGTAGTGCTCGGATATTCCGGTCCATCAGACCGATGCTGTATGTAGTAGTAGTAGTAGCCTTGTTAGTCACATGGGTGGCTAACGGCATTGTATCACCCACTGTATGTATGTATGTATCCGCTGCGTGAATCTGGATGTACGAGGAGTTTGGACGGTAATGACAGTATTAACGGTAGGGGTGTTACACTTAGGGACGAGTCACGACATTGTCGGCCTCTAGAGCATGGATCTCGAACATGAATATGACCTAGATTACTTCTAGGTATGCGTGAGACCCATTGGGCAGCTAATTAATAATTATTCTCCATAAGACTAAGAGCATATCTTAAACATTATGAGAGAGAGATGGTGTGAGTTGAGGTGAGGAATCCCGGTGGTTTACGAACTACTTGGTTGCGCATTTGTGATCACTGAGGGGTTTCCGATTGGATTCCGCTCCAAGTTTATACCCAACGAGCCCAAACTGGATCGTGGGTCAGGTGACTACGGCCTTTATATGGACGTCTTACGAGACATAAGAGAATAGTCAGGGGCCTCCGGACCTCTGGCGAAATGAGCACCTTTGTGTGTACGGGAGGACTACTGTCCATGGTGAGGTTATCGGGTTGTCCTAACATGACGCTGCAAACGGTTATTTTGATCTACTAAAACTATGAAAATAATCTAGAATTTAGTAAATAAAATAAACCTACGGGTTGCAAAACAAATCCCGGTCGTAGTAGTAAAGTAAAATAAGCTACTGGGATGTCGAACCAAGGGACTAAACGAACTAGTCTAATCCTAGCGAAAGCTGTAGTTGTTGGGGGAAAATTGTTGATTAATAAAATAAAGAACAAGAGAAAATAAAACTGATATTCAAATAATAAAAGCGGAACTCCGGGTTCAGGTAGTGGATCCTAGTTAAATCCTACAGTTTTATTCCCAGTTGATTCGGGAAAAGGGTTCGGCAAATTCTTACAATTTCTATATGACTAAATCATAGCCAATTAGAACTCCTCCGCATAGAACGCGATAAATTAAATCATGAACCTATCACTACAAATGCAGAGAGAATAAGCACAAGAATTTTAATCGCATCTGAAGGCTAAACTCATCAATCAGATAAAGTTTTTCCATAGACTAACAGATTATTTTGACCTATCTATCAATTACCGACCAGTTCTTGACAGATTTCGCAAGGCTATAAATAAATTAGCAATTTTTATTAATAGCTCATAGAAAATTTATAATCTAAAACAAACCCAATATAAATCCCAAATCAACTGATAATAATTCTGTAAAGTTTAACTATTTACAACTACCATCCCCTAGAGAAAAATCCCTTAGCCTAGCATATCTAGAGAAGAAATAAAAGGAGAGAGAGGTTTAGAAGTCATCTCCAAATTAATCTCAAGATTTGCTAGAAGTCAGGTTGATTGGACTGGTGAAAACGGAGCAGAAAATCTCTTCTTGATGTTGAAGAGGGTTCACGGCGCTGCGCTAGTCTTCCAAGTGCCTCGTCTTGAAATCTGAATGTTGAATCCTGAATCGTGAATTGTGGATGAGTGGATGAGTGGATGAGTGTCTTTGCAAAAGTCCTCCATATTTATAGGTTAAATTCAAGGCTCTTCACTTAGCTCATTGATGATATTATTTTAATTCCCTTCAGTTTCTCTAAATAAATGAAGACCTTTCACATCTCAAACTCTTGGAAACCTTTGGAGTTCCTTTCTTTTATATTTCCAATCTCCTCCCTTCTTCTTCTCAATCCTTTCACGGCAGTCCCGTAAATATATATATATAAATATATCGCATCGGACACAACTTTTACAGGGTCTAAATTCTTCATATGAGCTCCGATTTGTTCCCCGTTTGCGGCGTTGGAAAGCTTGTGAGGAGATATATGCATTTTCACCATCATTTCCTGCTTTTAAAATATAAATTTGCATCAGATTTTACCCAAAGTAAGAGTCATGAAAAGCATACGATAAGTGTGAGAAAGCGCATAAAATGCTACATAAAATAAGAATTTAGCACCTATAAATCATATCAATTTCACACTTATCAAATCACCCCACACTTAGCCTTTTGCTTGTCCTCAAGCAAAACTCTCAAGCACATGTAATGCCAAGCTATTGGAACTCAACAGGAAAGGAAGAGCACAGAAGAAAGGAATTGCTAGCTTTACCAATCAAGGGGGCAATTCAAACTATTCAAAACAATTCATTCTTTCCATAAACATTAAGTCATTCAAAGCTAACAAATGAGAAACAAAACCATAAGAGCCTTGTCTTTAACCTTGAGCCAATCCACCTTTTTCCTTCACAAACCACGGAAACGACAAGGGGCATGAAGTAAGATCATATTCCATCGTACCTTTCAATGCCACATACTCTTGATCCATAAAAGAAAATAATCTAAATTCAGCATAGCATGTGCATAAATATTTCAATTAAAGTGCTTTCAATTTCTTTCACCACAGACTTTTCTCTCCACCCATGTAGCGGCTTTGGGTCAACTATCCCAGATCACAAGGACCTTAGGTAGCTAGGTGATGAAGCACCCCAAAGGACTTAATAACCAAGTGGACGAGGCATGATTTTGGATCGGAATTAAAATTAGCATGCTTAGGATCAGCGGAGTACCTTGCCTTGTTCTTTTTCAACCATTTCAAACCAGTTCATTCCAAGGCTCAAAGCTAAGAACAAAGTTCAGATGGAGAATATTCTCGTTTGTTTAAGCATTTTTAGAACAAGACTTCAATTCAGCAATTAAAAACCAGAAAAATTTCAAAATTTTGCACCCCAAGATCAGCTAACCAACTATACTTCCTCTATGACTTCCTTCCAAGTTGAGCAATCACAGCAAGACTTTAAAAAATGCAAGATAAAAGAGCTCAGAGATGCACAAAAAACAAGTGGCGAAGGAGCTTACCCCACCCCCACTTAGAGTGAAGCAATGTCCTCATTGCTTAGAAAGAATTAACATTGTGCAAGCAATCCAACGGGGAAACAAAATCGCACACATCAGATCACAAGGGAGCATGAAAAAATTTTAAGAGAAGAAAAGGTAAGAATACTCCCCAGAGTCCGCTCAGACTGTGTAGCTAGTCCAACCCCACACTTGAGTTCAGCTAAGCGACAAAGTAAGCAAGCTGAGAAATATAATCAAATCTGCAAGCCAGGAGAACTCAAGTGGAACCAGACAAACCATCAGTAGAAAATAAGAAGAGCCAAGGCTCTTGCAGTAAGCATAGCACAGCAGCAACCATCAACATAAAACCACAAGCTAAGAGAAGAAAAAAAAAGGAAAAAACAAACAATTAAGTAAAAATGAAAGAGATACAAACCGTGGGTTGCCTCCCACCAAGCTGCCCAGATTTAAAGTCTATGGCTAGACTTCCCAAGCTATTGATCAGAAGAAGAGGAATGTGGCTGGGAATACCACAACTTCCTAGAGCAAGCTTTCGAAGCTTCCTAAATGCAAATCGAAGTCTCCAAGGATTTTCGTCGTTTTATCGTTCGACTTCGAGAGGCTTGAAGCATCTGGGGCAGCCGGCTGATCCTGCACAAAAGAACTGCATGCAAATCAATGTTAGCATCAGCTATACCAAAATACTTTTTCAAGCGAGCCCCATTGACTTTAAACACTTCACCCTTTTTATTCTCAAGCCGTAGGCTCCATAGGAAGTGATACCAACAACTTTGAAAGGACCGGCCCAATGGGACTTAAGCTTCCCAGGGAAAAGCTTCAATCTAGAATTGTAGAGCAGCACCCAATCTCCAACTTTGAAGTCCTCCTCTGAATCATCTGATCATGGAGCTCTTGGTGCGCTCTTTGTAGAGTTTTGCACTATCATAAGCGTGATCCAAGCTCTTCTAGCTCTGAGAGCTGAAACTTCCTTCTCTCACCAGCAGCATGAATATCAAAGTTAAGGGCCTTAAGTGCCTAGTATGCCTTGTGTTCTAACTCCACTGGCAAATGACAAGACTTACCATACACTAACCTGAAAGGAGACATCCCGATGGGAGTCTTGAATGCAGTTCTGTAGGCCCATAGAGCGTCATCGAGCTTCTGAGACCAATCCTTTCTGGAAGAACTGACGGTCTTTTGGAGAATCCACTTGAGCTCTCGATTGGACACTTCAGCTTGTCCATTTGTCTGTGGATGGTAGGGCAAAGCAACCTTGTGGCGCACTCCATACTTAGCCATCAGGGCATCGAAGGAACGATTACAAAAATGTGATCCTCCATCACTAATGATCGCCCTTGGAACCCCGAAGCGAGTAAAGATGTGCTTCTTCAGAAATTTAACCACTGTTTGGAATCAGCATGCTGGCAAGGAATAGCCTCTACCCACTTTGACACGTAGTCAACGGCGACGAGAATATACTGGTAACCCTGAGAAGAAGGAAAAGGGCCCATAAAGTCAATACCCCAGCAATCAAATTCAACTTCTAAAATACCGTGCTGAGGCATCTCGTGCCGTCTAGAAGTGTTGCCTAGCCTTTGACAACTATCACACTTGGCTACAAAGGCTTGGCAATCCTTATGAAGAGTAGGCCAATAAAAACCAGACTCCAAAACTTTTGCAGCTGTCCTGTGGGAACCATGGTGACCTCCCGCCTCTCTGGAGTGACAGAACTCTATGACACTAGCAACCTCATCATCTGGAAGACACCTGCGAATTAAACCATCTGCACAAACTCGAAAGAGATAGGGGTCTTCCCAGATATAATGCTTAGCGTCAGATAAAAATTTCTTCTTTTGAGCATAGGAAAAGTCATAAGGTACCACCCCAGAAACAAGATAATTGGCCAGGTCAGCGTACCATGGCTCATGCACCTTATGCAAAACAAAAACAGTCTCATCAGGGAAAAATTCATTAATTGGTACACCATCATCAGGAACTACCAACCGAGAAAGATGGTCAGCCACGACATTCAATTTACCACTTTTATCTCTCACTTCAATGTCAAATTCCTGTAACAAGAGAATCCAACGAAGCAAGCGAGGCTTGGCCTCTTTCTTAGCAAATAAATATCTAAGAGCAGTGTGGTCAGTATGAACAATTACTTTACTTCCCCAAAGATATGATCTAAACTTATCTAGGGAAAATACCACAGCCAGAAGCTCTTTTTCAGTGGTGGTGTAGTTCCTCTGGGCATCATTCAATGTTTTGCTTGCATAAGCAATGACCCTGAGAATTTTGTCCTTCCTTTGGCACAGAGCTGCCCCCACTGCATAATCACTGGCATCACACATAATCTCAAAAGGTAATGACCAGTCAGGTGAAACAACAATGGGTGCAGCTACCAATTTTTGCTTAATCAAATCAAAAGCAGATACGCAATCATTAGAAAAGACAAATGGGGCATCTTTCAGAAGCAGGTCAGTCAACGGTTTTGCAATTTTAGAGAAATCCTGAATAAACCGTCTATAAAAACCTGCATGCCCTAAGAAAGCTCTTACCTCTTTCACACAAGTAGGTGTTGGCAATTTCTCAATTACCTCTACCTTCGCTTGATCAACCTCAATCCCCTTAGCAGACACTTTGTGGCCTAGCACAATCCCATCCTTGACCATGAAGTGACACTTCTCCCAGTTGAGAACCAGATTTGTCTCCTCACATCGGCCTAGGATTCGATCAAGCTGCTCCAAACAAACATCAAAGCTAGAGCCATAAACAGAAAAATCATCCATAAATACCTCAATGCTCTGCTCGATGAAATCAGCAAAGATTGCCTGCATACAACGCTGAAAGGTGGCAGGAGCATTGCACAGTCCAAAGGGCATTCTTCTATACGCAAAGGTACCATAAGGACAAGTGAAAGTGGTCTTGTCTTGGTCCTCTGGCGCAATGGGAATCTGAAAGTACCCTGAAAAACCATCTAAAAAGCAATAATACTCTTGCCCAGCCAACCTCTCAAGCATTTGATCAATAAAAGGGAGAGGGAAATGATCTTTCCTGGTGGCAGAATTCAAACGCCTATAGTCTATACACATGCGCCAACCAGTGATCTTTCTTTGAGGAATTGACTCACCTTTGTCGTTCAGAACAGCCTCAAACCCACCTTTCTTAGGAACTACCTGTACTGGACTCACCCATGTACTGTCAGAAATGGGGTAGATGATCCCAGCATCGAGAAGCTTCAACACCTCTTTCTTGACAACTTCTTGCATGTTGGGGTTAAGCCGACGCTGTGGCTGTCTGACAGGCTTGTAATCTTCCTCCATGTAGATATGATGTGTGCAGAAGGCCGGGTCAATGCCCTTAATGTCAGCTAACGTCCACCCAATCGCTCTCTTGCGCCTCTTCAAAACCTCAAGTAACTTGCCTTCCTGCCCAGAAGTCAAAGAAGAAGAAACAATGACAGGCAAGCAATTATTATCAGCAAGAAAAGAATACTTAAGGTTAGAAGGGAGCTCCTTAAGCTCAAGTGTAGGTGGCTGCTCAACAGAAGGAATGGGCCTCTGAACCTCTCTATCAAGCCTCTCCAACGGAGGGCGATAAGCATGAAAACCAACCCTTCCTCTCTCCATATGAGCAAGCGCTGCATTCACCTCAAGATTGGTAGTCTTTTCCTCCAAAGAAGCAACAAGAACTTGCTCCAATGGCTCAGAATCAGTAAGTGAAAAAGAAGTAAAAGCAAACATGTCATCATTATCTAACAAATCACAATCTTCTCCATCATCATTTACCAGACTTATCGACATCACAGAATGAACAGAATTAGAAGTTGACCTCATCATCTTTTTCATGTCAAACTCAATCTTTTCGTCCTCGTACCGCAAAGTAATCTTACCATCATGCACATCAATTACAGCTTTAGCAGTACTCAGAAAAGGTCGACCCAAAATAAGAGGAACTTCCACATCATCATCCATATCTAAAACAACAAAATCAGCAGGAAAAATGAAACGGTCCACCCCAACTACTAAATCTCGAACAATACCCATTGGTTTAATCTCAGATCTGTCGGCTAGCTGGAGCTTGAAGGGGACTGGTTGCAACTCTCCACCTCTTACCTTCAAGAAGGTGGCATAGGGCATGATGTTGATGCTAGCACCCAAGTCACACAAGCCACTACCGCAGTCTACATCACCAATAAAACAAGGGACAATGGGATTGCCTGGATCCTTTTGCTTAGGAGGAAGTGCTCGAAGAAGAGCAGCAGAGCACTCCTCTGTCAGGTGGACTGTTTCTTTATCCTCTTTCTTCTTTTTCTTTGTCAGGAGATCCTTCAAGAATTTAGCATAATTAGGCATCTCCTGCAAAGCATCAATCAAAGGAATATCAAGTGTTAGCTTCTTAAAAATGCTCAGAAATTTAGCAAATTGTTCATCTAGATGTTTCTTCTTCATCCTATTAGGAAATGGAAGCTCAACACGCTTAGGAGAGGAAGAAGAGACATCAATAGTAATGCGAGAAGGAGATGGAGTAGGAAGAATAGGAGCCTGGATCTCCTCAGAATTTACCACAGGAGGGACTGAAGACCCTGATGGTACATCAACAATAGAAGGGTTGATCTCTTCACTAGTTTGATCTTCAGCCACTTGTTCTTTCTGCTTATCTTCCAACTGCCTTCCACTCCTCAAAGTTACTGCAGCAGATACGGTATCATCTTCAAGATCAACCACAGGAGATATTACCTCTTTACAAACAATCAACGCCTTAGCTGATTCCTTCGGGTTTGGATGAGGTTGGGAAGGAAATGTGCCAGGTTGTCGTTGTTGCTGTTGATTAAGGAGTATCTGGTTCATCTGATTCATCTGTTGCTGCATACTCTGAACCGAATTCTCTAAACTTTTCTGACCAGCCATCAAGGATTGATTGATATTGTTCTGCGTCTCAGTGTGAGTCTTCTGAGTACTCGCCATGGATGCAATCAACTCCTGAAGTTGGTCCATCTTTGCATCAGAGGAGGATTTAACAGGTTGTTGAGGTACAACTGGCTGATAGGAGCTCTGGCCCTGCTGAAACTGGCTTTGTGGGCGGGCTTGGTTATAAGAAGGCCGAGAGAACCCAGGTGGTCCCTGCTGGTTGCCCTGCAAAAGGTTAGAATTCAAAGCATTGTTGGGATTACCATACCTGAGATTTGGATGTTGATTTTTGTTCCAAGGTTGGTAATTCCCCTGCCCCACAAAGTGAGCTTCCTCAGCTTGTCTCATCTCCTCCAATTGTGGGCACATCTCAAAAACATGAGCGCCCCCACATTGACAACAAAGTGGGTCTGATGAGCTGGTAGCTATCCTCTTCACCTGCTGCACTGGTTGTTGATTAATCATAAAATCATCAAATCTTTTAACCAGAGAGCTTACCAGAGTAGTTTGTTGTGCTTGGGTCTCCTCCATGTGTGCCATCCAAGGATCAAGATTTTGCACACCCTTTGCCCCAACTGTCATAGACCTGCTACCTTCTGATCCCCACTGGCGCACCTCATCAATATAAGTCTCCATGGCTGCCATGAAGTTAGTACCAGACCTGTTGAGGATGTCACCACCCAAAGCAGATCGTACCTCAGCCTTATGTATATGGTGGAGCCCGTGGAAGAACGTCATAGCAATGCAGGTCATGTCTTGGCCATGGTGTGGGCACTGGCGAAGCATCTCCTTAAATCTATCCCATGCCTCACATATCGTCTCAGTTCCTGTCTGTTTAAAAGCAAGCAAAGCAGCTACCAAGTCAATAGTTCTGGAAATAGGATAATATTTATCATAGAACCTGGTAGTCATCTGCTCCCATGTCGTGATAATACCAGAAGGAAGACGATAAAACCAATTAACAGCCTCACCAGATAGGGTATTAGGAAAGAGACTCAACCGAACAAATTCCAACAAACCTTCAGAACACCCAATCTGATCAATGTGAATAAGGAAGCGATTTACATGATCCAGAGCGTCATTGGGATTAGTTTGAATGTGCCTCCAGGTAGCTCCCGAACAACCTTGGACTGGTGGAAAGGTTTCAGGCCCTTCCACTCCTCTGTGAGTGCAGGTGTGAGCACAGGGAGGACTACCGGACTTCTTCTAGGCACAGCTTCAGGTCGATTAAATTGCCTCATCGCCTGAGCACCATTTACAGGAGCCGCCATTTCTAATGTCTTTGAAATCTCTGCTGGCGTTGAGCTAGATGAAAGGTGCGCTCGATCTGGGTCCAACTTTTTAATCAAGGTGAGTGTCTGACCGAGAACGGTATGCACCATCAACTACCTGCAAAAGGTAAAGAAGAAAAACAAAACAAATAATAGAGAATTAGAACTAAAATAAATAAAGAGAAGTAAAATATGTAAAAATACGAAATAAAAAAATAAATTAAGCTAATAGATAAAATAAATAAAGAAAAAAAAATAAAATTAAGGAGCAACTAAAAAAACAAGATAAATTTTGAAAAAAAACCAAAAAAAATTAATTTATAATGAAAACAAGAGAGAAATAATAACTGAATAAACTAAAACCCGAATAAACTAAAATATAAACTAGATTATTAAAATTAGGAAATAACTAAAAAAGAAAAAAAAAAAAAATAGATAAAAATAACTTTAAAATATAAAGAACTAAATATAAAACAAGATAACCAAATAAAAGAAAATAAAACAATTAAAACCAAGGCTAAGGACTAGACAGAAATCTAGTCCCCGGCAACGGCGCCAATTTGCAAACGGTTTTTGATCTACTAAAACTATGAAAATAATCTAGAATTTAGTAAATAAAATAAACCTACGGGTTGCAAAATAAATCCCGGTCGTAGTAGTAAAGTAAAATAAGCTACCGGGATGTCGAACCAAGGGACTAAACGAACTAGTCTAATCCTAGCGAAAGTTGTAGTTGTTGGGGGAAAATTGTCAATTAATAAAATAAAGAACAAGAAAAATCAAACTGATATTCAAATAATAAAAGCGGAACTCCGGGTTCAGGTAGTGGATCCTAGTTAAATCCTACAGTTTTATTCCCAGTTGATTAGGGAAAAGGGTTCGGCAAATTCTTACAATTTCTATATGACTAAATCCTAGCCAATTAGAACTCCTCCGCATAGAACGCGATAAATTAAATCATGAACCTATCACTACAAATGCAGAGAGAATAAGCACAAGAATTTTAATCGCATCTGAAGGCTAAACTCATCAATCAGATAAAGTTTTTCCACAGACTAACAGATTATTTGACCTATCTATCAATTACCGATCAGTTCTTGACAGATTTCGCAAGGCTATAAATAAATTAGCAATTTTTATTAATAGCTCATAGAAAATTAATAATCTGAAACAAACCCAATATAAATCCCAAATCAACTGATAATAATTCTGTAAAGTTTAACTATTTACAACTACCATCCCCCAGAGAAAAATCCCTTAGCCTAGCATATCTAGAGAAGAAATAAAAGGAGAGAGAGGTTTAGAAGTCATCTCCAAATTAATCTCAAGATTTGCTAGAAGTCAGGTTGAATGGACTGGTGAAAACGGAGCAGAAAATCTCTTTTTGATGTTGAAGAGGGTTCACGGCGCTGCGCTAGTCTTCCAAATGCCTCGTCTTGAAATCTGAATGTTGAATCCTGAATCGTGAATTGTGGATGAGTGGATGAGTTTCTTTGCAAAAGTCCTCCATATTTATAGGTTAAATTCAAGGCTCTTCACTTAGCTCATTGATGATATTATTTTAATTCCCTTCAGTTTCTCGAAATAAATGAAGAAGACCTTTCACATCTCAAACTCTTGGAAACCTTTGGAGTTCCTTTCTTTTATATTTCCAATCTCCCCCCTTCTTCTTCTCAATCCTTTCACGGCAGTCCCGTAAATATATATATATAAATATATCGCATCGGACACAACTTTTACAGGGTCTAAATTCTTCATATGAGCTCCGATTTGTTCCCCGTTTGCGGTGTTGGAAAGCTTGTGAGGAGATATATGCATTTTCACCATCATTTCCTGCTTTTAAAATATAAATTTGCATCAGATTTTACCCAAAGTAAGAGTCATGAAAAGCATACGATAAGTGTGAGAAAGCGCATAAAATGCTACATAAAATAAGAATTTAGCACCTATAAATCATATCAATTTCACACTTATCAGACACCTAACTGGTATTAATTAAACATGGTTTGGATGGATGGGGCCTTAAAGGCCAAATTAAATTAACTATGGAAACTGTACACTACGGCGATTGTACATTGTACATATGGATGGGGCCTTGAAGGCCTGATTAAATTAAATTAATAAAGGATGGCATACGCTACGGCGATTGTACATTGTACATTATATTGTTATTACTCGATACGTTCGATATACAATTGTTGTTTGAGATATTAAGTGAATGTTTGGATTGGATGGATGATTAAATGTTTATGAATATTTGGATGGATGACTATGTATATTATACATGTATATTACAGTATTGATTATAACTGTAAATTGGCAAAGCATGAAACCAATCTAATATAAGATGGTTAAATGACTAAGTGACCATTAGGGTCCAGGCCCGGCATACTCAGCGTCTATCGCTGATACTACACCATTGCAGGTTGTTGATTATTGTCGAAGCCGAAGCGCGGGAACAGGGTAATTAGAGTTTACTTTAATTACCGCACATGGAGTTGTATTATGGTAAGGTTATGTATATTCAGGTTTGGGTAGACGCTCACTTGTCGATGTTTATGGTTTATGGATTTAGTATGATGTATAGGAGTTTTCTCGTTATCACGGCGGTTAGCAGTTTGTTTATGTTGGAAGTTGGTTGTAGTTTGGCTTCGTTACTTGCATGGGCGAGTAATGGCCGGTGACACCCGAGTGAGTATTGTTATTGTTATTAATTCTTCCCCTGTAAGACGTTTTATTTATTGCTATGTGAGAGACTATTACGTGATTATGGAGAGGGGTGTTACACTATTTGTGTTGCTGATTCTTGTTACAGATACGGCTGGTGTAGTGGCAGAGCGCCAAGTGAACCCCTCAGCCTCATCAAGGAATATGGGCTCCCCATCCAAGGTCAAGGCAAGGCGATCAACGGAGTCATCCCATGTGACAATTTTACGAGTGCCAATGAATAGCTTATGGTTGTTAAAAAGGATGCCAAGGGATGCAACCCATGTGAAGTCTCTCCCCATGTTAGGACTCCTTTTGCCGATGAAATGGGCATTGATGTGAAGGTTGGTGTCAGAGACGATGCAAAAATCTTTGTTCTTTTTTCCATGGAAGTAGAAGGTGATACCATCTCCGCCTTTGAATCGTGGGTCCTGGCAAACAGCACCCGAGTAATCGCAACCTGCAATATTTATTACAATTTGATTTTTATTATTATCTAGGATTTGTGTGCATGTTCCAAATTTTTTTGGTATGATAAAGATGATGAGATAAAAGGATATTTAAAGGGAGTAAAAGACTTACTACAAACAGGCTTGCAAGTAGCGCAGTCAACTTTGCATGTCGAGGCACAACTAGAAGGACAAACATGCACTTGACCATAACATTGAGGATAGTTTTTGTTTCTACAACGAACTCTCTTACGTCCAGAAGTGGAAGGATATGGGACTGGAGTTGACGAAGATCCATCATTATCATCACCACTGTTGTCTTTTCCTTGGTTCTCCCTGTTTTCTTTTTCTTTCTTCTCTCTCTTCTCCTTCTCATACTTTTCTATTTGTTCTCTCTCATATTTCTCCTTCTCTTCCTTCTCCTTCATTTCCTTCTCCCTCTTTTCATTTTCATACTTCTCCTTTTGAGCACTCTCGGAATTTTGTTTACCCTCACTTTCCTTTGCATGCTTCTCATACTTTGCATTCTCTTCATTTTCCTTCTCATGCTTCTCGGACTTTGAATTTTCCTCACTCTCACTCCCATACTTCTCAGACTTTGATTTTTCCCCGCTCTCACTCTTATACTTCTCGAACTTTGATGTTTCCCCGCTCTCGCTCTCATACTTCTCATATGATATCTTTTCACCACTTTCTTTTTGATACTTCTCACTTTTTCCCTTCTCCATCTTTTCCTTTTGATACTTGTCTCTCTTCTGTTTCTCGTACATCTGTTTCTCGTAATTCTGCTTCTTTTCTTTCTCTTGTTTTCCCTTTCATACCTCTCTTTCATCTCACTTTCTTGCTTTTCCTTTTTTTCTTTTCTTTTTCATATTTTTCATACTTTTCCGTCTCTTGTCCACCGGGCTTTTGCCTCTCCACCTCCTTCTTTATTGTTTTCTCATGTTCTCCCCCATTGTTTTTCTCCTCTGTCTTTTCATTATTTTTCACTACCTTATATCCATCTTCAGCTAAAATCGACCTCTTGAAATAGGTACAGCCTCAGCCAGCCTCAATAGTACTACTATTAGGAGAACAAACCCAAGACATATCACCTTGGGTTGAGCTATAGCCATATTAATTTTCCTCCCCTCGTAACACTCTTCTTTTTATTACTCTCAAATGACTGGATGAAAAAACGAGAAGAGGAGGAGGAAAGTAGAAGATATATTGATTTGCTAATGCTAGCGAGGGGGTGATCAATTTATAGGGCGATGAGCCATCAGGAGGTGGGAATTTGGGATGGGTCATACGTTCCTTGCCCACATATGCGTTAATATAACATTCTTGATCATGTGCAGCATGCTTATGAAGTCAAAGACCACTTACTTTTGTCTCCAATACGCTCATTTGGTAAACAAACTAACTTCAAATATTAGCTTCATTGATCAACTTTACTTTTGAACGGAACTTGGGATGACTTACATAAATGGGACAATGATCACGCTTATTTTATACATGCAATGCATACATATTTGAGAGTCAACTCTTGCAAGAATTCATCGTATCGTAATTAGGATTATATTAGTATATAGTATATACTAAGGGTATACGTGCATACGAAAAAAAAAAGGTATAGTGCAAGCCTCTTTAAAGTAACGTAAATAAATTAAAAGATTGAATTGTATTCATCGGCATCGTTATAACTCAAAAAATCCAGAGAATAAATTCAAAAAATCTAGAGATATAGAATGTTAGATACTGCGAATCTAATCAAGAGCTTTAGCTTTACAAGACTTCAATTTCAAAAAAAATAAAAATACAACACTTAATTTCGTAACTCGAGGCTGTTTACAAAGAACCGATTTGACTTTCGCAAAATGTACCCACGGCAATGGCATTTACACCTGGTATTCTCCTTTGGAAGCATCACTACATTTTTTATTTATTTATCTTTTAGTGAATACAAAATCTTCATTCATACGATAATACATATTCAAACTGTGGGAATGAAGCATTTTCCAATATCTGATAGCTAGCAAGTTTTTTTTGGAATAAATAGATGTATTTATATATATATATATATATATATCATCATCATAGAGGTCAAACTTGACATATGAACACTACAACAATATTGATCTGGCAGGGCAATTTGTATAATATCAAAGGAGGCAACATAATACTTGCCTTCAAATAGAGATCAAAGGGGGCAAGCACTTACTCGCCTCTGCTGATTTGATCAATGATGGCAATCCATATTCTTTGCCTCCATTGGCATGCTATCTGGTGTCACCCTCGAGTCATTGGAGGCGAGATGAATTTGGTCGCCTCGGTTGTTTTGTTTGGAGGCGAGATGAATTTGGTCGCCTCGGTTGTTTTGTTCGGAGGCAAGTTTGGTCGCCTCGGTTGTTTAATAAGTTAATTAACAAAGCTCTTTCTTCCCTTAAACAATACACTACTTCTCATCTCGCGAAACTCTCCAGTCTCCCCTTCACCTCCGTCTCCCCTCCTTCTCCACTAACTCTGAGCTCCATCACCTAACTCTTCCTTCCATCTCCGTCTCCACTCCATCTCCACTAGCTTTGAGCTCCATCGCCAAACTATCCCTTCCATCTACGTCTCCCTTCCTTCTCCACTAGAAGACCTATCACCATAATCCATGGGCTACGACACGGGAAAACGCGCGACAAAGAAGTCTTCTCTCAAATGTATGTTCCATTTATCAATCTATTTCTGAATACTAGAATTGACGATATTTAGTACGCCAGGAAAAGATATAAGGCAATAGCCCGATGTTTTTAGGTCATTCTTCCGTCGTGCTCGCAGGTTCTTCCCCAATAATTACTGATTTCCATCTGAACTTTTATTATGGGTGTTGTCCATATCATTATTTCTTAAATTACTAAATTTTGATAATGCAGGTATACTCGTTCTTTAATCAATTGATTTCAAGCCAAGGAGCTGGCCGGTCTGAGACTTAATCGTAAGTGGGTGTGCTTGACGGCCGTTCTTTTACGAAATGAAGCCTTAGATAAATACGTTTTTTGTTTCCTGTTTCTGGTTGCACTTTCCTCCTCCCTTGCTGTGGTCTCTGGTTGTTGTTTATCGAGTTCCTTAATTAATTGTCCGTGTGCGGTGATTTGAAGATGACGCTCTCAAACGCCAGCATTTATCTTGCAAAAAACGCAATCGACGCGCTATAACTTGTCAACTTTAAGAACCCTAATATTCTCCGTTGAATAAGATGAGCAAGATTGAAACCCTACAAGTTTACCACCAGCACGGTTTAATTAAGGGAGGTTGCTCTAGTGCATTGGCTTAATTTTGTATCAGCTGCTGAGAAGACTAACGCACACCCTGGAAAACGTGGTAACCTAAACTGGGAGGTTAATCTGAATCCTTGTTTTTTCACTTAGCTCCCCTCATCTAGGCTTCCTGGTAGCATATTTTGTTGCAGAAATGAAGTCAGAATTGGGTATGGTGGGATCTCAGACTTCTCACCGCAGTATTCAGGTCTTCATTGCTTGAATAATTTTTCTTCATAAGTTAGAATGCAACATTCAGGTATTTGTATTTTGCTTATCCATATTGAAGTTTTAAAATATTTTGTGCTCTTTGCATCACTGTGATATCTTCATTAGCTCTGAATTTATTGTTCTAAATGTTACTTGTGTAGACTCGCATGTGGCAAAGGGATTCCCGAGACCCAACAATGCTGCAGCCAACACCTGCTACAGCAGTTGAAGGTCGGATTACTACTTGTCTTCTTAAATACTAAATATTATACTCTTTAGGTGTTTAATTGATGTGTAATTGCGTATATAATTTGTACCCTTTGGCTTGTATGAACATACAACAAATCACCACAAAGAAAGAGAGCAAGAGGTAGAACTTATTGAACGTCTTTGTAGGTACGTAGTTGTTGAATTGCTTTTATCATATTTCTATGTTGCATTAATTAAGTATTATATCTACTTTTCTATAACTCTTTCTTGAGGTTTTTCTCACTTCTAATGCAACTCTGCCAATCACCATATAGTTATATTCGAGAATCATAGAGTTCACATGAGTTGTATAGAAATCTTTATTCATATAACATATGATGAATCTCTTTTGTTTTATTTTTGGGAATGATATATAAATGGGAATTGGGAACTGTACACTCTGTCACTACTTGTGCTGGTGATACTGAGTATTTTATCCTTTTCATTACTAGCATTTCTACATTTTCCAAGGTGAGTCTCAACTCTCTTTTCATATCAGTCTTCAGTCAACTCTCTTTGTTAACCTCACATGCATTATTGAATCCACGAGACCATTGTAATATGTATAGAAACGGGAGGCATGCCAGCAAATTTGTACCATGTTCTATGATTTGTTTCTTTCCAGATTAGAGGACTAGATTTGGTGAGATTTGATTTTGTTAGTCACTTATTGTCACTACAGATTTGTACACTGTTCAATGTTTTGTTTTCTTTCCGGATTATAGGACTAGATTTGATGAGACTTGCTTTTATTAGTCACTTATTGTCACTACAGAAGTACATTCATGTAACCACTAATTTTATTCTGCCTTATAATATACACGTGTGTTCATGCAAGGAGACATGAAGAAGCTCCCTTGCACAGATTCTTTGCTGACTAGTAATTTGCTAGCTGATCCTGTGATTGATTTAGCTATTAGGACTTTGGGAGGGGGGGGGGTACTTAGGTAGCATTAGATATGACCTTTAACAAGTTCCGTCCAGTTGTCAATTTTCCCTTTCCCAAATAACTCATAGGCTTGAAAAAAAGTTATTAGTACTTCAGCTGGAGCATCTGTTTAGTCCTATAAATTGTTGTATTAGCTTCTAAAGCAGATCTTTTGAGTACACCTTTGTTTGTTTAATTTTATGAGTGCATGCGTTAAGTCGATTGTGTGCCTTATAACATGGTTCATCAAGCTTCTAGTGGTTTAACAAAAACCTAGAACTAGGAAAAACTATTCGTTGTCTTGTTCTCTATGGAGTTTAAAACAGCTCTTTTCTGTCCACAATTGTGCTTAATACTTGACGATATAGCATATATTAAAATTTTGTTTACGTGCTGCTACCCTGGGATAATGAAAGAAGCTAACGATCATCTTCAATCTGTGTTTGACATTCAAGGTATTTCCTTTCCTACTCATTCAACGTCAAGTACCAAGGTCTAGACTTGGCTATCAGCGGACACTGATACGAGCCAAGGGGCTAGAGATTTTCAAAAATCTCAGCACAGAAGCTTTCTGTTCCTCAATTCTTCTGTTGGGACTGGCTTCTCATATTCCACCACTGCCCTCAAGGTACTTAGTATCCCTGCTTTTCCTTTCCGTTTAAACTCACTATAGTTTAATGTTAAATTTCAACTGGTCAAGTACTTTCTTTTCTGAAAACAATCAGTATTTCTCAGCCATGTATTTGTGAAGCAATCTCTTAATATGGAGATGGCTATAGTTATGGCTCGTGTATGGAAGTTTTTCTTGTAGAATCCAGATTACCTATTTTATGTTCTTTTCACTAGCTTCAGCCTGATAATGAATTCTGATTTACGATTCTCTAGGATGACAATGTGGGCTGGATACTTCACCTTGACACTGATGAACTAATACATCCAGCTGGTGCTCGTGAGTAATCTTTGAGGCAATTGTTGCTTGACGTTCCTAGCTATGTGGACTTGGTTTTCTTTCCTAATTATGTAAGTGAAGTGTAGATGCAGATTGTTGTGTAATCACAATATCTTTTATGGATATTGGTAAGAATACTCAACAGTCAATTTGCTCATCCCTGGTTTTTTTCTTTCCGTAGGGAAGCAGTGTTAAGCGTGACGACATAAAGGAACCTTTTACTGAGGTAAACAATCTTTCTAACTTGGCATGCCTATTATTTTGTTAGCTCTAGAAAGAATTGAATATATGATGTCCTGTCTAATTAAATAGATAGGAAACAGAAGGATCTCAGAGAAAAAGTAATAAGCAATTACTGTAGTTGATGTACTTGACAAATAGAGACACCAAGCTAGTTTGAATAGCTTGTTGGAATGCTATTTGAGGAGCCATTTCTGAAAGTAAGATGGCTTGGCTTTTTACCCTTTTGGTGTCTCTCTGCTTGCTGGACCAGAGTGAAGTGTAGAATTTTCTCTCCGGTTTATGTTAGTTGATGTTGATTGGTAATGGTTTCTGGTGTTGCACTGTATGATAGGTATCCATGTTCAAGAAGAATTATGACCATCTTTCGAAGGATACTTACTTTGACTTGTACAATGGAAATGGAAAATCAGTAGCTCGCATTCAGGATCATCTTCGTCCAAATGGTGCTCTCTGTTGGCACAATTATATGAAGACTCCCAAGTATGATACTTATTACCTTAAGGGTATATTGAATCTATCTACAGTGTTATAACTGGTAAAAAGTTGTAGATTGCGGGATCCGTTGAATATTGTCTTGTTGTCTATGAATATGGAAGTTATATATGCAAGTAATCAAAATTAATCTTATTTGAAGGTTTATGTCTTGTGTTCGATATTTGAATCTTGATCTGGTTTGTTGAATATTGTGATTTAATGTAACTTGCTGTATGAGGATTCTTAGAAAGGCGGTAGACAAATTAGCCTTTTCTTTGAGGCACCTGAATGGTACATAGGCGTTTCAGTGCTTTAATCTGATATTATTTTTTTTCTAAAAAATACATCTATGAGGGCAACAAAAGTCGCCCTGATAGATAGTCTAAGGGGGCGACTAAAAGTTTTGTCACCGTTGACAGAAATCAAAGGGGGCGACTAACCGAATCGTCACCATAGAATGCAGCCAAACTATACCGAGGACAATGACTGAAGAGGGCGAGGTAAAAAGTTGCCCCTTTGAGATCAATCAAAGAGGGCGAGTTTTTGAACTTGTCTCTGTTGAGTCAAAACAACGGGGGCGACCGTAAAATGTCGCCACTCTTGGTCTGATCAAAGAAAGCAACAATATTGCTTCCTCTGCTTCATCTCAAAGAGGGCGACTTTTAGTTGCCCTCGTAGATCTTATCAAGTAGGGCAAGCCAAATAGGTCGTCCCCATATTCTAACATGGCATATCTTCGGAGGCAATTATTAGTTCGCCCTTATAGTCTAACAGAGCAAGTTATTGGTCTATCAGGGCAATAAAAGTTGCCCTCATAGATCTAATATGTTGTAGTGGAATATTCATCATCATGGTATACCACTTACGTAGTTTTCCAAGAACTACTTAAAACGATTTTCATAAAATCCTCCTGGTGCAATACCATCATTGATTTTTCACGAATCGTCAAATAACGTCCATCTTATACATAAAAATAGATACTTCAGATGAATTCACCAGGTGTTATACCTTCTTTTGGATCAATGATAAGATCAATACATTTATTTTTTCAAAATATTGTCAATTTTCTAGCTTAATGCTAATACCATATCATATTAAGTTCAAACGTTTCTAGCACAATGCCAATTTCTTTGCTCATATTGTATAAAAGCATTAAAAAGAATATGACATCACCCTTTATATTGGTCATATTAACACTTTCAAGTGTCTTTTTATAACATATACAAATTAAACTTTCAGGCACAATACCCTTTTTAGCATATTGATGTCAAAGTTTCAGGCACGATGCCCTTCATAGTGATGTCCCAAGGTCGAAAGCTCAAGTTCGGCAATTAAAATACCCCGACCTTAAATATGGCGATTAAATTATCCTAATAGGTATTTGAGAGCCTAATAATGATTAAGAAATATTGGTAAGGGAAAATAAATCCAAAATAAATAAAGAAACGCTTAAAAAGTGAAAAACGCTAAATAAGCGTTAAATAACCATAGGAGGTATGAGACCTCGGTTAGCGTATTATATGGATTTTAAAGTCTTAATAAGGCCTAAATAATTTATGGGAACAATTCCCGAAGAAAACGGATCCAAATAATACATTAAAACGCTAATAGAACTTTAGCGCACGTTTTTTGAGAAAACCCAAAAACGTGACTTTAAGTGGTCAAACGGACCCGTAAAAATTGTGAATCATTAAATAATAATTATTAAGCATTTATGGAAGCTTAATAATCAATAAAAATAATTAAACGAGAGAATTCCAGAAAACGAGCCCGGTTAGTGAATAGTACCAAAACCGGGTACAATGACGAGCGTTTTCTGTAAAAGACGAAAAACGCACCAACTAGTATACTGTAGGGGGGCGGTTTTATAAAGTTAAATAACCCTCTCTCTCACACACATAACTAGCCAATTAAATAAGGGAGTCAAAAAGCAAAAAGCAAATAAAGTACAAAAGCACTCACCTTTCCTCTCTCCCCCTCATTTCCTTCTCTCTCTCTCTCCTATTCTTTCCTTCCCCCATTGTGAGACTCCTCTTCTCCCCCCTTGCAGCGATTTTTGAAGCTCTCTCATGGCTCCCATGGCAGCCTTCTTTCTTCGTCATGCTCTAGCTCCATTTGAGCTCCAAATGTAAAATAAAATACATATTTGAACTCCCCTCTTCAAGCTCTACATTTCTATCTTTTCAAAATCCGAAAATGAGAAACTTCATCACCATGGGTTTTGATCATTTGAAGAATAAATGACACCATTTCGAAGCATGGAGTCTCCTCTTCCTCCTAAGGTAAAAAGTTTCAAGAAAAATCTGTTTTTCTTCACCCTCTATAGTGGCCGATTTTTGCCCCCTTTGTAATGCCTTGTCTTCTTCTTGATTTGAGCTTGGTTCAACTCTCCAATGGTGGAGGCACTCTCCTTTGCATTCAAGGCTTAAAAACCTCTCTTAAAAACTCTAAGGTAAAACCCTAACTAATGGCATTTAAGCCCTTTCATTGAATTAGAGTTATCCAATGGGTTAAGGAGTTTAATTGTATCTATTTTGTGTTCTTGAATGTTGGCTTGGGGTTTGGTAACCCCATTGCTCAACTTGACCAAGAATGAAGAAGAGGAGAGGTGGAGAACTTAAAAAAGGAATTGTGATCTCAAGGTAAGAAAAACCTATCTTAATGCACTACCTATATGTATTGGGATAATGGAATGGGGAAATGAATCAATGAACCCAAAACATGTGAGAAAAATCTGCTTGCTTGATATTGGAGGAAGTTGTGAAATAGAGTTGCAAAGTAAGAGCCAAAGTGCCATGTATTTATGTTAATGCATTGTATTGAGCTTGGAGAATTGTGTATATGCTTTGGAGGAATTTTGTATGAACCTTGTGTGCTGGTAGGACCCTTGTTGGGTGTGGCTAGCTTTAGGGATGAATTTGATGAAAAAGTGTGTATGTGGAGAAGTTAGAATTGTAGGTAAACTATGGCAAAATTTTGGTTGGGATATGTGCATTTATGGATGACTTGGTGAATGGGAGAACCAAGGTGTGTATTGGAGTTAATAGAGATGTTTGGTAATTATGGAATGGTAGTTGTAGTATGAGAAATAAGAAGGTAAAAATCTGTAGCAAGAGTTGTTGAAGTGTGTTGGAGAAACTAGGAGAACTTATGTGCAAGACCTAGTAAAAAGAGTGTTGAACTTGAAGAGGTAAGGCAATGCATTGTGGGCCTTGGATATGGCATTAGGAGATGAGGATAAGTGGGAACTAAAATCTGTAGCAAACCAAAACTAGGAAGGATTTGTGTAAGTGTTGAAAGGAAAGTGTGGAGAATTGGTGTGTGAATTAGTATGAAAAGGAGTAATGAGTTGGTAATGGATTTGAGCATGTTTAGGAGCTTAATTAGGTGCTTAAACATGTGGGATTAAGTGTAGGAACAATGGGAATTTAATTAGGCAAAGTTTGGATTGCAACAGATTTTGAAAACTTAAAATCTGTAGAAAGTTTAGCAGGGTCCGGGACTTAAGTCCAGGACTAAGTCCCGGACCAGCATATTAAAACAGACCGAGGGTTGATGACAGAGGGTGGTCCGGGACTTAAGTCCCATACAAGGACCCGGACCACCCCATCAAAATAGGCCGAGAGTTTCAATAAGTATGGGTCCGGGACTTGACTTATGTGTAAGGACCCGGACCAAATTAAAATTTCGTTCGAGAGTTTACAGAGCCTTGGGTCCGGGACTTACCTTATGTATAAGGTCCCGGACCATAATTGAAAACAGGCCGAGGAGTATAACCACGTGTTGGTCCGGGACTTAAGACCCGGACAAGGTCCCAGACCAACCAAAAATTGTAAAATTAAGCTTATTAAATGGCTTTTAAGGAAAGGTAATGAATGGTAATGTTAGTATAAGAAATTTAATACTTAATTAATGATGTTTAAGGGTCATTAAAGGTATAAACGAGTTGGAGAATTAAGTAAGAGAATTGTAAGTATATGAACATTAAGTTAAACCGAATCAATGGGACGACGGGGTAAGTACGGGAGTAGTAGTTATGTATGCATTGTAATGCTTAGTATTAATTGAACCATTTGACATGTAGTCATTGGTTCATGGATAAGAATCAAGGGACAAGAGGGAACCAAAGGAACAAGGGAGCACCCGGTAAAGTAAATTCCGGTTAAAAGGTATGATTTCTTCATGCACTGTATCCTAATCTGGTTACCCCGATTTGTGTGCTTATTTGATCACCTAAATAAGATAAATGCATGAATCGGACTATATTGCACTTACCTGTGCTTGACTTATGTTGTTCTTGATACTTATTTTCTTGAACACTAGTTTGTATAATTCATGAAATATATGAATAATGATGAAGTGTATTGGTATCTCATAGTGTACTTGTATATTGTATTGTATTGCGTATGGATGTGTATATGAACAATGTAATGTGTATGTGGCTTGGATGTGTGACTTCTACTAATTCCTAACTACCTAATTCCTAACATAAGTAAAGAATAAATTGGAATGAGTATAAGTCCGATATAGCTTCGGCCACGCGTGAGGATGAAGAGACACAAGAGGTTGGATCCGATTCCTGACTCTTAAACTGGTCCACGGCCCAAACCCCTTAAATGGGTAGCATCCCGGATTGGTGAGTCAAGTAAATCCCGGTGGTGGGACGGAGTAGTCCCCGGGCCGG
Source organism: Limonium bicolor (assembly GCA_023374045.1). Classification (NCBI taxonomy): domain Eukaryota; kingdom Viridiplantae; phylum Streptophyta; class Magnoliopsida; order Caryophyllales; family Plumbaginaceae; genus Limonium; species Limonium bicolor. Next base: position 498,208,548 of record CM041776.1, read on the forward strand.
AGGTCCCAACGACTTAACATGAGTAAGAGTAAGTAAGTAAGTATGTATGAGTATGAGTATGTATGCGTAAGTACTGTGGAACGAGTAAAAGAATAATCTCCACCCGATTAACCCGGGTGGACCAACATGAGCTAACAAGGATGGTGTATTGTGTATGTACTGCGTATGTATTGTATATGTATGTGGACTGCGGATCTCGGAAAGGTAAGAATGTATCTGATGGCTTGTATGGGTTACCATGTATGTATTGAAGAGTGTGTATTGACGTGTATGTATGTATTCCTTGCGTAATGTATTGTAATATTATGTGTAAGAGCATGTATGCATGTATGTTTGAATGAAATCAATCGCATGTATTCGACCAAGTGGTCGGCGTGCCCTCACTAGTACGCGGGGTATGCGGTTATCATATGCAGCAAAAGCTGACCCCCTAGGGGGAATGTTTTTAGTGTGCAGGTACCCGAAGCGGATATGGTCAAGGTAAGAGGCCGGTGGCTACACTTGGATAGCTAGAAGTAGAATGTAGAGGTGTACTAAATGGCACCCCCTTGTACTTAGGAAGTAAGTAGTTGTGAGGAATGGGTAGATGTAGACTCTCAATGAGTACATATGAACTTGGAAGAAGCATTGTATTTGTATTGGGAACCTAGTAAACTCGGTTATATATATATATATTGTATTGTATGGATTATGAAGGAGTAAAGTATTGAATGGAGCATTGTAGATTGATAAATGGAGTATGTATTGTAGATGTGAAGTACTCGGGATTCCGGTCCATCAGACCGATGCTGTATGTAGTAGTAGTAGCTTTGTTAGTCACGTGGGTGACTAACGGCATTGTATCACCCACCGTACATAATTTTGTACCGCTGCGTGAATCTGGAAGTACGAGGAGATTGGACGGTAATGATAGTATTAACAGTAGGGGTGATACAAAAAGTGGTATCAGAGCGAAGTATCGCTCTGATGACTGGAAATACCGAGTTAAGAAATACCGAGTTAGGAACTAGAAGTTTTGGGCTAAGGGCTGAGTGTTAGCATTAGAGATATGCTAGTTAGGAACTCCCGGTGAGTACCGGATACCTACAACACCAGTCCCGCCCACCGCATCCCCATTGTATAACTTGGGAAAGGACACCAGAGAGAGGAAAAGCCCTCTCATACTCGGGAAAACCCGATCTGGCAGTAATGAGATATTCCTACAAGAGGAAAGAACCTGACATATAGTAGATTCCAAGAAATGGAAGACCCGGAGATGGATCCCGGTTGAACAACAATACCCGCACTTAATAGCGGTGGAATAAGCACTCCAACCACAAGGAGGCTACAACTTACAACAACCTGGGGCGACATGCTTAGCAGTCACAGAACCTAGCTAAACAACCAGCAGCAGGAAAAGAAGCACTAACCGTGCAACGAAATGGAAAAGGAGTAGTAATGGAACCCAAGACACGAGTCTGCGGGACAACAGCAATAGCCAAGCAACACCACCAACGGTATGCTAGCTGGCTAGGGACATAGTCGGGAGTGATTGACTCCAAAACTACAACGCCAAAAAGGTTACAAACCTGGCCAACATAGCTCAGACAGCTACAAGAACATTCATAAGATATAATCTGATGCAACTACAATCGTAGTGCCTAAACCAACTCAGGCTCAGTAACCACAACGTTGTGGGAACAAGCAACAAGGAAAGACATAACCAAATCATAAAGGGGAACCTCCAAGGATTGGAGAGGTACCCTGATCAACGACAGCCATGTCAAATTTACTGAGAAGTCACTCAGGAGACTAATTAACCTAAGTAAATGATCGATAAGATCAAAGGAAGAGTCAACAAGACTATCAAGTACCAGTGAAAACCATACCGTGACCGATATCGGTTTACCCAAAAACCACCAGTACCATGCACTTGCCACGGCAAGTGCAGTAATAACGGGAGCATTCAGGAGGACTTTTAACATACCACGGGTACAAAGTAATGTACCGTGACAGCGATGAAGCGACTACAGGAATAAACATCCTAAAACTGGAGGAATGAAGAACTTCTTTTAACACCGTACCATGATTTTAAAACCAAATTTTCTTTCGAAACCACAAACCTTTCTTTTAAACCTTGGATTTTAAAACCAAACCAACGGAATTACGGTGAGTATCATACCATGATACAAGAGGAGTCGACAATAGAATACTTCACATAGGCGTGTGACGAACACTACGAGTGTACCCAATTACGGGATGTGGGACGACCGCACTCCGAAGGAGCTTGCGGTCCTGACATATAGTTAGGTAAGTGGTAATGTATCAACACGGTACCCTACGTATGTATAGATGTGGTGTACGAAGCACGGGAAGTAGTCAACTCCGTTCTACGGACCATCAGTAAGTTCAAACCAGAACAACTGGACACCTCGGACGATCAAGTATAAAGAACTCAGAGAATCCATCTGGAGATAAGGAATAAGAACTAGACAGTGCAAGAGCACAAACTAGCAGGTATAGACATTAGACATGTCTCAAAGACTTCAAACAAATACATGACAGCTGGAAAGTATACCCAGCCTGAACGTAGTAAGACAAATGCCTAATGTGAACACAACAATGCTCAGCAGACGGGACGGAGTCCCCAGGAGCAATCACAAGATTACCACAAGTATAATCCATCATTGAAGGGGATATCAAACCTAGTCTAGAACACTAGGAGGAAGTATAAACAGCCTGCCCAAGGACGGGAGATGTTATAACCCAAAAAGGGATGACTCTAAACACAGTACCACAAGACGGTATAGTGGACACAACGTATCGGGAACATTAGCCGGATGTAACGGCATAACCCAACAACACCCAGGAGCAATCCTTGAAGGGTGTCTGAGTTAACAACAGATGAGCGAAGCGTCATGATAAGAACACGGGAACTAGAACGAACACTCGGTTAAGACACCAAAGGGATTTCACTTAACAGGAAATACCCTAAACTACAAGAAGGCACTAATTAGCACCAACTTGCCAAAAGGGCCTCCTATGAACGGAAGCGTGATGTCACGACGTACCATGGAGCCCAGCAATACCTCCAACCTACGGGGTATACAAAGAGTGGAAACATGCATGAGCATCTTGCAAGAGCATTGCTTGAAGCAATAAGGCTTAAAAGCCAGGAACCAACTACGTTATGTAACTTGAACGGTTGCAAAACCCACACCATTAGTAACAAGACTTGCGTGAGATATTGCCTCATACGACAAGAAATCAACAACTGGACCATCAATTCAAACCCAACTTCATGAGTGGCTTGGACGAATGGCTATCACAATGTCACTGTCACTAGAGCATCACCTTAGCATACAGTAGACAAACTCTTAATTCTCCTTCATGCCTCCTGTAGGAATGGTAACACGGAGGCATAAAAGTCGTAATAATGCCAACATTGGCCTAGTCCACACTTGGACACTACGAGAACCCAAGTGAAGATACCCCTCGTTAACCAAAGACCACCAACGTGGTAATGGTATGAACCCTTAGGAAAGGCTTCCATATACAACAACAACAACAATCTTGCGCATAGAGTTATTGCCAAGAGACAATCAAACAAGAAAGTGAGACTTCCGAACCACCACACCTACAAGAGGCTGTGGACCGGAGAAGCACATCGCTTAAGAGCATCGAAGCTCGAAGGAGTAAGCATACTCCATATGCACCCACATACGTGATCAACCATTGTGTAAACACCAAATTGGTAAATCTTGTTATAAGACCTATGAGTGGCAACAAGCCTCTCAACCAGAACTTCATTTACCAATGATAGAAAGGGACAGAAAACCCTTGAAGTTTCTTGGGACGTCCCGGCGATGTACATACCCAAGTAATACTGCATAGCTGGAGCCTATAACCAATGCTCAACTTTGGGAGGATAGTAATTGTCAAAAACAATCAATATGAGTGCACATTGCACACCATGAATGACCAACGCTCAAGAGAGCTTGTAACCCGATAAATTACTTCATCCATTATCAACCATGACACTTGGTAAATTGTATCACAAATAATGATAGAATGTGAGGTAAGCTAACCTACACATAAAACCCAAGTTCCACATTGGGAAGATAATAAGATTGCGGTATGCTACGACAACCGTCATACACACGAACACAGGAAACTCCTAGTGTATTTACACCATAAGGAAATGGTGCCAATAACAATGGAAATAAGAGAAGAGGAACTACCACAGTAACATAAACTGTAAAAACAATGTTATGCAATGAGCAAGGATACGGTGCGCAACAAGCGACCGCCATGAGGAAGTAGCAGATAATAACACAGAGTATAAGTATGAGATGACAGGTAGAAATATTCTTTCCTATCACATAAGTGACTTACTGTCAAGCGTTTACGCCTCTGCACTCTGTATGACTGAGTGTTTTGGTATGGCACTTGTGCAGCTAATGATCTAATGGGATGGCTAAGGATATGGAGAATGTAAATCGTAATAAACCCTTCTTTTCACCAACAAACATGGCATAAGCCAGTTAAGCAAGCTTAGCAACAAACCGTGCGGTCTAAGGCCAAAGAAGCACGAAGAGTGTGAAACACACTAACAATCACAAGATGTGAATTCCATTGGAATAAAAGGTGAAAGGATACATAACAAAGTCACTAGGACCGACGCATAGAAATGCAAGGTCATACAAGTAAAGAACACTTGTACTGAACCAGAGAAATGGTATAATTCAGACGCTAGTGACAACAGAGGAAGCACTACAACTAAGTAGTGACTTAACCTCGCCCGACAATAAGTCGGACGAACTTAGTGAATAATCGTGGAAGTACGAATAGTATGTATAATAGATTGCCAGAGAGTTGGTTACAATCTAAAACTAATTGTAGTTCAAACACGGTAAAAGAATACCGCAATTGTTTAGTAAACCTTATTCCCATAATAGACGGATAAAAAGGTGATGTATAGCACATTAAGGATAACAAGAAGGGTGAATAACCCAGGTTATCAGGGTCGCACAGCAGAAGCTAGTGGGACCTAGCTAGAATGGCTAGTAAGTATAGTAGAATGGCTATTGATGCCTTGAAGCCTAATAGGCTGGAACTGAATTAATTATGAGTTAAATAAACTCATATAGGAATCCTTGGTGCAAAGACTAAACCATTGTTATGATTAGGACCCTTTGACAAGGGTATATTATGTAACAAACCGTAAAGAAGCTAAAACGCTTCAGATTGCCCAAATTGAGTAACCAATGTTTAATAATAATAACATATGGTAGATTACGTGGGCGTAATCCCTTTTAAGGGGGGTAGAGCGAAAACTACTTAATGTAAGTTTCATGAATAAAACACATAAACTATAATGTGCATAGCACAAATGAGAATTGATTGGATGATTGGTACTTTGTTAAATAAACATAAGTATCCATTCATATTGAAATTATGGTAATTAGGAACGAGAGATGCAAATACCTTAGGGTGAATATACCCATCTTGTAACCCAGTGTAAGAGTATTAGTAAAAGAAAAGTAATGAGTAGTGGATGGAGCTCCACAAGTATTGTAGCCTTTAAAGAAGTAGTACGAAATGAATGAGAGTAGCAGATGAATGAAGTCTAGGAGTAGCGTATATCTAGGTAAGTTATTGGAAGTAAATTGAGGACAACTAAATTCTACAAGTATGGTAATCCCTAGTTAGAATATTTGAAACGATGGAGAGTAATGTATGGAAGTAGTGAAGGTTGATGAAATGAGCACTTAGGTATTGAATCTCGAAGTAAAGCATTGGGAAATAGATTGAGAATGACTGATGGACCGAATTCCATCCTTTGGAGATGTATAAATGACTAGGAAGAGTAAAAAGATAAAACATGAAAATAATTGAATTAATTGCTTGTTTGAAACTGACGTGGGAAGTCGAACTTGATCCTGATCAGATCAAGGGAAACCGAACACAAATTGGGGTGGAAAGATAGTTCAACACTGATGCTGATCACATCAGGGTCGAATGATTCTTGAAGCTCCCTTCAAGTGGTCGCAAGAATCACACATAGGATAGAAGTAATGAGTATAAATTGGAACTTGGAGTTGGATGCTTTAGAAAGATTTCTAATTAGCTGTTGGGAAGGATTTCCCTTAGACTGAGAATGAGGATTTGTTAGAAGCTTATACCGGAAAAGATCGTAGTATAGCGTATTGTATTATTCCAAGGGCAGCGGGACATAGAGGAGTCCTGTGTTGAGATGACCTGAGTGCCTGCGGGATTGTGATGTGTATCGCATTGCTTTGGGGATAGCTTTGCACTGTATGTATGTATGTATGAATTTTGTAATGAGGAACCGGATCGTTGATAGTAATATGGAATGGAGTAAGTATTGTACATTGGTATGATATGGAAAGGAGAAACCTTGAGTAACGAATTTGGGGATTGTAAGGAGGAAGAATGTGTGACTTTTGGTATTAGACATGTAAGGATGAGTAAGCATTGTAAACCTATAACCTCGAACAACTTTGAGGACAAAGTTCTTAAGGGGGGTAGATTGAAATACCCTGACCTTAAATATGGCGATTAAATTATCCTAATAGGTATTTGAGAGCCTAATAATGATTAAGAAATATTGGTAAGGGAAAATAAATCCAAAAGAAATAAAGAAATGCTTAAAAAGTGAAAAACGCTAAATAAGCGTTAAATAACCATAGGAAGTATGAGACCTCGGTTAGCGTATTATATGGATTTTAAAGCCTTAATAAGGCCTAAATAATTTATGGGAACAATTCCCGTAGAAAACGGATCCAAATAATACATTAAAACGCTAATAGAACTTTAGCGCACGTTTTCGAGAAAACCCGAAAACGTGACTTTAAGTGGTCAAACGGACCCGTAAAAATTGTGAATCATTAAATAATAATTATTAAGCATTTATGGAAGCTTAATAATCAATAAAAATAATTAAACGAGAAAATTCTGGAAAACGGGCCCGATTAGTGAATAGTACCAAAACCGGGTACAATGACGAGCGTTTTCTGTAAAAGATGAAAAACGCTCCAACTAGTATACTGTAGGGGGCGGTTTTATTAGGTTAAATAACCCTCTCTATCACACAAATAACTAGCCAATTAAATAAGGGAGTCAAAAAGCAAAAAGCAAATAAAGTACAAAAGCACTCACCTTTCCTCTCTCCCCCTCATTTCCTTCTCTCTCTCCTATTCTTTCCTTCCCCCATCGTGAGACTCCTCTTCTCCCCCCTTGCAGAAATTTTTGAAGCTCTCTCATGGCTCCCATGGCAGCCTCCTTTCTTCCTCATGCTCTAGCTCCATTTGAGCTCCAAATGTAAAATAAAATACATATTTGAACTCCCCTCTTCAAGCTCTACATTTCTATCTTTTCAAAATCCGAAAATGAGAAACTTCATCACCATGGGTTTTGAGCATTTGAAGAATAAATGACACCATTTTGAAGCATGGAGTCTCCTCTTCCTCCTAAGGTAAAAAGTTTCAAGAAAAATCGATTTTTCTTCACCCTCTATAGTGGCCGAGTTTTGCCCCCTTTGTAATGCCTTGTCTTCTTCTTGATTTGAGCTTGGTTCAACTCTCCAATGGTGGAGGCACTCTCCTTTGCATTCAAGGCTTAAAAACCTCTCTTAAAAACTCCAAGGTAAAACCCTAACTAATGGCATTTAAGCCCTTTCATTGAATTAGAGTTATCCAATGGGTTAAGGAGTTTAATTGTATCTATTTTGTGTTCTTGAATGTTGGCTTGGGGTTTGGTAACCCCATTGCTCAACTTGACCGAGAATGAAGAAGAGGAGAAGTGGAGAACTTAAAAGAGGAATTGTGATCTCAAGGTAAGAAAAACCTATCTTAATGCACTACCTATATGTATTGGGATAATGGATGGGGAAATGAATCAATGAACCCAAAACATGTGAGAAAAATCTGCTTGCTTGATATTGGAGGAAGTTGTGAAATAGAGTTGCAAAGTAAGAGCCAAAGTGCCATGTATTTATGTTAATGCATTGTATTGAGCTTGGAGAATTGTGTATATGCTTTGGAGGAATTTTGTATGAACCTTGTGTGCTGGTAGGACCCTTGTTGGGTGTGGCTAGCTTTAGGAATGAATTTGATGAAAAAGTGTGTATGTGGAGAAGTTAGAATTGTAGGTAAACTATGGCAAAATTTTGGTAGGGATATGTGCATTTATGGATGACTTGGTGAATGGGAGAACCAAGGTGTGTATTGGAGTTAATAGAGATGTTTGGTAATTATGGAATGGTAGTTGTAGTATGAGAAATAAGAAGGTAAAATCTGTAGCAAGAGTTGTTGAAATGTGTTGGAGAAACTAGGAGAACTTATGTGCAAGACCTAGTAAAAAGAGTGTTGAACTTGAAGAGGTAAGGCAATGCATTGTGGGCCTTGGATATGGCATTAGGAGATGAGGATATGCATGGGGGAAGTAGGAACTAAAATCTGTAGCAAACCAAAACTAGGAAGGATTTGTGTAAGTGTTGAAAGGAAAGTGTGGAGAATTGGTGCGTGAATTAGTATGAAAAGGAGTAATGAGTTGGTAATGGATTTGAGCATGTTTAGGAGCTTAATTAGGTGCTTAAACATGTGGGATTAAGTGTAGGAACAATGGGAATTTAATTAGGCAAAGTTTGGATTGTAACAGATTTTGAAAACTTAAAATCTGTAGAAAGTTTAGCAGGGTCCGGGACTTAAGTCCAGGACTATGTCCTGGACCAGCATATTAAAATAGACCGAGGGTTGATGACAGATGGTGGTCCGGGACTTAAGTCCCATACAAGGACCCGGACCACCCCATCAAAATAGGCCGAGAGTTTCAATAAGTATGGGTTCGGGACTTGACTTATGTGCAAGGACCCGGACCAAATTAAAATTTTGTTCGGGAGTTTACAGAGCCTTGGGTCCGGGACTTACCTTATTTATAAGGTCCCGGACCATAATTGAAAACAGGCCGAGGAGTATGACCACATGTTGGTCCGGGACTTAAGACCCGAACAAGGTCCCGGACCAAACAAAAATTGTAAAATTAAGCTTATTAAATGGCTTTTAAGGAAAGGTAATGAATGGTAATGTTAGTATAAGAAATTTAATACTTAATTAATGATGTTTAAGGGTCATTAAAGGTATAAACGAGTTGGAGAATTAAGTAAGAGAATTGTAAGTATATGAACATTAAGTTAAACCGAATCAATGGGACGACGGGGTAAGTACGGGAGTAGTAGTTATGTATGCATTGTAATGCTTAGTATTAATTGAACCATTTGACATGTAGTCATTGGTTCGTGGATAAGAATCAAGGGACAAGAGGGAACCAAAGGAACAAGGGAGCACTCGGTAAAGTAAATTTCGGTAAAAAGGTATGATTTCTTCATGCCCTATATCCTAATCTGGTTACCCCGATTTGTGTGCTTATTTGATCACCTAAATAAGATAAATGCATGAATCGGACTATATTGCACTTACCTGTGCTTGACTTATGTTGTTCTTGATACTTATTGTCTTGAACACTAGTTTGTATAATTCATGAAATATATGAATAATGATGAAGTGTATTGGTATCTCGTAGTGTACTTGTATATTGTATTATATTGCGTATGGATGTGTATTGTTGGGGTAAAACCTAACGGTAAATTGTTGTTGGGGGGTTTAACCTAACGGCAAGTGTACCGGTCGATTATAGCAAGTTTTAATTCTCGGAGTATTCCCTGAGTATCGAATCCAAGGAGGCAGCGGCTAGTTTAATTTCTACTTACACACAAAACAAGAATAATAAAAATAACAGGAAACTGGGGGTTTTTGTATGTGATGGTGAATATTGTAAAGCAGTTCAATAAGCAATAAATAACAGGTAAATAATTGTTTTGGTTTTGTTTTGATAAGGGAAATTCCGGTTTACTACTTCTCTCTAGATTGCAATTTCTTCCCCTAAGTGATTTCTACAGTATTCTGAATAAAACCCTAGAATAAAGATAACTCGTATTCGGTCTCCCGCTCCACGAATTCTAATTAGCAAAGACCGAATCCTAACTCTCGTTATGAATCCACTGTTTACTAATTGCTTTAAGTGTAGTCTAGATTAATGGTCTGTTAGTGTTTTAGAGGAATTACCATCTCTATACTAACTGGTTCTTTCCCTATAGTCAATTGATAGCCGCAGTTCTCACTTATAAGCTAACAAACTGATAAACTTATTTAATTGATCAGATTAATAAGTCTAGGAATTCATAAGGGAAAAGAACTTTATTCTATTGTACTGCAGAAAATCACAAAGGTTCAGAAATAATTATTCTAGAGATACATAGTAAACCGAAATAAAAAGAGACTACTCAGCCATAGACAAAATAACAATGCTCAATATAAACAGCATAAGGATAGAGGGATTTAACAGAAAAACTGATTTTAGAAGCCGTGGTCGATTCTGCAAATTCCACACACGTCTGAGTAACGTCCGGCTAACTTGGGTAGGACGCAGATCCGGACGCGTTCTCCTGGTGCTGTCCGGATCCGGACGTTAATCCGGACGCGGCTAAATGGAGCTCGTGAGCAGGGTTTTGTCTGTGAGTGAGGGTGAAGGTTTACGGAGAAGGATTTGTGAATGGAGATGGATGGTTTATCGCGGATAAGAGGGTGATGTGTAGAGAGGAGTAGACTCTAAGAGTCTGGGATGATTTGAAATGAAGGCTGAAGCTGGGTTTATATAGGCTTAGAATGAGACAGAGGTTAGTGCAAGTTTGGTAGCTCGTCATTAATTGAGCATGGCTCTGTATCAATAATGGTTTAGGTATGGGTTAAGCTCGCTTTCGGCTGATAATTGCGCCGAAAGCCCGATTATCAGCGCGATTGCATTTTTATTTTTCATCTCTGTGTGACGTCCGGATCTGTGTCCGGATCTGGACGTGACACAGAACTTTTAGATCTGAAACTCGGAATATGTCCGGATCTGTGTCCGGATCCGGACAAGATACAGAAATTTTGGAGTTGAATCTCGGGTCATGTCCGGCTGACTTGGGTCGGACGTAGATCCGGACATGATACATCCGGTTCTGCGTCCGGCCAAGTTGATCCGGACGTGACCAATCTTTGTCTCTTTTTCCGGATTTGTTCCCCGTTTGTTGTGTTGCAATCCTTATGATGTAAAATCTTCCTTCCTCAGGGTTTTTCCTATATTTAGCATATAAAATGCATCAGTTCATATCAAAAACAATCTTAGGAAAAACATAGAATAAGTGAGAAACATTGCTTAAATTGTAGTAGATTATAAGGTAATTATGCCCTTAAAAGCCTATATGTTTCACACTTATCAACTTCCTCACTGTTATACCCAAAATTTTGACCCCCTGGTTAAGGTCTACGAGGTTGTGAGAGCCATCTCCATCAAACAGTAAGAGACTCCGGCCCGATCGGCGTGTTCCAGGGCCTGGGAGAGCAGCTTCGTCATTGTCAGGGGCGTTTTCGTAATTTTTAAGGCTTTTGAGTTCTCCTATAGGCTTTCTCTCTCCTCCAAAGGGTGCCCAAATCAGCTCGAAATGCTTTGATATTTTAACCCATGATAGAGGATGACATTTTAAGCATAATGGCGTTGGAATTTTGATTTTCGAATTTCCAATAATTTTCTAGCAATTTCTGATTGAATCTGACGAGAAATTCAATTTAAAAATGCTCCAGCATTTAAAAAATTCGTTCCACCTCAGAAAATTCATAATATCCATTCTTGACATGTGGTTAAAATTTCATAGCAAAATTCCTTTGGGAAGTTACTCAGTTAAAATATCGAAAAATCTTACTTTTACTAGATTCTCTTTATCTTTAAGAAAGTCTATATAAGGGGATAGGTTTTTGGATAAAATCAGAACCTCACATGCTGAAGAACCCTAGAGAGTCAGAAAACACGGCCTCCTCTCTCTCTCTCACGTTTTCCAACATCCGGCCACCCAAATCATACTGAAAATCCCCGAAATCACCATCTAAACACGTTTTCCAATCCCCAAGCACCAATAATCATCAAAACCTCACAAAAACACCTCTAAAACGTGAAGAACAGCAGAGAAAAACCAACAACCAGAAGCTTGGGTCGAAATCCTCTCGGGTCTGTCATCAACGGAGCACTCGACGAGTCCCGGTGTGAAGAACGTTGTGAATCCGAAGGTAAAACAGGCTACACACCCATAAAATTTGAGCTCAAAACACCCTCGGGAACCTTCTGAAAACCCCTGTCCGTGGGTGGTCCGTGACCTCGGACCTATGGTCCGGGACCTCGGACGCGTTGTCCGAGACCACGGACGCCCACGGACGGCGGCGGGATTTTGAAAATTCAAAATTTAGGTTTTCTAATGATGTCCGGGCCCACGGACAGCCTGTCCGTGGCCCCGGACTTTGCAAATTTTCGTTTTCCTTTAATTTCGACTTTTCTGTATATTTAGGTTAACTGGGGTCCGTGGTCTCGGACATTAGGTCCGTGGCTACGGACGGAAACAAAATTTGACCTAATTCTGCCTCCGAAACCCTAGTTTAGGTAGCTTTCAATTTCACTTTAATTTTCTGTCAAAAAATGCTAAAAAACACAAAAAAACAGAAGCGCGCACTTAGGTTAAAAACGACCTCGTAATAAGCCGTAATTAAACTAAGTAGAGGAAAAACGACCTAGGAGGGGTAATGAAAGTAATTGAACCCTAAATAAGTCGAATATCAAGCCCCCGAACCCGAACTCTCCTTTCCTAATTTAATCTAGGTCAAAATTAGGTGGCGACTCATAATAGGTTCCAGTGAGCTAGCTTAGGTTTTAATAATTATTGTTATGTGACATAGTTATTAATCTTAGGTTATAAGTGGACTAAACCCGTTTAGATCCTAATCAACTTTAATTAACATAGGATAGGGTTTAAAATCGAGGCTCACAGACTGGCGACTCTGCTGGGGACAACTTCTTAATTTTAACTTGTTTTAATTTTAAGAAAGAGGGCTTAACTCGAAAATGTTTATTTATGGCTTTATTACTTTGTTTGTTTACTTTTGTGCGCACTTTAATTTTTGCACCCTTGCATCATATGAGAGCGAGGGTCCACACAAACCGGTTCTACCCGGGACCCGTTTGAGGGTCCCCTGTCAGGGACTCACACCTTTTAGGTGATGTGAATAAGTGGGGGAAAAGAGGAGGGTGTCGTCTAACCACACCCCCTTTATACCTGGGCTTTAGCCCCAAGCATTTCCTGGCAGTACCCTACCTAGCCCATTGTTTGGTCAGTCAAAGACCTGACCGTAGACGCACACCTTCAGGTGATGTGGAAAAAGTGGGGAAGCCCAAAGAGAATAGCGTGCAAGCCCTATTCCTTTGAGGTGACCTGGGCCCATGCCCTAAGCACCTCTCCGGATCGATCCATACCCGTTTGGATTTAAAACGTCTAGTGAGGACATGTTGAATTTGTGGGCCTTGTTTGCTTGTATGATCGGCCCATTACACAGCCTACAGATTGATAGGAACTTTCCTACATTAACCTAGCCAACCGAATTGGCGGCTCTATTTGTTTGCGGCCAGAGGTCCCGTTTGGTTTAATATGTGAGTCATTCGGGCTTCGGCCCAAAAGCTTAGACTTAGGTGATTTCTCTTCTGGCCCAATTTGAATTATCCAATTATTTATAGGCCCATAAAAGAAATTCACCTGAACTTTAAATTACCCACAAGTCCTTCTTCGGCTTCGCAACCATTCTTTGGCCCAAAGAAAGTTAGGCCCATTTGTGATTTAGGGACCATTCCAGCCCATGTGCCTCACTTCAGGCCCAAACACATTCCGGCCCAAGGGCTCATTCTGGTCTAGGTAGACTTTTATCATGACCCTAACCCAAACCCTAGGTCTAGGTGTCACCTCGCAGGCCCAATCAAAGCCATCTGTTAGATTTCAGTCCAAATTCCAGTTCACAGTCTGAAAGATACTCCAGCTCAAACACTCACTTTCTGGGTATCCTGGCCCACTTGCTTTCAGCCTAAGTCTGTTTCGATCTATCTTGTGACGCGTCATGTTTCAGCCCACTTCCTTTTGTTAGCTAATAATGGACACCTTGGACACAGGTAGACTCAAGTCCTAAGTGCGGTCCAATCGACATGGAAGCCCAGCTCGCAATTTTGGAACAAAAGCACATGGCCACCATTGAAGCCATGGAACAGAGGCATAGTGCTGCCATGGACGCCGTGGAATCTAACTACGTTGCCGTTATCAAAGAGTTGAAAGAAAAGGCTCTTTCCCTCGAGTCCGAACGTCAAGCTCGGGATGAGTTAGTGGACAGGCTTCTCAACACCCTTTATGACTGCATTGAAGTTGGCTCGTTAGGGTCCGAGGATCGAAGGGGAATGTCAAAGAAATTGCTACGGAACTCAGGAAAGTGATTAGGCAACGGGAGCAGCAACTTGCATCCAAAGCTGCACTCGCAAAGAGAACCAGGCGACATGAGGAAGTCAGTGATCAACAGTCAAGAGGACCTGGTTGGAGCATTGGACAGTAGAACCACCCGACGGAATTCTCGACAGAGAGAGTTTTACAGACATCGGTCGAACACCAAGACAAGCACTTGAAGAGCTTCGAGGAAGATATCCGATGCAACCGCTCACCCTAAGGCCAGGAACTACTCATTTGGGGAAGGATCTTAATCAATTTTGTCACTTCCACCAGCTGCCCGGTCACGACACTGACCACTGCAGGGCCCTACAACACAGAATCCAGGATCTAATTGACCAAGGGCTCCAATTCTAAGAACATGGTGGAGAGCGTAGAGCACGCGTGCCCAAGCATCATCAAAAATGTTGCATTTCTTTTCTTGATTAGTTGTCTTTCAACTTTTGTAGTAGTTAGTTCCCTTGACCATTTTCGGTAGTTTTCCTGAGTTTGTAATTTCCAACATTATTCTTCTTGTTGAATAAAACATAGTTCCATTTTCATAATCTTTGTGCAAAGCATTATTCATTAATTCGAAAAACTAAAAAAAAGAGCACTCACGTTTTTCAAGGATCACGAAGTAATCATTTTCTGACTATGCAATGGAATACAAAGACTTACATTTTGTTTCTGAAAATCTGAACATGCCTAACCAAACACTGCAACTCACAACCCACAAAGAGGTTCAAGGTCCACATCTATTGAATTGTTGTCGCAAACCCCAAAATCAATACTAGGGGCAATCTAAGTTTAAGTTCGTCATCTTTTATCTTTTGTTTAAATGTGCGAACGAGTTTCGGAGTGAAAATCTCGCGAGAGTGTCTTGAGCGGAAAAACCATGAGCAAACGAGCAGACCGATGGGCAGACGGAGAGGACGAATCAGATTTTGGAGGACATGTTGAGGGCTTGTGTGCTCGACTTCGGGGGCAGCTGGGATCAGCATGTGACATTGATTGAGTTCGCCTACAACAATAGTTTTCAATCGAGCATTGGGATGGCTCCGTATGAGGCATTGTATGGTAGGCGCTGTAGATCTCCTATTTGTTGGGACGACCTGCGAGAGAGGGCGATTGTGGGTCCTGAGTTGGTGCAGGGGGCTGTGGACAAAGTCAAGACTACCAGGGAGCGTTTGTTGGTTGCCCAGAGCCGGCAGAAGAGTTATGCAGATCAAAGACGCCGTCCGCTTGAGTTTCAGGTGGGAGACCACGTGTATCTGAAGATCTCTCCAGTTCGGGGTGTAGTTCGTTTTGGGAAGCGAGGCAAGTTGAGTCCTCGGTTCGTAGGGCCTTTTGAGGTGCTTGGGAAGGTTGGGTCGGTGGCTTACAGATTGGCATTGCCACCAGCTCTAGCAGGGGTGCATGACGTGTTCCATGTGTCGATGCTCAGGAAGTATCTACATGATCCTTCGCATGTGATTGACTATGGTCAGCTTCGACTCAGAGATGATTTCACTTATGAGGCAGTTCCGGTTCGTATTTTAGCTCGGGATGTTCGTTGGCTTCGTAGCAAGACACTGCCTATGGTTAAGGTGCAGTGGTCTGATCAGTCCGAGCGTGAGGCGACGTGGGAACTCGAGGAGGAGTTGCGTGCTAAGTTTCCTTCCCTTTTCGAGCAGTGAGGTATGTTGAATTTCGAGGACGAAATTCCTTTTATGGGGGGAGTGATGTAATACTCCGTATTTTACGTTTCCAGATTTCATGACATAACGTTCCGGTTTATGTCATTACTTATGTTTGTGTGATGCTTTGTTTAGTTGATGGGACCTTCGAGGTATTTAAATAAAAGACGGGGGCAAGGAGGTCGTTTCCCTTTCTTTCATTTTGGTAAGTTATTAATAAGGAAAAAGGGAGCCTCATTTGTTTTTCTCGCTCAGTTTTCCCGATCAGTTTTCAAGACGTGGTGTGTTCTTCTCGCGACAGTTTTCAGCATCCCTCTCCTCTCCTTCTTCTTTGAGTGCTAGTTCCTGGTGCATTGCTGGTGCGTTTGAGATCGAATTCCGGTTCTGTGTGATTGCTCTTCCTCTGCGGTGGTTCAGGTTTGGTTTCCCTTTCGGTTTTGGTGGTGTTCGCTTCTGTTTTGAGAGAGACAGTGTTCTGATTGATTGGATTGTTTGCTGGCTGAATTCAGTGTCGTCTGGTGCATTTTCTCTGCTGCGTTCTGTTCGCTGAGTTGCTGGTAATGTCTGGTCGGATTCTGCGCTTCGAATTCATGTAAGTGGGGGATGGAATCGGGGTTGTTTACTCATCCTCGGGGACTGCTCTTAATATCTGTTTCGTATCTGATTTCGTGTGTTGCTTGTGTGTTTTCTCATTGGTTTTGCGTTGTTAATTGTTTGACTAAACCCCCGAGGGTACTGATTTACCATTCTGTGAGTTTTGTGTGAGTTATGGTGATTTTGGTTGGTTTCTGCTCGTCTGATCGCTCTGGATTTCGTCAGTTTCGCGCTGTCCGAACGTCTGTCCGAACTTGTAAGTTCGGACAGTTCATCGGGCGCGTTTTGTTTTTGAAGGTTTTGAAGTGTCCGAACATCGGTCCGAACTTCAAAGTTCGGACCTGACGCGAGGATGAATTTTCGTAAAAGTTTCGACGTGTGTCCGAACTTGCAAGGTCGGACGTAAGTTCGGACACGAATATGGTTCTGGCTTTTAACTCTCGACTTACGTCCGAACTTCGACGTTCGGACGTAAGTTCGGACATTTGTATCTCCACGACTTCTGACTCTCGGCCTCTGTCCGAACTTGCAAGGTCGGACGCAAGTTCGGACATGCCACTGTTTTGAGCATAACTTCTCTGTTTAGCTCCGTTTTGAGTTCCGTTTGCGGGGTTAGATTCCCCTATCTGTGTACAAGCTTCTTATGCTGGTTATATGCATTTTTATGCACTTAAGATCTGTTTTGTGAGCTTTTGGTTTTGGGACCTAGTTACTTTGCTTCTGAGCCTTGGATAGTCGGGTCGGGCTGTCCCGTAGCATGCTGTGCAGGAATTCCTTCTGTTTATACTCCTTAGGGTCTCCCTTAGGATGTTATTTGACCGACGGGTCTGTTAGCTGTCTCTACGGCTTCTGTTGTGGGATCTTCGGATCCATAGGACATTATGTGAGTCCTTCTGTTGTGTTAGCTGGTTACTAGTGTCCCACTCTTCTGTTTCTGATCTGAAAGTCCGACTGTGTTTTGAAGTGATATTCCGTTCTGCTCTGCCGCTGTTTTGTGGTTTCATTCTGTCTATTTATATTGACTCCGCTATCCTCCCTGTTTATAAGTATTCTTCTGCTTCTGTTTTGAGTGGGCTTCCTTGAGGAAGTCTTCTGCTTGCTGGGCTGTTTAGCTCACCCCTTTACTTTGTTGCAGATTGAGCTCGTGGGATCTTCTCTTCTCGTCCCCTTCTGGAGCTTCATTATTTTTCTGTGTCTTTAGACTTTGTTTGCTTGCGCTTTGGACGCTTTAGTACTTTGTGTAGCCTTCGGGCCTCTTCCTTTGTATTTGACTTATAAATGTTTGGATCTTATAAACTCTCTTGGTATTTATACAAGTTTCTTATTCGGTTTTGGGATTCGTTTGCTTAGAGTCTTGCGACGTTAGGTAGTAGACTCGCGGCGTGTAACGGTCCTAACTCCTAGGCCGGTTTTGGGGTCGTTACAGTAGTCAACCATCAAAACTTCAGTCATGGAATTGCATATAAAGCTGTGTGTGGATTAAGAATGGATATTTGCAAAATTTAAAAGGATACTGCTGATAAAGTGGGACACAATATGTTGAAGGCGAAAGCTGCGCATAAGTCTAGAATCAAGAACCTCGATAAAAAGTGAAGCATTTTGCATGACCTTCTTAGTGGCTAAAGGTAAACAAGTAGAATTAAATGGAGTTCTACACATTAGTGAAGATGATGCGTGTCCCTGTATGTCAAGGTAAGTTAATTTCTTTATAATATATAATATAATGGATATTGATATTTCATTTAGAGAATTTGGTATTCAATTTTTATTAGTACTCTTGTATAGGTTATTTCACATTGCCTAATTTTGTTTTATTTATTTATAGACCAATCATGACGCTGAATCATTAAAAAAGAAAAAAAGGGAAAAAACAGAGAGATAGAGAGAGATTTCATTATATAAAACTAGTTTAGTGAGGTATATGCTAAGAATCATGTTAATAGAACACCTCTTATAACAGATAACATAGTTGAACAAAATAACCTTAAACCTGATTACCTAATTACGAATGACATTACGGAAGGTTCTATGTGAGATGATACAGAGCAAAATACTTTGAACTAGCATTGACAAAAATCAACCATAGAAGAGAAAAAGAGCAACAGAGCTACATGTTGAGCATGTATCCTCTGAATGACGTATTACGTGACTTTCACGAGACGGGAAAACAAATTTATAAAACTATCAAGAGTTTGTTTAATGAAGATGCAGAAGTTGTGTGGATTACATGACGAGGTTCAAAAGGTGGAAGAATTAAATGAACACCAAAATCTTGAAGTTAAGGGGTTGTTCGCTGTGAGCGATTTCTAGATTAATCTATTTTGGAAGAATGTGCATAACAAGTGGCAGTATATAATTGGTTAAAATTTTGTAAACTGAGGATGTGTCAGGTTACCAACTTACCATAGGATAACCAACCTAAGTTTATGGCAAAAGATAAGAAAGAGATGCCTATCTTCTATAGGGGGCATTCGATCGTGACGTTCAAACACAACATTTGCCGCGTTAAGATAAATCTGCATGTAGTTAACCAATGCTAGTCAAGTATACATGGTTTGATCAAAATTAGCTCATTTAGGCTTTGTTACGAGCATATTTAATTAAATTAGACTAAAGTAGACGTTCGTTCAAACTATGATTTTTTTTCTCATAGAATGTAATAATAATGTTCATCAATAACTTGGTAACGAGGCCTTTTTAGAAGCTTTTTAGGATAACATTCGACTTCTTTAGGATTAAAGTTGACTGGTTTTACCAAAACTAAGGCAATTTTGATGTTGGTCATTTCTTATTTCTAAGTTTGATCATCATTATTTAACTTACTATTTGTCAATAGATTCATATCCAAAATTTTGCGTTGTTTACATGTATTATTTGTTGGCAATCATATATATATATGGATCTTTTGCATATTTATAAAATATCATGCTTTAACTAGTCAATAAATAGAAGTCTTCACATAAAGATTAAACATGCACATGTTTTATTTATAAAGTTCATTTTTTTTATATAACATTACCATTTGTGTGCACTAGATAATTTATCTTCTATTATAGTTAATGTAGAATTCATGTTATTTATGAATAATACACTTGACTATTTTCTATTCCAGGTTTAGTCTAAAAATTGGGTTTTCTAACCAAACAAAAGAACAGATAGGTGTTTTGGTCATTGTGTTTTACATTCTAGGTGTATTCAAAGAATAGTATTTGTCAACCAAACAAGAAAACAGCTGATGCCAAAAGTACTTATATCAACAACCAAACAAAGAAATATTAATTCCATAGATTCTATTCTAAGAATTACATTCTAGGAATTTACATTGCAGTAATCAAATGACCCCACAGGGTCTAAATTTCATGTAAACAACAAACTAAAGTGATAGTCGAATTCTTGGGAGACAGATGCACAAGCCACGTTATGGAAGCGTAAATATTACCTACATGCCCCGATGCCACGGGCTGAGCCCATTCTGCTGTTGGGTCGAGATGTCAATTCAAACAGTATCCTAGCGAATGCGTCTGACTGCTTGCTTTCTGAAAAGAGTATCTCAGCAAACGCATTTTCGTAAGCTAATAGGGCCGCTCTGTTTTGAGGCTCTGAGACCAAACTTTCAAGGATCATAGCTGCTTTTCGGCAAATCTCTGGCACAGGGTGCGGTAGCTTGATGACTTTCAACAACCTATCAATGGCCCTAAGAAACATAAACATGATAATAACATTTCAGTAGCAGCATATGACTGTTCGTAGTAGGAAGAACTTCAAGCTAATTTCCCAGATGACTGAAAATAATTACCAATTTTCACACCTTGATATCATATATGCAGCCTCAAATTTCTCTCTATTGTTTGTTTTTGTTTTTTCTGGGTAACGGAAGGAATCAGGGGGATCGTAGACAGGGAGGAGCCTACAATTACTTCACCATGTTTCTTTAAAGTGTTGTGAGTTGCGACAAATTATTTTCAGGCATATGCACAGTATGGAAACAATATCCAACTACCAAAGTTTTTGAAGAGGAACTGTCTTCGATAGTCCAACATTATGGAGGTAGGGCTAAAGCAGAGGTCCTACTTCATAGGCAATGCCTCTTCGTCATCACAAAAGAATTAACAGGAGCAGCTTTGTCACAGTCTTGTAGGAGGATATTAAAAAAGGGAAACTAGTAGTAGTTGATTACTAGTCACGGCTGCCCGTGATCACCAAGTTCTTATTTCACTTATCTTTAAGGGTTGTTACTTTCGAAATAAGGTAGAGGTAATGGCGCAAAACTCACCATCTTTCACTCGCAAGCTTAAGACGGCAATCCATATTAACTTCTGCAACGTTGTAGAGCGCACCAACGGCTGCTGACTGAGCATCAGCTGCCGGAAAACTCAACAAATCAACTAGTCGCTTGTATATCTGTAATGAAGCATTGCCCAAGTTTTAAGCCATTCAATTATCTTACATTGACCAATAATAATTAGAAGAAAAGGGATGACGAGAAAGCTGAAACTACCTGAGGGGCAAAGGGAAGAAGGAACGGCTCATTGTCAGGATTTATGAACAATCGGCCAAGCAATTCTGCAGCTGAACAATACCATACTTTTACTTCAGAATCCAACATGCCCATGATGGCCTTAACTGCGTCCTTTTCCCTGATTATATATGACCCATATGATCGTAACAAAATAAGACAGAAAGCGGAGACACAAGAGCAGAACTGCAGAAAACTTACTTGATATTGATGTATGAAGGTTTTGAAGAGCTGAAAACTCGTAAATCAAGCAATGGACCCAAATTACAATTGTCTCAAGGGAATTGGTAACAAGTTCTTCATCCACTGTTCAAACCAGAGCTTATCAGCTATAATAAATAAGCAAAAGTACAAACTTTTGTATGAGCTAGAAAATGTGAGCAGACAAGCGCAAATCCACTACATAATATAAAATTGTCCCTACAAGTTACAAGTGAAGGCACTCCAAAATTAAAACCTAGAAATAAAAACACTAGATTAGAAATACCTTTTATTCATTAGCCCCTTAGTTACTTTAACCTCGTGAAAGACAACAGCAGAAAATAAAGGTCATTACAACCACAAGACCATAGATAGGCCCAGACAGAATCCACCTTAAAGTAGACAGCTAAAACTCAAGCCCAGCCTACAGCCAAAGATTTTTCAGTCTTCAACAGAACCATCTATATACCTGATTTCAGTTTTGAAACATCACAAAGGGGTCTAGAGGAGCAAAGCTACTGAGGAGAAAAACAAAGGGACAGGGAGGGACAATTTCACTTGCAAGGGGTTGCAGAAACATGAAAACCCCAAAACTACTTCAACATGAGGGATCATAAATTACAGAATTTCAGGGATATAACCTCGAACAATTTCAGCAGCTCTTCCTTTCTTTCCTAACATATATATGCCACATCGAAGTGAAAAGTGTGCTTTGTCTCCACAACTCCTCATTCAGGCCTTCACTACAGGTCTATATATCGCAAACAAAAAGCCCTCATGGACATAAAAAACATACCGCACATCTCTTAATTTATACTTTATTTCTAAACCAGGCAGAAGCCAGGATATAATCATCCAGATCAGTTGAGGTAAGAGGAACCCACAGCCCGCAAAACCATACCATTAGCACTATTCAGTTGCATGTTTAAACCTTATGAGGGGACAGAACGATCCAGAGAGTAAGGAAATCCACGTATATTATGATCTGCAATGCACTGAAAAATAGTCCTCCAGAACAATGACGATGCTGAGCCCTTACCGCTTCATTCTGGCATGAAAGAAAAAATTTCGAACAATGTTTGATGCTGCAACAGCACACTGCTGTCGCTCTGCACGTCCTTCTTCATCCAAGTTGAATAGACCATCCTCCTCGAACCACCACTCTGCAAACTTGGATTTGGGTGGATCTTTATCAGTCAATGCATCTGTCGAAGACAAACCAGGTCCACTGCAGGAGATAGAAATAGATTATCATCAACTATAACCACATAAAATTCAAAGATCAGAAAGTTGAAGGATATACTTTGGCTGTTGCTTGTTCGAATTCAAGCTCAATGCATCATACTCATTTCCAAACCCTGTCACTGTGGAACTCCCTCCCAATAATCTAATTCTTCTACTCTTTGAAATATCCTTGGGTAAAGCTATATCACGCCAATCATCAATCTGTAATTCCAATTAGAAGGTTACATTCAATGTTTTTATATTCACAAAGGTAGTTTGAAGCGTGAGAGCCTTGGGGAGCATACTCTGCCCAACGTAGAACAAAAGACGCAAATTAAAGAATGCCAAAAGGCAAGTAGTACGTACAACTTGGAGCACAGCATCAAGCAACCCCGAAATTTTTGCCAGTGGAGTTGCATCTTTTCGTATTTCATCCTTTTCTTTGAAAGAGAGCACAGTGAGGGTGTTCAGCGCCCATGTTATCTCACTCTTTAAGCCACTTTGCAGTGCTAAAACAATTCTCTTATGGTTCTGGTCTGCACATGAAGAAGGTCGGTAACAAAGGTTATAATTACTTGATCACCCAAATTTTAAAAAAAAATTAAAAAGTAACGCATCCAACAACAACAGAATGGTATTCTGTGTTTAATTATTCAAAACTCGCACAGTGAGGACTGAAATTCGAACAAAGAAGAAAGGGGATTTTAGGGTTTTTATGTGCTGATGAAAACTGACCGGCAAAGGCACTATGAATTTGTAAAGTGGGGCCAAGCAAAGTCATCGGGGCGGCAGCATCAGCAGCGGCGGCAACTGCAGCTGCTGCGGCGGCGCTGTTGGTACCGCTACCGAAGGGACGGCCCCTCTTTGCAGACGGGGTGGCGGTGGACCCCCCTGATCCCTGCTTACTCTGAGATTTCTGCATTACTTCTCGAAGCAGTTACGTTGCCGTTTCGGCGTCAAACGGAGATGATAGATTCCAAACTGTTCAAGTTCGATCCCTCCCGCGCGAAGTGGATAGATCCGGTAAGAGTGAGCGAGCGAGAGAGATGTGGTTTAAAAGTTTCTCTTCTTAGGGGAAAAAAAGTGAAAATTGAGAGTCTAGGAATCTCTTTTTTTATAAAGGGAAAATTCACGAGATACCCCTGTTTTCTTTCGTAATTCACAATATACCCCTGTGATTTTAGTAATTCAACTTTAAACATACTTAAATGTTGTCCAAAATTGATGAAACTTTACATGGACGATGCTAAAGTGTTATATTTTGGTCCAATATCAAATTTGAAGTTTTTTAAGCTCACATGTGACCTGTGGGACCCAATTAACAATCACATATTCATGGGTCCCACAGGTCACATGTGAGCTTAAAAAGTTCAAATTTGATATTGGACCAAAATATAACACTTTAGCATCGTCCATGTAAAGTTTCATCAATTTTGGACAACATTTAAGCATGTTTAAAGTTGAATTACGAAAATCACAGGGGTATATTGTGAATTACGAAAGAAAACAGGGGTATACCGTGAATTTTCCCTTTTATAAAAGATTCCTAGTTTACAAATTGCGCTACGAAATACGCGTTTTTGAACACGGGTAATGTTATAACAGGGAGATGGTTTTTTTTTTTTTTGATAAACTTGGGGTCACCATATATAAAACTTATGAACCAAGAGAAAAATTTAAGGGAACTAAGCTTACAAGCTATTAATATTGTTCCCTCTCCCTAATCCAAACCAAGGTTCTATCCAGAGAAAGATTACCTAAATTATACACAAGTCTAATAGGATGATTGTCATAAAAGGTGTCTTCACAACAAAAAACATTTGTAAAGCTGGGGATAAGATTTCTAACTTTAAAGCATTCTTCCAAAGTAGAGTTGTCTTTCCACATATAGCCAATGTGTAGAGCATTCTTGAAATGATCATAAGCTAAGTCAAAACATATGCTATGGCTACCCACCAAGGAGGCAAGTTCCCTAGCAATTCTTTTTGTTTTGATTTCAGAAAGATGCACTGTGGAAGTGCTAGAGATTCTCCGGTTGAAAGCTGCTAAGGGGAGACCCTGGTCATCACGAATCAAACCAGCTATAATAAGGTCTCCTTTGTGGTTGCGGAGCTGGCCAGTGCTGATTTTTGAGTACCCAGAAGGAGGGAGAGTCCATTGGGTCAAAATACTACCTTTTGTATTATCTTGATTCATGATCTGGATATAGGCTTAAATAAAGGCTTTGTTATCTCCAACAGATTTCCACCAAGAATGCTCCGTGTTATGCTTGACTTTGTTCCTGGCAGTGTAGATAACCCACAGATTATTAGCAATAAGAGACAGCTTCTCTACAGTCCAACAGTTGGCCATAAAATAGAACCAGTCGATGAGGATATCTGCCTTAGAAGAGGGGACACTGGTGACATCAACCAAGTTGTTCCAAATCTTAGAAACCACGCAACAATGGAAAAAACAATGAGCTAAAGTGTCTTTAGCTCCACAGAAGAAACTATTGGAAGGGCCACCAACTCTATTTGCAAGATTATCCTGGCAAGGGATATTATTCAACAGGAACTTCCACAGATTGAGTTTAACTCTTGGACAACAAATGTTGGGGTCATTTTTTTTTTTTTGCACAGTCTGCTAGTAAAGTGAGATAGATTGGATGAACTTTCACCCACTGAGTTATCAAGAAGAAGGTTGTAAGCTGATTTAGCCGAGAACTTATGGTCTTTGGTGTGGGACCAGATCCACTGATCGATACTAGGATCAAAGAATGCAATTGAGGATAGCGAATTCCAACTTGACTTTTGATTCCTTTCTTGAAGAGATCCAAGGTTGAAGTGATTGACTTCCAAATAGTACTGCCTTTTGAACATGGCTGAATGTCACTAATGTTATTGTTAGGGTAGTAAATGGTTTTAAGAACTTGAGCAACTAAAGAGTTAGGATAGATTAACAATCTTCATAGTTGCTTAGCAAGGAGCGCTTTGTTAAAACTTTCCACTTCTCTGAATCCTAAACCACCATTCTTCACTTTTCCACACACCTTTGACCATTTAATCCAATGAATGGATTTCCCACCTACTTTGCCACTCCACCAGAAAGAGGAGAAAACTGAATTAAGTTTGGCAGTTATGTTTTTTGGGAGGGAGAACAAAGACATTGTATAATTTGGGATGGCTTGTAGCACACTAGAAACCATGATGGATCTAGCTGCCTGAGCCATTGGTTTTGACCAGGTGGATATTTTTTTGTGGACAGAGTTTAGAAGGTAGGAAAAAAGGTCAGATTTATTTCTACCAATTTTGAGGGGCAAACCAAGATATTTGGAGAATGAGGGGACTTCTTAAACATTAAGCATATTGGCTATATTATTTTTGATATATGGGGAGAGATTTTTGCTGAAAATGAGCTCAGATTTTTCAAGGTTGATTTTGTGGCCAGATGAAAGGAGAAATCTAGATATAGATTGGTTTAGAAAAGATATATTTGTGGTGTTAGCAAGGCCAAAAAAGAGGATATCATCTACAAAGGCTAGGTGAGAAATTGAGGGACAAAGAGGGGAGAGTTTAATACCTTTGTAGTCTCCTCTGGAATCAGCTTTGATTAGATAACTTGAGAGAGCTTCCTAAGCCAAGATAAATAAGAAAGGGGAAAGGGGATCCTCTTGTCTTATGCCCCTAGATTGAGAGAAGGAAGTACCAGGCTTGCCATTGATGAGGATAGAGCAATTGACAGATTGAACACAATTCATAACTGGGTTGAGCCAGTTGGGTGGAAAACCCATAGAGGTGAGAATTGCTTTAAGAAAAGACCACTCAAGCCTATCCTAGGCCTTACCGAGATCCACCTTAAGAGCAAAAAAAACCTTTCTTAGTAGCTTGACTCTTCTCCAGGAAGTGATGTAACTCTCCAGCTAGGATGATATTATTAGTGATCAACCTACCCTTAACAAAGCCCGATTGGTTCTGAGAGATGAGATGAGGTAACATGTGATGGATTCTGTTGGCTAGTGTCTTAGAAGCAATTTTGTAGATAAAATTACAAAGAGCAATGGGTCTAAACTTGTCAATATCCACTGCACCACTGGATTTAGGAATCAGGGTAATGAAATAATCATTTAGAGAGGGTGGGAGTGTCTGACCTCTAAGAATAGGCATAACAGCATCAATAACCTGATTTCCGATAATATGCCAATAAGTTTTATAAAACTTGCCATTAAAGCCATCAGGACTAGGAGCCTTATCAGAGCCAAGCTGTTTAACTGCTGTAAAAATTCCATCCTCTGTATACGGTCTCGATAACTCATTGATAAAGCTAAAGCTAAGCCTTCCTTCCACCACAGAGATAAACTCATTATCAGCTTGGGGCAAAGAAGAAGAGAAAAGGGATTGAAAGTTATTTCTGGCAAT
This sequence comes from Limonium bicolor, assembly GCA_023374045.1. Classification (NCBI taxonomy): domain Eukaryota; kingdom Viridiplantae; phylum Streptophyta; class Magnoliopsida; order Caryophyllales; family Plumbaginaceae; genus Limonium; species Limonium bicolor. Next base: position 498,235,539 of record CM041776.1, read on the forward strand.
GAATTCAATGTTATGCCAATTGTATTGCATCACCTGATCAGGGTCCCTTAGACCATAAATCTCTTTTGATCTTCTGAGATTAGAAGCTCTAGCATGAAAGAATCTAGTGTTTTTATCCCCTTCTTTAATCCAACAATCTCTTGATCTTTGTTTCCACCAAATTTCTTCACGGAAAGCAAGGATCTCTATTTCCATTAAAAGCCTTTTTCTATTGTTTATAGCACCCAGAGAAGTATTACTACTAGGGATGAGACCAAGCTCTTTTTTTTGGTATTGATCTTCTACTTGATCTTTGAGATAGACCAACCTTTCCAATCACATAATTTTTTTGCACATTGGGCTAGAATGGCAGTAACATCTGGATCAAAGGAGCCTCACACCTCTCTAACAATCTCAGCACATTTTGAGTCCAAACACCAACCATTCTTAAATCTAAAAACTCTTGCGGGAATTTTATGATTCCCAAATAGTCTGATAAAGAGGGGGCAATGATCAGAGTCTTCTATTGGCAGGTGCTCCACTGAGATGTTTGGAAATAAAGTAAACCCATCAGAAGAGCAGAAGACCCTGTCTAATCTACTCTGGGAATTGGAGTCACCTTCCTGACAATTAGTATAGGTAGTACTAGCACCAAAGAAGCCAACATCATGCAAATCACACTCGGCAATGACATCTCTAAACGGAGACATCTGCGCTTCCTGTCTGATTCTACCACCAATCTTTTCAGAAGCGAAAAGAATATGATTGAAGTCACCAACTACCACCCAAGGAAGGTTAGCCTATTGTCTAAGAACGCGGAGGAGCTTCCACGACAGAAACTTAAGATTCCAATTGGACCACCCATAGAACCCAGTGAAAAGAAACTGAAGATCACCAGGCAGCTTAATAACAACAGACATATGATGATGGGACTGAGGAACAATAGAACACCCAATATCTGTCTTCCACATAATACAGAGGCCACCACTTCTGCCTCTACTTGCAACAGCCACTCTAGAATACAGAGCAAATTTGTCAAAGAAGAGATCCATATCCATCAAAGATCTATGGGTTTCACATAGAAAAACAACATCAGGTTTAAGCTTAAGGATTAAACTTTTAACCCAAGTAACTGACTTGGGATGACCCAATCCCCGACAATTTAGAGAGAGGTAACTCATTTGGTAATCAGCCCACTTCACACGAATAGAAGAATCAAGATTATGCTTCACCCAGATATAATGTCTGCCTAACCTATACCAGAGACTCCTCAATTGACCGATCTGAAAGCCCCAAGGATCATCACCAACAAAGAGAAAATAGACAAGTAACAACTCAATCCATGGCAAGAAATCTGGGACTGAATGCTAGTCCATAACTGGTTTCTACTACTCTACAGCGGGCTGATGCAACTCAAAACGATCTTGTCTGCAACTAACAAAGTTACCAAAGACACCTCTTCCTCAATAATCAGGAGCACGCACAACTGAACCTAGGATGAACTAGATTTTATCCCCAGACTACACATTCCAATAGAACTAAAACCCTTGCAAAATTGGACTACAACACAGATGTAGCCACCTAACTTTGCAGCTCGCACAAAGCTAAAACCGAAGTTCTACCGAAAAAAAGGAAGGAAAGATAACAGCGCTGACCTTCAAAGCATAATCTGGGTGGAAGAGGAATTGTTCCACTGATGACGATGAAGCTGACTGGGATTGATACGGCCACACCAACAACCGGCTATTTCTAATTTGTGTTAAATTTCAGCCGTAGAGGAACAAATAGAGCAAAGCTCAGCTATGGCACAGCTGGAAATAAATCTAGAGGGATAGCCCCCAAAATCGTCTCAAAGAGAACGATACTCCAAAGAAATTCTATCTAGGTATTACAAACGCCCCCAAATCGCCTTAGAATGAGAGCGACGCTATAGTGTTTCCTTCGCTTCGCTATATGACTTCAGTATAACAGGGAGATGGTTTTGTCCTGTGTAATTTCTCTTGGAGATGAAATAAATGAAATATTTTAAAAGAGAGAATAAGAGGGGATAGGAGAGGCTTAGTGGGTATGGGTAGGAGGGGTGTGAGTAGGAAAGATCAATTTTTTTTCAAAATGTCACAACTTATAAAATATAAGTTTAAAAATAAAACAAATTATACCATTGTTCATCATTTTTCGTGCTTTCAAAATAAGACCAAACATGAATATGTTTTGATAAATTTTTTATTTTTTATTTTTTTTGTATGTACATATTTTTAAGATTGATTGTGATTCTTAAGTTTAAGAAAATTGAATTAAAGGTTGTTACAAAGTGAATCAAAGGTTGTTAATAAGTGAATCAGAGAGTTGCTTAAAAGTGAATAAGAGGTTTAAAAAAACGAATCTCATAAACAGAGATTGTTTAACTAAAGTGATTCTAATTGTTTGACTAGTGTGAATCAGAGGATTTAGAAAAGTGAATCAAAGGTTGTTAAAAGTGAATCACAAGTTGTTACAAAGTGAATCAGAGTAATAAGAGTGTATCTCGTAAGCATAGATTGTTTAACTAAAGTGATTAAGAGGTTTAAGAAATGTTAATCAGAGGGTTTTATAAAGTGAATCATGCGTTTAAGAAAAGTGAATCAAAGGTTTAAGAAAAGTGATTCTCGTAAATAGAGATTTTTTAACTAAAGTGAATAAGAGGTTTAAGAAAAGCAAATTAGAGGTTTAAGAAAAGTGAATCAAAGGTTTTTTAAAGGAGAATCAAAGGTTTGAGAAAAGCGAATATTTTGTTTAATACTAGCAAAAGTTAATCCTACCACAAACTTATACGGGGGTGGTTTTTAGAGTGTTTGGGAGTAGGGTAATCTTTTTGACATTAGTTCAACACTTTTATATTATCGTCACTACTCGACAGTTTTTTAGGATTTGAGGTTTAGGGTTTAGGGTCTAATGACCTTAAACCCTGCACTATAAACCCTAAAAATGCCTTCGACACTTTTAGCTATCCTAGGGTGGTTTTTTTGGTGTTTGGGGGGTAGGGTAATCTTTTGGGCATTAGTTCTACACTTTATATTGTCGTCACTGACTCGACAGTTCTTTAGAGTTTGTGGTTTAGGGTTTAGGGTTTAGGGTCACTAAACCCTACACTACAAACCATAAAAATGCCTTCGACGTTTTTAACTTTACTATAGTGGTTCTTATAGTGTTTGGGGTAAGATTCATTTTGTTAATGAATAAGGTTCATTTTATTATTAAAGAAGATTCATTTTTCTAATGAATAAGATTCACTTTAAAAATACCTAATATATACTCATTCTAAAAATATAAATTTTTAGATTTACCAAAACATATCCATGATACGTCTTGTTTTGAAGAGCACGAAAAATGATGAACAATAGTATAATTTTTTTTTTATTTTTGCACTTTTTTTATGAGTTATAATATTTTGAAAAAAAATTATTTCTCTCTCCTAATTTATCTTTCTCTCTTATACGTAGTAGTCTAGTAGAGGGGAGGATTTAAAAAAATAAAGAAAAAGAGACGCGAAGCGCTACTGTCGCGATTGCACCCGTCTCTGTCATATTTTTCTGATTTTTTTCTCCAATCCCATCCTAACATGTGTACTATCGCTATATTATACCTTGCCATGCCGACGAAATATCTTTTCTTTTTAAAAGACTAATAGACGTTAAAATTACATACTATTTAACTAGATGCCCCTAACATAGTGTATATATGCACCAAATGCCCTAGCATAGTGTAACAGCTATTTATTTCATGAAATGCACTTGTATAATGTAACAATTAGTTTTTTACCTATAAATGCAAGAAGCAACACATTTTCCCTTTTCATTCATTTCTAACAAGCTCTTCATATGTCATTTTCCCAATCTAGTAATTCAACATTTATTATAGGTGACATAAGAAAATGCAACAATAGTGGATGAGAAGAATGTTTTTGTTTCAATAAAACAAACTTTTGTTGGAAGAATGTACCACCGCCACCGGTAACAAATGGCAAGATTGGACAAAACCGCAAGAAATGTAACACATACCTAGCATTGTCTCGACTTCTTTGTTGGTGGTCACTATATACTACCAATTTAGGATGTAGACCACTAATAGTGTAGAAGGATGTCATTATAGGGTCATATGAAGGTGTTCTTATATTTGAGATATCACTTTATTCAAAGGCGATTCCATCCCTGGCATAGGCGCCATATTGGTGGCTGGCACAACTTTTTTTTTCTTATTGTCTTTTTTTTTTAAACTTTAAACATTATAGTTTGATAAATATAAGCCCAAATAACATATATTTTAGACAGTTGTTCATCATTGAAATACCCCGAACTTAAATATGGTGATTAAGATTATTCTAATCCGTATTTAACAGCCTAATAATGCTTAAGAATTATTGGTAAGGAAAAATAAATCCGAAAGAAATAAATAAACGCTTAAAAAGCGTAAAACGCTAAATAAGCGTTAAGTAACCATAGGAGGTATGAGACCTCGGTTAGCAAGTCATATGGATTCTAAAGCCTTGTTGAGGCCTAAATTAATATATGGGAACAACTCCCGAAGAAAATGGATCCAAACAATGTATTAAAACGCTAATAGAGCTTTAGCGCACATTTTTCGAGAAAACCCAAAAACGTGACCTTAAGTGGTCAAACGGACCCGTAAAAATTGTGAATCATTAAATAATGATTATTAAGCATTTATGGAAGCTTAATAAGCAATAAAAATAATTAAACGAGAAAATTCCGGAAAACGGGCCTAGTAAGTGAATAGTATTGAAACCGGGTAAATTAACGAGCGTTTTCTGTAAAGACGAAAAACGCTCCAACTAGTAATATAGGGGGCCGGTTTTTATCTGCTAGTTAACCCCTCACACACTCACATACTACTAACTAATTAAAGAGGCAAAAAGCAAAAGTGAGAAAAGTACAAAGCACCTCACATACTCTCTCTCCTCTCATTTCTCTTCTCTCTCTCCCATTTCTTTCTTCCCCATCGTACTCCTCTCTCCCTCCTCCCTCCTTGCTGTGATTTTGAGCTCCCCACTACAACAATGGAAGCTCTCTCTTCTTCTCCATGCTCTACCTTCATTTGAGCTCCAAATGTAAAATAATTACATACAATGTTTTTAGGATCACGATCCTAGCGTAGGATCGTAAGTGACCCCTAGGATCGTATCGTGGGATCGAATCGTGGGATCGTTCGATCCTACAAAAAGTGAGTTAATATTATTAAAAAATATACATATGTTATAAATAACTTCTATTTAAAGCATAAAGATTAATTTTAGTAAGATTGTATATCATTATTGAATTAAAAAATAAAAATTAAGACCACAACTATGATAGTACACTTACAAAATTGAAAATAGATAAGCAAATCATATGAATTCTGATAATATTGTCCATAAAAAAGATAAAATTTAATAAGATAGGTTAAACATAAATCAAATCTACATAATTCATAATTTTTGTGTTCATCTTTATTTCTTTCATCACCCTCCCAGCAAACATTGTGAGCTGCAAGTTCTTTATTTACAAAATCATGGGTTTTCACATCCATGCTCATTCAAAAGAGTAAATAAGCAATGGAACACAAAGTCAAAATGAGTTCTAACATCTTATTGTTTCAATTATAAACCAAGAAGAAAAAATGATAAAAGTAATCAAATATTTATAAATTTGTATTGGTTCTTTTAAGTTTTTTTTTCATTTTCTACTTTAAAGCTTTATAACTTTGAATTTTTCAATTATTACAATATTAAATAACACCTTTAAATGTTATACATTTTTTGAACACCTAGATACATATTGTAATCTTTCATGATGGAGAGTAACAAGAAGTGATACCCAATCTTAATCTTTATCCGCTCATGACCTCAGATAATTCTACATCTAAAAGTTGTTTTAATAACATACATTTGCAATTTTCAAAGTCATGATATTTTATGAATTATGAAACTTTTATAAAATTTTGTGAACTTTTTGTTTCTTTATATTTACTAAGATAAAATTCACATTGATATGAAAAACATAAACTATAAATAAATTTGGGATCGATGAGATCGTAGGATCGTACTATGGATCTAGAGTGTAGGATCGTGGGATCGTATAATGGAATCGTGATCCGTTAACGATCCTACATGGCTCCGATCCTACCTACGATCCGGATCGTAACTATAAATTTGGATCGTAAAATCGTAGGATCGTGGGATCGAATCGCGATTCTGTGAACATTGATTACATATTTGTAATCCCCTCATCTTCCTCTACACCTCTCTCTTTTCAAAATCCAAAAATGAGGAAGTTTACTTTCGTGGGTATACCCCATTGGTGAAGAAAATAACATCAATGTGTAGCTTGGAGTCTCCTCTCTCCATTAAGGTAAAAATCTCCATGAAAACCTTTAGTTTTCTTCATCTTCCTTTGAAACTGATTTTACCCCTCTTGTAATGCTCTATTTTTCTCTCTCTTCGGAGCATAATATCAACCTTGCAATGGTGGTGGATTCACCCTCCTTGAACCAAGGGCTAAAACCCCTCCTAAAGGCTTCAAAAGGTAAACCCTAGAAACTTGTTTAAAACATCTCAATGAGTTAGTATAAATCTAAGGGTTAGTATATTAATTATACTTGTTTTGTATGCTTTGGATGATGGGAATGGAGTTTGGCAACTCCATTCCCCACATAACCGATTTGGAGGCAAGAAAGGAAGAAGAAGGAAAAATGAGAAAGAAAGAGGGAAGTATAAGCTCAAGGTAAGAGCTCCTTCCTAATGATAAATTCTATTGCATTAGAGTAATGGGAATGGGTAAAATATTTAAAGAACCCAAAACCTTGTACTAGTATTGAGGATTGTGAAGTTTGAGTATTTAAGAGCAAGTATTTGAATTGTAGGCTTTGGAGCCAAATGTGATGTGTATGTGTATTGGAATTGTGGATTGAGGAAGTCTTGAGGAAATTATATTTGTATGTGTGCTGGTAGAACCTTTGTGGCTTGGCTAGATTAGGAATGAATTTGATGAAAAGTGTGTATGTGGAGAAGTAAGAAAAGTAGGTAAACTATGGCAAAATTTTGGTAGGAATATGTACATTTATGGATGACTTGGTGAATGGGAGAACCAAGGTGTGTATTGGGAGATAGTAGAGATATTAATGACCATGGAATGGTGGTAGTGGTATGTGATTAGGAGAGTATAAAATCTGTAGCAAGAAGTATTGGATTTCATTGGAGGAACTAGGAAGAATTAGAGTACAAGTCCTAGTAAAGTGAATGTTGGACTTGGTTATAGATGTGTAATTGTTTGGAAATGTGTTTGGGATGCTAATGATGGTATTGGTAGTAGGAGTATTGAGTGTAAGAAGTTGGAACAAAAATCTGTAGCATTGAAGGATGAAAATCTGTTGTAAGTGTGGAAAGGAAATGAGGAAATTGTGTAAGATGATTGATGGATTTAGTAAGGAACTTGGTGGATGAACTAAGGGGTATTAGGAGGTTTAATTAGTGTTAAAACGTGTGGGATTAAGTGTAGGAACAATGGAAAGTAATGGGTAAGAAGAGGGACTGAAAACAGAAATAAAAATGCAATTACTAGGCCGGACCGACCTTGGGACCGGACTTGCAAGGTCGGTCGAGCCGAGATTTACAAGGAATGGAAACCTTCTGGAATGGACCGACCTTGGGACCGGACATGCAAGGTCGGTCGGCCAGAAGAATTTCCCGTAATGTAACTTACTGGAATGGACCGACCTTGCGACCAGACTTGCAAGGTCGGTCGACTCAAAATTTTCCCGTCTTGTAACTTACTGGAATGGACCGACCTTACGACCGGACTTGCAAGGTCGGTCAGGCTAAAAATTTTCCGTTCGTAACTCACTGGAATGGACCGACCTTGGGACCGGACTTGCAAGGTCGGTCGGCCCTGAAATTTTCCAGCGCATTTCCTACTGACTTCGACCGACCCTGGGACCGGACTTGGGTAAGGTCGGTCGAGTCAGACAAAAAAAATGTGTAATTAAATTAATTAATTATATATATATGTGTATGTGTATACCCACATATACATATGTACACACATGTAAGTATACCAAGGTTAAGTAAGGAAATAAACTTGAAGAAAGTAAACAATGTGTAAGTATAAGAACAGTAAGTGAAACCGAAACAACGGGACAACGGGGTAAGTACGGGAGTAGCAATTATGTATGTAATGTAATGCGTAGTATTGATTGAACCGTTTGGCATGTAGCCGGGGGTTCAAGAATAGGACTCGAGGAACAAATAAGCACTAAGGAACAAGAAGGCACCGGTAAAGTAAATTGCAGAAAAAGGTATGATTTCTTCATGCCCTGTTTCCTAATCTGGTTACCCCGATTTGTGTGCTTATTTGATAACCTAATAAGATAAATGCATGAATCGGACTATATTGCACTTACTTGTGCTTGTTACTTTGTTTTTGATGTTTGTCTTGAACAATAGTTTGTATAATTCATGAAATATATGAATGATGATGAACTGTATTCGAATCTTGTATTGTACTCGAGTATTGTATTGTATTTCGTATGAATGTGTATTGAGCAATGTAATTGTGTATGTGGCTTGAGTGAAAGACTTCTACTAATTCCTAACCAGCTAACTCCTAACAAAAAGTACTAAGTAAAATGGAATGAGTAGAAGTCCGATATAGCTTCGGCCACGCGTGAGGATGAGGAGACAAGAGGTTGGATCCGATTCCTGGTTCTTAAACTGGTCCACGGCCCAAATCCCTTAAATGGGTAGCATCCTGGATTGGTGAACCAAGTAAATCCCGGTGGTGGGACCGAGTAGTTCCCCGGGCCGGAGGTCCCACGACTTAACATGAGTAAGAGTAAGTAAGTAAGTAAGTATGTATGAGTATGAGTATGTATGCGTAAGTACTGTGGAACGAGTAAAAGAGTAATCTCCACCCGATTAACCCGGGTGGACCAACATGAGCTAACAAGGACATGTATTGTGTATGTATTGCGTATGTATTGCATACGTATTGTGTACTGTGTATCTCGGAAAGGTAAGAATGTATCTGACGGCTTGTATGGTTACCCTGTATGTGTTGAAGTGTGTGTAATGACGTGTATGTAAGTATTCCTTGAGTAATGTATTGTAAGGTTATGTATAAGAGCATGTATGCATGTATGTATGAATAAAATGAACCGCATGTATTCGACCAAGTGGTCGGCGTACTCTCACTAGTACTCGGGGTATGCGGTTATCATGCTCAGCGAAAGCTGACCCCCTCGGGGGAACGTTTTTAGTGTGCAGGTACCCGAAGCGGTTTGGTCAAGGTAAGAGACCGGTGGCACACCCTTTTTTTCAGGAAGCAAGTAGTTGTGAGGAATGGGTAGTGGGTAGACTCCTAGTGAGTATGTGTGAGTTTGGAGGAGGTAACATTCTTGTATAAGGATCTTAGTAAACTCGGTGTATTAGCATGTATTGAACTCATGGAGTATTGTATTGAATGGGAAGTTTGTAATACCTAATTGGTAATTGTAGTGAAGATTGTAATGGTGTAGCACTCGGATATTCCGGTCCATCAGACCGATGCTGTAAGCAGTAATAGTAGCCTTGTTAGCCACGTGGGTGGTTAACGGCATTGTATCACCCATTGTATGTAAGTATATATCCGCTGCGTGAATCTGAAAGCACGAGGAGACTGGACGGTAATGATTGTATTAATGGTAGGGGTGTTACAAAAAGTGGTATCAGAGCGAAGTATCGCTCTGATGACTGGAAATACCGAGCTTAGGAAGTACCGAGTTAGGAATTAGAAGCTTAGGGCTAAGGGCCGAGTGTTAGCATTAGAGAGATGCTAGTTAGGAGCTACCGGTGAGTACCGGATACCTACAACACCAGACCCGCCCTCCACAAACCCCTTGTATGATTTTCGAAAAGACGCTTGGCAGAAGGAAGGACCTCTCATACTCGGGGAAAACCCGATCTGGCAGTTGTGAAGCAATCACACGGTAAACAAGAACCGACATATGGTAGATTCCAAGAATTGGGAGTCCCAGGGATGGATCCCGATTGAACAACAATACCCGCACTTAATAGCGGTAGGATGAGCACTCCAATCACAAGGAGGCTGCAACTTACAACAGCATGGGGCGACGTGCTCAGCAGTCGCGAAACCTAGCTAACCAACCCACAGCGGGAAGGAAGCACTAACCGTGCAACGAGATGGAAAAAGGAGTAGTAATGGAACCCGCGACACAAGTCTGCGGAGCAGCAGTAGCTAAATAGTACCACCAACGGTATACCAACTGATTAAGGACATAGTCAGGAGTGATTAACTCCGAAAGTACAACGCCCCAGGGTTACAATGCCTGGCCGACAGAGCTTGAACAGCTACAAGAACATCCACGGATATAATCGATAGGACTACAAGAGTAGCGCCTAAACAAGCTAAGGCTCAATGACCACAATAAATGTGTGGAAACGAGCAACAAGGAAAACACAAGACAAATAAATGGGAATCTCCAAGGATTGGAGAAATATCCCGATCAATGACAGTCATGTCAACATCAATGAGAAACTACTCAAAAGGACCGAGTATCCCAGACATAGATCAATATGATCAAGGGAAGAGTCCACAAGAATATTAAATACAAGTGGAAACCATACCAAGACCGGTATAGGTTTAACCAAAAACCAACAGTACCACGCACTTGCCACGACAAGTGCAGTAAGGACAGGAACATGTAGAGGAACACTAATACACCACAAACACATAGTAATGTACTGAGACCGCAAAGAAGCGACTACCGGATCACGTATCCTAAAAATAGGAAGAAAGGAGCCTTGGAAAGGCCTAACGGCCTGACCATTGTATTAAGGACATACAAGTCAGCAAGAAGCTGGACTTGGTCAAGACCTCAACATGGCTATGCCATGCAGAACATCTTTTAACACCGAACCATATTTTAAAACCCAAAATTTTCTTTCAAAACCACAACCTGTCTTTTAAACCTTGGATTTTAAAAAACTGAACCAACAACATTACAGTGAGTATCATAGAATGATACAAGAGGAGTTGGAAACAGAATACTTCACCTAGGCGTGTGACAAACACTACGGGTGTACCCAATTACGGGATGTGGGACAACCGCACTCCGAAGGAGCTTGCGGGCCTGGCATATAGTTAGGTAAGTGGTAACGTATCAACATGGTACCCCACGTATGTATACATGTAGTGTGCAACACATGGGAAGTAGTCGACTCCGTTCTACGGACCATCCGTAAGTTCAAACCAGAACAGCCGGACACCTCAGACGATCAAATGCAAAGGAACTCAGAGAAGTCACCTGAAAGTAAGGAATAAGAACTAGAAAGTGCAAAGAGCACAGACTAGACAGTATAGACATTGGACATGTCTCAATGACATCAAGCAGATACATGATAGCGGGAAGGTATACCCAGCCTGAACACAGTAAGGCAGATGCCTCAGGTGAGCACCACGATGCTCAACAAACGGGACAGAGCCTCCCAAGAGCAATCACAAGGTTACCATGAAGTATAATCCATCTTTGAGAAGAATTTTAAACCTGGTCTAAACACTAGGAGCAAGTATAAACGGTCTACCCAACGATGGGAGACGTTATAACCCATGAAGGGAATAGCTTAAATACAATACCACAAGGTGGTATAGTGATAACATATCATAAACATTAGCCGGATGTAACGGCATAACCTAACAGCACTCAGGAGCAATCCTTGAAGGGTGTCTGAGATAACAACAATTGAACAAACGCCATGATAAAAGCACATGAGCTAGAACGAATATTCGGTTAGGACACCGAAGGGATTTCACTTGACAGGAAATACCCTAGACTACAAAAGGCACTGATCAGCACCAAATTGCCTAAGAGTCTCCTATGAACGGAAGCGTGATGCCACGACTTACCATTGAGCCCAATAATATCTCCAACCTATGACGGTATACATGGAGTGGAAACATGTATAAGCAGCTTGCAAAGAGCATAGCTTGTAGCAATACGGCTCAAAAGCCGTAAACCAAATACGTTATATAAACTTGAACGGTTGCAAAACCTGCACCAGTTGTTAGCAAGACTTGCAAGAGGTATTGCCTCATACGACAAGAAATCAACAACTGGACCATCAATTCAAACCCAACTTTATGAGTGGCTTGGACTGATGGCTATCTCAATGTCACTGTCACTAGAGCATCACCCTAGTATACAGTAGACAAACTCTTAATTTTCCTTCATGCCTTCTGTAGCAATGGTAGCACAGGGGCATAAGAATCATGATGATGCCAACATTGGCATAGTCCACACTTGGACACTACGAGAAACCCAAGGGAAGATACCCCTTGTTAGCCAAAGACCACCAATGTGGTGAAGATGTGAACCCTTGGAAAGGCTTCCATCTATTATAATAGTAAAGCCTGCACTTATAAATACTACCAAGAGGCGATGGAATAAGGAAATGAGATTTCCAAACCATCACGACTTAAGGAGAAAGCATACTCCGTATGCACCCAAGCATGTGGTGAACCGTTGTATAAACACCAACATGATAAACCTCGTCATGAGACCTATGAGTAGAGACAACCCCTCAACAAGAACCTTCACTTGTTAGTGATAGAATACCCTCCAATTGGAGAACGGGACCGGAAAACCCTCGAAGTTTCTTGGGATGTCCCGGTGATGTACATACGAGTAGAACTACACCGCTAGAGCATATAACCAATGCTCAGCACTATGGAGACAGTAATTGTCAAAAACAATCAATGTGTGTGCACACTACACACTATGAATGACCAACGCTCAAGAGAGCTTGTAACCCGATAAACCACTTCATCTTGGGTCAACCAAGTTATTTGGCAAACTATATCATGAATGAGGAAGTAATGTGAGGTAAGCTAACCTGCACATGAAACCTAAATTGAAATAAAACATCCCCACAAGGGGAAGATAATAGTATTGCGGTATACTACGACAACCGTCATACATATGAACTAGAAACCTCCTAGTGTATGTGCACCATAAGGAAATGGTGCCAATGATAATGGCAATAAGTAAAGAGGAACTACCACAATAACAGAAACAGTAAAAACAATGTTGTGCAATGAGTAAGAATACGGCGCGCAACAGGCGACCGCTATGAGGAAGTAACAGATAATAACACGGAGTATAAGCATGAGATGACAGGCAGAAATATTCCTTCCAATCACATAAGTGACTTACTGTCAAGCGTTCACGCCTCTGCACTCTGTATGACTGAGTGTTTTGGTATTGCACTTGTACAGCTAATGATCTAATGGGATGGCTGGGGATATGGAGAATGTAAACAGTAGTAAATCTTTCTTTTCACCACAGACATGGCATAAGCCAGTCAAGCATTCTTAGCAACAGACCGCACGAAGAGTGTAAAACACACTATCAATCACAAGATGTGAATTCCAGTGGAATAAAGAGTGAAAAGAGACTTAAGAAAGTCACAAGGACCGACGCATAGAAAATGTAAGGTCATACAAGTAAAGGACACTTGTACCGAACCAGAAGAACTGGTATAATTTGGAAGCTAGTGACGACAGAGGAAGCGCTACAGTTAAGTGGTGACTTAACCTCGCCCGACAATAAGTCGGAGGAACTTAACTTAATCGTGGAAGCACGAATAGCATGGGCAGTAGATTACCAGAGAGCTGGTTATAAATCTTAAACTCATTGAGTTCAAACCCGGTAGAAGAATACCGCATTTGCTTAGTAAACCTCTCCCATAATAGACGGACAAAAGGTGATGTACAGCACTTTAAGGATAACAAGAATGGTGAATAACCCAAGTATCAGGGTCACGCAGCAGAAGCTAGTGGGCCCAGCTAGGAGATTAATGTACTAGTGAGTATAAGAGAATGGCTATTATGCCTTGAAGCCGGTTAGGCTAGAACCGAGTCAATTTAAGTTAAATAAACTCATATAGGAATTCTGGTGCAAAGACTAAACCATCGGTATGGTTAAGACCCTTTGACCGGAGCATATTGTATAGTATACAGTAGTGAAGCTAAACGCTTCAGATTGCCCAAATTGATTAAAACCAATGCTTAATAATAATAACATATGGTAGATTACGTGGGCGTAATCCCTTTTACGGGGGGTAGAGCGAAAACCGCTTAATGTAAGTTTTGTGAACAAACACAAAACCGTCTGTGCATAGCACAAATGAGAAGCAAATTGATGATTGATACTATGTTAAATAACATAAGTACTATTCATATTGTAATTATGGTAACTAGGCATTAGACATGTAAATACCATAGGATGAATATAACCATCTTGTAACACCAGTGTAAGAGTTTGGTAAAGAAGAGTAATGAGTAGTGGACGGAGCTCCACAAGTATTGTAGCCTTTGAAGAAGTAGTACGAAATGAATGAGAGTAGTAGATGAATAAGTTTATGAGTAGTGGAATCGTAAGTAAATTATTTGAAGCAAATTGAAGTCAACTAAATTTCATAGGTATAGTATTCCTTAGTTAGAATATTGGAGATGATGGTGAGTAATGGATGGAAGTAGTGAAGGTTGATGAAATGAGCATTAGGTATTGAACCATGGAGTAAAGCATTCGGGAAGTAGAGTGAGATGATTGATGGATTGATTCCATCCTTTGGAGATGTATGAATTCGTATCACGACTAGAAGAGTAAAAATATAGAAAATGAAAACAACTAATTAATTGCTTTTTGAAACTGATGTGGGAAGTCGAACTTGATCCTGATCAGATCAAGGGAAACCGAACACAAATTGGGGTGGAAAGATAGTTCAACATGATGCTGATCACATCAGGGTCGAATGATTCTCGAAGCTCCCCTCAAGTGGTCACAAGAATCACATATAGGATAGAAGTAATGAATATAAATTGGAACTTGGAGTTGGATGCTTGAGAAAGATTTCTAATTAGCTGTTGGGAGGATTTTCCTTAGACTGAGAATAAGGATTTGATTAGAGCTTATACCGGAAAAGATAGTTGTAGCATATTGTATTATTCCAAGGGCAGCGGGACATAGAGGAGTCCTGTGTCTAGATGACCTGAGTGCCTGCAGGACTGTATGTGTATTGCATTGCTTTGGGGGATAGCTTGCATGTATATATGTGAAAACCTGGTAAGGTGGAACCAATGATTGGTAGTAATGTGGATTGTAGTAATATAGTACATTGGTATGGTATCATGTAGAGACCGTGAGTAATGGATTCGGGAATTGTAAGGAGGAAGAATGTGTGACCTTGGTATTAGACATGTAAGAATGAGTAAGCATTGTAAACTTATAACCTCGAACAACTTTGAGGACAAAGTTCTTAAGGGGGGGTAGATTGAATACCCGAACTTAAATATGGTGATTAAGATTATCTAATCCGTAATTACAGCCTAATAATGCTTAAGAATATTGGTGGAAAAATAATCCGAAAGAAATAAATAAACTCTTAAAAAGCGTAAAACGCTAAATAAGCGTTTAAGTACCATAGAGGATGAGACCTCGTTTAGCTGTCATATGGATTCTAAAGCATTGTTAAGGCCTAAATTAATATTGGGAACAACTCCCGAAGAAAACGGTATCCAAAACATGTATTTAAAACGCTAATAGAGCTTTAGGCGCACGTTTCTCGAGAAAACCCAAAAACTGACCTTAAGGGGTCAAACGACCCGTAAAATTGGAATCATTAACTAATGATTATTAAGCATTTATGGAAGCTAATAACCAATAAAATAATTAAACGAAGGAAATTCTGGAAAACGGGCCCGGTTAGTGAATAGTATTGAAACCGGGTAATTAATGAGCATTTTTGTAAAGACGAAAAAACGCTCCAACTAGTAGTAATATAGGGGGACGGTTTTATCTGCAGTTAACCCTCACACACTCACATACTAGCTAACTAATTAAAGAGGCAAAAAGCAAAAGTGAGAAAAGTAGTACCTCACATACTCTCTCTCCTCTCTTTCTCTTCTCTCTCTCCATTTCTTTCTTCCCATTGTCTCCCTCTCTCCCTCCTCCCTCCTTGCCTGCGATTTGAGCTCCCCACTACAACAATGGAAGCTCTCTCTTCTTCTCCATGCTCTACCTTCATTTGAGCTCCAAATGTAAAAATAATTACATATTTGTAATCCCCTCATCTTCCTCTACACCTCTCTCTTTTCAAAATCCAAAAATGAGGAAGTTTACTTTCTTGGGTATACCCCATTGGTGAAGAAAATAACATCAATGTGTAGCTTGGAGTCTCCTCTCTCCATTAAGGTAAAAATCTCCATGAAAACCTTTAGTTTTCTTCATCTTCCTTTGAAACCAATTTTACCCCTCTTGTAATGCTCTATTTTTCTCTCTCTTCGGAGCATAATATCAACCTTGCAATGGTGGTGGATTCACCCTCCTTGAACCAAGGGCTAAAACCCCTCCTAAAGGCTTCAAAAGGTAAACCCTAGAAACTTGTTTAAAACATCTCAATGAGTTAGTATAAATCTAAGGGTTAGTATATTAATTATACTTGTTTTGTATGCTTTGGATGATGGGAATGGAGTTTGACAACTCCATTCCCCACATAACCGATTTGGAGGCAAGAAAGGAAGAAGGAGGAAAAATGAGAAAGAAAGAGGAAAGTATAAGCTCAAGGTAAGAGCTCCTTCCTAATGATAAATTCTATTGCATTAGAGTAATGGGAATGGGTAAAATATTTAAAGAACCCAAAACCTTGTACTAGTATTGAGGATTGTGAAGTTTGAGTATTTAAGAGCAAGTATTTGAATTGTAGGCTTTAGAGCCAAATGTGATGTGTATGTGTATTGGAATTATGGATTGAGGAAGTATTGAGGAAATTATATTTGTATGTGTGCTGGTAGAACCTTTGTGGTTTGGCTAGATTAGGAATGAATTTTATGAAAAGTGTGTATGTGGAGAAGTAAGAAAAGTATGGCCAAATTTTGGTAGGAATATGTACATTTATGGATGACTTGGTGAATGGGAGAACCAAGGTGTGTATTGGGAGATAGTAGAGATGTTAATGACCATGGAATGGTGGTAGTGGTATGTGATTAGGAGAGTATAAAATCTGTAGCAAGAAGTATTGGATTTCATTGGAGGAACTAGGAAGAATTAGAGTACAAGTCCTAGTAAAGTGAATGTTGGACTTGGGTATAGATGTGTAATTGTTTGGAAATGTGTTTGGGATGCTAATGATGGTATTGGTAGTAGGAGTATTGAGTGTAAGAAGTTGGAACAAATATCTGTAGCATTGAAGGATGAAAATCTGTTGTAAGTGTGGAAAGGAAATGAGGAAATTGTGTAAGATGATTGATGGATTTAGTAAGGAACTTGGTGGATGAACTAAGGGGTATTAGGAGGTTTAATTAGTGTTAAAACGTGTGGGATTAAGTGTAGGAACAATGGGGAAGTAATGGGTAAGAAGAGGGACTGAAAACAGAAATAAAAATGCAATTACTGGGCCGGACCGACCTTCGGACCAGACTTGCAAGGTCGGTCGAGCCGAGATTTACAAGGAATGGAAACCTTCTGGAATGGACCAACCTTGGGACCGGACATGCAAGGTCGGTCGGCCAGAAGAATTTCCCGTAATGTAACTTACTGGAATGGACCGACCTTGCGACCGGACTTGCAAGGTCGGTCGACTCAAAATTTTCCCGTCTTGTAACTTACTGGAATGGACCGACCTTGCGACTGGACTTGCAAGGTCGGTCGGGCTAAAAATTTTCCGTTCGTAACTCACTGGAATGGACCGACCTTGGGACCGGACTTGCAAGGTCGGTCGGCCCTGAAATTTTCCAGCGCATTTCCCTACTGACTTCGACCGACCCTGGGACCGGACTTGGGTAAGGTCGGTCGAGTCAGACAAAAAAAATGTGTAATTAAATTAATTAATTAATTATATATATATGTATGTGTATACCCACATATACATATGTACACACATGTAAGTATACCAAGGTTAAGTAAAGAAATAAACTTGAAGAAAGTAAACAATGTGTAAGTATAAGAACAGTAAGTGAAACCGAAACAACGGGACAACGGGGTAAGTACAGGAGTAGCAATTATGTATGTAATGTAATGCGTAGTATTGATTGAACCGTTTGGCATGTAGCCGGGGGTTCAAGAATAGGACTCGAGGAACAAATAAGGACTAAGGAACAAGAAGGCACTGGTAAAGTAAATTACAGAAAAAGGTATGATTTCTTCATGCCCTGTATCCTAATCTGGTTACCCCGATTTGTGTGCTTATTTGATCACCTAATAAGATAAATGCATGAATCGGACTATATTGCACTTACTTGTGCTTGTTACTTTGTTCTTGATGTTTGTCTTGAACAATAGTTTGTATAATTCATGAAATATATGAATGATGATGAACTGTATTCGAATCTTGTATTGTACTCGAGTATTGTATTGTATTTCGTATGAATGTGTATTGAGCAATGTAATTGTGTATGTGGCTTGAGTGAATGACTTCTACTAATTCCTAACCACCTAACTCCTAACAAAAAGTACTAAGTAAAATGGATTGAGTAGAAGTCCGATATAGCTTCGGCCACGCGTGAGGATGAGGAGACACAAGAGGTTGGATCCGATTCCTGGTTCTTAAACTGGTCCACGGCCCAAATCCCTTAAATGGGTAGCATCCTGGATTGGTGAACCAAGTAAATCCCGGTGGTGGGACCGAGTAGTTCCCCGGGCCGGAGGTCCCGACAACTTAACATGAGTAAGAGTAAGTAAGTAAGTAAGTATGTATGAGTATGAGTATGTATGCGTAAGTACTGTGGAACGAGTAAAAGAGTAATCTCCACCCGATTAACCCGGGTGGACCAACATGAGCTAACAAGGACATGTATTGTGTATGTATTGCGTATGTATTGTATATGTATTGTGTACTGCGTATCTCGAAAAGGTAAGAATGTATCTGACGGCTTGTATGGTTACCCTGTATGTATTGAAGTGTATGTAATGACGTGTATGTAAGTATTCCTTGAGTAATGTATTGTAAGGTTATGTATAAGAGCATGTATGCATGTATGTATGAATAAAATGAACCGCATGTATTCGACCAAGTGGTCAGCGTACCCTCACTAGTACGCGGGGTATGCGGTTATCATGCTCAGCGAAAGCTGACCCCCTCGGGGGAACGTTTTTAGTTGCAGGTACCCGAAGCGGTTTGGTCAATGTAAGAGACCGGTGGCACACCCTTTTTTTCAGGAAGCAAGTAGTTGTGAGGAATGGGTAGTGGGTAGACTCCTAGTGAGTATGTGTGAGTTTGGAGGAGGTAACATTCTTGTATAAGGATCTTAGTAAACTCGGTGTATTAGCATGTATTGAACTCATGGAGTATTGTATTGAATGGGAAGTTTGTAATACCTAATTGGTAATTGTAGTGAAGATTGTAATGGTGTAGCACTCGGATATTCCGGTCCATCAGACCGATGCTGTAAGCAGTAATAGTAGCCTTGTTAGCCACGTGGGTGGTTAATGGCATTGTATCACCCATTGTATGTAAGTATGTATCTGCTGCGTGAATCTGAAAGCACGAGGAGACTGGACGGTAATGATTGTATTAATGGTAGGGGTGTTACAATCATAATTCAATTTCTTCAAAATAAGATCCCACATGAATATGTTTTATGAAACTTCAAATTGTGTATTTATATGTATATATGTTATAATTTATGTATAAATATTACTAAAAGTTACATATGTTCAACTGGTGTTAGCTTCTTCGACGGTGTTAGCCAACCTATGGTTGTATGGGGGTAAGGTTATGTTTTTTTAAGTGGTGGTTAATAACATAATTACATTAGCATTATTCTATTGTATTAGTGTCTTCGACGGCTTAATTATCCTAGGGTATGTCGGGGTTTAGGGTATCTTTTTGTTTTTCATTTTACACCCTTATAACCTTTCAACTTCGACAAGTTTTTAGGGTTTGAGGTTTAGTGTTTAGACCCTAAACCCTAGACTTGAAACTCTTAAGTATACCTCCGATAGCTTAACAGTCCTAAAGTATATTTGGGGGTAGGATTCTCTTTCTCTTGGGTCGGTTGTATGAGGTATTTTCTTGGGTGGTGGCTACTTCGGATCACATTAGCTTCTTTGACGGTGTTAGCTTTTTCAATGGTGTAAGCCTTTTTAGGATTGACCACTACCTTAAATTGATTAAAGTTCATTTTATTATTAAAAAGATTCATTATTTTAATGAATAAGATTCACTTCTAAGGTACGTAATATATACTCATTTCAAAAACCTTAATTTTTAAGTTTACAAAAAATATATTCATGCATCTTATTTCGAACAGCATGAATTATGATGAATAATTGAAATACCCCAAACCTAGGTATGTTGTTTAAACATTAAAATATGGTATATTAAGACTAAAAAGAGTCTTAGAAACATTAGAGAACAATTTAAACCATAGAAAACATAAATAAATACCTTAAGGTCAATAAGGGCTAAAATGTGCTCTAAGCTTGGGATAAGCTAGGTTAAGACATAATGAGCTTACCAAGACCTCATTTATATATTAATGAACATATTAAACCAATTACCAAAGAAAACCAAGCTTGAAAACAAGTTAAAACATAAAATGTGCTTTAAGGAGTCTTAAAGCACGTTTTTGAAAAATTGTCTTGTAAAAGAGTTTTGAATGGCTAGATGTCCATCATTACTCTTTAATTAATATGTGTACTACTTAGTATCACATTTGGAAGTCTATATCAATGGGAAATCAAAAATTTCACACCTATGTGCCTTATTTTAGTGAATAGTAACTAAAATAAGCAAGTTTATAACATATGTCAATATAAGTAATTTAATTGGTCAACTAAGACTAAAACACCCCTAATAACATTATGGGGGCCGGTTTTTATAGTGGTGACTCACCACTCTTATTAGCTTGTTAAACAAATAAAGAATGATAAATAAAGTACTATTTACTTTACTAACTACAAATATCTCTTAAAAGCAAACTTATCTTCATTCTCTCATTTCCCTCTTCATTTCCCACGTCTTCTACCTTCCTTCTTGCTCTCTTCTACGGTTTTGCTACAGCAACAACACCACCACCATCATTCTTCATCTTCAACCTCTTATATCTCCTAGCTCACTTTGCCAAATCAAAAACAAAGACCACCATTCTCTTTGTCTTGCCAAGCTCTTCATTCCTATCTTCTCAAAATTCCAAGAGCTCTATTTCGGTGCCAAGAGGAATCTCCATGGGAGGAGCTTGAGCTCATCTTTTCACATATTGTTGTTCTCCTTTGCTTCTAGGTAAGGAAACTCAAAGAAAAATAACATTTCCTTCATGTTTTATGTTGTCCGAAAATCACCATTGATGGTGCCCTTACCTTGCTTGTTTTAGCTTCATTTGAATCTTCCAAGGGCTTGGTGGAGTCCTCTCTTGCTACATATCCAAACTCTTTTTTGGTATCCAAGGTAAAACAACTATCTTAATGTTTTAAAACAATGTATAACCTAGGGTTTACAATGAGATGAAGCATAAAGCTTGTATACTCATTTTATCATTTGTATAATGTTTAGAAGTTGACAAACAACTAAAAGCCTTGCCGATTTAGTAAAGGAAACAAGAAAGAAGTTGTGAGGAAAAGAGGTAAATATGCTAACCTAATGTAGCTTATAATGTCTTAGGAGATATGAGCTTATATTGCTTATTAAACCTACTTAAGGAGCCAATGGTAAATGACTTAGAAAAATGCTCTCAAGGGCTTAGTAAAAGGCATATGTATTGTTGGGTGTATTTGCAGGTCAAAGGCAAATATAATGTGGGAAATTCAGTGTTTATGATTTATGCATCTTAAGGGCCTAAGAGCCATGCTATTTAAGGGCCTAAGTGCCAAGCAATTTAAATTATGCACTATATTGTGATGTAGTGTTAAATGAGTGAAGTTTTTGAGTACAAGAATGTTCTTGATGGATTTTAGTGTTCTTGATTGTTTAATGGTGAAAACAATGTGTTTTGGCTTAGTAATGTTCTAGGAGAACCCATGTCGAAATTTAGATAATGCATAAGAAGTTTTAGGTGTTTAAAATGAGTTTTGGGAAGTAAGGAAGTGTTTTGAAAGGTTAAGTGTTCTACTAGTGAAAGAAACATGCATTAAGGTATTCTAAGATGTAAAAAGGACTTAGGCAATGTTCTAGAGGATTTAGAATGTAAATGAATGTTTTGGGATACTTCAAGACCATGGTGAGATTGTGTTTAGGACTTGTGCAATGTTGGTGATAAGGAAGAAGTGATTTGTTGCATGGAGGAGCTATAAACTTGTAGAAATATTCAAGGAGTTTGTTAGAAGAAAAGATGCTTGGGAGATGATTTAATAGTGGTGAGGAAACATTTTGGCATAGTGATTATCATAGGTATGAAACATCACTTAGAAAAACTAAGGAGAAAACATTATAAGTGTTAGAAATTTTTGTAAGAAATGAGTAAGTGTTTAAGGAGATGGAAAATGGGTTTAAAGGATATTATGTGAGGGTTTGAGTGTGCCAAGTGGTGTTGGAAAACATTAGAAGGCTTGAGGAAAAGTTTGGAGAAGATTTGACAATTTTTGGGCATGTTCTGGTGGCGTCCGACCCAGGGGGCCGACCCAAGTTTGGGTCGGACGGCCTCTGTTAGACGCCAGTAAGTGGTTCTGGAATGGTCCGACCCAGAGGACTTGGGTCGGACATGGGTCGGACGGGTGAGTTTAAAAGACGGTAAAGTTTCTGGAATGGTCCGACCCAGAGGACTTGGGTCGGACATGGGTCGGAAGGAGTAGAATGTTTCAAATCCGAAAGTTACTGGAAGGGTCCGACCCAGTTGGTTGGGTCGGACGGTGGGGCGGACTGTCCAAAACTTAAAAAAAAACATAAAAGTATGTGACTTATGTAATTAACCCCAGGGGGTATAATGAAGACAACCAAGGATAAGTTGGGCATTTAAACATATCATATAACCAAGTAAGATACTTAGTAAATTTGAAATTAAGTAAGTTAATTAACCGACGTTATTAATTATGTATAGGAGTGGCCTACGGTGGAAACAAATTGAAGCAAGGACCAAGGTATGGTTTTCTTGCAGTCTGTTGCCTACCGGTTTACACCGGCTTGTGTGTTGTTTGTTTTTCTGTTTGTTTATGACCTTGTAAGATTTAAGTCATGTAATGAGTTTACTATTGTTAAATATTATAGTATTGTTAAGTGTGACTCTCTTCCCTTGTGTGTGTCTAACAAGACTTAACCAATTGTTGTGAGTGTTTATTGAGTTCGAGTTGATGTTGAACTTCTAACAAGTGCTAACGGGGGAAGTGAGGAGTCCGGTCTATTCCGGCCACGCGTGTGAGTATGAGAGTCGATGTCATAACCGGTTCGATTCTCTTTGTATGTTATGGTTGTTTTCCAATTTGGTTTCCAACCTTCCCTTTAGCTTAACCAAGGCTATTTTACTGACTCACGTCGGGCCACAGGGGCATACTATGTGTTGTTTCGGTGTGCTTGGGTCACTATATCTGAGGCACCTTGTGTTAAGTTATCTGTTCAATCTAACAGGACGGTAACGAGTTGTGTAACGAGCTTAACATGAGTTTGGCAACATTCTCTAGGCTCTCCATGGGAACTAATTGTGTTGGTTCATTTCCTAAAAGGATTTGTTCTTGTGTGTTATGTGTGAAGTTGTATGCAATACTCTTGCTATGTTATATATATATGTGTAATACCCCAACCCGAAATCCAATAAACTGAACGGCGATCACTCCCAAATAAAATACAACTGCAGCGGAAATAAATACAACAACCGGGCGGTATTACAATGTCGTTGGCCACCCTTGTGACCAACAAGGCTAAGTCCAAATACAATCCTCAAATGTCACGGTCTGGAATATAGATACAACCCGAGATGCTAGGAATCAAACTCAAAGTAAAATACTGAAATAAAGTAATTAACTAATAGTAGACTCCCAAAGCTTGGTCTACCCCACCTACACTCAGTGTGGTGATCTTCTTAAACTTCAGGTACCTGAAAAATGGGGGTGCCCCCAAAGGGGCTCAGCAAACAATGCTGGTATGGAAAACGTGCAGCCCATCGTCTACCGGGCCACACCAACTATTTTGTCGAACACATGCAGTTCATTTTTATAAAGCTGTAAACAAGCATAGTCTGATGATAACAAGTATCCATACAAGGACAATAATGTCACATAGAACAAGACACAGAAGGTCGAGTTAGCTGAACTGAAATTCTTTAATGATAGTCGGTCCACACAATGGGACTGACAGGTATACCTGAATATCTTGAATAGTGGAGGTATAGTGACCTCGTTAAGATTGAAAGGTTGGGTATAAAACCCCAGGAGATAACGTAGTTAAACCCTGAACTGAGGAGTGGGAAAATGAATCCACTAGAGGAAAGAAGTCTTCCTCAACTGAACTGATGGGCATTTGAATCCGGAAGGAATAGAGTCTTCCTCCCAACTGAATGTTCCGTCGCGACGTAGTAGGAGACGACCTAAGACAGGTACAACTCCCGTAGCATGCATGGCCAGATCCAACTGGGCTCCTCATTCTCGAAGTATATATTTGTTAAGTGTCATATAAAGACATTAAACAAAACACAATGTGTATTGTCAATTATCACGTTTAGGATAATGACGTTTGTTATAAAGTGAAGTTAGTGAGAGACTTGAGTACAAGTCCTCGGTATACTGAAACGCTGGTATTTAATCCACTGGTATAGTAGTGTTTGTATGCGTGGGACATACACGTTGTAGTCAGCAACAATCACGCACATAAAATAACACAACAGTGCACAAGAGTAAAACAACATTTTACATTAATTATCTTGGTCGTTATTACAAACAACAGATAGCACACAAGCCGGTGTAATCCGGTAGAAAACAGGTTGCAAGAATCCCATACCGTTCACCGTAGACTGTACTCGTTTAATTCCCGGTCAACGTCTGGTCAAACAGAGTCCTAGAATAGGATTGACTGAGAGGGTTAATTTATGTTACCCTTATATAATAATTCTATTGGATCATTTAACAAATCTCGTATCTGTTATTTCATGTGAGGTTTATTTCTTTTAATTACCTCATGATTTAATGTATAACTTATTTGTTATTCCTTTTGATTTATTTATACATCCTTTAATGCACATATATGTGTTTATTGCATTTGTTGTTTATTTTATTTGTCTAGGTGACATAACAACTTATAATTTCTTAACTATATTTATATGTCATACATAGACATAAAATTCTTATAGTTTTATTATTCTCCTTTTAACCATAAATACTATTTATTGTTTATCTTTTAATTCCTTATAACCATGTAAGCCATAGTTTAATTCCATAATTCCTTTAATCAAAATTCTTTCTTCTAAATCCTCCAAATATCCATATAGGACCTATATTTATTTAAATCTAAATTCTTAAACTTGTATTTCGGTTATTTACAAAACAACCCATTAATTCATAAACTTTACACTTAAATTCTAATCTCTTTATATAACATAGTTTTTAATTCCTCATCTAATTAAATTACAAAACTACCACTAATCTTTTGGACATAACTTATAAATATTATAACTTTCAAGAATACATCTTACCCCTCAAATCTCGGCATATATTTATATACTTCTATAATTGCAATTTAGCCACAAAATCTTATAATCTTACATAATGTCTTATAAACTATAGTTTTAATTTTCATTCTCCATAAATGCCGAATTTAATATATAAATTCTTAAATTACCAAACTAACCCCAAAGTAATTCGGTTTTGTTTATTCCTCCTTATTTCACTTTCATCCCAAAACTTTATAATAGTTTCTTAATAACTTATAAACTAAAGTCTAAATATTTAATTCCTCAAAATTTCGAAAGTGAGCCTAATAAATCTTTTAATTATGAATTCGCCCACTAATAAATTCTAAACTTTCATAACAACTTTATAAATTACATAATAGCCCAAAACTTAATAAAAAGTTATTTTAAGCGTTTAAATTATCTAAAATTCTTAAACTTAATTCCTAACCTTATATATTATAATACACCAAATACCCCTTTAACTCTCGGCTTTCACAATAAATCCACTAAACTTTGTAAAAATTACATTTAAACCACATAACTTAATTAATTAGCCATTTAAGCACTAATAAATATTTTTAACTCTCCAAACTTTATAATATAAGTTTATATACCTAAGTAGGTCATTAAAACCCATTTATCAATTAGAGCATTCGGCCATAAATATTTAGTGACCATATAGTATATAAAAGTGGATTTATATGTCATAATTATACATAAATTCATAGGAGTCATATAACTCATGTATAAATTATTGTAAGGTCTTATATTGATTCTTAGCTCAAAATAAAACATTTTGCCCTAGACATTTCGGCCTTATTTATTTGTAACATAAATTTTGTGACACAAAATGTGTCTTAAGGTAAATTTTTCTATATATGTATAGATACTGTTGGCATATAAACCATATAGTTTCGGTATTATTTAGCCTAGGAGATGTACATAATTTTTGTACAATTTTTAGAAGCTTAACAAAGCTTATAACATAAAGATTTACTTAGTAAACTTACTTCTTAACAAAGGTGGTTAAGTGCTTGAACTTCTTCTTGAATCTCCAAGCTTTCTCCTAGGTAAACTTGATGCTCCTCTTCGGTTTTATGCAAGAGGTGAAGGTGTTTAGGAGTTAGATCTTGAATAAAGATCTTAAGTAGATTTGGAAGTAGTTTACAAGACTTTACCTTAGACTTTTCTCCTTATAAATTCGGCACCCTAAGGTAGGTGAAGAACAAGTTTTCCTTCATCAAAATGAAGAAGAAAAGAGACTTATAAGAAGTAGAACTTGGTTACACATAAAAATGTGCTTTAAGGATTTTCAAGCTTTGAAACCTACCTTAAGATAACCTTGAGATGCTCCTTGGATTAATGTTGTTTGGACAACCCCTTGGAGATCTAATTGATGCCGAACACACCTTGTTATGCTAGGAAGAGTTTTGCTTCAAGACTTGCCAAGAAATGCTAGGAAATTACCTTAAAGATGAAGATAGAAGTTAAAACTCCATTAATGGACTTAAGAGCTTCAAAGGAAGAAGATGAAGCTAGAAGAGAGAGGAGGGAGCCTTACCAAACCGTGGAGGAATGTGCAAGGAGGGAAATGAGACCTAGCTCACGTAAATGAAAGAGGGCAATTGGAATTTGATTTTGTTTTGTCAATTTTAATGTCAAATGACTTTACTTTTTCTTAGTTTATTTCATGGTTGATTGGCTCAATAAATGTCCTTTTCCAGCATAGAAATCGGACATGTGAGGTGTGACAAGGCAAGAGTTGGAAAGGAAATAATTGTGAACTAGAAGACAAGGTGAGAAAAGGTAAGGTATCTTCTTTTGATTTTTCTATGTTATAACTTGTCTTCTTCCTTCTTGTATATGCACGGTTTAGGGTCTGAATGGAGCTCATTAGATCGGCATTCTGAGCTAAGGAACAAGCAAGGAAGGTTACTTGCTTAAGAAATCAAAAGGCAAAAAGAAAAAGGAATCTACTTTTTTTTAGCATTTGTTTTGTATCTAGCTCACATGGCCTTGTTCCATGACCTAATTTCGACAGCTCTCTGGTCAAATGAGACCTACATACTTTGGCATTAAGTAATATAACACATGGGAAGGTGAGTCACCATGTTCTATGCCTTTTACAAACTTTTAATGCAATTTTTATACTAGTTTTTGCTCTTAAAATCGGCCCCTATAGAGCACCTTGTTGACTAGTCACACCAACTGATTTAGAAGGTCATTTTAACCCTTTTTAAGATTACCAATTCGTGGTATGTCAAAAACTACAAGGCAATTGCGTAAAACGCGTTTTCGTGACACCCGAAGGTGTGTTTTTGTGCTCTAAGGAAATTTTGGGAAACAAATTGTTTTTATGAGTTCCAAGTGTTTGTAAACACTTATTATAGTAAATAAACATATATTAAGATGTTACATTGGGTTATATGAGGTTATATCAACCCATGACATAATTTACGGGCCATCGGGACACCCCGGGCAAAAAGGAGCGCTAAGAAATCCTCCTGTGGTTTTTGCTGAATTTTGAGAAACCACTTCGTGGGTTCTCTTTATAATGGTTAATAATGATGTTAGGAACTCAAGGAATTAATTTTATAGGAGTTCGTGCCACCTCGGCACTCCTCCGGACTTTTCGTGCTTTAAGGAGCGGGCGTGAGCACTCCCGAGCGTTTTGCGTTTTTGACTGAATTTAGCTTAGGGAATATATTTGTATATTCATATAATAATTGTATGACCATTTGGTTTGAATATTAGAGGGTCATACAAGGTCATGTTTGACCATATGCTTCTAAGGCGTTTTAGCGTTTATGGAGAAACGACTATTTTTACGTAACGTTCTCATGCATGGGTTTGCATGCGTACGTGAAATGATTCATATTTGGATTATATTCCAATAAATGATGGTTTAATAATATTATTTAGATTTGGGGTATTTCAATCTACCCCCCTTAAAAAAGGACTTCGCCCCGAAGTCTCATATCTAAATTATAAGGTTGTGGGGAATCAAGTTCCACTAAGTATCCACAACTCAATCTAGTTTTTAGGGATCAAGTCCCAAGTCTCTATATTCCTAAGTTCACAGTGTACATCAAACACAATGGGAATACTTTGGAACAGTATAGTGTAATGTAATAACACAGTCACTTTTCATGTCAAATAGTGCAGCGTAGTGCACATAAACTTTCCATTGTAGTGTAATAAAGTACACACAATCAAGTAGAAGTACAAAGTACATTCAGATACAGTGTTACACAAGAACACATACAAGACAAAGTGTCACTGAAATATACTGAACAGTGTTACACAAGAACACAGGTAAGACAAAGTGTCACTGAAATGCACAAAAGTGCAACAACTGAAATGCACAAAAGTGCAACAAAATGCATACTAAATTCACAAATGAAAAAGGCTCTACCCCCCAAAAAAAAGAGGGGTACGCCCCCGTACCCTAGACTAAAGTGTCTAGTCGGTGAATAATGAGGGAAACTTCGCTCGCATATCAGCTTCTAGTTCCCATGTGGCCTCTTCCACATCGTGGTTTGACCAAAGAACTTTTACGAGACTCACAGATTTGTTTCGAGTATCTCGTGTCTTTCTGTCTAAGATTCGTTGCGGTGTTTCCACATACCGCATTGTTGGTTCTAATGAGAGTGTCTCAGGTTGTAGAACATGAGAAGGATGAGGCATGTATTTCTTAAGCTGAGACACATGAAAAACATTGTGTACTTTGCCCAACTCAGCTGGCAAATCAAGTCGATATGCCACAAGGCCCACCCGCTCTATGATAGCGTAGGGTCCTACAAATTTCGGGCTTAGCTTGCCCTTTTGCCCAAATCTGAATACACCCTTCATGGGTGATACTCGTAGAAATACCTGGTCGCCAACTGCGAACTCAAGGTCTCGTCGCCTCTCATCAGCATATGATTTCTGCCTGTCTTGTGCTGCTTTCATGTTACTTCTGATTTGTTGTACTTCTGCCTGGACTTGCTCTAAGTACTCAGGCCCAATGATGACGGTCTCACTAGACTCGTCCCAGCACAATGGTGTGCGCATGGTCTGCCATATAAGGCTGAAAGGTGACATCTGTATAGAGGCGTGATAGCTGTTATTATAAGCAAACTCGATGAGATGTAATCTATCTATCCAGCTGCCCTGGAAATCCAAGGCACATGCTCGTAGCATGTCCTCTAAGGTCTGAATAGTCCTCTCTGACTGACCATCTGTCTGAGGATGAAATGCGTGCTAAGCTTCAATTCAGTGCCAAGTGCCTCGCGAGTAGTTCGCCAGTATCGTGAGAGAAATCTAGTGTCTCGATCTGAAACAATAGTCTTAGGTACTCCATGATGCCTGATAATCTCCTGCTCAAATATTCTGCTAACTTTGGCACTTTCCAAGTGTCTTTCATCGGAATAAACCTAGCAACCTTAGTCAGTCGATCAACAACAACCCAAATCATATTAAGGCCTCCTCTCGTAGGTGGTAGTCCCACCACGAAGTCCATAGAATATCATAAAACTTCCATTCTGGAACTGGCATAGACTGTACCATACCTCCTGGTCGTCTATGTTCGAATTTCACTTTCTGACAAGTGAGACATCGAATCACATACTCTGTCACGTCGCCCTTCATACCACTCCACCAGAAATACCTCTTAGATCTTGTACATCTTAGAAGCTCCTGGATGGACAGATGTGGAAGAAGTGTGGGACTCTCGAAGAATATGCTCCTTTATATCGTGCTGTCTCTGGGAATACACAATCTTCCCTTCAATCTGATAGTCCATCATCATGTAGCTGAAACTCATACTTTCCACCCTCAAATGTACCGTCAGACAACTTCTGACTGATCTCCATCATTCGCTGATCACTCTGCTGTGTACGTATGTCGTTATAAGACTCGAGCTAGCCACAATGGCATTTAAGAATGTGCTCGTCGACTCAGTGCGTCTGCTACAACATTAGCTTTCCCTTCCTTGTACTGCAAATCAATATCATAATCCTTAAGAAATTCAACCCATCTTCTTGTCATGTTTAACTCTTTCTGGATCTTGTTTTACATTCCTTTCTGGGTGACATACATACTTCAACTCTTGTGATCCGAAATATACGGTCATCTGGACACCATACAGGTAGTGGCCAGATCTTCAATGCAAAAACAATAGCTCCAAGCTCCAAGTCTGTGTGGGATATTTTCCTCATGTTTTCTTCAACTGTCGGGAAGCGTAGGCGACTACCTTCCCATACTGCATGAGTAACACCCTAATCCCTCTGCCTGATGCCATCACAGTAAACTTCATAACCCTCTGTGCCTTCAGGTATAGTCAAAACTGGTGCTGATGTCAAAGCATTCTTCAAAAGCTCGAATGAGGTCTCATTCAGTAGTCCATGTGAAGGTGTGCGTCCTTCTTCATTAAGCTGGTCATAGGTGTGGCTATTGGAGAAGTCTCTGACAAACCTTCTGTAGTATCCTGCTAAACCAGGAAACTCCTGATGTCCGTAACGGTCTTTGGCCTAGGCCAAGTGCGAACTGCTCTATCTTTGCTGGTCCACCGCGATCCAGAATCTGAGATGACATGTCTAGAAGGAAACTTCTGTCTAACCAAAACTAACATTTGGAGAATTAGATAAAGCTGGTTCTCCCTTAGGATCTCAAGTACATGTCGGAGGTGGATCTCGTGCTCTTCCTTAGACTTTGAATAGATGAGGATGTCATCGATGAATACAACCACGGTCTTATCCAACTGCTCTCTGAATAATCTGTTCATCAAATCCATGAAGACTGCAGGTGCATTTGACAAGCCAAAAGGCATAACCGTAAACTCATAGTGGCCATACCGTGTTCTGAAGGCTGTCTTTTCTATGTCTTGCTCCCTGATGGGTATCTGATGGTAGCCTGATCTCAAATCGATCTTCGAAAACACTTTTGCTCCTCTCAACTGATCAAACAAATCATCAATCCGTGGTAGTGGTATTATTTTTCACTGATACTGCATTAAGCTCTCTGTAATCAATACATAAACGAAGGCTTCCATCCTTCTTCACAAATAGGACTGGTGCTCCCCAAGGAGATACGCTAGGTCGTATGTATCCCTTGTCCAATAAATCTTTCAGCTGCTCCTTCAGCTCAGCCATCTCTGCTGGTGCCATACGGTACGGTGCCTTAGCTATGGGACCGGTACCTGGTAGTAATTCGATGGAGAACTCTACCTCTCTGGATGGCGGTAAGCCTGGAAGTTCCTTTGGAAAAATATCTGGAAATCCGACACCACTGGCATAGCTGGATCAAAATCAGGGTCATGCTCTACATCTGAACATAACATAGATATACCTCCTTCTGCTTCCTGACGTGCTTGTACATGGACATAGCAGATATAACTTTTATCGATGGTGCCCTAGGGCTCTGACGGTAAGATACTGTCACTCCTGATGGGCTCTTAAGCAACAGTCTGCGCTCTGCACAAAGAATGCGGCCTCTGTGCCGCCCCAGCCAGTCCATCCCGGCTATAACATCGAATCCTAGACCTCTGAACTCAATAAGGTCAATAGGAAATTCCTCCTCCTTAATACTGATAGTGGCTCCTCTATAAAGACGAGTGCAACTGATCTTCTCCTTAGACGGGAGTGCCACCTTAAAATCAGGTAACTCTACTGCGTCTAGCCCCAACTTCCCCGCAAGCGTAGGCGAAACGAAAGTATGTGAGGCTCCGGAGTCGAACAGTACTAATGCATCCACTCCATTAACCGGAAAGGTACCAGTGAGGATCGCGCCGCCCTTGCTGGCCTCCTCCTCAGTAAGTATACTTAAGGCACCTTCCGTCTCCTTAGCACAACCTAATAACAGAATCTGAGTAAGTACTTTGATATGATGGGGTCTAAAGACATTCACTTTCAAACAATAATGCTTCACTGATGATATGATCTCCTTTCGGATGTCCAAAACAATTACAACACTATACTTTCTAAAAGTCAAACTTAATCTTCCTGGTTCATGTGAGTGGTGTTTATCACTGTCGAAGGTGCTGTGTTATTAATCCTTTTAATTCCATGGTATAGCAACCTTGACTTTCCACCCATTATTAAAACATCTCCTGAACTCAATATGATTTTCTTTGCAAGGTCCACACGCTTCTGCTCGCCATAAAGGAACTCTGCGTCATCTCCAATTGACAAAGACAATACTGGTATCCCCTGTTCAAGGGACCCTTTTGTTTCATCATTGTCCTGGTGTAGTCCTAACGGCCTCCTTCTTCATAGAAGTTGATGATACATAGATCAGCCCTTAGATTGGGAACTGGATCTTCTTCTAGCTGTTGAGCTGTATTAACTGCTTGTTCCACAATTGGTAAAAATTCTTCTGGGATTTTTGGCACTTGTGCTCCATCTCCATTTCTTGTATCTTGGTAGGTTTTTGTGTAAGGATTCCAATCCTTTCCTAAGCACATCATTTTCAGCTTCATTTTTGATCCTCCTGGAAATTCTGGAGTGTAGAACCCTCCTGGTCCTGCTCCCAATTCTTGACATTTTCTAATGATTGCAATTTGTGTCTCCGGTGTTAGGTATCCTTTGAGTAATATCAAACCTGGTTGGATAACCTTACATTGTTCGTTCCCTGGTTCTTGTACTTTGATAATGTTTTCCTCCAGGGAGGGCGGTGAGGGGATAGGAAAGCATATCTTATAGCTTCCTACGTGGTTTAAATTTTCCTAGTGAGTTTTACTAATTCTTTCCTACTCAATTAGGCAATCAAGGCATGCAAGCACTCATTCACATCATCCATTGCTCATAACAGGTTCACATGGTTTAGAAATACCTGGGTTGGTAGAAGGACCAGCCTCATCTGAGCGGTCCATGACATGCAGGGCGGGTCCCGATGCTGGGCCTTTGCCCTTATACCCCTGAGCTGGTTTGTTGGTGGAGGGCGAGTATCGCTAGCTCCATTCTTTTGGCCTGGGTTTGGCTTTGCTCCCGGGCGGTAGTTCCTGCTCTCCGGGTTTCGGATACACTCGAAGGCACGATGCCCGAGTATCTGACAGTAGCGGCACATGACTTTCTCCCCTTGGCAGTCCACGCCGGGGTGATCCTTTCCACACTGTTTACAGTTGAAACGGCGGATACTTCTGGCCCGTGTTTGAGCCGATCCAGAACCTAATACAATCAAGGTCAATTATACATTCCAAAGGTACTGAAGTAATCACAAAAGTTCAAATCTAACTGTTTGATTAGAGTGCCTACCCTTAGATGGGTAGGTTTTCTGTGAGTTGCTGCTCCGTAGGTTCCTGACTGGGGGTTCCCAGTAGTTTGGTTCCCTTCCCTTGATAGGACCCCTGTCCTTTCTGATAGGGTTTGTTCTTTTGTTGGAGTTCCCCTGCTTGGCATCTTCGCCACCAGGTCCGTCCTTCCTCTTTTGGGAGCTCAAAGCATCCCTTCTCTTACAAGTGATCTCCACTACGGAGCAGCATGATAGCATTCCTGAAATCTCAAGGTATTAATCTCCAAATCTCCCATGATGGGGTATAGTATGTAATAATTTCAACTGTTTATGTCTTTCCTGTTTTACCTGCAAACTGGTGGGGATGATTGGTCCCATCCCAAACTGAAGTCGAGGGCTCAGTCCCCCGTAGAATCGGTCGACCAACACCTGGTCCGAGTATCCTATGCCGGGTAGTAGTCGGAGTAGCGAAGTAAACTTCGCATAGTACTCATCCACTGACATCTTCCCCGTCTGCTCCAAGGCGTCAAACTCCCGAGTCTTCACCATCCTGGTGTGGGCCGGGTAGTATTTGCCCCTAAGTATGCAGTGTAATGTCCCCAAGTAAAAGCTGGGTCATCCAGGTGGTCGGCTTTCACCATGTTCCACCAATCTCTAGCTGCATCCTTCAGATAAAAGGCAGCAAGTCTTACTTTTTCCCTAGCTGGGACTGCAAGCGTCTCGAACGCTGTCTCCATCTCCATGATGTAGGTCTCCAAGTGAGCAGGGTCAGTCTGCCCCTTGAATGCAGTTGGCCTCAGATCAGCCAAACTCTTCACCCAATCTCTCCTCTGGGTGGTGGTGGTGGAGGTAGCTGCTGCTGCTGTCCAACCCCCGCCTGTGCGAATGCCTGAGCAATTAAGGTGGCAATGTCTGCCAGCCTGAGGGATGGCTCCTCATCGGCCTGTCCACGTCGTCCTCCTCTTCCTGACATCTGCAGGATGTTGAGGTATATTAGCACTGTGGTCAAATCTTGGTCTTGGATAGTAGTCTAAGTAAAACTAACTTAAACTCCTT
The DNA here is from genome assembly GCA_023374045.1 of Limonium bicolor. Taxonomy (NCBI): domain Eukaryota; kingdom Viridiplantae; phylum Streptophyta; class Magnoliopsida; order Caryophyllales; family Plumbaginaceae; genus Limonium; species Limonium bicolor. The sequence goes on from CM041776.1 coordinate 498,270,392, forward strand.
TCAATACTATCTCTCAACCCTTAACCTAAGTCTTAGATATCCTAATCTCGGTGTATCCTTGTATCCAGAGCGTAACTACGCTCTGATACCATTTTTGTAATACCCCAACCCGAAATCCAATAAACTGAACGGCGATCACTCCCAAATAAAATACAACTGCAGCGGAAATAAATACAACAACCGGGCGGTATTACAATGCCGTTGGCCACCCTTGTGACCAACAAGGCTAAGTCCAAATACAATCCTCAAATGTCACGGTCTGGAATACAGATACAACCCGAGATACTAGGAATCAAACTCAAAGTAAAATACTGAAATAAATAATTAACTAATAGTAGACTCCCAAAGCTTGGTCTACCCCACCTACACTCAGTGTGGTGATCTTCTTAAACTTCAGGTACCTGAAAAATGGGGGTGCCCCCAAAGGGGCTCAGCAAACAATGCTGGTATGGAAAACGTGCAGCCCATCGTCTACCGGGCCACACCAACTACTTTGTCGAACACATGCAGTTCATTTTTATAAAGCTGTAAACAAGCATATCTGATGATAACAAGTATCCAACAAGGACAATAATGTCACATAGAACAAGACACAGAAGGTCAAGTTAGCTGAACTGAAATTCTATGATGTCGGGTCCACACATGGGACTGACAGGTATAAGTATTCAAATAGTGGAGGTATAGTGACCTCGTTATAGAGAAAGGTTGGGTATAAAAACCCCAGGAGATAACGTAGTTAAACCCTGAACTGAGAGGCGTGGGAAAATGAATCCCACTAGAGGAAAGAAGTCTTCCTCAAACTGAACTGATGGGCATTTGAATCCCGGAAGGAATAGAGTCTTCCTCCCAACTGAATGTTCCGTCGCGACGTAGTAGGAGACGACCTGAGACAGGTACAACTGTAGCATGCATGGCCAGATCCAACTGGGCTCCTCATTCTCGAAGTATAATTGTTAAGTGTCATATAAAGACGTTAAACAAAACACAATGTGTATTGTCAATTATCACGTTTAGGATAATGACGTTTGTTATAAAGTGAAGTTAGTGAGAGACTTGAGTACAAGTCCTCGGTATACTGAAACGCAGGTATTTAATCCACTGGTATAGTAGTGTTTGTATGCGTGGGACATACACGTTGTAGTCAGCAACAATCACGCACAAAATAATACAACAGTGCACAAGAGTAAAACAACATTTTACATTAATTATCTTGGTCGTTATTTCAAACAACAGATAGCACACAAGCCGGTGTAATCCGGTAGAAAACAGGTTGCAAGAATCCCATACCGTTCACCGTAGACTGTACTCGTTTAATTCCCGGTCAACGTCTGGTCAAACAAGTCCTAGAATAGGATTGACTGAGAGGGTTAATTTATGTTACCCTTATATAATAATTCTATTGGATCATTTAACAAATCTCGTATTTGTTATTTCATGTGAGGTTTATTTCTTTTAATTACCTCATGATTTAATGTATAACTTATTTGTTATTCCTTTTGATATTTATACATCCTTTAATGCACATATATGTGTTATTGCATTTGTTGTTTATTTTATTTGTCTAGGTGACATAACAACTTATAATTTCTTAACTATATTTATATGTCATACATAGACATAAAATTCTTATAGTTTTATTATTCTCCTTTTAACCATAAATAATATTTATTGTTTATCTTTTAATTCCTTATAACCATGTAAGCCATAGTTTAATTCCATAATTCCTTTAATCAAAATTCTTTCTTCTAAATCCTCCAAATATCCATATAGGACCTATATTTATTTAAATCTAAATTCTTAAACTTGTATTTCGGTTATTTACAAAACAACCACATTAATTCATAAACTTTACAATATTTTTTTAACATTTTTTAATTAGTTTTAATTCCTCATCTAATTAAATTACAAAACTACCACTAATTTGGACATAACTTATAAATATTATAACTTTCAAGAATTACATCTTAGCCCCTCAAAATCTCGGCATAATTTATAACTTTCTATAATTGCAATTTAGCCACAAAATCTTATAATCTTTACATAATGTCTTATAAACTATAGTTTTAATTTTAATTCTCCATAAATGCCGAATTATATATATAAATTCTTAAATTACCAAACTAACCCCAAAGTAATTCGGCTTTGTCATTTATTCTTCCTTAATTACTTTCATCCCAAAACTTTATAATAGTTTCTTAATAACTTATAAACTAAAGTCTAAATATTTAATTCCTCAAAATTTCGAAAGTGAGCCTAATAATTTTTAATTATGAATTCGCCCACTAATAAATTCTAAACTTTCATAACAACTTTTATAAATTACATAATAGCCCAAAACTTATAAAAGTTATTTTAAGCTTGTTTAAATTATCTAAAATTCTTAAACTTAATTCCTAACCTTATATTATTATAATTACACCAAATACCCCTTTAGCTCTCGGCTTTCACAATAAATCCACTAAACTTTGTAAAAATTACATTTAACCACATAACTTAATTAATTAGCCATTTAAGCACTAAAAATATTTTTAACTCTCCAAACTTTATATATAAGTTTATATACCTAAGTAGGTCATTAAAACCATTTATCAATTAGAGCATTCGGCCAAATATTTAGTGACCATATAGTATATAAAAGTGGATTTATATGTCATAATAATTATACATAAATTCATAGGAGTCATATAACTCATGTATAAATTATTGTAAGGTCTTATATTGATTCTTAGCTCAAAAAAACATTTTTGCCCTAGACATTTCGGCCTTATTTATTTGTAACATAAATAAATTTTGTGACACAAAAATGTGTCTTAAGGTAAATATTTTCTATATATGTTATAGATTATATTTTGGCATATAAAACCATATAGTTTCGGTATTATTTAGCCTAGGAGATGTACATAATTTTTGTACAATTTTTAGAAGCTTAACAAAGCTTATAACATAAAGATTTACTTAGTAAACTTACTTCTTAACAAGGGTGGTTAAGTGCTTGAACTTCTTCTTGAATCTCCAAGCTTTCTCCTAGGTAAACTTGATGCTCCTCTTCGGTTTTATGCAAGAGGTGAAGGTGTTTAGGAGTTAGATCTTGAATAAAGATCTTAAGTAGATTTGAAGTAGTTTTACAAGACTTTACCTTAGACTTTTCTCCTTATAAATTCGGCACTCCTAAGGTAGGTGAAGAACAAGTTTTCCTTCATCAAAATGAAGAAGAAAAGAGACTTAGAAGAAGTAGAACTTGGTTACACATAAAAATGTGCTTTAAGGATTTTCAAGCTTTAAAACCTACCTTAAGATAACCTTGAGATGCTCCTTGGTTTAATTTTTTGGACAACCCCTTGGAGACTAATGATGCCGAACACACCTTGTTATGCTAGGAAGAGTTTTGCTTCAAGACTTGCCAAGAAATGCTAGGAAATTACCTTAAAGATGAAGATAGAAGTTAAAACTCCATTAATGGACTTAAGAGCTTCAAAGGAAGAAGATGAAGCTAGAAGAGAGAGGAGGGAGCCTTACCAAACCGTGGAGGAAATGTGCAAGGGGGAAATGAGACCTAGCTCACGTAAATGAAAGAGGCAATTGGAATTTGATTTTGTTTTGTCAATTTTTAATGTCAAATGACTTTACTTTTCTTAGTTTATTCATGGTTGATTGGCTCAATAAATGCCTCTTTCCAGCATGAAATCGGCCATGTGAGGTGTGACAAGGCAAGAGTTGGAAGAAATAATGTGAACTAGAAGACAAGGTGAGAAAAGGTAAGGTATCTTCTTTGATTTTCAATGTTTAACTTGTCTTCTTCTCTCTTGTATAGCACGTTTAGGGTCTGAATGGAGCTCAACCGGCATGAGCTAAGGAACAAGCAAGGAAGGTTACTTGCTTAAGAAATCAAAAGGCAAAAAGAAAAAGGAATCTACTTTTTTTTTAGCATTTGTTTTGTATCTAGCTCACATGGCCTTGTTCCATGACCTAATTTCGACAGCTCTCTGGTCAAATGAGACCTACATACTTTGGCATTAAGTAATTAACACATGGGAAGGTGAGTCACCATGTTATGCCTTTTACAAACTTTTAATGCAATTTTATACTAGTTTTTGCTCTTAAAATCGGCCCCTATAGAGCACCTTGTTGACTAGTCACACCAACTGATTTAGAAGGTCATTTTAACCCTTTTAAGATTACCAATTCGTGGCATGTCAAAAACTACAAGGCAATTGCGTAAAACGCTTTTCGTGACACCCGAAGGTGTGTTTTTGTGCTCTAAGGAAATTTTGGGAAACCAATTGTTTTATGAGTTCCAAGTGTTTGTAAACACTTATTATAGAATAAACATATATAAGATGTTACATTGGTTATAGGTTATATCAACCCATGACATAATTTACGGGCCATCGGGACACCCGGGCCAAAAAGGAGCGCTAAGAAATCCTCCTGTGGTTTTTGCTGAATTTTGAGAAACCACTTCGTGGGTTCTCTTTATAATGGTTAATAATGATGTTAGGAACTCAAGGAATTAATTTTATAGGAGTTCGTGCCACCTCGGCACTCCTCCGGACTTTTCGTGCTTTAAGGAGCGGGCGTGAGCACTCCCGAGCGTTTTGCGTTTTTGACTGAATTTAGCTTAGGGAATATATTTGTATATTCATATAATAATTGTATGACCATTTGGTTTGAATATTAGAGGGTCATACAAGGTCATGTTTGACCATATGCTTCTAAGGCGTTTTAGCGTTTATGGAGAAACGACTATTTTTACGTAACGTTCTCATGCATGGGTTTGCATGCGTACGTGAAATGATTCATATTTGGATTATATTCCAATAAATGATGTTTAATAATATTATTTAGATTTGGGGGTTTTCAATGTTGTATGTTTAAATGAATGCCATGTCATCATGACAATTAGTTGCGCGTACCCGATAGCAGATGGGCTGCGCATTAACCATACCAGCCAGGGTTGCTGACCCCTCGGGGCTCCATATTTTAGTGCAGGATGAGGATCGAAGAAGCGGAATGACTTTAGATTCTCGATGATGCAGGATTTCTTTTGATTATTTTGGATGTTAAGCCCGGGATGCGCCTGTGCTCCCGTGGCGTTATTTTGGTACCGTTTGTAGTACAGTGGCGGTCGTTGACAGTTTGTGGTGTACAGTCCAGTGTATGGATGTAGTTACAAACTCGGTATATGTTAATGTATTAAAGGTTATTATTCTATGCTTGGAGTCTGATCATCTGACCGATACGCTTGTAATTTATTATTCTGCCTTGTTAACCACGTGGGTGGTTAACGGCGTTGTAGCACCGAACCGTTTAGTTATTGTTTAGTTGTTATTTCCGCCTGCGATTTCAGTATTGTTAAGTGCGTAGTAGGGGTGTTACAAAAAGTGGTATCAGAGCGAAGTATCGCTCTGATGGCTAGAATACCGCTTAGGAATATACCGAGTTAGGAAACCTAACCACAGTTACTTAAGTGAACAGTTCTGAGAAGGTTAACCACTAATAAGTGTGGAGATACCTTATTGTCGGGAAGATGTTACAACGATGGACCGATAAGTGCGCAAGCACAGGCTAATAAATGTTCATGTGATTCAGATGTCAGGTAGACCACGAGGGGCGAGGCCGCGGGCGTGGCATTGGTGATACTGGGAACCAGGGGGAGAACCCTACGGCACAACAAGTCATGGCCGATGCTGTAGCGGCCGCCGTAGCCAGATGGTCCACAGTTATTAGCTGCGATGCAAGCAGCAGCAAGGCGGTGAGGGGTCAACAAGGGCCACAACCGCAACCACAGCCGCGCGAGACCAACTGGGTCAAGGCGTTGGCGGATTTGAGACCCCCGTCATTCAGTGGGGAGACCGACCCTAGTAAGCTGGAGGCGTACATCTCCGAGATGGAGACCGCTTTCAAGACCTTGGATGTTCCTGCTGGTGCCAAGGTTCGACTAGCGCTTACTACCTGAAGGGATCGGCTCAGACTTGGTGGAAGCTGGTAAGGGAGGGAAGAGTTGGTGATCCTACCTTCCAGTGGAGGGAGTACACGGCCCTGCTGCGAGCCAAGTACTACCTGATTCATGTTTAGGGGCCAAGCGCTGGAGCTTGACAGTTTGAGAAAGGAGATAAGATGACAGTTGATGAGTATACACCGCTTTTCATCGGACTCATCCATCTACTGCCGGATCTGGGTTACTCAGACCGGTTTAGTGAACGTTTTACAACGGATTGAGATACTGCCTACGCTACGGTATGGGGCCAGCGGGTATACTACCTTGCAGGTAATGAACTACAGTATGAAGTGAATAAGTATGTATAGTGTGTTGATGTGAATGTGAGTTTGTTTAACGAGGCATAACTAACACCCTAAATGTAGGAGTGCTATCATGCCGCTGCAATTGTTGAGATCACCGTCCGTCTGAGGGACGAGGAGAGTGTGCTCAAGCGCAAGGCCATGAGCGAGGGCCAAGGCACGCAAGGGCAAGGGGGAGGAAGAGAAGAAGCCTACCCCCAGTCCCAGAAAGGACAGCAACAGGGTGGCAAGGGCCAGGCCCAGACCACCACTGCTGAGGAGCCTTGCAGCTCACCTAGCATATGCGGCCAAGCCCCATACGCTCTACCCACCCAAGGGTAATTAATCAAATTCCAATACCGAATTCTAGTGTGTGTGTTATTTTGTGTGAGTATGTCTGAGTGTGTGATGTGTTAGCAGCTAGCACGGGCTCTGGACCGGAGCGCCACTACTATTGTAAGTGTGTGTAACGGAGACCCCGGCAAGGACTGCAAGGGTAATGATGTGCAGTGCCGATACTGCAAGAAGATGGTGCACCGTGACTATAAGTGCTGGCAGAACCCGAACAACAGAAACTCCAAGCCTAAGGGCAATGGAAGGGTAAGGCCACCGCGACTACGATGGCCCGAAGACGGCGAATCAGCCACCCCCAGATCAGAGGTACACAGTCCCAGAAGGGGAAGGGGTCGGGTCCTGCAAGGCCACCTGCATGTGGGGACGGTCTAAGGCGCCAAGGCCCTCTTCTAGACCAGGTACCGCCTAAACTGTTGAATGCAAATAAGTGATTGCATACCCAATTCAGAATGTGGTGTTAGTGAGTCCAAGTGTACTACCATGTGAGTAAATAATTAAAGTATAATGTGAGAACACCTAATTAGGTATTTGAAAAACTTAGGAACCTTCAATTTGTTATCCAATCCCACCACACCAACCCTGAAGAAACCACCATCAGCATCACCGACTTTCCAATGGAGCAATGTAGGTCATCCAACGGTATGATACTCTAAATGGATACCTGACACCCGGAAGCACAAATCCACATCATTAGACGATGCAATGAACTTGGAGCAACACCCGGAGGTTTCTATACACCCGAATACCGAGCGGATCGAAGAGCTGAGATTGAAGATGATGTGCATGGGTAAGGACTGGAAACCCTTACACCAAGACATATCAAGAAGTGCGAGCGAGAATGAGTGAGTAACAGTACCAAGATACCCGAGGGTCCTTGCGGCCGTTAACCACGCCGTGGGAATTGCTCACAAGTTGAAACGGATTCAATTCCAAGTGTTAAAGCGGATCTATGTATGAATTCTTACCAGAAAGGTGGACGGTTAGGGTTACACCAAGATAGGACGAGTCACCCGAATCTCTAAGTAAGGGAGTACCCGTGGTGTCTTGGTCCATTGGTGATTATCGCAGTGTTTGTGTACGGCGAGCAGAAGCGTGCTGATCTCGCAAAGAAGTTAGTACTGAAATCAGGAGATGTGTTAATCATGGGTGGGCAGTCAAGGATGCTATACCATGGCATCAAGAAGAAGATCAAACTGAATACCGCCATCGGCAGTGACAATGCCACACACATGAAACCCGGACCGTCGAATTTGACCTTCAGACAGTTTTAAAGCCTTGTATAATTATGTGATGTGTTAAACCAGTGTATGCTAAGGATGTTGTATGTGTTCGTTATGTCAGAGATGTAAACCACTTTGGGTGTAAAGAGAATGTTAATGAATAAGTGAGTTGTTTGAAGTATGTCAACCGTGTTGTTACCAATAAACTTAGTAGTTTGCCAATGAATTTAGGCTGTGCACTCGGAACGGGAGGTATACTGAGTGTCTGCAATGAGGCAGAAGCCGGAAAGAGTGGCACAATCCTCACCGGTACCTTTCCAGTCAATGGCGTGGACGCTTCGATCTGTTCGACTCCGGAGCCTCACATACATTTATTTCGCTATCTTTTGCGAAGAGGCTGGGGTTAGATGGTGATGAGATGCCAGACTTTCTAGTCACTCTCCCGTCGAAAGAGCGGATCAGGTGTACCCGCTACCCCAAGATGTTGTTGTACAATCAGAGTGAAGAGTTTTCCGATCGACTTGATGAGTTCGAGGGACTTGGTTTTGATGTGATCATCGGGATGAACTGGTTGGAGCGGTACAAGGGCAGAATCCTGTGTGCCAGCATCGTCTGCTTCTTCGGAGTCCATCTGGGGTTACCATATCTTACCGCCAGAGGCCCCGGGAGCCTTCGACTCAGATCATCACCGCCATGGCTATGTATCGTGAATTACGACAAGGGAATACGTATACCTCTACTATGTCCAGGACATAGAGAGAGACCCAGATTTAGCCCAGATGTGCCGGTAGTGTCGGAGTTTCCTGATGTTTTCCTAAGGAACTGCGGGCATTGCCGCCAGCACGGGAAGTGGAGTTTGAGATTGATTTGGTTCCGGTCACCGACCATTGCGAAGGCGCCCTATTGTATGGCTCAGCAGAGATGACAGAGCTTCAAGGAGCAGCTGAGAGACCTACTCGACAAGGGGTTTTATCCACCCTAGCGTTTCACACCGGGGAGCGCCGGTCCTCTTCGTGAGAGAAGGACGGTAGCCTCCGCCTGTGTATGACTATCGAGAGCTAATGCAGTTCGGTGAAGAACCGTTACCCTTTACCACGCATCGATGACTTGTTTGATCAGTTGAAGGGGCATCAGTATTCTCCAAGATAGATCTACGATCTGGATACCATCAGATTGCCATCCGTGATAGTGACATTGAGAATACAGCATTCAGAACCATATATGGACATTATGAGTTTACGATTATGCCTTTGGTCTATCCAATGCACCAGCCAAGTTCATAGACTTAATGAACCGCTTGTTCCAAATCAGTTGACAAGTAGTGTAGTCTTCATCGACGATATTCTTGTGTACTCGAAACGAGGGGTGAGCACGAAAGCCACCTGAGAGTGTTTGCAACATTGAGAAAGACTCAGTTGTATGCTAAATTTTCAAAGTGTGAATTTTGGTTGAACCAAGTATCTTTTTCTGACATGTGATTTCTGAAGCTGGGATCGCTGTTGATCCGGCAAAGATTGATGCAGTGCGCACCTGGCCTAGGCCGACAGACAGTTACCGACATCAGGAGCTTCCTCGTCTGGCAGGTTATTATAGGAGGTTTGTGAAGGACTTCTCCAGTGTCTCGAAGCTGATGACTTCCTTGATGAAGAAGGATGCTCATTCGAGTGGACAGCTACTGTGAGAGTTCTTTCCAGTCTCAGGATGCTCTGACATCTGGCACAGTCTTGACTTTACCAACGGTCCAGATGGTTTTGAGGTCTATTGCGACGCATTAGGCAAGAGGTGGGTTGTGTATTGATGCAACATGGAAGGTCGTAGCATACGCCTCCCGACAGCTGAAGAAGCATGAAGAGAACTACCCTACCCCAACTTAGAATTGGGTGCCATTGTCTTCGCACTGAAGATATGGCGACATCACTTGTATGGGGTAAGTGTGACAATTATTCTGACACAAGAGTTTAAAGTACTTGTTCACTCAGAAGGTTGAACAGAGACAAAGAAGGTGGGTCGAGTTTCTAAACGATTACGACATCAATCTGCAGTATAAGGAGGGTAAGGCAAATGTGGTAGCTGACGCATTGAGTCGCCGAGCACACTCTCTCAATTCGCTAGTCTCTCATACTAGCTTGGTTGAAGAGGTGCGGAGTGCTCAGATGACGGATCAGTACATGTTGGAGATCAGGCAGAAGCTTATTGGTGGCACATTCGAGGGTCAGAAGTATGACTTCAGACTCCACGATGATGACCTGATTAGGCTGAATGGCCGACTGTGTATTTCGAGGAGTAGCGCTGAGCTGAAGGAGCGCATACTGAGTGAATCCCACTGTTCTATGACTTTGATTCACCCCGGAGCTTCAAAAATGTATAAGGGTATGAAACGTTACTTTTGGTGGACTGGCATGAAAAAGGATGTGAACGATTATGTATTAAGGTGTCGCACTTGTCAGAAGGTCAAGTTTGAGCACCGATGGCCTGGTGGTATGGTGCAGCCAATGCCAGTGCCTGAGTGGAAGTTCCATGACATTTCTATGGACTTCGTAGTAGGGCTTCCGCCTACAAGGGGAGGTCTGAATATGATTTGGGTTGTTGTTGACCGACTGACCAAGGTGGCCCGATTCATTCCAATGAAGGACACTTGGAAAGTGGCAAGACTTGTAGAGCTCTTTGATAGAGAGATTGTTCGGCACCATGGGGTACCGAAGACTATCGTGTCTGACAGGGATACCAGATTCCTCTCGAGGTACTGGAAATCCACACGGGAAGCGCTTGGTACCGAGCTGAAGCTAAGTACAGCGTTCCACCCGCAGACAGATGGTCAGAGTGAGCGCACTATACAGACACTTGAGGATATGTTATGTGCATGTGCACTTGATTTTCAGACCAGCTAGATTGACAAGTAACATCTGATCGAGTTTAGCTACAACAACAGTTACCATGCTTCGATCAAGATGTCTCCCTTCTAGGCTTTGTACGGTAGACCATGCCGCACGCCATTATGCTGGGATGAGTCGAGTGAGACGGTCATTATAGGACCAGTGTATCTGGAGCAAGTTCAAGCAGAAGTACGACAGATCCGGGCTAACATGAAGTCAGCTCAGGATAGGCAGAAATCATACGCTGATGTGCGCAGACGTGACCTGGAGTTCGCCGTGGGCGATCAGGTATTTCTTAGAGTATCCTCCATGAAGGGAGTGTTTCGTTTTGGCCAGAAAGGCAAGTTGAGCCCGAAATATGTGGGGCCATATGTTGTGACGGAGCGGATCGGCCCGGTAGCTTACAGACTTGATTTACCCGCCGAGCTGGGCAAGGTACATGATGTATTTCATGTGTCCCAATTAAAGAAATATATGTCTCATCCGTCTCATGTACTTCAGCCTGAAAGGCTAACCTTAGAGCCGACCATGCGATCAGTGGAGACTCCGGTACGGATTCTGGATACTAAGACTCGAGACACTCGCCATAAGTCTGTGAGACTGGTGAAGGTTCTCTGGTCTAACCAGGACGTTAAGGAGGCCATTTGGGAGCTGGAAGATAAGATGAAGGCGAAGTACCCATCATTTTTTACTTCTTAGTGTTTGTATGTATAGGGTACGGGGCGTACCCCTATTTAAGGGGGGTAGAGCCGTTTCGATTATGTGTGTATGACATGTATTTGGATACATTGTCTGTGTTATGTTGTTATGTTGTTACCTTGTTGTGTTACAGACCGTTGAGTCTGAATGATGTTGTGTTGTATGTGGTTTGGACCTGGTGTCCGATGTTATGTAAGTATGTTGTTATGGAAGTATTGTTGATATGTGTTCCCGTGTTCTAATATTTAGGATATGTGGGAAGTATGAACTTTGGGGACAACGTTCTTTTAAGGGGGGTAGATTGAAATACCCCAAACCTAGGTATGTTGTTTAAACATTAAAATATGGTATATTAAGACTAAAAAGAGTCTTAGAAACATTAGAGAACAATTTAAACCATAGAAAACATAAATAAATACCTTAAGGTCAATAAGGGCTAAAATGTGCTTAAGACCTAATGAGCTTACCAAGACCTCATTTATATATTAATGAACATATTAAACCAATTACCAAAGAAAACCAAGCTTGAAAACAAGTTAAAACATAAAATGTGCTTTAAGGAGTCTTAAAGCACGTTTTTGAAAAATTGTCTTGTAAAAGAGTTTTGAATGGCTAGATGTCCATCATTACTCTTTAATTAATATGTGTACTACTTAGTATCACATTTGGAAGTCTATATCAATGGGAAATCAAAAATTTCACACCTATGTGCCTTGTTTTAGTGAATAGTAACTAAAATAAGCAAGTTTATAACATATGTCAATATAAGTAATTTAATTGGTCAACTAAGACTAAAACACCCCTAATATCATTATGGGGGGTGGTTTTTATAGTGGTGACTCACCACTCTTATTAGCTTGTTAAACAAATAAAGAATGATAAATAAAGTACTATTTACTTTACTAACTACAAATATCTCTTAAAAGCAAACTTATCTTCATTCTCTCATTTCCCTCTTCATTTCCCACGTCTTCTACCTTCCTTCTTGCTCTCTTCTACGGTTTTGCTACAGCAACAACACCACCACCATCATTCTTCATCTTCAACCTCTTATATCTCCTAGTTCACTTTGCCAAATCAAAAACAAAGACCACCATTCTCTTTGTCTTGCCAAGCTCTTCATTCCTATCTTCTAAAAATTCCAAGAGCTCCATTTCGGTGCCAAGAGGAATCTCCATGGGAGGAGCTTGAGCTCATCTTTTCACATATTGTTGTTCTCCTTTGCTTCTAGGTAAGGAAACTCAAAGAAAAATAACATTTCCTTCATGTTTTTATGTTGTCCGAAAATCACCATAGATGGTGCCCTTACCTTACTTGTTTTAGCTTCATTTGAATCTTCCAAGGGCTTGGTGGAGTCCTCTCTTACTACATATCCAAACTCTTTTTTGGTATCCAAGGTAAAACAACTATCTTAATGTTTTAAAACAATGTATAACCTAGGGTTTACAATGAGATGAAGCATAAAGCTTGTATACTCATTTTATCATTTGTATAATGTTTAGAAGTTGACAAACAACTAAAAGCCTTGCCGATTTAGTAAAGGAAACAAGAAAGAAGTTGTGAGGAAAAGAGGTAAATATGCTAACCTAATGTAGCTTATAATGTCTTAGGAGAAATGAGCTTATATTGCTTATTAAACCTACGTAAGGAGCCAATGGTAAATGACTTAGAAAAATGCTCTCAAGGGCTTAGTAAAAGGCATATGTATTGTTGGGTGTATTTGCAGGTCAAAGGCAAATATAATGTGGGAAATTCAGTGTTTATGATTTATGCATCTTAAGGGCCTAAGAGCCATGCTATTTAAGGGCCTAAGTGCCAAGCAATTTAAATTATGCACTATATTGTGATGTAGTGTTAAATGAGTGAAGTTTTTGTGTACAAGAATGTTCTTGATGGATTTTAGTGTTCTTGATTGTTTAATGGTGAAAACAATGTGTTTTGGCTTAGTAATGTTCTAGGAGAACCCATGTCAAAATTTAGATAATGCATAAGAAGTTTTAGGTGCTTAAAATGAGTTTTGGGAAGTAAGGAAGTGTTTTGAAAGGTTAAGTGTTCTACTAGTGAAAGAAACATGCATTAAGGTATTCTAAGATGTAAAAAGGACTTAGGCAATGTTCTAGAGGATTTAGAATGTAAATGAATGTTTTAGGATACTTCAAGACCATGGTGAGATTATGTTTAGGACTTGTGCAATGTTGGTGATAAGGAAACAGTGATTTGTTGCATGGAGGAGCTATAAACTTGTAGAAATATTCAAGGAGTTTGGTTAGGAATAAAAGATGCTTGGGAGATGATTTAATAGTGGTGAGGAAACATTTTGGCATAGTGATTATCATAGGTATGAAACATCACTTAGAAAAACTAAGGAGAAAACATTATAAGTGTTAGAAATTTTTGTAAGAAATGAGTAAGTGTTTAAGGAGATGGAAAATGGGTTTTAAGGATATTATGTGAGGGTTTGAGTGTGCCATGTGGTGTTGGAAAACATTAGAAGGCTTGAGGAAAAGTTTGGAGAAGATTTGACAATTTTTGGGCATGTTCTGGTGGCGTCTGACCCAGGGGGCCGACCCAAGTTTGGGTCAGACGGCCTCCGTTAGACGCCAGTAAGTGGTTCTGGAATGGTCCAACCCAGAGGACTTGGGTCGGACATGGGTCGGACGGGTGAGTTTAAAAGACGGTAAAGTTTCTGGAATGGTCCGACCCAGAGGACTTGGGTCGGACATGGGTCGGACGGAGTAGAATGTTTCAAATCCGAAAGTTACTGGAAGGGTCCGACCCAGTTGGTTGGGTCGAATGGTGGGTCGGACTCACCAAAACTTAAAAAAAAACATAAAAGTATGTGACTTATGTAATTAACCCTAGGGGGTATAATGAAGACAACCAAGGATAAGTTGGGAATTTAAACATATCATATTGTTGAGCAGAAATATATGTTACTATACTTCTATCTAGGCAGTGTACCTATCGTTTTGTGGAATAGTGAATTGAGTAGGGGTTGTCGATCTCAGGGACCTCGTTCAATTAATTGACAATTTATTTACTAACTGAGAAACTAAACTAAGAAAACAGGAAATGTCACTTTTTCAGATTTTACTTAATTTAAAGAAAAGAATAACTCAACAAACAAATATAAAATAATAAAATAATAAAACGGTAAAAATAAACTAAATAAATAAAGATTAAAACACTAAAACTAAAGCACCCCGGATTGTTCTGCAAACCTTCACTTTATTAATCAATAAACTCTTCCCTAATTCTGCAATAAACTCAGGAATTATAAATAGTTTGTTGACCGGTCCCTGTACAACGAACCCTAACTAACTGAAATAACAAGCCGCAAACCATGCCCAAGTTATCAAGTTAATAGCATTAAACACAATTCCTATTGGAGACAGATTAACCTATAGGCAAACCATGCTTCTAGTCGTTAATCCGGTTTAACTTCCTATGTCTTGTTATCTAATCTCAGCGCCGCATTTTGATTAGAAAACTACAAGGATTGCTTTAATAATTAGCTAGAGAATTAAAGCACATGAAGAACAGGAATTAAACTACTGCAATTATAATCAGAGAAAAAGATTACAAAATAACTATAAAGATTCGGTTTGACCCCAACCCGGGGAGCTAGTCTAACTACTTAAACATGACTCTAAAAATAACAAAAACAACAAAGGAATAACACGTTGACAAATTAGATAAAAAGGGAAGAAGAAACTCTGTTAAAAAGATCCCCGCTCCGCTTTCTTTCGTCACATGTCTCTGCATTAATCCTCTGTCAAAAGTGTGAAATGCTAATAATGGTGGACTTGTGTGGATAGTGGAGGCATACGCCTCTGTTGAGGCGCGGCGTGATTCAAGTCCCTGTTGAAACCCTCGCCTTTCGTTTATAAGTAAATTAGATTTCTATCTTTTCCACCTTGATAAAGATTCCACGTGGTCATCCTTTTCTTTTATCAAATTCAATGAGCACCCCATTAATTGATAACAGCGTGAGTTATCAATATCACGTGTGAATTTATTATGTGTGATGCAGCCTATTACTGATGATAATTGATAATGATTATTCAATCATTATCATATAATGGTATTATAATAATGATTGGATAATCATTATATAATGATGAGTCAATCATTTGTGATATAAATTGACACACGTCTGGCCATAACTTGAACAGAACATAGATGCTTTGTTTTAGCTCCAATTTGCTCCCTATTTCTTGCGTTGGAATCCTCATGAGAAAATCTATGAATTTTCTAGACTTTTACCTGCATTTGACACATAAAACGTATCAGTTCACATCAAAACATAAATCTAAGGAAAAACATATGATAAGTGAGAAATATGACATGAATTGTTATGAAAATAGGAAGAATTAAAGCCCTAAAAATAGATGTATTTCGCACTTATCACATATAACCAAGTAAGATACTTAGTAAATTTGAAATTAAGTAAGTTAATTAACCGACGTTATTAATTATGTATAGGAGTGGCCTACGGTGGAAACAAATCGAAGCAAGGACCAAGGTATGGTTTTCTTGCAGTCTGTTGTCTACCGGTTTACACCGGCTTGTGTGTTGTTTGTTTTTCTGTTTGTTTATGACCTTGTAAGATTTAAGTCATGTAATGAGTTTACTGTTGTTAAATATTATAGTATTGTTAAGTGTGACTCTCTCTTCCCTTGTGTGTGTCTAACAAGACTTAACCAATTGTTGTGATTTGTTTATTGAGTTCGATGTTGAACTTCTAACAAGTGCTAACGGGGGAAGTGAGGAGTCCGGTCTGTTCCGGCCACGCGTGTGAGTATGAGAGTCGATGTCATAACCGGTTCGATTCTCTTTGTATGTTATGGTTGTTTTCCAATTTGGTTTCCAACCTTCCCTTTAGCTTAACCAAGGCTATTTTACTGACTCACGTCGGGCCACAGGGGCATACTATGTGTTGTTTCGGTGTGCTTGGGTCACTATATCCGAGGCACCTTGTGTTAAGTTATCCGTTCAATCTAACAGGACGGTAACGAGTTGTGTAACAAGCTTAGCATGAGTTTGGCAACATTCTCTAGGCTCTCCATGGGAACTAATTGTGTTGGTTCATTTCCTAAAAGGAATTGTTCTTGTGTGTTATGTGTGAAGTTGTATGCAATACTCTTGCTATGTTATATATATGTTGTATGTTTAAAATGAATGCCATGTCATCATGACAATTAGTTGCGCGTATCCCGGTAGCCGATGGGCTGCGCGCTAACCATACCAGCCAAGGGTTGCTGACCCCCTCGGGGGCTCCATATTTTTACTGCAGGATGAGGATCGAAGAAGCGGAATGACTTTAGATTCTAGGATGCAGGATTTCTTTTGATTATTTTTGGATGTTAAGCCCAGGATGCGCCTGTGCTCCCGTGGCGTTATTTTGGTACCGTTGTAGTACAGTGGCGGTCGTTGACAGTTTGTGGTGTACAGTTACAGTGCATGGATGTAGTTACAAACTCGGTATTATGTTAATGTATTAAAGGTTATTAGTTCTATGCTCGGGAGTCTGATCATCAGACCGATACGCTTGTATTTATTCTGCCTTGTTAACCACGTGGGTGGTTAACGGCGTTGTAGCACCGAACCGTTTAGTTATTGTTTAGTTGTTATTTCCGCTGCGATTTCAAGTATTGTTAAGTGTGTAGTAGGGGTGTTACAATAATGGTATAATTTTTACTTTTTACATTTATATGGTAAATGATACAACATTTTAAAGTTTTCTTACAAACCATAATTTATCAACCAATAATATCGTGACATATGACACCAAATCCATATATTAAGATGGGTCCACCTCTAGGTTTGCCCCACTATATTCAGTTAGATAGATCAATCCAATTACGCATGGAATTATTGCTACTAAAACTAGGGAAAATAGACCTATTTTGTAAGGATTGTGAGATATGTATTAGGTGGGTTGTAGATAGAAATTGGTTCTTCATATATATCTAATAGACAAAGTTTCTACTATTTTTTTATACTTTTGAATTAATGCAGTGATGTTATTGTGTATGTACTAATTGAATCTAATGACAAGGAGTGGAGCTAGAGTTAGTAGTTTTTTTACATTATGGCTCCAAGTATTGACTAATGTTAGCATATCATGACTCACATTATTATGTAGCCCGACTAAGTTATTTTGAGTTGTACATAGTTTATTTTACCGTTGTAGTATTAGGGTATAAATACTTAGTGTTAGTTATTTTGTCTGGGTGTGTGATTACTAAGTGGAGAAAGGCTCTAGTTAGAAACCCTATCCTTTCATTCTCTATAAGTAAAACACCAAGGGTTTGAACGTTCTTCTCAACCCTTTCAATAAAGCGAGCAGTGTTTTCTTCAAGCTATGTTCCTAACTTCAATCTTTCATCTTGCATAAGTGAGATTAGCCGATTTCATCATGGTATAAGAGCACCGATTTTGTGCCCTTTGATTCTTCAATCCCTTCGTCAATTTACCATCTCAGCAACTTTTACCTTGTTATTGAATTCGTTCTTGAAGAACTACAAGAATGACGGACGAGATACCAAAGAAGAGTGTCAATCCCTTAGGTGACAACCCTAATTCTTCCACAAGCTTCACGACTAAGGTTGGAGACCCATTATACCTAGCGAGCGGAGATAATCCAAGACTTATCCTTGCGAGTAAATTCGATAGTCAAGGATTTGTGTGCTGGAAAATGCAAATCACACTCGCGCTGGGATCCAAGAACAAGTATTTCTGGATGGGGCCTTGAAGAAGCCAACTGAAAATGCTGCCGAAATCCAAGCTTGGAATAGCTGTGACTCCATGGTGCGGTCATGGCTACAGATGGCCCTGGAAAAGAAAATAAGCGAAAGCATCCTTTTTGCACCCACCGCTGCCCAAGCTTGGAAGCAACTGTGTGGCAGATGGGAGCATTTAGACGCACCCCATATCTATGACCTAGAACATTGCTTGGCCACGACAATTCAAGGAAGTGAGTAAATCATTGATTACTTCACAAGAGTCAAGAAACTATGGGACGAAATCGACGCCACCGACATAGTTCCCACCTGCTCCTGTAATTCCTGTACCTGCGAAGCATCTGAGAAGTTTGTCGAGTACGTTTGACAGAGGAGATTGACAAAATTCCTTATGGGATTAAATGAGCGCTTCAGTGTGATTAGAGGGAATATACTTATGATATCTCCTCTGCCAATCATCGACCAAGTATTTTCCCTCCTCGTTTAGGAAGAACGACAAAAACACCTTACCAGTTCGAATGAGATTAACTCGCTGTCATTCTCCGTCGAGCAGAACAAGAAACTAGGAGCAAGATTCACAAGTCAAAACCCTAGGCGTACCAACCTGCAGTGCACATATTGTAACAAATTGGGGCACACAGAGGAGCGATGCTACCTAAAGATTGGATTTCCCCCAAATAGGAGAAACAATAAAACAATAAGAAGCAATACGAATGATGTTCGAACCCTAGATAGAAAGGATGAAGATCCAAAGGTAGCTACAAAAGATCCGTTTGGAGGAATCCTATCTTAGGAACAGATGAACAAATTGTATGATTACATGAGCAAAACCAACCCAAACAAGGAAGGCCAAGGTTCCGATGTTCCTCAAACTGGATTTATTGGTTACGATTTCCGCCCTAAAACTATTTTAACTTGCATAAAAAATCCCTGCAATAATTCTTGCATGACTCATGTGAATTATGATACAGAATGCAAATCCTGCCCTAATTTGTGTTTGACTTGCATGAAAAATCCTTGTATTAATTCTTGTGTGACTTGCATAAACAAGAATTCTTTGTTCCGTACGTAATGTAATGATCATGTTGTAGGCCAAACAGAAAGAAAAATCAAGACTAGAAAAACTGATAACTTACTGAATGCTGAGAAACAGATTGTTTTTAAACCCACAAATCGGATCTTAGATTCAGGTGCCTCAAATCACATGTGTGGAAATCTGAAGCTCTTTGATAATTATAACACCCTTGAAAATTGCTACACAGTGGGGATGCCAGATGGGCACCCTCAAGTTGTGAAAATAATTGGTGATATAAAGATCAACTCTCTGATTACACTAAGAAATGTCCTTCATGTGCCCGCTTTCAAATTCAATCTCATATCTATTAATAAGTTATCTGAGTCATTGAAAGGAAGTTTTATTTTTGATCCCCAATCATGTTTCTATCAAGACTCTAAGAATAAAGATCCAGTCAAAAATTGGAAGTTTCAAGTGTGGTCTTTATATCCTGGATTGTGAATGTGATAAGAGAATCAATGGGGGTCACCTTTCTTTGGCTTGTAAGAACAGATCTGTTAGTTTAGGATTTTATTGTGGTGATAAATTGAATCTATGGCACCACAGATGATGGCATATTCCTAAGGATAAGATTCTTAAGCTAGACCTTACTGACTCTGTATACAAAGGTAAATAATTTGTTTGTGAATACTGCTGTAGATCTAAAAGTCACAGACTGCCCTTCAATTCCAGCATAGACAGAAAGTATATTTTGTTTGAATTAATACATGCTGATCTATGGGGGGCCATATAAAATAGGCACTTATGATGAGAAATTTTATTTCCTTACCATGGTTGTTGATAAAAGCAAAGCGACATGGATACACCTATGTTCAAACAAAAGTGAATCTTTCAATATCATTATTGTGTTTTTCAATATGATTAAAACTTAATTCAAAAGGACTGTCAAAATTTGAAGGACAGACAACGCATATGAACTGGGAAGTTCTAAATATGCTGCTGACTTCCTTAACAAACATAGAATTATGCATCAAACATCATGCACTTACACCCCGCAGAATGAGGTTGTAGAATGAAAACATAGACATCTCCGTGAAACAGGTCAAAGTCTCATGTTTCATTCCAATCCGCCCTTAAAGTTTTGGGGTGACAGTGTACAAACTACAGCTTATTTAATCAATAGAATGCCTCTAAGTAGTGTTGACAATAAAAGTCCTTTTGAAATCATTTATAATGTTAAACCAAATTATCATGATATAAAATGTTGGGTGTCTTTGCTTTGCTAACATCAACAAGCCTGTAACAGTGTGATACCCAGTGTAGGGGTCACCTCCCACATCGATCAGGAGAGAGCACAAACCATGCCTTATAGGTGTGGGGATACTCTCCCCTTGTGAGACGCGTTTTGGGATGGTACCCAGGAACAAATCCGTGCGGGTTGCGGTCCAAAACGGATAATATCTCACATGTAGGTTAAGACTGGGGATGTTACAGTTGGTATCAGAGCCAGGCCCAGGTCGGTGTACCAGCGGGGACGCTGGGCTCCCAAGGGGGGTAGAGTGTGATACCCAGTGTAGGGATCACCTCCCACATCGATCGGGAGAGAGCACGAACCATGCCTTATAGGTGTGGGGATACTCTCCCCTTGTGAGACGCGTTTCGGGATGGTACACAGGAACAAATCCGTGCGGGCTGCGGTCCAAAGCGGACAATATCTCACATGTGGGTTAAGACTGGGGATGTTACAAAGCCACATCATGATAAATTTGCTTCAAGGTCTGTCAAGGCTATCTTTCTTGGTTACCCGCAAGGTAAGAAAGGATACAAATTGCTTGATTTAAATAACAACAAAATCATTTACAATAGGGATGTCATATTTCATGAAAATCTTTTCCCCTTTAGAGATGAATGTTTCAACAAGGAAGAGGATAATTATAATGTCAAAAACAGGTCTGACCCTTTTATAAGTGACTCTGATGAAGACAACATAAAGGACCTTTATTGTGAGACTGGAACACCCTGGTAGAATAGAACTGGAATCAAATATTTCATCAGAACAACAGTCACTAGACTTAGAAATTCAATTGTAACCTCAAGCAACAGGCAGTGAGCCAACATCACAAGAAACATCATCAGAAGCTGAAAACCACCAACATACAAAACAAGATGCTACCCTAAGATGATCTGTCAGAGAAAGGAATGCTCCGAGATACTTAGAGGACTACATTATGGGCGAGTCTTCAACAACAAAAATAGAAAAAGATAAGTACCATTCCGATTTCTTCACTTATATTTTGTCAAATAAAATTATTAAAGATAATTTCATAAACTGTGAAGATTTTGATTTTTACGCCAATCATGTTCTTTTGGATGAAAATGATACTATAGCCTCATCAAAATTATTCATGACTGACTGTAATCACAATTTACATGATACTCATAATAAGGCTTCAATTCATACCTGTTTTAGTGCAAATTTGCATAGAGAGACTGAACCTGTTTCATACTCTAATGCTGTTAGAGACCTCAAGTGGGTTCAGGCAATGTCAGAAGAATTTGATGCCCTGGAAAGGAATAAAACCTAGGACATAGTTGAATTGCCAGTAGGAAAAAGAACAGTAAAATGCAAGTGGGTCTATAGAATTAAGTACCATGCAGTGGGAGCTTAAAGAGAAATAAAGCTAGATTAGTTGCCAAGGGCTTTGCACAGAAGTACGGGGTAGACTATCTTGAGACTTTTTCGCCTATAGTAAAATTCACCACTATTAAAACCTTAGTGTCAGTAGCAGCCAAAAGAAATTGGAAAATTGCCCTGCTAGACGTTAATAACGCTTTTCTGCACGGTGACCTTTTTGAGGATGGTTACATGGAAATCCCAGAAGGGCATGTGTTGGAAGGTTCTGGAAAAATATGTAAATTAAGAAAGTCATTGTATGGGTTAAAGCAAGCGTGTAGACAGTGGCACCAAAAACTCAGTGACTTTCTTAAGAGTTTGGGGTTTAGGCAATCAATGAATGATTATGCACTCTTTATTAAGGTTTCTCATGATAAATTTTGCTTTCTGGTTGTATATGTTGATGATGTTTTGATTACTGGTGACAACATTGAGCTAATAAGTGCCATAAAGACTAATTTGAATCATAAGTTTAAAATTAAAGACTTGGGTGAGTTGAATCACTTTTTGGGAATGTAGTTTATGCATACTTCAGATGGTATTATACTTTTACAAAAGGCTTACTGTGAAAGCTTAGTTAAAGAATTTTGTTGTCCTCTCTCTAAACTTGTTGTGGCACCTCTGGATATGAATGTTAAGTTAAAGATAAGGGAAGGAAAACCATTAGAGAACCCTAGTGAGTATAGAAGATTAATAGGCAGCATGATTTTTCTCTCACATAGCCGCCCTGATTTAAGTTTTGCCTTACAAGTTTTGAGTTAGTTTCTTGATTTTCCTACTGACTTACATCTTAAGGCAGCTTTACATACCTTGAGCTACATAAATAGAACCTCGGGGTACAGTCTTTTATTCAATTGGGAATAGGATTTTAATCTTACTGCTTATTGTGATGCTAACTGGGCTAGCTACTCGAATACTAGACGATCTGTTAGTGGTTATTTCACATGCTTAGGAGGCAGTCCCTTGTCTTGGAAGTCTAAGAAACAAACCACTATTGCTTTGTCTTCTACGGAATTAGAATACCAAGCCATGAGGCAAGTGACTGCAGAATTGAGCTGGCTGACAAGGTTGCTAAGTGAATTCGGAGTTTCTGGCATTGTCCTAGTGCTAGTCAAGTCAAACAGCCAGGCAGCAATTCATATCGCCAATAATCTTGTCCTACATGAAAGGACCAAACATATCAAATTGGATGTGCATTTCGTGAGAGAAAAGCTTCGTAGTGGTCTGATCTCGGTTGAGTACATGACATCTAAAGACCAACTTGCTGACCTGCTGACTAAATCACTTCCTGGGAAGCATTACCCATTGTTACTTAGAAGGATGGGTTTGAGTCACTGGACGACCACCTGATTACTCCTTGTGTTTCAATCATGCATTATTGCATGATTTGAGGGGGGATATTAGCATATCATGACTCACATTATTATGTAGCCCAACTAAGTTATTTTGAGTTTTACATAGTTTATTTTACCGTTGTTGTATTAGGGTATAAATACTTAGTGTTAGTTCTTTTGTCTAGGTGTGTGATTACTAAGCGGAGAAAGGCTCTAGTTAGAAACCCTATCCTTTCATTCTCTTTAAGTAAAACACCAAGGGGTTGAACGTTCTTTTCAACCCTTTCAATAGAGCGGGCAGTGTTTTCATCAACTAACCTTATGTTAAAAGAAGAATAAAATCTTTATATGCCTTAAGAATACATTAGTAGAGGAATATATTGAATCCTATAAGTTTCATACAAGTCTTTAAACTTAAGTCTCTAACACTTCCTATCATTTTTACTTGTTATGGACTCAAGTGGTTGATATCATTGCCTCATAGATGTTGTGTGCTATGTATTAGCTCAAGCATTTTAAAGGTAAATGAACTTTACAAGGTGAAGAAGTAGTTTACTCGGTTTCACTAATTTTTACAGTCCCTTTGTGTGTTGTTTGTGTTTTCAGACCGAATGTATTGATGGCCAAGTCCTTGGGCGTGGGAATGACACAACAAATTCATATTACATTTAGCAACATATAATAGTACAAAATAGGTCATTTTTGGTGAGTTTTGTCAGCTAAATTTGACGACTTTGAACCACCAAAAAAGAGGTTATAAGGTTTGCCGTCGGTTTTGAAGCCGTCGAAAAAAGCATAATTTTTGGCGGTTTGTAGGCCAAAACCGCCAAAAAGAGCACATGAGGCTGGAATTGACAAGCCTTTTTCGGCTGTTCTTATCTTAAAAACCACCAAAAATAGTGTTTTAGAAGAAAAAAAAGAGTTGCTCATTTTCAACCTAACAACCGTCAGAATTCTTTTTTCTATTTTTGTTTTATTCTCACATTTTTTCAGTAGACCTGTTATTATGTATCCCTATACACATTTCACATCTCAGTAACACGTCTTAGAAGACCTATTCATCTCTCTCCATTCCAAACTATTGGCAATAACATACAAAACAAAAACATCATATACATAATCAACAAACACTAACACTTCATATTTCCAGAAAAAACACGCATACTTTAAATGGTCACATGGTCATACAACCATTAAGAAATTGTGTGATACGCTAAGAACAAATAAATTTTGTTCATCCAATAAACCTAATTGTCAAAAAAATCCATCAGGTTAAAAAAACACTTTGAACAATATATATATAATCTATTATGGTGAATCAAACCAAATCCATATAAACGTACTCCACCCAATCCTCTAGCATGAAGTTGATGGTTTTTGTGGTGTATCTTCCAGCACTATGGAAAACCTTAAAAAAAGGCAAATAAAAGTTAGTTATACTATACTTACAATGCTACAAATGAATTAATAATAGAACAACCGATAAGATAAAGTTCTTATACATACCTTATTTAATAGCTCATTCATGTCACCAAATTGGTAGATAATGTACTCTTGAATTTATAGCAAATATGCATTAACTACATACATATATATATACAATGAAAATGAAACAAAATAATTGAAAGATATATAATAAATGTACATAATCCACTCACATGTTAAGGAAGGATTTTATTGAGATCTTTTTCATGAATTTGGACTGAAGAGGATAAAGACATAGTACTCGAGAAAGTTCTAAGCACACCCCACATGCACTACCAAATGACCATTGTACAATAAAAAAGCACTAACATGTCATATATTATCAAACTATGATTATAAGTTTATGTACCACATTACCACTCTTGTTGTATTTTATAAGTTTTACACTTTATATTTACATATATATATATATATATATATAAGAAAACTACCATTATATATTTGTGTATGTAATGTGTAAAACTAATGATTTGTTTATTGTACATATATGATATATATATATATATATAATATGTATATATATACACGTTCGCAATCCACCATTCATTAACTTATTAAATAACTTTACACATTTATGTTGAATAAACTTTATATGTGTCTACAATATTATCCTTTCTCATCAAATATCACTAGGTATCAGTTACTCAAAACAAACAATGAAAAAGTAGAAAAAACACCAAGGAAACATGTATGGGCATTTTATAGAACACCTTGCAGGCGTACAAATATTGTAGAGAAAAATCACAAAATTAAATAACTTCAAACATACCAATTCATTCACCACACATCTAAACACATAATTGATTCAATATACACATATAAAAACATCAATTTAACACAAATTTCGCTAAAAAATCGAAAGAAAAGAACCCTAAACTTACATTGTTTATCGCCTACGAACTTGTGTAACCGGACTTGATTGTGAATGTGGTGGTGTGGTATGGTGACGAAGAGAGTCGGCAGTGATTCTCTCTCTCTCTCTCTCTCTCTCTCTCTCTCTCTCTTTTCTCTCTCTCTTCCTGTGTGTGCACGTGTGTGTGTATTTGAGTGTGAGTGTACATGCGTGCGTGTGTGCGCACGTGCGTGTGTGTGGCGTGTGTGTATGTGGCGCATGCATGTGTGCAACGTGTACGTGTGTGTGGCGTGTGTGTAACGACCCCATCACTAGCCTAGGAGTTAGCGATGTTACACGCCGTGTATTACTACTTAATAACGCAATGCTCTAAGCTAACGTTCGTAAATAAGGCCCAAAATGATACTTGTATATAAAGTGTAGTCAAAGGTAAGTCAATATCGCAATACAAAACTCCCCAACATTAGTCAGAAATCTGAAGAGTAATCAAAAGGCCCGAAGGTTACAAAGTCATAAACGAATAATCTGAATAGTCAAAATGAGCTAGTTAACTAAAGCTCCAGAAATAGAGGCGATCCTCGCCGATCAATTTGCAATATTAGTAAAAGTAGGGGAGTGAGCACACAACCATGCCCAGTAGATGACTAACTTCATCAACCAGCATACTTAAAACATTTGTAGATAACATTATAAAACAGAAGATAAACAGAAGGGAAAGACGCTTTCCAAGTCAAACACCAGAAATAAAAGTCCAATAGGTAGGACCAGAACAGAGTTCAAAGTGATCAGAATTCACAAACAGAGTGGGACACTAGATACCAAAGCATACAGACATAACAGATAGAATCCGTGAATAGAACGAGGAAACCTCACTCGTAAACAGAACAGGTGAAACACCTGTGAACAGAACGGTGATAACACCAATGGCAAACAGAAGGACGTCCTACGTAGCGCGTTAGCTAAACCAGCCTTCCACTATTCAGATACAGAGATACTAGGTCCCAAGACAGAAGCTTAAATAATCATAAGCATATGTGCACCAATTGCACCACAAAGCACATAGAAAGCTTGGTTATCAATAGGGGAATACAACCCCGCAAACAGAAGTCAAAACGGGACTCAAACGAGCATGTTTAGCCAAAAACAGATGGATGTCCGAACTTGTGTCCGAACGTCGAAGTTCGGACACAAGTTGAGGCTTAGAAGGCGTAGAAAATAGAGTGTCCGAACTTGTGTCCGAACGTCGAAGTTCGGACACAAGTCAAGACTTAAAACCAAAGATGTCCGGACCTCGGTACAGACTTTGAAGTTTGGACAAGTTCCGAGAAAAGTACGTGGTGGTGTCCGAACATGTGTCCGGACGTCAATGTCCGGACGCATGTCAAACTAAAATTAGAGGAAATAGCAGAGGGTGTCTGAACTTCTATCCGGACTTCCAAGTTTGGACACTAGTCGAGACTTGAAAGTCGGTCCATCCTCGCACCCTGTCCGAACATCAAGCTCGGACGGAAGTTCAGAAAAGCCAAAAACGTAGAAAACAAACAGCGTAACAAGGTTTGTCCAAATGTTTGGACAGACGGTCGAATACATTGAAAAATACAGTTTTCATAAGCGAATTGCACACACACAGAATGTCCAAAACTTGTAAAAAATGCCATACTAAATCCAGAACAGTTTCAACACAACTATGAGGGTTTTATTAGAGCGGTAACAAGGCAAAATCAGAGTGTAAAACAAGAAGATGCATTTAAAGCAAGCAAGTGTTTAGATGAATTCTTGAATTCAAGTGTGCAAAATTTGTGAAAAATCTCAGTAGGAGTGCAACCAACCTTCTCATGGTGACATCGGTATGCTTAGGGCAAATAAAAAATATAGAGTTTCGGGGTATGATCTAGAGTGCTTTAAAGTTCTTACATATTACAGAACTTGTAGAACTTTTACCATGGCCAACTTCTCTCAAGTATGGGCATTGAGGAAAAACAAAAGGAAAAATAGAGATTTGCATTTGATTCACTTTTGTAATAAGAGATGAGGAGAGATAATTTGGCATTTTTCCTTGCTTTAATGAACACTCAACTCTTTTGTTGGTTACCCATGGTGTCTCTCAAGTTCCTTTTTAAACATTTTTCACAAGGAAGCACCCCTTAGCAATCCCTAGATGAGAAGATAGAAAGAACCCCTAAGCAATAAAAATTCTCCAAAAAAGGGATTTATGGATGCACTGCAAATAATTGCTCCTCAAGAGAGATCTTTTGAAAATTTTGGTGAAAAATTCTAAGAATTCATGGAAACACTTGCTTACTATAAATGTAACTTCTACATGGAAGCTATAGATATGCATAAGGAATTTGACTAGTGCACCAAAAAGAAAAGGTCGGTTCCCCCACACTTGAATGGGATAATGTCCTTATTGTTCAAAACAAAACTCAAGGGAAAAACAAACAGAAGACTTTTTCGAAGCACTAAGCATAGAGTACAAAAGTGTAATGCATTGTTTAAGTATTAAGGAGTTAGAGAACTAGTACTCCCCTGATAAGACGTAAGTTGGATGAAGGTTTCCCCCACACTTGATAGTGTTCGGGGTCGTTGAAGCGCTAGCTCAGACGGTGAAGAGTCGAAGACCCTAGTAAAATTTTGTAAGATTTCCTCTTGCATTTATCCTAACCCAGCCTTGAGGAGTTCTTATTTTCAATGTGTATATATCTACAATGCATAGCCAAAAAGAAACTAGGCGCAAATTGATTTCGAGGAATACTAAAAAAAGGCCATAATTAGTAATCAAAAGGGGACTCATACATGTCCCAACTATATTATCTGAACAGTGCCAGTAAATAAATGATAAAGGTCAAAAAGTACTTACAAAGCAAGAGAGTGTGCAGAATTTAATGGACAGAAATCTAAAAGAGCCATTAAACTAGGGTAAGTGGTTAAGACAAACAAAAACAGCCACATCTGATCATAAAATACAGCTATGAGGTGGGAGGACCACCGCGCCCGATCTGCTCCTGGAGACGGATTTGGGCTTCCATCAAGCCTGATGCTTCCTAATACAGCGTTGTTGCCGGTGACAAGGCGTGATCTCTGCAACCTGGGCTGGAGGCCTCGAAGCGCTCATCGTCACGACGCCAGTCAATGTGAAGGAGGGAGAGCAGTAGTGGGTGGGCAATGAGTAGGGGCCCATGGAGGGATCCCGCTACTCGAGCATTGGCCTTCCTCCAGCCGGCATCGGTGAGAGTAAAGCTCATCCTCCTCATCGTGTAGTCTCTAATCAGCTTCATGGAGGGCTGGCCAGAATCCATCTGTCGGCACCACCTCAGCGGGCAATCTGCCTCTAGATTGAAGAAGGGGAAACCCAAGTGCTAGGTCCTTTTAGCGATAATGTGCATCGATACCTGAACATCAAGCTAAGAGAGAACATTGGCTTGTTCGAGATCCGGCTCTACAAAGTAGTCCATGAGGAAGCAATCGGTAGCGTGAGGTCTTGTTGTCCCAGGGAGGAGGTTATGTTGGACAAGCGCAAGTAGGACCCTCTTGCCGGATCCGTCACCATGTTCAGAGCCATCTAACTCGAACATCGGTCCCTGACTGGTTCTTCTTTCGTGGCATTGGACCAGCAGGATGGACAAGTAGCGCTTCCGGTGATTGTCCAGCTCACCCGACATAACCCAGTGACGGTAAGTCACGTCCTCCCATGGCAACCCAAGAAAGGTCTTAAAGGACTCCGTCTTGATGGTGATCGGATGCCCGCCAACGTAGGAAGAAACCTCACGCTCGTGGCGATCTACAGTGGCATTGGCGTAAAACTCGTAGATCTGGCAGGGGTAGTACTGACCACCCATGCTCAAGAGGCAGCTCTAATTAATAGGGTCGAGGAGGGCGCGGAGCTGGAGCATATCGATGAGGGCAGGGTCGACCGTCCTCTCCCGCACGATTTCCTTGCGGCGGGAGCATTATACCATGTGTGGGAAGCTTCGTTTATAAATATGCCATCAATGAGACCGGCATTGGCTTCTGCCCTCCTAGTTGCGTGTCGGTTTATATGGGTCATTGTTCTGCAAACAGGATAATGAAAAAGAAAAAGAAAAGAAAAAGGAACAAATAGCAAACAATGTGAAGTTAGAACAAAAAGAGGAAAAAACTAAGCATTTTGGGCCAAGAGTAAACATTAAGCACATTTGAAAGCAAAAGAAACAATGATTTCTTTAAAAAAAAATTGGCATAATCTCCCCTATCTTTCTTCCCTTTCCCCCGGTTCTAAGAAGCTTCACAAATCAACCAAAAGGTTGTCATTCAAGTGTTTAGGAATCCCAATAGCACATGTTACCCAAAGAGTTCAAATCTCACTAAGCAATTCAACACTTTACCCCATTTTGCACATTTGAGCAACATGAATTCCTAACCATGCTAGTGTATTACCTTAGATAATGAAAGACCAAAATGGTTGCTAATCAACTCACCAAGTTTAGCCGGTAATAGCAGCACCGATCATAGCAATAACACGATGAATTAGGCATAATTCAATAAGGCATTAAGTACACATATTGTGCTAAAACCATCACAAAGCCACAATTTCTAGCCCATTTTCAGACACAAAGCCTAACATAATCAATTAAGAGCATTCCTAGCAACAAATTTGCCAAAATTCAGAATTCTCTCCCAAGACCCCATTTGGTTCAACCTAATCCTAGCCCAAAGTGTAACTTGTTCAAAAATTCACAAAATTAACAAGTTAAGACTAGAATCACATACCTTTAGCTTTTGTAGAAGGAATGGAGTAAAAATTTGACAAATTTGGATTGGAATTGGTGAAAATCGAAATGGGGGAGAAAAACTGAAATTAGGGATTTGGGGTAGGTTGTGGCTTGCTGGCGTGGTGGTTGCTGGGCGCGGTCGTTGGGTGGAGCACGAGCGGCGGCGGTTGGCGGTCGAAGAAGCAGGGGGCACCGGAAGACTAGTGGTTGGCTGGGGCGTGCGCAAGGAGAAGAGAACGGGAGAGCAGCAGGGAGTATGTTGGTATCGGGGGGTTGTTCCCAGGAGGTTGCTCTTTTTTTCAAAATTTTCGACCGCACCGACCCACCCTAGGGTCGGTCGGTGGGTCAGTCCATTATAGAAAGCAAATTTTCAGAAATCTCGACCTGACCGACCCACCCTAGGGTTGGTACGTCGAATGCAGAAACAAATTTTTTCGAAAACTTGGGACCAACCAACCCACCTCAGGGTCGGTCCTAGGGTCGGTCCGTGCAGAGACTTCTCGTTTGAAAAATTTGAATCGACCGACCCATCTAGGGACGGTCCTAGGGTCGGTCATGGACAGAACCTCTCCGAAATGCATGTTTTCTTGCCCAAAACACCTATCCTCATCCACAAGCATATTAAACACACAAAGACAGACATGCACACACACAATAACAATAGCAAGAAATAAGCAACCAAAGAATAAAGCTAAACTATCAAAATAATGCAAGGAAAGAGGAGAAAGTAGTACGGGTTGCCTCTCGGAAAGCTGTAAGTCTTTTTAAGGTCTTTGGCTAGACCGTAGTTAGGGTTAGAAGAAACCTGGAGGGAGGATGTGAGGAGGACATCCAAAGCATGAATCGAAGGAATTCTTGGGTATCTACATTGATGCATGTTTACCTTTTTCTTTCCCGGCCCTCTCTTTCTCTTCCCCAAGGATTAATGGTGGTTCATTTTTCATGGTCATCCCTTCGGGTAGAGTGATGAAGAGAGGTGAAGAAGATGAGTACGGCTGGGTCTCCTTTTCTGCAACCTTGACCGTCACCGTCTTGTTATTTGGGGACCTCCTAGCTGTGAAGACCAACTTCTCATCATATGCTTGCAAGGTCATGGTCCTTCTCGCCACAACAATTTGAGCATGAGTGGTGGCAAGGAAAGGTCGACCAAGGATGAGGGGTGTAGTGGAGTTTTCTTCTATGTCTAAAATGAAAAAAAGGATGGGAAGAATAAGTTCTCCACTTTGATGATAACATCCTCGATCACTCCACTTTGGTGGGCTGTTGACCCATCCGTAAGCTGAAGGACCATCTTGGTCTCCTTTATTTCATCGATTCCTAGCCTCTTGAAGGTAAAGAGAGGCATCAAGTTTATGGAAGCACCTAAGTCCCATAGGGGTGTTACCAATCATGGCTGGGATGGTGAAACTGTCAGGGTCACTATACTTTAAGGGCAAAGGTTGATGAAGGATAGTAGAGCACGTCTCATTTAGTTGGATTGTTCTTGCTTCCGCCAATTTTGTCTTGTTAGAGATGAGATGCTTGAGAAATTTGACATAGTTGGGCATCTTGGCAATTAGGTCCACAAACGGGATGTTGACACTCAATTGTTTCAACACCGCTAGAAACTTTCCATATTCTGCATCAAAACTCTGTTTCTTCACTCGGTTTGGGAAATGCAAGGGTGGTTCATAAGGAGAAGGTTTTGGAGTGGATTGGTTTGTATGAGTGCTTTGGGAAGCTTTCTCTAACGGAAACTCAGCCCTTGCTCCATCATCCTCTTTGGATTCACCTGAGTCTTGTGGGGTTTGGAACCCTTTTATCTTTTTACCACTCCTCAAGGTAACAGCCTTTATCCCTTCCTCATCATTCTCCAACTTGGCTTTTTCTATTGCATAGTTTGTAAGAAGCCTCCCCTACAGCTCTCCCATTTTCTGATTATGTTGTTGATATTTCAGGAGCAGTTACAAGTGACTTGTTTTCTGATATCCTAACTAAGAAGTTAAATAAGAAATGTTTAGGCATTGAATATTTTACTTTAACAGTAGTGGATCAAGCCACACAAGGAATGAGTAGTTGTTCCGGCATCAGTTTAACATACCTTAAACCTTACAAGGTAATTCAACCTAAAACTTGTCATGTTTTTCAAGCATTAGCTTGTCATGATTTGCATGATCCTGAAACCAATGAACAAGCCACCATAAAACCAAGTTGGAAAAAAGCTATAAAAATAGAACTTGATGCACCAGCAAAGAACAAGACTTGGAATATAGTTCCTTTCCGTTCAGAAAGAAAGGTTATAGGTTGTAAGTGGATTTTTAGGACAAAGTTATTAGCAGTCGGGAAAATTGAAGAACTAAAGGCTAGGTTATTAGCGCAGGAATTCACACAAATATATGGCTATGATTACTATGATACATTCTATTCTATAGCAAAAATCAACAATCAGAGCACTTGTCGTTGTTGTCGTGAAGAAAGGTTGGATAATGGACCAAATGGATGTCAACAATGCCTTTCTTCATGGTGAACTTGATGAAGATGTTTATATGCACATTCCAAAAGGCTTAAATCATAAAGAAGATGGATGTGTCTGCAAACTTAATAAAGCATTATATGGTCTAAAGCAATCATCCAGAAAATGGTATGAATAATTGACAATCTCCTTACAAAGTCTAGGTTATGTGCATCCCTTAAATGATTATTCTATAATGAGTAAACAATTAGGTGAAGAGGCTACATATGTTGTAATTTATGTAGATGATCTCCTTGTTACTAAACATTTGGTTATTGAGATTAAAAATTTAGAATCTATTCTAAATGACAAGTTTAAAAGTAAGGACTTAGGCAAGCTGCATTTTATTCTTAGGAATGGAATTTATACATTTTGATGGTGGAGTAATTCTGTCACAAAAGGAGATTTGCCTCTGATTTGCTCAAAGTATATGATTATTTGGGAAAGAAGTTTGTTGTTTTTCTTCTGAATGCAGGTTTGAAGTTAGACTAAGAGGCTGGACCCCATTAGACAATCAAATAAAGTATAGAAAGCTAGGAGGAAAGATAAATGTTTTAACACACATAAGAGCCTGGGGTTTTTTAACCTTATCCTATGTTGATCGAGTTGATTAGAATTTGTTTAGGTTCAAGGTCCACTTAAACATAACATAAGCTTAATAACTATGTTATAAAACTATAATTATCAAAACTAGGGTTAGCCCACTGAACCTATTATGAGTCGCCACCTAACGTTAACCTATGGTAAAGTATGAAAGGTTGGAGTTCGGATTTCGGGGCTTGGTATATAACTTTTACGAGTTCAAATTACTTTCACTACCGTTCTAAGTTATTTTCCTCTCCTTATGTCATCAACGACTTATTACAAAGTTGATTTTACCTAAGGTGCAAGCTTCTTTATATTTATGTTTTTTGACAATTTTTTACCAAATTCAAAAGTGAAAAATTAAATTACCTAGACTAGGGTTTTAAGAGCCGAAAATTAGGTTAATTTTGAAAATTTGTGGCCATGGACATTTCAAATTAGGTCAATTATTAAAAAATTTGTGGCCACGGACCTAATGTCCGTTCCCACGGACCCTAAACAACTAAATAAATCAAAAGTTCAAACTTATTAAAGATGCAAATTTTAAAGAGTCGGGGTCATGGACAGGGTGTCCGTGGGCCCAAACATGCACTTAGAAAAACCCTAAAAATTTAAAATCTCTATTGTCCCGCCACTGTTCGGGGGCATTCATGGCTTTGGACAGGGCATTCGGGAACCCAGACAGGGCGTCCGTTCAAGCGTTATTCGGATCAAATTTTATGGGTATGTTCCTTAGAAGATTTTAAACATGTTAGTAATCAAAACATTTCAATTTGAGGTCAAATTAAACACGAAACTTAGTCTACAAGTTATTAGATAGGAATTGAATCAAACCCTAATTAATACATTATGAAAAGTCGTTTTAATTAGAAACTTACACTGAGAACATCTTGAGATCATGGGGAGTTAGAAAATTTGGTTTCTAACAGGCTTGATCCTGAAAAATGGATGTTTCTTGATGTTAGGATTTTCTAATGCTTCGCTGACGGTCGATCCGGTAGAGTCTGGACCAAATCTTATGACTACGTGATCCGGTTGGCCTCCTTCAGTCTGGGTGTGTAACACCCCTACCATTAATACAATCATTACCATCCAATCTCCTCGTGCTTCCCGAGTCACGCAGCGGATACATACTTACATACATCGGGTGATACAATGTCGTTAGTCACCCACGTGACTAACAAGGCTACTACTTCTACATACAGCATCGGTCTGATGGACCGGAATATCCGAGTACTACACAAATACAATACATACTCCCATTACTTACTGAGTACTACAATACTCCATTCAATACAATACTCCATAATTCAATACAAGATAATGCGCTACACATACCGAGTTTACTAAGTTCCAAATACAGATACGATACCCTTTTCAATTCCATGTATACTCATTAAGAGCCTAACCACTACCCATTCCTCACAACTACTTACTTTCTAAGTACAAGGGTGTGCCACTTCGTACACTTCCACATTCTACTTCTACTTATCCAAGTGTAGCCTCCGGCCATTCACCTTGACCACATCCGCTTCGGGTGCCTGCATACTAAAAACGTTCCCCCTAGGGGGTCAGCTTACGCTGAATATGATAACTGCATACCCCGCGTACTAGCGAGGGTACGCCGACCATTTGGTCGAATACATGCAATTCGTTTTACAATACATACATACATACGTTCATACATACATGCTTTCATTCACGATACTACAATACTACACAAGGTATGCATACATACGCACAGTACAAAACATGCTTGGGGAGACAATACGAGTCAACCAATACCTACTTACCATCTTCCAGAATACACATACGCAATACGTACTCATTACATACTCGATACGCAATACGGAGATACATTTCTCCAATTCATACAAGGGTCTTGTTAGCCTCATTACACACCCGGGTTAATCGGGTGTTCAATACTTCTTACTCATGGTCAATGACCTACAATAGCCAAGACCAATACACATACAATACCTACTTCTTACATACTTTACTCATGTCAAGTCGGTATGACCTCCGGGCAGGGATTACTACATCCCACCACCGGGCTTTAGGGTGGCCCACTAATCCAGGATGCTACCCATTCAAGGGGATTGGTCCATGGAAAAGATTACAGCCAGGATTCGGATCCAACCTCTTGTGTTTCCTTATCCTCACGCGTGGCCGAAACTATATCGGACTTCTACTCATTCCATTTACTCATTACTCAAGTCAGGAGTTAGATTGTTAGGAATTAGTAGAAGTCAGTACTTCATTTCCATACATCCATACAATACACAAGTACACATTACATACACATACCCTTCATTCTCATTCATACATTTCATGAATTATACAAACTAAATGTTCAAGAGGATACAATCAAGAACAAAATAGATCAAACACAATTAAGTGCATTAAAATTCCGATTCATGCATTTATCTTATTGGTGATCACATAAGCACACAAATCGGGGTAACCAGGTTAGGATACAGAGCATGAAGAAATCATACCGTTCACCGTCGTATTCGTACTACCGGTTTCTTTGGAGCTCAACTTTTGATTCCTATACGTACATGAAGTTGTGTGATCAATGGTCTATTATTGATCCAACTTATTCCTTCATTAATACTCCTAATGTATACATACTACTCCTTTACATTCATACTTGATTATTACACCCATTCTTTTCTCATTACCTCTTATTTTTACTTTCTTACCTTTACTACTCCATTTATAGTGTACTACTACATATACATGCATATGTATATATAGGCA
This sequence comes from Limonium bicolor, assembly GCA_023374045.1. Classification (NCBI taxonomy): domain Eukaryota; kingdom Viridiplantae; phylum Streptophyta; class Magnoliopsida; order Caryophyllales; family Plumbaginaceae; genus Limonium; species Limonium bicolor. The sequence continues at coordinate 498,306,514 of CM041776.1, forward strand.
TGTATATGTATATATTCATATATATATGATTGCTATAATCATATAATAAAAATACTCTTTTTTTTTTGCTTTGACTCGACCGAACTTGCAAGTCCGGTCGCAAGTTCGGTCCAAGTCAGTAAGCTACATCGCGTGAAAATTCCAGGGCCGACCGACCTTGCAAGTCCGGTCCCAAGGTCGGTCCATTCCAGTAAGTTTCGTATGTGAAAATTTTAGCCCGACCGACCTTGCAAGTCCGGTCGCAAGGTCGGTCCATTCCAGTAGCTTGCATTACGGAAATTTCTCTGGCCGACCGAACTTGCAAGTCCGGTCGCAAGTTCGGTCCATTCCAGAAGGTTTCTGACGGGAGAAATTTCTGGTCCGACCGAACTTGCAAGTCCGGTCGCAAGGTCGGTCGACTCCAGAAGGTTTCCCGTCTTTGTAAATCTGGGCTCGACCGAACTTGCAAGTCCGGTCGCAAGTCCGGTCCGGCCCAGTACTGCAGTTTTAAAATCTGTTTTTGGGTGTTTTCTTCACCCATTGCTTCCCCAATCTTTACCAATACTTCCCCACATGATTTAGCACTAATTTAACCCTCTAAATCACCTTGGTTCATCCACCAAACTTACTACTCAATCCTTACATTCACCTACACATTTCTCCTCATTTCATTTCAACACTTATACTAGTTTCCTCACACTAATGCTACAGATTTTGTTTCCTTTATCATGCTACAGATTTTTCCCTCAACACTTATCCTCCACTACTCCCTCATCCAATGCCACTCTTAGCATCTTAAATACATTACTCACAACCTAGTTCCATCCCATTTACAAACTCATACCCAAATCCGTTACAAGGTACTAAACACTCCTTTTAAACTCTCCAAATACTTCCTCTTCTTAAACCACTTAAGTCTTCAAATTTCTAGATGAAATTTGACATAGTCTCCCCTATATTCTTAACATTCTCCACACACCATTTCAGCTCACATATTCTCATTCTCACAACCTGTTTATACATCACATTATACTCACATTTCAATACTACTACAATCAACATAACTTTCCTGCACACATACACATACTACCCAAGGTTTTCCCAAGCTTTTAAACACCATTTAAGAACTTCAAACCTGTTACAATATCATTCCTCATTATACTACAACATACTTACTACTCATTACTCAATACCTTACACATTTTGACTACTCAAAACCTGTTACATTACACAATACAAAACTAGTTCAAGGTAAGAGCAATTACCTTGTCTTGCTAGTTTTTCTTTCTTTCTTTTCCTTCTCTTCTTTTCCTCTTTCCTTCTCCTCTTGTTCTCGGTTTTTGTTCAAGAATGGCAATGCTACAGCAAGCCATACATACCCATACTAGTTTAGCACCTTAACTTAAACTAACCCTAGAATTTAGATGTTTTAGGGTTTAGAAAAAGAGTATTACCTTCCAACCAATGTGTAGAGTCCTTGTCTAGCAAATGAACAAGATTCCTAGCCCAAATGAGTAGCCAAAATCGGCTGGAATGCAAGGAGTAAAACAAGACTCACTTTGAATTTTTGTTTTGAATATAGGGGCTAGAAAAAGATAGGTTTTCAAGAATATTTTTACCTTAAAATGACAAGGAGGTGAAGGTGCTTCTAATGGTGGTACTCAAGCTTCAATTGGAGAATACCCATGGAGATGAAAACGGTCGTTTTCGATTTTTGAAAGGAGGAATGTGTTCTCCTTTGCAAGGGGATTACAATGGTGTAATTTTTGTTGAGTTTGGAGAAGGTTTTAGTGGTCAAAGAGAGGAGAGAAGGAGAGAGTTTTGTGGGTTTCTTCAAAATTCCATGGCCATCGCAAGGAAAGAGAAGAAATAGAGAAGGAGGGGGGGGGAATTACGTGAGTGAGGATAGGAGATTAGGAGAGAGAGAGCCCCTTCTTCTTTTTCTACTTTTCTACTTATTTCTTTTGTCTTTTAGCTAATAAGACACATTAAGAGAGTGAGGAAGGGGGGAGTTGGCCGGTCCACATGTGCACACACACACACAATTTAATTTCTTTATTTGCAAAGTGGACACACTAAGTTTGTTTATTTGCATTCTCACCCCACAACTTCCCGGTTGTTACAGTTTTTACTAACCGGAACCCGTTTCCCGGAATTTTCTCGTTTAATTAATTTTATTGGTTCTAAAGCTTCACTAATATTTATTAATGATTATTTAGTTGACCAAAACTGTTACGAGTCTATTTGACCCGCTTAAAGTCACGTTTTCCCAGTTCCCTCGAAAAACGCGCTTTAAGGTTCGTTTATGCTTTTAACCCATTTTAAAGGTCCATTTTCTTCGGGATTTGTTCCCTCATATTATTTAGGCATTATCAAGCCTTAAGAATCCATATAATACTCCAACCGAGGTCTCGCACCTCTTATGGTTATTTAACGCTTATTTAGCGTTTTTCGCTTTTTACGTGTTTCTTTATTTCTTTTGGATTTATTTTTCCTTACCAATATTACTTAGGCATTATTAGGCCCTCAGATACGTATTAAAATAATCTTAATCCCTATATTTAAGTCCGGGGTATTTCAGGGTGGTTAGTTCTTGAACTTTTGATGGTTAGATTGATGGTTGAAGTTCAAAAACCTCGTTTTTGCGGTTTTCAAGGAGATTTTAGTATGATTTCGGGGCTCGGGATTTAAAAATCATGGGAAGTAGGTTGGTGGACATGTGTTTTAACTTCGTAGGGTTTCGGAATGTCCCTTGAGTCAGTAGGAATTGTTCCTTATATAAACAACCAATGAGATAGAAAAACTTCGGTAAAAGATCTAAGTTTACAGAAACTGGTGAGGTAACTTCTAGGTAGAATCTGAGCATGAAAATTTATCAGCATGTAAATATAGATATTTATACATTTTCAAAAGAAAATTTATTTTTATTTTGATTAAAGAATATTTTTAAAATCAATTTTTCATCAGATCTGTTCAGAAATTAATAGAAAATAATTGGAAAATCAAAAATTCAAAATTCCATAGCCATTGTACTCCAAATATTATCCCTTATCATGTGTAAACATTTATTGACATTTCAAGTTGTTTTGGGCCATTTTAGGAGGAGATAGAAAATTGCAAGATGACTTGTATTTTCTTTTAATTTTTAGGCTTTGGGTTTCAAATAAAACTTGTTAGGCTTTTAGTCTTGGATGAGCCTAATAACTAGATTTAAACTTTTATTTTAATGGATGAAAATCTTTTCTTTTTAATTTTAAAAAATTTTGGGATTTTCTTATGAAAAAGTTAGCTAATGATATGAATTAAAAGCTAATTTTATGAATAAAAATTCCTAAAAATTACAAAAACAAATGTCCTTCATGATGATTAAGCCGCCACGACCGTTTTGAGGTGTGTGGGTTAATCATGCAAAGATAGAAAATTCAGAAAATATCCTTAACAGTACGTGATTCCATGTCTTTAGGCCATTTTACTCTTTATTGCTCCGTGCTTAGTGGGAGTCCTTCCCATGGTCAAAATTTTGGGTATAACAGATTTCCCCCCATCAACTAGACTTTGAAATGAAGATGAAATGACGAGTAGATGCTTGAGTGAAACCCTAAAATCTTGGCTTACTTTGGAAATTCTACTCCCTCTTTTGAGCCTTTACCAAAAACCTCCTAACTGTGTAGGGATGCTCTGAGGCGCTGGCTACCTGAAGAAAGAATATGAAACTTGGGCTATTCAAAGGCGCCAACTACCTGGATATGTTTAGGATTTTGTCGAGCTATTATGAGGTGTTGACTACCTAAAATGATGAAATGTTGTCGAGCTATTCTAAGGCACTGACTACCTAAAATGAACTGAGAGTAGATGCCTCCTAGGCACTTCAAGAGGCATGGACCTGTTCCGACTAAGATGAAATGCAGTATGGATGCTTCATGGGGCCGAAACTTGTCTAATGTAGAAATGATGAAGGTGACGCAGATGCTTCTGGGAACCAAAACCAGTCCAATGCGGAAATTATGAAGATGATGCTCGGATGCTTCTGGGGATCGGAACTTGTCCAATGTGAAAATGCAAATGAAGATGATGTTCGGATGTATTTGGGGACCAAACATATCCAATGTGAAAATGCGGATGAAGATGGTGTTCGAATGCATCTAGGGACTGAAACCTGTCCAATGCGAACATGCAGATGAAGATGATGTTTGAACGCATTTTGTGACTGAAACCCCTTGTATGCTCCTGGTTAGACCCTATGTGAACGTATTACCATTGCCCATCTATCGGTGTGCAGGGATGACCCCTGGTATAACAATAAGGACTTACTACCTTCTTCCACCATTCGTTGGTCCTTGAAACAAGTTGACATAATGTAGGAGGATTTATTACCATCATCTCATCAACTTGGCCAGACTACACAAGGTGTCGGCAGCCAGTCATGCAAATGATGTAATGATGCAATATGATTGATGATGCAAATGTGTAATCAGAGCTTATGACGAGCCTGGGGTAAAATGATGATAGTTAGGGCTTATGACAAGCGTGGTTAAAATAGTAAAGGTCAGGGCTTATGCCGAGCCTGTGTAAAAATGATGAATGTGTGTTTCATGAAGCAATGTGATGAAAGATATGACCCGGGTACATCTAGGGACAGGAATCTATTCCAAAATGAAAAGAGAATGGATGTAAAAAGTCGAATGTAGAATATGTCAAATGTGGCAGTGATTCAAAAACATTATGTATTGAAAAGATGAACATGCTCTTTGAAAATGATGTGTGGTGGACAGGGCTTATGACACAATTGCCCCCAGGATGATCTGAGCGAGAGTCTATGGAAATCGATTGGAACTATCGATTGCCCTCAGTATTTTTTCGATTAAACGTGGAACAAGCCTCATCCTTTCAAGGTCAAGGTGTATGTTTTGGTGTGGTGCTTTTCTACCTAAAATCAATGTGTTTGGTGCTTGCACTCGTTTCTTGCTTACGGTCTAAACATTTAGACCATTGAATTCAATATTTTATGGATTTACGCATTCGATCTGTTACTTTCATGTGATCAGATACACAACTATCAATTTGGAAGTCTTTAAGGCTTATAATAGGGCCATTGGGTGTGATGGAGGACAACGGGACCATGAAGAGATATTTTTGGGGTTTGTGAAGCTTAGGGGTGACCGAAGTTTCAACTTGCACCTTCTCTCGGGGTTTTCGCCCTCGTCTTGAAGTCGTTCAGCTACTCCGTGTTGACTTTTCTTTTGAGCTTTGGACTTTAAACTTTGAAATTGTTGTTTACATCATTTATATTATTGTAGACATTTGGATTTTTTTAGGCTTTTTAGATTTCCCTTTTTATCCTTTCCTCGGAGTTCTTGTGTCTCCAATTTTGAGTTTATCTTCGAGATTCTTGTTTCTCCAGGCTTTGAATTTTCAGAGCTATTTTGACGTGAGCTTTCTGGGTCCTATGTCGCTTTTGGACCATTTACGAATTGTTTCGTCATGCTTAAAGTAGCATCGCTTTTACTGGACGGGTGTAGACGTCATCCGAGATTCGGGCTCCTTGCTTTTCTTTGGTCACTGGGTCAGATATTCATCACAGGTTGGGTTGGCTTGTTTTGTGGAGCTTAATATTCAAATGGGAGATATTTTAAAATCTCAGTGGGAGTGCCTAGGGTTTATCGCCAGGGTTACACAAGCTTTTTGGCCATGTGGGGCTTGTACCTAGGTGTTTTGTCATTCCTCATAGTTGTGTTCCCATTCTTTTTTACTTTCACAAGTCTAAAAGTAAATCTACAAATTATCTCCTTCGGTCGAAGTTATGCCGTTTACCTCACCTTTGAGTGTGGCCTCACCAGAGTCATGTAAAAATGAAACTCTTGTTTGCTCATGATTTTTCCACTCAAGACGCTCTCATTAATTTTTTCACTCAAAGATTTGTTCACAAGCTTAAACGAAAGTTTGAAATTCAATGATCCTAAACTCATATTGCCCCAGTATTGACTTGGGGTTTTTTTACAAACTTTTGATGGTTGTGTGTTGGGAACTGTATGAGGGGTTGCTTGGGGTGATTTGCGAATACTTTTGACAAGTGTGTCATGGAACCACTTTGTGTGTTTTTTTAAGGTTTGGGGGATGAGTTGTGGTGTTTGGGCAGAGCACGTTCATCTCTTCATAAATGAAAGACAAGACTTTGTGTTTCATTATCAGGAAATTTGAAGGAAGTTGTTGTTCTTTAATGAGAAACATCATCATGTTTCAACTTAAAAAGTTTTGAGCTTAAAATTTATTTTCTTATGAAGAAAATGATTTGACAAAACCAAAGCTTCTTATTTGTGATGACAAAAGTTGTTCGTTTTAGAATAGTTAAATTTCATGAATGATGCATTTGAGTGATGAATGTCGTGACTAGCTATGCAATAGAATGCATGTGAAGCTCAAACTCCTTATCAAACTCGAATACTGCCAATCTGCTTGGATTTTAGGAGACTCGAGTTTTAACTGTGATGTGTCATCAGGAGTTTGGGAGATGACTATGATCTTCTTCTTCCATCTTCTTGTCCATAACAAATGGGTCTGAGGGATCCTGAGTGGACTCTTGAAATGTGTGAACTAGAATTTTTAGTAGGCTATTGACAAGGCACATCGGCCTAAATCTCCCTTAAGCCAAAAGTAAGGAGCATGGGTTGGGATGGCTTCATAAATGAGGATAGGCACTCGGGTCCAAAATTGTAACACCCCATCTCGATCCAATCGTGGTTATCACAAACTTATCACCATATATATAAACTCTGCAACGGATTCAAATACATTCCAGGACCTTGCTACGGTCTGACTACAGAATATACCGAACATTAGTACATACCAATCTTAACCAAATACATATCCTTCTTACAATCCCCTCACATCCTATACATCTTACTAAATCAAATTGTCATATGAGTGTACATGCACAACTCGTAGGCCACTTAACCCGTAACGCTTGTACCCCATCTTACTCTCGACGGCCGCCTCCTGACGTTCACCTGTGTAGTAAAAACAGCCCCCAAAGGGGGTCAGCACGAATGCTGGTACGATCCTCTCATGGCCCCCAAGCTAACGTGGCTACGACAACTAATTGTCGATAGCATGGAGGTTGATTAGACGCACAACATAATAGAAAGTGCAACAAACAACAATCCAAATATGAACAATCAAAGTTCAACCAATTGAACGACTTAAATGTGTTCCCTTAATTAGAGACTTAATTATTTAACTCCTTAAGTTATGTTTCCTCTTAATCTTAGTCCATCCTTATCTTACCTCAATCTTAGTCTTATCTTAGTCTTAGAAACAACCAACCTTTAAAAAGGAATGGATGTAGCTTATCTTAGTCTTATAATACAAACCATCCTTTAAATAGGAATGGTTGCAACTTATCTCAACCTTATCTTATATTTGCCAACCGTTCTCTCATTAGAACTGGTTAGCCCTTAGTTCGTTGTTTATTTTTGTAGGGCTTGGTTAACCCTAGCCAGCAGCAGGTCACTTACCGGCAATAAACAACATTCATAAATTGTTGGGGATGTAGGCTAGATCCCCCCACGCCATCTTAGTATGCCTCCCTCCTAAAACAAGTAGACCGAGGAGGTCAAGTCTATATGTCGACTCTAGGCGACGAGTCTGAAGACAAGTCATATTTGGAAATTGGTATCTGGTAAGGATACCGACCTCCCCCAATACACATGTGCCGGTACCATTCCGGATTCCTCACTCCCCCCAAAGTTAAAGTTAGTAGTAGTCTCAATGCGACGTTTGTTTGTTTAACCTCTTTCGGTTATTAACAAACTAATATTAGGGAGCGTTCCTTAGTCTCACACAATTCCTTACTAAACGTTAGTTAGTAGGTTCTCATGGTAAGTTGTGTTAGTTTTCAAACATCACACAACAATACAATAACATAATGTTCCGTTTGCATGCTTTATCTTGTTTAGTGAGCACACAAAAACAAATAGCACACAAGCCGAGGGACACCTCATTAGCAAGCAGGTCACAAGAAGAACTGTACCGTTCACCGTGGGTCGTTCGGTTGCTTACTCTCTTCCGGAGTCCAAATACTCAAGCCCTAAAACATTCATTCAGTTTTAGGTTGTTAATCACTTAACTTAATTAAACTTATTTAACTTACTTAACCCATAATGATTCCCCACCTAACACCTCATAAGTTTTACAACTTATTCTTACAACCTAACCTTAAACTTTTAAGTTTATACTTATCTTAATCCCTTAGGTCTTTATACCTCTATTCATCATTGCCCTCTTAATGGGGCACCACTAATACCTCCAAACTTTCTTAGGGTTTCTTTTTTTTTTTTACAACTTAAGGGTCGACCGACCTTTCCGACCGACCTTACCCAAGGTCGGTCCATTCCAGAACTTATTACCGTTTGAAAATTTTACCCCGACCGACCTTGCAAGTCCGGTCCCCAAGGTCGGTCCATTCTCGAGAGTTTTTCCCGTGGAAAATTTAAGCCCGACCGACCTTGCCAAGGTTGGTCCCACGTTCGGTCGATTCCAGAGACTCAATTCGTACACAAAATACAAGCCCGACCGAACTTGTAAGTCTGGTCCCCAAGTTCGGTCGATTCCAGAAACTCTTTCCGGTAGTGTAAACTGAGCTCGACCGACCTTGCAGGTCCGGTCCCTAAGGTCAGTCGGCTCTAGAACCTTGTTTCTAAATTCCCATTTGACTCCAAACTTCTCCACAAGTTCCCCCATGTGTCCTAATACCACTTAGGCACTTAAACTCACTTTAGAACTTCCACCAAACTCTCCAAAACAATTTCCAAAGATCTTCTTAAACATTCACTTAATCCTTTTAAAACTCCTAACACTTAGGACTTATTTCCTTACATTTCCAACTTGTAACCTTACCAAAACTTCAACCAACCCAAGTGTTCCCTCCTTAACAGTTTGAGCACCTCATAGACATCATCTTTTCCATCTTCAGCTCATTTATCAAAACTTCCTCAAGTCACCTTGCATAACCATGCACCAATTCCTCTCTTTTCCATTAATTACTCATCATTCCTAAACTCTTGGACATACCTAAACATTTCTTCCCATCCTCTTAGCACTTTAACCTTGTTCTTCGTTACCTTGACCTTCCTACACCCTCCTTAGACACCTACATCCCTTTTACTCAATTTACTCCCATCACCTAAGTCCACTCATTACCATCTAAATTAAAACCTTATTGTTCCACTACTAGCATCATCACTACTTACACAAGCTTCCCAAAACTTTCATTGATATATTCCCTAGTTCATACCTAAATCACCTTAAAGCATTATACACCTTCTCCTCCAAATTTTTGCACAAGTCTTACCATTCCTCATACCATGATTTTGGTGTATTTAATACACCCACCAATCCTCTAATTCCTCCTAGACATCTCTAGGCCATACTAAACCTCAAGAACTACTTAGTTAACTCATTTCCACTCAAATTCCTCTTAATGATCCCTAGTTACCCTAGGGCATATTAACTCACCACTACCACTTAAACACTTTGTTTTCTACTCAAATTTCGCCATAGCTTCCCTAGTATTATTTCATGCCCAAATGCATTGTTTTCCTCATTCAACCATCTCACACACATTAAGTTCTTTCCCATCATATTTTATCACCCAAACCAACTCATTCATAACAAACTCAATATATTGCAATAATCTTAAATTGCATAGCACTAAGGCCCTTAAATGACATGGCTCTTAGGCCCTTAAATAACTTAAACTTAAACACTGAATTTCCCACATATAAAAGCTTTCAACCTGCAAATACACCCATCAATCTCATAGTAGTTATAATGCTCTTAAAATCCATCTTAAACTTATATTACTAACTCATTCCCATTGGCTCCTTAGTCACAAGTTCACAAGCTTGTTAAATTCTTTTTCCTAGGTTATATAACCCATTACATAATGTAAGCTTCAAGCTACATTAGTACTTATCTAAATACCACCCCTTAAAACTTAAACCACCATTAGGTAAGCATTTTACCTTTTTCCAAGCTTATCTTTACTTCCTCCTTAGACCTTGTTCTTGAATGAACCACGGCCACCCATTAAATTTCCTTTGCCAATGTTCTAATCAACATTCAATGACTCACATGAGTGCTAAACAATACACTAACCTTAAGGAATGAAAACCTAGGTTAAAATGTGTTCTAAGGTATAAAAATGAATGTTTTACCTTGAAGTCTTAAGGTGGGCTTGGATATGATCAAGAAGGACCTCCTCTAGCCCTTGGAGAATATAATCAAGCTAGAACAATGGAAAACAAGGCTCCATGAGAAGGTAATTTTCGGTCATGAAGAAGAAGTGATGGAAACATGGTTTTTCTTACATTTTCCTTACCTTGAATGAATGGAGAAGACAATGAACATCTCAAGCTAGTTTTTCCACCTTAAATGGTGATTTCCCATGGCTCCAAAATGAAGCTTTTCAAATTTTGAAAAGATAGGAAGCAAGGTCTTGGTCTAACTAAGAGAAATCTATGCTTAGTTTTTGATTTGGAGCTAAAATGAGCAAGTTATGGACATTTGAAGATGAGGCAACCATGGAGGCTGCTTGGAACGGTTTGTAACAGAGAGAAGAAGAAGAAAACCGTGGAAGAAGAAGAGAAATGAAAAAGAGAGGAGAGAGGTAGGCTAATATAAGGTATTTTGCTTTTATAAAGCAAATAGTACTATTCTCTCTTTTACTCTTCTTTTCCTTTATTTGCTTAGTCATGTGGTGACTCCCCACACCAAAACCGGCCACCCCCTTAATAACCAAGATATTTATGGTCTTGGTTGACCAACCAATTGACTTATGTAGACTAAAACTTAAACTAGTCACTATTTGGCACTATTCACAAACTAGTGCACATATTTGTGAAATTTTTGGTTTCCCATTGATTTAGACTTCCTAATGTGATACTAATTAGCACACATGTTGATTAAGGTGTAATCATGGGCATTTAGCCACTCAAAACTCATTTCTAAGACAATTTTTCAAAAATGTGCTTTAAGACTTCTTAAAGCACATTTTGTGTTTTAACTTGTTTTCAAGCTTGGATTTCTTTGGTAATTGGTTTAAAATGACCATTAGGATATTACTAAGGTCTTAGCATGATATTTGGGTACTCACCCAAGTCTCTCCAAGCTTAGAGCACATTTTTGCCTTAATTGCCCTTAAGGCATTTTCTTGTGTTTTCCTTGGTTTAAATTGTCTACCAATCATTCTAAGGCATATTTTAGCCTTACTACATCATAATTTGATGTTTACTTAGCATACTTAGGTTTGGGGTATTTCAAAAATGATTTCATGAATGTGGATAGGCACTTGAGTCTAAATATCTTTTAGGCCAAAATGGTTTCATGAATGTGGATAGGTACTCGGGACTGAATATCTTTTAGGCCAAAATGGTTTCATGAATGTGGATAGACACTCAGGTCTGGATTTTTTTAGTTGGTAGTAAGGCACTTGGGCCGGAGATTTTTTAAGAATGTGGTGCTTGGGCTGAAAAGGAAAGTCTGAATCAAGAGTGATGCTAGGGTAGAATGAGGAACTTGGGCCAGAAAATCCTTGGACTGTGAATAGGTGTTGGGGTGCAAATACTATATAAATAAATATATAAATATATGCAAAGAGCAGGCAAGTGCACCTATTTGATGTTGTATAACAAGTGTTGTATCCATAAGAAAATTGATTCTATCTCCCTAGTCTCGGTACTTAGTAGTTGAATCAAAGACAGTAAAATATGGGTTTAGCCGGAGGCAAGCTTAGTGATTAGATTCAATAATATAGAAAATGAACGATAAAACTACCATGATGCTTTAGTGGTTTGGAATGGGGATGTACCCTTAGAAGGAGTAATCACCCAAATACTCCCAAACATAGCATTTATACTAATTTACTCGAGTTGTCTATTAGAACTAAAGTAAAGACTCTCTCTAAAATCTTAGTGAAAGCCAAATCTTATCTTGTTAAATAAACCTTTTGGTTAGGTCAGGAAAACATCACTATGTAGCGTTAAACACAAGTCCTTAACAATAGCACTAGATCCACCAACTAATTAAAGAGGGTAAAATCTAGGGTTTGTCTCTCTCTTGATCAAAATCCCTAAATCACATATGTATGAAATTAGAAGAAACCACAAATGCACAAAGGTGATCAATCTAACAAATTCATTGAAATTAGAGAGATAAAATAACTATATTGAAGCAAATTAGGTATTACATGCTAGTTTGGGGATTTGGGGTCAAACCCCCATCCCAAGGTACAAAATAAGTTTACTCAAACATTGGGAGTACAAACAAGAGAAGGGGGAAAGAGATAGCCCATAATGGTGGTGGATGAGCTTTGAAAGAGGTGAGGAAGCCTCATCTTTCTTCTCTTTTCTTCTCGTATCTTCTCTTTTCCTCTTCTTCTGTCGCCTCTGTCGGAGAAAAATGGGGCTGCTACATTTGTGAATGAATGATAATTTCTATTCTCAAATTCCTACATTTTGACGAGTCTGGGGCGCGCGTCTGAGTGTTGTCCGGGTTTGTAAACCCGGACACAAACCCGAACCATGTTGAAAAGAGGGTAGAGAGTTTCAGCGAAGGATTGGTCAGGGTTTGTGATTCCAAAAAATGACCTTCACGATGATTAAGCTACCATGACCGTTTTGAGGTGCGTGGGTTAATCATGCAAAGATAGACAATTCCAGAAACATCCTTAGCAATTTGTGATTCCATGTCTTTTCACTGTTTTACCCTTTATTACATCCGTGGTTAGCAGGGCACATTCTGAGGATCAAAGTTTTGGGTATAAAAACACAACAAACTAGACATCTGCTTTGCAGCTCAACATCTTAGTCAGTTCTTGTAGAAACCAGGCGAGGAACACTTGCGAGCAACACTGCATGTCCTCTCATATTTGGCTTGCACTTTGGATTATGAAGTGTTTACAACAACCAAACATAAACTTAATAGCCTACTATGACGCAGACTGGGCAACTTGTCCTCACTCCAAAAGATCCATCAGTGGCTATACAATACAGTTGGGTGGATCACCTATTAGTTGGAAGTCTAAAAAGCAATCAAGCATCTTCTTACCAACAGCGGAGGCAAAATATTGATCAATTCAAAGAGTAACAACAGAGCTATGATGTCTTACTCGATTATTAGCAGAATTAAGTATAAATAGTATCACCCCTATTCTAGTTAAGTCATACCACAACTATGTAGTTTTTTGCATGAAATTGAGTGCTACATTAACACTCTAAACACGTAAAGTTGGATGTTCACTTAGTGCACCAGAAAGTACTAGAAGACTTAATAAAGGTTCAACATGTTCTTGATCATCACAATTGGTGGACATTATGACCAGAACCCGCCCGAAGAGGTTATCTACCGGTTTTTAATAGGCAGGGTTTTAAAGAAAGCAAAAAATTCACAAGTCTTTTATCTCTCTAACTACAAGACTTGAGGGGAGTGTTCGAAATTATTTACGCGATTTCGAAGGTGGAGTTGGTGCCACCTTCTAAGGTGGCACCTATTTTGTCTTGTAGGGGTTTATTATTTTGTAAAATTTTAAAATATTGTACTTTATTATATATAAGTTCAAATTACATAAATTTTATATCATTGTTCATCATTTTTCATGCTCTTCAAAATAAGACCAAACATGATTATGTTTTGATAAATTTTAAATTTTTTATATTTTGTATGTACATATTTTTAAGATTAATTATGAATCTTAAGTTTAAGAAAAGTGAATCAAAGATTGTTAAAAGTGAATCAAAGGTTGTTAAAAAGTGAATCAGAGAGTTGCTTAAAAGTGAATAAGAGGTTTAAAAAAGGTGAATCTCATAAACAGAGACTGTTTAACTAAAGTGATTCTGATTGTTTGACTAATGTGAATCAGAGGTTTCAGAAAAGTTAATCAAAGGTTTTTAAAAAGTGAATCACTAGTTGCTACAAAGTGAATCAAAGTAATAAGAGTGAATCTCGTAAGCATAGATTGTTTAACTAAAGTGATTAAGAGGTTTAAGAAATGTGAATCAGAGGTTTTTATAAAGTGAATCATGTGTTTAAGGAAAGTGATTCTCGTAAATAGAGATTGTTTAAACTAAAGTGAATAAAAGGTTTAAGAAAAGTGAGTCGGAGGTTTAAGAAAAGTGAATCAGAGTTTTTTTAAAGGTGAATCAAAGGTTTAAGAAAAGTGAATATTTTGTTTTAATACTAGTAAAAGTTAATCCTAGCACAAACTTGAATCCTTTGTGTTTTTTAAAAGTGAACCTAAACTCTACATTACAAACCATAAAAATGCCTTAGATATTTTTAGCTTTCCTAGGGTGGTTTTTAGGGTGTTTGAGAGGCAGGGTAATATTTTTGGTATTAGTTCTACACTTTATATTGTCGTTACTGACTCAACAGGTTTTTAGGGTTTGTGGTGCAGTGTTTAGGGTCTACCTGCACTACAAACCATAAAAATACCTTCGACATTTTTAACTTTCTTAGGGTGGTTTTTAGAGTGTTTGGGGTTATGATTCATTTTGTTAATGAGTAAGGTTCATTTTATTATTAAAAAATATTCATTTTGCTAATGAATAAGATTCACTTGAAAAATACCTAATATATACTCATTCAAAAAATATAAAATTTTAAGTTTACCAAAACATATCCATGATGCATCTTGTTTTGAAGAGCACGAAAAATGATGAACAATGGTATAATTTTTTTTATTTTTACACTTTTATTTTGTAAGTTATAACATTTTTAAAAAAAATACAAATTCTCTCTCCTAACCAATTCAGCCCCCTCCCCCGCGTGTAGTTTTCTCTCTTTTCATTTTTTCTAGTTTTCTTCTTTTGGGTTGCGTTTAGCATGATTTTTTTGTGGTAGTTTTGTGGTATTTTTGGTCTGGTTGTTTTGGCTGGCTGTTTTATGGTAGTTTTGCTGGTTGTTTTGTGCTGGTTGTTTTGAGGTTGTTTTGAAAACTAGTGTTTGGCACGCGGCGATTTCGTCTGCTGTTTTGAATAAGTTTGTGCAGTGCGTTTACCGTTTTCATTGTTACAATTAAAAATTTTATATTACATTTTAAAACAATTTTTTGTTAATAAAGTTAAAATATATGTAGATATTCAATTATAGCCTTTAATAATTATTATTCTTTATTAATATTTTAGTGACAATTAATTTATAATATGCATGCATATTAATTTATAAATAAATTTTTTACATATATTTGAAAAAATAAAGAAATAAACCATTGTATTTAGAGCAAATATATTAGATGTTATATATAAAAATAAAATTTTATGGATTATATATTAGTATTTAATATAACATTTCAAATGTATTAATACTTAAGATTATTTTAATTTTTAATGGAATAAATATCATTGAAATGAAAAAACAATTCTTTCTAATAATAAAATAATTGACTGTAAGCGAATATATATATATATATATATATATATATATATATATATATATATTTAAACATATATATACAGATATCACTTATATTTTATTATTATATATTGTTTAATTGTTGATAAAATATTTATTTTAAACATATATTTGTAGTTAAAACAATATCTTCTATTCTATTAAATATTATTTAATGAAATTCAAAACATAAATTTAAATTTAATACTGGATATGCCAAGAAATGAAAAATAACGTATATTAGCATATAAAATTATTCTTTAATTATTAAGCATGGTATAAAACATATAATAACTTTGATATACTGACAAACCATAATAGTTTGTACAAACAGTTTTGTAATTAATCATTACTTAGCAAGTTGAATACTTATAATTGATATTTTAAAATATACTACAACTATTTGTACTCTAATAATTTTGATATAATTGAAAGTTTACATCGTAATTGTTATTAGTTTGCTCTTTTTCTTGTAGAATATTTTATTATAATTGATAGATAGTAATAGTTTTAAAAGACTATTTATCTGTATCTGAATAAACAATTTAGAAAAACATTACTAGTTTAAAACTATTTTTCTATATTATTTTCATTAATTTATAATTTAGTATACCAATATTTATAAAAAAACTAAAAATAAAAAAGGGAAAATAAACTAATTTATAATATATTAATCTATATATATTTCAATTTTAATTTAATTTTGTGTCAAATTTAATATAAATATCATTTTAAAAATATAATTATAAATATTGAAAATTTAAATAAATTATTAAATATTAATTTTAAATATTAATTAATATTATTAAAATATTCTCGCCCCTTTAATTAGTTTTCTAGCTCCACCTCCATTTACGGTATTCGTTATATTTGCAGCATAAATTGTTGGTTGTTTTGTGCTGATATATTTGTGGCTGTTTTGAAAATTGTTGTTCGGTTATGGCGGTTTGGCATTTTTGTCAAAAATACCACATTTATACCACATATATACCATCACCGAACGTAGCCTTGATTTTTTTTCTCCAATCTCTTGTTGACACATGGCACTCTCGATGTTCTAGTATGGCTCCAGCTCCAGGCTCTCCATACTGATTATTTATATATGGTATGTTAGTTAGTTTAATTCTATTAAACACCCTCTTCTGTTAACTCTCGCTTAGTTAGTCAACTTGTCTCTTAACTACTTAAAAGAGCAGAAGTCTACTATCTGTATTCATTCATTACAAGGTTAGCCTTTTTTTTGATGAAAATGTTACTTACCCATATATAATCAAAAGGGGCATTTAGCCAATGTCAAGATTACATCCACTTCCTTCCATAGTAATGGCGTGAAGGAAGTAATTGGAAACATCAGTTTTCTCCCATATTTTCCACCCATTAGAGTTGTTAAATAGACCACAAGCTAAGACTGCAGAGTAGTTTGAAACAGCTTGCTTACAAAACATCAGTCTAAAATTACAAAAGGATTTAATTCCATTCAAAACTTCCATTAGAGCAACGTTGTTCTGGTGCTGGCCTCTCATAATGTTCTCGAACATTTTTAAGGTCTCCATCTGATTGGTCACAACCACCATATTAGGAATTCTTCTGTCGCAAGCTTCTGCAATACCAAAAGCAATTGTTCTGATCTCTGCCTGGACTTGATCTCTACACCCTTGCTCTTTCCTGTTGTAAGCCATGATCAAGTTCCCAGAAAAGGAAGTTAGAACACCACTACAAATCATATAAGCACATCTTTTCCTGAAGCAATGATTAACTAAATAAGCTTCATTTTGCATATGTTGATGAGGAGGACTGTACGAGAAGTTCTGAACCTCCTTGTTCTTTTCCAGATCTTGGTAGAATTTGATGAATGCAAGGTTGGAATCAATACACTCCGAAATAGACATTTCAGGGCTGTGTCTAACTCTGTTTTAAGCGTCATAGATAGCCCATATAATGTTAACTATCCCTACTAACTTTTCATTAGACCACTTGATGCTGTTATTATGAAACCACTCTTGTATAGCACCCTCACCCTCATTAGGTAATTGGCTATTCAAGTCTAAATTAACCCAGTACTCCTTTGTTGCCCAACAAAGAAAGATGCTATGAAAATCCGTATCAATCTTCCCACAGAGAAAACATTTATCAGACCCTCCCACTCTTCTAGCTATATTAGCCAAACAGGGAGTAATCTTGTTAAGGAATTTCCAATAAAACAGCTTGGCTCTTGGGGGGACAAGTTTAGCGTGCAGTTTCAGATACGGGTTTGCTGGAGTAGTGGAAGAAGAAGCTGATTGCTGAGCTTTGTTGAGCAAATGGTACCCTGATTTGACTGTATAATCGCCCGAGGATGTATCAGTCCAAAACCATTCATCCTGGGAGTCCCAATTGAAAGAAGAGCTTAAAATGCTGTCCGAAACGGGAGAACTCGTTAAGAATGAACTCCTTATTCCACTCATCAGAATTGGGCTTCATCAACTGGTTAACAGAGACCAAATTTTGGTTGATCGAGTTGCTTGCTACAATTTTAACAGGGAGGGATTTAGAGAGCCAGGGGTGATCCCTAATACTAGTATTCTTCCCATTGCCTACCTTAATAGTAGCTCCTCTACTGATAACCTTGACACCACTGAGAATGGATCTCCATATTGGACTATCATGACTTTTACTAGTAGCAGAGAAGAGATCATTTTTGGGAAAGTACAAGGCCTTCAGATTGGTATTGACTAGAGCCAGGGATGATCCCTAATACTAGTATCCTTCCCATTGCCTACCTTGATAGCAGCTCCTCTACTGATAACCTGACACCACTAAGAATGGATCTACATATTGGACTATCATGACTTTACTAGAGAGAGAAGAAATCATTTCTGGGAAAGTACAAGGCCTTCAGATTGGTACTGACTAGAGAATCGGGGTTTCTGATAATTCTCCAGACCTGTTTAGCAAGCAGAGCCTCATTGAAAGCCTCTGAGCTTCGAAATCCTAATCCTCCATCCTCAGATTGCTTACAAATGTCTTGCCACTTTTTCCAAATCATAGGCTTTTTATGATCATTTCCACCCCACCAGAAGTTGGCAAAAATGGAATTCATTTTTGTGGTGATGTTTTTGGGAAGTTTAAACAGAGACATAGGGAAGTTCGGTAGGGCTTGCAAGATACTCTTTACTAAAACAGATCTAGCAGCCTGAGACATAGGTTTCTTCCAACCTGAGACTCTTTTCCTGAGATTATCCAACAAAAATTTGAAAGTTTCATTTCTGTTTCTCCCAATTCTGATTGGGAGTCCCAAATATTTGGTAAAGAAAGGAACTTGGGTAACTTTGAGGGTGGAGGATATAGACTCTTTGAGATCCTGTGGGATTTTTGGGCTAAAGACTATATCTGATTTCTGATAATTAATGTTATGGCCCGACACTCTCATGAAATCATCCAAGGTTTTGGCCAGGAATTGGGCATTGTTTTGAGTAGCTTGGCCATAAAAAATGATGTCATCTGCAAAGGCTAGGTGAGAGATTGGGGAGCAGGATCTGGCTAACTTAATCCCAGAATAGATTCTCTTATCTGTGGCTTCATTCAAGTTGCGAGACAGGGCTTCTTGAGCTAAAATGAACAAAAACGGGGATAGAGGGTCTCCTTGTCTTAACCCTCTATTCTGGGTGAACCACTGCCCAGGGGTACCATTGATAATTACTGCACCCCTAGGAGAGGAGATACAATTCATAACCGGTATTCTCCATTGATCAGGGAAACCCATCTCCTTAATAGTATTATTAATGAATCCCCACTCAAGTCTATCATAAGCTTTGCTCAGGTCTATCTTGCAAGAGAAGAATCCTTTTTTTTCCTTTGGATCTGGCTATAAGGTGATGGAGTTCCCCTGCTAAAATCACATTATCTGTGATCAGTCTATTCTTGACAAAGCCTGATTGATTCTGGGAGATAATGGAGGGTAGGATATCTTGGATACGGTTAGCAAGAACTTTGGTGACAATTTTGTAAACAAAGTTACAAAGAGCAATCGGCCTAAAGTTTTGAAGGGAGTTAGCTCCAGGGATTTTCGGAATAAGGGCAATGTAGTAATCATTTAGAGTCGGGGGAACAGGGTTACCATTTAAAATATTCAACACTTCGTTCATGACTTGAGGACCAAGCCTAGGCCAGAATTTTTTGAAGAAAGCTCCATTGAAGCCATCGGGACCCGGGGCTTTATTGGAGCCCAGCTGTTTTGTGGCTTTAAAAACTTCTTGGGAAGAGTAGGGTTCATTTAGCAAGGCTATATGGTCATCAGGGAGGATTTTTGAGATTGGCTTAGCAAATTGGTGTTCATTAGTTGGATCAGTGGAAGTGAACAGGTTTTGGAAGAAGTTCTTAGAGATAGAATCCAGATCCCTCCATTCTGACTTAAAATTACCATTACAGTCCTCAAGACTCAAGATATCTCTTTTCCTATGATTACTAGAAGCTTTCCCATGGAAATAACTGGTGTTTTTGTCTCCCTCCCTAATCCAGCTATCTCTAGCTCTTTGTTTCCACCAACATTCTTCTTTCATTTGCAAAAGCTGAATCTCTAACAGAATTCTTTTACTATTGGACACCGCCCAAACATTATGCACTCCCTTCCTTAAGTCCTCTAACTCCTTCTTCTTATTTTTAATTTTGAAAGAGATCTTGTGACTATTCCACCCATTCCACTCCATCAATTTCTTTCTGCATCTATTGATGTTCTCTACCAGATTAAGATCCTCCCCTCCCCAGATGGAAGAAACAATCTCTATACACTTTTTCTCCTCTAACCAAATGTTCTCAAACCTAAAAATTCTACCAGATTTTTTGTGGTTCCCAACAAATTTGACAAGAATCGGGCAGTGATCTGAGTGAAGTTTCGGCAGATGGACAACTGAACTTGAAGGAAAAACTTTCCAAAACTCCTCAAAGCACAGGGCTCTATCTAATCTACTCTCACTGTGAAAAGGTTCACATTGAAGATTTGTGAAAGTAAACCTATAACCACTAAACCCCATATCAGTCAAACCAGAAAAATCAATCGCTTCTCTAAAAGGAAGCATTTCTTTTTCCCCTCTTATTTTACCTCCTATTTTTTCACTTTCAAAACAGATATGGTTAAAGTCTCCTACAACTAACCAGGGGAGCTTCACTTGATCCCTCAAAGTGTGTATCAGTTACCAAGATAAATATCATCTCTCCAATCAGTCCAGCCATAGAAACCAGTAAAATGGAAACTTTTCATACCTGAGATAAGAACCTCCGCCGCCATATGGTGATTTAAAGAATTAATCAGCCTGACCTTCACTTGTTTTTGCCACAACAAAACTAGACCACCACTTCTCCCACAGCTAGCAGCCGGAAAACCATCATACTCTTCCCACTTCCTCATAATTTTTCCATCTGATCCTTACTTCTATGGGTCTCCAACAAAAAGACAAGCTCAGGTTTATGGATTTTCAGAAGGCTCGAAACCCAAGCAACTGCCCAGGGGCGACCCAACCCCCGGTAGTTAAGCGATAGGCAACTCATTTGGGCTGGCAGCCCTGCTCCTCAGCAGGGTCTGCCATCTTACGGAGCCAACAGTAATAATCAGACTCCTATAATTCTTCCCTCATAGAGGAAGGATTAATCATCAGAGGTCTGAGGTTCGCTGTTTTCCACTTCTTAGATTTGAATTTATCTGGATAATTGAGGCTGAGAGAAGACTCCGGGAAGAGCTTATCTTTTCCTTTACCAGAGGGTGGATTCTTGCAGGGGACCATTGCATTAGGAGACTGGAGAGAAATGGAGAGATTCTTTGATTTTCTAGCCTCAGCTTCTAACAGAATTCTATCCAATTCAGAGGAAACTCCTTGACTTTGGGCTTCCACCCTATTTTGTTTGCTATTGAAATCCGCATTAAAATTAGACACTGCTGAGTCCTAATCAATATCATTGATGGATTTTCTTTGATCTGAGGGGATCTGACTGGGATTAGCCTCATAAGGGAGAGTGGGGATATTATTTGAGCTAGCACTTATAGTGGGATTTGGCACAGTTAGAGAGGGGAAGTTTAGGGGAACAACAGACTCAGTAGAATTGAGATTGGCTTGATTGGATAGAATGACACCAGCTTTAGAGGAAAGGTATGGGCCAGCAAAACTAAAGTTCTTGGATTGGGTTAAAGGGATTAGGGACATTTGAGAAACTTGTTGTGTTGAGGTGTTTGAGCTACTAGTAACAGTGGCAATGTTTGGGTTAGCTGAGGTGGGAAGAGTGGGACTTGGAATGGTAGCCAAGGTAAGGTCAACATTCACTTCAGAGGAACTTAGGATTGGTTGAAGAGCTGCTTGAGAAGCCATTGCGGTAAGGCTATCCAAAATACCTTCCTTTTTCCATTGGGTCAGCAGATACGCATCAGTAGTATCAGTCATAGTTCCAGCAAATTTCGTTCGGATCCATGGACCGAATTTTTCAGTGCTGTGAGGGATGGGGTTGTTGAGTAAACATTCAGAGATAATAAGGGTTAGCCGACCACAACGATAGCAGAAACTCGGCAGATTCTCATAAGACACTCTGCAAACCCTATTACCATTGCTAGCCTTAATAATCAGAAGACGACATAACTGCTCTTCTATTTTAATTTCCACCTTGATTCTCAGGATATTGGACGCCAGAGGATTGATGCGGTCGTGACACTCAACAAATCTACCTATCTTGTTTCCCAACAAGGTAGCATAGTGTCTATTAAAGCATCATAACGGGAGTTTATGAATCCCTACCCAAATACTGATTACCTAGGGGTTATGCTCAACCAAATTGATTTCAGAGTTGATCGGCATTAGGGAAAACAACCTATTTTGGAAATGCCACGATCCATTTCCAAGGATAAAGCACACATCTCTTTCCGCTTCAAATTGGATGGTGAAGCGATTGAAGTCAATCTCAATCTCTCTAAAGTTAGAACGGGTGCGCCATATTTGACCTAGAAGTTTTTGGAGGAATTTCGATGGACTCGGTTAGGGCTCCAAATCTTCCCAACAACTGCTTTGTTTGTATCAATATGCAGGGGAATATTTGGCTGCGCTTCTACTTCGATAACCACCATTTCTGCTGGGTGGAGATGCATTCTAGAGCAATTAGCTATTATGGAATCCATCGGTGGAGCTAAAGCTATAACGGGAGGGATTTTGTGGATTAACGTTCTTGAGGATGGAGAAATTGGGATATTTTTTGGGAATTTGGTTCTATTACTACTTAGCACATCCAACTTTAAATTTGATAAAGCACTAAAAAGGCTATCGGGGGGAACAAGCAAAATATTTGGAGACATTACCGTCTTGCAGGCAGAATCCCGGGCGAGATCTTCTGGCCATCCACCGGCATAAATGCTTCTGACAGTCGACTTTTCTTCTACGGGCGCAAGGCTGGGGCTTTCCTTACCGTCAATACCACTACTTTTCGCCATTGAGGAGGAGGGAGGAAACATCCACTGTTGGAGATGGGATGTAGTGAGAGACCTCGGGGAGGGAATTTTCTCCGAGTCTCGAGACTCTAGCGCCATCGATTGCATGCAACAACCTGGAGGAGGAGGATGACAGACCAGGTTGACTCTCGTCTCACACAAGGAGTCGGATAAGAGAAATAAATGCAAGGTTATCAGATTTCCGAAGAAACTAGGAGAGGGGAGCTTGAAATCTTCGCAGCCCAGAGAACTCTCGGAGTGGGTTGGAAGAGGCGTGTGCAAGCGCGTTCTCATCTCACTCTTTCATTCACGTCTTTTATTACAAGGTTAGCCTTTAATCAAGAAGTCATTCCCGCGTCCTTTATTCTCAAACACTCTTGCGCCCCTGATTATTTCTTCAGCTTTCTTGTAGTTCCACATCAGTGGGTCACCTTCCTATCATCTTTTGAAAGTATACCCTATATTGGTAGATGGACTTGGTGATTCAACATGAAGCTTGCTAGACGAGTTTGCGATCAGCTTTAACCGACTGGAGTTGTACTAAGTATGGGCCTTTTATGAGGATATATACTATGATGGGTTGGTGGGCAGGGTATTCCCACGCAATATAGATAAAGCCCAAAAGGTAGGTTGAGTGTAATGGTAAACACAACTTGAAATATACCGAAAAGAGTTTGCTCGGCGTAGTTACAATTTTTCAGATGAATTTAGTTATGAGCATTGGACTCCCACCCACCAGCATCCATCCAACAGATACAAGACTTTTTTTTTTTTCTTTTCTAAGGAATTGTGTTAACATATAGTATAAGTCGGAACTAATTCATACTATAAACAATCGTAGCGTAACGTTAAATTAAATGACCGAAAGGTTAACCCGTTAAGACGACACATAAATGTGAA
Source organism: Limonium bicolor (assembly GCA_023374045.1). NCBI lineage: Eukaryota > Viridiplantae > Streptophyta > Magnoliopsida > Caryophyllales > Plumbaginaceae > Limonium > Limonium bicolor. The sequence continues at coordinate 498,330,272 of CM041776.1, forward strand.
AAAAGCTAAAGATGTTGGGCTGACCTGACCCAATGCTTTCTCTGTCGAGATTTGTTCATTTTCTTGTTGGTGATCCAAAATCCAAATAGTAGTTGAACTAACTAGCTCCCAACCACTAAGAGTTGAATTCACTACGTATATTTCATTTCCTTCTTTTTGAAAAATTTAAGAAAGGTGTTCCAAAAAAAGTGAGTGAGAAAGTACAATCAATACAATACAATCTACATGACTTTAAAGTTTTCTTTCTTTTTTTAAAAAAATTTGGAATGGTCCTTTTGGAATTTTAGGAATGAATTATTTTTGCCTTTATATTATTTCTTTTTTTAGAGAGAAAGGAGAAATTTTATTTAAGAAAAGAAGAAATAAATTAAGCTAGCTAGCTAGCTATTATAGTAGTGCTTTTATAGTTGTCTCCTCCAAAGGTTTCAGAATCTTTCATTATTATCCATGGGTAATGTATGAATCGTCCACCTAATACTAAACTAATAATAATATACTTCTATTATAATCTTATTTTTTTGTCCATAGTAGTATTACGTTTTTACTTTTCTACTTTCTACCGTTAGTCATGTAACATATAGTATTAATAAGTCTGGCTTTATTGTATACTTTGATTGTTTTGTATTTTCTAATATGTGTGAGCCAACATTACCTAGGTGTAAAATAAAAATCATATCATTCATGTAATGGGTGTAAGATTAAATTTGGCATTTTATGAGTATTAATTAAGTAGTAGTAGTAGTAGTTCTAATTACAGAAGTCTTGTGGATCTCCCACATCCCATGTGATCCTATACTACGTACCAACAAACAATTCGGGATGCCATCATCATCATAATCATAATGGTTTCTGTAAATAAGGATGTTTTTCTATTAGTTGGCATCATAATTGATTACTATTAGTTGGCAGCTTAATCATGAGGCCCAAACAAATACTACTAGAATAAAAAAAAAAAAAAGTCCACTTCTGGAAATAACGAATAAGTACTCTAGCTAGCATTAATATACTCCCTCCGTCCTGAATTGACCGTGCTGTTTACTATTTGGACATGTCGTTTGACTTCAATTTTTAACATATAAGATAAATTAATTTTGAAAATTTAAATTTTGCATATGATTCCTTACATGATAAACTATATGTTACAAAATTTAGTTTTATAAAATTATTTTATCTTATATGTTTAATATTGAAGTAGAAAAACGTGTCATAAAGCAAACAAGACGGTCAATTCAGGACGGAGGGAGTAGCATATTTTTTTTTTTTTGAAAAGAATTAATATAGCATAGTTTCGTAGCTAACAACTTGGATTTATATCTAAATCGATCGATGGCTGCTGTCACTGACCAATAATACATTGGATATATCAATAACCAAAAGAAGAGAGACAATACTAGATTTAAAAGGGAATTGACTAGTTATAGATGCGTGTAAATAATGTTCAAAAAATTAATTTATGGGGTTAATAACCAATAATAATAATAATAATAATAATTGAGCAGCAGATAGTATACGCTACTTATACTTTCGTGTTACATGGGGCAGAGAGGCGTAAGGTTTTGCGGTTAGGTGAACAGTTGCTTTCGTCCAAATTAAGTGACGAATTCGAGAATAATTCATACTAACATGAAAAAACTTGCTATTTTCTTTTTGAAGGAATTAATTTTTGATATCATTTTCATAAATAAATGTAGCTGATACATTTTATTAATGGACACGTTTCTTCTGCCTTGGTTGGATCTCCCGGGTCTGTTAATTGCCTTGATGCTCTTTGTGTCTAGTTAAGCTTGTTGCTTTGGAGAAATTTGTTCAACGAACTTTGTTGATTTACTATATAGCATCAATTAGCAAGGGTTATATTGTCATTGTGGCTTTTCCGTCATTTGCATGTCCATATGGTCAAGTAGAGTGTTGAGTTTATAAATGCAGTGACATATTTTTTTTAGGTGAGCTGATTCCCAGACTTATTCAAGGTTAATTTTAGTGTTGTATTTGTGTGCTACTAAGTGTTATGCTTCCTTCCTACCAGGGTTTCCTCCCAAGCACTTTTTCACCCAAAAATCGCCTCGACTTCCGACATACATGCAGTTCTTCAGAGATTCTCCCATCACACTGTTCTGTCAATGGATTATAGCAATTCTCACACGTTTCAAGCCTTAGCTCTCAACAAGTACCGATTAGTGCCATGCAGCCCATCATTATCTCTAGTTATAGCTTTGCATGGTCATAAGTTGTGGCGTTTCAGTACCTACTTAAACCGTGTTAGGGATTTCAATTTTCACAGGCAACTGTTTACATGCCTTATCTTCTTCTCATCCAACCCCGATCTTAGTGAGTTTCGTGATTGGCGACATCGTTTACTACTCAGTTTCTCCAGGCTCTCAACTCCACTGTTTCTCGCCCCCCCAATGGCTGCGCCACCATCTTCTCCGCCAGTTGAAACTTTGGTCTCTCACTGTGCCCAACTTTCCCTTACTGCTGCAGAGGAGGAATCCGTTGAGGTCGATGATTTGCTCACCACCGCTTCTGAAGCTCTAACGACGTGCTGCTTCTTAGGTAAACTGCTCATGAATCGCCATGCTGATCTCAAGTCTTTGGAGCGTACTCTTGCCAAGGCCTGGCGCTGTGAGTATACTCTCCGTGTCCGTAGACTTGACGATGGGCTCTTGCTTTTTCGTTTACCTGATGAGGCATTCGTGGCGTCTATTCTCTCTCGTGGCCCTTGGACGCATGACGGCGGGCTCTTGGTTCTTTCGGCCATTGACAAAGCCACACCTCCACGCGAGCATGATTTCAGGTGGGTTCCTTTCTGGGTGCATGTTCATGACGTGCCGTTGCAGTTCATGCATCCCATGTTTGCAAAAAGAATTGGTAACCAGATTGGAGTTTTTACGGAATATGCTGAGTTTGATCGACGCAAGGCTGGCTCGTATATGCATCTTAAGGTTTGTCTTGATGTCTCCCATCCCCTCCTTCGTTTCACAACTATCACAATCGAAGGTAAACCAACAGTACTGCCACTGACTTTTGAGAAGCTACCAAATCTGTGTTTTCTCTGTGGGTTGTTCAACCATATTCTCCGTGACTGCCCGTATCGTACTGAAGCTACTCAGGAGGAGTTTAATTATGGGCTGTGGCTCAAGGCCGGAACTGCTGGTGTTGCAAGGCCATCCTTTGAGTCCCACGGTGTTGGTTCCTCAGGTAGCCGTCGCTCTACTCCACCCCCACGACCTGGAGTTTTCCAAGCTGTTTTCGACCCGGAGGTACAGCAGGAAGAGCATGGTGGCTCGCATGTGATGGTTGATATCAACCAAGTGCCGGCCATGGAAGAGGGAGAGCTACCCCTTTCCCCTACTGTTTCAGATACTCGGAAGCGCAAGGCTGCTGTAATTCAGTGTTCTTCCTCAGAATCAGAGCTCAGAGATTTTACCTCTATGGAGGAGATTACCAAGCGCGGTAAAGGAGAGCCAACCACTTCAACCACAACGGCGATGCTGGGAGAGGCCCAGTGTCGCCAGCCATAATGTCCATTTTAGTGGCGAACTGCAGAGGTTTGGGTGGTGCGGCTGCAGTTCGGTGGATTAAGGATGTTCTACATCAACAAGCACCAGCTTTTGTGTTTTTAACTGAGACTAAGCTTGCATCTTTTGAATTTAGGGCTTTTGCTAGATGTGTACCTCGCTATCGGTGGGTAGCAGGGGATAGTGAAGGTAGAAGTGCGGGGGTGGCTTTTCTTTGGTCTAAAAATTTTGATGTCTCAGTGCTAAGTCTGTCTAGTCGTCACGTGGATGTTGTAATTCATGGTTTTGGCAAGGAACCTTGGCGGTTCTCTGGTTTGTATGGATGGACTGATCATCAATGTAAATGGAAAACATGGCATTTGCTTCGGTATTTGTCTGCTCAGTGGCAGGGACCGTGGGTGTTGGGGGGTGATTTTAATGAATGCCTGTACTTACATGAGCATAAAGGTCGAGGTTCTCGATCTTCTGGGAATATGCAGCAATTTCGGACTTGCTTGACGGATTGTAACCTTCATGATTTGGGTTACAGGGGTTCCAAGTTTACCTTTTCGAACAAAGGGCAACCACATAGGCATGCACTGAGTAGATTGGATAGGTTTTTAAGTAACAAATCCTGGCTTGACATCTTTCCTCAGGCTACGAACTACCATTTGTCATGGGGTCACTCTGATCATAAACCCATTAAATTGGTACTTTCTCCTAATCATCGTCGTGGGCCAAAACCATTTCGATTTGAGAATTGTTGGGTAGATAATCCGCAGTGCAAATCTATAGTTCACTTAGTGTGGAATACATCAGTTCTCGGCTACTGTCAAAAGGTGCGGATTTGTGGCAAGCAGTTACGCATATGGGGTAGGCAACAGCTTTGGGTCGAGAAACGAGACTTACATCAGATTCGTCAGCAATTGGATTCTGTTGGCAATGATATGCCTGCACTTGGAGCTGTTAATCGCTGGGCTGAACTGCATTCAGTATATGATTCTCTTTTGATAAAGGAAGAGGTAAGGCTTAAGCAGCGTTCCAGGCAGCAATGGTTGCATTCAGGTGATCGGAACACGGCTTTCTTTTATGCACGATTCAGGATGCGCTCTCGCCAGAATCACATTAGTTCTCTGTCGTCTCCAACTCAAGATCCACAGACTACTTGGGCTGGCATAGAGCAAGTGGCGCGGGACCATTTTCAGCAGCTGTTTACTTCCACTAATCCCCAGGACAATCCTCATCTGTTAGCTTGTGTAACAGGCCGGGTCTCAGCCTCTTCATATCAGTCTATGGGCCAGGTTTATACTAGGGAGGAAGTGGTTCGTGCTTACAGTCAGATGAACCCAGATAAAGCCCCAGGCCCCGATGGCATTAATGGCGTTTTCTTACGGACATACTGGCCGATAATCAGTGATGATTTTGTGCGTACATGTCTCAATTTCTTGAACAACGGCATCCTCCCGTCTTCACTTAATGATACCAGCATTGTTCTTATTCCAAAGACACCAGGTGCTGTTTCCATTACTAGTTTCCGGCCAATATCATTATGTAACACGATTTATCGGGTTATTTCCAAGGTCTTGGTAAACCGTGTTGCAGATGTCCTTCCTTGTATTATTTCCAACAATCAGGCGGCTTTTGTTCGCAACAGATTGATTTCTGATCAGATTTTGCTTTCCCATGAGATATTGCATTCTATGCGTCGGTCGCAGGCCAAAGTCCGGGGTCATTTTGCTTATAAAGTGGACATGTCCAAGGCTTTTGATAGGCTGGAATGGAGTTTCATTATCGATGTTTTATCGAGTATGGGATTTCATCCATCCTGGATTTCCTTAGTCCGTCAATGTCTTTCTTCTGTTACTACTACAATTCACATTAATGGATACCCCGGTGTATCCTTTCAACCAGAGAGAGGCTTGCGTCAAGGAGATCCACTATCCCCAATATTGTTCATTTTGTGTATGGAAGTTTTAACATCAGCCCTTCAGCTTGCTACTGATGTTGGGTCTTTTAAACCTTTTGCTTTGCTCGGTGTTCCCATATCGATTTCTAATTTGCTATTTGCTGATGACATTGTCCTGTTTGGAGCGGCAACAGTTGATAATGCTTTGGCCCTGGCGGATGTCCTTCAGGATTTTCAGCAAACTTCAGGTCAATGCATTAATTCACACAAGTCAGCAATTATGTTTTCTAATGGATTGCAAGCGTCATTGCAAACTGCCATTGCGGGTACATTTCGTGCGAACCATGTCAATGACTTGGGTTTGTATTTGGGTTTCCCAAGTAGGATAGGTAAGAAGCGTTGTTCAGTGTTTAACTACATCAAAGACAGGGTTGCCAAGCGTATCCAAAGTTGGTCTAAGCAGGTATCACAGGCTGGTCGGACACTCCTAGTCAAGGCTGTTCTTCAGGCCATTCCATCTTATGCCATGTCTGTCATGCTTCTCCCTAAATTGTTGCTCAAGCAAATTCAGAAGATGATCAATAGTTTCTGGTGGGGTGGAGCTTTGCACTCCAACACAATTCGATGGGTAAAGTGGTCTGCTCTGTGCAATGATCAAGCTTCTGGTGCTATGGGATTTAAGGATCTACAGAGTTTTAATCGTGCACTGCTAGCTAAACAATTTTGGCGACTTATTACCGAGCCCAATACTATGTTATCCAGTTTTTATCATGCAAAGTACGTGCGGGGCTCGGATTGGTTTGCTGTCCAACCTACGGCTGCATCTAGTCCGATCTGGAGGGCTCTTCTCAGTGTGCGGGACCTAGTTCAATATGGGGCACGACGTATAATAGTTAATGGCCGGGATACGAGGCTCATGGCCCGGTGGGTTCTTCCAAAACCTGGTGGCCAGTTGTTTCCTTGGAAGATTCCTCAAATGGCACGGAACATTTCCTCGGTAGCTACTCTCATAACACCTAACCAGGAGTGGAATGTTAGTCTGCTGCAACAATGGTGTATGGAGTCTGACATCAGAGATGTTTTGCAAACTACAATTCACACTCCACGATCAGCAGATCAGCCTATAACTGATTATTGGTCTTGGGGGTTGTCGAAAACAGGCTCCTTTACGGTTTCTTCAGCTTATCAAGCGGCACGTGCAATGCAAAATGCTCTCCTTTCCCTCTACTTCTGGTGCTCGCAGCGTAGCTAGGGCGCATAAGGTCCTTTGGCGTCTTGACATCCCACCACGTGTCAAGTTTTGTGGCTGGAAAATCCTTACTGCCAAACTTCCTTGCAAAGCTGCTATCAAAGATCGCATTAGGACACCCATGTCAGCGGCCTGTGCTTTCTGCTCCTTGGATGAGACTATGCTGCATGCGCTGTATGCATGCCCAGAAGTGAGTTGGCTTTGGTCATCTTTTGGTTTTGTTTTGCCTCCTGGTATCCTCTCGGATCTCGCCTTCAAGCAGTGGCTATTTGGGTTGTTCATGCAGCAAACGCATGATCCGGCAGTCCAATATCTTTGTTTCCTTTGGAAGATTTGGTTCGCCCGTTGTCAAGTACAGCATGCACGTGCACACAGCTTTGCTCAGGGATGGTGTCAAGCGGTTAGTTTTCTCGATGTTTCCATGACCCAACTTCCATCAGGGATGATTAACCTGACGCGGGAGCGTGCTCTTCGTCCGTCAATTACGGAACTATCCACAGATGCCAGTCTGGATGCACATGGACGTGTGGGAATGGTATGGGTGGCTTTCCAAGATTCTCACCTATGGAGAGTCGGGTGCGCCTCATCGAAGTCCACTATGCCGGTAACAGATGCGGAGGCCGTCGCGCTGGAGATGGCATTGGAGCATGCACGAATCTCAGGGGTTACACAGCTTCGTGTACTATGCGATTGCAAGCCGGTAGTCCAATATTTGCAAGCAGGAGCATCTTCCTCTTTGCTCCCTTCTACTACGGCAATCTTAGACAGGGTTCTAGGGGCTCTAGGATGTTTTCAGGATGTATTTTGGTTTTATATTCCTAGAGCTGTCAACCTGCCAGCGCATTTTCTACCTAACCATGCTCGCAGTACAGCACTTGCGGGAACATGGACACCGGAGTCGGTTCCGGAACTTGTACGAACTTTGGTTACTTAATGAATTTTGCTTCTTTCAAAAAAAGTGTTATGCTTCCTTCAGTCTGATGTCTGTTTTTATGTTACAATTTCTTTTGTAGATATTAAAAGTTTTCTTATGTCATTATGTATGTATATTTAGGAAGACAAATTGTAATAGGATTTATATCAAAGCAATCACATCATCTATATCACATCATGTGACAGCCACCATGTAATATAATTTGGTATCGTATTCTAAGACAATTGATAATTTAATACTCTAATTAATGTACTCACTCATGAATTAGCAATAATTTTAACAATTAATTTTTTCTTGAAAACTGCTGTCGATAATATATGTAGGAGGATTTGGGTAATAAACTATGTTTTTTTTTTTAGATTTTTATTTAATACCCTATTTAAATTCTGAATTTTAAATATTTTGATTGATTTGAAAATAAAATAAAAGAGACCTAATCAAAACTATATCGAGAACAATTACAATTAATGATCAATAATCATAATCAATAGTGACAATCATCAATTAACTGTATCAGATTACATCACCTATCACATAAACATTAATCAATATTCTACATGCATTTATATATCCTGGAGATATAATATACAGTACATTTCTATTTATTGGTTATTTAATAAATTCTAGTCTTGGATAAATTTTCTAACATTTTTTTAAAAAAATTATATTTTCTTCTTCGTATCACTTTAACAATGCACGTTTCAAATTGTGATGAAACGAACAGACTCACAAGTCACAATAGAGTTATATGCAGAGCCGGCTTCCTTGTTCCCCCGAAGATTCTTTCTGTGACACGCTCCACCACAAGTGTTGTGTTGGCGTCTCGTTGCCCTCGCTTCTTCATTTATGGTTAGGACGCAGCTCTTTTTGCAATTTGCAAAAACAAATAAAGAAATCAACCCTAAACATTAAACACTCTTGCTTGCTTATCATTTTTTAATCAATCAATAAATTCATAAGTGATCAATTTAATCTTTAGTGAGTGGCAGTAAAGATAATGATATGAAATTCGGTTTGGTGATTTGTATATATACACTTTAACAATCAAATCACAGAGCCATATGCCAACACGAGTAAAATCGACAAACAAACAGAAGAAATGAAAGGTTCAATAATTGAAGAAATAAAAGAAAGGAGAATCATCATCACTCGCTTTGTCCAACCCAATCACAATCTGGCGCCGGCCCACATTCATTTTACTACTACTACTACTATAAAAATACTAAAGGGATAATGATACCAGTACTCTTCTAATTATTTAACTTAAAAAATCAATACCTTTCCTCTTCAATTAAATGCTGTTCTGGATGAAAGTAGGGTCAAACGAAAAGCAACTAATTATCACTCTACTCTATACCTTCCAAGTATGTTAACTACTTATACATTGACATGTTTTATAAAGAGAAATTTTTTGTGGGATTTAATAGTTAAATTGGATAATAATAAATTAACAAGTAACTAAATGTTGAAGAGATAAATCTTAAAGCCAAAAAGCTTCAATGAACTTCTATCAAACGGTACCTAACAGTACACAAATTCTTAATTAAAATTAGTAAATCAACCAGAATAAGATGTGATGAACATCTTCCAATTAAGAGAGCACAAGATAGATGATTTAATCTAAAGAGGGTCAATGATGTCAATTTTGACCCAAATCAAAGCTGGTATGCAATTTTTTACACATTAGAATTGATAAGTAAAAGTCTCACTATTACAATGTGTAGTAAGGGAGACAACTTGTATGCCTCCATTGATAAAATCAATAGAGGTGAGTCAACTCTATTACCTCCTTTGTACATACTCAGAATTATTAATAGATGCAAAGTGCTATGGTAGCCTCAGTTGTATTGTATATATATTTAGAGGCAAGTGTTTGCTCGTCTCTCATGATTTCTTTATGGATGCAAGTTTCTCTAAGTTGTCTCGGTTGCTTTGTACACATTTGCAAACGATTTATTTGATGTATTAAATACTAAGAAATAATCCTAGAAATCAAGAATCAATAGACCGTCGAGTTGCAAAAACCCCGGTTGCAGTAGTATAGTAATTATGAAGCGACCAGGTGTCAATCCACGGGACTTGAGGTAAATAAGCCTAGCCTAAGATAGTGGGTAATTCAAAAGGGGTTTGTTTTGGTTTTTGGGGTTTAAATCGATAACAAGAAAGTAAATAGCAGATAAATTAAAGTGATAGATTTGGGAGTGTGAACGGTACTCTAGGTTCAGGGAGTTGTTCTCTAGCTAGGTTCTGCATATTCTACTACTTAAACGGAGACTTGGATCGGCTTGTAATTCTCAATTATCTATTCTGTATTAAGTCCTAATTCCAGATAGCTCATCTAGACAGGACACGTAGTTCTAGTCTAGACTTAGCAAGTATATCTAGATGGTTTTATTGCACAGAATTACTAGTCAGGTTTTAGTCCAGACTAAAGCTCCTAGTGGCTAATGTAATCTATCCGATTGCAATTATCACAGGCAACAGGTTAATAGGACCATCAATGCTAATCACCTTATCTGATCATAACATGATTCGAGGGCTTATAATAAATTCATGACGTTTATTAAAAGCACTTAAAAAGCATTAACCTGAACAATCCAAATAGTCTCAATAAAGCAGTAAAATAATGCAGAGTTTAACTAATTACAACATCCCTTCCCCTAGAGTATATCCTCTTAGCTAGACATAGCGATTAAAATCATAAATGAGAGAGAGTTGAGAGAAATCATCTGTTACGATGATCTTCTTGCTCGCTCCGCCCTTTGTCCTTGCGCTATGCCGGCTGAGAGGTTGGATTTGGTGACAATGGAGTGAATTTGGTGAAATGGAATGAAAGTGGAAATTTTGGGCGAGTTTGTGAGGTGTCTGGATGGGGTGGGTCGGACACAAATCCGGACACAAATGCGGACGTGATATTTTGTGTGGCGTGTGTGCGGAAGATTATGTGTGATTTTTGTGTGAAGAAATTGAGATGAAAACGTGAGTGATGTGAAGTGTGTTTGTGTTTGAGTGTAGGTGTGGAGATGGAGTACGGAGGAATTATTATGAGGGTGAGCAGATGAATGGAATGAGAGATGGAGGAGGATGAAGAGAGGTGTGGACGAATGTCCGGTGCGAATTGGAATGAAGGCTAGGGAAGGGTTTAAATAGGCTTAGGATTAAACATAGCTTAGTGGTGAGTTGGGTAGGCGTTTGATTGAGCATGGGAACTAGCTTAATTTAGACAGAGTATGGGCTTAATCGGCTGATAATTGCGCCGAAAGCAACAATTATCAGCGCGCATGATTTTTATTTTTAATCTCTGTGTGACGTCCGCGTTTGAGTCCGCATACGGGCAGGGGTGTCCTGACGAGATCTACACGCGTCCGCATTTCTGTCCACGTGCGGACGTGGCTGTCCTAGCGAGATTAATTCCTGTCCGCGTTTGAGTCCGCATTGCGGACATGGCTGTCCTGGCAAGATCTGTGAGCGTCCGCATGGCCGTCTGTGTTTGCGGACAAGGGACAGAAGGAGCTGTCCGCTTTTCTGTCCGCGTATGCGAACAGGGTTAAAGGTGAATTTTGCTCTGGAGATGTCCGCTTTTCTGTCCGTGGCTTCCCATCCGGACTCATATCCGGACATGTGTAAATGTTTCTCTTTTTGTTCCGAAAGCTCTTAACTCCTTCCTAATCACGTCCTAAGCCAAAATAACATGAAAAAGAAGGTAAATGCATAAATCTAAGTAAAAGAATATGGAAAACAAGGGTTCAAAGCACTTAAAAGATATATCAATAATCAGTGCATCAAATTCCCCCACACTTATCTTTTGCTTGTCCTCAAGCAAAAATAGAGAATGAAACTTATCCTCCAGGCTGTAGCATTGAAACTCAGTGTTAAAAAGATGCAGACGGAAAACAAGAAATGATGACGATCAAAAGAATAATTCTGCTTCTGGATGTAGGTTTTCGTAGTCAGTGAAAAAGAAGGATTTTTAAAAGCATGGAGAAGTCAGAATACAAAATCTGGAAGTAGATTAACTTGGGATCTTCCACTATTTCTTTCCTCTAACCTTTGGATGTCAAGGGGTGTGAAGTAATGCCTTATTCCGCAATACCTTTCAACACCACGTACTCATGATCAAAATTTAACTGCAATCAATTTTTCGCCTGCAAGAACTTTTGCAAGAGATATATATAAAACAATCGAATTATTGTGAATTTTAGAATTGTTCCGTAACCCAGACTTTTCCCTCTATCCATGTAACGGTGTTTGGCCAACTATCCCAGATCCCGAGACCTTAGGTAGATAGGTGTTAAGGCACCCTTAAGACTTAATAACCGGATAGACGAGGCCTGCTTTTGTTCGGAATTTTTTTTTGTTTGATCAGTGGAGTACCTTGACTTATCCTTTTCATTCCATACTTTCAATTCATTTCCAAGAGTCCCAAGCTAAACTAATTCAGTTTCCATAATCAACTACTCCATCAAGTTTTAGTAAAAATAGATTAATTTTGAATAAGATTAGATGTACAAATACCCTAAAGCAGAAGGATTCTTGGGGTAGTCAACATACCTTGATTTCTAAATCTGCTTGAAGAAGTGATTTTCTTGGAAGCAAGTAGACAAATAAAGGTAAGTGTGACATTTAAACCCAACTTGCATATTCAGATAGATTTGTCTACTCTTACTCTCCCCCCCCCCCACTTGAGAAGAGCAATGCCCCCATTGCGTGGAAATCGAACCCCAAGTAAGCATGCATTAAAATGTAGAACATTGGTAAGCAAGTAGAGATAACAAAATGTAAAAAAGGAGTACTTCCCAATGTTCCAGCCAATCGTAAGTTCGTGCACAGTTCATGTTTATTTGTCGTGTTATACGTCCCCTCGATTGCATAAGAGTTGAGTGTGAAAATAGAAGAGACTGCACAACATAGCATTAGGGAAAAGTAGAATAGAAATTTAACATTTAAACAACTGCAAGTTAGTTTGTACGGTTTACGACACCGTTTACCCTTCAAAATAAAATAAAATAAAGGTAAAACATCAAAAGAGTGTAAACTACAATAAATAACAACTGATATAAATAAAAGAAAACATAACAATAAATAGACGATCACTGTGATGGTCCCGGGGGTGGTCTGTGATCCAGGTGGCCCATGAGTCTCTCGATGAGTAGGGCTGTCCGACTCTAAACCTCGTCACTGCGCTCTATGCGCTGGGTAATCCGGTCCTGGGTCTGGCGCAGCTCGTCAATATGGCCTACCATCTGGTCCTGTCTCTGCTGCACGGCACCGACCTGCTGCTGCTGTAGGAGGGTATCCATCGTGGTCTGCAGCTCGGGAGGGATGCTCATGACCGGAGGAACGGGTGGCGGCATGGTAGTAGTGACCGCCGGTGCAGAGCCCGAAGTCGAGGAAGATGCAGTGGCTCTCAGACCAGAGCTGCCTCGTACCCAGCTCCCATATGCTAAACGCATGAAGCCCCACCTCTTCAAAGTCTGAAGAGAGATAGGACTCTCACCCTCGCGCACGTCGACCCCGGTGAAGACGTCGTCAGGTAGTGTACTGGCGAGGAGGTGGTGGATGAAGAAGGGAAAGATAGGCGTGATCTTCTTCTTCTTCTTCGATCTCAAGTAGGTGACCACCTTGTGCAGCTGGTGGAACATGATGTATGGCACTGAGATCTGTCATCGTGGCTCGGGAGGCGGTGTGAGGAAGTAGTCAATAAGTACACAGTCCTCGTCTGTGACATCATTTCCAGCACGAGGCCGGATCTGATGGCTGAGGAGCTCTGCTATCAGCCTCTGCATGAGCGATGGGAGGCTGGTGTAGGGGATGACACCCTTAGTCTCCTCTCCCCGGTGTCTCGACGTCTGACCAACCTCCTGGATCTAGTCCTAGTGGTCCTCAGCAGGTCCTCACTCATATCCACATGTGCTTCCGTGTTATCCGGAAGCAGGAGCACTGTCCTGAAGGAGGTGGGAGTGATCTCAACCCGGTGGTGTCGCACATAAGAAGTGATGATATTCATGGTGTCGTGCGCCTCGGCGTTCGCGTAGAACTCCCGGACCAAGTCAGGAGAGAACAGGCCCTCACCCATCCTCAGTACTGCAGCCATCCCGAAGCCCTCGAAGATAGGCTGTATGTCTGTGGCGTTGATCACCTCCGATGTGATTCGCCTCTCCATGACGAATTTCCCGCCCTGGTCATACCAGGTACGGGCAGCGGCAGAGATAAACCCATCCTCACGTAGTGGGGTGGGTGGTGGAGGTGGCGGTGGAGGCGGTGCCTCTGATGTAGGATCTGGGTGCGGGGCTCGCGAGGAGCGTGTGACCCCACCTCCTCTAGTACGAGGCATCTATTTTATAGTGTTTTAAACAGTAAATTAAAGTGCAATAATAAAGGATGCAAAAGAACACACAAACTGACAAAAACGAGTTCATAACAAGTAATATTCTCAAAAGTTCTTTAATCGTGTGTGAGCACGGAAATTTATGGCTTAGCAATCAACAAACATTAAGGTGCAAAGCTAGAATTAAATTTCAAAATTTTTGCAAATTTTCAACATGTCCGGATTTGTGTCCGGAGGGGCTGACGCGGACGCAAATCCAGACAGCTCAAGAACCCTAAAAAAATTTCGCGGCGAACAGAGTCGCCCAATTCTCCCAAAACGCACAGAACTACCAGAAAATTCGCACAATACTGACGCCTAACGTGCAATTAACCAACCAATCCGATTCGAACAACCACCTAATTGAGCAATTTCGTCTAAAGTCGAAAACGTGAAAACAATGTCTCAGAAATTCAAAGAAAAACCTGTGACGTTTGTTGGGTGGATTGCGGTGGTAGCGGCTGGGCTTGGTGGCTGTGGAGAGGTGGTGATGTGCGGCGGTGCGGCGGCGTCGACTTGGGGATGCGGTGGTCGCCGGTGTTGGCTGCGGAGGAGAGGTGGTAGTTGTTTGGGCGTCGGCGGGGTCGAGTGCGATAGAGAAGAAAACAGGCAATAGACGAAGAAAGGAAGAATAGAGAAGAAGAAGAAATCGTCTGTCTCTTGTCCGTGATTACGTCCGTGTATGCGGACATCACTGTCTGCAACTGTAACACCCCTACTAATTCAGTTCCTAATAATCCTATAAATGTCGCGCACAATAATATCTCGCAGCGGTAAATAATAAATTGTCGCCCTAATGGTGTCACTGTTATCACTCGCCCATACGGGTGATAACGATTTACCTGATAATCAACTTGCGAAACGTATTCCCGCAGTGACCACAAGAGATAGATAGCAGTACTTAAACAATTAAAACAAATTCAACGATAACCAATTATTACAGACCGTGAGCATCTAATCCAAAATACACCTCGGTTAAACAACCCGAGCCCAAACAACCTTAGTATCACACCGTACCAAGTCTATCCAACAGTAAACTTAATAGTCGCGCCCCGCGTCGACCCACTAGCTAGTCTCCTGCAATAAAGATGGTTTGTGGTATGGAATCAGCCCCTGCTGAGTATGTCATCACATGCCCCGTCATGCCCCCAAAGACCCCTCAATTATTTGGTCGAGAGCATGAGGTTCTTTACATGCAATACCGTTTTAATATTTAAAACTGTAAACAATTAACAGTAATATCCATACAATAACACAACCATCAACATATTTAATATAACCACAAGTATAACCAATGAACATCCAAGCGAAACAACGAGTATAATAAACAAGTACTAGTTCTCGTCCATGGTGTAGAAACCAATATCGTTCGCCACTGTATAATTCTCAACTGGATTATTTGTTCAGTTATACCTAGTGACAATGTCTCGTTAAAACGACATGTCTCTAGTTACCCATATATTATGGCGGGTCACCCACGGCAGTAGCCACTCCAACGGTAGAGTCTCCGACCAACGAGCCATTCTAGCTCACGGGAAATTTTCTTGATACTTGCGGACCCGTACGCGGACATCTTGGTATCGTTTTTGTGATCACAGCGCGCACCAAGAGCCACATCCTCTTGGCTTTACTTTCCTTCATTAATTAATTAATTATTCCATCGCATCGCATTACCAAATTTTCCTAACACAGCAGACTAAGGTCATTAGTCCAATCCGGAGTCTGTAAACTCGGGATCCAGTGTTAGATACGAGAGCGGCGTATAGAAAGGCCGATGCTCCATATAAAAGTCTCGGATAATATGTATATCTTATTATCCTAGTGCTACAACGTTTTTCTGACGATCCTTATATTTCATATAAGATAGCACCATAGCCGCTAGTTCGTTTTATATATATTGGTCCATATATACGAACCGGTACTGTTAACTCAACAACAGTAATAATAAGCAGCTATAAATATACAATTCATGCATATTAATTATCACATTCAGACAAACAATTTATCACAGATCACACAGAAGTCTGAACTGAGGAAGCCCTCAGAGACAATCAGAGACACATAACAACATACCGTTCACCCTGATGTATTACGGTGGAGTATGAATCAGCAAGATCCTATGCTCCGTGTGTCGTCTCTATTAGTCTAAACAATACATAATGCTACTGATTAGCATACTGTGTAACCACACAATCCTACGGTACCCCGTACCGTCACTAACAACTCCCGGTTAACCCCCCGTTATAAACTGTCAATGTTTGTCGGGCTTTCGGCTTAACTCGAGATTGGAAAAGTGTTATATTACATGCGTAGTCTTGTCTTGTATATTAATACACTTATTGTTGAACTTATTATCGCATGTGACTTTAATGTATGTTTGTACAACATGTAGTTTGTTTCATTATTGCATGTGTGATTCTTTGTCATGCACTACGCATCTCGCCTTAGTATTTATTTTTCTAAGGTTGTCTCTCTCTTTTTTAAATTCAATGTGGTATAGTTCATATGTAAACAATACTTCCAATTACATGAATCTTATTATCACATGTACACTCTCTTAACTTTAGAATCCCATATCCAATGTTTGTAATTCTTTTATCTTTTATCATATGTCATTTTAATTATGAAAGTACATGGTCATTAAACCACATTATATTTTTCCATCATAACATATATTTATTTATGTGTATGCATTGTGGAACTATTTACTATATGTAATTCTTATAATATATATTCATTCTTTTTATTGAATACCTCTTATATTATAAATGTTATAATTCTTATAACATCAAAACCATATTATAAATCCCATTTAAAAATGTTAATATTTCCGAACAGCACCTATGTTCTTAAATATTTACAAAGTCCACCACATAATTAATATAATGTTACATTATAGTTATATAACATATCCTATGACATTTAAGTCAGTAAAACAATTATAACCCATAGTTGTAAATTGTTTTAAAATACCAAACAGCCCTTAATATTTTCGGCTTTTACTATAACCACTAAACTTCTATAAAATCACAATTCAATCCCAATTTATAATACATAGTTTTCTAATTCCATTAAAACTATATATCATACATATATCTTTATAAAACCTTATATGAAATTCCAAAAATTACCAAACTATACCAAAAGGTTATAAATATTATTCCTAACCTTATACTTCCTTTAAATCTCGGTTTTACCACATATGTTACTCATTTGTAACAATGTTATAAAATATCTTATATTATACTTATATAATTCATATAAACTCCAAATTTAACCAAATAAACTTCTAAAAATTCCTAACAACTTAAGGACTTTACTAAACTCCATTTAGTACCCCTAAGTCTCGGAAATTACATTACTACCCCAAGTCTTATAAATCTTTTACAATTTAATAAGTACCTTATTATAAGGTAGTATTTTAATTTCTTAAATTTTCCAAACTTGGTCAAAGTCTCCTATATAGTCAACTTTGACTCCTAATACCAAATGGAGACCAAATTTTCGGTAATTACCAATAACACCCTATACTTTTCTATTTTTACAATTTTGACACAAAACTTTATAAAATGTTATAATTTTTATTAAATTCATTTAAAAACCCTAAATTACTCTAAATTAAGCCCACGGCTTTCTAATTTCCTTGTAATTACGATTTGGCCCCAATTTAACTATATAAGCATAAATTTAACTAAATAAGCTTATAAACTTAAATTAAAATGGCCTAATGACATGGCCTTATTACAACCTTGAACTTGCAAGATAAATTACACAATAAATGTCTCAAAATATAGCATATATTCTCGGCCTCACTTTGATTTTATTTTTTCCACATAATGTCATAATTTGACCATTATGTTAATTAAATCTCTTAAATGACTAGCTTAATTTATCTTGGTCATTTTTTTCCATTTTTAGGTCAATATGACCCATATTTATAATTTCACTCTCGGCCATATATATATATGCTTAGAAATTATAAAAATCATAAGTTTAAGGTGTTTATACCTTGATTAGTCCTTGTATGAGCTCGGTCACTTGTAGGGAAATTCTCCACACTATATAGACATGTTTAATACACAAAAATAAGATATGGTTATACTCCAAGCTTGAGCTTAACCATAAGGAATAATTAATGTAAGATTTAAGGCAAAAATCACCTTAAAAATGCAAGGAAACTTCTAGGTGGATTCGGCCTGAATCAAACACACCACAAGGTGTTAGATCCACCATATTGACATAGGAAATAGCTAGATCACAACAAGCTGCCTTGTTATTAGGTTTTACCTTGGAAAAATGCCTTAAAAGAGGGTATTTCTCTTGGATCTCGGCCACCCTTGCTCCAAATGGCTAACCAACTGAATGAACATGTAAATATGAAGATTATGAGTGTATAAACTCATAAAAATTCAAGGAAGAAAACCGCTTGAAGGATTGAGAGGCTTAAGGTATGTTTTTACCTTAAAATGCAATTTTGAGCAACCTTGGTCCCTCTACTTGCTTCAACCGAGTTTAGCTGTTGTTCTAACCTTAGAACACTGAGAATGAGCCATAGGAACAGATGAGCCACGAAATCTAAGTGTAGGTAGTGAAGAGATGAAGAAAAAGAGCTAAAAATGACCTTAAAACCTTACCTTAAGAGCTTAGGAGTTAGATCTGCCTTCCATGCTCAAGAACAAGGCTTGAGAGCTTCTAAGAAGGGGAGTAACTCGGCTGGAATGGATGGGATCGGACAAGGAAGAAAGAAATGATTGGAAAGGCTTGAAATAATTGAAAAAGGTAAGTTTACTATTACAAATTTGGTATTAGGTAGCAATTTGTCTACTAATGATTGTGAGCTGTCTCCTCTCCTCCTTTACAGCCTATTTCCATGGGGTCAAATGGGTCATTACTTGACCATTGACCATACTTGGTCAATTTGACTCATGCGGGCCCCACTTTTGGGTTTTATTAATATTTTAATATTAAATTTGTAAAAATTCGTAAATTTCTGGAATTAAATTCCTAATATGATATAATGTGATATATTATCATATTTAAAGGTAATTATAACCTTTAAGCCCATTAAAAATCAATTTAGAAGACAATCTCACAAAAACGTGCTTTAAGGTGTTTTAGTGCACATTTTTGTGTCACAGGGTGTTCATGATCTTAGTTCTCCTTGAGAACGGTTTTGTTGTGTTCATTACTTCATTATAATACTTAGGAATCCACTTTGGATCCTATTTGAGGTCATACAATCTTTATGGTGTCTTAAAGCACATTTTTGGCTTTACCGATCTTAAGGCGTGTTTTGCCTTGTTGAGATCTTTTAGATTGTTCCCCAATAATATTTAGATGTTTATTAATCATCTTAGATCATTATTAGATCATTTAATTATATTTTAAAGGTTAGGGGTATTTCAGTCTACCCCCCTTAAAAAGGCTTCGTCCCGAAGTCCTTAACCCTCTACAGTTCACCTAAGGAATCAAGTTCCACTAAGTAACCAAACAGTCCATTGCTAGGGAGTAACTCCCACTAGGTTCAGACCTAGTTTATACATACATATATTAAATAACCAAACTCATGGTATAAACTCATTCACATCACACACTAAACAAGGTGCACATCCAACTCATCAACCAAAAGTACTCAGCGGTACTATATATACATTCAACCAAGTGCACTAAGGCACATACATAAAATGTATCATACATACAATCATCCAAGCAACATGTATGACGCAGCATACCAACAAAACACACTACAAACAACAAGGCCTAATGCACAACATGTGCGCAAGCCAAGTGGTGTCTACCCCCCTTAAAAAGGGTTTGACCACGAACCCGTACAAGTATCACAGCTACTACTCGAAGAGTGCTGGGTACTTCGCTCTCATGGAATCCTCTAACTCCCATGTAGCCTCCTCCACCTCATGGTTCGACCAGAGAACCTTGACCATGCTAACGGTCTTGTTCCTAGTCTGCCTCGTCTTCGTATCGAGAATGCGGAGTGGTACTTCCTCATATCGTAGAGCGGGGTCCAACTCTAAAGTCTCTGGCTGCAAAACGTGCGATGGGTGGGGCACATACCTCTTCAACTGTGAAACGTGAAAGACGTCGTGCACCCTCCCGAGCTCTGCTGGTAAATCCAGTCTGTAGGCTAACGGGCCCACTCGCTCCCTAATCGCATAAGGTCCAACATACTTTGGGCTCAACTTGCCCTTCTGCCCAAACCGGAATATCCCCTTCATGGGTGACACTCTAAGGAATACCATATCGTCGGTAGTGAACTCAATGTCCCTCCTTCTGGTGTCTGCATATGATTTCTGCCGGTCCTGAGCTGCCCTCATGTTCTTGCGAATCTGTAGGACATCCTCCTTAATCTGCTCTAGGTACTCTGGTCCTAGAAGCGTAGTCTCGCTGGCCTCATCCCAGCATAAAGGAGTCCTACACGGTCTACCATAAAGTGCCTGAAATGGTGGCATCTGTATCGAGGAGTGGTAGCTGTTGTTGTAGGCGAACTCTATCAAGTGTAGACGCTCTAACCAGCTCCCCTGGAAATCTAAGGCACATGCTCTCAGCATGTCCTCCAGTGTCTGGATGGTCCTCTCACTCTGACCGTCGGTCTGTGGATGGAACGCCGTACTAAGCTTCAACTTTGTACCCAAGGCTTCCTGAACCTGTCCCCAGAATCTGGACAGAAATCGAGGGTCCCTATCAGAAACAATAGTCTTTGGCACACCATGGTGCCGGATCACCTCCTTCTGGAACATGTCCGCTAACTTCGGGACGTTCCAGGTATCCTTCATAGCAACAAACTTTGCCACCTTCGTCAGACGGTCCACAATGACCCAAATCGTGTTCAGTCCTCCCTTAGTCGGTGGGAGACCGACAACGAAATCCATCGAGATGTCCTCGAACTTTCAACAAGGAATAGGCATATACTGCTTTAAACCTCCGGGTCTCCTATGCTCAAACTTAACCTTCTGACAGGTCAAGCATCTAGCCACGTACTCAGCTACATCCTTCTTCATCCCACTCCACCAGAAATGAACCTTCAAATCCTTATACATCTTTGACGAACCAGGGTGGACGGATAAGGACGTGCAATGAGCCTCCTAGAGTATCTTCTCCTTCAGATCAGGAGACGACTCCGGAATACATAATCGGCCATTCAGTCGTAACATGCCATCATTACACAGTTCAAAATCATACTTCTGTCTCTCAAAACAGCCCTCTGACATTTTCTGTTTGATGCTCTCCAAATACTGATCACTCTCCTGAGCAGCTCGTATCTCATCAATCATACTGCTGCTCGCTACTAGTGTAAATAATGAATGAGCTCTGCGGCTCAGGTCGGCAACTACATTTGCTTTGCCCTCTTTGTACCTCAGGTCTATGTCGTAGTCCTTCAAGAACTCGACCCATCTTCTCTGTCGCATGTTCAGCTCCTTCTGAGAAAAGAGATGCTGTAGACTCTTGTGATCAGAGTAGATAGTGACTGTCACACCATACAAATAATGTCGCCAGATCTTCAAAGCGAAGACTACTGCGCCTAACTCAAGGTCGTGTGTGGGGTAATTCACCTCATGCTTCTTCAGCTGTCGGGATGCGTAGGCAACTACCTTCCCGTGCTGCATAAGCACACAGCCTAGACCAGTTCCAGAGGCATCACAGTATACCTCGAACCCATCGGTGCCCTCAGGGATAGTAAGAACGGGCGCCGATGTCAGGAGATCCTTCAGCATCTGAAAGGACTGCTCACACTCTGCAGACCATAAGAACTGGGATTCCTTCTTCATTAGATTAGTCATTGGTTTGGCCTCCTTGGAGAAGTCCTTCACAAATCTTCGATAATACCCTGTCAAACCCAGAAAGCTACGGACGTCAGTGACTGTCTTCGGCCTTGGCCAACTCTTCACTGCCTCAATCTTAGCAGGATCTACAGATATGCCGCTAGCTGATATAATGTGTCCTAGAAATGACACGCTGTCCAACCAGAACTCACACTTAGAGAGTTTGGCATACAGCTGGTTCTCTCTCATAATATTCAACACCTGTCTCAAATGTAACTCATGATCTTCCTTGGTCTTTGAATAGATCAGAATATCGTCGATGAAGACTACAACTGAACTATCAAGATGCTCTCTAAAGAGACGGTTCATCAAGTCCATGAATATGGCTGGCGCATTCGTCAATCCGAATGGCATAACGGTGAACTCGTAGTGTCCATACCGTGTCCTGAAAGCTGTCTTCTCAATATCACCCTCTGCAATCCTAATCTGATGGTAGCCAGATCTGAGATCTATCTTCGAGAACACACTGGCCCCTCTCAGCTGATCAAATAAATCATCTATCCGTGGTAATGGGTACTTGTTCTTGACTGTAACCGCATTAAGCTCGCGGTAGTCGATGCAGAGTCGCATACTGCCGTCCTTTTCTTGACGAACAGTACTGGAGCACCCCAAGGAGAAACACTAGGTCGAATGAATCCCTTGTAGGAGGTCCTCCAGCTGTAGCTTCAGCTCCCTCATCTCAGCCGGTGCCATACGGTAGGGTGCCTTAGCAATAGGGCCCGTACCTGGCAACAAGTCGACGGCGAACTCAACCTCGCGCACAGGCGGCATGCCTGGCAGCTCATCAGGAAATAAGTCGGGAAAATCTACCACGACTGGAATGTCTACGTCCGTCACGTCGCTCTGTCTCGTGTCCTGTACATAACAGAGGAAGGCTTGTCGGCCCTTCCTAACATCCTTCATCAGGGACAATGCTGACACGATCTTGACAGTCGGCTCTCTCCTCACACTGCGGTATGACACTGTCCTGCCGCTCGGCCCCTTCAGTAGTAGTCGATGCTCTGCACAATGAAGGCGGCCCCTATGCTTCTGTAGCCAATCCATGCCCACTATAATGTCAAAACCCAAGTTCTTGAACTCAATAGATCAATGGGGAAGGTCTCAGTCATAATGCTGATCTCTAACCCTGTATACTGTCTGGTGCAACCTACTTTCTCCTTCGAAGGAAGGGTGACTGAAAAGTCTGAAAGCTGTTCGGGGGTGGCCCCCAGCTTCTTAGCAAATGCCGAGGAAATAAAAGAATGCGAAGCCCCTGAGTCGAACAATACGGAAGCACTAACACCATCAATAGGAAAGGTACCTGAGATCACCTCTCGTATTAGCATCGAGTCCCAATAAATCACTAATTTACTGTTGTTTGTAATTGTCATACCTGTGATGACATTACCAGACTCCTTGGCTTGCGCCATATCTAGATGCAGATGGTACCCTCCTTTCCATTTCATAGCCTGAAGTTATGAATTATCGGTATCAACAAACTGAACACATATACTTGAAGGTACAAAACTCTTATTTCATTCATCCAACTGTATTATACAAGGTTACACACTTAGCTACTGCTATTACATCAGTACTGTCTGAAAGTCAAATTTAAACGGCCAGGTCGGATGTGGGTATCACTAAGCTGGTGGTGCGGTATTGAGCTTAATGCTCTTAATACCATGATATACAAGCCTCGACTCTCCACCAAATACTAACACACCCAGACTTGAGGATGATCTTGCTTGCTAGATCCATCCTCTTCTGGTCTCCATAGATAAACTCAGCATCATCGCCGATGGAGAATGACACAACCGGTATTCCTCTGGTGATGGACTCGGTCGTCTCATCACGGTCCTGGTGCATCCCAAGCTTTCCTCCCTGCTCATAGTAGTTGATGATGCAAACGTCAGGTGTCATGTCGGGTAATGGATAAGTCTCACAGTCTTGAGCATATCCATTGCGTTTCTCACCAAGGTAAGGAAACTCTCAGGTATCCTAGGTATAGATACGTCACCTACCATCCTCACCTCTCGATAAACCCTAGCTTGTGGATCCCAATCTTTCCCTAAGCACATCATGTGCAGTTTCATTCTAGAACCACTATTAAATACAGGGGTATAAAACCTCCTATGCCCTTACCCAAAGCTCTACACTCATTCACTATGGTGATTTGCTCATCTAGGGTTAGGAACTCTCTGAGAAGTATCATGCCCGGTCTGACTACATGACACAACTCACTAGGGTACTCCCGTCTTTCTTCCACGGGTCTAGGTGATCTCTGTCTTGTAAGTGTGGGATAGCAGATGTCGAATCTCCTAAGAGGTAACAGGTTTCCTAGGTAAGTTGTTCATCTAAAGCGGTAATTAAACACACATTCATGCTAAGGTAAAGCGTTTAACACTTAGTCATGCTCTCATACAATGGTTAAGGTTTCAAATGCTAACCTTCACCGCGCTGGGTACTAGTGCCAGCGCCTGAAGCTCCCGCTGCATTCAGCATACGGTTGCCCGGCGGGTTCCTCTGGCCCTGGTTCTGCTGTTGTGGCTGCTGATGCTGCTGCCCCTCTGGGCTTGGGGCGCCGGCCCCCTCTGGCCACCTCGAGCTCCACCTCCTCCAGTAGGTGCGCTCTGAGTCCCTTCTGCGGGCGGTACGCTCGGCTCTCTGGATTAGCAAAGCACTCGAACGACCTGTGGCCCTTCTTTCCACAATGGTGGCAGTCCACCGCTTGCCCGGTGCAGTCGACACCCGGGTGGTCTTTACCACAGCGCTTGCATGAAAGTGGCGCTGGGGTGCAGAACCTATTATCATATCACACTCAGGTTAGTACAAGGATGGTAATGGGTAGTGTAGTACACAATTCATTCACAAGGTTAGATCGCTTACCCTTAGGGGGTACAGATCTAAGAGGCTGCACATCGTAGGTAGGCCCGGTCAGCAACGGGACCTTGTCCTTGCCCTTTTGGCTGGCCTGCTCCTTCTTCTTCTCCCTCCAGGAGAACTTTTCTTCTTGTGATCGTCAAAGTGTCAGGAATAGCAGGTATAAAAGCAGGCAGTAAGTAAGTAATTTAAATGGATTAAATAACTTAAGGGGTTCTTACTTCCAGCCCTTACGGCCTCCGCTTCCAGCCTCAGTCTCCGCCTCTTTCTCTGGGCCTTACGCTTCTGCCCTGGCCGTCCTCCCGGCTGTTCACCATCATCTCAGTCCGAGAAGCGGCGTCATAACACTCCTGTAATGTATCTATGAGTTCCCCGAACTTGTAATAAATCAAACTGAGTTACAAGGTAAACTGTCAATTAATTTTACCTGGACCGTAGGGTACAAGGTAGCACCCATGGCGGCCTTGATAGCATATCTCAACCCGCCTCTAAACTTCTCTACTTTCACAGCATCAGAATACACAACTCCTGGGACTAAGTCCAAGAGCCCAATAAACAAGGAGTAGTACTGATCTACTGTCATACTACCCTGGCCTCAGGGCCTCAAACTCCTCCCTTTCCTCTGCTTCAATGCAGGATAGTACTTCTCTCTCAACAATTCCATAAAACCTGTCCATCCAAAACCCTCCATAGCAAGGTAATGTGCCTTCACGGACCTCCACCACGTCTGGCAGCGTCCTTCTGATGAAAGGCTGCTATGCTAACCCGGTGCTCAGCAGGCACATGAATGGCATCGAACGCCTTCTCGTGCTCAACAATGTATCTCTCGAGGACAGTGGGGTCAGCAACACCATCATAGGTAGGTACTCGCGTGTCAGCTACGCTCTTCAGCCAATTCGGCTCTCTAGGTGCGGGTACGAGTGGGACTACAGGTGGTGCAGGTGGTGCTCTATCTGGATGCCTCCCATCTGGGCTAGCTGAGCGAAGACGGCGGCTACCGTCTCAGCCACGCCCACGGCTGGGGCCTCCGGAGGACCTCCTCCAGGCCCGCCGCCTCTTCCACCACCTCCTCTTCCTCTGCCAGCTGATCGTCTTCCGGAAGACATCTGAAGAATTCAGAATCAAAGTCAGCTCTTAGTATAAATACTGTACTTTTCCCTACCGTAACTTAACTCAAATCATTTACAACTATCTTCTTGGTACTGGTGTGTGAATAACCTAAGCTCACGGTACTTAAACTACTATCTCTTGTAATCAGAGCGGTACTCCGCTTTGATACCACTTTTGTTACACCCCTACTAATTCAGTTCCTAATAATCCTATAAATGTCGCGCACAATAATATCTCACAGCGGTAAATAATAAATTGTCGCCCTAATGGTGTCACTGTTATCACGCCCATACGGGTGATAACGATTTACCTGATAATCAACTTGCGAAACGTATTCCCGCAGTGACCACAAGAGATAGATAGCAGTACTTAAACATTAAAAACAAATTCAACGATAACCAATTATTACAGACCGTGAGCATCTAATCCAAAATACACCTCGGTTAAACAACCCGAGCCCAAACAACCTTAGTAACACCGTACCAAGTCTATCCAACAGTAAACTTAATAGTCGCGCCCCGCGTCAACCCACTACTAGTCTCCTGCAATAAAGATGGTTTGTGGTATGGAATCAGCCCCTGCTGAGTATGTCATCACATGCCCCGTCATGCCCCCAAAGACCCCTCAATTATTTGGTCGAGAGCATGAGGTTCATTACATGCAATACCGTTTTAATATTTAAAACTGTAAACAATTAACAGTAATATCCATCAATAACACAACCATCAACATATTAATATAACCACAAGTATAACCAATGAACATCCAAGCGAAACAACGAGTATAATAAACAAGTACTAGTTCTCCTCCATGGTGTAGAAACCAATATCGTTCGCCACTGTATAATTCTCAACTGGATTATTTGTTCAGTTATACCTAGTGACAATGTCTCGTTAAAACGACATGTCTCTAGTTACCCATATTATGGCGGGTCACCCACGGCAGTAGCCACTCCAACGGTAGAGTCTCCGACCAACGAGCCATTCTAGCTCACGGGAAATTTTCTTGATACTTGCGGACCCGTACGCGGACATCCTGGTATCGTTTTTGTGATCACAGCGCGCACCAAGAGCCACATCCTCTTGGCTTTACTTTCCTTCATTAATTAATTAATATTCCATCGCATCGCATTACCAAATTTTCCTAACACAGCAGACTAAGGTCATTAGTCCAATCGGAGTCTGTAAACTCGGGATCCAGTGTTAGATACGAGACGGCGTATAGAAAGGCCGATGCTCCGTATAAAAGTCTCGGATAATATGTATATCTTATTATCCTAGTGCTACAACGTTTTTCTGACGATCCTTATTTCATATAAGATAGCACCATAGCCGCTAGTTCGTTTTATATATTGGTCCATATATACGAACCGTACTGTTAACTCAACAACAGTAATAATAAGCAGCTATAAATATACAATTCATGCATATTAATTATCACATTCAGACAAACAATCTTATACAGATCACACAGAAGTCTGAACTGAGGAAGCCCTCAGAGACAATCAGAGCACATAACAACATACCGTTCACCCTGATGTATTACGGTGGAGTATGAATCAGCAAGATCCTATGCTCCGTGTGTCGTCTCTATTAGTCTAAACAATACATAATGCTACTGATTAGCATACTGTGTAACCACACAATCCTCCCGGTACCGTAGTCACTAACAACTCCCGGTTAACCCCCCGTTATAAACTGTCAATGTTTGTCGGGCTTTCGGCTTAACTCGAGATTGGAAAGTGTATTACATGCGTAGTCTTGTCTTGTATATTAATACACTTATTGTTGAACTTATTATCGCATGTGACTTAATGTATGTTTGTACAACATGTAGTTTGTTTCATTATTGCATGTGTGATTCTTTGTCATGCACTACGCATCTCGCCTTAGTATTTATTTTTCTAAGGTTGTCTCTCTCTTTTTTTTTAAATTCAATGTGGTATAGTTCATATGTAAACAATACTTCCAATTACATGAATCCTTATTATCACATGTACACTCTCTTAACTTTAGAATCCCATATCCAATGTTTGTAATTCTTTTCCTTTTATCATATGTCATTTTAATTATGAAAGTACATGGTCATTAAACCACATTATATTTTTCCATCATAACATATATTTATTTATGTGTATGCATTGTGGAACTATTTACTATATGGTAATTCTTATAATATATATTCATTCTTTTTAATGAATACCTCTTATATTATAAATGTTATAATTCTTATAACATCAAAACCATATTATAAATCCCATTTAAAAATGTTAATATTTCCGAACAGCACCTATGTTCTTAAATATTTACAAATCCACCACATAATTAATATAATGTTACATTATAGTTATATAACATATCTATGACATTTAAGTCAGTAAAACAATTATAACATAGTTGTAAATTGTTTTAAAATACCAAACAGCCCTTATATTTTCGGCTTTTACTATAACCACTAAACTTCTATAAAATCACAATTCAATCCCAATTTATAATACATAGTTTTCTAATTCCATTAAAACTATATATCATACATATATCTTTATAAAACCTTATATGAAATTCCAAAAATTACCAAACTATACCAAAAGGTTATAAATATTATTCCTAACCTTATACTTCCTTTAAATCTCGGTTTTACCACATATGTTACTCATTTGTAACAATGTTATAAAATATCTTATATTATACTTATATAATTCATATAAACTCCAAATTTAACCAAATAAACTTCTAAAAATTCCTAACAACTTAAGGACTTTACTAAACTCCATTTAGTACCCCTAAGTCTCGGAAATTACATTACTACCCCAAGTCTTATAAATCTTTTACAATTTAATAAGTACCTTATTATAAGGTAGTATTTTAATTTCTTAAATTTTCCAAACTTGGTCAAAGTCTCCTATATAGTCAACTTTGACTCCTAATACCAAATGGAGACCAAATTTTTGGTAATTACCAATAACACCCTATACTTTTCTATTTTTACAATTTTGACACAAAACTTTATAAAATGTTATAATTTTTATTAAATTCATTTAAAAACCCTAAATTGCTCTAAATTAAGCCCACGGCTTTCTAATTTCCTAGTAATTACGATTTGGCCCCAATTTAACTATATAAGCATAAATTTAACTAAATAAGCTTATAAACTTAAATTAAAATGGCCTAATGACATGGCCTTATTACAACCTTGAACTTGCAAATAAATTACACAATAAATGTCTCAAAATATAGCATATATTCTCGGCCTCACTTTGATTAATTATTTTTCCACATAATGTCATAATTTGACCATTATGTTAATTAAATATCTTAAATGACTAGCTTAATTTATCTTGGTCATTTTTTTCCATTTTTAGGTCAATATGACCCATATTTATAATTTCACTCTCGGCCATATATATATATGCTTAGAAATTATAAAAATCATAAGTTTAAGGTGTTTATACCTTGATTAACTTGTATGAGCTCGGTCACTTGTAGGGAAATTCGCCACACTATGTAGACATGTTTAATACACCAAAATAAGATATGGTTATACTCCAAGCTTGAGCTTAACCATAAGGAATAATTAATGTAAGATTTACGGCAAAAATCACCTTAAAAATGCAAGGAAACTTCTAGGTGGATTCGGCCTGAATCAAACACACCACAAGGTGTTAGATCCACCATATTGACATAGGAAATAGCTAGATCACAACAAGCTGCCTTGTTATTAGGTTTTACCTTGGAAAAATGCCTTAAAAGAGGGTTTTCTCTTGGATCTCGGCCACCCTTGCTCCAAATGGCTAACCAACTGAATGAACATGTAAATATGAAGATTATGAGTGTATAAACTCATAAAAATTCAAGGAGAAAAAACCGCTTGAAGGATTGAGGGCTTAAGGTATGTTTTTACCTTAAAATGCAATTTTGAGCAACCTTGGTCCCTCTACTTGCTTCAACCGAGTTTAGCTGTTGTTCAACCTTAGAACACTGAGAATGAGCCATAGGAACAGATGAGCCACGAAATCTAAGTGTAGGTAGTGAAGAGATGAAGAAAAAGAGCTAAAAATGACCTTAAAACCTTACCTTAAGAGCTTAGGAGTTAGATCTGCCTTCCATGCTCAAGAACAAGGCTTGAGAGCTTCTAGGAAGGGAGGAACTCGGCTGGAATGGGGGATCGGACAAGGAAGAAGAAATGATTGGAAAGGCTTGAAATAATTGAAAAAGGTAAGTTTACTATTACAAATTTGGTATTAGGTAGCAATTTGTCTACTAATGATTGTGAGCTTTCTCCTCTCCTCCTTGCCAGCTGATTTCCATGGGGTCAAATGGGTCATTACTTGACCATTGACCATACTTGGTCAATTTGACTCATGCGGGCCCCACTTTTGGGTTTTATTAATATTTTAATATTAAATTTGTAAAAATTCGTAAATTTCTGGAATTAAATTCCTAATATGATATAATGTGATATATTATCATATTTAAAGGTAATTATAACCTTTAAGCCCATTAAAAATCAATTTAGAAGACAATCTCACAAAAACGTGCTTTAAGGTGTTTTAGTGCACATTTTTGTGTCACAGGGTGTTCATGATCTTAGTTCTCCTTGAGAACGGTTTTGTTGTGTTCATTACTTCATTATAATACTTAGGAATCCATTTTGGATCCTATTTGAGGTCATACAATCTTTATGGTGTCTTAAAGCACATTTTTGGCTTTACCGATCTTAAGGCGTGTTTTGCCTTGTTGAGATCTTTTAGATTGTTCCCCAATAATATTTAGATGTTTATTAATCATCTTAGATCATTATTAGATCATTTAATTATATTTTAAAGGTTAGGGGTATTTCAGCAACCGTCCGTGTAGACGTCCGTATACGGACGTGACTAAGTTGCATGCGTCCGCAATTGAGTCCGTATATGGACACGGCTATTTGTCGCATCCATGAATGAGTCCTTATACGTACATTAGTGGGAAGAGAGGAATTTCGAAACATGTATGTCCGTGTAAGTGTCCGTTAAGCGGACATGGGAGCTTTATAACGTGTCCGCGTGGGGTTATGCGGACGCAATTCCGGACACGTTAAAATCTCTTTTTTTATATATAAAATAATTTATAAATCAAAATTTTAATCTTTGAAAATATTAAAAATATAACAGAAGGCTCGAGAAAGGCTAACTAATTAAACAATAAGCGGTAAATCAGGCAGGATCAAATTAAGCACACATAATATAGAAAGTAAAGAGTGAGGGTGTAAGAATTGCTCCCTGATCTTTTAAGGAGTAATGCTTCATGATTCCCCCACACTTGAGTTCAGCCAAGCACCAATTTAGCTCATTGAGAATTTTTGAATCTGCAAGGCCAGAAGAACTCAAGTGGAAATAGATAAAATCATTAGTAGAAAATAAGAGCCAAGGCTCTTTCAATATGCTCAACATCTGTTAACTTGTCATTAAATAAGAATAAATGATTAAATTAAACAACGAAAACAAGAAAGCGAAAATAGATACAAACCGGTGGGTTGCCTCCCACCAAGCTGCCCGGAGTTAGAGTCTCTGGCTAGACTTCGCAGGTAGTGTCAAGGAGGGCCGCCACAGCAGCTAGCAATAGCTTTCTTCAGTCTGAAATACCATTGCAGGCGCGGCTTCTTGGATGCTTTTGGAGGGGGTGCTGCAGCACAGATAGAAAAAATAGAATTAATGGAAGAAGAAGAACTTTCAATCAAGGATATACCTGGTGCAGGAGGCTGAGAAGAGGTATCGCCTAGGTATTTCTTCAGTCGAGCTCCATTCACTTTAAATACCTCTCCTGACTTGTTTTCCAACTCATAGGCACCATAGGTAGTGATCCCCACGACTTTAAATGGTCCTACCCAATAGGATTTCAGCTTGCCAGGAAAGAGGCGCAGCCTGGAATTATAGAGCAACACTAGATCCCCTACTTTAAATTCTCTCTTATGGATCATTTGATCATGGATTCTCTTTGTGCGCTCCTTATAAATTCTGGAATTGTCATAGGCTTGCTCTCTGAGTTCTTCGAGTTCAGACAATTGAAATTTTCATTTCTCTCAAGCAGTGTGTAGATCAAAATTAAGGGCTTTCAATGCCCAGTAAGCTTTATGCTCTAATTCTACTGGAAGATGGCAGGCTTTTCCATACACAATCTTGAACGGAGACATCCCTATAGGAGTCTTAAAAGCAGTCCGATATGCCCACAGAGCGTCAACCAGCTTAACTGACCAATCCTTCCTTGATGCATTAACAGTCTTCTGCAAGATCCATTTTAGCTCACGATTGGTCACTTCTGCCAGACCATTAGTTTGGGGGAGGTAAGGTAATGCCACCTTATGGGTCACCCCATATTTAGTCATCAAGGAGTCGAAGGCTCGGTTGCAGAAGTGAGAGCCACCATCACTGATAATTTCCCTGGGCACCCCGAATCTTGTGAATATGTGTTTCTTCAGAAATTTCACCACTTCTTAGCATCAGTAGTGTGGCATGGAACAACTTCAACCCACTTCGAGACATAGTCCACAGCTACCAGGATATATTGGTTTCCATGGGATGAGGGAAAAGGGCCCGTGAAATCTATGCCCCAAACATCAAAAAGTTCCACCTCAAGAATACCTTTCTGAGGCATCTCATGCTTTATAGAGATGTTTCCCATCCTTTGACAGGCGTCACAGAACAGAAGTGGTGGACATCCTTATGTAGAGTGGGCCAAAAGAATCCATACTCTAATATTTTCGCAGCTGTTCTTGTAAAACCATGATGGCCACCCGCCTCTTTAGCATGACAAAATTCTATTACACTCTGGATCTCCTCATCTGGAAGGCATCGCCTTATCAAACCATCAACACAGATCCGAAACAGATAGGGATCCTCCCAGATATAGTGACGGGCTTCCGATAAGAATTTCTTTTTCTGATTGTAGCTGTAATCGTGAGGAATCAACCCAGAAGCAAGAAAGTTCGCCAAATCTGCATACCAAGGTTCTTTTACCTTTCCAATCATGAACACCGTCTCATCAGGAAAGAACTCGTTGATTGGGATTCCATCATCAGGGATGTCAAGCCTAGACAGGTGATCAGCAACTCCGTTCTGTTTCCCTTTTTTATCAACAACTTCTAAATTAAATTCCTGGAGAAGCAAGATCCACCTCAGAAGTTGTAACACCCCATCTCGATCCAATCGTGGTTATCTCAAACTTATCACCATAAATACAACATTGCAGCGGATTCATATACATTCCAGGACCTTCTGACTAACAGAATATACCGAACATTAGTACATACCAATCTTAACCAAATACATATCCTTCTTACAAATCCCCTCACATCTATACATCTTACTAACTCAAAATGCCATACGAGTGTACATGCACAACTCGTAGGCCACACTTAACCCGTAACACGTCTACCCTATCTTACTCTCGTGACGACCGCCTCCTGACGTACACCTGTGTAGTAAAAACAGCCCCCAAAGGGGGTCAGCACGAATGCTGGTACGATCCTCTCATGGCCCCCAAGCTAATGTGGCTACGAAGACTAATTGTCGATAGCAAGGAGGTTGATTAGATGCACAACATAATAGAAAGTGCAATAAACAACAAGCCAAATATGAACAATCAAAGTTCAAACACAATGAACGACTTAAATGCGTTCCCTTAATTAGTGAGTCAATTATTTAACTCCTTAAATTATATTTCCTCTTATTCTCAATCCATCCTTATCTTACCTCAATCTTAGTCCTTATCTCAGTCTTAGAAAACAAACCATTCTTTAAATAGAAATGGATGTAGCTTATCTCAGTCTTAGAATACAAACCACCCTTTAAATAGAAATGGTTACAACTTATCTCAAACCTTATCTTAATCTTAGAATACAAACCACTCTTTAAATAGAAATGATTGTATCTTATCTCCATGTTTATTTTTGTCGGGTCAAAAGCGACCTTAGCCAATGAGCTATTAACTCCATTGGTTGAATAAACAACTTATCTTATAATTTAGGATTTAGGTGATCCTACCGCACCATCTTAATGCCTCCTACCTTGGACTGTATGTCCAATGTAGCTGAGCCGGCAACGGACCCTAGACAACAAGTCCGAAGACAAGTCCTTAAGCGGAAGTCGGATCTGCTTTAGATACCGACCCCCTTTTTCCTTAGCATGCATGACCGGAGTCAGTCCCGGGTTCCTCACTCCCCCCCTCAAGTTCCAGTTAGTAGAAGTCTCAAGACAATGTTTGTTGGTTAACCTCTTTTGGTTATTAACAAACTAATATTAGGGAGTGTTCCCTAGTCTCACTCGTTTCCTTACTAAACGTTAGTTAGTAGGTTCTCACGGTAAGTTGTGTTAGTTTTCAAACATCACACAACAATACAATAAACATGATGTTCCGGTTGCATGCTTTATCTTGTTTAGTGAGCACACAAAAACAAATAGCACACAAGCCGAGGGACACCTCGTTAGCAAGCAGGTCACAAGAAGACTGTACCGTTCACCGTTGATCGTTCGGTTGCTTACTCTCCTCCGGAGTCCAAACTCTCAAGTCCTAAAACATAGATTCAGTTTTAGGTTGTTAATCACTTAACTTAATTCAACTTAATTAACTTACTTAACCCATAATGTTTCCCCACCTAACACCTCTTAAGTTTTACAACTTAATCTTACAACTTAACTTAAACTTTTAAGTTTATACTTAACTTAATCCCTTAGGTCTTTATACCTCTAATCATCAATGCCCTCTTAATGGGATACCATTAATACCACTAAACTTTCTTAGGTTTTTTTTTACAACTTAAGGGTCGACCGACCCTACCGACCGACCTTACCCAAGGTCGGTCCATTCCAGAACTTATTACCGTTTGAAAATTTTACCCCGGCCGACCTTGTAAGTCCGGTCCCCAAGGTCAGTCCATTCCCGAGAGTTTTCCCCGTTGAAATTTTGAGCCCGACCGACCTTGTCAAGGTCGGTCCCAAGTTCGGTCGGATCCAGAGACCAATCCCCGTACAAAATTTTAGACATGACCGACCTTGTAAGTCCGGTCCCAAGGTTGGTCCATTCCAGAGACTCAATCCGTACCTAAAATTCAAGCCCGAACGACCTTGCAAGTCCGGTCCCCAAGGTCGGTCCATTCTAGAAACTTTTCCGGTAGTGTAAACTGGGCTCGACCGACCTTGCAGGTCCGGTCCCCAAGGTCGGTTTGCTCCAGACCTTTGTTCTTAAATTCCCATTTGACTCCAAACTTCTCCACAAGTTCCCCCATGTGTCCTAATACCATTTAGGCACTTAAACTCACCTTAGAACTTCCACCAAACTCTCCAAAAAATTTCCAAAGATCTTTTTAAACATCCTCTCAATACTTTTAAAACTCCTAGCACTTAGCACTTATTTCCTTACATTTCCAACTTGTAACCTTACCAAAACTTCAACCAACCCAAGTGTTCCCTCCTTAACAGTTTGAGCACTTCATAAACATCATTTTCCATCTTCTGTTCATTTACCAAAACTTCCTCAAGTCACCTTGCATATCCATGCAGTAATTCCTCTTTTTTCCATTTGTTACTCATCATTCCTAAACTCTTGGGCATACCTAAACATTTCTTCCCATCCACTTAGCACCTTAACCTTGTTCTTCTTTACCTTGACCTTTCTACACCCTCCTTAGACATCTACATCTCTTTTACTCAATTTACTCACCATTCTCATGATCCTACACTCTTATACATTCCTAGTCAATCTACAACATTCTCCTTCAATCTTCACTCACATCACCTAAGTCCACTCATTACCATCTAAACTAAAACCTTATTGTTCCACCACTAGCATCCTCTTCACTTACGCAAGCTTCCCAAAACTCTCATTGTTATATTCCCTAGTTCATAATTAAATCACCTTAAAGCATTATGCACCTTCTCCTTCAAATTTATGCACAAGTCTCACCATTCCTCTTACCATGACTTTGGTGTGTTCAATATACCCATCTAAACTCTAATTTCCTCATAGACAATTCTAGGTCATTCTAAACCTCAAGAACTCCTTAGCTAACTCATTTCCACTCAAATTCCTCATAATGATCCCTAGTGAATCCTAGGGCATATTAACTCACCTCCACCACTTAAACACTTTGTTTTCTATTCAAATTTCGCCATAGCTTCTCTAGTATATTATCATGCCCAAATGCATTGTTTTCCCCTTTCAACCATCTCACACACATCAAGTTCTTTCTCATCTTATTTTCTCACCCAATTCAACTCATTCATAACAAACTCAATATAATGCAATAATCTTAAATTGCATAGCACTAAGGCTCTTAAATAACATGGCTCTTAGGCCCTTAAATGCCATGAATTTTAAACACTGAATTTCCCACATGTAATAGCTTTCAACCTGCAATTAAACCCATCAATCTCATAGTAGTTATAATGCTCTTAAAATCCATCTTAAACTTATATTATCAACTCATTCCCATTGGCTCCTTAGTCACAAGTTCATAAGCTTGTTTAAATTCTTTTTCCCTAGGTTATATAACCCATTACACAATGTAAGCTCTAAGCCACATTAGTACCCACCTAAAACTCATTCCTTAAAACTTAAACCACCATTAGGTAGTAATTTACCTTTTTTCCTCAAGTTCTCTTAACTTTCTCCTTAGGCTTCTTCCTTGGGAATCTCGGCCACCCATTAAATTTCCTTTGCAAATGTTCTAATCAATATTCAATGACTCTCATGAGTGCTACAATAAAATACCCAACCTAAGGAATGAAAACCTAGGTTAAAATGTGTTTAAGGTATAAAAGTGGATGATTACCTTTGAAGTCTCAAAGTAGACTTGGGCATTGAATGAAAGAGGACCTCCACTAGTCCTTGGTGAATAAAAACAGCTATAAAAATGCCCCATGAGTGGTCATTTTCGGCCATGTAAGAAAGTGATGGAACTTCTTGGTTTTTCTTACATTTCCCTACTTGAGTGAATGGAGAATACAATGAACACCTTAGCTAGTTTTTTCCTCCTTCAATGGAGATTTCCCATGGCTCCAAAATGAAGCTTTTCCAATTATGTAAAGATAGAAGCTAGAGCTTGAGCTAACTAAGATAATATTGTTTTAGTTTTTTTGATTTGGAGCTAAAATGAGTAGTTATAGACTTTGAAGATGGAGCATAAATGGAGGCATCACTCACGGTTTGGAGCAGGGAAGAAGAGAGAAATCGGTGGAAGAAGAAGAAATGAAGAAAAGAAGAGGAGGGAGGTGAGCTAAAAGGAGATATTTGTTATAAAAGCAATAGTTCTTTCTTTCACTTTCTCTTCCCTTTTCTTTTCTTATTTGATGAAGTCTATAATGACTCATCCCTTAGAAAACTGGCCCACTCATTAGATAAGGCTAAACATGGTCTTTGTTGACCAACTAATTGACTTATGTTGAATAAACTTAAACTAGGCATATTTGGCACCATTCACCAACTAGTGCACATATTTGTGAAATTTTTGATTTCCCATTGATTTAGGCTTCCTAATGTGATAATAATTAGCACACATGTTGATTAAGATGTAATCATAGGCATTTAGCCACTCAAAACCCATTTCTAAAACAAATTCTCAAAAAGGTGCTTTAAGGAGTCTTAAAGCACATTTTGTGTTTAAGCTTGTTTTTGAGCTTGGTTTTCTTTGCTAATTGATTTAACATGTCCATTAGAATGTTAATAAGGTCTTATAATGATATTTGGGTGCTAGTCAAAGTCACTCCAAGCTTAGAGCACATTTTGCTTAAATTGGCTTTATGGTGTTTTTCTTGTGTTTTCCTTGGTTTAAATTGTCTACCAATGTTTATAAGGCAGTTTTAGCCTTATTACCTCATAAATTGATGTTTTACTTAGCATACTTAGGTTTGGGGTATTTCAATCTACCCCTTAAAAGAACTTTGTCCCCAACTTCCCATGCATCTTATCTTATTAGAATACATGTCTTATCTCATTCCATAGATCATATAGATCACACTTATATGTACTTAATCTTATTGACTCATTAGATTCATCATATGCTTATACTCAAATATCACACAACATGCTTAAGCATGTGTAGCACTCAAAATTCCTTTGTTCCTTTGATGATTAAAACAATCCATAATTTTCATCGTATTCTCCCATGTCACCAGTCCGTAGACAATGGCTCGTTCATCTCGTCACCATGGGACAGAATACAAAACAACTCTGTTCTCCCCATGTCACCGGTCCGAAGACAAAGGCTCATGCGTCCTCGACTTCATGGGCGAGACTCAGTAAAAGGAAATCCTTTTTACGAGGTCAAGTTAGGATTAATTCCCTCTATTAGAAAATACAATCATCTCCAATTTCGTTTATCCTAAAGCCTCTATCCATAGCGTGATTTAATTGTGACCACTGGTAGGGAGTTTCAGGAATCATCCAACCCTTATGTGATCAGCATCAGTGTTGAACTATCCTGCCACCCCAATTGTGTTCGGTTTCCCTTGATCCTAGAAAATCAAGTTCCACCTCCACGTCATTTTCAAACATCAATATAATTCACTCATGTCCAATTTTCTATCTTTTGTGTTTCTAATCGTAGTCAATACATCTCCAAGGTGTGGACTTAGTCCAATTAATCATTCTCAATTCATCTCTAGTACTTACCTCAGGGTTCTCATTCTACTAAGTTCTATATCAGTCTCATACCAACTCTCACCGTCTTATACCACATAGCATTACTATTTCCTACTCATACTCATATCAAATAATATCTCTAGTGTTATCTTATTCTTATCTCACACATACTTCCATATCAACTCATATCTCATATATTCCCTATTCCTTAAGTCTCCTTAATCCTCTTCACTAATTCTCTTTACTTGTACTCACCCGGAGTTAACAAGATAGGTACTTAATATGTATGGTATTCACATCTTCTGTGCGCAATAACCATAATTTATCTCAAGATGTTTATGTAAAACAAATTCTCAAATTCTTTTGTGCTATGCACACCGTAGTTTATGTACTCAGTACATAACATACGCTAGCGGTTTTCCGCTCTACCCCCCTTAAAATGATTACGCCCACGTAATCAACATTATATCATCCTTGAACATAGGTTCAAGATGTCTATTCTCACCAAGCATTTTTAGCTTCCATGTCATCTATCTCACTTATAATTCGATCAGAAATGACTTAGTCTCTGTATCGAGGATTCTTACCTAAACGGTACTATACCATATTCTTAACTTAGTTTGATCCAATCTCAAAGATACTAAAGCATCAGTTGCTAAATTTTATATTGTTCCATTGGAAGGTGTTGGTACATTCATTCCTTTTTCCAGTTCATCAGGTATGTGAACCTCTTTAAGTTACCGGTCCGCTGCTTCCGTTGCGTGACTCTGATAGTCTTAGGCTTAACTGCCTCTCTATCCTTTTATAGTCTTAGGCTTAAGTGCCTCTCCTGCGTGCTTATGGTTTAGCACTAAAGGTCTTTCAAACGGACACGGGTTATCTTTATATATACACGGCCTTAATGAGTTGTAGCTCGACTATCCAGTCTCCCTGGAGATCTAATGTTTGTATTCTTAGTGTTTTCTCAAGTATCTAAATCGTTCTTTTCAACTGACATTTGGTCAGAGGATGATTCTTAATCTGAAACTACTGTTTAGTGCTTATTGCGCTGTACAGTTTATCCTTAATTTCTTAAGATGTCCCAATGTCTATACTTAACCATCCGTGCTTCCCGCACTTCATGTCCTTAATTATTTGTTCTTTGATTCCTTTGTGTCGTTGGGTTCAACTGAGTTTCTTTTCTTCGATTGTTTGTGGTAGTCAGCTGCTCTTAAAATCCTGGGTATTGGATATGAGGTCTGTCTCTGCAGCCTTCCTTATTACTCAAGTGTATCTGGTATGTTCCAAGGTAATCTCAAGGTTTACAGTTTTCATTCTCTAACCGAAGTGTATTACATCTCTAATAAGTGAAAGCCCTTTTTGAGGGGTTATTCCCACTCGTGGCCTCACAACAAGGAGAGGTATCCCCACCCCTAAAAGGCATGGTTCGTTCTCCGCCCTGCCAATGTACTATCTCATTATTCTCATTGGTGCCGTTTCCTGGCAATATCCTCCACAATTAACTTACAGGTTTGGTAACGGTTCACATCTACGAAATTTGTAGTTCCTTTATGGCTTAATAAGCTCTCTTATAACTTACTGCCGCCTCGGGCTCTGATGTAGTTAACATCTTTGGCTCGTAGGTTCTTAGTGTTTAATGTCTCAGTTCATTACTTGTACTCTACTCATCTGTAGGTCATCCTTATAGGTTTTTGTTTCTTTGAACACTATCCACCGTTAGTTTACATATTAAATGTAGTATCGGGTTTCATGTAAGTTGCTGCATCCTGCTTTCTGCTATGGAAGTTTATTCAGGTGATCTGAGGTTACTTAGTGTCTTTGACAATACTGTCATTTTACTAGACTTATGTCTTTTAGCAATCAAGGTTAGATTCGTATTAGGCGTTTGCCTTACGGTGTCCAGTTGGATATCATCCTGTCATCTTATACTTCCATCTCAACGATTCGTTCAACTTCCGTTGACTACGCCACCCGTTGATGATCAATCATACTTGGGTGTTAATGAGTTAGGCAAACAGTATTAACTGTCATTCATCAGTTTGTTCGGCTCGACTATGCCCGCTCTGTGGGGGTAGTCCTCTGAGCTTTCCTTTTCCAGGGTTGTACGTCTTTAATCCTTAGTAGGTTATAGCTTACGTTCGTCTTTCTTTTATCCTCGTTTTCTGGGTTTTCCAACATCTTCAATGAAGA
The DNA here is from genome assembly GCA_023374045.1 of Limonium bicolor. Lineage (NCBI taxonomy): Eukaryota > Viridiplantae > Streptophyta > Magnoliopsida > Caryophyllales > Plumbaginaceae > Limonium > Limonium bicolor. Next base: position 498,370,833 of record CM041776.1, read on the forward strand.
ATGCTTATTACTGGTATTCTTAGTGATCATCTGGGAGTCTTATCCCATTCTTGTTGAAAGTTTTTATGTCGACGGTTTCCATTGTATTCCGTAATGCATTCCTTCCTTGTACCTTATCATTTACGTAGTGTTTTGCTTGCATTACTGAGCGATCTCTATGTTTTCCTCTCGGGTTTGGGGTTGATGTTCTTACGCACTGTCGGTTTTTGTGTAGTAGGTTGTACCGTTGCTAATATTTATATCGTTTAGTATCCTGTCCAAGTTCAGCTCCCTGCTGACTGGTGTATCCACTCATCTCATCATGGTCAGGCCGTCAGGCCCTTCCAAAGTCTCATTCTCCCGTTCTTATAAATTTACCGTCCGGTATTAGAATGTACTACAACTGTAGCGTTCTATTATCTCGCCATGATGGCTTTCCTTGTAACTTAATCGTGATAGCACTTGCTACAGCAAGTGCGCCATGCAGGATGGACTACCGGTACTGTGTACGTCGGTAGTGGTACTTCCTCCTAATCTTCATGTAATTGGTAGTCCTCGGGACTCCTTTGATGTTCTCTTATTTTGGATAACTGACCATCCGACAGTTTCCTGGTTGTTTTTGACAGTACCGTCACTCATCAGGGCGCTCCCCTTTCTGTGGGAACCCCTTGTTATTTACTCATGTCCTGACTCTCGCTCCCGTTTCCACACATTTTGTCGTGGTTACTAAGTAATGATTCTTCTTTAGGCACTACATCGTAGTCCTATTCCGGTATACAGTTGTACGCATCTTTACTGTCGCCTGCGCTATGTCGGCCAGGTTTTTAACCTTTCTCATTGTATGGGGTTTGGAGTTCCCATTTCTAACTGGACTTTCCAGTAATCTTAACTCTCATGTTTTGTATTATCCCACTGTTATGCTTATTCGGACCACTGTCCGGTACTCATGTCGCTTATCTTTTCATATCCATTGCACTCGTAGTGCTTTTCTTACCATTGGTATGGCAGGTTATTTCGACTGCGTAGCATGTCGACCCATGTTGCCGGTAATTACCGTTCTCTTACTGATATAATTCTATTGGTAGCGCCTGTTTCATTTTGCGCTCCTTTAAAAACTGTTCCAAGTTCTCGTAAACCTGTCGTTCAACAAGATGTTTCTCGTATTGCTTACTGTTAACTAACTGCCAGATCGGGTTTTTCCCGAGTAAGAGAAGGCTTTCTTCTCTCTGGCGTTTGTTCCACATATTCAGGGTTACGGATGTGGAGGGCGGGTCTAGGTACTATGTGAAATACCCTGGTATTAAAAACAGTGATTAATAAGGCTAATTAAATATTTTAAAGCTTAATTAGTCCTAAATAAATATGTAGGAACGATTCCCGAAGAAAACGGATTCGTAAAACGAGTTAAAATGTAAACGAGCTCTAAAACGCGTTTTTCCGAGAAACCGGGGAAACGTGATTTTAAAACAGGTTTAAATAACTCGTAATAATTATAGTTAGTTAAATATCTATAATTAGGCTATAGTGTGGGTCTAGAGCTATTGAAATTAATTAAACGGCGAAATTCTGGAAAACAGACCCGTAATGATAGATAGTGTCGAAACCGGGAGACGAAACGCGTTTAATTTAATTCGAAAAAAAAAAAAACGACCCGGGCCATTAATTAATGTGGGCCGGTTTTATTAATGAGTGTACACCCATTAATAGCTTGCTAGCTATTAAGTAATAACAAGACAAATAAATAAATAAAGAAAGCAAATAGTATAAAGCAAAAGTAAATAAAGTTCTCACCTTCTCCTTCTTCATTCACGATTTGCTTCAGCGCTTGAAACTCTTCTTCCTCCTCTGTAACTCGCGACACCAACAGCACCTAACCCTCACCTTGTCTCACCTCTATCTTGCTCATTTCTCCACCGAATCACACGAAATTGTACCGTTAGACTCCTCTCGGTGAGAGCTTCGGTTTCCACCCAATTAAGACTCGATTCCTCTATCTTCATCTCCATCGACGTTGGAGCTTTTGAAGTTTGAAGAGTTGATTTCAACCCTTCTTCTCCTTCTTAGTGCCTTAAGGTATTAATAAGTAAGTGTTTAAGCCATTTCAAGCTTATTCTTACCATTTGTGAGACTTTTTCCCCTCACATTGAAAACCCTCCTCATTTCAGTCGAACCCGTATGTTTTTGTGGGGTGTTGGGAACTCCTCCAATTGATTACCAAACTACTCATTTGGTTACTCTAAGGTAAAATATAAACTAAACTTTGTAAATTAGCTCCTTAAAATTAGGTTGTGAGGAGGGAAAATTGAATTGACTTGTGGTTATATGTGGGATGGGATATGGTTGTAGCTAGCAATCCATAATTCCTGTGTGGTGTGGAAAACAAGAAGAGAAAGAGGGAACAAGAGAAAGAGAAGAAGAGGAGTGAAAACTGAAAGTAAAACAAGGTAAAGAGCTTATCTGTATTGGTTTTATTTCCTTGTGAAATTGATGTTGGTGTTGAATAAATAGCTTTGAGCTTGTGTAGCCTTGGTACTGCAATATTGTTATTTGAAACAGAATGTATAATGTGTTGGAGTGTGTAAATAAACCTTGAAGTTAGGCTAATTTACATATGTGAGAAAATGGGATTTTGATGTGTTATTTATGTTTAAACCAACAGGTGGGAGAAGAGTGTTGTGAGCTTTAGTAGTGTGGCGAAAATGCTTAGAGAAGTAAGTAGTTGCTGTCAAAATTTGCCTAGGATAGGATAGTTTGAGTGTTTTGTTTTAGAGGAAGAAACTAGGATACCTAAGTAGGTAGAGATGAGTGGTTATGTTTTGAGAACCTAACTAGAAGAAGAGTGTGCTAGGAGTAAAATAATGCCATTTGAGAGTTAGGTATGGCATCAGTAAGTGAGGTTTGAATGTTTGAAGAAGAAGAACCCAAATCTGTTACAAACTGATAGAAAACAAGAGAAAAACTAGTTTGTGAGTGTAAAAGAATCTAAGTGAAATTAACTAGAATGGTGAGAGTACTTGGTGCTTGGTTTAAGTTAATTTAGCTGAGTAAATAGGTGCTAAATCATGTGATTTATAGTTGGTAAAGATTAGGTAATTAAGGGGCTGAGTGAGGACCTGTAACAGAGTTAGAAAATGTCAATTTTGCAAAGTCTGTAGCAGGGTCCGGGACTTAGGTCCAGGACCAAGTCCCGGACCACCCCTGATTTTACCCCCGAGACTTTTCTGTTTGCTGGTCCGGGACTTAAGTCCATGCCCAAGTCCCGGACCACCTACGATTTTAAAACCGAGGATTTGCCTGCAATGTGGTCCGGGACCTGACTCCTGCATGAAGTCCCGGACCAGGTGAAAATAAGGGCCGAGAGTTTGAACCATGCCTGGTCCGGGACTTAAGTCCCGTGTGAGTCCCAGACCAGACCAGAAATAAAAAAAGAGTTTTAAGTGGGGTATAAGCTAGAGAATGGATTTGTGATGATATTATAAGTTAATTAGGACTTAACTAATGACATGTGAGGGTCATTAAGGTTTAAACAAACAAGATTAAGAGAAAATGTGAAATGTGAACTTGTGTGAGCTAAGCTTGAAATGTAATGATTAAGTAAGTTAAGTACGGGAAACGTTAGTGGAGTAACGAGTTAGGTTAATTAGATAATGACCTCCCGACTTAATGTATGTTTTAGGATCCGGTTAGTCGGTCACCAATGAAAGTCGACAAGCGAACAACGACGGTGAACGGTATGGTTTTCTCATGCCCTGTATCCTAACTTGGTTACTCTAGTTGTGTGTTTGTGTGTTTATGTGCAATCACCTAATCAAGATAAAGTGCATGAATATGATTAATGGCAATACCTTATAATGTGTGCTTGTCTTTGCACCCAATGAACTATGTCTTGAAAGACTAGTTTGTATAATTCATGAATGTTTGAATGAGAAGAATTCTTGTGTTTGAGATGTTCTCACTAACACACTAACCTTCTGACTTACCTAACCTGGAAATGGTAACTGAAGTTGAGAGGAGACCGATAGAGTGTCGGCTACGCGTGAGAATGAGGAAGCAAGAGAGATTTCTTACCGAGTTCTGGCCTAACCTTCCCACCATGGTTCTGAACCGTAAGGTCGCAGCCCGGGGAAGTAAGCCAACCTAAAGCCCGGTGGTGAGATGGGGTGTGTATGCCACATCTCTGCCCGGAGGTCACCCGACTTAACTGAGTAATTATTTCAAGTGATAAATAATGGTTAAGTGTGGATCATGCCTTGTGCGAGACATATGATCAAGAGATAAGAGATATGAACATCCGCCTAACCCGGATGAGAATTTGGCTAACACGAGATGAGGTGTGAAGCTTGAGGGAGAACCTCAAGGCCTCAGTGACCATTGTGTGGATACTTGTAATGTTTCCATAGTGTGTTATGCTCTATGCGTGGGTATTGTAGTTACTTGATTATATTGTTGATTATAATAGCATGCCTGTTTGAATAATAAAGAACCGCATGTTGGCGACCAAGTAGTTGGCGTACCCTCGCTAGTACGCGGGGTATGCGATTATCATATGCAGCTTTAGCTGAGCCCCTTCGGGCACCATTTTTCTTATTCATACAGGTACACGAGACGGTTGACAGTCATGAAGACCGGGATGTTATGCTTTTGGTTGCTAGTAGTAGATGGGGCGGTGTACCGAGTTGTACACGGGCTTGTAGCCCTAGTATAGTCAGTGTACTATGTGGTACACCTGTTGCTTTTGTTAGGAGGAAACAAGGCGTAGTCGAGTAACTGTTAACTCGTATTCTTTTGACGGGCTTAGAGCCTTGATGTAAATACACTTATTACTCGGTAATCAAGTGTTGTAAATTATGTCAGTTAAGTTGGTATTTCTTTTATCAGACCGGGACTGTAAGTTATGGTAGTTGGGACCCGGTAACCATACGGGTGGTTATCGGTATTGTATCACCCTCGGTAGTTGGTGTTTTTCCGCTGCGATTAGTTTAATGTCCGTGACGTTTAGACCGTGGTTAGAGGAATTATCGTATGGGGTGTTACAAAAATGGTATCAGAGCGAAGCCTCGCTCTGATAGAATGAAATACTGAGTGTAGTGATTACCGAGTTAGGAAACCTAACCCTGAATGACCGTTAATGATAACGGATACCCTTTGACGCCTGTAATGGCGATACAAATGCTTAAATTCTAGACCATTTGGTCGTGTCACCTGATGTAACCGTTACTTGTTCAGATGTCAGGAAGAGCCCGTGGTAGAGGCCGTGGGGAGACGGTTGAGAAGCCGGGCACGTAGACGATAGCGGAGATCGTCGCGGCCACGGTAGCTCAGATGCTACCGCAAGTTATTGCGGCTGTGCAGCAGACAAGCAGAACCAGTAGACACACAGCTGAGCCACCCCCACCCCCACCACCTCGTGAGACGAATTGGGTGAAAGCTGTAGCTGACCTACGACCCGCTTGCTTCAAGGGTGAGAGCGATCCAGCTAAGCTCGAGGCTTACATCTCCGAGGTGGAGACGGCCTTCGAGACCCTCGAGGCTCCTACTGGAGTGAGGGTGAGAATAGCTGCCTACTATCTGAAGGCTGCCGCTATGGACTGGTGAAGCTAGTCAAGGGCGAGCACGTCGCTGACCCTGCATTCGACTGGAATGCCTTCACTGCTCTCCTACGATCCAAATATTACCCCGAGCACGTGAAGATGAAGAAGCGGCTCGAACTGGATGCTCTGAAGATGACGGATAAGATGACCGTCGACGAGTATTATACACCACCTTCACATCTATCCTCCGACTACTACCTACCCGACCTTGGGTATACCGGTCAGGTTTTGGTCGACCGCTTTCATGGCGGCCTGAGCCGTCGCCTCCGGTATGGCATGGGATACACGCGGTTCACCTCTCTACAGTAAACGACGGTTTGAGAACTTAATGGCGTAGTCAATACAATTAGTGTCTTTGTATGTAAGAATGTCAACTAATATCCTAATATCAGGAGTGTTACCATGCCGCATCGCGAGTTGAGATTACCGTCCAGCTAAGGGACGAGGAGAACGCGCAGAAGCGCAAGATCAGCAACAAGGGTTCTGGCTCTGGCGAGCAGACCCAAGGAAAGGGATGGGGAAAGAAGAAAGGGACACCACCCCCCCCCGACCCAAACCCAAAGACTACCTCTGAAGAGAGCGGTGCCTATGCTAAGAAGGGCAAGGCAGCTGAGCCACTACGGCTCGCCTACTCTGCACCGATAACAGCGAAGCCGCTGAGGTCTCACCCACCTAAGGGTAAGATTCTCGATAACCGACACTTGTGTGTTTCAAGCTTAGAATACCGAATTTTGCTAACTCTCACTGCTTCAGGTTCTGGATCTGGATCTGGCTCAGGCAAGGGCAACTCTGATGGACGGGCCTTCAGTTGCAAGTACTGCAAGAACGACCACCCCGACACAGATTGCCAGGGAAGAGAGGTCAGGTGTTATAGCTGCCATAAGATGGGGCACCGTGCCTATGAGTGCCCTACCAAGAAGGGCAACAGCCAGGAGTTCAAGCAGAGAGAGGGCAAAGAGGTAGCAGCTGGTGATACTCAGACCCAGTATGGCCAGCAGGGCAGGGACCTAGAGGTGCTCAGAAAGGTGCACCGCAGAGACAGTCCGCCCTTCACATCATAGATCGCTCAGAGGGAGCTGGTCAGAAGACCGGTTCAGGTACTTTCACACACCTTTAATCCTTGAGAGCATGACTACAGTCTTAATTACCTACATCAGCGAATGACATAGAACTAACATATAGTTCGAGCATGAATTGACTAACAAGATTAGAACTTATAAGTTGAACTCACCACTTAGGGACCTTCCACATCTGCTATCCTATACCGACTGAACCGACCCTTGAAGAGTCCGACATCACCACACACCACTACACCATCGACCAGTGTCAGGTCATCCGCCCAGGTATGTTATTATTAAGGGGATACCTGACACCCGAAGCGCAAGTCGCCATTATCCGACGATGCAATGAACTCGGAGCAAGCCCAGGAGGATTTTTACACACAGAATACCCCGGTGGAGGAAGAATGAAACTTAAAATGATGTGCATGGGGAAGGATTGGAATCCTTACACCCGCACCTACCACAAACAGCGAGCAGATGACGAAGCAACACCACCCAAAATACCTGGAGAATTCCAAACGGTTGTTACACAAGCCGTAGAGATTGCACAACAGCTTGAAGCTGATCCCGTACCTGCACTCGAAGCAGATATTTGTATTGTCAACTTCTACCAAGAAGGAGGACGACTTGGTTTACACCAAGATAAGGACGAGACAGCGGAATCCCTTGAAAAGGGAGTGCCCGTAGTGTCTTGGTCCATTGGTGACGACGCCGAATTCCTATATAGCGAGCAGAAGCGTGCAGACCGCGCGGAGAAGATTATCCTTAGGTCAGGAGATGTCTTGGTCATGGGTGGCGAGTCGAGAATGTTGTATCACGGTATCAAGAGGATCAAGTTGAATACGGCACCATCGACTGTGATTAATGCCACACACATGAAACCAGGGCGCCTGAACCTCACCTTTAGGAAATATTAGTCATGTAATCTCATGTAATATCCTAGTAATGTTGTAACGAACACCATGTATACCTTGAATGGTTTTATAATAAAGCAGTGCTGTTTACCAATCTTTCCACTTACTTAATACCATTAAACTCATTAAGCTTATGAATACATAGGTCGTGGACTCGGTACGGAAGGTAACCTGAGTATACTTACTGAGGCACAGGCCGGTGAAAGCGGCACGATCCTCACGGGTACCTTTCCGGTGAATGGCATTGATGCCTCCGTGCTATTCGACTCCGGCGCCTCTCACACCTTTGTCTCGCCGTCATTTGCGAGAAGGTTGGGGCTGGATGCGGTTGAGTTACCCGACTTCATGGTTACTCTCCCGTCGAAGGACCGGGTGCGATGCACAAAGTATTACCGAGATGCCACCATCCGAATCAAGGGCGAGCAGTTCCCTATTTCCTTCATCGAATTCAGTGGCCTCGGCTTCGACTTGATAGTTGGGATGAATTGGTTGGAGCGGCATAAGGGGCGAATCCTTTGTGCCGAGCATAGATTGCTGCTCAGGAGTCCGTCTGGGGTTGCAGTTTCATACCGCCAGAGGCCTAGAGAGCCTTCGACTAGAGTCATCACCGCCATGGCCATGTACCGAGAGCTCAGAAAGGGGCACGAGGTATTCCTCTATTACATGCAAGACCTTGAGAGAGACCCTGATTTCAGCACCGATATTCCGGTAGTGTCGGAGTTCCCGGATGTGTTTCCAAAGGAACTTCCCGGCATGCCACCTCAGAGGGAGGTTGAGTTTGAGATCGAACTTCTGCCAGGTACCGGACCTATAGCTAGAGCACCGTACCGATTGGCACACCGGCAGAGATGGCCGAGTTGAGAGTGCAGCTTCGAGACCTGCTCGACAAGGGGTTTATACGCCCGAGCGTATCACCCTGGGGAGCACCGGTCCTCTTCGTGAAGAAGAAGGACGGTAGCCTCCGCCTCTGCATCGACTACCGCGAGCTTAATGCGGTCACCATCAAGAATAAGTACCCTTTACCACGTATAGACGATCTGTTTGATCAATTGAAGGGAGCCTCTATATTCTCTAAGATTGATCTCAGATCCGGATACCATCAGATAGCCATCCGAGAGCAATACATTGAGAAGACAGCGTTCCGTACGAGATATGGCCACTATAAGTTTACAGTGATGCCATTCGGACTATCGAATGCGCCTGCGAAGTTCATGGATCTGATGAACCGACTGTTCAGCGATCAGCTAGACACGTCGGTTGTGGTGTGTTCATTGATGATATTCTGGTATATTCGAAATCCAGAGAGGAGCATGAGAGCCACCTGAGGCAAGTACTCGAGACACTCCGTATGAACCAACTGTATGCGAAATTCTCCAAGTGTGAATTCTGGCTTGACCAAGTTTCATTCCTTGGTCATGTGATATCAAGCGCGGGTATCTCAGTCGACCCGGCTAAGATTGAAGAAGTTCGCTCGTGGCCTAGACCCAGGAACGTTTCCGACATCCGGAGCTTCCTTGGGCTAGCCGGTTATTATAGAAGGTCCGTGAAAGATTTCTCAAAGGTCGCCAAGCCTATGATAACTTTAATGAAGAAGGACGCACAGTTTGTGTGGACCGATGACTGCGAGATTTCCTTTAAGAGCCCGAAGGACTCGTTGACCTCTGCGCCCGTCCTCACCATTCCTGAGGGTTCAGAGGGATTCGAAGTCTATTGTGATGCATCAGGTAGAGGCCTTGGATGCGTACTCATGCAGCACGGCAAGGTAGTTGCTTACGCCTCCCGCCAACTGAAGAAGCATGAAGTGTTTTAATCACTAAGACAGCCCCCTAAAACACCATATTTTTATACCCAACAATATACCACAATAATACTAACTTTGGTAGTACAACATTTTACCAAAAGTGCACTTAACCCCCCTTAACATTAGGCTACAGTGTATGATACATACACATTTAACAGTCCAATAATGTCCATAATAACAACATATTTTCAGCCAGATCAACACCCAAACAGTCCAAAGTTAGTTTCCTACACAAAACCACTTTAACTAAACAAAATAACACTTTAAGCTTATGAATCATTAACCAACCAAACTATACAAGTTAGTATAGAGTAAGGTTCATTATTAGGTCATTTTAGTTCATTTTAAACCCTTGCTCACGGCCCTAATTAATACTCCACAGCAAGACAACTTATAAGCACCAAAATGTGCATTAAGGTTAGATATTAACCTTAAGGTCTCCAAGGTGTGTTTAGGCTCTCCAAATTTTGGCCCTACATTATAATGAAGATTAAATGAGATATTTTATAGATATAAGGGTTATAAGAAGGTTTTAATCTCTATCAATCAGATCTAAAGCTTACCCTTGCTTAGTGTTGTTTCTTGATTCTTCACCTTTTCTTCTTTGATTTCATCCAACACACACCAGATATGTTATACTCCATTTCATCCATGTTTATAAGAGTAATAAGGAGATAAGTTAGTGTAACACCCTGGATTTTGCCTTAAAATATAGATTATTAAATTACAAATCTAACAGTGAAAACGGCTTCGAAAACGGACCCCAAACGAGTCCTAAATGTGCAAATTAAGCTTAGTCCGAACTTGTGTCCGGACATGGGAAGTTCGGACACAAGCCGAGAAGGTTGAACTATGGAAAAACCATTTGTCCGAACTTGTGTCCGAACATTGATGTTCGGACACAAGTCGAGAGTTGAAAAGTCTGAAATCTGAAGGTGTCCGAACTTGTGTTCGGACTACAAAGTTCGGACACAAGTCGAGTTTCAAAAAAATTCCGAAAATCCTTTACGCGCGTCCTAACATTGGTCCGAGCTTGCAAGTCTGGACATAAGTCGAGACTTGCAAGTCGACCCCGTCCTCGCATGCTGTCCGAATGTAGATGTTCGGACAAAAGTTCGGACACGACAAAACAGAGAAAAATCACTTGAGCTTTTGGGGCCTGTCCAAACGTGGGTGTCCGGACGGACGTTCGGACAGGTCCTAAATTGCATTTATAAAAGCTAGAATAGAACCAAACCAACATCAAAATAAACATAATAACTCAGCAATCAAATGAAGAATCATTTCAGCAAGTCAGTACCTTAAACGATATACCTAAACACTGTTGGAAGGTCACCTAAATAATGTGCAAAACTTCATCACAACAATAGTTTTCCAAGGAAGCAATATCAAACTAAACATTTCAAAGTACGTAGCAGCGGAATTGCAAAATCCAAACGGGCGTTACCGCCACACTCTAACGAAAAGTGCTCAGGCTTTAAACCACCAACCAAATGACCAAAATGTTTCCAAAATTATAAAACATTGCATTTCCAAAACACAACTCAACTTAAAAACATACAAAGTGTTGATCCAGTCATCCTAAGCTATATGATAGTGTGTCCCAATCCCCAACTCAGTCATGAGTACCTGCGATCATAAACCAACAATAGAAAACACGAAGGGATCACGCAAATCAGTGAAACTGAGTAAATATTATCTCAAGTCGTAAAATACGTTTTGAAATCCACTTTGTATTTATAAAACAATACTTTGCACCAAAACGTAAACCACGTCACCAAATCCAATTTATCAGCCACAAGACATAGCGGGGGAGAACTTTCAAAGAATCAAATTAATGGTATACACGGACGACACCCAAATTGGGGTCGCAACAATTAGAATCCCACCTCACTCTACGTCCTTAAGTGTGCACACCCCCCAGAAGGTAACTTATGACCCAAAGGAGTAGATCATTAGAGCTTAACTGCAAGTAATGTCTGCAGGCAAAAATTGACATAATATTCACGGGGTACACAGTACCAATAATTCACGGAGCGCCATACGACACCAACAATATACACGGGGCACCCAAAGGTACCAACAAGCCAATAATCAGTCCAATGAAAGTCTCCCAAACCATTTATCCACACCAATTACAAAACCGTTGCATCAGAATTCACGAGGAAAACAATTCCTAAATTTCCACAATGCCAAAACCACGTTAAATCCAACCCATTGATATTTTGCAAAAACACAGAGAGGGATGTTGAGCACAACATTTACCTAGATACGCTCACCACAAGAAAATCAACCAGCAAGATCAGTAGTAGCGCCCGTCAGAGAACTCGGGGTCTAGATTTACAAGTAAGGATTCCATCATAAACTATTCGAATAACCACGAAACAATTATTTAACCTTACCAGTAAATTTCCCTTACCCTTCTACCCAAACCGGCACCAGAGAAGCAGCCTAACGACAAGGAAAAAATGAAGAACGTAAATTGAGAAGGTTTGAGGGCTTGAGAAGAGAGAGGAGCATGGAAGCGATGTGTTGAGGATGAAGACGATCGTGAAGCCGATCAGATAATGAAATAGAAAACATTTTGAATAATGGAAAGGTTATAACAATAATTATTTAGTATACTTAGTTAAAGAAAAAGAGAACTAAAATCAGTTTTGCATATTAACTTGAGAAAGAAATTACAATTAAAATAGAAATTCAAAAGTAGTACGTTGTAAACTGCGGAAGGATCTAGATTCAATGTGTTAAAAGAATTAGAAAAGTTATTTAAATAAATAGTCAAAATAAGAGGAAAACTAGTAGATTGTTAGGAAAGGATGAAGGTAACTAATTATTTATGAGAGAGATGATTTCAATTTAAATAATTAATTACTTAATAAGTGGATAAGGGTGAGTGGAGATCGTGAAGAGTGGAACCATTTAGATATTTAATAATCCCTCCGTCCTGAATTGACCGTCCTATTTGCTTTATGGCACGTTTTTTCACTTCAATATTAAGCATATAAGATCAAATAATTTTATAAAACTAAATTTTCTATTATATAGTTTATCATGTAAGGAATCATATGCAAAACTTAAATTTTCAAAATTAATTTATCTGATACGTTAAAATTGAAGTCAAACGACATGTCTAAATAGTAAACAGGACGGTCAATTCAGGACGGGGGAGTATAATTTAGAGAGATTAAAGATATTTTTGAAAGGAGTAAAAATTAAACTTGAGCTCTGTCGATTTACAGGCAATGGAATTGTGTAATTGGAACCAGTTTCTTGACTGGAGAGACACGGACTTTTGTTTAAAGAATGAGAAACATACTCTTGTATTGACACCAGTACACATGAATTATGTACTGTGGGTTTTCTGTATTCGCTTATTACACACTATCTTCTATACAGGCTGAAGTATATGTATATATACTAGTACAGAGGAAAAGAATGTAACAGTAATATAAGAGTGGTATAGAAAACTATACTAAACAGATGTATATATCTGTACAGAATATCTATGTTTTCCAACAAGCTCTTGGTTGTAATAATAATAACAATAATGATAATAGTAATAACAGTGATACTCATTCATTAAAGGTAGCAAAATCTTATTTGAACTCCCAAAACTAGAAGAACATAATAACGTCATCAGCGTTAGGAGTAATTAAGTAGATATATTCTCTTGTAATATCGGTGGTGTAAAGGGGTTGAAATCGTTGTAATTATCTTAGGAAATAAAATGTTATGTAGCTTCTCTAGGCTTCTATTAATATCATTCCCAACCAAGTATATTATAAGGTTCATTCTAACTATATAATAAATTAGCCCTACGCCAATATTTTCGGGTATTTCAGTTAGGGTCCTTAGACTCCTAAACATATTCAAAGGAAGTACTAAGACTTAAAGCACAAAATGTGCTTTAAAGAATGATATTTACTTTGAAGCTCTCCAAGTAAACATTGTCCCCAAAATTTATGCCAACACTATAAATATGGTTAGGAAGTTAGATATTGTGTAGATCTAAGGCTTACTAGGTATATTGAAGTGTTTAAACCTTTGATTCAAGACTTACCCTTTAAGGTCTCCTTTGGTGGTGTTGTTTTCCTTGTTACTTTGACCAGCCAATAGAGGTTGATGGATCTTGAGTTTGAAAATGAAAATATGTGAAGAAAATGAGCTGTAATGAAAGTATTTTCGGATATACACAACCAAGGGAAAAGACGTGAAGTTTATAGCACATTTTCTTACCTTTAGCTTTGGTTAGACTTAGCTAACTTCCTCTATGATTTTATCCACGATTTGTGTCCTTCAAAGCTGTATATTTTCATCCCAGAACAATAAGAGAAAAGGTTGAGGTTGTTCTTGCTTTGTAGATGAAGAAATGAGGAAGATTCAAGAGAGAAATCAAGTGTTTAGTTTAGGAAAGCTTCTTCACCATTTTTGTGTTCTTCCATGGAGCAAGGAATGAAGAAAAAATGTGAGGAAGAAGATGAAGATACATACTTCAGTTTGGAAGGATAAAGAGAGTGTAAGGAAGTATAAGAGAGTTGGTGAGTTGGAGTTCACAAGGTAAGATGACCTGTATGCTTTAAGGAAGCTTCCTTCCCAAGGATGACTATTTTCTTTTGGATGACTCATCTTTTTCCCTCCAAAACGTCCACATGAAGATATTTATGGGGTATGTTTGTCATTTGGTGACTTATAACATTAATGGTTCATAAGATGTGCATTCAGACTTATTTCATGTGTTAGAATTTAACCAATTTGATTACCTTGTCCTAAGGTGTATTTATTTGTGTTTTGGGTGATTGGTATACTCACTATTCATTGTGAATAGTTAAAGAATATTCTTTGGTTCACCCATGTCATTTGTGCTCTTAATTTATGAAATGACATCTTACATGTTACACCAACTTTATTAGTTGGTTTCTCCTTATAATTACTCCTACCTTAGTCCAATATTTTTTGTAAGGTTTGATAACCTTTTTGACTATATATTTTTATTTATATAAATATATTTGGAGGTTATATAGCTCCTTAATCATTTTAGGCTCATTAGCCTTTATTATTTAATGATTAACTCTTAATTAAATTCCATAAACCTTAGGGGTATTTCAGTATTTACTTCCAGAATTATAAGTATTTTTTTCCGGAAGCTTGTTCCGGTAGGATGGATTTCAGAGATTGTAGTCTGAGATAAGATTAACGATTATAGTTATAACCACTTTGTCATTTAATAATATTTTTGTTTAGCTAATGATGAGTTGTGTTAGAAAGTTTAGCCTTAGCACTCACTCTTGTGGGTGTGACGGTAACACACTGTTAGGTTTTATTTACTTCCACTGCGACTGTGTTAGAGTTAGGTACACTAGGAAATCTAGGTGTTACATTCTTTTCGTCTCCAAAACTACAAGACATAAATATTCAAATTTCTATCCATCTTGCCATCTCCTAAATAAACATCCACCAGTGTCTTCTCTTCCATGGTAGTAGAGGATATGACCTCTTCATCATCAAAATCATAGAATATTTTTAAATACAATAACAATTATGGTTTTAGCTCACTTAGTAGACGGTGAAGGGCGGCGCGCACAAAAGGCCGTGGGCGTGAGGCGGTGACGGGCACATAGGGGCGTAGGCGAGGCGGTAACGGTCAGTGCACGCACAAGGCCGCGGGCGTGAGGCGGTGACAGGCGCATAAGGGCGTAGGTGAGGTGGTGATAGACGACGCCGCACAAGACTGCGGGCACGAGGTGGTGATAGGTGCACAGGGGGATAGGCGAGACGGTGATGGGCGGCGCGCGTACAAAACTACGGGCACGAGGCGGTGATAGGCGCACAGGGGCATAGGCGAGGCGGTGATGTTTGATGGGTGCACATGTGCGCGGGCACGCGATGCCCGCATGAGGTGACGGGCATTGGCGCATGATGTGTGCGGGGCGTGCCGGACAAGACAGCGGGAGGCATGACGTCGGGCGTGGGCAGGATAGACCGGGTGTCAAAGGTCAAGTATTGACCACTAATTCACAAAATTTTAATTTAAATTGGTCGATACAATTTATAAATCTATAGTTAAATACAAAAGTTATCGTCCAATATGATTATGTATAACCAATACACAATAGCAATATTGATCAATAGTAACATTATATTATGGCCGAATATGAAAATCCATAAACTTACAAAAGTTTCTTAAATTTATACTTTAAATTTTTTGTCAATCAAGCTCAACCTGAATAAGTCACCTAAATTTGACCCACAACTCAAAAAAATCGAATGACCCAGAGCCTAATCCGAATCGGAGACACCAAACCTGAAATCAATCAAGCCAAAGTCACCCAAATCTTGTTTAAACCAAATGAATCCGACTCAATCTGAACCAAACGTAACTAAAATATTAAATATCTAAAATTGACCTCACCTGACCTGACCCAAACCAAACCCGATTCGAATAACCCGAATCCCTCTTAACCTAATCACCTAAATCTTAGTATCTCTTGTTCAATCCTCATTATAACAAAATTGATAAATTTAAAACCACTTACAGGTTGACAACAATGTTAAAATCTGTTTTATAAAAAAATCATATATATGCCTGATGCTTACCCTCTTTTTCTCTATAAAAGAAGTTTTAAGTAATTTATTTGAAGAAGGTGTAAGATGATAAGATAAGCAACAAGTAGTTAACATCTCATCTGTTTGCTAGTTACATCACCCAATCGTCCGTCGGATTAATCTTACCGTCCATATAAAAAGTAGAGTAAATTACTCAGAACCCCCTTGAGGATTTGGGATATTACAGTTAACCCCCTTATGTTTATCATAATTATTGGTAACCACCTCAAGGTTAAGGTATCTTTGACTACGAGCCCCCAAACTATAACTTTGTTATTAGAAAGTTAACTACGTGTTGATCTATCAACTTAATCACATAAATAATGCCAGACTGGACAACAAAAATGTTTAATCAACATTGTGCAACTCTCTCTCATCCCACTTTAAATGCATTTTTAAGGCAAGATTGACATTTTTAGGAAAATAACAATACATATTAAATAGTGTTTTTTGTCCAGTCTAACATTATTAATGTGATTAAGCTGATAGGTCAACATGTAGTTAACTTCCTAATAACAAAGATAGTTTTGGGGGCTCGTCCAAGTACTGTATTCTACTACGCGTATATATACGCGAAAAAGAGAGCTATATTGATTAAAGGAAAGATGGCATGGTAGTAAGGTGCGGTTCGATATGAAGCTAAATGGGTTTCATTAGCTTTAATAATAAAGCTTGTATATATGTCCACCCTTTATTTGTCCATTCCTATATTAAAGTCCACGTGTCTACTCTTTATTTAACTTTAGCTAACCATAGCTAACAAACACAGCAATAGGGCCGTACGAACAGCACCTTAAGAAAAAGATGCGGATGTGGACCTCCTCCCTCGGGACGAGAAAGAAGTGAAAGTGAAAGAAAGTAGAAAAAAAAACAGAATTATGCTACTGGTCAGTTCTCAAGGAAGATTTCATTTTACACAAAAGAGAATAGAGTTGAAGTGCTGAACCCAAAAACCCAAAAGCTACATGCATTATTATTACACTTCTATCCCCGCTTGCTTTTCACAGAGACTTTCTACTTTTCTGTTGAGAGAGTCGAGAAATGCTTCGCAATTTGAGGGAACAGAGTAAAAGAAGAAAGAGAAGAATATCACGCCATTCTAATGAATGCCTTGCTCTGCACTGCACTGCACTGCACTCCCTTCACGGCCCTCTTTCCCAAACACCACCCACACTCTCACACAAAAACTCACACTGGGTTCGAGATGGCACGAGTCCCCTTCTCTCTCCCTGCTTTTACTACTCTATTGTGAGTATCTGACAGATGGATAGACTTCCATCCTTGTTTATCATCATCATCATTCCCTATCTATATCTGATGATCTCATTACTACTCCCTCCATCCTGAACCGTCTGTTTACTATTTGGACACGTCGTTTGACTTCAATTTTTAACATATAAGATAAATTAATTTTGAAAATTTAAATTTTACATATGATTCCTTACATGATAAACTATATGTTACAAAATTTAGTTTTATAAAATTATTTTATCTTATCTGTTTAATATTGAAGTAGAAAAACGTGCCATAAAGCAAACAGGACGGTCAATTCAGGACGGAGGGAGTACTACTTTTATTGTTGATTAACTATGAGAAAATTTATGAGATATTATGTAATTTATAATATATTCTTGTGATTTTAGTAATTCAACTTTAAACATATTTAAATGTTGTTCAAATTATATGAAATTTATATGGATAATACTAAAGTGTTATATTTTGATCCAATATCAAATTTAAAATTTTTTAAGCTCACATGTAATCTATAGAATCCAATAAACAGTCACATATGCATTAGTCCCATAGGTCACATATGAGCTTTAAAACTTCAAATTTGATATTGAACCAAAATATAACAGTATCGTCCATATAAATTTTCACTTACATTAAACCACTCCCTATTGGCTAAATTCTGGGAGAAGAAAACAACAAAACTGTACCACCACTAGTATATGGCACAGATGAGATGAACCATTATTGATTCATTTAAAAATAACTCTGCAACTGCAACCGGCAAAAATTAACCAGCCAGCAGCAGCTGCTGGTGGAAGGGGAGAGAGAGAAACTGGATCATCTTTCCGCCCGTTTCCTCTTTTTGTTTCCGTTCAAGAAACAGTCCATCCAATCGCCATGGACACTTTTTCTGTATTTTAATTTTGCGGGCCATTCTATTATTGTACCACTGGAGACTCTGGAGTATTTTAATACTCCCTCCGTTCATTAATATCAGTCGTTTTAGGATGCGATTCTTTTCAAAATATCTGTCATTCTAGTTTTTTGACACACTTCTTTCCACTGAAAAAGTAAAAAGTAGGGGCACATACGTTATTGTCCTACTTTTCTTAATAAGTGTGCAAATTTCTAAAATGACAGTTATTGTTGAACGGAGGGTAGTATTCATCATCACCCGATTTAGGTATACTGCTCCCCTCCTATAGTTTTCGAATCAGATAAGCTTAACTGGTACTACCTACTACTATTAACAATAAAGTTTTTATTTTTAATCAGAATGCCAAAATCATCAATATTTCATGACTTTATACACATAATTTCTCAGGTTATTAATACTCTATATATGCTTGTACTATTTATTTTTTATCCCTCAAAATTAACAAACAAACAAACAAAATAAACACATTATACACCAAAATTTCTTCACTCACTGCCTTTCCCGGAGCAAACTAGCTAACCCGGTCACCACCTTACCTCCTCTTTCACAACTATTCTTCCTCTTAATCGCCGGGTGGTTGCCACGCGCTTTGAACCATTACTCCCACCCTCATCTTCTCATCTCTTTCCCTTTCAGTTACATCCGACGGCGACACCGACGCCTTAATAACTCAACCTCACCAAAAATTAAATCAAAATCACCCACCACTTCATCACCACCAACTGTACATGAACCCCCTCCTTTACATCAATATCCTCAGCTACAACCTCTACTCCACCAGCCACCACCGACGCAACCGGTTGCGAAGGGGCGACGACTCTAGTGTACGAGGATAGCCATTTGGCTCTTGTGTAGTCAGATCTCCTCCAAGGCGGGATAGGCATTCCTTTCTTCTTTAAGCTTTGCTTTGCTGCGTCTGAGAGAGCGGACACAATCTGTTCAAGTCGATCGATTCTTCCGACGAAGATTAACGGTACTGATTGGAGGATCGACTTATAGGCGCTAGTTGGCCGTGCGATCTCAAACTCTGACCGGAAATCGACATCGATTATGATTCTTTCATCCTTTTCCATGATCACGTCTATGTACTCGTGTTCGCCTGATTTCATTCAAGTAATTTAAGGAATGTTGAAGAAAGACTGAAATTCACAAAGAAAAAAAAACAGGAAAATTAATTACCTGCTGGGTAAGACGGAGTTTTTTCCCAACGGGATTTGCAAGTGGAAGCATTATATCCTAACCGGATAACCTTTCTGTAATAATCTTCAATAGTTCATCATCTTTCCCCTTACTGGATTTAGTCTGCTGCTCCACGATCTTAGCTGTATCAGCTAAAAGATTTCTCTCCACCGTACTCGCGCAAGGAACTAAGCTCTACAATCACACCGGAATTTTAAAAAAAAAATCAGAAAAAAAGAACACAAATTTCACAACAACAGATGATACGAAGTTAGACAGATTAAAACGAAAAACTTCAAATTCCAACTACCTTGATAACTTCGGATAAATCGCCATTAAGAGCCGCATCACTCCACGGATCAAACTCGTCATCTGAACTATCGTTGCCGTTAGCATTGAAGCAGTTACAGCGACTACGACCGCACTTTGGATTACCCGACGGTTTCTCATCCCTCTCCTCGATAAAATTCTGAACCATCTTCGCAAGACATACTGAGCTCGGCTCCAGCTCATAGTTGCTATACTCTTGTCCTTGTTCGTCGCCTGTGGCACTCCAATCTCCTTGCTAACAACCTGTACTGCCTCGTTGATAGATTTTTCAGCAGAGGAGATTCGGAGGACGCTAGGGAGCTGCCGATCGAAGAGCCTACGGAGACGGGATTTCACAACTGGTTTGCTGGAATCGGTAGTAGTGGTTTTGGTTGGGATCGATTCCCTGATTGTTTGGGAATCGATAGGCTGTACTTTCAATGGAGGCATCAGTGTGATGGATGGATGGATGGATCGATCCGGATGAGAAAATCAAATGGTTTGTCTAGATCTGGTGGTGAATTTCTCAGCCCTGATACGCCAATTTTAAAGCCGGAAGAAATAGAAAACTTCACACCAGGAGACAAGCCATTCTAAGATGAGATCTTTGAACCGATCGATCGGTTACTGCTGCTAGAGTTACTCTCCTTTCAGCAATTAGGAGCTCAACCAATAATAATTCAGTACAGGTGAGCTGACTCCTCAACAGTCAAGTCTATCTGTTTTTCTTGCCGCTCTCTCAATCCAAAAAATTACTAAAAGGAAGAAATTACAGCTAATGAAGGCAAAAAGAGAGAACGAATCCCCAAAACATCAGTGCAGGCAGTCAATGTAACCTCAGCTTTCAGTCCTACCTTGCTCTCTCACTCTCGAAAAGCTCACACCACACCAGCAAGCTTCACAAAATCAAACCAGAAGAAATGCACATTCTCACTCTTCTACGATCATCATTACAATTCCACTACTACGGATCAGCTCAACTAACCAAAGCAATAATCCGGAATAACAAAATCTCTTTCAGTTGAAAAGAGGAGACAAAACGGAACACCTCAAATTAAGATTCGACTCTAAACAACAAACATCATGGAATAGTCAAAAAAATAGAATCGAATAACTTCGGAACTCCGCAACAGGATTTTATCTTTTTTTTTTCTTCAAATCAGCAATTCTGGTTGTGTACTGCTTTTCGTGGTAAACGTGATGGTGATGGACGGCGATTCCATCACTACGAGTAATAGCTGATGACGGTGATTCGTTCGTGATCTGTAGGATGTTCATCTCCCGTAAGAGGAATTGAAGATATATGGAGAAGAAATACAAAAAAAAAAAGGATGAGTTTTGTGTTGGGTTTTAGCGAGCTAGCTAAGACTCTGAACCGATATATGCTTTCTCCTTCACTTTTTTTTAAAAAAAGTTTGTGAGAAGGCTGAACCTGAATGATTGAGGGTAGAGGAGGAAGGGCTGATAGTATTTATATAGGGGCGATCATTTGCTGATTAGGACAATAGAGCCACGCAGGACGAGAGGTCTTACGTGTCATTTAATAATTCGGAGGTAGGAAGAAGGATTGCAGAGAGAGAGCGAGACTCCTCCTGATAACGTCACCTGGTTAGGACGGAGCTAGGTGGGGGG
Source organism: Limonium bicolor (assembly GCA_023374045.1). Taxonomy (NCBI): domain Eukaryota; kingdom Viridiplantae; phylum Streptophyta; class Magnoliopsida; order Caryophyllales; family Plumbaginaceae; genus Limonium; species Limonium bicolor. The sequence goes on from CM041776.1 coordinate 498,392,075, forward strand.
AGGGGGAGCTGTTGATGGCACGTGTGCCGTTACATGAACGTGGGGGTGTGACGATTGGTTTAAGCGGAAGATGAAATGAAGTTACGATATTAACCCTGAGCAAGTGAGTGGGTGGTGGTGAGAAGATGTGTGATGAAGGATGGGCCTCGTGGTACGAAAGATATCGAAAACTGCCTGTCTGATCGTGTGGGAGTGGGACGTGGCACTGCCCATAATTTCCTTTGAGCTTTGGGACATGAGATTTTCACCCTTCCTCCTATCACCATCCCTCCTTTTTACCCTCTCCAATCGGTAGTCGAGTTTTATGTGCCCTGACTAATCGACAAATTGAACCAATAAAAATCGTCATAGAAAGAGTAATATTTTGAGAACCGGAAATGTTAAGATGAGACCATGAAAGATGTTACTTTATTGTGCAATTTCATATATACACAAGACAAAATGTTAAGATGAGACCATTTTTCATTTGTAAAAACAAAATTTATTTGGTTCCGTTTTAGAAATTGGATTGTGTTTTAGGTATTCCTTTGTTACTATAATAGAAACTCAAAACTCACGTGGAATGCTTCTCATTCAAACAAGAACAAACAATCCAGAGTACACAGAGAGAGAGGGAACGAACACTCTCACAGAACCAGAATACCAAGTAAGGAAGAAGAAGAACCACCGGTAAAGTGAAGCCCTAATAACCCGAAGCTACTCTACTCCCTTTTACACAAAACGCACCGTTTTACCTAAGCCATGGCAAAACAACCCAAACAGCTAGTGCAGACATCAAACGCATCACTTAAGCAAGACTGCAACCCGAAACTCAACACCCCCCCCCCCCTCAAACTTGAGAAGGGACAGCCTTAACAAGTTTGCAAGTCTATATCAGTAACATCCCAGGTAATATCAGCCCAAAATCAACCCCATCTTCCGCATCTGAAACCGGATACGCACGCCCAGGAAGCAACTTAGTTAAAACATCTGCAATTTGGTCCTTGGAGCAGACGAATTCAACCACCATCATTCCTTCCTGCAACTTCTTGCCTTACAAAATGCACATCAAGCTCGATGTGCTTGGTCCTCTCATGCAGAACTGGGTTTCTGGCGATATAAATTGCGGCCTGGCTGTCACTCTTGACTGGTACTGGAAGGATGCTGTCCACTCCCAGCTCATGGAGTAGCCTTGTGATCCAGCTGAGCTCTGCCGTCACGTTCCTCATTGCCCGGTACTCTGCCTCAGACAGAGGAGAGCGCCACTGATTGCTTCTTTGGACTTCCAAGATCAAGGGCAACCTCCTGTTGGTGAATAATACCCCACCCCCACTGATGGATCGCCTTGTATTTGGACAGCCTGCCCAGTCCGAGTCACAAAAAGCAGTTAGAGTAAAGTCATCCCTCGAATTAAAGAATAAACATAATTCTGTGTGCCTTTAACATAACTTAAAACATGGAGAGCAGCCTGAAAATGCAAATCTGTAGGAGCACACAAGAAACTGACTTAAGACCTGAACCGTGAAACTAAGGTCTGGTCTGCTATGGTTAAATAACTAAGCTTGCCAACCAATCTTCTATACAGAAGTGGATTATCTAAGGGTTTCCCTTCATCTCTTAATAGCTTAATATTAATATCCAAGGGTCCCAGCAGATCTCAAATTATTAGAATCAAACTCAGCTAATAAGTCCTCACAATACCTTTTCTGTGTGAGAATTATCCCATCTGTTGTATGCAGAAACTGCATACCCAAGAAAAAGTTTAGCCTACCTAAGTCTTTAATTCTGAATTTCTTGTTCAAGCCCTTTTTAAACAGATTCAATCAACTCAGAATCACTCCCTGTAACAAGAATGTCGTCGACATAGACAACCAAGTAGCAGACTTTATTCCCTCTAGAGCAAGTAAACAAGGAATAATCATTCAAAGACTGAACAAAACAATAAGACTTGAGAAAAACACTCAATTTCTGATGCCACTGCCTGGAGGCCTGCTTCAGCCCATAAAGAGACTTATTGAGTTTGCAAATTTTCCCTGATCCTTCCTGCATGTGACCTTGAGGAATCTGCATGTAAACATCTTCCTCTAAGTCACCATGCAAGAAAGCGTTATTAATATCCAGTTGACTAATTATCCAGTTTCTTTTGGTTGCAATGATGACTAAAGCTTTTATTGTTGTGAACTTAACAACAGGGGAGAAGGTTTCTAAGTAGTCTATACCAAATCTCTGCGTGAAACCCTTAGCCACTAACCTAGCCTTAAACCTTTCAATGCTACCATCAGCCTTAGTCTTTATCTTATAACCCCCTTGCATTTAACAGGTTTAACATTACTAGGTGGGTCAACTAGGTTCCATGTATTATTTCTGTCAAGGGCAGCAAATTCATCTTCCATAGCTTTTCTCCATCTATTGTCCTTAACAGCCTCTTCATAGCATTCAGGTTCAGATACATTAACTAACCCAGCTTGATAACAACTATGACCACCGTTTCTTTCAACAATAATTCCCACAGTTTGAGCTAACATGCTGCTGTCAATGATGCTAGTTTTATCAAGAAGACTGCATCCACTAAAATCATCACTAATCATGCAATAACTGGCAACAGAATTCATAGCAGCAACTCTATCGGATAGAATTTGAGAAAAATAGTCAAAGTGCAAGGGATCAGTGGACTTATTATCTTTTTTCATACTTGTAGACCCGATTATGTAGTCACTTAAGTGCCTGGGCATGCTTCTTGTTCTGTCAGATCTTCTGGGGACTTGAGCCCCGACTTCTGTGTGTCCTGATGGTGATGATTCTGGCTCCTGAATCTGTGACTCCTCTTGACTCACTTGTATGTCAGCCTCATCACCTTCTGCACACTCAACTTCTCTATCTTCTTCTTCCTCTAAGGAAGGATCCTGCCTCCTTTGGTTCTCACTTGTTTCATTTTGGTTAGTAATAATAACGGAAAAGGGATCATCCTCAAAGCTGTTTTCCTGACTATCATGGTGTTCTATTGTATGTATATTACCAAAAATATCACTTTGACCATTTCTGAAAGGATAAACAGTTTCATGGAAAATAACATCTCTATTGTAAATAATCTGATCATTATCCATATCATAGAGCTTATATCCTTTCTTGTTGTGCCCATAGCCAAGGAAAACACACTTAACAGATCGAGAGGAAAACTTGTCAAAATGCCTTTTGTTAACATTAGCAAAACAGAGACATCCAAAACTCTTGAGGTCAGAATAATCAGGTTTCTTTCCATATATTATCTCAAAAGGGGTTCTATTTTCTACTGAAGAAAGAGGCATCCTATTGATTAAATAGGTCGAAGTCAGAATACTTTCTCCCCAAAATCTCTTAGGCAAAAAGAATGGAACATGAGCGCTCTAGCTGTTTCCAAAATATGTCTATGCTTCCTCTCAACAACACCATTTTGTGTGGTGTGTGAGAGCAAGTAGTTTGATGCTTAATACCTCTAAGTTTAAAATAGTTAGAGCCAATAGTCCCACTTCCCAACTCATATGCATTATCTGATCGGACACACTTAACCTTCTTATCAAATTGTTTTTTCCACCATACTAATAAAATTGACAATAAGATCAAAACAATCAGATTTATGCTTGCATAAATGAACCCAAGTAGCACGACTTTTATCATCAACAATGGTCAAGAAATAAAAAATTATCGTGGGTCTTTAGGTTATAGGGCCCCAAGTGTCAACATGTATAAGCTCAAACAGATCCTTAGATTTTATAGAACTTGAAGGGAAAGATAATCTGTGGCTTTTAGCCCTGTTACAGGGCTCACAAAGAAAGTTTTCTGCAGATCAGACTGTTTGATCAATCCTATTTTTGACATTTTTTCCCTTGGGAGATGGCCTAATCTACAATGCCATAGGCCAACAGATTCTTTACACTCATACAAAGACTCATCAAGATTTCTTTCAGCAGCTTGCAACCCAAAACTATTCCTGTTTTTCTTATCAAATTTCTGGTCAAGAACATATAACCCTCTATGAACCCGACCAATCACCACTTCCTTCTTGGTCTCACAGTCCTGGTAAAGGCAAAATGTTGAATTAAAGCTTATCTTAGCATTCAATTGACCAGACAGTTTACTAACAGATATCAATCCAAACCTGAAACTAGGAACAAAAAGAACATCTTTAAGGGTAATGGACTCATTAATCTTAATCTTTCCTATTAATCTAACCATTTGCGGGTGCCCATCAGGCATGCCAACAGTATGGGCTCTATTCAACCAACAATATCGTGAAACAGAGATAAGTTACCACACATATGATCTGATGCGCCACTATCAATAATCCAGTCACTCATCACATAATTAGGGTCATCAGCAGCATTCAAAATTTTATGCATACTGAAACTTAAACTAATCTGATTCTGATAGGAAAAACTTACCAACGAATCCACAGTGGGATTCAGAGTTGCTCTGTGACTCCTTTATTCCAGCTTGAGACTTACTAATGTAGCTAAGAAGCTGGTTAATTTGCTCCGTGGTTAGTCTTCCCCCAAGAGGATCTTTGCACTCCTCATCCTTCTGATCGGTGGTATTGTTGGCCTGGTGCTTCTTTTTCCTTGAGCCTCGCCACCCTGGTGGGAAGCCATTTTTCTGGAAGCACCTTTCCTCGGTGTGCCCAGATTTATTGCAGAAGGTGCATTGCAGAATTCTCCTATTCCCACTTGTCTGGCCTCGACCAAAGTTCCTCCTCCCTTGAGATGCCGAAAAAGCAACAGGCGCATCTAAATCGGAGCTTTGTGGGGCAGCTAGGGTTTTCTGTCTCTCTTGCTGGATCAAGATTGAGAAGGCCTGTTCTGTTGTTGGTAGAGGAGAGATCATAAGGATGTTTTCTCTAGCCGCCGAATACTTCTCATGGAGCCCCATTAGGAACTTAATCAGCCGCTGCTTTTTGATGTAACCCTTGAAGGCATCATCTGTCGCGCAAGCACAGGAAGGTAGAATCGTCGTGTCGTCGATCTCATCCCACAAACCCCCTCAATCTTGCAAAGTAATCACCAATGCTTTCGGTTCCTTGCAACGTGTCGGCGAGTCTCCTCTCCAGATCAAACATGTGGGTCGCGTCGACCTGCCCATACCGAGCACAAAGGTCTTCCCAAATCTTAGCCGCTGATGATCTGAAGAGGACAGTGTCTGCGACCTTCTTCTCAAGGCTCATTAATATCCAAGATCTCACCATATTATCACAGCGGGTCCAGGCTTTTGCAAGCGAATCATCTTCTGTGGGTTTCGGGAAGGTACCGTCGACAAAACTGAGCTTGTTCTTTGACCCCAAGGCGATCTCTACCTGGTGTTTCCATCGGGGAAAACCAGGACCTCCATCGTACTTGTTGGCTAAGGCCAGGCTCGGGTTTTCAGAACTTGCTAAAAATAGCGGATCTCCATTCTCGATCTGAGAGGAATTAGAGCCACTAGTTTCTTCTTCGCCGGTCCCCTTTCCTTTGTTGATCACAGGGGGATCTCCTCCATCTTTGGACATGACGAAAGTTTAAGGAGCAAGAAAGGCAAGCTCGAGTAGAGACACAGCCGGATCAGAGGAAACTAAGGCGATTCTGAAGAAACGCCGCTGAACCTCGACAGGGAAGCAAAGAATAGTCGAATCAACGCGAAAAGAAAACAGGAAGCAAGACAGGAAAGATTTTGGAGTTACTGAGAAAAGACGCAGAAGGATCGACGGAAAAGGAAGGAGAGCTCGATCCCAGTGATCGTCGCTCTGATACCATAATAGAAACTCAAAACTCACGTGGAATGCTTCTCATTCAAACAAGAACAAACAATCCAGAGTACACAGAGAGAGAGGGAACGAACACTCTCACAGAACCAGAATACCAAGTAAGGAAGAAGAAGAACCACCGGTAAAGTGAAGCCCTAATAACCCGAAGCTACTCTACTCCCTTTTACACAAAACGCACCGTTTTACCTAAGCCATGGCAAAACAACCCAAACAGCTAGTGCAGACATCAAACGCATCACTTAAGCAAGACTGCAACCCGAAACTCAACATACTAATACCTAGTGATGGAAATTTGGGTCGACTGGGGTTAAGATTAATTTATATCTTAATCTATTTAATAATTTGTTAACCCAATCTATCAAAAAAGTAATTGGTTGTAAATAATTAATCTATGCATATATAATCATTCAATCAAAACTCAATTTGTTTAGTTTTAAATTTTCTAAATATAGTTGTTTACTGGTTTACATTAACCCTAACAAATAATTTTGACGGTCTAGCAAAACCTTATTATTGAATGAGCTGAGAAAAGTATTGATTATATATTTTTTAATATTTATTAACTAATAGTCATAGAGTTACAAAAGAGGTTAAATGACATGTTAGTATATGCATATACTTTTTATTGTATTGTTTTCTCCAATAAAAAAGAGATAACAGGTCGGGTTGAGTTTGGGTCAGAACTTTAACCTACACCTGATCCAAAAAAATAATGGGTAACTTAACACAACCTAAAAATTAAACAGGTCAAAAATCTAAACCAAAATCCATCATTTATGTATCAATTTTTATCAGAGTTTTCAAATTGGGTCAAAACTGTCAATCTTACTAATAACTATATATTAAATTATTAATATATTATATGTTCGTTTCATGACAACTATTCTACAAATGAGGAAGATTAACAATCAATGTTTTTTAACAAATAAAATTATAAAGATGCACAAAAAGATAGAACAATAATCACTCTAAAACAAGTACGAGGCATAATATATTTTAAAGGTATTACAAATAAAAATGTTTAGATCTTGTGCAATATCAAAAAAAAAAAAATTGTATGTCATAGACCATTATATTATACGGTAGGTGATCTTATGATGTTGAGGATTACATATCCATTTCATTCCATTACCTTTGAAGGAACATTATTTTATGTTGTGTAGACCGAGTCACCTTTGATAGAATGAGTTTTATATCTTAAGCTTATCAACATGTTATTATGTGTAAATCCTGTAAAGATTACCTGTTGAAATCTTATGGAACTAGCATTGAGATAGAGACAGTGACAGACGGATAAATTATATTTAAGTGGGCAAAAACGTTTTTGTTTTTTGATATTATTATTGTTTGAAAGGAAATCAATATAATATATATAGATATATAATATTCTATTTCTAAACTAAGTAACTTAAATATTTTTCAAAATAAAAACAAAACAAGTCTATAATTTTTTTTTTACTAAAGGAAATGATATATATATATATATATAAGTGAATATGAGTTTTTTTTACAAAAGTGATATATAGAGGCCTAAATATCGAATATCATAAGGTACAAAAAAGAGCGTCTAGCTGGACATATACAAAAATTCCCTAGCATATACAAAGGTGACAGAGAGCCATCAAAAGGGGCATTCAAGGGAGAAGAGACGCTGTGGGCAGAGAACGTTGTCCAACCATTGGAGGTCTTTGCTGGAATGGCCCATCTTAGTCTAGATGATTGCTTTAATGGTGGCTTTGATGTCGGAGACGACCATATTAGGGCCTCTGGCTTTGTTGGTCATCGCTCTCTTGCATGGTTCTATCCACATGTGATAGACAACATTGGCTATGGCAGCTTGCTTCACCAAGTCAGTCGAGCGGTTCCTTTTGCAATAGCGGGATATCCACTGAGCACAACTGTGGAGGCTAGTCCTGTTGGTAGGAATCTTCATTCAATCACATATAGACCACCACACCCTCTAAGAGAACCTGCATTGAAAGAAAAGATGGTGGCTAGTCTCTTGAGTATTCTCACCGAGCCAGCATCGGTTATCAAGACATATGCCCCAGGATTGGAGCTTATCACATGTTCTTAAACGACCTTTAAGAGTGATCCATAAAATGAACTTCGCTTTTGGGGGAGACCAGGGTTTCCAACAAATGTTGTGCCATCTGAAGGGCTTAGATGGGTAGGAAACATCCTTATAAAGCATGATAACTCGGACGTTGGGAGAATGAGCTAGGAGCAAAGAAATGGCATCTTCAGTAGATCTACATTGGGCGATCCACCAATTTCTAGCATGGATGATGGATTTCCAGGTCAAAGGATCATTCCCCTTGATTACAATAGGTCATAAATCTTAGGAAGTCAGATATAGGCTGTGAATCCATTGGATCCACAACCACACAAGGTCACTGGTAATAACGACTATGGTTTTTATCATGAAGCACATGTTCCATTTTTTGATGTTTTTAAGCCCGAGACCGCCCCATTTCTTGGTGCCCGTAATGGTTTCCCAAGCCACTTGGGGGGTAGTGGTACTGGCAGAGTCACTCGACTAGAGGAAGGAGCGAAAGAGTCTAGTGATGTTTTTTTTCACATTTTTAGGGATGGATATGCAGGAAGCCCAAAAGCCCACGATACCAAAGAGCGAGCTCTAGATCAAGGAAAGTCTTCCCGCAAAGGAGAGGGATTTTCCAGCCCAAAGAGGAGATGGATTTGCGGATGGCATCCATAAGGGGGGGTTAAAGTTAGTGGTTTTAGGTTTCCTAGCGGTTATAGGAATACCTAGATAGCAGAAGGGGAAGGTACCATGGTTGAAACCAGTTAACCGAAAGATATCCTCCGCTAAAGGGGGGTAACTCCTCCCAGAAAAATATCCGATTTAGAGGGGTTAAGCATGAGTCCAGAAGCCTCCGAGAATAAATTGATTTTGCTGAGAATGAGAGATATAGAGGTGAGGTCTCCTTTACAGAATAAGAGTGCATCATCAGCAAAGAACAGATGGGTGAGCAGGAGAGATTTGCAGGATGGATGGAGTTGAAAACCTGAGGTCAGGGGGAGTTGATCAAGGAGCCGCGAGGGCATGTCCATTACCATGACAAAGAGGTAAGGGGAGATGGGGTCCCCTTGGTGCAACCCTCTCCCACCCTTGAAAACACCGGAGGGAGAGCCATTAATATTGATCGAGAAGGAAGTTGTAGTGACACATTGCATGATCTAGTTACTAAACACTGGAGCAAAGTTTAGAAAAGAGAGAGTGTCTTGGAGGAAGCCCCAGTCCATAGTGTCAAAAGCTTTCCTTATATCCATCTTCATCATGCTGCCGGGGGGGGGGGGGGGATATGGGCTCTCTGGTAGTTTTTCTTCAAGCAAGAACAGAGTTGGATATTGTCAGAGATTAGACGGCCCTTGACAAAGGCTCCTTAGTTTTTGCTAACCAACAAGGAGAGGTTATCTTTTAGCTTAGTTGCAAGGATTTTACTGAAAATTTTGTATAAAGTATTGCAACATGAGATGGGCCTGAAGTCCCCAAGGGTAGAGGCTAATCCGATTTGGGGATAAGGGTGATAGGGTGGTGTTGACCCCTAAGAAGTCTGCCCCCGTGAAAGAATCCTTTGATTGCCAAACAGATATCTTCACCTACAATATAAAAAAGGTTTATGTTTATTGTACTAAGAAATTTTACTTGATCTCGAGGTCTGATATCTTGGTTTCTACTCTACTCCTTTCTCATCCCATCACATCAATTTTTCACTATTTTTATTTTTTATTTCTTTTATGTCAATTGTTTTACCTAATTCATGTTACTAATCATATTAACCGACTCTAAATATTGAAAAATAAAGCTGTAATATTATTGTTGTTGATCTAAAAAAATATAAGACCTTAATAAAAGTAGTTATATTACCCTATGTCAAGATATTAAAATACACATTCATAATTAATTAAAAATTATCACATAAAAATTTAGAACAAAACATACTAACTTACATTCAAAAATTAGGAATCACCTCATCCTTGTTCCCTAATCGGCTCTATAGATATCTTCTTTTTGCGTTCGAACTTCTAAAACAAAAGCGTTCTTGAGCATGTAATGTCAAAATCTTCCTGAGTTTGAAAAAGATTTGCAAAGAGCATGGAAATAGCCGACAAAGAAAAGATTGAGCTCAACGATCAATGTGCACTGTACAAAGGGGTACATTATCAGCACCACATATTCGACGAAGGCATGCTTGGTAAGTAGGTATAGGAATGGTGGAGAATGCGAATAGAATTAGTGGGAATGAGTATGAGAATAGAAATAGTGGAATGATTAGTGTATTTTGATTCCAAGGTGTTGTATCTATAAACTGTCGATGGGAAACAATTTTCATTGTGATTCTCATACACGCTAGGTTATACACATATTATGACAAATTTGTTAATTCGACAATTCTAAAAATATTTTGTTATTTCATTAATAAAATGGTTACAAAAAATAAAATAAAAGTATTTAGGCCAACTTAACTATTTTTCTTTAACATATAAATATAACACTTGACATTTTGATGCATGGTAGATTATATACATATTCTAATAAATTTGTTAATAAAACAATTTTAATAAATTTTTTATTGTTACATTAATAATTTTGCAAAAAATTAAGTAAAAGCATTTAGTTCAAGTTTAATATTTTTAACATATAAAAATAAATCTTAACATTGTATGGTGGCATACCAAGGAATTATTGTATAGATATATAGATATATGATATATGTCACATTTTGTTCTTTTTTGAGTAAAAGTAATATGTTAGCTATAGATATAAAAAAAATAAATTAATAGCTTTTATTTGATAATAAAAATTAAACCAATAACTATATATATAGACAAATACTATAAAAATGTATTATAAGATATTAACTATAGTAAATTGGTGAATATATACAGTTTAAGAAACAAAGACATTTGTTTTAAAAAAAGAAACAAAGAAATTTGTTTTTCTAAAAAAAAGAAACAAAGAAAATTGTAAATACTTTCATCAAAATTGATGTCTTTGCTTTCGAATAATTTTTATTACCTTGTTTATCTTGGCATTGATGCAACTTTTAACAATTTTTCTATCTCAATATTTCGTTTTTCTTAACTTCATATAATGATTTATATTTAGTGACTCCAAATGTTATGAAAATAAATTTTGAATTTTGTTATTTCATATTGAAATGATACTAAAATATTCATAAAATTTAGTATAAAATTTTGTAAGAATACATTTAATATAATATCAAATTCTAAATAATTAAAAGTTATGCGGCTACAATGGTGGTAATCAAAATTTGATCAAAACTGGACTTTATTAACCATCAGGGATGCTGTTTACATCAAGCATAATGAAATGAATACTTGGTTCAGGAGGATGATCTAACAAGGAGAAGCCTAAATCACTACACAAGGCCGATTTGGCTATAGCATCAGCCACACTATGGGCTGATCTACCAACCTTACAAATTACATAATTTCTAAACTTGGAGAGCCTACTCTCACATGCTCTAAGCAAGTTTTCAAGTGGATGGAAGTAGTTACGCTGCTTATTCAGCAGATTAGCCACTACCTGTGAGTCTGTTTCAATGATGACGTTGCTAAGGCTTAAAGCTTCTGCTAACCGTAATCCATCTAGGACAGCCCAAGCCTCAACCTCTTCTATGTTGGACAGCCCCAGTCCGTGAATGAATCCAGCCATCCATTGCCCTCTGTGGTCTCGACAGATCCCACCCGAACCAGCTATGCCCTGGAAAGAGACAGCACCATCAACGTTTATTTTAGCCCAAGCTGAAGGAGGGGGAACCCAAGCCATCTGAACCTTCGGGTTGGCTATACTCCGGATATGATCATTTTGTCCAGCATCCAGCAAGCCCTGCACTTTAGAGGTCAACAAAGAGATGAGTAAGTCCTTTTCAGTAATATTGTTGTGAAATTTATGATTTCTTCAAAACCACAGGATATAACAAGTGATGGCAAAAGTACGAGGCCAATCTGCATTACAAACATTCGGTAATAGGGGTTCCTTTAAGTTACAAATTAACCATTCTTTTAAATTAAGACCAGCCCATTGGTAAAAAACAGGATTGTTATCTAGAAGAAATTTCTAGATTTTTAGACTCACCGAACAGCATTTGAAAATGTGGTCAGTATCTTCCCTATCCCCACATGCAACACAGGAATAATCTCGGGAAAGCCCCCATTTAAATAACAGATATTTAGTCTTGAGACCATCATGCAACATCATCCAGATACAAAATTTCACTTTCTCAGGACCTTGATTTTCCAAATCATATTCCATAAAGGATTATATTCACCTTTATGCCTAATTAACTCATAGGCAGAAGAAACAGTCAGTTCACCAGATTTACCACAGTTCCAGTAGATCGAGTTATCCAAATCAGAATTTAGAATAGCTTTACAAGGCAAGAGATTCAGAATATTTGGAGGGAGAAGGCCCACTAATTGATCCCACTTCCAGCCTCTAGAAGTATCCCACAAATCAGACACTCTAGCCTCAACATCTATAGAAGAAGGAACGTTAATAAAATTAAAAAGAGGAGGATCAGATACCCATTTATCAGTCCAAAACTTGATGTTATTGCCATTTCCAAGCCTCCACTTGGCCCCTTTAGAAATAACTTCTCTAGCGGATAGAATATTCTTCCAAGTACAAGAAGAAACTCTAGAAGTAGGATTCTTACACCTATTCAGTAATATTTTAGCCCAAAAACTCTCCTGATTGTTAATCAGCCTCCAACTTAACCTAGCAAGGCAGGCTCTATTCATCAGATGGGTTTCTCTAATGCCTAGCCCCCCTCACTCTTGGGTCTACAAATTTTCTCCCATGAGATAGTATGAAGCTTTCTTTCATTATCCTTATGACCCCAAAGAAAAGCCTTGTTGATTTTATCCAATTTTGAATAGATAGAGGAGGGGATCTTTTGGCACATCATGGTGAAATTGGGGATTGAGTTTAGAACAGATTTAACTAGAACCAATCTGCCCGCAAAGGAAAGGGACTTAGCCTTCCAACCAGCGACCCTCTTTTGCGCTTTATCTAATAAATATTCAAACTGATTAGAGTGAATCCTACCATAACTTAAGTTAAGGCCAAGGTATTTGCCTAAATTATCCGCTACAGGAATACCAATGACCTTGCTGATATCAATTTTCCTAGCCGCAGCTACATTCTTAGAAAATAGAATTGTGGACTTTTGGAGGTTGACTTTTTCACCAGACATCAAACAGAAATCATTCAACACACCCATCATAGTAGTAACATTACTTATGGAGGCACTACCTAGTAGTATTAGGTCATCCGCAAAAAATAGATGAGAGATGGCAGGGCCTCTCGAACAAAGTTTAATGGGGTACCACTCCTTGCCAATCACTGCTTGATCAATCAGGTGAGATAATCTCTCCATGCAGAGTACAAATAAGTATGGAGAAAGAGGGTCCCCTTGTCTAAGCCCTTTAGAGGGCTTGAAACTGTCAGATTGGGAACCCTCCCAGAGAATCTTCATGTTAACAGATTCCACACAAGACATGATTAATTTAATGAAATTAGAAGGAAGATTGAGGCAAGAAGGGCGTTTCTGATGAAATCCCAAGAGAGATCATCATAAGCTTTTTCTAGATCTATTTTCATAATAGCCCACCCCTCCTTACACTTAGTTTTCCCCATAGCAAAAACTACCTCTTGCATGATAACTTGATTATCCTGGATGTGTCTTCTAGGCACAAAGCTACTCTGAAGAGGGGAGACCACCTCAGGGAGAAAAGACTTGATTCTATTAATAATTAATTTAGAGATGATCTTGTAAGAAACATTGCAAAGGGCAATAGGCCTGAAGTGCTTCATATTAATAGGTGAATCCACCTTTGGAATAAGGCAGAGGAGGGTGGAATTAATGTCATCTGGGATACTACTGTTAGAGAAGGCTTTAAGAATCATCTCCATAAGGTTGTCTTTCACGAGGTCCCAATGGTTTTTAAAGAACCAAACTTAGAAGCCATCTGGCCCCGGGGCTTTGAAACTTCCCATGAATTTGATTACATCCTTAATTTCCTCTAAAGAGGGGAAGGAAGAAAAAAGCTCCAAATGGGTAAGGCTGATGAGAGGGAAATCACAACCTAGAGGAATATAATTATTTTGAATATCAGCCCTGAACATATTTCTATAAAAGTCAAGGGCTAAATTCTTCAGATTGTCCAAACCCTCAATGGTGTTTCCCCTAAGGTCCTCTCATCTGAGCACTTTTGATTTAGCTCTCCTAATTTTAATCTTACTATGGAAATACGATGAATTTCTATCCCCAAACATGATCCATTTCTCTCTAGCTTTCTGGAACCAGAAGACCTCTTCCCTCAGCAGAATAGAGTCAAACTCCCTTGGAGGTCCTTTTCTAAATTTCTAAGGAAAGTGGACTGATGTCTCTCTAAACGTTTTTGAATACCAGCTAATCTGGCTAGCACTCTTTTTTCATATGAAAAATGTTACCAAACTGATCTTTATTCCAAACCATCAAGGAAGCACTGAGCTTCGAAAGGTTCTGATTCAGACCAATCGATTGATCCCAAGAGTCATTAACTAACTGATTATAGCTACCATGAGTGGACCAGGCCACCTGAAAGCGAAAAAGTTTATTCAGCCTTATAACAGGAGAAGAGCTACTAAAGGATGAGAGAATGGGACTATGGCCTGATGAGGTCCTAGGGAGAACCTCAAGCCAGCTATGAGCAAAATTTTCAAACCAATTATGCGAAACTAGGGTTTTGTCTAATCTAACAAAAATATATCATTGGTCCAGGTAAAGGAATTACCCTTGGAAGGGAGGTCTATGAGACTATTCAGATGCACCCAATCAATAAACGCTAAACTACCCCTATTGATGGATCTAATGCCCCCTTATTATCCCTAAGGGAAAGAATAGAGTTAAAATCACCTGTTAAGAACCAGTGATCATTCGGACAAATCTCAAGATCAGACAGCTCATTCCAGAGAGAAATTCTCGCATTATCAAAAGGGTTGGCATAAATGAAAGTAGCTAGAGTAGAAAAATTACCAAAGTTAATTCTCGCATGGATGAACTGGTAGCTATTTGAAATGATACTCACATTAATAAGATTAGACCAAAATAACCACATGCCACCACTAAATCCTGAAGCCTCTACAATAAAACTATTAGGAAGGCCAATCTTATCAATTATACTTTGGCCTCTGTTACCGCTAATTCTGGGCTCACAGAGAAACAAAAGCACAGGGTTATATCTGGACATCAAGTCTCTAACAACAGGAAGAAAAGCTGGCTTACCAGCACCCCTCACATTCCAGACAATCACTTTAAAGTTTTTATACATAGAGTAAAAAAAAGCAAAAACTAACTACAAGGACAATTGTCCACATCATTCATAACACCCAAATCAGCGCAATCATTAACCAGAGCAGACGCTGTATTCACATTATTAATAGGACAATTAGAATTATGAGAAGAGATTGGGGACTTAGCTGATTCAGGAGCAGGATCCTGCGCCAGCACTACCATATTTGACTCTATAGGAATAGGATTCTTCTCCACATTCTGACCCTCAAACCCATCTGGGGATCCGGTTGAGCTATAGGCATGGGCTGCGCTCCTTCACTGCTCCCTGGGGTTGGCAAGGCATCCTCTTTAACTTCTAAAGCTTCAAAGCTGTTGGAAAGATTAGTTTCCTGCTTCTTTTGGGGAAGAACAGATCTTGGACCAAACTGACCTAGCACTTTACTCTTTGAATTAGTCTGCCTCCTCTCTGCAAACTTAGTCTGATTGGAATTTCTCTTCCTTTCCTCTTTCATCCACGGGCCAAACGAATCTGTAAGGTGAGAAGTGTCTTATACATGAGGCTTTTGGATAACCTTATACCCTCCCTCGTTAATCTCAGCCATGGCATCCTCTAGGCGAGGGCAATTAGCTTTCTGATGACCAAAGCATCCGCAGTTGAAGCATAATAAATGAATACCCTCGTACTCTACCTTGTAAATCCTCTTCTGAAGCTTAAACTTTCCTATCAACGATTTGGACATGTCTAAGTTAACGCAAACCCGACCACTAACAGCACAACCCAATCTGGATCGAACAATGTCAATCTTGGTAACCTTTCCCAACCTACACCCAATTTCCTTAAGACACTCCTCCGTTAGGTATTCCAAACCTAGATCTGGAAAACTAACCCAGACATCTAGACTTTTCAGAGCTTCCGATTTCATATCAAAGTCTCGTTTCCATCTCCGAACCGTGAGATATCTATCAGAGACCTTCCATGGACCCCCAAACAAGACCATATTTCTGTCCTCTTTTAGTTCAAACACAACCGTAAAGTAACCATTGCCAACGCCAGCACATCAAATTTCCCTTTCTCTCCATCTCTGGCCTAGCCTCTCTATCATAACAGAAAGTGGAAAGGATTTACCAAGCAATTTAACTATTACCTTACATTTCCCAAGATTTCTTGATATTGAGGATCATCTCTCTGGATAAAGAAATCGCCGGACAAAATGGGTCGTCTGAGCCGTTAGGTTCTCCATATCCCAGATCTTCACAATCCGACAACTCATCATCTGACAGCCCCTCCTGTTGAGAGGCTTCGTGTGATTCCAGAATCTCCTTGAAGGAGGGTCTCTCTACCACCACTGCTTCTTTGCCAAGATTCGCTGGACTTTTACTGAACACATTAATAGTAAAAAAGGATGATCAATCTCCCGATCCAGAGTTGTTCTTTTCTTCTTCACAATTTTCCTGGTTTCTCCCTCCGGAAGACTCGCACGGAAAGTAAACTCCATAGCAAGAGAGGAGCAACCAGACACACGACTTCACCCAAAACTAAACCCAGAAGGGGGATCGGAAGGATAGATCGTCTCCACCCCCAAAGAAATAGCCGGAGAAGATACGCCGGTCGCTTGGAAAATTCAAGTTCACCGCAGAGAGGTTTGTCGAGGAGAAAAACCTAAAGGGTGGAGAAGGAGCGCGTGACCTACGCGTTCTAAAACATCGTGGTCATGTAACTTTCATTACTCTCATGTGGTAATTCAAATTTGATAACCACCCCTCCCACTGGTTATTAGATTGTGGGAATAGAGATCATTTAATTCCCATTCCGTCTACCTAAAAAATAGGTTTTTTATTTATCAAGCATGGAAATAGGAAAATACTATTTCCATTCTCATAAATTTATTACTATACCCATGTACCAAACACACCCCGATGGTTTTTAGAAACTTCAACCAAATGTACAATTGTTTAGGGTAAAGAGACATGATTGACGATCTTGAAAGCGAACTGCCGAAAATAACCAATTTTAAAAACAAAAAATGATTTTCGTTGGTTTATGTCTAGGAACCACTGAAAATATTCTATCTATTTTTGTCGGTTGTGAGAGAACAACCGAAAATGTCCGGTTAAAAATTAAACATACATTTTCTAAGGGTTTTGACTATAAACCGTCGAAAACCTTTTGGTTAAATTGCCACAATGAGCTGATTCTGTGTACACTATTGTGTTAATCAAATAGATAGCACACAGAATGAGAGAGAAATCCCTTCCCGTTGCCAGGGCTTCGCTCCTCCCCCATCGCAACCTTTATGTCCATCGTCGGACGCTCTCATCGCCACCGGTTGCCTCACCACTTGTTGCCACTGTTGTTGGTTTCTCCGGCCTCCTTCGACACTCAAAGAGACAAAATATTAAGTTACTTTTGTGCATTTTTTCTTCAATTTGTGGTCATTTCTCGATGATAATATGATGTTCAATTGTTCGACAAAATACCTGTACACGTTCTTAGTGATTTGTATGATATGTTTTAATTGTTAGTGTAAAGTAGTTGATAACTAATGATGTTTGATGGATTAAGATATTCATTTACTTTTAAAATAGTTATGTGTATTAGACAACTATATATATATATATACATATAGGTTATATCATCTTATGAACATGTAATGTAACTGTAGCTATATATAAAAACAATTTGGTTTATTAGAAATATTTTCATTTAATAATGAATATATACAAGCTCTTACCAAAATGAGGTTTACTATTAATAATGTTCATCATAATATAGTTGAACATTCTAAGTTTTTGTTAACTTCTTTGTGATGTGTGTAAAATGGACCGTGAATAGATGTACAATCCAAGAGGGAATTAATTTGAAAGCAAGGTGGAAAATGAATTTTGAAAAATGACAATTGATCATCCGAAAAGGATGAACGAGATACACATTCCTTGTCCTTTCGCTTAATGCAAACTTTGCAAAAAATTCCCTAGTGTACACACAATTAAATGTTATCTTTTAAGGCGTGGGTTTACGTCGAACTATAAGATATAGTTCTTACATAGAGTCTAAAGAAGTTAGTATAGCAGTAGAAGACATGTTTCTAGTCAGACGCGTAGTCAACAGAGAATAGAAATAATGCTTGATACAATTCTACTTGAATGTGATCAGAGTGACAGTGAAATCAACAACGGTGAAAAAGTCAAACAATTGGATTTTATGCAGCAAGATGTTGAAGATAATTTCACTGACAAGCCAGATGAATATCAAATACTGGTTGACATATCATGATCCCCCTCTGTTTCCAATTGTGTCAGATTTACAAATTTGACAAGTTGTGCTACACTTGTTCAATATGAAAGGAAGTTTTGGCTAGAGTGACAAGAGTTTCACAACGTTAATAGAACTGCTTCATTACATGCTTCCAAATGAGAATGTACTCCCTACTTCTACTTATAGGTGAAGAAGCTGATGCGTCCTATTGGAGTGGAGTATGAAAAGATATATGCATGTCCAGAAAACTGTATACTATATAGAGGAGAGAATGCACATTAGGATCAATGTCCAACATGTAATTTGTCACACTATAAACAAAAGGACAATCAACCATCTAATTCCAAGAAAAAAGGTCCTCCGACAAAAGTCGTCTAAGATTCAAGTGTCTGTTTACAAATGCCAGAGATGCAAAAAAAATTAAGGTGGAACACAAAAGGAAGAAAAGATGATGGCAAGTTGAGACATCTAGCCAATTGATTCACAATAGTGGAAGAGCATCAACCGAAGATTTATAAGATTTTGGCAATGATAATCGAAAATTGAGGCCTGCGTTGTGTAATGATATGATGAATCTGTATGACACACTAAGTAGTCAACACAACACTTGGCTAGTTCTACTGATGATCTATAAACTCTCATCATAGTTGTGTTTGAAGCAAAAATACATAATGCTATAATTGTTTATTTCTGGACTAAAATAACCCGAACATAACATAGATGTCTACCTTGTAGAGCTGATTGATGATTTAAAGTTGTCATGGAATGAGGGGACAGATGTATGATGGTTATGCTAAACAAAATTTTACATTGTGTGCATGTTATTTTGCACGATGAATGACTTCCCTTCGTATGAGAACTTATCTGGGTATGCAATGAAATGAGCATTTTCATGCCCAATATATGAGGATGACACTTGTTCTGATCGTCTAAGGATTTGTGGCAAGAATGTTTACTTGTGTCATCATGGATTACTGCCAGTAGAATACCCGTATGACAAAAAAAAAGTTTTGAAAAGATCTATGAAAAGGTGAAACACATTGAGAATGTTTTCAATGATACATCTACGTATGCCCAGAAGAACATTTGAAAAAAGTGTTCAATATTTTGGGAACTTCTGTATTGGAGCATATACCAGTCAGACATTGTCTAGATTTCATGCATATTGTGACGAATGTTGGCGAGGTTGTTGCTGGGACACTATTTAACATACCTAGTAAAAAAAGATAGAATAAAAGGTTGGTAAGGATATGGAAGCAAAGGGCATATGTGAGGAGTTGCACCCCCCAAGAAAGTGACAAATGAACATATTTACCTCTAGCATGTTACACTTTGTCTAAAAAGGAGAAAATAAGCTTGGGTAGGTTTCTTCCTGTAACACCCCAACTACAAACACCATACTTAACAACATTTAGCAGCGGGTATCACATCATAAACACTGACTAATTCAATGGGTGTTACACGCCGTTAGCCACCTGCGTGGCTAACAAGGCTATTACTTACACAATGTACCGGTCTGATGGACAAGATTACCGAGCACTACACTTTACATTTACAACTCCGTTACAAACTGAATATAAATACATTTACATTACAACTGTACCGAGTCTATTCCTTCAGCTACCGAAAACAACTTCGGACTTACATCTCTTGCAACTACATAAACAACTAATAACTATCCATGTATATACAGCTACCCCATCCTACTCTCGAACGGCGGCCAGCTCCATTGTACCTGTAAAGTAATGGGGGCCCCCAAAGGGGGTCAGCACCTTTGCTGGTATGGTAATCCCGCAGCCCGTATGCTACCGGGCCACGCACAACTAATTGTCGAGTGAGCATGCAGGTTATTTATTTCAAGCATGCAAGAAAACTATAACACATAGCATACTTATAAGCACACACATCCAATAAAAGGATACAAACATAACATCCACACATCACATTGGTTAGATCACCTTATTGTATTCCTTGTCCCTTGAGGGCTCTACCTTAACGGGACTTAATTCTTACTAAGCAACACTCACCGAATTGATCGGGCTACAACTATTTATTTCACTGAATTTGGGATGATTTTGGTTATCCACTTACACAACATCGCCGCACATATCCCGTAACAACACGTACATAACACACCACCGTTCTTCTTAGAGAACGTACACTTTACTTAGGGTGTGTCGGACTAAATATAAGTCCGTACACCGTACATATTTACTTTACTTAGATGAGTCGGTCTTAATATAGATCCGTACACATTATACACATATTCCCCTAGTCCGACGTGAGTCAGATAAATAGCTTTGGTTAAGCTATCCCGGTCTTAATATATAACCGTACACATTATACACATATCCCCCTAGTCTGACGTGAGTCAGATAAATAGTCTTGGTTATGCTTGAGGGTGGTTGTAATCCAAGAAGGAAAAACAACCATAACATAACAGAGTGAGAGTTAATTCACATATATACATCAACTCCCAAACAACACGCGCGACCGGAACGACTGGATTCCTCACCCCCCATAACATATACATATTAGTTAGAAGTTCCTTTATGGAACTTATCACATACATACACCTTTTGGTGTTACAAGTTTGGTTAATCACACACAAGGGATGAAACATCCCATTCGACAAGCATGGACAACAACATTCGTTAAACAACGATACATTAAGCAAAGGCAACACACAACACACATAACCACAATATACAACTAAGGCACGGATAGCCGTAGTTAGTATGTTCCCGTGGGTTTGGACGTTTAATCAGATTACTGATCTCTTATGTGATCCTAGAGTCGGTTAGCTACGGTTTAACACCTAATTAAGGTTAAACGGTATCAGACTTATTTATGCCACATCAATGAATTACTGTAAACTCATTTCATGCTTTATCTTGCAAGGTGGCAACATACAGAAAAACACATAGGCATACAAGCCGGTGTAACCCGGTAGGACACAGGTTGCAAGAAAACCATACCTGTCACCGTAGGGAATTACTTTTCCGGGTGTTCTCACGCTCCTTGGTTCACACTTGTTCCTCATGTCTTACTCTTGAACCACTATTTACATGTCAAATGGTTCAATTAACATTAAGGTGTTACGGTAGGTACATAATTGCTATTCCCGTACTTACCCCGTTATCCCGTTATTTAGGTTTAACTTTGTGTACTTAAACTCACAACTTTCCCAATCACTTCCAACACTTGTTTATACTTCTTAGAACCTTTTAAAGTCACCAAACAAGGCCTTAACAACATCCAAAACCATTACCCATCAATCCCCCACCTTTAGAACACTTTAAAACACATTTTAGGCCATTTTTGGTCTGGTCTAGGACTTGGTCCGGACCCAAGGTCCCGGACCACCTCTGTAATGCACTTTCGGCTCATTTTTGACATTGTTCCTGGACTTAACTTAAGTCCCGAACCAATTCCTGCATTCACTCTCGGCATGTTTTTTGATGCGGTCCGAGAATTGGTACATATCCTAGGTCCCGGACCCTGCTAAAAACTGCTACAAAGGTCATTTTTCAACCCCAAATCAACCCTTAATCCACCCCTAATCATTCCATAAACTTTCCATAAGTTTCCTACATAATTAAACACCTCAAAACATGCTCTAAACCTCTCCAAATCTTTGGTTTAATCCACCACCCAATTCTTGCTCAAATTCAACAAACTCACTTTTCACATTCTTGTATTTTGCACACTTGTGCATTTCTATTTCCTTTTGATAGTTCTTACCTCCTACCAAACTTACCAAATCCATCAATGACCATTACCAATCATTCCTACATAAATGCACTTCTAAAACCCACATTCACACCTTGTTTCACAAGTTACAAACACCAACTCTTTTTCTTGAGATTCCAAGTTACCAAGCATCACTATGCTACAGATTTTGTACTCTCTTATCTCCATTCTCCATCTACCATTATAAGGCCATTAATCCACTCTACTCAACACTATAAACACCAAGGTTCTCCCATTCACCAAGCCATCATCAAAACACTCTTTTCAACCAAAATTTCCATAACCTCCCATAAACCTAACACATCCATTTCCATCAATTCTCATCATTTTCATTCCTAATCTAGCCACACCCTTACAAGGGTCCTACCAGCACATAATAAATCTTCAAAGTCCATCAACAACAACATAACTCCCAAAATCGCAATAAACCACAATATAAACACAAACTCAAAACACTTGGTTCCAAGACCCTTTAATTCACAATCAACTTCACAAATCCCTCAAATCAACTAAACACATTATTTTCCATATTTTTGGGTTCATTATTCAATTTAACCCATCCCAAATTCTTAAACAACCAAGATAGTTATTAAGGCAGTTTTCTTACCTTAAATGCACAAGTCTCTCCTTAATTCTCCTCTTGCTCCTTATCTTCTCAAAATCGGTCAAGAGGGAATGGAGTTTCCAACTCCATCCCAACATTCAAGAAACACAAAATACATTCAATTAATTATCTAAACCCTTAGGAAATCTCAATTCAATAAAGAGGGCTTAGAGTACAAGTTAGGGTTTTACCTTTGGAGATTTTTGAGAGGGGTTCTCACCCTTGAATCAAGAAGGGAGTTACTCCACCATTGGAGGGTTGAAATGACACTCAAAAACAAGAGGAAAACAAGGAAAGAGAGAGAGGCAAAATCGGCCATACTTAAGAGATGGAGAAAGTGAGGTCGTTCATGGAGATTTTTACCTTGTTTGAAAGAGGAGACTCCAAGCTACAAGATGATGTGCTTTTCTCTTCAAATGGGGAAAACCCATGGAGATGAAGTTCTTCATTTTCGAATTTTGAAAAGAGGGAATGATAGAGGGTGATGAGAGGAAGAAGAATATGTAATTATTTTTGTGATTGAAGCTTTAATGAAGCTTGGGCATGAGCTAGAAGATGAAGTAGCCATGGGAGGAGAGGAAGAAATCGGCTGCCATGGAGAAGAAAGAGAGAACATAAGGAAGAAAGGAGAAAGGAAAGAGAAGGAAGAAAAGAAAATGAGAGAGAGAGAGAGGAGAAGAGGGGAGGTACTTTCTACTTTTCTTTCTTTCTTTTCTTTCTTTTATTTCTAGCTTATTAGGTGTGTGAGAGGGCTGTCTCACAATTAAAAACCGGCCCACATAACTGTTACAAGCTGGAGCGTTTTTCATCTTTTTACAAAAAACGCTCGTTTATTTACCCGGTTTGGCACTATTCACTAACCGGGCCCGTTTTCCGGAATTTTCTCGTTTCTCTAATTTTAATGGCTACTAAGCTCCCATTAATGTTTTTATAGTTATATAGCCAACTATAATTTTTACGGGGTCGTTTGACTATTTAAAGTCACGTTTTCGGGTTTTTCGAAAAACGCGCTTTAAGACTCCGTTAGCGTTTTAATGCATTATTTGGATCCGTTTTCTTCCGGAATTTTTCCCACATGTTCTTAGTGTGTAATTAGGGTATACAAATATATTTATAACCCCATTTAAGGTTATATATCTCCTAAAATAATTAAATACGCGTTTTCACGTTTTGTGACTTTTACGCATTTTCTTTTTCTTTTTGGATTTATTCTTTTTACCAAAATTCTTAAGGACTTAATTAGCCTTGGAAAATCATAATTGCATGATTAATTAACATATTAAGGTTTGGGGTATTTCAATCTACCCCCTTAAAAGAACTTCGTCCTCGAAGTTCACACTTCCCAAGCATCATTTAAATTAGAACACGGGGATTACTTGTAAAATAAAACTTCCATAACCCAACATACTTTACACCCCAACTCGGACTTAATGGTCCGGGTAACATATCCACATCCATACATAACATAACATACTATATGATAACCTCGGACTCAACGGTCCAGGTATCTTAACAACATTGTACTTGCATAACAACCCTCAGACTCTCAGGTCTGGGTAACATAACAACATTTAGACTTATAGGTTGGGATAATATTTATTACACATATCACACAACATGTCTTAGCATGTATAACGAACAGAAATACCTTTTCCATCTCTCCATGGGCTCGAGTCCCATGTTGAGTACATATACACTGTGATCCCGCAGAACCCGGTCGCCATGGACACCTTCTGGTCCCCGTTCCTTTGGGAGATCAAAACAATCGCATACATTTTTAAAATATACTTCTCATGTCACCGGTCCGAAGACAAAGGCTCATACGCCTTTAGCTCGTGAGCAATACGAAAATATTCTTTATAGGGTTAACTAGAACAAATCCTTTATTGGAAGGACACTAATTGAAAATCCTCTATAAGGTCAAGTAAAAGAAATCCTTCCTCTGGAAACACCATTTAAGAGTTTTTGGAAATATTTATTGAAGTCTTGAAAATACTAATTGAAATTTGAAAACACCAATTTAAAATTCTTTTTGAAAACGCAATACAACTCCAAGTCCAATTTGTGCTAACTGCATCTTGTTCTTAACGTGATTATTTATGACCACTTATAGGGAGCTTCAAGAATCATCCAACCCTGATGTGATCAGCATCAGTGTTGAACTATCCTTCCACCCCAATTTATGTTCGGCTTCCCTTGATCTCATGAAAATCAAGTTTCACCTCCCACTTCAATTTCAAACAACAACTAATTCACCAATTTCCCATTTTCTATCTTTTAATCCTCTAGTCATAATCATACATCTCCAAGGGATAGAACTCCGTCTATCAATCATCATCCAGATTCAACTTAATTCAAGTTACCTAGGGAATTTAATTCTCACTAGGTTCTATGTCGGTCTCATACCCCTTCATAAATCACAATACTGTATATATATATATACTTTTATCAAAATATAATACACGGTTTTACATTTAGTATCATATGAACATACATAGTCGGGGTTTTAGTTCCCCGGGAGTTTCTTACTCCCTTACGCTTGTACTCTCACACATAACAGTTAACAAGGTATATACATTTATCACAATGGTATTCGCATCTTCTGTGCGCAATTACCACAATTAAACCATGAATGAATGCGCATGTTCATACTACATACACACCAATCATCAAAACATTATTTTGTGCTATGCACAACATAGTTCACGTACACTTGTACGTTAAAACACACTAAGCGGTTTTGCGCTCTACCCCCCTTAAAAGGGATTACACCCACGTAATCAATCACTGAACATTGGTTTAAAATGTTTTGCCACCGTGAATTATTTTAACTTCCACGCAGTCTGTTATACAATGCGTTCTGGTTAGAGGATCTTAACCATATTGCGGTTTAGTCCCCACCCAAGAACTCTCATTGGAGTTTATTTAACTCATCTCCGGTTTCGATTCTGGCCTGTGAGGCTTCTTGTAGTTAATAACCAGCCATTATTCATATTCACAATGTATATGAAACCTGGGTTCACTGGCTTCTGCTGCAAATGTGACAACTTAGAGCTTAGTTTGCCCCGTTCGTTATTCATAATGTATTGTACATTTCCCATTTATCACCTTCATCTTGTGAAGAATGGTTTCTCAACCGACGCGTGGTATCTCTTACCTTGAGCGAATTCGGTGAGTTACAAACTTTCTATCCACTTCTGTGATAGTTCACTATGTATACCGCTATGTATTTCTCAATGTTGACTTAATTTCTTCTGACTTACTGTCGGTTGAGATTGAGATACTACCTAATGTGTAGTGCTCTCTCGTTTATTTCCCACACTTGAGGTATATTCCATACCAATATTTAGTATTTCGTGTTACTGTAGTCACTTATTGCTATTCATGCCACAACAATTGGTTCTGTACCAGTACTATTTCATTGGTACGACCTTGCATTTCCTATGCCTTGGTCTTATATCATTATAAGTCTTTTGTTGTTCTACCACAATTAACATCTTCCCAACTTTCTAGCTATCCCACTCGATCATTACCGCGCAAGCGCAATACCAAAACACTTAGTCATACAGAGTGTAGAGGCGTAAACTCTTGGCAGTAAATCTCTTATGCGATTGCAACAGGAATACACACTGTGTTTCACTGAGATTCTTACCACATAGTACTGGCTACTGGCTTACTGACTAGTTTATCTGCTATCACTTACTGTTGTATTTCCACTAGGTTTAACTCATAACTGTGCTTAGTTGCCATACTTCGTTTAACCATATTTATACAACGGTCGCTTATTGCGCACTGCATTCTTACTTCGTGTACAACACTAACTTACATGGCATCCACTCTCATATTGGCTTCTGCTCATGTACTTCCATCATTCGTATTTTTTTGTTCGTCCTTCATTTGGATGACTACTGAATACACTATTTCCTCGAGTCTTTATGCTCCTTGAGCGTTGTCCCCTCTACATTTAGCATCACGCACCTATGGTGGTTGCTATTAGACTTATTACTCTTCCTGTCTCCACAACTGGTACAACACTTCTTTTCGTATTATTCTTATTCAAATCACTCTGGGTAATAACAACATGGGCAATAGTTAACATATTTCCTGAACTTGGTTCACATAACTACCGCTCCCGCGGTTTCACCATATCGAGAGGTATCCCCACTCTTAAAGCAGTGGTTCGTTCTCCGCTCTATTCACTTGTACAACATAACTTCCGTCATCGATTAAATTTGTATAACACATTTGGTCTGTGGCTTATAAGCCTCCTTGCCTCGAGCTCTGCTCACTATAGGCTATTCACACAAATTTCACTTCTCCGTACACCATCACATGGTTTGGAGGTTGTATTGGACTCTCTGACAAGGTCATTGCATCACGTTTCCTTATATGGGATGCCCCTTAAGGACGTCTGTTTACCTCCTAACGACTTATGTTTAAACCGGGTATTAGTTTCAACTCCTATGTTTCTATCACGACACTTCGTTCAACAATTGTTGACCCAAACCCTTCAGGACAGCTCCTGGGTGTTACCAGGTTATGCCATTACACCTGGCTTGTATACGTTTAGTTAACTATATCACGTTGTGTTCTTTACTGGGTTTACTATCCTCTTCCGTGAAGATCGATATTCTCTGGTAGTCTAGGTGATCATTCCGGGAGTTTCATCCCATTCGTTGCGCATTAACGTGTTCAGGTTAGGCATCTGCCTCGCTATGTATAGGCTGGTCATCGTTCCAGCTATCATGTTTATCCCTTAGGACTCTTAAGACATATGTAGTGTCTTACATAACAGTCAGTGCACTTTGTGCTTCCTGACTCTTAAACATTTCCTTGAACGAGTTCACTAATTCCTTTAGTCTCGTTAACTTAACTAGGTTCCTTTACTTCAACCGTTCTTGGCAATTCGTTGCTCTTGCTTAACCTTTACTGCTGACCGTAGTATGGAGTCGACTACTTCCCGTGTTCCTGACTCCACTCGTATACATATGTGGGGTACCCTACTGATACATTGCCACTTGCCCGACTAACCTCTAAGTAGGTATGTCAGGCCCGCAAGCTCCTATCGGAGTGCGGTCGTCCCACATTTCAGTTGGTACACTCGTAGTGTCCATCACACGCCTAGGTGAAGTATTCTGTTGTCGACTCCCTTATATCGTCCTATGATACGTACATTCAGTGCTTCCCAAACTCAATCAAGGCAAAGTTTACCCACTGTTGCATTTAGTATAAACTCAATCCATTCCCTCAGGTTGACACCCTCGGGTTATCCGGTTCCCGTCCGGTTATTTCAAGTGGTCTGGGTGTAACTTACCTACTATGTGACGCTGAGGCCGGTGTAGGTCTTCTGGTTTCGTTTTACAGAGAATCTGAAGTTAGTGAGAAAACTTGAGCTTAAAAGAAGGTTTGAAGTGAACATGAGTTGGAAGAAAATTTGGGTGTGAAAATGGTTTGAAATAATCTGGGCTTAGAAGAAAAGAAAACTAGGTTTAATAGAAAATTCTTCCCGGTATTTAAAATGTCTTCACGCTTTGACCAAGTCTAGCTTCCCGCTGACTGGTATATCTTCACATACAATGGTTAGGCCACCGAGCCCTTCCAGGTTTCACTCTTCAAATTCTTGGATTCTTGATTCTATAATCACTTCCTTCAACAATACGGTACCTTGTTAGGTACTTTATAGTCATTAAAACTTTCCCGAATAGCCCCGTTATAGCAGCACTTGCAATAGCAAGTGCGCCATGCTGGCTGGCTATCGGTTCAACATGTGTTGGTTGCGATACTACTTGTATCTCTACCGTATTTGGTAGCCTTGTTGGCTCTTTCTTGACCTTACAGTTTTGATAATAGAACATTTGAGCGACTTTCATTGGTCTTGACATGGTAGTCGTTAACTAGGGTGACTGTCCATTCACTTAACTCTGTGTTCTTCCTTAATGTTCGTCCCCACGCATTTGCCGTGGTTACCGAGACTTGATTCTTGTTTAGGTACTACTTCGTAGTCCTATTGAAGTATGCTTCACTAATACTCCCATAGTGGTCTAAGCTATGATAATCGGGTATTACAGCCTTTTTGGCGTTGCAGATTTGGAATTATTCAACCCTGACTACTTCCTTAGTCGGTTACTATACCATTGTCGGTATTACTTAACAATTGTGGTTCCGTAGACATGTGTCTCGGGTTTGTTGCTCCTCCATTGACCGCCTCTGTGCACAGTTAGTGCTTTCTTTTCTTGTTGACTGGGTTTCCTCGACTGCTAGGCATGTCGACCCAGGTCGCCGGAAATTTCAGTCTCCTGTATATAGGATTCTTAATCTTCCTCTATTAAGTGCGGGTAAAGGTGTTCAAACAGGTTCCGTCTCTGGGATTCTAAGCTCTTGGAATCTACCGCATGACAGGTTTTGGTTCTTACAGGAATAATTCACAACAGCCAGATCGGGTTTTCCCGAGTAAGAGAGGACTTTCATCTCCCTGGCGTTCTTTCCCGAGTTATAAAATAGGGTTTGTGGAGGGCGGGATGGATATTGTAGGTTTCCAGTACCCACTGGTAATTCCTAACTAGCGTATCTCTCACGCTATCACTCAACCCTTAACCCAAGGTACTAAAATCCTAACTCGGTACTTCCTAAGCTCGGTAATTCAGTCATCGGAGCGAAGTATGATACCACTTTTTGTAACACCCCAACTACAAACACCATACTTAACAACATTTAGCAGCGGGTATCACATCATAAACACTGACTAATTCAATGGGTGTTACACGCCGTTAGCCACCCACGTGGCTAACAAGGCTATTACTTACACAATGTACCAGTCCGATGGACAAGATTACCGAGCACTACACTTTACATTTACAACTCCGTTACAAACTGAATACAAATACATTTACATTACAACTGTACCGAGTCTATTCCTTCAGCTACCGAAAACAACTTCGGACTTACATCTCTTGCAACTACATAAACAACTAATAATTATCCATGTATATACAGCTACCCCATCCTACTCTCGAACAGCGGCCAGCTCCATTGTACCTGTAAAGTAATGGGGGCCCCTAAAGGGGGTCAGCACCTTTGCTGGTATGGTAATCCCGCAGCCCGCATGCTACCGGGCCACGCACAACTAATTGTCGAGTGAGCATGCAGGTTATTTTATTTCAAGCACGCAAGAAAACTATAACACATAGCATACTTATAAGCACACACATCCAATAAAAGGATACAAACATAACATCCACACATCACATTGGTTAGATCACCTTATTGTATTCCTTGTCCCTTGAGGGCTCTACCTTAACGGGACTTAATTCTTACTAAGCAACACTCACCGAATTGATCGGGCTACAACTATTTCTTTCACTGAATTTGGGTTGATTTTGGTTATCCACTTACACAACATCGCCGCACATATCCCGTAACAACACGTACACAACACACCACCGTTCTTCTTAGAGAACGTACACTTTACTTAGGGTGTGTCGAACTAAATATAAGTCCGCACACCGTACATATTTACTTTACTTAGATGGGTTGGACTTAATATAGATCCGAACACATTATACACATAGTCCCCTAGTCCGACATGAGTCAGATAAATAGCTTTGGTTAAGCTATCCCGGTCTTAATATAGAACCGTACACATTATACACATATCCCCCTAGTCCGACGTGAGTCAGATAAATAGCCTTGGTTAAGCTTGAGGGTGGTTGTAATCCAAGAAGGAAAAACAACCATAACATAACAGAGTGAGAGTTAATTCACATATATACATCAACTCCCAAATAACACGCGCGACCGGAACGACCGGATTCCTCACCCCCCATAACATATACATATTAGTTAGAAGTTCATTTATGGAACTTATCACATACATACACCTTTTGGTGTTACAAGTTTGGTTAATCACACACAAGGGATGAAACAATGGACAACAACATTCGTTAAACAACGATACATTAAGCAAAGGCAACACACAACACACATAACAAAAATATACAACTAAGGCACGGATAGCCGTAGTTAGTACGTTCCCGTGGGTTGGGACGTTTAATCCGATTACCGATCTCTTATGTGATCCTAGAGTCGGTTTGCTACGGTTTAACACCTAATTAAGGTTAAGCGGTATCGGACTTATTTACGCCACATCAATGAATTACTGTAAACTCATTTCATGCTTTATCTTGCAAGGTGGTAACATACAGAAAAACACATAGGCATACAAGCCGGTGTAACCCGGTAGGACACAGGTTGTAAGAAAACCATACCTGTCACCGCAGGGAATTACTTTACCGGGTGTTCTCACGCTCCTTGGTTCACACTTGTTCCTCATGTCTTACTTTGAACCACTATTTACATGTCAAATGGTTCAATTAACATTAAGGTGTTACGGTAGGTACATAATTGCTATTCCCGTACTTACCCCGTTATCCCGTTATTTCGGTTTAACTTTGTGTACTTAAACTCACAACTTTCCCAATCACTTCCAACACTTGTTTATACTTCTTAGGACCTTTAAAAGTCACCAAACAAGTCCTTAACAACATCCAAAACCATTACCCATCAATCCCCCACCTTTAGAACACTTTAAAACACATTTTAGGCCATTTTTGGTCTGGTCCGGGACTTGGTTCGGACCCAAGGTCCCGGACCACCTCTGTAATGCACTTTCGGCTCATTTTTGACATTGGTCCTGGACTTGGTCCTGGACTTAAGTCCCGGACCAATTCCTGCATTCACTCTCGGCATGTTTTTTGATGCGGTCCGGGACTTGGTACATATCCTAGGTCCCGGACCCTGCTAAAAACTGCTACAAAGGTCATTTTTCAACCCCAAATCAACCCTTAATCCACCCCTAATCATTCCATAAACTTTCCATAAGTTTCCTACATAATTAAACACCTCAAAACATGCTCTAAACCTCTCCAAATCTTTGGTTTAATCCACCACCCAATTTTTGCTCAAATTCAACAAACTCACTTTTCACATTCTTGCATTTTGCACACTTGTGCATTTCTATTTCCTTTTGATAGTTCTTACCTCCTACCAAACTTACCAAATCCATCAATGACCATTTCCAATCATTCCTACATAAATGCACTTCTAAAACCCACGTTCACACCTTGTTTCACAAGTTACAAACACCAACTCTTTTTCTTGAGATTTCAAGTTACCAAGCATCATTATGCTATAGATTTTGTACACTCTTATCTCCATTCTCCATCTACCATTATAAGGCCATTAATCCACTCTACTCAACACTATAAAAACCAAGGTTCTCCCATTCACCAAGCCATCATCAAAACACTCTTTTTCTACCAAAATTTCGCCATAACCTCCCCATAAACCTAACACATCCATTTCCATCAATTCTCATCATTTTCATTCCTAATCTAGCCACACCCTTACAAGGGTCCTACCAGCACATAATAAATCCTCAAAGTCCATCAACAACAACATAACTCCCAAAATCGCAATAAACCACAATATAAACACAAACTCAAAACACTTGGTTCCAAGGCCCTTTAATTCACAATTAACTTCACAAATCCCTCAAATCAACTAAACACATTATTTTCCATATTTTGGGTTCATTATTCAATTTAACCCATCCCAAATTCTTAAACAACCAAGATTGTAACACCCCACCCAAAGCCAATCGTGGTTATCGCAAAACTGAACACTTAATCGAATTCGTCGCAGCGGAAATAATAAACACCTCGACCTTGTCACGGTTTGATCGTTAGAATATACCGGCCTTATCAATTACAACACTTATCCAAAATAGACAACCGATCCAAATATCACCATCCAAAATACCACCAACCAACCGAGTACAAGTAGCTAAGTCATAATCACAACCTTACATCAGTTTAAATATAAACAGACGGGTGCACAAGCGCAACCCGTACTCAAAATACACAACCCATCCTAAGACTAACCGCTCCTACTCTCGTAGTGCGTCCTCATGGGTCTCTTACCTGCAAGTGTTAAAACAGCCCCCAAAGGGGGTCAGCACGAATGCTGGTACACCCTCTCATGGCCCCCAAGCTAACGGGGCTACGACGACTAATTGTCGATAGCATGGAAATTGATTACATACACAAGCATGATATGAAGCGCAATAACAATAATCCACAGATGAACATGCATAGTTCACAAACAATGAACGACTCAAGCGTCCCCTTATCAAGTGGGTTAGTAACCCCCTCCTCAGTCCTGATTTCCTTAATCTCAGTTCCTTACCTTACCTTAATCTTAATCCCAACTTAATCTCAGTATACAAACCGTTCCTGGAAGGGAATGGTTGTAGCTTAATTCGAACCTGGGATTTAGGTGATCCCACCACACCATCTTAATGCCACCTACTCTGGACGGGAGTCCAGCGTAGCTGAGTCGGCAACCGGCCCTAGGCTACAAGTCCGAAGACAAGTCCTTAAGCGGAGGGCGGATCTGATTCAGATACCGTCCCCATTTCCTTAGCATGCATGACCGGAGTTCGGTCCCGGGTTTCCTCACTCAAGTTCCAGTTAGTAGAAATCTTAATCACCCTGTGCTAGCTAAGCCTTAACGGGCATTAACCAACAACCACCAAAACTTAACTCTTATTCTTAACTCAGTAAGTACTAAACTTGGTTAGTAACAATCTCAAGTCTCGCGGGTTAGTGCAAAGATAACACATACACAACGAGAACAAATATAACCGGTTGCATGCTTTATCTTGTTTTAGTCATAGCAATTAAACAGATAGCACACAAGCCGAGGGACACCTCGTTAGCAAGCAGGTCACAAGAAAGATTGTACCGTTCACCGTCGATCGTCGTTTGTTTAACCTTCTCCGGGGGTCCCAATTCACAAACCTAAAACATTGATTCGTTTTTAGGCCATTAGTTATTTGCACCTTACTTAACTCACTTAGTCCCTAAAGATTCCCATTAAATATCCTCTTAAGTCCTTACCACTTATCCTTATAAACTTAACTTTTAACATTAAGGTTCTTACTTAACTTAACTTAATCCCTTAAGTTCTTAGGGTCTTAATCATTACCACCCTACCAAAGGTATACCTTATTACCAATTATCATCCTTAGAATTCAAAATTTCTTTTTTTTTTAAGTGTTAAGGGCCGTCCGACCCGTCCGACCCACCCTCTGGGTCGGACCCTTCCAGTAACTTTCGGGTTTGAAAAACTCTACATGTCCGACCCACGTCCGACCCAACCTTCTGGGTCGGACCATTCCAGAAACTTAACCGCCCTCAAAAATGCACCCGTCCGACCCATGTCCGACCCAAGTCCTCTGGGTCGGACCATTCCAGAACCTTTCCCTGGCGTTAAACAGAGGCCGTCCGACCCAAACTTGGGTCAGACCCCTGGGTCTGACGCCTCCAGAACATGCCCAAACATTGTCAAATCTTCACCAAACTTTTCCTCAAGCCTTCCAATATGTTCTAACATTATTTAGACCCTTAAACCCACCTTAGATCATCCTCCAAACTCATTAAATCAACCTCTAAAGATCATCCCAATCCTTTACTCAATTCTTACCACAACTACTAACACTTAGCATTTATTCCTTTCCTACATTTCAACATTCCTTTCACCTAGCACTTCCACTAGCCCAAAAGTTCCCTCCTTATGAACTTGACCACACCATATACACCACTTTCATCTATCTTACACTTTCCAAGGTTTTCCTTAAATCCTAAACTCTAGTTTCTATCTAAATCATCTCAAAGTTTCACACTCAATCACATCAAACTTACCAAGGTTTCCTAGCTTCTTTTATCAACATTGGCCTAAGTCCTAAATACCCAAACACACTCTTTTGATTCCTAAATCCTTCATAGTGATGTCTAAGCCATTATAAGTCATTTAAACACCTTAATCTCACCCTTTTTCATCAAGACAACCTCTAGAACTTCCTAGTACTTCCTTAGTCATTAAATCCCCTTAGAACATCTTAAACACTTAAGTTCTCCTTTAAATTTTGCCATGGGTTCTCTAGTATATAGTGCATCCTAACACTTGGTTTTTCTCTATCAAACAACCAATATCACTCAAATTCTCATCACAACATCTTAACACACAATTTACACCAAAACTACACCACATCATCTTATAGTGCATAAACTTAAATGCTTGGCACTTAGGCCCTTAAATGACAATAATCTTAACCACTGAATTTCCACATATATTTGCCTTCAACCTGCGAATACACACAACAAGGCTCCCATTGAAATAAAATGCTTCTTGTAATTCACCTTGATATTCTTAAACTATCTCTTTTTCCTCATTTGCTCCTTAGTCACAAGTTCTCAAACATAGTCATTGTTTCTCTTAGGTCATATATAACCCTTTTCTAATGTAAACTCTACACTAAACTCATCACATATCTAAATCCCATTCCCTTAAACAATAAAACACCTTAAGGTAAGTAATTTACCTTGTTCTTTTACAAGCTTTAAAAACTTTCTTCCTTAGGTTTTTCCTTCCTCAATCTCGGTCACCAATATATATCTCCTTGCCAATGTTCTAACCAATATCCAATGACTCCAATGAGTACTAGATAATACATTAACCCTAAGGAACAAACCCTAGGTTAAAAATGTGATTTAAGGTATTAAGGTGATTGTTTTACCTTGGTTTCTCAAGACAAGCTTGGATATGAAGCAAGAAGGACCTCCTCAATCCTTTGAAGAGTAGAAAACAAGCTAGAACAAGGCATTAAAATGAAGCCTCATGAGCATACATTTTCGGTCAAGAAGAAAAGTGATGGAAACCTAGATTTTCTTACACTTTCTTTACCTTAAGAGAATGGAGAAGCCAATGGAGTCTCCAAACTTGAATTTCCTCCTCTAATGGTGGTTTTGGTTGGCACCAAATCAAAGCTCTTGAAGTTTTGAAAAGATAGAAAGAGAGAGCTTGAGCTAACTAAGAGGAATATGTAATTTGTTTTGATTTTGGAGCTAAAATGAGTAAGTAGTGTGCAAAGGAAGATGGAGCTAGCATGGGGTTGTGCTTCACGTTAATGGAGAAGGGAGAGAGCAGCTCAAAACCATGGGAACAAGAGAGAATGAAGAGGTGAGGAGAGAGGTGAGTAAAATGAGATATTTAAGTATAAAGTAAATAGTAGTTTCTACTTTATCCTTTAATTTCCTTTCTTATTTGCTCATGTGGTGATTCATCACCTTAAAAACTGGCCACCCCCTTTTAATTAGGCTAGTCATGGTCTTGTTTGACCAACTAAATAAACTAAATTGACTTATGTTATAAACTAGCTTAATTAAATTACTATTCACAAAACAAGGCACATTGTTGTGAAATTTTTGATTTCCCATTGGTATAGACTTCCAAATGTGATACTATATAGTACACATGTTAATTAAAGAGTAATGATGGACATTTAGCCATTCAAAACTCATTTACAAGACAATTTTTCAAAAATGTGCTTTAAGACTCCTTAACGCACATTTTGTGTTTTAACTTGTTTTCAAGCTTGGTTTTCTTTGGTAATTGATTTAAAATGACCATTAGGATATTACTAAGGTCTTAGAACAATATTTGGGTACTCTCCCAAGTCTCTCCAAGCTTAGAGCACGTTTTTGCTTAAACTGCTCTTTTGGTGTTTCCTTATATTTTCTTTGATTAGAAATGTTTCTTAATGTTTCTAAGGCATTATCTAGCCTCCTTATATCTTAGTTTATCATTTAAACACCATATCTAAGTTTGGGGTATTTCAAAGATAGTTATTAAGGTAGTTTTCTTACCTTAAATGCACAAATCTCTCCTTAATTCTCCTCTTGCTCCTTATCTTCTCAAAATCGGTCAAGAGGGAATGGAGTTTCCAACTCCATCCCAATTCAAGAAACACAAAAACATTCAATTAATTATCTAAACCCTTAGGAAATCTCAATTCAATAAAGAGGGCTTAGAGTACAAGTTAGGGTTTTACCTTTGGAGATTTTTGAGAGGGGTTCTCACCCTTGAATCAAGAAGGGAGTTACTCCACCATTGGAGGGCTGAAATGACACTCAAAAACCAGAGGAAAACAAGGAAAGAGAGAGAGGCAAAATCGGCCATACTTAAGAGATGGAGAAAGTGAGGTCGTTCATGGAGATTTTTACCTTGTTTGAAAGAGGAGACTCCAAGCTACAAGATGATGTGCTTTTCTCTTCAAATGGGGAAAACCCATGGAGATGAAGTTCTTCATTTTCGAATTTTGAAAAGAGGGAATGATAGAGGGTGATGAGAGGAAGAAGAATATGTAATTATTTTTGTGATTGGAGCTTTAATGAAGCTTGGGCATGAGCTAGAAGATGAAGTAGCCATGGGAGGAGTGGAAGAAATCGGCTGCCATGGAGAAGAAAGAGAGAACGTAAGGAATAAAGGAGAAAGGAAAGAGAAGGAAGAAAAGAGAAATGAGAGAGGAGAGAGAGGGTGGGGGTACTTTCTACTTTTCTTTCTTTCTTTTTTTTTTTCTTTTCTTTCTTTTATTTCTAGCTTATTAGGTGTGCGAGAGGGCTGTCTCACAATTAAAAACCGGCCCACATAACTGTTACAAGCTGGAGCGTTTTTCGTCTTTTTACAGAAAACGCTCGTTTATTTACCCGGTTTGGCACTATTCACTAACCGGGCCCGTTTTCCGGAATTTTCTCGTTTCTCTAATTTTAATGGCTACTAAGCTCCCATTAATGTTTATTTATAGTTATATAGCCAACTATAATTTTTACGGGGTCGTTTGACTATTTAAAGTCACATTTTCAAGTTTTCTCGAAAAACGCGCTTTAAGACTCCGTTAGCGTTTTAATGCATTATTTGGATCCGTTTTCTTCCGGAATTTTTCCCACATGTTCTTAGTGTGTAATTAGGGTATAAAAATATATTTATAACCCCAGTGAAGGTTATATATTTCCTAAAATAATTAAATACGCGTTTTCACGTTTTATGATTTTTACGCATTTTCTTTTTCTTTTTGGATTTATTCTTTTTACCAAAATTCTTAAGGACTTAATTAGCCTTGGAAAATCATAATTTCATGATTAATTAACATATTAAGGTTTGGGGTATTTCACTTCCTTTTGTTAAGGTTCCTACGGGATATTCTTCTAATTATAAGAGTTGTGTCAATGAAGGATTTGAAGTTGGTTGGGATGAAATCCCATAATTGTCATGTTTTGATGCTGCACCTCCTTCTCGTTGTCATTCTGGGTAAATTGCTGAAAGATGTGAAAAATGCAATTACAAGACTATGTTTCTTTTTTAATATCATGTGTAATAAAATTGTGGATGCTGATACACTCGACGGTTTGCAGCGTGATGGTGTTATGACACTGCCAACTTGAAATATATTTTCCACATCATTTTTTGACATCATGATCCACTTAGTTGTTCACATTGTTAAAGAAATAAAATTATGAAGTCCTGTATATTGAGATACATGTATCCGTTTGAAAGATATATAGGAATTTGGAAGTGACGAATGAAGAACGAATATCATCCTGACGGAAGCATTATAGAAGGGACAATAACTGAGGAGGTTGCAGAATTTTGTACTAAATATTTTGAAGGTGGTGGTAGCTATTGGAGTGTCACAAGGGAGACACCCATAAGGGATAGAAGGTGAATGTTTTGTTGTAAAAAGCTGTGGCAATTGATTCATATTTGATGGACTTAGCACATTTGTTTGTTTTTCATCACATTGAGATTGTTAAGCCATTTTTTGATAAGCACATGACAGTATAAAGAAGTCAACATCCTGGAAGAAATATTGTTTGGTTGACAAAAGAAATATTGTGCATGGTTTAGGGTCGTGTCATGAGATTAGCCCCACTAGAGCCTCCTATAGTTAGTGAAGAGATCGTTGGTTATCCCTAAGACCCGGTTGTACTGCTGTAACTTATGAAGGGTGTGATATCAATGAGTTCACATACTAGAGTAAGCAACAAGATGACAGATGTAACACGGGGGTGTTAATGGGGATGGAAGAGAGTCTCGGTGCCTAAACTAACCCTAAACAAGATGATAGATGTTTAAACCAGAACAATGGGATGAAAGTTGAAGCAACAACATCTAAATATGCTAAGGGTGATCAAGCTTTGGCTACTTCAACATCAAGTTGGTATTATGACGACATTAAAGACATTTGGGAACTTGATTATCAATTTCAAAAGTTTGTTTCATTTAAATACAAAAGTGGGTGGATAACATACATGGTTGTCGGGTTCTTGATGGGTTTAACTTGGTTGATCTCTCACGCCTTGGTCACAGTCAAGATTCATTCATCTTTTGCAAAAGAACACGTGTTTTACATTGAAGATCCCACCGATTCTAGATGGTCATTTATCAAGGAAATGATTTGTCAACCCAAGTGTTGATCAAAGCGAAGATGATGATGAGTTGCTAGTTGATGAGACTACCCTTTTCTAACAGTATTCCTATCACAAACAATGATATTTCGGATGATGTAGTTAATGCTAGGTCTGATTACGATGAGGGTTTCTGG
The DNA here is from genome assembly GCA_023374045.1 of Limonium bicolor. NCBI lineage: Eukaryota > Viridiplantae > Streptophyta > Magnoliopsida > Caryophyllales > Plumbaginaceae > Limonium > Limonium bicolor. Next base: position 498,431,264 of record CM041776.1, read on the forward strand.
GCTGAAAATTAGAATTAATGTTATTGTATGTTAGGTAAAGGAACTGATGTCTATCTCTTGTATTGTATTATTAATAATGTTGATTCATAACGTAGTTTTACATATTGATTTTATTTTACAAGTGCAAAATTTGTTGTATTATTATTAATATCTTTTTTATTTATGCATGAGTAGATGAACATGGATGACCCCATCAACGAGCTTTTATCTGTTACTTCCAAGCCATAGAAAATACAGACCCGTGGCGGGAAAGGTCACAAGTCACAAGCTCGTAAAGAACATGGCCTCGTTGATATCAATGTGTCTAATGAGCCACTCCACGGTGCACAAGGAGGTGACAAGCACACTTATGCAGAGCTCACAAGCCCATAGAACGAGAATGATAACGCCTCGGGGTCCATCAAAAGCTATCAAGGCCAAGAAGATAGAATAAAAACCGTTGGAGTTCAATGAGTATCTTTAGCCAACCGGGAAGTGGGTTGTAGATTTCAGTACTGAGGTGGGCATTATAGTAGGAAGTATTTCAAATTACTCAGAGTTGGCCTCAAATTGTCGAAGGACTGGAGAGATAATTGTTTGAGATTTTCTAGGTATGTGTTCCAATTATAGTAATTATTTTTACTATCAAGTCTTTTAAATACAACTTGTACATGATTAAACACTAGTTTGTTTTACGGTAGTATGCACAAACGTTACCAAATACCTGATGAAGACCGATACTACAAATTGGTGAAAGGGATGATGAGCAAAAAATTTTGAGATCACAAGCATGATCTTGTCAAGTGGTTTATAACCAAGAAGTTGAAAAGGCCTGACGGTGACACACAACAACCATGAGAGATCTACACACCAATAATTGAGGAGAAGTGGATGATTTCTATGACAAGAAGATGGCTAGTGCAATATTATCTCTAATATATACAAATAAACTATCATTATATATATATGTAGTGTGGAGTGAAGACCTTTATAATAATCTATACATGAAATGCATTAGTTGATAACAAGAATGTGGTCTATATGGTCCGAATGCAATAAAGTATGAATATGTCCTAGGTGCTAAAGGGGTTGCCAAGAGAATGAAAGGAATGAGAGACTGGAGGGGAGTTGTCGTTTGATAGGACTACTATGGATACCAACCAGCTATCGCATACTGTTTGGAAGCTGTGACACACCAAGAAAGACCCTGAATCTGGAGAACAAAAAAATATCCATGCGAGAAAACAAAGGAAGTTGTTGAAAAAATTGTAAGTTATCTCATCCTTTTTAAGCGTCTTAAGATTCACTTTCACAAGTTATTTATTGTAGGATTATTATTTTTTTACATTCAATTTACTAAAATGAGTTGAATGAGCAAGTTACGCAATGGACTTGTGATCCTGTGAGACATGATATTCAGTTGTCTCGTGCACCTAGTAAGAAAGATCATCCAAGGTGAGCAGTGGGGTTTGAAGGGGGGCGGGGGTTTAACAGTTCAATACATACTGTTTTGGGAACCCCGGGTCAAGAAAAGGGAATAATAGAGATTTATTAATGGATTAACTAAGGCCCACTATTTTCTCCACTCATTTTTTCTTCTTGCCTTGTTATTAGTACTTATTTTACAATTCAGTACAACTCGAACACTACTATGTGGTGATTCCTCAACAGAAGCGCAACAACTAACATCATTATAGTATTAGGAAATAGGTTTTGCATTACTTGCTTATGCCAATCTTTTTGTATTATTTAGGAATATGTCTTTAATTCAATTATTTTCTTTCAACATGTTACTTTACTCATAAATGACTAACCTTCCCTTTATTGCAAATTTTAAATTAATATCATGGAACATTTCTTTGGGTACTTAAGTTTTCCTTGACATAACAAAACTTGACTTTCATTCTCTAAGTGTAAAATTTGTTGGGTAGAATAGAAAACAAAGTGGGTACTTATGTCTTGATTTTGCTAGTAAACAAGTTTAGACCACTTCAAGTGTGGTATTCTATGAAAATACTTATTTTTATTCCACTCTTTGAGTCTATGGGTACCTCGAACTATATTTATCTCGCTTCAACATTTGATGAAGCTTCAACATTGTATTCTTCTAAATACCCTTATACCATTTTCATACACGTTTTCAGCACACTATGTCACTAGTTGAATCTTCATCAGCCTTTACATTTTAATGGTCATATATGCTTGGAATCAAAACTTATAGTGTCTATTGGCCATACCTCAACGATAAATCCCTTTCCTGGCATAAAACTGTCAATTCATCAACCATTTTGTCCATCCAATATGCAATTGCTCCACAGTATATATTATTTGCTCCTTACTCTACCAATTTATATGGCTACATGTGCTAACTTAGGTAATCATACACCTTACACGTTAACCACCGAAAAACATGCCCTTTCACATGAAATTATCTTGGTTAAAGCCCTGATAACTACTCTCAACCCAAGCATTACAATATCATTCACGATTTCATTCTTTACCACACAATAGTATGTGGTCCTTGATCATTGTCATACTAATTGTAGAATATGGGTGATTCTAAATGTATTGGTAGGATAAAACATATGACAAATGAATCTAATGGTCGATGAAAAGCTTGCTTATTTTTTCCTAAAAGGTTTCACTAATTACAAGGAAGTTGTTAAATACTGTGTCGCTTATAGTCCTGATATTAAGCCTATGACTACCAACTCGTTCTCATAGTACACTCATTAGTTTAGTAGGTATATTTGGTGGTTGGCCTCTTTGTAGATAAGATGTCCTTAACTCCTTCACATAAGGATTTGCATGAGATGCTTTATATCGAACATGTAAGGGGTTTAATGATATTAACCTCATCATTTTTTTTATCTTCACAAATTTTAATATAGTCTAAATTAAATACCCCAAACCTTAATATATTAATGAACTATCTAATTAGGATATACTAAGGCTAGAACGTGCCTTAGAAACATTAGAAGAAGTGTTAAACAACAATTTACACCAAAACATGCTTTAGGAACAATTAGAGCAAAAGGGTGTTTTAAAGAGTATAAATAAATTAGGGAACTACCAATAAGTTCCCAAGAGATTTCAAATGTGAAATACCTCTAAGATTAGTAATAAAAATTAAGCGGAATTAGCGTTTAAACCGAAAACGTACCTTAGAGCACAAAAATGTGCTTTGAAGAAAAATGTGCTTTAAAGGAAAATGTGCCTTAAGCATTTATACATGGAATTAAAAGGCTAGTGAGCCTAAATACCAATAAGGAATAAGGTAACAACAATAAAATGGTCATAGGAGCCATAGCGTATACACACAAATTAAGTATACAAAGTCCACAGTAAACAGGTACTAAACTGACGAAAGTCAAGAAGAAACCACCAAACGACTTGGTTTAAATTGGAATTAGCAACATGATATTTCATGAACAAAGTTTCTAAAGGTTGTAAATGTACTAGAACACATTTAAACTATCCAAAAAATAGCAAAATCAATGTGAACCCGGAAGCAATAAAAATGTGTTTAAGGAAGTTTTTTTGGCTATTGTAAAACATAACTAACACATGGTATAAGTCATTATGAACGAGTTTAATGTATCAATATTACATAACATTTATAGAACAAAAAAATTCAGGTCAAACAGGATTAGGCTGGCCACATCAAGGGTGAGTCACCTGTCCAAATTTGCTTTTAAATTCACTATTTCAACTACCAAGACTTTCTTCAATTGCCATATCATCTGTCCCCTTAGTGAATCATTATTGAGACTCTTACCTGTCAATGAGAGCTCCCAAATTCGTAGCTCATCCTCTCTTTTTAAACAACAACCAAGCCAATGTTCTTAGTTTTGTGCCTTAAAGAACACCTTGCCCTTGTAGAATTCATAACTTTCTCGTCCTAACTCTAAATCACAAGCTTGATAGCTCGTTGGAATCCTCTCTTCAATAGGCTTTACAACCATAGCTCATAGCCCCCCGATTCTCAGGAAAAACCACAAAGAAGTGCCTTTGATTCTCGAGGTAAAACATTGCCTTCTTGAAACTTCTTATTCTTGGTTTTTTGTTACACAGCCGATTGCATGGTATACTAACCCATCTTTTCTTAATCTTGTTGTATAATTTTTGGGAGCCAATTTCTCTAGCAAATTGCTGGTCAAATTTCTAAGAAATCAAGCTTAAATATTAAGCTATGGTTAAATAAGGTAAATCCTACAACTACCTATTTCAGGTTCTAATTGTTGATCTATATTGATCTAACATATTTTTCATCTTGTTTATTATTACCGAAATTATAAGTGTAGATTTAATTTTGACACATTAAATGTTAATATTTTGTAAATCTAAATTAGATTTATACTCCTTATGATATAAGCTTCAATATAATATCATAATATGCAAGAAAATTCATATACTATAATTTATATGGTGGTCGAAATTAAGAGGTATATATGAGTTAGCAAATGATCTAACTTAGTTAAATTAAAAGAATTAGTATATTAAGAGTAATGTTCAAAATTTAAGAAGTTTTTAGTACCTATGGTGATTACCGAAATATATGAGGTCAATATGGAATTTTTGAGAGTTTAGATGATGAGAAAATAATTGTAGAATTAAGTTTAACAATTTACAGATTTTAGAAGGTTATAAGAATTTATAAGGTTTTTTATAATTTAAGTTATAACAGATCGTACCTGTATCTACAACTTTAGATAATTAAATCTGGTGATTTAGAGATGTTAAAAATGATTTTGATGTTCAAAAATCTGTAGGAAAATTAGTTACGAAAATTAGAAATTAATTAGAGTTAATTTGGTTAATAAATAAGTTAGGATAAAAGAAAAGACCACAAGGGTAAAATGGTAATTTCCCTGGTCAAACTTGGTCAATGACAGTTTGTAAAATGTTTAGAGAAGCTAAAATAAAATTTGTAGCAAAAGATTAGATATTAAAAGGATAAAGGAATAAAAAGTTAAGTTAAATTAACTTTAGGGGTAATATTGTAAATAATGGAGAGTTAGGGGGGTTTGACCATAAAAGGCTGGTCAAACTTGTGTATATTTTGGTAATTGACCAAAAGTATTAAAGAAATTAATTAAGTAAGACTTTGGAAGAAATTAGAAATAAAAAAAATAACAAGTTTAGAACTTATTAAGAGTAAAATGGAGATTAAGAGAAAACTATGGGTAAGTAATATAAATAACACATTTTTATGTGTTTAAGGAGGTTAAGGGAATTAAATAAAGAATTTAGAAACAAGTTGTAAAAGAAACAGAGTTAAGACGGGTTTAAACGAGACCCGTATATAAATTAAGGTATACGAGGGGTATACCCGTAATTTAATAAGTATAGGAGAAATCAATACTTAAAGTATTTTAATGAAAATACAAGTTATATTGGAAAAAGAAATAAATACGTATGATACAGAGTATCATACGGGCGCATACGAAAAATTTTAGTGTACATAATAGTACTCGTATACGTGAATAGTATACGTATACATGAATAGTAAATACGTGTACATGAATAGTAAATACGTGTACATGAATAGTAAATACATATACATGAATAGTAACTACATATATATGAAGAGTCAAATACGAGACGTATATGTGAATAGTGAAATATGGTGAATAGTAAAATACGAGGCCGTATAAATGAATAGTAGAATACGGGACCGTATAAATGAATAGTGAGATACAGATGAATAGTGAAAAATACGAAAATCTAATACAAGGTCCGTATAAGTCTAAAGTTGCTAACTGTGCAACTAAATAACTGCTAACGACGTTAGTATGTTAATGAATTAGAATTGAGCTTGGAACGCTCCTAAATGAACGAACCCATTTAACGGTATACTATTATACCCGGGTTAACCTAGGAAGAGGTTTAAGTTGAAATGAGAACCAAATTAGTTCTAAGGCACAGGATACTAATACTAGTTCTGGTTACAGATCTAGATAAGTCAGAGGCGTTCGGTGGATTAGGCGAACGAGGGATTAAGAGCTAGCCAATCTCCGGTGTACGGTATGAGATTCTTGTAGCTTGTTTGCTAACGAGGTCTACCTCGGTTTGTGTGCTATGTGTTATCGTGATACGACTAAACAGGATTAAGCATGAAACCGATTTATTGTATTGTTATTGTGTGTCCATTGCACACTAACACAAATTGATTCAGAGCTTGTTCATTAACTATGTTTAATAAGCAATTGTATAAGGTTATAAATACTCCCTGTTATTAGTTGGTTAATACCGAGAGAGGATTAACTAACAAATTGTCAATGAGACTTCAGCTAACTGGAACTTGGGAGAAGAGGAATCCGGGACTGACTCCGGTCATGCATGTTCAGGTTAGGAGGTCGGCATCTGTATCAGATCTGTCTTCCGCCTAGGGTCGACAAACTGACCCGACCATCTCGAGTGAACAGTTCGAGATGGGAGGCAAATTCAGGAGGCGCAGGAGGGTCAAGCCTACACCCCTCATAACTTAAGAATAATGTTTATTAACCCAATGGAGCTAATAACTCATTGGCTAGGGTTACCTTGACCCGACAAAAATAAACAATTCAGTTAGAGAACAACCAGTTCTATTAAGAGAACGGTTGACACTTATAAGGTATGGTCAAACACGAGAACTAAACAATTCTCAGGCCTCAGGATTTAGGAATCTAACTTACTCATCAATGGACATCCATTACGACGTTCGATTTATTTGAGCTGTGAATGTTTCACATAAATGTGTTGTTTGTTATCGTACTTCTTATTATTATTTGTATGAATAAACAATTGCATGTATACGACAAAGTAGTCGTGTGTAACCTGGCTAGCTTGTGGGCTTCATGTTTTCTATACCAACAATATGCTGAGCCCCTTGGGGTCTGTGATTTAAACTTTGCAGGTAGGTACCGGACGAAGACTCAACCTGAGAGTGGGAGCGGGTAGAGTACTTCGGGTTGCTTTTACATTTGTTACACGAGTTGTGCATGTACACTCGTTTAGTAGATTGATGAGATGTTAGTATGATGTATTAGGATATTAGATACTCAGTATAAGTTGAGGTTTATGATTTGTAATGTTTTAGATGCTCGAGTAATTATCCGGTTAGTCAGACCGTGACTTGTAAGAGAATAGGCCTAGTTAGTCACGTGGGTGACTAACGGCGGAAACACCAATTTAGTAGAACTTTTCCGCTGCGATGTTAATTTACGAGATGGCCTTAGGGCGACGATCATTGTATTTTGAGATGGGGTGTTACAAAAAGTGGTATCAGAGCGTAACTACGCTCTGATGACTAGAAATTACTGAGCTTAGGAATTACCGAGTTAGGAACTTTAGACTTTGGGATAAGTGTTGAGTGTTAGTGCGAGAGGTGTGTTAGTTAGGATTCCCGATGTGTATCGGATATCTATATTACCTGACCCGCCCTCCGTGCCCCTGGTTCTAAGATACCAGAAATGAACGCCAGAGAGATGACAAGCTTTCTCTTACTCGGGAAAACCCGATCTGACAATTACTTAGCATTATGCAATACGAGAAGCACCTCGATATACAATAGTCTTTCAAGACTTGAAGGTCCTAATTGGAGCGCAACGTTGAAACAGGCGCTACCAGCGGAATCCTACCAATGAGAGAATAATAATTACCGGCAACTTGGGTCGACATGCTACGTAGTTGATATAACCCCGCCATACCAGTTTGAAGAAAAGCACTACGAGTGCAATGGGAGGATAAGAGAAGCGACAGAAACACCGGACAATAGTCCAGGGGAGCAATAACAGTGGGATAATACTGCGCAAGAGCATAGGGACTACCTAAAAGTCAATTATGAAGCGGGTAACTCCGAACCTACAAAAAAGGGGTTGCTAAGACCTAACTGCAATAGCCCAGACGACTACGAATGCATATGCAAGTCATACTCCAAGATAGGACTATGGCGTAGTGCCTAAGCAGAGTCAATACTCGATAACCTCGGCGAAGGTGTGGAAATGAGAGTGATAACCATGGCGAAAGCAAAAGAAAAAAAGGGTTCCCTCAGAAAGAGGAATACCCTGATAAGTAACTATACTAACAAAAGCAGTCAGGAAGCTGCCCAGATAATCAAATAACCAAAGCCAAAAAGGGCAAAAAAGGAGTCCCATGGACTACCACCTACGTGGAGTTTAGGAGAATGCACCATTACTGACGTACCCAATACCGATAGCCCATCTTGCATGGCGCACTTGCCTTGGCAAGTGCTGCCACAACGAAGCTATACGGGAAGCCGTGAAGACCAATGAAATACCCCTAACCTTTATATAATTAAATAATGGTAAATAAGTATTATTTATGGGATTATTAAACCCTAAGAAAGCATATAAACACTTGGGCGTTAAAACGCACCTAAACTCCTTAAGGTAAAAAACGAGCGTTAAAGCCCGACCTTAAGATAAACAAGTTATATAAGCTATAAACTTCACATGAAGTTAATCAAGGATCATTATGTGACCCTTAGACTACAGGACCTCATCTAAAACTGAGTAAAAATACAAAAGGCTAGAGAGTTCCCTTAAAGGCCCTTAAGGCCCGAAAGTCCCGGAAATACAATATAGGATGAAGTTAAGCATTACGCTTCATTCCAGAGGCACCATAACACTTTATTAAACATATAAGATGAAGTCCTCAAGCTAAATTCTCAGTTAAATGCAAAGTACTAGGAGATGCCTTATAGGGGCCCCATAAACCCCGGGAATGCCCAGGAGGAGTGCCGAGGTGGCACGAACTCCTATAAAATTAATTATTAGAGTCCCTAGCATCATTATTCAATATTCTAAAGAGAATAGTCGAGCTACTTCCTCAAAAATAAACAAAGTGCTCGGACGAATTTCTTAACGCTCCTTTTTGCCCGGTTAGCCCGGGAGTTGTGGTTGGAGTTACTATAACCCCATATAACTCAATGTAACACCTTAACATATTATTATTGACTATAAACAATCTCAATAAACACTTGGAACTCATAGCGACTAATTATTTTTCAGAAAATTCTTAAAGCACAAAAATGCACCTTTGGGTGTCACAAAAATGCGTTTTACGCAATTGCCTTGAAGTTTTTGATCACGAGTTGATAATCTTAAAAGGGGATAAATTGACCATCTAAATCAATTAATTTCAGTACTAAATTCATGGTACAAGTGGGGGCGATTTTAGCATCAAAAAGGTACCTAAAATCAGCATTTTTACCTTAAAACTTTCATCTTTTACATTAGTATAAATGTACCAATTAAATGATGGAACCTATTACACATATTTGTATGATCTTAGTAAAATATAGTGTAACAAAAATCAAACTAAAATTCAACCCCATTTGACCCCTACTGTATGTGCCAGTTTGGGTATACTAGACATGAATTTTAGCAAAAATAATACCTTATGGATCATGACTCATCCCTACATGTGCCATGTGACAATGTCAAATAAAAATCAGTCAATTAAGACTATCATTACCGAATGACCTGCAAGAAATAAGAGAATATTAGCCTTGTAAAAGTCATAGAAATTTGACTACATAAAATAACAAAACTAGACTACTTTATACATGTGCATTGTAACTAAACAATTGAAACAGCCATGTTACCCTCTTGTGCTGCCGATTTGGACCAAGACAAAGAGGAGATTGATTGACTTGTATTAAAATCAAAAGAATACATTACCTAACAATGCATGATCCTTAGTCAAATAACAAACAAAATCAATTGTCTTATATTACAAGTGTGACCGATTTCAACAAGAAAAAGAGGGCTTGTTGCCTTATTAAAATCAAGCTAAATTGTCTACCTACCTAGCCATGATATATGGTCTTCAAATTATCAAAGAAATCAGCCTCCTTTATGCACATATATTACCGTAGGACAACAAGGAAACAAGGCTAATTTGACATGCTATTCTACTTATAAAATTCCAAGGGAACATATACCTACCTTGCTTTGTCTTCTAGTTTCAATTATCAATCAAGACACCATTATTTCTTAGCAAGCAGCCGAAAGCCTAGCATCAACTAAGGGAATTATTGAGTCAAACAAACAATTAAATAACAAAGGAAAGGTGAAGCAATTTGACAATTATTATCAAAATAATTCTATCCTTTCCTTTCCTTACCTTAAGTCTTACGTGAGGTCTCATTTCCTTCCTTGCCTTCCATGGTCGATTGTTAAGCTACTCTTTGTTCTCTCTTTTCTTCTTCATTTGACAATTAATTCCTTAGAGCTTCAAAGCTCCATTAATGGTGTATTAAGTTCTAACACCAATTTAATGTAATCTCCTAGCTAAATCTTCTAAGTCTTGAAGCAAGAAATCATCCTAGCAACCCTTGCTATTTTCGCCAAGCTTAAGTATTCCAAGGAGGTTCCTAGATTCAACAACAACACAAGGAACAACAAGATCAAGTTAAGGTATAATTTTTATGTTGAAAAATCCTAGTAAATTCCTTAAGGCATTTTCGAAAATTAGGAACTTCTAAATCTATATTCTCTTCATTATTTCATGAAGGAAACTTGGATCTACAATCATCCCAAGGTGTACCAAAAATACCTTGTTAAATTCCTAAGGTAAACTCTTGCAAAATTACTCCAAATCTTATTTATAAATCCTTGTTAGAGTCTAAAAAATGGATCTCCTAAATATATATAAGGTGGCCGAATTCGCTACATCAAAATAGCATTTGAGAAGCTTGGAATTCAAGGAGAAATCAAGTACAAGAATTGTCTTGATTTAAGGAGTAAGTTTCTATAATTAAGGGTTATTAAGTTTAAACTTGAATTAAGCTTCAAACTTAGGTATAAAAATTATGTATAGGCCTTGTTAATATTAAGACCGAAAATATTGAGCTAAAGTATCAAGAAAAATAATTTATAACATATAAGGTAAGATTATTACCTTAAGGTATAATTATGTATCACAAAAATTAATTATGATACATACATAGTTAAACCGAAATATATAAGGATTAATTGTTCTATTTTGAGTCTATAATCATTCTAAGTTATTAGCATAATTTTTAGAAGTGTTATTGGATATACATTATATATGTATTTATTATAAAGTTTAAAGCAAGTTTTGAAACTATATAGTAAGGAATAATTAAAGCCGAGAATTTAATTGGGTTATTTGGTGATTTTTGAAATATATAAGTGTATTAACTTATATTATAAGTTTTGGGAATATTAAAAATAGCTACAAGTATTTAAATGACTAGTTTAATAAGTTATGTGGCTAAAATGTAAATTTTGAAAAGTTTGGGGTATTAAATATGATTGCCGAGAACATAAGGGTTCATTTGGTATAATTATGATATAATGTAGGGTAGAAATTAATATTATGAATTTTGGTGAATTTAAATAAGTGGTTATGTGTTAAAATAACATTTTATAAAGTTTTGGGACTATTTTGTAAATATTGGAAACTATGGTATATGGCCGAGAATTACATATGAATTTATGGGTATATTAAAGTATTAATTATGAAATTAAGTCTTGGACAAAGTGTTGACCAAAAATTTTGGGTTAAAATGATTTATGACATAAAATATTAAGCTTATAAAAGTTACGGGGTGAATATGTAATTTATTGAAATTATTAAGAAAAACCAAATTGGGCAAGGGGTGGAAATGTAATTTATAAAAGTATATGGGCCATTTCGGTTATTTAAAAAAATTAAATATCAAAACTATAATTTATAAGTTAATATGTAACTTATATAAAGTTTTGAGGTTAAATTGTGAATATAAGAGGGTTACATGTTAAGACCGGAAATAAATGTGGTCATTTGGTAATTTATAAAAACTAATATATTTGTTTTGCAATTTCCGAAAGTTAATGTGGATAATTAATGAATTATAAAAGTTATAAGGTTATTTGGCAATGTATAAAAGTATAAGGATTCTCGGTAATTAAAGGAATTAAATAATAAAACTATGGATTATAAGCTGATATGTAGCTTACATAAAAGTTTTGGGGTTAAAATGTAGTTATGGGAAGTATATATGGAAACCGAAAATTTAAGGGATTATTTAGTAATTTATAAAAGTTGGATATTTGAATTGTGATTACCGAAAAGATTTATGTGGTTATTTGGTAAATTACAAAGGTTAATGTGTCCAAAATATAAATACCGAATTTATAAGGTTATTTGGTAACTTATGAAAATTATTGTGCCCAACTTATAATTACAGAAATTAATAAGGTTGGTTTTATAATTTAATGAAGAAAGGAATTAAATTGGGTAATATAATGTATTATGGTATATTATGGAGTATAATATAAAGTTTATAAAATAATTGTGATTATGATAAAAATAACCAAAAGAATATAATATAGAGTTTATGAAATAATTGTGGTTATAATAAAGATAATCAAATTATGTTGGTATATGGAATAAGAGGAAATAATTATGGATATATAATTAAAGAGATGAAGAAATAACATAATATGGGAATTCATTATCACATGTGGATACTACATAAAATAATGAACTGATGAACTACCTAGAACTACTGTTAAATAAACAGGGGGAAATAAAGAACATACAGAGTTAGTATACTACGAGTATAAACTCTACAGTGACAGTACTGTAATATTTAGTGAGTGGTTATATTAATATTACCCGGTATTGCTTGTAAATATAACAGCGTACGGGGAAGGACTGTTAAAGCATGAATTGTCAAGCTAGCTGTTATCACGGTGAACGGTATGTTAATTGTGTGGTCTGAATGTCCTAAGGATTATCCTAAGGTCCAGACATTAAGTGTTTAATTATTAAGAGCGATATCTGTGATTTTATGTATATGATATTGTGTACTGTATTGCTCAAACTGTTGTGTTGTATTTCATGCGCGAACGTTTTATGACTAGAAGTTTATACATCTAAACTAGAACAAGACTAACTGACCTCTAGGTATTATTGAACCTAACTGATGGTCAACTGTCATAGTCTTAATTCAAGTGTCGGTCATTGTACCACTGACAAAAGGGCTAACTTATAAAGAGAGGAATCCAGACTGTTTCGACTTTCTGGTTGCGCATAGTGATCACTACGAGAGACTTCAACGGGGAGTCACTCAAGGGAATCCATCAGCCACATTCGGGGATGGCGGAGGGCACTGCCGTAGGTGCACAGGTTCGACCGGATCGGTCATTTAATTATCCAGGGCCATAAGGTCAGCTGGTAACGGTTCCATTGGAACCCAGGGGACTATCATCCATTAATAAGTTATTAAGGGTTGTCTTGACATGACGCCTGAGGTGGTAATTAATTGGAAAAGGTTAAGTGAATGGTTTAAAAGAATAAGGGTCAGGTGGCCAACTAACAAGTACAGTTTAATACGCGTATCTTGTTTGGATTATTGATGTGTGATTATTGGTTATTGTTATTGATGTGAGATTATTGGTTGTTGCGATGGATTATTGATGTGTGGTTATTGGTGTTGTGTACTATTGTACATTGGTGTTTACAGGTGAGTTATTATGTGATTGTTTAATGTATACAGTTATCACTGTTGTTATTGTAAACCGGTATTTCATGTAAAGAATCTAATATCAAGATGGCTAAAACGACTTAAGGAATCTTGATGATTTAAGACTACATTTAGCATACCAGCATTTCGATTGCTGAGCCCTTCAATGGGCCAAACATTCCAGGTTATTGAAGAAGACTCAAGCCGGAGTGCGGGACACGGGGGTAGCTGATGTGTTTTCAGCAAACACCTTTGGTTTTATTTGTATTATATTAAAGAGGTTGTTGTATTCAGTTAGTTTCTCATTTAGTTGAATTTGGTTTGTAATAATTAGAAGTGCTCAGTATCTGTTCATCACAACGTGAGGAGTTGTATTGATTGGAAGAGTAAGGATGCCTTGTTACTCACAAGGGTGAGTAACGGCGTGTAACACCAAGGTAGATAGTTTTATTTTCCGCTGTGATTTGCTATTCATTATGCTACGAATTGTGACGTCATTACAGGTTTAGGATTAGGGGTGTTACAAAAAGTGGTATCAGAGCGGAGTACCACTCTGATGAAAAGATACTGAGTCAAGAACAATGAGCTTAGGGCATATGGGAAACGGGAAACGTCTGTGAGGATTCGTGACGTAGAATAACCCTAAGGATATCTTTATTGCTAGTAGTTGGATTTCTTACATGTTTGTGATTGTGTATGTGATACGGTGTAGCTACCGAGTAGAAATAATTATATACTATCTTAGATGTCGACAAGAGGAAGACCACGTGGAAGCAGTAGTGGACGCGATGGCGAGACACCGGCGGATGTTCCAGAGGTACCAGGCCTAGCAGCAGCCATGGCAACCTTCGCGCAGCAACTAGGAGCTCAACTTATGGGAGTCATACCCCACCCGCCGCAGCCCAGGGAAACCAACTGGTTGAAGAGCGTTGCAGACGCGAGAGTACCGACTTATTCAAGGGAACCGGACCCCACCGCACTGGAGAAGTTCATTGAAGAGCACCAGAAGGCGTTCAAGGCTGTCAGAGTTCCAGAAGACCAGAGAGTCGACATCGCCGCATACAACCTGAAGGACGCAGCTGACATTTGGTGGCGGTTTGTGGAGGGCCTCCGTAGAGCTACACTGGACTTTGGATGGACAACGTTTGTAGAAGTGTTGCGGGAGAAGTTCTACCCCGAACACCTAAAACAGAGAAAAAGGCAGGAGATCGAGACCTTAATCCAAGGGAGTCAAACAGTTGACGAGTACTACGTGCGGTTCACCAGTTTGTTGGACTACATACCAGGAGTCGACTACTCCGACACTATGAAGATTCAAAAGTCTAGGGGAAGAGGTGTAGGAAGAAATAAGAGAAAAAGTACTGAAGGAGATAATGGTAGAGCAACCTCTGGCGGTTACCACAAGAAGGGGAAGAAATTCTTAGATAAGAAGAAAGGGCGGAAGGATTTCCATGGTCAGAAGACGAAGGAGCAGGTTCCTCGTCTGACCGGCCCAGCCATCGATGCACAGCCACGGAGATCAGCACCACCTAGGAGCAATAAGCCAACCCAACGTCACTACTACTGTAAGCGCTGTGGAAATGATTACCCAGACGTAGACTGCGCAGGCAGGAAGGTGGAGTGCCGATATTGCAAGAAAGAAGGTCACAGGAAGTATGAATGCTTTTCCAATCCATGAAGCCGAGTTTACAAGGGAGCTAAAGGTTCACATAGAACACCAGCTATGGAAGCGGGCGGACCCAGAGGAGGTCAAGCGCTGCAGACCAATACCTATACTAGAGGACCGGCAGGATAGCCATCCTCATCTGGGAGTCGGAAGGGAAAGGAGATAGTTCCAGGAAGAAACACCTAGTACATAGTGGGAACTTCAGGCGCTGAGGCTAGCGCTCAGCGCGAAACCGGTAAGCCTAGAACTTAAACCAAATGCATGATGCTTAAATGTGTGTTTATAATTATCAGTCTATGAGACTTATATGTGATTAGTAAGTATCAAAATTTAGAGAGACCTAATTTAGGTAACCTCTCACCTAATAGGATACTTCGACATTTGTTTCCTTACCTATGAGACCGAGGTCACCAGAGCCTATGAGCGAAGGTCTGGAATATCCAGAGGCATAATGCCAAGTACTTTGGCCCGACATGACCCTACTCAATAAATACTCAACTACAAATGAACAAATAACTATTGTAAATGAATGTAGAACTTGGGAATAGACCTTGGAGGATTTTATATTCCAGGATATGGGAGTGGATCAAAACTTAAATTATATATGATATGTATGGGTAAGGATTGAGATACTAGTTGTATCATTCTCCATAGGAGATAATGCTGAGTTTTTTATACGGTGATTAGAAGAGGATGAAAAAGGCAAACAAGATTGTTTTAAAGTCAGGAAACACGTTGATATTTGGTGGGGAACCCAAATTAGTGTACTATGGGATTAAGAGTATTAAACCGAAATTAGCCTTGGAATACATGGTGTGGGATAGTACAGTGAGGAATAATAAGATAGTTTTTGTTTGATCCGCCGAAGGGTGTTATCATCTGTCCAAACTTACAGTAACTATAAATTATGACCTGCCTAAACGACGAGCAGATGTCATGGAAAGGAATACATTAATTAATATGAAATACTTAAGACTACATAAAATATCAAAAGGGCTTGTTAGAGACCTACATGTGAAGAACAAACATTGAATTTCATGAGATACCCAGACACTGAGCTTACCGCCCAGTGCGGGACGGGAAAATCTTACAATCCCTTATTAACTTCGCGTGAAGATAGTGCAAAACCTTGAAATATAACAATAGAGAAATAGAATCTCAAAATATATGACTAAACATCCATAACGGATAAGCACGAGTTTTAAATACCCGAGCAAATACCAAGGGTCTCAGCTAGTGTCAATATAATGACAGTGCTGGACTCCTAATTAATAGAGGGGAGAGAACAAACTCTGAATCTATATTTTCTGAAGTCAGGAGAACTACCTCATTAGCAATACAAAATGCTACATATATACATATAATTTGGAGGTTGTAAACCTAAAATGTTGAGGAGTGTTAATAATCTCAGGGGGCTAAGTAACATTAAATATACCTATCCTATTTGAGGCTCACGTCCTACACTATCCTTATGATTTTATACGAGCATGTCTTCTATGACAGCTCAAGTTATGAATGCGAAGGAAGAGCGCAAGAGATCGAATAAGGTTAACCCCATATGTGATATAAATTTTAATATAAACATGGTAACGAATAACTCTCCTTGACACATACAATGAAGGTAGTATGAGTTATATTAAGAGTTTGAGTTAATATATACACCGAAAGTGAGTGAAGGTTAAATTTAAAAGTAGGGAAACATATCCCTTGGCTTGTAACGATTATTTTACACGTAAAATTTCCTAACGTTATATACTAAATCCTGTGATTCTAAATCTTTTATTTGTTACACCTAATCGACCTATTTTTGGAAGCCATTGAGTTTGTGGATTAACCACGTTTCTAAGAGATAGGAACAAACAATAAGCTTTGATTGTCTTATCACCAAACCGTAGGATCCAAACTGGAAACCCTTAGTTTGAGATGGTACTAGAATTAAGAGATACCTAACCTAGGCTGAATGTATGGTTCACCTGATTTATGGAGTTTAGATGGAATAAGAAAAAGTCAAGCTTTAAGGAGGAGGAAATAATACTTTATGGAGCTGTAATTGTGGATCGAGTTATAAAAACTTTTCTTGGAAGTCTAACTGTGAATATCCTTGTTCCATGTAATGATAACCAAAGTATAGGCAATAATCAAGCCCCGGTGAGTTAAATATTAGATGAGCCTTTTAAGAGAAGAGAGTATTCAAAGGTATCCAAGTCCATAACTGAACGTATTACCTGGATGATGGATTTAAGAGTTAAAATGATTGATGAATATAATTGTTAGACAGTATGTGCCTAGATGCTTTAATAAGAATTTATCTTTTATGCCAAGAGGAAAAACCGGCTTCCTCGCTTGATGATTTGATCAAAGGAACTTAGTTCCGCGGATTAAGGAATACACTAGATTCAGGTATAGGTTATAACAGTTATTGGAATAGTTGTATAACAGTCAAGGAAAACGTACAAGTAGTAATCACCACGTCACAAAGTTTGATAAGATAAAATTTGGAAAATGATAATTATGAGGTTGTTTGATATTTGACGTGGGAGGTCGAACTTGATCCTGGTCAGATCAAGGGAAAACCAAACACAAAATGGTGTGGAAGGATAATTCAACACTGATGCTGACCCCGTCAGGGTTGGATGATTCCTGAGACTCCTTACAAGTGGTCACAAATATTTCTGTGATACGTAGGTATTTATTCTTAAACCTAATATAAAATTTGTCTAATAAGTATATGAGATGTAGAAGGTGTAAATTAAGAGTTAAGTTGTCCAGATTACCCTGAGGAAATTAAATAGCTGAAACAACTCCGCATATGTCGGAAAAATAGTCAGTTGAGAGGGAAATACTAACTATTATTATTCCATGAACCATGTTAATAAATTAAATATGAGATCAAGAGACAATTACCTATAATAAAAGTATTTTCAAGCTACCTTCTAAGTGATGGCCAAATTGCCATCTGGAAGGAAAGATAAACTTCCATGTCTTTCTTTATGAATTCAAACCTAATATATTAAATGGGAACCTAGCTATAAACATGGTAGAATATAAAGAGTAGAAACATTATACTAATACTCACATGAATTGATTCACAACCACAAGACCATATTCAATTAAGAGAAAACTGTACCTTGTTAGAAACCCTAGCAGGAACCCTACTGTGGTATAACGAATGAACAGACGATAGGAATCGTGAAAGTACTACCATCAATTGGTGAATCAATAATATCAAGAAACATTTCTATAATATACATAAGATGCATGGCTCGACCATAGCTCATACTTTACATTGACAATAAAAACTGAATATGGTGACAGTAAACTCAAATACCAGAATCACAAGATGATGACCTAAAGATTAAAGAGAGAGATTTCAAGTATGCCCCAATATTAATACAAACCCAAGCGCCCACAATTACAACTACAAGAGGCGATTAATGGAAGTGTGCTACACACGATAGTTTAAATAAGCCATGAGATAATTTTAGGCAACGTACAGGATGATAGATCACCTTCACCCATACATATGGGATTCAAATATAAAAGTATACTAATACACTATGGGACATGTCAAAGAATGCATAGATTCTTGGGGGGCTATACCTATTAAAACGGATAGAAGTCATATGCTGATGTCCGTAAGAGAGATCTCGAATTCGCAGTAGGCGATCGAGTCTTCCTTAGAGTTTCACCTATAAAGGGAATTTTTTTAGATTTGGGCAGAAGGGCAAGCTTAGGCTGAAGTATGTAGGACCGTACCTTATTACGGAGCGAGTCGGCCCATTAGCTTACAGATTATATTTCCTGTTGAGCTTGGGAGAGTGCACAATGTGTTTCACATTTCACGGCTAAAGCGGTATGTGCCTCACCCATCACATATCTTAGAGCCCGAGACACTTGAGCTAGATCCTACACTTAGATATAAGGAAACCCCAGTTCGCAATTTATACTCCTAGACTAGGGAGACCAGGAACAAGACCATTAGAATGATCAAGGTTCTGTGGTCAAACCATGACGTTGAGGAGGCGACATGGGAGTTAGAGGACTTCATGCGAGACAAGTATCCAGCACTTTTCTCTTCGTTTTGTGTATACTGGTGGGGGTACGTGGGCGTAAGCCTTTTTAAGGGGGGTAGAGCACCACATGCGACTTACATATCTGCAGTCTATATTGGTTTTGTAATGGGTTGTTTGTGTTTGATTGTTGCGCATGTGTGCAATTGGTTGGTTGGTTATTGATGATATGTCCTATGTGACAATGGTTGGTTATTGATGATATGTCCTATGTGACGATGGTTGGTTATTAATATGTCCTATGTGACACTTGAATGGTTATTTGGGTGTTCTATGTAACACTTGGTGTTGTTGTGTCCTATGTGACACTTGGATGACTATTGACATGTTCAATGTAACACTAGGATGGTTAATAAAAGTACACTTATTTACTTGCAGTATGTTCATTCCTACAATCACACAAGAGATTTACTGCCAAGGGTTTACGCCTCTACACTCTATAGGACTGAGTGTTTTGGTATTGCACTTGTGCAGTAATGACCGAGTGGGATAGCTAGGAAGTTGGGACACCTATTTGTTTTACAATATTTACCAAGTTAATTGTGCTACGATTACATTGAATATCATGATTAAGGTAATGTATATGAACAAATTGCATAGACTTGGATTGCAGATGGAACGTAGAAGTGTTAATATAGTATTGACACCCAAGAATGATAAGTATACAGGAATAGATATGAGGAACTTGATTCCATAGGATGAATAAGTATAAGTTATGACTTCGGGACGAAGTCCTTTTAAGGGGGGTAGACTGAAATACCCCTAACCTTTATATAATTAAATAATGATAAATAAGTATTATTTAGGGGATTATTAAACCCTAAGAAAGCATATAAACACTTGGGCGTTAAAACGCACCTAAACTCCTTAAGGTCAAAAACGAGCGTTAAAGCCCGACCTTAAGATAAACAAGTTATATAAGCTATAAACTTCACATGAAGTTAATCAAGGATCATTATGTGACCCTTAGAATACAGGACCTCATCTAAAACTGAGTAAAAATACAAAAGGCTTGGGAGTTCCCTTAAAGGCCCTTAAGGCCCGAAAGTCCCGGAAATACATTATAGGATGAAGTAAAGCATTACACTTCATTCCAGAGGCACCATAACACTTTATTAAACATATAAGATGAAGTCCTCAAGCTAAATTCTCAGTTAAACGCAAAGTGCTAGGAGATGCCTTATGGGGGCCCCATAAACCCCGGGAATGCTCAGGAGGAGTGCCGAGGTGGCACGAACTCCTATAAAATTAATTCTTAGAGTCCCTAGCATCATTATTCAACATTTTAAAGAGAATAGTCGAGCTACTTCCTCAAAAATAAACAAAGTGCTCGGACGAATTTCTTAACGCTCCTTTTTGCCCGGTTAGCCCGGGAGTTGTGGTTGGAGTTGATATAACCCCATATAACTCAATGTAACACCTTAACATATTATTATTGACTATAAACAATGTCAATAAACACTTGTAACTCATAGCGACTAATTATTTTTCAGAAAATCCTTAAAGCACAAAAATGCACCTTCGGGTGTCACAAAAATGCGTTTTACGCAATTTCCTTGAAGTTTTTGAGGAGCCACGAGTTGATAATCTTAAAAGGGGATAAATTTACCATCTAAATCAATTAATGTCAGTACTAAATTTGAAATACCCCAAACCTAAGTATGCTAAGTAAACATCAAATTATGATGTAGTAAGGCTAGAATATGCCTTAGAAAGATTGGTAGACAATTTAAACCAAGGAAAACACAAGAAAGTGCCTTAAGGGCAATTTGGGCAAAAATGTGCTCTAAGCTTGGAGTGACTTTGATTAGCACCCAAATACCATTATAAGACTTTAGTAATATGCTAATGGACATTTTAAATCAATTAGCAAAGAAAACCAAGCTTGAAAACAAGTTAAAACACAAAATGTGCTTTAAGAAGTCTTAAAGCACATTTTTGAGAAATTGTCTTAGAATTGAGTTTTGAGTGGCTAAATGTCCATCATTACTCTTTAATCAACATGTGTACTAATTAGTATCACATTAGGAAGCCTAAATCAATGGGAAATCAAAAATTTCAGAAATATGTGCACTAATTAGTGAATAGTGCCAAATAGTGACTAGTTTAGTCTTTAATCAACTTAGTTTAGTTAATTGGTCAATAAAGGCCAAACATGCCCTTAATTAACAAGGGGGCCGATTTTTGAGAGTGGTGAGTCACCACATGAGTCATTCAATTAAAGAAAAGAAGAGGGAAATAGGTAAAGTTACTATTTGCTTTATAAAAGCAAAATATCTCTTAATAAGCTACCTTTCTTCTTCTATCTCTTCATTTCTCTTCTTCCCACGGTTTCTTCTTCTCTTCTCTTGCTCCAAACCGAGAGAGCTCCATCCATGGGTGCTCCACCTTCAAGTGCTCACCAAGTGTTCATCTTTGCTCCAAATCAAAAACCAAGTATAGATTTCTCTTAGTTAGGCCAAGACCTATCTTTCTATCTTTTCAAATCCTTCAAAGCTCCATTTTGGTGCCAAGAGGAAACTCCATTTATGGAGGAAAATCAAGTTTGAAGAGCCCATTTGGTTCTCCATTCATTCAAGGTAAGGAAAATGTAAGAAAAACCATGTTTCCACCATTCCTTCCACATGGCCGAAAATTACTACTCATGGGGCTTTGTTTTTATGCCTTGTTCTAGCTTGATTTATTCACCAAGGACTAGTGGAGGTCCTATTTCATTCAATGCCCAAGTCTACTTTGAGACTTCAAAGGTAATCATCCACTTTTATGCCTTAGAACACATTTCTAACCTAGGTTTTCATTCCTTGAGGTTAGTGTATTGTTTAGTACTCATATGAGTCATTGAATATTGATTAGAACATTGGCAAGGGGAATTTAAGTGGTGGCCGAGATTCATGCAAGAAGAAGGTCTAAGGAGGAAGATAAGATAAGCTTGAGAAAACAAGGTAAATTACTTACCTAATGGTGGTTTAAGGTTTAAGGAATGAGTTTTAGATGGGTACCAATGTAGCCTAGGGCTTACATTAGGTAATGGGTTATGTAACCTAAGAAAAAGAACTTAAATAAGCTTGTGAACTTGTGACTAAGGAGCCAATGGGAATGAGTTGATAATATAAGTTTAAGATGAGTTTTAAGAGCATTATAATTGCTATGAGATTGATGGGTGTATTTGCAGGTTGAAGGCTTTTATATGTGGGAAATCCAGTGTTTAAGTTTAAATCATTTGAGGGCCTAAGAGCCATGTCATTTAAGAGCCTTAGTGCTATGCAATTTAAGATTATTGCAATATATTGAGTTTGTTGTGAATGAGTTGGTTTGGGTGATGAGATATGATGAGAAAGAACTTGATGTGTGTGAGATGGTTGAATGAGGAAAATAATGTGTTTGGGCATGATAAGATACTAGAGGAGCTATGGCGAAATTTGAGTAGAAAATAAGTGTTTAGATGATGGTGGTGAATTAATATGACCTAGGATTTACTAGGAGTCATTATGAGGAATTTGAGTGGAAATGAGTTAACTAAGGAGTTCTTGAGGTTTAGAATGACCTAGAGATGTCTAGGAGGAATTAGAGGATTGGTGAGTGTATTAAACACACCAAAATCATGGTATGAGGAATGTAAGACTTGTGCAAGAATCTGGAGGAAATGATGTATAATGCTTTGAGATGATTTAGGTATGAACTAAGTGTAGAACAATGAGAGTTCGGGAAGTTTGTGTAACTATGATGATGCTAGAAGTGGACTAATGAGGTTTAGTTAGATGGTAATGGGTGGATTTAGGTGATGGAAGAGGAAGATGTGGGAGAATGTTGTCAAATGTCAAGGAAAATGTTTAGGTATGTCCGAGAGTTTAGGAATGATGAGTAATAAATGGAAAAGATAAGAATTTGTGCAAGGATATGCAAGGTGACTTGAGGAAGTCTTGGTAAATGAACTGAGGATGGAAAATGATGTTTATGAAGTGCTCAAACTGTTAAGGAGGGAACACTTGGGTTGGTTGAAGTTTTGGTAAGGTTACAAGTTGGAAATGTAAGGAATCATATGACAAGTGTTAGGAGTGTTGGTAAGAATTTAGTAAATGTTTGAGAAGATCTTTGGAAATTGTTTTGGAGAGTTTGGTGGAAGTTCTAAGGTGAGTTTAAGTGCCTAAATGGTATTAGGACACATGGGGGAACATGTGGAGAAGTTTGGAGTCAAATGGGAATTTAGAAACATGGTTCTGGAGCCGACCGACCTTAGGGACCTGACCTGCAAGGTCGGTCGAGCTCAGTTTACACTACCGGAAAGAGTTTCTGGAATCGACCGAACTTGGGGACCGGATTTGCAAGTTCAGTCGGGCTTGTATTTTGTGTACGAATTGAGTCTTTGGAATCGACCGAACTTGCCAAGTTCGGTCGGGCTTAAATATCCCACGGGGAAGCTCTCGGGAATGGACCGACCTTGGGGACCGGACTTGCAAGGTCGGTCGGGGTGAAATTTTCAAACGGTAATGAGTTCTGGAATGGACCGACCTTGGGTATGGTCGGTCGACCCTAAAAATGAAAAAAAAAAAAGAAACCCTAAGGAAGTTTAGTGGTATTAATAGTACCCCTTTAAGAGGGCATTGAGGATTAGAGGTGTAAAGACCTAAGAGATTAAGATAAGTATAAACTTAAAAGTTTAAGGTTAAGTTGTAAGATTAAGTTGTAAAACTTAAGAGGTGTTAGGTGGGGATCATTATGGGTTAAGCAAGTTAAATAAGTTGAATTAAGATAAGTGATTAACAACCTAAAACTGAATGAATGTTTTAGGGCTTGAGCATTTGGACTCCGGAAGAGAGTAAGCAACCGAACGACCGACGGTGAACGGTACAGTTCTTCTTGTGACCTGCTTGCTAACGAGGTGTCCCTCGGCTTGTGTGCTATTTGTTTCTGTGTGCTCACTAAACAAGATAAAGCATGCAACCGGAATATTATGTTTATTGTATTGTTGTGTGATGTTTGAAAACTAACACAACATACCGTGAGAATTTACTAACCAACGTTTAGTAAGGAAATGTGTGAGACTAAGGAACGCTCCCTAATATGGGTTGATATAAACCGAAAGAGGTTAACCAACAAACATGGTCTTGAGACTACTACTAACTGGAACTTGAGTGAGGAAACCCGGGACTGAATCCGGTCATGCATGCTAAGGAAAGGGGGTCGGTATCTATAGCAGATCGTCTTCCGCTTAAGGACTTGTCTTCGGACTTGTAGCCTAGGGCCGGTTGCCGGATCAGCTACGCTGGACTTCCGTCCAGGGTAGGTGGCATTAAGACGGTGCGGTGGGATCACCTAAATCCCAGGTTTGGACTTAGGATACAACCATTCCCCTCCAGGAACGGTTTGTATACTGAGAATAAGTTAAGGTTAAGATTAAGGTAAGGTTAAGATAAGTTGCAACCATTCCTCTTTAAAGGATGGTTTGTATTATTAA
Organism: Limonium bicolor; assembly: GCA_023374045.1. Taxonomy (NCBI): domain Eukaryota; kingdom Viridiplantae; phylum Streptophyta; class Magnoliopsida; order Caryophyllales; family Plumbaginaceae; genus Limonium; species Limonium bicolor. The sequence goes on from CM041776.1 coordinate 498,455,917, forward strand.
GATTAAGATAAGCTACAACCATTCCCCTTTAAAGGATGGTTTGTATTATTAAGATTAAGATAAGCTACAACCATTCCCCTTTAAAGGATGGTTTGTATTATTAAGACTAAGATAAGCTACATCCACTCCTTTTTAAAGGATGGTTGTTTCTAAGTTTAAGATAAGACTAAGATTGAGGTGAGATAAGGATGGACTAAGATTAAGAGGAAATATAACTTAAGGAGTTAAATAATTAACTCTCTAATTAAGGGAACGCATTTAAGTCGTTCATTGTGTGTGAACTTTGATTGTTCAAATTTGGTTTGTTGTTTACTGCACTTACTATTATGTTGTGCATCTAATCAACCTCCATGCTATCGACAATTAGTCGTCGTAGCCACGTTAGCTTGGGGGCCATGAGAGGATCGTACCAGCATTCGTGCTGACCCCCTTTGGGGGCTGTTTTTACTACACAGGTGATCATCAGGAGGCGGCCGTCGCGAGAGTAAGAAGAGGACAAGTGTTAAGGGTTAAGCGTGGCCTACGAGTTGTGCATGTACACTCGTATGGCAATTGAGTTAGTAAGATGTATAGGATGTGAGGGGATTGTAAGAAGGATATGTATTTGGTTAAGGTTGTTATGTACTAATGTTCGGTATATTCTGTAGTCAGACCGTGGCAAGGTCCTGGTGTGTAAAGAATTCCGCTGTGACGTGTATATATATATGCTGTTAAGTTGCGAGACCCCGTTTGGATTGAGTTGGGGTGTTACAAAAGTGGTATCAAAGCGTAGTTACGCTCTGAAGACAAGAAATACCGAACTTAGGAGAATATTGAGGTTGAGGTTGAGTAATGGGTTAAGGGTTGAGAGATAGAGTGAGAGGTGCGTTAGTCAGGACTTCCCGGTGTTTACCGGATATCCATAGTACCTAGACCCGCCCTCCACATCCCTAACCCTGAATATGTGGAACAAACGCCAGAGAGAAGAAAGCCTTCTCGTACTCGGGGAAACCCGATCTGACAGTTAGCTAACAGTAAGCAATACGAGAAACATCTTGTTGCACAACAGTTACGGAGAACTTGGAGACTTTTAATGGAGCGCAACAGAGAAACATGCGCTACCTATGGAATTCTATCAATAAGGGAACGTTAATTACCGGCAACATGGGTCGACATGCTACGCAGTCGAAGTAACCCGCAATACCAATGATAAGGAAAGCACTACGGGTGCAATAGAAAGAAAAAGGGAAGTGACATGAGTACCGGACAGTGGTCCGAAGGAGCATAACAGTAGGATAATACAAGCATGAGGATTGAGATTACTGGAAAGTCCAGTTAGAAACGGGAACTCCAAACCCCATACAATGAGGAAGGTTACAAAACCTGGCCAACATAACGCGGACGACGGTAGAAACTCACATAAATTGTACACCGAAATAGGACTACGATGTAGTGCCTAAAGGGGAGTCATTACTGAGTAACCACAAAAAATGTGTGGAGACAGGAGCGAGGATTAAGACATAAGGAAATATTAAGGGGTTCCCTCAGAAAGAGGAATGCCCTGATAAATGACAGTACTGTCAAACAACAAGGAAACTGCCGGATGGTCAGTTATCCAAAATAAGAGATTATCGAAGAAGTCCCGAGGACTACCAATTACATGGAAATTAGAAGGAAGTATCACTACCAATGTACCTTGTACCAATAGCCCATCCTGCATGGCGCACTTGCCATAGCAAGTGCTACCACAGTTAAGCTACACGGAAAGCCATCATGGCAAGATAGGAAAACGCTACAGTTGTAACACATATTAATACCGGATTGTAAATCCATAAGAACAGGAAAATAAGACCTTGGAAAGGCCCGACAGCCTGACCATGATGAGATGAGGTGACACACCAGTCAGCCAGGAGCGGAACTTGGACATAATATTAGACCATATGGATGTTAGCAACAGTACAACGTACTACGACAACAACAACCGACAGTGTAAGAACACCAAACCCGGATCTCAAAGAGGAACCTAAGAGATCGCTCAATAATTCGAGCAAAAACACTACGTAAGTAACAACATACAAGGGATGTATTATAAGATACTCTTGAGACGGTTGAAGCAACGAATTCCGACGAAAACTGGATAGGACTCCCAGGGTGACCATTAAGAATACCAATAACAACATTCTATAATGAAGATGTTGGTGAACCCCGGAAACAGGGACAGAAGGAATAAATTTAAGCAGTAATCTACTAAGGATTAAAGATATACAATCCTGACAGAGGGAGGCCTAGAGGACTACCCCCACAGAGCGGGCGTAGTCAAGCTGAACAAACCGATGAATGGCAGTTAATACTGTTTGTCTAACTCATTAACACCCAAGTATGATTGATCATCAACGGGTGGCGTAGTCAACGGAAGTTGAACGAGACGTTGAGATGGAAGTATAAGATGACAGGATGATAGCCAACTTGGACACCGTAAGGCAAAAGCCTAATACCAACTTGTCCTTATTTGCTAAAAGATATAAGTCTAATAAAACGACAGTATTGTTAGAGACACTAAGTAACCCCAGATCACCTGAATAAACTTCCATAGCAGGAAGCAGGATGCAGCGACTTATCTTGAAACCCAATACTACATTTATTATGTAATCTAGCGGTGGATAGTGTTCAAGGAAACAAAAACCTTTAGGAATAACCTATAGATGAGTAAGAGTACAAATAATGAACTGGGACATTAAGCACTAAGAGCCTACGAGCCAAGGATGTTAACCACATCAGAGCCCGAGGCGCAGTAAGTTATAAGAGAGCTTGTTTAAGCCACGAAGGAACTACAATTCGTAGAGATGAACGGTTACCAAACCCATAACTTAAATTGTGGAAAATATTGCCAGGGAAAAAGCACCAATGAGAATATTGAAATAATGCTAGGACAGGGCGGAGAACGAACCATGCCTTTAGGGGGGATACCTCTCCTTGTTGTGAGGCCATGAGTGGGATGAACCCCTCAAAAGGGCTTTCACTTATTAGAGATGCCAATACGCTTTTGTTAGAGATGGAAACTGTAAACTTGAGATTACTTTAGAACATATCAGATACACTTGAGTAATAAGGAAGGTTGCACAGATAGACCCCATATTCAACACCTAGGATGTAAGAATTAGTAATTGTCAGAGATAGACATTGTGAGTGCACATTATGGCACGTCAAGTGACCAATGCTCAGAAGAGCTTGTGACTCAGCGGATGACTTCTTCAGGAACCAGTTAAATTACATGGTAGATAACATCACTAAGGATGAAAGAAAGCGAGAGAAATTAGCCTACTTACAAATCTGAGATTGAAGCAGAACACCTTCGTATTAAGAGTTAACTATTTTACAGCACGGTATGACAACCGTCATACACCGGAATGAGAGAACTCCTAGTGTGTTTACACCAAGAAGGGATTTATAAGGTAAGACATTAGAATAAGTGAGTAAGCGGTTGCACCATCAATGGGCAACATGGTAAGGGCTAACTACCACGGTAGTAGTGGTCGTGAGTACAATAGTTATATAAGGGGAATTAAGTCGTGGTGCGCGGTAAAGCGACCGTTAGGTGTGAGCCGTCAAATATTGACACAGAGGCAATGAGATTTATGAGTTAAGACCAATATAAGTAAGGAAATAAGATGGTAGACGAACTGAGCATTGATGCCAGTAGTCTGGACCTAGTTAGGTAAGATTTCACAGGAAGCACACTACCCATTCCTTGAGGAACTGGAAGTGCATTCCTAGTTGAACAAATATGAGAAAGAAGATAGGAGGCTCTATGGAAAGAGACCTAAGCTACTAAGAAATGGAGTCAATACGGAATACAGAAAGGAGCAAGAGCATACCATACCCAAGAACGCAGTAAATGGATTTCCCTTGATTAACTTCAAGAAGAACAATAAATATTATTATAGAACAATGAAAGAGGAGATCGACAACAGAATACTTCATAATTAGCAATAGCTAAACGTGTGACGGAAACTATGAGTATACTAAAACGAGACGTGGGACGACTGCACCCCACAGGGGCTTGCAGGCCTGACACGCTCATTTATGAGTTAGTTGGGTAAGTAGTAATGTACCAGTAAGGTACCCCATGCATGTAGACGAGTGGTGTAAGGAACACGGGAGGTAGTCGACTCCGTACCACGGACAACGACACAAGATCAGACAAGAGCAACCATTACCACAAACAATCGAAGAGAAGAATTCAGTTGAACCAGCAACGCAAGGGAATCAGAGAACAAATAATTAAGGACTATGAAGTGCGAGAAGCACGGATTGTTAAGTATAGACATAGGACATGTCTTAAGATGAATAAGATTAAACTGTAAAGTGCAATAAGCACTAAACAGTAGTTTCAGATTAGGAATCATCCTCAGACCAAAGGTCAGTTGGAGAGAACGATTTAGACATTCGAGAAAACACTAAGAGTATGAACATTAGATCTCCAGGGAGATTGGATAGACGAGCTACAACTCATCAAGGCCGTGTATATGTAAAGATAACACGTGACCATTGAGGGACCTTTAGTGCTAAACCATAAGCACGCAGGAGGAAAATATACAATACTGTAAAAGGATAAGCGAGACAGTTAAGCCTAAGATTATCAGAGTCGCGCAGCGGAAGCTAGCAGACCACTACCTTTGAGATTAGACCAAACTAAGTTAAGGAAACGGTATAAGTACCGTTAAGAATCCTCGATACAGGGACTAAGTCATTTCTGATCGAATTATAAGTAAGATAGATGAAGTGGAAGCTAGAATGCTTGGTGAGAATTAGACATCTTGAACTTATGTTCAAGGATGATATAATGCTGATTACGTGGGCGTAATCCATTTTAAGGGGGGTAGAGAAAACCGCTTAGCGTATGTTTGTGTACTGAGTACATAAACTACGGTGTGCATATCACAAAATAATTTGAGAATATGTTTTACATAAACATTTTGAGATAAATCATGGTTATTGCACACAGAAGATGTGAATACCATACACATTAAGTACCTATCTTGTTAACTCCGGTGTGAGTACAAGTTAAGAGAATTAAGGAGGAGGTTTAAGGAGACTTAAGAAATAAGAATATATGAGGTATGAGTCGATATGAGACTATGTGTGAGATAAGAATAAGATAACACAATGAGATATAATTTGACATGAGTATGAGGAAGGAAATAGTAATGCTATGTGGTATGAGACGGTGGAAGTTGGTATGAGACTGATGTAGAATTTAGTAGGAATTTAAGTCTTGAGGTAATTACTAAGAGATGAATCGGGAATGTTTGATGGACTGAGTCCACACTTTGGAGATGTATTGATTATGATTAGAAGAACTAAAAAGATAGAAAATTAACATGAGTGAATTATTCGGATGTTTGAAAATGACGTGGGAGGTGGAACTTGATTTTCTAGGGATCAAGGGAAACCAAACACAAATTGGAGTGGAAGGATAGTTCGACACTGATGTTGATCACATCAGGGTGGGATGATTCCTGAAACTCCCTACCAGTGGTCACAATTAAATCACACTATGGATAGAGGCCTTAGGATAAAAATGAAATTGGAGTTGATTGTATTTTTAATTAGAGGAATTATTCCTCACATGACCTCGTAAAAAGGATTACCTTTTTACTGAGTCACGCCCATGAAGTCGAGGACGCACGAGCCTTTGTCTTCGGACCGGTGACATGGGGAGAGCAGAGTATTTTATATTCTGGCCCATGGTGACGAGGACGAATGAGCCATTGTCTACGGACCGGTGACATGGGAGAATACGTTGGAAATTATGTGAATGTTTTTGATCATCAAAAGGAATAAAGGGAATTTTGAGTGCTATACATGCGTAAGCATGTTGTGTGATATTTAAGAATAAGCATATGGTGGACCTAAGAATTCAATGAGTTTGAGTATACATAAGTATAATCTGTATGATCTATGAAATGCGGTAAGACATGTATTTTAATAAGATAAGATGCATGGGAACTTTGGGGACAAAGTTCTTTTAAGGGGGGTAGATTGAAATACCCCAAACCTAAGTATGCTAAGTAAACATCAGATTATGATGTAGTAAGGCTAGAATATGCCTTAGAAAGATTGGTAGACAATTTAAACCAAGGAAACACAAGAAAGTGCCTTAAGGGCAATTTGGGCAAAAACGTGCTCTAAGCTTGGAGTGACTTTGATTAGCACCCAAATACCATTATAAGACTTTATTAATATGCTAATGGACATTTTAAATCAATTAGCAAAGAAAACCAAGCTTGAAAACAAGTTAAAACACAAAATGTGCTTTAAGAAGTCTTAAAGCACATTTTTGAGAAATTGTCTTAGAATTGAGTTTTGAGTGTCTAAATGTCCATCATTACTATTTAATCAACATGTGTACTAATTAGTATCACATTAGGAAGCCTAAATCAATGGGAAATCAAAATTTTCAGAAATATGTGCACTAATTAGTGAATAGTGCCAAATAGTGACTAGTTTAGTCTTTAATCAACTTAGTTTAGTTAATTGGTCAATAAAGGCCAAACATGCCCTTAATTAACAAGGGGGCCGATTTTTGAGAGTGGTGAGTCACCACATGAGTCATTCAATTAAAGAAAAGAAGAGGGAAATAAGTAAAGTTACTAGTTGCTTTATAAAAGCAAAATATCTCTTAATAAGCTACCTTTCTTCTTCTCTCTCTTCATTTCTCTTCTTCCCACGGTTTCTTCTTCTCTTCTCTTGCTCCAAACCGAGAGAGCTCCATCCATGGGTGCTCCACCTTCAAGTGCTCACCAAGTGTTCATCTTTGCTCCAAATCAAAAACCAAGTATAGATTTCTCTTAGTTAGGCCAAGACCTATCTTTCTATCTTTTCAAATCCTTCAAAGCTCCATTTTGGTGCCAAGAGGAAACTCCATTGATGGAGGAAAATCAAGTTTGAAGAGCCCATTTGGTTCTCCATTCATTCAAGGTAAGGAAAATGTAAGAAAAACCATGTTTCCACCATTCCTTCCACATGGCCGAAAATTACTACTCATGGGGCTTTGTTTTTCTGCCTTGTTCTAGCTTGATTTATTCACCAAGGACTAGTGGAGGTCCTATTTCATTCAATGCCCAAGTCTACTTTGAGACTTCAAAGGTAATCATCCACTTTTATGCCTTAGAACACATTTCTAACCTAGGTTTTCATTCCTTGAGGTTAGTGTATTGTTTAGTACTCATATGAGTCATTGAATATTGATTAGAACATTGGCAAGGGGAATTTAAGTGGTGGCCGAGATTCATGCAAGAAGAAGGTCTAAGGAGGAAGATAAGATAAGCTTGAGAAAACAAGGTAAATTACTTACCTAATGGTGGTTTAAGGTTTAAGGAATGAGTTTTAGATGGGTACCAATGTAGCCTAGGGCTTACATTAGGTAATGGGTTATGTAACCTAAGAAAAAGAACTTAAATAAGCTTGTGAACTTGTGACTAAGGAGCCAATGGGAATGAGTTGATAATATAAGTTTAAGATGAGTTTTAAGAGCATTATAATTGCTATGAGATTGATGGGTGTATTTGCAGGTTGAAGGCTTTTATATGTGGGAAATCCAGTGTTTAAGTTTAAATCATTTGAGGGCCTAAGAGCCATGTCATTTAAGAGCCTTAGTGCTATGCAATTTAAGATTATTGCAATATATTGAGTTTGTTGTGAATGAGTTGGTTTGGTGATGAGATATGATGAGAAGAACTTGATGTGTGTGAGATGGTTGAATGAGGAAAATAAGTGTTTGGGCATGATAAGATACTAGAGGAGCTATGGCGAAATTTGAGTAGAAAATAAGTGTTTAGATGATGGTGGTGAATTAATATGACCTAGGATTTACTAGGAGTCATTATGAGGAATTAGAGTGGAAATGAGTTAACTAAGGAGTTCTTGAGGTTTAGAATGACCTAGAGATGTCTAGGAGGAATTAGAGGATTGGTGAGTGTATTAATCACACCAAAATCATGGTATGAGGAATGTAAGACTTGTGCAAGAATCTGGAGGAAATGATGTATAATGCTTTGAGATGATTTAGGTATGAACTAAGTGTAGAACAATGAGAGTTCGGGAAGTTTGTGTAAGTGTGATGATGCTAGAAGTGGACTAATGAGGTTTAGTTAGATGGTAATGGGTGGATTTAGGTGATGGAAGAGGAAGATGTGGGAGAATGTTGTCAAATGTCAAGGAAAATGTTTAGGTATGTCCGAGAGTTTAGGAATGATGAGTAATAAATGGAAAAGATAAGAATTTGTGCAAGGATATGCAAGGACTTGAGGAAGTCTTGGTAAATGAACTGAGGATGGAAAATGATGTTTATGAAGTGCTCAAACTATTAAGGAGGGAACACTTGGGTTGGTTGAAGTTTTGGTAAGGTTACAAGTTGGAAATGTAAGGAATCATATGACAAGTGTTAGGAGTGTTGGTAAGAATTTAGTAAATGTTTGAGAAGATCTTTGGAAATTGTTTTGGAGAGTTTGGTGGAAGTTCTAAGGTGAGTTTAAGTGCCTAAATGGTATTAGGACACATGGGGGAACATGTGGAGAAGTTTGGAGTCAAATGGGAATTTAGAAACATGGTTCTGGAGCCGACCGACCTTAGGGACCTGACCTGCAAGGTCGGTCGAGCTCAGTTTACACTACCGGAAAGAGTTTCTGGAATCGACCGAACTTGGGGACCGGACTTGCCAGTTCGGCCGGGCTTGTATTTTGTGTACGAATTGAGTCTTTGGAATCGACCGAACTTGGGACCGAACTTGGCAAGTTCGGTCGGGCTTAAATATCCCACGGGGAAGCTCTCGGGAATGGACCGACCTTGGGGACCGGACTTGCAAGGTCGGTCGGGGTGAAATTTTCAAACGGTAATGAGTTCTGGAATGGACCGACCTTGGGTAAGGTCGGTCGGTAAGGTCGGTCGACCCTAAAAATGAAAAAAAAAAGAAACCCTAAGGAAGTTTAGTGGTATTAATGGTACCCCTTTAAGAGGGCATTGAGGATTAGAGGTGTAAAGACCTAAGAGATTAGGATAAGTATAAACTTAAAAGTTTAAGTTAAGTTGTAAGATTAAGTTGTAAAACTTAAGAGGTGTTAGGTGGGGATCATTATGGGTTAAGCAAGTTAAATAAGTTGAATTAAGATAAGTGATTAACAACCTAAAACTGAATGAATGTTTTAGGGCTTGAGCATTTGGACTCCGGAAGAGAGTATGCAACCGAACGACCGACGGTGAACGGTACATTCTTCTTGTGACCTGCTTGCTAACGAGGTGTCCCTCGGCTTGTGTGCTATTTGTTTCTGTGTGCTCACTAAACAAGATAAAGCATGCAACCGGAATATTATGTTTATTGTATTGTTATGTGAGTTTGAAAACTAAACACAACATACCATGAGAACTTACTAACCAACGTTTAGTAAGGAATGTGTGAAGGCAACACCCCTAATATGGGTTGATATAACCGAAAGAGGTTAACCAACAACATGGTCTTGAGACTACTACTAACTGGAACTTGAGTGAGGAAACCCGGGACTGACTCCGGTCATGCATGCTAAGGAAAGGGGGTCGGTATCTATAGCAGATCCGTCTTCCGCTTAAGGACTTGTCTTCGGACTTGTAGCCTAGGGCCGGTTGCTGGCTCAGCTACGCTGGACTTCCGTCCAGGGTAGGTGGCATTAAGACGGTGCGGTGGGATCACCTAAATCCTAGGTTTGGACTTAGGATACAACCATTCCCCTCCAGGAACGGTTTGTATACTGAGAATAAGTTAAGGTTAAGATTAAGGTAAGGTTAAGATAAGTTGCAACCATTCCTCTTTAAAGGATGGTTTGTATTATTAAGATTAAGATAAGCTACAACCATTCCCCTTTAAAGGATGGTTTGTATTATTAAGATTAAGATAAGCTACAACCATTCCCCTTTAAAGGATGGTTTGTATTATTAAGACTAAGATAAGCTACATCCACTCCTTTTTAAAGGATGGTTGTTTCTAAGTTTAAGATAAGACTAAGATTGAGGTGAGATAAGGATGGACTAAGATTAAGAGGAAATATAACTTAAGGAGTTAAATAATTAACTCTCTAATTAAGGGAACACATTTAAGTCGTTCATTGTGTGTGAACTTTGATTGTTCAAATTTGGTTTGTTGTTTACTGCACTTACTATTATGTTGTGCATCTAATCAACCTCCATGCTATCGACAATTAGTCGTCGTAGCCACGTTAGCTTGGGGGCCATGAGAGGATCGTACCAGCATTCGTGCTGACCCCCTTTGGGGGCTGTTTTTACTACACAGGTGATCATCAGGAGGCGGCCGTCACGAGAGTAAGAAGGAGGACAAGTGTTAAGGGTTAAGCGTGGCCTACGAGTTGTGCATGTACACTCGTATGGCAATTGAGTTAGTAAGATGTATAGGATGTGAGGGGATTGTAAGAAGGATATGTATTTGGTTAAGGTTGTTATGTACTAATGTTCGGTATATTCTGTAGTCAGACCGTGGCAAGGTCCTGGTGTGTAAAGAATTCCGCTGTGACGTGTATATATATATGCTGTTAAGTTGCGAGACCACGTTTGGATATAGTTGGGGTGTTACAAAATTCATGGTACAAGTGGGGGCGATTTTAGCATAAAAAAGGTACCTAAAATCAGCATTTTTACCTTAAAACTTTCATCTTTTACATTAGTATAAATGTACCAATTAAATGCTGGAACCTATTACAAATATTAGTATGATATTAGTACAATATAGTGTAACAAAAATCAAACTAAAAATCAACCCCATTTGACCCCTATTGTATGTGCCAGTTTGGGTATACTAGACATGAATTTTAGCAAAAATAATACCTTATGGATCATGACTCATCCCTACATGTGCCATGTGACAATGTCAAATAAAAATCAGTCAATTAAGACTACCATTATCGAATGACCTGCAAGAAATAAGAGAATATTAGCCTTGTAAAAGTCATAGAAATTTGACTACATAAAATAACAAAACTAGACTACTTTATACATGTGCATTGTAACTAAACAATTGAAACATCCATGTTACCCTCTTGTGCTGCCGATTTGGACCAAGACAAAGAGGAGATTGATTGACTTGTATTAAAATCAAAAGAATACATTACCTAACAATGCATGATCCTTAGTCAAATAACAAACAAAATCAATTGTCTTATATTACAAGTGTGACCGATTTCAACAAGAAAAAGAGGGCTTGTTGCCTTATTAAAATCAAGCTAAATTGTCTACCTACCTAGCCATGATATATGGTCTTCAAATTATCAAAGAAATCAGCCTCCTTTATGCACATATATTACCGTAGGGCAACAAGGAAACAAGGCTAATTTGACATGCTATTCTACTTATAAAATTCCAAGGGAACATATACCTACCTTGCTTTGTCTTCTAGTTTCAATTATCAATCAAGACACCATTAGTTCTTAGCAAGCAGCTGAAAGCCTAGCATCAACTAAGGGAATTATTGAGTCAAACAAACAATTAAATAACAAAGGAAAGGTGAAGCAATTTGACAATTATTATCAAAATAATTCTATCATTTCCTTTCCTTACCTTAAGTCTTACGTGAGGTCTCATTTCCTTCCTTGCCTTCCATGGCCGATTGGTAAGCTACTCTTTGTTCTCTCTTTTCTTCTTCATTTGATAATTAATTCCTTAGAGCTTCAAAGCTCCATTAATGGTGTATTAAGTTCTAACACCAATTTAATGTAATCTCCTAGCTAAATCTTCTATGTCTTGAAGCAAGAAATCATCCTAGCAACCCTTTCTATTTTCGCCAAGCTTAAGTATTCCAAGGAGGTTCCTTGATTCAACAACAACACAAGGAACAACAAGATCAAGTTAAGGTATAATTTTTATGTTGAAAAATCCTAGTAAATTCCTAAAGGCATTTTCGAAAATTAGGAACTCCTAAATCTATATTCTCTTCATTATTTCATGAAGGAAACTTGGATCTACAATCATCCCAAGGTGTACCGAAAATACCTTGTTAAATTCCGAAGGTAAACTCTGGTAAAATTACTCCAAATCTTGTTTATAAATCCTTGTTAGAAGTCTAACAAATGGATCTCCTAAATATATATAAGGTGGCCAAATTCTCTACATCAAAATAGCATTTGAGAAGCTTGGAATTCAAGGAGAAATCAAGTACAAGAATTGTCTTGATTTAAGGAGTAAGTTTTTATAATTAAGGGTTATTAAGTTTAAACTTGAATTAAGCTTCAAACTTAGGCATAAAAATTATGTATAAGCCTTGTTAATATTAAGACCGAAAATATTGAGCTAAAGTATCAAGAAAAATAATTTATAACATATAAGGTAAGATTATTACCTTAAGGTATAATTATGTATCACAAAAATTAATTATGATACATACATAGTTAAACTGAAATATCTAAGGATTAATTGTTCTATTTTGAGTCTATAATCATTATAAGTTATTAGCATAATTTTTAGAAGTGTTATATGGCTTATATACATTTATATGTATTTATTATAAAGTTTAAAGCAAGTTTTGAAACTATATAGTAAGGAATAATTAAAGCCGAGAATTTAATTGGGTTATTTGGTGATTTTCAAAATATATAAGTGTATTAACTTATATTATAAGTTTTGGGAATATTAAAAATAGCTACAAGTATTTAAATGACTAGTTTAATAAGTTATGTGGCTAAAATGTAAATTTTGAAAAGTTTGGGGTAGTAAATATGATTGCCGAGAACATAAGGGTTCATTTGGTATAATTATGATATAATGTAGGGTAAGAATTAATATTATGAATTTTGGTGAATTTAAATAAGTGGTTAAGTGTTAAAATAACATTTTATAAAGTTTTGGGACTATTTTGTAAATATTGGAAACTATGGTGTATGGCCAAGAATTACATATGAATTTATGGGTATATTAAAGTATTAATTATGAAATTAAGTCTTGGTCAAAGTGTTGACCAAAAACTTTGGGTTAAAATGATTTATGACATAAAATATTAAGCTTATAAAAGTTATGGGGTGAATATTTAATTTATAGAAATTATTAAGTAAAACCGAATTGGGCAAGGGGTGGAAATGTAATTTATAAAAGTATATGGGCCATTTCGGTTATTTAAGAAAAATTAAATATCAAAACTATAATTTATAAGTTAATATGTAACTTATATAAAGTTTTGAGGTTAAATTGTGAATATAAGAGGATTACGTGTTAAGACCGGAAATAAATGTGGTCATTTGGTAATTTATAAAAACTAATATATTTGTTTTGCAATTTCCGAAAGTTAATGTGGATAATTAATGAATTATAAAAGTTATAAGGTTATTTGGCAATGTATAAAAGTATAAGGATTGTCTCGGTAATTAAAGGAATTAAATAATAAAACTATGGATTATAAGCTGATATGTTGCTTACATAAAAGTTTTGGGGTTAAAATGTAGTTATGGGAAGTATATATGGAAACCGAAAATTTACGGGATTGTTTAGTAATTTATAAAAGTTGGATATTTGAATTGTGATTACCGAAAAGATTTATGTGGTTATTTGGTAAATTACAAAGGTTAATGTGTCCAAAATATAAATACCGAATTTATAAGGTTATTTGGTAACTTATGAAAATTATTGTGCCCAACTTATAATTACATAAATTAATAAGGTTGGTTTTATAATTTAATAAAGAAAGGAATTAAATTGGGTAATATAATGTATTATGGTATATTATGGAGTATAATATAAAGTTTATAAAATAATTGTGATTATGATAAAAATAACCAACGAATATAATATAGAGTTTATGAAATAATTGTGGTTATAATAAAGATAATCAAATTATGTTGGTATATGGAATAAGAGGAAATAATTATGGATATATAATTAAAGAGATGAAGAAATAACATAATATGGGAATTCATTATCACATGTGGATACTACATAAAATAATGAACTAATGAACTACCTAGAACCACTGTTAAATAAACAGGGGGAAATAAAGAACATACAGAGTTAGTATACTACGAGTATAAACTTTACAGTGACAGTACTGTAATATTTAGTGAGTGGTTATAAATTACCCGGTATTGTTTGTAAATATAGTAGCGTACGGGAAGGACTGTTAAAGCGTGAATTGTCAAGCTAGCTGTTATCACGGTGAACGGTATGTTAATTTTGTGGTCTGAATGTCCTAAGGATTATCCTAAGGTCCAGACATTAAGTGTTTAATTATTAAGAGCGATATCTGTGATTTTATGTATATGATATTGTGTACTGTACTGCTCAAACTGTTGCGTTGTATTTCATACGCGAACGTTTTATGACTAGAAGTTTATACATCTAAACTGGAACAAGACTAACTGACCTCTAGGTATTATTGAACCTAACTGATGGTCAACTGTCATAGTCTTAATTCAAGTGTCGGTCATTGTACCACTAACAAAAGGGCTAACTTATAAAGAGAGGAATCCAGATTGTTTTGACTTTCTGGTTTCGCATAATGATCACTACGAGAGACTTCAACAGAGAGTCACTCAAGGGAATCCATCAGCCACATTCGGGGATGGCGGAGGGCACTGACGTAGTTGCATAGGTTCGACCGGATCGGTCATTTAATTATCCAGGGCCATAAGGTCAGCTGGTAACGGTTCCTTGGAACCAGGGGACTATGTCCATTAAGTAAGTTATTAAGGGGTCTTGACATGCCGCTGGTGGTAATTAATTGGAAAAGGTTAAGTGAATAGTTTAAAAGAATAAGGGCCAGGTGGCCAACTAACAAGTACAGTTTAATACGCGTATCTGGTTTGGATTATTGATGTGTGATTATTGGTTATTGTTATTGATGTGAGATTATTGGTTGTTGCGATGGATTATTGATGTGTGGTTATTGGTGTTGTGTACAATTGTACATTGGTGTTTACGGGTGAGTTATTATGTGATTGTTTAATGTATACAGTTATCACTGTTGTTATTGTAAACCGGTATTTCATGTAAAGAATCTAATATCAAGATGGCTAAAACGACTTAAGGAATCTTGATGATTTAAGACTACATTTAGCATACCAGCATTTCGATTGCTGAGCCCTTCAATGGGCTAAACATTCCAGGTTATTGAAGAAGACTCAAGCTGGAGTGCGGGACACGGGGGTAGCTGATGTGTTTTTAGCAAACACCTTTGGTTTTATTTGTATTATATTAAAGAGGTTGTTGTATTCAGTTAGTTGCTCATTTAGTTGAATTTGGTTTGTAATAATTAGAAGTGCTCAGTATCTGTTCATCACAGCGTGAGGAGTTGTATTGTTGGGAAGAGTAAGGATGCCTTGTTACTCACAAGGGTGAGTAACGGCGTGTAACACCAAGGTAGATAGTTTTATTTTCCGTTGCGATTTGCTATTCATTATGCTACGAATTGTGACGTCATTACAGGTTTAGGATTAGGGGTGTTACAACCAAATGGTAAAAACCACGGATATAATACATATTAAACACCGGATTACAAATCCCTAAGACTGAAGAGCGAAACATTGGAAGGGCCTGACGGCCTGACCATGACAACTAAATCAATACACTAGTCAGCAAGGAGCTGGACTTGGTCAGGAAACTAAACGACGTGAGCATTAGCAATAGACAACCGACACTACAGGTAAGAACATCAGCCCAAAAACCAAGCCTAACCATGAATGGAAGAACCGTAAAGATTACTCAACAATGTGAGAAGACCAGATGTAAGTAATAACCTACAAGGAAGGTATTACAACATGCAATGAAGACGGATGACATAAAAACTTCCAATAAAAATGGGATGAACTCCCAGAATAATACCATTAACAACACTCTTCATTGAGGATGTTGATAAACCCCAGAAACAGAATCAGAGAAAAACAAATTTATGCAATGACCTACCTAGGATCAAAGACGTGCAATCACGAAAAAGAGAACCTCAAAAGGACTACACCATAGAGTTGGTATAGTTGAGCAGAAAGAGACCCATAAATGATGGTTAGTATTGCTTGCCTAACTCACTAACACCCAAGTATGATTAGTCATTAACGGGTGGCGTAGTCAATGAAAGTTGAACAAAGTATTGACATGGCAGCACATGATAGCCAGGGTAAATATCATACTTAGACACCTGAAGGCAGATGCCTAATGAAAACGAATCCTTAATTGCTAAAAGACGCAAGTCTATGAGAGCAAAGGTATTATCACAGACACTGATTAACATTGAATTACCTAAGCGAACTTCCACAGCAGGAAGCGAGATACAACAACTTCTTGTGAAACCCAATTGTACATCCAATGATGTGACCCAACATTGACAAAGTTCAGAGAACAAGAGAATTACATGGATAACCTACAGATGATTAAGAATACAATAGTGAACCGAACACCGGCTATCACTTGAGACTAATCAAGCATTAAGGGCCTATGAGCCAAGGATGTTAAATACATCAGAGCTCGAGGCACAGGAAAGCATAAAAGGCTGATCTAGGCCATGAATGAACTACAACTCGTACATACGAGTGGTTATGTAAACCTATACTGAATTGAGGAAGTATTGCCAGGAAATGCCACCAATGAGAATGTTGAGATAGTGCTAGTGACAGGGGTGGAGAACGAATGATTCCTTTTAGGGTGGGGATACCTCTCCTAGTTGTGAGGCCATGAATGGGAATAAACCCCTCAAAAAGGGCTTTCACTTCTTAGATATTGAATACTCTCTATTGGAGAATGGGAACCGTAGACCTTGAAATTACCTTAGAACATTCCAGTTACACATAAATAATATAGAAGGCTGCAGAGACAGACCTCATATCCAACAACCAGGATTTAAGAATAAGCAATCGTCAGAGATAAACATTGTGAGTGCGCAGTATGGCACGTCAAGTGACCAACGCTGAAAAGAGCTTGTGATTCAACAGATGACTTCTTCAGTAACCGGTTAAATTACATGGTAAATAACATCATAAAGGATGAAAGAATGTGAGAGAATTAGCCTACTTACGAACCTGAGATTGAAGCAGAACACCTTCATATTAAGAGATAATCATTTTACAACACGATACGACAACTGCCAAACATCGAAATTAGAGAACCCCCAGTGTGGTTACACCGTGAAAGGGATTGAAAATAAGATAAGATGTTGAAGTAAAACGATTGAAGAATTGTGCCATCAATGGGCAATATAAGACAGCTAAAGGTACTTCGGTAGTGGAGGCCGTGAGAATAATACCTATCAGGCAGATTAAGTTACGGTGCGCAGCAAAGCAACCACTATATATAGGCCATCAAATATTGACACGAAAGCAATCAGATTTATGAATTAAAACCCGATGTAAGAAAGGGGATGAAATGGGAGACAGACTGTGCAGTAACGCCAATAGTCTGGACCATGTGATGAAAGATTTCACAGGAAGCACACTGTCCATTCCGTGAGGAACTGGAAGTGCATTCCTAGTGGATCGACATGAGAAATAAGATAAGAGGCTCTAAGGAAAGAGACCTCAAATTACTAACGGATCGAGTCCGTAGCAAATACAGAAGGTATAATGCAGTTATGAACCCAGTAGATGGATATTCCTTGATTAAGTTCAAGAAGAACAACATGTGCGTTATCATGGAATGATGAAAGAGGAGATCGAAAAAAGAATACTTCACAAATTAGCTATAACTAAGCGTGTGACGAACACTACGAGCATACTTAAACGAGATGTGGGACGACCACACTCCAAAGGAACTTGTGGGCCTGATGGACTTATTTATAAGTTAGTCGGGTAAGTGGCAATGTATCATTAAGGTACCCCATATATGTAAACGAGTAGTATAAGGAACACGAGAAGTAGTCGCCTCCGTATGACAGTCAGAGATGCAAACTCACACCAGAACAACAAGTTACCATGAACAATGGAGGAGGAAGAACTCAGTTAAACCAATGAGATTAAAAGAGTCAGAGAACTCATTCCAGGAGGAAACAATTAAGAATTATGAAGTGCGAGAAGCACTAATTAGTAAGTACGAACAGTTTATATGTCTCAAGATTTTTCAAGGAAACTGTGAAGAGCAATAAGCACTGAACAGTAAGTCCAGATTACACAGGAATCTCAGACTGAGAGTCAGTTAGTAGGGAACAATTCAGACGCTGGAAGGCGTAATAAGAGCATGAACATCAGATCTCCAGAGAACTGGATAGACAAGCTATAACTCATTGAGACCGTGTCTAAATAAAGATACCACACGTCCATTAAGAGACCATTATTCCTAAATTATAATGATATAAAGGAGCTGTAAAACCTATTAAAGAAGATAGGTAGGGCAAACTAAGTCCCAAGATTATCAGAGTCGCGCAGCAGAAGCTAGTGGACCGTATCTTAAAGGTTTGATATACCTAACAAAAGAGAAGAAGGAAGGATGTGACTCACATCTTCCAGTCGAATAAAATATACGACTTACCTACCAAATACTTTGGAGCCTTAGAGACTACACTTGAACCAGTTGTAAGATTGGTATGAACACCAATAAGAATCCTTGATACAGAGACTAAGCCATTACCATGGTGAAGACCCTCAGACCCAATCATAATGTGAGATAGACTACATGGGAGCCAGAATGCTCCATGACACCTAAACATCTTGAACCTATGTTCAAGGATGATATAATGTTAATTACGTGGGTGTAATCCATTTTAAGGGGGGTAGAGCGTACAATCGCTTAGCCTATATTCAACGTATTGAGTACGTAACCTACAGTGTGCATAGCACAATACAATTAGTTGTGAGGTTTGATACGTATGTTATATAAACACATGTATTCATTCTTATGTGGTTGTGGTTATTACGCACAATTAGATGCGAATACTAGATGTATTAGAGGCTTATCTTGTTAACTTCGGTGCGAGAATTCAGGAAAAGAGGAGTAGAAACTCCAGGGGAATTAAAATCCCTATGATATGTATTGATATGAGACCAAATATGGTAATGTTATGAGGTATGAATTGGTATGAGACCAAATATGGTAATGTTATGAGGTATGAATCGGTATGAGATCGATGTAGAACCTGGTAGGAATTAAATTCTCTAAGGAATTGCTGAGAGGTGAATTAAGAATGATTGATGGACTGAGTTCCATAATTTGGGGATGTATTGATTTATGATTATGACTAGAAGGACTAAAAGATATAAAATGCTACATGAATAATTACTTGATTGTTTGAAGTTGACGTGGGAGGTAGAACTTGATCTTGGCAAGATCAAGGAAAACTAAACACAAATTGGGGTGAAAGGATAGTTCAACACTGATGCTGATCACATGAGGGTCGGATGATTCCTGAAACTCCCTACAAGTGGTCACAATTAACCACGTTAAGAGTAGATGCAGTAGCATAAAGTGGAATTGGAGTTGACATGTATTTCTTGTATTACTCGCTCAAGAACTCGGGGACATGAAAACCTTTGTCTTCGGACCGGTTACATGAGGAGTATGCAGCAAAGAATATACAAAGAGTATTTCGATTACTAAAACATACAAAAGATATGTTGTGTGGTAAATATATATACATATGTGGCAGACCTCATGAGTCAGAATGCCTATACAAATATTGAGTGATCTACATGATCTTTTAGTGTGAAGTTACCTTTGTGTTCTAAGAGATATAGATACACAAGAACCTTATGGACAAAGTTATTTTAAGGGGGGGGGGGTAGATTGAAATACCCCAGACCTTAATATATTAATGAACTATCTAAGTAGGATATACTAAGGCTAGTACGTGCCTTAGAAACATTAGAAGAAGTGTTAAACAACAATTTACACCAAAACATGCTTTAGGAACAATTAGAGCAAAATGATGTTTTAAAGAGTATAAATAAATTAGGGAACTACCAATAAGTTCCCAAGAGATTTCAAATGTGAAATACCTCTAAGATTAGTAATAAACATTAAGTGGAATTAGCGTTTAAACCGAAAACGTACCTTAGAGTACAAAAATGTGCTTTGAAGAAAAATGTGCTTTAAAGGAAAATGTGCCTTAAGCATTTATACATGGAATTAAAAGGCTAGTGAGCCTAAATACCAATAAGGAATAAGGGAACAACAATAAAATGGTCATAGGAGCCATAGCGTATACACACAAATTAAGTATACAAAGTCCACAGTAAACAAGTACTAAACTGACGAAAGTCAAGGAGAAACCACCAAACGACTTGGTTTAAATTGGAATTAACAACATGCTATTTCATGAAAAAAGTTTCTAAAGGTTGTAAATGTACTAGGAACACATTTAAACTAGCCAAAACAAATTGCAAAATCAATGTGAACCCGGAAGCACATAAAATGTGTTTTAAGGCATTTTTGGCTATGTAACATACCTAACACATGGTATAAGTCATTATGAACGAGTTTAATGTATCAAATATTACATAAACACATTATAGAAACAAAAAAATTCAGGTCAAACAGGCTTTAGGCTGGCCGACATCAAGGGTGAGTCACCTTGTCCAAATTTGCTTTTAAATTCACTATTTCAACTACCAAGACTTTCTTCAATTGCCATATCATCTTGTCCCCATAGTGAATCATTATTGAGACTCTTACCTGTCAAATGAGAGCTCCCAAATTCGTAGCTCATCCTCTCTTTGAAGAAACAACACAAAAACTCCAATGTTCTTAGTTTTGTGCCTTAAAGAACACCTTGCCTTGTAGAAATCATAACTTTCTCGTCCTAACTCCAAATCACAAGATTGATAGCTCGTTGGATGCCTCTCTTCAAGATCTTTACAACCATAGCTCATGAGCCCCCAGATTCTCAGGAAAAACCATAAAAAAGTGCCTTTGATTCTCGAGGTAAAACATTGCCTTCTTGAAAACTTCTTATTCTTTGGTTTTTGTTACAGCCGATTGGCATGGGATACTAACCCATCTTATTCTTCATCTTGTTGTATAATTTTGGAGCCAATTTCTCTAGCAAATTGCTGTCAAAATTTCTAAGGAAATCAAGCTTAAATATTAAGCTAATGGTTAATATACAAGGTAAATCCTACAACTACCTATTTCAAGGTTCTAATTGTTGATCTATATATGATCTAACATATTGTTCATCTTGTTTATTATTACCGAAATTATAAGTGTGTTAGATTTAATTTTTGACACATTAAATGTTAATATTTTGTAAATCTAAAATTAGATTTATACTCCTTATGATATAAGCTTCAATATAAGCTATCATAATATGCAAGAAAAATTCATATACTATAATTTATATGGTGGCCGAAAATTAAGAGGTTATATATGAGTTAGAAAAATTATCTAACTTAGTTAAATTAAAAGAATTAGTATAATTAAGAGTAATATGTAAAATTTAAGAAGTTTTAGTACCTAATGGTGATTACCGAAAATATATGAGGTCAATATGGAATTTTTGAGAGTTTAGATGATGAGAAAATAATTGTAGAATTAAGTTTAAAATTTTTAAAGAGTTTATAAGGGTTATAAGGAATTTATAAGGTTTTTCATATATTTAAAGTTAATAAAAGATAGTACATGTATACTACAACTTTAGATAATTAAATCTGGTGATTTAGAGATGTTAAAAATGATTTTTGATGTTCCAAAATCTGTAGGAAAATTAGTTACGAAAATTAGAAATTAATTAGAGTTAATTTGGTTAATAAATAAGTTAGGATAAAAGAAAAGACCACAAGGGTAAAATGGTAATTTCCCTGGTCAAACTTGGTCAAACATGGTCAAACTTGGTCAATGACAGTTTGTAAAATGTTTAGAGAAGCTAAAATAAAATATGTAGCAAAAGATTAGATATTAAAAGGATAAAGGAGTAAAAAGTTAAGTTAAATTAACTTTAGGGGTAATATTGTAAATAATGGAGAGTTAGGGGGGTTTGACCATAAAAGGCTGGTCAAACTTGGGTATATTTTGGTAATTGACCAAAAGTATTAAAGAAATTAAATTAAGTAAGACTTTGGAAGAAATTAGAAATAAAAAAAATAACAAGTTTAGAACTTATTAAGAGTAAAATGGAGATTAAGAGAAAACTATGGGTAAGTAATATAAATAACACATTTTTATGTGTTTAAGAAGCTTAAGGGAATTAAATAAAGAATTTAGAAACAAGTTGTAAAAGAAACAGAGTTAAGATGGGTTTAAACGAGACCCGTATATAAATTAAGGTATACGAGGGGTATACCCGTAATTTAATAAGTATAGGAGAAATCAATACTTAAAGTATTTTAATGAAAATACAAGTTATATTGGAAAAAGAAATAAATACGTATGATACGGAGTATCATACGGGCGTATACGAAAATTTTTAGTGTACATAATAGTACTCGTATACGTGAATAGTATACGTATACATGAATAGTAAATACGTATACATGAATAGTAAATACGTATACATGAATAGTAATACGTATACATGAATAGTAAATATACATAGAATAGTATACATGAATAGTGAATACATATACATGAATAGTAACTACATATATATGAATAGTCAAATACGAGACGTATACGTGAATAGTAAAATACGTATACGTGAATAGTGAAATATGGTGAATAGTAAAATACGAGGCCGTATAAATGAATAGTAGAATACAGGACCGTATAAATGAATAGTGAATACGGATGAATGAAAAATACGAAAATCTAATACAAGGTCCGTATAAGTCTAAAGTTGCTAACTGTGCAACTAAAAAACTGCTAACGACGTTAGTATGTTAATGAATTAGAATTGAGCTTGGAAACGCTCCTAAATGAACGAACCCATTTAACGGTATACTATTATACCCGGGTTAACCTAGGAAGAGGTTTAAGTTGAAAAGAGAACCAAATTAGTACTAAGACACAGGATACTAATACTAGTTCTGGTTACAGATCTAGATAAGTCAGAGGCGTTCGGCGGATTAGGCGAACGAGGGATTAAGAGCTAGCCAATCTCCGGTGTACGGTAAGGGATTCTTGTAGCTTGTTTGCTAACGAGGTCTACCTCGGTTTGTGTGCTATATGTTATCGTGATACGACTAAACAGGATTAAGCATGAAACCGATTTATTGTATTTATTGTGTGTCCATTGCACACTAACACAAATTGATTCAGAGCTTGTTCATTAACTATGTTTAGTAAGCAATTGTATAAGGTTATAAATACTCCCTGTTATTAGTTGGTTAATACCGAGAGAAGATTAACTAACAAATTGTCAATGAGACTTCAGCTAACTGGAACTTGGGAGAAAGGAATCGGGACTGACTCCGGTCATGCATGTTCAGGTTAGGAGGTCGGCATCTGTATCAGATCTGTCTTCCGCCTAGGGTCGACAAACTGACCCGACCATCTCGAGTGAACAGTTCGAGATGGGAGGCAAATTCAGGAGGCGCAGGAGGGTCAAGCCTACACCCCTCATAACTTAAGAATAATGTTTATTAACCCCAATGGAGCTAATAACTCATTGGCTAGGGTTACCTTGACCCGACAAAAATAAACAATTCAGTTAGAGAACAACCAGTTCTATTAAGAGAACGGTTGACACTTATAAGGTATGGTCAAACACGAGAACTAAACAATTCTAGGCCTCAGGATTTAGGAATCTAACTTACTCATCAATGGACGTCCATTACGACGTTCGATTATTTGAGCTGTGAATGTTTCACATAAATGTGTGTTTGTTATCGTACTTCTTATTATTATTTGTATGAATAAACAATTGCATGTATACGACAAAGTAGTCGTGTGTAACCCGGCTAGCTTGTGGGCTGCACGTTTTCATACCAGCAATATGCTGAGCCCCTTGGGGCCTGTGATTTAAACTTTGCAGGTAGGTACCAGACGAAGACTCAACCTGAGAGTGGGAGGGGTAGAGTAGTACTTCGGGTTGCTTTTACATTTGTTACACGAGTTGTGCATGTACACTCGTTTAGTAGATTGATGAGATGTTAGTATGATGTATTAGGATATGAGATACTCGGTATAAGTTGTGGTTTATGTTTGTAATGTTTTAGATGCTCGAGTAATTATCCGGTTAGTCAGACCGTGACTTGTAAGAGAATAGGCCTAGTTAGTCACGTGGGTGACTAACGGCGGAACACCAATTTAGTAGAACTTTTCCGCTGCGTTGTTAATGTACGAGATGGCCTTAGGGCGACGATCATTGTATTTTGAGATGGGGTGTTACACTAAAATAGACCATGGTGTAAAATTTACAAGGTTATTTGGATATATCCCAAGTGTGGCCAGGATGGTATGAAGGCCAGTTTCCCAAGGTGTTGTCCATCGCACGGTTGAGGTCTTAGAAGGCTTTTCGCACCAAAAGGTGGGCAGCTTTGATGCTGAGTATGCTAGCAATTAGATAAGCAAAGAGATAATCGTGATATTGGCCCGATTGCCTTGAGCAGGGTTAATCTTGGCAATGGGCATCCTTAAAGACAAGTGATTTCATATATGTCCAACCCAGTGAGTTTTACAAGGTTAGATCCAATAGTCGATGATTAGAAGTGCTTGTGAAACCTAGATGGTGACTTATAGTTTTTTGAGGATGCTCACCTTGATTCATAAGAGGGCCTCATGGATTCGAGGTTAGTGGTGAGAAAGAAAATGATCTGGACCACCATTCGCTAGATGCAGGTGCTGCTATATATAAAGTCCAAGAAGATGTTGAAGAAGTTTGCGATGGAGAAGAACTGAGAAGAATGTTCAAAGACCCAGACCCCCCCCCCCCCCCCCCCGATTTTGAGTCAAAGAGCAATATAATAGGAGCGGGGTCAGTGTTTTGTGATGTTAGACAAGCAACTAGGAAGAGGAACAAGCAAGTAAGTAATGCCATTGAGGAAGAAGCGTTACTCGAGGCAAAGAAGTCAGTGAAGTTGCTCAAAGAGGCGGGGTGTGGCGTCCCAAATGAAAAGCAAACGCTGGAAAATATGGTCTTGCAATCTAGTAAGGGGTACTTAAGATGTGTATTGAAAAAAACGGAGGCAAGTGCTAATGCAAACGAGAGCAAGTGTATCATGTAACTCATTCCAAGGAAAAAAGGAGGTAAAACCTATTTTCGGGTTCTTCAACTATTCTGAAGTGATTAGAAAAACTTATAGGGAAAATTGATGCTGCTACGGAAATCAAAAGGGTTGAGCTTGAAAAGATAAATGTATGACATGTAAGATATGTAGATCCACATGTTCTTTATTTTTTTCTCGATAAGTGCTATGTGGAATTTTTCCAGTATACGTGAACTTTGGTCAGATGACATTAATTATACCAAAAATTTATTTAAATTGCTTATTATTTATCCTTTTAATATTTGAAAAGTGTGTTTGATTGTAAGTAAAGAATGATTAAGCTGAATTAAGCTAAAAGATGAAGAACATTTTTATTAGAGTAGTTTATGCTAAACAAAACCATATCCATATCAGGTTTCGAATCCAACCTCCCAACTTGAGCTATAAAGTCTTAAGTCCAAACATCCCTAAGATAAGATTTCCATTCCTTAAACAATTTGCTTAGATAAAGGGGAAACTTTTAAATTCGGGAAGAAAAGTACTTTTCATTACGCTCGTAACCTTGTCATGTAAATGGGTAAGTTAAAAAAACCAACTTAGGTTGGCACCTAAAACAAACTTCGATGGAGCAATAATGAATTGAAGTGGGGACTCGAAACACTCTTAGCTTAGGGCTACAGTAAACTATCGTTCTCTATGAGACGATTAGGAGCGATTCCCTAGTCCCTCTTTTTTCACATCCTTCAGGAGTGATTTTTCAGTGCGAAGGTTCATCCCATCCATCCTTTTTTCTCAGAGATTTTTACTAGGTTCAGGACACCAGAACTCAAAGGGATTCTTGACGCAGCTTCGTTCTACAGGGTTTGGAAATCAGATTATCATCAGTGTGTTTTTTTTATCTAGTTCTCGAATCTGATATGGTCCTTGCAGTGGCTTATTTTCGATTTTGGTACTATCTGTATGGCTACCATATTCTGCATATTAGTTTGGAGTGCATTTCTCTGCTTTGGTAGTAGCCGGTGCTTGCGGTTCAATCGAACAGAGATTGGGTTCATGCTTGTTTTGATTGAGGTTGCAGATTTGAGAGAGGAACGCGCGTCTGGTTTTTCAAACCAAATGCTAATAGACCCCACATCGATCCTTATTAGAAGAAGTAGGTCTGCGCGTCAGAAGAGGGGAATTTAGGAAGGAGGTTTGCCGAAATCCTTGAAGCTGTAGGGAGTTCTTGCGCTGGGGAAGTAAAGCACAGGGATTTTGTATGTAATTACTAGTGGATTATCGATACAGGAAATGGATAGATGGGTCCAGGATCGATTGATTTGTGGATGGACATTTTTATACTGATTTGGGTTGAGGTGGCACTTCAGAGGTTGCGGCAGCAGGTATTCCTGTGCAAGTGACGGTGGAGCCTAACTCTATGTCCACCAAATATTATTTCAGTTGACGAAGGTTGACGAAGAAGGAAGTTTGTAGAGGAAGTAGTGCGGTTGAGTTGTCATCCACCTTCCTGTCTTCCTGCTGTTCTTTGGAATCAGCTAGAGGTTTGATACAATTTGTTAAGATGTCGAGACTAGCCTGAAGTTTGTGGAAGTTTCGCTAGCTGTTGAGTGCACTGGTTGCTTTTGTTTGTATTAATTCACCTCTACACTGGGGTATCTGCTCTGGTACATATGTTCTTGGGTTCTCAATGAGTTGCATTACCTTTAATTGCAGGGGTTTGGGCAGCCCAAGTGCTGTTTCGTGGGTTTCTAGTTTGATTTCTAAATACAAACCGGATTTAATGTTCTTAATTGAGACTCACAAATCTAGTGCAGATATGGATAAGGTTGTTGAAAAGTTCCATCAGTACAAAGGGATGGCGGTCAGTAGCAAGGGTAGGAGTGGTGGTCTTGCCCTTTTGTGTAGGAGTGATATTATTGTTGATATCGTCAATGTTTCAGAACATCGTATGGCTGCAGAAGTGAGCTTTCCTGGGAATATTTGCTTTCATTTTACAGGATTTTATGGCTGGGCTAACTGGCAACTCAAATATCTCTCTTGGAGATTAATGAAAACCCTTAGAAAGCAAGTTTTCAATCCTTGGATCATAGCTGGTGATTTCAACCAGATTCTTTTCTCATTGGAACAAATTGGTGGAAGAGTTAGAAGTGAGAATGTTATGGAACCGTTCAGGGAAGCTGTCCTGGAGAGTGACCTAATTGACTTGGGCTTCTTTGGGGACAATGACACTTTCACCAATGGACAACTAGGTGATAATCACTCCCTTTCGCGTTTGGGCAGGGCTTTTGGATGCTCAAAGGCTCTTAATCTTTTTCCTAATATCTCAGTTCAGCACCTCCCTCGACAAAAATCTGATCATAGTCCTCTACTTATCATATTCTTTGGCAGTCATCGTATCCCAGCAAGGCTGTTTAGATTTGAAAATACATGGATCTCGGATCCAAGATGTCTTCAGATTGTTCAGGAAGTGTGGGGTATTGCAAATCAGAACTGGAAATTCTCTAGCCGACTCTGCTCTCAAAAGTTAAAGGAGTGGGGTGGCTGGTCTATTGGCGAAATACATTGTAAAATGAAATCAAAAGAAAAAGAATTGGATACTCTCAAAAAAGTCCACCCTACTATTGGTACTCTTGCGAACAAAAGAAGACTCCTGTTGGAGATTGTACTTCTTTCATATAAAGAAGAAGTTTGGTGGAGACAAAGGTCAAGAGATAGTTGGATTGTTGAAGGGGATAAGAATACGGGATATTTCCACGCCAAAGCTTCTTTCCATAGAAGGAGGAAAGAAATTTTTGGGCTATTTAATGAGAATCATGAAATGAAGTGCTCCTGGAATCAGATTCAGCAGATTGCTTCCAGTTACTTCCAGGCTTTGTTCACCTCCACCAGTCCAGTTATAAATCCTCAATTTGGCAATGCAGTTCGAGGTAAGCTTCAGGTGGAACATGTTGATGAACTCAAGAGTGACTATTCTGTTCAAGAGATTGCAAAAGCAGTGCAGCAGCTGGGCCAAGATAAAGCCCCAGGCCCTGATGGCTTCAATGAGATTTTTTTTAAAACTTATTGGAATACGATTGGAAACCAAGTCTCTCAGACTGTTATGGAGATCCTTCTGGGCAAGCCTATGCCTGATCATATTAATCATTATCTCATCACCTTAATTCCTAAGATTAAAGGTGCGGTGAATATTGAGGAGTATCGACCTATTGCTCTTTGCAATTTTATTTACAAAATTGTGGCAAAAGTTCTTGCTAATAGAATTCAGCATATGCTTCCCTCGTTGATATCTTATAACCAATCTGGTTTTATTGGAGGTAGACTCCTAACAGACAATGTTATTCTAGCTGGTGAAATGCATCATTTTATCGACAGATGTTTAGCTACTAACAAAGGTTTCTTTGCTCTAAAAATGGACTTGAGCAAAGCTTATGACAGGCTAGAATGGGACTTCCTGGAAACTATTCTCCAAGCTATAGGATTTCCTTCTCAATGGGTGAAGCCAGTTATGATTTGTGTTAAATCAGTGAAAGGTGTTGTCCTTATCAATGGAGCTCCAGGGGAATACTTTAAACAAAGTAGGGGTATTCGACAGGGAGATCCTCTGTCTCCCTTCCTGTTCATTCTAGCTCAAGAATCGCTCTCTAGCTTCCTCAATCAGGCGGATGCTTCCGATAATTATCATGGGATCAAATTAGCTCCTAATTGCCCTTCTATTTCGTACTTAGCCTTTGCTGATGATGTCATATTCTTTGGTAAAGCTTCAAAAGGCAATGCCAAGGCTCTACAGGATATTCTCAGTAGCTTTTTATCTTCTTCAGGTCATTGCTTCAATCTTGCCAAATCTGAGCTGTTATTCAACAAGAAACTCAAGTCTGAGATCAAAGATGAGATTATCAACACCTTTAATGTTGAGGAAGTTAAGAAATTTGGAAAATATCTTGGTCTCCCTTTGAAGGTGGGCAGAAGCAAAACGTAACTGTTTGATTATCTCACAAAGGGTCAGGAAAAGAATTACAGGGTGGAACAGGCCTATGTCTCAAGCAGCTAGATCTGTTATGGTATAAGCGTTCTTCAATCTATTCCCACCTTTACTATGTCTCTGTTTCAGCTCCCAAAAGGTATCATTTCTAAGCTTAATTCTATCTTCTCTTCATTCTGGTGGGGAGGGAAAAAAGACTCCAAGGCAATGCATTGGTTAAAGTGGGAGAAGGTGTGAAACAATGTTGAGTTTGGGGGGCTGGGTTTCAAGGAAATTGAGAACTTCAATAAAGCTCTCGTTACCAAACAATTATGGAGAATTCTTATTAACCCAAATTCTCTGGTTGCTGTTATACTCAAACAGCTTTATTTTCCTAATCAGACCATCTTACAAGCCTCTCCTGGTAGACATGATAGCCCAGTGTGAAAATACTTCATTGCTAATGTAGAAACCCTCTCGTTGGGTGCTCGGATTCAGGTGGGGAATGGGGAAAACACCCTTTTTTGGGAAAACCCATGGCTTCCTAGAACAGATGGCTTCCTCATTATTTCTCCCAAACCAGTGTCGCACCTCAGGATACAAACAGTTAGTGATTTTATTGATTCCAACTATGCTACTTGGAATATTCCCCTTCTGAATGAATGTCTTGTGAAGTATGATGCAGATTGTATTGCTTCTGTTCAGTTTGACCTATCTGCTAATGATTCTTGGGTCTGGCATTTCAATCATAATGGGGAATACACTGTTAAATCGGGATATGAACAGCTTCAGAATAAAAATGTTCAGCAAGTGGCTTCTTCGTCTAATGATCTTTCAACTTCCAATGTTTTTCGAAAAATCAAATCTCTGAAGGTCAGCCCCAGAGTTAAACTGATTGGTTGGAAACTATTGCATGCAATTATCCCTTGTCAAGATAGTATTGCTAGGAGAATTGGTGGTTGTGATCGCTGTTTCTTTTGTGGAAATAAGGATACTATTATTCACTCTCTCTTTCTTTGTTGCTCAGTGTCTGGGTTATGGAGTAAGCTGGTTAATACTGTTGCTTTGGAAAATAGCAATGATGAGAACTGTATTGAATGGTTGAGATCTAAGATTGTCAGGTGGGATAAAGATAGATGCAGGCAGGTTCTGAATCTGCTTTGGATCATCTACGATGCAAGAAACAAAGTAAAGCATAATCCTACTTTTGCTTGGTGGACAATCATTGAAGCTAATAAGGCTTTCATTCTACACTACCAAGCCTTGCAGCAGGCTCCCCATCCGAAATTGAGCAAGGATTGTAGTTGGCAACCTCTCCAGTCGGAGTCAGTAAGATCAGTTGGACTGTTGTTGTGAAGAATGGTTCGCCCATCAAAGTGGGTGGGATTATTCGTGATTGCAAAGGAGTCCCAATGACTGGTTTCTGTAGCCAAATGAAAAGCACCTGTGAGGTGCAACATGCACATATCATTGCCATCAGACATGGCATGGAACTTGCTCTTCGAGTAGGCAGCCATCCATAGGTTATGATAATATGCAGGAATGGTGGGTCCTTATTATGGTTAAAAATGGTTATAACAACAGGTTATGGACCCATGATTGTAATAGGATTAAAGCTTTAATTTCTCGTTTTAGAATGATTGATTGGTCCTGTAATAGTAGTTACTCTAATTTCCCTAGTTTCCTTATCGCTAATTTAGTTAGCCCTCAGCAGGTTAGTGTGCGATGGTGGTTAGGTAATGATCTTCCTCAGAAGATTAAAACAGCTTGTACTTTGGATCTTGAGGATAGCTCAACCAATCACTCTTTTGACTGATGTTTGGCTATTGTTTGGTGTCTGGTTCCATATATATATACATCAACTTTGACTAAAAAAAAAAAAACAAACTTCGATGAATCAAGAGGTCATCCTTTTGTCGAGTTCATCCACCGTATACGATGATCTAAGAGTTACCAACCCCTTTCACCCACGGCACGGCGAACATTGTCTTACAAATCTGTTATAATATAAAAGCGACATATCATGTACATATTAATTACGATATCCGAGTTAATTTAGCTTATATTATAATGAAGTTTATTAATGTTGATGATATCACTGATCATCATCACCACCATTATCGATCTATTCTATAATTCAAAATCGTCATAATTGATAAGATGACATTGAACAACATCGACTGATTGATGTAACCCTTAAATATAGTAATTACTTTTAATAAAAATAGTTTTTAGTTTGCTAAAGCGAGTGACATAATCGAATTGATAAGACGATTATTATAAAAAGGAGCATAAGTAGAGGAAAAAAAAGGTCAATTACCTCATCAGTACTGTATAAGTTGAAGGACTGTTTGGAAACAGTATCATGACACTGTGGATGATGACAATGACATTATGCCCCTCCCATAATTTCCAATCAAAAAACGAATTAGAACATCTAGCTGCTAGTACTGTCGGGAAATTAGAGAATACATCATTATCCAAACACAGTCTAATATTCACATCCTTACACAGTTACACTAGTCAAAACAAAAGGTGGGTGAGGAGTTGGACTCCTGATGCTTTATGGAGAGGCTGTCCATCAGATTCTTCAACGCATCTCTATTGTTGACTATCACCATCACATTTTTGATTTTTTTGCTGTCTGCTACGCAAACTCCAAATTTCACTGATCTACTTCAGCTAGAAGACTAGAAGCATCACTTCTAGTTTTTCTGTTGAAAACACATTGTAATACACCAGATTGTAACATGATTACACCACTACAAATCATATTATTTGCAAACTTTCTATTACAACAAACAGATAGGATAGAGAAGTGGTCTAAACCCGAGTCATTCTGTTGTTCCAATATTCTATCTTTGAGAATGTTAGTGCCCCTTTGATATGACTCAATAAAGGCCAAGTTGGAATTCAAACATTCCAGAAGTGGTAATTCTGGGTTGTATCGGATTCTGTTTCTAGCATCATAGATAGCCCACATTTGATTCATCACTTTAGCAGTTTTCCTTTTTCACCAAGAGGGGACTTGATCAAGCAACCACTCTTGAATGGCATTATCTCTCGACTTTGGGAGAAGAGCAATATCCACACAATTGTTCCATGAATCTTTAGAAGTCCAACATTGAAACAGACTATGAATCTCTGTATCAACATCCCCACACATAGGAGTTTCCACATGAACAGGTGGACTCTGGGTGGGGATAACTGCCTATTCAACAAGGGTTTTATGGAGGCTAAAGGGACAGGTTTTGTGGATGATTCAGTGATAACTTTGCTTTCCATCAGCTTCAAGTAACCCGACTTCACTGAGTAGTCCCCTGAGCTATTAAAAACCCACTTCCAAGAGTCTCGACTATTTCCTGAAATTGGGGTATGAAGGATGTTTTGGTGGTCTAGGGGTTGAAACAGAGAGCAAACTAGATTATGATTCCATGAGAATTTATCATCATTGAGCAAGTGGCTGACTTTGAAGACTGCGATGGAGGATATTTTTGGGGGAGTTGGTTTGGCAGGGCTATTTTTACTAATCCAAGGATGATCCCAGATGGTTGTTTCCTCTCTATCTCCTAAATCTCTAACTGGTCCCAAATTAATGACTTTCATAGCCGAAAGAATGGATTTCCAAATAGGGCTATCATTTTTCCCTTGAGTGGCATGGAGAATATCTGTGTTAAGGAAGTACAGCCCTTTTAGATTTCTTGCAACCATGCTGTTGTCATTGGACATGATTTTCCAGAGTTGTTTAGCTATGAGGGCTTTGTTAAAGTTTTCTATTTCTCTAAACCCCATACCCCCTTTGTCTTTCAACGAGCACACATAGCTCCATTTTTTCCAATGCATAGCTTTTTTCTTAGAAGATCCAGCCCACCAAAATTGAGAACAGATAGTATTCATTCTGTCAATAATACCAGCAGGTAACCTGAACAATGACATGGTATAATTCGATAAAGATTGGAGTACACTCATAATAAGAATAGATCTAGCTGCTTGAGAGACAGGGCGATTCCACCCTCTTACTTTTTTCTGTAGGGACTCAAGAATATAACCAAAAGACTCTTTTTTGTTTCTCCCAATCATGAGGGGTAGGCCTAAGTATTTGGAGTATTAATTTACTGGCTGAACATTGAGAATTGAGGCAAGGGAAGTTTTAGTAGCTTGTGGTAGTTTTAGGCTGAAAAGAATCTCTGATTTGGATTGGTTAATCTTGTGCCCGGAGGCTTCTAGAAAATGTGACAGAATAGTCTTCAGGACCTCAAGATTATTGCTAGTGGCTTTCCCATAAAAGATAATGTCATCAGCAAAGGCAAGGTGGGATAATTGTGGGTTTTGTTTGGATAGGGCTATTCGGTCTAATGTTTTATCTACTATGGCATTGTTAAGCATTCTAGACAGGGCTTCCTGAGCCAGGACGAAAAGAAAGGGGGGGATTGGATCTCCTTGCCTAATGTCGCTACTCTACTTGAAGTAGTTGCCTGGGGAGCCATTAATAATAACCCTACCTTTAACAGACGTAACACAGTTCATCACTAGAATTCTCCAGCAGTCAGGAAATCCTATAGCAGTGAGAATATTATCAAGAAACTCCCAACTCAGCCTGTCATAGGCTTTGCTAAGATCAATCTTACAGAAAAAGATACCTTTTTTTTGCTTATGATTTGGCTATTTTGTGGTGGAGTTCTCCAGCTAGGATCACATTATCAGTAATCAATCTGTCTTTGACAAAGCCAGATTGATTTTGGGAAAAGATGAGAGGGAGGATCTGTTGGCTAGAACTTTTGTGGTGATTTTATAAGCAAAATTGCATAGAGCTATAGGTCTAAACTTAGAGAGACTGGTAGCTTCTTTTGCTTTTGTAATGAGAGTAATGAAATAGTCATTTAGGTTGGGAGGAAGGGGATGTCCTAACAGAATTTTTGTGACTGTGGTTGTGACTTGAGGTCCTACAGTTGTCGAATAAGACTTGAAAAAGGTACCATTGAAGCTATCAGGGCTTGGATCTTTGTTGGTTCCTAATTGTTTGATAGCTACCAGAATTTCAGAGTTTAGGTAAGGTTTTTTAAGGTCTTCTATGCAATGGGAAGGAAGGATACCTGAGATATGGGGAGTGATCTTTCTCATTTGGAACAGATTATGGAAATGGTTTTTTGCTATGGAGTTGAGGCTTTGCCAATCAGAACTCATCTTACCCTGATCATCTTCTAGACAGAAAATCTCATTTCTCATTCGGTTTTAAGTAGCTTTACTAGGGAAATAGCTGGTGTTTTTATCCCCCTTCGTAATCTAGCTATCTCTGGATCTCTGCTTCCATTTACTGTCTTCTTTGAATCTGAGAAGTTCTATCTCTATCAACAGTCTTTTCCTATTAGCCAAGGCCCAGTTATTCTGAGGACCCATATCAATGCCATTTAATTCTCTCACTTTGCTACCAATTTTGTTTTTGATTTTTGCAAAGGACCAACCATTCCACTTCATATGTTTTTTCCTATATCTTTGGATATTCAGCATGAAATCCAGGTTGAGGTTACTCCAAGAATCCTCCACCATCTCCCAACATTTCTTTTCCTGAATCCAAATATTCTCAAATCTAAAATTCTTTCAGGTTTTTTGTGGCTCCCTAATAGTTTCAAGAAAATAGGACAATGATCAGAGTGCTCCCTAGGTAAATAGTGAATGGACATATTAGGGTAGCTATTGAAGGAAACCTGACTGGCTAGAACCCTATCCAGTCTGCTCTCAGAATTGAAAGGTTCATGTTGGTAATTTGTGTAGGTAAAGGGGTGTCCCATAAAACCTAAATCTATCAGTTCAGCTTTGAAGATAGCTTCTCTAAAGGGGGCCATTGGTCCTCCCCTCTAATGTTTCCTCCCCTTTTTTCACTATTAAACAAGATCTGATTGAAATCCCCTCATATAATCCATGGTTTCCTAATTTGGGTTCTAAGGGCTAATATCAAATCCCAAGACAGGTGTTTAAGACTCCAATTAGCCCAACCATAGAAACCTGTAAACAAAAGTATCTATACCTCGGAGATTGATCTCAGTAGAGATGTGGTGATTTGAGTGATTGAAGATAGTGATGTCCATCTCCTTGATCCATAAAAGCATAAGACCTCCACTCCTACCCACACTGCTAACCACTGATCCATCATAATCACTCCACCTCTTTCTAATGGTATTCATATCCTCACTACTTTTATGGGTCTCCATCAAAAACACAAGCTTGGGGTGGAGGGCATGGAGCAGTCTGGTCACCCAAGCTACCGCACGGGGGCGACCCAACCCCCGACAGTTGAGGTACAAGCAACTCATTTTGGAAGGCATCCCTGATCAGCATCAGGGACTGCCTCATTCTGGATTGCCTCGTAGTAATCAGACTCCTCCAACTCTACTACAGGGGCATTAGAGTTGATCATCAGTGGTCTGATATTCAGGGCTTTCCTTTTTTATTTGAAGGTTTCAGGGTGTCTAGGAGAGAGACTGGATTCAGGAAAAAGCTTGGTTTTGCCTTTAGCCGAGACTATCTGGTGGGAAGAGGAGTCTGGGGGGGTATGGTGAGAGGGCTTAGGGCTAAAAGAGGTAGTGAAGGGGTAAGATATGATGATGTTTGTGGGGGGTTTTGGGGTGGACGCTTGATGGGTTAACTCTACTTGGTTAAGAGATGAAATTTTGGGTTTTTTTGTGAAACTCATTTCAAAGGAAGAGACAACTACTTCCCATTCTATTTTGTTGGCATCCTGGGGTTGATCTTGATTGTTGGTGAAGGAAAAGTTTGAGAGGGGAGAGTTTAGGGGGGAAAGGTAAAGGGGGCATTTTTGGGTGGCATCAAGACTGATGTTATGTTCAATTCCAGGGGGCATTTAAAGAAAACAAGTTATGAGAACTAGATGGGACAGATTGTAACATTTTCACAAAAGAGGAGAGGTCAACTGGGTTTGGGAGAGCATTGGTGGGAATCACCTCCACGGGAAGAGTAGCCAGGGTAAGGTTGACATTGATCAGCGGGGGATCAGAAGACGATAGGGCTTCAACTTTGGTAACCATAGCGGTCAAGCTATCAAGGGCTCCTTCATCTTTCTATTGGCTGATAAAGGCTGCTTCTAAGATAATGGAAGAGAAGGAAGCATGTTCAGCTCTGATCCAAGGTTCAAATCGCTCTGGGAGTTGAGGGTTATCTTTCAGAATAATACACTCCGGCATGATATGGGTGATCCTCCCACATCTGTAGCAGAAGCACGACAGATTATCATAAGATAGTCTACACACTCTGTTACCTTGCTCAGTTCTAACTACTAGCAGACGACATAGGGGATCTGAAATTTTGATCTCGACCTTCATCCTCAGGATCTTAGACGTCAGAGGATTCATTATTTCAGGGCACTCTAGGAATCTCCCTATCCTCTTAGCTAGCTCAATAACCGAACTTCTGTTGTAAAAGATCATTGGAAGTTTGTGAATGCCTACCCACACATTCGTCGTTTCAGGATCACGTTCCTATAGATTAATCAGCAAGTTAATCGCCATCACAGCTAGTAGCCTATTCTGGAAGTGACAAGGACCGTTGTTCAGAATAATCCTCCTATCCACATCATTGCCGAATTGGAAGGTGAATCTATTGCAATCCACTTCACCAACCTTAACGTGGGCTTTTAACTTCCAAATCTGAGATTGGACATTCTGGACGACTTTGGGGTTGACTCGATTAGGACTGTAGATCCTCCCGACAAGGGCTTTTTCAAAGTCGAAGGCTAAATGGGAATTTGGGAGATCTTTAGCTTCAATAAGTTTAGATTCCGCTGGGTGTAGTTGCAGTCTAGAGCAATTGAAGATAATCGAATCCATTGGAGGGGTAGTGAACAAGGAGGGAGGGATTTTTTGGATCAGGACACTAATTTGGTTACTCTTGGTGAGGGGAGATGAAGAACACACACAACTATTAGGGTTTGCTGCTAACTTAAGTTTTTCTAGCGATTGTATTAAGCTATCAAGGGGAACAAGAATAATTTTTTCAATCGAAGGACATCGAGCAGATACTTACCGCGTCTAGAGTAGCATCCTTTAGAGAAGATCTTTTGCTGACATCGGGGGCGAGGATCTGTAGAGGCGGGCGGGAGGCAGTTGCTTGCAGCGACACTTTGGAAACCGGAGGCATTGAAGGCTGACGGGACATTTTCTCTTCATCACCAGTAAACTGAGAGAGGAGATCGCTATTCCAACGCCCTGGATGGTGTATGGTCATCATTGACATCGAGCTCTCGAGAGAGCTAGGAGTAGAGATGCAGGAAGGTCTGCAGCTCTCTTAGGGAAGAAAAGAAGGGATGGGTATCGCGTGACCTATCGCATACTCTTATCACCTCTCTCTAACAAAAATAGAGATGAAAGAGTATTATGGTTATGCTACAACTTGATGGCAAATTAGAGACTGGAAAGAAAGAAAGAAACAGAAGAGATGAATATTTGATATTTCGGGTGAAGCATCCTTGAAGCCAGTTAGCCAAAATGAATCTTGTAGTGTTTTGATTGATGGTTGTTTAGATTTATTTTTTGGCAATTTCGACGCCAGGTTCTAATATGAAGATAGGTTGTTACTTTTTTTTTATTTTATCATTTTGTAAAACTTTAAAATGTTATATCTTATTATATATAGGTTTAAATAACATAAATTTTATACCATTATTCATCATAATTCAAGCTCTTCAAAATAAGACCAAACATGAATATGTTTTGATAATTTAATTTTTTTTATTTTCTTTATGTACATATGTTTTAAGTTCATTGTGAAACTTAAGTTTAGGAAAAGTGAATCAAAGGTTGTTAAAAAGTGAACCAAATGTTATTAAAAAGTGAATCAGAGGTCATTAAAATTCCATAATAATACCTTCGAAGTTTTTAGCATTCATAGGGTGGTTTTTAGGGTGTTGGGGGGGGGGGGGGGTAGAGTAATCTTTTTGGCATTAGTTCTACACTTTATATTGTCATCACTGACTCGACAATTTTTTAGGGTTTGTGGTTTAGGGTTTTGGGTCTAACGACCCTAAACCCTGTACTACAAACCCTAAAAAAGCCTTCGACGTTTTTAGCTATCCTAGGGTGGGTTTTTGGGTGTTTAGGGGGTATGGTAATCGTTTTGGCATTAGTTCTACACTTTATATTGTCGTCACTAACTCGACAGTTTTTTAGGGTTTGCACTACAAACCATAAAAATGTCTTCGACATTTTTAGCTATCTTAGCGTGGGTTTTTGGGTGTTTGGGGGTAGGGTAATCTTTTTGGCATTAGTTCTACACTTTATATTGTTGTCACTAACTCGACAAATTTTTAGGGTTTGTGGTTTAGGGTACAAACCATATAAATGCCTTCGACGTTTTTAACTTTTCAAGGGTGGTTTTTAGAGTGTTTGGGTAAGATTCATTTTGTTAATGAATAAGGTTCATTTTATTGTTAAAGAAGATTCATTTTTTCAATAAATAAGATTCACTTTTAAAATACGTAATATATATTCCTTCTAAAAACATGAAATTTTAAGTTTACCAAAACATATCCATGATGCATCTTGTTTTGAAGAACGCGAAAAATGATGAACAATAGTATAATTTTTTTATTTTTACAATTATATTTTATGACTTAACATTTTGAAAAAATATTTCTCTCTCCTACTAATAAAACCACATACAACCCTCCCTCCAAAACTCTGTATCATGCATGACTACATTTTTTCATTCTACTTTTTTCTCCTTTATTTATTTTTCCTCATTTATTCCCCCAACCACAACCTGACATATGTCGAATCTCCACATAAAACCCTGGCGCGTCTCTTTTGGTTTATGAAAACAAGGCTTATGATTTTTTTTCCTCCCTATACGTTGTCGTATAATTTTATTATTTTTCTCATATATTTTTCATTTCTACTACTCTCCCCGTCCTTAATTTTATCTGTTTTATGAAATGTTTTTAATGTGCATAAGATAAAATATTTTAAAACTAAATTTTATAATATATAGTTTATAATGTAAGATTTTTTGTATAATTTAAAATTTAAAATTATTCTATCTCATATATTAAATACTGAAGTCAAACCAAACGATCAATTCAACACGGTAGGAATAACATAACTCAACTGACAACTAACATGGCCAATCAACACTTCTACTTTGTTCTTTTCAACAACAAAAAAAACACTTCTACTTTGTAAGAGAATGGATTTGCTTTTGTAATCCCTTTATAATGTAAGATTTTTTGTAAGATTTAAATTTTAAAATTATTCTATCTCATATATTAAATATTAAAGTCAAACCAAACGATCAATTCAACATGGTAGGAATACCATAACTCAACTGACAACTAACATTGCCAATTAACACTTCTACTTTGTTCTTTTCAACAAAAAAAAACACTTCTACTTTGTAAGAGAATGGATTTGCTTTTGTAATCCCTTTAGTATCCAATAGTAATTAATTTTGTATCACTAATGATCGTTTGGTACCAGGGAATAGCATTGCAATTCTTGGAATTGCAGTTATTCCCATGTATGGTACGGAGAAAACTAATTCCAGGAATAAGGCTTATTCCAATTTTCAGGTAACTCACTGAGAATAGTATTCCCTGCTGAAACGCTGGGAATTGCTATTCCAAGCGAGTGACCAGATTATCAAAATACTCAATAAAGTTAAAATATATGTAGATATTCAATTATAATCTTTATTTTGTTATTCATTATTAATATTTAAGGTACAATTATCTTATAATATATATACATGCATATTA
This sequence comes from Limonium bicolor, assembly GCA_023374045.1. NCBI lineage: Eukaryota > Viridiplantae > Streptophyta > Magnoliopsida > Caryophyllales > Plumbaginaceae > Limonium > Limonium bicolor. The sequence continues at coordinate 498,495,635 of CM041776.1, forward strand.
ATTTAAAAAAACTATTTTTATATATTTTAAATATAAAGAAATAAACCATTTTATTATGAGAAAATGTATTATAAACCATTTTATTATGAGAAAATGTATTATAAACCATTTTATTATGAGAAAATGTATTATATTTTTTATATATTAAAATAAAATATAATGTTACAATTTAATAAACAATCAAACATTAATACTAAACAAGGTGATTTTTTTATATATTAAAATGGAATAAATAATACTATTAAAATTAGAAAATAATTCTTATTAATAATAAATAATTGACTATAAACGAATATATATGTGTATAGCTATCACTTACGGTTTTTATATAATATATTGCTCAAATTGTTGACAAAATAATTATTTTATTTTAGACATACATTTTTTGTTTAAATAATACATTCTATTTTATCAAATATTACTTAATGAAATTCAAAACCATAAATTCAAATTTAATACGGAATATGTCAAGAAATAAGAAGTAAAGTATATTAGCATAAAAAATTGTTCTTTAATTATTAAGCACGGTATAAAATCTACAATATTTTTGATATATAGTTAAAATCTAATAGCATGTAGAAATAAATACTTATAATTAATCATTAGGAAAAATACTACAAATATTTAGTACTATTATAATTTTAATATAATTAAAATTTTACTTAGTACTTTAATTGGTTTATTCTTTTCCTTGTAAAATGTTTTAATTAATTTTAAATACTTAGTAATAGTTTTAAAAGACTATTTTTCCACATCTAAATAAGTAGTATGATGTTCAAATTATATTAATCACATTCATATTATATGCTAGTATGTTCTTTTGAGTTCTATAACCAATAATTATAAGTTTATATTCATAGTATCAATTAAATATTATCTAGAAAATTTGAATAGTATAATTTTTTTAAAATAATTTATTGACTTTTTTGGGGGTTTTCAAATTATGAATAGTAAACTTTATTAATTATTCTCTTACAAATATATATATATACACATATTTTCAAGTTAATATACATAGCTAAAATTTATAGTTTATCATACATAGTGTGGCATAGTTACAACATAAGTTAGTTAAGTTAGTTATGTGCACTATATTTACCGTTTTTTGTACTACAATAATAAATATTATTTACAGTTTAAAACTATATTTTGTTGAAACAAATAGAAAGAAAAATTCACAAACAATATATTACTAAGAGTATTTAATTTATAGTTAAAAAATACCTATTTAAGAAACCAAAGAAAATGAAAATATTTATATAACCAATAAATTTTCAATTTTTATTTATGTAGAAATTGCCAATTTCTAAACAAGATATTACTATTTTCTATAATTTTATAATTCTCACAAATATAAAAGCGTAATGAAAAGAGAACAAGAGTTTCGAATTTTCTAATAATGTTATGTGAATTTATTTAGTGAAATTGTAACTTTTAATAATATATTATATCTTCGTAACTTTGTATGTTAATAAATTTATATACATTCATATTTTTATATACTTTTTTAATATTTTAATTCACATTTTAATAAGTGTGCATATTTATTGTTTTTTTTTTATTTTATTAATCTATGTGGTATTATAAATAATAGAATGTGAATTAGTATTATTAATGTGGTTTCTTTTGACTTCGACTAAAATCTGATTAGAAGTAGTATTATTTCTTATAAGCTATTTGAAGCATTGTGTAATTTGTAACAAATAAAGTGACTTGTAAAAAATGTTGTAAGATAAGTAGTAACTTTTTTAATCAATATTCATAGTAATTGCAAAGGGAAGAAGAGAAGCAGAAGTGAAGGTGCGGAAAGGAATAGAGCAACATATGCTGTGGACATTTATGCTGGCATTTATGCCCTTTTCAATCGAACAGTAAAATAAATAAATGAGGCCAAAGTAAGATATGCCACAACTGTTGTAAATGAGAGAATAGAGAAAAGAGAGAGCAGCAACATAGGTTTTCATTGTATAGTAACCGGGTAAAATAGTCTCTATTTATAGAGAAGAAAAGGGTAATATGGGCATTCACTATATATATAACACTCCCCCTTGAATGTCCAATATTGATTGCCTCGTTAAAAACCTTGCTTGGAAAAACCCAGTGGGATAAAAACCAAGACTAAGGGAAAAAGAGTACAATCATAAGTTCTCCCCCTGACCGAAATGTCACTTCAAATCTCTGAATCTACATAGCCCAATCTTGTGGATTAACTTTTCGAAAGTTGAAGTTTGAAGTGACTTGGTGAATATATCTGCCGCATTCTCGCTTGAACAGATTTGTTGTACATCAATTTCTCAATTCTTCTAAAACTCATGGGTGTAGAAAAACTTGGGAGATATGTGCTTCGTTCTATATTCTTTGATGACCCGTCTCTCATCTGGGCTATACTAGCAGCATTGTCTTCATATAATGTCATGGGATTTTTCTGATCAAAAGATAGGGCACACGTCTCTTATACATGCTGGGTCATGGACCTCAACCAAACACATTCTCGACTCGCTTCATGCATCGCTAGAATTTCTGCATGATTAGAGGAGGTGGTGCCACTTGTTTGCATTATAGACTTCTATGATATGGCCCTACCTCCATGAGTAAATACATAACCTGTTTATGACCTTGCATTATGGGGATCGGATAGGTATTGTTAGCAGAAATATGTGTTACTATACTTCTACCTAGGCAGTGTACCTATCGTTTTGCGGAAATAGTGATTAAGTGGGTTGTCGAACTCAGGGACCTCTTTTAATTAACTGGCAAAGGTCGGTCCCAAGGTCGGTCCATTCCAGAAACATTCCCGTGTGCAAGATTTAAGCCAGACCGACCTTGCTAAGGTCGGTCCTAAGTTCGGTCCATTCCAGAAACATTCATGGATTGGTATTTTAGGCTCGACCGACCTTACTAAGGTCGGTCAACTCCAGAAACTTGTTTCTAAGTGTTTAATTCACTCCAAACCTTACCTTAAGTATCCCAATGTGTTCTAACATCGTTTTAGCACTTTAACCCTCTCTTAAACCATCCACCAAACCTCTTAATCCACCCACCATCAACCTCCTAAAACATTTACTCAAATTCTCATTGAATCCTTAACACTAAATGAAATACCCCAAACCTTAGTATGTTGTTTAAACATTAAAATAAGGTATAACAAGACTAAAAAAGTGTCTTAGAAACATTAGTAAACAATTTAAAACATAGTAAACACAATTAAATACCTTAAAGTCAATATGGGCAAAAATGTGCTCTAAGCTTGGGATAATCTTGGTTAAGACCTAATAAGCTTACCAAGACCTTATTCATATGTTAATGAACATATTAAACCAATTACCAAAGAAAACCAAGCTTGAAAACAAGTTAAAACACAAAATGTGCTTTAAGGAGTCTTAAAGCACATTTTTGAAAATTGTCTTGTAAATGGGTTTTGAGTGGCTAAATGTCCATCATTACTCTTTAATTAACATGTGTACTACTTAGTATCACATTAGGAAGTCTAAATCAATGAGAAATCAAAAATTTCACAAATATGTGCCTTGTTTTGTGAATAGTAACTAAAATAAGCTAGTTTAAAACATAAGTCAAATAAGTAATTTAATTGGTCAACTAAGACCAAAACACCCCTTATTATTTAATGGGGGCCGGTTTTTGCAAGGGTGAGTCATCACCTTAGCTAACTAATAAGCAAATAAAGAGAGACTAAATAAGTACTATTTACTTTAACTACAAATATCTCCTAAAAGCAAATACCAAACTTCATTCTCTCATTTCCCTTGCTTTCCCACCGTCTCCAACTTCATCTTCTCCCTCTCATTCACGGTTATGCTACAGCACCACCACCACTCTCCATCTTCAATCTCTTATATCTCCTAGCTCCTTTTGCCAAATAAAAAACCAAGACCACCATTCTCTTTGTCTTGCCAAGCTCTTCAATTCTATCTTCTCAAAATTCCAAGAGCTCCATTTCGGTGCCAAGAGGAATCTCCATGGGAGGAGCTTGAGCTCATCTTTTTACATTTTATTGTTCTCCTTTGCTTCAAGGTAAGGAAACTCAAAGAAAAACTCCATTTCCTTCATGTTTTGATGTTGACCGAAAATCACCATTGATGGTGTTCTTTACCTTGCTTTGTTTTAGCTTCATTTCAATCCTTCAAGGACTAGGTGGAGTCCTCTCTTGCTACATATTCAAACTCTCTTCCATTACCAAGGTAAAACAACTATATTAATGTTTTAAGGCAATGTAAAACTTAGGGTTTATAAGTGTGCTTAAGCATGAAACTTGTATACTCATTATATAGCTTATATATTGATTAGAAGTTGACAAGCAACTAAAGCCTTGCCGATTTTAATCAAGGAAACAAGAAAGAAGTTTGAGAGGAAAAGAGGTAAATATGCTAACCTAATGTAGTTGAATGTCTTAGAAAAAAATGAGCTTATTGCTTATTAAAACTACCTAAAGAGCTAATGGTAAATGAGTTAGTAAAATGCTATCAAGGAATTTATTAAGGGCATATATATTGTTGGGTGTATTTGCAGGTCAAAGGCAAATATAATGTGGGAAATTCAGTGTTTATGGTTATGCAATTTAAGGGCCTAAGAGCCATGTTATTTAAGGGCCTAAGTGCCATGCAATTTAAATTATGCACTATATTGTGATGTAGTGTTAAATGGGTGAAGTTTAGTGTATAAGAATGCTCTTGATGGATTTAGGTGCTCTTGTATGCCCAATGATGAAAACAATGTGTTTTGGCATAACAATGTTCTAGGAGAACTCATGTCAAAATTTAGGTAATGTACAAGAAGTTCTAGGTGTTTTAAATGAGGTAGTAAGGTGTTGTAAGGAAGATGTGTGAACTTGTGGAGAAAATTCTAGGAATAGCATAAAGGAGTTTTGGGTTGTGAGAAAAGATGCTTGGGAGATGATGTTATAGTGGTGAGGGAACATTTTGGCGTAGTGTTTTATCATAGGTATGAAACACCACTTAGAAACCTAGGGAGGAAACATTATAAGTATTAGGAATTTTGATAAAAAATGAGTAAGTGTTTAAGGAGTTATAAGATGAGATTTATGAATGTTATATGGGGGTTAAAGTGTGCCAAATGGTGTTAGAACACACTAGGAGGCTTGAGGAAAAGTTTTGAGAAGACTTGACAATTCTTGGGCATTTTCTGGTGGCGACCGACCCAGGGGACCGACCCTAGGTTGGGTCGGTCGGCCTCTGTTAGGTCACCCGTAAGTGTTGCTGGAACGGTCCGACCCAGGGGACTTGGGTCGGACATCGGTCAGTCGGGCAAAGATCAAAGAACAGAAATGTTTCTGGGAAGGACCGACCCAGATGATTATGGGTCGGTCGGAATAGTATTGGGTCGGTCGGGTGAGTTTAAAAGACGGAAAAATTTTTGGAATGGTCCGACCCAGAGGACTTGGGTCGGACGTGGGTCGGACGAAGTGAAATTTTCAAATCCGAGAAATTACTGGAAGGGACCGACCCAGTTGGTTGGGTCGGTCGGTGGGTCGGTCTGACCCAAAACAAAGAAAAGAATAAGACTTGTGTAGTAAACCCTAGTGGGGACAATGAGGACAATTAGATGTAAGCTAAGCTATAAAACGTGTCATGTGAGTATGTAAACACTTAGTAAAATTTGAAGTTAAGTAAGTTAATTAACCGACGTTATTAAACATGTATAGGAGTGGCCTACGGTGGAAACAAATCAAGGCAAGGACCAAGGTATGGTTTTCTTGAAGTATGTTGCCTACCGGTTTACACCGGCTTGTGTGTTGTATGTTTTTATGAGTGTTTATGACCTTGTAAGATTAAGGCATGTAATGAGTTTACAGTTGTTTAAGTTATTGTATCGGAAAGATGTGTCTCATTTCCCTTGTGTGTGTGTGTGTCTAACATGACCTAAATACTTGCTTGCGAGTTTGTTGATTAAGTCCAACAATGGGACTTCTAACAAGTGCTAACCGGGGAAGTCAGGAGTCCGGTAGTTCCGGCCACGCGTGTGAGTATGGGAGTCGATGTCATAACCGGTTTGATTCTCTTTGTATGTTAAGGTTGCCTTCTCTTTTGGTTTTCAACCTTCCCTTTAGGTTAACCAATGCTATTTTACTGACTCACGTCGGGCCACAGGGGCATACTATGTTTTGTTCAGTGTGCTTGGATCACTATATCCGACACACCTGTGTGTTAAGTTATTCGTTCAATTTAACAGACGGTAACGAGTTATGTAACGAGCTTAGCATGAGTTTGACAACATTCTCTAGGCTCTCCATGTGATCTAATTGTGGGTTCGTTTCCTAAAAGGATTCGTTCTTGTATGTTATGTGTGATGTTGTTATGCAATACTCTTGCTATGATATATATGTTGTATGTTTAAAATGAATGCCATGTGATCATGACAATTAGTTGCGCGTATCCCGGTAGCCGATGGGCTGCGCGTTAACCATACCAGCCAAGGGTTGCTGACCCCCTCGGGGGCTCCATATTTATATTTGCAGGATGAGGATCGAAGAAGCTGAGTGGCTGTAGAACTTGGTTGATGATATACTTTTGATACATGTTGGTTGGTAGGCCCGGGATGCGCTTGTGCTCCCGTGGCGGTATATTTTTGGATAATGAACACATTACAGTGGCAGTTTACAGTGATGGTTGTAAATAAATACTCGGTATCATATATTATGTATCTATGGTTTAGTTCTATGCCCGGGAGTCTGATCATCAGACCGGTACACTTGTATTTATTCTGCCTTGTTAACCACGTGGGTGGTTAACGGTGTTGTAGCACCGAACCGTTTAGTTTTTTATTTCCGCTGCGAATCCGGTTAATTGTTAAGTACGTAGTAGGGGTGTTACACTAAATCCTTACATTTCCAACTAGCAATTTCGCCTAAGATTTCAACTAACCAAAGTATTCCTTTTTCACCAATATAACTTCTCCTCAAGCATTATTACAATCCATTTTTCCTTACTCAAGTTTCTTAAGCATTCCCAAAGCCACATATCCTAGTTCACACTTACTCTTTCACAAGTCATTAAACATTACTTTCCTCCAAACTTCACACAAGTCTTATAACTTCTGTTACCATGGTTTTGGTACCTTAAATTCACCATTGTGACCACTAGTTCCTCTTATCCACTCCTAGGTCATCCCAATAATCAAGAACTCCCTAGTCTACCTATTTCCTCCAAAACAACCCTCAAGGTTTACTAACACATCCATGGTCATAAAACCTCCTTAGAACACCTTAAACACCAAGTTTTTCAATCAAATTTTGACATGGTTTCTCTAGCATATCACTACACCCAAACATTTAGTTTTTCATCCTTAAACAACCAAGAACACTCAAATCCTCAAGAAACACTCTTACACACAAAACTTCACCCAAATACACTACATCATAATATAGTGGATAAATTTAAACTGCTTGGCACTTAGGCCCTTAAATGACTTGGCTCTTAGGCCCTTAAATGACATAAAACTTAACCATTGAATTTTCACATATAATAACCTTTGACCTACAAATACACACAACAATGCTCCCATTGCAATAATAATGTTCTTGTAATTCACCTTGTGATTGTTTAACTATCTCATTTCTCATTTGCTCCTTAGTCACAAGTTCTCAAATATAATCATGTTCTTTCTCCTAGGTTTTATAACCCCTTCCTAATGTAAACTCTAAGCTAAACTTATCATCTATCTAAATCCCATCCTTTAAAACAACAAAAAACCTTAAGGTAAGTTATTTACCTTGTTTTTCCAAGATTTTCCTCACATTTTCCTCCTTGGGTTTTCTTGTTTAATTTTCGGCCACCAACTTAAATTCCCTTGCCAATGTTCTAACCAATATACAATGACTATAATGAGTGCTAAAGAATACACCAACCTTAAGGAATCATTCCTAGGTTAAAAATGTGTTTTAAGACATAAGAATGGATGATTACCTTTGAAGTCTCAAAGTAGACTTGGGCAATGAATCAAAAAGGACCTCCACTAGTCCTTGGAAGTTAACAACAAGCTAGTTCAAGGCATAAAACAAGGCTCCATGAGAAGGTAATTTTCGGACATTAAGAAAATTGGAGGAAATATGATTTTTCTTTCATTTTCCTTACCTTGAATGAATGGAGAAGCAAAAGGACTCTTCAAGCTGATTTTTCCTCCTCTAATGGCGGTTTCCCATGGCACCAAAATGGAGTTTTCCCAGTTTTGAAAAGATAGGAAGAAAGGCCTTGCTCTAACTAAGAGTTATCTAAGCTTGGTTTTTGATTTGGAGCTAAGATGAGTAATTGGTGAGCAATTGAAGAAGAAGCAAAGTTGGGGCTGCTTCTTACGTGAATGGAGAAGGGAGGAAGAAGATGAAACCGGTGGGAAAGATAAGTAGAGAGGTAAGTTAAAGTAGATATTTTGTCTTAAAAAGGAAATAGTGAATTTACTAACTTCCCTCTTATTTCCCTTACTTGCTGGATCATGTGGTGACTCACCACTTCAACAACTGCCCCCCCTAATAATGAAGATATTTATGGTTTTGGTTGACCAATTAATTAATGGTGGCCATCGGGTCCGGTTCTACCCGGAACCGGCGGTTCTACCCGGAACCGATTGGAACCGGAACCGGCCGGGAACCGGTGGGAATCGGAACCGAACCGAACCGCCTCAGCCGGTTCCGAATACGAATACATGTTTTGAGATTCGGGCCCGAACCGGAACCGGAACCGCCTGGAACCGCCTGGAACCGTCGTCGATTCGGAACCGGAACCGCCCCGGAACCGGTTGAAGTTACGTTGGGTTTTTAAAATGTAACCTCTTAGTAGCTGTACTCTTTTTCCTTATGATGGTTTTCCCAATGGATTTTTTACCTAATAAGGTTTTAATGAGGCAGTGAATCATATAATAAAATTCTCTTTGTTCCTTATTTTTTGTAAATTCAATAAAAATTCCTAAGTCTTTGTTTCTTACACATTTAAGAATATAAACTTGAAGAATATCTATCTAGGAGTAAAGTGGATGAAAAGAGCAACGTGTGCACTCAAACGGATCTCAAATCGGAGCTAAAACGAAGCAACTGGAGCCGATCGAATCTTTCCGGAACCGGTCGGAACCGATCAGAACCGAAACCGGAACCGGTTTTTTCGACCGAATCCGAAGCGAATCCAGATTTCAGAACCGGGAACCGGAACCGTAACCGGAACCGCCCAGACCGGTTCCGAATACGAATACACATTTTCTGGAACCGGAACCGGTGGAACCGGAACCGGAACCGGTGGAACCGGACCCGTGGCCACCATTACAATTAATTAAGCAAAGTTGACTAAAGCTTAAACTAGGTACTATTTGGGCACTATTCATAATTAGTGCACAAATTTGTGAAATTTTTGGTTTCCCATTGATTTAGGCTTCCTAATGTGATACTAAGTAGTACACAAGTTGAATAAGGAGTAATCATGGGCATTTTGCCACTCAAAACCTCCATCCAAGACAATTTTTCAAAAATGTGCTTTAAGAGTCCTTAAAGCACAATTTGTGCTTTAACTTGTTTTTGAGCTTGGTTTTCTTTTTTAATTGGTTTAACATGTCCATTAGCATGTTACTAAGGTCTAAGAATGATATTTGGGTGTTACCCAAAGTTACTCCAAGCTTAGAGCACGTTTTTGCTTAAATTGCTCTTATGGTGTTTCCTTGTGTCTTCTTTGGTTCAAATTGTTTCCTAATGTTTCTAAGGCATAATTTAGCCTTCTTATATATTAGTTTAACGTCTAAACACCATATTTAGGTTTGGGGTATTTCAATCTACCCCCCTTAAAAGAACTTTGTCCCCAAAGTTCATATGTATTCTTAATCATTCACAACACTAAAATCCCTTAATCTTAATACCATATCTTATATTCACTTCACACAGCTCAAGACTCAATGGTCTGCCACAAGTGCAACACATAAGTACTATGCTTATCTCAACTTAACACAAAGTGTAATATTTTACACAAAGCCATATCTTACGTTCACCAAAGCAACGACAAACATGTTCGTTTACTAACTCAAAAGCAAGGAAGCTCTACCCCCCTTAAAAAGGGGTACACCCCGTACCCTATACAGACGTTCTAGTCGCTGAATAACGAAGGGTACTTCGATCTCATCTTATCCTCTAATTCCCACGTGGCCTCTTCGACATCCTGATTAGACCAGAGAACCTTCACCTGTCGCACTAACTTATGGCGAGTGTCCCTAGTCTTAGTATCCAAGATTCTCTGAGGAATCTCCACTGATCTCATGTTTGGCTCTAATATCAATCTCTCCGGTTCTAACATATGGGAGAGGTGGTGCATGTACTTCTTTAGATGTGAAACATGAAAGACGTCATGCACTTTACCCAGCTCTGCAGGTAAGTTCAACCTATAAGCAACTGGGCCCACCCGCTCCGTAATCTCATAAGGACCCACAAATTTTGGGCTCAGTTTGCCCTTTCGTCCAAACCTGAACACACCCTTCATCGGTGAGACTCGTAGAAATAGCCGGTCGCCCACTGCGAACTCCAGGTCTCGTCGTCGAACATCAGCATACGACTTCTACCTATCCTGAGCAGCTTTCATGTTCTCGCTGATTTGCCGAACTTCAGCCTGAACTTGTTCTAAGTATTCTAGTCCTATAATGACCGTCTCACTCGACTCATCCCAGTAGAGCGGTGTATGACATGGTCTACCATACAACGCTTGGAAAGGCGCCATCTTGATCGAAGCATGATAGCTATTGTTGTAAAAGAACTCGATCAGATGCAACTTGTCAATCCACTGCCCTAGAAGTCCAAGGCACATGCTCTCAGCATGTCCTTGAGTGTCTGAATTGTACGCTCAGTCTGACCATCTGTCTGAGGATGGAATGCGGTGCTCAACTTCAATTCCATACCCAACGCTTCTCTCGTAGCTCTGAAATACCTCGAAAGGAATCTGGTTTCTCTATCAGACACTATGGTCTTTGGTACCCCGTGGTGTCTCATGATCTCCTTATCAAATAATTCCGCTAACTTAGTTACCTTCCAAGTATCCTTCATCGTATGAATCGGGCTACCTTGGTAAGGCGATCCTACAACCCTATCATGTTTCAGACCTCCCCTGGTAGGTGGGAGTCCAACCACGAAGTCCATGGAGATGTCATGAAACTTCCACTCCAGAACTGGCATCGACTGTACCATTCCTCCTGGTCGTCGGCGCTCGAATTTTACCTTCTGGCATGTGAGATACCTCAAAACGAACTCGGTAACATCTGCCTTCATCCCCGACCACCAGAAGTATCTCTTTATGTCTTTGTACATCTTAGAGGCTCCCGGATGGATGGAAACTGAAGAACAGTGCGATTCTCTCAGTATGTGGTTTTTCAGATCTAAGCTGCTGCGCGGGATGCATAACCGGCCCTTAAGTCTGATCAGATCATCGTCATGAAGTCTGAAGTCGTATTTCTGACTCTCAAAGGTACCCTCTGTCAGCTTCTGTCTGACTTCTCTCATATACTCATCGGCCCTCTGAACCTCTCGCACCTCATCAACCAAGCTCGAGGAAGCAAGTAGTGAATGGAGTGAGTGTGCTCGACGGCTTAGGGCGTCAGCTACAACATTGGCCTTCCCTTCTTTGTACTGGAGGTCAATATCATAGTCCTTCAGAAATTCTAACCATCTCCTCTGTCGAAGATTCAACTCCTTCTGAATGAATATGTATTTCAAACTCTTATGATCGGTGTAGATCGTCACACTAACCCCGTACAAGTAGTGGCGCCATATCTTCAAGGCGAAGACTACAGCTCCCAACTCTAAGTCGTGAGTCGGGTAGTTCTCCTTATGTTTCTTCAGCTGGCGTGAGGCATAAGCGACCACTTTGCCGTGCTGCATGAGTACGCAACCCAGCCCTCTGCCGGATGCATCACAATAAACCTCAAAGCCCTCCATACTGTCTGGAATGGTCAGAACCGGTGCGGTGGTCAGTGAGTCCTTCATGCTCTGGAATGAACTCTCATAGTCATCCGTCCATACGAATGGTGCATCTTTCTTCATCAGACTGGTCATTGGCTTTGCGACCTTGCTGAAGTGCTTAAAACCGAGAAAGCTCCGAATGTCGGTAACTGTCTACGGTCTTGGCCAGGTGCGTACGGCATCTATCTTTGCTGGATCTACAGAGATCCCAACATCTGAGAGACATGACCCAGGAAAACCTGGTCAAGCCAAAACTCACACTTGGAGAACATAGCATAAACTGGTTCTCCCTCAATACTCCAACACCCTCCTCAAATGTTTCTCATGCTCAGCTCTCATCTTTGAATATATCAGTATGTCATCGATGAGTACCACAACCGACTTGTCCAACTGCTCCTGAACAAGCGGTTCATCAGATCCATAAACTTCGCCGTGCGTTCGAACACAACTGAACGGCATCACTGTGAATTCGTAGTGGCCGTATCGTGTCCGGAATGCGTCTTCTTAATATCTCCCTCCTAATGGCTATCTGATGATACCCCGATCTGAGATCAATCTTGGAAACAATGCCCTCTTCAACTGATCGAACAGATCATCAATGCGAGGTAGTGGATACTTATTCTTCACTGTCACTGCATTCAGCTCTCTGTAGTCGATGCAGAGGCGGAGACTGCCATCCTTCTTCTTCACGAAGAGAACTGGCGCTCCCCATGGTGAAACACTGGGTCTTATGAACCCCTTATCTAATAGGTCTTTTAACTGATCTTTTAACTCATTCATTTCTGTCGGAGCCATGTGCTAACAGAGATTTTAGTAGGTATTATATACACATTTATGTACAGAACTAAAACAGAAACATGGGGAAGAAATCAAGAATGTGCCGGGTATAACTCACCCGGCACCAAACACGGCAGTAAATAAATATAAAGGAAAACCTACTCAATCTATACGGGTAGCAAACCAAAACCCGGTCAAAAGTAGCAGGGAAGCAATTAAGACCAAGCAAGTCGAACCCTAGGGACTTGTATAGAAAATTAGTCCTAGCCTTGGTAATTACTAAGTAAAAAGGGGGGGGGGGAATGATAGATTTTCTAATTCTAATAAAAACTAACGAAACTAAGTGGTATCTACAATGAATTTATTCTTGATTAAGGGAGTAAACCATCTAAGCATCAATATGAACTCGAAACATAAACACAAGCCTTCGATTAACCAACAACTGAACACCCGGGTGTCCTGCCGGATACACTTGCACGCATATTCAAAACATTGAATATGCCGGACATGGCCACCCGCAGTGCATCCGCATAGTCATAATGCATATTCTTTTTCCAGTTTCCGAGAAGAAAACAGAAGACTCACTACCTATTAACAATCCGAGCATATATCATGCCACGAATGAACAAAGTAATGGGAAATGTGGGTTAATTCTCACTCTTACTACTAACTCTTAATTCAAAAGGAGTAGAAGATCATTAAGAGAGTCTAACCTATTCTACTTGGGATTAATCCTCCACAAGTAAAAATTGCATGAAGAGAAAAGAGATCAACCAATTCTCCTTCATTAAGAACCTTACTCTTAATAAACTTGAAAATTATATTAAGAAGATCATCTTGTCTTACAAAGAAGTTTCATCCCAACCAGACAGAACTACTACTCAATCACCCATGAATTGAAGAAGGAAATACAAGGAGAAGGGAGAGTTTTGACATGGCCTTCACCCTCTAAATCTTTTCCAAATCTTCTTCTTCTCCTCTTGAATGGTTGTGCAGCAGTTCTTCAGTCGAAAGTACGTCTATTTGTGGAGTAAGTGTGTGGAAATATGGTGCAGAATCCCCAAAATGTTCAGCCTCTTGCGCCTTTTATAGACAAAAATTCTTCGGATGCCGGGTCTCATGCCGGGTCTAAGTCATCCGGCATCGGGATTAAACACGTGCTATTTCCGTAACGGTCGAAAACGCCCTTGCGCGAAAAGTCACTTATGCCGGACATATTCTATCCGCATCATACCCGCATCTAATGTTTGGATAACGGTAAATAACCGACATCTATTGGTAGACAGGCGCGTCTTTTGCTTATGCCGGATACAACATACCCGGCACCATGTCCGGCAGCGTCCCATTTCTGCTGTGTACTTGTGCCGTGCATGAGAGATCCGGCCTCATATCCGGCAAGGTTCGGTTTTTGATGAAAACTTGCTCCTTGCATGAAAAAACACCAAGAGCATTAGTCTGAACATATAAATGACTTCTTATATAAATTAATGCAAATACTAACTATTCTAACCTTATTTTAACTAATAACACTACAATCTAGCTTATAAAATGATAAGTCTATGGCTTATCAAGGCCCTACACTTACCTTTTGCTAGTCCTCGAGCAAAATTAAATCAGAAAAGAGTAACTACTTGTGCACAAAACAAATAACTTAGAATGACAATGAGATATTTCTTTCCTAACTACTTGATTCTTAATCATAAGCATCACTTAATCTTCTCATTCTATCAATAATATCAAGTGGGTAAGTAAAAACATTCAATCTCAAAAATGGAACAAGAACTCATGGGCTATTTGTATAAGGGGTTTTTGCATCTCTCCTTCTTCCGGTTTCCAACATTCAGCTCTATTTTTCAAGAGTTTCTGAATGTGGCCAAGACTCTCATCATGGTGTGTTATTTTCATTCAGCCCTATTTTTCAAAGGTTTCTGAATCTAACCATGATTTTCTTTTTGAAAGAACGGGAATTTAGGAGAAAAACAAAAGGAAAAACTCTCAATTCTTGCTTTTATTTTGAGGCAATCTTACAACCTCATAATGCTTCATATATTTTTTTGGAAGAGGTTTTCTTCTTTTTTTTTCTTTTTCGAAGCTTCTTTTTTTCCTCTTTTTTTCATCACCCTTTTCTAAGATTTTCACCCCATAAGATTTGAACTATTTTGAAAAGGAAGGAAAGACATATCACCCAAAAGTAGATCAAAGACAAAGTAGAAGTAAGTTCATTTACTCATGTTAACAAAAGAATCATGAAGTGAGAAATGATATCTAAGGGTCATTAGAAAAGCTTACCTCTTGAGAGAACAAATATTAAGTCTTCCCTAATGTTAACTTAATCAAGGACATACAAAAGTTAAGTAGAAGGTTAATAAACTTAAATCTTACTATATTGGATAAACTAGACATGCTATAACGTTTTTTTTAGGGGGAGTCCCCCTGCCCTACACTAGGCAGGAACACTGTCCCCAGTGTTTAATAAGGAGTAAGAAATAATGAATAAAAATAAATTTAATAGCAGAGAAAGAACACAACTTCCCTGGAAGTGTACGTGGGGATGGGAAAGGCCCTACACTTGGCCATTGGCAACATAGCAGCATTTTTGTAGTTTGCAATGGCATCAACTTCGTCGAGGTGGAATCATTGAAAATTAGAGCCACGGAGTTTGAAATCTTACATTCAGGGTTTAGATACTTCTTCAAGCGGAACCGTTGACTTTGAATCTTGCACCCGTAGAATTTTCGAGTTCGAAAGCACCATATTCAGTCATGGAAGTGATGGTGAAAGGTCCAGCCCAGTGAGATTTCAACTTTCCCGGAAAAAGTCGAAGGCGAGAATTGTAGAGGAGGACTTGATCACCCACATGAAAATTGCGTGGAAGAATAGCTTGTCATGAATTTCTTAGTACGCTCTTTATAGAGCTGAGCATTCTCATAAGCGTTGTGGCGTAATTCTTCAAGCTCAGATAACTGGAAGTTCCTTTTGACTCCTGCTTTCTCCATGTCAAAGTTGAGTGCTTTGAGAGCCCAGTAGGCCTTATGCTCAAGTTCTACGGGCAAATGACAAGCTTTTCCATACACAAGGCGGAATGGTGTGGTCCCGATAGGAGTTTTAAAGGCAGTTCGATATGCCCATAAAGCATCATCGAGTTTGGGGGACCAATCCTTGCGAGATGAACGGACCGTTTTCTGTAAGATCCATTTCAATTCACGGTTGGAGACTTCGGTCTGTCCATTAGCCTGTGGATGGTAGGGAAGCGTAATCTTATGATGAACTCCATACTTCGTTAAGAGGTTATCAAACTGACGGTTGCAAAAGTGAGAACCACCGTCAGAAATGATAGCCCGCGGGACGCCAAATCTGGTGAAAATGTTTTTCTTTAGAAATTTCAGAACAGTCTTGGCATCGGCAGAAGAGCATGGAATGGCTTCAACCCATTTGGAAACATAGTCGACGGCGACTAAGATGTATTGATTGCCCTGCGATGAGGGGAAGGGACCCATGAAGTCGATGCCCCACACATCGAATAATTCGACCTCCAGATATTTGTTAGCGGCATTTCATGACGCCTGGAGATGTTTCCCATTCTTTGACAACTATCACATTGAGAAACAAACTGATGGGAATCTTTATGCAAGGTCGGCCAATAGAGCCCTGATTCCAATACCTTGGCTGCTGTTCGTGTAGCCCCATGATGTCCGCCGGCCTCCTTAGAGTGACAAAACTGCAGAACTGAAGTGACCTCCGTTTCAGGAATGCATCTCCGGATGATCCCATCGGCACAAACTTTGAATAAGTATGGATCATCCCAGAAGAAATGCTTTACTTGAGACAAAAATCTCTTCTTTTGCTGAGAAGAGAGACCATGAGGTAGGATTCCGGAGGCTAAGTAATTGGCCATGTCTGCAAACCATGGCTCCTGCAAGGCTTCACACAATGCAACTAGTTCTGTAAAATTATGTGCAATATCATCTTTCGATGCAGATTCCATCCATGAAAGCTGCTGAACACTGAACACCGTCTCGTCTGGGAAATATTCTCTGATGGGGATCCCGTCGTATGGTCGTTCAATGCGGGAGAGGTGATCAGCAACACCATTGAGACAACCCTTCTTGTCAACAACCAAAACATCAAATTCTTGGAGTAGAAGGATCCAGCGCAATAATCTTGGCTTAGCTTCCGCTTTGGTAAAGAGGTACTTCAGGGCAGAATGATCCGTATGCACAATGACTTCACTCCCCCATAAGTAAGAGCGAAATTTGTCTAGGGCGAAGACAACTGCAAGAAGCTCCTTTTCCGTGGTTGTGTAATTTTTTTGTGCATCCACAGGGTCTTGCTTGCATACGTGATTATTCGCAATACCTTATCCTTTTTCTGACATAATGCAGCCCCCACCGTAGTCGCTTGCATCGCACATGATCTCGAAGGGAAGAGACCAATCGGGGGACGACTACAGGGGCTGAAATTAACTTCTCCTTGATGACTTCAAATGCTTCCAAGCATTCCGTAGTGAATTCAAACTTTGTATCCTTCCCTAGTAAGTCACTTAAGGGTTTGGCAATCTTGGAGAAGTCCGAAATGAACCGACGGTAGAACCCGGCGTGGCCTAAGAATGCTCGAACCTCTTTGACGGTGGTAGGAGGTGGGAGTTTCTCGATGATTTCGACCTTGGCCCGGTCTACTTCAATACCAGCTTTTGACACTTTGTGTCCCAACACTATGCCCTCCTTCACCATGAAGTGGCATTTTTCCCAATTCAAGACTAAATTTGTATCTTCACACCTGTCTAAAATCAAATCCAGCTGCTGCAAGCAATCGTCAAAAGTGGAACCATATACGCTAAAATCATCCATGAATACTTCTATACTTTTTTCTATAAATCAGAAAATATTGCTTGCATACAACGTTGGAAAGTGGCAGGAGCATTGCAAAGTCCAAATGGCATACGATTATAAGCAAAGGTACCATAGGACAGGTAAAGGTGGTCTTTTCCTGATCCTCTGGTGCAATTGGAATTTGGAAATAGCCTGAGTATCCATCTAGGAAACAATAAAATTCCTGACCTGCCAATCTTTCTAACATTTGATCTATAAATGGTAAAGGAAAATAATCCTTCCTAGTGGCTGCATTTAATCTTCTATAATCAATGCACATTCTCCAGCCAGTTGTTTGTCTCTGAGGGATTAATTCTCCTTTTTCATTAGGGACGGCCACTATGCCTCCCTTTTTGGAACCACTTGGACGGACTCACCCAAGGGCTGTCGGAAATTGGATAGATGATACCTGCATCTAACAATTTCAAAACCTCCTTTTTCACAACTTCTTTCAAATTTGGGTTTAATCGCCTCTGATTTTGCCTAATCGATTTATGGTGCTCCTCCATAAATATACGATGAGTGCAAAAACTAGGATCAATGCCCTTTAAATCAGCTAGACACCAACCTATCGCTCTCTTATGATCTCCTAAGACTCCTAACAATTTAGTTTCTTGTTCAGCAGTTAGAAGTGAGGAGATGATAACAGGGAGAGCATTGTTACCTGCTAGGAAGCGTATTTGAGATGGGATGGAAGTGCTTTAAGATCTACCTCGGGAGGTTGTTCGATTGATGGGATGGCTTTAAATGGTGAGCGTTCTAAGCTCTCTAATGGCGGTTGACATCCATGGCACTTTTTCGCTTACCACCATTGAGTTGGTCAATAACCACCTTGATTTCCCTTGTGGGAGACTCTTCGATCGATGAAACCAAGATTTGCTCCAATGCCTCTAATTCGTGTGCTTCGATTGAGGGGATGGAGAATGTTTCTTCATCATCTTGGAATTCACTCTCACCATTATCTGCCAAAAGACCGACACAGCAAACAGTATGAGCATTTACACTTTTTCTTACCATTTTTGCCATATCGAACTCGATCTTTTCGTCCCCAACTCGGAAGATGACTTTGCCCTCCTGGACGTCAATGATAGCGCGTGCGGTACTTAGGAAGGGTCTTCCAAGGATTAGGGGGACTTCGGTATCTTCATCAATGTCTAGAACCACGAAGTCGGCGGGAAAGATGAAATTGTCGACTCCAACTACCAAATTTTCCACCATTCCCATCGGCTTTATTGAGGATCTATCAGCCAATTGTAGGGAAAAGGAAACTGGCTTTAATTGACTGCCATGAATCCTGGTGAAAATTGAGTATGGCATGATATTGATGCTGGCCCCAAGGTCACATAGACCATGGCCGCAATCAATATCTCCGATGTAGCATGGTACAATCGGTAGTCCGGGGTCTTTCTGTTTGGGCGGTAGGGCTCGTAGCAATGCTGCGGAGCACTCCTCGGTCAAACTGATCATCTCAACGTCCTCCATCTGTCTTTTATTGTTGATTAATTCCTTCAGGAACTTGGCATAAGTGGGCATTTGCTTTAATGCATCAATCAGAGGGATATCAATAGTTAAACGCTTAAAGATACCCAAAAACTTTTTAAACTGCTCATCTAAATGCTTTTTCTTAAGCCTATTGGGAAATGGCAGTTTTTCAGTAGAAATTTGATTTTTATTGTGAGGAGTAGAAGTAGAAGAGGGAGAGAGAGGGACAGGAGCCTGTGTCTCCTGAGATTGTACCTCTATGGAGATTTCCTCTAGGATCAATTTGCTTTTCTTTTTCTTTCCTTTGATCCTTACCAACCTCTCTTCCGCTTCTGAGAGTGACCGCGCTTAAATCGTTACTTCCAAAGGTAACTGATTTTGCGTGCTCCCTTGGGTTTATTTGAGTCTGTGAAGGTAATTGGCCGGCTGGCCTCTGCTGTGTAAGCATTTGCTGGATCTGAGAGTGTAGTGACTTCTGATCTTTCCTAAGGGCTGAGATGTCTTCCTGTGTATCTCGTGACTTGTTCATCAAAGCCTTCATTAAATCCGCATCTCGGCCATCTCGGCTTCATGATTTGATGAATATTGGGGTGGTCTACCACCATATGTTGGTTGCTGGAATTGTCTTGGATTTCCCTGAAATCCTGGTTGGTTCTGGGAGTTTGGAGAAGTTTGAATATTTCTCTGCCAAGGTTGTCTGAATCCTTGGTTGTTGTTGACATAATTCACTTCCTCAGATGCTTTTAATTCCTGCAACTCAGGGCACTGTTCGAAATCGTGTGGTCCTCCACACTGTGTACAAAACACATCAGAAGGTAAAGGAAACACAGAGGGGTGCGATACCTGAGGTTGTCTTGAATTTACCACTTTTGCATGCTGGGGAAGAGAACTCATGGCCAATTGCTCCACCACTTTCTGCAAGGCACTAACTTTAGTGGATTGCTGTGCGTTACTTTCCATTAATTGTTCATGACTCTTCAACAATTGCTCGATCTTGCTGTCGCTTCCTCCTACTTGGTATAGACCTGGGGTGCTGCCTCTGGAACCACCGGTAGCCCAATCCCTTATTTCTTCACAAAGGGATTCAATTCCATTAAGGAACTGCTCTCCGGGTTTCTTCAGGATATCAGCACCAAGGGAAGAAAGTACCATGGTCTTACATTGGTTCACCAATCCTTTATAGAATAATTGGGAGAGTTGTTCCTTGGTGAGACCATGGTGGGGGCAAGTCAGAAGCAAACCTTTGAATCTATCCCACGTTTCGCCGATGTTCTCTGAGCCTGGTTGCCTGAAGTTATAAATTTCAGCAATCATCTCTAAGGTTCGGCTTGGGGGAAGAATTTGTCATGGAATTTAGTGGCCATGTCATCCCATGTGTGAATAGTTTGTGGGGTTATGCTATGGTACCACTTACTTGCCTTCCCTGTGAGGCTATGAGGAAATAGGGAAAGTCTAGCGTATTCGAGAACTGTATCTTTGGAAGTAAGGCTATTTACGTGCTGGAGGAACTTTGTAATGTGGAGTAAGGCTTCATCAGGATTAGTTCCATCGAACATTCCTAACTCTTTCACACAACGGATTTGATGGTAAGGCTTTAATTTCTGCCATTCCTCATAATCTGCTTGGGAAAGAGCGGGAAGGTTTATGGCAGGTTGTTGACCTTGGTTGGAAGGTCGGTTAATGTTCCTGACGGTCGCCGGTATGTCAGCCATGGTCTGGTGATTTCTGTGCTGCCTTCGTAGGTGATGGAATGTCTTTTCTATTTCTGGATTGTAATCAAGGAGGGATCCAGGGAGACTATGTGATCTTGTAAGTGGCATTCACGTTAGAAGAACAAGTACCTAAAAGATAAAAAAATTTATTTTTAAGTAATATGAAAATAACATGTAATCACTAATATATGCTTTTATTCAATATAATATCATTGTCATTACATATCATATAAAAGACAAAATAACTAAAAGAAATATATAAAAGAGACTAAAGTATATTAAAAGACAGCCCTAAACCTAGTGCGCCTAATTCTACTAGTAAAGATAGCGTAGGAGGGCGGCCTTCGGTGAACCCTATTGGTGAAGATACCCATATGAGGGAATCTCCGCCTAAGTTCATCCACGGGCAGAACCCTCATGCGTGCCGTAGTCCTAAGGCGGTGATAAGCAAGGGCGGGTCTCAACTTCCTCCTCTTAATAAATATTTCTACCCCTGTACGGGGGTAGAGTTCATTAACCACATAAATATGCAGAAAATGGAAAAGATTGGACTCCCCACTTAGTAACTTTGCCATCCAGATGTTTCTAGGCATCCTGAGTACAAAGTTTGAACAAAGGTGAGATAATTATAAGAGGAAGGAATTCATATATATATGTAGAAAAATAAAAACAATGCTAAGTTTCACTTAGCCGGGTACAATGCCGGGCGTCTACTATCCGGCACAGACTTCCTCTGGTTTTGCCGGGTAATATACATCCGGCACTAAATCCGGCACATTCAACAATTGCAAGACAACATAAAAAAAATTAACGAATGAAAGAATATAATATGGCAATTACCAGGTTAAGGACTTGGACTAATTCCAAGTCCCCGGCAACGGCGCCATTTTGCTAACAGAGATTTTAGTAGGTATTATATACACATTTATGTACAGAACTTAAACAGAAACATGGGGAAGAAATCAAGAATGTGTCGGGTATAACTCACCCGGCACCAACACGGCAGTAAATAATATAAAGGAAAAACCTACTCAATCTATACGGGTAGCAAACCAAAACCCGGTCAAAAGTAGCAGGGAAGCAAATTAAGACCAAGCAAGTCGAACCCTAGGGACTTGTATAGAAAATTAGTCCTAGCCTTGGTAATTACTAAGTAAAAAGGGGGGGAAAATGATAGATTTTCTAATTCTAATAAAAACTAACGAAACTAAGTGGTATCTACAATGAATTTATTCTTGATTAAGGGAGTAAAACCATCTAAGCATCAATATGAACTCGAAACATAAACACAAGCCTTCGAATTAACCAACAACTGAACACGCCGGGTGTCCTGCCGGATATCACTTGCACGGCATATTCAAAAACATTGAATATGCCGGACATTGGCCACCCGGCAGTGCATCCGGCATAGTCATAATGCATATTCTTTTTCCAGTTTCCGAGAAGAAAACAGAAGACTCACTACCTATTAACAATCCGAGCATATATCATGCCACGAAATGAACAAAGTAATGGGAAATGTGGGTTAATTCTCACTCTTACTACTAACTCTTAATTCATAAGAAGGAAGTAGGAAGATCATTAAGAGAGTCTAACCTATTCTACTTGGGATTAATCCTCCACAAGTAAAAATTGCATGAAGAGAAAAAGAGATCAACCAATTCTCCTTCATTAAGAACCTTACTCTTAATAAACTTGAAAATTATATTAAGAAGATCATCTTGTCTTACAAAAGAAGTTTCATCCCAACCAAGAACAGAAGGAACTACTACTCAATCACCCATGAATTGAAGAAGGAAATACAAGGAAAGGGAGAGTTTTGACATGGCCTTCACCCTCTAAATCTTCTTCCAAATCTTCTTCTTCTCCTCTTGAATGGTTGTGCAGCAGTTCTTCAGTCGAAAGTACGTCTATTCTGTGGAGTAAGTGTGTGGAAATATGGTGCAATGAACCCCAAAATGTTCAGCCTCTTGCGCCTTTTATAGACAAAAATTCTTCGGATGCCGGGTCTCATGCCGGGTCTAAGTCATCCGGCATCGGGATTAAACACGTGCTATTTCCGTAACGGTCGAAACCGCCCTAGCGCGAAAAGTCACTTATGCCGGACATATTCTATCCGGCATCATACCCGGCATCTAATGTTTGGATAACGGTAAATAACCGACATCTATTGGTAGACAGGTGCGTCTTTTGCTTATGCCGGATACAACATACCCGGCACCATGTCCGGCAGCGTCCCATTTCTGCTGTGTACTTGTGCCGTGCATGAGAGATCCGGCCTCATATCCGGCAAGGTTCGGTTTTTGATGAAAAACTTGCTCCTTGCATGAAAAACACCAAGAGCATTAGTCTGAACATATAAAATGACTTCTTATATAAATTAATGCAAATACTAACTATTCTAACCTTATTTTAACTAATAACACTACAAATCTAGCTTATAAAATATGATAAGTCTATGGTTTATCACCATGCGGTACGGTGCCTTGGCTATCGGTCCGGTACCAGGTAGCAGCTCAATGGTGAACTTTACCTCTCGAGTGGGTGGCATGCCGGGCAGTTCCCGTGGAAAGAGATCGGGGAACTCTGACACTACCGGTAAGCCGGGGTCGAACTCGGGGTCCCTCTCTATGTCCTGGACATAGTAGAGATATACCTCTTCCTTCCTTCTCAATTCCTTATACATTGCCATGGCGGAGATGATCTTGGTCGAAGGCTCTCTGGGCCTCTGGCGGTATGATATGGTTACCCCAGACGGACTCTTGAGTAGTAGTCGGTGCTCGGCGCAGAGGATACGACCCTTGTGCTGCTCCAACCAGTTCATCCTGAAGATAACATCAAATCCTAAATCCCTGAACTCAATGAATGTGACTGGAAACTCTTCCCCCTTAATTCTGATGGTGGCTCCTCGGTAGTAGCGAGTGCAATGAACCTTCTCCTTAGACGGGAGCGTAACCGTGAAGTCGGGTAGCTCGTCAGCGTCTAGCCCCAACCTCCTCACAAATGGTGTCGTGATAAAGGTATGCGAGGCCCCTGAGTCGAAGAGAACTGATGCATCACTGTCGTTGATCGGAAAGGTGCCGGTGAGGATAGTACCGCTTGCGTCGGCCTATGCCTCTGTAAGGATGTTTAGCGCTCCTTCCATACCGAGTCCATAACCTAATTGTATTTCACAAGCTTTCATGAGCAATGATGGTATAACAAGAGTCGTAACAATTAGTATGAACAACACTGTTATTTTATTGATAACCATCCTGTTTACATCATGTGCTTCTTTCTTACACCTCCTTTCTTACATCATACTTAAACATTACATGGCTAATATTGTCTAAAGGTTAGGTTTAACCGTCCTGGTCTCATGTGCGTCGCATTGATGACTGCTGACGGTGTTGTATTCAACTTAATTTTCTTATTCCAATGATACAACATTCTTGACTCTCCACCCATAATTAATACATCTCCAGACTTAAGTAGTAGCTTTTTAGCACGGTCCACATGCTTCTGCTCGCCGTATAGAAATTCAGCGTCATCTCCAATGGACCAAGACACTACGGTATCCTTCTTTCGAGAGACTCCGCTATCTCGTCCTTATCCTGATGTAATCCGAGTCGCCTGTCCTTCTCATAAAAATTAACTATGCATAGATCTGCTTGTATGCCTGGGATCGGGTCAGCCTCCAGTTGTTGTGCGATCTCCACAGCTTGTGTAATAACCGGATGGAACTCTTCGGGTATTCCCGGTGGTGAGACTCCATCTTGTGCTCTCGTGGTTTGGTACGTCTTGGCATACGGATTCCAATCCTTGCCTAAGCTCATCATCCTTAATTTCATCCTTGCTCCTCCTGGGTACTCCGATGTATAAAAACCTCCCGGTCCCACTCCTAACCGACTGCATCTCCTGATGATGGCTATTTGTGCTTCGGGTGTTAGGTATCCCCTTAATAAAATCATACCTGGGCGGATAACCTGACATTGTTCGTTTGGAAAGTCTCGGGTTTCGATGTCGGTTTCTTCAGGGTTATGTGTTGTAGTTATGGGATAGCAAATGTTGAAGTTTCCTAAGGTGGTAATAGGTTATATCTTACTTAATTTCTAATCATGTCTTAATCTCATCTAACTTAATCATTCACAAAAGCATGCATGAAATGCGATAAGCAGGCAATTTTATCACTTAATAGGTTATAGCGGTACCTGGTCTCGACGAGGGTTCAGCCTCATCGTCCCGGTCCACCATGTGTAGAGTGGGTCCCGACTTCTGGACTACCCTGGGGTTCTTGTTGGCGGCTGGCTGTGTCACCTTCTGACCGTCAGATCCAGCACCCTGATCGGTCTTGCCCTTGCCCTTCATCTCGGGCCTAAAGGCTCTGCTCTCGGGGTTTTGTAGCACTCATAAGCTTAGTGTCCGAATACCCCACAAAAATTGCACTCCACTTTATTACCCTTGCAGTCGAGCCCGGGGTGGTCCTTGTGACACCACTGACAGATGTAGCGTTGTTGGTAGCCACCGCCGGCTCCCTTTCCAGACTCAGAACCTGATTATGTTCGATACAGTAATTGTGTCTCAATGGTTGCTAAATGTTTCTTAATTCACTTAAATTGTATTTCCTTACCCTTTGGCGCTTTCGAGCGTAGGGGCTTAACAGCAATAGCATACGTCAGCTTAAGTGGCTCTTCAGCAGCCTTCTCAGTCTCCACCTTACCCTTCTGACTCTTCTGGGACTGAGGCTGGTACTTCTGTTTCTTGTACCCGCCTTGACCTTGGTTCTCAGTACTCTTACCGGTAGTCTTCCTCTTAGCAGCATTGTCTTCATCCCTCAGTTAGGTGGTTATCTCAACCTTAGCAGCGGCATGATATCACTCCTTTTAAAGTATTAGTTTCTCTCATTCTCATGGTCTAAATCTTATTCACATATTTGTATCTTAACCTTTCTCATTACCTACAAGGTAGTATAACTCGTCGGCCCCATGCCGTAGCGGAGTCGATGGCTCAGCCTGCCATAGAAGCGGTCCACCAGAATCTGGTCCGAATACCCCAGACCCGGCAGAAGACGAAGCAAGGCGGTGAACTCTGAGTAATACTCGTCCACCGTCATCTTGTCCGTCTGCTTCAGCGCATCTAACTGCAAGCGCTTCTTCGTCTGGACATGGGCGGGATAGTATTTGGCTCGTAGTAGAGCTGTGTACTGTTCCCAGCCGGACTCTAGATTGGCCACATGCTCGGCCCTCACCCGCTTCCACCAATCGTCTGCTGCTCTTTTCAGGTAAAACGCAGCAATACGCAACATGATCTCAGCAGGGACGTCAAGGGTCTCGAAGGCGTTCTCCAGCTCGGAGATGTATGCCTCAAGCTTGGTGGGATCGGTCTCCCCCTTGAAAGATGCGGGTCGAAGGTCAGCAAGACTCTTCACCCAGTTTGGCTCCCGGGGCTGTGGCGGTGGAGGTGGTGGTGCGCCAGGCTGGTAGCCCATGTGCCCAAGCGTGGCAGCCACGATCTCAGCTATCGTCTGCCCACCAGGTATATCAGTAGCCTTGTCGCCTCGACCACGGCCTCGGCCTCCTCTCGGACATCCGGCCATCTGAACAATTACAACGCGCATTAGGCATGTACTCACAATGTTTTCGGTTCACAAATTTATAACGTCCGTAGACGGTAAAGATGATCCACGCTTAATAGTGGTCATCTGACTCTACTCACTCTAACTTCTCACACCCATAACCCGTAACTTATACCTTAACTCATATCCTAACTCGGTGGTTATCCATGTTCGGTACTTCCTTATTCAGAGCGTAACTACGCTCTAATACCACTTTTTGTAACACCCCGTCTTAATCCAATCGTGGTTATTGCCAACTTAACAACATATTTATAACATCGTAGCGGAAATTAATATACACCAGGACCTTGCTACGGTCTGAATCGCAAAAATAACCAAACTTTATACTTACAAGCGTCTAACCAAAATACATACCAACCGAGTTTCCAAGTTTCTCAACAACCGACATAATTCTCCACATATTTTCTTATCAACAGACGGGTGCACATGCGCATCCCGTACTCAAAAGTAAACCCGACCTAAGTCTAACCGCCCCTACTCTCAGGATGAGTCTTCATAGGGCGCTTACCTGCAAAATGTAAACAATCACCCCCAAGGGGGTCAGCACCTTTGCTGGTACGATTCTCTTATAGCCCCCAAGCTAACGGGGCTACGACGACTAATTGTCGATATCATGAAGTTGATTAAATACACATAAATAGAAGTGAAATAAACAACAAGCCACATATGAATAAACATAATTCGCACACAATGAACGACTTAAAAGCGTTCCCTTAATAAGTGAGTTTGTTATTAAACTCCCTAAGTTGTGATTTCTCTTAATCTCAATCCATCCTTACCTTACCTCAATCTTAATCCTTATCTCAATCTTAGTATACAAACCGTTCTTTGAATAGAAATGGTTGTATCTTATCTCAATGTTTATTTTTGTCGGATCAAAAGTAACCCTAGCCAATGAGCTATTAACTCCATTGGTTGAATAAACAACTTATCTTAAATTTGGGTTTTAGGTGATCCCACCGCACGTCTTAATCTGCCTCCCACCTTGAACTGTAGCCAAGGTGGCTGAGTCGACATTCGACTCTAGGCAACAAGTCCGAAGACAAGTCCTCAAGCGGAAATCGGATCTGATTCAGATACTGACCCCCTTTTCCTTAACATGCATGACCGGAGTCAGTCCGGATTCCTCACTCCCCCAAGTTCCAGTTAGTAGAAAGTCTTAAAGACGAAGTGTTAGTTAAATATTTCTCGGGTATTAACCAACCAACAAATATGGGAGTGAATTTCTTATCTCATTCAATGTTACTAAGTATTGTTAGTAACTATCTCAAAGTCGAGCGTGTTAGTGTAAGGCAAACACACAAGAAGATAATAGTCCGATTGCATGCTTTATCTTGTCTTAGTCATAGCAAGTAAACAAGTAGCACACAAGCCGAGGGACACCTCGTTAGCAAGTAGGTTACAAGAAAACCATACTGTGCACCGTCGACGGTCGTTTGTCTAATCTCATTCCGAATCCCAATTCTCAAATCCTAAAACATTCATCCAATTTAGGTTGTTAATTAACTTAACTCAACCCAACTTACTTAACTTACTTAGTCATTAATGATCCTCGCCTATACCCACTAAGTTCTTATAACTTAACCATAAACACTTAAATCCTTAATTTAACTTAATCTCTTAAGTCTCTATATTCTTGTCTTTCTAGTCATCATTACCCTCTTAATGGCATACCACTAATACCACTTTACATCCTTAAAAATTTAATTGTTTTATAAGGGCCGACCGACCTTGCAAGGTAGGTCCCAAGGTCGGTCGGAACCAAAACACTTTACCGTTTGAAAATTTTACCCCAACCGACCTTGCCAAGGTCGGTCCATTCCAGAAACATTCCCGTGTGCAAGATTTAAGCCCGACCGACCTTGCTAAGGCCCGTCCTAAGTTCGGTCCATTCCAGAAACTTTCCTGGATGGGTATTTTAGGCTCGACCGACCTTGCTAAGGTCGGTCCTAAGGTAGGTCGACTCCAGAAACTTGTTTCTAAGTGTTAAATTCACTCCAAACCTTACCTCAAGTGTCCCAATGTGTTCTAACATCGTTTTAGCACTTTAACCCACTCTTAAACCATACACAAAACCTCTTAATCCACCCACCATCAACCTCCTTAAACATTTACTCAAATTCTCATTGAATCCTTTACACTTAACACTAAATCCTTACATTTCCAACTAGCAATTTTGCCTAAGACTTCAACTAACCAAAGTATTCATTTTTCACCAATATAACTTCTCCTCAAGCATTATTACAATCCATTTTTCCTTACTCAAGTTTCTTAAGCATTCCCAAAGCCACATATCCTAGTTCACACTTACTCTTTCACAAGTCATTAAACATTAATTACTTTCCTCCAAACTTCACACAAGTCTTATAACTTCTCTTACCATGGTTTTGGTACCTTAAATTCACCATTGTGACCACTAGTTCCTCTTATCCACTCCTAGGTCATCCAAATAATCAAGAACTCCCTAGTCTACCTATTTCCTCCAAAAAAAAACCCTCAAGGTTTACTAACACGTCCATGGTCATAAAACCTCCTTAGAACACCTTAAACACCAAGTTTTTCAATCAAATTTTGACATGGTTTCTCTAGCATATCACTACACCCAAACATTTAGTTTTTCATCCTTAAACAACCAAGAACACTCAAATCCTCAAGAAACACTCTTACACACAAAACTTCACCCAAATACACTACATCATAATATAGTGGATAAATTTAAATTGCTTGGCACTTAGGCCCTTAAATGACTTGGCTCTTAGGCCCTTAAATGACATAAAACTTAACCAATGAATTTCCCACATATAATAACCTTTGACCTGCAAATACACACAACAATGCTCCCATTGCAATAATAATGTTCTTGTAATTCACCTTGTGATTGTTTAACTATCTCATTTCCCATTTGCTCCTTAGTCACAAGTTCTCAAATACAATCATGTTCTTTCTCCTAGGTTTTATAACCCCTTCCTAATGTAAACTCTAAGCTAAACTTATCATCTATCTAAATCCCATCCTTTGAAACAACAAAACACCTTAAGGTAAGTTATTTACCTTATTTTCCAAGATTTTCCTCACATTTTCTTCCTTGGGTTTTCTTGTTTGATTTTCGGCCACCAAATTAAATTCCCTTGCCAATGTTCTAACCAATATACAATGACTCTAATGAGTGCTAAAGAATACACCAACCTTAAGGAATCATTCCTAGGTTAAAAATGTGTTTTAAGACATAAGAGTGGATGATTACCTTTGAAGTCTCAAAGTAGACTTGGGCAATGAATCAAAGAGGACCTCCACTAGTCCTTGGAAGTTAATAACAAGCTAGTTCAAGGCATAAAACAAGGCTCCGTGAGAAGGTAATTTTCGGACATTAAGAAAATGGGAGGAAATATGATTTTTCTTTCATTTTCCTTACCTTGAATGAATGGAGAAGCAAAAGGACTCTTCAAGCTTATTTATTCTCCTCTAATGGCGGTTTCCCATGGACCAAAATGGAGTTTTTCCAGTTTTGAAAAGATAGGAAGAAAGGCCTTGCTCTAACTAAGAGTTATCTAAGCTTGGTTTTTGATTTGGAGCTAAGATGAGTAATTGGTGAGCAATTGAAGAAGAAGCAAATTTGGGGCTGCTTCTTATGTGAATGGAGAAGGGAGGAAGAATGAAACCGGTGGTAAAGAAGAGAATGAAGAAGAAGAGGAGAGAGGTAAGTTAAAGTAGATATTTTGTCTTAAAAAGGAAATAGTGAATTTACTAACTTCCCTCTTATTTCCCTTACTTGCTGGATCATGTGGTGACTCACCACTTCAACAACCCCCACCCCTTAATAATGAAGATATTTATGGTCTTGGTTGACCAATTAATTAAGCTCAGTTGACTAAAGCTTAAACTAGGTACTATTTGGGCACTATTCATAATTAGTGCTCAAATTTATGAAAATTTTGGTTTCCCATTGATTTAGGCTTCCTAATGTGATACTAAGTAGTACAAAAGTTTATTAAGGAGTAATCATGGGAATTTATCCACTCAAAACCTCCTTCTTAGACAATTTTTCAAAAATGTGCTTTAAGAGTCCTTAAAGCACAATTTGTGTTTTAACTTGTTTTTGAGCATGGTTTTCTTTGGTAATTGGTTTAACATGTCCATTAGAATGTTACTAAGGTCTAAGAATGATATTTGGGTGTTACCCAAAGTTACTCCAAGCTTAGAGCATGTTTTTGCTTAAATTGCTCTTATGGTGTTTCCTTGTGTTTTCTTTGGTTTTAATTTTTTCCTAATGTTTCTAAGGCATAATTTAGCCTTCTTATATATTATTTTAATTTCTAAACACCATATCTAGGTTTGGGGTATTTCATCAATTATCTTAACTTTCAAAAGATACAAGTTGATAGTTAAAAAAAGTCAGATCAGATGCAATACTTAAGGTCAGGCTATTTTGCATTTACACAGTAATTATTCGATAAGTACAACAGTAAATTATATGCCACCCATGAACAAAGATGTACAAAAATCTACCCAAAAACAAAAGTGTACAATATCTAAGACTCTATAAAGGATGTCGTCCTACAGAAAATCAAGCAACAACTCCAACTACAAGTTACCACACAAGATGCCAGAGTAAAGCATGTCTAGACGATTTATACCAAAATGGCATACAAACGTTTATCTCTATCCTACAGGATAAGTCACCATAGTTTCATAGGAGCAAGTAAAAAAAACTTTCATATGGTATAACATTAGCTAAAGTTAGTGTAGTTTACAAGTTTGAATTGCCCTTTCTTGTAATCATTTCTTGACAGATCATGCTTGACGGACTATGATACCTTGTGGCAAAATATTAGTGATTTAAATGATGGAAAGGAAGTGCAAGTTCCTATCTATGAGACTAATTCATGAAGTTTGTTAGATTCAGATGCATAAACTGCAAACACTCCTCTCTGTTACACTAGCACGGAGATGGATGATACCTGGCAGATATCGCCGCGCCGCGGCCGGGACTGAGGGAGAGGATGATCACCTCCCGCCGCCGGGACTTGGGCCACCTACCGCCGGTTTTTCCTTCTACCCAGAACACACAAAGTTTTCACCGCAGGGAGGTAGGAGTAGAAGCCACGATCACAAGCCAGTAAGAGAGAGGGGAACGGAAAATTGAAAGTTAGAAAGAAACCTAATCGCGCAGCGGGACTAAAGTGACTGAAACATAAAATTAAAAAATACTTCGGTTATTAAGGATAACCGAACTTTGAACATTAATATCCGTTAACCGAACTGAACTTTAGTACAGATATCCATTTTAACCGAACTAACTGCACTTTTATTAAACAGTTAAAAACTACGGTGATCAAACCTGAAAAAAAATCGGTTATCACGGATATCCGTTTTAACCGTCCCGTTTGCTCACTAACCACATGCATTAGATGAAACTCGAGATTTACTTTGATTGCCAAGCTAATCAAGTATCTAAAACTTGTGGCATCCATAACTGGGGGAATAAGTTTCTTCATAGTCAATACCAGGTCTTTGACTAAAACCTTGTGCAACTAGATGAGATTTGTATCTAACAATTTCATATTTCTCGTTTCTTTTACGCACAAACATCCATTTATTACTAACTGGTTTTATCGTACTAGGTGTATG
Organism: Limonium bicolor; assembly: GCA_023374045.1. NCBI lineage: Eukaryota > Viridiplantae > Streptophyta > Magnoliopsida > Caryophyllales > Plumbaginaceae > Limonium > Limonium bicolor. The sequence continues at coordinate 498,527,666 of CM041776.1, forward strand.
GACCACTGGTTCAAAAACCTCATGTTTTTTAAGTGAGTTTAATTCTGCTTCAATAGCATCTTTCCATTTTGGCCAATCATTTCTTTGTCTGCATTCTTCAATAGACTTTGGTTCATGATCCTCTTCATTATTCATAACTTTTAGCGCTACATTATATGCAAAAGTTTCATCGACATCAATTTCATGTCGGTTCCACCAAATTCCAGTCATGACATAGTTGATAGAGATCTCTTCATTATCAATATTCGTTTCAAGTACCTGATTTTTCTACATTTCTGTAACTGTCATGTCTACAGACTCTTCAAGAGTCTCACCCCTCTCACTTAGACCATTTTTAATGCATGCTCCCTTTCATTTTCAACGGTTTTTATCTTTGGAACCGACTGGTCTACCACGCTTTATACGTATGTTAGACTCGTTTTCCATGTCCTACATGGACATCAATTCTAGCGGGAGCATTTAACTGGCACATATGACTTTGTCACCTGATTTGGGTCAGTAAATGCATCAGGCAATTGGTTTGCCAGCTCATGGAGATTAATAATATGTTTAACTTCTAGTTCACATCGTTCGTGCGAGGATTGTAATATAGTAATGGTTCATTCCATGTAATCTCCTTTACCAATTGCTTATTTTCTCCCCCTAGTTATGGGAAATATGACTCATCAAAATGACAGTCAACAAATCGAGCTGTAAACAAGTCCCCAGTTGTTGGCTTGAGATATCTAATAATCGAGGCAGATTCAAACCCAACATATATTTCCATTCTTCTTTGAGGCCCCATTTTGGTTCTTTGTGGTAGAGGTATTGGAACATATACCGCACAACCAAAATTCTTAGATGGGAAATATTTGGTTCTTAACCTATAACCATTTGCAATGGTGACAACTTATTTTGACTTGTTGGCCTGATGCGAATTAAAGTAGTTGCATGTAATATAGCATGTCCCTAACCGATACGGGGAGTTTCGATCTCATTAATAATGGTCTTGCAATTAAATGCAGATTAGATCAAAGATTCTGCTAAACCATTTTGGGTATGAACATGAGGTACTGGATGTTCAATGGTTATTCTAATGGACATGCAAGAGTCATTGAAGGCCTTAGACGTAAATTCACCAGCATTATCCATGCGTATGGACTTGATTTGATTATCAGGAGAATTGGCACGTAATCGAATCAACTAAGCCAATAATCTTGCAAATGCTAACATGTGACCATCTGGTTGATGCATTTATCAAAACCAGGAAATATCTAAATGGTCCACATGGTGGATGGATGGGTCCACATATATTACCCTAAATTCTTTCGAGAAAAGCAATCGGCTTTGTCTCAAGTTTAACTGGTGATGGCCTTATAATGAGTTTTCCTTGAGAACCAGCACTACATGGAAAACTATTTAGTTGAAGAAACCTTTTGTTTTTCAATATATGACCACATGAATTTTCCATAATTCTTCGCATGATGATTGAACCGGGATGGCCTAACCGGTCATGCCAAGTTTTGAAATCATCAAAATATTTTAATTTTTCAACAACATGTATTTTTGTTGTATTACTATGCACAGGGTACAACCCAGAGGAAATAACAACTATCTTTTCCAACATTTGTCTCTTTCCAGCTATCACTTTTGTGATGCCAATATATACAATATTTTCATCATTCCGCGTCTCAATGTGATACCCATTATGGCGTATATCAATGAAACTCAAAAGGTTTCTTTGAGACGTGCTGGAAAATAATGCATTTTCAAAGCATATTTTTGTTCCTTTAGGTAGAATAATGGTTTCTTTTCCAGACCCTTCAACAATACTCGTACTACCTGATATGGTAGTAACATTTACCGCATAATTTCATAAATAAGAAAAGTATTTCTTATGCTTAAGAATTGTGTGTGTTGCAGCACTATCAATAAGACATACGTCTTCACCATCCATCAATGACATTCTTCAATGGTAATTATTCTTACAATCTATCATATATGCTACATATATACCATGTCGAACGCTACCTTAAGTGTGTGGGGTTCGTTACTGTTCATTACACATATATCACATACGACAGGTGAGTAGAGGTGATCAAAAGGGCGGGCGAGCCAGGTTCGGGCCGAGCCTAGAAAGTATTTTAGGCATGTCGGGCCCGCTTCTAATGTCCAAGCCCGGTTTTTTTTTTTCGAGCCGGACCCGGTTTTTTCCCGCTCTACTGCTACCCGGCCCACCTAGCCCGGTTTTTTTTTCATTTGTTATTAATAATTAATAAAATTTGAATAAATAATAAAATTCTATATAAAATTTTATATAAAGAAAAAATTCTACATAAAAATATAAAAAGTAATAAAATTCTAAATAAAAATGTATATAAATTATAAAAAAAATTAAATATATTATATATATATATAGCTTTAAGAAATATATATTTAAATTCAGATTGGGGCGGGCTTTGTTTTGGGCCTAAAATTATACCAGAATCCGCTTGGTTTTAAAGCCGGGCCTAATTTTCTATCCAACCCGTTTGAATTTTTTTCAAGCCTGATTTTTCGGGCCAGAGCAGGTCACCGGGCCGAGTTGAGTTTGATCTGGTATGCAGGTGAGTGAATGACGATATGACCCACCACAGCACACGAAAATACGATTATTAGATTCCCTCCTACTCCTAACTTTACATCCCCCAACTTGCATAATCCATTTGCTGCCCTATTGTGGTTTTATTTCAGGTACACTTTTTTTGTTCACAACTGTTTTAAGTTTAATTGTTACATCACTTGTAGACTCAGTTGCTTTAATTTAAGTGTTGATTACGCTCCTCTGATTAAATATTATTAAGTTTTAGTTATTAAAGTATAAACTTATATAAGAAAGCAATAAGTCTTGGCTATCTTATATCCAATTATAGTCTATGATGACTATATTAATAACATATTGGCTCAGTTCGGAATGGTTGTTTAGGCAGCATATTTACAACATATATGGGTAGCTATTTTGTACTAGCATATTTGTTGGTAGCTTTGTGTTGTGCTAGCATATTGCTAGCTGTTTTGAAAACTGTTGTTTGGCAGTGCGGCATACTTGCAGCATAAGTTAGTTAAGTTAGTTATGCGCTTTCCGTTTACCATTTTTCTACAATTATAAATATTATATTACAGTTTAAAACTACAATTTGTGAAAAAAAATAAAAGAAAAAATTCACAAACAATATATTACTATAAGTAGTTGATTTACAGTAAAAAAACCTATATGAGAAAGCAAAGAAAATAAAAATATTTATATAACCAATAAAATTTTAATATTTATTATTTACGTACAAATTGTAACTTCTAAACAATATATTGCTATTTCTATAATTTTATAATTCTTACAAACATAAAAGCGTAATGAAAAGAGAACAAGCATTTTAATTTTTTGATAATGTTTGTGAATTTATTTAATGAAATTGCAACTTTTACTAATATTATATTTTAACTTTATATGTTAATTATTTATACACATTCATATTTTTATATACTTTTTTTTTAATAAAGATATAAACTAATATGCATATTTGTATTTTTTTTATTTTGTTGATCTATGTGGTATTATAAATAGTATATTGAGAATTAGTATATAATATGGAGTCATCGTAATTGCAAGAGAAGAGAGAGGCCGAAGTGAATGGCGGGAAGGAAATGACAGCATATGCTACAGGTAAAACATGCCAGTCAACCGAACAACAGAACCAAATAAAGGGGTCCACATATATATATATATGCCAGTCCAAATATGCTGATATTTATGCTGGGTTTATGTTAGTGCCGAACGACACCATTGTCAAATAAAACAATGATGATTATAAGAAAACAATGATGTACTTCTGCCTCATGAGTACCATAATGTCCTATGGCACCATTTTTGTTTGTTTGCCCTAATATCACACAAAATCTTCATTGTGATCCATGGTACAGTTGCATTTGGATTATTGGTCATCCTCATACAATCATGTCCCCCCACTCAGTGTCTTGATCATAAAGGTAGTTTTGCGTGGAAGGAGAGGCGCATGAAGTCTCCAAGGGCAAGTTTCGTTGTTATTTCACTAAACTGTGTACTTGTAAGGGTCAGTTCCTGTCATGTGCAAATCAATACCTTCTTGACAAGCGTAGTCCTTCATCACCCCTTTGAACATTTGATGCGGTTACAATATAACCTTCCCATCCACTTAGAACTCAAAATGAGTTATGTTCCTCAAATATGGTGGCTCTTTCACCGCACAATCTTCATCATCAGCACAATAATACCCACATTCAATGATTTTCTTGTATTCCTCCAACCCAGCATCATTGTCGATATCATTATCTTCTGAATTGCTAGAGTCTGTGTCAAACTCATTAACAATATCAACATCTTTATGTCTCCAAGATTCATGAGAGTACGGGGATCGTTATCATCTACAAGAACTCCTTTACTATGTAATGCGTCACCAATAGCAGACCCACTTCTTGCTCAAGACAATGAGAATATGATAGGGGTTTATTTCCACCAACAACATCCATCCATGGACTTGGTCCAACTGCTGATGTGTGAACATCAGGGCTTCACGGAGTGGTTTTGTTGGTCAGGACAAATTGGAGTGTTGCACCAGCTGAACCGATGTCTTTTTCAGATGAAAATTTAGGGACACTTGGCGCAATGATGAGGGGAAGCTCTACTTCTGATTCTCTTGGTTGAATTTCCATTTGGTATGACTGGTTTAGACCCCTTACAAATTTCTTCTCATGCTTTCTTTTGGCTATTATGGAGGTTTGCAATTGAGATTGTGGGGGCAAAGCTGGTGGTTGAGTAGAGCGTTGTGTAGCCAGAGGAGGGGACAAGTCAAGGATTTCAAATTGTTGCTCATTTTGTACACCCCCGCCTACCCTGGTCGTTCCATAATTTCTCCACATATCCATCAGAACTGGGTTAACAACATCTTTAACAAAAACAATTATAGTCTTTACGGAGGAACATGCCTTGAACATATTATGTAACACCCCTACCGCTAATACTGTCATTACCGTCCAATCTCCTCGTACTTCCAGAATCACGCAGCGGATACATACTTACACAACGGTGGGTGATACAATGCCGTTAGCCACCCATGTGACCAACAAGGCTTACTACTACATACAGCATCGGTCTGATGGACCGGAATATCCGAGTGCTACACAAATACAATCCTTACTACAATTACAACCGGGTACTACAACTTCCCATTCAATACAATACTCCATTACAATGCCATACAATACAATATAACATACCAAGTTTACTAAGTTCCAAATTCAAATGCAACACTTCTTCCAAGTTCATACATACTCATTAAGAGACTACATCTACCCATACCTTAGAAGCTACTTACTTTCTAAGTACTAAGGGGTGTACCACTTGGTACACTTCTACATCGAAGGCTACAAGCCTTATACCATTTTATACTTTCTACATTTCATTCCTAGCTGTCAAACATAACTGCTGCTCTCTTACTGTGACCGTAGCCGCTTCGGGTACCTACACACTAAAAACGTCGCCCCTAGGGGCTCATCTTACGCTGCATATGACTTCCGCATACCCCGCGTACTAGCGAGGGTACGCCGACCACTTGGTCGAATATATGCAATTCGTTTTATTCATACATACATGCATACATGCTTTGATACATAATGCTACACAAGGAATACATACATACACTTCAATTCATACAAGGAATACAATACAAGTCAACCGATACATACTTACCTTTACCGAAATACGAATACACAATATATACACAATACATACACAATACTCAATACTTGTTAACTCCATTTGTCCACCCGGGTTAATCGGGTGGAGATTACTCTTTTACTCGGGGTCAATGACTTACACCAGCCAAGACCATTACTCATACAATACTTTACATACTTACTACTTACTCAAGTCAAGTCGTCGGGACCTCCGGCCCGGGGACTACACCGTCCCACCACCGGGATTTACTTGGTTCCCTAATCCAGGATGCTACCCATTTAAGGGGTTTGGGCCGTGGAAAAGTTTAAGAACCAGGAATCGGATCCAACCTCTTGTGTCTCTCATCCTCACGCGTGGCCGAAACTATATCGGACTTCTACTCATTCCAATTTATGCAATACTTACGTTAGGGGTTAGGTAGTTAGGAATTAGTAGAAGTCATACATCCAAGCCACACACAAATACATTGCTCATATACACATCCATACAAGATACAATATAATACACAAGTACACTACATGGTACAAATTCACTTCATCTTCATCCATATATTTCATGAATTATACAAACTATTGTTCAAGACAATATATATCAAGAACAACCTAAAGCAAGCACAAGTAAGTGCAGTATAGTCCGATTCATGCATTTATCTTATTTAGGTGATCAAATAAGCACACAAATCGGGGTACCAGGTTAGGATACAGAGCATGAAGAAATCATACCTTTTACCGGAATTTACTTTACCGGGTGTTCCCTTGTTCCTTTTGTTCACTCTTGTTCCTCGATCCTTATTCTCGAACCAATGACTACATGTCAAATGATTCCATTAATACCAAGTGTTACGATACTTACATAATTACTACTCCCATACTTACCCCGTTATCCCGTTGTTTCGGTTTAACTTAATGTTCTTAGACTTACAACTTTCTTAATGACTTCTCAAACTTGTTTACACTTCTTAGGGCCTTTAAATATCACCAAAAAAGGCCTTAACAACTTCTAAAAACCATTACCAATCAATCCCCCATCATTAGGACACCTTAAAACACATTCTGGTGCATTTTTAGCCTGGTCCGGGTTTGTGTCCGGGGTTACAAACCTGGACCAATCACGGTTTTAAGTTTATGCCTTGTTTTTGGCCTTGTCCGGTATGTGTACTTGGATACAAACACGGACCACATGCTGAGATGTGTTTCTGGCACGTTTTTGATGTGGTCCAGGTTTGTGTACTCGTTTACAACAACCCGGACCATGTCTATAGGTGTTTAAATTGACAATTTTGACCTCTTTTCAACCCCTAATTCACCTCCAATCATTTTCTAATGTTCCCACATGTTTCCCACATGTTTAAACACCTTAAAACATTCTATAATCCTCTTCAAAACAATGGTCCAATCCTTACTCAACTTATTACTCAAATTCTACAAATTTTCATTCTTATTGTTACATTTTGCACACTTGTGCATTTCTAGTTTCTTCTTGATGGTTTATACCTTCTACCAGCCCTACCAAAATACTTACTCACTACTACAATTCCATCCAAGGAAAAAGCACTACCTATACCCAAGTTCGATCTCAATGTTCAAGATTACAAACACTAACTCTTTTCTTATTTTTCCAATGCTCTTCAACACCCATTTGCTACAGATTTTCACACACTTCATTCTCATCCTCTAATCACCATTCCATGGTTACCAATCAACACAAATCCACCCTATAACACCTTGTTAATCCTAGGTCATCCTTTACACAGTATACACCTAAAACTCCTTCACTTTCTACCGAACTTTTGCCATAACTCTGTTGCTTTTCTAGCATTGCCCAAAACTCATCTTACCACCAAATTTCATCCACATTCATCCTAATATAGCCACACCGACAAGGGGTCCTACCAGCAAGCAAAACAATCTTAATACATCCATACTTCCTCAAACAGCAATACTAATACTCATATACAATTATTTGGCTCCAAGGCCTACAATTCACATACTAGTCCACAAATACTCAAACTTCCATAATTACAATACTAATACAACATTTTGGGTTCTTTAATTAGTTTACCCATTCCCATTACTCTAATGCATTAAAATTAACATTAAAAAGGAGCTCTTACCTTAAGCTCTTAATTCCTTCTTTCTTTTCCAATTCTCCTTTCTTCCTTCCTTCTTCTTCCTTCCTTTCCTTTCCTCTTGACCAACCGGTTATGGAAGCTCAATTTTCTAAAGCTACAGCCCATTACATAACACCACTTCAATACAAACTAACCCTTAATTCATCTTAAAGCCTTAAGGCATATTTTTAGGGTTTAGGAAATTTCATTACCTTGCAAGTATGTAGAAGGAGTGTTGGATAGCAATGGGAGCAAGATTTACACTCTCCAAAGGAAGCCAAAATCGGCTGGGCAAACAAGGAATAGAAGCTCCAAACTTAGAAATTTCTATTTTGTAAATAAGAGCAAGAAATGCTAGTATTTTCGGATTTTTTTACCTTAGACCAACAAGGTGAAGAAGGGGCTTCTAATGGTGGTATTTGCCTTCAAAACCAAGAACACCCATGGAGATGATAGTGCTTGTTTTCAGATTTGGAAAAGAGAGTAGTGTTCTCCTTGATGAGAGGAAGACAACGGTACAGTTTTTATGATTTTTGGTGGAGATTTGAGTAGTTTACAAGAGGAGAGAATTGGGTATGCTAGAGGGGTCTCCAAAATCGCCATTGTTGGGGTTCTTGGGGAGGAAGAAAATCAGAGAGTGAAAGAGAGGTGCAGTACGTAGAGAATGGGGGGAGTAGGAGAGAGAAGGTAAAAAGGTAAGTTTTATTTTGCTTTTGCTTTACTTTATTGTCTTGTCCTTTAGCAAATTAGGAACAATTAAAATAAGAGAGGGGGAATAGCAGCCGGCTCACACACAGCCCTCTTATGGGTTTTAAAATTTTATTTGCAATAGTGGACACACTAGTTTGGTTTATTTACACTTCCACCCCACAACTTCCCATTTTTTTACAGTTTTTACTTTTTCCTCATTTATTTGATTTTATTGGTTCTAGACCTTCATTAATTTTTTTAATGACTATTTGGTTGACCAAAATTGTTACGAGTCTATTTAGCCCGCTTAATGTCACGTTTTCCCGGTTTTCTCAAAACACGCGCTTTAAGGTTCGTTTATGGTTTTAATCCATTTTATGGATCCGTTTTCTTCGGGAGTTGTTCCCATATATTATTTTGGCCTTATTCAGCCTTAAGAATCCACATAATACGCAAACTGAGGTCTCATACCTCCTATGGTTATTTAACACTTATTTAGCGTTTTTCGCTTTTTAAGCGTTTATTCATTTCTTTTGGATTTATTTTTCCTTTCCAATATTACTTAGGCGTTATTAGGCCCTTAAATACATATTCGAATTATTTTAATCGCTATATTTAAGTTCGGGGTATTTCAATCTACCCCCCTTAAGAAACTTTGCCCTCAAAGTTGCTCAAGGTTATAGGATTACTACATTTACTCATTCCTACATGTCTAATACCAAAATCATACATTCCTCCTCCTTACAAATCCCAATTCCATTACTCAAGGTTCCTACATACGATACCATACCAATGTACAATAATTACTCCAATCCGCATTACTACCAACCATCAGGTTCCTCTTTACAAAATTTATACACACATACAATGCAAAGCTATCCCCAAAGCAATGCAATACACATTACAATCCCACAGGCACTCAGGTCATCTCGACACAAGACTCCTCTATGTCCCGCTGCCCTTGGAATAATACAACATGATACACTACCATCGTTCTCCGGTATAAGCTTCCAACAAAACCTCATTCTCCATTCTAAGGGAATCCTTTTACCACTGATAATCAGAAATCTTCCTAAAACATAACAACTCCAATTTCCAATTTATATTCATTACATCTATCCTAAGCGTGATTCTTGTGACCACTTGAGGGGGGCTTTAAGAATCATTTGACCCTGATGTGATCAGCATCAGTGTTGAACTATCTTTCCACCCCAATTTGTGTTCGGTTTCCCTTGATCTGATCAGGATCAAGTTCGACTTCCCACATCAGTTTCAAACAACCAAATAATTTCATTTTGTCCATTTTCTATCTTTTTACTTACTCTTCTAGTAATGATTACAATTTCACACATCTCCAAAGGATGGAATTCAGTCCATCAATCCTCCTCACTCTACTTCCAAATATTTTACTTCGAAATTCAATGCCTAAGTGCTCATTTCGTCGACCTTCGCTACTTCCATTCATTACTCTCCATCATCTCAAATAATCTAACTAAGGAATACAATACTTATGAAATTCATTCGTCCTCAATTTACTTCCAATAATTTACCTAGGAATGCACTACTCATGGCTCCATTCATCTACTACTCTCAATCAATTCGTACTATTTCTTTAAAGGATACAATACTTGTGGAGCTCCGTCCACTACTCATTCTCAATTGTCTCACAACAGTCGCCTAGGAAATTCACTTTCCTCTAGGTTCTACATTGGTTTTATACCGACTCATGTTATGGTATTTGCATCTCTCGTGCCTAATTACCACAATTACAATATGAATGAATACGTATGTTTATTTAACATAAGTATCGATCATCAAATCAATTCTCATTTGTGCTATGCACATTATAGTTTATGTGTTTTATTCATGAAGTTTACATTAAGCGGTTTTCGCTCTACCCCCCTTAAAAGGGATTACGCCCACGTAATCTACCATATGTTATTATTGAACATTGGTTTACTAAGTTCGGACATTCTGAAGCATTTAAGCTTCTCTACGGTCTATTATATACTGTACTCTGGTCAAAGGGTCTTAACCATACTAATGGTTTAGTCCTTGCACCATGAATTCCTATATGAGTTTATTTAACTCATAATTAGTTCGGCTCTAGCCTATTAGGCTTCAAGGCATTGATAGCCACTTCTCATACTTACTAGGTGTATTACATTTCTTAGCTAGGGCCCACTAGCTTCTGCTGCGCGACCCTAATAACCCTAGTGCTTAATTCGCTCTTTGGTTATTCTAAATATGATACTTATCGCCTTTTTATCCCTCTATTGTGGGAATAAGGTTTACTAATTGAACTCAATGAATTTTGATTTATGACCAGCTCTCTGGCAATCTATTATACATACTATTCGTACTCCCACGGTTATTCGCTAAGTTTCTCCGACTTATTGTCGGGCGAGGTTAAGTCACTAATTGGTTGTAGTGCTTCCTCTGTTGTCAATAGCTGCTGAATTACACCAGTTGCTCTGGTTCAGTACAAGTATTCTTTACTTGTATGACCTTGCATTTTCTATGCGTTGGTCCTAGTGACTTTCTTAAGTCTCCTTTCACCTTTTCATTCTGATGGAATTCACATCTTGTGATTGTTAGTGTGCTTTACACTCTTCGTGCTTCTTTGGCCTTAGGCCGCACGGTTTGTTGCTAAGCTTGATTAATTGGCTTATGCCATGCTTGTTGGTGAAAAGAAGGGTTTACTACGATTTACATTCTCCATATTCCTAGCTATCCCACTAGATCATTAGCTGCACAAGTGCAATACCAAAACACTCAGTCATACAAAGTGCAGAGGCGTAAATGCTTGGCAGTAAGTCACTTATGTGATAGGAATGAATATTTCTGACTGTCGTCTAGTACTTACAACTCTGTGTCATTGTCTAACTACTTCCTCATAGCGGTCGTTTGTTGCGCACCGTATTCTTACTCATTATACAACATTGTTTTTACGGTCTCTGTTACTGTGGTAGCCTATCTTTACTCATTGCCATTGTCGTTGGCACCATTTCCTTATGGTGTGAATACACCGAGGTTTCCTATGCTCGTGTGTATGACGGTTGTCGTAGCATACCGCAATGTTATTGTCTTCTCAATGTGGAGATGTTTTATTTCAATTTAGGTTTCATGTGTTGGATAGCTTACCTCACATTACTTCCTCATTTATGATACAATTTACAAAGTATCTTGGTTGACAATGGATGAAGTAATTTATCGGGTTATAAGCTCTCTTGAGCATTGGTCATTCATGGTACCCAATGTGCGCTCACATTGATTGTTCTTGACAATTACTGTCTCCTAAGTGTTGAGCATTGGTTATAGGCTCTAGCTGTGCTGTTTTACTTTTGTACGTACACCACCGGGACATCCCCCAGAAACATCATGGGTTTTCTGGTCCCGTTCTCCAATTAGAGGGTATTTCATCACTGGTAAGTGAAGGTTCTTGTCAACAAGGTTTACTATGTTAGTATTCACACAATGGTTCGCCATATGCTTGGTTGTGTATGGAGTATACTTGCTCCTTCGAGTCTCTATGCTCTTTAAACGTTGTGCTTTTACAGTGCAAAGCCTCTTGTAGGCGCAGTGGTTTGGAAATCTCATTTTCTTGTTCGATTGTCTCTTGGCAATAACTACATGCACAAGCTTGTTGGTATGGTAGATGGAAGCCTTCTCTGAGGGTTCACATCTTCACCGCATTGGTGATCCCTGGTTAACGGGGGTACCTTCCCTCGGGTTTCTCGTAGTGTCCAAGTGTGGACTAGGCCAATGTTGGCATTATCACGATTCCTATGCCTCTGTGTTACAATTTCTACAGAAGGCATGAAGGGAAATTAAAACTCCGTCAACTGTATACTAGACTGATGCTCTAGTGAACAGTGACACTGAGGTAGCCATTACTCCAAGCCACCTATGATTTTGAGCTTAAATTGGGTGGTTCAGTTGTCGACCCGTTTATCGTATGAATTAATATCTCTTGCAAGTCTTGTTGTTAAATGGTGTGGGTTTTGCAACCGTTTAAGTTTACACCACGTATTTGGTTTATGGCTTCTGAGCCTTATTACTGCAAGCTATGCTCTTTGCAAGCTGCTTATACACGTTTCCACTCCTTGTATACCCCATAGGTTGGAGGTATTACTGGGCTCCATGGCAAGTCGTGGCATCACGCTTCCGTTCATAGGAGGCCCTTTTGGCAATCTGGTGCTAATCAATGCCTTTTGTGTTTGAGGGTATTTCTTGTTAACTGAAATCCCTTCGGTGTCCTAACCGAGTGTTCGTGTAACACCCCTACCGCTAATCCTATACTTACCGTCCAATCATCCCAATAATCCTAACTACTCGCAGCGGAAATACTACTACTACTACGGCGGGTGGTACAACGCCGCTAACCGCCCATACAGCTAGCTAGGCTTATACTACTTACAGTGACGGTCTGATGCCTAAACATACCGAGCTACTAAACATTGCTTACTAAATACAATACCATACGCTTACATTACTGGATTACCGAGTATTCAAAAGTAAAAGTTAATTACATCCCTTTCCAAGTCTACCAAAAGTAATGAGTTACTACAAGCTACTCATCTATACCAATTCACCATTCTTCCATTATCCAAAAGGGTGTACCCCATGGTACACCGGCTAACAAAACCTACAGCCGTGTACAACTTAGTACACCATCACAATTTATCAAGTACAGACAAAAAGAAATCATCTTGAGTTCACAAGTCTTCACCCTTCACAAGGACCCGCATTATGTTAAAAACGGTGCCCCAAGGGGCTCGGCAAAAAGCTGCATATAAACTTCGCATATACCGAGTGCTAACAAGCGCACGCCGACTATTTAAGGTCGAATAAACATGCGGTTCATTTTTAACATACATACATGCTTTACATAAATCATACAATCATACACACACAATACAATACAATACATACGCAAGCTAAACAATAATACAATAGCATACACCATCCTTACCTTCACAAGGGTTAGCCAAATTATGCATCCGGGTTAATCGGATGCTTATTACTCTTTACTCATTACACAACACTTACATACAATTTCTCACTTACTACTTACTTACTTTTCCATACTTGTTTACTCATTCTCACTTACTTACTTTTGCTCATGTTAAGTCGGTATGACCTCCGGGCAGGGACTACACCGTCCCACCACCGGGTTTTACTTGGCTCACCAATCCAGGATGCTACCCATTTAAGGGGTTTGGGCCGTGGACCAGTTTAAGAGCCAAGAATTGGATCCAACCTCTTGTGTCTCCGCATCCTCACGTGTGGCCGAAACTATATATTATGTTAGATTGGTTAGCTTGTTAGGAATCATTTAGAAGTCCAGTCACAATAATATTCGGTCACAACACAATATATCAAGCATACACACATTCATATTCATCCATACATTTCATGAATTATACAAACTATGATTAAAAGATATATCCAAGCAAAGAACAAGCTCATGATAATCACAAGTAAGCATAATATGTCCGATTCGTGCGTTTATCTTATTTGGTGATCAATTAGCACACAACACACAAATCAGAGTAACCAAGGTAGCATACGGGGCATGAGAAGTTCATACCGTTCACCGTTGTACTTGTATCCAACATTCCTTCGGTGTTCACAATCCAAGTCCTATAGCATACATGTGATTGAGTGGTTAATTAACTATAATTAACCTTACTTATTACTTTCCTAAAGTTTCCCGTTTATATACTTACTAATTCATTGTTATTCAAATACATTTACTTAGGTTACTTACTTACAATTATTTTCTAAGCTTGTTCATGGCCTTAATGACCTTTAAACATCATTAATCATGTCTTAAATATCTTATACCATCATTACCCATCCGTAAAATAGCTTTAAAATAGATTCTGTACACATTTTGAGGTGGTCCGAGTTACTGTCCGGGTTTACAAACCCGGACCACCACTTGGAAAAAGTCTCGGGTAGAAAAATCGCCTGGTCCGGGTTTGTGTCCCACTCTATAAACCCGACCACATGTTTGTATATGTTACGGGTGTGTTTTTCGTATGGTCCGGGTTTGTGTACTCCTTTGCAAACTCGGGCCACTTGTTTTGATAAGTTACGGGTATGTTTTTGGGGTGGTCCGGGTTAGTGCCTTGGTTTGTAAACCCGGACCACTCCTTCTGTATAACAGTCTGTCGAGTTTTTATGCTGGTCCGGGTTTGTGTACTGGTTTGCAAACCCGGACCAGTTACAGTTTTACAAATTATGTAAGTTTTTGAACTTGTTTCAACTCCAAACTTCTACCAATCTCTTCCCTAATATTCCTACATATAATCTAGCATGTTTTAACTTTGATTAAGCATTTTAAACTAGCCTAATCCACCTCTATCCAAATATGTTACATTACACACTTATTTGTCACTTTTTCTCTTCCTGTTACCGTTTCACTTCCTCATTTGTTGTTACATATTTTTCTTTTCTTCTTCCCACTAACTAAATGACTCTCAATCTATCATAACTTAGTTTGACAACTCACATTACACCATTTACAACTCCACTCAACTACATCTCCTTTTCCTGTTACAAACCAAAGTGAAACATCTTATTCTTTTCTTCTCTGTACAACTGCTTTGTTCTATCTTTTCTAACACACTCAAGTCTCTAAATTCCTAACCAAATTTTGACAGAGGTTCCTCACATTTCTAAGTGTTCTCACCACATAATTTTGTTCACTCAACATAGTTCACAGCCTGTGCAACATATACATTATTCCCACACAACATTCTAACACCTAATGCACACTTACTACTCACACTTAACAATTTATTTACTTGTTTTCCAAAAGCTTCAAACTACTAATACCATCCACATTAATATACCCATTCTCTTCCTGCTGTTACGGTGGTTTTTAAACCATTGCTACAACACTATACTTATACATACAGAAGCATTAACAACTATACAGAGGCTCTTCATTACCTTGGTTTCTTGCTTCTTTTTCCTTTCTCTCTTTCTCCTTTCTTGCTCCCCTTTCCTTCTTTGTTTTCTTGATTTATTTTAGCCAAGCTACACCATGTAACAAGGCACACACATACACACCAAACTAGTAAATTTTCTATCGTAGGTTTTAAAACCCTAACTTATGAGAAACCATTTAAAACACTTAGAAAGTCTTACCTTGAGCTTCTAATGGAGTTTTTGAGTAGAAAATGACAAGGCTTCAACTCCTCTTTGAAATGCCAAAACCGGCTTAGTAATGGAATAGTGGTGCTCATGTAAGTTTTTATTTTTACAAGGAAAAATGGAAAAGAGTGAAGCTCTGGTCTTCTTCTTACCTTAGAACATGGAGAAGAAGATAGATCTTAAAATGGTGCTCCTCAAGCTCTAAAACGACTATACCCTCAAAAATGAAGTCGGAGGTTTTTGGCTTTTGAAGGGTTTAAAATGATCTCCAAAGCGATACGAATTCGACGGTGTAATTTTTATAGCATTTGGAGATGGTTTAGGGTTTCAAAATGAAGAGGAAGTGGCTCTGTGTGAGGGGGTGCTCAAATCGCCATTGCAGTTGCAGGAAGGAGAAGAGAAATAGAGAGGAAGAAGAGAGAGTGCAGTACGTGGGTTGTTTGTGAGAGAGGAGAGAGATAACTTTTTGACTTTTTATTTCTTTTGCCTTTTGTACATAGAGGAGAATTAAGGAGTGAGTATGGGCTATTAAAATCATCCGGCTACACACACAGCTCACATGGGCTTTTAAAATATTAATTGCAATAGTGGACACACTAGTTTATTTTAATTACACTCTCACCCCACAACTTCCTGTTTTTGACAGTTTTTACTATTTTCTCATTTTATTGATTTTATTGGTTCTAGACCTTCACTAATGTTTATTAATGAATATTTAGTTGACTAAAATTGTTACGAGTCTATTTGACCCGCTTAAAGTCGCGTTTTCCCGGTTTCCTCGAAAAACGCGCTTAATGTTCATTTGTGTTTTTAATCCATTTTAAGGATCCGTTTTCTTCAGGATTTGCTCCCTAATATTATTTAGACTTAATTAAGCTTCTAAAATATTTATTAGCCTAATTAATCACTATTTTTAATTACGGTGTATTTTAATCTACCCCTTAAGAAACTTTGCCCTCAAAGTTGCTCAAGGTTAATAGTTTAATAATTCTACTCATTAGGAAAACCAATTGCCATAATGCGTCTTAATACCACCTATGAGGTGTTTACTTCCCACTACATTACAAACATACACCAATCAAGCATCATACGAATTCACATACACAATGCACCATTTCCATACATACCATCACACAATACACCATCGCAATCAACAATACACAATACACCATACATTGTACATACACACCAATACATTCACATTACACATACACACCAACAAATACACACTCCGCACTACATGTGCATCAACATACTACAATACATACACACACAAAAATAATGCCCGCAAAAAGCAAAAAAAAGCAGGCTCTACCCCCCTTAAAAGGGGTACGCCCCGTACCCGTATCCACTAAATGCTAGTCTATCTAGTCTATGAATAACTATGGGTACTTCGCCTTCATGGCATCTTCTAATTCCCATGTCGCTTCTTCGACATCATGGTTTGACCATAGGACCTTCACCATTCGTATCGACTTATGGCGAGTGTCTCTGGTCTTCCTATCAAGGATTCTCACTAGGGTCTCGACATATCGTATGGTCGGTTCAATGGATAGTCTCTCGGGCTCTAGGACATGAGAAGGATCGGTGATATACTTCTTGAGTTGTGACACATGAAATACATCATGGACACGTCCCAAGTCCTCAGGTAATGCTAACCTGTAGGCTACAGCTCCAACTCTTTCGGTGATAGTGTACGGCCCTACAAATTTTGGGCTCAGCTTGCCCTTCTGACCAAAACAGAATACGCCCTTCATAGGTGAAACGTGCAAGAACACTTGGTCGCCCACGGCGAACTCAAGGTCGCGCCGTCGCACATCAGCATAGGATTTCTGTCTATCTTGGGCTGCTTTCATATTAGCTCGGATTTGTTGTACTTCCGCTTGGACTTGTTCTAAGTACTCCGTCCTATGATGACCGCTTCACTTGACTCATCCCAACACAAGGGTGTACGGCAAGGTCTACCGTATAGGGCTTGGAAAGGTGACATCTTAATCGAAGCGTGATAGCTATTATTGTACGAAAACTCGATAAGATGAAGCTTATCTAACCAACTCCCCTGAAAGTCTAAGGCACATGCTCTAAGCATGTCCTCCAGTGTCTGGATGGTCCTTTCCGTCTGATCGTCGGTCTGAGGATGGAAGGCGGTACTCAGCTTCAATTTTGTACCCATCGCTTCCCGTGTAGCTGTTATACCCAAAATTTTGACCCCCTGGTTAGGGTCTACGAGGTCCTGGTGTTGTGAGGGGCATTTTAATCAAGTAGTGAGGGATTCGGCTTGAACGGCGCATCCCATGGCATGAAGGGCAGCTTCGTCATTTTCAGGGGCGTTTTCGAAATTTTTCAAGGCTCCTAGGACCTCCTATAAGCTTTCTCTCTCCTCCAAAGGATGCCCAAATCAGCTCGAAATGTTTTGATATTTTAACTCATGATAGAGGATGACATTCTAAGCATAATGGCGTTGGAATTTTGATTTTTCGAATTTCCAATAATTTTCTAGCAATTTCTGACTGAATCTGACGAGAAATTCAATTTAAAAATATTCCAACATTTAAAAAATCCGATTCCACTTCAGAAAATTCATAATTTCCATCCTTGACACGTGGATAAAATTTCATAGCAAAATTCCTTTGGGAAGTCACTTAATTAAAATATCAAAAAATCTTACTTTTACTAGATTTTCTTTATCTTTAAGAAAGTCTATATAAGGGGATAGGTTTTTGGATAAAATCAGAACCTCATATGCTCAAGAACCCTAGAGAGTCAGAAAACGCAGCCTCCTCTCTCTCTCTCACGTTTTCCAACACCCGGCCACCCAAATCATACCGAAAATCCCCCGAAATCACCATCTAAACACGTTTTCCAATTCCCAAAGCACCAATAATCATCAAAACCCCACAAAAACACCTCCAAAACGTGAAGAACAGCAAGAACACAACCAACAACCAGAAGCTTGGGTCGAAATCCTCTCGGGTTTGCCATCAACGGAGCACTCGACGAATCCCGGTGTGAAGAAACGTTGTGAATCCGAAGGTAAAAACAGGTAGAACTCCACTTCCCTAATTCACCACGGTATTATCTGTCTGCCTCAAAATTTGGGCTCAAACTAACCTTCGTACGCTTCTGTATTGCTGTTTATTCAAGCTTCTGTCCAATAACTTGTTTACCAAGTCTCGTGCATAATTCAAATTCAAATAGAGAACTTTCGACCACTAACGTATTGTACATCTTTCAGGCTACGCACCCATAATTTGAGCCGAAAACACCTTCGGGAACAGCATCAAAGCCGCCGTCCGAGGGCTGTCCGCACCCACGGACGTCGTGTCCGGGGTCCCGGACTCCCTGTCCGTAAGCTCGGACACCCACGGACGGCGGTGGGATTTTTAAAATTTAAAAATTTGGTTTTTTTTTATAGTGTCCGGGCCCACGGACAGTCTGTCCGAGGCCCCGACTTTACAATTTTCTGTTTTCTGTTTAATTTCGACTTTTATTGTTATGTAGGTTAACTGGGGTCCGTGGCTTCGGACATTAGGTCCGTGGCTACCACGGACGAAACAAAATTTGACCTAATTCTGCCTCCGAAACCCTCTAGTTTAGGTATTTTAATTTCCACTTTAATTTTCTGTCAAAAAATGCTAAAAAACACAAAAAACAGAAGCGCGCACCTAGGAACAAAAGCAACTTTGTAGAAAGCCGTAATTAAACCAAGTAGAGGAAAAACGACCTAGGAGGGGTAATGAAAGTAATTGAACCCTAATTAAGTCGAATATCAAGCCCCCGAACCCGAACTCTCCTTTCTAATTTGATCTAGGTTAAAATTAGGTGGGCGACTCATAATAGGTTCCAGTGAGCTAGCTTAGGTTTTAATAATTATTGTTTTATGACATAGTTATTAATCTTAGGTTATAAAGTGGACCTAAAACCCGGTTAGATCCTAATCAACTTTAATCAACATAGGATAGGGTTTAAAATCGAGGCTCACAGACTGGCGACTCTGCTGGGGATAAACTTCTTAATTTTAACTGTTTAATTTTAAGAAAGAGGGCTTAACTTGAAAATGTTTATTTATGGCTTTTACTATGTTACTTGTTTACTTCTGTGCGCACTTTAATTTTTGCACCCTTGCATCATATGAGAGCGAGGGGTCCACGCAAACCGATTTCACCCCGGGGACCCATTTGAGGGTCCCCTGTCAGGGACTCACACCTTTTAGGTGATATGAATAAATGGGGGAAAAGAGGAGGTGTCGTCTAACCACACCCCCTTAATACCTGGGCCTTAGCCCAAGCATTTTCCTGGCAGTACCCTTACCTAGCCCATTGTTTGGTCAGTCAAAGACCCAGACCGTAGACGCACACCTTTAGGTGATGTGAAAAAGTGGGGGGTAGCCCAAGAGAATAGCGTGCAAGCCCTATTCCTTTGTGGTGACTTGGGCCCGTGCCCCAAGCACCTCTCCGGATCGATCCATACTGGTTTTGATTTAAACATCTAGTGAGGACATGTTGAATCTGTGTGGGCCTTTGTGCTTGTGTGTGATCGGCCACTACCCAGCCTAGAAACTGATAGGAATTTCTCCTACATCAACCTAGCCCAACCCAAATTGTCAGTTGTATTTGTTTGCAGCCTAAAGGTTCTGTTTGGTTCAACATGTGAGTTATGTGGGCTTCGGCCCAAAAGTTTAGACTTAGGAGGTTTTCTTTTTCAGCCCAATTTGGTTTATCCATTTAGTTCTAGGCCCATAAAAGTCCACCTAAAAGTAATCCATGGGATATGTAAACCAACCAAGCCTTCCAATGAAAATTCTTCCGACCCAGGGCCTATTCTAGTATAGGAAAACCCTTCACTTGGGCTTTAGCCCAAAATCCTAGATCTAGGCATCATCTTTCAGGTTCAATCAATACTACTCATTCAGGTTTCAGTCCAAATTCCAACCTAGGGTTTTGTTCAGCAATCATTCTGGCCCAAATACCACACTCATAACTCATTCTATTTGGGGCCCGTAGACTAATTCATAGTTTGGCCCATAAGCTTCGCTCTCAATCTAGAAGTTTGGCCCATAGCACAAAACATTTTAATCCAAGATAGGTTATATAACTCATTCATTCCAGTTTCTTGCATCAAGGGGCCGATAGGAACATCAAACGAATCTCAAACTTCAAGGCTTTCCCTCTCGGCCCAGTGGCCCATTCACGGTTCGTGTGGCCTCCTTCAGCCCGTTTGCTTCACTTCTAGATTAAGGGTATTCAGGCCGCAAATCTGTCTATCCTAGGAGTCACTCTAGCTCATGCACTTCACTCGCAGCTTGGAAAAGATTCAGACCCGGGTTCCTCCTACATGACCCATAGGCATTCCTAGTTCAAACATTTTATGAGGCCTATTCGAAGTTCAGAAGGAAGACAATCACGGTCATCTCAATAGCGTCCTGACGGTCCAGAGCTCGAGTCTTCAGTATGTTGGCATCAGACAGCCCAACATCACTATTTAGAAGTTTTCTTGATTGGTATTTTTCTTTCCCAGTCGTTCTCCCAACTTTTATGGTAGCTAGTTCCTTTATCATTTTAGGTAGTTTTCTTAAGATTACAATTTTTGATGTTGTCTTTCCATTCATGAATTAGAGCACAGTTCCATTTTCATTATTTTTTGTGCATTTATTCACAAAACCAGAACACCAAAAAAATAAATAAGTCATCACGTCATTTCACCCACATCCACTACCTTCATCATATACATCCATGTGTCTCACCACACTCTCCTCTCCACATGAAACTCATTCTTGTGCAAGGAATATCTCACCACCTTGTTGGCTTCCACCACTCATCACCTCTCAATGGAAAATTTCACCGTACACTGAAAGCATCCCACTGCCATGTTTTACTTTCATCACTACATCACTCCACCAAACAAGAAGACTTCATCGCCATGTACCACCACACATATAACCACCTCCAACAAATAACCTGGGTATTCAAAAGGCTTGTCAAAAGACCCTAAAACAATACTGGGGGCAATCTGAGTTAAGGGTCGATAACGTTTCTTTCATTAGTTAAAGCGCGCGAACAAGTCTCTGAGTGAACATTTCGCGAGGGTACCTTGAGTGGTAAAACCATGAGTGAAAGAGCATGTCATTTTTACATGGCTCCAGAGAGATTACATTCAAAGGTAAGGTAAACGGCATGACTCCAACCGAAGGAGATAATTTGTAAATTTACGCTTAAACCTATGAAAGTAACAAAGAACGGATACACAACTATTAGGGATGACGAAGCACCTAGGTACAGCACCACACAGCCAAAAGCTTGTGAACCCTGACGTTAAACCTAGGCACCCCCGCTGAGCTTTTCGTACACATACTCTTTTACAACGCTACAAGCTCCAAAATAGGCCAGCCAATGATGAACAACTGACCTGGTGACCAAGGGAAGCAAGGAGCCCGACTTCCGACAGCAACTTCAAAGTCCAAAGAGGCAAAACTGCTGCCAGCATGACGAAATGATCCGTAAATGGCCCCAAAAGTGGCACAGGATCCCACTGAGCTAACATCAAAAACAGTTCTCAAAGTTCAAAACCGGGAAACACAAGAACCCCGAAGGAAAAGAGATTCAAAGAAAGGCAACCTGAAAAGCCTCGAAGAAATCCAAAATAGAAGAAGGAGAAAAGGTGCAAGGAACAACTCAAAAATCTAGAGTTCCAAGCTCATCAAGCGAAGTCATCACAAAGTAGCCAAACGACTTCAAGACAAAGAAGGCGAGTCCGAGAGACAGTGCAAGTTGCAGCTTTGGTCACCCTTATAGATCCACATATCCTAAACATTCCTCCATCGTCCCGTTGTCTTTTATCACACCCATAGCCACGTTATAAGCTTAAAAGACTTCCGACTTAGTAGTTGTGTATCCAATCACGTGAAAGTAGCAGGTTGAATGCGTAAATCTAACAATGTCAAATTCAATGGTTGGGATGTTTTGACCAAAAGGAGAGCACGAGTGCAAGCATCAAACACTTTGAGTGTAGGACAGAAAGCACCACATCAAGAAATAATCCTTGACCATGTGAGGATAAGACTTGTTCGCACGTTTAATAAAAGAAAATACTGGGGGCAATCGATCGTTCCGATAGATTGCCATGAACTCTAGCTGATTGTCTTAAAGGAAAATACTGGGGGCAATTGTTGGTTCCAACAATTGCTATGACAACACCAATTGAAACCCAAACATTAAGCACCACCAACACCATCACACCACGGACACCTCATAAGCCTTCGCCTCCACATAAATTCCATGGACCTTCATAAACCTTGATCACCACGTCAAACATCACACCACACCAGTGGCATGTTCACCTCCTAGGAGATAAATTACGAATCTGAAATCTTTAGTCAGGAAACGATAATTTCACTTTCCTTTTCAGTAGACAGAATTTTCTTTAAATATTGCCATGTTTGGCACCTCTTTCAGCAACTTCTTGTCCTGGACAATTTCCATCAAACACTTTGGTTTCATAAATCTCATCATGGCCATGTTTGGCATATTTCCAGCAATTTCTTACTTTGGAAAATTTTCAGCACTTCAATTTCATTTTGCAATACCCACGTAAACCTCTTCATTTCCATGTTTGGAACTTTGACAATTTGCTTTTTGTCACAATCATTTGCATAACATACTTCACATCTTGCATCATCAAACATACTACATTCCTCAATTAGCCTAATTAAGAGTAAGATGGATCTACAGTTTCCATAAGCAACTGAGTTATGGATCTCAGTCTCCATAAGCAACTGAGTAAGATGGATCTCAGTCTCCATAAGCAACTGGAGTTAGACGGATCTCGGTCTCCATAAGCAACCGAGTAGAATGGATCTCAGTCTCCATAAGCAACTGAGTTAGATGGGTCTCGGTCTCCATAAGCAACCGAGTTGAACGGGTCTCGGTCTCCAATAGCAACCGAGTAGAACGGGTCTCGGTCTCCATAAGCAACTGAGTAGAATGGGTCTCGGTCTCCATAAGCAACCGAGCAGAACGGATCTCAGTCTCCATAAGCAACTAAGTTAGATGGATCTCGGTCTCCATAAGCAACCGAGTTAGGTGGGTCTCGGTCTCCATAAGCAACCGAGTTAGGACGGGTTTCACCTCAAACCTTAGGCACACATAAGTCCTATCACCACAAAAAAAAAACCTTAGGCACCCATAAGACCTACCCTACATTCAACCATTTCAGGCACCCATAAGACCTCCCTTACATTCATTCACTTTAGGCTCGACATAAGACCTAGATCCAACCTTTAGGCTCGTCATAAGACCTATCCGTCCTTTAGGCTCGCTATAAGACCTAGAACCATTTTTGGCTCGTCATAAGACCTAGATCCGTCCTTTAGGCTCGCTATAAGACCTAGAACCATTTTTAGGCTCGTCATAAGACCTAGATCCGTCTTTTAGGCTCGCCATAAGACCTAGAACCATTTTTAGGCTCGCCAAAAGACCTAGATCCTTCCTTTAGGCTCGTCGTAAGACCTAGTTGCATTCCCTTAGGCTCGTAGTAAGACCTAGCGTTACCCTTTAGCTTACCCGCTCTTATCAACACAATGCATTCATCACATTCATATAGGCTTGTCATAAGACCTAGTTGCATTATCTAGGCGCGTCACAAGACCTGGCGACAGAAAAGTTGGCGAGGTGATGGCAATAAATCCTCCTTTTGCGATGTCAACTTATTTTCGGGATCAACGAATGGTGGGCGAAGGCAATAAGTCCCCAAGGTTTTTACCAGGAGTTATCCCTGCACACCGGCTTGGGGGGCGATGGCAATAAGTCCACATTGGGTCCAGCCAGGAGCATTGGCACGGGTTTTCGGTCCCCAGAAGCATCCGAGCATCATCCGCATCATCAGCATTATCATCAGCATCATCAACATCATCGGCATCATCAGCATCATCAGCATCATCAGCATTATCATCAGCATCATCAGCATCATCAGCATCATCCACATCTCAGCATTCTTGCATTTGCATACCGCCCAATTATCACGTTTTAGGTTGTCAACGCCTTAGAATCGCTTGACATCATCTCATTTCCACATTTTAGGTTGTCAACGCCTTAGAATCGCTTGACATTACTTCATTTCACTTTACTTGTAGGTAGTCAATGCCTTAGAATAGCTTGACATCATCTCATTCGTCACAGGCAGTCAACACCTTAGAATAGTTTGACATCATTTTAGGTTGTCAACGCCTTAGAATCGCTTGACATTACTTCATTTTACTTCATAGGTAGTCAGCGCCTTAGAATAGCTCGACACAATTTATCGGTTTTTGATAACATGCAGGGTCTTGGAACATTTGAAATTTTGGGGTATCACTCAAGCATCAACTAGCCTTCTCACTTTCATTACAAAGTCTAGTTGACGGGGGGCAATCTGTTTACCCAAAATTTTGACCCCCCTGGTTAGGGTCTACGAGGTCCTGGTGTGTGAGGGGCATTTTAATCAAGTAGTGAGGGATTCCGGCTTGAACGGCGCATCCCGTGGCATGAAGGGCAGCTTCGTCATTTTCAGGGGTGTTTTCGTAATTTTTTAAGGCTCCTAGGACCTCCTATAAGCTTCTCTCTCCTCCAAGGATGCCAAATCAGCTCGAAATGTTTGATATTTTACCCATGATATAGGATGACATTCTAAGCATAATGGCATTGGAATTTTGATTTTCGAATTTCCAATAATTTTCTAGCAATTTCTGACTGAATCTGACGAGAATTCAATTTAAAAATATTCCAACATTTAAAAAATCCGATTCCACTTCAGAAAATTCATAATTTCCATCCTTGACACGTGGATAAAATTTCATAGCAAAATTCCTTGGGAAGTCACTTAATTAAAATATCAAAAAATCTTACTTTTACTAGATTTTCTTTATCTTTAAGAAAGTCTATATAAGGGGATAGGTTTTTGGATAAAATCAGAACCTCATATGCTCAAGAACCCTAGAGAGTCAGAAAACGCAGCCTCCTCTCTCTCTCTCACGTTTTCCAACACCCGGCCACCCAAATCATACCGAAAATCCCCCGAAATCACCATCTAAACACGTTTTTCCAATTCCCAAAGCACCAATAATCATCAAAACCCCACAAAAACACCTCCAAAACGTGAAGAACAGCAAGAACAACCAACAACCAGAAGCTTGGGTCGAAATCCTCTCGGGTTTGCCATCAACGGAGCACTCGACGAATCCCGGTGTGAAGAAACGTTGTGAATCCGAAGGTAAAACAGGTAGAAACTCCACTTCCCTAATTCACCACATTATCTGTCTTGCCTCAAAATTTGGGCTCAAACTAACCTTCGTACGCTTCTGTATTGCTGTTTATTCAAGCTTCTTTCCAATAACTTGTTTACCAAGTCTCGTGCATAATTCAAATTCAAATAGAGAACTTTCGACCACTAACGTATTGTACATCTTTCAGGCTACGCACCCATAAAATTTGAGCCGAAAACACCTTCGGGAACAGCCTCAAAGCCGCCGTCCGAGGGCTGTCCGCACCCACGGACGTCGTGTCCGGGGTCCCGGACTCCCTGTCTGTAAGCTCGGACACCCACGGACGGCGGTAGGATTTTTAAAATTAAAAATTAGGTTTTTTTAATAGTGTCCGGGCCCACGGACAGTCTGTCCGAGGCCCCGGACTTTACAATTTTCTGTTTTCTGTTTAATTCGACTTTTATTGTTATGTAGTTAACCGGGGTCCGTGGCTTCGGACATTAGGTCCGTGGCTACGGAGGGAAACAAAATTTGACCTAATTCTGCCTCCGAAACCCTAGTTTAGGTATTTTAATTTCCACTTTAATTTTCTGTCAAAAAATGCTAAAAAACACAAAAAACAGAAGCGCGCACCTAGGTTAAAAAGCAACTTTGTAGAAAGCCGTAATTAAGCCAAGTAGAGGAAAAACGACCTAGGAGGGTAATGAAAGTAATTGAACCCTAATAAGTCGAATATCAAGCCCCCGAACCCGAACTCTCCTTTCCTAATTTGATCTAGGTTAAAAATTAGGTGGCGACTCATAATAGTTCCAGTGAGCTAGCTTAGGTTTTATAATTATTGTTTTATGACATAGTTATTAATCTTAGGTTATAAGTGGACCTAAAACCCGGTTAGATCCTAATCAACTTTAATCAACATAGGATAGGGTTTAAAATCGAGGCTCACAGTAGCTCTCCAGTATCTCGAAAGAAATCTGGTGTCGCGGTCAGATACTATGGTCTTCGGGACTCCGTGATGTCTGATAATCTCCGTGTCGAATAGCTCTGCGAGCTTCACTACCTTCCAGTGTCCTTCATCGGTATGAATCTGGCAACCTTGGGGAGGCGATCGACTATAACCCAGAACATGTTGTCCTCCCCTAGCAGGTGGGAGTCCTACAAAAAATCCGTGGAGATATCGTGAAACTTCCACTCCGGAACTGGCATAGATTGTACCATTCCCCCGGTCTACGATGTTCAAAAGTTTACTTTCTGGCATGTTAAGCATCTTAATACATACTCTGTCACATCTGATTTCATTCCTGACCACCAGAAGTACCTCTTCATGTCTTTGTACATCTTGGAGGCTCCTAGATGGACTGACAATGTAGAACTGTGTGACTCTCGCAGGATGCGATCCCTTAGCTCAGTATTGCTTCGGGGGACACATAGCCTGCCATTCAGCCGAATCAGACTATCTTCATGCAACTTAAAGTCATATTTTTTCTTCTCAAATGTACTGTCTGTGATCTTCTGTCTGATTTCGGTTAGGTAAGGGTTGCTCAACTGAGCGTCTCGCACCTCGTCATCCAAGCTTGAAGAAGCGAGTAGCGAATGGAGCGAGTGTGCTCGACGACTCAGGGCGTCGGCTACCACATTTGCCTTCCCTTCCTTATATTGTAGGTTGATGTCGTAGTCTGAGAGAAACTCCATCCATCTTCTCTGTCTTAAGTTCAATTCTTTCTCTGTGAATACATACTGTAAGCTCTTATGGTCGGAGTAGATGGTGATGCTTACCCCATAGAGATAGTGTTGCCATATCTTCAAGGCGAAGACGATGGCTCCTAACTCTAAGTCGTGAGTCGAGTAATTCTCCTCATGCTTTTTCAGCTGGCGGGAGGCGTAAGCTACAACCTTGCCATGCTGCATGAGTACGCATCCCATTCCCTTGCCTGATGCATCACAATATACCTCAAATCCCTCTGTGCCCTCTGGAAGAGTAAGGATGGGCGCTGAGGTCAATGAGTCTTTAGGTTCTGAAATGATACTTCGCACTCGTCTGTACATACAAACGGTGCATCTTTCTTCATCAGTGTAGTCATGGGCTTAGCAACTTTCGAGAAGTCCTTTACAAATCTCCGGTAGTAACCGGCTAGACCAAGAAAGCTCCTAATGTTGGTAACAGTCTTTGGTCTAGGCCATGATCGTACAGCTTCTATCTTAGAAGGGTCAACTGAGATGCCCCGCTCGAGATGACATGACCAAGGAATGATACCTGATCTAGCCAGAACTCGCATTTGGAGAACTTCGCATACAGCTTGTTCTCGGGTAGTGTCTCAAGCACTTTCCTCAAATGAATTTCATGCTCTTCTGCTGATTTTGAATACACAGGATGTCCGATAAATACCACAACTGAAGTGTCCAACTGCTCACTGAATAGTCGATTCATAAGATCCATGAACTTTGCTGGTGCGTTTGACAAACTGAATGGCATGACGGTGAATTCGTAGTGGCCATATCTGGTGCGGAATGCCGTTTTCTCTATGTCTTGCTCTCTGATATCAATCTGATGATACCGAGAACGGAGGTCAATCTTGGATAAGACTGAGGCTCCTTTCAGCTGGTCGAATAGGTCGTCGATGCGTGGCAATGGGTATTTATTTTTGACTGTGACCGCATTCAACTCGCGGTAGTCAATACAAGTTGGAGGCTACCGTCCTTCTTCACAAAGAGGACCGGTGCTCCCCAGGGTGATACGCTCGGGCGTATAAACCCTTTGTCGAGAAGATCGCGCAACTGCTCTTTCAGCTCTGTCATTTCCGCAGGTGTCATATGGTACGGTGCCCTAGCAATGGGACCGGTACCTGGCAAGAGGTCAATCTCAAACTCTACCGCTCTCTGATGTGGCATGCCGGGTAGCTCCTTAGGGAATACATCGGGGAATTCAAATACAATGGGTACTTCGGGGTTGAACTCTGGATCTCTCTCCAAGTCTTGTACATAACATAAATACACTTATTTGCCCTTTATGAGCTCCCGTACATAGCCATGGCGGAGATGACTGTGGTCGAAGGCTCTCTCGGTCTCTAGCAGTAAGATATGGTAACCCCAGAAGGACTCTTGAGCAGCAATCGATGCTCAGCGTAGAGGATTCTACCCTTGTTCCGCTCCAACCAATTCATTCCGATTATCAAGTCGAATCCCAACCCATTAAACTCGATGAAGGAGATGGGAAACGCTTCGCCTTTGATTTGGATTGTGGCTGATTTGTAATACTTGGTGCACTGCACTCGCTCCTTCGATGGGAGAGTAACCAGGAAATTCGGTAGCTCATCCGCATCTAGCCCCAACCTCTTCACGAAAGATGGTGATACGAAGATGTGAGAGGCGTCGGAGTCGAATAACATTGTGGCTTCAATGTCGTTCACTGGGAAGGTTCCCGTTAAGATGGTGCCGCTTTTGCCGGCTTGTGCTTCAGTGAGGATACTCAGGTTACCTTCGGTACCAAGTCCACGACCTATTGGATTCACAAGTGGTTAAGTAATGATGGTGGACACAAGTGGAATTAAGTCAACACTGGTCTTTATTGATAAACCAACCATCATACATATCGTGTCTCTAATACACGTTACTAATACATTACATGATACTATGAATTTAATACTTCCTAAAGGTAAGGTTCAGGCGTCCTGGTTTCATGTGTGTGGCATTGATTATTGCCGGTGGTGCCGTATTCAACTTGATCTTGTTGATCCCGTGATACAGCATCCTAGAGTTTCCACCCATGATTAAGACATCTTCTGATCTCAATACCAGTTTCTGTGCAAGGTCCACACGCTTCTACTCGCTATACATAAATACGGCGTCATCACCAATGGACCAAGACACTACGGGCACTCCACGTTCAAGAGATTCCGCTGTCTCGTCCTTGTCTTAGTGTAACCCAAGTCGTCCTTCTTTCTCATAGAAATTGACGATACAAAGGTCCGCTTCAAGTGCGGGGATCGGGTCATATTCGCATTGCTGTGCAAGTTCTACTACTTGTGTGACAAGCGTCTGAAATTCTGGAGGTATTGTCGGTGGCGTCACTTCATCTTGTGTTCGTGTCTCTTGGTATGTCTTGGTATAAGGATTCCAGTCCTTTCCCAAGCACATCATCTTCAGCTTCATCTTCGCTCCATCGGGGAATTCGGGTGTATAAAATCCTCCTGGACCCGTTCCTAGTTCGTTGCATCATCGGATGATAGAAATCTGGGCTTCGGGTGTCAGGTATTCCTTTAATAATATCATACCTGGTCAGATGACCTGACACTGCTCGCTGGAGTAGTGGTATGTGGTGATGTCGGTCTCTTCTTGATTTGGTTTTGAAGGTATCGGATAGCAGATATTAAAACTGCCTATGGTTGTAAATTTCATCTACGGTGAGTACTAGTTTCAACTACTTCATTTCATGCTCAATACATACTTCAATTCATTCACTCATGCATTCATTCAAACAGTTACTCTACTACTTAGACATGCTTCACAAGGATTCAAGGTTAGATTAATTACCTAGGCCGGACTTAGAACCGGACCCGTCACGGTCAATCACGTGCAAGACAGGCTGCCTCTGAGGTGCGCCCCTCTGAGGACCTCGGGATCCCTGTCCATGTGGCACCTGCTGGGCTGGTGCATCGCCAGATGCAACCTCCTTGCCTTCCCTCTGCTTGTAGCTCTGGAAGTTCCCTTTGGGCTTGGCATTCTCTGGGCACATATTAGCTCTATGTCCCGGTTTCTGACAATTATAGCACTTGATTTCTCTCCCATAGCAGTCCTTGCCGGGATGGTCTTGGTTGCACTTTCTGCATACGTAGGTGCGGCCGTCGGAGTAGTTCTTGGTGAAACCGGAGCCAGAACCTAAGGCTTAGAGTGTTAGCACATTTGTGCGGGAATACTAGTTATGATACTCATACAAATACGAATTTAGGTTAGAAGTTTACCCTTAGGTGGGTGATCTCAGTGGCTTCGCAGCCACCGGCGCAGA
This sequence comes from Limonium bicolor, assembly GCA_023374045.1. NCBI lineage: Eukaryota > Viridiplantae > Streptophyta > Magnoliopsida > Caryophyllales > Plumbaginaceae > Limonium > Limonium bicolor. Next base: position 498,558,597 of record CM041776.1, read on the forward strand.
AGAACCAAGCTGAAGAAGCTCAACTGGTTTTCCCTTCTCAGTATGGGCACTGCTCTCACTTGGGAAGTTCTTTTGGGATTGCTGAAAGAAATTTCCCTTTTTTTCTAGCTCTTGCCTTGGTTCTGCTCCTTGGCATTAGTGTTCTTGTTGTTGGCCTTGCGCTTAAGCGCGGTTTCTTCATCCCTTAGTTGGCAAGTGATCTCAACGCGAGATGTCGCGTGATAGCACTCCTGAAGTTTCAGGTATTAGCCGGGATTCTTATTAAGAAAGGTAAAGATAAAGTATTTAAAGAATTGTAATGGTACTAAGGGTTCACCCTGTGTTTACCTGAAGGGAGGTAACCTGGTGTAGCCCATGCCGTTCCGAAGGCGATGGCTCAGACCGCCATAGAAGCGATCGACCAACACCTGGCCGGTGTACCCAGGTCGGGTAGAAGACGGAGAATGGAGGTAAAGGTCATGTAGTATTCTCCACAGACATCTTGTCTGTCATTTTCAAGGCATCCAGCTCTAGCCTTTTCTTGGTTTTAACATGTTCGGGGTAGTATTTGGATCGAAGGATAGCGGAGAAGGACTCCCAATCGAAGGTGGGGTCGTCGACGTACTCATGCTTGACAAGTTTCCACCAATCCATAGCAGCATCTTTGAGGTAGTATGCCGTTATTCTCACTTGAACTCCAACACGACATTCGAGAGTCTCAAATGCAGTCTCCATTTCGGAGATGTAGGCTTCTAGCTTAGCAGGGTCGCTCTCGCCTCTAAAGCACGGAGGTCGGAGATCTACGATAGCTTTTACCCAGTTTACTTCTCTGGGTGGAGGGGGAGGGATTGGTCCCGCTTGAGTTTGTTGGTTTTATTGATTCTGTTGCATCGTCGTGATTACTTGAGGTAACATTTGTGCTACCGTGGCGGCGACGATCTCAGCTATCGTCTGCGCGCCCGGTCCGTCATTGGCCCCTCCTCTGGGTCGGCCTGGACCTCGTCCTGACATCTGAACAAGTAACACTTACATTAGGTATCGCACACCATGACATGAGACCACTGGTCATGAATTAAGCAAAGGTATCGTCCAAAAGGACAAAAAGGGTATCCGTTATCAACAACGGTTGTTCCTAGTTAGGTTTCTAAGTATTCGTCTTAAGACGGTTGAAATCCTAACTCGGTAATCCCTATGCTCGGTAATTTAGGCCATCAGAGCGTAACTACGCTCTGATACCACTTTTTGTAACACCCCTACCGCTAATCCTATACTTACCGTCCAATCATCCCATAATCCTAACTACTCGCAGCGGAAATACTACTACTACGGGGGTGGTACAACGCCGTTAACCGCCCATACGGCTAGCTAGGCTTATACTACTTACAATGACGGTCTGATGCCTAAACATACCGAGCTACTAAACATTGCTTACTAAATACAAAATACCATATGCTTACATTACTGGATTACCGAGTATTCAAAAGTAATTAATTACATCCCTTTCCAAGTCTACAAAAGTAATGAGTTCTACAAGCTACTCATCTATACCAATTCACCATTCTTCCATTATCCAAAAGGGTGTACCCCATGGTACACCGGCTAACAAAACCTACAGCCGTGTACAACTTAGTACACCATCACAATTTATCAAGTACAGACAAAAAGAAATCATCTTGAGTTCACAAGTCTTCACCCTTCACGAGGACCTGCATTATGTTAAAAACGGTGCCCCAAGGGGCTCAGCAAAAAGCTGCATATAAACTTCACATATACCGAGTGCTAACAAGAGCACGCCGACTATTTAAGGTCGAATAAACATGCGGTTCATTTTAACATACATACATGCTTCACATACATCATACGATCATACACAATACAATACACAAGCTAACACAATACAATAGCATACACCATCCTTACCATCACAAGGGTAGCCAAATTACGCATCCGGTTAATCGGATGTTTATTACTCTTTTACTCATTACACAACACTTACATACAATTTCTCTTACTTTACTTACTTACTTTTCCATACTTGTTTACTCATTCTTACTTACTTACTTTTGCTCATGTTAAGTCGGTATGACCTCCGGGCAGGGACTACACCGTCCCACCACCGGGTTTTACTTGGCTCACCAATCCAAGATGCTACCCATTTAAGGGGTTTGGCCGTGGACCAGTTTAAGAGCCAGGAATTGGATCCAACCTCTTGTGTCTCCGCATCCTCATGCGTGGCCGAAACTATATATTAAGTTAGATTGGTTAGCTTGTTAGGAATCAGTTAGAAGTCCAATCACAATAATATTCGGTCACAACACAATATTTAAGCATACACACATTCATATTCATCCATACATTTCATGAATTATACAAACTATGGTTAAAAGATATATCCAAGCAAAGAACAAGCTCATGATAATCACAAGTAAGCATAATATGTCCGATTCGTGCGTTTATCTTATTTGGTGATCAATTAGCACACAACACACAAATCAGAGTAACCAAGGTAGCATACGGGGCATGAGAAGTTCATACCGTTCACCGTTGTACTTGTATCCAAAGTTCCTTCGGTGTTCATAATCCAAGTCCCATAGCATACATGTGATTGAGTGGTTAATTAACTATAATTAACCTTACTTATTACTTTCCTAAAGTTTCCCGGTTTATACTTACTAATGCATTGTTATTCAAATACATTTACTTAGGTTACTTACTTACAATTATTTTCTAAGCTTGTTTATGGCCTTAATGACCTTTAAACATCATTAATCATGTATTAACTATCTTATACCATCATTACCCATCCGTAAAATAGCTTTAAATAGATTCTGTACACATTTTGAGGTGGTCCGGGTTACTGTCGGGTTTACAAACCCGGACCACCAATTGGAAAAAGTCTCGGGTAGAAAAATCGCCTGGTCCGGGTTTGTGTCCCACTCTATAAACCCGGACCACATGTTTGTATATGTTACGGGTGTGTTTTTCGTATGGTCCGGGTTTGTGTACTCCTTTGCAAACCCGGACCACTTGTTTTGATAAGTTACGGGTATGTTTTGGGGTGGTCTGGGTTAGTGTCTTGGTTTGTAAACCCGGACCACTCCTTCTGTATAACAGTCTGTCGAGTTTTTATGCTGGTCCGGGTTTGTGTACTGGTTTGCAAACCTGGACCAGTTACAGTTTTACAAATTATGTAAGTTTTTGAACTTGTTTCAACTCTAAACTTCTGTCAATCTCTTCCCTAATATTCCTACATATAATCTAGCATGTTTTAACTTTGATTAAGCATTTTAAACTAGCCTAATCCACCTCTATCCAAATATGTTACATGACACACTTATCTATCAGTTTTTCTCTTCCTGTTACCGTTTCACTTCCTCACTTGTTGTTACAGATTTTTCTTTTCTTCTTCCCACTAACTAAATGACTCTCAATCTATCATAACTTAGTTTGACAACTCACATTACACCATTTACAACTCCACTCAACTACATCTCCTTTTCCTGTTACAAACCAAAGTGAAACATCTTATTCTTTTCTTCTCTATACAACAGCTTTGTTCTTTCTTTTCTAACACACTCAAGTCTCTAAATTCCTAACCAAATTTTGACAGAGGTTCCCCACATTTCTAAGTGTTCTCACCACATAATTTTGTTCACTCAACATAGTTCACAACCTGTGCAACATATACATTATTCCCACACAACATTCTAACACCTACTGCACACTTACTACTCACACTTAACAATTTATTTACTTGTTTTCCAAAAGCTTCAAACTACTAATACCATCCACATTAATATACCCATTCTCTTCCTACTGTTACGGGGGTTTTTAAACCATTGCTACAATACTATACTTATACATACAGAAGCATTAACAACTATACAGAGGCTCTTCATTACCTTGGTTTCTTGCTTCTTTTTCCTTTCTCTCTTTCTCCTTTCTTGCTCCCCTTTCCTTCTTTGTTTTCTTGATTTATTTTAGCCAAGCTACACCATGTAACAAGGCACACACATACACACCAAACTAGTAAATTTTCTATAGTAGGTTTTAAAACCCTAACTTATGAGAAACCATTTAAAACACTTAGAAAGTCTTACCTTGAGCTTCTAATGGAGTTTTTGAGTAGAAAATGACAAGGCTTCAACTCCTCTTTGAAATGCCAAACCGACTGAGTAATGGAATCGTGGTGCTCACGTAAGTTTTGATTTTTACAAGGAAAATGGAAAAGAGTGAAGCTTTGGTCTTCTTCTTACCTTAGAACATGGAGAAGAAGATAGATCTTCAAATGGTGCTCCTCAAGCTCTAAAACGACTATACCCTCAAAAATGAAGTCGGAGGTTTTTGGTTTTTGAAGGGTGTAAAATGATCTCCAAAGCGATACGAATTTGACGGTGTAATTTTTATAGTATTTGGAGATGGTTTAGGGTTTCAAAAACTGAAGAGGAAGTGGCTCTGTGTGAGGGGCTGCTCAAATCGCCATCGCAGTCGCAGGAAGGAGAAGAGAAATAGAGGGAAGAGGAGAGAGTGCAGTACGTGGGTTGTTTGTGAGAGAGGAGAGATTACTTTTTGGCTTTTATTTCTTTTGTCTTTTGTACATAGAGGAGAATTAAGGGAGTGAGTATGGGCTATTAAAATCAGCCGGCTACACACACAGCTCACATGGGCTTTTAAAATATTAATTGCAATAATGGACACACTAGTTTATTTTAATTACACTCTCACCCCACAACTTCCCGTTTTTGACAGTTTTTACTATTTTCTCGTTTTATTGATTTTATTGGTTCTAGACCTTCACTAATGTTTATTAATGAATATTTAGTTGACCAAATTGTTACGAGTCTATTTGACCCGCTTAAAGTCGTGTTTTCCCGGTTTCCTCGAAAAACGCGCTTTAATGTTCATTTGTGTTTTTAATCCATTTTAAGGTTCGTTTTCTTCGGGATTTGCTCCCTAATATTTATTTAGACTTAATTAAGCTTCTAAAATATTTATTAGCCTAATTAATCACTATTTTAATTACGGGGTATTTCAGTTCGTTCTAGCTTCCGTGCTCTCATCATGACGCTTTGTTCGACTCTTGTTAATTCAGACACCCTTCAAGGATTGCTCCTGGGTGTTGTTAGGTTACGCCATTACAGCCGGCTAATGTTTATGATACATTGTGTCCCCTATACCGCCTTGTGGTATTGTATTGGAGTTATCTCTTTTTGGGTTATAACGTCTTCCGTTCTAGGGTAGACTGTTTATACTTGCTCCTAGTGCTTAAGACTAGGTTTAATATCCTCTTCAATGATGGATTATACTTTGTGGTAATCTTGTGATCGCTCTTGGGAACTCGGTCCCGTTCGTTGAGCATCATTGTGTTCACTTTAGGCATCTGCCTTACTGTATTTAGGTTGGGTATCCTTTCAGCTGTCATGTATTTGTTTGAAGTCCTTGTGACATATCCAATGTCTATACCTACTAGTCTACGCTCTTTGTACACCTTCCTAATCCTCGTTCTCATCTTCAGATGGATTCTCTGAGTTCTTTTATGCTTATCCTTAGTTGAGTTCTTCTCCTTGATCGTCTGAGGGTCCAGCTGTTCTGTTTGATTTGAACTTACTCATGGTCCGTAGAACGGAGTTGAGTACTTCCCGTGTTTCGTACACTACATGTATACATACGTGGGTACCTTGTTGATACGTTACCACTTACTCGACTATCTGTCAGGCCTGCAAGCTCCTTCGGAGTGCGGTCGTCCCACATCCCATATTTGGGTACACTAGTAGTGCTCGTCACGCCTAGGTGAAGTATTCTATTATCAACTCCTCTTGTATCATTCTGTGATACTTACCGTAATTCTATTGGTTTGGTTTTAAAATCCAAGGTTTAAAAGAAGGGTTGTGGTTTTGAAAGAAAAATTTTGGGTTTTGAAATAACAGTTCGGTATTAAAAGAAATTCTTCATGGCGTAGCCATGCCTGAGGTTTTGACCAAGTCCAGCTTCCCGCTGACTGGTATGTCCTTATTATAATGGTCGGGCCGTTAGGCCTTTCCAAGGTTCCGTTCTTCCAGTTTTTAGGATGTGTAATCCTATAGTTGTTTCATTACGGTCACAGTACATCACCATGTACTTGTGATGTGTTAGGGTTCCTTACATGTTCTTGTTCTTACTGCACTTATCGTGGCAAGTGCATGGTACTGGTGGTTTTTGGGTAGACCTATACCGGTCACGGTACGGGTTCCCACTGGTATTTGATAGTTCTGTCGACTTCTCCATTGATCCAATGATCATTTACTTAGGTTAAGTAATCTTCTGAGTAACTTCTCAGTAAGTTTGACATGGCTGTCATTGATCAGGGTACTTCTCCAATCCTTGGAGATCCCTAATTATTTGTTCTGTGTTTTCCCTTGTTGTTCGTTCCCACACATTTGTTGTGGTTATTGAGCCTTCAGCTTGTCGAGGCACTACTTCTGTAGTCCTGTCGGATTATATCCCGTTAATGTTCTAGTAGTTGTGTAAGCATGCTAGCCAGGTATTGTAACCTCTTTGGCGTTGTAGTTTTGGAGTTACTCGCTCCGACTATGTCCTTAGTCAGCTAGCATACTTTTAGTGGTATTATTTAGCTATTCTGTCTCGTAGACTTGTGTCTCGGGTTTTGTTACTGTTCCTTTTCCCGCTCTGTTGCACGCTTAGCGCTTCTTTTCCTACTGCTGATTGGATATCTAGGTTCTGCGACTGCTAAGCATGTCGCCCCATGCTGTTGTAAGTTGTAGCCTCCTCATAGTTGGAGTGCTCATCTTACCGTATTAAGTGCGGGTATTTTTGTTCAACCGGGATCCATCTCCCGGACTTCCATCTCTTGGAATCTTCTATATGTCGGTTGTTTACCGTATGGTCGTTTTCAACTGCCAGATCGGGTTTCCCCTAGTATGAGAGGACTTTCCTTTTCTCTGGCGTTCTTTCCCAAGTTATACAATGGGTTTGTGGAGGGCGGGTCTGGTATGGTAGGTATCCGGTACTCACCGGGAGTTCCTAACTAGCATATCTCTAATGCTAACACTCAGCCCTTAGCCCTAAGCTTCTAATTCCTAACTCGGTATTTCCAGTCATCAGAGCGAAGTACCACATTTTATAACACCCCTACAGCTAATACTGTCATTACCGTCCAATCTCCTCGTACTTCCAGATTCACGTAGCGGATACATACTTACACAACGGTGGGTGATACAATGCCATTAGCCACCCACGTGACCAACAAGGCTTACTACTACATACAGCATCGGTCTGATGGACCGGAATATCCGAGTGCTAAACAAATACAATCCTTACTACAATTACAACCGGGTTGTAACAACCCCAAAACCACCCTGGTTGAGAGACCGTTACACGCCGCGCACTTATTACCTAAGACACACAAGGCTACACTATCGAAACTCCAAAATAGAACTAATGCTCATATATTACCAGATAAACGATTACAAAATGTCTTTACAATACACAGGCGGAAGCCAAACTGAAATACAATGTACAATCTAATTACAACAGGGCACCATGGCCAAACAAAACTGAAATACAGAGCTCAGAAGCCAAGACAGAAAGTTGAAACTGAATCTCCAAGCATGAACTAAAACCTGCAAATCAGACGGAGATAGGGGTGAGCCAAACTATAGCTCAGCAGGTGATAAACTTCATCAGCTGAGCACGCTCAAAATAGATACTGAACATACATATGCTTATACATATACAGAAGCGCTTAGCCATAGCGAAATCAGAGTCAAAGCGGAAGACTTTCAAATAGGCAGAAGTCTAAAACAGAAGAGGCTAAGCAGTGACCAAAACAGGTACGCAATAACAGAAGATAAACTGAAGCTGAAGTCTTAGCGAAATCAGAAGCTTAACAACTGACGGTAAGCACACAACAGACCGTCTCAAACCAAATACAGATAGAGTAGACGAAGCAGAACGCTTAATAAGCAGAAATACTCAGCAGACATAAAGCACACAGCAGTCTGTCGATGTTTGAAAACAGACAGAGCAGACAGAAGCAGAACACTCAGTAAACCAGAGGCTTTCAGAAGACAGAAAGCACGTAGCAGTCTGTCAGAAATCAGAAACAGTCAGAGCTAACAGAAAACAGAACTCTAACAATCAGAAGTGGGACACTAGCACCAAGCATAACACTCAGAAAGGGTCGAAGACCCATGGATCTAACAGATCTCACAAACAGAAAGAAATGACCCAAAGGCCAAAGGGTTCGTCAACCCCACAAACAGATTGGGCATGACCCACACTCAGAATGACGTCTACATGGTATACCATGGAATAGCTCGACCCAGCCATTCACGGCTCAGAGACAAAGTAACTAGGTCCCAAAACAGAGGCTTAATCCAAACAGATCGAAGCTTAATACAGAGCAGAGCGGAAGTCTTGTTTAAATCATACGTTATTGTCACAAGTTCATTTTTTACTGAATATACTAAATTAACTAGAAGCAAAATACGATTACTATTATTATTATTATGATATTAAATATCATAATCGACTAATGCTTCCAAAACGGGCTGTTTATTAAAATGAACCATCTTTATTAAATACTATATAATATACGTGCAATAATATAACGTACTTATAAATAATATAATATACTTGCAATTTATGTCAAGTATTTGTAAACTTTATAATATTTGTATTCTAAAAATTTAGGGGTATTTCAGTAAGTCTCCATTTCCACCCCCCTCACCCCCCCCCCCCCCCCCCCTCCCCCGAGATTACAAACAACAACATCTACATGATGAGCAGAAAAACTAGACAAAGTTACATCAAAACCATCTTGCTAGAAGAAAGCCACCCCACCCTTTCTACCCTCACTATCTCCTACCACCTAGTTGAACCCCCAAAACTTAGATGCTACAGAGCGCATCTCAAAAGCTGATAACTTAGTTTCCATCAATATCACAAAATGAGGTGCTTCAGAAGTCAACACACCCAAAATCCAGTGAACAACCGCAGTAGCACCTAATCCACGGCAGTTCGCCACCAGAATCGACATTATTTTGGGCGACCCAAGGCTGCCCCCCGAGTCGCCTGTGGTGGAGACTCGCATGGGTCACCGCTCTTGGCCCGCTTGGCTGGCTCAGCAACATCAACATCTGGAGTGTTATGAGTTTCAGAAGTAACACAAAAATCCTCCTCCTTCTTACGCTTGCGATTAGTTGAACTCGATGGTGAAGCAATAATCTCTCCTTCCTCATTTTCTGGAACTGCTACTTTGCTGAGCTCCATTTCTTTCCATGGCATGAGATGGTGAACGGGCTATGCTTGGTTGGGCCGCCTGCAGAGATGGCGGGTGCATGCCAATTGGCGCAGAAGCTGGTGGAGTAAGACGACGCCTTCCAGAGCCAAAAGTGCATGATTTCAGCCACAAACCATAGGGAAAAGCAGCCCCGCAACATCAGACTTATGTGGGCAATCCTTGACGATGTGATAAAAAAACTCGCAGGTAAAATAGAGGTTGGTAACCTCTCATAGGACAGGCGCAACACTGAAGGTTTCCTAGCAATATAAATGGTAACAAACCGAAGGAACGGCCTGGTGATGTCAATCATGACTTTGATCCGAAGAAAAGAGTCTGCAAAACGCTTATCAAAGTCGACATATTCAAGAAAATGGCCGATTTTATCCCCAACTCTTTTAGCAAAGCATGGGTTCAGAGACCACATGGGAACATCATGTACACGCATCCAGGAAGGAATAAATTGAAAAACATGATCCTTGAGGGGGCTATCTTTGACAATGGCAGTCACTACCAGCAAACAGCCTTCAAAGGTCCACGGCCCGCGGCCAAGTGCCTCATACATCCTTTCTTCATCAGGGAACTCGAACAAAAAGATATTAGATCCAAGATTACAAACATTGAGCTCATCCTCCACCTTCCATATTCTGGAAAAAGATCGTGACATAGCCTTTAGATCAACAGATCGAGTAATAAAGAGCTTACCTAGCAGCGAACAAGCATAGTTATCGCCCAATTCCGCATTACCAACGTCAGACCCATCCAGCGAAGCTTCTTTAGCAGCAGTGAGTGTCAAATTCACACACTGAGTTGCAATATCGTCAACTTTTGAAGATGAACTAGCCAAGACGGGGATGTCAAGTTTGGTGAAAGAAAATAGCAGACGAAGGAAGCGGGCGGTCACAATGGATAGGTAGAGTAGTAGCGAGAGAGAGGGTGTGGGTTGATTGCACGACGTAGTTGCTGATACAAAGCTGTGTGTGAGGGTTGAGGGAGCTGAATCGTCGGGTTTAGAAGAGAGCAAGGTAATAATTTGTATATTGAAACGCGTAAAACATGGCCTGAAAAGATTAATAGCGTATTTGGATGGCAAGAGCTGCGGGATGAGAGACTGATGGAGGATTATGAACTGGCACATTGAGCTGGGCAAGCCAATGCATGGGAGAAGCTGAAAAGGTAGCTAGAATCCTAATCACTGAGAGCCACCACATAAGGTGTTGATGCTATTTTGATCGGCAAACTCAGTTCAATACTGAAGCCCGATATAAGGTCAACCTGAAGCGACGCCCATCAGTCTTGAACTGACAAGCAAGGAAGAAGACAGAATATTCAACAAGATTTCATCCATCTGTTAAAGATAAATAAAATCTCAAACGATAGATTGTCACCCAATTTTTGTATCTATATAAGTGGAAGTAAGTCTAGGGTTTGAGGTGTGCTTTTTCAAGAAGAGAAAAAAAAAAACACGGCGAGTGCAACTTGAGAGTTTGGGGAAATTCATTGTAAAGGCGTACAGTGAAAAGAATAGAGAGTGAGATTTGAGGGGCAATTCATAAAGAGTTTAGTTGCTGGTTGTGTTGTAGGTAATTTGAGTTCACAACTCAAATTACGTGTGAGTTATGTCAAGATAGTGTTCTTGACGTTAGGGTTTGTATTCGTATTGAATACGTGATTGTGTAATTATTTGTTATACGTGATAAAGGTTCAACATTTACTTCATCTGTACTTTCCCTCTTTCTCTGTTTTTGCTGAGTCGTGAACTCAGATCATTGACACCACCGACATCTAGGAATTAACATAAGGAAACCCCACAGCTGAATGCTTCTACCTCTTGAATAACGTATGTATCTTTGATGCATTAATTTTTCGTGGGACCATTCGCGAAAACTATTAAATACATCATCTTCCAATTATACGTGTTAAGTAGACCATCACAAAGTGTATGCACACGCTACTCACATTTCTTTATATCCATTTTTTCTGTAACTTCAGATTGCGACATTAATTAAATAACCAAAAGGATAAAATGCAGAGTCGAAAGCAAAGAGGGTTGTTGGTTTCTTTATGCACTGGTTGATCAAAGCAGTGGATTGTACAAATTAAGTGCCCACTTGCCGAGAGGGATGACGAGTAAAAAGACTGTTGAGTTGGTCAACTATTTGCTACACCAAGTTTGTAATCATTGTTAGAATTCAAATTGGACGAAAATTAACCCGGTTACATTTGTAAACAATGTCGAGTATTGTGCTAATTTGAACAAAAGTTATAACAATAATCTTTCAAGAAACACCAAACTAAGCACCCCCAGTCATAAAGTTAAGGGAAATTACATCCTCATCCATAATGTTTGGTGAAATTACACGCCCCACTCATGAGGTTTCAAAAATTACTTTATTCACCTACGTGGTTTTCTCTATTTTACAACCGAGAACTTTTCTGATATTTGATCAATTTAAAAGATGCTTAAATATTGTCCAAAATTGATAAAAACTTTACATGGATGATGCTAAGGTGTTAAATTTTGGTCCAATATCAAATCCAAAGTTTTTAAAGCTCATATATGACCCATGAGGCCCAATGAAAACACGTTGTATATGTTTCATTGGGTCCTACAGATCACATATGAGCTTAAAAAACATTGAATTTCATGCTAGACCAAAATATAACATTTTAGCATCGTTCATATAAAGTTTCAGCAATTTTGGACAACATTTATACATCTTTTAAGTTTATCAAATATTAGAAAAGTTGTCGGATATAAAATAGAGTAAACCATATGAGTGAACAAAGTAATTTTTGAAATCTCATAGGTGGGATGTATAATTCTACCAAACATCATGGGTGAAGGCTGTAATTTTCCCAAAAGTTAATTAAGCTTTACATACATTGATTTGGAAAGTCCAAACCATCAATGTGTCGTATTCTACTATACAACCGGAAGCACGATGCTCCGTGCTTCCGGTGTAAACGTGGAAATAAAAAGTAAACGTGGATATGTGATGTTTCTCTTTTTATTTTTATAATTTAAAATTAAATTTTAATTAATTAAATCTAATAATCTTGAATCTCGGTTTTGAATAAAATCTAGAAGTTAAAAATAAATAAATCTAAAAACTTTAGTAACCGTTAAGTAAAAAAATCTTGGGTTTAGAGGAAAATCTACAAATTCAAAACAAATAATTCTAAAAAATATATTAATTGTTAAGTACAAAATCTTAATTTTAGAGGAAAATTGTACTAATAATCCTTTATTATATAATGCCAATAAAAAACTAGTCTTAAATTTTAATCTAAGCAAATTTCATAAACATTATAAGATAAATTTTGAACAAATGGTTTAAACTATTGAACAAATGGTTTAAAATGTTGAACAAATGGTTTAAAATATTGAACAAATTGTTTAAAATGTTAAAAATATTGAACAAATAGTTTTAAAATGTTGAACAAATGGTATAAAATGTTGAACAAATGGTTTAAAATGTTGAACAATGTGTATTACTAATATGAACATGTAACTGGTGTTTAAAAATGGCGAAAAATTAGGAAATTATAAATTATATTGATACTGTTTTATAATAAAATTTCTGATTTGAACAAAAGGCTTAAAATGTTGAACAAATGGTTTAAAATGTTGAACAAATGGTTTAAAATGTTGAACAACGTGTATTACTAATATGAACATGAAACTGGTGTTTAAAAATGGTGAAAATTAGGAAATTGTAAATTATATTGATACTGTTTTATAATAAATTTTTGATTTGAACAAATGGCTTAAAATGTTGAACAAATAGTTTCAAATGTTGAACAAATGGTTTAAAATATTGAACAATGTGTATTGCTAATATTAACATGTAACTAATATTTAAAATGGTGAAAAATAGAAATTGTATAATTACAATAAGAAGATATTTAAAAGAGAGAAATTTTTTAAAACTGTCAATTATTGAAATAATTTTTAAATCAATAGAGAAATTAAAATGATTTATTTTATATAATTTTAAAGACAAAATATAAAAACAAAAACTACCATGTAATTAAAAATAACACGTCAACAACCGGAAGCACGCTGCAATGTGCTTCCGGTTGTATAATAGACGCTTTGTCCGACGAGCGGAAGGTTGTTAGCAAGGTGATAACGACTATTTTATGTGGTTGTAGACTAGAAGGATTAGGTGGCAGTTTTATGTGATAGATTCAAGAGGGTGTTTGTTTTCAGGTAATTAGAAAAGGGAATCGGAATGATTCACGTTCTTGCTGTTTGTTTTGCCAGTTTTTTTTTAGGAAAGGGAAAAGGAATGAGATTACCCCAAACCCTCTATCATGATTCCTCACCCCTACTAGGAAATGAGATTCTTTTTCCCCAGTACACTTTGACCGGGGTCATATGACCATTGACCGGTGACTAATGACCATCGACCGGTAACTGGTGAATGTTGACAGACAATTAATGACCGTTGACCGGTAGCCGACAGCCGTTAACCATTGACCGGTTGTTTACTTCATTTCCCACATCTCAAACAAACAACCAAGAAAATCAAAAGGAATTCTTTTCCATTCCTATCCATTATCTTTCCCGATTCCATTCTGTTCCCCGCATGAAACAAACGCCCCCTAAATTCCAAATAGTTTTATATCTTGTATAATATAAGGCTAAAAATGTTAATTTCTCACTATTGTTTATCAAAGTTAAATTCTTTAAAATAAGACCCATTATGGATTTATTTTGACATAATATTATACGTATTGGTTACATATATAACACGTACGAATGCGCCACTAAAGTAATGATAAAATAATAATAATAATAATAATAATAATTCATTTATATCAGCTCATATGTCAGCTCATTTAATCCATTATTTGATAATTGTTGATGTTATTTTGATCGGCAAACTCAGTTCAATACTGAAGCCCGTTTTAAGACCAGCCTGAAGCGAAGTCTGTCAGTCTTGAACTGACGAACAGAGAAGAGATAGAATATTTAACAAGATTTTATCTAGCTGTTAAAGATAAAATCTTGAACGATAGATTCTCACCCTGCCTCTGTATCTATATAAGTGGAAGAAAGTCTAGGTCAAAAGAGAGATATAAGAACACAAAGAGAAAAACGGAAATACAAGGTAATTTGTGGGAAACAATAGTAAGGGCGAATATAGAGAGAAACAGAGAGAAAGAGTGAGATTGTAGAGTCAATCCCAGGAGAGTTTTGTTGCTGGCTTCGTTGTAAGTAACTTGAGTTCAGAACTCAAGTTACATGTGAGTTATGTCAAGATAGTGTTCTTGACGTGAGGGTTTGTATTCGTATTGAATACGTGATTATGTAACCATTGTTATACGTGATTATAATAAAGGTTCTACCTTTATGCTATTCTGGTCTTTCCTTCTTTCTCCCCGTTCGTCGTCAGTTCTGAACTCAGACCATCGACACATTCTGAGTTGCAGACTCAGCACCGACATCTAGGAATTCTCAATTGGTATCAGAGCTAGGTAACCCTAGACGCGGAAGAAACTTCTTCAGGGTTGATCGTGTGATGATTCCTACTATGTTAAACCTCCAAAGCTGACAAAGTTCAACTACACCAGTTGGTGCGAACAGATGGAGGATCAATTAATCTCTATTGATCTGCAGTTATGGGATGTAGTGACTGAAGGTGACCTGAAGCCGAAAATTGAGGAGGTTTGGGAGTTTCTCAAAACGGCATACGCTGGATCAGACTCTGTCAAAAAGGCTAAAGGCAAACAGCTCAAGAGGAAGTTTGACAACTTTAAGATGTCAGAATTAGAAACAATTTCAGAAGAAAGATTTGATAAGATACTGTGTGAGTTCAAGACTGTTGGAGTGGTTCTTGACAATAATGTGGTTAATGAAAGGTTTCTTGATAGTCTATGTAAAGATTGGCTAAACTTTACTACACTTTTGGAGTCCACAAAGGATTTATCCAAGTTGTCTTTCGAAGAGCTGGGATCAGAACTCACGGTGTATGAAGGTAAGATGAGAGGTGACATTGTTACTCAAACTAAGGATCTGGCTCTAAACGCACGTGATATTACCACAATATCAGAAGATGAGGATTGTGATGTAGATGAGGAAATCACAAAGATTATGAACATAATACAGAGGCTGAGTAGTAGAAAACAAAAGTCAAACCAACAGAGTAAGGCAAAGAAGGGACAAAATACATGTTTTAGGTGTAACAATCCTGGTCATATTGTCAAGGATTGTCCTCTCCAGTAGAAGGAAAACTCTCAGAAGAAGATTAAGAAATACACAGATACACTTGCAACCGTATGGGGACAGGATATCTCAGATACAGACTCAGAACCCGGGGAGTACGCGCAGATGTGTTTGACGGCAGTTGCTCATGAAGATGATGACATCAATACTGAGTATAACATAAAAGAGGAAGGAATCTGGAAGGATACTCTTGGGAAAGAAGAGATATTTATTCAGCTAACCTCTGCACTTTCTGAGATAAAATTCTTGAAGAATCAGTATGATACTGAGGTTAAAGAACTCAGGGCTAAGGTGAAAAGTTTGAGTCAATCTACGACTGAAAGCAAAAATCGTGTCATTGAGAGTCTAGATAAGCCAAGGATTAACTTTGTAAGTCCTTTGGAAACTAGGATTCTCACTCTTCCTTGTTGGGCACAGGAAGAGATAAATTCTCTTTTGGATAGCAACAAATCGCTAAGAAGAGAATGCGAAACACTTTCAGATATGGTAGCCAAGGCAAATCGAAAGTTAGAACTTCAGACTCCTACTAATCCAACTTGGTATACCGGGAAGGCGAATTTGAAGCAAATGATGCAGAATAATAACTCAGATAAATGCGGTTTGGGATATAAGTCCGAGATATTCTCTCAGTCTACGACTGAGAAGTTACAGACTGTAACTGCGAGACATCAGCCAAGATTACACTCATGCCGATATTGCCACCAGCTAGGACACAAGGTTAGATGGTGTCCCAAATTGTTGAGAAAACAATTGCGTGAAAAATCATCAAGACAGAGCTCATTCGAAATCAAAAGATTGCACACTAAAAGGTGGGTTCCTATCAATCACTTTAAGGATGAGTCTACAGCTGAGATCAAACAAGTTTGGGTACCAAAGTCAAGTCGGCCCTACCAGACTCGTCAAGAAGGCACTTCACCTTCTTCAGAATTATCATCTCCTTCCCAGTGATCTGACCATGATGCATCACTATCCCCAATTCATAAGGTTTATGACTTAATTCCTTTTTGATTTGGCAAAAGGGGGAAAGTGGTCTTGAACGTACTCTACAACTCAGGGGGAACATTCATCAGTTCAAGACTTATAGAGTTTACAATGATTCAGGGGGAACATTCATCAGTTCAATAAGTTCAAGACTTACAGAGTTTGCCGCATCAAAAAGGGGGAAACTGTTGATGTTATTTTGATCGGCAAACTCAGTCCAATACTGAAGTCCGTTTTAAGACCAGCCTGAAGCGAAGTCTGTCAGTCTTGAACTGACGAACAGAGAAGAAGAAAGAATATTTAACAAGATTTTATCTAGCTGTTAAAGATAAAATCTTGAACGATAGATTCTCACCCTGCCTCTATATCTATATAAGTGGAAGAAAGTCTAGGTCAAAAGAGAGATATAAGAACGCAAAGAGAAAAACGGAAATACAAGGTAATTTGTGGGAAACAATAGTAAGGGCGAATATAGAGAGAAACAGAGAGAAAGAGTGAGATTGTAGAGTCAATCCCAGGAGAGTTTTGTTGCTGACTTCGTTGTAAGTAACTTGAGTTCAGAACTCATGTTACGTGTGAGTTATGTCAAGATAGTGTCTTGACGTGAGGGTTTGTATTCGTATTGAATACATGATTATGTAACCATTGTTATACGTGATTATAATAAAGGTTCTACCTTTATGCTATTCTGGTCTTTCCTTCTTTCTCTCCGTTCGTCGTCAGTTCTGAACTCAGACCATCGACACATTCTGAGTTGCAGACTCAGCACCGACATCTAGGAATTCTCAATAATAAAAGTACATAATTTGTTTTGTTTTAAACGTACTACCTTCGTTCTGAATTAACTATCTTATTTACTATTTAAACTTATTGTTTGATTTCAATATTTAACATATAAGATAAAATGATTTTAGTCAACTAATTCATAACATGATAAACTATATATTACAAAATTTAGTTTTATGAACTTATTTTATTCTATATGTTTAATATTATAGTAGAAAAACGTACCATAAAGTAAACAAGACGGTCAATTTGAGACGGACGAAGTACTTTACAACATAGTGATTTGATTGAAAATTGAAAATTTTATGTTACGGGTTTGTGTCCATTATATTCACTCTTTATTATAGTGATGAATCATACTTGTACTATATCGATTTAGTAAACCGTCTTTCATTTATACAATATAGTAATCAATTAATATAATTTAGAAATCATACAACTAATTTTATTGAATTATATTATTGTTGTAATATATCGGCATAAATAGTTTTTATTAAAACTAAATACACATGTAATTTTCAAAATTATCCTAATCCATCTTGTTTCCAAAAGCTAAATAAGTTTGGGGTGATATATTAAGTTTCATTTTTATGCAACTACAGTCCGCGCGCTAGCAGCTAGAAGATTGTTAATTGGACATTGAACAATCCGTAAAATGATAATTAGAGTGAGGTACTAGCCAGCTTTTAGTTAAGTTGTTGATGATGAATAGAGTGGCATTATTAGTTGTTAATTATTACGTTATTTTATGTTAAAAATGAGAGGGTAGTTGTTGTGGTGGCGTTATCGCAAGTGTAAATTAAGGTCTAGTGGTGTGGAAAGCAACACTTGACCCTACTATATATATATATATTATATATATATACCCATGTGGTGATGTCTGATTAATCATTATGCAGAATTATGCTTGGATTCGGCTGTTTTTATTTATTTAACTTTGTTTGGATCCCTTTTGTTTATATACTCCTATTAAGTAAAACTTAATCAGAATTTTGTAAAAGATATGTCCATCATCTACAATTCTTACATTAAGAAAAACATAACTTTAAAGTTTTTTTGAAAAGGTAAACAACTTTAAAGTTGGGTATACCCTAGTTTGCATAACAAAAAAATTGAAACTGCCCTAATAACAATCACAAAAAGCAACCTATGACCTATGTTGTATTTCTGTAGAAGAAACTTTGATTGTTTCCCACCCACTACTATTGACAATCACATGATTGTTTCCCGACCCTCATCCATGATCATGACCATGGCCTCATTATTTTGCACCAGATTTATTTGATCAACTAGTTTATTATTTTGTATGTCACATACATCAATTATCATATCAATTATTTTTCTCCTCTACTTTTTATAACTTTCAGATGACAACTGACATCAGCTAGATTATCAGTCATGCAAAAGAATGGGGTCATATATCTCGAGAAACATCTCATCTTGGACATTAATTTTCTCTTAGCATAGCGTTCGTACAATACACTTTGGTTGGAGTTGGTTATTGTCATAAATAAAGAGTACACGGTAGTAGTGGCATTTTCACTGAAACCTATCTCTGGTTGAAAATCCTGCAACATAAGTACAGTATCTTTTATGATTAGGAGGAGGAGGAGGTCTGGTCATCAAGTCAGGTCAGAGATCATGAATAGGTCAAGACAGTTACTGCTGCTAGGGTTAGGAGTAGTAGGACCAGAACCAGATTCGTCACGTCAGTAGTAGTATTACTGCCAATCAGTGGCAATGCAGTGGGTTAATAATTTGTGAGGAGGAGCACTGGGCCACACCTACTTCCTCTGGCCCACTATAAAAAGTTTGTTTTCGAAAGCAGCTTGCCTGCCAGTAGTGCCGTGCCGGGCCCTCATTCATCATCAATTATCCGAGCCTATCCAGTTATAAAAAACTACACGGAAACAAACGAAACATTGAACATATGGCACAAGGAGCAAAGGAATCGGCTCTGTTCAGTTCAGAGAATATCCGCTTCTCGTCTACTACTGCACCCAGCCCAGAGCCACTGCCAGGCCAGATAATATTATTCAATTCAATAAGCTTTTATATATGGTAGTAATATGATAGTACTAGTATAAACGAGAACACTAAAAATATTGTTAAAAAAAAGAGCGAAATACAATACATTCTCAACCACTCTCAGCTTCACCTGCTTTTGGCGGTTAGTAATTAGTGTGTTGATAGATAGAAAAAGAAAAAATGAAACAAGATATACAGCGGCAAAGTAGGAGCTAAACATAAGAAACAAGCTGTTTATCAAAGGCGGAAGCAGTGTGGTCCCACTTTTCTAACCCAACAATTGAAGAATTCTTTTATTAGCAAGCAACATCCATCCACATCATCATCATAGTATAGTCTAGCTAGTCTCAATCCTAGAAACAAAGCCCTACGTACTGAAAACTAGGATTCACCCACCATATTAAATAACACCAAATACACACACACACGGCCGAATACATGTTACAATAGCATATACTTATCCTCTTAACAGTAAACTAATCTATACCAACAGGCTCTCTCATCTCAATCTTGCAGAAAAACTTAACGCAAACAATTCTCTACGTACTACGGCCCAATAACAGCACTTATCAACCATTCCCCCAATAACAAGATACAAGTCCACCTTTTGTTTGTTTGGTTGGTTGGGTGGTAAATTAACAACACTCAAATGTTTAACTTGTGTCTTCCCAAATACTCATCCATCTTCTCAAGGCACATTCACCACCTGGATTGATTGTAGCATATCTGATACAGCAATCACAAGGTCACCCGATTTTATCATCCCTCTAGCTTTCAAAAGTGAAAACGTTTTGTTCAGATTCGTCTCCATATCATCAGAGAAGCTCAGCCGAAATGGTATCAGACCCCACTGCAGGTTCAGACGTCTCCTCACTGACGTTGTCGATGTAAATGCAAATATTGGGCAATCGGGTCTGCACCGTGACAGGATCGATGCCATGTGACCAGTGTTTGTGTACACAAAAATTGCATCCACTTCCAAATCGTTTGCTGCCAAAACACCAAACTTAGTTTCCTCTAATAACAACCCAACCCACAACATGGCTGGCAGGCTGGCTAATACCAAAATCTTAATAGAGGAAATCACCAAGAACAGAACAGCCTACTCACCCATTTTTGCAGCAGAGTTGCAGATCTCTTCCGAGATTCTACCACTAAGAGACGAAGCAACCATTGGGAGTTCCATCGCTTCATGCCGTTTTTCCTCTCTGCACCATTTCTCCATCCTCAGACTCACACTCCTCAGCACAGCCAAAGCCTTCTCCGGGAACTGTCCCATGGCTGACTCACCAGACAGCATCAGAGCATCCGCTCGCTGACTCACCGCTTCAGAAACATCTGCCACTTCAGCCCTTGTGGGTGTTGGGTACTCGATCATGGACTCAAGCAGCTGTGACGCTACTATCACAGGCTTATTTAGCTGCCTGCATAGTTGGACGATCTTATGTTGGATTGATGGGACCTGCTCAAGTGGGATCTGAGCACCTAGGTCTCCTCTTGCCACCATTGCTCCATCCGCTGCCAGGATAATCTCTTTCATGTTTTTTAAGGAATCGATGCTCTCAATTTTCGCGATGACAGCAATATCACTGCATCAAAAAGGCAACAGATTGGTTTTGATTAACTATATACAATAATACAAAAACCAGGGGCACAAGGATATAACCTAACGATCTAACTTGGTTCCAATAGCAGAGTAACAAGCCCAACAAAAGGACACACAGGCCAGAGCTATAAGAGGATCAATTCAAACTTGCTCCACTTCAAATCCATATTATTATTTAATAGCACTGGACCAAGGGGGAACAATGAGCTTCCATATGTAGAGAATAACTCAGTCTGCAACACTCCTGAACACAAGAGTCAATTAATCACCATAGAGAGAGCCTTCAAAGAACATGATAACAACTCGCAATCGAGAACCTAAACAGTCCAGTTGACCAACCCATTTCTCAGTTTAATTAATGGTCAGAAACCACTTTTGTCTCTGTCTAGCTTCTAAATCTATCCTTAAAGATCTCAATCAAGTCCCAAAAGTTTAGGCCAGGATTATTGATCTATAATCAGACTAACTTCATTCTTTAATAGATGGTTCTCTGGCAACTTCTTCGTTAGTTGTTTCGTTCCTAAGGGTGAGGATGAGAGGAAGCGGGTGTAGCAGAAAACTGACTGCATAAGGAAAGACTTGGGAGTACTTGTATGTTGACTGAGAGGGAAGAAGGAAGAATTTTGATAGATGAAGTCTAGGAAAAACTTAGCCACATAGACTAAAGGCTTTCCAGGCCAAAAATACAATTCTGTTTCAAACTCAGAGCTCGCCATGTTCCTTTTCTCTCCTAATCCCCTCCTGTTTATGGACTAAAGGCTACTGCCAATTCCCATCTGTACCTGCATTCTTGCTATGCCAATACATAAATATAGATTTTATAATGAAAGTAACCTAATAGATAAAACGAGTCCTAACTAATAAATAAAGTTACCAAAATAACTAAATCTGTTAAAGAACTCTCCTGCTTTGTTCATGCCTACAGTCAAGGCATTATAAAAACTTCTCTTTGTATTCTTTCCTTTTAATAAAATTCTAACTCCTCCTTTACAATTTAGCTTCCTAACATACCATCCCCTTTGAAATAAGCCTAGTCCTCAGGGCTGGAAAAAAATGAAGAGACTTGACCGACAGGAATAATTTTGAAGACAAAAATCTCAATCTAATCAGGTCCGACACAAATCACGAGGGCCTCTTCCCTGCTATACACCCTAACTGAGAGCTGTTCTGGTCAGATTAACTTCAGTCTCCTTGCTGTCCTTTGTAACTGGTGCCGGAAGGCTTCTGCCGGATACGGCCCTAGCCGACTTTTTACCTCCGACCTCCTTTTTCTCATAAGCCACTCTCTCCCTCTTCAGTTTTCCTTATTTTCTCCATCAATACCGAAATACTTCCTCCATTGGGAAAGCCTGTCTTGCATTTGATACGAGCTCTTGCTAAGGATTGGCTGCACTAAGGCTTCTTTTTCCAAGGGCTTGTTACCGATGAATGCCTTTTTTTCAATCATCCTTCCAACAGCAGATAATGCTCTTTTTCTTTTTCCGTTTCTTCAATAGCTTCTTCTTCCTCTTTTCTTCCTTTGCATCATCATCCATTTATTTTTCATTTGTGATTCAAGTCAGCTTCTTCTTCCCAGAATTTGAGGTATTTGATGGTTTTTAGCCCATGGCACTTACACCGTTGTACTATCAGTTCCTTTTTCTTTGTTTTTATTCTGGCAAGGGCTGCATCCTCAAGGTGGTACTTGATAAATTCTGAGTTGAGGCCATCCCTGTGGCATCTTCTTCTCTTTCTCCAGGATCAAAATTTGCACATTGTCGTCCTACATCTCTAAGATCAGAATCCAGGCAACGCCCTTCTTCTCCGGACGAATCTTATCTACTTTCAGGACCAGGTTTTAATATGGCAGGCCTCGTCCTTCTCCTCTAGAATGTGTGAAACTCTTGTCTTTTTCCTCTGTACTTAGGTTGTTTCTATCCTCCTCCTGGAGTTCTAATGTCGCATGCTTTAGATCCACTCATGTGGCCATCACAGATCTAGGGTTTCTCTTCAGCCGTGGAAACTATAGGAGTCTCCATGATGTACGATGAGGATACTTTCATCCCCTCAATTGAACTGGAATAGGCAGTTTCCTTCTCAACACTACATTAGCCTTATCTTAACAGTTTTTCTCATCTCTCCAAGTAGTTCTCTCATCAAATCCTTTCGAAACTGATCGCTCCCGGGATAAAACTTCTTCCTACGTTCTCCTAAGATTTCTCTCTTATCTATCCCTAATCTAACTTCCTCTCTGGTCCATGCCCACCACACCATTGCCAGAGTGTGTAAAAGTTCAGAGGGGAGATAAATAATAAAAGGAAACACGAACACTGAAAAATAATGCATTGACAGATGAACTCTGGGGAAAAACCCTAGCCACAGAGACAAAACTCTGCCTAAGCCTTGAAGGCCAAAAATACAATTCTAATTCAAATCCGTGTTCCACAATGTTCCTTTTCTCTCCTAATCCCCTTTCATTTTATAGACTAAGGAGTACTACAAATCCCCATGTATAACCACTTACATCCTATGCAAATACAAAATAAAAATTTCAAGGAAAGTAAGAGTAACCTACATAGATAAAAAGCTTCCTAGCTAATAAGTAAATCTATTATCCAACTCTTTGTGCTTTATTCATGCCTACGGTCAAGGTTTTTATTCAAACTTCTCCGTATATTTTTCCTTCTAAGAAAATAGTGACTGCCCCTTTAGAACCAACTCCTAAAATGTTGGCAATTCTTCTATATATCACACTCCAGCGGTCTAAGAAGTCATACACATAGTTGTAACAGAAGATCACAGAATGAAATTTCATGACCTGTTCATTCATTTAGTTTGTATTTTCCAATAACGGGAAATTACTCAACAATCCATTTGTATGAAAGGGACAAGCAGCATACATCCACCTCACTATATCCACTTACCAGTCACGTGCTGCAATATAGCTTTTTAGATGCTTGATTACTTCAGCAGACTTGACAAAAGATATAGCAATGAAATCAACACCTTCTGCAATTCCAAAGTCAATGTCCAACCAATCCTGAAGGAAAGAAAACTGTAAGATAGGATAGAATAATATATATGAACTACAATTCCTAACACATTATTTAACCAACTAAATATTAGCTAGCAAAGTATGCACTCCACAACAGCTCAAGTAATATCATTTTCAAAATGGTTGATTTTAAAGGACACTGACACCATCCGTTGTAACCTTCTAAAAGAAATGTGGAGGACAATTTCCAAATCCAAGAATTCACGGTTATAGGTATGTGGGCATCTACGAAAGCACCAACTAGTATTAGCAAGACAGACAGTGCACCCCACACCACCCAACTAAGACAAAGAAAGTACAACCAATGCCTTTGCTGCTGCACCTTACACATCAGATGTAGGCAATTCTGTCTGAAGATTATGTTTTCTACCTCCAGTTTTATCCTTTCCCTCCCAAGTTAGCATCTCTTAAGTATTCAGCTCTAACTCAAGTTTCTCACCAATCTTAATTCAAACTGTATTTATTTCCAACCGAGACTTCACCAATATTCATTGATTATAAAGGAGCGAATGTGATCAGGCGTATCATATGAACTTCAAGAAAAGTGACACCCACTTATAAAAAAAAATCCAGTAGAAAGAATTAAATTAGTTTTGAGGATGAGATGAGATTGCTTATACTGATATCCTAGCACTAACGAAAAATGCAAGCATTTTGGTTTCTGAAGGATTATATTAGGAAATAAAAGAGTTTAGGTTTAAATAAGACTAAGAGTAAGAAGAAACTTCTAGCAAGTAAAAGATCTGATAAAAATCTCAAATAGCGGAAAGTCCTCTGTTTCTCAAAAATCCAGTGTAACATTTAAGCCACATATGAAAAGTCAGAAAGAAAGATGAGGATATGCAAGCACATATAAAACTCAGTTCGTTGAGTTCCAACATGTGAAATTATATCAAAGCACCACTTCATTTTTCATTTCTTACATATATTTTTGAACATATATACACTGTCCAAATTATTCTTAAAGGAAAAGTATAACAAAAGTGAAAGCTTTAACCTTTGCGGAAATTGTAGGAAGCATAGCATTGCGTTCTCGAACAACACTTCCATCTCTCCAAAAAGTTAAATTAGCCCGGGGAGCAACAGACCTGGATCAGTACATAGACACTTGACATCTGGACCAATTTTCTCAACAACCTCAAACCTCACCATTCCACCATCAACAACAAGTTCATCACCCACCTTGACATCTGCAACCAAGGATCTCCTAGTTAACATCAATAATCAACTCTGGAAAACAAATACATAGCACAAACACAGAAGCTGACAGTGACTTTAGAAAGTATCAGGAATCATACTACAAATGGGACAGACGATTTGAGAAATGGAAACAGAAAAGTAAGTTTTTTTTAGTCGTACATTTGAGAACGGGTGTGAAATCTGAAAGACAGAAAGGGAGCAACTCTTACTAATTCCATTCGGACTCCTAGGTGATCGTATTTGAGGTTTGAATGATAATTAGTGGAAGTAACCGAAATTATAGAACAAAAGTATATGTAAATTATGTCGGTTTTCTAGAATTCTTTTGACCTTCACTGGCTATTCTCATTCCCTCTTTGTGACCTAGACTAATTAGATTAATTATGAAAATATCACATAGCATTAGAGCGATTTGACAATTAGGATACATTGTTGATGACTCTCCAATATTAGGAAAAAGCAAATAAATATGTCACAGCAAAAATTGGAAACGACCTTCAGCAAAT
This sequence comes from Limonium bicolor, assembly GCA_023374045.1. Taxonomy (NCBI): domain Eukaryota; kingdom Viridiplantae; phylum Streptophyta; class Magnoliopsida; order Caryophyllales; family Plumbaginaceae; genus Limonium; species Limonium bicolor. The sequence goes on from CM041776.1 coordinate 498,584,232, forward strand.
CCATCATAGTTAACAGTGATGGTGCGCTCTGGGCGAGGTGCATCAAAAGCCCGGACAGTAAAAGTCCAAATTTCTCCATCCTGAAGCAAAATAAATAGTCAGAAGAGATCTTTATCCAACATTCGTCACAAAAGTGCAGCATAACTTCTTCCAGGTTTGGTAACCAAATATTGAATTTCGCTACCAACAATACTACTGTCTTTACCGTTGTTAGCCTGGGTGACAATGGGGAAGTTTTGTGGCGGAAACGGTGTTCGGATTCTCTAACAAAATGAAACCCTGTAATCTATTATTATGGGGTTTTATTTTTGTTCTCATACATGAAATTCCTAGCGTCTTAAAAGGTCAGCTACGATTGTATTTTAAGTAAAACGTTAGGTTTGTTCCAGATCCTCGAAATGTGAAGCAAGCAAACTCATTTGTCAAGTTTATGATTTAATTAAGCAGAATGTGTACAGACGGATAACATAAACAATTTTGTCAATGGATGTTCGTGCTTTTATCTCTGAGTCTATGTTTCTGTTTCAAATTCAAACTTGAGCTTCGATATCCCGGATTTCCAGCACGAACGTTAGCTCACTCTAAGCATCTTGATCGTGGAGCATCCTCTAATTATCAACAGAGAGTGGGCAACAGGGAAGCGGGAATACATACCTCAGCTTTTTCCGCCGAGGCACCGCCAAGATCACCCATATGAATCTCACTCCCCTCGGTGTCCATCATAATGGCAACAGCGAAACCCTTCTCAGCATTCAGCCTCCTGACACGCTCAATGACGCGGCGATGCCACTCTCGCGTGCCGTGGCACATGTTGATCCTCGCCACATTCATCCCTCCAACGGCCAACGCCTCCAGCTGCTCAAACCCGCAAGTAGCAGGCCCCACCGTGCAGATGAGCTTCGTCCTGCGCGTGCTTCTGAAACCATTTTCCTTCAACTCTGCTTCCGTCACGGCATCCACCTCTATCGCGGATGGATCCGCCGACGGAGTGCACGGAATCGATCCGGCTGGGGATGAGTTGTTGTTGGAGGACGAGATTATGACATCGCTGGAAGGACCTTGGGACGAGGCGGCGACTCTGAGTGGAGTCGATTTGAGCGGAGAAAGCGGGAAATTCACAGTACTGGGTAAGAAGTAGGCATGAATGGGATGGGAAGATGGAAGGTGAGATTGCTGGTGGAGCGAGAGGATGAAGAAAACGAAATGGAGAAACTGTGAAGCCATGATTACTGTGAATACCGCGGTTTCCAAAGATTCGCATCCAGCGTTTATGTAAGTGGGAGTGTGGGCGGAGAGTGCGAGGCGAGAGACATGGAGGAATGAACACAACTGTTGTGTCAGCTGGTTGACGAAAACAGACTACGATGTCGTTTCAGGGGTGCAAATGGCGGAAACACTGGCCAGGTCGCCGATTTCGTGTCGACATTCGATTTTGTTTGGGCTTGCAGGTTTAGGACCTTAAGGCCCAATTGGCAAAGTCGATAAACCGTCATACTGGGTCAACGGTGTCTACTCATCCCTTCAACGAGAAAATGGTGGTTGATGTCCAATCTGGCTATTGTAAAATCAGTTGTATGATATTGAGGTGTATTCTTAAACAACTTTTATATTTAGTTTGAAGGACTATTATATAAAATTGAATAATCTTATAATAATATGTATAATTTTTACATTAAATATTAACAATTAATATATTAATTTGAATAACATTTAAATTTAAATTTACGGTTAGGTCAGACCATTCATTGCTCCAAAATAAATAGTTATTGGATGAAACAGTTGTTGAAAAAGCCATAAAGTAATTGTAAGGTGATAAATTAAACAGTAAGGGATAGAGGAAAGGGTCAAATATGGTTGTCCATAGAGAACAAATAATCAAAAAGTGTAAGGGATTCACAAAGTAAGTTCGGTGTTGCATTGATTTAAAATTTCACTAATAAGTCTTCCAAAGTAATAGGTCATTTACCGTATTTGTATTGAATTTCATATGGTGTAATATCTTTAGAAAGTACTAGTAGTATCTTTCTATTGGAATAGGTATTATTAATAGAGATAAATAAAGAGCCATAGATATGAAACATAAGGAAAAAGTTAAGTCTTTTAATTTTATTTACGCTTTTGGCATTTCATTGTATTTCAGTTTATTATAATCTTAAGTTTTTCTTTAATAATATTTTTAGTAATTTCAATATTTTTATGGTTATTCGTTTTAATAATATCTTATGGTAGTATATAAAGCCTATGACGATTAATTTTTATGAACTTTATTGATTTCAATAAAAAGAAATATTTTTCAATGATTTTTTTTTTGTAATTTTACATAATTTTGATGATTTTTAAAAATAATGGAATCTTTTAAATTTGTGTGTCTGCCTAGTCAATAAAGACATATCATGAAAATTCTAATAGCACGTGTAGTTGAGGAACAACCGTTTGATTTCTACAATTCTTTATTCTTTGACCATTCATTATTTTTCATTTTTATTATTTATTATTATTATTATTATATATATATAGTTTTTGTTATCCATCTTTTATATAACCCATTTCCTTACGTAACATAGAAATGTGTATAAATTCCATATTTATCAATCCCATCTTTTATATGTTTTTGCAGATCAAGAGAAGGTTCTTGGCATAAACCCTGCAAGGGAAGTCTAGGAATTTCTCAAAATTGCATATGCAGGAACTAACTCCGTCAGAAAAGTGAGAGGAAAGTGTTTAAGAAACAATTTGAAAACTTTAAGATGCAGGAAGGTGAGTCTGTTACTCGGACTTTGGAAAGGTTTGATAAAATACTGGATGACATGAAATATGTAGGTGTTACACTTGACAACAACACAATCAGCGAAATGGGTCTTGATAAGTACAGATAAAGGGAGAAATAGCTACTTCGTCAGCACCACTCAATGATATAGCCCTGAGAGCACGAGACACAACAATAGATCAGAGGTTGAGGAAATTACTTTAATTGTAAATCGAATTCGGAGGCTACTCGGTGAACAACAACGAGGGTCAAAACGACAACATGATTGGTACAAGTCAAAGAAAGAACCACTCATATGTTTTAAAGTGTAACAATCGGTCATATCGTCAAGAATTGTCCTCTTGTCTCGTATAGGGTCAAAAAACACTTAAAAACTGCGGCAACTTCATAGGGATATGACATCTCAGTTACAGACTCAAAACTAGAGGAGGAAACTCATTTGTGCATGGCGGCAGTTGCTCATGAATATGATGGCATCAATCCTGAGTACTGCATAAAAGAGAAGGATAAGTGGAAGGACACTCTCGAGAAAGAAGAGGTGTTTACTAAGTTAACCTTTGTCATCTATGACATAAAAGCATCAAAGCATCATTATGATACTGAGATCAGGGAACTCGGGACTAAAGTGGAAGATCTAAGTAAGTCATCGACTGAAAATGAAAATTGTATCATCAAAAGTCTGGATAAGCCAAGGATCAACTTTGTTAGTCCTTTGGAGACTATAATTCTATCTCTTCCATGATGGGCACAAGAAGAGGTGAATTCTTTTGAGATCACAACAAATCACTGAAAAGGGAATGAGAAACTCTCGCGGGCATGTTAGCTAATGTGAATCGGAAGTTAGAGCTTCAAACTATTGCTAAAGAACAACTCAGACAAATGTGGTTTGGGATATAAACCTGAGAAACTCACTTAGGTTAAGTCAGCAAAGATGAAGACTTAAAGTGTGCAATCTAAGCCTATATTGACTTCATGTAGGTATTGTGTAACACCCCTACCATTAATACATGCTTACCGTCTAATCTCCTTACACATCAGATACACGCAGCGGTTACTTACTTACATACAATGGGTGATACAATGCCGTTAACCACCTACGTGGCTAACAAGGCTACTACTACTGCTTACAACATCGGTCTGATGGACCGGAATCCCGAGTACTACACATCTATATACATACTCCATTCATCAATCAAATACAACAATGCTCCATTCAATACTTACTCCTCCTCATTCCATACAATACAATATACTTCACCGAGTCTACTAGGATCCTTATACATTTATAATGTCTCTTCCAAGTTCATACATACCCTCTAAGAGTCTACATCTACCCATTTTCTCACAACTACTTACTTTCTAAGTACAAGGGTGTGCCTCTGGTCTCTTCCTTGACCATATTCGCTTCGGGTACCTGCACACTAAAAATGGTCCCCCGAGGGGTCAGCTTTCGCCGAGCATGATAACCGCATACCCCGCGTACTAGTGAGGGTACGCCGACCACTTGGTCGTATACATGCGGTTGATTTCATTCAAACATACATGCATACATGCTTATACATAATATTGCAATACATTACGCAAGACATACACACATACATACACTTCATTACATACAAGAGGTACAACATAAAACATTCAATGCATACTTACCTTTTTCCGAATTACACATATACATCACATACACAATACACAATTCTTGTTAGCTTCATTGGTCCACCCGGGTTAATCGGGTGGAGATTACTCTTTTACTCGTTACTTCATACATACGCATACATACTCATACATACTTACGGATCCATACTTACTTACTCTTACTCTTACTCAAGTTAAGTCGTCGGGACCTCCGGCCCTGGGGACTACACCGTCCCACCTCCGGGATTTACTTGACTCACCAATCCGGGATGCTACCCATTAAGGGATTTGGGCCGCGGACCAGTTTAAGAGTCAAGAATTGCAGCCAACCTCTTGTGACTCCGCATCCTCACGCGTGGCCGAAGCTATATCGGACTTCTACTCATTCCGGTTTACTCACTTAAGTTAGGAGTTAGGTGGTTAGGAATTAGCAGAAGTCATTCATTCAAGCCACAATAATACGATCCAAAGCTCATATACACATCCATACAAAATACAGTGCAATGTACGAGTATACTACAAAATACAATACACATCATCCTCATTCATATGTTTCATGAATTATACAAACTATTGTTCAAGACAAATATCAAGAACAAAGTAAACAAGCACAGGTAAGTGCAAGGTAGTCCGATTCATGCATTTATCTTATTTAGGTGATCAAATAAGCACACAAATCGGGGTAACCAGATTAGGATACAGGGCATGAAGAAATCATACCTTTCACCGTTGTACTTGTATCCCAACGTTCCTCCGGTGTTCACAAATCAAATCCTATTATATATACATGCAGTTGAATGATTAATCTATCTATCATTAGCTTAACCCGATTACTCTTACGTTTACTAATCCATACTTACTAAGTCTTGCATTACAATACTTACATTTTATTTACTTACTCCTAATTACTTAACAATGGTTTACTTACCTCTATATGCACTATGTATAGGTGGGTATACATATACCATACATATACTAACCATAGTCTTATAGTTTTTTTTTTGTAAGTTTTGACCCGACCGAACTTGCGACCGACCTTGCAAGTTCGGTCCAAGTCAGTAGGCTACATCGGGTGAAAATTCCAGGGCCGACCGACCTTGTAAGTCCAGTCCCAAGGTCGGTCCATTCCAGTGAGTTACTTAACGGAAACTTTTAGCCCGACCGACCTTGCAAGTCCGGTCGCAAGGTCGGTCCATTCCAGTAGCTTACAAGACGGAAAATTTTAGCTCGACCGACCTTGCAAGTCCGGTCGCAAGGTCGGTCCATTCCAGTAAGTCACAAGACAGAAAAAAAAAATTTGTGTCAACCGACCTTGCAAGTCCGGTCGCAAGGTCGGTCCATTCCAGTAGGTTACAGACGGGAGAATTTCTCTGGTCCGACCGAACTTGCAAGTCCGGTCGCAAGTTCGGTCCATTCCAGAAGCTTTCCCGTCTTTGTAAACCTGGGCTCGACCGACCTTGCAAGTTCAGTCCCAAGGTCGGTCCGGCCCAGTATTTGCATTTTTATTTCTGTTTTCAGTCCTATACTTTGCCCATTGTTTCTCCAATCTTCCTACATGTAATCCCACACGTTTAACACTACCTAGGCCCTCCAAATTGCCTTAGTTCATCCACCAAATTCCTTATCAAATCCATCAATCCACTTACACAATTTTCCTCACTTCATTCCAGCACTTATTCCTATTTTGTTTCTTCATTGCTATAGATTTTTTAAACCAACTTCTACCATCCAATACTTCCTCTACCAATGTCACTCCTAGCATCCCAAATACCTCCTCTTACCATGTCAATTCATTTCCAAGCAATTGTACCATCTAACCCAAATCCAGCATTCATTTTACCAAGTCTTACACTCTATTCTTTCCTAACTTCTCTGATGCATGTTAATACACTTTGCTACAGACTTTGCACTTCTTACTTCTCATACTACCACTACCTCTTCATCACTACTAAACATACCTACTAACTCCAATATGCACCTTGGTTCTCCCATTCACCAAGTCATCCATAAGTGTACATTTCCTACCAAAAATTTGCCATAGTTCACCTACAATTCTCACTTATCCACACATACTCTTTATCACCAAAATCATTCCTATTCTAGCCACACCCATACAAGGGTCCTACCAGAAATACAAAGCAATCTAAATCATTACAATACATCAATACTCCTTCCAACATCAATACCAATACTCATACACAATATACTTGGCTCTAAGGCCTACAATTTACTCACTAGTTCCCCAAATACTCAAAACTTCAAAACTCCAATACCAATACAATAGTTTAGGTTCTTTTACTTGTTTACCCATTCCATTGCTCTAATGCATAAAATTTAACATTAGTAAAGAGCTCTTACCTTGAGCTTATAATTCCTTCATTCTTTTCCCAATTCTCCTCTTCTTTCTTTCTTGCCCAAATCGGCCATGTGGGGAATGGAGTTGCCCAACTCCATTCCCATCACCCAATGAACACAAAACAACTATAATTAATATACCAACCCCTTAATTAATGTTAGTTCATATAAATGCTTAAAACAAGATTTCTAGGGTTTACCTTTGGAGAGTTTTAGAAGGGGTTTTTGCCCTTGGTTCAAGAAGGTGAATCCACCACCATTGCAAGGTTGATATTATGCTCAAAAGAGAGAGAGAGAGAATGGAGTGTCACAATGGGGCAAAAATCGGTTGTGAAGGAAAGTGAAGGAAACATGAGTTTTTCATGTAGATTTTTACCTTGTTGGAGAGAGAGGGCTCCAAGCTCCACAATGGTGTGCTTTTCTCTTTGAATGGGGAAAACCCATGGAGATGAACTTCCTCATTTTTGGAAAGAGGGAAGTGTAGAGGATGATGAGGGGAACACAATATGTGATTATTTTTTAGTTTGGAGCTTAAACAAAGCTTGGGCATGAAGAGGAAGGTGGAGGAGCCATGGAGGGAGCTCCATTGTCGCCCAGCACAGAGAGAGGGAGGAAGAAATCGGTGGAGAAGGAAAAAGGAAGGAGAGGGAAAATGGGAGGAGAGAGAGAGGGAGGTAAGTTACTTTATCCCTTTTCCACTTTTTACTTTTTGGCTCCCTTATTTAATTAGCTAGTTACAAGTGTGTGAGAGGGGTTGTTTGACTGATTAAAAAACCGGCCCCCTACTGTTGAGCTAGCTGGAGCGTTTTTCGTCTTCTACAGAAACGCTCGTTATTTTACCCGGTTTTGGTACTGTTCACTAACCGAGCCCGTTTTCCAGAATTTTTTGTTTAATTATTTTTATTGGTTATTAAGCTTTCATAAATGCTTAATAATTATTATTTAATGATTCATAATTCTTGCGGGTCTGTTTGACCACTTAGAGTCGCGTTTCCGGGTTTTCTCGAAAAACGTGCTCTAAAGCTCTATTAGCGTTTTAATTCATTATTTGGATCCGTTTTCTTCGGGAGTTGTTCCCATATATTATTTAGGTCTTATTAAACCTTTAGAATCCATATAATACGCTAACCGAGGTCTCATACCTCCTGTGGTTACTTAACGCTTATTTAGCGTTTTCCGCTGTTTAGGCGTTTATTTATTTCTTTTGGATTATTTTTCCTTACTAGTACTAATTGGGTATCGTTAGGCCCTTAAATACATACGAGATTAATTTTAATCCCTATATTTAAGTTCGGGGTATTTCAATCTACCCCCCTTAGGAACTTTGTCCTCAAAGTTGTTCGAGGTTATAGGTTTGCAATGCTTACTCATTCTTACGTGTCTAATACCAAAGCCATACCTTCTTCCTCCTTACAATCCCAAATCCATTACTCAGGGTCTCTACATACCATACCATACCAGTGTACTATAGTTACTCCGATCCGCATTACTACCGACCATCCGGTTCCTCATTACAATTTGTACATACATACAATGCAAATAACCCAAAGCACCAACAAATGCAACACACATACATCACGCAGACACTCAGGTCATCTAGACACAGGACTCCTCTATGTCCTGCTGCCCTTGGAATAATACAACGTAATATGCTACTATCTTCTCCCGTACCAGCTTCCAACACATACTTAGTCTCCAGTCTATGGAAAATCCTTCCCCATGGCTACATCGAAATCCTTCTAGAACATACAACTCCAGATTCCAATTTATGTTCATTACTTCTATCCTATGTGTGATTCTTGTGACCACTTGAGGGGAGCTTCAAGAATCATTCGACCCTGATGTGATCAGCATCAGTGTTGAACTATCTTTCCACCCCAATTTGTGTTCGGTTTCCCTTGATCTGATCAGGATCAAGTTCGACTTCCCACATCAGGTTCAACCAAACAATAATTTAATTGTTTTCATTTTCTGAACATGCTTTCAGAAACAAGGCGGTCGTCCCCGTTTTCAACTAAAGGAATTTCTTTTTCCCGACATTTAAATCTCACATTCCTATGGGAAAGGAAGCACGAGCCTCTTATCGTAATCCGTTTTAGCCTGCTTCATTTTGTATGCATTTTTTTTGTTACTTTTGTTTTAAAACATTTCACGATTTTGAATCTTAGCAATAACGGAGGACGTTTCCCTTGTTTTGCCCTGGCTCGTAACATAAGATTTGTCTGATTTCCTCGCATCTGTATACCGAATGCAATCATAGCTCGGTTGGTCAGGGTATTCAGGGAGGAAACTGATGGTACCGAGTTCGAAACTCGGTGGAGGCGTTTTTTTTTTATGCTAAACTCTCTTTTTTTTTCTTTCCTTCCTTCAGTAGTAAGCTCGCCCAGCAGCAGGCCCAAGCTTTGGGTCCGACTTTATTCCTTACTGAAGCCCACAACAATCTAAAAGAAACCCTAGTTAGACATCTGTCTTTCTCACATTATAAAACAACCTTAGAAAAACCTACAGTGGACCACGTTTTTTTCTGCTCGCCTCGCAGACACCAATCCCGATTTTCATTCCATTCTGGTCGTTTGTTCTTCGTTCTTCCATTTTTCGAAACCACGAAGCAAAAACCCAGAAAACCTTCGTTCCAACGTTCTTCCATTTTTGAAACTCACCATCTCAAGCTCCATCTCTGTTGAATCTCTCCCAGGCTTCTCGCCACTGCGTAGGTATCGCCCTCCATTACTCAACATCACCATTGTTGTTCGCGGACTCCTTCATCCCGTTCTTTCATCCGCTTCTGTTTTTCGTTCATTATTATTTTCGCTTTGTCCAAAGCCCTAGGATCGGAGTTTCGAATCGCAATTTCGTATACTCCTGTCTCTAGTGGTTACGAAACGTGGGTTTGAGTTCTTTCCCCGTTCGATTTCGTTTCCTATTTTTTATGAGCATGTCCCTAGACTGGTATGGACCTTGAAGTCCACGAACAGTTCGTAAGCTCAAGCGAGGGAGAAATCTCTAGTTCCCTTTTATTCTGCTAACGATATTCTGGTTATTTACTCGGTTATCTTGTCGACCCGAAGCAATTTCGAGACGCACTGTGGGTTGCTTGCTCGTACTGGTTTTTGCTACTTTGAATATTTTCTCGACTAATGTCTCTTTCTGACTCGTTTGGGTTCTAATCCTAGTTGCTAGAGTACACCTGGGGTGTATGATTTGCGTATTACGCGCACAGATGCTTATTTCGAGTTGGAGTTCTTTTCTTCCAAATCCAGTTCCCTCTGCATATTACCTGTTCCTATTCTATTTTCTGTTCTATACTAATCGACAGGGATGTTTGTTTGTCTTTTATCAGAAGAATCCTCTGGTCATGTTGTGTTGAGATCGCACAGGCCTGCATAAATTTCCGTTTCGTGACCAACAAAAAATTGTGTCGCTGTATTCGAGTTCTGGTTATCTTAGCATCTCCGTTCTTCTTTTATCCAGGAACACTGTCTGACCCTTTATAATTTGCGAGCTAACTTGCTTATCTTGTGCTGATTTAGTCTTCTCGCAGGAGAACTTATGCTCATCTCCATTCCTGGTATTTCACCCTGAACTGAAAATCTGTCAAATATGATGATTGATGCATGTTTGTATGTTGAAACCCATGTCTGTTCTCTGTTGAAGTTGTTCTTTGTTTCTTATTTGAGAAAAGAAGCTACACTGCATTCCTAGTTTGGTTACACCAAATCCATGCGAGCCTGTTTACTTGTCTCAGTTTAGCCTGAACTAAGTGGAGTTTAATTGATTGTTCACTTCAGAGCTCGTTCCAGCTTCATATGCTATGCTTTGTTTTCTGCACACCTCCCTACTCCTTTTGGTTTAGCTCTCTTGCTTGTGAACTCTTACATGGCCACTGAAAGATATACAATAGGGAGAAGTAACAATGAATTAGAAACCCACATTTAGGATCCTCATTTTCTGTCGATTTGCATTGAGGCAGGATCTGTTTAGCCTGGACTAAGTAATGTTTGGTATTAATCTGACAACTATCTCCTAGTTTAATTCGTTGTTTCTGTTGTATATAGCCGGCCCTCTATATTTTACACCTCTCGGACCTTTTTTTTCTCTTTTTTTTTTTGACCTATGCTTGATCATTGAAAGATAAGAATAGGGTGAGGATAACAATTGATTAGCAACCCACACATTAGGGTTCATTTTGTTGGTGCATTATTGAGGGTTTAGGTTTAAGTATATTTGACTTGGCACTCAGTAGCTTTGAGGATTTGTTTCTGCGTGTATAGTTTCTGAACCCCTTTTATGTGTACATAATTTGTTCAGGAGGCTTTCGAAATTCATGCATAAGGCCCACCTTGATCGCTTTTAAACTCCATGTTTGTATATGCGTTATCTGCACAGTCCTTTAGCTTTTAAAAGTTCATGTCCAATTTCTGTTACATCTTGATGGGCTGGACCTGTTTGGGCCCGAGTAACCCTTGGCCCAAATTTAATTTCGTTTCAGGCCCAGTTCATAAACAGCCCGACGGGCTGAAACAGGTGACCTTAGAAAGCCCATTAGGTTGCCCTCTTTATGGACCTTTAAGGTCCATTTTAGAAAAGCTCTAGGTTTGGGTATCCTCGATGCATACGGGTCCTAGACACAGTCCATTCGAGGAATACCCGGTTTCCTTAAAACTTTCCAAATCATCCCCTAATTTCAGAATAAAATGTACAATCAACAAAATCCAATCCATTTGGGAATCCAAATATTTTTCACTCAGACATAGCTTAAGCCCAATTCAAACTTCTTGTTAGAAATCTATTTTCAAAGCCCAATCTCCAAATCTGGGCCCAATTCCATTTCAGTTCGGCCCACTTTTCAGTTCGGCCCACTTTTCAGTTCGGCCCACTTCTCAGTCCGGCCCACTTCTCAGACTAGCCCACATCTCAGTCAGGCCCAAATCGACTCAAGGCCCAAACTGACCCGAGGACTGAATCCAAGCCCAAGACCCGAGTCTAGAGCCTCAAACTTGAGGCCCAAACCTACTCAAATCCGGCCCAATCATATAGCTTAGCCCAAAACTCCCTCAAACCCGACCCAAAACTCAGCCCATCTCCAAACTCAGCCCATCCCTGAAATCGACCCAATACCCATATCCAGCCCAATTTGAAGCCGGCCCAAGTCCAAGCCCGACCCAGTACCCATATCCAGCCCAATTCGAAGCCGGCCCAAGTCCAAACCCAACCCAATACCTAAAAAAACGGCCCACTACCCAAGCCCGTCCCAGTCCAAAACTCACATCGGCCTAGACCTTCGGCCCAAGGCCCACATTCGGCCCAAATACCCACGTTTGGCCCAAATACCCACATTCGGCCCAAATACCCACATTCGGCCCAAACACCTATTCTCGGCCCAAACACCCATTCTCGGCCCAAATACCCACATTCAGCCCAAACACCCAATCTAGGCCAAAACCCGAACCCAAGGCCAAAACTCAAAACCCAATCTCAGCCTAGGCCCAATACTCCACTCGGCCCAATTCCAAAATCCAGCCCATTAGCCCAGTCCGGCCCAAACTCAATTTCAGCTAGGCCCAATACTCCACTCGGCCCAATTCCAAAGTCCAACCCATTAGCCCAATCCAGCCCATTGGCCCCCAACCCAAACTAAGTCCACAAATGTCAAACCTTGACCTTGACCAGAAAACCTTGACCTTGACCAAAAAAACCTTGACCTTGACCAAAAACCTTGACCTTGACCAAAAAACCTTGACCTTGACCAAAAAAAACTTTGACCTTGACCAAAAAACCTTGACCTTGACCAAAAAACCTTGACCTTGACCAAAAAACCTTGACCTTGACCAAAAACATTGACCTTGACCAAAAACATTGACCTTGACCCAACTTTGACCCAACTCAAAATTCAATCAAGTTCAAGCCTGGACCTCAATCCAAACCGAACCTATTTCATCAAGCTCAATTCCACTCAAACCCAAATACATTTCATCCAATCCACACTCACTTGTAAATTTCTTTCAAAATCTAAAAACCCAAAAAGAATTTCAAAACCATCATTTCATTCAAATCTCATCAAGTTTTCAAAGAAACCATTTTTGGAATTTAAAAAGGAAAAACTCTTCTCGCATTTCAGAAAACTCTTCTCTATTGCAGAAAGTTCTTCTCACATATACAGAAAGTTTTCTCCTAAAAACATTTCTCAAAACCAGTGTTTCTTTACAGAGAATTCCGAACAACTTCAAAAGTTTTCAAATTTAGTTTTCAACTTAAAAATAAACCATTTTTGGGGAACAGGTAATGTCTAACACCTTCAAAGAACGTTTTCCTCCCAGTTAGACATTGCTTGTCTCTACTTCCAAAATAAAAATCCGAGGTGGGGCACTGGGGTCATAACCTTCCCTTGTCGCAGTCTGGATCTCTTCAGGCGGGGCATTAGGGTGACAAACCTCCCCTAATTGCAGCCTAGATTTTTACAAGGCGGGGTGCTAGGGAAGTAACGACCTTCCTAGTTGCAGCCGGGATTTTAGAATCGTCTAACTCCCTTCCGCTCGATTTCAATGTTTTTCGGTTTTTAACGTTTTTAAACTCGGGAGTTAGAGACGTTATTAGGGTTTGACCGAGAGTATCCCATTCATGGTACTTCTCTCTAAATCCTATTTTCGACATAAATTCATTGCCCCATCTTTCGAGCCTTGGCACTTACCATCAATTAAGTGTCATGTTCGAGGGGGTACATAGGGTAATCCCTTGGGATTATCCACCCTTTTACAATAAGAAATGATTTTTCGGTTTTAAAAAACCTTAAGAGAAACAATTTTGAATAACCCAATCCAACATTTCCATTAGAGCTCTAGGACCCATAAACAATCCTCAATCCTCCTCTGAACCTACTCCAAGTCACATAGGACCTCCAATTCCTGAAAGCTCCCAGAAACCTCAAACATCTTCAAAACTCGAATACCTACAAACCACATATCCTCTTCCACACCCAACCACCCTTAAAACCCGAATTGCATCTCAACACATTCAACTTCCCAAAACACCTCAAAAACCCGACCATTTCAAAATCCGAACTTCGCAAACACAAAAAAACTCCTCAAATCAGCCAAATGGTCCAAATGCCCCTTTACTCCTCATAACTCCCATCATCCTCTTAATCCCGTGAAGGCCCAAAACGACCTCAAATCTCTCAGAAAAATGAAGCCTCTCAAAACACTTCAACCAGACCAACTCCAAGACCAGCCTATTCTTCAACCCTTCGAAATCATCCTCACTCCTCATTTGATCTTATCCTTTGGATTTAACTGAATCTCTCTAACAAAGGTTTTGAAAGAAGGCAATCCTGACAATTGGAGACCGAGGTTTCCTCGGGCACCAATCTGAAGTCGTGGTCGTTGCCACTTCTAAGGGGTGTAACCCAGTGCGAACCCACAATAGAATCTCTGACATGACCAGATAAGTCCTATCCATAGGCAACAATCTCAGAGTCAACTAACGGTTCTTAGAACCCTTCTCATCCCTTCCTAGTTCCATAGGTCAAACTAGATGGCGACTCTAGTCAACTCCGCCTTACAGAGGCATAAGTCCGCGTGGAGCCCATCGAGAGCGGGTGTAGTGCACACTTGCACTCCCATATGCTTTCTGGGAAAGACGGACGATTAAGTAGGTATTTGAGGGCTGCCATAAATAACGGGTTTTCACCCTCCACAGAATGGCATTTTCCAGGATCTCGGCTTTTCAGTCAGACCATATTTAGATAGACCCCCCTATACCGAAATATCACCCTCCACAGAATGGCGACTCTACTGGGGAAAACTTGAGTAAGTTTTTCCAAACTCAAGGAAGACTGAACTCCATTCAAAATTGTCAGCATTCCCCAATTTCTTTCAAAACCTGCAAGAGATTCATTCTAAAGCCGCTAGGACTACTCTACTCCACACTTAGAGTGTGCACTGAGAGGATAGTTAGGATGAGAGTTCACAGTTCATATGTGTGCTTTACCATTAGCATGCTTCACTTTTTGTGTTTTTGTTGTGTGTTTACTGTTTTATGTTACTGCTCTTCATGCATGACATAATATTTATTGCTATTTATTACTTTTGTAAATGGGGCCTTCCCAGAAGGAGTCAACCCATTGTTGCATCGGGTAGCATAGGACATGCATTCCTCTGTGTCACCCGATTTGTCCACGAGTCACGGGATCCCAACCGGTCCGCGGTTGATTCCCCATGAGTTGGGTCCTTCCTAGAAGGAGTTAACCCACGAGGTAATACGGTCCAAGACCAACGCCTTGAAGCTCATGATCCAAAATATCCTCCATTACCCGAGTCTAAACTAGCATATAGTGAACCATGAGCCTTCAGTGTCCAGCTGCCTAATCCGGTGTCTAGGACGGGTTTTATGGGTAGTCACCCCCTTGTATGCCGCCTGTCCGGACCACCCTTCTGCCTTACCCGGAAGATTGCATGGGCTCAGCTCTCTATGATTCCTCTGCACCACGGGTGTCTCTAAAGCCCAATGTCACGCTACACGTCCATAGAGGATCCCGTATTTACCGGATACCCATACATGGCACAACGTAGTCAGTGAATAATTTGGACTTTAGACACACCTGACCGTGCAGACGATGGGAGACCCGTTCCCATGCAGTACTTCCCCAAGTTTCCCGAAAGTGAGTATGTTGTGATAATCACCGGCCGTGACTCGTGTGACTTGTCTGGAAGGTGATTATCCCAATCATTCGCACTCAGCTCCACATCAAATATAGCCACGATTTACTATATGCAATACATGTGTGCAAACCTTTTTCTCAAATCAATCTGTTTTAAAACGTTCGGAATTCTCACTTGTGTCAAAACTGTTTTACTTGCTACCATTCAAGAGTTTTGAAACCTAAACTCCTTTACTTCAAAATCAAAACCGATATTCAAAACCTTTTCAAAAACCGATTTTAGCAAAACCACTTTCAAAATGACTTTTCAAACCCTCTCTCAAAATTAGTTTTCAAAACTAATTTCCATTTCCAAGGATAAACGAGTCATACTAGTAATTGCTTAATCGTTCCCCGACTCTTACTTATCATATTCTCTCCCTTTCTTTTCCATTTATTTCCCCTTTTTGCAGGACAAAATGATGAACAGACTAGTGCCAGTGCCTGGAGAGAAGAAGTGCCCTAGGAAAGTGAACAGAAGCAGGGCAGAGGAAAGACCAGTGAAGGACAAGCTCCAATGACCCCCTACCAAGTGGAGCGTCACCAGGAGTCGACCTTTGCCAAGGAACTCAGGGACTACTGCGCCCAGATGAAAGGCCCTGACGAGCCGCTGCTGGCCGGACTTGCCAGAATGTGTAGAGTGGTCGTTGACTATGAAGCCTTGTTTCGAGTCAGTCACTTATTGGGATTCGACGGACCATCTGTACCGCTTCAACCTCCAAGAGTTATTATCTTGCCTGCTGAGATGGATGCACTGCTTAAGATCAAGCCCCATCAAAAGATGCCCACCATCCCCGTCGAGCGATCGCATACTCCGAAGTTTGCAGCTGATTTTCGGGGTAAGGATCGAGGAGGTTGAAAGTTTTGGTAGCATGAGCATACGCCTGCGAGATCTCCTGCAACAATTCTACCAACCATACTATCCCAAAAGCACCAAAAGGCGAGTGCTTGACCTCTGCATCATGGGGCTTTATCTGTTTCGACAAAGAGACTTGAGGATCAACCCACGAGTAATCTACCTGCTGAAGGCCTTAGAAGAAGGAAAAAGTATCGGGACGGTGGTCGTGGCCGAGATGGTGAGAGCTTTGGACCGCTGGAAGGAGTCCGGGAGCCTTGGAAACCTTTTTCTTAGGAAGCCCGCTCCTTCTCCAAATATGGTTGTTGATCACCTTGGGCTGATGAAGAAGGTGGAGGTGTATAAAGTGGTGAATATAGATACTTTCCCGACTGCCCGGAAGCGAGCACAAAAGCCTGAAGCAGGATGGAGAGCTTACTTTATGGACCGTTGTTATGATTGGCAGATTAATTGGATTTTGCGTGACTGGGATGTTCAAGGGGGAACTGTTCAATCAGCTCACCAGGAGGATGGGCTGACATTGCTAGGCCTAGAAAGGTTTATCACTATCTTTCCCTTCAGAGCGATGCGCCAATTCGGTCGAGAGCAGACCGTACCCGGAGCCAGAAGCAATGTCTCGGTAGATCGTCGGTACACAGATAGTAGCATCAACTACATTGCTGGGGTTTATAACTCCGGAATGAAGTGGGCCATCTTCAAGATTAAGTACTTTGGTTTGAGCAAAGAGTATCAAACATGGTTGACTATGCGCGTCGATCGGATGATAAAAAGTGCTTATGACCCGCACCACTCAGCAGTCACCCAAGATCCACGACTGCCGATTGTGGAGGACCTGCAACCGATTCCCACTACCCGTCAGGAAAGAAAGAGGGAGAAGGAGGAGTGCAAGCGGCAGAAGACTATCGGTTGATCTCCTATGCTATCACCCGTTACTAGTAGAAGTTCACCCTTTTGAGTTGGATGTAACTCCCCTTTCCCCCTGTTATGGAGTTCGGCTATGTAATCGAAATTTGACTATTCGGATGTAGTTTTCTCCTCTTTTAAATTTGGATGTAACTCCCCTTTCCCCCTATCATGGAGTTCAGCTATGTAATCGAAATTTGACTATTCGGATGTAGTTTTCCCCTCTTTTGAATTTGGATGTAACTCCCCTTCCCCCTTATCGTGGAGTTCGGCTATGTAATATTATCTAACATTATGTTTTCCCCTATGAACTCGGATGTAACCCCCATTTTCCCCGACATATGCAATCGCGATCGAGCAATGAAATAGTATGACGTTTATTCTTGGAAATGGAAATCGGCTTGTGCGCCTTTTCCGCTTTATCTTTTACAAAAGGATTTAATTATTGAAATACCTCGTTTCATCAACATCGGGGATGACGACCTTTTCACCTCTCCCTCTCTCACCTTTTTAAGTTACATTCATACTGACATCTTCCATGCGTTCCATATTCCCTGGTATCGCAGAAACCAACCAGAGGAGCAGAGCAAAGTGTCAGGAGTTTTCTTCCAATTTTGCCAACATTACTCGACTGTGGAAAAGAGACTCCCGAGGAAGGCTGGCTAGTGATACCGCGACTGAAACCTCGTCAGAAACCATGGACCAAAACCTGATCAATCCCACCGCCCCAGAAGGTGCCCTGGCAACCACAGCTATTGATGCGGGTGTAAGCGCAGTTGTAGGAGCTAGCGGCGGTAGCTCACGTCTTCCTGATCCAAGTATTCTCTACCGTATGCTAGAACAGTCAACAAGAAATGAGAACATGCTGAAGCAAACTGTTGAGAGGCTAGAGGAGCAATTGCGCCAAGAGAGGTCAGCCAAGGAAAGGATCCATACCTTACTGACCCGATGAGGATTATATTGAGGACTCCTCCCACACCCCAACCGAGTCTGGAGCAATCAAAACCCTATGTTCAACACCAACATACCACAACCGACCACAGGGAAAGAACGCACCATCATCCACCCAGTCACCACAACTTTTCAAACGGCTGACCTACTCTCAGGAGCACCCCTGCCACCTCCAATCATGACCACGGTCCCTACAGTACCAACCACCTTCCCCAGACTACCACCGTTCCCACCCGCTGGAGCCACTGTCCAAACAGCCCACCTATATCAAGCCAAACAACCAGAATTCATTCATCACAACTCACCACACCCTGACCCCATCCAACTCAATCAATACCAGTACACCACTCCCGGACATGCTGTCCGTTTTGAGGAAGCAATTCCCCAGACCCAACTGTTACCCCAACCATCTAACCATCTGATTCATGGTTACAACCAAGCCCCGCCTGCTGAACATCTTCCACTTGACCTCAATCAAATGAAGAAATCCCTGAAAGAAGAGCTACTAGCGGAGATGCAGCTCGGGGAGAGAGCCAAGATGTTGGGTTTTCGTCAGTTCCAACTAAAGCCAAGCTCCAAATTGCCCGAAAATCTAAAACTGCCAAAAATCTCTAAGTACTCAGGAAAGGGGACCCTAGACACCATCTCGCCCAGTTTGACCGGGTCATGACTATGTATGGGCTAGATGACGAGATGAAGATAATCTGTTTCCCCAGTTATCTTGAAGGGTCAGCCCAAACTTGGGTATCAAGAATGGATTTCTCAGGGAAGAAGTTGGAAGAGGTCTACCAGACTTTCGTGGAGCAGTACAGTTATAACACTCACCTAGGGGTCACCGGAGGAGACCTAGAAACCATGAGACCAAGAAATCATGAGACAGTGATGGAATTCATCACCAGATGAGAGAGAAGGCGGGGCAGATGCTAGACCGCGCAGCAACGAAGATGAAGCTGAGCAATAAGAATCATTATCGATTGCCTGGAAAACCCTTATTCAGACCATCTTAAGTCCCTCGAAATTTGTGATTTCCGACACTTGAAAGCTGCTGCCACTGCTGCAGAAGAACTGTCCCTAGCTGGACGTCTGAAGGGTTTGAATTTTCAAGGTCAAACCTAGAGGGATGAATATCAGAATAGGCAGTCCAAGGCAGACACAATTGGAAAATCTGTCCCTACCCCATCAACTAATCAATCCCAGCCACCAGTATTTCAAGCCCAAGTTAGTGGGTCAACCTCAAACTACTCTGCAACTCCACCGCCAAGCAGCTACCAGACTCAACCCAGAAGGAATTACACCAGCTTAGGAATGCCAATGGACAAAGCCTATGAAAAGCTGAAGAAAAGTGGGTTTTTGCTGGGACACCCGAAACCCAAACCAGGAGTTACCAGATGGGAACCAACCTCGCCAGTTTCTGCGATACCACATGATCAAGGGACATGGTACTGATAATTGCCGGGCCTTGCGGCATGCCATCCAGGACTTGATCGATGCAGGGGAGGTGGAATTCCCGAAAACTAATCCGAACACTCAAAAACAATTCTATCCCCAGACATGTGAATATGATGAGTCTGATGGGGAAGGAGAAGAAGATCAGATGTCAGCAGAATCATAAGGATCCATGCCATCGAGAACTCCTCTGAGCCAGGCAATCAGAGCACACCCCCTCCGATCGTACTATCTCCGGAGCTAGACGCCTTCCGAGTTCATCGTCCAGAAATCCAGCATGATATTCACCCGCAAATGCATGAGTATCTAGCTATGACGCATGAGATACGTGCTACAGTCGAGCGTCTGGTAGGACAAGGAAGGGTGTCTATCATCACTCTACTGATAGTAGGACGGCAAATGGAAAAGAACCTTGAGTTACTCGTGGGACTGAATTTTGAGGCACGAGAGCTCTACAACACTATGAAAGCATTGGAGGTGGTAGAAGCTTGGTGCCGACAGAAGGTTGCCGAAAGGCGAGGAAGGAGATTTCTGAGTGCAGTGTCATCCTGATCACCAACGAAGATGATGGTCCGCCTGCGGTAACCCCGATCAGGGCACCTCTTTTGATCAAAGATGAAGATCTAAGTCAGACTCACCATCTTACCCGTTCAGGAAAACACTACAAGCCGGTCGAGCTTGCTGAAGAGGCCGCGTCATTACCCCAGAAAGTGCATGATCTCACTTTGAGTGAATCGGAAAGTAAATGGCTGGAGAAGAAGAATTGCTCAAGAAGTTGAAGAGCACGAGCATCCCAATCACAATCTGGTCCCTGTTGACCATGTCAGAGGAACACAAGAATGCAGTGGCCCGACATCTTAAAATGGATAAGAAACAAACGGTCAGTGTAGACACCATTGTAGCCCACTTGACCCAGACCCCTGCTATGGCAATCACCTTCACAGATGAAGAAATCTCCCGCCAATCTGGACGAGCCCTCTACATATCTGTAAAAGCTGGGGGTTTCAATGTCCCCAAGACGCTCATCGATGACGGTGCTGAAGTAAACGTCTGTCCGCTGCGTGTTGCTCGACACATGGGGTATAACGATCTCAAACCTGTGGAGATGACTTTAAGCGCATACGATAACAGCCACAGAAAAGTGTTGGGGATGATCACCCTGCCAATCCTAATCGAGGATGCCTCCTTCTCTATCGAAGTGATGGTCATCGATATTTCTTCCACCTTCAACTTACTGTTGGGCCGGAATTTCATTGACCAAATCAAGGGTGTGCCCTCAGTAGTCCACCAAAAGCTCAAGTTTAAGCATGGAGGACGGATCGTGGAAGTGCTAGGAGAGGCAAGGAATGAATCCCAACTGTTCGAGATCAAAGCGCCAGGTCAACGGGAGCTAACCCTTGGGGGGTTCACAGTGGCAAAACCGGCACAGCAGGTAAGTCAAACTTCTTTCATCACTCCTCTCTACTTCGACCCTAGTGTCTATAGCCCCGCATCACAGCACATGATGTCTCGGATGGGCTACAAACAGGGGAATGGATTAGGAAAGGAGCTACAGGGCATGGTAGAGCCGTTAGCACCATATGCTGGAGGCCGAGGAGCCGGGTTAGGATTCACAGAAATGCCAGGTATGATGTTGACAGATTCACATGTAAGAATCCCCATAGATTTTTTCTTACCAGTTAACCTTGAACCATGTGTATCTGTGAGTTGTGATAAGCAGAAAGCAGTTCAAGCTCAGGGAAGTCAGGAGACAATGGAGTGGGAGAGCTGGTCGACCACTTACTTCCCCTCTACTCATGCCTTGAAGACCATGGCGACAAGGGATGCAACCAAGGAATGCCCGAGGATGCAGCGGAGAGCAGTGTCACGACCAAACCAGTCATCAAGGACCCCGCACCCTCGGTTGATGGCCATGGAGCGTGTCTTGTCGTCTATCATAAGAGAGAGGAGCTGATTTTCCCAGAGCCGTATTCAGTCATTCTAGTTGATAGTGATAGCAGTAGCAGTAGTGATAGCAGTAGTTCTCGTAGTGCTGATGATGGGATGATATCTTTTTAAATTTCAATGAAGAAGGAAGAGGGAAGAGCCACACATTTATTTTCCGTTGTAAAAATGGTGGCAATTTTCTGACAATCACCGAGTTACCAATTCTTCGAATATGTTAAAAATTCAGTTTATTCAGAAAATTCATCTCTCTTGTCACTTGATTCAATGCAAAATTATGAGGCCGAAGAAGAGGAATATGACTAGGAGAGTATGCCTCCCACAGAACAATATTCCACCCACACAGATTGTGGAGGACACTGTAGCAATAAATATCGGAACACCCGATAACCCTAAAACTTTACAAGTCGGTTTGGGTCTGAGTGAAACGGAAAAACGTGACTTGACTTCCCTGCTAATTGAATATGTCGATGTTTTTGCTTGGAGCTATGCAGACATGCCGGGGATTGACCCCGACATTGTCCAACACCGAATACCGTTGTATCCTAATGCCAAACCTAAGAAACAACGTTTGAGAAGAATGAAACCTGAGCACCAATTGAAAGTGAAAGAGGAAGTTGAGAAGTTGTTACGTGTTGGCTTCATTCGGGTCGTCAATTACCCCGATTGGCTAGCCAATATCGTAGCCGTCCCAAAGAAAAATGGAAAGGTGCGAGTGTGTATTGACTTTCGGGACTTAAACGAGGCCAGCCCCAAAGACAGCTTTCCCTTACCCCACATCGATATCCTTGTTGACAATACTGCCCAACATGCACTACTGTCATTCATGGATGGATTTTCAGGTTACAATCAAATCCGAATGGCCGTAGAAGATCAGGAAAAGACGTCTTTTATTACACAGTGGGGAACCTTTTGTTACGTGAACATGCCCTTTGGCTTGAAAAATGCCGGAGCCACGTATCAAAGGGCCGCCACCACCTTATTGCATGATATGATTCACAAGGAAGTGGAGGTATACGTAGATGACATGATTGTCAAAGCTGCCCAACGGGAGGACCACTTGATAAATCTGAGAAAGTTCTTTGATCGGATGCGGAAGTACCAGATGAAGTTAACCCCGAGAAATGTACATTCGGAGTGACCGGAGGAAAGCTTTTGGGCTTCATGATCACTACCCGGGGAATCGAGGTAGACCCAGATAAAATAAAGGCCATTCAAGAAATGCCTCCTCCGAAAACCGAAAAAGAAATCAGAGGTTTCTTAGGCAGAATTCAGTACATCAGAAGATTCATCATGCAGCTAACCGAGACCTGTGAGCCTATCTTCCGTCTGTTGAAGAAAGATGCGTCTAAGGTCTGGAATGAGCAGTGTCAGGAAGCCTTCAAAAAGATCAAAACCTATTTGCAGAACCCGCCCGTCTTGGTACCGCCCCAGGAGGGTAAGCCAATGATTCTTTACCTGACAGCTCGGGAAACATCCATGGGCGCCATGCTGCCCAAGAACAAGGATCCCCACCGCGTGAAAAGTCAATCTACCATATCAGCAAGAAATGGGTCGATGCAGAAACACGATACTCTGACATCCACAAATTTTGTGCTGCTTTGGTCTGGGCTACGAAGAAGCTAAGGCACTACTTGTTAGGACAAGAGGTTCATCTGATTGCACGCATGAACCCTATAAAGTACCTACTGGAAAAGCCAATTCTCGACGGCCGCTTATCCAGATGGTCCCTACTGTTGTCTGAGTTCGACATCACTTTCAAAATTCAGAAGTCAATCAAAGGGAGTGCCATAGCCGAACATCTAGCAGAATGCCCTGTAGCATCCGAGTTCTTCGGAAATGATGATTTCCGGACGAACAAATCATGACATTACGGAAAACCTGTTGGAGGTTGTACTTTGATGGTGCCGTCAACCATAAGGGTAAAGGAGCGGGATCTTGTTGATCCATCCGGAGGGGGATCTACTTCCAGCTGCAGTAAAAATCAATTATCCGGTCACTAACAACATGGCGGAATACGAAGCCTGCATCCTGGGACTGGAAATGGCATTAGAATTGCAAGTGGAGGAGTTAGAGGTCTTTGGCGATTCTAATCTCGTTATTTCGCAAGTCAATCAGACTTGGGAGATCGAGAAGAACGATTGATCCCCTACCATGACTACCTTTCATACTTGATCACATGCTTTCGAAATGTGACTTTCAAGCACGTGAACCGGAGCCAGAACATCTTTGCTGACTCTTTAGCCTCCTTGGCTTCAGTGGTTCAAGTACCGACCGGTTCACTATACTTCCCCTTGTGGATAACCATGACTAATACACCCTCGTTGAGATTGGAGCCATCGAGACAGGGGAAGTCGAGGATGAGTGGTTTGTGGACATCGAGAATTTCCTTAGAAGAGGAGAGTATCCGCCAGAAGCCACTAAGCAGGACCGCATCGCACTAAGAAGAATGTCAAATCAGTATGTGGTCTGCGGAACCAGGGTCTACAAGAGAATGCCGAATGGAGTCCAACACTTGTGTGTGACCCGAAAAGAGGCTGATAAGATCATCGAGGACGTCCACGAGGGAGTATGCGGGACCCATGCTGGAGGACATTCCCTATCCCGGAAAATCCTCAGACTGGGTACTACTGGACAACAATGGAAGCCGATTGTCACGAATTCGTGAAAAAGTGCGCCAAATGTCAGACCCATGCTAACTTGCAACACCTGCCTCCTCTACCCCTGACAGCCATGGCGGCTCCTTGGCCGTTCTCTATATGGGGAATCGACATCATTGGAGAAATCCACCCCAAAGCTTCAAATGGACACCGCTACATCCTTGTAGCGATAGACTATTTCAGCAAATGGGTAGAGGCACGGTCGTTCGCTAACATCGGATCAAAGCAAGTTGCCCAGTTCATCGAGCGAGATATCATATGCCGATACGGGGTTCCATCAGAGTTCGTATCAGATAACGGTCCCCAGTTCGACGGAGACACTATCCGGGTCATGGAAAAATACAACATCCGTTACCACAGATCATCTCCATACAGACCTCAGACCAATGGAGCGGTCGAAGCCGCCAACAAAGCCGTGAAGAGTGCACTGTCAAAAATGGTCGAAACGTACAGAGATTGGCCAGAAAAGCTACACTACGCTCTCTGGGGTTACCGAACTACTGTCAGAACTGCAACCGGAGCCACTCCGTATTCCTTGGTGTATGGGTCAGAATGTGTTTTGCCAATCGAGCTTGAAATTCCAACTCTTCGGGTCACTAATGAACTGAAAATTGCTGAAAGTGACTGGCTGCAACAGCGCTATGACAGTCTTGCTCTTCTTGATGAAAACGCCTACAGACATTATATCACATCCAGGGTTACCAGAAGAGAATGGCTAGAGCGTTCAACAAAAGGGTCAAAGAACGAAACATCCAAGTGGGTGATCTCGTCCTAAAAGAGCTGAGGAAAGATTTACCAGACCCACGAGGGAAGTTCAGACCGAACTGGGTGGGCCCTTATCTGGTCAAAGAAATAACCCCTCATGGTGCTGTATTACTGACAGATTTAGATGGGAAGAATTTCAAAGCCTTGTCAATCTCGACCGGTTGAAACGATATTATGTCTGAACCGTCATAAAAATCAAAAAAAAAAACACAACGCATCCATTCAAAAATCCAAAAAAAATGCATCCACAAAAATGCATCCATAAAAAAAATGCATCCATGCAAAATTCTAAAAAAAAAATGCATCACACAAAAGTTATCATTATCATCTGCATTAGGTTTAGCTTAATTGCATTTGCATTGCATATCCCTAGTGTCGAGGTGCATCTCGATCTTTAATTCTAGGAAAGTCACATAAGTCATCAAAGGCCGCCGAACTCTTGTATCATTTTTCCCGAAGAGGTCTTGAAAGGATTCTAACCTCCCGTGAGAGTTGAGTGCATGAGAGAAACACAGAGCGTGCAAAACCCAGAGCGTTTGATGCATTTAAATTTCAAAGCACCAGGTGAGGATCCCCTTCACGGAACTAAATATTGATGAGAAAAGCGCGTTACCATTCATGTCAAAATTTGGGAATAGTAGAGGAAACAATTATCTGTCAATAGGGATGACGAGGCACCTAGGATCGAAGAAAACCTCCACAAGGCCAAAAGCCTTATTGACCCTGAAAACGATCCCTTAGTGACCCCGCTGAGCCTTTCATTGAAAATCTTTTCGAAAACAGCTCCACGATATACCACCCACATCATGCAACCATTCACCCCTGCAAAAGAGGATAAAAGAGCTGGAGCCATGGTTTTTCCCCACCATTTAAAGCATGGAGGGAAGCTTGAAAGAGATACCCAAAGAGGATGAAAGCGAGAGAAGCGGAGCACAAAACGCTCAAAATAGTAAAATGAAAGTCTCACACCATTCGATCTCCACACTTGATAAATAGATGAGACCAGAAACATCAAACACGAAGAAATGCAAATAGATTACTCAAAGAAAGTGCCAAATCAAAAATGAAACACATAATAATCCGCACAAATGCGAAAGAGTCCAAAATCACTCCTTGGCGAAGGTGAAGCATATCCTCGTTGCACCAAAACTCTACAATCCTCAAACAAATCTCCAGTCCCATGTGACATACCCTGCAGCCCCGTTATAACCCATCGAAAGACCTCCGACTTAGAGATGGTATTTGCTTGATTCGAAAGTACCAAATTCGAAACATGAACGGCTACGACGCGTCCGATCTTGTCAATACAATCGTGCACAAACGAGCGTCAAGGAAATCAGGAAGGTAGAGAAAAACGAGTGTTCATCACCCCGATTAAAGAAAGCCTAACTGACCTTAAGAAAGGAAACGGAAAGGTATAAGAGATCCCGAGAGACCTCTTTCGGGTAGATTTTTCAAGAAAGAAGTGGCTCAGAAATGACTAATCTGACTTAACTAGAATTCTTGGCTGAGCTCACCTTGACACGACATCCTCGTTGCATTCAATCATATCCAAAAAATGCATGTAGAATAGATTTGCATCCATCGGTTCGGACATAATATCCTACACCACGGAAAGAGAAGAATGAGCATGCTCTCTTAGAAGGGGAAGCCACAGCACAAAGCCTGTCTCCTTCACCGACCGGCACGACAGCAATTCTCGGAGACCGCACAGCCATCAAAGCAAAGGATCAAAAGCCTTCGGGCGCCACTCAAAGAAATGCCCCGCAAGACATTCCTCCTCGCCACCGAACTCCTCACTCGCCAAAATTAATGAACTACGTAAGGTCTGATCTCAACAGGGAGTTGAGTACGTAGGCAACCCTCTCAGGGTGCGACCCCGTCCCAAACAAAACCCTCCTCCCCTCGAACTACAATGCCAGTGCCATCACTCTATGAAGAAACCCGTCTCAATCGAGTGGATCATCTCGGGGCGAAACCGGAGCCATCTCAGAGCCATACCGGAGCCATCTCAGAGCCATACCGGAGCCATCTCAGAGCCATACGGGAGCCACAGATCAAACTGGAGCCATCCGATCATACCGGACCTCAGATCATATCGAACCGAATATCAACCATCCCGGAGTCGTTGCTCACAAGGGAGCCACAGATCAAACTGGAGCCATCCGATCATACCGGAGCCCTCAGATCATATCGAACCCGAAATATCAACCATCCGGAGTCGTTGCTCACAAGGGAGCCACAGATCAAACTGGAGCCATCCGATCATACGGACCTCAGATCATATCGAACCCGAATAATCACCATCCCGAGTCGTTGCTCACAAGGGAGCCATAGATCGAACTGGAGCCATCCGATCATACCGGAGCCCTCAGATCATATCGAACCGAACCCATCAACCATCCCTGAGTCGTTGCTCACAAGGGAGCCACAGATCACACTGGAGCAATCCGATCATACAGAGCCCTCGGATCATATCGAAGCCAAACCTATAAACCATCGCAGAATCGTTGCTCACAAGGGAGTCACATATCAAACCGGAGCCATCTCAGAGCCATACCGGCACCATCTCAAAGAATGCGGAGCCATCCCAGTGCAACACCAGGGCCACCGTCAAAACTACCAGAGTCTCGGCCGAAGCCCTCCCAAGATCACAAAAATCCACGTGACCACCACGGCCCCAAAGGTTATGTCAGACACCCAACCGTATAATCGGAATCACCCATCCCATCATCCCGAACACCCAGCAGTTAAAGGAGACAACACAAGAGAAAATTTTCCAATCTCAAATCCTTCGTTGAGGATCGAAGGACCCATCAGAAAGCGTCCGACCCGAATCAACATGCAACTAAATTCGACTTCAGATCAACCTTTCACCGCAGCCTTCGTCAACTCCATCAAAGTATTATAGGCTTGTCATAAGTCCTATAGCTAGATATCAAGAGGTCTAGTTGAGGCACTCCTAAGTCCTCGTACTTTCAATCGCATTCTAGGCCCGTCATAAGCCCTAGGACTGGATATCAAGAGGTCCAGTTGAGGCACTCCTAAGCCCTCGTGCACCTTAATCAAGTCGGGTTGTTGGTATTATAGGCTCGTCATAAGTCCTATAGCTAGATATCAAGAGGTCTAGATGAGGCACTCCTAAGTCCTCGTACTTTCAATCGCATTCTAGGCCCGTCATAAGCCCTAGGACTGGATGTCAAGAGGTCCAGTTGAGGCACTCCTAAGCCCTCGTGCACCTTAAATCAAATCGGGTTGTTGGTATTATAGGCTCGTCATAAGTCCTATAGCTAGATATCAAGAGGTCTAGTTGAGGCACTCCTAAGTCCTCGTACTTTCAATCGCATTCTAAGCCCGTCATAAGCCCTAGGACTGGATGTCAAGAGGTCCAGTTGAGGCACTCCTAAGCCCTCGTGCACCTTAATCAAATCGGGTTGTTGGTATTATAGGCTCGTCATAAGTCCTATAGCTAGATATCAAGAGGTCTAGTTGAGGCACTCCTAAGTCCTCGTACTTTCAATCGCATTCTAGGCCCGTCATAAGCCCTAGGACTGGATATCAAGAGGTCCAGTTGAGGCACTCCTAAGCCCTCATGCACCCTAAAACCAAGTCGGATTATTAGTATCCTAGGCTCGTCATAAGTCCTAGGGTTAGATGTCAAGAGGTCTAACTGAGGCTCGTCATAAGTCCTCGTACTTCCAATCGTATTCACACACTCACGGTCGCATCCCAACGCACCACTAACCGCAGTGAGAATTTTTGGCGCCCCCGTCAACCTTGATCCAATTCTGCAATGTCCTGCAAAATTGAATCAAGGGGAGCCATCTGTAGACACCAAAAATTCTCACCCGTTTATATTGAAACAAAAATACAAAAATGAACATGCTTTCAGAAACAAGGCGGTCGTCCCCGTTTTCAACTAAAGGAATTCTTTTTCCCGACATTTAAATCTCACATTCCTATGGGAAAGGAAGCACGAGCCTCTTATGTAATCCGTTTTAGCCTGCTTCATTTTGTATGCATTTTTTTTGTACTTTTGTTTTAAAACATTTCACGATTTTGAAATCTTAGCAATAACGGAGGACGTTTCCTTGTTTTGCCCTGGCTCGTAACATAAGATTTGTCTGATTTCCTCGCATCTGTATACCGAATGCAATCATAGCTCGGTTGGTCAGGGTATTCAGGGAGGAAACTGATGGTACCGAGTTCGAAACTCGGTGGAGGCGTTTTTTTTTATGCTAAACTCTCTCTTTTTTTTTCTTTCCTTCCTTCAGTAGTAAGCTCGCCCAGCAGCAGGCCCAAGCTTTGGGTCCGACTTTATTCCTTACTGAAGCCCACAACAATCTAAAGAAACCCTAGTAGACATCTGTCTTTCTCACCATTATAAAAGCTTCCAACACCGAATACCGTGTATCCTAATGTCAAACACTAATAAACAATGTGAGAAGAAAAGAATGAAACCTGAGCACCAATTGAAAGTGTGAAAGAGGAAGTTGAGAAGTTGTTACGTGTTGCTTCATTGGGTCGTCAATTACCCCGATGCTAGCCAATATCGTAGCTGTCCCAAAGAAAAATGAAAGGTGCGAGGTGTATTGACTTTCGGGACTTAACGAGGCCAGCCCCAAAGACAGCTTTCCCTTGCCCCACATCGATATCCTTGTTGACAATACTGCCCAACATGCACTACTGTCATTCATGGATGGATTTTCAGGTTACAATCAAATCCGAATGGCCGTAGAAGATCAGGAAAAGACGTCTTTTATTACACAGTGGGGAACCTTTTGTTACGTGAACATGCCCTTGGGCTTGAAAAATGCCGGAGCCATGTATCAAAGGGCCGCCACCACCTTATGCATGATATGATTCACAAGGAAGTGGAGGTATACGTAGATGACATGATTGTCAAAGCTGCCCAACGGGAGGACCACTTGATAAATCTGAGAAAGTTCTTTGATCGGATGCGGAAGTACCAGATGAAGTTAAACCCCGAGAAATGTACATTCGGAGTAACCGGAGGAAAGCTTTTGGGCTTCATGATCACTACCCGGGGGATCGAGGTAGACCCTGATAAAATAAAGGCCATCCAAGAAATGCCTCCTCCGAAAACCGAAAAGAAATCAGAGGCTTCTTAGGCAGAATTCAGTACATCAGAAGATTCATCATGCAGCTAACCGAGACCTGTGAGCCTATCTTCCGTCTGTTGAAGAAAGATGCGTCTAAGGTCTGGAATGAGCAGTGTCAGGAAGCCTTCAAAAAGATCAAAACCTATTTGCAGAACCCGCCCGTCTTGGTACCGCCACAGGAGGGTAAGCCAATGATTCTTTACCTGACAGCTCGGGAAACATCCATGGGTGCCATGCTGGCCCAAGAACAAGGATCCCCACCGCGTGAAAAGTCAATCTACCATATCAGCAAGAAATGGGGTCGATGCAGAAACACGATACTCTGACATCCACAAATTTTGTGCTGCTTTGGTCTGGGCTACGAAGAAGCTAAGGCACTACTTGTTAGGACAAGAGGTTCATCTGATTGACGCATGAACCCTATAAAGTACCTACTGGAAAAGCCAATTCTCGACGGGCCGCTTATCGAGATGGTCCTACTGTTGTCTGAGTTCGACATCACTTTCAAAATTCAGAAGTCAATCAAAGGGAGTGCCATAGCCGAACATCTAGCAGAATGCCCTGTTGTAGCATCCAAGTTCTTCGGAAATGATGATTTCCGGACGAACAAATCATGACATTACGGAAAACCTGTTGGAGGTTGTACTTTGATGGTGCCGTCAACCAAAGGGTAAAGGAGCGGGGATCTTGTTGATCCATCCGGAGGGGGATCTACTTCCAGCTGCAGTAAAATCAATTATCCGGTCACTAACAACATGGCGGAATACGAAGCCTGCATCCTGGGACTGGAAATGGCATTAGAATTGCAAGTGCGGGAGTTAGAGGTCTTTGGCGATTCTAATCTCGTTATTTCGCAAGTCAATCAGACTTGGGAGATCCGAGAAGAACGATTGATCCCCTACCATGACTACCTTTCATACTTGATCACATGCTTTCGAAATGTGACTTTCAAGCACGTGAACCGGAGCCAGAACATCTTTGCTGACTCTTTAGCCTCCTTGGCTTCAGTGGTTCAAGTACCGACCGGTTCACTATACTTCCCCTTGTGGATAACCATGACTAATACACCCTCGTTTGAGATTGGAGCCATCGAGATAGGGGAAGTCGAGGATGAGTGTTTGTGGACATCGAGAATTTCCTTAGAAGAGGAGAGTATCCGCCAGAAGCCACTAAGCAGGACCGTATCGCACTAAGAAGAATGTCAAATCAGTATGTGGTCTGCGGAACCAGGGTCTACAAGAGAATGCCGAATGGAGTCCAACACTTGTGTGTGTGACCCGAAAAGAGGTTGATGAGATCATCGAGGACGCCCACGAGGGAGTATGCGGGACCCATGCTGGAGAAAATTCCCTATCCCGGAAAATCCTCAGACTGGGGTACTACTGGACAACAATGGAAGCCGATTGTCACGAATTCGTGAAAAAGTGCGCCAAATGTCAGACCCATGCTAACTTGCAACACCTGCCTCCTCTACCCCTGACAGCCATGGCGGCTCCTTGGCCGTTCTCTATATGGGGAATCGACATCATTGGAGACAATCCACCCCAAAGCTTCAAATGGACACCGCTAAATCCTTGTAGCGATAGACTTCAGCAAATGGGTAGAGGCACGGTCGTTCGCTAACATGGATCAAAGCAAGTTGCCCAGTTCATCGAGCGAGATATCATATGCCGATACGGGGTTCCATCAGAGTTCGTATCAGATAACGGTCCCCAGTTCAACGGAGACACTATCCGGGTCATGGAAAAAATACATATCCGTTACCACAGATCATCTCCTACAGACCTCAGACCAATGGAGCGGTCGAAGCCGCCAACAAAGCCGGAAGAGTGCACTGTCAAAAATGGTCGAAACGTACAGAGATTGGCCAGAAAAGCTACACTACGCTCTGGGGGTTACCGAACTACTGTCAGAACTGCAACCAGAGCCACTCCGTATTCCTTGGTGTAGGGGTCAGAATGTGTTTTGCCAATCGAGCTTGAAATTCCAACTTCGGGTCACTAATGAACTGAAAATTGCTAAAAGTGACTGGCTGCAACAGCGCTATGACAGTCTGGCTCTTCTTGATGAAAACGCCTACAGACATTATATCACATCCAGGGTTACCAGAAGTGAATGGCTAGAGCGTTCAACAAAAGGGTCAAAGAACGAAAACATCCAAGTGGGTGATCTCATCCTAAAAGAGCTGAGGAAATATTTACCAGACCCACGAGGGAAGTTCAGACCGAACTGGGTGGGCCCTTACCTGGTCAAAGAAATAACCCCTCATGGTGTTGTATTACTGACAGATTTAGATGGGGAAGAATTTCAAAGCCTTGTCAATCTCGACCGGTTGAAACGATATTATGTCTGAACCGTCATAGAAATCAAAAAAAAAAACCCACACGCATCCATTCAAAAATCCAAAAAAAAAATGCATCCACAAAATATGCATCCATAAAAAAAAATGCATCCATGCAAAATATCTAAAAAAAAATTTGCATCCTTACAAAAGTAATCATTATCATCTGCATTAGGTTTAGCAATTGCATTTGCATCTGCATATTCCTAGTGTCGAGGTGCATCTCGATCTTAATTCTAGGAAAGTCACATAAGTCATCAAAGGCCGCCGAACTCTTGTATCATTTTTCCCGAAGAGATCTTGAAAGGATTTCTAACCTCCCGTGAGAGTCGAGGGCATGAGAGAAAAACACAGAGCGTGCAAAACCCAGAGCGTTTGATGCATTTAAATTCCAAAGCACCAGGTGAGGATCCCCTTTCACGGAACTAAATATTGATGAGAAAAGCGCGTTACCATTCATGTCAAAATTTGGGAATAGTAGAGAGGAAACAATTATCTGTCAATAGGGATGATGAGGCCTAGGATCGAGGAAAACCTCCACAAGGTCAAAAGCCTTATTGACCCTGAAAACGATCCCTTAGTGGACCCCGCTGAGCCTTTCATTGAAAATCCTTTCGAAAACAGCTCCACGAATATTCACCCCACATCATGCGGTCATTCACCCCTGCAAAAGAGGATAAAAGAGCTGGAGCCATGGTTCTTTCCCCACCATCTAAAGCATGGAGGGAAGCTCGAAAGAGATACCCAAAGAGGATGGAAAGCGAGAGAAGCGGAGCACAAAACACTCAAAATAGTAAATGAAAGTCTTACACCATTCGATCCCTCCACACTTGATAAATGGATGAAACCAGAAATATCAAACACAAAGAAATGCAAGCAAATTACTCAAAGAAAGTGCCAAATCAAAAATGAGAACACATAATAATCCGCACAAATGCGAAAAGAGTCCAAAATCACTCCTTGGCGAGGGTGAAACATATCCTCTATTGCACAAAAAACTCTACAACTTCCAAACAAATCTTTCAGTCCCATGTGACATACCCTGCAGCCCCGTTATAACCCATCGAAAGACCTCTGACTTAGAGATGGTATTTGCTTGATTCGAAAGTTACCAAATTCGAAACATGAACGGCTACGACGCGTCCGACCTTATCAATACAATCGTGCACAAACGAGCGTCAAGGAAATCAGGAAGGTAGAGCAAAAACGAGTGTTCATCACCCCGATTAAAGAAAGCCTAACTGACCTTAAGAAAGGAAACGGAAAGGTATAAGAGATCCCGAGAGACCTCTTTCGGGTAGATTTTTCAAGAAAGAAGTGGCTCAGAATGACTAATCTGACTTAACTAGAATTCTTGGCTGAGCTCACCTTGACACGACATCCTCGTTGCATTCAATCATATCCAAAAAATGCATGTAGAATAGATTTGCATCCATCGGTTCGGACATAATATCCTACACCACGGAAAGAGAAGAATGAGCATGCTCTCTTAGAAGGGGAAGCCACTGCACAAAACCTGTCTCCTTCACCGACCGGCACGACAGCAATTCTCGGAGACCGCACAGCCATCAAAGCAAAGGATCAAAAGCCTTCGGGCGCCACTCAAAGAAATGCCCGCAAGACATTCCTCCTCGCCACCGAACTCCTCACTCGCCAAAATTAATGAACTATGTAAGGTCTGATCTCAACAGGGAGTTGAGTACGTAGGCAACCTCTCAGGGTGCGACCCCGTCCACAACAAAACCCCTCCTCCCCTCGAACTACAATGCCAGTGCCATCACTCTATGAAGAAACCCGTCTCAATCGAGTGGATCATCTCGGGGCGAAACCGGAGCCATCTCAGAGCCATACCGGAGCCATCTCAGAGCCATACCGGAGCCATCTCAGAGCCATACGGGAGCCACAGATCAAATGGAGCCATCCGATCATACCGGAGCCCTCAGATCATATCGAACCCGAATATATCAACCATCCGGAGTCGTTGCTCACAAGGGAGCCACAGATCAAACTGGAGCCATCCGATCATACCGGAGCCCTCAGATCATATCGAACCCGAATATATCAACCATCCCGGAGTCGTTGCTCACAAGGGAGCCACAGATCAAACTGGAGCCATCCGATCATACCGGAGCCCTCAGATCATATCGAACCCGAATATATCAACCATCCCGGAGTCGTTGCTCA
Organism: Limonium bicolor; assembly: GCA_023374045.1. Taxonomy (NCBI): domain Eukaryota; kingdom Viridiplantae; phylum Streptophyta; class Magnoliopsida; order Caryophyllales; family Plumbaginaceae; genus Limonium; species Limonium bicolor. The sequence continues at coordinate 498,618,857 of CM041776.1, forward strand.
CAAGGGAGCCATAGATCGAACTGGAGCCATCCGATCATACCGGAGCCCTCAGATCATATCGAACCCGAACCCATCAACCATCCCTGAGTCGTTGCTCACAAGGGAGCCACAGATCACACTGGAGCCATCCGATCATACCAGAGCCCTCGGATCATATCGAAGCCAAACCCATCAACCATCGCAGAATCGTTGCTCACAAGGGAGTCACATATCAAACCGGAGCCATCTCAGAGCCATACCGGAACCATCTCAAAGAAATGCCGGAGCCATCCCAGTGCAACACCAGGGCCACCGTCAAACTACCAGAGTCGTCGGCCGAAGCCCTCTCCAAGATCACAAAAATCGCACTTGACCACCACGGTCCCCAAAGGTTATGTCAGACCACCCAACCGTATATATCGGAATCACCCAATCCCATCATCCCGAACACCCATGCAGTTAAGGAGACAACACAAGAGAAAATTTTCCAATCTCAAATCCTTCGTTGAGGATCGAAGGACCCATCAGAAAGCGTCCGACCCCGAATCAACATGCAACTAAATTCGACTTCAGATCAACCTTTCACCGCAGCGAGTTTCGTACAACTCCATCAAAGTATTATAGGCTTGTCATAAGTCCTATAGCTAGATATCAAGAGGTCTAGTTGAGGCACTCCTAAGTCCTCGTACTTTCAATCGCATTCTAGGCCCGTCATAAGCCCTAGGACTGGATATCAAGAGGTCCAGTTGAGGCACTCCTAAGCCCTCGTGCACCTTTAAATCAAGTCGGGTTGTTGGTATTATAGGCTCGTCATAAGTCCTATAGCTAGATATCAAGAGGTCTAGATGAGGCACTCCTAAGTCCTCGTACTTTCAATCGCATTCTAGGCCCGTCATAAGCCCTAGGACTGGATGTCAAGAGGTCCAGTTGAGGCACTCCTAAGCCCTCGTGCACCTTAAATCAAATCGGGTTGTTGGTATTATAGGCTCGTCATAAGTCCTATAGCTAGATATCAAGATCAAGAGGTCTAGTTGAGGCACTCCTAAGTCCTCGTACTTTCAATCGCATTCTAGGCCCGTCATAAGCCCTAGGACTGGATGTCAAGAGGTCCAGTTGAGGCACTCCTAAGCCCTCGTGCACCTTAAATCAAATCGGGTTGTTGGTATTATAGGCTCGTCATAAGTCCTATAGCTAGATATCAAGAGGTCTAGTTGAGGCACTCCTAAGTCCTCGTACTTTCAATCGCATTCTAGGCCCGTCATAAGCCCTAGGACTGGATATCAAGAGGTCCAGTTGAGGCACTCCTAAGCCCTCATGCACCCTAAAACCAAGTCGGATTATTAGTATCCTAGGCGTCATAAGTCCTAGGGTTAGATGTCAAGAGGTCTAACTGAGGCTCGTCATAAGTCCTCGTACTCCAATCGTATTCACACACTCACGGTCGCATCCCAACGCACCACTAAACCGCAGTGAGAATTTTTGGCGCCCCCGTCAACCTTGATCCAATTCTGCAATGTCCTGCAAAATTGAATCAAGGGGAGCCATCTGTAGACACCAAAAATTCTCACCCGTTTATATTGAAACAAAAATACAAAAATGAACATGCTTTCAGAAACAAGCGGTCGTCCCCGTTTTCAACTAAAGGAATTTTTTTTCCCGACATTTAAATCTCACATTCCTATGGGAAAGGAAGCACGAGCCTCTTATCGTAATCCGTTTTAGCCTGCTTCATTTTGTATGCATTTTTTTGTTACTTTTGTTTTAAAACATTTCACGATTTTGAATCTTAGCAATAACGGAGGACGTTTCCCTTGTTTTGCCCTGGCTCGTAACATAAGATTTGTCTGATTTCCTCGCATCTGTATACCGAATGCAATCATAGCTCGGTTGGTCAGGGTATTCAGGGAGGAAACTGATGGTACCGAGTTCGAAACTCGGTGGAGGCGTTTTTTTTATGCTAAACTCTCTCTCTTTTTTTTCTTTCCTTCCTTCAGTAGTAAGCTCGCCCAGCAGCAGGCCCAAGCTTTGGGTCCGACTTTATTCCTTACTGAAGCCCACAACAATCTAAAAGAAACCCTAGTTAGACATCTGTCTTTCTCACATTATAAAACAACCTTAGAAAAACCTACAGTGGACCACGTTTTTTTTCTGCTCGCCTCGCAGACACCAATCCCGATTTTCATTCCATTCTGGTCGTTTGTTCTTCGTTCTTCCATTTTTCGAAACCACGAAGCAAAAACCCAGAAAACCTTCGTTCCAACGTTCTTCCATTTTCGAAACTCACCATCTCAAGCTCCATCTCTGCTGAATCTCTCCCAGGCTTCTCGCCACTGCGTAGGTATCGCCCTCCATTACTCAACATCACCATTGTTGTTCGTGGACTCCTTCGTCCCGTTCTTTCATACGCTTCTGTTTTTCGTTCATTGTTATTTTCGCTTTGTCCAAAGCCCTAGGATCGGAGTTTCGAATCGCAATTTCGTATACTCCTGTCTCTAGTGGTTACGAAATGTGGGTTTGAGTTCTTTCCCCGTTCAATTTCGTTTCCTATTTTTTTTATGAGCATGTCCCTAGACTGGTATGGACCTTGAAGTCCACGAACAGTTCGTAAGCTCAAGCGAGGGAGAAATCTCTAGTTCCCTTTTATTCTGCTAACGATATTCTGGTTATTTACTCGGTTATTTGTCGACCCGAAGCAATTTCAAGACACACTGTGGGTTGCTTGCTCGTACTGGTTTTTGCTACTTTGAATATTTTCTCGACTAATGTCTCTTTCTGACTCGTTTGGGTTCTAATCCTAGTTGCTAGAGTACACCTGGGGTGTATGATTTGCGTATTACGCGCACAGATGCTTATTTCGAGTTGGAGTTCTTTTCTTCCAAATCCAGTTCCCTCTGCATATTACCTGTTCCTATTCTATTTCTGTTCTATACTAATCGACAGGGATGTTTGTTTGTCTTTTATCAGAAGAATCCTCTGGTCATGTTGTGTTGAGATCGCACAGGCCTGCATAAATTTCCGTTTCGTGACCAACAAATAATTGTGTCGCTGTATTCGAGTTCTGGTTATCTTAGCATCTCCGTTCTTCTTTTATCCAGGAACACTGTCTGACCCTTTATAATTTGCGAGCTAACTTGCTTATCTTCTGCTGATTTAGTCTTCTCGCAGGAGAACTTATGCTCATCTCCATTCCTGGTATTTCACCCTGAACCTGAAAATCTGTCAATATGATTGATTGATGCATGTTTGTATGTTGAAACCCATGTCTGTTCTCTGTTGAAGTTGTTCTTTGTTTCTTATTTGAGAAAAGAAGCTACACTGCATTCCTAGTTTGGTTACACCAAATCCATGCGAGCCTGTTTACTTGTTTCAGTTTAGCCTGAACTAAGTGGAGTTTAATTGATGTTCACTCAGAGCTCGTTCCAGCTTCATATGTTATGCTTTGTTTTCTGCACCCTCCCTACTCCTTTTGGTTTAGCTCTCTTGCTTGTGAACTCTTACATGGCCACTGAAAGATATACAATAGGGAGAAGTAACAATGAATTAGAAACCCACATTTAGGATCCTCATTTTCTGTCGATTTGCATTGAGGCATGATCTGTTTAGCCTGACTAAAGTAATGTTTTGGTATTAATCTGACAACTATCTCCTAGTTTAATTCGTGTTTCTTCTGTGTATATAGCCGCCCTCTATATTTTACACCTCTCGGACCTTTTTTTCTCTTATTTTGTTTTGACCATGCTTGATCATTGAAAGATAAGAATAGGGTGAGGATAACAATTGATTAGCACCCACACATTAGGGTTCATTTTGTTGGTGCGTTATTGGGGTTTTAGGTTTAAGTAAATTTGACTTGGCACCAGTAGCTTTGAGGATTTGTTTCTGCGTGTATAGTTTCTGAACCCTTTTATGTGTACATAATTTGTTCAGGAGGCTTCGAAATTCATGCATAAGGCCCACCTTGATCGCTTTTAACTCCATGTTTGTATATGCGTTATCTGCACAGTCCTTTAGCTTTAAAAGTTCATGTCCACATTTCTGTTACATCTTGATGGGCTGGACCTGTTTGGGCCCGAGTAACCCTTGGCCCAAATTTAATTTCGTTTCAGGCCCAGTTCATAAACAGCCCGACGGGCTGAAACAGGTGACCTTAGAACCCATTAGGTTGCCCTCTTTATGGACCTTTAAGGTCCATTTTAGAAAGATCTCTAGGTTTGGGTATCCTCGATGCATACGGGTCCTAGACACGGTCCATTCGAGGAATACCCGGTTTCCTTAAACTTTCCAAATCATCCCCTAATTTCAGAATAAAATGTACAATCAACAAAATCCAATCCATTTGGATCCAAATATTTTTCACTCAGACTAGCTTAAGCCCAATTCAACTTCTTGTTAGAATCTATTTTCAAAGCCCAATCTCCAAATCTGGGCCCAATTCCATTTCAGTTCGGCCCACTTTTCAGTTCGGCCACTTTTCAGTTCGGCCCACTTCTCAGTCCGGCCCACTTCTCAGACTAGCCCACATCTCAGTCAGGCCCAAATCGACTCAAGGCCCAAACTGACCCGAGGCCTGATCCAAGCCAAGACCGAGTCTAGAGCCTCAACCTTGAGGCCAAACCTACTCAAAATCCGGCCCAATCATATAGCTTAGCCCAAAACTCCCTCAAACCCGCCCAAAACTCAGCCCATCCCAAACTCAACCCATCCCTGAAATCGACCCAATACCCATATCCAGCCCAATTCGAAGCCGGCCCAGTCCAAGCCTGACCAATAACCCATATCCAGCCCAATTCGAAGCCGCCCAAGTCCAAACCCAAACCCAATACCTAAAAACGGCCACTACCCAAGCCCGTCCCAGTCCAAAAACTCACATCGGCCCAAGCCCACATTCGGCCCAAATACCCACGTTTGGCCCAAATACCCACATTCGGCCCGAATACCCACATTCGGCCCAAACACCTATTCTCGGCCCAAACACCCATTCTTGGCCCAAATACCCACATTCAGCCCAAACACCCAATCTAGGCCCAAACCCGAACCCAAGGCCAAAACTCAAAACCCAATCTCAGCCTAGGCCAATACTCCACTCGGCCCAATTCCAAAATCCAGCCCATTAGCCCAGTCCGGCCCAACTCAATTTCAGCTAGCCCAATACTCCACTCGGCCCCATTCCAAGTCCAACCCATTAGCCCATCCGCCCATTGCCCCCCAACCCAAACTAAGTCCACAAATGTCAAACCTTGACCTTGACCAGAAAACCTTGACCTTGACCAAAAAACCTTGACCTTGACCAAAAAACCCTTGACCTTGACCAAAAAAACTTTGACCTTGACCAAAAAAAAAACCTTGACCTTGACCAAAAACCTTGACCTTGACCAAAAACCTTGACCTTGACCAAAAACATTGACCTTGACCCCCTTTGACCCAACTCAAAATTCAATCAGTTCAACCTGGACCTCAATCCAAACCGAACCTATTTCATCAAGCTCAATTCCACTCAAACCCATACCCTTTCATCCAATCCACACTCCTTGTAAATTTCTTTCAAAATCTAAAAACCCAAAAAGAATTTCAAAACCATCATTTCATTCAAATCTCATCAAGTTTTCAAAGAAACCATTTTGTGGAATTTAAAAAGGAAAAACTCTTCTCGCGCATTTCAGAAAACTCTTCTCTATTGCAAAAGTTTTCTTCTCACATATACAGAAAGTTTTCTCCTAAAAAACTTTCTCAAAACCAGTGTTTCTTTACAGAGAATTTTGAACAACTTCAAAAGTTTTCAAACTTAGTTTTCAAATTTAGTTTTCAACTTAAAAATAAACCATTTTTGGGGAACAGGTAATGTCTAACACCTTCAAAGAACGTTTTCCTCCCAGTTAGACATTGCTTGTCTCTACTTCCAAAATAAAATCCGAGGCGGGGCACTGGGGTCATAACTTCCCTTGTCGCAGTCTGGATCTCTTCAGGCGGGGCATTAGGGTGACAAACCTCCCCTAATTGCAGCCTAGATTTTTACAAGGCGGGGTGCTAGGAAGTAACGACCTTCCTAGTTGCAGCCGGGATTTTAGAATCGTCTAAACTCCTTCCGCTCAATTTCAATGTGTTTTCGGTTTTTAACGTTTTTAAACTCGGGAGTTAGAGACGTTATTAGGGTTTGACCGAGAGTATCCCATTCATGGTACTTCTCTCTAAATCCTATTTTTCGACATAAATTCATTGCCCCATCTTTCGAGCCTTGGCACTTACCATCAATTAAGTGTCATGTTCGAGGGGGTACATAGGGTAATCCCTTGGGATTATCCGCCCTTTTACAATAAGAAATGATTTTTCGGTTTTAAAAAACCTAAGAGAGACAATTTTGAATAACCCAATCCAACATTTCCATTAGAGCTCTAGGACCCATAAAACAATCCTCAATCCTCCTCTGAACCTACTCCAAGTCACATAGGACCTCCAATTCCTGAAAGCTCCCAGAAACCTCAAACATCTCAAACTCGAATACCTACAAACCACATATCCTCTTCCACACCCAACCACCCTTAAACCCGAATTGCATCTCAACACATTCAACTTCCCAAAACACCTCAAAAACCGACCATTTCAAAATCCGAACTTCGCAAACACAAAAAAAAACTCCTCAAATCAGCCAAATGGTCCAAATGCCCCTTTACTCCTCATAACTCCCATCATCCTCTTAATCCCGTGAAGGCCCAAAACGACCTCAAATCTCTCAGAACAATTGAAGCCTCTCAAAACACTTCAACCAGACCAACTCCAAGACCAGCCTATTCTTCAACCCTTCGAAATCATCCTCACTCCTCATTTGATCTTATCCTTTGGCTTTAACTGAATCTCTCTAACAAAGGTTTTGAAAGAAGGCAATCCTGACAATTGGAGACTGAGGTTTCCTCGGGCACCAATCCGAAGTCGTGGTCGTTGCCACTTCTAAGGGGTGTAACCCAGTGCGAACCCACAATAGAATCTCTGACATTACCAGATAAGTCCTATCCATAGGCAACAATCTCAGAGTCAACTAACGGTTCTTAGAACCCTTCTCATCCCTTCCTAGTTCCATAGGTCAAACTAGGTGGCGACTCTAGTCAACTCCGCCTTACAGAGGCATAAGTCCGCGTGGAGCCCATCGAGAGCGGGTGTAGTGCACACTTGCACTCCCCATTATGCTTTCTGGGAAAGACGGACGATTAAGTAGGTATTTGAGGGCTGCCATAAATAACGGGTTTTCACCCTCCACAGAATGGCATTTTCCAGGATCTCGGCTTTTCAGTCAGACCATATTTAGATAGACCCCCCTATACCGAAATATCACCCTCCACATAGGGTACTGTTCCAGAGACTAAATAATTGGCCAGGTCCGCGTACCATGGCTCCTGCATCTTGGTGATTGAAAAGACAGTCTCATCGGGGAAGAATTCGTTGATAGGCACACTATCCGTAGGAGTTACCAATCTGGAGAGATGGTCAGCGACACATTCAATTTTCCGCTCTTATCTTTGACTTTGATGTCGAACTCTTGAAGTAGAAGAATCCAGCGCAACAAGCGAGGCTTGGCTTCTTGTTTTGTAAATAAGTATTTGAGAGCGGAGTGGTCTGTATGCACGATGACTTTGCTTCCCATAAGTACGATCTGAACTTATCGAGGGAGAAAACTATAGCCAGAATCTTTTTTTCAGTGGTCGTATAGTTTTTTTCTGGGCGTCGTTTAGTGTTCTGCTGGCATAAGCGATCACTCTCAAATTTTCTCTCTTTTTTCTGGCATAGAGCTGCCCCCACGGCGTAGTCACTTGCATCACACATGATCTCAAACGGAAGAGACCAATCAGGTGGTATGACAACAGGTGCTGACACCAATTTTGTGTTATGGTTTGGAAAGCAGCTGAACACCTTTCATCAAAATGAAACGGGGCATCTTTCTGTAGCAGGTCGGTCAATGGTTTGTTGATTTTGGAGAAGTCCTGAATAAACCGCCGATAAAATCCTGCTGCCCTAGAAACGCTCGTATATCTCGAACTGTAGTTGGGTGCAGGTAACTTCTCGATAACCTCTACCTTGGCTTTATCCACCTCTATCCCTTTTGCTGATATTTTATGTCCAAGGACGATCCCGTCCTTGACCATAAAATGACACTTCTCCCAATTTAAAACGAGATTCGTATCCTCACACCGTCTTAGGATCAAATCAAGTTGTGCCAAGCATTTGTCGAAACTAGAGCCATAGACTGAGAAGTTGTCCATAAAGACTTCTATGCTCTGCTCGATGAAGTCAGCAAATATTGCTTGCATACATCTCTGGAAGGTAGCAGGGGCGTTGCATAGACCGAAAGGCATTCGTCGGTATGCAAAGGTACCGTAAGGACAAGTGAAGGTTGTCTTGTCCTGGTCCTCAGGTGCGATAGGTATTTGAAAATAACCCGAGAACCCATCTAGAAAATAGTAGTACTCTTGCCCTGCTAGTCGTTCCAACATCTGGTCGATAAAGGGGAGAGGGAAATGATCCTTCCTGGTTGCCAAGTTCAAACGCCGATAATCAATACACATACGCCCATCCTGTGATCTTTCTTTGAGGGATAGTCTCTCCCTTTCATTAATAACAGCTTCGATGCCCCCCTTCTTAGGGACAACTTGAACAGAACTGACCCATGGACTGTCAGAAATTGGATAAATGATGTCTGCGTCAAGGAGTTTCAGAACCTCCTTTAGAACTACCTCCTTGAGGTTAGGGTTTAGCCGGCGTTGAGGTTGCCTGATAGGTTTGAAGTTTTCCTCCATGTAAATATGGTGCGTGCAATAGGAGGGATCAATTCCTTGATATCAGCGATAGTCCACCCGATTGCTGTCTTGTGCTTCTTTAGTACCTCGAGTAACCTCGTTTCCTCCCCGGAATTCAGAGAAGAGGAAATAATGACAGGCAAATGGTCATTTTCAGCTAGGAAAGCATACTTGAGGTTAGAGGGTATTTCTTTAAGCTCGAGTTCAGGTGGTTGTTCTACTGGAGGAATTGATTTTTGAGGTTTTCTGTCGAGTTCTTCGATTGGTGGTCGGAACGCTTGATAACCAGCCCTTCCTTTCTCTACGTACGCCAGCATGGCGTTAACTTCTGGGATCCTCTATCTTTTCTTCTAGAGAAGTAAATAATACTTGCTCTAGTGATTCAGTTTCAGCTTCCTGGATGGAAGATGGAGAATATGTGTCCTCATCTGTAGCAAAATCGCCTTCATCCTCCTCATCATCTGTGAATCCCACTGTCTTAGCATGAGGAGAAAAGTTTAAGCTTTTCTTCATCATTTTTTGCATGTCGAATTCAACCGTTTCATCCTCGTACCGAAGAGTGATTTTTTTTCCATCATGGACGTCAATGATGGCTTTGGCGGTACTCAGAAACGGTCGACCTAGAATCAGGGGAACCTCAACATCATCATCCATTTCTAGAATGACGAAATCAGCTGGAAAGATAAAGCGAGATACTCCAACTACCAGATCCCGGACTATGCCCATGGGCTTGATCTCTAATCTGTCTGCTAGTTGGAGTTTGAAAGGAACCGGTTGCATTTCTCCTCCTTTAACTTTCAAGAAGGTGGCATATGGCATGATATTAATGCTGGCCCCTAAGTCGCACAGACCGCTTCCACAGTCTACCCCATCAATAAAACACGGGATCACGGGATTTCCCGGATCTGTTTGTTTGGGGGGAAGTGCTCGAAGAAGGGCCGCACAGAGCATTCCTCCGTGAGGTACACTGTTTCTTTTACAGGTTTCTTTTTCTTCTTTTTTAAGAGATCCTTAAGAAATTTGGCGTAGTTACGCATCTCTTGCAAAGCATCAAGTATAGGTATGTCGAGAGTCAGTTTCTTGAAAATGCTCAAGAATTTAGAGAACTGCTCGTCGAGGTGTTTCTTTTTCATTCTGTTTGGGAACAGGAGTTCTCTGTTTTTATATGAGTGGAAGTTGGGATGTCGATGGTGACTCGAGATGGAGGTGGAGTAACAGGAGCAGGAACTTGGATTTTTGAGGGAGGTGAAGTTGGTTTGGTGGTTTCATCAACATTGATATAGGAATCTTCAAGATTTTCTTTTTCTTTTCCTTTGCTGGTGGCAAGTTCCCTTCCACTCCTTAAAGAGACTGCACACAAGTTTGTTGATTGTAATGTGCCATCGTCTATAAGGACTGATTTGCTTGTTCCTTTGGATTGGGGTTAGTCTGTGAAGGGAATTGACCAGGTGGTCTTTGTTGAGTGAGTAACTGTTGGATCCGTGATTGCAAGGCTTTTTGGTCTTTGTGCAGAGCTGCGACCTCTCTTGCGTATCTCGGGATTTACCCATCATCGCCTTAAACATCTCCTGCATCTGAGACATATCAGACTCAGGATTCGAAGGAGGTTGAGTTGGTCGACTCGATGAAGCTTCATTGCCATAAGGCTGTTGTTGATATTGCCTTTGGCCTCCTTGGAAATTGGACTGAGGTCTGTAGTTTTGGGATGTTTGTAGGGTATGTGGGTTTTGGATATTTCCGGTGTTTGAGTAGCTAAGATTGGATTGCATGTACGTTGCCATGGTTGTCTGTATCCTGAATTGTTGGTGATGTAGTTTGCTTCCTCCGCTTGCTTTCATTTCTTGTAGTTGGGGGCATTGATCATAATCATGAGGCCCGCCACATTGCGTACAAGAATTAGTTGGAGATGGTTGGGATAGAGGAGCATAGCCTGGAGGGGTAGTAGGTGGTGGGAAATCATCGACTTAGCTTGCTGAGGGAAGGAATTCATAGCCATTTGTTCAACCACTTTCTGCAGAGTACTGACTTTGTTGCCTGCTGAGCATTGCTTTCCATGAGTTGCTCATGGCTTCTCATGAGCTGGTCGAACTTGTTATCACTCTCCCCAACATGATATAGTCCTGGAGTACCGCTCCTTGATCCACCGGAGGCCCAGTCTCTAATTTCCTCACAGAGAGACTCCATGCTGTTCAGAAATTGTGCTCCCGGCTTTTTCAGAATGTCAGCCCCTACGAAGATAACACCATTGTTCTGCACGGACCGATCAAGCCCTTGTAAAACAATTGTGATACTTGTTCCTTCGTCAGACCGTGGTGAGACAAGTGAGTAGTAGACCTTTGAAACGATCCCAAGTTTCACAAATATTCTCCGACCCTGGTTGCTTGAAATTATAAATTTCAGCAATCATCTCCAAAGTTCGGCTCGGAGGTAGGAATTTGTCGTAGAACTTGGTGGCCATGTCGTCCCAGGTACCAATGGTACTCGGTGTTAGGCTATGATACCACTTGCTCGCGTTTCCCGTCAGGCTGTGTGGGAATAACGACAATCTTGCATATTGAAGTACTGCATCGGTTGCAGTAAGACTGTTGGCGTGTTGCAAGAACTTTGTAACATGTAACAGGGCTTCATCCGGACTGGTGCCATCAAACATGCCCAACTCCTTCACACATCGAATCTGATGATATGGCTTCAACTTCTGCCACTCATCGTATTCGGATGGGCTGAGGTGAGGAAGGATGATAGCAGGCTGTTGTCCTTGGTTAGACGGCCTGTTGATATTTCGAACCGTTGCTGGTGTAGCTGCCATGTTAGCTTCCGGGTCAGAATCTATCACTGTGGTGGTATTTTGTTGAGTTCGTCTCTGCCTTAGGGTACGCAGAAAGGTTCTCTCGATCTCTGGATTATAACCAACCCGTGTGATTATTGATATTTTCTGGGAGACTGTTGACCTGGTAAAAGGCATTCACCACTCAAAACAGAGAAAAGAACTGGTTATACGTTAGAATAATAAAAATGTTAGGAATTAGTAGACAGAAATTAAAGTTAGTAGTTAGGGACAATGGAACGAAATGACAATGGAACGAAATGACAATGGAATGAAATGACTGGAAATTTAAAGTTAGTAGTTAGAGACAATGGAATATTAAAGGACAATGGAATTGAAATGACAGAAATAAATGACAATAATATAACAAGTTAGTAGTCAGATGTCCAAGTCAGATCAGAAGTTAGATGTCCAATGTCCAAATCAGATGTCCGAGGTTATATGTCCGAAATTGGATTAACAGTTTTTTTTTTTTTTTTTTTTACTAAATTAACAGATTATATAATATAATAGGTGAATTAACCGGGGCTTAGGGACTAGATTAAATCAAGTCCCCGGCAACGGCGCCATTTTGCAGAGTGGATTTAACGTGAGTTATTAGCACTGGTGAAATTGATAAAAGAAAGAAATTAATACTCAAAATATCCGTCGGGCTGCAAATTAAAACCCGGTCGCAGTAGTATAGAAGACAGAAGCGGCCGGGGTCAAACCGTGGGACTTATAGCGAGATAAAATAGTTCCTAAGCTTGTCACAAAGGGGGGAAGTTAATTGACTTGTTTTAGAGAAAATATTAAGCAGATTAGAAAACTGAGTGCAGATGAATTAAATGGAACTCCGGGTTCAGGTTATTATGATTTAATTAATTGTGCTATCTCTACCGGTTTAATAAAATAGTTTGGCAAGATTCCTGTAATTTTCTTAAGGTCCGATGAAAACTCTTAAGAACTCGTTTACCTGTAATGCAAGGTCCGATGAAAACTCGAGCAAAAGCCTGTAAACGGCAGAGGAGTATGAGGCTTTATTCTTGCAACATGTATTAACTTAAACGATGAAAATAAGTTCTTACAGTTTTACGGCTTAATTAACCCGTCTGTTTCTAACCGATGAAATTAAAAACAGACTTAGTAAGGCTTTTTAATAAACCGATGAAATTTATAAAAGGGAGAGAAACAAAACTTTAATCGTAACAAACTGAATTTATTTTAACCGGTAGAAATATATTACACAGCTAACAAACCATAATTTAAACCCTTGCCCAGAGCAAATCCTCCTTAGCCTGACATATTAACTGGTAATAAGTCAGACAGAGGTTGGACGTAATAATAGCACGGAGACGTGAATAGTGAATGAAGAAATGAAGAGAACGAAGTATGAAACATGTACGTAGGTTATTGTAAGTGAAGTGGGTGAATTGGAGAGTTTTAGAGAACTGGGGACTGAATGGAGTGTAATGATGTACGGGAGTGATTTACTGAAAGAGAATGAGATGAGGTGAGTGTGAGTGATTTTCTGGTTTTCTCCTCTGTGCACTCGTACAAGGTTGTAGGGAATGGTTATTTATAGAAGAAATGAAGAGGTAGTCTTCCGTAGATATTTGCAGTTGATTGCCTACTTGAGTGCTTCATTGATTGAAGCATTGATTGCTTCATTTATTGCAGGGGACAGGAGCTGGACGCGTGAGCGAAATAAGGTTGGCGACGGCGGGAGTAGAGATAGATAAGAGAGTTGCAGACGGCGCGAAGAAGAAAACTGTTTCGGGCGTGTTTTTAGTCTTGACCGCGTGTGTGTCCGCCTCTCATTTTCATGCGGTTGCATGAGTTGCATGGGTCACGTCCGCTTCGCTACTCCTCACGTCCGCCTTGGAATCAACCGGTTCCGCCCGCACCTCTCTTCCGCCTGTACACCCGCCTTAAATATAGGCGGTTCTTTGATGCATGTCCGCCTGAACAATAGGCGGTTTGGTGGTGGTGGTGTCCGCCTGGTTTATAGGCGGTTGCATGGCTTGGTGGTGTCCGCCTTATATTGGGGCGGTTGCCCATGCGGACACAATGTGTGTGATCTATTTTCCTTCGAACTTTGACCGGCTCTAGATTCTTCATTTGGACTCCGTTTTCTGAGACGTTTGCGTCAATGCGTTCGTCTCTTCGTCTACTTCACTCCCAGCTTGGTTTTCCTCTCATGTTAAACTAAATAAATTTGTGAGATAAACAATAAACATAAACTAGAGGAAAACTAACCGAAGTGGAGAAATGAGCAAGAAAAGTGCTAATATTATACATGAAATACACCTATAAAACATGCTCATTTGGACACTTATCATAACCTTATACTAGAGTGTTTATGACATTCCTTAAATATTATTGTCATAGCTTGAGGAAGGAGAATTAGAAATAACATGCTTCTATTATTATTTATTTATTTATTGTTAGGGAAGGGACTTCTTAATTCTTTAATTTATTTCCCTCTCTCTTCCAACTTCTATTCACGTTATTTTTCTCCTTCCACTTCCCTGATGTCTATTCACGACAGTTTCATTGCTCTCAAACCCTCATCCCTTTGCTCATCCTCTTCTTCAATTTCTTTCAATTGTAATCGCTGGAGGTATGTAGATGGAATTGTGTTCGTCCGTCAGTCGTCAATCAGGTTGGATTGTAGATTGGTTCTCTTCTCCATTAAGGCTTCCTCTTCTATTTTCTAATTCTGATTTTGTATTTTGGGAACGGTTCAATTCGAGGGATTGTCATTTGACTGGAGATTTGGGAAGGCGATTCGTAGAGTCCGCAGAGATGGCTTAGCTACGGATGTGAGGTAGGTGGTAGATGGATTCGGTTGTGTGCGTTCACCCACGGGGGTTTTGGTTCCGTTGTTTTCCGTATATGTTTGTGTGGTTTCTGATCCGTGGTAATTTTGTGTGAGTTCCGGATTTGCGTTTTGATGCGTTACAACCCCGTGGGATTGGTTTTGTTTTGCGTATTTTGTTATGTAAGTATTGCTTTGACAATGGTGAATCTACCTCTATGGTTCCCTTCTGTTTGTGAACTCTGTGTGCTTCTGATTTGAGAGTTCGGATTGTTTAATTGCCCTATGTTTGGTGATCGATCTCTGTCTGATTTGTCTTGGTTTTGACCTTCTAAAACTGACATGGTTATGGTTTAAAGGCTTTGGTTTCGTACTGCATTTTTTACATTGTTTTGAGGACTCTGTTCGCATCTGATTTCGTTCTGGAAATTGAACTTTTCGGTGCATCCGAACTTCCGTCCGAACTTGAAGTTCGGACACGCTCTGTTGCGTCTGGATTTTCTGAGAGTTCCTGTCTCTGGAACTTTTCCTCTCTTTCTTTTTTTCTTCTTGGAAGTTCGGACACCACGTTTTGCGCCCTCTGATTTTCTCTTCGACATGTGTCCGAACTTTGGAGCTCGGACACATGTTCGGACTTTCCTCGAGTTGTTTTTCGAAGGACGTCCGAACATCCGTCCGAACTTGGATGTTCGGACACCTTGAATTTTTTGCGGATTTGAGTTCGACTTGCGTCCGAACTTCGATGTCCGGACACAAGTTCGGACACCCCTCTGTTTTCACCATAACTTCTTCGTTTGAGCTCCGTTTTGAGTGCCGTTTGCGGCGTTGGTTTCCTCCTCCTTCTGAGTACTATCTGTTTCATGTGTTTTAGCATGTGTTTAAGTGTTTTTGATTTTAAGGTCTCCGTTAATCTTTTGAACTCGGTTTTGCCCTGAAAATATGATTCAACCTCTGACTTCAGTTTGCTTTCGTATTTACTAGTCGGGTTACGACTTCTGTCTTGCTAAGGCTTTCCGTTGGTAAACTTCTGCTCTGTTTTCGTTAAGCTTCTGCTTTCTGTTACGATCTGATAGGACTTATGTCCTGTTCTGTATAAAGCTTTGGTCTGTTCTGAAAGCTTCTGTTTTGGGACCTAGTCTTCTCTGTGTCTGTGTCAACCTTTGGATGGCTGGTCTCGCCGTCTCGTAGCGCACTATGTAGGATCCTTCTGTTCACGGGTGATGTTCCCCGTTCTGTTCACGGGTGTTTACACCTGTTCTGTTTACGAGTGAGGTTTCCTCGTTCTGTTCACGAGCTGGTTGCTCGTTCTGTCTGTATGCTCTGATTGCTAGTGTCCCACTTCCGTTTGTGTTCTGTTCAGCTTCTGTCTGTTTTCTCTGCTCTGGTATTTGACAGACTGCTGTGTGCTTTCTGTACTTTGAACGCCTCTGTTTGTTTTGTACTGCTTCCGCCTGCTCTGTCTGTTTACAAACTCAGATAGGCAGCTGTGTGCTTCCTGTCTGTTGAGGATTTCTGATTTGTAAAGTGCTCTACTTCGTCTGCTCTCTATCTGTATTTGATTTGAGACGGTCTGCTGTGTGCTTACTGTCTTCTGCTAAGTTCTGGATTTTGCTAAGCTTCTGATTTCGTTTAAGCTTTTTGAGTTTGTTAAGCTTCTGATTTCGTCGAGCTTTCAGCTTCAGCTTACCTTCTACTTAAGTGTATGTTTTGACCACCGCTTAGCTTTTTGTGTTTTAGACTTCGGTCTATTTGAAAGACTTCTGTTTTGTCTCCGCTTTCGCTCTGGCTAAGCGCTTTCGTATATGCATATGTATGTATGTTCAGATTATGTTTTGAGTGTGCTCAGCTGATGAAGTTTATCACCTGCTGAGCAATAGTTTTGCTCACCCCTATCTCCGTCTGTAGGTTTTAGTTAGTTCGTGCTTGGAGATTCGGCTATTACTTTTCGTTTGGCATTTGAGTTTTGTATTTAGTTTGTTTGGCCTTAGGGCCCAGTTATATTTAGATTATGCTTTGTATTTCAGTTTGGCTTCTGCTGTGTATTGTAAAGACATGTGGTAATCGTTTATTTGGTAATATATGAGCATCAGTTCTGTTTTGGGGTTTCGATAGTGTAGCCTTGCGTGTCTTAGGTAATAAGCGCGCGGCGTGTAACGGTCTCTCAACCAGGGTGGTTTTGGGGTCGTTACATTTAGTGGTATCAGAGCTCGGTTTAGCTTTCGTTGGGATTTGTTGGGTGTCTGCACGTCTACGCTTGCTTCCGTGTCTTGCCTGCTAACTGCTATGTGTTACCTGCTGCGTGAATTGTCTGCTATCTGTTACGTGACTTGTATGCTGTCTGGAGTCTGTTGAGTGTGTCTGCTCTGTGGCTGTCCACTATCAGAGTAGCACAGCGGAAGCGTAGTGTCTGTCAGTGTATTTGCTGTGTTTGAGTCTGAGTCTGGGTCTGAGGGAGTCGGGTCCTTTGGAAAAGGATGACCGAAGGTGAGTTCTGGTTTGCCAGTGATGTGTGCTTCAATTGTGGGCTTGGTTTATATGCTTGGCTTGTGTGTTCTATATTGTTGTTCTGGTGTGAGCTTTTGAGTGTGCTTGGTCCTTTGGGTAAGGACGAATTCTAAGAGAGTTCCTGTGCTTTTGGGCTGAGAGTTATCGATCTTTTGTTCCGCCTCTTCTGTCAGTAAGTCGACCAGTAAACTGGAGTGTTAGCTCTTCGAGGTTAGAGCTTCTGAAATGAGTGAGTGTTCTTTCTGTGCCTTGGAGCTATGTATTAGTGGTCTTCTTCTGGTCCTTCTGTTAGTCAATCAGCCAGTGCATTCTGTTCTGAGTGTTAACTCCTTGTTTGTGTTCATAGTGTTCCTGCACTGGAAGTGCATCTGCTAGTATAATTCTGGGTTCGTCGAATTTCGAGGACGAATTCTTTTTAAGGGGGGTATGTTGTTATGCCCCAGAATTTTTTTTTATGTTATCATATTTCCTTCTGATTCGCAAAGGAGTTTATGTTATTTTGTAACCTTATACTAGAGTGTTTATGACATTCCTTAAATATTATTGTCATAGCTTGAGGAAGGAGAATTAGAAATAACATGCTTCTATTATTTATTTATTTATTTGTTAGGGAAGGGACTTCTTAATTCTTTAATTTATTTCCCTTCTCTCTTCCAACTTCTATTCACGTTATTTTTCTCCTTCCCTTCCCTGATGTCTATTCACGACAGTTTCATCGCTCTCAACCCTCATCCCTTTGCTCATCCTCTTCTTCAATTTCTTTCAATTGTAATCGCTGGATGGAATTGTGTTCGTCCGTCAGTCGTCAATCAGGTTGGATTGTAGATTGGTTCTCTTCTCCATTAAGGCTTCCTCATCTATTTTCTAATTCTGATTTTGTATTTTGGGAACGGTTCAATTCGAGGGATTGTCATTTGACTAGAGATTTGGGAAGGCGATTCGTAGAGTCCGCAGAGATGGCTTAGCTACGGATGTGAGGTAGGTGGTAGATGGATTCGGTTGTGTGCGTTCACCCACAGGGGTTTTGGTTCCGTTGCTTTCCGTATATGTTTGTGTGGTTTCTGATCCGTGGTAATTTGTGTGAGTTCCGGATTTGCGTTTTGATGCGTTACAACCCCGTGGGATTGGTTTTGTTTTGCGTATTTTGTTATGTAAGTATTGCTTTGACAATGGTGAATCTACCTCTATGGTTCCCTTCTGTTTTGTGAACTCTGTGTGCTTCTGATTTGAGAGTTCGGATTGTTTAATTACCCTATTTTTGGTGATCGATCTCTGTCTGATTTGTCTTGGTTTTGACCTTCTAAACTGCCATGGTTATGGTTTAAAGGCTTTGGTTTCGTACTGCATTTTTGACATTGTTTTGAGGACTCTGTTCGCATCTGATTTCGTTCTGGAAATTGAACTTTTCGGCGCGTCCGAACTTCCGTCCGAACTTGGAAGTTCGGACACGCTCTCTTGCGTCTGGATTTTCTGAGAGTTTCACTGTGTCCGAACTTCCGTCCGAACTTGGAAGTTCGGACACACCCCGTTTTGCGCCCTCTGATTTTCTCTTCGACATGTGTCCGAACTTTGGAGCTCGGACACATGTTCGGACTTTCCTCGAGTTGTTTTCCGAAGGACGTCCGAACATCCGTCCGAACTTGGATGTTCGGACACCTTGAAATTTTCTGCGGATTTGAGTTCGACTTGCGTCCGAACTTCGACGTCCGGACACAAGTTCGGACACCCCTCTGTTTTCACCATAACTTCTTCGTTTGAGCTCTGTTTTGAGTGCCGCTTGCGACGTTGGTTTCCTCCTTCTGAGTACTATCTGTTTTCATGTGTTTAAGTGTTTTCTGATTTTAAGGTCTTCGTTAATCTTCTGAACTCGGTTTTGCCCTGAAAATGTGATTCAACCTCTGACTTCAGTTTGCTTTCGTATTTACTAGTCGGGTTACGACTTCTGTCTTGCTAAGGCTTTCCGTTGGTAAACTTCTGCTCTGTTTTCGTTAAGCTTCTGCTTTCTGTTACGATCTGATAGGACTTCTGTCCTGTTCTGTATAAAGCTTTGGTCTGTTCTGAAAGCTTCTGTTTTGGGACCTAGTCTTCTCTGTGTCTAAACCTTTGGATGGCTGGTCTCGCCATCTCGTAGCGCGCTATGTAGGATCCTTCTGTTCACGGGTGATGTTCCCCGTTCTGTTCACGGGTGTTTACACCTGTTCTGTTTACGAGTGAGGTTTCCTCGTTCTGTTCACGAGCTGGTTGCTCGTTCTGTCTGTATGCTCTGATTGCTAGTGTCCCACTTCCGTTTGTGTTCTGTTCAGCTTCTGTCTGTTTTCTCTGCTCTAGTATTTGACAGACTGTTGTGTGCTTTCTGTCCTTTGAACGCCTCTGTTTGTTTTGTACTGCTTCCGCCTACTCTGTCTGTTTACAAACTCAGATAGGCTGCTGTGTGCTTCCTGTCTGTTGAGGATTTCTGATTTGTAAAGTGTTCTACTTCGTCTGCTCTCTATCTGTATTTGATTTGAGACGGTCTGATGTGTGCTTACTGTCTTCTGCTAAGTTCTGGATTTTGCTAAGCTTCTGATTTCGTTTAAGCTTTTTGAGTTTGTTAAGCTTCTGATTTCGTCGAGCTTTCAGCTTCAGCTTACCTTCTACTTAAGTGTATGTTTTGACCACCGCTTAGCTTTTTGTGTTTTAGACTTCGGTCTATTTGAAAGACTTCTGTTTTGTCTCCGCTTTCGCTCTGGCTAAGCGCTTTCGTATATGCATATGTATGTATGTTCAGATTATGTTTTGAGCGTGCTCAGCTGATGAAGTTTATCACCTGTTGAGCAATGGTTTTGCTCACCCCTATCTCCGTCTGATTTGCAGGTTTTAGTTCGTGCTTGGAGATTCGGCTCTTACTTTTCGTTTGGCATTTGAGTTTTGTATTTAGTTTGTTTGGCCTTAGGGCCCAGTTGTATTTAGATTATGCTTTGTATTTCAGTTTGGCTTCCGCCTGTGTATTGTAAAGACATGTGGTAATCGTTTATTTAATATATGAGCATCAGTTCTGTTTTGGGGTTTCGATAGTGTAGCCTTGCGTGTCTTAGGTAATAAGCGCGCGGCGTGTAACGGTCTCTCAACCAGGGTGTTTTGGGGTCGTTACACTTTGCACTTCTTACTTCTCATACTACCACTACCTCTTCATCACTACTAAACATACCTACTAACTCCAATATGCACCTTGGTTCTCCCATTCACCAAGTCATCCATAAGTGTACATTTCCTACCAAAAATTTGCCATAGTTCACCTACAATTCTCACTTATCCACACATACTCTTTATCACCAAAATCATTCCTATTCTAGCCACACCCATACAAGGGTCCTACCAGCAATACAAAGCAATCTAAATCATTACAATACATCAATACTCCTTCCAACATCAATACCAATACTCATACACAATATACTTGGCTCTAAAGCCTACAATTTACTCACTAGTTCCCCAAATACTCAAAACTTCATAACTCCAATACCAATACAATAGTTTAGTTTCTTTTACTTGTTTACCCATTCCATTGCTCTAATGCATAAAATTTACATTAGTAAAGAGCTCTTACCTTGAGCTTATAATTCCTTCATTCTTTTCCCAATTCTCCTCTTCTTTCTTTCTTGCCCAAATCGGCCATGTGGGGAATGGAGTTGCCAAACTCCATTCCCATCACCCAATGAACCAAAAAACAAAACACTATATTAATAATACCACACCCCTTAATTATGTTAGTTCATATAAATGCTTAAAACAAGATTTCTAGGGTTTACCTTTGGAGAGTTTTAGAAGGGGTTTTTGCCCTTGGTTCAAGAAGGTGAATCCACCACCATTGCAAGGTTGATATTATGCTTAAAAGAGAGAGAGAGAGAGAATGGAGTGTCACAATGGGGCAAAAATCGGTTGTGAAGGAAAGTGAAGGAAACATGAGTTTTTCATGTAGATTTTTACCTTGTTGGAGAGAGAGGGCTCCAAGCTCCACAATGGTGTTCTTTTCTCTTTGAATGGGGAAAACCCATGGAGATGAACTTCCTCATTTTTGGATTTTGAAAAGAGGGAAGTGTAGAGGATGATGAGGGGACCACAAATATGTGATTATTTTTTTGTTTGGAGCTTAAACAAAGCTTGGGCATGAAGAGGAAGGTAGAGGAGCCATGGAGGGAGCTCCATTGTCGCCCAGCACAGAGAGAGGGAGGAAGAAATCGTGGAGAAGGGAAAAAGAAGGAGAAGGGAAAATGGGAGGAGAGAGAGAGGGAGGTAAGTTACTTTATCCCTTTTCCACTTTTTACTTTTTGGCTCCCTTATTTAATTAGCTAGTTACAAGTGTGTGAGAGGGGTTGTTTGACTGATTAAAAAACCGGCCCCTACTGTTGTGCTAGCTGGAGCGTTTTTCGTCTTCTACAGAAACGCTCGTTATTTTACCCGGTTTTGGTACTGTTCACTAACCGGGCCCGTTTTCTAGAATTTTCTTGTTTAATTATTTTTATTGGTTATTAACCTTTCATAAATGCTTAATAATTATTATTTAATGATTCATAATTCTTGCGGGTCTGTTTGACCACTTAGAGTCGCGTTTTCGGGTTTTCTCGAAAAACGTGCTCTAAAGCTCTATTAGCGTTTTAATTCATTATTTGGATCCGTTTTCTTCGGGAGTTGTTCCCATATATTATTTAGGTCTTATTATACCTTTAGAATCCATATAATACGCTAACCGAGGTCTCATACCTCCTATGGTTACTTAACGCTTATTTAGCGTTTTCCGCTTTTTAGGCGTTTATTTATTTCTTTTGGATTTATTTTTCCTTACTAGTACTAATTGGGTATCGTTAGGCCCTTAAATACATACGAGATTAATTTTAATCCCTATATTTAAGTTCGGGGTATTTCATATTGTCATCAACTAGGACACAAAATCAAATGGTGTCCCGGATTGTAGATAACATTTGCGTGACAAATCATCAAGACATAACTCATTCAAAAACAATAGATCACACACTAAAATGTGGGTTTCATATCAACCATCATAAGTCTGTGTCTACAATTGAGCCCAAAAAGTCTGGGTACCAAGTTTAATCAACCCAATCAAACTCGTCAAGAAGGCGTCTCACGTCTTTCAGATTTTTCATCTCCTTCCCAGTGATCAGTCCATGGCACACGATTGTTCCCTACTTATGAGGTTCATCACCTAGTTTTTTTTTATTTGGCAAAAGGGGGAAGTTGTCTTGAACAATATATATGTGGGTGTTTGGCCCTCTATGTCTATGAAAAGATGTAACAATTTAGGTGGAACTTTCTCAGTTCAAGACACAAGCTTTTGAGAAATGACAACGATGAACTACCACAGCTTAATACACAATGAAATGAAGCAGCGACTAAGAGGAAACATACATCAGTTCAAGACTTAGAGCCCATTCATAAGGGGGAAATTGTTTATGCTGAAGTTTGATTGATCAAACGTAGTCACAGACTGAGACTGAGTTGTAGACACAGAAATATGAGTCTTGACCTGACAAGAAAGTTGGAATGTAGATCAAAGATCTTGCTTGAATCAAACCGACTTAAAACATTAAGTTTGTCAGGATCTTATCTATAGGATTTGCTTAGAGAAAACTCGTTTCTTTGATATCTTAATAGATTGCAGCGATTATTCTCTAAAGATAATATCTTAGATATAGTTTATAATTTGACAATTATAAATAGTTGACATTAGGATAAGATAATGAGAAATTCCATGGGAGAAAAATAGTGTAACACCCCTACCGCTAATACCGTCATTACCGTACCATACTTACCTTCGCAGCGGATATTACTTACTCAACACGGGGTGTACAATGCCGTTAGTCACCCACGTGACTAACAAGGCGAGTTACAATACTACATACTATCGGTCTGATGAATATGAACATACCGAGTGCTCTGCACATTACGTTACTTTCCCTTGCATACCAATCCATAATTCGATACAACTCCAATACAATACTATACCGAGTATACTACAATCCTTACATTACCGATACAGTATAGACATCCCAATTCATACTACGTTTACGCATACAATTCCCTTTACTCAACTACCCATGCTTATGTAGCAGTCCCGTCCTACTCTCTCGAACGGTGAGCAGCTTCGGTACCTGCACACTAAAAAAAGGTCCCCCTAAGGGGTCAGCTTACGCTGCATATGAAATCCGCATATACCGCGTGCTAACCGCGGTACGCCGACTACTTTGGGTCGGATATACATGGAGTTCATTTTACATGCATACATACATGCTCATACTACACAATACATCAAAGATTCCTACATAAATACACAAGTACAATACTTACTAAGGAAGACGATTCAATAGTCAGCCATTCGTATTTGTTATACATTCATTACTCTTCGTACTGTGTTCGATATTCGTTACTCTACTCATGCTTACTCCTTACTCTTACATACTCATCACTCCATGTTCATTACCTTACTCGTACACGATCCTTACTCTGTACTCGTTACTACACTGGTGCATACTCACCACTCAATTCTCTACACTTACTCTTACATACTCGATACTCCATACTTACTCATACATACTCAATACTTACTCATACATACTCAATACTCGGTACTCCTTACATACTCATACTTGCTTCTTACTCGATACTCATTACCTTACTCATACATACGCATACTCAATACTTTGGCCTCTGGGCGGAGTCATACTCAAGACTCGCCACCGGACCTACAATACAAGGGCTATACGCTTAGCTCCTCAAATACTCAAATGTCCGTTCTACGGACCGGACACACGAATTCCCAACACTCTTCTCTCAGAGCACAATACAACCTCATGGGTTAGCCTAGAAGTATCTCTCTCGATAACCTCTGTTAGCTTAGGGAATTACCACCGTCTAGTATCCTCATATTTAAGGGTTTCCCAACATATCGAATACTCTCTCGTTCGGGGCATACTTACATCAGTCGGATCCTCTCGTAATGGGTCGACTAATTACTAAGGGGTTTGGAGATCCCTCATCATTCTTTACTACTCTCATGGTTCATGTTTTGCACCAAGATTAGTTCCTCTAATAGAGGTTACTTATATACTTCCACTACTGTTCGTTTGTGGATTACTCATTTCGTTTCTCCTACCGTTATAGGGAGGTTATTACTCCCGTACACTCTCTCACATTCTAGTGAGTTCATTGGTTCACGTTACCATTTATTGGTTCGTTGGTTTAGTGCGTTGCTACGGTTCCATTAATTCACACACGACTCTCGCTACGAGTCAATACACAACAAGACTCATCTATGAGTCGTCTACGCACTAAGTAAAGCCACACAATCATTCAAGAAGGTTAGCTCAATCAACATACAGCAAGACATATAATGAAAGGCAATAAACCGTTTTCATGCTTTAGTCTTGATTAGCCGGCATACAGCACACAATCAATGTAACTCGGTTAGCATACGGGGCATGAGAAATCATACCTTTCACCGGAGTTAGCTCTACCGTGTGTGCCCTCGTTCCTTGGTTCACACTTGACCCACTGATAATGTTTCAACATTATTATTAATATTATACTCTTACGATACACAAATAACTACTACTCCCGTACTTACCACGTTATCCCGGTGTACTCAATGTTCCCATACTCTCAACTTACTTGGTTACTTTTTACATTTGTTTTCCTACTCATATACTTACTTTCTTACCTTCACTACTTCATTTACAGTGTACTACTACATATATATGCACATATGTGTATAGGCATATATATATATTATATATATATATCATATGATTGTTATAATCATAATAAAAATATTTTTTTTTTGACTCGACCGGACTTGCGACCGACCTTGCAAGTCCGGTCCATTCCAGTAGCTACCAGTACGGGAATTTTCTGGCTCGACCGAACTTGCAAGTCCGGTCGCAAGTTCGGTCCATTCCAGTAGCTCGCATTACGGAGATTTTTTTCTGGCCGACCGAACTTGCAAGTCCGGTCGCAAGTTCGGTCCATTCCAGAAGGTTTCTGACGGGAGAATTTTTTGGTCCGACCGAACTTGCATGTCCGGTCGCAAGTCCGGTCGATTCCGGAAGGTTTCCCGTCTTTGTAAATCTGGGCTCGACCGAACTTGCAAGTCCGGTCCGGCCCAGTACTTCAGTTTTAAAATTTGTTTTCGGTTCTCTCCTTTACCCATTACTTCCCCAATCTTCCTACATTAATCCCACATGTTTAACACTATCTAGGTCCTCCAAATTACCTTAGTTCATCCAACAATTCCTTACTCTTCTCTAAATCCACATACACAATTTCCCCACTTCTTTTCCAACACTTGTAACATTTTTTGTTACCCTTATGCTACAGATTTCTAAACCAACTTCTACCATCCAATACTCCTACTACTAATGCCATTTCTAGCATCCCAAATATATTCCCAACCATTACCATGTCTTAACCCAAGTCCAACATCTATTTCACTACATCTTGCCTTCTAATTTTTCTCTAGCTTCTCCAATACATTTTCATCACTTCTTGCTACAGATTTTTATATACTTGATCCTTATCCTCCAATTACCAATCCATGGTCATAAGCATCTCCACTAACCCCAATACATTCCTTGGTTCTCCCTTTCACCAAGTCACCCCTTTAATGCACAATTCCTACCAAAATTTTGCCATAGTTCACCTTCTTTTCTTACATCCTCAAATACACATTCTCTTTCAAGTTCAACCTAAAGCTAGCCACACCCAATAAGGGTCCTACCAGCACACATACAAAAATCCTAATACACCAATGTTTCCTCAATCACCTTACCAATACCTCATTATCCCTCAAATGGCATTACTAATATACATACACCTTTCTTTTGGCTATAAGGCCTACAAATCCACACATTTACTCACTAGTACTCAAATTTCCACAAACTACAATACCAATACAATAATTTGGGTTCTTTAAATATTTTTACCCATTCCCATTACTCTAATGCAATAGAATTTACATTAGGAAGGGGCTCTTACCTTGAGCTTATACTTCCTTCTTTTCTTTTCCATTTCTCCTCTTGCTCTTTTTCTTGTCCAAACCGGTTTTATGGGGAATGGAGTTGCCAAACTCTCCATTCCCATCACCCAAGTACACAAAGACAAGCATAATTAATCTACTAGCCCTCACATTAACACTAATTCATTGAAGTGTTAAAAATACAAATTCTAGGGTTTACCTTTGGAGGGTTTTAGGAGGGGTTTTAGCCCTTGGTTCAAGAAGGAGAATCCACCACCATTGCTAGGTGAAATTGATGCTCAAAAAGAAGAGAGAAACAAGGCATTACAAAGGGCTAAAAATCGGTTTCCAAGGAGGGTGGAGGAAACTTGAATCTTTTATGGAGATTTTTACCTTGTTGGAAAGAGGAGACTCCAGCTTCACAATGGTGTGCTTTTCTCTTCAAATGGGGAAAACCCATGGAGATGAAACTCATCCTTTTCGAATTTTGAAAAGATAGAAATGTAGAGGAGGATGAGGGGATTACAAATATGTAATTTATTTTACATTGGGCTCAAATGGAGCTAGAGCAAGGAGAGAAAGAAGAGAAGCCATGGTAGTGTTGGAGCTTCTCCAAAAATCGCCCAGCTCAAGGAGAGGAGAGAGAAATCGATGGGGAAGGAGAAGGAGAGGAAAGAAAGGAAAGAAGAAATGAGAAAGAGAGAGAGAGAGGGTGGGGTTGCTTTTGTCCTTTTGTTTTTTGTTATTCTACTTTTGCTTTTGTTGACTTCATTATTATTTTATTAGCTAGTGTGTGTGTGTGTGAGAGGGGGTTTATTTATCTGTTAAAACCGGCCCCCACTGTAATACTAGCTGGAGCGTTTTTTCGTCTTTTACAGAAAACACTCGTTATTTCACCCGGTTTTTGATACTATTCACTAACCGGCCCGTTTTCCGGAATTTTCTCGTTTCTTTATTTTTATTGATTATTAAGCTTCCATAAATGCTTAATAATTATATTCATGAATTATAATTTTTACAGGTCTGGTTTGACCACTTACAGTCACACTTTCGGGTCTCCTCGAAAAACGTGCGCTAAAGCTCTTTAGCGTTTTAATACATTTCTTGAATCTGTTTTCTTCGGGAATCATTCCCGTATACTAATTAGGCACGAATAAGCCTTAGGAGTACTTACGATACTATAACCGAGGTCTCGTACCTCCTATGGTTATTTAACGCTCATTTTAGCGTTTTCCGCTTCCTAAACGTTTTTCTCAACATTTCTTTTTGGAATTTATTTTCTTTACCAAAATTACTTAGGCACTATTAGGCCCTTAAATACTATATTTGAATAATAAATCACCATATTTAAGTTCGGGGTATTTCAAATAGAGAGTGTTAACTCGTGTAATTCGAGAGAAGAACCTTGAGGAGTTGTAATCCAATTAGGGGGTGTTTGTTTCAAGTGGGGGAAATGGAATAGAATTAGGAAAGGAATGGAACAGAATTCCCTTTGATTTTCCCGGTTGTTGTTTGAGTTGGGGGAAATGAAATAAATAAACTGGTCAAAGGCCGCCGGTCAATGGTCAATGACTACTGGCTGCCGGTTAACGATCATTAATTACCGGTCAACATTCACCGGTCAATGGTCATTTAGTCACCAATCAATGGTCATATGCCGTCGGTCAAAGTGTACTGGGGAAGGGGAATCTCATTAACTAGTAGGGGTGGAGAATCAAGATAGATGGTTTTTAGGGTAATCAATCCCATTCCCTTTCCCTTTCCTTGAAAATTGGAAAAACTAACAAAAAAAACAGTATGAAAGGGAATAATTCCGATTCCTTTCTTGATTGCCCCAAAACAAACACCCCCTTAGGGTTTTAGGATCGATTATTGAATTACATGTTTACTCTATAGAGAGCTTGTTTAAGAGTGTGAGGGTGTATTGAGTTAGAGGCGGACCCAAAGTACAAAATGACATGATATTTTAAAGCATGATAGTGGAAAAAAATGTGTCCCCTGGATCCATCACTGTATTGAGTTCAATACGTGTTAATAAAGAGTGAATTTTAACGTGAAATAATCCAAACTCTGTTCTTTTGATTAAAAAGATGAAAAACAAATTTTCTCAACAAATTTATGTACATTGCATTTATAGAGTTTAAAAAGTTAATGATCTTTTTTACTGCATTTTTTAAACCTTATTTATGTCTTTTTTACTGCATTGTTTAAACCTTATTTATTACAATAATTAATTAAAGTTATTTCTTCTTTTACTAGGGCTTGCACAACCTTAAGCTTCAATCATAAGTTGGAAGTATTATATCATAAGTTCCGAAATAAATAATTTTTTTTTGAAATAAACTGTGTTCATCATATATTATAAAAATGATAGTTCAGCTAGCGGACCCAGCGGAGAAACCACCCTTATGTCCGGCTAGCTCCAAATCAACCTTACAAGCCAAAGCTATATTGGGAGGGATGAGATCGCCCACCCGGAGCAGCGTATTTTCCAAGAGATTGTTGCCCATATTACAAATAAGTCTAATTGGGTGGTTCTCATACAAAGTAGAATCACCCCTTACAATACTATCAAACTTGGACATAAGATCCCTAACTTTAGAAGTTTCCTCCCAACTCGAATTCTCCCTTCTACTATCACTTAAGTTGAGGACGTCCTCAAAATGTTGTTCTACTGTGTCAAAGCAAATGTTGTGGCTACCCACCGAGATAGCAAGCTCCATAGCAATTCGTTTTGCTTTGATATCAGCAACCTGCACTTTTAAAGCGCTGAAAATTCTCCGATTGAAAGCTACAATAGGTATCCCACGGTCATTACGAATAATTCCCGCTATGACCCGATCACCATACCGACTAGATCGCATCCCAGTACAAATATTGAGGAAACCTCTAGGCGGAGGCATCCACACTCTTTGTGGAAGTAGAGAAGAAGAGGTATCCATGATCTGAATATAAGCTTCAGTGAAAGAGGTGTTTACCTCAACTTCTTTCCACCACGCTAGCTCCGGGTTGTGCTTGACTTTGTTTCTCGAGGCATAAATGACCCACAATTTATTAGCAATGAGGAGAACTTCTTCGCACTCCAGATATTGGTCTTTCGAAGGAACCAGTCAATCATACCCTCCACATCCTTCGGAACAGTATTAACATCAATTAAGTCCTTCCATATCTCACTCACTAAACACCAATGAAAGAAACAGTGAGCCAGATTATCCTTATCCCATAGAAAAAACATTTGGAGTTACCTCCAATCCTCCTTGCCAGATTGTCCTGACACGGGATTATGTTACCCAAAAACTTCCAAAGATTAAGCTTCACTCTCGGGCAGCAAAGAGAGGTATCAATCTTCTTCCTAACTCTCCCTATGTAATGAGGAAGGCTGGATGAACTATCCTCCCTAGCATTCTCCACCAAAGAATTGTAGGCCGATCTGACAGAAAACTTTTTATCTTTGGAGAGAGTCCAACTCCAGTTACACCTACTACCCATATCTTGAGTCGGAGGCATAGACGACCCATCCCCAGAAGAGGCTTGAACGCGCGAGCCATTTCTGAGCAAAACCAGCACAGAGGAGATAGATTTCCATATAGGGCTTCCTTTATTGACAGGAAGGCAGTCTCTAATGGAAACATGAGGATAGTAAAGTTGTTTCATAACTTGAGCCACCAGAGATCCCGGGACCGTAAGAAGTCTCCAGAGTTGTTTAACCAGGAGAGCTTTGTTGAAGTTTTCGACTTCTCTGAAACCAAGTCCACCTTTGTCCACCGACTCACACATTTTTGACCAACTGATCCAATGGAGAGCCTTTTTATCTGTTTTTCCACTCCACTGGAAGGAAGCAAAAGCTGAATTGAGCTTCATAATGATGCCCTTGGGGAGCATAAAAGAGACATGGTATAGTTGAGGATAGACTAGAGAACACTGGAAACCATGATGGATCTAGCTGCTTGGGCCATGGGTTTGGTCCAACTAGATATTCTTTTACGAACGGACTCCACCAGATAGGTAAAAAGATCAACTTTCCTCCTTCCTATCTTAAGGGGAAGGCCCAGGTATTTGGAGAAGCAAGGAACCTCTGGAACATTCAGCAAGGAAGAGATATTTCCTTTGATGGAGGGGGATAATTTTTTACTGAACACTAATTCCGATTTGAGATGGTTTATTTTGTGGCCTGAGGCTTGAAGGAATTTAGTAAGGATATGATTGAGGTGAGAGATGTTAGAGGGATTGGCTTTACCAAAGAGGAGAAGGTCATCATCAAAGGCCAAATGGGAAATATAAGGGCAATTCGGTGAAAGCTTAATACCTTGGTAAACTCCAGAAATGTCGGACTTAATGAGGAAGCTAGAGAGAGCTTCCTGCGCCAAAATGAATAAGAAGGGGGAGAGAGGATCCCCCTGTCGAATTCCTCGGGATTGCCTAAAAGAGTCACCTGGTTTGCCATTGATGAGAATCAAGCATCTGACTGATCTCACACAATTCATGGCTGGAATTAACCAATTCGGCGGGAAGCCCATCGAGGACAGAACATCTTGCAGAAAAGACCACTCCAATCTGTCATAGGCCTTGCTGAGATCCAGTTTGAGAGCGAAGAAACCATTCTTAACAGCTTGATTCTTCTCTAGGAAGTGTTGCAGCTCCCCAGCTAGCATGATATTATTATCAGTGATGAGCCTGTCCTTCACAAATCCAGACTGATTGTGGGAAATAAGGTGGGGGAGAATGTGCTGGATCCTGTTTGCCAAAGTCTTAGAAGCTATCTTGTAGATGAAGTTACAAAGAGCAATAGGTCTGAATTTGTCGATATCAGTGCCCCCCCCCCCATCTTAGGTATAAGGGTAATGAAATAATCATTCAGAGAGTCCGGGAGAGGAGATCCTCCGAGAATGGGCAACACTACATCAATAATATGATCACCTATAATGTTCCAATAAGTGATAAAGAACTTTCCATTGAATCCGTCTGGCCCCGGAGCTTTATTAGCTCCTAGTTGTTTCACTGCCTTAGATATCTCGCCTCTGGAATAAGGTCTCCCAAGTTCACTAGCAAATCTAGGATTAAGTCGACCCTCCACGGCCTCAATAAAATCACTATCAGCCTGGGGGTGCACCGTAGTGAACAGAGTTTGGAAGTATTCCCTAGCAATGGATTCAATCCTATGCCATGAGTACTGCATAGTATTCCCTGAATCCTTTAATCCAAAAATCTCTTTGGATCTCTTCGCTGAGGTAGCCCTTGAGTGGAAATAACCCGTATTCTTGTCACCTTCTTTTATCCAATTATCTCTGGATCTTTGCTTCCACCAGATTTCTTCACTGAAAGAGAGCAAATCTATCTCCAAGAGAAGTCTCTTCCTGTTATTAATGGCTCCCAAAGAACCATCACTAATGGAAATCTTGCCCAGTTCTTTCTTCTTATTGATAATTTTCCATTTGATCTTAGAAATAGACCAACCTTTCCACTCACTGAGCTTCCTGGCACATAACTCCAGTGGGATAGTAATATTAGGATAGCGATTCCTCCATACATCAGCCACTATCTCTGCACATTTAGAATCCAGGCACCACCCGTTCTCAAACCTAAAGACTTTTGCCGGAATTTTGTGATTACCAAAGAAACGAATGAACAGGGGGCAGTGATCAGAGGCTTCACGTGGTAAATGCTCCACCGAAATAAATTTGGGAAGGCCTGCAATCCCGTTGAAGAGCAGAACACCCTATCCAATCTACTATGGGAGTAGTGATCCCCTTCCTGACAGTTAGTATAGGTAGAGCTTTCAGCAAAGAACCTAATGTCATGAAGATCGCATTCAGCAATAACATCCCGGAACGGGGCCATATGCACATCTTGTCTAATTCTCCCCCCTATCTTTTCAGAGGCGTGCATAATCTGATTAAAGTCCCCAGCTATCACCCAAGGCATTGAGACTTGTTTACTAAGAATCCGGAGAAGTTTCCAAGACAAATGTTTAAGGCCCCAATTAGACCAACCGTAGAACCCCGTGAAAGCGAATTGTAGGTCACATGGGAAAAAAATAACCGTAGAAATATGATGCCGAGATTGGGAAATCAGAGAACAGCCTATAGAAGACTTCCACATCATACATAGACCTCCGCTTCGGCCCCTGCTGGCAACCGTTGTCCCACTGTACATAGGGAAGATGGCAAAAAAAAGATCCATATCTGCCAATGACTTGTGGGTTTCACTAAGAAAGATAATGTCCGGATTAAGCTTTAATATCAATCCCTTAATCCAGTACACTGCCTTAGATTTCCCCAGCCCTCTACAATTCAGAGTTAAGCAACTCATCTATACACCTGCTAAAACACCACCAACCCCTGCCATGCAATCAACACACACCCACTTCCCCCAAGAGGCAAAAAACAAACCAACGAGCCCACCCTCTATATCTCGACCTGACACACTGTATTGCAATCCAAGCAGAAGCAAGGACCAAACCCGCCACTGAACAACCACACCGACAGAACCTGAAGCACAAGCCTGGCGCAACACCCACTACCAACAGAATCTACCGACAGAAACCGAACCCCAGTAATATTCACACCTCTGATCAGACTTAACACAGAACTGGGCAAGCAAGGACAAAGCAGCTCAAATCAAGCAAACCGATGCCGAGAAATCAACGAACCCGGGAGCAAACCAATCGGAAACGGAGGGAACAAATCCCGAATACCACCAAGATACTAAGGCCCAGATGAGGGAGGCAAAATTCACGTCAAGGAATCTTGTAGAGCACCAAGAAGATGAATCAATCTCAGACACTAACCCTAGCTCCACCTCCACCCTGCAGAGAGAAACCGAAGAAGTATCGATATACCAAAAATTGTTGATTCCCCACTCCAGTGAGAAGGAAGAGAAATCAAACCCCCCTAAAGACACCTCCACAAACCCAGACAGCAGGAGTAGGAGGCACCGCCCCTCACCCTAACGAACAGCACCGGCAAAAAACCAATACCCCTCCTGGAGAGAACCGACGAAACCAAGACCTAGCCACTTCCCGCACCGGAAAGAGCAAACCACTTTGAACGGCGAAGAGATTTTGGCTAAGGAAACACTCCGGGAAAATAAGATAGAGAGGCGACAAACAGGACCAGGGCGAGCCTAGGTCGAGTTGGGGCGAAATCCCACATAGAGCGAGGAGGAACGACGCGTCTGAGAAGAGCTGGAGAGCGGCTCCTCGATAGTAGCCTACAACCGGTGGGAGAACCCAAGAGTCGAGACCAATCTCCCTGATGAATCAGAAGAGAACAAGAGGACGATGGAATCACCTCTAGTTCCGAAATAAATAAATTGGTAATAAAGTAAGGTAATTTCTTAGCTACATCTAAATGTAGCTATAGATGGCTACATACATGTATATTTGTTCTATAAAAACTGTACAGTTAGTAAATAAAAATTATACGGGATGTATATGTATGTTATACATTGAATTATGATATTACTGAAATTCTACTTGATGTACATACTAACTTCTTAAATTGTATAATAACCTTACAAAACTTGTACTTTTACATTATACAAACTATACAATTTTGAACGTAGCCAAAATAACATATGCCTCTAACGAAGAATGATTGATAGGACGGTCAAATAAGATATATGAAAAGTTTTATTTCAAAAAAAAATATGAAAAGTCATTTTTCATTTTCCTAAATTTTCTTTTATAATTCCATTACTTATCTCCTGTCCTGTCCCAACCAAACGCCAATTAGACAACCGGACCGGAACACGTCAGGCAAATTGGAAAATCAGTCTCAAAAGTTCGAGTTTGCCTCTACGAAGAAGAAATCATAATTAAGCTAGTGGAGAGGGCATTTCCTCCAACTCCCACCATCTTTCTGCGATTCCTTTCTCTACATATCTGATCTTGCTCCACTCCCGATTGATCCAAACTTACGACAGTTCGCTGCCATTCACCTGGTGTCCGTTTTTTAACCCCCAAGGTTCTGTCCATCTTTCCTGTTTAGATCTGCATCTTTCTTGATTGCCTGCAAGATCGTGTATTTTATCGTCAAATTTGACGGCTGTCTGTTGCGTTTTTTTTTTGTTCATCATACGCAGGTACAAGGGACGGGATGGGGGCACTATTTTCCAGGTTGTGGTTCATTTGGTTCCCCGCCAAGGAGTACAAGATAGTCGTTGTTGGATTGGACAATGCTGGCAAAACAACAACCCTTTACAAATTGCATCTCGGGGACGTCGTCACCACCAACCCTACTGTTGGAAGCAACGTAGAGGAGATCGTTTACAAAAATATACGATTCGAGGTAATACTAAGATACGGTCTTTTTTTTCTTAATGTCGGAGAATAACTGATTTAATTTCGTTTAGAGTGGTTTATTTCGATCGATAGGGTTTCCGATCGGGAACTGATCTGACTCCTGTTGCTCGTCAAATGATGGGTTTTTGCTAACTAGTGATTAGCGTCACATGGAGGGTCAAGTGGTAGATGACCTCAACTTTGAAAGCACCCTAGTTACTCCCTTAGTATTACTCAAATTCAGTTTCGGTGTCAAAACTATTGTGGATGTGTGTTTGCAGACTTTTGAACATCAAGTTGGAGAACGAACCTTCATTTGATTAGAGCAGCTTGATTATGTCGGAGGCACATAATTGTGCGAATGACCTAGCTTGTATACTTGATTATATTTTGAAGACAGTCAATTAGGCCCTGATGAATTTAGCCGCCAATCCTCCCAAATCAATTTTCAGTGCTACCTATTAGTAAATGTGTATATATTCCGCCAATCACCGTACTACTGTTTGAACCTTCTATGCTAGGTTTTTTTGCCCAGGCGACAAGGTTGTTTAGGATCACGTAAGGAGAAGGGCATTGCATATTCAAAAGTTGTGGATATGGTAAAAGGGTATATGAGAATATTAAGAAGCGGTAGTTTGGAACCGTTTGTTGACTGTTTGGATGATTGTTAGCATGTATGGAGAGGAAGGATTGAGAAGTTATAGAATAAGTCTTGCCAAATGGGACCTAAATGGCCTATGAAAGCTGAGCATAATTTTGTTAGAATCTTGATATAATATTAAATTTGTGTTCAGGAAACATGTGTGGGGGGGATTTTTGGTTTGCCCCAAGCGAACACCCAAATTGGTAATCTTATGGTCAAGTAGGAAGAAGAAATGCTTAGGAAAAGCAAACGAGGGGTAAAGAGATTGACATGAGTAGTGGTCAGTTTCAATACTGAGCAGGGGATCCCATCTGATTTATGTTTCTTGTAGACTATGAAGTTCTCTAATCACTTGATATCTCAAAATGAAGGAGCCCATCTTGTGGTAGTCTTTGTTAATGGTTTGGTGTGTGGTAGAAGTTTCTAGACCTTGCTCTGGGCTGTGGTGTTGTGTTGGGTGTAATGTTATCCCCCTGGGACACTCAACGGATGTAGAAGTGTGTATGGCATAAATTTCTGATTAAAAGAGAGAGAGGGGGGGGGGGGGGGGGGGGGGGGGGGGGGGGGGGGGATGTAGAGCAAGAATAGGTATAAGGCGGCAATGATTATGGTGTGGGTGTCAGCGCTGGTGGAAGTGGAATATGGTGTGGGTGTCAGCGCTGGTGGAAGTGGAGGTGTCATGGTTTACTAATTGCGTTCCATACCCTGAAAACTGTATTGTTAAGGGTGGGTGTTTGTTTTATGTATATACTTATGCCGATTCTTCAAATAGACAACTACTGACACCATATGAGGATCATACATTTAGTGAGGAGATAAACTTTTCTTTTCAGTTCCAAGCTCATCGCTCTTTGTGAAATGCCATTTTCGGTGTCGGCTCTGCATGGTAGTGCTCTAGTAAATTCTGAGCTATCTGGTCCTGTTATCCGCAATGCATGGCATGTACTGTACTGTCTTCTGATTTGCTTATTGAGCTGCTGTTCTATTTTAAGTTTAGCTCTGCAAACGGTACGCAATATTATGTTACTGACGTTGGATCAAACTTGTAACCGACATTCCAGTTGCTATTTGCTAGTAGCATAGCAAGTGATGATTCTGTTTTATGTGACCAGGTATGGGATCTAGGAGGGCAAGAGAGGCTGCGAACATCATGGGCAACATACTACCGAGGAACACATGCAGTGATTGTGGTAATCGACAGTACTGATCGAGCAAGAATTTCAATCATGAAAGATGAGCTGTTCAGATTACTTCCCAATGATGAGCTCCAACGTGCTGTAGTTCTGATTTTCGCCAACAAGCAAGATCTCAAGGATGCAATGACCCCTGCTGAGATAACGGATGCACTCTCCCTTCATAGCATCAAGAACCATGACTGGCACATCCAGGCTTGTTGTGCACTGACAGGTGAAGGCCTTTATGATGGGCTTGGTTGGATCGCTCAGAGGGTTGCTGGGAAAGCATCAAGTTAACAATTGCTAAATTGCATCATGGATGGGTCAGCTAGATGTTTTCTTGCCCCCTTTTTGCTTCTTCCTTCTGAGATTTTGAATGACATGGCTGAAGATACCCTTCCATACGCTACCTTACTTTCTCCAGAGATGGATCGAAGAGCATCTATATTTGTATCAATTTAAGGGTGTATAAAAAGCAATGTCATGGACCTTGTTCAGAGGAAAATTTGAAAAATTGATTGATATCCTGCACAGGATGGCTTGGCTTTACACTGTAGTGTTATAGTTCTAGATAACAGCATAACTTTCTTTTTGCTCTTTGAATTTCTTGTCAACAACGATCATCATCCGAAATGCAGATAATTACAATGGGGTCCCTCAAATTACAATGTGGGAACAGTGAAGTAAATAATCAACTGCACAAAGGAAAAAAAAAGGGGAAATAGGGAAGTGTGGATCTATTTGTGTAGTTGCGGCGACAATTAGGTATAATATCTTTCCGTGACATACTAGAAACTAGAAAGACTCAATTTTCAGCTTCAGTTCCTTTCTCATCTCTTATCAGGTGGGTCTCATCCTTCCACATGCTCTCCATATGCCCTCTTCTGACTGTCACCATAGCCAACAAGTGCACTTTTTAGACTCTTTTGGCCCTTCGAACCATCGATCCCATAAGGGATTTGCTGGCCCGATTGTTCTGTGCGCCAAAACGTCAGCAATAAATATCAGTAAGGACAGAAAACATTTTCCCCTAGTCTAACAATACGCTGCTGTTGTTTAACCGGAATAACATAAGAGAAAGAAACGGAAACAGTGAACGAGGTGGCATACTCTGGCAGAAGTGGATCTGGTTTAGTTTCCACATTGCTCAACAATCTGGTATTTCATAAAACAAAACAACTTAAGCATTAAACTTGCCAGTAATATAATCAGACTCGACTTGTCAAACACAACATCATTTCATGCTTACTTTCACATTCTGCTATTCTAAAATGAAATAAAAGTAGCAAGTTCCATATATCTTAGAATATGCACTTTTATAATAACTGCTGGGCATTAAATTAACATTAACACTCATTGTTCAGGTACTTACTGTCTGCAAGCAGCTGATGCGTTCTCAATTTTATCCAGCTTCTCCAATTCCTCCTGCATTGAAAAGTGGATGATTAACATTCGCGTAAAATATGTTTCACATTCTGATGATGAGTTGCAAGTACATAATACACAAAGTAGTCCTAGACGATTGTCTTTCCACCTTTCTTTTTCATTCTTATCAGGGTAGGGGGTGGATGATGAGGGAGGGGTATCTAAATGGAATTTATGAACATAGGATACAGGACTAAATAGAGCCCACTGAAAGGACTAATAATTTTAAAAGATCGCGATTATAGAAGACAGTACTATTTCAACTAGCCAGTATTATGAAAGATGGGTCTGGAGATACAAAACCTTGAGCCTTTCTTCCATATAAGTCTTCTCATCTAGCTATAAGGGTCTAACGTATGTGATAGATCCTCAAGGTAGAACAATCACCACCTAATTCTAAAACCTTGAGCCTTCTCATTATTATCAGAATACTTGTCGTCGATTCTTAAGTTTCTTTTTACTTATCTTGCTTATTAATACACCCATATATGAGATAAGCCTGGACATATAAAAGATTGAATAAGACACATCCAGCAAGATCAACCATTCCCCCTCTCCCCCGAAAGATATTAAATTAATAATCAGTTAACTAATTGTGAGAATCAACTGCGTTCAATCATCCATTGCACTGGAAAAGAACTATATCTTCAGTTCAAAGACCAGATACAGAAGATAATGTCGCATTTGGACTTGGGATGCAGGAAGTCAGAAATTGTCAAAACTCCGGTTGGAAAGAGCTCATTAGTTGCTGACAATGAGTTGTCCAAATTCGTTATAAAAAATTGGATAGGGTGTTCAGAGAATCAGATGCACAGAAATAGTTGTTGAAGGTTAGAATATCAAATACAGTTGTTCCATAGCTGTTTATGAACATAAATAATAAACTAATGTTGGACCTGACCAATGAAAATCAAACCTCGGACCAATGGTGATAGGCTGAAAAACATGTAGCCTATGGTTAGTCAAAAAGCTGTAAATGGGTTAACAGACTGAAAAACAGTCACGACATCTTTCCAAATAGGGGATACAAATCTCTAGGTTAAAAAGCAAAATAATTGTACAATAATTAGTTCTATACCAAGCTGGTAAGATGGTCAAACACCACTACAACACCACTATTGAATTAATGGAACTAAGCCAGCAGGGTTAAATATTTAAAGAACAAAAAGCACTCCAGAAGACTATAATCATGTTTCTTCACATTGATAAGTAACTTCATTTAACAAGGAAATTGAGAGCCTGAAGCTGTCTCTATCAACTATATAGCAGTTGTCTGATATACTTATGAAGATAAACACCGAAAGAACATGTCATGAAAACTAATGTAAGAACAAACACAAATCAAGTACGCTAAGAATAATGTAATTAGTAACATCTTCCTTAATACTTGTTTACAGAAACTTT
This sequence comes from Limonium bicolor, assembly GCA_023374045.1. Lineage (NCBI taxonomy): Eukaryota > Viridiplantae > Streptophyta > Magnoliopsida > Caryophyllales > Plumbaginaceae > Limonium > Limonium bicolor. The sequence goes on from CM041776.1 coordinate 498,657,680, forward strand.
AGGAACATGATTGATGGCAGCCCAGACGAAAGACCTACAACAGAGTGTGAGGTTCAAAAATGAAGGTTGCAGTTCACCTCAAGATTAGATACTCTTATCATGCAAGAAGTTCACCTCAAGATTAGATACACTTATCATGCAAGAATACCATAAACTACAGACAGTTGCATCTTTCACTAACATAGACTTCCGTACTTCAGAAAGTAACTCGTATGCAAAGCATAGGTAATCAATCTGGCAAATGATAAGAATTTGCACATTTGCAACCAGCAGTGAAATATGGTTTTGTAATTATGTCTGGTGTTTTCTAATCAGACTAAAAATTTGATCTAGCATTAAATGTCAATTTGATCAATAATTACAATTTCTGGAAATTAACATTAGCCTCTGAATCCTCACTATACCCCCCATCTATTAGATAACAAAATCAAGTGAATCTGAAAGAATTGAGCGTGATGGCAGTGCCAGACACAATCAACCATTTGGGAGCAAAGCACTAAGAATTTTAGTCGAATTTGAAGTTATCCCTTCCTCCACATCTCACAAGATAGAAGTAAATATTTCCGTCGTTTCATATCCATCCATCTGGGACTAGTCCCGTAATCCAGTTTCAGTTTATTTATCAAATTTAATGAAGGTTTATAATTACTTTGCCAATTCAAAATTTTGTTGAGTTATGAAAAAGCAGAGAATTCAATACGACAAAAGTGATCAAAGATCAATCTATGCTATCCTGTCGAGTGTTTCAAAGATCGCATTCCGTTTTACTCGATAGCACATTAAATTAAAACAGTAATAGAGGTCACAGAAAGAATAATTGAGATAGGTAATTAATGCGATCACAATTAAAACCAGGAGAAGGAGGGAAAGAGAGGGGAAATTTTAGTATAGAAGATGGTAACCTCTAAGTATCTGGTTTCCTGCTCAAGCCGTTTCAACTCAGCAAGAATCCGATGTTTCCCTCTAGTATCTGTTGAGAAAGTCTGCAGATTCATATTCTTCTAACCGACTTAAATGAAAAGAAAAAACCCTAGAAATCTCGATTAGTATGAAATCGACAAAAGCTGGGAAGCACAATGACTACGCATTGTGGATCAAAAGGCACATGACACACTCAATGGGAGGAACAAGAGACCGTTTCGAGATGGAAAGAAAGAGAGTGAGATACGTTGGGAGAAATTAACTGGGGTGATTTGGATTTCCACTTCTTATCAGTGGGTTGGAGGTAGGGAAAGACAAGGAGTGGAAGGTGGGAGGCAGAAGAGGCAGCGCAGAAGTGGGTGCAGGGGCAGGAAGGATGACTCCGGCCGGTTACTTTTGTATTATTATTTGTTTTACTGTAATAATGCCTTTTTTGTTTTTGTTGTTTTCTGGGGGTCTTTTTTTGTCTGCTTTGTTCGTTTTTTCCTCTGTTTTCCCAACCTCGTTCTCACGCGATGCGTCCTTCCTCGATCTGTTGTTACTGTTCGGGACTGAAAGTATGGTTGCTTTACAAACACTCCCCAATCACGTGGTTCGCTTTTCGGTTTCCAGTGCATTCCCAATTGTTTTTGCTTCAATCGAGTCTTCTCCTTCCCTCATCCTCACGTGAAGACGATCAAGGTTTTAAAGTCAGCAGTACTCCCTCCGTTCAATAAAATCTGTTATTTTAAAAACTTGCATACTTATTAAAAAAAGTAGGAAAATGACGTATGTACCCCTACTTTTTACTATTTCATCTAGATAATAATTAATTTTATGTTGAATAGTAGGGTTAAAAGTAGAAAAAAGTGTATCAAAAAACTAGAATGACACATATTTTTGAACGAATCACTCCCTAGAATGACAAATATTAATTAACGGAGGGATACTAAATATTAGGGGGTGTTCGCTCCTTGCGAGCAAACGCAAGAATGCTGGGTTGTAATAAAGCTCCCAAAATGTTACTATGATTAAGGAATGGAAGAATGTCATGTGTAATCTGGTCAAATTTAAATCAATAAAAAATCAACACTTGTGCAGTATATTATACTCCCTCCGTCCTGAATTGACCGTCCTGTTTGCTTTATGGCACGTTTTTCCACTTCAATATTAAGCATATAAGATAAAATAATTTTATAAAACTAAATTTTGTAACATATAGTTTATCATGTAAGGAATCATATGTAAAAATTAAATTTTCAAAATTAATTTATCTTATATGTTAAAAATTGAAGTCAAACGACATGTCCAAATAGTAAACAGGACGGTCAATTCAGGACGGAGGGAGTATAAAAGTAACATTAATCTCCTGCAGGGTAAATCGCTGCAATCCAATGCACCCTTAGTTATTTTTAGTAATTTACTTTATCTTGTGATAAAGTATAGTTGAAAAAAATAGGTTCGTTTTAGAAAACTACTTTATCCTATCAAATTTATTATTGTCTTACATATTGTTCAATTACCATTTTATTTTTGTCCCAAAATGATGTCCCATGTTTCTCTCCTCTTTATTTTTTCTTATTTTTTTAAGAGTAAATTACTCAGAATCCTCTTGAGAATTTGAGATATTACAGTTAACCCCATTGTGTTTATCATAATTATTGGTAACCACCTCAAGGTTAAGATATCTTTGACTACGAGCCCCCGAACTATATCTCTATGATAAAAAAGTTAACTGTGTTGACTTATCAACTTAATCACATTAATAATGCAGGTTGGACAACAAAACTGTTTAATCAACATTGTCTAACTCTCTCTCATCCCATTTTAGATGCATTTTCAAGGAAGGGTTGACATTTTTAGGAAAATAACAATGCAGATTAAGTAGTGTTTTTTGTCCAGCATGACTTTATTAATATGATTAAACTGATAGGTTAACAGGTTGTTAACTTTCTGATAACAGAGTTATAGTTTAGGGGCTCGTAGTCAAAGATACCTTAACCTCTAAGTGGTTACCAGTAATTATGATAAACACAAGGGAGTTAACTGTAATATCCTAAATCCTCAATGGGGTTCTGAGTAATTTACTCTTTTTTTTAATTTATGTGCGAAAGTAAATGGGACCGTGCACATGAGACGTAGGGAATATACCACAAACATTAATTATTATATATATATATATATATTTTACTTTTTCTTTCCTATATATTTTCCACTCATTTCATCATGGTTTTAGTATCAGTTATAGTTGTCTGGGGCCCGCACAACGGGCTATTAGCTCAGCGGTAGAGCGCTGTTGACCAAAAATACATAGTGAAAATATATATACTTATGGGCAAAGAAAAGACAAGTGCACCTAGTCGATGTAGTACAACAAGTGTCGTATCCACAGAGAAATTGTTTCAATTATCCTAGTCTCGGTATTTAATAAAAACAGCAAATAGGGGGTTTAGCCGGAGGCAAGCTTGATTTGTTTAGGATCAGTGCAAAAATAATAAACACAGTAAAATAAGGTAAATTAATTGATATGGATGGAAAAAGGTATCCTAGGATAGCGGGGGAATTGCCTAAATTACTTAAACAAATTTATAACTATGTCTAAATTATTTATTGTCTATTAGAGTTAATAAGGGTAAGTTACGAACTCTTAATAATAGCCTCAGTATTTTCCTACTCAATCTGGAGTGTAAATACCAAGGTTTATTCCTTCGTGGTACTAATGTCTATCTCAAAATCATATGTTGATAGTTACCATAAAAATGTAGTAGTTTGTCGCGTAAAGCATTTAACAATATTTATTGAAAGGAATAAAAACAAGTATAATAAATGAGACAGGTAATAAATATTTATTAAAGTAATATTAGGGTCAAACCCCATCCTAGGATACAAATAAAAATTACTCACATTAACAGAAATAAAAAGATATCAGAGATAGAATTAGCCATTATTTGGAGACTGCTGGAGAAACGGGTCTGCTTCTTGCTCCTGCTGCCTCTCTTCTTATTTCTTTTGTTTTTGCTGAGTACGTGAGTATGGAGTGGTGGTGATGTGGAAAATAAAATAAAATGAAGAATGGTGGGGTGGTGAGAGTACGTGAGAAATGAAGATGGAATGGAGGTGTAGTGGTGATCAGATGATCGATTGTGTATTTTTTTGATGAAGAAGCAGTGGGTTTATATAGAAGAAAGGAGGAGGAAGAAGACAGGGCAGGAGCATGCGTGAGGGATTTAAGGGGTGCGGCGCCTGATATTGCTGACGGGGTAGATGGATGTGTTTGTAGGCGCCGCAAATGAAGAAGGAAATGGAGAAAACGGCGCCGAAAGAAAATTAGTCGCGTGAATTCTAGATCTGGGCTGCGTTTACACGCGTCCGGCCTTGCGTCCGGGTTTACGTCCGGCCGGACGTAATCTAGAGAATTTCTGCCCTCCGGCCATATATGATGCGTCCTTGTTTGCGTCCGGCCATATATGGTCGGACACGTTTGTTGGTTTGCGCTCCGTTAATATGTCCTTGTGTCCTTGTTTGTGTCCGGCCATATATGGTCGGACACGTTTGTGAATGTAAATGCCCGCGCGTTGTTAATGTGTGTCCTTGTTTGTGTCCAGCCATATATGGCCGGACGCAAACAAGGACGCAAAGGTGGACGTGTATATTTCCTTTGCAAAATTCGATAGGCTCCAGATTTATCGTTTGAGCTCCGTTTTTCAATTTGTTTGCGCCTACGCATTCGTCTCTTCGTCTATTTTGCTCATAGCTTGGTTTTCTTCATGTTTAACCAATAAATCTGTAAGATAACAATAAAACATAAACTAGAGGAAAACTAACCAAAGTGGAGAAATGAGCAAGAAAAGTGCTAATATAATACATGAAATACACCTCTAAATCATGCTCATTTGGACACTTATCACAACCCCACACTTACCTTTTTGCTTGTCCTCAAGCAAAACCATGTACCCAAGAAAGTAGGGAATGCTCAATACTAACAAATATTATTATGAAGGGTAGGATAGGAAGGTGAACAGTACATGATCTTAGACTTTTTGAGGAGTGTGATCCATCAACTACTGGTGGCAGGTGTGCTCAGGGTAAAAATAAAAATTAGAGTTTCGGGGTATGATCCGGAGTGCTTCAATGTTTCTCAGTTTTGGTGACTTTGAGAACTTTTACCATGGCCAACTTCTCTCAAGAATGGGCATTTGAGGAGAAAACAAAAGGAAAAATAGATTTATGCATTTGTTTCACTTTTGCATAAGAGATGAGAAGATAATATTTAGGCTTCAAGCCTTTGTATTTAAGAACACTCAACTCTCATTTGTTGTTACCAATGGCGTCTCGCAAGTCCCTTGTTTATTTTCATTTATTATTATTTTTTTGACAGAGAAGCACCCCTTAGAAATCCCTAAGAAAGAAGACAGAAGAAACCCCTAAGCGATAAAAATCCAACCATTTCAGATCATTTGGTCACACCGCATAAAAATGCTCCTCAAAAGTAATCAAAATGAAAAATTTTGTACCATTTATCCAACAATTCATAACAGTATTTGTTCATAAAGAGAACAACCCACATATAAAGGGTCCACGATATTGAATTTGGACAAACGCAAGATAAGCAGAGAGATTAAGCATTTTAAGCAATGTGTCAATTAAGAGAGACTTAAGACGAGCGACAGAGAAGTGAGTCCTCCCACACTTAGACTGGAGCAATGTCCTCATTGCGTAGGAAGAATTAAATTAACGAGGTCATGCAATCTACCAGAGTATGTCACACAATTCAAAACAGTAGGGAGTATGTAAAAATTTGAAGTGCAAAGCAAAGAGAGCGTACTCCCTAGAGTTCACAGAGTGTTTAGACAGAGCTCCCCCACACTTGAGTTCAGCTGTAGAATGACATAATGTTCCTGGAAAGAATATCTTATACAGCCAGAAGAACTTAAGTGTAATTAAAACTCACCATATTTATTTAAAGGGAAAATAAACACATAGAGTAAAAACCGAATAAAATAGAAGTACTGGAAAATGATAGATAATGGGAGAACTTCCCCCATACTCGATGTTTAACCTCAGAGTAACGGAGCTCGGTAGTGGTGTGGACACGAAGTGGCACCTGCATAAGATACTAAAGGCAGCCAAACCAATATCGGGGCTAACAGTGAAATAAATGAGCATTTTTTTTGAAAACAAAATATAAAGATATTGAAATATAGGGAAATAGACTGTAATAGAAAGTAAAATAAAGAAAGAAATTCAGGTTGCCTCCCGAAAAAGCTGCCCTTCTTTTTAAGGTCTGTGGCTAGACCGTAGTAGGGGTTAGATCAAACCTGGGGGGTGGTTATGAGGAGGAGATCCAAAGCATGACTCAAAGGCATTTTTGAGTGTCCACCTGGATGCATGTTTACTTTTCTTATCCCACTTTTCATCAGGGATTGGTGGTGGTGCCTCTGAAATGGACATTTCATCGGGAAGGGTGACAAAGAGAAGTGGGGATGATGGTGATTGAGTGTCCCTCACAAACTTGAGATCCTTGGATTTGTTATCTGGAGACCTTCATGTTGCAAACTCCAGCTTTTCATTATAAGCTTGAAGGGTGATTGTCCCCCGGGCCACCCAAATGTGCACATTGGTTGTGGCAAGGAAAGGTCGTCCAAGGATGAGAGGTGTAGTGGAGTTCTCTTCGATGTCCAAAATGACAAAATCGCATGGGAAGTATAAGTGTTCCACTTTAATGATAACATCCTCCACCACTCCGCTTGGGTAAGCTACCGAACCATCCGCCAGTTGAAGGGTCATCTTGGTCTTTTTCATTTCTCCAATTCCCAGCTTTTTGAAAGTGGAGAGGGGCATCAAATTTATGGAGGCACCCAAATCGCATAGGGAGTATGGAAAGGATGTGCTACCAATTGTGACGGGAATGGTGAAGCTGCCTGGATCATTGCATTTTGATTGTATTGGTTGTTTCAGAATAGCGGAGCAAGCTTCATGAGTGGTACGGTACCGACTTCGACCAATTTTGTTTTGTTGGAGATAAGGTGCTTGAGAAATTTTGCGTAGTTTGGCATTTTGGCAATGAGGTCTACAAACGGTATGTTGACGTTTAATTGTTTCAGCACTGCCAGAAACTTCCTATATTCAGTATCCAATTTCTGCTTTTGGAGTCGGTTGGGAAATGGTAGAGCGGTTCTTGTGGAGAAGGTTTTGGAGCTGATGGTATGGTGAGAATGCTGGGAGATGTCTTTTCTATTGGAGCCTCAACTCTTTCTTCATTATCCTCTTGGGATTCTTCTGACCTTTGTGGGATGTGAATCTCGTTGGTTTTTCTACCGCTTCTCAAGGTTATCGCCTTAAACTCTTATTCTTCTAAATCAAGCTTTTCATTTTTATAGCTGGCCACCAACTCCTTAAGGTAGGTATTCTCGGACTGAATGCGATTTTTATAGATTGTGGCAGAGGTTTCCAGTTCAGCTATATTCCCTTTGGATGTTTCGATTGCTATTACCCACTCTTGAAGGGAAGGGTGAAGTTCTGGAACCTCAACTGTTTTGGCCACCTCCATCTTTTCTTCCTTGTGTTCCTTCACATAGATGCATTTGGCTTGCTCTTTTGGATTTGGCTTCGGTTGGCTTGGGAAAGTCCCTGGCGGTCTTTGAGCAAGTTGTTCTGCGATTTGATTGAATTTACCTTCGATTTTTTGGTTGAAAGCTTCTTGCGTATAAAGCTGGCTTTGAGTCATAGACATGAATCCCTTCATCATCTCTTTGAGTTCCGCGTTTGGATCAACGGGGGATGAGGACGGTTGTTGTTGGTGAATACCTGGAGGGGCACCTTGTGCTCTATAATCCATATTTGCATTTGGTTGGGGTCTATAGCCTTGTGTTGAGTTGGAAGTATTACCCCCTCCTTGGGTTTGATCGTTGTTTCTCCATGAGAAATTTGGATGATTTCTCCACGGGGCGTTGTTGTTGTTGTAGTTGTAGTTGTAATTGGGGTGGTTACCAATGTAATTGATGTCTTCTTGTTGTTGGATGTTGTTTCGTCCTTCACACAGATGGGTATCGTGAGGACCTGCGCAGATAGCACACCCTTCTGAAGCGGAAGATGAAGATGCTATTGATTTGGTGGTTTCTTTTTGAGCTATAGCAATCTTTTCGACCATTTTTGCGAGAGATGACAGTTGTGCTGAGAGATGATCGGTGGGCTCTACGTGGAGTAGACCTGCTGCTCTCGGAGCTCTGCCCTTGTTTCTTGACCATTGTCGTGTGTTGCTAGTCATGATTTCAAGAAGTTCCATTCCTTCTTGAGGAGACTTGGTCATAAAACTACCTCCAGCTGAAGAGTTTACCAAGAGTCTGTTGGAGTCATCCAACCCGTTGAAAAAGGATAGGCAGAGGGACTGGTCATCTAACCCATGGTGGGAGCAGTTCATCAACATCTCTTTAAATCTATCCCATGCATCATACAGAGTCTCCCCTGGTTCTTGAGTGAAGGTGTTGATCTCTCCGATGAGTTGTCTTGTTCTGCTTGTGGGGTAATATTTGGCAAGAAATTTCTTGGCCATTTGTGCCCATGTTCGGATTGAGCTTGAAGGGAGGCTTTTGTACCATTTTGATGTTGTTTCAGACAATGAATGAGGAAACAGTTGTAATCTAATTCTTTCATTGATGGTACCTGTTTTTCCAAATGAATTGCAGAAGTCGAGGAACGAGCTCAGGTGATTGGGAGCATCGTCTGGGTTTGAACCACTGAATTTTCCCAAATCACGGACTGCTGTGATGAAGTGGGTCTTGAAAGTCCATTGTGCCGCTTGTGTCGGTGCCAATTCTGGTAGAATTATGGCTGAAGCTCTTCCTTCAGTGTCTGGTTGGTGGTAATCAGAGAGGGAGCGTTGTTGTTGATTTTCGTGATCCATCTCATCTATGACTTGGTTATCACCCATGTCTTGATTTCTTCTTGTGTTGAATAAAGTGCGCTCGGGTTAGGGTCTCGGACTGATAAGTGGAGAACCTCGGGTTCGAGTGTTTGGCATGCACAAAAGAAATTTGATTTGTGAGGATTTGTGAAATTTACAGTAAATGGATAAATAAAAGCAGAAATATTTAAATAGGTGAATTACTAAATTAGACAAAAATTAAAGTACCGAAAACTAGGGAAATTGATGGAATCAATTTCCCCGGCAACGGCCATAAACTTGTTGACCAAAAATACATAGTGAAAATATATATACTTATGGGCAAAGAAAAGACAAGTGCACCTAGTCGATGTAGTACAACAAGTGTCGTATCCACAGAGAAATTGTTTCAATTATCCTAGTCTCGGTATTTAATAAAAACAGCAAATAGGGGGTTTAGCCGGAGGCAAGCTTGATTTGTTTAGGATCAGTGCAAAAATAATAAACACAGTAAAATAAGGTGAATTAATTGATATGGATGGAAAAAGGTATCCTAGGATAGCGGGGGAATTGCCTAAATTACTTAAACAAATTTATAACCATGTCTCAATTATTTATTGTCTATTAGAGTTAATAAGGGTAAGTTACGAACTCTTAATAATAGCCTCAGTATTTTCCTACTCAATCCGGAGTGTAAATACCAAGGTTTATTCCTTCGTGGTACTAATGTTTATCTCAAAATCATATGTTGATAGTTACCATAAAAATGCAGTAGTTTGTCGCGTAAAGCATTTAACAATATTTATTGAAAGGAATAAAAACAAGTATAATAAATGAGACAGGTAATAAATATTTATTTAAGTAATATTAGGGTCAAACCCCATCCTATGATACAAATAAAAATTACTCAGACATTAACAGAAATAAAAAGATAGCAGAGATAGAATTAGCCATTATTTGGAGACTGCTGGAGAAACGGGTCTGCTTCTTGCTCCTGCTCCTGCTGCCTCTCTTCCTATTTCTTTTGTTTTTGCTGAGTACGTGAGTATGGAGTGGTGGTGATGTGGAAAAGAAAATAAAATGAAGAATGGTGGGGTGGTGAGAGTACGTGAGAAATGAAGATGGAATGGAGGTGTAGTGGTGATCAGATGATCGATTGTGTATGTTTTTGATGAAGAAGCAGTGGGTTTATATAGAAGAAAGGAGGAGGAAGAAGACAGGGCAGGAGCATGCGTGAGGGATTTAAGGGGTGCAGCGCCTGATATTGCTGATGGGGTAGATGGATGTGTTTGTAGGCGCCGCAAATGACGAAGGAAATGGAGAAAACGGCGCCAAAAGAAAATTAGTCACGTGAATTCTAGATCTGGGCTGCGTTTACACGCGTCCGGCCTTGCATCCGGGTTTACGTCCGGCTATTTATGGCCGGACGTAATCTAGAGAATTTCTGCCCTCCGGCCATATATGATGCGTCCTTGTTTGCGTCCGGCCATATATGGTCGGACACGTTTGTTGGTTTGCGCTCCGTTAATATGTCCTTGTGTCCTTGTTTGTGTCCGGCCATATATGGTCGGACACGTTTGTGAATGTAAATGCCCGCGCGTTGTTAATGTGTGTCCTTGTTTGTGTCCAGCCATATATGGTCGGACACAAACAAGGACGCAAAGGTGGACGTGTATATTTCCTTTGCAAAATTCGATAGGCTCTAGATTCTTCGTTTGAGCTCCGTATTTCGATCCGTTTGCGCCTACGCATTCGTCTCTTTGTCTATTTTGCTCCTAGCTTGGTTTTCCTCATGTTTCACTAATAAATCTGTAAGATAACCAATAAAACATAAACTAGATGAAAACTAACCAAAGTGGAGAAATGAGCAAGAAAAGTGCTAATATAATACATGAAATACACCTCTAAATCATGCTCATTTGGACACTTATCAAGCGCGCCCCTGGTAATTACGTCGTTGTGCCTGGGCTGTGAGGGCTCTCAACACATAGATAGTTCAATGTGTCTATCCACGCCTGACCTTGAGATGTGAATTGTGCCTTATGGCGTACTTTCCTGTACGAATCGGGGTTTGAAACCAAACTTCTCCTCAAGAGGATAAATGGGGTGATTCGATGCTGAAAAAGATAAGAGTTCAACTTATTGGCGATTTGAAAGTTGGCGCGATAGTTAATTAGTAGTGCGAGTGACAACTACATGTAATAAAGCACAATTGGCTAAGACTAAGGCTGAAATTATATATATATAAACCCAATCCACTCTGTTTAATTGAATGGATGAAAATTTGAAATAAATGATAGGTTTGATTTAAATATCATGGATGATAAAATTTCTTCTGTTATGTGATCTATCACTATTTGTCACTTTAGTTTAATCAACAAAACACTTTTAAGAGTTTCTAAAAAAAATTGAATAATGTGTTTTTGCTCTTCCAGGAAGAGATGACAACACTCATTGGGTGATCAATAATTTCGTCCTCCATGTTTAAAAATGGACAGACTCGAAATAAATGGATGGAAAGTGAATGACAAATAAAATGAGTGATGGGTAAATATTTTTCATCAATCAACTAATTTGTCCCCCATTTATCACTTGATCTATCTTCATAACCGAATACCTCTTAGTGGTAAAAGTACATCTATTTTCCAAAAAAAAATCAAGAAAATAAAAAGCTAAAAACTGAACAAATGATATTCTAATCTCTAGTTTGTCATTCGGATATTGGTGTAATTCATTCGCGGTCAAGTTCCCTTATTGACTTTGCGAACCACCATCATCTCATCTCTTGATCAAGTACTTTGTATTAGGAATGGGATGTCTCATGTTATTCATGCATTTTAATTTCTTGTTATATGAAAATTTAATACAACCAACATTATATTCTTATTGAGGGATACAAATTTTATATACCCGATCATCACTTAATCCATCCAAATCAATTACAGATGATGGATAAAAGAAAACTGGAAGGTGAATAGATAAAGAGGGTCACTACGCTCAGTCGGGTTTTCACTTCGCTCAGTCGGAAAAAGACTATTTTGCCCCTACTATAATAATTTTCAAATATTTCTATATTGACCCACAATTTATGATATATTACAAGGTGACCCCAAATTTCATTATATAAAGGAATTGAATATGATATGAAATCATATTCAAATTCAGAAATCCTAAAGTTAGAGAGATAAAGAGAGGAAATGGTTTCTTTCGGAAGTTTGAAGAAAAAACTGTTCGGTAAGAGTAAAAAAGATGGAGGAAATGCTTAAGGTGGTGTTCCAGAAATGCAAGACGAGTATGCAGATGATGTTAGGAGCGAGGAGTACTCACGAGGAGCTCATTCTGAGGTACTTTCTGTTGTTATTTTAGCAATTTATGTACAAATGTAGCTAGAATATATACAAAACTGAACGAAAAAAGCAAAAAAAGACGTCGGGAATAGCAGACTACTAGGCGCCCGCGCCCACCTCTTTAAACCCGTGCCAGCGCCGTCCCAGGCTACTGGGCGCCCGCGCCCACTCCTTCAAACGCGCTCCTGCACGCCTCCCTTGCTGCGGACGCCGGCGCCGGCGTCTTTATGTGGCGCCTGCGCCGGTGCCCGTTTTTCAAATCGCTGTATCTTCTTCGTTATTGCTCCGTTTTTTGATCTGTTTGTGCCGTTGCGTTTGTCTTTTCGTGTACTTTACGATGATATACTTTGTTGATTATTTTCATGCCTTATGTGTGATTTATTCTAAAGTACGTAGTATTAGGGTTTACGAGTAGCATTTTGTGAACAACGACGTTTTTCTGCTTAGGGTGACAACGATGATGAATTCAAGGATGCGAACGTAGACACAAGTCATGTATTTAATACTAGCCTAGTCTTTGGCGATAAAGAGGAGGCGGTTAGTTATGCGTTTTGCACCAGAGAGGCTAATAATATTTATCTAATCAGACAGACTAAGCGAGACGACGGTGAAGTAATACTAACGTGTGAGAGGTACGGCAAGCATAGGCCACGGGTTAGCACAGGAGAATCGTCATCGTCGAGTCAAAGGCCACGGCGTGCCACGAAGAAATGCAACTGCCCCTTCCGCCTAAGCATCAGGGGTGGGGTAGTTACGGGCTGGTCTATCTTGGTGATGGTCCCGACGCACAACCACGAGTTAGCTAGTAACCGCAATCTCACTTCGTCCGGCCTCGCTTTAGTGTCGACGAAAGGGCAAGCATGAAAAGTTTGTACAGGAGTGGTGTTACGCCTAGGCAGATGTGGGCCCATTTGCATGACAAGAACCCTGAAAGTACTACAGACAAGACATCGATTCATAACCTAGTTGCGAAATTCATAAAAGAAGATCGTGGCGGACGTACAGATGTAGCGTCCTTCATGCACTCGCTAGATGAACGTAATTATAGTTGGTGGTCCGAGAAAGATGCAAGTAAGTGTCAGCACATCTGTTTAGTGTCGGTTTATTTGTATGTTAATCACTTTAAATGTTTGTTCTAATTAAATGTCCATTTTGCAGGGAATGCATCTAGGCTGGGTCTTGTCTTGTTTGCGCACCCTTTTTCACTGACGCTCGTTAAGATGTTTCCTTAGGTAGTGCTCATTGATAGCACTTACAAGACGAACATGTACAAGCTGCCTCTAGTGGAGTTCATCGGAGTCACGTCGTGCGGCAAGAACTTCTGTATAGCGTTCTGTTTTGCGGTCAAAGAGGATGAGTCTGCATACACATGGATGCTTAATCAGCTGAAGAAGGTGTTGTTCTATCCTCCAAATGTGTTTCTCACTGACAATGAAAAGGCGCTAGTGAAAGCACTTTCAGTGGTATATCCTTCTGTACCACATCTTCTATGTCGTTGGCATATATGCAAGAACGTGGCTGCCAATGCGCTCAAGATAATGCATGTTGAGCGTGAGAGAGTTGATTTAATAGTGTCTCGGTGGAAGCGACTAGTTTACGCCTCAACTATTGCGAAGTACGATGAACATTACGGGAAATTAGTACACTTTTACGGCGCCAACAATCCTTTTGTTGTGTACTTGAACAACACATGGCTATGTCAGCGTGAGAAATTTTGTGAGGTATGGGTTAAGAGATTCATGCATTTCGGCAACACGTCTACCAACAGGTTAGGTTAACTTCAATTGTCAACATGTTCTATTGTTTGTATTGGTATGTTTCCCATTTATCTGCTACTAATTGACTTCCATTCTATAGGGCAGAGAGCGCCCACTCAGCTCTAAAGTGTTGGCTTCATACATCCACTGGATCTCTAGACACATGCTTCGACAGCATACATAGATTCATCGAAGGACAACATTTCCACATTAAACAAGACTTCGAGTTCTCCATTGACAGAAGGGTTTCGGAAGACCAGCAAGTCCCATTTTTGTTTCTGGTCAATCAAGTGAGCCTCAAATGTTTGGAAATACTCCAGGATCAGCTGAGAAGCGGTCGTTGCGATATTGACCACACAACATCGTACGAAGATGTTTGTGCGTTTACTTCAACCATGGGATTACCGTGCGCGTTTCGTATGTATCAGTACATTCAAGCCGGTCTGAATATACCAGTTGAAGAAGTGCATATCTTCTGGCGAACACTCAGATATGACGCACAGCAAGAATTTGAAGCACAACGCCAAAGATACGATGAGTCGTATAGCACAGAGGAACAACTCTCATGTGTAGGTTTATGGTATGAGGATCTGTCTCAGCGGTATGATCCTACGACGATCGAACAAGCGTTCAACTCGTGGAAGCCAATATGGGAGCCCGAGGATGATCACACTGGTTTACAGCCACCAGAGGTGAAGGTGCCTAAGGGTAGGCTCACTACCAAAAAAAGAAGAGGCCAAACACTAGGGACAAGTCCGAGCATGAGCATTTAGGTCTTGGAAACCGTGGCCCGCCCCTACGACGTTCGCAGTCTCAGCGACGCCCGATAGCACCCGAAAGTACAAGTGATCGTGGGCCATCAATGCAACACAGTCAATCACAGCGTTGGTCATATGAGCGAATGAGTCAAACTGGACAAGGACCGACAATGCAACACAATCCACCTCAACAACATGCACCATATTCGACATACTGGAGCCCCTGGAAATACTCGCCGTATTGGACTAACCTCCATCACACATTAGTTGATTATATAATAGGTTACAGGGAGATAGTGGGCGATGGAAACTGTGGGTTTCGAGCTATTGCTGATTTTGTGTATAATGATGAAAACCGATGGAAAGAGGTTAGACGTGCATGCTTGGATGAGCTGGAGAGTAGAAGGGATTGGTGGTTAACAAAATGTGAAAGAATCTGGTACGATCAACAGTACCGTCGACTGAATTGGTTTGAAGACACATTTGCACCACAGCAATACTGGATTGAAATTCTCGATATTGGTCTTATCTTGTCCACTGTGTACAACATTGTGATTATTAGTTTTTCAACAGATTTGTCTGGTAAAGCTAGTGGGTTGGTCGCACTGCCGCTACGTGATGATCAGGGGTTAGGTCGTCCAACAGCAGAGGTCAGTATTGCATGTGTCTCTGGGCATTCTCATTTCATTAGACTCCAAACAGTCGAAAACTGTCCAATCCCATGCATGAATCCGATGTGGCGACGTTGGCATGATCCCTCGGTTACAGCTTATATAGAGCCGTACTTACCGCGCAATGCAGAGTGGTACAGATTGTTTCCCCCAACTAGTGGATCAATACATATGGTTATAGAAGATTAGAGTTTGTAAAATTTGTTGAATTCTTGAATGCCAGTAATATATTCAAAAAGTCTTGTAATGTTTAGCAACATGAATCTATTGAAAAAAGACACTTAAATTTTTGAATATTGTAGTGTCTCATGTTGATACAGTGGATTGTACTTTATCTAATAAAAGCAAATTCATCGTAGATACAATGCGTTCTAATACTACTGCTGTTAGCGACTCAACAGCCAACAAAGTATTTACTCTAGAGTCTACTAGACTACAACAGTGATGAGGAAATCATGGAAGGTGAGAGGAAAAGAAAAACAAGCAGTATTGCTATGGAGCAAAATATCACGACCATTGTCGACGTATTTGGAGCCGACGATTGTTGAAAAAAATGTTTAGTTTTTACAAATGAAATTGAATACATATTTGAAACATATTTTTAGGACTTCAAAAGCGAGATTGGTTTGTCATCGGAGATTGTTGAAAAAAATGTTTTTTTACTAATTAAATTTTATACATATTTGAAACATATTTTCAGGATTTCAAAAGCAAGATCGGTTTGTCGTCGGAGATTGCTCAAAAAATGTTTTTTTTACTAATTAAATGTAATTGTACATATATTTGAAACATATTTTCAAGACTTCAAAAGCGATTCTATTTCAGAGTTTCATTTTCAATCAACATTGTTCACACGTCATTTCTCATAATGTTACAACTTATTCCACACACACATCATTTTAAACCTTAAAACAAATAACAATTCTGATGACTACCAGTACATGAAAGCCAAATATGGTTGCACTGATCAAGCGGGAGGAGGTCGTCTCCTCGTACTAGCCCTGTAGCGTGAATTGTGTTCCCTACGGTCCGCCTCAGCCCTACTTCGTATTACATCCGGGTCTTCGAAGTCTGAATCATCTTCATACTTCACAAGAATCCTAACTCTTTCCATTATTTCTCCAAGGTCTAAGTAGTTCTGCAACATCATGCGTACGTCCGCATCGGTTAGTAAATCGACGATAGAGTCGTTGTACAGATCTTGGTCCATCCTAAGGTAGACAATGGAAAAGACGTTGAGTTGCTGATTATCAAAATGTGATCTGACAATTTGATTTAATGAAGCTGTTAGGTGGTTAACACTTCTCGGAGTTCTAATTTCTGTATTGATCACTGCCCATCCCGGAGTACGTTGGAACCGTGCCCCGTATTCATTGAGTGCGGTGTAATGGTTCACGTGAATTGCAAAGGGAATTGACATCCTAATGACATAAACAAGAATGAATTATTTAAAAACCAAATAAACATAAATTAAAATTACAATAACCACACCAGTTTAAGCATCAGTACAGAATGTTCAAAAACAACATAAACTAATAAGTCTACTAATATCCAAACCCACCACCACTATACCCACCCCTACCACCACCACCACCATACCCACCCGCCCCAGCCCCAGAACCACTACCAGCATGTCCTCCCCTGCCATCACCACGCCCACCCCTCCCATCACCATGTCCTCCCCTCCCATCACCCGGTCCCCTCGCATCATCACCGCGCCCACCATCACCCCCATGACGACGCGCCTGCTCCATGTGCCTACGGTACATACCCTCCCCTCTAGGCCTAAGGCCTCTGGTGCGATGCCCCGCGATGTACCACTCCATGCCAGCACGAGGCTGGTTAGGGTTCCTGTGACGTGTGGGCGAATCAGGGGTGGTCGGGACATTAAGCCGGCAGTACTCAAAGGCCATCTCCAGCGTATCAGCCGCCCAGGCGGGGAAGCCGGTGGGCCAGCCCGGGTTGTTCTCCGGTGCGAGTCTCATGATAAGCGGCGCTGTCTCATCCCAATACTGCAGTAAGGTATAAATGTGAAGTTAGTATTTAAAAACAATTACAAACAACAAAAAAAAATTTAACAAGACAAAGTATTTATCTGGAGCTGATCCTCTCGTCGTGTACTGGGGCCACCATCCGCTCCCAGGGGACGCACCTGAACATGAGAAAGGCGCTGGAACCACCGGATGTAATCCGGGGCCACGGCCCATGGCATCTGCGCACGCGTCAGAGGACACCTCCACCTGCTGGGCCCTGTCGTGTTGTCCCACACGGCTGTCCCGTAGTCGTACGCAGCAAGGTACGTCTTCCCATGTCTGGGACGATAATGGTTGTCGGGTCTGATAGGCTGAGGGGGGATAGTCTGCACGTATCCAAACTGGCGCAGACACCGCTTGGGCATATACGGCTCAGCAATATCCAAGAACTGTATGGTGCCATAATACCGGGAGCGCGCCTATGATACGAGGGCACCCTCTGCCTCAAATGGCAGCCAAGCAACCTACGTTTCATTTAATGGAAAACAATTAACAACTTAAATGAGAAACAATGTTTGACGATACGTTAAACGTCAATTTTTTATTACTACTGAAATACCCCTAACATTTAAATAATTAAATAATGGTAAATATATATTATTTAGGGGATTATTAAACCCTAAGAGAGTATATAAACACTCAGGCGTTAAGAACGCACCTAAACTCCTTAAGGTCAAAAACGTGCGTTAAAGCCCGACCTTAAGAAAACAAGTCATATAAGCTATAAACTTCCTATGAAGATAATAAAAGATCATTATATGACTCTTGGAACACAGGACTTCATCAAAAAATTGAATAAAAATACAAATGGCTCGGGAGTTCCCTTAAAGGCCCCTTAAGGCCCGAAAGTCCCGGAAATACCTTAATAAATAAAGTAAAGCATTACATCTCATTCTAAATGCATAATAGTACCTTAATGAACATTTAAGATGAAGTTCTCAAGATAAATTCTCACTTAAAGACAAAATACTCGGGAGGATTTCTTAACGCTCCTTTTTGCCCGGGTAGCCCGAGAATTGTGTTCTGAGTTAGTATAACCCCATATAACTCAATGTAACACCTTAACATATTATTATTGACTATAAACAACATTTATAAACACTTGGAACACATAGCGACTACTTATTTCCCAGGAATTCCTTAAAGCACAAAAACGCACCTTCAGGTGTCACGAAAATGCGTTTTACGCAAATGCCTTGAAGTTTTTGAGGAGCCACGAGTTGATAAACTTAAAAGTGGATAAAATGATCATCTAAATCAATTAATTCCAGCACTAAACTCATAGTACAAATGGGGGAGATTTTTAGGACAAAAAGGTACCTAAAATCAGCATTTTACCTTAAAACTTTCATCTTTTACCATAATAAAAATGTACCAATTAAATGCTGGAACCTATTACACATATTAGTATGATCTTAGTACAATATAGTGTAACAAAAATCAAAGTAAAAATCAACTCCATTTGGTCCCCATATCAGGCGTTAATTAGGGTGTAAAATGGACTAGTTTTAGTTCAAAAATGTGTTTCATGATAATGTGACTCACCTAGCATGTACTATATAATTATGTAACAAATAAATCAGTCAATATAGGCCTCCATTGTCGATTTCCCTGCAAGAAAAATAATGAACATTAGCTTATATTAAGATGAAGGAATTAAATACAAATCTAGTCATACATTTGACTAGTCAATAAAACAAGGTAAAACAAGTGACTCATTTGGCATATGGTTGCCGATTTTGACAAGAATAAAGAGAGGTTGATTGCCTCATTTATTAGTCAACAACACAAACCTAACTAACATGATAATCTTGTCTCCAATCAAACAAAATCAACTAGTCTCTTAAGGCATATAGTGACCGATTTCTACAAGGAAAATAAAGAGAATATGCCTTATTAAAATCAAGCTAAATCACCTATCAATCTAGCCATACAATCATGTTTCAATTAACAAGGAAATCAAGAGCCAAATTGCTCTCAATCAACCATAGGAGACTTGCAAAAATCAAAGACATGTCAAAAGAGATCAATTAAAAGAGAGACATAAACCTACCTTATCTTGACTTCTTCTTTCAAATTATCAATCAAGCCTTCATTATTTCCTTGCCAATCAATCGAAAACCTACTCCAATTAAGAGACTTTTGTAGTCAATATTGAAGTCAAATTAATTAAAAACAAGACATTAAATAATGCCTTGAATAATACCAATTAATTCCTTGTCTTTCTTACCTTAATAACATACGTGAGCTTGTCCTTCCTTCTTTGCTCACATCAACCGAAGGGTAAGTTCTCCTTCCTCCTCTCTTTTCTTCTTCCTTCCTAAGTTAATTCCTAAGAGCTACTAAGCTCCATTAATGGTGTTCTAAGTACTAACACCATTTTATTGTAATTTCCTAGTTAAATCTATCAAGTCTTGAAGCAAGAAATCATCCTAGCAATCCTACAATTTTCGCCAAGCATATATGTTCCAAGGAGGTTCCTAAATTCAACAACAACACAAGGAACAACAAGATCAAGCTAAGGTATATTTTTATGTTGAAAAATCCTAGTAAATTATCTTAAGTGATTTTTGAAATTTAGAAGCTTCTAAGTCCATACTCTCTTCATTATTTCATGAAGGGAACTTGGATCTACAATCATTCCAAGGTGTAGCAAAAATACCTTGATAAATTCCTAAGGTAAACTCTTGTAAAATTACTACAAATATTACTTATAAACTTTTGTTAGAAGTCTAACAAATAAATCTCCTAAATGTTTATAAGGAGCCGAAAATTATTCATCAAGGTAGCATTTGGAGAGCTTGGAATTCAAGGAAAAATCAAGTACAAGAATTGTCTTGATTTAAGGGTAAGTTTATATAAGTAAGGTTTATTAAGTTCAAGTTTGGTTTAAGCTTCAAATTTTAGTGTAAAAATTATGTACAACCTCTAAATAAATTAAGACCGAAAATACTATAGGTTATATTGTCAAGAAAATAATTTATAACATATAAGGTAAGGTTATTACCTTAAGGTATATATTTGTGTCACAAAAATTAATTATGTTACATAAATAAATAAACCGAAAGGTCTAGGAATAAAATGTTCTATCTTGAGTTTATAATCATTCTAAGTCATTAGCATAAATTTTAGAAGTGTTATATGGCTTATATACATTTATAAGTATTTTTATAAGGTATAAAAACAAGTTTAAAACATATGGTAAGAATTAAATTGTGCCGAGAGCAAGACAAGGGATTTGGTGAATTTTGAAATATATATAAGTGTATTTACTTATATTATAATTTTAGGAATACTAAAAATAGCTACAAGTATTTAAATGGCTATCTTAATAAGTTATGTGGCTAAAATGTAAGTTTTGAAAAGTTTAGTGTATAAATACTAATTGCCGAGAACATAAGGGGTTATTTGGCAAAATTATGACATAATATAAGGTAGGAATTAATATTAAGAATTTTGGAGAATTTAAATAGGTGTTTAAGTGTTTAAATAACATTTTATAAAGTTTTGGGGCCATTTTGTAATTATTGGAAAGTTTAGAGTCTAACCGAGATTATACATGATTTTATGGGTATATTAAAGTATTAATTATGAAATTAAGTCTTGGTCAAAGTGTTGACCAAAAACTTTGGGTTAAAATGATTTATGACATAAAATATTAAGTTTATAAAAGTTTTGGGATGAATATGTAATTTATAAAAATATATATGTATAAACCGAATTGAAAATGGGCGGAAAAATATTTTGCAAAAATATGTGGGTCTTTTCGGTAATTAAGAAGGATTAAATGTTAGAACTATAGTTTATAAGTTAATGTGTAACATATGTAAAGTGTTAAGGGTTAAAATGTAATTATAAGGAATTTATTTGATGAAAACCGAAAGTACATGGGGTTGTTTAATAATTTACGAAAGTTAGGTGCCCATTGTGTAAATACCGAAAGTAAATATGGTTGAATTGTAATTTATAAATATTAGAATATTAATTTTGTAATTACCGAAATGGTTAAGGGGTTAATTAATAAATTATAAAGTTATATGGTTATTTGGTAATTTATGAAGAGTCGTTTGGTACAAAATATAAATACCGGAATATTATGATTGGTTTTGTAATTTAATGAAGAAAGGAATTAAGGTTAAGTAACATAATGAATTATGGTATAATATGGGATATAATATAAAGTTTATAAATAATTGTGGTCATAACAAAAATAATCAAAGGTTATAATATAAAGAGTAAATGGAAACAATTATGAATATATAATTAATGAGGTAAGGGTATACCATATAGTGGAAATTCATTATCACATGTGAACTCCACATAAAATAATGAACTGTTGAATTATTTAGAACCACTGTTAAATAACGGGGGCAAATTAAGTACATACAGAATTAGTATACATCGAGTATAAACTCAACAATGACTGTACTGTAATATTTAGTGGATAGTCATATTATTAATACACGTTATTGCATGTATAAACAACAGCGTACGGGAAAGAATTACTAGTGCAAGAATTATCAAGCTAGCTGTTATCCCGGTGAACGGTATGTTAATTGTGTGGTCTGAATGTCCTAAGGATTTTCCTAAGGTCCAGATATTGTGTGTTAAATGTTTAAGAACGATATCCGTGATTTTATGTATTTGATATTGTGTACTGTATTGTTTTAACTGTTGCGTTGTATTTTATACGCGAACGGCTTATGACTGGAAGTTTATACATCTAAACTGGAAAAAGACTAACTGACCTTTAGGTATTATTGAACCTAACAAATGGTCAACTGTTTAAGTCTTAATACAAGTATTGGTTATTGTACCACTGATAAAAGGGCTAACTTACAAAGAGAGGAATCCAGACTGTTTCGACATTCTGGTTGCGCATCGTGATCACTACGAGAGACTTCAATGGGGAGTCACTCAAGGGAATCCATCAGTCACATCCGATGATGGCGGAGGGCACTGCCGTTGGTGCACAGGTTCGACCGGATCGGTCAATTATCCAGGGCCATAAGGTCAGCTGGTAACGGTTCCTTTGGAACCCAGGGGACACACTGTCCATTATTCAAGTTTATTATGGGTTGTCTTGACATGACGCCTGAGGTAAAATTAACTGGAAAGGTTTAAGTGGTTGGTTTAAGAAGGATAAGAGTCATGTGACCTACTAACAAGAACTGTTGATTAATACGTGTATCTTGTTTGGTTATTGTTTGGAATTATTGGTATTTGTTTATCTGGTTGTTTGCTATGCACTAATGTTGCAGGTGAGCTGTTATGTGGTTGCTTAATATTCACAGTTGTTTCTGTCATTACTATAAACCGATATATATATTGTAATGAATCTAATATCAAGATGGCTAAAACGACTTAAGGAATCTAGATGACTTAGGACTACATTTAGCATACCAGCATTTCGATTGCTGAGCCCTTCAATGGGCCAAACATTTCAGGTCACTGAAGAAGACACAAGCCGGAGTGCGGGGAACAGGGTAATGGTGGCCATCGGGTCCGGTTCTACCCGGAACCGGCGGTTCTACCCGGAACCGATTGGAACCGGAACCGGCCGGGAACCGGTGGGAATCGGAACCGGAACCGAACCGCCTCAGCCGGTTCCGAATACGAATACATGTTTTGAGATTCGGGCCCGAACCGGAACCGGAACCGCCTGGAACCGCCTGGAACCGTCGTCGGATTCGGAACCGGAACCGCCCCGGAACCGGTTGAAGTTACCGTTGGGTTTTTAAAATGTAACCTCTTAGTAGCTGTACTCTTTTTCCTTATTATGGTTTTCCCAATAGATTTTTACCTAATAAGGTTTTAATGAGGCAGTGAATCATATAATAAAATTCTCTTTGTTCCTTATTTTTTGTAAATTCAATAAAAATTCCTAAGTCTTTGTTTCTTACACATTTAAGATTATAAACTTGAAGAATAATCTATCTAGGAGTAAAGTGGATGAAAAGAGCAACGTGTGCACTCAAATGGATCTCAAATCGGAGCTAAAACGAAGCAACTGGAGCCGATCGAATCTTTCCGGAACCGGTCGGAACCGATCAGAACCGAAACCGGAACCGGCTGGAACCGGCCGGAACCGGTTTTTCGACCGAATCCGAAGCGAATCCAGATTTCAGAACCGGAACCGTAACCGGAACCGCCTAGACCGGTTCCGAATACGAATACACATTTTCTGGAACCGGACCCGTGGCCACCATTAGAACAGGGTAGCTGATGTGTTTTAATAAACACTTGTAGCTTATTTATGTACTGTATTTTGGAGACTGTTGTATTTCATTTAGTTGCTCATTTAGTTTGATTTTGGTCTGTAATAATTAGGGTGCTCAGTATCTGTTCATCACAGTGCTAAGTAGTTGAAGTGGTTGCCTTGTTACTCACAAGGGTGAGTAACGGCGTGTGACACCAAGGTTAAGTAGTTTTATTTCCGCTGTGACGTTATTTATTTTGCTACGACTTACGACATTAATTCAGGATTAGGACTAGGGGTGTTACAACTACAATCGCTAAGCAACTCGTACCTCAGTAGAGGACATCGTGTCCAGCCGTCCCCTCACGAAACGTAGCCTGTCATCATCCATCAAATTCCTCGTGTAACGAGGCCACCTCGCCGCCGTCGGGGAGCAACCATCCCAGTCTGAACATGGGGAAGTACTCGTAGATCCAGCACTACGGTGATCATCCGAAAACATTAGCCAAGATAGTCAAACAATAAGTTTACAATACTTAAGTCGTGAGCTCGCAATCAAGTTCTCACCTGAAACAACGTCAGGCAACCAGCCAGCTGACGTGTATCCGCCCGGGAAGCGATGCCGAGCTGTCGGTACAGGTATGCCAGTGTCCCGGTCCCCCACGCATACAAGTGGACCGTACTAGGGTCACGGATGGGCCAGTAGGACGAGGGCATAACACGATCCCCGCCCTTGTCGATGATCAATGAGTGGGACACCAGCCACCAGAGGTACGCCGTAGTCTCCTGAAGTGGGGTACAGTATGGACCGCCACAAGTATCATGAAGAGCTCGGTAATGTACCTGGCTCTTCTCCAGGAACCTACAGTTTATCAGCTCCTGCTGGTCCGCCGCGCCAAACAGCCGTAGGAAGTGGGGGATGAGAACATGTAACGGTGGGGCCGCTACGCCGACCCGGGCGCCATCCTCGGGCTGGTACGAAATCGCCATGCCAGTGATGGGGATACCCAAAATGTGGTAAACGTCGTGGAGAGTAATAGTCATCTCTCCGAATGGCATGTGAAAGGAGTTCGTGTCAGGCTGCCATCTCTCCACGAACGCTGAGAGGAGCGCGAGGTCAAAACAACCATGCGCTATGTCGACAAGATGCGCAAGTCCGCTATCCTCGACCGCTGCTAGAGACTCTGGGTGCCTCAATGTACTCGGAGTCCAAGCCTCCAAATACTTCGTCTTAGGCTTGAAGCTAAGACATCCCTTCTCCTGTTGAATATTTATAATTGAGTTCACACTATATTAACCATTTCCTAAACAATCTAAAATTTTATGGAATCTATTACCAGACGGGAAACATACCACTCCTCGCCACACATCAAGCGCGACGTGACCACCGAAACTCGGGATCAAACTCGTATCTTGAGGGCCTCCGGGCACTGGAGTCTGCCCAAGCAACCAAGCATCAGCAGTCGGGATCTACGCCACCCCCTCTGCCGGACCATGTACTGGGGACCGGCGACGACGGCGCACCCGTGTGGCCTCATGCTCTGCACCCGGCTCATCTATGTCCTCGTCATCAGCGTCAGCCTCGTGATGACGTGCGTCTTTGGTCCCCCTCTGTCCAGAAGTAGGCCAATCAGGACTATCAGACCTCACGACCAGCGTCCCATCGCCGATCAATGAGTCCAGATCCACACTATGCAGCTGGTCCACCTCCTGCTCCTCCTCCTCCCCCTCCCCCTGCTCCAGCTCATACTCCGCCCGCATCCTCTCCTCACGGGCTCGTAGAAACTCAATCTCCCTACGCTTCCTGGACGAAGCTGTAGCGTACTGTGTACGTCTCCTCTCTGCAGCAGCAGCATCAGGCCCGCTCACACGAGGGTATGATGAACTCTCGCCTCGGTCGGAAATCGACTTACCCTTACCCAGACCGAACCTACCAAGCAAACCCTTGCCCTTTCCTCCCGCCATCTGTTGTTTACCGTAGAATTTAGTCATACTATTTTTACAGTTAGTCAAGACCGGTCGAGGTTAGTCAATACCGGTCATACATGCATCTCAGTAGTTCAACGTCAAAAACAAATTCATACAAATCCAGGAACTGATTAAACACGCATAATAGAGGTATACAATGTAAAAAACGACCAATTATATAACAAAACAGAAAAAAACGACCAATTATATAACAAAACAGCAAAAAACGAGCCCCGAGCGTTCCCGACAGCGCGCGCCCGCGCGCAGCTTCTTCCCCGGCGCCAGCGCCGCCTCCGGCAAGCCCGCGCCTGCGCTGTCGTCTCCCCTCGCGCTTGTGCCGTCCCAGTTTCCCGCGCCCGCGCGCATGCAGGCCTCCGCGCGCCTGCGCCCCCGCTTTCACCAGCGCGCCAGCACGCCTGCTGGCCTCCGCGCGCCTGCGCCCCCGGTCTCGTCTCCCCGTTTCCGAATTCGACTACTGTTTTTTGCAAATCTTACTACTTTTACTGCTATACTATGCTAAAAAACTATAAATTATGACAGAAAAGAACCTGGTTTTGCAGATCGAACTAGCAGAAATGATGAGCACTGGCTTTCCTCCTGCTTCCGTTCCCGCTCCCGCTCCGGTTACCGCTTCTAGAGAGAAGTCAGAGAGAATTCTAGAGAGAGAAAGTTTGAAATTTTGTGGAGAGATAATAGAGGGTAAAGGTGTATATATAGGAGAGTTTAAGGGTAAATGCAAAATCGTAAAGTTTTTTAAATTTCCGACTGTGCGAAGTGAAAACCCGACTGAGCGAACGAGTTCAGTAGATAAATGATAGATAGTACATCCGGGGGTGAAAAAGCCGTGGGTGATACTCTGAGTGGGCAAAAATTTGAATCTAATTTCTTTATTTTCTTGTTTTTTAATTTTGAATTCTTTATACTTTTCTAAAATTAAGTAAAAACATATATATATATATATTATATCATTTGTTGTTATAATTAGAGTACTATCGTGTTGTTATGGGTTGGCCAGTTGTGAAAAAATGGATTATCATGAAGTAAAAGTGAAGTAAGCAATGTGATAATAGAATTTACGTGGTTCCGTAAGAAGAATTTACTCTCTATTTGCTTTATGACATGTTTTTTCACTTTAATATTAAATATATAAGATAAAATAATTTTATAAAACTAAATTTTCCAATATATAGTTTAGCATATAAGAATCACACACAAAACTTAAATTTTAAAAATTATTTTATGTTATATGTTAAATATTATAGTTAAACGACATATCTAAATAATAAATAGGATCATGATGGGAGTATTTGATTTAGTCTTGAAAGATGTATACACCAAAGGTTTTTATCATTTGTTTGTATGTGATTTACTTTGTCGGTCACGTGTCACTTAATTAGTAGCACACAAGGCATGAAGTCATGTCCTTCTTGACATTCCTACAGGTGTCAACATCGGTGGTATGACATTTGTGAACCTCTTAGGTTTCTCATCGGTCGTATATATATATACATTATCATCAATCTCCTATGATTCAGATTAGTATGGACAATGCCCGTTTTTCTTGTAGATGCAACACAGATAACAAACAGTTACCTCCCCCAAAAACAGAGAATAGAATTTCGACCAAAGGCCAACAATCAACAGACATATACACACAGTAAAAGAGAAGAGAAAGAGACGAGAACCCTAGCTAGCTACAATGGCGCCGTCTTCATTATTCACATCCAACTCCAAAGTACTCCTAAACAAATCCATATTCACCACCAACACCCTCTCACTCGTTCCTATTCCATCGTCTCGCAGACCAACAGCACACCACCCAGTAGTACTATCAAACAACCATGCCTCCCTACTCAGCCGGTGGAAGAAGTACTCTTACTCCTCAACCCCACCAGACTACCAACCGAACACAACCCCACCCGAATTCCCTAACCCAGCTGATAATCCGGACCCCGTATACGACCCGTCAGCAGTCCCTCAAGAGTTCGACCCCATCCCTGTTCCTGATGAGATTGAACCTGGACCCGGCCCGGATTTTCCAGGTCCACCAATACCTTCACCGCCTAATCCTAATCCCTTACCACCACCGACTGGTCCGGATATCTTCCCGCCACCGCCTGATAGATATCCTCCTCCCGACATAGTGCCACCTGTCCCACCTCCTCAAGTGCCACCTCCACCACTGGACCCACCACCTCCTCCCGGTCCCACGATTCTTGTTTAGTACGTACTTGGATGGGAAACTAGCTACCAGGAACGGATCAGGAGGGGCCGACGGGAGATCAATCAATCCTTTTTGATGTATTATTGAAGCCCACTGGACAGTGGACTACATGTCCGTGCACATAGAACAATAAGCCAGCCGGCCCAACTAATATGTATATATGTTAGTTTTGCTGATTTGCGCGACTTGTGCTCATCTCCAGGTTAGTTTAATCTATTATGTTTAACGTTAACAAGTGTTTCTTTGTTGGACTACTACAGACACCAAGTCCAGCAACACGTTGATAAGCCCAACCCATCAAGGAAGCCCAAAGATTGAGTCCTAGTTTTATTCTTGTATCAGTTAACTTTTTTAATAATTAGTTAGATTATGTTTATCTTTTATTAATTACATTTTATATCTCTTTCTCCGTTTCCTGCTTTTTTTTTAAAGAGAGCAAGTATACACATTGATAAGTTTTGTATCAATTTGTCAAATAAAGAATCAAGCTTTAAGCTTTCTTACTTTCTTTTTCCCGCACTAAATTTCTCTCAACTCATATTTCTTTTCCCCTGTTTGTTTATCCTCAAGTCGGATCATCTGCAGAAGACACTACTAAAATTATTAAGGTTTTTAGTAATGATAATTATCATTACCGAAACGATTCAAAAAATTATAATAAAATGATTCAAAAAATTATAATAAAAATTGTTACACGTTGTTGTAGATGCGTAATAAAAAATCAAATTATTTATCATAAAAGGTTACTAAAAATATTATTTTATATTTACAGTCTCAAATTTAGTCTCTAGGAACGAAAAGAATGGTAACAAGATTTGGCAAGTTGATCCCACTTTAAGACTCTGTCCTGCTAACAAGCTCGTCTATATATACACGATTAGTTGTTGTGATTCGGGATTACAGTTTCTGTTCATTCCTTCCTTCCTTCCTTCCAATGTTAAAACTAACTAATGGTTTGAATTTGCATGATTTACTTGAATCTGAATCCCAATGCCTAGTTCGGATCGGGTCCTCCCAAGGAACCTAAGTCGATAATTAATATCAAGTCTCCTCCACCAATAGGGATAAACCAATACATTCAACAACTAATATCAAAGTCTGGGAGTTAAACCGGGGCCGTTTAAAAGTCCTATAGTGATTTGCCTCGCAATGTATTTTCATTTCTTTAGTGCCACTTCCTCATCTTTGTGCTAATCCTGCCTTGCCAAAGAGGCGAAGAATCGGGTAAAAGAGACAGACAGGTGTCTTTTTCACAATCGCGGTGCGGTGCTTACAACAGTAATATGATGTTAAAGTTGCATGCAGGCTGTGATGTAGCCACATTTTTTTTTTCGAAATGTCTTTGGGTATCTATAATAGGGGTTCTTGACACAGTTACATATGTGAAATGTTCTATAATGGTGTGGATTGCACCCATTTTCTCCTTCCAAGGTTCTTAAATAAGAACCCTACTTTTTATGACACATTAGACCCATCCAGTGGCGGATCCAGGAGTTTTGTCTCGGGGGGTAAATTTTTTTTTTCACACTGTCACTCTTTAAAATATTATGTCGTACTTTTTCAAAAATTTATAAGAGCATTTGACAAATTTTCAAAAGTTTTGGGGGGCCGGTGCCCCCCGGCCCCCCTTTGGATCCGCCACTCGATCCACCTATGTGTATCTCTCTCTTTCATATTTTATCGCACATCTAAATAGTGATAGTTTATTGGTTGTTCATTAAGAGAGAGAAGATTAAGAAACTTTTATTGTAGTGAATAGAGTTTAACTTTGTTATTGTAGTGAATAGAGTTTCTTAAGTAATAAAATATAATTTTAGATGACATGACACCTAGGAATGTGTTATAAAACTTAAAACCATTGTGGATGTGCTAATTGTATCGTTTCAATTTCATAAGATGTCCCCGAAGCGACAGGTTGTACGTAGGTGGTGTTTTTATGAGTAACGATTAAGGGTGTCAATTTCAACACGACCCATTTAACCAACACGAATTCGACACGAAATTAATGAGTTTGTGTTTTAATATTTGACACAATTAAATAAACGGATCAACCCAAACAAGATTTATTTAATAACCGTATCGGGTTTGGGTGTAATATATATAACCCGCTAACCCGTTTAAGTCATTTATTAAAAAACTAAGTATTTTAATTTAAAGTAAAGTTAGTAATATCATAGAATGACAAAACTAATGTTAATTAGTTAAATTATTTTCTTATATATTACTAATTAATATATGCGGATTTGAGTTACAAATATGGACATGATTAATTAATTGGGTTGGACGGGTCAACCCGTTTAATAAGCAGGTCAACCCATTTAATAAACGGGTTGAGTTTGAGTTTTATATTTGGACATGATTAATTAAATGTGTTGGATCGGGTTAACCCGTTTAATAAACAGGTCGGATTTGGGTTTAGCCTAACACGACCCGCGAACCCGTTTTACCACCCTTATAACGATTAGATTTGTATTACACACTTTTTAAGTAATACTACAAATAGGGTAACTAGTCGAACGATGATGGACGCAGTAGAGGTTTTTAAATTTTTTTAAGGGAAATTTTATGAAATGTTGAGTATATTTTTGGCTATTTTTTTTAGAAAGTCACAAAATGTCAGTATATTGTTATAAAAGTCCATGAAATGTCTATAGTCATTGAGCAGATGGAAAAAAGATAAAAATACCACTACTAGTGAATAAAATAGTTTTAAAGTTTACAATATACCCCTAAGTGTTAAAAAATTCACAAACATTTAAAATACAATAAAAGGATAATATATACAAATTTTAAAAAATTATACAAATTGAAAAAAAGAAAATATCATAAAATATTAAAAAAAATAATTCATTTTTTAAAAATTTATTCAGTACCATAAAAAGAATATTGTATTTTAAACAAATAATTTATATTAATTTTTCTATCAATTAAGTACCATAATTTATACCAAATAAGTATCATACATTTTTTAATTATTATTTTCTATCAATTTAAATTATTTATTCAAAGTAAATTATTTTATATTTTTTTAAACTTATAGTTATAAATTTTAGTTTTTATAATTTTTTGTTCTATTATACAGATAACTTTAAATATTATGATCATAAAGTTATTTTCAAAATAAAACTAAAACTTTAAAAACTAAAATTTCAAAATATAAGCTGAACAATATAAAATAATTTACTTTGAAAAAATAATTTAAATTGCAAGAAAATTTTAATTAAAAATGTATGGTATTTATTTGGTATAAATTATGGTACTTAATTGGTAGAAAATTGGTATAAATTATATGTTTTGAACACAATATTTTTTTATGGTACTGAATAAATTTAAAAATATGAAATATTTATTTTTGAAATATTTTATGATATTTTCACATTTCAATTTGTATAATTTTTAATTTGTATATATTATGTTATATTTTTATCATATTTTGATTTTTTTATGAATTTTTTAACACTTAGGGTTATATTGTGAACTTTAAAAGTACTTTATTCACTAGTAGGGGTATTTTTGTCTTTTTTACATCTGGTCAATGACAGTAGTGACATTTCATGGACTTTTATAAAAATATAGTGATATTTTGATACTTTCTTTTTTTTTAGTGACATTTCATGAATTAGCCAAAAATATAGTGATATTTCATGAAATTTCCCTTTTTTAAATATTTAAATATTAATATATTAATAAATTTGGGTGATTTCATTAGATACTCTAAGAGTGAATTTTACATAATTTCCAAAAAGTTTTATTTTCAGTTTTCATTAAACTTTACGAGATATTTCGGAAGTTCCATTTTCGATATGACATACCCCTCAAGTTTCGATTTTATTACGAGATGTCCTTTCATACAAGTTCTGATATATTTTATTTTTTATACCCAACCTTGCACTAATAGTCTCGGTGATATAACATCAAAGTTTTTTTTTTATTTTTAAAACTTAAATAAAAAAATTAAAGATCATATAAAATTGAATGAATAAAAACCAAAAAATAAATAAATGAAAATGACTAAATAATAAAAAGTTAAGTTATTTTCAAAAATAAACATAAGCAAAAATTTTTTAAATCATATAAAAGTATTAACAATAATATGAAGAATATTAAAAGTAACAATTTCTTATAGTATATAGAAAAACTCATTATTTAAAACTAGCAAAAAAATTATAAAAACTATAAAATATGATCATTTTTCTTGTGATTATTAATATCAAATAATATATTTGTTAATAAATTTTTATTATTTTTATTATCTATAAAATTATTTAATAATTTCTTATAACCTTTTTACGATTTTAAGTCACCGTTATAATAGATTTTATGTAACAATATATGTTTTTAATAAATTAATTTTTTTATAGTTTAGTCATTTCTATTTATTTTTAAAATCTTATGATTTTATTTTTTGTTGTTTTATTAAAATTTTGAGTAAATTACTCAGAACCCCCTTGAAGATTTATGATATTACAGTTAACCCCCTTGTGTTTATCATAATTATTGGTAATCACCTCAAGGTTAAGGTATCTTTGACTACGAGCCCCCAAACTATAATTCTGTTATTAGGAAGTTAACTACGTGTTGACCTATCAGCGTAATCACATTAATAATGTCAGGTTGGGCAAAAAACACTACTTAATCAGCATTGTTATTTTCCTAAAAATGTCAAGCCTGCCTTGGAAATGCATCTAAAGTGGGATGAGAGAGAGTTAGACGATGTTGATTAAGCAGTTTTGTTGTCCAGCCTGATATTATTATGTGATTAAGTTGATAGATTAACAAGTAGTTAACTTTCTGATAATAGAGTTATAGTTCGGGGGCTCGTAGTTAAAGATACCTTAACCTTGAGGTGGTTACCAATAATTATGATAAACACAAGGTGGTTAGCTGTAATATCTCAAATCCTCAAGGGGATTCTGAGTAATTTACTCTTATTTTAAATCATTTTTTGTGTATTTTGTTTATATTTTAATTTTAAAGACCATAAATCTCTGAGGTTATTACAAGACATATGATGTGAGGGTTAAATGGGGATATAAAAATTGAAACCTCGAGGGAATCTCGTAATGAAATGAAACATGAAGGGTATCTTGAAAAAATGAACTGTTTGGGTATCTCATAATGTAACACCCCTACCAGTAATCCAGTCATTATCTCCTAACCCGTCTCAATTACCAGTAACAATGCAGCGGAATTCAACTACAACCGGTGGGTGATACAATGCCGTTAGTCACCCACGTGACTAACAAGGCCAAATCCAAACAACGATTCAAATGCAACATCGGTCTGATGGATTATTATACCGAGTACACTATACAAACGATACATTCCATTCCCAAATCAAATCTCAAACCAATTACAAACTTCAATTCCAAATTATACAAATACAACCTCAATTCTGTTCTATACCGAGTATCTACATTTCTCAAGTCTGCCGATAACAATTCAAACTCACAAATTAACATTTCAAATAAATACAACATTCCTAAACCAACTACCCATGCTTATACAGCACCCCGTCTTACACTCTCAGACGGTGATCGGCTTCAATGTACCTGGAAAATAAAAACGGTGCCCCTAGGGGCTCGGCAAATTGCTGCATATGAAATTCGCATACCCCGCGTGCTAACGGGGGTACGCCGACTATTTGGTCGAGAACATGCGATTCATTTTTAATTCAATCAACATGCAGGGCAACAATACATTATATATGTACATTGGCACAAACAATATTCGACTTCGAATACAAACACTAACTCACACATCAAGGGGTTAGTTTATATTATGCTACACATAGGCCTCGAGGGTTACTACCTCACTATGCCTTAATCAATTCTTCAATGTCTTACCCACTCTCTTGGGTTACTCTTAATCAAGTTCTCTTCTCCACTCAAGGCTCAATTCTCAAGTTACTAACTCAAATCTCAATCTCATTATCAAACTCTCAAACTCAATCTCAATTCTCAAATACTCAAAGGCATCTTTTAAGTCATTACCCATGACCTCCGGGCAGAGTCATACACAAGACTCACCACCGGGCTTACAATCAAACAGAACTATACAATTAGCTCCTCAAATTCTCAAATGTCCGGTTCTCTACCGGACTACTCAAATTCCTAAAACTCCTCCCTCGGAGTTATTTCACAATCTCATAGATTAGCCTAGAAGTATCTCTCTCGATATCCTCCATTAGCTTAGGGAATTCTCAATGTCTAGTATTCTCAGATTTAAGGTTTTACCCAACTTATCGAATACTCTCATGTTCGGGAAATTGTTCATATTAGTCGGATCCTCTCATTGTGGGTCGACTATCTTTCTAAGGGGTTTGGTGATCCCTTACCATTCTTTACTTCTCTCAAGGTTCATGTCTTGAACAATCATCAATCCTCTAAATAGAGGTTCCTTATATACTTCCACTATCAATTGTTTTGTGGGTTTATTCAATTCGGTTCTCTAACCGTTATCGGGAGTTTACTAATTCCTGTACAATTCTCTCACGTTCTAGTGAGTTCATAGGTTTACGTTAACGTTATTCTCGGTTCGATAGATTTCGTGTTTTCACGTTTTCGTTGATTCGTAACATGACTCTTTCTACGAGTCACTAAACAAACAAGACTCCACTATGATTCGAACTATAATACACATTCAACATTCAAGCACCTCATCCACAATCACACACATTTCATGAATTATACAAACTTCAATTCAATACACAGTACGACAAAGAACAATACATTACAAGCACAAGAAAGTACAGACAATCTGATTCGTGCATTTATCTTGTTTAGGTGATCACAGAGCACACACGCACACAAATCAGAGTAACACCGTTAGCATACAGGGCATGAGAAAATCATACCTTACACCATGGTTTCACTTTACCTGGTCGTCTTATGTTCCTCGGTTTACTCTTGGTCCACTGATAACGTTTCAAACATTTTTATTAACACTAAGGTGTTACGGTATGTAAATAACTACTACTCCCGTACTTACCCCGTTGTCCCGTTATACTTAGTTTTACTCTTGTCAATTTAAGTCCTTACTTCTCACTCATTTCCAACACTTGTTTATGCTTCTTAGGACCTTTAAAAGTCACCAAACAACTCCTAAACAACTCCTAAAACCAATACCAATCAAACCCCCCACCTTTTAAAGCCTTAAAAATACTCATGGTACATTTCTGGGGGTGGTCCGGGACTTGGTCCTTACCCTAAGTCCCGGACCAAGTCCCGGACCAATTCATTTGCTAACTCTCGGACAAAACTAACATGTGGTCCGGGACCTTGTACCTAGGCCAAGTCCCGGACCAAGGGTGGTTCTGCACTCTCGGCAATAATTTTAGGGTGATCCGGGACTTTGTCCAAGGACCAAGTCCCGGACCCTGCTAAAACCTCTACACTTGTAAATTTTCAACTCCAAATCAAGCCTTAATCCACCCTCAATCTTTCCCTAATATTCCCACAAGTTTCCCACATATTTAAACACCTTAAAACATGCTCTAAACCTCTTCAAATCATTGGTTTAATCCTTGCTCAAATCCTTGCTCAATTTCTACAAATTTCCATCCTCACTTTTACATTTTGCACACTTGTGCATTTCTAACTTCCTCTTGGTGGTTTACCTCTTGTTCTCACCCATTTTGACCATTCCCAATTTATTCCTAGACAACTGCATTATCTATACCCAAGTCCATCCTTTTCTTTCAATGTCATATAACCTAGTTTCTCTCCAAAGCTCCAAGGCACTAATACACTAACTTGCTACAGATTTTTACACTTCTCTCCCTAATTCTCCAAATACCATTTCAAGGTTATTAATCAACTCAACTCAACTTAATAAGCACCTAGGTTCTCCCATTCACCAAGTCATCTAAAAACACTTATTTTCTACTAAAATTTTCTCATGGTTTCCCCATAAACCTAACATATCCAAACTCATCCATTCTTACCAAAATCAATCCTAGACTAGCCACACCCATAAGAGTCCTACCAGCACACAATTTCCAATCAAAATCCCATCAAAAACCTCATCAAGCACAATATAATACCATAACTCAAAGGCTTGGCACTTAGGCCCTTAATTCAAACATCAACTCCACAATTCTATAAAATTTCAACCAAACACATTCCTAGTACAAACTTTTGGGTTCATTCATTAATTTATCCCATCCCAAATCCTAGAACACATAAGAATGTACATTAAGGTGGATTTCTTACCTTAAGCTCATAAATTCTTCTTTCCTTTTCCAATCTCCTCCTTCTCTCTTTCTTGCTCAAAATCGGCCAAGTTGGCCAACCACTTGCCAACCTAAAATTCAACAACCAAATGGGGAATTAGGCACTAATTAATACACCTATGCTTCTTAGTCAATCTAGGAGGCAAGAGAAAGTGTTTAGAGCACAAGAATGAAGATTTACCTTGAAACCCTAAAATGGGCTTTTGGTCAAGAATGAAAGGAGGATTCCCCATGAGCTTTTGAAGCTTGCACAAGACTCATTCAATGAAGGAAAAACAAGGGAAATGGGGAGTCAAAATCGGCCACACAAGGAATGAAGGAAAGAGTGGGAATTTTGTGATTTTTCTTACCTTACAACAATGGGGAGACTCCCAGCTTCAAGAATATGTTGTTTTCTCTTCAAATGGGATAAACCCATGGAGATTAAGTTCATTATTTTCAGATTTTGAAAAGAGGGAAGTGTAGAGCTTGGTGAGAGGAACCCAAATATGTGTTTTGTTTTTGATTTGGAGCATTTATGTGGCTTGGGGAAGTGGAGGAAGGTGGCTGCCATTGGAGGCTGTAGTAGCAGCTCAAAATCGCCAGTAAAGGAAGGGAGGATGGGAGGAAATCAGTAGGAGGAAGAAGGATGGGAGGGAGAGAAGAAAGAAATGAGAGGAGAGAGGTTTACTTTACCTTTTGTACTTTTCTCTTTTTACTTTTCTTCCTTTTCTTATTTTAACTAGTTAAGTGTGTGTGTGGCTGATTTCCTTCCTTAAACCGGCCCCACATAATCACATGGCTGAGAGCGTTTTTCGTTTTTTACAGAAAACACTCGTTAATTTACCCGGTTTTAGCACTATTCACTAACCGGGTCCGTTTTCCGGATTTTTCTTGTTTCTTTAATTTTAATGGTTCTTAAGCTTCCATTAATGTTTAATTATAGTTATTTGATGAACTATAATTTTTACGGGTTCATTTGACCACTCAAAGTCACGTTTTCGGGTTTTCTCGAAAAATGTGCGCTAAAGCTTTATTAGCGTTTTTAATTCATTTTATGGATCCGTTTTCTTCGGGAATTGTTCCTGTATATTAATTAGGAATTATTAAGCCTTGTAAATCCATATAAGACCCTTGTCAAGGTTGTATTCCTCCTATGGTCCCGTAACGCTCATTTTTGCGTTTTTCGCTTTTTAAGCGTTTTCAGTTTTATTTTGGATTTATTTTCTTTACCAAAATTCTTTAGGCACTATTAGGCCCTCAAATATCATATTAGAGTAATTTAATCACCCTAATTAAGTTCGGGGTATTTCACATAATGAAAATAAAACTTAACGAGTATCTCCTTACCTTAGGGGTATCTCGTGAAATTCCCCAATACTTTTTTTTTAAAAAAATTTTAAGTAATTGTAACAGAACAACAATTTATAATAATAACATAAATGTTTACAGGAAATATTATGTTAGATTATAGCTATGTTAAAAGTCAATTTAAATATATACAAAGCTGCTAATAATAAAAAGATTAAATTATGATCTATAAACAATACTAACATATATGATATTTTTTTATTAATACGAGTTTAATTAGGCCAAATTCTTTTGATTTATTGATTTAAATTGAGGTTAAGTTTGAAGGATTCAAACTCAAGTTTTTCTACTCCACCCTCTACTAACTCAATTACTTCAGTTGATACCTCTTTATATTAAGAATTTAGATAATGTAGATGATATACATGTTGGAAATATGAAGCTCAAAACTTGTAAGTTGTAACTTCTTCAAAGGAACTCAATTTAGCAGGTTATGTTTCCAAAAAATAAACTCAATTTAGCTGGTAGAAATTGTAACCTTTCATACGTTTTGATAGTCCGAAAGAAGAAAACAAGGTGACATCTCTATAATATTTTGTTGGTTTGCTTTATTGATATACAACCCTCGCTGAAATTTTTCTGGGCATGTATAACAACTACATGTTTTCTTAGAAAATATTGAGATAGAGGAAATCAGAATTGTGAGAATATTACATTTGTCAAATGTAGCAACTTAGAGCTTTCTGTAACATCTCCCGAGCTTTTGAAAAGTATATTTCAACATTATTTGAAAACTTGTAAAAAAACTTGGGTCTTCATTATGATGAAACAATAGACATTTTTACATCAAAATGGATATGTTACAACTGCATTTGGTCGGTTCATATTTATACTTGAAGCTCTCTTCAAAATTGTATTTGGTCAGTTTACTTGTTTGATTATGATTTATTTATAAAGATTATGAAAGTTAAAAGTGTTACTAGTACTGTGATAAAAAAAGAGAACAAATTGCATAAGCTACAAAGAAACAACAAAAATGGTAATCAAATAGTAGGTAACAATTTTGATAAAAAACATAAAAAAAATTGTAGCTAGAGATGGCAAAATCATCCAAAAGGATGATATCCATATCAGTCTTGACATCTGAGGGAGTTATATGGGTTTTTGGTAACCACTTATAGTGACCACCCCCCCTCTCAAATTGTTTGATGTTACCAAAATCCTTTGAGAGCTAGAAGAAATACCAATTAGCTTAAATGGTGCAAGAGAAGTTGAATTACAAGAGATATATGACTGAAGGACTCCCTGCTTGCGAAGTTTTCTCCTTGCGAAGTATGACGAATTCCTCTCTTCAAATTGCCTAGCGAGTGATCTTTTCCTCGTTCCTTCTCGTGACCCTTCTTCATCCTGCATGTGAAACGATCTCCTGTCTTCTAGTGGTGGTACACTTACCCTAGCTCCTTGGCTTCCATTGTGTGCCACTGCACATAAGTGATAATGATGGATATAATGACAATGATTACTCTTACCTTGCATAGATGGCAAGATCTTCTGGATGGACACACAGCAGGTGTAGATCTCGATTCCTGTAATATCCCCAGTTACCTGTGGCATGCAAGACGCAGAGACTGCAGTGTGCTGCCTCTCGGTTTTCTCAATCTAGACTCTTCACCTACTTCCTCCTATATTAGGCCGGCACCGGATGCGAGGAGTTTTCATGCTAAAACAGTCTCTCAAAAT
The DNA here is from genome assembly GCA_023374045.1 of Limonium bicolor. Taxonomy (NCBI): domain Eukaryota; kingdom Viridiplantae; phylum Streptophyta; class Magnoliopsida; order Caryophyllales; family Plumbaginaceae; genus Limonium; species Limonium bicolor. Next base: position 498,696,682 of record CM041776.1, read on the forward strand.
CTTCCTTTCCTTGACGTACAAACTACTTGTGTGTTCTGGTGTTACAACCATATCAAAATTCAACCTCTGCTCACTTCTCTTCGCCATGGACACAATAGTGGTTAATGGTTTAAGCCTGGTTTTCTGTTCGCTACCTTATTGCCCAACTTTTCTTGGTAATTCCAATCTGTGCAGCCTCCATGGCACAAATACTCCAAGGCTACTGGATAAAATTCGGGGGCATTAGCTTCACAAAATTTGGACCAAACCTCTTGTGTCCGAGCTTGAAACTTTGGAGGCTTTGACAACTATTCGAATCAGAGGCCCATGGACAATAAACAACAACCTCTTTGTGCTCCAAAATCTTGATCCAACTAAGGATATCTCTCAATAGGAGTTTACTTAGATTCCTTTTTGGGTCAGAGTTTATGACCCGTCACCACACCACCATACCCTGGAGTTTGTTAGAAAAACCGCACAGAAGCTTTGACGGTCTTTTAAGGCAGTGAAGGACGGAGAAGCATTGGGTTTCTAATTCCCGCGCCTCAAGGTCCTGATTAATATTCAAGTCCCAGTCTTGCGCGTAATCCCTGTAATAATATGGTTATATTTTAGTATGTTTTAGAATTTCCTAACGTGATTTGTTTGTCATCCTTTAATGTGTGGTTTTATTTAGTTATTGGGACCTCGGAGTCATATGATTAAAAAACGAGGGACAAGGAGGTCATTCTCCCTCTCTTTATTTTGGTAAGTGGAATATAAGGAAAAGAAAGTCCCTTGTTTATTTTGGTATTCCCGTACAGTTTTTCAAGTCGACATTTTCCTCTCGTCAGTTTGTACGTATCGCTCTACAGTTCCTCTCATTTGGTGTTCTGATTTTTCTTAGACCTGGCAAAAGTAACCCAAACCCGAAAAACCGAACCGAACCAATCCGACCCGAATCCGAATCTCAACCAAGAACTAGAACTTGAAAAATGACCCGAAATCCGAACAAACCGACCCGGACCAAACCGAACCGTATTATTGTAAAATCGAGAATAAACCACAATCCATAACCATCCGAACCGAAGTCATCCGAACCAAAATCAACCGAACCGAAGTCACCCATAACCCGACGATGACCCGAAATCCAAAGTGACCCGAACCAAAATCAACCGAAAACCAACCGAACCGAACCCGAACCAAATCCAGTGTGACCCAAATAAATATATCCATTGTGACCCAAAATAATATATTGCATTAATTATGGGAGACAATGAAAATAAAACAGTTAATCATTACTTAATAAGTGGCGTACGTATAAAAAAGTATTAACAAACTTATATACAAGACAATTATTTTAAATATACCACAAATATTGCATTATAAATTTTAAAGTAATTAATTATCATGCATCTTCATTAATCACACAACTAATGATAATTGATGATAATGCGTTACTCATCAATGATAGATTCATAAGAACCAAACATATTTTTATATTTAGACTCCAATTCTTCCAATCTTGTGAAAAATTCTTCCTTATTAGCAAAATGCATAAAATTTTAATATATTTGAAGGTTTTTACCTATGTAGCAAAATTCTTACGCTTTTGAATAGTTCTCCATCATTAACAGTTTTTAACTACTATAAAAAAAACTCATCAAAACTTATTAACTAATTCCATTCGCTAACTATTAATACATTGAAAAACCAAGTTACTACACTTTGATACAAATTTAATAACTATCCACAAAAAAACTTTATTTGTACTCATCTCAAAATAATGAAACTACTAAATAATCTAAAGCTACATCAATAATTATGTTAAGTTAAGAGTTGGTTACTAAAGTATAACATGATGCAAATTATAATTATTAGTTTAAATTAATCTTTTATATACATTCATACTTGTTGAGATTGGTTGAAGTCAAATTTACATATCATGATTATTCAGTTGCTTGATTCTGTACTGTCAACCAAATTTAACCAAATAATTGACCCGAATTAGACCCATGACCCAAAAAAACCGAATAAACCTGAGGCTAACCCGAACCGAAAATTACCCGACCCGAAGTCACCCTAGCCGAAAGTCAACCAAACCGAAAGTCACCCAAACCGATCCAAACCGACCCGAAATTTCAACAAACCAAACTCAACCCGAACAAACCGAATTCTCCCGACCCGATCCAACCCGAACCAAATACTGAACGATTTGAAATCAACCCGAACCAAACCAAACCGAACTGAACCCGAACCGATTGACCCGAACTGCCACCTCTAATTTTTCTCCCGAATTTGGTTGTTTGCTACCCCGTTTCTCTGCTATTGTTCGGGTTGTTCTCCTCTGCGAATTCAGGTTTCATTCCTTGTGGTTTCGGTAGTTTTCGTTGCTGTTTTGGGAAGTGCAGTGTTTTTGATTTTTTGGGCTGTTCGATTTGCGAATTCAGCGTTGTTTTGTGCTGTTTCTCTACTGCTGTTCGTCGGGCTGATTGTGGGCATTGTCTGGACTGATTCGGCTCTGCAAATTCATGTAAGTGGGGAATGGAATCGAGGTTGTTTGCTCACTCTTGGGACTGATTTTTGTTTGCGTTTTCTGGTTGGAATTTGAGTTGTGATGTGTGATTTTGTTCCTGTTTTGTGTCGTTGATCGAATGGTAAAACCCCTGTGGGCACTATGTTACAATTCTGGATGAGTTGCTGATTTTGGTGTTGGATTTTGGATGTTCTTCACTTCTGTTTACTGTCTGCGATTTGCCAGTTTTGCGACGTCCGGACATGCGTTCGGACTTGTAAGTTCGGACGTGTCGTTTGGCACGCCTCTGTTTTCAGTGTTTTTGAAGTGTCCGAACAGCATGCGAGGAAGTTCTGATTTTACTCTCGGCATGTGTCCGAACTTGTAAGTTTGGACACATGTCTGAACTTCTCCTGGATTTTGATTTCGACATGTGTCTGGACATGTATGTCTGGACACATGCCCGGACGTGACTCTGGATTTCTGTTTGCACCGTGTTCGGACATGCGTCACCTTCTGTTTTGCCTATTTTGCTCGTTTGAGCTCCGTTTTGACTTGCGTTTGCGGGGCTTTGTTCCCCTAAATGTAAATAAGATGTTTACACATGTGTTATGCTTATTTAAGCACTTTGGATATGATATTTTGGCTAAATTGTTTTGGGACCTAGTTACTTAGCTTCTGAGCCTTGGATAGTCGGGTCAGGCTGTCCTGTAGCATGCTGCGCAGGAATTCCTTCTGTTTTGTTCCTCGGGTTCCCTTCTGTTCTCTTCTCAGGGTCCCCTGGATATTTAGTAACCGGCGGGTCCATAGCTATCTCTACGGCTTCTGTGTGGGATCTACAAATCCATAGGGCTTTAGTGTTCGCCCTTCTGATGTGTCAGCTGGTGTCTAGTGTCCCACTCTATGATTTCATTTCGACAAGTCTGACTAATGTTTTGTTATGGCATTTTGTTTATCTTCGGTATTTGCTCTGTTTCTGATTCGTCTATTTCGAAATGACTTATGATACCCTCTGATTTGTACACTTCTGACTTCTGCTTTGAGTGGGCTTCCTTGAGGAAGTCTTCTGCTTACTGGGTTGTTGAGCTCACCCCTTTATTCATTATGCAGATTGAGCTCGAAGACCTCCTCCTCCTATTTGGGATCTGATTTCGGATTTAGTATGTTTAGACTTGTTATGTGTTTGACTTTGCGCATTAGACACTATGGGTTTATGTAGCCTTCCGGCCTTTACTTTATATTTGGCTTTTCGTATTTGGTTTGGATATTGTAAACTCTTCCAAGTGTTAATGTAAGTACTTTTTTGCGTTTCGAATTTGATTTGCGTTAGAGCCTTGTGATGTTAGGTAATAAACTCACGACGTGTAACAACCCTTACTCCTAGGCCGGTTTTGGGGTCAATACATTTAGTGGTATCAGAGCCAGGTTTTGCTTTCTCTGGTGATTGTGGGGTCTGTTTGCATTGAATGTTGAATGTATGAATGTTGTGTGGTGGTTATTTCTTCAGTATGCCTCCCTGACATGCAGTGACTTCTCAGGGCGGGACTCCACAGGGAAACATTGCCGACATAGTGCAGGAGGTGGTATCCTAGGTGCTGCAGACAGTAGGGACCACTACTGGGCCAGCGGCTGGAGCTGGCAGCTCGGGGGGAAGCAGTGTGAAGGCGCTTCAGGAGTTCCTGAAGCTGAAGCCGCCTTTCTTTGATGCCAGTGGTGACCCACAGGAGGCGAGCCACTGGAAGCAATGTGATGGTTTCTGATAAGTTATGGTGGTTATTTCTTTAGTATGCCTCCCAGACGTGCAGTGACTTCTCAGGGCGGGACTCCACAGGGAGACATTGCCAACATAGTGCAACAGGTGGTATCCTAGGTGCTACAGACAGTAGGGACCACTGTTGGGCCAGCGGTTGGAGCTGGCAGCTCAGGGGGAAGCAATGTGAAGGCGCTTCAGGAGTTCCTGAAGCTGAAGCCGCCTTCCTTTGATGCCAGTGGTGACCCACAGGAGGTGAGCCACTGGATCACTGCCATTGAGGATCTGCTGAGGGTAATGGGTTGCGAGGAGGACCAGAAGGTGGGGTTTGCCACTTTTATGTTTCAGTCTGAAGCTAAGGAGTGGTGGAAGTCGGTTAAGGGGAAGTACCCCCACCTATAGACATGGGATCAGTTTAGGGGCTGCTTCAACCAGCAGTTCTACCTTGACGTCTTTCATGATCAGAAGATCGTTGAGTATGGGAGGCTTCGTCAGACGAAGGAGATGTCAGTCGATGATTATGTGTGTAATTTTATCTCTTTGTCGAAGTTTATGCCTGAGCCGGACGATAACCGGAAGGCGAGGAAGTTTGAGGCTGGTTTGAGGGGCGACATCAGAGCTGTAGTGGCACCCTTTCGCCACAAGACATTCAGGGATGTGGCGGATGTTGCCTTGGTTGTGTAGGCTGAGCTGCAGGCTAGGCAGCGGATAGAGAGGAGAGACCAGAGGCCCGATAAGGGCAAGGACCAGAAGAGGAAGGGACGTGTGGAGGAGCCTGAGAGGTGAGATCAGTCTTCTTTTCAGAAGAAGAAGTTTAGAGGAGACCGAGGAGCTTCATCTTCTGCATCGCCCACTGCGGCGAAGTGTTCTGAGTGTGATCGTTTCCATCCGGGTCGAGAGTGCTATAGGAAGTCCGGAGCGTGCTTCAAGTATGGCTCGCTTGATCACCGCATCGCCCAGTGCCCACAGACTAGAGGTGGCAGTGACAGTTCAGAGGGCAGAGGTGCCAGTTCAGGGTCTAGGCAGAAGACCGACCAGAAGAAGCCTCATACTTAGGCACGGGTGTACGCACTAGCTGGTGAGCGTGACCGTGGCTCAGACCGAGTTGTGTCAGGTATTCTTCAGATCTCTTCTCAGCCAGTTTTCTGTCTGTTTGATTCAAGAGCTACCCACTCCTTTGTGTCTGCTGATTTAGTGGGTAGTCTCAGATTGTCTGCTGTGCCTCGTGATGATGATTTGTGCATTTCTGGTCCATTGAGTGGTGTGCCTGCTTGTGTGCTTAAATCTGTGTGCAAGTCTAGTCCTGTAGTGATTATGGATAGGACCTTGTCTGCTGACTTGATTCCCATGAGTATGTCATGTTTTGATGTGATTTTGGGCATGGACTAGCTAGCAGAGCGCCATGCCCATAAAGATTGTGTGGCTAGGAGAGTGGTTTTTGATAGACCGGGTGAGACCCGTTTTGTTTTCATGGGAAACTCCGTTCCTTGTGCGCCAGTGTTAGTGTCTGCTATGCAGGCAATCAGCTTCCCGAGGAAGGGATGCCAGAGGTTTCTCTATTTTGTGCTTGAGGTTCGAGAGGGATCCCGTCTGGAGGATATCCCCATTGTGTGCGAGTTTCCTAAGGTGTTCTAGGATGATGTGCCAGGACTACCACCAGATCGTGAGGTGGAGTGTTTGATAAAGTTAGCGCCCGGGACTCAGCCTATTTCTAAGGCGCCCTATCGCATGATTTCGGTGGAGCTTAAGGAGTTAAAGGTGCAGCTGCAGGACCTTCTGGATAAGGGTTTTATACGCCCTAGTGTGTCTCCATGGGGAGCACCAGTTTTGTTTGTGAAGAAGAAGGACGACTCTTTCAGATTGTGCATTGACTATAGGGAGTTGAACAAGGTTACCATCAAGAATCGGTATCCTCTTCCCCACATTGACGATCTCTTCGACCAGCTAGCAGGAGCGACAGTGTTTTCGAAGATTGATTTGCGTTATGGGTACCATCAGCTGAAGATTAAGGTCGAGGATGTGCCTAAGTCTACTTTCAAGACCCGATATGGGCATTATGAGTTCTTGGTCATGCCTTTTGGTTTGACCAATGCCCCTTTGTTCTTCATGGATATGATGAATAGAGTTTTCAAACACTTTCTTGATTCTTTTGTGGTTGTGTTTATTGACGATATCTTGGTGTATTCCAAGAGTGTTGAGGAGCATGAGGAGCATCTGAGACTTGTTCTGCAAACCTTGAAGGAGAGGGAGATGTATGCTAACCTGAAGAAGTGTGAGTTTTGGCTGGTTAGAGTCGTGTTCCTTGGTCATTTGGTTTTGAAGGATGGCATTTCTGTGGATCTGGAGAAGATCAGGGCGATCATGGAGTGGGCGAAGCCCACAAGTGTTTCTGAGGTGCGCAGTTTCTTTGGTCTTGCTGGCTATTATAGGAAGTTTGTGGAGGGATTCTCCAAGATTGTGTCTCCCATGACGCACCTTCTAAGGAAGGATGTCAAGTTTGACTAGAGTGAGGCGTGTGAGGAGAGCTTCTAGGAGCTTAAGAGGAGGTTGACTTCTGCTCCAATTCTAGTGTTGCCTTCTGGGACAGATGGCTTTGAGGCGTTTTGTGACGCTTCCCATAGAGGGTTAGGATGCGTTCTGATGTAGGAGGGTAAGGTGGTGGGTATGGCTCACGTCAGTTGAAGCCGTACAAGAAGAATTACCCTACCCATGATTTGGAGTTGGCTGTTGTGGTCTTTTCTTTGAAGATCTGGCGACATTATTTGTATGGGGCGACATGCAAGGTCTACACGGATCACAAGAGTCTCAAGTATTTGTTCACGCAGAAGGAACTAAACTTGAGACAACGGAGATGGTTGGAGCTTCTGCACGATTATGATTTGGAGATCCTCTACCATCCTGGTAGAGCGAATGTGGTAGCGGATGCCTTGAGTCGTAGAGGCGCTTCGGGGCTTGCTTGCTCGATGTCTAGGATTCAGAGGTCTGCTTATGAGCTTCAGCGCATGGGTGTTTGGGTCGTTCGATCTGATAGTGCTGGGATGATTACTACTCTTCAGGTTCAGTCTACTCTGATAGATCGGATCAGGGCTGGTTAGTTGGCAGATGCTGAGTTGTGCAGGATTTGCGAGAGACTGTCAGATGACCGGGAGTCAGACTTCTCTATGTCTCGTGATGGTTGCCTTCGATATAGAGGTAGAGTCCTTGTACCCAGTGGTGGGGATCTGAGGCGCGAGATTATGCAGGAGGCTCATGGAGCTCCTTATTCAGTACACCCTGGGGGTGTGAAGATGTATCGGGACCTCAGAGAGTCCTTTTGGTTGGTGAATATGAAGAGAGAGATTTCAGATTTTGTAGCTCGTTGCCAGACCTGTCAGCAGGTGAAAATTGAGCATCAGCGGCCTGCGGGTCTTCTGCAGCCCCGTTCCTGAGTGGAAGTGAGAGAGCTTAAGGATGAATTTCATTGTGGGACTCCCTAGGACATCTTCTGGATTCGATGCTCTTTGGGTGATTGTGGATTGCGTAACGAAATCAGCTCATTTCTTGCCTGTGAGGATGACCTTTAGCCTGGAGCGCCTTGCTCGGCTTTATATGGATAAGATAGTGAGATTTCATGGAGTGCCGACAACGATCGTTTCGGACAGAGATCCTAGATTTGTATCTCGCTTCTGGCGTAGCCTGCATAAGGCTTTGGGGATGAATTTGACGTTCAGTTCAGCGTATCATCCTCAGGCTGATGGTCAGACTGAGAGGACGAATCAGATTTTAGAGGATATGTTGAGAGTGTGCGTATTGGATTTTGGTGGGAGGTGGGATCAGCATGTGACTTTGATTGAATTTGCTTATAATAATAGTTTTCCATCGAGTATTGGGATGGCCCCATTTGAGGCACTATATGGTAGGCACTGTAGATCTCCCGTTTGTTGGGATTATCTTAAGGCGAGGGCTATTGTGGGTCCGGAGTTAGTGCAGGGGGCTGTGGATAAGGTCAGGACTATCAGGGAGCGTCTGCTGGTTGCTCAGAGCCGACAGAAGAGCTATACAGATCAGAGGCGTCGTCCACTTGAGTTTCAGGTTGGGGATCACGTATATCTGAAGATTTCTCCTGTTCGTGGCGTTGTCTGGTTTGGTAAGAGAGGCAAGTTGAGCCCTCGCTTCGTGGGTCCTTTCGAGGTGCTAGAGAGGGTTGGTTCTGTGGCGTATAGGTTGACATTGCCACCAGCGTTGACAAGAGTCCACGATGTGTTTCACGTGTCGATGCTCAGGAAGTATCTTCATGACCCTTTGCATGTGATTGATTATGGGCAGCTTCGACTCCGGGATGATTTCACCTATGAGGCAGCTCCGGTTCGCATTTTAGCTCAGGATGTTCGTCGGCTTCGCAGCAAGACACTGCCTATGGTAAAGGTTCAGTGGTCTGATCAGTCCGAGCGTGAGGCGACTTGGGAACTCGAGGAGGAATTGCGTGCCAAGTTCCCCTCCCTCTTTCAGTAGTGAGGTATGTTGAATTTCGAGGACAAAATTCCTTTGAAGGGGGGAGTGATGTAATAACCCAGTTTTATTTCAGTATGTTTTAGAATTTCCTAACGTGATTTGTTTGTCATCCTTTAATGTGTGGTTTTATTTAGTTATTGGGACCTCAGAGTCATATGATTAAAAGACAAGGGACAATGAGGTCATTCTCCCTCTCTTTATTTTGGTAAGTGGAATATAAGGAAAAGAAAGTCCCTTGTTTATTTAGTATTCTCGTACAGTTTTTCAAGTCAACATTTCCCTCTCGTCAGTTTGTACGTATCGCTCTGCAGTTCCTCTCATTTGGTGTTCTGACTTTGCTCCCGAATTTGGTTGTTTGCTTCCCCGTTTCTCTGCTGCTGTTCGGGTTATTCTCCTCTGCGAATTCAAGTTTGATTCCTTGTGGTTTCGGTAGTTTTCGTTGCTGTTTTGGGAAGTGCAGTGTTTCTGATTTTTGGGCTGTTCGATTTGCGAATTCAGCTTCGTTTTGTGCTGTTTCTCTACTGCTGTTCGTCGGGCTGATTGTGGGCGTTGTTTGGACTGATTCGGCTCTGCAAATTCATGTAAGTGGGGGATGAAATTGAGGTTGTTTGCTCACCCTCAGGGACTGATTTTTGTTTGCGTTTTCTGGTTGGAATTTGAGTTGTGATGTGTGATTTCGTTCCGGTTTTGTGTCGTTGATCGAATGGTAAAACCCCCGTGGGCACTATGTTACAATTCTTGACGAGTTGCTGATTTTGGTGTTGGATTTTGGATGTTCTTCGCTTCTGTTTACTATCTGCGAATTGCCAGTTTTGCAATGTCCGGACATGCGTCCGGACTTATAAGTCCAGACGTGTCGTCTGGCGCGCCTCTGTTTTCAGTGTTTTTGAAGTGTCCGGACATGCGTCCATACTTGTAAGTCTGGACAGCATGCGAGGATGTTCTGATTTTACCCTCGGCATGTGTCCGAACTTGTAAGTTCGGACACATGTCCGGACTTCTCCAGGATTTCGATTTCGACATGTGTCCGGACATGTAAGTCCGGATACATGCCCGGACGTGACTCTGGATTTCTTTTCGCACCGTGTCCGGACATGCAAGGTCAGACGCATGTCCGGACACACCTTCTGTTTTGCCTATTTTGCTCGTTTGAGCTCCGTTTTGACTTCCGTTTGCGGGGCTCTGTTCCCCTAAGTGGGAATAAGATCTTTACACATGTGTTACGATTATTTAAGCACTTTGATATGATATTTTGGCTATATTGTTTTGAGACCTAGTTACATAGCTTCTGAGCCTTGGATAGTCAGGTCGGGATGTCCCGTAGCATGATGCACAGGAATTCCTTCTGTTTTGTTCCTCGGGTTCCCTTCTATTCTCTTCTCCGGGTCCCCTGGATATTTAGTGACCGACGGGTCCATAGCTGTTGAAATACCCCAAACCTTAATATGTTAGTTAATTATATAAATATGATATTTTAAGGCTAATTAAATCCTTAAGATCATTGGTGAAGAAATAAAAACCAAAACGAAAAAGAAAACGCGTGTTAAATAATTATAGTGAGTATATAATTTATCTAGGGTCCTAAATGGATCCCTAGGACTTATTTAGTCACTAAGAACATGTGGGAGAAATTCCCGAAGGAATCGGATCCAAATAATGGATTAAAAGCACAAACGAGGCTTTAAAGCACGTTTTTCGAGAAAACCGAAAAACGTGACTTTAAACAGTTAAATTAGACTTGTATAAATTATAGTCGATTTTATAACTATAATTATATACTAAGTAAAGTCTAAGAATTTTTTAGAATAAAAAAATATATATATTCCGGAAACCGGACCCGGACTGTTAAAACTGACAGTTCGGGAACTAACGGGTGTTATCTGCTAATGACCAAGTGCCACTCTCTCTCACATTGTAAAATAAAAATTAAATTTTGCCCATCTCTTTTGTGTCTCACGTGAGAGAGCCCTCCTTTCTCTCATTTATTTTACTTTATACACTAAAATACAAAACAACAAATTACTTTACTCTCTCTCACACACTCTCTCTCCCTCATTCTCTTCACTCACGAGCCCATCCCCTCTCTCTCAACTCCTTTTCTCCATTTTGCTCCTCTAATGGCGATTTTGCAAGCCAAGGAACAACCCCATCTTCATCTCCTTGTTACTTCATCATCCTAGCTCCAAATCAAGAAATTTTTACACCAAAATACTCCTCTCATCTTGGGGATTATTTTGCACCTTTTAGAATCTCAAAACTCCATACTTCATTTCCATGGGTGTACCACATTTTGAAGAGAAAACTTCATATTCTTGAAGCTAATCATCTTCTTGTTGTTCTAAGGTAAGAAAGGGAATCAAATTTCACTTATTCCTCCATTTCCTTCTTGTAGTCGATTTTTCCCTATCTTGAACACTATGCTTGTTCTCCATTTTAGCTTGTTCAATCTTCTAGAGGTGTTGGAGCTAGCCCAAATCTCATTGCCAAACACTTCACTTTGAAGTAGAAGGTAATTTCCTTCAATGTGTTTCAAACAGTTACCAAGTTCTAGGGTTAATGAAATAGTGTTCATAAACCCTACATACTCATTGTGGTTATCTTGGCATGGTCATTAGTGTAGCAATAAATTCCGTTGAGTACCGATTGAGGAACAAGAAGTCAAGAGAAAGAGTTTTTTAAAAGAAAACCTAAGGTAATTAACTCACCTTGAACTAATGTGTGAGCTATGAATGTGTTTATGTTTGTGCAATATAAATGTTGAGTGTAATGCAGGTGTTGCTAATAGTATGAGGAAATTTAGTGTTTAATTTGATGTTGCTTGAGGGCCTAAGAGCCAAGCCTTTAAGGTTATGTACATTGAGTGCTATTGTTGTGGGAAATGGTGAATTTTAAGTGTGGTTTGGTGCCTTGGATAAATTGATGGTTGGAGTGTTTAAGAGGGCTAAATAATGTGGGGGAAACATGTTAAAACTATGGGGAGGTCATGTCAAAATTGTGTATGATTTGGGGTGCATTTCTATGTAAAAATCGTCTCTGTTAGATGAGTTTTTCGACACGTCCGAACTTCCGTCCGAACTTGGAAAGTTCGGACATGCCCTGCTGCATTTAAAGTTTTCTGAGTTTTAAGCTGTGTCCGAACTTCCGTCCGATCTTTGATGTTCGGACGGGGTGCGAGGATGAGTCCGACTTACAAGTCTCGGAGGAAGTCCGAACTTGGAAGTCCGGACCAAAGCTCGGACACACCCTTCTCCTTTCTCTGATTTTTCTCCAACCTGTGTCCGAACTTTGAAGCTCGGACACAAGTTCGGACACTTGAAAATTTTCCTCTGATTTTGCTTCGACCTGTGTCCGAACTTTGAAGCTTAGACACATGTTCGGACATTCACATGTTTTCACCTTCTGAGTCTCGACTTGTGTCCGAACGTTGATGTCCAAACACAAGTTTGGACATGTCACTGTTTTGGTCATAATTTGCTCGTTTGAGCCCCGTTTTAACTTCCGTTTGCGGGGGGTTGTTTAGGACATGTTAAGGGGGTTATAATGACAATTAAAGGGATGGAAAGTTATAGCAAAGTGTGAAAGTAAAATATACTAGAAAAGTGAAGTAACAAATTAATAAAGGCCTAGTACATTAATTAACCGACGTTACTAAATGTGTATAGGATTTTTCGACGGTGGGAACCGAACGCAGCAAGGACCAAGGTATGGTTTTCTTGCAGTCTGTTGCCTACCGGTTTACACCGGCTTGTGTGTTGTTTTTTCTGTGTGTTTATGACCTTGTAAGATTAAAACCATGAAATGGGTTTACGGTCATTGTTATTATTGTGGCGTATGTGTACCGGTACTGTTAACCTCGAGTACGTACTAACCCGTTAGTTGACCAAGCTAGGATACGTAAGAGAGCGGTACCCGGTTTAACGTTTCAACTTAAGGAACGTTCTAACCTCGGCTATGTATGAGTTAGTTGTGATGGGTGTTGTTAATGTGTATCCCATGTTCCTTGGGTGTCTAACTGGACTTACAAACTTATGTGTGAATGACTGTGTTAAGTCCCAACAATGGGACTACTAACAAATGCTAACCGGGGAGTGAGGAATCCGGTCGTTCCGGTCACGCGTGTATGTATGGGGGTCGACATCTGAATCAGATTCGGCTCTCTCCTTATGTTAAGGTTGTTTTCCTTTTTGGATTCTGACCGCCCATTAGCTTAGCCAAAGCTTACCTACCTGACTTCCAATCGGGCTAGGGGGAATTTATGTGTTCGGTGTGATCGGATAACTATATCCTCCACGCCTATGTGTTAAGTTACTTGTTCGACTAACTGAACGGTAGTAAGTTATGTAACAAGCTTAACATGAGAATGAAATCATTCTCTAGGCTTACTATGTTGACTGACTATGTTGGTTGTTTTCTAAAGTGAAATGTTCTCACTATGTATGTGTTGTTATTGTTATGCAATATTCCTTGCTATGTAATATGCATGTTGTATATTAAAATCAATGCCATGTTATCATGACAAATAGTTGCGTGTATCCCGGTAGTCAGCGGGCTGCACGTTAACCATGCCAGCCAAGGGTTGCTGACCCCCTTTGGGGGCACATATTATTTTACAGGAGAGTGATTGAGGAAGCGGACTGGCTATAGCATGGCGTAAAAAGAAATACTTTTGTTATTTTGGATAGTGGACCCGAGTAGTATTTGTATACTCGAGGCTATTTGTTTTGGTGGATGTAAAGCTGGTTGGGTGATTTTTGGTACATTAACACTCGGTATATGATGATTCTTTTTGGATAGTTAATTTTGAAGGTTGTAATTATGTTCGGGATTCTTGTAATCAGACCGATACATTGTACGTAACAGCCTTGTTAGCCACGTGGGTGGCTAACGGCGTGTAACACCGCCCCTTTTGGTTAATGTTTAAGTTGTGTTTTCCGCTGCGATTATTGGTTAAGTGTGGAGATTATGGTTGGGGTGTTACAAAAAGTGGTATCAGAGCGAAGTATCGCTCTGATTACCAATTATCGAGCTTAGGAATATACCGAGTTAGGAAATTTAAACCATGTCGTCCAAAGGACGTTATAAACATTTGACCGGACAAGTTTGTAAGCACAATACTAATGAGAGTTCATATAAATTCAGATGGCAGGGTGACCACCAGGAAGAGGCCGCGGGCGTGGTACAGGAGACCCAGGGGAGAACCCTACCGCACAGATGATGGCCGAAGCAATGGCGGCTGCCCTAGCTCAAGTGGTACCACAGATAGTAGCTGCAGTGCAGCAAGGACAACAATATCCCGTAGGCCAGGATCATCCAGAACCACCACCACCACCACTGCCACGTGAGACTAACTGGGTAAAAGCGTTGGCCGATTTGAAACCCCCGTCCTTCAAAGGGGAGACCGACCCTTCCAAACTAGAGGCGTACATCTCGGAGCTAGAGACCGCCTATGAGACCTTGGTTGTTCCTGCTGATGCCAAGGTCTGTCTTGCTGCATATTACTTGAAGGGCTCGGCTAGAAACTGGTGGAAACTTGTACGGGCCGAGAAGGTGGCCGACCCAAATTTTGGATGGGAGCAGTACACGACATTGCTAAGAGCCAAGTACTACCCAGTGCATGTGCAAGAGGCAAAGCGCCTGGAGCTTGACAGTTCGAAGCAGGGAGACAAGATGTTGGTGGACGACTACTATACCGCCTTCACCGATCTGGTTCATCTTCTACCTGACCTAGGTTACTCGAACCGGGTCTTAGTGAATTGATTCTACACTGGGCTCAGCCACCGCCTACGCTATGGCATGGGGCCAGCCGAGTACAATACCTTGCAGGTGTCTTGAAATAATGTCTAAGTGTGAATGAGTTATGTTATATGTGAGTGTGTAAATGTATTGCGGGGCATGACTGATACCTTGAACCTCAGGAGTGCTATCATGCCGCTGCTAAGGTAGAGATCACCGTCCGTGAGGGACGAGGAGAATGCGCATAAGCGCAAGGTCTCGAGCGAGGGCCAAAGCACGCAGGGGTACGGGGGAGGAAAGAAGAAGAAACCTTACCCTCAGCCCCAGAAAGGCCAGCAACAGGGTGGCAAAGGCCAAGCCCAGTCCACCACCGCTGAGGAGCCGCTGAAGCTCACCTATGCCTATGCGGCTAAGCCCTTACGCTCTCAGCCACTTAAGGGTAAACACCTGACCCTGAAAATGAATTTAAATGTGTGTTGTTAAGTTGTGAAGTGTGTACTGATTGTGTATTGTGAAAGAAGCCACTACGGGCTCTGGACCGGAGCGCCACTACTTCTGTAAGTGGTGCAATGGAGACCATCCCGGCAAGGAATGCAAGGGGAATGATGTGCAGTGCCACTACTGCAAGAAGCTAGGGCACTGTGACTTCATGTGCTACCAGAACCCTGATGGCAGAAATTATAGGCCTAAGGGGCAGTGGAAGGGTAAGGCTGCCGCGACCACTGAGGGCCCAAAAGCGACTCACCAGCCATCCTCAGGTCAGGGGAACACTGACTTCCAGAAGGGGAAAGGGCCGGGAGCAGGCAAGGCCGCCCTGAATGTGGTGGACCGGTCAGAGGCACCAGGATCCTCTTCTAGGCCAGGTACCACCTAAACCTTTAGGTGAAATAAGTGATTGCATACCGCATTGCATGCATGTGTGTTAGTGAGTCTGAATTTGTAACCACATAAGTGATGAGTTATAGTACAATGTGAAAAGTCACCTAAATTAGGTAATTCTAAACCTTAGGAACCTTCAATATTTGTTATCCAATCCCTCCCACACCAACCCCTGGAGAGATCACCATCGACATCACCGACTACCCGGCAGAACAGTGTCAGGTTATCCAACCAGGTATGGTATTATTAAGAGGATACCTGACACCCGAAGCACAAATCCACATCATTCGAAGATGCAACGAGCTTGGAGCAGCACCTGGAGGTTTCTACACACCCGAATACCCAAGTGGAGCAAAAATGAATTTAAAGATGATGTGCATGGGTAAGGATTGGAACCCCTACACCAAGACATATCAGGACACACGAGCTGAATATGGAGCTACCATACCGAGTATACCTGAGGAGTTTCTTGCGGTTGTTAACCACACCGTGGGAATTGCTCAGCAAGTTGAAACAGAACCACTTCTGAGTATCAAGGAAAATTTGTGTATTGTCAACTTCTACCAAAAGGGTGGAAGATTGGGTTTACACCAAGATAAGGATGAAACACCCGAGTCTCTAAGTAAGGGAGTACCCGTGGTGTCTTGGTCCATTGGTGATACCGCAGTATTTATGTATGGCGAGCAGAAGCGTGCGGACCTCGCAAGGAAGTTAGTATTGGAGTCTGGAGATGTGTTAATCATGGGTGGGTAGTCGAGGATGCTGTATCATGGTATCAAGAAGATCAAACTAAATACGGCGCCTCCAACAATAATCAATGCCACACACATGAAACCTGGACGTTTGAATTTAACCTTTAGGCAATTCTGAAGTTATGTGTAATCGTGTAAAGTGTGAAGTCAGTTGTATGTTGAGTATATGATGCATTAAGTATGCTAAGTATTAAGCGATGTAGCCAAATGTAATACCATCATGGTGTAAGGATGAGTTTCATGAATAAAGCAGTGTTGATTTCTTAAGTATTCCACTCGTGTTGTTACCAATATACTTATCAAGTTTATGAAATAAATTAGGCGCTGCACTCGGAATGAAAAGTACACTGAGTGTGTGTACAGAGGCAGAGGCCGGCAAAAGCGGCACTATCCTCACCGGTACCTTCCCAGTGAATGGCGTGGATGCATCGATCCTGTTCGACTCTGGAGCCTCACATACATTTGTCTCACTCTCATTTGCGAGGAGACTGGGGTTAGACGGGGAGGAGATGCCTGACTTCCTAGTCACTCTCCCGTCTAAGGAGCAGATCAGATGCACCCGTTATTATCGAGATGCCACCGTTCGAATTAAGAATGAAGAGTTCCCGATCGACATGATAGAGTTCGAGGGACTCGGATTTGATGTGATTGTGGGGATGAACTGGTTGGAGCGGCACAAGGGCCGAATCATATGTGCCGAGCATCGTCTGCTTCTTCGGAGTCCGTCTGGGGTTACCATTTCATACCGCCAGAGGCACAGGGAGCCTTCGACACAGATCATCTCCGCCATGGCCATGTATCATGAGATCAGAAGAAAGAATGACGTATACCTCTGCTATGTCCAGGACATAGAGAGAGACCCTGAGTTTAGCCCAGATGTGCCGGTTATGTCGAAGTTTCCTGATGTCTTTCCTAAGGAGCTCCCAGGCATGCCGCCTACACGGGCAGTTGAGTTTGAGATTGACTTGGTGCCGGGCACCGGACCGATAGCGAAGCGCCCTACCGTATGGCTCCAGCTGAGATGACAGAGCTCAAAGAGCAGCTGAGAGACCTACTTGACAAGGGATTTATTCGCCCGAGCGTTTCACCATGGGGAGCACCAGTCCTTTTTGTGAAGAAAAATGATGGTAGCCTCCGGCTCTGCATCGATTACAGGGAGCTGAATGTTGTTACGGTGAAGAACCGTTATCCATTGCCGCGTATCGATGATTTGTTTGACCAGCTGAAAGGTGCATCTGTGTTCTCTAAGATCGATCTACGATCGGGTTACCATCAGATAGCTATCAGAGACAGTGACATTGAGAAGACCGCATTCCGAACTAGATATGGACACTATGAATTTACGGTCATGCCGTTTGGTTTATCTAATGCACCGGCGAAGTTTATGGACTTGATGAATCGTTTGTTTCGAGATCAGTTGGATAAGTCAGTGGTTGTCTTCATCGACGATATTCTTATTTATTCTAAGTCCAAGGTTGAGCATGAAGATCACTTGAGGAGTGTATTGCAGACATTGAGAGAGAACCAGCTATATGCGAAGTTCTCGAAGTGTGAATTTTGGCTAGACCAAGTCTCTTTTCTTGGTCATGTTATTTCTGAGGCCGGGATCGCAGTGGATCCGGCCAAGATTGATGCTGTGCGCACCTGGCCTAGACCGAAGACGGTTACCGACATCCGGAGCTTCCTCGGTCTAGCAGGGTATTATAGGAGGTTTGTGAAGAATTTTTCCAGTGTCTCAAAACCGATGACATCCTTGAGTGGACAGTTGACTGTGAGAGTTCATTTCAGAGTCTCAAGGATGCTTTGACTTCTGCACTAGTTCTGACTTGATAAATGTGAAATATATGTACTTTTAATATTACAATTCTTCCTATTTTGTTAACATTACATACCATATTTCCCACTTATCGTATGCTTTTTCTATAATTTGTATTTAGATGAGAACTGATATATTTTATTTGTCAAATACAGGAAAAAGTCTCAAATTTACATTCTTCATATTTTAGGACTACAATAAAAGGAACAACATGTGTACGATATATTTATATCGTATAGTTTGAGTATAATATATATGTTGGATCAATTTGCAAGCATGTAAACATGCACGGTGAGCAGTACATACATGCACTTACAATAACTGGGCCGATATGTTTTGAAATCCAACAAGGAAGCGCAGCCCTGTTGCTCGACTCAAATGAACAGAAGAGTAAACGATGGCATATTATCATTTTGTGAAAAGAATATGATAAAACCCATGCTGAGGGATTTGTCATTACTGAAGCGGGGATCGATCGCACTATTTCAGCGTCTTCAACATCACTCTCGACTACATATACACCACGCTTTGTCAATCCATCTTCATCGGGGTCTTCATCCTCCGATCGCACCATTCACCACGCCTCAGAGCTTCACCCATCGACATCACCTCCGCTCCATCACACCTGCACTGCACCTCATCACCACCGAATCACCATGTCATCGTCTCATCACTACCACCGTTTCATCGCAACCATACCATTCACGCCCTACACACACCGCACCACTGCATCGATTCATCTTCATCAGCACACGAATCTCACCCACGCCACCGTTCATCCTCGCTTCACGCCCGCCTTCATCCACCATCTTCACCATTCACCCTCACTTTCACATCATCAGACCGCCATCACCTCACATCTTCACCGTACCATCAATCCATCACCGCATCGACATCGACTCCGTTTTCACCGTCCTCATTCCATCACCCACAAACCACCATCGAATACGACTGCACCCTCATTATCGATCAGATCCACATCCTCTTCCCCACGCCTTCACTTTCGCAACTACGCACCACCATCTCCACTCCCGTACTCCCGATTCAACACCGTCAACCCATATTCACATCACTCTGCCACCACCGTTTCTCCACCGCCATCGCCACAACTGCCATTGAATCATCATTCACCATCGTCGATCCATCATCCACCATCATTCGACTCGCGGTGTGGGAACGGGTAGCGTTTTCATTGTAGCCAAGGGAGCACCGCAATAGCCGCTCCTCGCTTGCGCTTGATTTGTCGACACCGGGAGTTGAAAAGGAGAGCTTTTCATATTCACGACTTTCATCTTCATCGCCGGCGCGAGGGAATCGACGAAGCGAAGAGGGGAGAGCGGGATTTATTCGTCGGTGTGAGAAGAAGAACAGGGGCGAGTTTAGCGAGAGACGACAAGAACGATACGGGTTTTGGAAGGTTTGGGCGGACCGGAAGAAGGAAAAGAAGACAGAACCGGTTCGGACAGAACCAAAGAAGAACCGGACCGGATTTTTAATATAAGGGTTTCTTCTAAACTTATGCTGTTACATTTGCTACATGTTGTTTAATTTTCGTTACATTTATTTCATTACTTAACATTTGATATTTGTTTTCATCTTTGAAACAATGATTGAGTAGTTTATATATATTCTGGGTGATGGTTTATTTCAGTTTGTTTTAATTATGTGACTTATATTTTTACTGGTTCTAATTAATTGTGGATTGTTACGATTAATGTTATTGTTGCGCGTTTTAATAAATGTCATGAGTTTATTAAATCGCTTTACTAAATCTATTTTGATTCGACCAAGTGATAAATAGATCGGTTAAATTAATCTGTATATCTGTGGAATTATTGATTGGATTAATTAATTATTCCTGCATACGCAAATTATTATTCCTCGTACTTAATCCGTTTACATGTGTTTCTGCTTGAGCCTAGACTAGGTCCTGCATTTCTGGTAAATGAGTTCTTCTGAGACTATGATTTAGCTCTTAAGAAAATATTAGGAATTTTGACAATCTATCTTTAATTAACCAGCAGACATAATTAATCAAACAGTTTTAACCTGAACCCAGAGTCCCGCTCATCCATATCATCTATCACTTTATTTTATCTGTTATTGTAACACCCATATAATAATAAAACAACAGCGGAAAATAAACTAAAGGTGCTACAGACCATCGGGCTCCAAACACCCGGTACCAACCTCACCAATTACAACCATTACAATTAACTAAGTTACGGTCTGAACTTCGAGAAAACTTAACATAAACATAACAATAATAAAACACATTCACTCTCCATAAACCTAATCCAATCCCAATCACTCATGCTCGTCGTGGCCACCTGTAAATCAATTTGTACCTGCAAGATGAAACCAAGCAGCCCACCCCGAGAGGGGTGAGTCAGTTCCCTGGAATGGAACTGGTACAATTCTCCAAAAACAAACTTATAAAACATCACTCTTCAAAATAAACAGTAACATGAAAACAAACTCTTAAAAGTAAAACAGAGATAAAGCACTTCAAAACAATCAAGTTAAAGAGAAAAGAAAACAAGACAAAGATAGAGATAGAGATAGAGAACTTCCAAACCAAGTCATCCACTTAAGTAGTCACACCACATAGTTAGTAAGCATCCATTGTTGATGTTAGAACCAATTCTGGTTAAGAAGAGAAAGACTTAAGTAGTCACAAAGGACTAGGAGTGACATTAATATCCATAACCCGTGGTAGACAGTTATGTCTCCACCATTTCAGAAGATGATTCCCATAGACAAAATACACTCAAGAGTGGAATAAACCAATTGGGAGAGATGGCCCCCACCGCCAGTCAGTTGTCACAAGGACGAGGTAAACAGACCTCCGCTGTCAGTTGTCACAAGGACGAGGTAAACAGACCTCCGCTGTCAGTTGTCCAGATGGACGAGGTATAGCAGACCTCCGCTGCCACCGACCCGTTCTCGGTCATCGGTGAAAAGTGTGTGCACCACTTAATAGAAATAATCCATACTCCATACCAAGAATAACACTTTCCCATATTCCCATTAGATCACTAACTACCCAGAGCAATACCAAAACACTCAGTCCTACAGAGTGCAGAAGCGTAAACCCTAAGCAGCCAATGTCTAACGGGGCACCAAATAGAAGGAACCAATACCCATGTAAGTTTCACATCCAAGGCTCAGTTAGTCACACAAGCTGAGTTAGTCACTCAACCAATTCCTTTTTAGAAATTCCTCTTTAAGTCAGTTAGCGTTTTCCAAAACATTCCACAAGTCAATCAGCAAAAATATCGGAGTACGAGAAATCGTACAAAACATTCCAAAGAGTCCAAAACACAACAAGCTGAGTACGAGAAATCGTACAAAACATTCCATAAAGTCCAAAACACGTCAAGCTGAGTATGAGAAATCGTACAAAACATTCCATAAAGTCCAAAACACGTCAAGCTGAGTACGAGAAATCGTACATGGGTAACGCTGTAGCAGTTCTAATCAACTTGCGCAAACAATCAACAGTACTCTGAAGAATATTAAAGGTAGTCTATCATCAATCACTTGTAGCCTATGTTACGCTTAAATACACTCCTTACTCTTATTTCAAAGTCTCAATTATCTTTTAAGCCCTCACTTAAATGTTATGTATAATCTCTGAGTTATCTGAGAACGTTGTATAGCCCAAGGTGGTAAGATCAAGGAATGTATTCGATTAACATTTGCTAATTGTCCACTCCTATCCACTTTATTCATACTTAACCACAATCCTCACATTAAAGACTTTGAGACCTCTATATCATAAATGTGTTTATGTATATAATTAAATCTAAGAATTTCAATAATAATCTTAAGCTCAATACCTTTATTCTTAATTTAGAATAAACATTATATTATGACCTATGATGGACTCATCTCAGAATACTATACTATTATCTCACAATGTAAAGATTATGTATTTAAACAATATCTACTAGACAACCCATTATGATTAAGTCTTTCCCTTAACTTAATAAAGATCTACGTCTTGTATATTGGAATCATAATGTTGTAGATACAATTTATTATAACTTAATTGAGCCACTAAACTCAATTATCATATCCTTAGTTCAGAATGACTTCCTATTATAACCGTCTAATAATCTTGTCATAAGATGTTGAATTACCTCTCATATTGAAACAACTATATTATAGTTAACTTAGACTTATCGAACTCTTACATTTAGTATTCACAAGGTACATTATTTGCTTAATTATTACCTATATAATAAGGTGTTTAAACATACCCTTTTATGTATCCTTACTTACCTTTAATCTCCTAAATGTTTTATTTTTACACACATACACTCCATAGACTATGTATAATCCTTTTGTACCAAACTTCAATAAACTTAAGCCTTAAATATGTTTTCAATTGTTTTACAAAACCTAAGGTTTCAAAGGAATAACCTAATAAATAAATTTCCTTTATTGTATTTAGGATGGACAATATATCTACATAGAGTAGAATTTATCAAAGAATCAAATTCGGGTTCGTAAGTGAAATTGTTAATTATTTAATAAGATAATCTACTATGAAAATTCTCTTATTTTATATTCAAATAACCCATCATTACGTCCCATTACCGTAAAGTATATCAATATAATATCTTATGTAACTTAGCTTTATCTAATAAAATGTTCAAAGGTTTTAAGTATCAAATACCCATTTATAAACCCTCCTATAAATTCTCACCACTAAATGCCTCACTTAACTGTAAACTCACATCCTAAATATTGGTAATAAATGTATTCTATATGGCTTATCTAATCCTAAGAGACTTAAGGATAATTATTTAGATAAATTCCCAAATCATCGTTTAATATAGATTATATTACCATCCTTTTTAATGATCCTATCTTAAAACATTAAGTTATATTTCACTACCATAAATGTTAAGAAATGATTAAATCTAGACTTACCAATCCACCTCACATTTAGATGTAAAAGTATTTTACTTATTTTATTATGGTTTATATAAGAATATTTAGATGTAATCATACTACATTTGTTTATCATTAATTATAGAATAAGATCTATTGTGCAACATTTTATGTAATCTAATCACAAATTTTCCTAAGTTCTAACTTATTAATTACTTAATCCCAATTTTAGATTTACTTCCTGTTATTGACAAATAATACTATACATGCATTTTAATATGGTTATATATAAACCTTGGAAACTCAAAGGTAACTCTTAAGCCTAATACGTAACTATAATCTAATACCACCTCATATAATATTCTTTTAATAGTACTATGTATAGGTTTAGTTTAACTTACTAATTCCTTCGTATTATATTTCCTATAAGGTATCTAATTTTATTTATGTTAAATATGTATATATTTATAATACTAGGATTTGTTCAAAACATTATTTATGTAGTTTATTGTATTTAATTATGTTTAATAACTTTTAGGCATAACTACAACCGACCTATGGTTTATTAAATAAAGTGTTTCCTTTGTTTATTTAATATATATAAGTGTACCCGTACTAGAAATCAACTAAGACATTCCCTATGTAACTTATCATATTTAAACTATCTTATTAATACAACCTTAAACTGTATTCCAAGTATATTTCATAAATTATTTCTTTTACTATATCTTAGGATTCTAGCTCTTATAATATTTAGTTATTATAAGTGTTAATTTAATTAGTTCCTTGTTTTACTCTAAGTTACTACTTAATTCCCTTTTTATAAACGTAAAAATATATATATTTATTCCTTAGTTTAATTAAAATATTAACTCCCATATAATATAGTAAATAAAATGTAGGATAATTAAGTTCCTTAATTTATATAAGTTTCTACTTAAGTAAGTATATATACATATATGTAAATAATTTCACTTCTCTTAAAAGCTAATACAAAAAACATCTATAAACTTACTATTATAAAATGTTAATTTAGTTCCCTTTATTTTCCCCAGCTTAAAAGTTAATTAACAAACCATAATTTAATTTTTGGTTACATTAAAAACCTTATATTATAGGTTATTCTTATGAAAACTCATAAACACAATTTTTAAAACCTTTTACCATTGCCCAAAAATTCCCAAATTTAATATACAGTAACTATAACATTTTAGACATATTATAAAATTTTTATTTCATAAAAATATCTTTTTAATTTGGCCAAATAATTCCAGAAAACGTAACTTGCAAAAATCATAACTTATGTTTAAAAACTCCAAAACCAAAATAATTTACATCACAATAAACTAGATTAAATAAGGAATCTATGGTTAAAATTTCAAGTCAAAATACATTCGGCAAGATATTTAAATTAACCCAACAAGTTAGGACTATTTACTGGAATTTATAAAACTTAATATACTCTTATATTCCCACGATCTAATCTGGGCCGTCCGTTCCTTTAAACTGCGAACGGACCTGAGTCTCTAGTTCATCATCGAACTCAATAACCCATTCGAGTACTAAATCCCGATTTTCTCCTAATCTACAGAACGAAATCGAGTGATTCTTGTTTCTATGGATTTGAAATCGAATTTCGGTTCTATTGATACCGGTTTCCCCAATTATAATGCACTATACGATGGAATTCGAGTTTAGTTCGAATGTTAGGGTTTGTTTCGGTTTCAGAAAGCGATTCGGGTACAATTCCAACAAATCCTCCTAATCTAACATGTAATTGACTAAATTGAGACATGGGTTAGATCGAAAACATGACTACGAACAACAATATCGGAGCAATTTGATCGGAGACTCACCGGATTGTGCGAATTGTGCGAATTCTAATTCGGAAAACTGGGAAAAACTCGAACTTCAACCAGTTCGTGGTGCCAACTTTGAGGATCTATAACTAGCAGTACAAATTGAGTTAGGTTATGAGTAAGGGCTCATTGGAAAGAACAAACTTAGATCTACGTATTGATAGCAAGAACTAAACCTAACTCGAACCACACAGAAAGAAATTGAAGTCGCAAAACACGAGTTTACCTCTCTGTTTCGGTGTTATTTTATGTGCTGGCGAGACCGAAACTTTAGACCTCTATATCTCCCAACTGGTTACGAATCGGACTTGGGCATAAACACGAAAATTGTAGATGGATTAGAGATCTTTACAACGAGCTAAAGAAATCGAATTTTGGTTGAGTAACGAAGAAGTTATGATCGACGCAAGTTACCTGAAAACGAAGAGAATCTGGAATTCTGGAAACACGTTTCGCAAGGTGGCTACTTTGACTCAATTTTCCGGTTGATTCAGAAGGAGTTAGGGTTTGTATGAGTTATAGTTGTTTAGAGGGAATGTAGGAGAAGACAACAAGAAGACGGCATTGAAAAATATGGAAAGATGAAGAAGTTATAGCCGTCTAAAGTTAGGTCAAAACACTGGAATCAGTTACCGACATTTAGGGAAAGAATCGGCTAAGTGTGGGCGACCCATTACAGAGTGACACGTGGCATCTCTTAAAATTTTGATTCAAAACTTCAATCTAGCATAACTTTGGCTAGGATGATCCGTTTTTGACGTTCTTTTTATCGATCTTCATGGTTTTCCATAACCTATTTATTGGTATAGGTTTCATGGCCTGGTTTGACCATTCTCAAAAAGTCAACTCTAGCAAGGCTTAATAAGCTTTAAGGTTTTTAGAATTTTATATTGACTTTTATGTTTCAAAACAATGTTCCAACACTTCCTAAAATCTTTATAATATATTTGAAGTGTTTAGAAATTTTCCCAAGATTTATTGACTTATAATCTTATTATTAAATTCATAATACTAATATAATATAATATAATTAGGGTTAAATAGGAGAAAACCCCTAAATAAATTTCACAATTCCATATAATAATTTAATATTCATAATTCCATATAATAATTTAATATCATAATTCCATATAATAATTTAATACTTAATAGTATTATTAAAGGTTTAATAAAAGAAATCCCCTAAATTAATTTAAATTAATTTAGGGGTATTCAGTATATCCCCCTTAAAAGAAACTTCGCCTCGAAGTTTAAAATCAACTAATAGGCACTCACACCGCTTCGGTGTGTGCTGAGACAATAATAATTCCAATGAAATTCCCTACCAAACCAATCCTTTATTTCCATCCATTTCCATAACAACATTCCACTCAAGATTACTCAAAATCAAACTGAACCAGGATATACCAAGATATAGCATGATGAAAATCAAAAGTCACATACTGAGTCATAACTGAGTCATAATGTAAAAACCAAGCACATACAAACACCTCTCATCCTACTAACAAGGCAACATGGCATAATCTGGATGAGGTGACGAAGGAAGAGTATGCCAGTATATCCTCCTTAAAAGAGCTAAGGTACGCCCTCGTACCGCTACTAACGACACACTCAAAGAATTCAACACTTATTAACCAGCTTTGTTGTAAATTTTATTGCACTGTTGATTTTATCTGCGATCGATATACATATATCTGTATCTCTTGATTGTTTTGTATTTGTATTTTCTTAACTGTAATAAAATTTTACCTTATGATTATTATCCATTCATTATATGTCTATTATATGTTCATTTTATCATATCAATTATATTAACAAGCTATAAATCAGGTGTAACGTATTTGAGTAGTTTAAAATATATTTCAGATCATTTAATAATCCTCAATAATCTTCCAAAATCAACTTCAAGGGTTTGTTAGTCAACCCTATGCTAAAACTCTATAAATATTTCTGTGACTTTTCAAGTTTCAATTGTTTTTATAATTAACTATCGTATTTTAGACGATTCATTCAGTGTTTACTTCATAAAATTTACATTATATATATACATAATTTCACCCAAGGCAGAATTTTAGGAAGTTCTTATAATGTAGCTCCAAAATCTGATTTCTTTATCTTAAAATTTATTTTTCAAGGTAGGGACTATATATATATATTTTAAGTCAAATGAATTAGTCTAGTGGAAGTTCACTCACTCTTGATAACTATTTTTCTTAGGGTTTGTTCTATGTAAGTATTATTCTGATCATTAGATCTTAGTACTCTCTTAGATAATGGTGGCTTCTAAAATTTTATACATGTATAATGTTAAACTTCCAAGTAAACATGAGAATTTCCAATCTTTAAGTAACTCTCAATTTTTCACTAGACACTCAATACTCCAAGTATTTAAGGTTCAATAGTATTTAGTTTATTATTACTCATGTGTTTTCACCCCATAGGTAAGTATTTTTCACCAAGGATTTAACTCGGTAAACTCTTTACATGTATGAATTTAGTACTGGATCTTAATATATAAGTTTTAAATTGTTCATTGTGGCTAGTAATGAAATATGCCTAGCTCAAGATTTCATGATGGTAACGTCTTACCACCACTTCCCCTCAAGTTCAACACAATCCATCACCTGCGTAGAAGATTATATACGGTTAGATGACAAGGCTTGTCTAGCCCCTAAACTTCTAGAAGTGGGTGTGCACCCCCACTACTTTCAGCCTAGGAGTTCGTCGCACCAGGCACTTCCCATAGGGTGTTAGGTTTAGGTGTTTTCTTCCTAAAGTTAGCATAGAGTTTTAGTGTGATTTATGGGTTCGGGTGTATGCTACTAATGTTTGTTAACTTAATAATTTCATAGACTTAAGATTTATCTTAAACATTATCTTTAGGTAATAAATTGATACCAAGTAGTTCATGAGATTTATTTTCAAACTTTAAAGGAGTTGAAGTACTTTCACCTAATATCAATACTAATTTGGTTATTTAAAGTTCTATTTGTATACTGTTTTAAACCAAAGGTATTCTTTAAAATTTCTAGGAGCATGTCACTACAAGAAAAAACAGATTTAGCTACCAATTATTTTCTACCACACATATATTGGTAGCTACTTTCAAAAATTGCTACTGATTTTTAATGGTACTAACATAGTGGTGTCTATTTTGCTACAACAACAACAATGGTAGCTAGATTTTTTAAATAGTAGCCAAATCGCTATCGCCTGACAAGACTGCTACCATTAGTAGTAGCTATTTTTTTATTTCATCTTGGTTCTTTTTGTAAGAACAATTTAGCTACCAATGTTGGTAGCTAAATTACGGAATAGCTACTGTAAGATGTGGCTAATTCAATCATGGTAGCTATTGTGCCACTATTAAAGCAGTAGTAGCGAAAAATAATATAACTAGTAGCTAAATTGCTACTAAAAGTTGCTACTACCAAATAGATAAGCTAAGTTAATAAAATTGCTACTAACACTCATCACGGTTGCCGTTCTGCTACTATTTGGGCGTCGGTAGCGAATATTTTTAGCAAGCATAAAAATTGTTACTATCTTTAATTATGAAATTGCTACCGACTAATGATGTTAATGAGATTATGGCTAATATTGTGCTACATTATAAAAAATGATAGTTAATATTTTTAAGTGATAGCAAAATTATAATTCTCTTATAATTTAAATGTGTGATACGTATATAATTCAATTTCGAAATTGCTACTGACTAATAATGCTAATAAACTTTAGTTGATATTATGCTAGAATACAACAAATGAATGCGGTATCAAAATTATTATTCTTATAACTTAAACTTGTGATTACTACATAGTTTGAAATACTAACCTATACTACTACTACTGCAATAGTGGACATATTATCTTTTTATATAAATTTTTAAATTTTTTTAATTTTTGCAATATAGTATATTGGTTAGCTTTTAGCTATCAAAATTTTGAAAAAGAACAATAATTAAATAAAAATTGTCTAATTCGTGAAAAATAATTAAACTATATACTACTACTAGAATTTATTTTATCATATAGATATACCTAACATAATATATTTTTGATATTATAATTTTTAAGTCTCAAAGTATCACACATATTAATACATTATAAAATAGAGTAAAAGTATTAATTATTTAAATTAGTACATATGTTGATTAAAATTTACAAAATTAATATAAAAATAGTAGTAATAATAATTTAAATTAGTTAAGTGTATATATTATATATATGTGGTGTGTGTGTGTTTATATATTTAATTTAATACAGTTTTTATTACTATATGATACTTTTATTTACAAAAGCCACATAAACTAATAAAACATAACAATTTAAATTAGTTGACATGTAGGTTAAAATTTGCAAAGTAAGTTGAATATATATATATAATATATGTGTGTATAAATTTATAAAATGTTAAAAGTATACAAAATTATAATAAAACGTACATAAATATACGATATATTAATGTTTTTAATTTACAAAACAACACAAATTAATAGGATTTTGAAAAATAGTAAAGTTAAAACAATTTAAATTAGTCAAGATTATACAATATTAACATCTATTAAAATTTATAAAAATATTATATTATACAAATTTACAAAAACAAAATATATTATCTAAAGTTTTAATTTTCATGTAATATTAGTATTTGTAACACTATATAATAGACTTAATTATATAAGTAACTTTACATAATATATTATCTTTTTGTATAATTTCTTACATTTCAAAGATTTTTAAAAGATATATATGTATATTTTTAATTTTTTTTAATTTTAAGCCAATAATATACTTAAATTATTATTAGCTTTACTATTTTGGTCGCATTAAATTAATTTGTTATATTATATAATCGGCCATATATCTATTTTATTAATTTTAATATATCCCTGGTTTGATCATGTCTCGGCAAAAACTTCTATTTATATTTACAGTATCAAACATTCAATATATACATGTAGTTTCTATATATGATGTGAATAACTATCATGGCACAATGGTTAGATATTCTATATTCATCCCAAACATCGAGGGATCGATTCTTGCTCTATGCACATTTTAACACACTAGTTTGAATTAAATATGTCATTGGTATGGGAGGTCTATTTACACTCATATGTTGTAAGTTCGATCCTAGATGTTACACATGACATAGTCTTCGATTTAAAGAATAGTCAAGTTACACGGGCACATGGCTCCCACTTCTTGTGGGATTGAATAGTGGTGGTGCCCATTGTTCAGTAGTAGTGTAGAGCTAGCATATATACCATTCGTGTATCGATTTTGTTATTGCTATACTAGTAGCAACTTTGATACTGCTTTGCTAGTTGCCATTTTGCTACCAATATTTTAGTAGGGATTTTGTTACTGCTACACTAGTATCGATTTTGTTACTGATGTACTAGTAACGATTTCGCAACTGTTATACTCGAAGCCATTTTGCTACTATTACACTAGTAGCCATTTGGCTACTACATTCTAAAACGGTAACAATAACTAGCTATATGAAAAGTAGTAGCGAGGCCAAAGCGAAATAGCTACCGCATTCCAAAACGGTAGCTATTTTTAATTTAGCCACTAGGACCTTTGCTACCACTGTATATCAGTAGCTAAATCATAAAATGTGGTAGCCCGTTGTGTTTAGCTACCAAAACTGATGATTTAGCTACTGATATATAGTGGTAGCTAAATCTGATTTTTCTTGTAGTGTGTGTACTTGCTCTTAAGGAATTGTATTCTTAGCCATGTATTCTCCATAAGTATGCTTTTGAAAATAGCTTAATATATGATTTATCCCAACCAAAATCTTAACGTACTCAATAGATGATATTCCAACCTATATTCCTACTGTAGTTTAATGTTCGAACAGAACAACGGCACACCATTCTCTACAGACATTCATAAAAAGAAAAATGTATAAAGGAATCATTCACTAATCTAAGAAGGGTTAGGAGTCGTGCCTTACTGGAATCCTCACTTCCCAATTCTACCCCAATTCCCCAGTTTTAAGTGCACCTATAATCTAAGTATTTCACTCGGCTTGTTTTCTCGGGTTCAGAGCGCAACTACGCTCTGATACCACTTTCTGTAACACCCCTATAATAATAAACAACAGCGGAAAATAAACTAAAGGTGCTACAGACCATCGGGCTCCAAACACCCGGTACCAACCTCACCAATTACAACCATTACAATTAACTAAGTTACGGCCTGAACTTCGAGAAAACTTAACATAAACATAACAATAATAAACACATTCACTCTCCATAAACCTAATCCCATCCCAATCACTCATACTCGTCGTGGCCACCTGTAAATAATTGTACCTGCAAGATGAAACCAAGCAGCCCACCCCGAGAGGGGTGAGTCAGTTCCCTGGAATGGAACTAGTACAATTCTCCAAAAACAAACTTATAAACATCACTCTTCAAAATAAACAGTAACATGAAAACAAACTCTTAAAAGTAAAACAGAGATAAAGCACTTCAAACAATCAAGTTAAAGAGAAAAGAAACAAGACAAAGATAGAGATAGAGATAGAGAACTTCCAAACCAAGTCATCCACTTAAGTAGTCACACCACATAGTTAGTAAGCATCCATTGTTGATGTTAGAACCAATTCTGGTTAAGAAGAGAAAGACTTAAGTAGTCACAAAGGACTAGGAGTGACATTAATATCCATAACTGTGGTAGACAGTTATGTCTCCACCATTTCAGAAGATGATTCCCATAGACAAAATACACTCAAGAGTGGAATAAACCAATTGGGAGAGATGGCCCCCACCGCCAGTCAGTTGTCACAAGGATGAGGTAAACAGACCTCCGCTGTCAGTTGTCACAAGGACGAGGTAAACAGACCTCCGCTGTCAGTTGTCTAGATGGACGAGGTATAGCAGACCTCCGCTGCCACCGACCCGTTCTCGGTCATCAGTGAAAAGTGTGTGCACCACTTAATAGAAATAATCCATACTTCATACCAAGAATAACACTTTCCCATATTCCCATTAGATCACTAACTACCCAGAGCAATACCAAAACACTCAGTCCTACAGAGTGCAGAAGCGTAAACCCTAAGCAGCCAATGTCTAACGGGGCACCAAATAGAAGGAACCAATACCCATGTAAGTTTCACATCCAAGGCTCAGTTAGTCACACAAGCTGAGTTAGTCACACAACCAATTCCTTTTTGGAAATTCCTCTTTAAGTCAGTTAGTGTTTTCCAAAACATTCCACAAGTCAATCAGCAAAAATATTGGAGTACGAGAAATCGTACAAAACATTCCAAAGAGTCCAAAACACAACAAGCTGAGTACGAGAAATCGTACAGAACATTCCATAAAGTCCAAAACACGTCAAGCTGAGTACGAGAAATCGTACAAAACATTCCATAAAGTCCAAAACACGTCAAGCTGAGTACGAGAAATCGTACCTGGGTAACGCTGTAGCAGTTCTAATCAACTTGCGCAAACAATCAACAGTACTCTGAAGAATATTAAAGGTAGTCTATCATCAATCACTTGTAGCCTATGTTACGCTTAAATAAACTCCTTACTCTTATTTCAAAGTCTCAATTATCTTTTAAGCCCTCACTTAAATGTTATGTATAATCTCTGAGTTATCTGAGAACGTTGTATAGCCCAAGGTGGTAAGATCAATGAATGTATTCGATTAACATTTGCTAATTGTCCACTCCTATCCACTTTATTCATACTTAACCACAATCCTCACATTAAAGACTTTTGAGACCTTATATCATAAATGTGTTTATGTTATATAATTAAATCTAAGAATTTCAATAATAATCTTAAGCTCAATACCTTTATTCTTAATTTAGAATAAACATTGTATTATGACCTATGATGGACTCATCTCAGAATACTATACTATTATCTCACAATGTAAAGATTATGTATTTAAACAATATCTACTAGACAACCCATTATGATTAAGTCTTTCCCTTACTTAATTAAGATCTACATCTTGTATATTGGAATCATAATGTTGTAGATACAATTTATTATAACTTAATTGAGCCACTAAACTCAATTATCATATCCTTAGTTCAGAATGACTTCCTATTATAACCGTCTAATAATCTTGTCATAAGATGTTGAATTACCTCTCATATTGAAACAACTATATTATAGTTAACTTAGACTTATCGAACTCTTACATTTAGTATTCACAAGGTACATTATTTGCTTAATTATTACCTATATAATAAGGTGTTTAAACATACCCTTTTATGTATCCTTACTTACCTTTAATCTCCTAAATGTTTTATTTTTACACACATACACTCCATAGACTATGTATAATCCTTTTGTACCAAACTTCAATAAACTTAAGCCTTAAATATGTTTTCAATTGTTTTACAAAACCTAAGGTTTCAAAGGAATAACCTAATAAATAAATTTCCTTTATTGTATTTAGGATGGACAATATATCTACATAGAGTAGAATTTATCAAAGAATCAAATTCGGGTTCGTAAGTGAAATTGTTAATTATTTAATAAGATAATCTACTATGAAAATTCTCTTATTTTATATTCAAATAACCCATCATTACGTCCCATTACCGTAAAGTATATCAATATAATATCTTATGTAACTTAGCTTTATCTAATAAAAGGTTCAAAGGTTTTAAGTATCAAATACCCATTTATAAACCCTCCTATAAATTCTCACCACTAAATGCCTCACTTAACTGTAAACTCACATCCTAAATATTGGTAATAAATGTATTCTATATGGCTTATCTAATCCTAAGAGACTTAAGGATAATTATTTAGATAAATTCCCAAATCATCTTTTAATATAGATTATATCACCATCCTTTTTAATGATCCTATCTTAAAACATTAAGTTATATTTCACTACCATAAATGTTAAGAAATGATTAAATCTAGACTTACCAATCCACCTCACATTTAGATGTAAAAGTATTTTACTTATTTTATTATGGTTTATATATTAAGAATATTTAGATGTAATCATACTACATTTGTTTATCATTAATTATAGAATAAGATCTATTTGTGCAACATTTTATGTAATCTAATCACAATTTTCCTAAGTTCTAACTTATTAATTACTTAATCCCAATTTTAGATTTACATCCTGGTTATTGACAAATAATACTATACATGCATTTTAATATGGTTATATATAAACCTTGGAAACTCAAAGGTAACTCTTAAGCCTAATACGTAACTATAATCTAATACCACCTCATATAATATTCTTTTAATAGTACTATGTATAGGTTTAGTTTAACTTACTAATTCCTTCGTATTATATTTCCTATAAGGTATCTAATTTTATTTATGTTAAATATGTATATATTTATATATACTAGGATTTGTTCAAAACATTATTTATGTAGTTTATTGTATTTAATTATGTTTAATAACTTTTAGGCATAACTACAACCGACCTATGGTTTATTAAATAAAGTGTTTCCTTTGTTTATTTAATATATATAAGTGTACCCGTACTAGAAATCAACTAAGACATTCCCTATGTAACTTATCATATTTAAACTATCTTATTAATACAACCTTAAACTGTATTCCAAGTATATTTCATAAATTATTTCTTTTACTATATCTTAGGATTCTAGCTCTTATAATATTTAGTTATTATAAGTGTTAATTTAATTAGTTCCTTGTTTTACTCTAAGTTACTACTTAATTCCCTTTTTTATAAACATATATATATTTATTCCTTAGTTTAATTAAAATATTAACTCCCATATAATATAGTAAATAAAATGTAGGATAATTAAGTTCCTTAATTTATATAAGTTTCTACTTAAGTAAGTATATATACATATATGTAAATAATTTCACTTCTCTTAAAAGCTAATACAAAAAACATCTATAAACTTACTGTTATAAAATGTTAATTTAGTTCCCTTTATTTTCCCCAGCTTAAAAGTTAATTAACAAACCATACTTTAATTTTTGGTTACATTAAAAACCTTATATTATAGGTTATTCTTATGAAAACTCATAAACACAATTTTTAAAACCTTTTACCATTGCCCAAAAATTCCCAAATTTAATATACAGTAACTATAACATTTTAGACATATTATAAAATTTTTATTTCATAAAAATATCTTTTTAATTTGGCCAAATAATTCCAGAAAACCCGTAACTTGCAAAAATCATAACTTATGTTTAAAAACTCCAAAACCATAATAATTTACATCACAATAAACTAGATTAAATAAGGAATCTATGGTTAAAATTTCAAGTCAAAATACATTCGGGAAGATATTTAAATTAACCCAACAAGTTAGGACTATTTACTGGAATTTATAAAACTTAATATACTCTTATATTCCCACGATCTAATCTGGGCCGTCCGTTCCTTTAAACTGCGAACGGACCTGAGTCTCTAGTTCATCATCGAACTCAATAACCCATTCGAGTACTAAATCCCGATTTTCTCCTAATCTACAGAACGAAATCGAGTGATTCTTGTTTCTATGGATTCGAAATCGAATTTCGGTTCTATTGATACCGGTTTCCCCAATTATAATGCACTATACGATGGAATTCGAGTTTAGTTTGAATGTTAGGGTTTGTTTCGGTTTCAGAAAGCGATTCGGGTACAATTCCAACAAATCCTCCTAATCTAACATGTAATTGACTAAATTGAGACATGGGTTAGATCGAAAACATGACTACGAACAACAATATCGGAGCAATTTGATCGGAGACTCACCGGATTGTGCGAATTCCAATTCGGAAAACTGGGAAAAACTCAAACTTTAACCAGTTCGTGGTGCCAACTTTGAGGATCTATAACTAGCAGTACAAATTGAGTTAGGTTATGAGTAAGGGCTCATTGGAAAGAACAAACTTAGATCTACGTATTTATAGCAAGAACTAAACCTAACTCGAACCACACAGAAAGAAATTGAAGTCAAAACACGAGTTTACCTCTCTGTTTCGGTGTTATTTTATGTGCTGGCGAGACCGAAACTTTAGACCTCTATATCTCCCAACTGGTTACGAATCGGACTTGGGCATAAACACGAAAATTGTAGATGGATTAGAGATCTTTACAACGAGCTAAAGAAATCGAATTTTGGTTGAGTAACGAAGAAGTTATGATCGACGCAAGTTACCTGAAAACGAAGAGAATCTGGAATTCTGGAAACACGTTTCGCAAGGTGGCTACTTTGACTCGATTTTCCGGTTGATTCAGAAGGAGTTAGGGTTTGTATGAGTTATAGTTGTTTAGAGGGAATGTAGAAGAAGACAACAAAGAAGACGACATTGAAAAATATGGAAAGATGAAGAAGTTATAGCCGTCTAAAGTTAGGTCAAAACACTGGAATCAGTTACCGACATTCAGGGAAAGAATCGGCTAAGTGTGGGCGACCCATTACAGAGTGACACGTGGCATCTTTTAAAATTTTGATTCAAAACTTCAATCTAGCATAACTTTGGCTAGGATGATCCGTTTTTGACGTTTTTTATCGATCTTCATGGTTTTCCATAACCTATTTATTGGTATAGGTTTCATGGCCTGGTTTGACCATTCTCAAAAAGTCAACTCTAGCAAGGCTTAATAAGCTTTAAGGTTTCTAGAATTTTATATTGACTTTTATGTTTCAAAACAATGTTCAACACTTCCTAAAATCTTTATAATATATTTGAAGTGTTTAGAAATTTTCCCAAGATTTATTGACTTATAAATCTTATTATTAAATTCATAAATACTATATAATAATAATAATAATTAGGGTTAAATAGGAGAAAACCCCTAAATAAATTTCATAGTTCCATATAATAATTTAATATTCATAATTCCATATAATAATTTAATATTCATAATTCCATATAATAATTTAATACTTAATAGTATTATTAAAGGTTTAATAAAAGAAATCCCCTAAATTAATTTAAATTAATTTAGGGGTATTTCAGTTATTTATTTTCCTGACTGTTATTTTAATTATTTCATTCCTGTTATTTATTTAAACCCCAAAACCAAAACAACCCCTTTTGAATTACCCATTGCCTTAGGCTAGACTTACTTTATCAAGTCCTGTGGATTGACACCTGGTCGCTTCTAAATTGCTATACTACTACGACCGGGATTTTTGCAACCCGACGGTCTATTGATTTGTTGATTTCTAGGATTAATTCTTAGCATTTAACACATCAAATAAATCGTTTGCAAAATGGCGCCGTTGCCGGGGACTTGACTTTGTCTAGTCCCTGAGCCTTGGTTAATTCATTTGTTATATTATAATATTTTGTTTTTTTTTTTTTGTTTTCTGTTTTTATTTTTGTTTCTAATATTCTGTTTGCTATTTTTGTTTTGTAATTTAGTCTTATTATTATTTATCAGTTTCTTTTGCTTTTTATTGTACTACTATTGTTTCTGTCATTTAATTATCCCAGCAATTTACTTTTCAATTTATTTGCAGTTATTTAATATTCCAGTTATTTATTTATTTTTATTTTTATTTTTGTCATTTTAATTTCCAGCTATTTATTTTTCTGTTATTTAAATTCTGTCATTTAAATTCTGCCATTTAATTTCCAGTTATTTATTTATCGTCATTTAAATTTTCTTGTCATTTAATTTTTATCATTTAATTTTCAGCGATTTAAATTTCAGCCATTTTATTTTTGTTATTTAATTTCCGTTTCTTTATTTAATTGTTATTTAAATTCCAGTTATTTAATTTCTGTCATTTAAATTACTGTCATTTAAATTCCTGCAATTTATTTATGTCCTTTTTAATTTATATTGCATTAATTTTTGTTTTATTTAATTCAAAAAAATGTGGCAAAGGATTTGATTGACAATTATTTTTGTTATTAGTTATTTCTGACTAATAATGGCAAGTGGGGAGGAATTCGATTGGGATTCCTATTATTCCCAAGATATATGCTGCTCTCAGTGTGGGGACGCACATGAATATGAGGACTGCCCACTGGTGAAGGAGATGGTCTAAGTTGATGGCTTCTCAGGAGCAGCAAACTGTAATCAATCAGAGTTTGGCAGCTGGTCAGCAAAAGTTAGAGAATGTCATGGTAGAGATGTAGGGAATGATGAGCCAGTTAATTCAGTTCCTCTTACAGCCGAGACCTTCTGGGTTACTGCCTTCCCAACCAGACTACCTGCAGAATATAGGTGTTCCACAACACAATACAATCATAAACAATGTTGTCGAACAACCTGAAGGAGAGGATCCCTATTATTCCCAAGATATATATTGCTCATGGTGTACGGGACCTCATGAGATGGAGGACTGTCTCGAATTTCAAGAGCAATTGTGGTTAGCGGATCAACCAGATTATCTGCAGAATATAGGTGTTCCACAACATAATACAACCATAAACAATGTTGTCGAACAACCTGAAGAAGAAGATTTCTACATGAACAAACTGAAGTTCTTTGCTGATTTGGAAGACACAATTGCGGAGTTAAAAACTCAGCTAGTTCTAATATTGCAAAAACCAAGGAGCAAAGCGGTTCATGATGGAGTACACCCTACTGCAGATGGTTTTCTTTCCTCCTTCTCCATGCTCTATCAAGAAGATGAGGATGCTTACATCCTCGAGTTTGAGAAGAAAGAACCACCACCCCTTTGCCAATATCAAAACCTTATCGAGCCTCAACTGAACGAGGAAGATGTTTACATCCTCCAATTTGAGGAAGAACAACAATCAACACCTGGTCTTCTGCTTGAGACCCGTTACCGTCAATACCTCTTTAAGGACCAGATCTTATGGAGTATTTATTTTCCTATTTTATTTGTTGAGGTCAACACTTTGTTTTGACCAGGTGGTTTAATCCTGATTGGCCACTTCATATCCCCATTGGCACCACTGTCAACTTTTATTTTCGATCCTGGATAATGAAGCGAGAGTCTAGCCAAAGACTATAAAGATAGGCAGCTTGCTGGGAGGCAACCCAGTGGTTAACTTTATGTTTTGTTTTTGTTTTGTTTTTGTTTTCTGTTTTATTTTTGTTATTTAGAAGTGGCAATGGGTGTCCCTATGCTTTAATGCAACGCTTTCAGCGTTTTTATGGAGTTGTGAGTGTGTGCAGGTGAAACTTATTGTGTTGTTTGATGCTCTCCAAGGCTGGACACTTGCATGAATGCAAGTGTGAGGAAGGCTACTACCCCATGCACGAGCTTAAGTGTGAGGAAGGACATCTTCCTCAATCTATGATATCAGGGGAGTTTTAGTTTTTCTTTATTTAAATGTTTGTGTTCAGCCTATCATGCTTAATGCTTATTTTATATCAGTCCATGATTATCCTGAATGAAATTCTTCATGAGTCTGGCATATTTGAAAGGTCTTCTCTTGATTTTATTTTGACCAATGAGGACATTGCTCCTCTTAAGTGTGAGGAAGTAGAACCTTTCCCTGAAAATATACCAGTTGCACTTAATGCCACATTTGTTTTTGTTTGTCCTCTTATTTTGAAAGAACTATCTCTTTTAAGTGGCCGAAAAAATAAATAAATAAAGAAATAAAAACAATAATTTGGAAGCTTTGAAAACGAGCCTGATGGCCACCTCAAGAATCTTTCTGCTCTAGGCTGTTTGTTTATTTAGTTTTATTCAAATTATATCTGTTTTCACTGAAATTTGGTGGATTAGCTGATTATGAAAATTGAATTGGTCTAGTTTGGGGTCTTAAGAATAACGTGAAAGTTTGGAATGAAAGGATAAGGCAAGGTACTCCGCTGATCTGAATTAAATTTCTGAACCAAAACAGGCCTCTTCATTCGGTTATTAAGTCCTTAGGGTGCCTTATCACCCATCTACCTAAGGTCTTGTGATCTGGGATAGAAGGCCTAAAGCCGCTACATGGGTGAAGAGAAAAGTCTGAGGGGATGAATTAAATATGCAAATGGCAGAATAGAATGTTAAGGAAAATGAACTTTGAAAAGTTAAATATGTAATTCATTTTTTTGCTTATTCTGATCATGAGTATGTGGT
Source organism: Limonium bicolor (assembly GCA_023374045.1). Classification (NCBI taxonomy): domain Eukaryota; kingdom Viridiplantae; phylum Streptophyta; class Magnoliopsida; order Caryophyllales; family Plumbaginaceae; genus Limonium; species Limonium bicolor. The sequence goes on from CM041776.1 coordinate 498,736,325, forward strand.
GTTGAAAGGTATCACAGAATAAGGTGTTACTTCACACCCCTTGTCATCCAAAGGTTAGAGGAAAGAAATGGTGGAGGATCCCAAACTATTCTGTTTCAGTTTCTATAATCTAACTTCTCCATGCTTTTAAACTTCACTATCTTTTTCACTGTTTGCGAAAACCTACAGCTAATAGCAGAACTATTCTTTTGATTGTCATTTTGCTTGTTTTCCATCAGCAATTGTTTAATCCTGAGTTCAATACTACGGCCTTAAGAGTAGTCATATTCTGTATTTGCTTGAGGACAAGCAAAAGCTAAGTGTGAGGAAGTTTGATAAGTACGAAATATATGTACTTTTAATATTACAATTCTTCCTATTTTGTTAACATTACATACCTTATTTCTCACTTATCGTATACTTTTTCTATAATTTGTATTTAGATGAGAACTGATATATTTATTTGTCAAATACAGGAAAAAGTCTCAAATTTACATTCTTCATACTTTAGGACTACAATAAAAGGAACAACATGTGTACGATATATTTATATCGTATTGTTATACCCAAAATTTTGACCCCCTGGGTTAGGGTCTACGGGGTGCTAGTGTTGTGAGAGGCATTTTAATCAAGTAGTGAGGGATTCCGGCTCGATCGGCGCGTTCCATGGCATGGGGAACAGCTTCGTCATTTTCAGGGGCGTTTTGGTAATCTTAAAGGCTCCTGAGACCTCCTATAAGCTTTCTCTCTCCTCCAAAGGATGCCCAAATCAGCTTGAAATTCTTTGATATTTTAACCCATGATAGAGGATGACATTCTAAGCATAATGGCGTTGGAATTTTGATTTTTCGAGTTTCCAATAATTTTCTAGCAATTTCTGACTGAATCTGACGAGAAATTCAATTTAAAAATATTCCAACATTTAAAAAATCCGATTCCACTTCAGAAAATTCATAATTTCCATCCTTGACACGTGGTTAAAATTTCATAGCAAAATTCCTTTGGGAAGTCACCTTATTAAAATATCAAAAAATCTTACTTTTACTAGATTTTCTTTATCTTTAAGAAAGTCTATATAAGGGGATAGGTTTTGGATAAAATCAGAACCTCATATGCTCAAGAACCCTAGAGAGTCAGAAAACACAGCCTCCTCTCTCTCTCACGTTTTCCAACACTCGGCCACCCAAATTATACCGAAAATCCCCCGAAATCACCATCTAAACACGTTTTCCAATCCCCAAAGCACCAATAGTCATCAAAAACCCCACAAAAACACACCAAAACGTGAAGAACAGCAAGAACAACCAACAACCAAAAGCTTGCACTAGTAGAAAAAACGTTTTATAACACGGTTGTTTTCCTGTATATAACACGGTTATCAAGGGTGTTATATGCTGCGGTGGTATATTGTTCTTGATTTTACAACACGGTTGATAACCGTGTTATATACAGGTTTACAACACGGTTTTTATACCAAAACCGTGTTATAAATATGCTAACCATGCTACTTTTTTTTGCGCCAAAATAGTTTATAACACGGTTCATTCTTAAACCGTGTTATAAAGTCTAGTTTTACAACACGGTTACAAGACAACCGTGTTATAAAGCCCATTTTACAACGCGGTTTTTTAAGCAAACCGTGTTATAAAACCTTTTCATACGAAGATTCAAGGCGTTTTATAACACGGTTCATTCTTAAAACCGTGTTATAAAGTCTAGTTTTATAACACGGTTTGTCATGTAACTGTGTTATAAAGTGGTTTCCCGCAATAATACGAAGTTATTTTATAACACAGTTATATATACAACCGTGTTATAAATCTTGTTTTTTTTTAAATATTTTTTCTGTTTTATTATTCTGCTTCACAAACTACAATTAACAACCAATCCTGTCTATTACACATGACACATTCAATGTGTACAACCACACCAGCTTTCAAAAGAGCCACTGAATCCTGTCTATTACGCAGATTGCAAGTAGCAGCAGCCTAGAGCTAAGTTACCAAAAGCAGCAAAGCTGTATAAACAAAACAGATGGAACAACAAACCATCTGACCTCCTATCAGAGTTTCAGTTAGCAAGCTTGTGTTTATCCATACATGAATGTAAAAACTCATACTCATGTCCTTGTAAAGGAGCTCTCTATAAAAATAACATACAGAGTATATTACAGCAGTGCAAAGATCATAATTTCAGAGAACGTTTGGATTTTTTATTATTGTAAGCCCTTCTTGTAGAACAAAAAAAGAACTACTCTTTTGAAGAGATTTACATAATAGCTGAAAACTTTTACTTTCAACCATCTACTTCCAAGCACCCTTCAAAACAGCTATTGCTTGTATTTAACGATTCTGTTGTATTTAACGATTCTGTTGTCAAACTAACTAAACAATTTTGGTAGTGGCAGGCTCTGAACGGAAGGTTCATCCTCGTCTTGTCCTGGAAAGAACAACCCAGGTAACCGTTAACAGATGTTTGACAAGAACAAAAACAAAACACTTCCATTCTGACTGAGGAAATTTAGTAGCAAACACAACATACTTACCGTGAGGATCTTTCCTCTTGACCGAATGTCTGTCTAGTGTTGTTCTTCCAGATGAAGCACTCTGTGTGGGTCTGCCCCTGGTAGAGCCGGAGTGTTCATTTGTATTCCCAATACCACCACCACTGGATGCTCTCCCCGATTGATGGTTGAATTTTGCAGGTTGAGTGGTCACTGGAATATTACTTTGCAAACAGATGGAAAGCACGAAATCGACGTCTGGTGCCGGACCTTCAACAGCAGGCAGATTCGCTATGAATGCCACCAATGCCGGGGGAGCTCCTTTGAGGATCCCCTCGACTCCATTGCTACCAGATACAACAGCACCATTCCTTCTTTGTTCAACATGTTAAATCAGATACTATCAGGGGAATCCTTTTTACTAAAACTCAATCATGTGTGCACAAATTTCAAACTTATCGTTTTGATTGCATTCAGTAAAATATTTTTAAAACACCATGGCTTATTTACACAGAAATACACATGTATTACGCTTCAATCAGAAAATATTAGCAGTGCAACCAACTAATTTAGCAACAGAATAAATAAGAAAAATTTGCAAAGGTAAAGAACAATTAGGAAGAGATATCAAAGAATCATATCACAAGTGTAAGGCTTCACATGCGCCCTAGAGGGGAGACGAAATGCCCAGAGTATAGTAGGAGAATATGAGCGATTGAGAGAAATAAAGAACCTAATACCTTCAACAAGCTAGCTAGATCTCCATATGTTTGTTCAAACCGAACAAATCTTTTCCAGACCTGCAAAAGGAAAAACTCAGTATGTGATTCAGAAACTAAATTCAATTTCGTACAAACTACTCAACTTAGAAAATGAGACATATCTAACCTCAACCGAATTCTCAGGTGGGAGTGAGCTCAATGCACGCTCAAATAGAGCCATGATATTTCTGTCGTCATTCATACATTGCAAGAAATCTGCATACCTATTTCACCTCATTAGAAAGGGGTCAGGGATATTGAAAGTTTTAAGATGATTGCTCACAAAACAGCCACCAAGGCAGGGTATTTTATCCTAAAACGAGAGGAAAAGTCTATCATTTCTAATCCACTGCACAACTTAGCAAACTTGCTCATACGGTAATTATTGGGCAACAGTAAGATTATTTCCTGAACAGAGAACTGCAAGACAGATTTAAACTACACCAAAACAGATTGTGCAATGCATGTTCATAATCAATGTACTAGTGCAGACCGGTTCTGTTCATAATGGCCAGCTTTAAGCAGCTCGATTTGTCAAGATTTAAGGTACTTCAGTTAACACATATGATGCAGTATTATAATCCCAAAAATAACTAAGTTAATCAATCAGAAGAGAAAAGAAACAGAAGCTGAAGCAGATCAGAAACACGTAAAGTTTGAAAGCCAAAATATTGTGTTCAGAAAACATGCAATCCAAATAGATGAAACTCAATACTAATATAGTTCTTTTCTAAAAAGTATAGCAGAATCAATATTGTCAATCTAGAAAAAGAAAACAGTGAGCGATTAGAGAAAAAGACTAAAGCTGATGCACTAGGATTGGTATTTTCTTCCTTTTCTGTTTTAATTCTCATTCATTGATCTGGTTTCTTATTTTCCCCAAACGCTTACCCATTTAGTTAAGTGATTTAGTAAGATTTTCAACTCAGAAACCACCCAAAAGAACATTGATAACACCTCTGGAGGTTCTTTACACAGAACACAGAAGAAGTTATTGCTTTACCTGCTCGTACAACTCTACCGCTGTCTCAGATAAATACCATCTTCTACGAAGTCTTGATAGCAAAAAGATGACAATCCCAAACTGTAAAACTCAATATTACTAGCAGGCATGTCAACAAGCAGAGCTAAATCTTCAGAGAAAGAACAATTGTGTTTAACAGTAATACCGGTGCACTAATTGACATGAGAATTAGAGAATGCCTTGCTATCCATTGTCTGGCACGGCAACTGATCAGCCTATAACGTTCAACCAAGGCCTTAGGACATTTAAACTCGACTACCCTGTAAGAAATGGATATGAGATATGCTCAGAATAATTGGCTAATTTAGAATGCAAACTTTGAAATGGAAACTACCTAAAACCAATATGCCTAGGTTTTGATGGAAACCATTACTTGTTATCATTTAGCCTGGTATCCAGTACGTTATTGATCTTCTCTATGGCTCTTTTTTTGCAAATGCATATGCCACAGTGTCTACACGATATCTCTCCTGATCAAAGAAACTATCCATGTCGTTTCTCAGCTCCTCCTCGGATGCCTAAAGTAGCAGAAACAATCGAATGCATACATTGATCATAAGAAGTAGCTGCACGTAGATACAGTAAAAAACATGTCCAGCCATCCATGAGTCACAACTGATCATAATGAACACTTTATATAGCAGCAGAAAAATCAGAGAACAATGCATAATGAACTTTATAGCAGCAGAGAAATCAGATAACAATGCATAATGAACACTTTATAGCAACAGCAAAATCAGAGGACAAACAGAGAACAAAGCAGAATGAACATTTTATAGCAGCAGAAAAAACAAGTATAAATATAACAATAGAGATATTTGAACAAGTATAACATATAAGAAGTGTTCCTTAAAGATAGAAATCAGAGAACAAAGCATAATGAACACTTTATATAGCAGCAGAAAAATCAGAGAACAATGCATAATGAACACTTTATAGCAGCAGAGAAATCAGATAACAATGCATAATGAACACTTTATAGCAACAGCAAAATCAGAGGACAAAGCTCTATAGCAGCAGCAAAATCAGAGGACACAACTTTATAGCATTTTCAAGCTTTTATTTAGGAACTTCGATGGCTGAAAACAGTTTCAGTGTAGCGGTGAAAACAGATGTGAAATGGTGTATTTTAGAAAGTGAAACTGCCGAAATTAGTTTTAAAAATGGAGTAGCATGTGGAACTAAACATGGTAAAGTGAACACGTAAAGCCCACTTCGTAGAGACTCCAAACCTTTGGTAAATATTTTTCCTTCTGAGCAAGATTTGATACTTCTGATGCAAACTGGTCTCTGCATAGATAAAGCTTTTCAAAGTTTCATTCTGCTCAGCTATTATATAACCAACCAAAACAATACAACTAATGAATAAAGAATACAAAGGATCATCGCGCTACAAGCATTATAACTGATCAAGTTAGAAATGAGCGATCGGCATTCCTCATTTCAACAAAACCATAAAAAACTATCGACAATTTCATGCCTCCAGATCCGAATCACAGAAGTTTCAATAGTATGGAAATTATTGTCAAAGAGGTCTATACAACATAAAGAGTAAGCGGTACTATATCATGATGGTTGTCAATCAGATTATGCATTTTTGATACGCTTTAACAACTAAGAGCAGTGGAGAAAGAAACCTCCAAGTGGGCTATGAAACAGCTCAAGAATCCAGATCAAACATGGATAAAATAAACATAAAGAAATAATAAACAATGATGGAATAGTTACCTTTCATATCATAGAAGTCTGAATGTTCTGTACCAGTTAGTACGGCAGATGGGATCTGATCAAGCATAGCTGATGAAAATATACATGTTAATAAATAAACAGATAATAAGGACCTCTTGTTCAGTTGTTAAACAGCAAAGATAGGTTCAGTTTCACCATAAGAATCGGCAGCCTTCTGCAAAAGTTTACTTGACCTTTAACCAAAAGATCAATTTTAGAGAAGTTGACTAAATATTACCTTTGCCAACAATTATTAAAAAAAAGAACTTCATCTACATTTCTTCGTCAAATTCTATTGCATTGAGATAAGGAAGCAACCCTTCAGAAAAGCAGCAGATCGGCGCAAATGCAAAGAGGAAAATAAATAAGTCATCGCAGTCGTAGTCGCAGCCACGGTGATTTCATAAAATTTGCTAAATCCCCCCCAGATTGTTCATCCTCTTTTCCCCCTGGGTTTCGTTCTCGCATACTTCAAGCAGTAAACAGAAGTTGAACCAGACACTCGTGCTCGTGACTCATATTTCTCATGCTAAAAAAATGCGAGTAAACTAAGAACAGAAAGAACATAGTTCACACAACAATCATTTTAAATGTTACTTTGGTTAGAGCGAAGTACCGGTAACATGACAAGTCTCCCAGCTGCACAGAGAGTAAAAGAATGATGAACAAAAAAGACAAGCAAATTGATTAATATAGAGGTCAATCGAATTGACTGGGAGAAAGACAGTGGGAGAAATATCTATCGTAAGTATGCTTGTGCTAGTCGCAACTGTTCTCAAAATTTACATACAGTTTCAGCAATCTATACCAGATGAAGTGCCTAACAGAGAACCAAAACAATTGCACACATAATATCAAAAGGGGAGAACCCTACTTGGGCAGTTGCTTTGAATAGACATCAGCTCAAATCGCCTTTACGGTGGAGTGATGTACATTATCACCTGAAATGCATAGAGGACAATAACAAGCAAAGCGACCAGACACAAACGTTTTCAAGTCATAATCGAATGGACAATAGGGCAGCGAGGCACGTTTATACTGATTGGCACCGTTTTTCAAGCTTGGTATTCGTCTGTGCGCTTCGCAGAAATCCAACACCATTGAAAGGAGAAAAGGGCATTAAACATACAGAGAAAACATCGGGTATCGAAGCATATGCTAATCATCGAACCGAAGTCAACAGAAAACTGTTTGTTTAGATATCCATTCCTATCTCCATTTCATACAATACTCAGGTAATGAAGCCAAATAAGAGAATGGTTTTGTATCTTAAGATATCTGTACATACGTAAAACCGAGAAGAACATCTGATATGAATAGCGAGAAGAAAATCTGAACCAGAATACAACTCTGGTGAAACCGAGAAGAAGATCTAAACCAGAATACAGATTTTGCACATCTCCAGGCAAACAGAGACCAACACAGCCTTTGTATCATCCAACAATTGATATGAATAGCGAGAATCTTAAGATATCTGTTCATAAAATTTGCTAAATGTACCTAATATACAACTCAGAAGCAGCCAGGCGATTCGTAGGTCTCAGCCACGTACGGTGCCACCAAGAAGCAGTCGTTGGAGGTGGTCGGTGTTTGTTGGTGGCGATTTGCAGCCCAGAAGAAGCCGTGGTGTAGCTTAAGGCTGAACCGGTTTCTGATGCGATTTGTAGGTCTTAACCACGATTTACAAGAGAAACTGCAAGAAGATGTTGGTGGCGGTAGTGGCAGCGAGGTCGGAGGTGAATGTGGTGGCGGAAGTGGCAGCGAGGTCGGAGGTGAATGTGGTGGCGGCGATGCGGCGACGTGGGTGTGAATGCGATGGCGATTTTGAAGGAGTCGAGAGAGGGCAAGGCGAAAACACAGAGCGACGATATGGAGGGTTTGAGGGGGAATGAAAGTATTGGCTGAAATTAAAGAGATTATAACACAGGTGTTATATGAACCGTGTTATAAAAGCCTGTTTATAACACAGTTCTTAATAACCGTGTTATATACTAATAACTTATAACACGGGTTAGGTATAACCGTGTTAAAAAACCTTTTCTCAGCGATACAATATTTTCTTCACATATTTTAACACGGTTATGTACATAACCGTGTTGTAAAAAATTTTATACCACCATTATTGTAACACCCTACTACGCACATCACAACACTTTGAAATCGCAGCGGAATATAAACAACTAAACAGTAACTAAACGATTGGTGCTACAACGCCGTCAACCACCCACGTGGATAACAAGGCTGAACAATACAAGTGTACCGGTCTGATGATCAGACTCCCGAGCATAGAATTAACAACCACATATATACATCCACAAAATACCGAGTGTTTACATAAGTCCTTCACTGTATACTGTCACTGTAAACCGTCATAACCAAATATATAGCACGCCACGGGAGCACAGGCGCATCCCGGGCCAACATCCAAAAGTACTCAAAGTAAACTACAACCTAGGATCTAGAGCCACTCCGCTTCTTCGATCCTCATCCTGCAGTAAAAGAAATATGGATCCCCCGAGGGGGTCAGCAACCCTTGGCTGGCATGGTTAACGCGCAGCCCATCGGCTACCGGGATGCGCGCAAACTATTTGTCATGATGACATGGCATTTATTTTAAAACACACAACTTATACATATATAACATAACATGGGTATTGTACACATCATAACACACATCACACACATACAATTCCTTTTAGGAAGAGAACCAACACAGTTAGTCCCCATTGAGAGCCTAGAGAATGTTGCCATGCTCATACTTAGCTCGTTACATAACTCGTTACCGTCCGGTTAGATTGAACGGTTAACTTAACACAAGGTGCCTCGGATATAGTGATCCAAACACACCGAAATAACACATAGTATGCCCTGTGGCCGACGTGAGTCAGTAAAATAGCCTTGGTTAAGCTAAAGGGAAGGTTGGAAACCAAATTGGAAACTCAGCCATAACATACAGAGAGAATCGAACCGGTTATGACATCGACTTCCATACTCACACGCGTGGCCGGAACAGACCGGACTCCTCACTTCCCCCGTTAGCCTTGTTAGTAGTTCATCATTGAACTCAACAAACAATTCACAATAATAGGTCAAGTCTTGTTAGACACGCGCAAGGGAAGAGAGAGTCATACTTAACAACATAATAATATTTAACAACTGTAAACTCCTTACATGGTTTAATCTTACAAAGTCATAAACACACAGAAAAAACACAACACTCAAGCCGTGTAAACGATAGGCAACAGACTGCAAGAAAACCATACCTTGGTCCTTGCCTCGATTGATTTCCGCCTTGAGAGAATCCTAAACACATTAGTAACGTCGGTTAATTATTTATTTAACTTCAAACTTACTACGTATTTAACATGATTGTATGCCATGTTTTAATGCCTATTCTACCCTAGGTTACCTTCATTATACACCCTAGGGTTAACTACATAAGTCACATTCTTTTCTGTTTTTTTTTTTTACAAGTTTAGGTCCGACCGACCTTACCGACCGAACTTACCCAAGTTCGGTCGATTCCAGAACACATTTCCGTCAAAATTTTCTACTCCGACCGACCTTGTAAGTCCGGTCGCATGTTCGGTCTTTTCCCGAGAGTTTATTCCCTTTGAAAATTTAGCCCGACCGAACTTGCCAAGTCCGGTCCTATGTTCGGTCGTTTCCAGTAACTCATTCCGTACACAAAATACAAGCCCGACCGACCTTGCAAGTCCGGTCCCCAAGGTCGGTCCATTCCAGAAGCCAATTCTCGCAGGGTAAACTGGGCTCGACCGAACTTGCAAGTTCGACTTGTATTTTCATATAGGTTAACTAGGGTCCGTGGTCTCGGACATTAGGTCCGTGGCTACGGACGGAAACAAAATTTGACCTAATTCTGCCTCCGAAACCCTAGTTTAGGTAATTTTAATTTCCACTTTAATTTTCTGTCAAAAAACGTTAAAAAATAAAAAAAACAGAAGCACGCACTTAGGTTAAGAACAACTTTGTAGAAAGCCGTAATTGAACCAAGTAGAGGAAAAACGACCTAGGAAGGGTAATGAAAGTAATTTGAACCCTAATTAAGTCGAATATCAAGCCCCCGAACCCGAACTCTCCTTTCCTAATTTGATCTAGGTAAAAATTAGGTGGTGACTCATAATAGGTTCCAGTGAGCTAGCTTAGGTTCTAATAATTATTGTTTTATGACATAGTTATTAATCTTAGGTTATAAGTGGACCTAAAACCCGACTAGATCCCAATCAATTTAATCAACGTAGGATAGGGTTTAAAATCGAGGCTCACAGACTGGCGACTCCGCAGGGGACAAAATTCTTAATATTAACTTGTTTAATTTAAGAAAGAGGGCTTAACTCAAAAATGTTTATTTATGGCTTTATTACTTTGTTTGTTTACTTTTGTGCGCACTTTAATTTCTACACCTTTGCATCATGTGAGAGCGAGGGTTCACATAAACCGATTTCACCCCGGGACCCATTTGAGGGTCCCCTGTCAGGGACTCACACCTTTTAGGTGATGTGAATAAGCGGGGGAAAAGAGGAGGGTGTCGTCTAACCACACCCCCTTAATACCTGGGCTTTAGCCCCAAGCGTTTTCCTGGCAGTGCCCTTACCTAGCCCATGTTTGGTCAGTCAAAGACCCGACCGTAGACGCACACCTTCGGGTGATGTGAAAAAAAGTGGGGAAGCCCAAAGAGAATAGCGTGCAAGCCCTATCCTTTGAGGTGACCTGGGCCCATGCCCCAAGCACCTCTCCGGATCGATCCATACCCAGTTTGATTTAAACGCCAAGTGAGGACATGTTGAATTTGTGTGGGCCTTGTTTGCTTGTATGATCGGCCCACTACCCAGCCTAGAGATTGATAGGAACTTCTCCTACATCAACCTAGCCCAACCCGAATTGGCGGCTTTGCTTGTTTGCGGCCTAGAGGTCCTGTTTGGTTAAATATGTGAGTCATTCGGGCTTCGGCCCAAAAGCTTAGACTTAGGTGATTTCTCTTCTGGCCCAATTTGAATTATCCAATTAGTTCTAGGCCCATAAAAAAGAAATCCACCTGAACTTGAAATAACTCACAAGGCCTGGAAATAAAATCTTTTTCGGCTTAGCAACCATCTTCTCTGGCCCAAAGAAAGTTAGGCCCATTTGTGATTTAGGGACCATTCCAGCCCATGTGCTTTACTCCAGGCCCAAACACATTCCAGCCCATGTGCTTATTCTAGTCTAGGTAGACTTCTTATTCGGGCCCTAGCCTAAAACCCTAGATCTAGGTGCCACCTCACAGGCCCAATCAAAGCCATCTGTTACATTACAGTCCAAATTCCACTTCATAGTTTGGAAGATACTCCGGCCCAAACACCTCATTCTCTGGGTATCCTGGCCCACTTGCTTTCAGCCTAAGTCTGTTTCGATCTATCTTGTGAAGCGTCATTCTCTCCCTAGTATCTTTCAGCCCACTTCCTTTTGTTAGCTAATAATGGATACCTTGGAAACAGGTTGACCCAAGTTCTAAGTGCGGTCCAATCAACATGGAAGCCCAGCTCGCAATTTTGGAACAAAAGCACATGGCCACCATTGATGCCATGGAGCAGAGGCATAGTGCTGCCATGGACGCCGTGGAATCTAACTACGTTGTTGTTATCGAAGAGTTGAAAGCAAAGGCTCTTTCCCTCGAGTCCGAACGTCAAGCTCGGGATGAGTTAGTGGACAGGCTTCTCAACTCCCTTTATGACTGCATTGAAGTTGGCTCCATTAGGGTCCGAGGATCGGAGGGGAATGTCAAAGAAATTGCTACAGAACTCAGGAAAGTGATCAGACAACCTGGAGCAGCAACTTGCATCCAAAGCTGCACCCGTAAGAGAACCAGATAACATGAGGAAGACAGTGGTCGACAGTCAAGAGGACCTGGTTGGAGCGTTGGGACAGTGGAACCATCCCGACGGAGTTCTCGACAGAGAGAGTTTACAGACATCGGCCGAACATCAAGACAAGTACTTGAAGAGCTTCGAGGAAGATATCCGATGCAACCGCTCGCCCTGAGGCCAGGAACTACTCATTTGGGGAAAGATCTTAATCAATTTTGTCACTTCCATCAGCTGCCCGGTCACGACACTGACCACTGCAGGGCTCTGCAACACAGAATCCAGGATCTGATCGACCAAGGGCTCCAATTCTAAGAACATGGTGGAGAGCGCAGAGCACGCGTGCCCAAGCATCATCAGAAATGTTGTTTTTTAGTGTTTTTCTCATTAAATGCATTTCGTTTCTTGATTAGTTGTCTTTCAACTTTTGTAGTAGTTAGTTCCCTTGATCATTTTCGGTAGTTTTCTTGAGTTTGTAATTTCCAACATTATTCTTTTTGTTGAATAAAACATAGTTCCATTTTCATAATTTTTGTACAAAGCATTATTCATTAATTTGAAAAACTAAAAAAAGAGCACTCACGTCTTTCAAGGATCACGAAGTAATCATTTTCTGACTATGCAATGGAATACAAAGACTTGCATTTTGTTTCTGAAAATTTGAACATGCCTAACCAAACACCACAACTCACAACCCACATCTATCGAATTGTTGTTACAAACCCCAAAATCAATACTGGGGGCAATCTGAGTTCAAGTTCATCATCTTTCACCTTTCGTTTAAATATGCAAACAAGTCTCAGAGTGAGAATTCGCGAGAGTGACTTGAGCGGAAAAACCAAGAGTGAACGAGCGTGTCATTTTTACACGACTCCGGTAAGACCACATTCAAAGGTGAGGTAAACGGCATAACTCCAACCGAAGGAGATAATTTGCAAATTTACTCTTAGACCTGCGAAAAGTAACAAAGAATGGATACACAACTATCAGGAATGACGAAGCACCTAGGTGCAGCACCACATAGCCAAAAGCTTGTAAACCTGACATTAAACCCTAGGCACCCCCGCCGAGCCTTTCATATATCCCTTTTCGATAATATGAACACCACAAAATAACTCAGCCAATGATGAAAGCCTGACCGGTGACCGAAGGGAGCAAGGAGTCAAACTCTCAGATAACGTTCTCATCAGTCCAAAGAAGCAACGCCGCTATCAGCATGATGAAGTGATCCGCAAATGGTCCCAAAGTGACACAGGATCTAAAGAGCTCACATCAAAATGGCTCTCGAAGCCCAAAGCCGGGAAACACAAGAACCCCGAAGGCAAAGTCAAGAAAGGATAAACAAAAAGCAATCCCGAAGTGCCTCGAAGAAATCCAAATGACAAAAAGAGAAATGGTGTAAAGGACAACTTCAAAAGTCCAAGTCCAGAAGCTCGAAAACAACGTCGACATGAAGCAGCTAGACAACTTCAAGACAAGGAAGATGAATCTGAGAGAAGACGCAAGTTGCAGCTTTGGTCACCCATTTAAGCTCCACATACCTCAAATATCCCTCCATGATCCTGTTGTCATTCATCGCACCCTATGGCCACGTATAAGCTTTAAAGACTTCCGACTTGATAGTTGTGTATCTAATCACGTGAAAGTAACAGATCGAATGCGTAAATTCACCAAATGTCAAATTCAGTGGTCTAAGAAGTTGTGACCGTAAGCAGAAAACAAGTACAAGCATCAAGCACGCTGAGTGAAGGTTAGGAAGCACCACATCAAAACATAAGCCTTGGCCCTGTGAGGACGAGACTCGTTCGCGCGTTTAATCAAAGAAAATACTGGGGGCAATCGATCGTTCCGATCGAAACGATCGATTGCCATGAACTCTAGCTCAGATTGTCCTAAGGGAAAAATACTGGGGGCAATTGTTGGTTCCAACAATTGCCATGTCAACACCAATTGAAACCCAAAGCTTGAGTACCACCATCCCGCCACAGGCACACATAAGCCCTTACCACCACACACATACTCCCAAGCCTGTCATTGGCCTTACCTCCACGAAAACATCGGGCCCGTCATAACCCTGACCACCATCCAAAATCATAACCCAATCCCAGATCCATCACGAATCCTGAACACCGGCAAAAACCTTTAGCACCACAACAAACACGACACACTTCCACCAACGGCATGTTCATTTCTTAAGAAACAAATTGCAGATATGAAATTTTTAGTCAGGAAATGATCATTTCACTTTCCTTTTTCAGCAAAGTTTTTCTCAACATTGCCATGTTTGGCACCTTTTCCAACAGTTTTCTGTTTTGAACGAGTATATTTCATACATTTTGATTGCATACATTACCATGTTTGGCACTCCGGTAATAAGTTTTCATCACTTGCACGAGACCGTTATCTTCCTAACTCATTTTTCAGTGCGAGACCCAGAATCAATGCGAGATCCAGCTTTTTCATCATCAGTGCGAGACCCAGAATCAGTGCGAGACCCATCATTTTCAAGACTTTAGTACGAGACATCTTCATTCAGTGCGCGACCCAGAATCAGTGCGAAATCCAGTTTTTTCATCCGTTTAGTACGAGACTTCAGTGCGAGACCATGCATCTTCATCAGTGTGAGACCTATCACCTTCATCAGTGCGAGACCTATCACCTTCATCAGTGCGAGACCTATCACCTTCATCAGTGCGAGACCGAGCATCATCATCCAGTGCGAGACCAGTACGAGACCTAGTATCATCTTCAGTGCGAGACAAGTACGAGACAGAGCGTGATCTAAGTTGGCGGGGCAGAGGCAATAAGTCCCCATCTTCATGTCAACTTCTTGGGAGAAACAACTAGTGGGTAGTGGCAATAAGTCCCCTTGGTAATCTAGAAGTTATCCTAGCACCCCAGTTGGTGGGCAGAGGCAATAAGTCCCCATAGTATACCAACCAGGAGCATTGGAACGAGTTTCGGTCCCCAGAAGCATCCGAGCGTCATCAGCATCATCAATATCATCAGCATCATCAGCATCATCATCAACATCATCAATATCATCAGCATCATCATCAACATCATCAATATCATTAGCATCATTAGCATTGCCAGCATGTCAGCATTCCTACATCTACACATTATTTAGCTTTCATCATCTTCAGGTAGTCAACGCCTTGGAATAGCTTGACATCATTTCATTTTTAGGTAGTCAACGCCTTAGAATCGATTGACATTTTACTTCATCATTTCATTTTAGGTAGTCAACGCCTTAGAATCGCTTGACATTTATATCATCATATAGGTAGTCAACGCCTTAGAATTGCTTGACATTACTTCATTTTACTTATAGGTAGTCAGCGCCTTAGAATAGCTCGACACAATTTATCAGTTTTCGATAACATGCAGGGTCTTGGAAACATTTGAAATTTTGGGGTATCACTCAAGCATCAACCAGACTTTTCACATCCACTACAAAGTCTAGTTGACGGGGGGTAATCTGTTATACCCAAAATTTTGACCCCCTGGGTTAGGGTCTACGGGGTGCTAGTGTTGTGAGAGGCATTTTAATCAAGTAGTGAGGGATTCCGGCTCGATCGGCGCGTTCCATGGCATGGGGAACAGCTTCGTCATTTTCAGGGGCGTTTTGGTAATCTTTAAAGGCTCCTGAGACCTCCTATAAGCTTTCTCTCTCCTCCAAAGGATGCCCAAATCAGCTTGAAATGCTTTGATATTTTAACCCATGATAGAGGATGACATTCTAAGCATAATGGCGTTGGAATTTTGATTTTTCGAGTTTCCAATAATTTTCTAGCAATTTCTGACGAGAAATTCAATTTGAAAATATTCCAACATTTAAAAAATCCGATTCTACTTCAGAAAATTCATAATTTCCATCCTTGACACGTGGTTAAAATTTCATAGCAAAATTCCTTTGGGAAGTCACCTTATTAAAATATCAAAAAATCTTACTTTTACTAGATTTTCTTTATCTTTAAGAAAGTCTATATAAGGGGATAGGTTTTTGGATAAAATCAGAACCTCATATGCTCAAGAACCCTAGAGAGTCAGAAAACACAGCCTCCTCTCTCTCTCTCACGTTTTCCAACACTCGGCCACCCAAATTATACCGAAAATCTCCCGAAATCACCATCTAAACACGTTTTCCAATCCCCAAAGCACCAATAGTCATCAAAACCCCACAAAAACACCACCAAAACGTGAAGAACAGCAAGAACAACCAACAACCAGAAGCTTGGTTCGAAATCCTTTCGGGTCTGCCATCAACGAAGCACTCAACGAATCCCGGTGTGAAGAATCGTCTTGAATTCGAAGGTAAAACAGGTTACGACTCTACTTTTCTAATTCCTCATGACCTTATTAACTCTCTGTCAAATTTTGGGTTCAAACTAACCTTCGTACGCTTCTGTATTGCTGTTTGTTTAAGCTTCTGTCCAATAACTTGTTTGCCAAGTTTCGTGCTTAATTCGAATTCAAATCGAAAACTTTCAATCACTAACGTCTTGTACATCTTTCAGGCTACACACCCATAAAATTTGAGCCAAAAACACCTTCGGGAACAGCCTCAACGCCGCCGTCCAAGGGCGGTCCGCACCCACGGACGTCATGTCCGGGGTCCCGGACTCCCTGTCCGTAAGCTCGGACGCCCACGGACGGCGGCGGGATTTTTAAATTTTAAAAATTTAGGTTTTCTAATAATGTCCGGGCCCACGGACAGCCTGTCCGTGGCCCCGGACTTTACAATTTTCTGTTTTGTTTTTCGACTTTTATTTTCATATAGGTTAATTGGGGTCCGTGGTCTCGGACATTAGGTCCGTGGCTATGGACGGAAACAAAATTTGACCTAATTCTGCCTCCGAAACCCTAGTTTAGGTAATTTTAATTTCCACTTTAATTTTCTGTCAAAAAACGTTAAAAAATAAAAAAAACAGAAGCGCGCACTTAGGTTAAGAACAACTTTGTAGAAAGCCGTAATTGAACCAAGTAGAGGAAAAACGACCTAGGAAGGGTAATGAAAGTAATTTGAACCCTAATTAAGTCGAATATCAAGCCCCCGAACCCGAACTCTCCTTTCCTAATTTGATCTAGGTAAAAATTAGGTGGCGACTCATAATAGGTTCCAGTGAGCTAGCTTAGGTTCTAATAATTATTGTTTTATGACATAGTTATTAATCTTAGGTTATAAGTGGACCTAAAACCCGACTAGATCCCAATCAATTTAATCAACGTAGGATAGGGTTTAAAATCGAGGCTCACACGTATAGTTTGAGTATAATATATATGTTGGATCAATTTGCAAGCATGTAAACATGCACGGTGAGCAGTACATACATGCACTTACAATAACTGGGCCGATATGTTTTGAAATCCAACAAGGAAGCGCATCCCTGTTGCTCGACTCAAATGAACAGAAGAGTAAACGATGACATATTATCATTTTATGAAAAGAATATGATAAAACCCATGCTGAGGGATTTGTCGTTACTGAAGCGGGGATCGATCGCACTATTTCAGCGTCTTCAACATCACTCCCGACTACATATACACCACGCTTTGTCAATCCATCTTCATCGGGGTCTTCATCCTCCGATCGCACCATTCACCACGCCTCAGAGCTTCACCCATCGACATCACCTCCGCTCCATCACACCTGCACTGCACCTCATCACCACCAAATCACCATTTCATCATCTCATCACTACCACCGTTTCATCGCAACCATACCATTCACGCCCTGCACACACCGCATCACTGCATCGATTCATCTCCATCAGCACACGAATCTCACCCACGCCACCGTTCATCCTCGCTTCACGCCCGCCTTCATCCACCATCTTCACCATTCACCCTCACTTTCACATCATCAGACCGCCATCACCTCACATCTTCACCGTACCACATCAATCCATCACCGCATCGACATCGACTCCGTTTTCACCGTCCTCATTCCATCACCCACAAACCACCATCGAATACGACTGCACCCTCATTATCGATCAGATCCACATCCTCTTCCCCACGCCTTCACTTTCGCAACTACGCACCACCATCTCCACTCCCGTACTCCCGATTCAACACCGTCAACCCATATTCACATCACTCCGCCACCACCGTTTCTCCACCGCCATCGCCACAACTGCCATTGAATCATCATTCACCATCGTCGATCCATCATCCACCATCATTCGACTCGCGGTGTGGGAACGGGTAGCGTTTTCATTGTAGCCAAGGGAGCACCGCAATAGCTGCTCCTCGCTTGCGCTTGATTTGTCGACACCGGGAGTTGAAAAGGAGAGCTTTTCATATTCACGACTTTCATCTTCATCGCCGACGCGAGGGAATCGACGAAGTGAAGAGGGGAGAGCGGGATTTATTCATCGGTGTGAGAAGAAGAACAGGGGCGAGTTTAGCGAGAGACGACAAGAACGATACGGGTTTTGGAAGGTTTGGGCGGACCGGAAGAAGGAAAAGAAGACAGAACCGGTTCGGATAGAACCAAAGAAGAACCGGACCGGATTTTTAATATAAGGGTTTCTTCTAAACTTATGCTGTTACATTTGCTACATGTTGTTTAATTTTCATTGCATTTATTTCATTACTTAACATTTGATATTTGTTTTCATCTTTGAAACAATGATTGAGTAGTTTATATATATTCTGGGTGATGGTTTATTTCAGTTTGTTTTAATTATGTGACTTATATTTTTACTGGTTCTAATTAATTGCGGATTGTTACGATTAATGTTATTGTTGCGCTTTTTAATAAATGTCATGAGTTTATTAAATCGCTTTACTAAATCTATTTTGATCCGACCAAGTGATAAATAGATCGGTTAAATTAATCTGTATATCTGTGGAATTATTGATTGGATTAATTAATTATTCCTGCAGATGCAAATTATTATTCCTCGTACTTAATCCGTTTACATGTGTTTCTGCTTGAGCCTAGACTAGG
The DNA here is from genome assembly GCA_023374045.1 of Limonium bicolor. Taxonomy (NCBI): domain Eukaryota; kingdom Viridiplantae; phylum Streptophyta; class Magnoliopsida; order Caryophyllales; family Plumbaginaceae; genus Limonium; species Limonium bicolor. The sequence continues at coordinate 498,755,139 of CM041776.1, forward strand.
TCCTGCATTTCTGGTAAATGAGTTCTTCTGAGACTATGATTTAGCTCTTAAGAAAATATTAGGAATTTTGCCAATCTATCTTTAATTAACCAGCAGACATAATTAATCAAACGGTTTTAACCTGAACCTAGAGTCCCGCTCATCCATATCATCTATCACTTTATTTTATCTGTTATTTATTTTCATGACTGTTATTTTAATTATTTCATTATTGTTATTTATTTAAACCCCAAAACAAAAACAACCCCTTTTGAATTACCCATTGCCTTAGGCTAGACTTACTTTATCAAGTCCCGTGGATTGACACCTGGTCGCTTCTAAATTGCTATACTACTACGACCGGGATTTTTGCAACCCGACGGTCTATTGATTTGTTGATTTCTAGGATTAATTCTTAGCATTTAACACATCAAATAAATCGTTTGCATGACTATATCAGATGGTTCTGATGGGTTTGAGGTGTACTGTGACACGTCAGGTAAAGGTATGGGCTGTGTTTTGATGCAACACGGGAAGGTCGTGGCTTACGCCTCCCGACAGTTAAAACGACATGAAGAAAACTATCCTACACATGATCTAGAATTGGGTGCCATTGTCTTCGCCTTGAAGATATGGCGACACCATTTGTATGGAGTGAATGTGACGATTTATTCAGATCACAGTTTGAAATACCTGTTCACTCAGAAGGAGTTGAACATGAGGCAAAGAAGATGGGTTGAATTTCTTACTGATTACGATATTAACCTTCAGTACAAGGAAGGTAAAGCAAACGTTGTAGCTGATGCATTGAGTCGCCGAGCACACTCTCTCCATTCGCTAATCTCTCACTCTAGCTTGGTTGATGAGGTGCGGAGTGCTCAGATGTCCGATCAGTACATGCAAGAGATCATATAGAAGCTTATTGACGGCACGTTCGAGAGCCAGAAGTATGATTTTCGACTTCATGATGATGACTTAATCAGGCTGAATGGCCGACTTTGTATCCCACGAAGTAGCGCTGAGCTGAAGGAGCGCATACTGAGTGAATCACACTGTTCCTCTACTTCTATTCACCCCGGAGCTTCAAAGATGTATAAGAGTATGAAGAGATATTTCTGGTGGACCGGTATGAAGAAAGATGTGATAGACTATGTTGTTAGGTGTCTCACTTGTCAGAAGGTCAAGTTTGAGCACCGACGTCCTGGTGGTATGGTACAGCCGATGCCCGTTCCTGAGTGGAAGTTCCATGATATTTCCATGGACTTCGTTGTTGGGCTTCCGCCTACTCGGGGAGGCTTGAATATGATATGGGTCATTGTTGACCGACTGACCAAAGTGGCCCGATTCATTCCGATAAAGGACACTTGGAAAGTGGCGAAGCTAGCAGAGCTCTTCGACCGTGAGATTATACGGCATCATGGGGTACCAAAGACTATCGTGTCTGATAGGGATACCAGATTCCTCTCGAGGTATTGGAGATCTACACGGGAAGCGCTTGGTACCGAGCTGAAGCTGAGTACAACGTTCCATCCTCAGACAGATGGTCAGAGTGAGCGCACCATACAGATGCTTGAGGACATGTTACGTGCATGTGCACTTGACTTTCAAACCAGCTGGATTGATAAGTTACATCTGATCGAGTTTAGCTACAACAACAATTACCATGCTTCAATCAGGATGTCTCCTTTCCAGGCTTTGTACTGTAGACCATGCCGCACGCCATTATGCTGGGATGAGTCGAGTGAGGCGGTCATTATAGGACCTGAATATTTAGAGCAAGTACAAGCAGAAGTACGCCAGATCCGGGCTAACATGAAGGCAGCTCAGGATAGGCAGAAAGCATACACCGATGCGCGCAGACGTGACCTGGAGTTCGCCGTGGGCGATCAGGTATTTCTTAGAGTATCCCCCATGAAGGGTGTGTTTCGTTTTGGCCAGAAAGGCAAGTTGAGCCCGAAATATGTGGGGCCTTATGTTGTGACGGAGCGGATAGGCCCAGTAGCTTACAGGCTTGATTTACCTGCTGAGCTGGGCAAGGTACATGATGTATTTCATGTGTCCCAGTTGAAGAAATATATGTCTCATCCGTCTCATGTACTTCAGCCCGAGAGGCTAACTTTAGAGCCGACCATGCGATCAGTGGAGACCCCTATACGGATTCTAGATACTAAGACTCGAGACACTCGCCACAAGTCTGTTCGACTGGTGAAGGTTCTCTGGTCTAACCAGGAGGTCGAGGAGGCCACCTGGGAACTGGAGGATGATATGAGGGCGAAGTACCCGTCGTTGTTTACTTCTTAGTATGTGTATGTATAGGGTACGGGGCGTACCCCTATTTTAAGGGGGGTAGAGCCGTTTCGGTTATGTATGTACGACATGTATTGAAATACATGTCTATGTTGTTATGTTATAGACTTTCAAGTCTAAGTGATGTTTTGTTATGTGATGTTTTGTTATGAGGACCTTGAGTCCGATGTTATGTAAAGTATGGTTGGTATGAAACTGTTGTTCTAAAAAGTAATCCCCGTGTTCTAACATTTGAGATGCGTGGGAAGTGTGAACTTTGGGGACAAAGTTCTTTTAAGGGGGTAGCTTGAAATACCCCAAACCTTAATATGTTAGTTAACTATATAAATATGATATTTTAAGGCTAATTAAATCCTTAAGATCATTGGTGAAGAAATAAAAACCAAAACGAAAAAGAAAACGCGTGTTAAATAATTATAGTGAGTATATAATTTATCTAGGGTCCTAAATGTATCCTTAGGACTTATTTAGTCACTAAGAACATGTGGGAGAAATTCCCGAAGGAAACGGATCCAAATAATGGATTAAAAGCATAAACGAGGCTTTAAAGCACGTTTTTCGAGAAAACCGAAAAACGTGACTTTAAACAGTTAAATTAGACTTGTATAAATTATAGTCGATTTTATAACTATAATTATATACTAAATAAAGTCTAAGAATTTTTTAGAATAAAAAAATATATATATATTCCGGAAACCGGACCCGGACTGTTAAAACTGACAGTTCGGGAACTAACGGGTGTTATCTGCTAATGACCAAGTGCCACTCTCTCTCACATTGTAAAATAAAAATTAAATTTTTCCCATCTCTTTTGTGTCTCACGTGAGAGAGCCCTCCTTTCTCTCATTTATTTTACTTTATACACTAAAATACAAAACAACAAATTACTTTACTCTCTCTCACACTCTCTCTCTCCCTCATTCTCTTCACTCACGAGCCCATCCCCTCTCTCTCAACTCCTTTGCTCCATTTTGCTCCTCTAATGGCGATTTTGTAAGCCAAGGAACAACCCCATCTTCATCTCCTTGTTACTTCATCATCATAGCTCCAAATCAAGAAATTTTTACACCAAAATACTCCTCTCATCTTGGGGATTATTTTGCTCCTTTTAGAATCTCAAAACTCCATACTTCATTTCCATGGGTGGACCACATTTTGAAGAGAAAACTTCATATTCTTGAAGCCAATCATCTTCTTATTGTTCTAAGGTAAGAAAGGGAATCAAATTTCACTTATTCCTCCATTTCCTTCTTGTAGTCAATTTTCCCTATCTTGAACACTATGCTTGTTCTCCATTTTAGCTTGTTCAATCTTCTAGAGGTGTTGGAGCTAGCCCAAATCTCATTGCCAAACACTTCACTTTGAAGTAGAAGGTAATTTCCTCCAATGTGTTTCAAACAGTTACCAAGTTCTAGGGTTAATGAAATAGTGTTCATAAACCCTACATACTCATTGTGGTTATCTTGGCATGGTCATTAGTGTAGCAATAAATTCCGTTGAGTACCGATTGAGGAACAAGAAGTCAAGAGAAAGAGTTTTTGAAAAGAAAACCCAAGGTAATTAACTCACCTTGAACTAATGTGTGAGCTATGAATGTGTTTATGTTTGAGCAATATAAATGTTGAGTGTAATGCAGGTGTTGCTAATAGTATGAGGAAATTCAGTGTTTAATTTGATGTTACTTGAGGGCCTAAGAGCCAAGTCGTTAAGGTTATGTACATTGAGTGCTATTGTTGTGGGAAATGGTGAATTTTAAGTGTGGTTTGGTGCCTTGGATAAATTGATGGTTGGAGTGTTTAAGAGGGCTAAATAATGTGGGGGAAAACATGTTAAAACTATGGGGAGGTCATGTCAAAATTGTGTATGATTTGGGGTGCATTTCTATGTAAAAATCGTCTCTGTTAGATGAGTTTTTCGGCACGTCCGAACTTCCGTCCGAACTTGGAAAGTTCGGACATGCCCTGTTGCATTTAAAGTTTTCTGAGTTTTAAGATGTGTCCGAACTTCTGTCTGATCTTTGATGTTCGGACGGGGTGCGAGGACGAGTCCGACTTACAAGTCTCGGAGGAAGTCCGAACTTGGAAGTCCGGACCAAAGCTCGGACACACCCTTTTCCTTTCTCTGATTTTTCTCCAACCTGTGTCCGAACTTTGAAGCTCGGACACAAGTTCGGACACTTGAAAATTTTCCTCTGATTTTGCTTCAACCTGTGTCCGAACTTTGAAGCTCAGACACATGTTCAGACATTCACTTGTTTTCACCTTCTGAGTCTCGACTTGTGTCCGAACGTTGATGTCCGGACACAAGTTCGGACATGTCACTGTTTTGGTCATAATTTGCTCGTTTGAGCCCCGTTTTGACTTCCGTTTGCGGGGGGTTGTTTAGGACATGTTAAGGGGGTTATAATGACATTTAAAGGGATGGATAGTTATGGCAAAGTGTGAAAGTAAAATAAACTAGAAAAGTGAAGTAACAAATTAATAAAGGCCTAGTACATTAATTAACCAATGTTACTAAATGTGTATAGGATTTTCCGACGGTGGGAACCGAACGCAGCAAGGACCAAGGTATGGTTTTCTTGCAGTCTGTTGCCTACCGGTTTACACCGGCTTGTGTGTTGTTTGTTTTTCTGTGTGTTTATGACCTTGTAAGATTAAAACCATGAAATGAGTTTACGGTCATTGTTATTATTGTGGCGTATGTGTACCGGTACTGTTAACCTCGAGTACGTACTAACCCGTTAGTTGACCAAGCTAGGATACGTAAGAGAGCGGTACCCGGTTTAATGTTTCAACTTAAGGAACGTTCTAACCTCGGCTATGTATGAGTTAGTTGTGATGGGTGTTGTTAATGTGTATCCCATGTTCCTTGGGTGTCTAACTGGACTTACAAACTTATGTGTGAATGACTGTGTTAAGTCCCAACAATGGGACTACTAACAAGTGCTAACCGGGGAGTGAGGAATCCGGTCGTTACGGTCACGCGTGTATGTATGGGGGTCGACATCTGAATCAGATTCGGCTCTCTCCTTATGTTAAGGTTGTTTTCCTTTTTGGATTCTGATCGCCCATTAGCTTAGCCAAAGCGTACCTACCTGACTTCCAATCGGGCTAGAGGGGAATTTATGTGTTCGGTGTGATCGGATCACTATATCCGCCACGCCTATGTGTTAAGTTACTTGTTCGACTAACTGAACGGTAGTAAGTTATGTAACAAGCTTAACATGAGAATGAAATCATTCTCTAGGCTTACTATGTTGACTGACTATGTTGGTTGTTTTCTAAAGTGAAATGTTCTCACTATGTATGTGTTGTTATTGTTATGCAATATTCCTTGCTATGTAATATGCATGTTGTATATTAAAATCAATGCCATGTTATCATGACAAATAGTTGTGTGTATCCCGGTAGTCAGCGGGCTGCACGTTAACCATGCCAGCCAAGGGTTGTTGACCCCCTTTGGGGGCACATATTATTTTACAGGAGAGTGATCGAGGAAGCGGACTGGCTATAGCATGGCGCGAGAAGAAATACTTTTGTTATTTTGGATAGTGGACCCGAGTAGTATTTGTATACTTGAGGATATTTGTTTTGGTGGATGTAAAGCTGGTTGGGTGATTTTTGGTACATTAACACTCGGTATATGATGATTCTTTTTGGATAGTTAATTTTGAAGGTTGTAATTATGCTCGGGATTCTTGTAATCAGACCGATACATTGTACGTAACAGCCTTGTTAGCCACGTGGGTGGCTAACGGCGTGTAACACCGCCCCTTTTGGTTAATGTTTAAGTTGTATTTTCCGCTGCGATTATTGGTTAAGTGTGGAGATTATGGTTGGGGTGTTACAGCTGTCTCTACGGCTTCTGTGTGGGATCTACGGATCCATAGGGCTTTAGTGTTCGCCCTTCTGATGTGTCAGCTGGTGTCTAGTGTCCCACTCTGTGATTTCATTTTGACAAGTCCAACTAATGTTTTCTTATGGCATTCTGTTAAGCTTTGGTATTTGCTCTGTTTCTGATTCATCTATTTCGAAATGACTTATGATACCCTCTGATTTGTACACTTCTGACTTCTGTTTTGAGTGGGCTTCCTTGAGGAAGTCTTCTGCTTATTGGGCTGTTGAGCTCACCCCTTTATTCATTATGCAGATTGAGCTCGGAGACCTTCTCCTCTTCTTTGGAATCTGATTTCAGATTTAGTATGTTTAGACTTGTTATGTGTTTGACTTTGCGCATTAGACGCTATGGGTTTATGTAACCTTCGGGCCTTTACTTTATATTTAGTTTTTTCATATTTGGTTTGGATATTGTAAACTCTTCCAAGTATTAATGTAAGTACTTTAATGCGTTTTGAATTCGATTTGCGTTAGAGCCTTGCGACGTTAGATAATAGTCTCACGGCGTGTAACGACCCTAACTCCTAGGCCAGTTTTGGGGTCGTTACACTCTCAATGCTGATTGATGGGAAATATTGCACCTTCTTCATTTCATATGACAATATGTCGTTGATCTGCTCCATTTGCGGTCTTTTCACTCACACCACCATTGCATGCTCATTGGTTTGGCCGGTGGATGAGGTTGAAGCACCATATGGCATGTGGTTGTCAATTGAGATCTACCTGGCGAGGAGACGCATGCAAGAGAAACAGCAAGCGAATCCATGGAGCTTACCTTATAAAGTGAGCACAATCAAACTTGGACATCAGCTCCCCTTTGTTCCTCTGTTTAGGCCACTCGGCCATGCATATGGGCTGCACTGCCTGGCTAGACAGGGGTTCACCCAGACTATTTGAGTTGTCCCCACAAAACGAAGTTCAATGAAGTTCTCTTAGAAGATTCACGAGCAGAGTGTTGGGATCTTCAATTGCCAGAGGCGAGGAGGAAGGGGAAGAGAATTTTTTTTGTTAATTTCACATCGGTAAGCCAAGTGAAATAACATGACAAGGGGAAGGATAAGAAAGTTCTGGGTGCTCAAGACCAGCATGGAGGGTGATGTTCAGATTTCTAGGTGCCTGGGTGTGGACAATACCCATGTATCTTGAAGGTTTTGTCTTGTGTCTTGTTTCACTTATTATTATAGGTTTTGTGTTTGTTTAATTTCTATGTGTAGTCCTCTAGTCAATCTTAGTTATTTTGATCTTTTGCATAATAGGTTTGTGTTTGATCAGCGGGTATTGGTTGGCGTTATTAGTTTTGTGATGCGTCTGTTTTTGGTCTGGATTTGGGATAGTTTTAGGGTGGTTTCAATGATGATTAAGCTTTTACTTCATCTAGAGATTAGTCTTCTGGATATGCAGACTCTTGACAGGGTTCATCTGCGCATGGAGGACTTGGCAGCATTGGGTGGTTTTGCTGTAGGTTGTGTCGTGAGTGGTGGCTGGATGTTTATGGGCGTGTGTGGATGGTTTTTAGGGAGATGGGGATGGTGGTGGCTCCAGGAGGTTACACTTGTCTTAATTCCTATGTTCTATCATTAGTACAAAAAAGGCCTATTTCGGCGGTTCCAAATAGCCTATTTCGGCGGTTGTAAACCGCCGAAATGGAGTGCGCCAAAATAGGTCTGAGCACCTATCTCGGCGGTTGTACAACCGCCGAAATAGGTGGTTGCGAAAACCAAAATCTAACCACATCTATCTCGGCGGTTCATAGCTTACAACCGCCGAGATAGACTCATGGTCGGTCCTAAGGTCGATCAATACCAGAAGGTTTTCTGTGATGGAGTGACAGCCTATCTCGGCGGTTTTAAGCTAAGAACCGCCGAGATAGGTCCATTTTTTTCCACCAGGGTAGCTCTCTATATACCATATGAACACCTCAATGTTTCAAGCAGACCTACATGTGTATCACATATATCACACTGCCAGCACAAATGGGCAATCAATTTCACATTCTACGGCCATCAAACGGGGCCGGGTCACAGCCTAACAAATTACTTAACAAATTAACTAAATCATATATGTAAAAAGAAAGTTTACTTTGTTATACCGTAATATTACAATACTGATAACTTTATACAGTAACTACTAATGTGATGAGTTACAACTATTCAGCTACAAACGCAAATTCAAGTAACGAAGTTTGTGATGATGTATTCTGCCCAATCTTCAAGAATCTCGACAATATGTGGATCTTCATAATTCGATACGGCCGTTTCAAAAGCCTGGAGTAAAAAAAAAACAAATTAATTATAAGCTACAAGTATAACATCATACGAAGGTATATATCCAAAACTTTAAACAAATCTTACCTTGTCTAATGATTTCTCTGGTAAAAATGTCGTCGCGCCTACTATGTCATGCATAAACCTCATGACATAGTATCCACATTCAGAACCTCCAGGCTGCACTGGACACTGTACATATATACATACATGTTCAACATCATTCGTTCAAGTATTTACAAGTATTCCTACACTACGTACACCAATTAACACAATTATATACCTTGACAATGTTCCATGGGATGTTGTTATTCTTCGGTGGTCTTCCCAATGACATCAATGAAGCTTTAAATGCGCTAAATTAAACCAAACATATAGGTTAATAGACACATTAAGTTACAAGTTTCCAGTCAAAAAGATTAAGTAATAAACATTATTCTACAAGATAAACAACTCACTTTACAAGCACAGCCGCTATCATTGGTCTCTTGGCACTCCTACCAAGTGAGTCAAACTGAAAAATCCTTGGGTTCTTCATTGACAACACTAGTAAAGACCAGTGTCGGCTGTTCACGTATTAGAATACCATTAATTGAATACAATTAAATGATCATCATATAAATAGCAACGGAAGATGAAGTTACCCTTGATGAACCGGAGCATAACATAAGACTTGTTCCCACAGGTGTAGAGCGCCGTTGCCAAGTATTGCACAATACGCTCGAGGTCACTTGACATATTCGCCTGGGAGCACATAGCAGGACACAAGTAACCGAAATTGTTGTTTCCATGTTCTTTGATGCAGACTGATTATCGTGAGTGGTTGAGATTGGTGTAATTAAATAAAAGAAAAGAAATTAAAACTCAAAATAATAGTCGGGCTGCAAACAAATCCCGGTCGTAGTAGTATAGTAAAGTGTAAGCGGCCGGGGTCAAACCGTGGGACCTATAGCGAAATAATATAGTACCTAAGCTTGTCACAAAAGGGGGGAATTAATTGACTTGTTTTTGTAAAATAAAACAACAGATAAGATTAACTGAGTTGAAGATAAATTAAACGGAACTCCGGGTTCAGGTTTATATAATCTGATTAATTATGTTATCTCTACCGGTTTATTAAAATAGTTTGGCAAAATTCCTGTTATTATCTTAAGGACTAAGTCATAGACTCATAAGAACTCGTTTACCAGAAAATGCTCGGTCTAATCCAGGTTCAAGCAAAACATATGTAAACGACGGTTAAGTGCGAGGAATTATATTTGCATCTGAAAATACTAACTTATTAAATCATAATAAGCTTTCTCCATATTTACGGCTTAATTAACCTGTCTATTTATCACCGGTCTGATCAAAATAGACTTAGAAAAGCATTTTAATAAATTCATGAAATTTATTAAAAAGGTGAGAGATAAACTTTAATCGTAACAAATTGTATTTATTTTAACCGGTAGAAATATAGATTACATAATTAAACAAATTACGGCCAAACCTTCGCCCGGAGTAAATCCTCTTAGCCCAACATAATTAAAAAGACAGAATGAGAAGTAAAAGAAATCATCTGGGAAAGATAATTAATTCAGCTCCACTATCTTGACTGCTAATATTTGGGCAGAGGTTGGACAGAACAACGGTATGGAAATGGAATGATTTTTATGGAATGAGGTGTTGTATGGAATTTATGTGGATAATATGTGGATGAGATGTATGATTTTTGGAGAGTTTATGGTATTTTTATGGAGGGAAAATGGCATAAGTTTGGGGTGGAATGAGATATGGATTAATGGAGGTTTGGAGGTGTATTTATAGAGAAATATAGGGTAAAGGGAGTGGTAAGGCGGTGGTGTTAACGTGTGAAGAGATAATGATTTTATCTCTTCACACGCTGCTGCCCTGTACGCTGGCATGACACGTTCGTCCAGACCAATGTCGATTTTCTTATCTGGTGCGCTGGCGTGTGTTGGTCCGGACCAGGTGATTCGGACACTGGTCCGGACCAAGGGTCTTTTGCCTCTAAAATGTTCGTTTTAGCTCCGATTTGATCCCCGTTTTCGCCTACGCATTCGTCTCTTCGTGTACTTTGCTCCTAGCTTAGTTTTCCTCATGTTTAACCAATAAATTTGTGAGATAATCAATAAAACATAGCTAGAGGAAAACTAACCAAAGTGGAGAAATGAGCAAGAAAAGTGCTAATATAATATATGAAATACACCTATAAAATATGCTCATTTGGACACTTATCATTTGACCGCCTTATATTGCACATGTCTTCACCATAAAGACAATATCGTTAGGGATTTAACATTTCATCAACACTAATTTAAAATTCAATTCAAATATGTACAGGGCAGTAATCACTCACACCATGGCTGACTTGATGATTGATACATTCAGCCAATCCCGGTTGAATACATCCACAAAATCGTTCATATAAATGTCTATCACAAACCTTCCTCATAATGAAACATCATCTGATCGACGGTTAATGTAATCGCATCATGATCAGGAGGCGTCATCAGTAATGCCGCGTGCAGGATTGCTAGATTATGAGACAAGCGATCGAGTATGTTTTGTGGCACTAATTTATCTCTCATTTTGACATTGCATATCGATGCCTTTGAAGGAACAGAAGGGGCAGGAACTGATTGAGCAATACTCTTTCCTTTCCTCTTATCAGATTTGGGTGTAATGTTTTCCTAATAAATAAATTAAGCCTATAACGTTATACAACTAGACTATATTGTAAAAGAAAACAATTTCAGAGAATATATTGTTCAGTTCGCTTACCTGCCCCGCGAGTCTGACCAAGTGAACCGGCCACTGAATTGTATAAGTTTGGGACGCACGCACTGTACATACACCAGGGAAAGGAACCGGCAACCCAACATCACCATATTGAGACTCGTAATCATCCACAAGCACACTAACATGGTTACTCTGAAGTTGTTGACCGTTCACTATATCGGTATGAGTAGAGGGAAACAACTTGCCCCACGCAACCGTAACATTCTCATCACCAATATTTAAGAGCAACGTGCAGTCAGTAGGGCTCTGAAAATTATATGGAAAATGCATGTTTAGACAGTTTTCTAAATTGCTAACACCAAGTGAAAGATTAAATTTTCATGCATTATAATCAGCAAGTTAGTCTAACCTTGAGAGATGCATACGGAAACGGATCAACCGATTGGACGCTACTCCTCCGCACAGGTGTAGTCTCTGTCTGAACGGGTGGGGGAACCGGTGGTCTAGAAACTTCTTCACTGCTAAACATCTCGGCTCGCATTCTGGCCATAGCTTCAGCAATCCACTGCTCCTTCATATTAGCTGTTTTTGCCAAATGCTCTTCGTATGTCATCGTGTTACCTTGGACGCCTTGCCTGGAACCGGGATTTCAAAAGGCTTGACGGATTCCAACTTGGCCACCAAAACTGATAGCACGGCCTGGATGATCCGTCTTTCCGAGAGCACGAGAAAAAGGATCATGGTGCCTGACAGGAGTCCAAGTACCCTGGGACACTTGAGAGCTCAACTCATCCTGTTATGAATTATACAAATGTCATTACAAATTAGTAGAAAGTCACACAAACCAAATTTTCAACTTTGAATTAACAATCATTATACTCTTTTAAAATTTTAACTTACCATTTGACTTATAACGACTGCCGTGGCCTCATCATACTGAGGATTTTGAGAATTGGATTTTTTTGGAATGTGACTGAGTTTCCATATTTTCATCCTCTTGTCACTGGCACTCAGAGGTACATCTGATGGTAGTAGACCTTGTTTCTCCCACTCTATGGTACGCTCGGCGATACCCTTGCCGCCCAAGTGATGAGGGTACAAATTTTTTTTCGCGTTCGCTTGCTGTTGCGCACGAAGAGCCTACAAAAAATTTAAATTACATATATATTATGTGAGGTGATTTATAATAATTGATATCATATGAATGAGAGAACAACACAACAAATGCACCTTAAACTCCTCGGTGTGATGAGCCTCAACGAACTGCGTCCACTGCTCTTCTGTGATACCATCGTACACCTCCCACGGTGGCCTTACATCACTTGTTGCTTCTGGATCATCCGGGTCCTCTACATCGTTTGCATTGTAGATATACTTGTCGGCAAGCAGATGCCTATGGTCCCGAAACTGTCGAGCCATTGCTTGTAGCACATGGTCCTTATGAGAGGGATCTACGCAAAATTTATCCTACATACACGAACGCAAGATTAGTAGTGACACATTATAAGCAACTCTTGCATTTATATTAAAACAAATATACTATTAAGATTGATCGTTACCGATGCTAAGAAAGGCTGAAACATGGTCCTTCAACGCCTTAGGCACCATCTTCCAATTGTGGTTGATATCGCAGTATGTCTTAACTAGATGCCCCGAGTAAGCAACAAAATCCTTCTTCCATTCTCCGTTCGGCTGCAGGTACTCATTGAAGCGCACCGGCTTCGTGGGGGGGGGGGGGGGGTGGGGGGGGGGGGGGGGGGGCTTTGTTTGCCTTCACGCTCGTGTGGCACCCCGTTTTTTTTGGTTTTGTCTGAGATGATGAATTAGTTGTTGGCTCTTCAGCTTGCTGTGATGGGCCAGCCTCAGCCTCTTGTTCTGGCGCGGACTTCCTCGAAGCCTTCTTACCACCACGTGTGACCCGCTTAGCTCGTCTCGTCTGCTGTGGTGGTTCAGCTTCTCCAGTCGTGATGAGCTGTCCAACTGGATCGTCCATCGGGTCATCCATCGGGTGATCAGCCACTGAGATAAAATAAAACATTAGATCAAGACATATTAATAAAGATTAATTAAACATACCAACAAAAATAGTTGATATAACATTAAAAAAAGATACTTATCCAACTTAGAAAATACATACTCGATTTTGGTATTATTACACCAAAACTTAGATTATTTTCCACTTTCAACCCAGACACCCTCATCATGGTCTGACCTTGTGTAAAGCAATTCATTTTGTAAATCATCATTGAATCCCGTAATCCTGTAGGAAAAAATTTGTCTCTTCTATCACCTCGTGGTTCTTCGTCATTGTTTTCATTTTCAACCAAAACTGGTCTTCTCCCAGGAAGAACAACAGACCACCTACAGTCTTTCGGGTCCTGAACATACCACACTTGCTCACAATCCTTTCCTAGGACAAATTGATCATTCGTATAGCCGATATGAAAGATCAACCAAAGTGAGTCCTCCGTCATTTTGGTATCCTCGTCGGTTGTCTACCCATTTACAACGAAACACTAAAAAGAATCGACGTGGTAGTCTAGTTCCCAAATGTCCTCGATAACACCATAATACCAACTAGAACTGCTAAATGGTCGAGATTGGTTACCGGTTTGGTATTCAGTGACTGCAGCTTCTATTTTTACTCCACTGTTCTGATTTATTGACTTAGCATCTTGGCGTGCAGTGTAGTATGTATATCCATTTATGTCATACCCTTTAAACGAAATAACATTAGTTTCAGGTCTAACGGCTAAACATCTAATCTCTTCACTGACATATTCTGGATTTGATGAAGCTAGTTCAAACACATGATCTTTGAACCATGATACAAACACTCGGTTTTGTTCAGTTGTCAGCCAAAGATGACCTTTAGTGGGATTTTGTTGCCTTAACTCAGCCATATGGGTGTCGAAGAAAGGTTCAACAACCTCAATGTGTTGTAATACAAAAAGATGTGCTTGGTGAATAAGATCACGTGGCACATGTACAATCTTTCTGCCGATGACACCTTTACCCTTATACCTATTGTAGTGTCGGTTTTGGAATACCAATTGCCTCTGCTTCTTTCAAATAATCAGTCACGAATTCTATGACTTCCTCAGTGACCGTCGCTTCTACTATGCTCCCTTCTGGTCGATATCTGTTCTTCATTCTACTCTTTAGGATACCCATGTATCGTTCAAAAGGGTACATATATCGTAAGTAGACCGGACCACAAAATTGGATCTCTCGAACGATGTGGACAATTAAGTGCACCATTATGTCAAAAAAGGATGGTGGAAAGTACATCTCAAGTTGACATAATGTGACTACAATTTCATGTTGTAGATCACTGAGGGAGTTCATGTCAATTGCCTTGCAGCAGACGCATTGAAGAAGAAACATAATCTGGTTAAAGCATTTCTGACATTATCAGGTAAAATCCCTCTGATCGCTACTGGAAGGAGATGTAACATTAACACATGATAATCGTGAGACTTCATGCCTAGCAACTTCAAATCCTTCATCGAGACTATGTTCTTCCAGTTTGAAGAGTACCCGGAGGTAGGTACTTTTACTGAATGCAAACATTTGCAGAAGCTGATTTTTTCATTTTTTGAAAGAGTGTAGCACGCAGGAGGTAGATAAATTCGTTTCCCGTTCTCTTGTGGGTGTAACTCTGGTCGTATACCCATGGCTTGCATGTCTTTCCTTACTTTTAACCCGTCTTTTGTTTTACTCGGTATATTGAGCAAAGTCCCGCTCACTGCCTCACCGACGTTTTTCACGATATGCATGATATCCAAACAGTGTCTGACAGGCAAATGACGCCAATACGGTAACTCCCAAAAGATGGAACACTTTTTCCTAATGTTTTTTGGCGGTTTTGTTGTGTTCCTAAAAACATTTACGATGTCCTTAACCTTTGAATAAACCTCCTCGGAGGTTAATGGTAGACTTGTTGCACGAGTCTCAGCTTTGCCGTTAAACAGTTTTTTTTTCTTTCGAAAAGGATGATCTTCAGGTAGAAACCTTCGATGGCACATGTAAACATTTTTACCACAGTTTTTTAAACGTTCTGTACATGTGTCATCCTCGCAAACAGGACATGCAAATGTGCCTTTGACTGTGTATCCAGACAAGTTACCATACACAGGGAAGTCGTTGACTGTACAGAACAACAACATTTTAAGCGTGAAATTTTCTCTTGCATAGGCATCATACACCACGGTACCCTCATTCCACAATAACTTCAAATCATCAATCAGTGGGGCGAGATATACGTCAATGTTATGACCTGGCTGCTTGGGACCAGATATCATGAGTGATAACATTATGTACTTTCATTTCATACATAGCCATGAGGGCAAATTGTATATCACTAGCAAACAGGCCAATGCAGTGCTATGTTGACTGCTCAACGTACCATACGGGTTCATCCCATCAGTGCATAATCCAAGCCTCAGATTCCTGTTTTCATCACCGAAATCTTTGAACCGTCTGTTGATGTTTCTCCACTGAGGTCCATCTGCTGGATGTCTTAACTTCTCATCACTTTTTCTACCCTCTGCGTGCCATCGTAAATTTTTTGCATCTATCGGATTGGCAAACAACCGTTTGAATCTAGGTATGATCGGCAAATACCACAACAGTTTAGCTGGAGGACTTTTTTTATGGACGGGGGAGTCACCATCCTTATGCTTGTATCGTGACAACGAACATTTTGGACACTTGTCTAATTGTTCGTACTCTCCCCTATACAGCACACAGTTGTTTGGGCATGCATGAATCTTTTTGTACTCAATTCCCATTGGACACATCCATTTCTTTGCTTCATAGGTGGTGGTAGGCAGACCGTTACCATCAGGAAACATATCATGAAGCAACTCAAGAAGTGTGAAGCTCTTGTCACTCCACCCATGTGTCCCTTTCAGATTGAAAAATTCAATACACCGGTCAATTTGCTGTACTTAGTGCACATGGGGGCCGGGGGTACAAGGCTGTTTTGGATGCGTCCAGTAATCTTTGATACTCATCCGGCCTATCAGCAAAATTATCCTCGACATTGTCAAACATCTCGTCTATTTGCTCATCATGGTAAGCCATCTGATCACTTTCATTGACACCTAAATTATCTGGGAGTTCTGACTCATTGACAGTATCAAAGATGTGGTAAGTTCTCATCCTCTTCCGATCGTGACTGCATGAGGAGACGTCGTTATCATCAATAGACTCACCATGGAACGTCCATCTTCTCTAATGTGCCATGAATCCACGGGTCTTCAGATGAAATTCAATTTCCGCGATGGTTGAATATTGTCTTAACACACCGCAGTCAACACAAGGACATGGAATTTTCTGCGCCTTTGTCATGTTCTTATGTTGCACTGCCGCTTTGCAGAACTCTTTCAACATCTTGTCAAAGTGATCTCCTCGATCACCATACATCCAGTCACGCTCCATTCTATATGTCAAACACACAATTGGGTATGAGAATCACATTACCTAAATTGATGGTATAGATTACATTTGTTTGCACGTGTTTATATCCTAGTGGAGCGTGACTGGTTCCAACTCAAATAGACTAGCAGTTTTGCCTCAAACATCTAGCTTAACTCTAATTTTCATACCCAAACAAACTAGCATTTTAATTTCAAAATTCAAGCCTAACTCTAAGGTTCAAACCCAAATAAAGTAGCATTTCAATTTCAATAAATAATTGCATTTTTTAAAACAAAAACATAAGTTAAACTACTTACTTGTTTGTAGTTTGTACGATGTATAGAGGGAGAAGGAGGATGGTTGGTACACAGAGAGCGACAAGAGTGGTTTGACTTTCCTGGAAGTCGTAGGCTAATATATAGTGAGACCTGATAATAAAAAAATTGTTATATTAATACAAAATACAACATTACGAAGAGATTTTGTTAAAAAAACGGCATGACCTTTGCATAATTTTACCTATCCCATGCTTATTAGTAAGCATTCACCAATCATTCAACAACACAAATTTCCATCACAAATCAAACTAATACCAAATCTATTCATCAAACAAATTTCAATAATTTGTGAAAATCAAATACAAAGTATAAAAGAGAAAAATATAAGTTAGATTATATTACCGGTTTTTCCACTCCGCTTTCAATCTACCGTACAATGACTGAGGAGTTTCTTAACCACTTCTCTGTAGATAGAATAGAAACTCATTAGTTTACGTATGTTAATTGTTTGTAATTACGATTGCAAAATTATATATAATGAGCTAAAAAGATGAAGATGTAGGTTGAGTATATTACGGGTTCACAAATGAAATGTATTCAGCCCCGTACGACTTCAATCCGGTGAACCCATTTAGTGATTTCCCTCTACAAAGACACAACCATGCTATTATTAAACACCAAATCATTCAACAACACAAATTTCCATCATAAATCAAACTAATATATACCAAATTTATTCCTTATTTGTAGTTAGGTTGTAAATTTACAGTGAGTGAAGAGAATGAAGAGATAAGTTAAAGTATATTACCGGTTCCTAAAGGAATTGTTTTCAGCCCCTCTTCTCAACCGGGCGTGCGAGACGCGTAGCAGTACCAATCTCTACAGAGTCAACACAACACAAAATAAGTATCAATTGAGGGCGCAACACTATATAGCTTACAATGTTTATAATTTGCTTATAATTATAAGCACAAATAATACTCAAACATTGTTCCACCCCATATATAAGCATAATAAATCTAGCCCAAATAAGCTAACCTAACTATACTTAAAAGAAGGGCAAAAAACAGTAAAAATATTCACTCAGACATTTCATCAAACACCTTGTGTTCATACATAATTTGATTAGTTTAACAACCAAATCTTTCAAAGATTTGACACACACAATAAATATCAGCATCCACAATCATAATGTGACACAAATCTATCAATTTTAACAACACATTTGTAATTTTTTAGTCAAAACCGAAACTAACAAATTGGGGTATTTTTTTACCTTATTTTCGCCTCTGTTTTGACTGCAGTCGCGAAGGCCCGATGACCGGCGACGGCGGTGACCGCGGGAGGGAACGCGGTGGAGGAAGGCGGAGGGGAGGAAGCGGAGGAGGGGGAGGAGGGGGGGGGTGGTGGTCGTCGACGAGGTGAATCGGGTACAGAGAGAAGAAGGGGCCGCGAGTTAGGGATACGACGTATGTTGCGTCGGGGCTGGGAGGGGGTATTTTTAAAAGACCTATTTCGGCGGTTGTTACTAGGAACCGCCGAAATAGGTCCTCCGTAGTTTTTAAAATAAAAAAAAATCTATTTCGGCGGTTCCTAGTCACAACCGCCGAAATAGACTACCAAATATATCTATTTCGGCGGTTGTGACTAGGAACCGCCGAAATAGATGTTATTTTTTTAGTTAAAAAAAATACAGAGGACCTATCTCGGCGGTTCCTAGTCACAACCGCCGAGGTAGGAGCGCTGAAATAAGTCATTTTTGTACTAGTGTATGTCGTTGTTCTAGTTAGTTGGATGCTGATCATATACCATCTATGCTAAATGTAATCTATTTTTTCCATTTTACGAAAAAGATAAGATATATATGATCTATAGTCTATTTGAGTTAAATCCCGATTCCAACTAGCTTTTTCTCCCTGGATCACACACACCTTAAGTATCACATCAAATAGGATTAATATATTACATTCTATCTACCTATATCTCCTGGAAAACACCATTAGTTACCAGCTTTTACACTAAACAAGAGAGTCACACCAATAACCAGTGTAGAAGGGTATGTAAAAGGTAGCAATCTTTGTATGACAGTATTCTTCTTGAAATAGTTAATTGATGCAATAGTTAGAACGAAACAAAGACAAAAGGTTTTGTTAAATTTTTGTAGTTGCAAATTTAGACAAGAGTTAATAATTAATGGCCATTTAAATATGTGTCACCATTATCAAACACTTAAGCATAGTGTTAGTATAAGATTTGAAACACCTAGAGTGATGCGTCATAGATTAAAATTATAGCTCAAGGCAATTTGTTTTGCTACATTTTGATCGATATAGCTAGATATGGCTGCAAATATGCATTTACTATACATATATACAAATTATATCCATGTAAATATACACAGAGCTAGTAGTGAATGTAGTTATGTAGGTTGTATCTTTAATTAAACGGTTCCACAAACTTATAAGTAGCTAAACACCCTCTTTATTGCGGGTTTGGTTTTAGCTCAACCTGACCTGAAACTTGATATTGGCACCCTTAATAGGTTTATTGAGATTTTTGTTCATCTACGATATCTTTCTACAAGGTTTATGTTTTAAAAGGATTAACTTACAATAATATATCGATAAACTTTGTTCACAGGAAAGTAATTCAAACTCATAACACTATACTTTTAGGATTTGAAAGTCAAATGCTTGACTAGTCTCACCAGCCAAAATTAGTAAACACTTGTTTTCCATAATTGATAACCCTACTTATTGAAATAGATGGTCTTTTTAGTGAATAATAAGAATATACTATAAAGATTCTTTAGATATAAAAATTTGATTATAAATTGAATAGATCATCCCTAAAAACTTCCAAACAAACTATGACAAACAAGATACAATTTGCGGATACTCACACGTATGAAACTTCTTTTGTTACCAAAAATGAGGGTGAGCTTAACTCTTGGGCTGAAAATATTGTTGTATTGTATTGTATTATATGTAATTTGATAACTATAATAACCATAAGCTAATAGACTTCGGATGCAATTATTATCGTAAAAATAGGGAATGTAGTTATTCGGAGACCAAATCCTAATTTTTTCAGTGTTCTTTTTTTTTTTTAAAAAAAAAGAGAATAAATTTTCCTTTTTTTTTCGAAAGCAGAAAATAATTTTTTAGGTGTTCAATAACACAGTTAAAGCTCGCATCGTAAAGCCAAGTATCAGATCCCAAGAATTCCTTACCCCACTGGAAAGATCGACACCAGAGACTCATTCTTATTTTCAGTTTTTAATACTTTCCCTCACTTATAATACCCACCACTACATTTTGCCACTTGCAGACTCTGTCTTAACCCGTTTGCTTGGGTTTTCCTCCCGCTTCTCTTTCTTTTATTGCTCCGAAAATGTCGTTCCCACTCCGTTACTCCACCCACGGTTTCTGCAAGTCCATCCACACTCCTCAGCTGCCCCGGAAAACCTTCGGAAACACAGCTACAGTGCCCCGAACAGTCAACCGCCGCCTGAGTCTGTGCCAAATTAGGGCTTCAAATGGCTCTACCAGTGACTCGTATCTCGACATGTGGAAGAGATCGGTGGAGCGCCAGAGGAAGGAGCAGGAGTTTGAGAGAATCGTCCAGAATTCTATCGGGAATGTGGAGGGTAGTGTCCCCGATGTTGATGAGCAAAGTGACGAAGTTGATCAGCTGGAACTGGAGAGGAGGAGCAGAGAATTTGAAAAGATTCAGCAAGTGCCGACTGAGGTGCGAGACCGGGTTCAGCGGATGCAGGTAATTGACAGGGCCGCCGCTGCTCTTGCGGCCGCGAGTGCTGTCATGCAAGAAATTCGTTCTGTACCAGCGCCGGTGAAAGACAAGTTGAATTCCGTGGGTGATCGGAGGGATGAGGTTGTCAGGGGTTTGGGATCTGGTAATGGTGCTGACAAAAGTTCTCATCAACATGGAGGTATAATGTATATGGTTTTTTCATAGTTGTTGTTCCTCGATAATATAGATTTTCCTTCATTCAGTTTTCCATTCCAGAATTCAAAAGGTAGGATTCATGAATTATGTATGAAAGGACGTGTTCTTTGAGTGCATCTTTTGTTTAATTTATACCGATTTGATGACTTCGTAAATTTTATAATGATACTTCGTGGTGACGTATCTTGATATTCTTGTCTTTGTCAGCACTTCTATTGATATCTTCCGGTTCCAGTAGTCTTTCATTAAAACTTATAGGGAACTTTTGGGGCACAATATTCTGTAATGAAAACTGGAAATCTATAACTCAATGATTGGCCGTCAAACTAATTGTACGTGTTATGAATTTAATTGTTATTTTGGTGATTTTATTTTCACATGAAAGAAAATAACCATGCAAATTATGAGACAATAGTTGGTGTTTAGACTTTATGTAGTACAATGTTATTAATAAATGTCCTTCGTTGCGATTGTCTACTCTGTCATTTTGTTGCTAGCCTACTTTTTTCTTGAATGATAAGTCAGCGAAAGTATTTCTCGCTTTATGCAGTAACTATATGGTCGTAGCTAGCACAATTTTGCAAGCTCTTCATTGGAACAGATAGTTCGTAAGACATCAAATAATTATGAATGTAAATGTTGGCTTACTTGCTTGTAATGATGAATCATAGCCATTATATGCATACCTGTTACAACTCTTTCTTTGATGCTACAATCACATTATCATCATTACTCCTAAGCTGTCCTTTTCTTTTTGCTACTATCATGGTGTCATTAACCAGTGAAACCAGCTGGTATCTCATACCGACAAAACAAAGTCTCTGGAGTTGGAACACCGGGTCCAGACTTTTGGTCTTGGGTACCACCACCAGATGATATTTCTTCTTCTGAAGATGCTGGGTACTTGCAAAGAGCTCAACAACCTTCTTTTGATGCGAATCAAACCAGGCCTGTGTTGGAAAAGGATCGTTCTCAAGATCCCCTCATTATACCCTTTCAAAGTGAACTTGACCAACCAAAGATTGCATCGTCCATTCCACCCATGCAATCTTGGTTGGAATCTCAAAAGGTGGAAACTTTAAACACAAGTTTAGAAAGCCCAGAGCAGAGCCATGAAGTTGAATATGCATCACATGCATCAGAAGCAGCTCGTGCTTTGCAAAAGGATGATAAGGATCAATCTGTTGGGAGAAACCCAGATGGGTCAAGATGGTGGAGAGAGACCGGAGTTGAGACACGCCTTGATGGTGTTGTTTGTAAATGGACTTTGATCAGGGGTGTGACTGCAGATGGGGCTGTTGAGTGGGAAAACAAGTATTGGGAAGCTGCAAATGATCTTGGTCATAAGGAGCTTGGCTCAGAAAAATCCGGACGAGATGCTGATGGAAATGTTTGGCATGAATATTGGAGAGAGTCGATGTGGCAGGTAATACTAAGTTACTTTGTCTAGTATCCGTTATGTTTCAAAGTCAGTGTGTGCTCTTTTCATGAAGTGTTTTGTTATTGACTATTGATATCTTGAGTGTTGACAGAAATGGTGTATAATATGCTTCTATGTTCTGGGTTTATCATCTTTGTGATCTATTCTGTCCCCTCATTATTTTTAGTGACATTCAATGTTTGTTGTACTGATCTTGTTATGTTTGTGCATGGCTTCTGTTGCATAATAAGATGCATAATCTGCAATATTTGTTTTCGGAAGTACCCGTATGGTTTTTTGTAACTGAGGAGTTAGAGTAAAGTCTATCCACCTTTTTCATGGATCTTTAATTTGTAACGCAGGGTCCTTGTCTTACCATTTATTCATATAATAGATTAGGTAATCACAAAACTGTGAGCAATCAAGTTTCATCTGTTTTTTTTTCTTCTGAATTCATCAACTCAGTTTGTTATTCTTTCTTTTTCGTGCTACTTATTGTCTGTATGTGCAGTATTTTTTCTCGTGCTTTCAATGGTGCATCAAGTTTCATCTGCTTTTTCTCAGTTCATCAACTCGGTTTGTTGTTCTTTTATTTTTCTGCTGCTTATTGTTTGTATAGGGCAGTACTACCTTCATCTGTTCTGTGACATACTATGATGTTTTTTCTCTAACGCCTCTGTGTCATCAATTTTGTCCTTAGTGATTTGTGGACTTGTTGTGCTCTTTGATTTATAACTGACTATTTTAATGCCCATACTGATTCTGAATGTTGCTTGCATTGAATGCCTACATTAATTTGATTATTTAAGAATTTCTTACAGTGCTATTTTCTCAGCATGCATATGTGCCTGATCTTCTGTTGACATAATGACATTAGAAATAAATTTTTGTTGATTTGAGAATTTCAGGAAAATGGACTCTTGCATATGGAGAAGACTGCAGACAAATGGGGAAAGAAGGGAGATAATAGTGAATGGCACGAAAAATGGTACGAAAACTATGATGCTGCTGGAAAGACTGATAAATGGGCACACAAATGGTGTAGCATTGACCCGACCACCATACTTGACCTTGGGCATGCTCATGTGTGGCATGAAAGGTACAACAATGCAACCTAGCTATTTTTGATCTTGTCTGGTTCTTAGCTACTAACTTCACTAACTTAAATGGTTTTAGCTTATTTGAAAGAATAGTCACCTGAAGCTAATTAATGGACCTTGTTGGTAGGTGGGGAGAAAGGTATGACGGAATGGGTGGTAGCATAAAATACACTGACAAGTGGGCTGAGCGGTGCGAGGGAGATGGTTGGTCAAAATGGGGTGATAAATGGGATGAAAACTTCAGTTTGGATAGCCATGGTGTGAAACAAGGGGAAACATGGTGGGAAGGTAAACATGGTGAGAGGTGGAACCGGACTTGGGGAGAGCAACACAATGGTTCTGGGTGGGTGCACAAGTATGGGAAGAGCAGCAGTGGAGAGCACTGGGACACACATGTGCAGGAAGATACATGGTATGAGAGATACCCACATTATGGGTTTATGCATTGTTTTGAAAACTCGGTCCAACTGAGAGAGGTCAAGAAGCCATCTGAGGAATCAGATGCTGATGAGACTCAGTGAGTAGTTGTGCCACTACCACAACTCTATTGTCCTTTTCCAATTTGTCCGTCCCTCTATTTCGATTGACATAACTTCTGTCAGTATCTTCAAAATTAGACCGGCTATTTTTAGTTTTCTAATCATGTATTGTAAATAGATTTAGAAGAAGAAATGCTTGGAAGATTGATGATAAGTAGTGTAGAATAAAAGAGTAAGATGTCATGTGACGGTGACGAGGAGAATGTAAAGGTAAAAGATGAAAAGAGAAGTGAGAGGTTCAGAGTCTTGTCATTCATCCTTCATATTTTTTTGAAACATTCTTCGATTGGTTTAAGAATGACAGTAAACAGTCGGTACATAGGGACGAGGTTAAACAGATACCGGCATGAAAAGAAAACTGCACAAGATTACATATCCGACAGTCAGTTCCGCACCTAGTTTCGTCACATCTTCAAATTCAGACTGACAAAGTGTCCTACTAAATACGTATTCAGCGATGCACTCATAATCACTGCCAAGAGTATATAGATTCCCAGCTCTTTGACACAGTACTGGCCATATACAATGGTAGAGCTCAGATCATTAAAAATTCTAAGCGGTAGCAGCTTTGATTATTAGCAATATGGGCAAAGGCGATCAAACAAACTTTGTTGCCCCACTAGTTTCATTGCGAGTGTCTTGTTTCGTGGCATGCAAAATTAAGCGACCAAGAACTAAATCAGCTGCATCAGCTAAATGATCACTGATGTTACTCATAAATCTGATAAGAGTTGCGTTTGACGGCTCAGAAAACATCTTTTCCAGCTGGGGGCCAATCAATAAGTTCCAATGTTGAACAGTCTCAGACCACCTAGGGATGAGCCTCATACAGTAATATCGAGCATCGTGCTTATAATTTCAACACGGTGGCTATTACACTTAAGATCTCCGACAAAAGCTTTGCTAGCAGCAGAGCTGCATCATTCGATGAACAAATGAGGCAGATTATAGCAGGTAACACAAGTGACCGATTTATAATAGGAAGCAATTTGATAGCCTCCTGTTGAATTGTGCTTTCTTCATCTCTGAGGAAACCTACTAAAATTAACTTGCAACATCTTTGATGATTGCATCAGAAGCTGGATTGGCAGAATCTGATAACACATGAATGGTTTCTGAGATGAAATAGATCGCGTTATTGTCTTTCTAAAGCATTCCCCAGTTCACAGCACTTGAGGACTTCTTTGAGGCACCCAACATCCTTGCATATTGTAAAATATTCAGCAAGAATTATGACAACTGCTCTAGATGCACCACCATTTTTGCACAAAAGAGGCAGTAGCTGTTGTAGAATGGGGTGCATATCTCCAAGACCATCTGGACTACCAAACGACCTTAAAATGACAAATTTAAAGATGCATGTTGCCCCATCTAAAATATCCTCATCTGTACAACGGATCTGCTCCAAAAGAACATTACATATCTGAGTTCTATAATCCTGCAAAAAACTTTTTAGCTTTTTGTAGTGAAGGCGGCCCAGTAGAAGGGCCATAGAATTTATGAAAAACTTTCTGCTTTCTCTTTTGCCTTTTTTACTCACGCTAAGTTCATGAGCACCATCTTCTGAATAAAACTGAATTCCAGATAGATATTGCTCAAGATGTTTGCTGACGTGTTGAGAGAACTCACAATCTTGCAAAAGTAGCAACAAGCAGTAATGCTTCCAACAAGGAATGAGTAACAGTGCGACTATTTCTGCTAGTGATTTGGAATTTGCCTCATCTTGGTCGGGCTCATAATGGTTTTTAATTTCTTTTAGCCACTTCAATACCTCCTCTGATCCTTTTGCATGTAGAGGCCTTCTTTTCTGGTCCCAACAATTAAGTTTCTCCAAGAGTGTAATGAGTTGATCCAAAATCTCCCAGAGCAGCAATCCCATCTCAATGTTGTTGGGAGCATCACAATTGGTAGATTTCTTATCAGCCGACATCCCACTTCAAACACTGATGTTTTTACCCAATTCATCAGACCTGCATTTCATCCCTATTATTCCTAGAAGGCAAAGGTTTCTCAGACAATTCATCCGGTAATGACTAGGACACAATCAGCTGCTGCCACTCCAAGACGATTCGGCAGCTCATATCTATCACGTACAACACTTCCGTTGCATAACATATGTGTAAGATGTGAGACACTTGAACATAAGATTGTTAAAAAGGATCGGTGTTGCTGTCTTAAACCTTTCATCAAATGTGAATCCGTTGATGATTCATATTGTAAAAGGCCTAGAGAACACCAACCGAGAGCAATGAAGTGATCGTCCTTCCTAATAATAATGCTGACCATATCTTTTGCAAGAGCCTCAAAAATCTCCTGATCTTGGAAAAGCCAGTTGAGAAGAATCATTGCTCTATTGCCGGTCTTGGAATCTTTGTATTTCAGCGAATGTTTAAAAAACGGAACAAGAACTTCATCCAGTACGGTGCCCAAAAAAACCCGTTAATTACCACGGTACCGTACCGAAATCTGTTTATATATAATTAGACACATACGGCTTAGGTAACGGTATGTAACTTTTATACCGTGGTTAACCGCGGTTAACCGGTTATATATATAACTATATATTTATATATACATATAGTCTTCAATTTTAGTTTTTGATATTTTAATATTATTTGCTATGTGCTAGTCTTTTGTATATCCTTTAACTTATATTTTGATAACTTGAACAAAGATAATCTAGAATCTAGAAAAAGGACACTCATTACCTATGACGTAATATATTATGTGCATTGAAGAGCAAGGTAAGCATTATAGATAGTATATATTGTAATTATGTTTTGTCAAATCTTTTGAGATGTATTTTGCTATCACTTAGTTGATAAAGCAACTTGTAAATTATGTTGTTAGAATCTACGTGAATTGATTTTGCCTTATATTCTTGGATTGTTTCGTGTCATTGCGATTATAAATGTGCAGGTTATATATTATATAATGAATTTATTAGATGATTGAGCATTGTCTAATGGTGGATTCAATATTTGTGTTATACGTTACATATATAAACTAATGCTTGCACATGATATGAAATGCTTGGTGCTTTCTAGTTTTTTTTTATTGTTTTTATTTGCTCACTTTTTATCTAGTTTGTTATCATTACACAAGGTTATTTACATAAAAAAAAATCTACAATCGTTTCCGGTTAACCTGAATTACCGTACCGCTCTAAATGGTTAACCTGAATACGCTTAACCGATGAAAATGGAATAGTAACGGTATCAAATTTTAAAAAATCGTATTACCCGGTTAACCTTACCGTGAACACCTATCATCCAGGGGATCTTCTTTCTCAACCAAAGCGAATCCTCCCGCGAAACAATTGAGCTGCTTGTAATTGTCGCCAAGGCGAAATATAGCATATTGAAGCTTCTTTGTGCGACAGCTCAGCAGTATGTTCATGATTCAGTAGAGCATGTTTTTCGTCCATTTTCTCCAGTGAGGTTATGGTTTTGTCGTCGAATTATGCTGTAAACTTCAGGCAGTGGAAGCTGAGACGAGCGAACAGAGGCGATGCCTGTGAACAGAATATAACTTGCCTACTCGAACCTTAGCTGACTTGATACGATTACGACGAGCGCCAAAAAGTAGAAGAAAGGACTTGTGGGGAATCCCATAGCCTCCAAATCTGGTTCAATTCATGGCCATTCATCCTTCATATTTTCTATATAGCTTTTTTTTTTGATTTGTAATGGTTGGCGCCAGGCCATATATTCATGAATTAGTAAAAGAGTGAGGGATATATAGTTCAGTCAAATATTACATACCAAGCTACACTACCGAGCAAGCTCCATATATAGATCTGTTGCCATACTTCCTACACATTAACAAACAGACACGACACCATGCTACTATATGAACATCCTCCATTGGAGTAGTAGATCCTTATCATGTAAGAAGGAGTGCATTTCCATCGGAGGCTTAAACCCGTTCGTTGATATCCATCTCCACACCCTTACTAAGGGACGTCAGCCAATTCCTCTGATTCATCTGGAAAACTGCTTTAATCCTAATCTCCCACGACAGCAGTAGCAGCACTCTCAATGTTGCTTTCCAGACCCATTTCTCCTCACCACCACCCATCGCATTATCCCATGTTTGAATTATGTCTTTAATGTTAAAACGGTAACGTGATCTTCATTCCACACCACCCATCACAAACCCAGTCATTAGTAGTACTCTTACTTTTACGGCCAGCCACCTTGAGTACTTCCATTCCTGTATCACCTCAACTTGATCTTCATTCCACACCAAGATTAGCCCGCCTGACCTTCCCACCGCCGGGACTTCAATAATCCCCTGGCCCCGGCCACTTCTCCAGAAACACCCCAGCTTGTTACCCATCATGTTGGAGTATTGAGTCTCCACCATTGCCAACATCGAGAGATTTAATATTTTCACCTCCTTTAATTTTCACCTCTTCCCCTTCTTGCGTAGTCCCCGCACGGCTAACATTGCCACCCGTACCATCAACTGGATTACCTTGCTTTGCCGCCAATCTTCTAGATCTTCTCGTAGAGTTGCACTTTAGGATAGCTTGGATATTTTTAAGAGAGGACCCAGGGTCAGGTACTTTACACTTGACAACACCAGAAAGGTCCACGTAGAGTTGGGCTTCTGTGAGCCTCGACTTTAAACCCTATCCTATGTGGATTAACTTGATTGGGATCTAATCGGGTTTTAGGTCCACTTATAGCCTAAGATTAATAACTATGTCATATAACAATAATTATTAAGACCTAAGCTAGCTCACTGGAACCTATTACGAGTCGCCACCTAATTTTAACCTAGATCAAATTAGGAAAGGAGAGTTCGGGTTCGGGGGCTTGATATTCGACTTAATTTGGGTTCAATTACTTTCATTACCCTTCCTAGGTCGTTTTTCCTCTACTTGGTTCGTTTACGGCTTTCTACAAAGTTGTTTTTAACCTAGGTGCGCGCTTCTGTTTTTTTTTATTTTTTAATGTTTTTTTGACAGAAAATTAAAGTGAAATTGAAAGTTACCTAAACTAGGGTTTCGGAGGCAGAATTAGGTCAAATTTTTATTCCGTCCGTGGCCACGGACCTAATGTCCGAACCCACGGACCCCAGTTAACCTAATTACACAAAAAAGTCAAATTTAAACAGAAACGAGATTTTGAAAAGTCCGGGGCCACGGACAGGACGTCCGTGGGCCCGGACATGTTTATAAAACCCTAACTTTTGAAAATAAAAATATCCCGCCACCGTCCGGGGCGTCCGGCTTTCGGACAGAGCGTCCGGGACCCCGGACATAGCGTCCGTGGGTGCGGACCGACCTCGGACGGCGGCGTTAAGGCTGTTCCCGGCGTGTTTTTGGCTCAAAATTTATGGGTACGTAGCCTGAAAGATTCTAAACATGTTAGTGATCAAAAGTTTTCAATTTGACTACGAATTAAGGACGAAACTTATTGACAAGTTAGTGGACAGAAACACAAACAAACCTTAATTCAGAAGCAAAGAAAGTCAATTCGGTTAGCAATTTCAACCAGAAGTGTATTTAGACCAGAAGGGTTAGAGAATTTGGTTTTTACCCTGTTTTGATTTCGAAAACTTGTTGTTCCTTCACGTCGGGAATCTCTGAAAGCCTCGTTGGTGGCCGATCCGGTTCGACTTTGACCCAAGCTTCTGGCTCCTTCTTCCTTGTATTGTTAGCCACGGTTTGCTTCTGTATTTTCTGTGTTTTGGTGCTAGGAATCTCAATGGGAGAAGAAGGAATGTGTTATTTGGTGATTTCGGGATGATTTCGGTATAGATTCGAGGCTCGGGGTTGCAAAAACGTTGGAAGTAGGTTGACGGCTGAGTTCTCTGACTTTGGGGATGATCTACTCTGCCCTAGGTCGTTTTTTGGAAGGCCTTTTATAGAAAGAGCATGGCCAAGTCGATAGAACAGAATTTTTATCTAAAACCTTGATTTTGTGCTCTAAGAAATCTGATTTTTTAAAATATGTTGCAAGCCGATAAAAATTATGAAAATTTAACTGAAGGTAAAGAATGATTTTTAGGAATTTTGAGAGTTGGAATCGGGTTATTTTGATAAATAACCGATTAGATAAAAATCTCACAATGTGGAATCTCCCAAAATTCATAACTTATTATTGGAAATTCGAAATTACGAAATTCCAACGGAATTAGTCTCTAATAATCATCCTCTACCCTGTGTTAAAGTTTCATGACATTTTGTTTTGATTTCGGTATTTTCCAGAGGAGAGAAAATTGTAAAAATGATTGAATTTCTCTTTTAAATTTTGGGATAAGGTTCCAAATAAAAATAAATTCAGGTTTATGACTGTGTGTAGTCATGCTAACCATGTGACAATTTTATTTTAATTTTGAAAACCCTTTTATTTCTATCTTGAGGTTATTTCATGTGTTAATTATTAAAGAAACTAGCTTATTAAAAGCTTAATTTCCAGAATAAATATTATCAGAAAATCATGAAATACCTTTCATAATGACTATGATATTTGGAAGTGTTTGGAGATAATGAACAAGTCATATGAAAATAGAAAATCCCGAGAATGTCCTTGGAAAATCCTGCATCGGTGCATTTTGACCATTTTGCCCTTCGTAACACGTATGCCTTAGAGACTACTCCGAGGGGTTGGAATTTTGGGTATAACAGCTTCTTTCTCCAGCGAACACGTAATATGTTTCAAGTTCCCCACCATTAGATTTAGTTCGCCAGCTTTTTTCTTCTCATCCCCCAGAAAACCTTCTCTCTCCAACCGGTTTACTAGTGTTGTGGAGCCCGAGTTCCTCACAAAACCCCTTCTCTCTGTGTCAGACACATGCTCCTCCGCACGGTGTTCCATGACTATGTTTGGTAATGAGACCCTACTCTGATCCACTCCGGCTCCACCCTCACAGCCCTCATGATGAAGCCCAGACTCTGACCCATCCTTCGAAAGTACGGTAGGTTGACTTGCACCTTTCTCCTTCTGCACGCGAACACACTTCTCGGTGGTACGAGGGTTCATTTCCAACGGCAGGCTCCCTGTTGTGTCATCATTAGAACATGCATTTTCGCTCTCCTCCTCCCAGCCAGCACTCTTTCCCCCCATAGGTTCCGTGGTTGGTACAGCCAAATTTGAATTTTCAGTATACTTTCCCGCTTCAGTGTCACCAAATCCTTCAACTCCTTCCACGTCATCGCACTTGGCTGCCACCTCACCAATTGTGGCCATGCCCATGTCATCCAAACCGTTTGGGACATCCGGAGGGTCATTGGTTTTGGGCTCCGAAGAGCTGCTAACGGCAGGAACTTCCATCGGAGTTTGACCACCGGCGTGTATCCCATGTGGTGGGTTTACTACTTCAGAAATAATGACCCAGCAAATTATATCCTCGACCTGGATTCTACGATTAACATTGATCATCGTTTGGCTCGTGGTCTCAATCCAAGCATATACTTCACCGTGTCGCAAGAGCCGTTCTTCATCATCAAGAATGGAGATCAGGCTTCCCACTGAGTTTGCCACCGTTTTGAAGTTCTCAAAGTCCCACCCCTGAAGCGGGACACCCCTGATCAGGATCATTGCCGACCTGGACTCGACTTGCACGTCTGACGACCATTCATAGATTCGTCTAACATTATCTAATCTAGCTAGTTGCCCTTCACACTCTTTGCTACACACCCCTTCTTTTGGTAGAACGACGCACTTAGAGCGGCTAATACGTACCAAGCCCGCCACCTGATTAACCACCTTCAGGATCCTCTCCTCCATCACATGAAATGGCAACTCCACAGCCCATTCAATAGTTAAGGCGTTTTGAAGGAGTTTTTTGAACGGGCTAGGGGGGAGAGAAATCATCTGGTTCTCACTTCCAAATGTCCTCCTTGTCAGATCTTTTCGAGCCTCCCTCGCCCTAGTATTTACAGGATGCAAACTTGCCCATTGAGCATTAATGGCTTGGTTACCCAGCATAACCCTATGTAAAGAGTTAATGGCCTCCTGAGCATCTCCCCGCTTCTCGAACCCCACAAATGCAAACTCTCCACGCCCCGATTTCCTTGCCCCAAGGAAGATCCTCACTATTGAACCAAAGGGGGATGATATTCTCCAGATTGTCTCTATCAATATCCCACGCTTGAGGTTCCCCAGAAACATCGTGAATCTTTCTTGTTCCCCCACCTCCGGCTCCGTTGACCATTGTTTTCTCCATTCTCTTTGAAAACGACCCATGTTTGGTGTTGGCAGAGCTTTCGCAGTGATCTAATTGATCCGGAGGGTTTTAGCTTCGTTGTGTCCCCTGATGTAGCGAGTCTGGGGTTGGATTCGCCGGCTTTGATTTTCAGTCGCAAGTTGTTCACACCTCACTCCGGTCGCAAGTTGCTCTCTCCTCAACATTTGATTAGCATTGTTCCAAACAAACAAAAAAGTAGGAAAAAAAGCTCTAGATATATATATGTTTGCACATAAAAGGTGAGATTGTATGGAAGTCGACGGATCTTTCAAGGGCTAAAGCTTGGAAATAGTGCAATAGTATGATTAGTTTTATGGCTGCTTATAGAGTTAGAAAGAAACATTGCAAAATATCAATATCCCACGACGCTTGAGGTTCCCCAGAAACATCGTGAATCTTTCTTGTTCCCCCACCTCCGGCTCCGTTGACCATTGTTTTCTCCATTCTCTTTGAAAACGACCCATGTTTGGTGTTGGCAGAGCTTTCGCAGTGATCTCATTGATCCGGAGGGTTTTAGCTTCGTTGTGTCCCCTGATGTAGCGAGTCTGGGGTTGGATTCGCCGGGTTTGATTTTCAGTCGCAAGTTGTTCACACCTCACTCCGGTCGCAAGTTGCTCTCTCCTCAACATTTGATTAGCATTGTTCCAAACAAACAAAAAAGTAGGAAAAAAAGCTCTAGATATATATATGTTTGCACATAAAAGGTGAGATTGTATGGAAGTCGACGGATCTTTCAAGGGCTAAAGCTTGGAAATAGTGCAATAGTATGATTAGTTCTATATAGCTTTGTGTTCAAGACTTGCAGGTTTTACTACAAATTGCACATGATTTGACTTAGTTTCATTTACGTTGTTTTTGTTTTGCTTTGGTTTTGAAATCAATTGAATATACATTCAGCTATAATACAAGATTATAAGAGATTACAACTAATTCTCTCGGGTCTTTCACATCAAAATGACAATGCCCGAGCACATGCACACGCTGGACATTAGCTATTGTTTGCAGACACATCCATTGAAGGGATTAATTACGTGCATTTAGCATGTTCAACAAAAGATGTTCCGTTTCTATGACAGCACTCTCGGCGAGATCCATTCCTATTAGTAGAGTTTTAGCCTCCGCAATTCCGGAAGAAACTAAAAATTCAAATGAACTGCAAAACTAGCATTAAAATTGATCATAACAGAACAAATGTTTTTTTGTCGAAAGTCTTAAGAAAAATGTAAAAGGCCGGCATTGAGGGCGATGCAATTGCATGTTAGTGGCCTCTAAGGGTAAGGAGGAGGATGACATACAAGTCTATCCCTTCACAACCTGGGCCACCTACTCAACTGATGGAACCAACATAATGATAACATATATACCCTTAGTTGTGCCTCTCTGGGTTTTATTTTGTCTTTGTCTTACAGCTCAATCGCTATTGGAAAACATGAAGACCGAGGCGACTGAAGCAAGAAGAAGAAGATGAGAGAGTTTGAGTTTCGTATGTGTATTATGTGTAAAGCGTTGTATTACAAAACTAATAGCCTAACTATGTTTATATACTAATATATCTCTTTGTAAAGATAAATAATACTGTTAGCAAAATCCTAACTAACCTAGTATTAAGATGTTTACAGATAAAAGAATCAAAACTGTAAACTAACATTGTACTGGGCTAATTAAACATTGGACTGGGCTGTATACTAGCCCAATACCCCCCTCAAGCCATTGGTAAGCGAAGTTACCAAGGCCTGACTTATCATCTGCACGCATGCCGATACGCGTGAGCTGGTCCTTGTATTTGACTCCTGGTAAAACCTTAGTCATCATATCAGCTAGTTGGTCAGAAGTATGAGTGTAAGTGATGTCCACCAAACCTTGTTGAATCTTCTCCCGGACAAAATGACAATCAATTTCAATGTGTTTTTTACGTTCATGAAAGACAGGGTTGCGTGCTATATATATAGCAGATTGGTTGTCACACTTGACCGGTACAGGAGTAATGTGTGCGACATCTAGTTCATGTAATAGTCGTGTAAGCCAGGTCAACTCCGATGTTACCCGTCGCAAGGTACGGTATTCTGCTTCTGCACTAGAAAGAGACACCGAGCCTTCCTTATTAGTCTTCCAAGAAATAGGACTGTCTCCTAGGAAAATGAAATAACCGGATACAGATTTCCTGGTGTTTGGACAGGCAGCCCAATCTGAAATACCCCTAACCTTAAAAACTTAATTAAATGATCTATTAATGATCTAAGATGGTTAATAAACATCTAAATACCATTGGGGAACAATCTAAAAGATCTCAACAAGGCAAAACATGCTTTAAGATCGGTAAAGCCAAAAATGTGCTTTAAGACACCATAGAGATTGTATGACCTCAAATAGGATCCAAAGTGGATTCCTAAGTACTATAATGAAGTAATGAACATTATAAAACCATTATCAAAGGAAACCAAGCTCTAAAACTTGTTCTAACACAAAATGTGCTTTAAAATTCCTTAAAGCACGTTTTTGAGAAAATTGACTTTCTGAGTGGGTTTTGAGTGGTGTTAAGCATTGGATTAGACCTTGATATACTAATGTACTATAATGTACCACATTGGAAGGTCTAAATCCAAAATTTCAAAAAAAAAAATCGAAAATATGGCATTCATTTGTGAATAGTAACCCAAATAGTGCATTTTTAAGCAAAATTGACCAAGTATGGTCAATGGTCAACTAATGACCCTTCTAACCATTTGGCTGTCGGCAGGCAAGGAGCTTAGAAGACAGCTCATTCTACTTTAGTGCTAAATATCTTCCTAATTTGGTGAATCACCATTTTACTATTACAAATATTACTTTTCAATCATTTAAGCTCATTTCCTTTCATTCTCTTGCCTCTTGTCCCATTCCAGCCGAGCCTTCTGTATTTCCAAACCCTCTCAAGCTGTGTTCTTGAGTATGGAAGACAAATCAATCTCTTAAGCACCTAAGGTAATGGTTTAAGGCATATTTTAGCTCTTTTTCTTCATCTCTTCATTACCTACACTTGGAGCTCATGATCTATCACTTTCCATGGCTCATTCTCAGTGTTCTAAAGCTTGAACAAACATCAATCTCGGCTGAAGCAAGTATAGGGACCAAGGTTTCCAAAATTTGCATTATAAGGTAAAAACATACCTTAAGCATCTCCTTTCTCCATCCGGTTTTTTTCTTCTGATTTTCATGAGTTTATTCACTCATAATCTTCATATGTACATGTTTATTCAGTTGGTTAACCATTTGGAGCAAGGGTGGCCAAAAATCAAAGGAAATACCATTCTTTAAGGCATTTTGCCAAGGTAAAACCTATTACCATAGCAGCTTGTTGTTGTCTAGCTATTTCCTATGTTTATATGATGAATTTAACACCATGTGGTGTGTTTAATTCAGGCCGAAATCCTTTGGAAACTTCCTTGCATTTTTAAGGTGATTTTTGCCTTTAATCTTACATTAATTGTTCTTTATGGTTAAGCTCATGCTTGGAGTATAACCATATCTTATTTTGGTGTATTAAACATGTCTAAATGATGTGGTGATTTTTCCTCCAAGCTGCCGAGTTGTTACAAGGATAAACCAAGGTATAAACACCTTAAAACTTATGATTTTATGATTTCTTAGCATATATATATGTGCCGAGAGTGGAGTTAATTATAAGGGTTATTTTAACCTAAGTATGGAAAAAATGACTAAGATAAATTAAGCTAGTCATTTAAGTGATTTAATTAACATAATGGTCAAATTATGACATTATGTGGAAAATAAATAAACTACAGCAAGGTCGTGAGTTTATTGTATAAATTGAGCTATTTATGTGTAATTTTATGTTATAAAGCAAAGTTGTAATAAGGCCATGTCATTAGGCCATTTTAATTTAAGTCTAAAGCTTAATTAGTTTATGCTTATATAATTAAGTTTGGGGTCAAATGGTAATTGCTAGTAAAATATAAAGTCGTGGGCTTAATTTAGAGGAAATTAGGGTTTTTAAATGAATTTAATAAAAATTATAACATTTTATAAAGTTTTGGGTCAAAATTGTAAAAATAGAAAAGTGTAGGGTATTATTGGTAATTACCAAAAGTTTGGTTCCCATTTGGCAATAGAAGTCAAAGTTGACTATATAGGAGACTTTGACCAAGTTTGGAGAATTTAAGAAATTAAAATACTACCTTATATTAAGATAGTTATTAAATTGTAAAAGATTTATAAGAGGTGGGGTTATATTGTGATTTCTGAAAACTTGGGGTACTAAATAGAATTTAGAACAGACCTTAGGTTATTAGGAATTTTTAGAAGTTCGTTTGGTTAAATTTGGAGTTTATATGAATTATATAAGTATAATATATGATATTTCATAACATTTGTTACAAATGGGTAACATATGGGCAAAACCGAGAATTATAGAAAGTATAAGGTTAGAAATGATATTTATAACCTTTTGGTATAGTTTGGTAATTTTTGGAGTTATATAAGTTTTATAAAGAAATATGTATAATATATTTTAATGACATTAGAAAACTATGTATTATAAATTGGGGTTGTTTTGTAATTTATAGAAGTTTAGTGGTATATAGTGAAAGCCGAGAGTATAAGGGGCTATTTGGTAATAAATAACAATTTATAACTATAGGTTATAATTGTTTTAATGGCATAAATGTCATAATATATGTTATATAACTATAATATCACTATATAAAATATGTGGTGGATTTTGTAAATATTTAAGAACTAGGTGCTGTTCGGAATTATGGGCATTTTTAAATAAAAATTTATAATATGGTTTTAATGTTATAAGGGTGTAACACTTATAATATAAGAAATATTCATTAAAAGAGAATGAATATATTATAAAGACTTACCATATAATAAAGAGTCCCATAATATATATAAATAAACATATGTTATGGAGTGGAAAATATAATATGGCTCAATAACCATATACTATCATAATTAAAATGATATAAGATAAAGAGAAAAGAATCACAAACATTAGTTATGGAAATTCCAATCCTCATGAAATAATGAGGATTTATATAATTCAAAGTATTTTTACACATGAATTATACTTCGTTAAACTTGGAAAAAAAAACAAACCTTAGGAAAATAAATACTAAGGTGAAATGTATAATGTATGATAAGAATTATACATGCAATATAGAAACGAACTATATAATATACATGGGTATACTAAATTACATGCGATAACAAAGTTCAAACTTTAAGTATATTATTATACAAAGAAGTGACTACGCATGTAATATAACGTTTTTTTCCAATCCCGAGTTAAAGCCGAAAACCCGACAAACGTTGACAGTTCTTAACGGGGGATTAACCGGGAGGTATTAGTGACGGTACGGGGTACCGTAGAGTTATGTTGTTATACGGGATTCTAATCAGTAGCGTTGTGTATTATTAGACTGTTAGAGACGACACGGGGAGCATCGGATCTAGCTGATTCATACTCCACGGTTATACATTCCGGGTGTACGGTATGTTGTTACGTGTCTCTGATTGTCTCTGAGGGCTTCCTCAGTTCAGACTTCTGTGTGATCTGTGATAAGATTGTTTGTCTGAATGTGTGAATAAATATGCATGAACTGTATATTTATAGCTGCTTATTATATACTGTTGTTGCGTTAACAGTATTGGTTCGTATATATGAACCTATATATATAAAAAACGAACTAGCGGCTATGGTGCTATCTTATATGCAATATAAGGATCGTCAGAAAAACGTTGTAGCACTAGGATAATAAGATATACATATTATCCGAGACTTTAATATGGAGCACCGGCCTTTCTAAACGCCGCTCTCGTATCTAACACTGGATCCCGAGTTTACAGACTCCGGATTGGACTAACGACCTTAGTCTACTGTGTTAGAAAAATTGGTAATGCGATGCGATGGTATAATTAATTAACATAACAAAGCCAAGAGGATGTGGCTCTTGGTGCGCGCTGTGATCATAAAAACGATACTAGGATGTCCGCGTACGGGTCCGCAAGTATCAAGAAATTTCCCGTGAGCTAGGATGGCTCGTTGGTCGGAGACTCTACCGCTGGAGTGGCTACTGCCGTGGGTGACCCGCCATAGTATATGGGTAATTTAGAGACACGTCGTTTGTAATGAGACGTTGTCACTAGGTATAACTGAACACTTATTACAGTTGAGACTTGTACATTGGCAAACAATATTGGTTTCTATACCAAGGACGGGAGTTGATACTTGTTTATTATTCTCGTTGTTTCGCCTTGTTGTTCATTGGTTATACTGTGTGATTTATATTATGTGTTTTGATGGTTGTGTTATTGTATGTTATTACTGTTAACTGTTTTACAGTATAATTATTAAAACGGTATCGCATGTAACGAATCTCATGCTCTCGACCAATTAATTGAGGGGTTTGAGGAGGCATGACGGGCATGTGATAACATACTCAGCAGGGGCTGATTCCATACCACAAACCATTTTTATTTCAGGAGACTAGCTGGAGGGTCGACGCGGGGCGCGACAGTTGTGGTTTTACCGTTGGTTAAGACTTGGTACTGTTTGAGACTACTGTTATTTCGGACTCGGGTTTTGTAAACCGAGGTGTATTTTGGTTAGACGCTCACGTGTACGGTTTGTATAAGACGGTTGTTGTTGTTTATGTTTTTAGATTGTTTAAGCACTACTATCTATCTCTTGTGGTCACTGCGGGAATACGTTTCGTATGTTGATTATCATGTAACTCGTTATCACCCGTATGGGAGAGTGATAACAGTGACACCATTAGAGCGACAGTCTGTTATTTACCGCTGCGATTTATATGCTAAGTACGATGTTTATATTATAATTAGAAGCCGAATTAGTAGGGGTGTTACAAAAGTGGTATCGGAGCGGAGTACCACTCTGATTACAAGAGATAGTAGTTTAAGTACCGTGAGGTTAGGTTATTCACATACGCGTACCAATGAGGAAGTTGTAAACGATTTGAGTTAGGAGATTGTCGGGGACAATGTGTTTTACGCCTT
This sequence comes from Limonium bicolor, assembly GCA_023374045.1. Taxonomy (NCBI): domain Eukaryota; kingdom Viridiplantae; phylum Streptophyta; class Magnoliopsida; order Caryophyllales; family Plumbaginaceae; genus Limonium; species Limonium bicolor. Next base: position 498,794,279 of record CM041776.1, read on the forward strand.
TCAGGGCTATGTGAACTTATGGTTGAGAAAAGTACGGTATTTATACCGAGAGTTAACTTTGATTCTGAATTCTTCAGATGTCTACTGGAAGACGTTCGGTAGACAGAGGCAGAGGTGGAGGCGGCGGGTCTGGAGGAGGTCCTCCTGAGACCCATGCCGCGGGCGTTGCTGAGACGGTAGCTGCCGTCTTTGCTCATCTAGCCCTGATGGGAGGCGTCCAGATCGGAGCGCCACCCATAGTCCCACCCGTACCTGCACCGAGAGAGCCAAACTGGCTAAGGAGCGTTGCTGACACGCGAGTACCTACTTATGACAGAGCAGCTGATCCCACCGTCCTGGAGAGATATATTATCGAGCACGAGAAGGCCTTTGACGCCATTCATGTGCCTGCTGAGCACCGGGTCGGTATAGCAGCCTTCCATCTGAGGGACGCCGCCAGCACTTGGTGGAGGTCCTAAGGGCACACTACACTGCTATAGAGGGTTTCGGTTGGACGGGCTTTGAGGAATTGCTGAGAGAAAAATACTATCCTGCTCACTTGAAGCAGAGGAAGAGGGAGGAGTTCGAGGCTCTGAGGCAGGGTAGTCTGACAGTGGATCAGTACTACTCCTCATTCATCGGGCTGTTGGACTTTGTCCCGGGAGTTGTGTATTCTGACACCGTGAAGGTGGAAAAGTTTAGAGGCGGACTACGATATGCTATCAAGGCCGCCATGGGTGCTGCCTTATACCCTACGGTCCAGGTAAAATTAATTGACAGTTTATACCTCGTAATTCAGTTTGACTTATTACAAGTTCGGGGAACTCATTGATGCATTGTAGGAGTGCTATGATGCTGCTTCTTGGACCGAGCTGTTGGTGAACAGCCGGGATGACAGCCAGGGGCAGAAGTGTAAGGCGCTTGAGAAGGAGGCTGAGGTTGAGGCTGGCGGCGGAGGCAGCAAGGACTGGAAGTAAGAACCGCTTTAAGTTATTTAATTCATTTAAATTACTTACTTGCTGCCTGCTTTCATACCTGCTATTCCTAATACTTTGACGATCACAGGAAGAAAAAGTTCTCCTGGAGGGAGAAGAAGGAGCAGGCCAACCAGAAGGGCAAAAAGAAGGTTCCGATGCTGACCGGGCCTACCTATGATGTCCAGCCTCTCAGATCTGCACCCCCTAAGGGTAAGCGGTCTAACCTCGTGAATGAGTTGTGTGTTACACTATCCATTACCGTCCTTGTATTGATCAGATTGTTGTATGATAACAGGTTCTGCACCCCAACGCCACTTTCACTGCAAGCGTTGTGGTAAAGACCACCCGGGTGTTGATTGCATCGGGCAAGCGGTGGACTGCCACCACTGTGGGAAGAAAGGCCATAGGTCGTTCGAGTGCTTCGCGAATCCGGAGAGCCGAGCGTACCGCCCGCCGAAGGGGACTCAGAGCGCACCTACTGGAGGAGGTGGAGCTCGAGGTGGCCAGAGGGGGCCAGCGCCCCAAGCCCAGAGGGGGCAACAGTAGCAGCAGAACCAGAGGAACCCGCCGGGCAACCGTGTGCTGAATGCAGCGGGAGCTTCGGGCGCTGGTACTAGTACCCAGCGCGATGAAGGTTAGCATTTGAAACCTTAACCATTGTATGAGAGCATGACTAAGTGTTAAACGCTTTACCTTAGCATGAATGTGTGTTTTAATTACCGCTCTAGATAAACGACTTACCTAGGAAACCTTTTATCTCTTAGGAGACTTCGATATCTGCTATCCCACACACAAGACAAGATCATCTAGACCCGTGGAAGAAAGACGGGAGTACCCTGGCGAGTTGTGTCATGTGGTCAGACCGGGCATGATACTTCTCAGAGAGTTCCTAACCCTAGATGAGCAAATCGCCATAGTAAATGAGTGTAGAGCTTTGGGTAAGGGCATGGGAGGATTTTATACCCCTGTATTTAATAGTGGTTCTAAGATGAAATTGCACATGATGTGCTTAGGGAAAGATTGGGATCCAGCTAGGGTTTATCGAGATGAGGATGGTAGATGGCGTATCAATACCTAAGATACCTGAGAGTTTCCTAACCTTGGTGAGAAACGCAATGGATATTGCTCAAGACTGTGAGACTTATCCATTACCCGACATGACACCTGACGTTTGCATCATCAACTACTAGCAGAGGAGGAAAGCTTGGGATGCACCAGGACTGTGATGAGACGACTGAGTCCATCACCAGAGGAATACCGGTTGTGTCATTCTCCATCGGCGATGATGCTGAGTTCATCTATGGAGACCAGAAGAGGATGGATCTAGCAAGCAAGATCATCCTCAAGTCTGGGGATGTGTTGGTATTTGGTGGAGAGTCGAGGCTTGTATATCATGGAATTAAGAGCATTAAGCTCAATACCGCCCCACCAGCTCTAGTGAATGAGACCCACATCCGACCTGGCCGTTTAAATTTGACTTTCAGACAGTACTGATGTAATAGTAGTAGCTAAGTGTGTAACCTTGTATAAACAGTGGATGAATGAATAAGAGTTTTTGTACCTTCAAGTATATGTGTTCATTTGTTGATACCGTTAATTCATAACTTCAGGCCACGAAAATGGAAAGGAGGGTACCATATGCATCCTAGATATGGCGCAAGCCAAGGAGTCCGGTAATGTCATCATAGGTATGACAATTACAACCGACAACAAATTAGTGATTTATTGGGACTCGATGCTAATACGAGAGGTGATCTCAGGTACCTTTCCTGTTGATGGTGTTAGTGCTTCCGTATTGTTCGACTCAGGGGCTTCGCATTCTTTTATTTCCTCGGCATTTGCTAAGAAGCTGGGGGCTGCCCCGAACAGCTTTCTGACTTTTCAGTCACCCTTCCTTCGAAGGAGAAAGTAGGTTGCACCAGACAGTACACGGGGTTAGAGATCAGCATATGACTGAGACCTTTCCCATCGATCTGATCGAGTTCAAGAACTTGGGCTTCGACGTTATAGTGGGCATGGATTGGCTGCAGAAGCATAGGGGCCGCCTTCATTGTGCAGAGCATCGTACTACTGAAGGGGCCGAGCGGCAAGACAGTGTCATACCGCAGTGTGAGGAGAGAGCCGACTGTCAAGATCGTGTCAGCATTGTCCCTGATGAAGGACGTTAGGAAGGGCCGACAAGCCTCTGTTATGTACAGGACACGAGACAGAGCGACGTGATGGACTCAGACATTCCAGTCGTGGTAGATTTCCCGACTTATTTCCTGATGAGCTGCCAGGCATGCCGCCTGTGCGCGAGGTTGAGTTCGCCGTCGACTTGTTGCCAGGTACGGGCCCTATTGCTAAGGCGCCCTACCGTATGGCGCCGGCTGAGATGAGGGAGCTGAAACTACAGCTGGAGGACCTCCTCGACAAGGGATTCATTCGACCTAGTGTTTCTCCTTGGGGTGCTCCAGTACTGTTCGTCAAGAAGAAGGACGGCAGTATGCGACTCTGCATCGACTACCGCGAGCTTAATGCGGTCACGGTCAAGAACAAGTACCCGTTGCCACGGATAGATGACTTATTTGACCAGCTGAGAGGGGCCAGTGTGTTCTCAAAGATAGATCTCAGATCTGGCTACCATCAGATTAGGATTGTAGAGGGTGATATAGAGAAGACAGCTTTCAGGACACGGTATGGACACTACGAGTTCACCGTTATGCCATTCGGATTAACGAATGCGCCAGCCATTTTCATGGATTTGATGAACCGTCTCTTCAAGAGAGCAGCTTGATAGTTCAGTTGTGGTCTTCATCGACGATATCCTGGTCATCTCAAAGACCAAGGAGGATCATGAGTTACATTTGAGGCAGGTTTTGAGTATCATGAGAGAGAACCAGCTGTATGCCAAGCTCTCGAAGTGTGAGTTCTGGTTGGACAGCGTGTCATTCCTTGGACACATTATATCAGCGAGCGGGATATCTGTAGACCCTGCTAAGATTGAGGCAGTGAAGAGTTGGCCGAGGCCGAAGACAGTCACAGACGTCCGCAGCTTTCTGGGTTTGGCCGGTTACTATCGAAGGTTCGTGAAGGACTTCTCCAAGGTGGCCAAACCGATGACGAATCTCATGAAGAAGGAGTCCCAGTTCTTATGGTCTGCCGAGTGCGAGCAGTCCTTTCAGACACTGAAGGATCTCCTGACTTCGGCACCCGTTCTCACTATCCCTGAGGGCACCGATGGGTTCGAGGTATATTGTGATGCCTCTGGAACCGGTCTAGGCTGTGTGCTTATGCAGCACGGGAAGGTAGTTGCTTACGCATCCCGACAGCTGAAGAAGCACGAGGTGAATTACCCCACACACGACCTTGAGTTAGGCGCAGTAGTCTTCGCTTTGAAGATCTGGCGACATTACCTATACGGTGTGACAGTCACCATCTACTCTGATCACAAGAGTCTACAGCATCTCTTTTCTCAGAAGGAGCTAAACATGCGACAGAGAAGATGGGTCGAGTTCTTGAAGGACTACGACATAGACCTGAAATACAAGGAGGGCAAGGCGAATGTAGTAGCCGACGCCCTGAGCCGCAGAGCTCATTCATTGTTTACACTATTAGCGAGCAGCAGTATGATTGATGAGATACGAGCTGCACAGGAGAGTGATCAGTATATGCAGAGTATCAGCAGAAGATGTCAGAGGGTTGTTTTGAGAGTCAGAAGTATGACTTCGAACAGTGTGATGATGGCATGATTCGACTGAATGGCCGTTATGTATTCCAGAGTCTTCTCCTGACTGAAGGAGAAGATACTCCAGGAGGCTCATTGCTCGTCCTTATCCGTCCACCCCGGTTCTTCGAAGATGTACAAGGACTTGAAGGTCCATTTCTGGTGGAGCGGGATGAAGAAGGATGTAGCTGACTACGTGGCTAGATGCTTGACCTGTCAGAAGGTTAAGTTTGAGCATAGGAGACCCGGCGGTTTAGTGCAGTCTATGCCTATTCCTTGCTGGAAGTTCGAGGACATCTCGATGGATTTCGTTGTCGGTCTCCCACCGACTAAGGGAGGACTGAACGATTTGGGTCATTGTGGACCGTCTGACGAAGGTGGAGAAGTTTGTTGCTATGAAGGATACCTGGAAGGTCCCGAAGTTAGCGGACTTGTTCCAGAAGGAGGTGATCCGGCACCATGGTGTGCCAAAGACCATTGTGTCTGATAGGGACCCTCGATTTTTGTCCAGATTCTGGGGTCAGGTTCAGGAAGCCTTGGGTACGAAGTTGAAGCTTAGTACGGCATTCCATCCACAGACCGACGGTCAGAGTGAGAGGACCATCCAGACACTGGAGGACATGCTGAGAGCATGTGCCTTGGATTTTCAGGGGAGTTGGTTAGAGCGTCTACATCTGATAGAGTTCGCCTATAACAACAGCTACCACTCCTCGATACAGATGCCACCGTTCCAGGCACTTTATGGTAGACCGTGTAGGACTCCTTTATGCTGGGATGAGGCCAGCGAGACTAAGCTCTAGGACCAGAGTACCTAGAGCAGATCAAGGAGGATGTCCTACAGATTCGTAGGAACATGAGGGCAGCTCAGGACCGGCAGAAATCATATGCAGACACCAGGAGGAGGGACATTGAGTTCACTACCGACGACATGGTATTCCTCAGAGTGTCACCCATGAAGGGGATCTTCCGGTTCGGGCAGAAGGGCAAGTTGAGCCCGAAGTATGTTGGACCTTATGCGATTAGGGAGCGAGTGGGCCCGTTAGCCTACAGACTGGATTTGCCAGCAGAGCTCGGGAGGGTGCACGACGTCTTTCACGTTTCACAGTTGAAGAGGTATGTGCCCCATCCATCGCACGTTTTACAGCCAGAGACTTTAGAGTTGGACCCCGCTCTACGATATGAGGAAGTACCACTCCGCATTCTCGATACAAAGACGAGACAGACTAGGAACAAGACCGTTAGCATGGTCAAGGTTCTCTGGTCGAACCATGAGGTGGAGGAGGCTACATGGGAGTTAGAGGACTCCATGAGAGCGAAGTATCCAGCACTCTTCGAGTAGTAGCTGTGATACTTATACGGGTTCGTGGTCAAACCCTTTTTAAGGGGGGTAGACGCCACTTGGCTTGCGCATATGTTATGCATTAGGTCTTGTTTTTGTGGTGTGTTTGGTAGTATGCTATGTCATACATGTTTGTTTGGATGATTGTATGTTTGATACATCTTATGTATGTGCCTTAGTGCACCTGTTTGAGAATATATATATAGTACCGCTGAGTACTTTTGTTGATGAGTTGGATGTGCACCTTGTTTAGTGCTATGATACGAATGAGATTATACCATGAGTTTCGACTATTTGATATGTGCTGTATCAATCATGATACATATAGACTAGGTCTGAACCTAGTGGGAGTTACTCCCTAGCGATGGTCTGATTGATTACTTAGTGGAACTTGATTTCTTAGGTGAACTATAGATGAGTAAGGACTTCGGGACGAAGCCTTTTTAAGGGGGGTAGACTGAAATACCCCTAACCTTAAAAACTTAATTAAATGATCTATTAATGATCTAAGATGGTTAATAAACATCTAAATACCATTGGGGAACAATCTAAAAGATCTCAACAAGGCAAAACATGCTTAAGATCGGTAAAGCCAAAAATGTGCTTTAAGACACCATAGAGATTGTATGACCTCAAATAGGATCCAAAGTGGATTCCTAAGTATATAATGAAGTAATGAACATTATAAAACCATTCTCAAAGGAAACCAAGCTCTAAAATGTTCTAACACAAAATGTGCTTTAAAATTCCTTAAAGCACGTTTTTGAGAAAATTGACTTTCTGAGTGGGTTTTGAGTGGTGTTAAGCATTGGATTAGACCTTGATATACTAATGTACTATAATGTACCACATTGGAAGGTCTAAATCCAAAATTTCAAAAAAAATCGAAAATATGGCATTCATTTGTGAATAGTAACCCAAATAGTGCATTTTTAAGCAAAATTGACCAAGTATGGTCAATGGTCAATTAATGACCCTTCTAACCCTTTGGCTGTCGGCAGGCAAGGGAGAAGACAGCTCATTCTACTTTAGTGCTAAATATCTTCCTAATTTGGTGAATCACCATTTTACTATTCCATCTACTTTTCAATCATTTAAGCTCATTTCTTTCTTCTCTTGCCTCTTGTCCCATTCCAGCCGAGCCTTCTGTTTCCAAACCCTCTCAAGCTGTGTTCTTGAGTATGGAAGACAAATCAATCTCTTAAGCACCTAAGGTAATGGTTTAAGGCATATTTTAGCTCTTTTTCTTCATCTCTTCATTACCTACACTTGGAGCTCATGATCTATCACTTTCCATGGCTCATTCTCAGTGTTTAAAGCTTGAACAAACATCAATCTCGGCTGAAGCAAGTATAGGGACCAAGGTTTCCAAAATTTGCATTATAAGGTAAAAACATACCTTAAGCATCTCCTTTCTCCATCCGGTTTTTTCTTCTGATTTTTATGAGTTTATTCACTCATAATCTTCATATTTACATGTTTATTCAGTTGGTTAACCATTTGGAGCAAGGGTGGCCAAAATCAAAGGAAATACCATTCTTTAAGGCATTTTGCCAAGGTAAAACCTATTACCATAGCAGCTTGTTGTTGTCTAGCTATTCCTATGTTTATATGGTGAATTTAACACCATGTGGTGTGTTTAATTCAGGCCGAAATCCTTTGGAAACTTCCTTGCATTTTTAAGGTGATTTTTGCCTTAAATCTTACATTAATTGTTCTTTATGGTTAAGCTCATGCTTGGAGTATAACCATATCTTATTTTGGTGTATTAAACATGTCTAAATGATGTGGTGATTTTTCCTCCAAGCTGCCGAGTTGTTACAAGGATAAACCAAGGTATAAACACCTTAAACTTATGATTTTATGATTTCTTAGCATATATATATGTGCCGAGAGTGGAGTTAATTATAGGGTTATTTTAACCTAAGTATGGAAAAAAATGACTAAGATAAATTAAGCTAGTCATTTAAGTGATTTAATTAACATAATGGTCAAATTATGACATTATGTGGAAAAAAATAAACTACAGCAAGGCCGTGAGTTTATTGTATAATTGAGCTATTTATGTGTAATTTTATGTTATAAAGCAAAGTTGTAATAAGGCCATGTCATTAGGCCATTTTAATTTAAGTTTAAAGCTTATTTAGTTTATGCTTATATAATTAAGTTTGGGGTCAAATGGTAATTACTAGTAAAATATAAAGCCGTGGGCTTAATTTAGAGGAATTTAGGGTTTTTAAATGAATTTAATAAAAATTATAACATTTTATAAAGTTTTGGGTCAAAATTGTAAAAATAGAAAAGTGTAGGGTATTATGGTAATTACCGAAAGTTTGGTTCCATTTGGCATTAGAAGTCAAAGTTGACTATATAGGAGACTTTGACCAAGTTTGGAGAATTTAAGAAATTAAAATACTACCTTATATTAAGATAGTTATTAAATTGTAAAAGATTTATAAGAGTGGGGTTATATTGTGATTTGAAAACTTGGGGTACTAAATAGAATTTAGAACAGACCTTAGGTTATTAGGAATTTTTAGAAGTTTATTTGGTTAAATTTGGAGTTTATATGAATTATATAAGTATAATATATGATATTTCATAACATTGTTACAAATGGGTAACATATGGGAAACCGAGAATTATAGAAAGTATAAGGTTAGAAATGATATTTATAACCTTTTGGTATAGTTTGGTAATTTTTGGAGTATATATAAGGTTTTATAAAGAATATGTATAATATATAGTTTTAATGACATTAGAAAACTATGTATTATAAATTGGGGTTGTTTGTAATTTATAGAAGTTTAGTGGATTAGTGAAAGCCGAGAGTATAAGGGGCTATTTGGTAAAATAACAATTTATAACTATAGGTTATAATTGTTTTAATGCATAAATGTCATAATATATGTTATATAACTATAATATAACACTATATAAATATGTGGTGGATTTTGTAAATATTTAAGAAACTAGGTGCTGTTCGGAATATGGGCATTTTTAAATAAAAATTTATAATATGGTTTTAATGTTATAAGGGTGTAACATTATAATATAAGAAATATTCATTAAAAGAGAATGAATATATTATAAAGACTTACCATATAATAAAGAGTCCCATAATAATATAAATAAATATATGTTATGGAGTGGAAAATATAATATGGTTCAATAACCATATACTATCATAATTAAAATGATATAAGATAAGAGAAAAGAATTACAAACATTAGATGGAAATTCTAATGTTAGGAGTATACATGAAATAATGAGGATTTATATAATCCAAAGTATTTTTACACATGAATTATACTCCTTAAACTTGGAAAAAAAAAAAACCTTAGGAAAATAAATACTAAGGTGAAATGTATAATGTATGATAAGAATTATACATGCAATATAGAAACAAACTATATAATATACAAGGGTATATTAAATTACATGCGATAACAAAGTTCAAACTTTAAGTATATATATACAAAGAAGTGACTACGCATGTAATATAACGTTTTTTCCAATCCCGAGTTAAAGCCGAAAACCCGACAAACGTTGACAGTTCTTAACGGGGGATTAACCGGGAGGTATTAGTGACGGTACGGGGTACCGTAGAGTTATGTTGTTATACGGGATTCTAATCAGTAGCGTTGTGTATTAAGACTGTTAGAGACGACACGGGGAGCATCGGATCTAGCTGATTCATACTCCACGGTTATACATTCGGGGTACGGTATGTTGTTACGTGTCTCTGATTGTCTCTGAGGGCTTCCTCAGTTCAGACTTTGTGTGATCTGTGATAAGATTGTTTGTCTGAATGTGTGAATAAATATGCATGAACTGTATATTTATAGCTGCTTATATACTGTTGTTGCGTTAACAGTATTGGTTCGTATATATGAACCTATATATATATAAACGAACTAGCGGCTATGGTGCTATCTTATATGCAATATAAGGATCGAAAAAACGTTGTAGCACTAGGATAATAAGATATACATATTATCCGAGACTTTAATACGGAGCACGGCCTTTCTAAACGCCGCTCTCGTATCTAACACTGGATCCGAGTTTACAGACTCCGGATTGGACTAACGACCTTAGTCTACTGTGTTAGAAAAATTGGTAATGCGATGCGATGGTATAATTAATTAATAACAAGCCAAAGCAAGAGGATGGGCTCTTGGTGCGCACTGTGATCACAAAACGATACTAGGATGTCCGCGTACGGGTCCGCAAGTATCAAGAAATTTCCCGTGAGCTAGGATGGCTCGTTGGTCGGAGACTCTACCGCTGAAGTGGCTACTGCCGTGGGTGACCCGCCATAGTATATGGGTAATTTAGAGACACTGTTTTTTAACGAGACGTTGTCACTAGGTATAACTGAACACTTATTACAGTGAGACTTGTACATTGGCGACAATTGGTTTCTATACCAAGGACGGGAGTTAATACTTGTTTATTATTCTCGTTGTTTCGCCTTGTTGTTCATTGGTTATTTGGTGTTTATATTATGTGTGTTGATGGTTGTGTTATTGTATGTATTACTGTTAACTGTTTTACAGTTTAATATAAAAACGGTATTGCATGTAACGAATCTCATGCTCTCGACCAATTAATTGAGGGGTTTGAGGAGGCATGACGGGGCATGTGATAAATACTCAGCAGGGGCTGATTCCATACCACAAACCATTTTTATTTCAGGAGACTAGCTGGAGGGTCGACGCGGCGCGACAGTTGTGGTTTTACTTGTTAAGACTTGGTACGGTTTTGAGACTAATTTATTTCGGACTCGGGTTTGTAAACCGAGGTGTATGTTTGTTAGACGCTCACATGTACGGTTTGTATAAAACGGTTTGTTGTGTTTAGGTTTTTAGATTTTTTAAGCACTACTATCTATCTCTGTGGTCACTGAGGGAATACGTTTCGTATTGTTGATTATCATGTAACTCGTTATCACCCGTAGGGGCGAGTGAGTGATAACAGTTGACACCATTAGAGTGACGTCTGTTATTTACCGCTGCGATTTATTTGCTAATTACGAGTTTATTTAATTAGGAGCCAGATTAGTAGGGGTGTTACACAATCAGAGTCACAGTAGGCAGTAAGATCAAGACTAGGGGTAGAGCTTTTGGCAAGGACGATGCCATAGTTCAGGGTTCCTCTGATATAACGAAGAGTATGCATGGCTGCCTCCATATGAACATCACTTGAATTTTGCATAAACTGGCTAAGAACCTGAACTGTAAAACTGATATCTGGTCGGGTGTTAGTCAAGTAGTTGAGTTTCCCAACTAACCGTCTGTAGAGTGTAGGATCCGTGAGAGATGTGCCATCATCAACACACAGCTGTTTTCCCACAACCATTGGGCCTTTCAAAATCCTTTCATCAGTGCTTGTGTACTCCTGTAAAAGTTCCAAGCAAAACTTTTGTTGCGAAAGAATATAGCCTTGATTATATGGAATAAACTCTATTCCCAAGAAATAATGCAAGCTTCCTAGATCCTTGATACAGAAGTTGAGGTCTAGAGCCCGCTTAATTCCATCTATTTCTTGTTGACAAGCTCCAACGATCAACATGTCATCCACATAAACTGTTATGTATATCTTGCTCTGGGTATTCTCCTTATAGAAAAGGGAATAATCATTCTTTAACTGGACAAAATCAAGAGTGTGAAGGAAGCTGACCAGTTTGGAGAACCATTGTCTGGAAGCCTGTTTGAGCCCATACATTGATTTGCGCAACCGACATGCCTTGTTTGCCCCTGTGACCTCTAGACCCTGAGGTAAGCGCATGTAAACCTCTTCGTCAAGATCACCATGCAAGAAAGCATTATTAACGTCGAGCTGGTTAATAATCCACCCTTTGCTGAGAGCCACAACAATAAGAGATCGGATCGTCGTGAGCTTGACCACTGGGGAAAAGGTTTCGTGGTAATCAAGACCATGACGTTGAGTGAACCCCTTCGCTACTAAACGAGCCTTGTACCGTTCTAACGTTCCATCAGATTTGAGCTTGACTTTGTAGACCCATTTGCACCCTATCAATTTCTTCCCACGTGGCAAAGTAACAATGTCCCATGTATTATTCACTTCTAATGCTTGTAACTCTTTATGCATGGCAATCCGCCAATGCTCATGTTGTGCAGCGGCTTGATAACTATGTGGTTCAGACATATCCGAAGGAGATGTTTTAGCATAAGAAGCCGAAGAAAACAGTGCTACAGATTTAGTAGGTGTAGTTTCTGTTAAACTAACACAATGAGCAATAGAACGATCAGGAGGTGTCGCGGTTCCATAAACTCGCTCATCAAGAATCTGTTGAAAGCAGGAATTGCACATATAATCATTCAAGTATCCTGGCTTGTGAACCTCTCTATCTGAACGTCTCAAACCTGACTGATTAGGATCTGTTGCCTCTTGAGTTGAAGAAGTGTGCACATCAAGCTAGGTTGCTTGCAATAAAGGTGGTTCTTCATCCATGAGCACAGGGTTCTGATTCCCCTCCAAATTTGTTGGTTGTGGGTGTTGCATGCTCGCGTTGTGAAAAGGAAAATCATGGACATGAAATTTAACATCCCGACAGACCTCAACAGTACGGGTCTCCATGCTCATGATCTTATACCCCTTTTTCCTTGGATCATCTCCCAAATAAATGCAAGCTTCCCCACGTGGTTCAAACTTTCCTCCTTTTGGACCAACAATTGTCTTATAGCACAAACATCTAAAAGGCTTGATCTCATGATATGAGGGTTTGCTACCATACAAACTCTCATATGGTGTCACACCATTCAGTCCCTTGGTAGGCAGACGATTGATAGGGAATTATATAAAATACTCATATAGACTAGCAAGGCCCAATAACTCATGAGGTTCCATCCTAAAACCAATTGGCATTAGGTGGAGTAGCCTATAAGCTATATGAACTACTTACTAGCTTTATAATTTTTCAATGTGGTACTCACACTTGTTCTCCAATATCCCCCCTCAAGTGTGAGCCTTTGCACCCTGCTTGGACCCATTTGATACTGGCCCGGTCTCTACTCCGTGACACAGTCCAATTCTACGGTACTGGCCCGGTCCCTTCTCTTGGTTTATCGTGACACAGTCCGTTTTTTACTCGGGTATCCATTAGGCAGAGGTGTATTACCCAAGGTTGAATCTGGGCTCTGATACCATATTGGAAAACATGAAGACCGAGGTGACTGAAGCAAGAAGAAGAAGATGAGAGAGTTTGAGTTTCGTATGTGTATTATGTGTAAAGTGTTGTATTACAAAACTAATAGCCTAACTATGTTTATATACTAATATATCTCTTTGTAAAGATAAATAATACTGTTAGCAAAATCCTAACTAACCTAGTATTAAGATGTTTACAGATAAAAGAATCAAAACTGTAAACTAACATTGTACTGGGCTAATTAAACATTGGACTGGGCTGTATACTAGCCCAATAATCACGCAAGATTTACAGTCCAAACAAATTACTCGCTTATTATAGAAATCTCCTCAATCCTTATTGGATCCAAAGGTCCATAAATAGTCCAAGTGAGCACAATCTACTTGAATCTTTCATAAATACTTTCATCTGGCCCAAATGCCCATCCAAAATAAGGGACCATTTGAATTCCAAACAATTCCTCTTTGGTCGTACAAATAAGGGTGAGAATTCTGTTGGATATTTTGGATTTATCCAAAAGCCAAATTAACCGAATTTTTTTTGAATTTTTAACCAAATTTAAAATTTCGGTTAACTAAATTATTCAAGTTATAATTTGGTTTGGATTTAGATTTTGACTTTATCTCTTTTCTAATTCTAGTCTTTAGTGACAAATAGTCAAACACAAACCCTAAATTTCAGTACGTTAAAATCCAAACTAGCTAAAATTTGGATTTTAGTTTGGTTTTCAGTTTATAACTAAAAAAATTCGGATTTTAGATAATTTGGATAACGGTTAATTCGGTTTTAGTCTTAATTTGGATAATTCGGTTTTTAACCGAAATAACCAAAATCCAATTTTTTTTTTAACAATTTGGATTTCGGTTAACCGAATTATCCAAATACTCACCCCTACTTCGCAACTCAAAGAATTCTTGACCTAGATTCCAGATTTTTTATCTTTAACCAAGCATCCCATTCGGAGTCCCACCAAACTACCTACCGAGATTTCAAATAATTCTTTAGGCTCACATACCCACTCACAGACCAAGTGAATTCCCCTCTTAGATCCCTCAACTAGCACGAGTCTTTCAGCCTTGAAGTTTATTCTCAATCACTTGGATCACGAGTCAATCTCTTCCGGCCCAAGAATTTGTTCATAGTTCAAACAAGTCCCCCACTAGGACTTCAATCTCCATCGGTACAAGGTTTGGATCCCAAGGCAACCTCCTTCAGCCCAAAAATTTGTTCATAGTTCAAACAAGTCCCCCACTAGGACTTCAGGCCCAAACAAACTATATTTGACCACAAAAGCATACTCATTCTATCTAAATGCTCGTAGATAATCACTTGGGCCACAAACAAACTATATTTGACCCTAAATTATACAATCCACCATAGCACTTCATCTGGATCACATAAAACAAACCTACATTTAGGTTGCTTCCATCTGTGAGCCATAATAGAATGTCCGGCCCATTAGGCTATAGTTGGGTTATGTTTAGTGGGCCTGTTATGGCCTTAGTATTACAATAAGTCTTGGTACATTCTAGAGTCTGTATTACAGCTTATATATAGCTAGCTACAGTACATTACTCATACATGGATCAATAACAACGATGTTCATCTTTCTCACATTTCCCACATCTATTATGGTATCAGAGCTCTTCATTGCCAGCTGAGGCGATTTCTCTCTCGATCTCGTTTTCTTTTCATCGTTCCTTCTTGATCTCGATCCTTGTTCTAGTTTTCACAAACATGAGTACACTCTCCGATATTGGATCTGGTGAACACACTCCTGGAAATTCACCACCAATCACCACTTCGACAACACCTGTGCAAACACATCAGCCAAGCACACAGTCAATCCTCTCAGTAGCAGCAAATCTTGTCAAATTAACACATGATAACTTCAGATTATGGAAGGGTATGTTACTTCCCTTTCTTCGTGGCAACGATTTGTATAAATTCCTAGATGGATCTCATCAATGTCCTGATCCTATGGTGAATGGAAGTTCAAATCCTGAGTATGCTAAATGGATCCAGCAGGATCAGCTACTTATTACTATTCTATTTCTATCATTGTCTCCATCTATTGTCGGACAAGTTATGGATTTAGAAACTGCTGCTTCTGTTTGGAAGGAGTTACATGAAACTTTTGCTGCTCAGACAGCCGCACATCTAGGACAGTTACATCTAAAGTTAGCTAGCCTAACTAAGAAGACAGATGAAGATATTACAAGTTATTTCAACCGTGCTAGAGATCTGTCTTCTGCACTAGCTGTAACAGGTCACACTGTGTCCAATCGTGAGTTTCAGTCTTATATGCTTAGAGGTCTACCAAAGGAATATGATGCGGTAGTCACAAACATTATCATTAGGACTGATGTTTGCTCTCCACAGTAGATCTACAATTATCTTCTAACATTTGAAGATATTCTAAGACAGAATGCAGCAAGGGTCACAGAACCTGTTTGCTTAAATGCCACAGAAGCAACAGGTGGTAATAAGGACAGAAACAAGAGTAATCAAGGAAGAGGTAGATCAGGCAGGGGCCGTGGGAATGGATCAGGCAGAGGCAATGGAGCTAATAGTGGGAGAGGATCCACTTATTTTACTGGTCAGCCTGATAATAGGCCTACTTGCCAGATCTGCCAGAAAAAGGGCCATGTAGCTGTTGTATGCTACCATAGATTTAACCAGACTTATCAAGCTAATCCCCCTCCCTCTTTTGCTGCCAACTCTACTGGGAGATTTACTAGCTCAGAATGGCTGCCTGACACGGCAGCCACTCATCATTTCACTGGGGATTTTTCTCGGTTAAATCTAGGAGCAAATGACTATTTGGGAAATGATACAGTCAGTTTGGGAGATGGATCTACATTGTCTATATCTCACCAGGGATCAGGTTCTCTCTCTTATCCTTCTGGTGTTTTTCGGTTGTCTACAATCTATCATGCACCAGATCTGAACAAACATCTTATCTCTGTTAGTCAGTTTTGCACAGACAACAGAGTTTACTTTGAGTTTCATGCCAATTATTTCTTATTGAAGGATCTTCACACCAGGGAGACACTACTTCAAGGATTGGTTAAAGATGGAGTTTATTCATTCCCATCCACACAGAACAGTGTTAGTTGCAACTCTGCAAAGCTTCTGCATGGCACTAGGACTTCTTTTGATGTATGGCACCAGCGTTTGGGGCATCCCTCTAGTAATATTACTACTAAGATTTTAAAGGAAAATAAATTGCCAGTTGATGTAACTAGGCAGAGGGAATTTTGTAATGCATGTTGTGCTGGCAAACAACATGCACTCCCTCACTTTGCAAGTGACTCTAGGTCTGTTGCTATATTTGATCTACTGTTTCTCGATGTTTGGGGTCCTTCTTATGTTTCCTCTATGGATGGTTTTACATACTTTCTGTTAATAGTGGATGACTATTCTAAGTATGTTTGGATTTTCCCAATTGCTCACAAATTAGATGTTTATCATGTCTTTAGCCAGTTTGTTGCCTTGGTTAATAATTTCTTTGGCACTACTATTAAATCAATTCAGACAGATGGAGGAGGTGAATTTCAGACCCTCAAACCCCTTCTGTCCAAATGTGGAATTGTACACAGACTGACTTGTCCATATTCACACCAGCAGAATGGTACAATGGAAGTCAGATTTAGGGTTGTGGTTGATAAAGGGCTTACTTTGTTGGCACAGTCTTCTCTTCCTATGCGGTTCTGGTCCTATGCTTTTAGGACAGCTGTGTTTTTACTGAACAGAACTCCAACTAAGATTGTAGGTTTCAAGACACCCTATGAGTTGCTGTTCCAAAAGTCTCCAGATTATTCTATATTAAGGACTTTTGGGTGTGCTTGTTGGCCTAATCTCAGGCCTTATAATACACACAAACTCAGTTTCAGATCTAAGGAATGTGTATTTTTGGGTTATTCATCTAATCATCAAGGGTATATTTGCTACTGCCCTTCTACTGGCAGGTTCTATACTAGTCGTGATGTGAATTTCAATGAGGCCTCCTTTCCCCTTGCTAAACCTAGTGACTTACCTTCCTCCTCACCAACTCATCTCATACCTTTGCTAGTACCTCAAAATACACCCCTACCACCACAGAATAATCCCACTCCACCACAAAATACTCATACTCCACCACCCAGTGCTCCACTGTCACCACAGAGTGACTCTGCACCACCACCAGTTGACCCAGATCCATCTACAGATAGCCCAATCTCTCCACAACAGAGTCCTGACCCTCCACTGCCTCCCTCCTCTTCTTTACACCCACCTCATCCTATGGTCACACGTTCCAAAGCACATATATCCAAACCTCTGGTCCGGACTGATAGAACAGTGCCTTGGCCTAATGCCAAACCTACTCTACATGCTACTTCTATCTCTGACCCCTTAGTTCCTGATGAACCATCATTCAAGCAAGCTTTGCTTTTTCCAGATTGGAGGTTGGCTATGCAACGGGAATACCAGGCTCTCATTCATACCAATACTTGGGGTCTGGTTCCTAAACCCAAAGATGCTAATGTACTTGGTGTTAAGTGGGTGCTCAAGACTAAACGGTTAGCAGATGGTTCTGTTGAGAGGCGCAAGGCCCGTTTAGTGGCTCAAGGTTACAATCATACAGAAGGATTGGATTTTAATGAGACCTACAGCCCAGTGATTAAGTTACCACTATAAGGGTTGTCCTAGCTATTGCTGTTTCTAAGTAGTGGCCTATAAAACAACTTGACATACAGAATGCCTTCTTAAATGGAGATTTACAAGAGACTGTGTATGTCAGACAACCACCTGGTTTTGTTGACAAAGATAGGCCTGGGTTTGTTTGTAAGCTCAGGAAGGCTCTATATGGGCTACGGCAGTCACCAAGGGCTTGGTACTCTACTCTGAGTTCCTATCTGTTACATCTGGGTTTTGTTGGTTCTACCAAAGACCCTTCTCTCTTTATTTTCAAACAGGGACAGGACACTATCTTTGCTCTAATCTATGTTGATGATATCTTGCTTACAGGATCCTCACAGTCTATTCTACAACAGTTGATTCAGTCTTTGTCCTTAAAATTCCCAGTTAAGGATTTAGGCTCTTTGTCCTACTTCCTTGGTATGTCTGTTACCAGATCTGCTCAGGGTCTTTTACTCAGTCAGGGCAAGTACGTTTCTGATCTTCTACACAAGACTAATCTTCATGGGTCTAAACCCGTATCTACTCCTATGCAGCATACTGTCAATTTGGATGATTCCACTAGCCCTGTCTATACTGATATCAAGCACTACAGGAGTATCGTGGGTTCTTTACAGTATCTTTCTATCACTAGGCCTGATATTCAGTATGCGGTGAACCGTGTTTGTCAATATATGCATTCACCCAGAGAGATACATTGGCAAGCGGTAAAAAGAATCTTACGATACCTGAATCACACACGGCACTTAGGGTTGTATTTCACTGCGACTTCCCTTGACTCCTTGCGCATATGGTCTGATGCGGACTGGGCTGGTTCTCCAACGGACCGCCGTTCCACCACTGGTTTTGCCATCTTCCTCGAGGATAGCTTAGTCTCCTGGAGTGCGAAGAAGCAATCGTCAGTTGCGAAATCCACCACGGAAGCTGAATTTAAAGCCGCAGCAACTGCTACGGCTGAAGGTATATGGATTTTGCAATTATTGAAAGAGTTGGGTTTTTACCTTCGCAAAGAACCTACCTTGTTCTGTGACAACATCGGCGCCACTTACTTATGTCGCAACCCGGTCTTCCATAGTCGCATGAAGCATGTGGCTGTTGATTTCTTCTTCGTGCGAGAACGGGTTGCCAATGGATCTCTTCATGTTGTTCATGTCGCTGCGTAGGATCAGGTTGCCGATGTGTTCACCAAAACCCTAGCCTTTCCCCAATTCGACTGTAATCGCTCTAGTCTGGAGCGTGGGGGATGTGAGCCGTAATAGAATGTCCGGCCCATTAGGCTATAGTTGGGTTATGTTTAGTGGGCCTGTTATGGTCTTAGTATTACAATAAGTCTTGGTACATTCTAGAGTTTGTATTACAGCTTATATATAGCTAGCTACAGTACGTTACTCATACATAGATCAATAACAACGATGTTCATCTTTCTCACATTTCCCACATCTATTACCATCCAAATGTCTATTGTGTATAATCGTAATCAAATTATTCCAAGATTTCATTTCATTCCAATACATAGGAGTAGGTTTACTCTTACTAGCCCTCATATTTTTTTTTTACCTACAGAAGCCAGTCAAATTCCTAAGAAAGATTAAGCCGATCAGTTCATGCAGAATAGTATGCAGAAGACTAAAGTTTCTCACAGTGTCGGAAATGCTAACTTCAATCACCGGCACATAGCAATGCCTTCAACAATCATGTTGTAGTTAAGCATAACACCCTCGAGATCCTCCTCCGTAATATCGGCAAGTGGCCATGATTATTACAGAGATAGAGGATGAACCTTCGAGCTTGATCGCTAATCACTCGAGGAGGGTCCTCATCCACTCAAGATGACGAGCCAGATCAAGGTCGTACCTATCGCGTGCCAACTTCTTCAACAAAAGTTCTTGGGTGACAAAGAAGAGCTACACCACAACCACCTCAAGTGCCATGGCAATCGTAAGGTCAAATCCTTAGGGTTTCACTAAAAAGGAAACTAATGCTACTTAAGGTCCCTCGTTGCCAGAGTGATAAGGAGCCCAATACGATAGACCAGACTGGGCCAGACAAACAACAAAATAAATAATAAGGCTCAAATGTAAATATTACAGTCTAGTACATTACACCATTAGTTACCCTATTTATACATATATATATATATAGTCTTTGTAAACAGTAAAAGGCTCAGAGCAGTCGTGTGTCATCAATACAGATCAGTTTCCACATTGGGACCCTCTCATTCTTCTCCTTCATTCTCTCGTTACTTTGCTCTCTTTACAGAGGAAACGATTAGGATGTAAATCGTATCAATTTTGCCAATTCCCTAAGCTTCCATGATATAGCTCATCAATGCAAAACATGGATCGAGGGGAAAATGAATACAATGGATAATTTCAAGTGAAACCATTTGTGAACAAACCTTTACAGCTATATTTTCGTTGTCCACTGTGTATCTGTAGCTAGTATTTTAATGTTGTGTTATTATAAGGGCATAAACATGGCTATATAATATGGTGGAGAACCTCTAGTACGTATGTGGTTATTGTTGACTGGCGAAATTATATATGTTGTAGCTCACCCTAATCCCAGTAATTAGCTAGATATATCTATCTGCGCGTAGTAGACCCCGCTAATTAACAGCCTTCTTGCATGGGGAGCGTGGACGAGGTCCAACAAGAAAGTACCGTCTTTATATGGAGGACTCGGTCAAATGAAATTAAGTTAATATGTACTACTATATATGAAGTAGTATATATTATTGGTGATGGAATATCTCTCCCAAGTCCGACAGCACAAGACATGAATATCAAGGGGAAACTTAATGTATGATAGATAGATAAGGTTATTGCCTCTTTTAAAAACTAACTGAGCAATCTAATTTAAATTTAAACGGTAGGGCTAAGTCCAAAGGACGTACGTACGATTCCCATTTCCATGGATGATGATGATGATGATGTCAACTAGCTAGCTAGGAGTTCATCGATCTCCACGTCGATCTATCTCCCCTTTTTAATACATTGTTTTTCAGCTAAAGAATATCTATAAATTAGAAAAAGAAGCTATATATCTTAGTTAATCCACAATGATAAACAGATAGAGTTGGCACCAGCTGTACATTCATGAACTTAGAAAGTCCCAACCGTACTTCTTGGAGAAGATGGCATCATGGTTTTGTCTGATCATCCCATCTGTACGAATTAAATGATGATTCATGGGTTTTTCATTTCATGCTTTGTAGTATTGCATAACAATATTGTAATGTAGATTAATTTGACCATGTCGTGGATGATTGCTGGTGCTTCTATTTCTGGTACCATCATGTATGAGGCTTGGCAGGTCTATTGCCTGACTCCAATAAGTTCTCCTCTATTCTACTTCCTAGCCCTGATAAAAAAAAAAAAAGATTAATTTGACCATGTATATAGTAATAAAGTATGCAAGTGCAGAAGGAAGAAAAGAAAAGCGGCTACATTAGGTTAACACGATCTACATAAACTCGGCATATTGCTTTAAGATTTTGGTTGCCGGGACAATCTTGACCGTGCTATCTAATGATGCATGTAATAATGGATAGTCGATCGATATGACCTTCTTCTTCCTGGCAGTATGTAGGGGTTGACTGGAATGTACTTTCACAAAACAATCTTAATCTGCCTACAATTATAATTGGAACATAATGTAACAATGGATAATGAACAATTAATGCTCGAGACCAGCATATAATTAACGCTTCCTTAAAATGGTCTTATATAAGACGCACTGTACAGAAAAATAAAAAGTTAGACGAACAGAGTAAGTACTGACATAAACATAGAAATACCAGCCCAATTTACTTGTAAAAAACAGAGAGAAATTTACGCTGCCATACCATATATGGGTACTGAATTTTGTCCATACTAAACTAAACGAATATCTCCTGATTATGTTTGTCTAACTGAATAGACCCAATTAACAAGGGTGATGCCGTTTTCTAAAAAAAATATCAAATAAGTTTGGTTTTAACTTAAGAGTCGAACTTGTAGATAAAATTGTGTCCAAAAAATCAACCCTTACAGCTGTGTTTACTAGAATACAAGCTTAATAAAGACAAATCTAAATATGCTCCTACTCCAAGTTAATTAATTAATCCATATCCCTATGTATATTTCACGCCAGCTCTGAATACTGTTTTTTATTTAATAATCTCTTTCTTCAGTGTTAATTTGACCAGATCATATGTAATTAATCAATTAATTAGCCAAACATACATTTAGTAGATGAGAAGGATGAACCATGCCATAAGCCTCAACCATCCTACTATATTTTACTTAACACTGGGGGGCATTATTACAATCCAACTTATCTTCAGTACTATTTGGTCAGATCATATGTAATTAATCAATTAATTACCCAAACATACATTTAGTAGATGAGGAGGATGAACCATGCCATAAACTTCAACTATCCTACTATATTTTACTTAACTCTGTCTGGGGGCATTATTACAATCCAACTTAAGGCATAACCAAAATACTATACAATATCTTTTTGTTTGCTTATTAAAATCATGGCCCATAACATTAATTTGGAGGAACTAAAAAGGTAAATTCCAAAATAGTAAAGCTAAATAAGTAAGGACTTGTATGTGTACAATGTTAATTGGGCTTCATTATTGAAATAGAAAAGCTTGAGCTTTGTCTAGAAAAAAGTTTATTAAGCTTGTACCAAGAAACTTGTTTGAAAAGTGATAGGTCATGAATATTTGTGGTCATGAACATGTTCCCGAAGACTTAGCAACACACCTGGATCCGTAACCAAAACAGAGTAAATTAAAGGGCTAATTGAAACATGTTTTTTCATCATACACAAGGGCTTGTTACCTAAAAAAGAAAAGAAAAGAAAATTTGTTAGAGACTTTGTCCTAGTTCCTACTAGCTAGGTAGGAGCATAATGACACGAATGCACATAGTAACTTTTGTTGTCCTGACATTCGTATAAGAGGTAGACTTCACAATGGTACAACAGAAATCACACACACCAAGCGAAGACGGTAATATGGTCCACAATTAAAATATTGAAAAAAAATTAAATAACTCTTTAAAAAATTTGGAAAAAGTTACTTACTATAGAATATAATTTTTAAAAAACATAATAGTACTAAAATAATTTCTTTGAAACATAATTTCGATTCTTTTGTGTCATTTCTGTAGAAATAATAAATTTTTTAAAAGATAAAGATATTGTGTCATAAAATTATATAAAAAAAAGAATACAAAATTTTAAAGATATAATAGTACATAAAATATTTAAAATAATTTATTTTGTAGATATGATTTATTAAACAGGGTAAATTGAATATTTACTAGTATTAGAGAGGTGTAGAGAGAAAAGAGGAATAACTTAGAGGAAGGGAGGAAAGCAGCCTTACTTAAGCTGGAATAATATGAAATAAAGAATTTTGCTGTGTCGATCCTTGCCTTGCATTGAATTTAACGAGTGGTAACACTTGGGAGGAAACATCAATATCTTTCACTGCTACTATCACTGATTTTGTCAGCGAAAACAATATTTAAAGGTAAGTCAATGGGGGTATTCTAATTCTTGGACCTGGGTGTAAGTTGAATTGAGAACTCTAAATCAATTAAAATTGTAGTAAGTCTACTAATTAAAGTGGAGGATGTAGTCATTGAAAGAAAAGATGCATAATACTAGCAAGAAAACCAATCCGTATACTCCCTTGAAGATGAGAAAAGGTTCACTGTGTGGACCAAACCATAATCCTTTGACAATTGAGTGGTTGGGGGGTAATTTTTAATTTGTACAATGCTGACTTTATTAAAGAGCCGCAGCCGCGCGCGTTTCTGAACTGTCTTGAAACTAGCTAGCTAATTTATCGAGTAGTAGTAGATTTATTAAAGTTTACTTACTATATATATAGACCAAACTATATATATATAGCCAGTGAAATGGAGCCCAAAAAAAAAAAAACAGTAGCTAGGTAGGTAGGTTTTATTCTAAAAGCAAAAGTGTTGGAATTTTTAAAATTAGAAAACTCAACTCCGTGTATTGATTATGACCCAAGATTCACTTGTCTGACTATAGAAAGAAATCCTCTCTTGTTTTGGTTTTATTTAATTTTTCTTATATTTGAATTATTCAGATTTCAACTTCCCTGACATCTGGGTGTATATATTTATATAATCAGCTTACTAGAAGGCACAAATTGTCAGCTAAGGTAGAGCTGTCTTTTTCATTTGCCTCTTCAGAGTTTTGTTGTTGTTCTTCTTCCTCTTCTATATTGAATTGAAACGATTTCTCATCTCTTCAATATTCCCATTGGGTTATATATGGAAAAACCGATTATAAACAACTCCATGAGAGCATCAGTTTTGACAGAGGAAGAGTTGATTGAGTTTCAAGAAGCATTTGGTTTATTCCATAAGAATGGCGGAGAAGGTACATCACATATTTACATGTGTTTTTTTTTTCTGTTTCAGTTTGATATCGATCCCTCTACACCTAGCTGCAGAGTACAGACATGTATAATAAGTAAAAGTATCATTGATGATTATACAGGTAAGTGTACATGTATAACAGTGGAAGAACTGGAAACTGTATTACGGTCGTTGGAAGAAGAAGAAGAAGAAGATCCTGCAACTGCAAGTGAAGAACTTCGTGGAATGAAAGATGCTACCATTGAGTTTGCAGAGTTTATCAATCTTATGGCCAGAAAAATCAAGGTACGGGGGCGAAATTTGGTGTTTAATCAATGTATTTTCGATGTTAATTTGGCAAACTACCATATTAGAATTGTATTATACATCTCATAGATGTTAATTTGTTTCCAATATATATTAGCAATTGAGCTTCAATCCTTAAAAGATGTTTCTATCTGTGTGTTTGGAGTTAATTAATTGAAAATAGCAACATATGCATGAATTTGAATATCCGTTTCTTTACAAAATGTAATTAAATTCTTCACATATAGTAGTGTTTTATAATCATAGAGTACGTACTGCTCACGAATTTCATTCGTACTTTTGGAGTTGTACTTGGCAAATACGAAATCTCAATTAAACATATATACATCGAGATACTCCATTAATTTTATTCATCCCCACGTTATTTTTTTAATCTTCAATTAATGAATACATAATTATAAACTGCACATGCATTGTGATTTGTGATTCAAATTCACACTCCTAGCTTCTTGCCAGCAACAGTCAACAATTGAACATTTTGGGGGCAGAGCATAAAGACCTAGCTAGTTAATTTGCTGTGCTATTAATTAAGGCATTCTCCCAGCAAGAAAGACAACGAAGATGTGCTACTCTTCTCGAAGAAATGAATAAATGCGGCTGCATGGAGGCGCATGCGCCTTCTCTCTTCATACTTAACTAAAGGTTCGTTTGGGGACAGCTGCTAGAGACTGTTGTTAGATCCTGCTGTTGGAAATTGAAAAATTGTCTGTTGATGGTTTTGTAGAAGCTGTTAGCTGCTAGTTTTGGTGTTTGGTGCAGACGGTTTTAAAAAGCAGAGACAATTGTTAGGTCCTGCTGCTGAAAATTGAGAAACTGTCAGCTGATGATTTTGCAAAAGCTGTCAGCTACTGGTTTTAGGTGTTTGGTGGAACCCTACTGATTTTAGAAATTGAGAAGCTGACTGTTGCTGGAAGCTGTTCCCCAAACGAGCTCAATGCCAGCTCCATTTAGCTGACTCTACTACTTAACACCAATTAGTTTAGTTACTACTAAACTGCGCGCTATTGGCAATGTCGTGAATATATATTCATTTTATAATTTCACTTCTTTATCTTTTTCCTTTATTTCAGGAGCGGGACTCGGAGGAGGAACTTAAAGGAGCGTTCAAAGTGTTTGACAAAGACCAAAATGGCTTTATTTCACCCAGCGAGGTATCTACTCAATCATAAATTACATTTTAACTAGTATTTACTTTCCCGAGGGTTCTATTCTCTTTATAATTGTTTGATTTCTCCTATTATAAGAAAAGGATTCGTTCTCTTACATGGATATCGAGCATTAATATAATTATTGTGATAACTTTTTGATTAAAAAGAGCGATGGCTATTAATTTAATTGTGCTACTTTAATTACTAATAAAAAGATGATAAAAATCCAATTAATTAATAAAATTGTGTGTCAATTTGCAGCTTAGGCATGTGATGATAAATCTTGGAGAAAAGCTAACAGATGAGGAAGTGGAGCAGATGATCAAAGAAGCAGATTTGGATGGTGATGGTCTAGTTAACTTTGATGAATTTGTCAACATGATGATGGCTGTCTAATTAACTTATCATTATTCCCTCTAGTCAAATCTCACATTCTTTTTTTTTTTTGTTCCATTTTAATTTATTACTGAAACCAGGGAACCATCTTATTCTTTTTTCTTTCTTTTCTGATCGACAAAGTGTATCGTTAGTACTATTAATTAATGATATATATATATATATATATGACTCACTCTAGCGAATTGGCTATGCCATTAATAATACTCCCTCTGTTAATTAATATCTGTCATTTTAGGATGTGGTTCTTGTTCAAAAATATTTGTCATTCTAGCTTTTTGATACACTTTTTTCCACTTTTACCCCTACTATTCAATATAAAAGTAATTATTATCTAATGAAAAAGTAAAAAGTAGGGACACATGCGTCATTGTCTTACTTTTCTTAATAAGTGTGCAAATTTCTAAAATGACAGTTATTGTTGAATGGAGGGAGTAGTAGTATTAAAAAAAAAATAGTCAAAAGTCCTTATATACTCCATTAATCAAAGCGTTTGACTTTCATTTTGTTGGATCAATCTCGGGAAAATGAAAAGAACAAAAAAAGCAAAAGACGACTTTGACTTTACTTGATCTGCTATGATGTATACTTACTAGTATTAATTGATGATGCAGATGAAACTAGCATAAATGCACATACGATGCTTGACAAGCTATAGAGATATCATAATCATGATTAATCAATCTCCGCCACTAGAGTGTTGCATTTATTAGAAAATGGAATGTAGTGATAGAAAGTTCTTTTTTGAACCGAGTGGAAAAACAGAGGAGACTTGTTCGGTGGGTACTCCAATTATTCTTCCGTCTTTTCTTTCCCAAGAACAGTCTTTGGACGCTTAACAAAAGTCTTAGGTTTGAGTCTATTACTAACCCACTAAAAGGATTTCGTTTTAGTTTACTGTCTTTCTCATCATCGACATGGTATCACTTCGTTTAACATTTGGTTCCTACATAGCGGAAAAGGGTCTGTGAAAGAGTTTAGATTCAGGTCATCCGGGTCTTTCTCCTTACTCTAGGATTTGGGGCCCAGCCTAAGCCTCTTTATCGAATTTCCTTTCAAACCTCCATTTGTTCCTTGTGTTATTGATGTTCTTCCTATTCTTGAATACACCTTATATGAGTGGTTTAAGTGTATTCAGCGTGTTTCCCTCCAATAATGTTAGGAGTGATGTAAATAAACAGATAACACCGGATTTATAGTGCTTCGGCCGATGTGGCTTATATCCACTGTCGATGATGATATCTTTATTGAATGATTCAGAGCAATTAATTCCAAAATGAAAGAGTTTAACCTTGGACCTAGTTTTCTCTCTCCAAAATCCGATCCCCTTCTAAGTGTCCTACGTCCTCTTTTTATAGGTCTCTAGGGTACAAACTCCCTCACCTCTTTTTACATGTGTGACCCTTTTATTAGTCCTTACTTTATACAGCCTGCCGTGCAACTTGACCACTTCCCTTAAAAAGAAACTTCTAGATCATCCCATACAATGTCTTTCTTCCGGTAGCTAGAATTTAGCTTCCAGTACCATCTTCCGAAATAGGTTTCTGGTAGAACATATCCTTTTACTTTTATACCCCTTCTTATGGTATATTTTATACCATTAAATTAGCCCCATAACTTCTGATATTTAGAATAAAAAGTATAACTTAATCTAGAAAAGTTAAAAAATTACATCATTTTTCCCGATCTTTCTTTTCTTCTTTCATACATATCTTATAGCCCCACAAGTTCGTTTTTCTTGTTTCTAAGAAGAAAAAAAATGAACTTAAAACTTTGCCTTATTCCTGTGCCTTTGAGCCCCACTGGTAATTTTTTGCGGAGTTCATTCTGGGCAAATGTTTATGCAGAAGTCTTCTCAACATCCCGTTGTTTTTAACTTATTCTAGCCTTTTCTTTTGGTGTATTTTTTTAAAGTCCACTTGGAAAAGGTTGAAGGAATACAAATTGTTTCTGCCGATCTGCAACTCAACCCTTTCCCATTCTTTAAAAAGGCGCTATCTTCCTGATTTTCTCACTTATGCCTTCTTACGTTTTCCTACTTCTCTGAACTTTTTCCCAACTCTGCTCTTCGCTTTCGTTTCATCTGCATTTTCTACTAGTGTTCGTACACAAAACATTCACTCTCTTTGAAAAATGGCTTTAAACAAAGAGCCCCTTTTGTTGTTGTTTCCGCTATCGACGCAATTTCTACCGAGCTTTTGTTAGGATGTATACTTAGGGTCATTTATGTACTTTTCTAGTTTGTATTTTAGGATATTAGTGTGCAATCTTTTCTCTCCTATCTCAGTCTATAAATACTTCTTTCATCACAGTCTCTGTAATGCACATATATACATACATAGAGTTGCAGATAACTCTTATGATATGATAATAATAAAGAAGATATTATGTTTCTCACATGGTATCAGTTAGTATCGGAGAAACTCAAAATCCATTTCTCAACCCTATCTTTTTCTTTTCTCACCGCTTCTTCCTCCGCCGTACAACGGTCTTCTTCTCCGTTTCATCCTCTTCTATTCCGCCGCGCATACTCCTCTCCCATATCATCTTTCGCTCCTTCTCGATTTCTTTATGACAACATCCGGTGCCAAAGACAAAGATGTAGAACCAGAGATATCCAATTCTGGCAATGACAAAACACCAAACCCTAACAACGAAACTATACAAAATTCCAACAATGAAACCCCAGCGGCGACTGATGAATTGTATATCCACGCTTCCGATTTTCCAGGCATGCAACTCGCCTACAAATTCAATGGTAAGGGCTTCTTTGACTGGAAACAAACCTTCATTGTTGGTCTCATCTCCAAATCGAAATTGGGTTTCATCGATGGCACTATAAAGAGAGAAAACTACGAAGGAAGCAAACGTAAAGCTTGGGAGAAGGCCAACGGAATGGTAATGGGATGGTTGTTCACGGGTCTTGAGGAGTCGATTCACAAATCCATCATCTTCCTTCCGACCGCAACTCAAATTTGGGCAAACCTCTGTCGACGTTTTGATGATCCAAGTGGCACACGCCTTTATGCCATACGTCAAGAAGCACGTCAACTTGTTCAAGATTCAAACGATCTCAACACCTACTACTATTAGGAATAATGGATGTCACATCTGTTACATAATATTCCTGTATTATATTCTCCCTGTATTAATTTCTCTCCAACGGACAATACTCCTATACGGAGTATATATATATCTGTACTTAGTCACTTACAGATAACTTTACTTTTCTAATACATCAATACAATAACTCAGCGCTTTCTATTCTTCTCTGTTCCCGTCTTCTTCGTTCTGTCTATCAAGCTGGGTTTTACATGGTACCAGAGCACTCTTCCGCAAGTTAGCTCATCTCCCAACAATGGCAGACAAAGACGTTGGAGAACATCAACTGGACAATAACCAAGATGATAATCCTCAAGAGAAAGAAGAATCCACTGTTCAAGAACCCACCATAATCCAAGATTACAACGACCCCCTTTATCTACATCCGTCGGACCAGCCTTCCCTCTCTTTTGGGACAAAGTTCAAAGGAAAATAGGGCTTTGATCAATGGAAAAGAGCTGCTACTATCATGCTCAAAGCCAAGAATAAATTTGGCTTAGTCAGTGGGTGCGTCGAAGAGCCGGATCTCACTTCAGAAAGATATCTTGTGTGGGAACGATGCAACCACACCGTCATGAGCTGGATCTTGAATTCGCTCAACAAGGAATTGGCGGATGGCATCGTTTACTGCACAACAGCCCATCGAATGTGGGCAAGTCTTTGCAAGAGATACGACCTAAGAAGCGGACCCGACATTTATGCAATCCAAAAGGAAATCAACCTACTTCAACAACGTGAAGATTCTGTAAGTGGATACTTCACCAAATTGACAAACCTCTGGGAGCAATTGGACATGAATAGGCGGAACCCTAAGTGTCTCTGTGGTTGTACGTGCGGTGCTGCCAAGGCGGTAGAAGACAACCTAAATTTGGATCATCTCATTAAATTTCTGGACGGGTTAAACGATTCTTACCAGACCGCAAAGGAGACGATCCTTCTTATGAATCCCCTCCCAGACGTTGAGCAAGCATACACATTGATTTCACAAAGTGAAAAATAGTGAAATCTTTCTAGGAACAAATCGACAGAAACTGACAAATCGATTGCCCTTGTTAGCAAGACTACTCCCAACTCAAGAAAGTCTGGTGAAAGACCCTTCAATTCTAAGAAATCACCGTCAAATAATAATGGTGACAGGCGCAACCAAATCAAATAAAGTAACTGTGCAAAGCTTGGTCACTCACGCTCAGACTGCTGGTGGCTGGTGGGTTTTCCCAGTCAAGATGGCAGTCATTCTCCCGCAAACCAACAACGCACACAACACAGAGTTGCGGGACCTGTTCTCCAGCATGAACACAAGATGAATTCACCAGCAATCATCCACTCTTCCCCAGTTTCTGGATTCACAAATGAGCAGGTGGAACAACTTGCCAAGTACTTCGAGCAGAGAAGTATAAACAACAAGACTTCCCACGATAAGGATTTTGGATCCTTCTCTGGTAACCCTAAAAACCTTTCTTTTCAATTAGAAATTGCTAATGACATGTTATCTGATAATTTAAGTATTGTGTGGATTCTTGATTCTGGGGCTTCTGATCATGTGACTGGGAACAAATCTAAGATTGGCAACCCACGATATATCTCATTTGATAAAAACATTGTCTTGTCTGATGGTCAGAAAAGAATGGTTTGTAATGCTGGTTCTGTCAGAATCTGTGATCAACTTAGCTTGACTGATGTGCTCTTTGTGCCAACTCTTATGTTCAATCTCATCTCGGTTAATAAGCTAAGTAAACAATTAGACATGCCTGTTATATTTACCAACGATCATTGCATTCTGCAGGATAACTACACCAAAGCTGAAGCAAAGATAGGGTCCCAACACTCTGGTTTATATTTCTTGAATGTTACTGTTTTAGAGTCCTTCTTACAAGGAATACAGATTGTACATTCTGCTGTTTTAGTTTCTAGGCCCAGTGGAGATACTGATTGTTCTAGTGAAAATACTCATGTACTGAAAGAGTTTTTACTTTGGCATAGCAAGCTTGGCCACATCCCCTCTAAGAAACTCTCTAGAATAAATCTTGGAAAGAAGTTCCCATATTTTGATGTAATTCCTTGTTCAGTCTGTTACAAAGCCAAAGGCAAGAGAATAAAGTTTCCCCTTTCTGAAATTAAGAGTGTTGTCCCTTTCTGTATGGTCCATGTGGACATATATGGTCCTTTAAGAGTTCAAACGCAAAAGGAACAAAAAATATTTCATCACTTTCGTAGATGACTTCACTAGATCCACTTAGATGAAACTCCTTAAGTACAAATCAGAAGGGATGAAAATAATAAAAGAATTTGTTCTCCTGGTGGAAAGACAGTTTGATCAACGGATAAAAGTAATTAGAACTGATAATGCAAAGGAGCTTGGTTCTTCTTTAGAGGGGATTGAATTTTTTAAACAACACGGTATCATTCATCAAACAAGCTACTCTCATTCACCTCAAGAAAATGGGGTGGTCGAGAGAAAACAAGGATATTTAATGCAAATTACTAGATCTTTCCTCTTCCAGTCTGGTCTTCCCCCCGAATTTTGGGGCTATTCTCTAGAACACTCCGTTTATGTTAGCAACAGAATACCTACAAAAGCAATAGGACACATTTCCCTTTTTGAAAAATTGTATGGCAATCCTCCTGACTATAGTCAAGTTAAAAACTTTGGTTGTCTCTGTTTTGTTACTAATATCCAATCCAATAGAAGCAAATTAGAACCACGGTCTAATCCCTCTGTTTGTTTAGGAAATACCTGTAACACCCCATCCAAAGCCAATCGTGGTTATCGCAAAACTGAACACTTAATTGAATTCGTCGCAGTGGAAATAACAACACCTGGACCTTGCCACGGTCTGATCATTAGAGTATACCGGCCTTAACAATTACAACACTTATCCAAAATACATAACCAACCCAAAACATCACCATCCATAATACCAACAACCAACCGAGTACAATTGACTAAGTCATAATCACAACCTTACATCAGTTTAAATATAAACAGACGGGTGCACAAGCGCAACCCGTACTCAAAATAAACATCCCATCCTAAGTCTAACCGCTCCAACTCTCGTAGTGCGTCCTCATGGGTCTCTTACCTACAAGTGTAAAAACAGCCCCCAAAGGGGGTTAGCACGAATGCTGGTACACCCTCTCATGGCCCCCAAGCTAACGGGGCTACGACGACTAATTGTCGATAGCATGGAAATTGATTACTTACACAAGCATGATATGAAGTGCAATAACAATAATCCACAGATGAACATGCATAGTTCACAAACAATGAACGATTCAAGCGTCCCCTTATCAAGTGGGTTAGTAACCCCCTCCTCAGTCCTGATTTCCTTAATCTCAGTTCCTTACCTTACCTTAATCTTAATCTCAACTTAATCTCAGTATACAAACCGTTCCTGGAAGGGAATGGTTGTAGCTTAATTCGAACCTGGGATTTAGGTGATCCCACCGCACCATCTTAATGCCACCTACTCTGGACGGGAGTCCAGCGTAGCTGAGCC
The DNA here is from genome assembly GCA_023374045.1 of Limonium bicolor. Classification (NCBI taxonomy): domain Eukaryota; kingdom Viridiplantae; phylum Streptophyta; class Magnoliopsida; order Caryophyllales; family Plumbaginaceae; genus Limonium; species Limonium bicolor. The sequence continues at coordinate 498,826,996 of CM041776.1, forward strand.
GGCAACCGGCCCTAGGCTACAAGTCCGAAGACAAGTCCTTAAGCGTAGGGCGGATCTGATTCAGATACCGCCCCCCTTTCCTTAGCATGCATGACCGGAGTTCGGTCCCGGGTTTCCTCACTCAAGTTCCAGTTAGTAGAAATCTTAATCACCATGTGCTAGCTAAGCCTTAACGGGCATTAACCAACAACCACCAAAACTTAACTCTTATTCTTAACTCAGTAAGTACTAAACTTGGTTAGTAACAATCTCAAGTCTCGCGGGTTAGTGCAAAGATAACACATACACAACGAGAACAAATATAACCGGTTGCATGCTTTATCTTGTTTTAGTCATAGCAATCAAACAGATAGCACACAAGCCGAGGGACACCTCGTTAGCAAGCAGGTCACAAGAAAGATTGTACCGTTCACCGTCGATCGTCGTTTGTTTAACCTTCTCCGGGGTCCCAATTCACAAACCTAAAACATTGATTCATTTTTAGGCCATTAGTTATTTGCACCTCACTTAACTCACTTAATCCCTAAAGATTCCCGATGAATATCCTCTTAAGTCCTTACCACTTCCCCTTTTAAACTTAATCTTTTTAAACATTAAGGTTCTTACTTAACTTAACTTAATCCCGTAGGTTCTTAGGGTCCTAATCATTACTACCCTACCAATGGCATACCTTATTACCAATTACCATCCTTAGAATTCAAAATTTCTTTTTTTTTTTTTTTTAGGCTCGACCGAACTTCCGACCGACCTTACCCATGGTCGGTCCATTCCAGAACACATTACCGTTTGAGAATTCTACCCCGACCGACCTTGCAAGTCCGGTCCCCAAGGTCGGTCCATTCCCAAGAGCTTCCCCCGTGGGAAATTCAAGCTCGACCGAACTTGCCAAGTCCGGTCCCATGTTCGGTCGATTCCAGAGACTTATTACCGTACAAAATTCTAGGCATGACCGACCTTGCAAGTCCGGTCCCAAGGTCGGTCCATTCCAGAGACTTAATTCCTTCACAAAATACAAGCCCGACCGAACTTGTATGTCCGGTCCTATGTTCGGTCGATTCCGGAAACTTCCTCCGGCAGTGTAAACTGAGCTCGACCGACCTTGCAGGTCCGGTCCCTAAGGTCGGTCGGCTCCAGAACCTTGTTTCTAAATTCTCTTTTAACTCCAAACTTCTCCTCATATATCCTAATATGTTATATCCTCATTTGGGCACCTCAAATACACCTTAAGCCAACCACTAAACACTTTAAATCACTCACCAAAATCCACTTTAATCATTATGCATTTTTCCTTGTAACCATGCCAACACTTGTAACATTTTCCACTAGGTTACTAGGTGGTGGTTCATACCTAATGTAACCACTATGCCAAATGTTTCCCCACCACTATAACATCATCTCCCAAGCATCTTTCACCATCTAAAACTCTTTTATGCATTTACTTAAAGTTCCTTCACAAGCTTAAGCTTCCATCCATCAACACCTTATTTCCTTCCTAGTTGTTTACCAACATTTGCCTAAGTCCTAAATACTCAAATACATTCTCTTGATTCCTAAATCCTTTATAGGAATGCCTAAGTCATTATAACTCATTATAACACTTTATCTCACCCCTTTTTCATCAAGACAACCTCTAAAACTTCCTATTACTTCCTTAGTCATTAAATTCCCTTAGAACATCTTAAACACTTAAGTTCTCCTTTAAATTTTTTCATGGGTTCTCTAGTATATAGCACATCCTAACACTTGGTTTTTCTCCATCAAACAACCAATATCACTCAAATTCTCATCACAACACCTTAACACACAATTTACACCAAAACTACACCACATCATCTTATAGTGCATAAACTTAAATGCTTGGCACTTAGGCCCTTAAATGACAATAATCTTAACCACTGAATTCCCACATATATTTGCCTTTAACCTGCGAATACACACAACAAGGCTCCCATTGAAATAAAATGCTTCTTGTACTTCACCTTGATATTCTTAAACTATCTCTTTTTCCTCATTTGCTCTTTAGTCACAAGTTCACAATCATGATCATTGTTTCCCCTAGGTCATATATAACCCTTTTCTAATGTAAACTCTACACTAAACTCACCACATATCTAAATCCCATTCCCTTAAACAATAAAACACCTTAAGGTAAGTAATTTACCTTGTTCTTTACAAGCTTTAAAAACTTTCTTCCTTAGGTTTTTCCTTGCTCAATCTCGGTCACCAATATATATCTCCTTGCCAATGTTCTAACCAATATCCATGACTCCAATGAGTACTAGATAATACATTAACCCTAAGGAACAAACCCTAGGTTAAAAATGTGCTTTAAGGTATTAAGGTGATTGTTTTACCTTGGTTTCTCAAGACAAGCTTGGATATGAAGCAAGAAGGACCTCCTCAATCCTTTGAAGAGTATAAAACAAGCTAGAACAAGGCATTAAAATGAAGCCTCATGAGCATACATTTTCGGTCAAGAAGAAAAGTGATGGAAACCTAGATTTTCTTACACTTTCTTTACCTTAAGAGAATGGAGAAGCCAATGGAGTCTCCAAACTTGAATTTCCTCCTCTAATGGTGGTTTGGCTTGGCACCAAATCAAAGCTCTTGAAGTTTTGAAAAGATAGAAAGAGAGAGCTTGAGCTAACTAAGAGGAATATGTAATTTGTTTTGGTTTTGGAGCTAAAATGAGTAAGTTGTGTGCAAGAGAAGGTGGAGCTAGCAAGGAGATGTGCTTCACGTTAATGGAGAAGGAGAGAGGAGCAGCTCAAATCGTGGGAACAAGAAAGAATGAAGAGGTGAGGAGAGAGGTGAGTAAAATGAGATATTTATCTTATAAAGTAAATAGTACTTTTGCTTTATGGTTATTTATTTACTTAATGACTAATGAAGGTGGTGACTCACCTTGTAAAAACCGGCCCCCATTAGGTAACAAGGGTACTTAAGTCTTTGTTGACCAAATATCTCACTTATATTGACTTATGTTATAAACTAGCTTAATTAAATTACTATTCACAAAACAAGGCACATTGTTGTGAAATTTTTGATTTCCCATTGATATAGACTTCCAAATGTGATACTATATAGTACACATGTTAATTAAAGAGTAATGATGGACATTTAGCCATTCAAAACTCATTTACAAGACAATTTTTCAAAAATGTGCTTTAAGACTCCTTAAAGCACATTTTGTGTTTTAACTTGTTTTCAAGCTTGGTTTTCTTTGGTAATTGATTTAAAATGACCATTAGGATATTACTAAGGTCTTAGAACAATATTTGGGTACTCTCCCAAGTCTCTCCAAGCTTAGAGCACGTTTTTGCTTAAACTGCTCTTTTGGTGTTTCCTTATATTTTCTTTGATTAGAAATGTTTCTTAATGTTTCTAAGGCATTATTTAGCCTCCTTATATCTTAGTTTATCATTTAAACACCATATCTAAGTTTGGGGTATTTCAATCTACCCCCCTTAAAAGAACTTTGTCCTCAAAGTTCACATATGTGCTTAACCATTCACGGTACTCAATTCCCTTAATCTTAACACCACATCTTATATTCACATTCACACATCTCAAGACTCAAAGGTCAATCTCAAATACAATACATAAGTATTATACATAACTCAAACTTAACACCAAAGTGTAGCAACTTCCACAAATTCACATCTTAAACAACCAAACAAACGACAAACATGATCGTTTCCTAACTCAAAAGCGAGGAAGCTCTACCCCCCTTAAAAAGGGGTACGCCCCGTACCCTATACGATCTAGTCAGTAAAAAAAGAAGGGTATTTCGCCCTCATCTTATCCTCTAATTCCCACGTGGCCTCTTCGACATCCTGGTTAGACCAGAGAACCTTCACCAGTCGCACTGACTTGTGGCGAGTGTCCCTAGTCTTACTGTCCAAGATTCTCTGAGGAGTCTCCACTGATCTCATATTTGGTTCTAATGTCAACCTCTTAGGTTCTAACACATGGGAGGGGTGGTGCATGTATTTCTTTAGCTGTGAAACATGAAAAACATCATGCACTTTACCCAGCTCAGCAGGTAAATTCAACCTGTAAGCAACCGGGCCCACCCGCTCCGTAATCTCATAAGGACCAACAAATTTCGGGCTTAATTTGCCCTTCTGCCCAAACCTGAATACACCCTTCATCGGTGAAACTCGCAGAAATACCTAGTCGCCCACTGCGAACTCCAGGTCCCGTCGTCGAACATCAGCATACGACTTCTGCCTATCTTGAGCAGCTTTCATGTTCTCCCTGATTTGCTGAACTTCAGCCTTAACTTGCTCTAAGTACTCTGGTCCTATAATGACCGTCTCACTCGACTCATCCCAGCAGAGCGGTGTACGACATGGTCTACCGTACAACGCTTGAAAAGGTGCCATCTTGATCGAAGCGTGATAGCTGTTGTTGTATGAAAACTCGATCAGATGCAATTTGTCAATCTAACTGCCCTGAAAGTCTAAGGCACATGCTCTCAGCATGTCCTCGAGTGTCTGAATAGTACGCTCAGTTTGACCATCTGTCTAAGGATGGAACGCGGTACTCAGCTTGAGTTCTGTACCCAACGCTTCTCTGGTAGCTCTCCAGTACCTCGAAAGGAATCTGGTATCTCTATCTGACACTATGGTCTTCGGTATCCCGTGATGTCTCATGATTTCTTTCTCAAATAACTCAGCTAATTTGGTCACCGTCCAAGTATCCTTCATCGGTATGAATCGGGCTACTTTGGTAAGGCGATCCACCACCACCCATATCATGTTGAGACCTCCCCTAGCAGGTGGAAGCCCAACTACGAAGTCCATGGAGATATCATGGAACTTCCACTCCAGAACTGGCATCGACTGTACCATTCCGCCCTGTCGTCGGTGCTCAAATTTCACCTTCTGGCATGTGAGACACCTCAAGACGAACTCGGTAACATCTGTCTTCATCCCCGACCACCAGAAGTATCTCTTCATGTCTTTATACATTTTAGAGGCTCCCGGATGGATGGAAACTGAAGAACAGTGTGATTCTCTAAGTATACGGTCTTTCAGATCCGTGTTGCCCAGTGGTATGCATAACCGGCCATTAAGTCTGATCAGATCATCATCATGAAGTCTGAAGTCGTATTTCTGACTCTCAAAGGTGCCATCTGTCAGCTTCTGTCTGACCTCTCTCATGTACTCATCTGTCCTCTGAGCCTCTCGCACCTCATCAACCAAGCTGGAGAAAGAAACTAGCGAATGGAGTGAGTGTGCTCGACGGCTCAGGGCGTCTGCTACAACATTGGCCTTCCCCTCTTTGTATTGGAGGTCGATGTCATAGTCTTTCAGAAATTCTAACCATCTCCTCTGTCGAAGATTCAACTCCTTCTGAGTGAATATGTATCTCAAACTCTTATGATCGGTGTAGATCGTCACACTAACCCCGTATAAGTAGTGGCGCCATATCTTCAAAGCGAAGACTACAGCTCCCAACTCTAAATCATGTGTGGGGTAGTTCTCCTCATGTTTCTTCAACTGGCGTGAGGCATATGCCACCACCTTGCCATGTTGCATGAGCACGCAACCCAGCCCTCTGCCGGATGCATCACAATAAACCTCAAAGCCCTCTGTACCGTCTGGAATGGTCAGAACCGGTGCAGTGGTCAGTGAGTCCTTCAAGCTCTGAAATGATTTCTCATAGTCAATCGTCCACAAGAACGGTGCATCCTTCTTCATCAGACTGGTCATCGGTTTCGCGACCTTGCTGAAATCCCTAACAAACCTCCTGTAGTAACCTGCCAGACCGAGAAAGCTCCGGATGTCGGTAACAGTCTTCGGCCTTGGCCAAGTACGTACGGCATCAATCTTCGCTGGATCCACTGAGATCCCAGCATCTGAGATGACATGACCTAGGAAAGAGACCTGGTCAAGCCAAAACTCACACTTGGAGAACTTAGCATATAGCTGGTTCTCCCTCAATATTTCCAATACCCTCTTCAGATGTTCCTCATGTTCAACCTTAGATCTCGAGTATATCAAAATGTCATCAATAAACACCACAACCGACTTGTCCAGCTGCTCCCGGAACAAGTGGTTCATCAGATCCATAAACTTCGCCGGTGCGTTCGACAAACCGAACGACATCACTGTAAATTCATAGTGGCCGTATCGTGTCCGGAATGCCGTCTTCTCAATGTCTCCTTCCTTAATGGCTATTTGGTGATACCCCGATCTGAGATCACTCTTGGAGAACACAGATGCTCCCTTCAACTGATCAAACAAATCGTCAATGCGGGGTAGTGGGTACTTATTCTTCACTGTCACTGCATTCAGCTCTCTGTAGTCGATGCAGAGGCGGAGACTACCATCCTTCTTCTTCACGAAGAGGACTGACGCTCCCCATGGTGACACACTTGGTCCTATAAATCCCTTATCTAACAAATCTTTCAATTGTTCCTTTAACTCAGTCATTTCTGCCGGAGCCATACGGTATCGTGCCTTGGCTATCGGTCCGGTACCAGGTAGCAGCTCGATGGTGAACTCTACCTCCCGAGTGGGTGGCATGCCGGGCAGTTCCCATGGAAATAAGTTGGGGAACTCCGACACTACCGGTAAGTCGGGGTCGAACTCAGGGTCTCTCTCTATGTCCTGTACATAGCAGAGGTACACTTCTTCCTTTCTCCTCAATTCCTTATACATTGCCATGGCGGTGATGATCTTAGTCGAAGGCTCTCTGGGCCTCTGGCGGTATGATATTGTTACCCCAACGGACTCCTGAGCAGCAATCTATGCTCGGCGCAGAGCATACGTCCCTTGTGCCTCTCCAACCAGTTCATCCCGAAGATAACATCAAATCCTAGCTCACTGAACTCAATAAAACTGACTGGAAAGTCTTCTCCCTTAATTCTGACAGTGGCTCCTCGGTAGTAGCGAATGCAACGAACCTTCTCCTTAGACGAGAGCGTAACCGTGAAGTCGGGTAGCTCATCAGCGTCTAGCCCCAACCTGCTCGCGAATGATGCCGAGACAAAGGTATGCGAGACCCCTGAGTTGAAGAGAACTGATGCCTCAATCCCATTAATCGGAAAGGTGCCGGTGAGGATAGTACCGCTGACGTCGGCCTGTGCCTCTGTAAGTATGCTTAGTGCACCTTCCGTACCGAGTCCATAACCTAATTGTGTTCACAAGCTTCATGAGTATTGATGGTATAACAAGAGTCGTAACAATTTATATGAACAACACTGTTATTTTAGTCATAACCATCCTGTTTACAACATGAGCTTTAATCTTACATCTCATTCCTCATCTCATTCTAACATTACATGGCTAATATTGTCTAAAGGTTAGGTTTAATCTCCCAGGTCTCATATGCGTCGCATTAATTACTGCTGACGGTGCTGTATTCAACTTGATCCTCTTAATCCCATGGTATAACATCCTTGATTCTCCCCCCATAATTAACACATCTCCTGACTTAAGTACTAACTTACTCGCACGGTCCGCACGCTTCTGCTCGCCGTATAAGAACTTTGTATCATCCCCAATGGACCAAGACACTACGGGTATCCCCCTTTCGAGAGACTCCGTTGTCTCGTCCTTATCCTGGTGTAGTCCAAGTCGCCCATCCTTCTCGTAGAAGTTTATAATGCAAATGTCTGCCTGAATGTCTGGAATCGGTTCAGCTTCCAATTGCTGAGCGATTTCCACGACTTGTGTAATAACTGGATGGAACTCTTCGGGTATTCCCGGTGGTGAGACTCCATCTTGCATCCTCGTGGTTTGGTAATTCTTGGCGTACGGATTCCAATCCTTGCCTAAGCTCATCATTTTTAATCTCATCCTTGCTCCCCCTGGGTACTCCGGTGTGTAAAACCCTCCCGGTCCCATTCCTAGTTGATTGCATCTCCTGATGATGGCTATTTGCGCTTCGGGTGTCAGGTATCCCCTTAATAAAATCATACCTGGGCCGATAACCTGACATTGTTCGGTTGGAAAGTCTATGGGTTCGATGTCGGTGTGCTCCGGGTTAGGTGTAGATGGTATTGGATAGCAGATGTTGAAGCTTCCTAAAGTGGTAGTAGGTTACATCTTACTTAAGTTCTAATCTCATCTTATTCTTACTTAACTCATTTATTCACCAAACATGCATGATAATGCGGTAAGCAGGTAGTTTTATTACTAAATGGTTATAGCGGTACCTGGCCTCGATGAGGGTTCAGGCTCATCGTCCCGGTCCACCATGTGTAGTGTGGGTCCCGACTTCTGGGTCACCCTTGGGTTCTTGTCTGCAGCTTGCTGCACCTTCCTCTGACCGTCAGATCCAGCTCCCTGATCGGTCTTGCCCTTGCCCCTGGTGTCGGGCCTATAGGCTCTGCTAGCAGGGTTCCGGTAACACTCATATGCTCGGTGTCCGTACACCCCACAAAAGTTGCACTCCACCTTGTTCCCCTTGCAATCGAGCCCGGGGTGGTCCTTGTGACACCACCTACAGATGTAGCGTCGCTGGTAGCCACCACCGGTTCCCTTCTCAGTCTCAGATTCTGATCATTCACAATGTCAATTCTCATATCTCAAACGGTTACTAATTGTTTCCTAACTCAATCAATACCAATCCCTTACCCTTTGGCGCCCTAGAGTGCAGGGGCGTAGCTGCGTAAGCATACGTCAACTTCAATGGCTCTTCCGGAGCCTTCTCCTTTTCCTCCTTCCCTTTTGGGTTCTGATTTTTCTGGGCCGAAGGCTGGTACTTCTGTTTCTTGTACCCTCCTTGCCCTTGACTCTCCGAGCTCTTTCCAGCATTCTTCCTCTTAGCATTCTCCTCGTCCCTCAGCTGGACGGTTATCTCAACCTTAGCAGCGGCATGATAGCACTCCTGCTTTCCACAGTATTAATCACTCTTATTTCGCATAATCTAAATCTTACTCATTTACTTACTCAAATCTCAATCATTCTTATTACCTGCAAGGTAGTGTAACTCGTCGGCCCCATGCCGTAGCGGAGTCGATGGCTAAGCCCGCCATAGAAGCGGTCCACCAAGATCTGGTCTGAATATCCAAGACCTGGCAGAAGACGGAGCAAGGCGGTGAACTCTGAGTAATACTCGTCCACCGTCATCTTGTCGGTCTGCTTAAGCGCATCCAACTGCAAGCGCTTCTTCGTCTGGACATGGGCGGGGTAGTACTTTGCTCGTAGCAAGGCGGTGTACTGCTCCCAGCCGAACTCTGGATTGGCCACATGCTCGGCCCTCACCAGCTTCCACCAATCGCCTGCCGCCCCCTTCAGATAGAAAGCAGCCAGACGCACCTTGATCCCAGCAGGGACATCAAGGGTCTCGAAGGCGGTCTCCAGCTCGGAGATGTACGCCTCAAGCTTGGCGGGATCGGTCTCCCCCTTAAAGTGTGCGGGTCAAAGGTCTGCAAGACTCTTCACCCAATTTGGTTCCCTAGGTTGTGGCGGTGGAGGTGGTGCACCCACACCAGGCTGATAGCCCATGTGCCCTAATGCGGCAGCCACGATCTCTGCGATCGTCTGCCCCTCAGGTATTCCTGAAGCATCATCACCTTGGCCGCCACCTCGGCTTCCTCTAGGACGTCTGCCATCTGAACAAGCATAACTCACATTAGATTCGTATCCACCACTGTTTCGGTTAACGAATTTATAACGTCCGTAGACGGTAAAGACGATCCACACTTATTAGTGGTCATCTGACTCTACTCACTCTAACTTCTCACACCCTTAACCCATCACTTATTCCTTAACTTATATCCTAACTCGGTGGTTACTTATGTCGGTATTTCTTGATCAGAGCGTAACTACGCTCTGATACCACTTTTTGTAACACCCCATCCAAAGCCAATCGTGGTTATCGCAAAACTGAACACTTAATTGAATTCGTCGCAGCGGACATAACAACACCTGGACCTTGCGACGGTCTGATCATTAGAGTATACCGGCCTTAACAATTACAACACTTATCCAAAATACATAACCAACCCAAAACATCACCATCCATAATACCAACAACCAACCGAGTACAAGTGACTAAGTCATAATCACAACCTTACATCAGTTTAAATATAAACAGACGGGTGCACAAGCGCAACCCGTACTCAAAATAAACATCCCATCCTAAGTCTAACCGCTCCTACTCTCGTAGTGCGTCCTCATGGGTCTCTTACCTGCAAGTGTAAAAACAGCCCCCAAAGGGGGTCAGCACGAATGCTGGTACACCCTCTCATGGCCCCCAAGCTAACGGGGCTACGACGACTAATTGTCGATAGCATGGAAATTGATTACTTACACAAGCATGATATGAAGTGCAATAACAATAATCCACAGATGAACATGCATAGTTCACAAACAATGAACGATTCAAGCGTCCCCTTATCAAGTGGGTTAGTAACCCCCTCCTCAGTCCTGATTTCCTTAATCTCAGTTCCTTACCTTACCTTAATCTTAATCTCAACTTAATCTCAGTATACAAACCGTTCCTGGAAGGGAATGGTTGTAGCTTAATTCGAACCTGGGATTTAGGAGATCCCACCGCACCATCTTAATGCCACCTACTCTGGACGGGAGTCCAGCGTAGCTGAGCCGGCAACCGGCCTTAGGCTACAAGTCCGAAGACAAGTCCTTAAGCGGAGGGCGGATCTGATTCAGATACCGTCCCCCTTTCCTTAGCATGCATGACCGGAGTTCGGTCCCGGGTTTCCTTACTCAAGTTCCAGTTAGTAGAAATCTTAATCACCATGTGCTAGCTAAGCCTTAACGGGCATTAACCAACAACCACCAAAACTTAACTCTTATTCTTAACTCAGTAAGTACTAAACTTGGTTAGTAACAATCTCAAGTCTCGCGGGTTAGTGCAAAGATAACACATACACAACGAGAACAAATATAACCGGTTGCATGCTTTATCTTGTTTTAGTCATAGCAATCAAACAGATAGCACACAAGCCGAGGGACACCTCGTTAGCAAGCAGGTCACAAGAAAGATTGTACCGTTCACCGTCGATCGTCGTTTGTTTAACCTTCTCCGGGGTCCCAATTCACAAACCTAAAACATTGATTCATTTTTAGGCCATTAGTTATTTGCACCTCACTTAACTCACTTAATCCCTAAAGATTCCCGATGAATATCCTCTTAAGTCCTTACCAATTCCCCTTTTAAACTTAATCATTTTAAACATTAAGGTTCTTACTTAACTTAACTAATCCCGTAGGTTCTTAGGGTCCTAATCATTACTACCCTACCAATGGCATACCTTATTACCAATTACCATCCTTAGAATTCAAAATTTCTTTTTTTTTTTTTAGGCTCGACCGAACTTCCGACCGACCTTACCCAAGGTCGGTCCATTCCAGAACACATTACCGTTTGAGAATTCTACCGACCGACCTTGCAAGTCCGGTCCCAAGGTCGGTCCATTCTCGAGAGCTTCCCCCGTGGGAAATTCAAAGCTCGACCGAACTTGCCAAGTCCGGTCCCATGTTCGGTCGATTCCAGAGACTTATTACCGTACAAAATTCTAGGCATGACCGACCTTGCAAGTCCGGTCCAAGGTCGGTCCATTCCAGAGACTTAATTCCTTCACAAAATACAAGCCCGACCGAACTTGTATGTCCGGTCCTATGTTCGGTCGATTCCAGAAATTCCTCCGGCAGTGTAAACTGAGCTCGACCGACCTTGCAGGTCCGGTCCCTAAGGTCGGTCGGCTCCAGAACCTTGTTTCTAAATTCTCTTTTAATCCAAACTTCTCCTCATATATCCTAATATGTTATAACCTCATTTGGGCACCTCAAATAACCTTAAGCCAACCACTAAACACTTTAAATCACTCACCAAAATCCACTTAATCATTATGCATTTTCCTTGTAACCATGCCAACACTTGAACATTTTCCACTAGGTTACTAGGTGGTGGTTCAACCTAATGTAACCACTATGCCAAATGTTTCCCCACCACTTATAACATCATCTCCCAAGCATATTTCCACCATCTAAAACTCTTTATGCATTTACTTAAAGTTCCTTCACAAGCTTAAGCTTCCATCATCAAACACCTTATTTCCTTCCTAGTTGTACCAAACATTTGCCTAAGTCCTAAAATACTCAAATACATTCTCTTGATTCCTAAATCCTTCATAGTAATGCCTAAGTCATTATAACTCATTATAACACTTTATCTCACCCTTTTTCATCAAGACAACCTCTAAAACTTCCTAGTACTTCCTTAGTGATTAAATTCCCTTAGAACATCTTAATCACTTAAGTTCCTTTAAATTTGCCATGGGTTTCCTAGTATAGCACACTCCTACACTTGGTTTCTCCATCAAACAACCAATATCACTCAAATCATAACACCTTAACACACAATTACACCAAAACTACACCACATCTTTATAGTGCATAAACTTAAATGCTTGGCACTTAGGCCCTTAAATGACAATAATCTTAACCACTGAATTTCCATAATTTGCCTTAACCGCGAATAACACAACAAGGCTCCCATTGAAATAAAAATGCTTGTTACTTCCTTGATAAAACTATCTCTTTTCCTCATTTGCTCTTTAGTCACAATTCACAATCAATCAGGTCCCCTAGGTCATATATAACCCTTTCTAATGTAAACTACACTAAACTCACCACATATCTAAATCCCATTCCCTAAACAATAAAACACCTTAAGGGAAGTAATTTACCTGTTCTTACAAGCTTTAAAAACTTTCTTCCTTAGGTTTTTTGCTCAATCTCGGTCACCATATATATCTCCTTGCCAATGTTCTAACCAATATCCAATGAATCCAATGAGTGACTAGATAATACATTAACCCTAAGGAACAAACCCTAGGTTAAAAATGTGCTTTAAGGTATTAAGGTGATTGTTTTACCTTGGTTCTCAAGACAAGTTGGATATGAAGCAAGAAGGACCTCCTCAATCCTTTGAAGAGTGAAAACAAGCTAGAACAAGGCATTAAATGAAGCCTCACGAGCATACTTTCGGTCAAGAAAGAAAGTGATGGAAACCTAGATTTTCTTACACTTTCTTACCTTAAGAGAATGGGAGAAGCCAATGGGTCTCCAAACTGAATTTCCTCCTCAATGGTGGTTGGCTTGGCACCAAATCAAAGCTCTTGAAGTTTTGAAAAGATAGAAAGAGAGAGCTTGAGCTAACTAAGAGGAATATGTAATTTGTTTTGGTTTTGGAGCTAAAATGAGTAAGTTGTGTGCAAGAGAAGGTGGAGCTAGCATGGAGATGTGCTTCACGTTAATGGAGAAGAGAGAGGAGCAGCTCAAATCGTGGGAACAAGAAAGAATGAAGAGGTGAGGAGAGAGGTGAGTAAAATGAGATATTTATCTTATAAAGTAAATAGTACTTTTGCTTTATGGTTATTTATTTACTTAATGACTAATGAAGGTGGTGACTCACCTTGTAAAAGCCGGCCCCCATTAGTTAACAAGGGTACTTAAGTCTTTGTTGACCAAATATCTCACTTATATTGACTTATGTTATAAACTAGCTTAATTAAATTACTATTCACAAAACAAGGCACATTGTTGTGAAATTTTTGATTTCCCATTGATATAGACTTCCAAATGTGATACTATATAGTACACATGTTAATTAAAGAGTAATGATGGACATTTAGCCATTCAAAACTCATTTACAAGACAATTGTTCAAAAATGTGCTTTAAGACTCCTTAAAGCACATTTTGTGTTTTAACTTGTTTTCAAGCTTGGTTTTCTTTGGTAATTGATTTAAAATGACCATTAGGATATTACTAAGGTCTTAGAACAATATTTGGGTACTCTCCCAAGTCTCTCCAAGCTTAGAGCACGTTTTTGCTTAAACTGCTCTTTTGGTGTTTCCTTATATTTTCTTTGATTAGAAATGTTTCTTAATGTTTCTAAGGCATTATTTAGCCTCCTTATATCTTAGTTTATCATTTAAACACCATATCTAAGTTTGGGGTTTTTCAATACCAACAATACAAAAGGCTACAAGGTCCTTAACATAGAAACGGGAGAAATTCATGTAAGCCGTGACGTTGTGTTCTTTGAAAACATTTATCCTCTTAAGGACAAAAACTGGAGTGATATCTGGTATGATAAACCCCCTGATGCATTCAGTTCTGAACTCCAAACCACCTCCTCCTCAGAAACTGATTTCAAAGATTACACTGAGTTCCCAACCTATAGTAACCCTAAGCACCAGAAAACATCACACACTCACAAATAGAACCTCATCCACAATGTTACAGGTTATCAACCTGTAACTGACAATACAAATAACACTGCTACTGTTTCTCACCCTGGAACTAATCACACAAGTTCCAGTTCTGATTTACAACTCTCCGAAACCCCCACTGTTGGCAATGATCATGATACAGATGTTATCAGCGAAGAACATGATCAAAGCAATTCAACAGAAAACACTCAAAACCTGCGCAGATCCACCAGATTACATAAACTACCAGAGAAATATAATGACTATGTATGCACCGTTGAGACTAACCAAGATTACTTCTCACATATTCTCTCTACCAGATTATACAACTAGCGACATCCCACTTCTTCCAATAACTCTAATACCCTTGCTGTTGACACACTAGCCAGCAAAGACCCGAGATGGGTGGATGCCATGTCTAAAGAATTTCAGGCCCTAAAGGATAATAAAACATGGTCCATTGTTGACCTTCCCAAAGGAAAAAAAACCCATCTCTTGCAAATGGGTTTATAAAATGAAACTTAAACCAGATGGCAGCCTTGAACGATTTAAAGCTAGATTAGTTGTAAGAGGGTTCACACAAAAGTACGGTCTCAACTATGAAGAGACTTTCTCACCAGTTGTTAGACTTACAACTATTTGTGCTTTACTCATTCTTTCCATTAAAAGAGGGTGGGGTATAGATCAGCTTGATGTTAATAACGCGTTCCTGCATGGGGACTTAAAGGAGGATGTGTATATAGAGATACCACAAGGCTTGACAGTCTCTGGAAAACGAAAGGACAAAGCATGTAAATTACATAAGTCCATATACGGACTAAAACAGGCATCTAGACAGTGGTACGAGAAGTTAAACACATTCCTCCAGAGTTTAGGGTATAAACCATCAAAAAACGACTATTCCCTTTTTTCAAAGAAACATCCTGGTAGAACAACCTTTCTTGTTATCTATGTCGATGACATTATCATAACTGGAAATGATAAAACAGAAATTCACAATATAAAACAGCAATTACATGATCAGTTCAAAATAAAGGACTTAGGGAGGTTACATTTTTTCCTTGGCATTGAATTTATTGAGACTAATGATGGATTGATCATGTCACAGAGACAATATACTTCGCAAATCCTTTCAGATTATAACATGCAGGGCTTCCGCCCTACTGTCTCCCTATTACAATTACATCAGAAAATGTACTATAACAGTGGCGAGCCACTTGAAGATCCAACGGTTTACAGAAGACTCATAAGGAAGTTAAATTTCTTAACTACCACTCGACCTGATTTATCTTTCACAGTTCAACATTTAAGTCAATTTTTACAAACACTCACTACTGCTCATCTTACTGCTGCTTATCATACTCTTTCATATCTCAAAGGAACATTAGGTTTTGGTCTTTCTTTTAATAAATCCTCATCTTATAATCTGATTGCGTTTTGTGACTCTGACTGGGCCTCATGTCCTCTGACCAGGAAGTCCATCTCTGGATACTACATCTTACTTAGCGGCTCTCCCCTCAGCTGGAAGTCAAAGAAACAAGCCTCAGTCGCTCTCTCCTCTGCTGAAGCCGAGTATAGAGCATTGCGACAGATCACAACTGAATTGAGCTGGCTCACCCGCCTTCTACATGAGCTGGAAGTCCCAGATATTCAGGCGGTGCCCTTGAAATGTGACAACGTTTCTGCTATACATATTGCCAAGAACCCTATCTCGCACGAAAGGACAAAGCATATTGAATTGGATTGTCACTACGTGCGAGAGCAGGTACAAGGAGGACTCATACAAGTGCAGTACATTCCCTCTTCCAAGCAGCTTGCTGACGTTCTGACCAAAGCATTAACTAGGAAAGCATATAAACATCTTCTACCGCAACTAGGGATGCATCCTGCTCCAGACCACAAGGCCTAACATTTTCAGATGTTCAGCCTTGAGGGGGGGGGGGGGGTATTAGGAATAGTGGATGTCACATCTATTACATAATATTCCTGTATTATATTCTCCCTGTATTAATTTCTCTCTAACTGAAAATACTCGTATACGGAGTGTATATATATATATATATATCTGTACTTAGTCACTTACAGATAACTCTACTTTTCTAATACATCAATACAATAACTCAGCGCTTTCTTTTCTTCTCTGTTCCCGTCTTCTTCGTTCTGTCTATCAAGCTGGGTTTTACAACTACACCAAATAGGTTCGTCTCTGGACTGAGGAACAACAACTCCTAGATTATCCGGTATCTTCTTGCGGTGCTTCTTCCAAACTCGATAGTATCACCAGTAATGCTCGTGTCATCGATTTCTTAATGGGTTTGAACTCTAGTTTTCACACCTTGCATACCAATATCTTGATGCTTTCCCCTCTCCTTGACATTGAGAAAGTCTATTCTATGGCTCATCAAGAAGAACATCACAAAAATTCTCATTCTCAAGCCACTGGAACCCTAGTTTTTCAATCCACCTCCACTCACAACTCCCTCAACCCCAAACCATCATCAGATTCTGTCAATACCTTCAAAACATCCAAACCCTACACTAAAAGAGTTCAATGTTCAAAATGCAAGAAATACGGCCACGCATATGAAAGATGTTACTGGGTCAAAGGTGTATTTCCCAGCAATTAAAAAACCAATAAAGACAAGAAATATACTGGTGGCGTTATTTTTGATATTCCATCCACTTCAATCAACAACTCTCCCGTGCCTAGTTTTTCACAACAACTTGAAGGAATAAAAAACTTCCTCTAACACCAGACTAATGAAGTCCCTGGAATTTCCAAGACACAGCTTACCAGTCTAATGACATATCTTCAACCAGACTACACAATTCAACAGGGCACACAAACTGATATGTATGATCAGTTCGCAGGTAAGTGTCCTATTCTTTCTAGTTGTTGGCAATTAAACAATAATCTTGATTCTTTCCATACTATTGATATCAAGGGTAAATGGATTATTGATACTAGCGCCACAGACCATGTTTGTGGCAACTTTGATTTATTTGAATTACACTCATATAAGAAATGCAATTATCGTGTCACTATGCCTGATGGTCACCCTGGTTTTATTCAGGGAATTAGGAATATTAAGTTAACTGATAACTTTATCTTGCTGGATGTGTTCTATGTTCCAACTTTCAAGTTCAATCTTTTACCTACTTATAAACTGATTGCGCAACTGAATGCATTCCTTCTTTCTCTGTTAATTCATGCTCTATTCAGGACCTTGACAAATCTGCTTCCATGTTGATAGGAACAGAGAATCAAAATCTTTACATACTTGATGTTGACAACCTAGCAAAGTTTGTTAGTTACAAAGATTCATTACATTGTTCTGATAGTGTTGTTTCCCCAGCACATATTGCTCTTTCTACCACTAATGATGTTAGTCGTTGGCACAACCGTCTAGGGCATGCTCCTCTAAAGACTTTGTATAAAATAGGTGTTATCAATAAAAATAATGTTTCTGATGACTTTGTTTGCCACCCTTGTCATCTTGCTAAGGACCACAGAATCCCTTTCCCCAATTCTTCCATTAAAACAAATGAAATATTTAAATTAATTCATCTTGATATATGTGGTCCATTCAGAAACAACAATTACAAATATTTCTTAATCATAGTTGATGACTATTCTTGTGCCTTATGGATAAAACTCCTCAAACATATAGGAGAAGCTTTTTCTTTCATAAAAGATTTTATTGTTATGGCTGAAAGACAATTTGACAAGAAAATAGAAACTATACGGTCAGACAATGCTTTTGAGCTTGGCACCTCTACTAAAGGAAATTTTTTTTATAAATCTCTTGGAATTTTACATCAAACCTCCCGTGCTTATACTCCACAACAAAATAGTGTTGTGGAGAGCAAACATAGGTATTTAGCTAACACTGCTAGGGCTTTATATTACACATCTAAAATACCTATAGAATATTGGGGGGAATGCATTCTCATAGCTACACAAATAATCAATAGATTACCTTCTGCACTAGCAGGAAAAAAACCATATGAAATTCTCTATGGTATTCTTCTTGACTATAATAGAATGAAAGTTTTCGGTTGTCTTTCTTATGCCACTATTCTTACAAAAAATAAAGGAAAATTTGACCCCAGATCAGAAGCATGCATTTATTTAAGCCTAGCTGAGAATCAAAAGGCTTACAGATTGTTACGTCTCAAAGACATGAACATCATAACATCCAGAGATGTAACATTTCATGAAAACCACTTTCCTTTCCATAATCTTTCTCAATATTCTTCTTCTCCTACTTTTGACAATCCTTTTGATTCTACACCACAACAGTTCCCCTATCTAGATGAATCAGAAACACCTTCTATACCCTTCCATTATACACCAGAAACCAACATTCAACACCAATCAGAAACATTTGTATCACCAGACACAAACCCAACCTCTACCTCTCTTGAGCTTCGTAGGTCAAGTAGATCTAGAAGTACCCCATCATACCTTCAGTATTATTACACACATACAAATATCATCCCCATAGATCCTTTCTCTTTTATTTTGTCCTCTAGACTCAATTCTTCCGCTTCTACTATTCCTCTCCTTTCTGATCTCAATCTGCTATCCCTTACAGATGTCTCTCCACTATATACTCTTTCTGTTACCACTCCTAACAACATAACAAATCAATTCAAAATAAGTGATCCTCTCACTTATGAAGAAGCATCACAACACAAATGCTGGATAGAAGCAATGAACACAGAACTTGATGCTTTAATAAAGAATAATACATGGGAATTGGTCAAATTACCAAAACATAAGAAAACCGTTAGCTGTAAGTGGGTGTATAAAACAAAATTAAAAGCTGATGGCACAATAGAAAGACACAAAGTCAGACTTGTTGCCAGAGGTTTTAGTCAAAAATATGGCTTGGATTACACCGACTCCTTTCCCCTGTTGTTAGGATGTCTACTGTTAGAGTTCTGTTGGCTGTTGCTGTAAAAAATAAGTGGTTCATGGACCAATTAGACGTCAATAATGCCTTTATTCATGCAGACCTTCTTGAGGATATATACATGTAATTGCCTAAAGGTCTCCAAGTTGAGAAAGGTGTTACAACATGTAAATTAAAAAAGTCACTGTATGGTTTAAAATAGGCATCTAGGTAGTGGTTTTCAAAACTCATAGATTTCTTGACTCAATTGAACTATACCCAATCTGAAAATGATTATTCTCTCTTCTACATAACCACCCCTCTTCTGTTACATATCTAGCTATTTATGTAGATGACATACTATTGTGTGGTACTTCTTCTAGTTAAATGCAAAATCTAAAAACAGAATTGGACAGAACTTTTAAAAACAAAGATATTGGCAAACTGCATTATTTTTTAGGCATGGAATTTATTCATCAACCCCAGGGTTTAATAATCACTCAGCGCAAATACTGCACTGAAATTCTAAGTGATTATGATATTTTGAACAGTGCCGCTGTTGCTGCTCCATTACAACTTAGCACAAAACTCAAAACAGATTTTGGAACCCCCCTTCCAAACCCTTCAAAATACAAAAGTTTAATAGGCAAGTTCAACTATCTTGTTCATACTAGACCTGATATCAGCTTTACAGTTCAATTGCTTAGCCAATTTCTAAAACTGCCAACTGAAGAGCATTATCAAACTGCTTTACACACACTTCGTTATTTAAAAGGCACTCTTTCTTATGGTTTGTTCTTAAATAATTCCTCTGATTTCTCTTTACAAGCTTACTGTGACAGTGATAGGGCAGCATGTCCAAACACTAGAAAATCTATCTCTGGATTTTACATATTCTTAGGGGAAGTCCAATTTCTTGGAAATCCGAGAAACATGTAAGTATTTCCCTTTCTTCTACAGAAGCAGAATACATGGCTATGCGCACTGTGACTGCTGAACTTTCAAGGTTAACTAGAGTTATACATGAATTGGGTATTACACACATAACTCCTATTCCTGTAAAGTGTGATAACAGGTCAGCAGTGTACATTGCCCAGAATCCAGTTCATCATCAGCACACTAAACATATAGAGATTGACGTGCATTATGTTCTCCAACAAATAGCAAGAGGCATGATTCAGGTTGAGCACATTTCAAACCAAAAGCAGTTGGCTGACTTCATGACTAAGCCATTAGCAGGAAAAGATTACAGAGAGCTACTTCATTCTATTGGTCTACATCTGTTGCAAAACTAATCGGCAGACCTCTTTGTTTTGAGGGGGGGGTGTTAGGATATATACCTAGAGTCATTTATGTACTTTTCTAGTTTGTATTTTAGGATATTATTGTGTAATCTTTTCTCTCCTATCTTAGTCTATAAATACTTCTTTCATCACACTCTCTGTAATGCACATATATACATACATAGAGTTACAGATAACTCTTATGATATGATAATAATAAAGAAGATATTATGTTTCTCACAGCTTTCTGCTCATGTTGCTCCACTTACTCATTGCGTGCTCCAGCACCGTCGACTTTTAATGTTGACAAGATGAAGAAGATGTTGTCGAGCCAAGTCGTTCCTGAAGGAATGGCTTTGTCGCTTCCTGTTGGAGACTCGCACCCGTACGATGATTTCGAAAATGGGTTTGTCGTTTACACCGATTTTTTCTCTCGTGGTTTGTCTCTTCCACTCCATAGGTTCTTAGTTGGTCTTTTGAATGCCCGTCATACTCTTGCACATCTAAAAATCCAAATTCTATTTCTGCTATTCATGCCTTCATTATTCTCTATCATGAGAAAAAAAGCCAGTCCTTCTGCTTCTTTTTTCCTTGATCTTTTCCGATTTCGTGAAAACGACGAGGGCTTGTTTGCCACTACAAAAAAGAAGCACACTTTTATTGGGTATGATAGGGCCACCACTGGCTGACATAGGCATTGGTTCATTGTTTTCCCTCCTACCGGTAGGTCTTTAGGAGCACCACATTTTCTCGTCCGCACTAGCGGTTCTTTATCTTACATTCTTCTTGAAAAGGAAGATGTTAGAAAAATGGGTAGGACTCTTAGGGACTTGAATAAATGTCCTCCTTCCAGAGAAAGCTACCTCTCCAGAGCTCACCTTGAGACTCTGCAGCTTCACGCTGAAAGTAAGCTCTTTAGTTTTTTTTTTCAAGTTTCTATTCTTGTGTTAAAACTGTGACAACTATACTTACCTATCTATTTTTGTTGCTATTTGTCTGTGCAGATTTCCCTCTATCTACTGATATCCACACCGCTCCTTTTGAATGGTGGTGCATGAAATACCACTCCTTGAAGAAGCAAGAGGTGTTTGGCTTTGGGTTTGGGGTTCTTGGCACTGTTAAGAGGCCCAAGTTCTTTAGTGGATCCGTCAATTGTATAGCCCAATATGTTAGAATAGACATTAGTTGTATTTCTCTTATCTATATAAACTATATATATAGATAGGCTTACTTAGGCTTATTAATACAGTCTTCATATACGTCTTAGATATATACTGAGAGATCTCTCTCATATTTTGTACTTCATCCATTGTCTTCCGCCTCTTTGTATAATATACTGAAAGTTTTATATGGTTAAGACATGGTATCAGAGCAACTCTTAACCATCTTCTTTCCTTTTGATTCAAAAAAAAATTAGACGATGGATGATGAAGTTCATGAATCACCGTCGGAAGATAAAGGCACAGGCCCTGATAACGAAAAGGGGAAGAAACATATTTCTTCTGCCCCAGATGACTCCAAAATCGATTTCAATCATGAATTGTATCTTAACCCTTCCGATAGCCCCGACATGGTTTTTGCGCATAAATTCAAAGGTGTCGGTTTTTCCAGCTGGAAACATAGTTTCGAAGTGGGAATGCTCACGAGGAACAAACTCGGTTTCTTGGACGGAATGCTCAAGAAGGATGATTTTCAAGGCAGTCTACGGAAGGCTTGGATAAAAGCAAACGGAATGGTGATGGCGTAGATTTTTACTGCGTTGGAAGAGGGCATACACGAATCGGTTCTTTACCTCAATACAGCAGCAGAGATCTGGAAGAATCTAAACAAACGCTTCGGTAAACCCATCAGCAGCAGGCTATACTCTCTTCGTCAAAGAAGGGCATTGTCTAGAGCAAGGAGGCGATGACATAAATACCTATTATACACGTTGGGTCCAGCTTGGGAATCAATAAAAGCATAATATATCGATGTCGTCTTGTTCCTGTGGTGCGACTGAGGAGATAGATAAGATTTTTTAGAACGAAAGGGTGTTTGACCTACTGATGGGTTTAAACGATGCATACAAGTCAGTTCAAAGCAATGTAATTCAGGTGGATCCGCTACCTTCACTCGAACACATTTATTCTATGTTGAAGGAAGAAGAATCCCAGTGGCAAACCTACAAAATCAAACATACAGAATCAGAAACCCTAGTTTTCGCCAACGCACCTTCTTCTTCGATTGCTCCGGATAGAAATAGTCGTACTGGGAAAAATGACTTGAAGAAAATACGATGCCCTAAATGCAAAAGATTAGGGCACAAATACGATGATTGCTTCTAGATTAAGGGTTTTCCTTCTTATTGGAGAAACGACAGAGGAAAAGAGAAATTTGGGGGTGCTGTGATTGAAGAAATAGAATAAGATGGAGAAAACAAGAACATGCGGAACACCAGCAAAACTGAAGTGCCAGGGATGAGTCAAAAGACTCCAACGGGCTGGTTACGCATTTGCAGAACAAGAAAGTCAAGATTCCTGCCATAAACACTACACAATTCACGTCTTTGATGGCTTACCTAAGAGAGACTATGGGTGCGTCTCAAGTTTCAAATGAGGAAGCTGATTACGACAATCAGTTTTCAGGTACTAAAACTCTTATCTCAAATACTTGGATATCAACCAACAAATTAAACAATCAGAACACTTATCTTCAAGAAACTGATTGGATAATTGACACCGGTGCAACCGATCATGTTTGCAGGAATGAACGAAGTTTTGTGCCTAATAGTTATATTAACTTCTCCATGAATGTTACTATGCTCGATGGGCATTCTAGTTGTATCCAAGGAACTAGGTCAGTTAGATTGAACAAAGTGTTTGTGTTGCATGATGTGTTGCATGTTTCATCGTTTAAGTTCAACCTGCTTTCTGTGAGAAAACTGCTTCTGCAAATTAATGCTTGTCTTGTTACATACGTGGATACTTGTTTTTTGCAGGACCTTAAGTCTGCTCACAATATATTGTTTGGTAGAATGAGGAACGGTTTATACTTTCTTGAAAAAGGATGTTTAGATGAATATATTGCATTAAAGAAGTCTTTGTCTAAAAACACAGAAAGAAACAAACATTGTATAGAAACACAGGAACCTTATTTTGTGCAATAGAGGAATGTAAAAGTACCAGTTTGTCTGTTCAATATGATGTTGTAAAATGGCACAATCGATTAGGACATCCTCCTATTGAAAAAATGTGTAGGCTTCATATCATAAATAAAAAGAAAGTTCCATCTGATTTCATGTGTGATGTCTGTCAAAGAGCTAAAGGTCATCGAATTCCTTTTAAAAATTCCGTGTCTAACAGCAAGGAAATATTTGATCTTGTTCATCTTGATATTTCCGGTCCTTTTAGAAATCCAACTCATGATCAAAACAAATATTTTCTTAGTGTAGTAGATGATAAATCTAGAGCAATCTGGATTAAGCTTTTAAAATCCAATTGAGAAGCCTTTGATTTCATCAAATATTTTACACACTATGCTGAAAAGCAGTTTAGCAAAAGAATAAAAATCTTTAGATCTGATAATGCATTTGAACTAGGAAATTCTACTGAAGGAAAACAATTCTTCCAATCTTTAGGCATTTTACATCACACTTCTTGCCCACATACACCCCAACAAAATGGGATAGTAGAATGTAAGCATCGCTACTTAATGGAGACTGCAAGATCTTTATATTTTCAATTAAATGCTCCGTTAAAGTAGTGGGGTGATTGCATGCTTACTGCTGCATATTTGATTAATAGATTGCCCAGTTCAAGTCTAAAAGGAATATCTCCTTATGAAGTTTTATACGGTACTACACCAGATTACAAGTTCCTTAAGATTTTTGGATGTCTTGTTTACGCCACAGTGCATACTAAAGAAAAAGCAAATTTGACAACTGTGTCTTCCTTGGATACTCCATAAAACAGAAAGGATATAAACTGCTTAGACTCTCTGACAATACCATTTTTGTATCTCGAGATACAGTTTTTCATGAACGATTTTTTCCTTTCAAAACCCCTTCTGTTTTCTTTCCCCACTCACATCAGGATACTCCCCAAGATTCTCAACAGCCAACACTCTTTCCATCAGTTTATGATGACGAAGAAACATCTTTTTCTGATCAAAACAACAATAATCACCTTGATTCATATACTGACGCAGAACAGCATACCATAGATACAGAAACAGAAAATGAATCTTTTCCTCATCTGGTTCCTCCTTCAGGGGAAGAAACATCCCACATCCCAGTTGACATTGTAAGGAGATCCAGTCGAGAGAAACACCCACCATCATACTTAGATGATTACTATGTGGGTTCCCACAGTAACCATGATACTTTTAGTCAAATCCTAGCCAATAGAATAAGTCTTCAACCAGATAAGTTTTCTTCTCTCCTTAGTGTCCCAACCTTGACTGATTTTCCTCCTGATCATCTCATCAATATTTCCTTTTCTGAAAAACAGATAACTGATCTTAGTGAACCAAGAAACTATGAAGAAGCATGTCAAAACAAAGAGTGGGTTCAGTCTATGAAAAAGGAACTTCAAGCATTAACTGAAAACTGAACATGGGATCTTGTTAAGCTGCCTAAGCATAAACGGGCTATAGGTTGTAGGTGGGTGTATAAGATCAAACAGAAATATGATGGTACAATCGAAATATTCAAGGCAAGACTTGTTTCCAAAGGTTTCAGCCAAAAATTAGGATTAGAATATAATGTAACTTTCTCTCCTGTTATTAGAATAACTTCTATTCGCACTTTATTAGTTGTTGCAATTAAAAAGGGGTGGTTTATGCATCAATTAGATGTAAACAATGCATTCATACATGGAGATTTACAGGAAGAGATCTATATGCAGATTCCCAAAGGTATGTTAGTTCCACAATGTTTGAATGCATGTAAATTGAAGAAATATTTATACGGTTTAAAGTAGGCTTCTAGGCAATGGTTCTCTAAACTAAGCAATTTTCTTGATTATGCTGATTATAAGAAATTTGATAATTATTCTTCTTTGTTTCTGAAGAAAAGGAATCACCTTGTAACCTATCTAGCAGTTTATGTAGACGACATCTTGGTTACAGGTAATGATATTGATGAGATTAGAACATTGAAAGTCAAGCTAAATGACAGATTTAGAATCAAAGACCTTGGTACTCTGAATTTCTTTTTGGGCATGCATTTTATTCACACTGACAAAGGCCTAATTATAATTCAAAAAGGTTCTGTTTAGATATTGTGACTGGCAATGAGTCTCAGGGAACAAAGACAAGTGTTACGCCCTTTCAGCCAGGACAGAAGTTGTTGTCAGATGATGGAGAAATTCTAGAAAGCCCAACAAGCTAAAGAAGTTTGATTGGGAAATTCAATTACCTAACACACACGAGGCCAGATATAGCTTTCACCACACAACTGCTATCTCAATTTTTACAGCAACCAAGGACCACTCATCTGGCTGCAGCTTATTACACAATACATTACCTCAGAAAGACATCCGGGTATGGTATACTCCTCTCAAACAATGACAACCTCATATTACAAGTCTTTTGTGACAGCGACTGGGCAGGATGCCCTAACTCCAGAAAATCAGTCAGTGGCTACTACATATACCTTGGAGATTCACCAATAAGCTAGAAATAAAAAAACAAAGCAGTGTGTCTCTCTCTTCTGCTGAAACAGAATATAGAGCGATGAAAAGTGTGACAGCAGAGTTAGCCTGGTTGAGTCGCTTGCTGAATGAGTTGGGAATCGAAGATATAAACCCAATCTCGGTTTACTGTGATAATCTGTCAGCTATCTACATAGCTAGGAATCCAGTCCAACATCAGAGGACGAAACATAACGAAGTTGATATACACTTCGTACGACAGAAAATACGAGAAGGCCTCATCGATGTCAGAAAATCTCCAACAAAAAAACAACTAGCAGACTTCCTCACAAAGCCATTATATGGCTGCAACTACACCAACATGTTGAGAGATATTGGCCTCTACTTAAGTCAAGACTTCACAAAGAAACATGCTCGTCTTGAGGGGGAGTGTTAAGAGGCCCAAGTTCTTTAGTGGATCCGTCAATTGTATAGCCCAATTTGTTAGAATAGACATTAGTTGTATTTCTCTTATCTGTATAAACTATATATATATATATAGGCTTACTTAGGCTTATTAATACAGTCTTCATATACGTCTTAGATATATATTGAGAGATCTCTCTCATATTCTATACTTCATCCATTGTACTTCCGCCTCTTTGAATAATATACTGAAAGTTTTATATGGTTCAGACAGGTACTGTCAAGACTCCTACGAAAATGAAAGTTACCATGACTATCGTCCTAGCCAAACGGAGGAGATTGATAAAGAAGTTCACCATAGTTTTTATTCCGGAAGTTGCTTTTTAGAAGACTGTTCTCAGTAGCATCTGCTTCTGGTAGATTCCTTCTGGAAGAAACTTTTTTTACTATTGTTCTTTCTTCCCATCGACCCTGAAGCTAAAGATAACAGTTACCATATTTTGTTTCTACAGTATTTAGCTGTTTTTTTATTTTTAGAAACTTATCGTATCCCTTATTGTTCCAGAGTGATCTAGCGAGAAAACTGTCACAGACTCCGATGATGAATTTCTATTAGAGTGTCATCAAAGGCTTCCAAAAGGAGTAGTGATCAGAGATTCCTCTCCTCAGCTGCCACCAAAACAACTGCCCTTGAAATACCCCAAACCTTGATATGTTGTTTAAATGCTAGACTATGGTATATAAAGGCTAAAGAGTGCCTTATAAATGCTATTGGGTGAATTAAACCATAGTAAACACAATAAAGTACCACTAAGACAGTTTGAGCAAAAACATGCTCTAAGCTTGGAATGAACTTGGTTAGGACCCAAAGAGCCTAACAAGACTTAATAACATGCAATTATGATTTAATAGGGCTGATTAAGTCCTTAAGAAACATTGGTAGACAATTAAACAAAACAAAACACAAGAAAACACCATAAAGTCAATTTAAGCAAATACTTGCCCTAGACTTGGTGTAACCTTGTATAAGACCTAAAGGTCATTCCTAGACCTTATTTACATGTTAATGGACGTGATAAAACAATTCCCAAAGAAAACCAATCTTGAAAACAAATTAAAACACAAAATGTGCTTTAAAAGGAGCCTTAAAGCACATTTTTGAAAAATTGTCTTGGAAATGAGTTTTGAGTGGCTAAATGTCCATCATTACTCTTTAATAAACATTTGTACTACTTAGTATCACATTAGGAAGTCTAAATCAATGGCAAATCAAAAATTTCACAAATATGTGCCTTAATTTGTGAATAGTGCTCAAATAGTGCTAGTTTAAGTTATAAGTCAACATAAGTTGTTTAATTGGTCAAACAAGGCCTTATGTATATTAATTAAAGGAGGGGGGGACGGTTTTCTATGTGGTGAATCACCACCATGTGCTAGTTAATTAAAAAGGAAGAAGAAAAGTAAGTAAAAGAGAAAATACCTTTATAACATAAATACCTTCAAAAGACTACCTCTCTCCTCATCCTCTTCTTTCTCCTTGGTTCCCACCGTCATCTATCTTCATCCTCCCAAGAAAATTCGTTTTGCTACAGTCCACACTCATTCTTCATCTTCTTTTACTTGTAACTTATGATTCCATGCTCCAAAATCAATTTCAAAATTACCCTTGTCTTAGTTAGACCAAGCTCTACACTTCTATCTTTTCAAATCTTCAAGAACTCCATTTTGGTGCCATGAAGAATCTCCATTGAAGGAGCTTGAGCTCATCTTTTCATGCCTTGTCATTCTCCTTTGCTTCAAGGTAAGGAAAATCAAAGAAAAACCATGTTTACCTCCATTTTTGTGTATAACCAAAATGCATCCCTTAATGGTGCATTACCTTGCTCTCTTCTTAGCTTAATTCAAACTTCAAAGGACTAGGAGGAGTCCTATCTTGCCACTTATTCAAGTTCTCTTTCAAATTCCAAAGGTAAACATCAATTTTAATGTTTTAAGACACTTATGTAAACCTAGGTTTAATTATGAGTTTGAGTATTAAAATTAATGCTCATTACCCTTATATGTGTATTGGTTAGAATGTTGACAAGTGATAAAAGCTCCTTGCCGATTTTCAATCAAGAAAAACAAGAGAAAACAAGTGAGGAAGCTTGGAAAACAAAGAGGTAAATGACCTCTCTTAATGTGGTTTTGTGTACTTGGGAATTGAGCTATATTTGCTTAATAAATAACCTAAAGAGCCAATGGTAAATGAGCTAGAAAGTTATCCACAAGGTGGACTAATAGGACATGGGAGCATTGTTGTGTGCATTTACAGGTTCAAGGCATTTAAATGTGGAAATTCAGTGTTTAAGTTTAGTGCAATTTAAGGGCCTAAGAGCCAAGCAATTTAAGTTTATGCACTATATGGTGATGTAGTGTAGTTTAAAGGTTTATTTGTGTGTAAAGAGCATTTCTTGTGAAGATGAATGTCTTGGATGGTTAAAGGATGAAAAACAATATGTTTGTGTGTAAGGAATGTGTATTAAGTGATTAAGTGTTCTTGGTTGTCTAAAGGTGAAATCCTAAGTGTTTGGGTGTGAGAATATACAAGAGAAGCTATGGCAAAAATTTAGTTGATAAACCAAGGAGTTTATGGGATGTAATGGGATTTTATGACCTAGAAGGTACTAGGAATTGTCAAGTGTTAAGATGGTGAAAGAAAGTGAATTATGGTGTTCTTAAGTGTTAAGGTGCCTTGGGCATTGTCTTGGTGTATTTAGAGATCAAATGGGTGTTTTAAACACACCAAGGTTATGTTATGTGAAGTGTTAAGACTTGTGCAAGTTTTGCTAAACAAAGGAAAAATAATGCCTTGTGAAGGTCTAAGTGTAAACTTGTAGAAATAGAAGGAGTTGTGTGAAGGAGGTGTTTGTGAGAAATAATGCTTGTAGAGTGGTGGTAATGTTTGTGGGACAACACTTTGGTTAGTTGAGGTAGTAGGCATAATATACCACTTCGAAATCTAAGGAAAAATGTTACAAGTGTTAGAAATTGTTGTAAGAAATTGAGTAACAAGTTAGTGATGATTTAGGAAGGTTTAGTGCTTGTTTTAAGGTGTTTAAACATGTAGGAAACATGTGGAAAGATTATGGAATGATTAGGTAAGGTTTAAGGTTGGATTAGGGGTTGAAAAATGATGTTTTAACAACTTATTAACATGGTCCGGGACCTAGCCCTTGTATAGGTACCCGGACCACCCTTAAAAACATGCCGAAATTGAAGTTTACAAGTGGTCCGGGTCCTTAGTCCAGGACCAAGACCCGGACCAAGTGAAAAATAAGGCCGAGACTACATTCTAGTATTGGTCCGGGACCTTGGGTCCGGACCAAGTCCCGAACCAGGGCAAAAATGTTGCAAAATGTGTTTTAAAGGCTTCTAATCATGGGGGATTGAATGGTAATGGTTTTAGGTGATGTTTAGGCCTTGTTTGGTGACATGTAAAGGCCTTAAAAAGTGTAAACAAGTATTAGGTTTGATGAGAGAGTTGTGAACTTAAGATCACAAGAGTAAAATTAAGTATAACGGGATGACGGGGTTAACTATGGGCGCATTAGATGTTAAGCAATCATGTTACCCCAATGTTAATGAAAGTAATTGTGATGTTACCAGTTGTACGGGATTTGTTCGAGGAACCTAGGATGACACAATATAGTGGACCGTGGTGACAGGTATGGTTTTCTTGCAACCTGTGTACTACCGGATTACACCGGCTTGTATGCCAATGTGTTTTTTCTGAATGTTTGCCACCTTGCAAGAATAATCATGAAATGAGTTTATAGTAATTCGTTAATGTGGCATGTTTAACTCCGATACCGTTAAACCTCGAAAGTGTTAAACCTTAGCTAACCAAATCTAGGATCACTGAAGAGCGGTATTCGGATTTAACGACCCAACCCATGGGAACGTTCTAACCACGGCTATGCGTGAGTTAGTTGTGTGTTGTTTGTGCGCGTAAGTATGTTCACCTCCCTTGTGTGTTTAACCCAGTTGTAACACCATATGGTGTGTGGATGTGATAGGTTCCATAATGGAACTCTTAACTATATATATTAATGGGGGGTGAGGAATCCGGTCGTTCCGGTCGCGCGTTGTTTGGGAGTGGGTATCCATTTTTGTCTTACCTTGCTCCTTGTTATGTTATGGTGTTTTTTCCTTCTTGGATTACAATCATCGGTAAGCTTACCCAAGGCTTACCAACCTCGACTATTGTCGGGATTAGAGGGTTATGTACGGTGTGTTCGGTACTATATTGAGGCCGACACATCTCAGTAAAGTTAATATGTACGGTGTGTTCTGAACTATGTTATATCCGACGCATCTTAAGTAAAATTATGTTCTCTATGTAGGACAATAAGTTATTGTATAAAGAGCTTAGCATGGGAATAAAAAGGTTCTCTAGGCTCCAACGAGTTTACTAACTCACATTTCGAGGTACGAGTCCTCACGTGACCCTCTCCAAGTTATGTTGTATGTACGTTAAAATGTGATATGAGTTGTTATGTGGAGTATGTAGATCATGGGTATCAATCCCAGGTTATAATAAGAGAAGTTCAAGTGTAACCCGACTAGTGGGTAAGTGTCGTCTAACAAGGAAAATAGCTCCATAGAGGAGGAACCCTCAAGGGTTAAGGAACAAAATGAGTGAGCTAACGTGTTTTGTTGTGTTGATTAATTTATTGTACCCCATTGTGTGGGTATGCAATGTGTATGTGTTTATAGTTTTTCATGCATGTTTTAAATAAAATCAACTGCATGCTTAGACGATAATTAGTTATGCGTGGCCCGGTAGTATGCGGGCTGCACGATTACCATACCAGCATTGTGCTGAGCCCCCTGGGGGGCCAGCCTTTCTCTCTTTCTTTTCAGGTACAAAGTGCTGGAAGCCGTTCGAGATTAGGACGGGGTAGTTGTTTGTACGTGGGTAGCCATTTAAATTGAGTACGTATTGTAGGTGTAGTAAGACCGAATTTGTTGTCGGCATTAGTATGTAAATACTCGGTACAGTTTGAATGTAAATGTATATTGATTGATGGATATGAAAAGATATTGTAAAGTGTAGATGCTCGGGAATCTGGTCCATCAGACCGATACAATGTCTATGTATTTGCCTTGTCAGCCACGTGGGTGGTTAACGGCATGTAACACCAGTGAGTTGAGTAATGTGATGAGTTATGTTTTTGAAATACCCCAAATCTAATTAACGTTATAAAACCATTATTTAATGGAAAATAATCCAAATATAAACCATTACACGTACGCATGCAAATACATGCATGAAAACGTTACGTAAAAATAGTCGTTTCACTGTAAACGCTAAAACGCCTTAGAAACATGTGATTAAGCATGACCTTGTATGACCTTCTAAAACTCAAACCAAATGGTCATACCCTCATTATATGACTATACAAACATAGTCCCTAGGCTATATTTAGTCAAAAATGCAAAACGCTCGGGAGTGCTCACGCACGCCCCTTAAAGCACGAAAAGCCCGGAGAGGTGCCGAGGCGGCACGAACTCCTATATAATTCATTCTTAGAGTTCCTAACATCATTAATAATCATTCTAAAGAGAACCCACGAGCTAGTTTCTCAAAATTCAACAAAATCCTCGGGGAAATTTCTTAACGCTCCTTTTTGCCCCGGGAGTGTCCCGATAGCCCGGGGATTATGTCATGAGTTGATGTAACCCCATATAACTCAATGTAACACCTTAATATATCATTATTGACTATAAAAAATGTTTATAAACACTTGGAACTCATGGAGACAACTTATTTTCCAAAATATCCTTAGAGCACAAAAACGCACCTTCGGGTGTCACTAAAACACGTTTTACGCAATTACCTTGTAGTTTTTGACATGCCACGAATTATGAATATTAAATGGGCATGAATTGACCCTCTAAATAAACTAAAGGCAGTGTCAAAAAAGGTGCTCTATAGGGGCCTATTTTCTGCCTAAAAACTAGTATAAAATTTACATTTAAGACTTATAAAAGACATAGAACATGGTGACTCACCTTCCCATGTGCTATAATACTTAAAGGCAGAAGAATACAAGTCTTATTTGACCTCCATGCTGTCGAAATTCTTCCAGAAAACAAGACCATGTTAGCTTGACAAAAGAAAAAATAATTAAAGCAAAAAGTAGATCTAGATTCCACTTTTTGATTTCTTAAATGCAAGTGACCATCCCATGCTTGTCTATGGCTCTTAGCTGCCGATTGAGAGGCTCCAATTAGGCCTAAAAATTGGCCACCTACAAGGAAAGAAGAAGACAAGTTTAAACATTGAAAAATCAAACCTTACCTAACTTACCTTGTCCTTTAGCTTCCATAATTTCCTCCACCTTGCCTTGCCTTATAACATGGCGGAATGGGTGCCTTAATTTAGGGGTTTTGGAGCCTAATAAACTAAATAAAAACAATAAACAAAGACATGACCTAACATGCCAATTATGGGTCCAAATTAAACAAATCAAAATCTTCCAATTCTAGCTTAAGTCATACGGTTGCAATTCCATTTCCTTCACTCCTTGCAACCAGTTGGGTAAGCTCCTCTCTTATCCTTTCATCTTCTTCCTTTGAAGCTCTTAAGTCCATTAATGGAGATTTAACTCCTATCTTCATCTTTAAGGTAATTTCCTAGCATTTCTTATCAAGCCTTGAAGCAAAACTCTTCCTAGCACAACTATACGGTTTCGGCATCAACATATACTCCAAGGAGGTTGTATAAATCAACATTAATCCAAGGAGCATCTCAAGGTTACCTTAAGGTATTTTTCATGCTTGAAAATCCTTAAAGCACATTTTTATGTGTAACCGAATTCTACTTCTTCTAAGGCTCTTTTCTTCTTCATTTTCATGAAGGAAAGTTTGTTCTTCATCCATCTTAAGTGTGCCAAAATTCTAAGGAGAAAAGCTTAAGGTAAATCCTTGAAAAACTACTTACAAATCTACTTAAGGCCTTTGTTAAAGATCTAACTCCTAAACTCTTTCACCTCTTGCATAAGAACCGAAGTGGAGCATCAATTCCCTTTGGAGAAAGCTTGGGAATTCAAGAGGAGCTCAAGCACTTAACCATCCTTTATTAAGAGTAAGTTTGGCCAATCTTTATGTTTTAAGCTTGGTTAAGCTCCAAAAAATTATACAAAAATTATGTACATCTTCTAAGGAGTCTAAAACCGAAACTACATGGTAACATACACCTAAAATATAATCTATAACATATATGGAAAATATTTACCTTAAGACACATTTTTGTGTCACAAAATTCATCTATGATAAATACATGTTCATGGTGAATTGTCAAGGGCAAATATGCTCTATTTTGAGCTAAGAACCAATCTAAGACATTACAATAATTTTTACATGAGTTATATGACTCATATGAATTTATGTATAATTATTTTGACTTATAAATCTACTTTTATATATTGTATGGTACCTTATAAATTATGGCCGAATGGTTATGGTGAAGAATAGGTTTTAATGAGCTACATATGTATATAAACTTATATTATAAAGTTTGGTGAGTTAAAAATATTTTACTAGTGCTTAAATGGCTAATTAATTAAGTTATGTGGCTAAATTGTAAATTTTACAAAGTTTGGTGTATATATAATAAAAACCGAGAGTTATGGGTTTCTTTGGAGTAATTATGATATAATATAAGGTTAGGAATTAAGTTCATGAATTTTAGATAATTTAAACAAGTGTTAAAATAACAATTTATTAAGTTTTGGGCTATTATGTAATTTATAAAAGTTATTATGAAAATTTGGAGTTTAATATGGGGCGAATCCATAATTAAGAGAATTATAAAGTACACTTCCGAAATTTAGAGGAATTAAATATTTACACTATAGTTTATAAGTTATTAAGTAACTATTATAAAGTTTTGGGGTGAAAATGTAAATAAAGGAAAGTTTATGTCAAAGCCGAATTGTTTGGGGTTAGATTTGTAATTTAGGAAATTATATATATGTATATATATATATATATATTCGGCAATTAAGGGAATTAAAATTAAAACTATAGTTTATAAGACATTATGTAAAGGTTATAAGATTTTGAGGTTAAATTGTAATTATAGGAAAGATTATGTTAAGGCCGAAAGTTTGAGGGGCTAAGTTGTAATTTTTGAAAAGTTATGATATTCAAAAGTTATATACCAAAATATTAATGGTGGTTTTGTAATATAATTAAATAAGGAATTAAAACTATATAATATAATGAGATTATAATTTAAATGTAAAGTTTATGAATTAAAGTGGTTGTTTCGTAAATAACTGAAATATAAGGGTAATAATTTAGATTTAAATAAATATAGGTCCTATGTGGATATTTGGAGGAGTTAGAAAAAGAATTTTGATTTAAGGAATTATGGAATTAAAACTATGGCTTATATAATTATTAGGAATTTAAAGGTAACCAATAAATATTATTTATGGTTAAAAGGGGAATAATAAAAAAACTATAAGAATATTATGTCCATGTATGGCATATAAATATAGTTGAGAAATTATAAAGGTATTATGTCATCTAGACAATTAAAAACATGTAATATAAATAGTACATGAATAAATATATACATATATGTACATTAAAGGATTTATAAATAAATCGAGAAGGAATAACAAAATAAGTTATACATTGAATCATAAGGTAATTAAAAGAAATTACCCCACAATATAAGCTATTCATTAAGACTATATAGATTGGAATATAAACACCTTGATTATCAATGAGGT
Organism: Limonium bicolor; assembly: GCA_023374045.1. Taxonomy (NCBI): domain Eukaryota; kingdom Viridiplantae; phylum Streptophyta; class Magnoliopsida; order Caryophyllales; family Plumbaginaceae; genus Limonium; species Limonium bicolor. The sequence goes on from CM041776.1 coordinate 498,862,202, forward strand.
TAAGAAGTTAAGGAAACTATCTAAGTATGAAGAAGTAAACCTCACATGGAATAACAAATACGAAATTGTTGAATGATCCAATAAAATTATTATACAAGGGTAACATAAATTAACCCTCTCAGTTAATCCTAATATAGGACAATACTTGACTAGACGTTGACCATGATATATTCAACTGCAATCTACGGTGAACGGTATGGGATTCTTGCAACCTGTTTGCTACCGGATTACACCGGCTTGTGTGCTATCTGTTGTTTGAAATAACGACCAAGATAATTGCATGTAAAATGTTGTATTACTCTTGTGCACTGTTGTGTTGCTTTACGTGCGTGAATGATACTAACTATAACGTGTATGTCCCACGCATACAACACTACATTACCAGTGGATTAAATACCTACGTTTTATCATACCGAGAACTTGTACTCAAGTTTCTCACTAACTTCACTTTATAACAAGCATCGTTATCCTAAACGTGATAATTGACAATACACATTGTGTTCTTGATTAACGTCCTTATGTGACATCTAACAAATTCTATACTACGAGAAGCGATGAGCCCAGTTGGATCTGGCCATGCATGCTACTGGAGTTGTACCTGTCTCTGGTCGTCTCCTATACAATTTACATCGCGACGGGAGTTTTGGGTGCACTCTATGTCCACTCACTGGCTGCGTACCGGAACAGTTCAAGTTGGGAGGAAGATTTTATTTCTCTCGAGGGTTCAATACCCACCTCTTTTAAAGTACAGGAGTTAATCTACGTTATCTTCTGAGGGACTCATTACCCACCTCTTTTAACAAGGTCACTATACCTTCACTACATCGAGATACTCTTACATACCTGTCAGTCCCATTGTGTGGACCCGACTACTATTAAACGATTACAGATCATCTAACTTGACCTTCTGAAGTCTTGTGCTATGTGATATTGTTGTCCTTGTATGGATACTTGTGATTATCATGTTATGCTTGTTTACAACTTCACAAAAATGAACTGCATGTATTTGACAAAGTAGTTGGTGTGGCCTAGTAGTCGATGAGCTGCACGTTTTCCATACCAGTATTGTTTGCTGAGCCCCTTTGGGGGCACCCCCATTTTTCAGGTACCTGAAGTTGCAGAGGTTACCACACCGAGTGTAGGTGGGGTAGATCAAGCTATGGGAGTTTATTACTAGTTATTTGTTTTACTTAATTATTGTACCTTTGAGTTTGATTCCTAGTATCTCGGGTTGTATTCGTATTCAGACCGTGACTTTTGGAGATTTGTATTTGGAGTTAGCCTTGTTAGTCACAAGGGTGGCTAACGGCATTGTAATACCGCCCGGTTATTGTAATTTATTCCGCTGCAGTTTATGTTTATTTGGGAGTGATCATCGTTCAGGTTATTGGATTTCGGGTTGGGGTGTTACAGTTTTCCGCTGCAGTTTGTTGTTAGTTGGGGTGTTACAGCCCTCCTGTGATGAGGCCTCAAAAGGGAAGGGTAGTTAATTGATGGATCTGTCACGATAAGTTTTGACAACGAAGGGGAGAAGGAAGAGCTTCTCGAAGGCGACGAAGAAGAGTTTGCCGGTCATGTTTCAAGTTCACTCTTTTTGTATTCAAAGACCAATTATGATTTTTTTATAATAATTTTTAAAATAGTATAAAAAGTAAAAAATATAAAAACTGACTAAAACATGTTTAAATATTAAATATACATAAAACTTCTAACAAATTATAAAATTGAAATACTTACTTTTAAATAGATGTTAGTTTAATTCAAATATACCTCATTAATAATAATTCTCATTATATAAATTATAATACATATAAATTAATAAAATAAATAAAAATAAATAAAAAAATAAATATGTGAATAAGCTGATCTATGAATAAAAGTAAAAAAGTGTATAAGACATGAATATATATAATTTAAGATTTAAATAACATACAAAATTATAAAATAATATTTTATTAAAAGTTTCAAATTTTGTTAAATAAATATATAAATTATTATCATAAAATTCAAAACTTTTGTTCTCTTTTTATTCTCTAAAATAATGCGTACTATCATAATTTTGTATGTTTATATATTTTGTTTAGAAGTTACATTTTTTACTTAAAATATATACAGTGAATCATATATAGGATATATAAAAAAAATTCTTTATTTTTCACTATAAATTAACTAGGATAAGCTTAGAGAATAGTATAAAATGAAAATTTAAAATTTTTTGATAATATTTTTATATACTTATTATATTAAAGGGGTAAATTCTAAATCATATATGTTATATTTTTATAATTTAGTACGCTTTTAAATATGTTAAATTATATATATGTATATTTCTATATTTGTTTTTACAATTTTTAGTCAATATATCAATTAATTTAAGTCTGTATATATTTATATGTTACTTTTTTTATTCTCATCTTATGTTGGATTAGATTTGTTCATAAACTTACATATATCTGTTTGTTATATAATATTTAATCATTAATTTATTTGAAGTATTATGCGTACTTAATATTTGAGAATTATTAATTATATTTCAATATATATATATATATGTTTTAGTTATTTTTTTATAATTTTATTACTTTTTTAAAATATTTTTTTATTATTCAAATTTATTGTAGTATTTTCAACATTTTTTTAAAGTTGATAAAATGTCACTGAATAAAAAAAAGGGTATATTATGAACTTGAAACATGACCTGCAATGTGAGGGGTAAAATAATCATTATTCAAGGTTATCCATGGATTAAGGATATTTTGTGAATTTCAAAACATTACTGGTTATCATGTGAACCTGTTTTGAAAAAAGAGTATATTGTGAATTACAAAAGTTTTTAGGTTATATTTTGAATTTTCCTGATATTTTATAACGGTTCGTCATAATTCGAGTTTTTTTAGAAATAAGATCCAACAAGAATATGTTTTAACAAAGATGGATTAAATTTGACATTGATGCAGCAGTGAACCCCAGTTCTAACTTAGCTTCGATTGCTGGTATTTGCAGAGATGATAAGGGAGCTTGGATTGCGGGCTTTGGCAAGAGGATTGGGAAAGCAAATGTCCTGCAAGTGGAAATCATAGCTTTGCTTCAAGCGCTTCGTCTGGCATGGGATCGGGGGCTGGACAACATTGTATTTGGCTCTGATTTGATGGAACTGGTTAATCTTATTGATGTCTGCCCGTTATAGCACCATTATAGACCTCTGATTATGGAATGCAAGCAACTCCTGGAGCGCAGCTGGTGTGTTCAGCTATCCCATCAGATGAGGGATTTTAACATGGCTGCAGATCTTATTGCAAAATATAGTCTGTCTAGTAATTGTCATATGGATAGCCTACCTACCCCTCCTGCTTATGTAACTGATCAACTTATTGTTGACATACGCTCGATCTTGAATGGAAATAACTGAGGCCTCGCCTCCCTTTGCGACCAAAAAAAAGTTTAATATTATTTTATGTATATATGTTTAAAAATGTGTATAAATATTATTAAAAGTTTCACATGATCCACCAGTGTTATTAAATGACACATATAACATAATTTGATTCACTATGAAAACATAAAAGATTCACAAAACACGAAATAAAGATTCACTTTTATTGTTGTTGATTTTTTTTTAAAAAAAATTGAATCTAGAAAATAAATTTTAGTTAATTCACATTATGAATTAATAATACAAAGATTCACTTTGATTACATTTAATAATACAAAGTTTTTTGTCATATATTTACTAGAATTTGATTCACTTCACAACAAAGTGGATTAATAGGTAAAGAAAAGAATCACTTATTTTATTGAGTCTAAATAATAACTTTTCACTTAGAAATTGATTGTTGGTGGCTTCACTATGAATTATCTAACGATACTTATAGTATCCAATAGTTCACTTTGATAACTAGATTAATCCATGCACAATAATCAAAAGATGCACTTCGCTCAATGAGACACCAATGGCGGCCGGTGCCCCCGCCCCCCCTTTGATCCGCCACTAAAGACTAAAATAATAGCTTTATAATCTGAAACTTAATTTTATAACAAAAATTAATTCACTATGCTAAATCATTTTTAGCTTTTTTGTTATATAGTTTATTTATGTTAATAGATATTTGCTCGCCGCCGTAACATTTATAAAATATCACCATGATATCATAAAATTCTACTCCCTCCGTTCAACAATATCTGTCATTTTAAAAATTTGCACACTTATTAAGAAAAGTAGAACAATGACGCATGTGCCCCTACTTTTTACTTTTCCAACTAGATAATAATTACTTTTATATTGAATAGTAAGGATAAAAGTGGAAAGAAGTGTATCAAAAAGCTAGAATGACAAATATTTTTGAACAAGATTCACATCCTAAAACGACAGATATTAATCAACGGAGGGAGTATTTATTATCAGTTTCATTTCTATTAATATGTAATATTTGTTTTTGAATTATATTGTAAAAAAACATCGTTAGTCTATAATAGAAAAGAAAATTGTTTATATTTTTATTTTAGCAATACAAGCTAAAGTAAAACTCATTATTATGCCAGTCTTAGTAATCATGTATCCTTTTTATCCATAATACAAGTGTTTTAGTTTTATTATAGATTTTGCAAATTAAAATTGTATTAGAATTACTCAAAATAGTTTTTAAAAGAAGTTTTTAGAAAAATCCACTAGTTTAGAACTAGTGGTCTATGTTATTGACATTAACGTATAATTTAGTATACCAATTTTTCAAAAAAGGAGAGATAAAAAAGGTAAAACAGACTTCTTTATATATTTCAATTTTATTTTAATTTTATGTCAAACTCTATATCTAATATCATTTTTTAAATATAATTAAAAATATTGTAAAGTTATATTAATTTAAAATTTTAAAAATTATATTTAGAATATTAATTAATATTATTAGAATTCTTACCCCGCATAAATCCATTTCCTGGCTCCGCCCCTGGTACTCACCCAACAAGTGTGATAAATGACACAAAAGCCATGTAGCTGGGTGGCTCTAGTGCTAAGTTTTTCATACTATATGCAAGTATGCCACGTCAGCAAGTGGAAGTGTGATACAATATATAGTAACCAGATTGATGTTTAGTTATTAATTTATAAATCATGATTCAAAATATTTTTGGGTTAGGTTGGGTTCAACCAAAAAGAAATCCAGTTTTGACATCCTTAGTTTGCATAGCATGTCAGTTACAATTGAACAACAAATCTTTTTAAAACAGGGTTATATTTAGTCAGTTTTCCGATTGGCAGGGTAAAAGGATGACAATCCTACCTTTTATATGAAAACATTAATAAAAAGTCACAAACAGTGCATATTAATAATTGTAACACCCCATCCAAAGCCTATCGTGGTTATCGCAAACTGAACACTTATTCGGATACGTCGCAGCGGAAATAAATAACACCTGGACCTTGCCACGGTCTGATCGTTAGAATATACCGGCCTTAACGTTTACAATACTTATCCAACTCAAAACATCACCATTCACAATACCACAACCAACCGAGTACAAGTATCTTAAACATAATCTCAACCTTACATCAGTTTAATATAAACAGTCGGGTGCACAGGCGCAACCCGAACTCAAAATAAACATCCCACCCTAAGTCTAACCGCTCCTACTCTCGTAGTGCGTCCTCATGGGTCTCTTACCTGCAAGTGTAAAAATAGCCCCCGAGGGGGTCAGCACGAATGCTGGTACACCCTCTCATGGCCCCCAAGCTAACGGGGCTACGACGACTAATTGTCGATAGCATGGAAATTGATTACATACACAAGCATAATATGAAGTGCAATCACAATAACCACAGATGAACATATATAGTTCACAAACAATGAACGACTCAAGCGTTCCCTTATCAAGTGGGTTAGTAACCCCCTCCTTAGTCCTCATTTCCTTAATCTCATTTCCTTACCTTACCTTAATCTTAATCTCAATCTTAATCTTAATCTCAGTATACAAACCTTTCCTGGAAGGGATTGGTTGTAGCTTAATTCGAACCTGGGATTTAGGTGATCCCACCGCACCATCTTAATGCCACCTACTCTGGACGGGAGTCCAGCGTAGCTGAGCCGGCAACCGGCCCTAGGCTACAAGTCCGGAGACAAGTCCTTAAGCGGAGGGCGGATCTGATTCAGATACCGTCCCCCTTTTTCCTTAGCATGCATGACCGGAGATCGGTCCCGGGTTTCCTCACTCAAGTTCCAGTTAGTAGTCATCTTAATCACCATGTGCTAGCTAAGCCTTAACGGGCATTAACCAACAACCATCAAACTTAACTCCCATTCTTAGCTCAGTAAGTACTAAACTTGGTTAGTAACAATCTCAAGTCTCGCGGGTTAGTGTAATGATAACACAATCACAACGAGAATAAATATAACCGGTTGCATGCTTTATCTTGTTTTAGTCATAGCAAATAAACAGATAGCACACAAGCCGAGGGACACCTCATTAGCAAGTGCAGACGTTATATTGTGAGTGGTTAAACTAGTGTAAAATTAAAAGAAAAGAAATTAAAACTCAAAATAAACGTCGGGCTGCAAACAAATCCCGGTCGCAGTAGTATAGTGAAATGTAAGCGACCGGATATCGAACCGTGGGACTAATGTGCATATTATAGTACCTAAGCGTGTCACAAAGGGGGAGATTAATTGACTTGTTTTTATAAATAAAAGGGGAAGATAAAATTAACTAAGTTAATAGATAACTAAACGGGACTCTGGGTCAGATTAATATTATCTGCTCTTTCATGCTAGGTCTACTGGTTTAATTATAATTGTTTGGCAAGATTCCTATAATTATCTTAAGGACTAAGTCATAGCCTCATAAGAACTCGCGCCAGTTGTGCAAGGTCCGATGAAAACTCATGCACCCACCGGTGGACGGCAAGAGGAGAATTGAGGGATTACATTTGCACCTGAAAATACTAACTCATTAAATCATAATAAGCTTTCTCCAGATTTACGGCTTAAACAACCTGTCTATTTATCACCTGGTCTGATCAAAATAGACTTAGGAGAGCATTTTAATAAATTCATGTAATTTATTAAAATGGTGAGAGAAAACCTTTAAGCGTAACAAACTTTATTAAAATTAAAACTAGTAAAACATATTGCATAATTAATACAGATACATAATAATTATTCCCAGAGTATACGTACTCTAGCCTAACATATTAAATAGTTTGGTCTTCTATTTAAATACGTGAGACTAGAGGTGAGATTAATGAGATGAAAAGAAAACAAATGGAGAAGCGGGAGATTAGAGATGAAAATGAACGAGTGAGTGAAAGTGTAGTGGTACGAAGATGGAATGATGGTGTGAGTTGGAACTCCAGGAGGAACCACGGACGGAACCTCTGGAAGGACACTGGAGAAGGTAAATGGAGCGTGATATTTATAGAGGAAGAAGAAGAGGCAGAGTTGCAACTCATTGATTGAGCTCGTTGATTGAAGCTCATTGATTGCAGGGGACAGAAACAAATGGGCGAGTGATTTCTGGTAGGCGCCGACTGCTAAAGGATATGGCACAATCAAGTTGAGACAGTCGGCACGAAGAAGATAACCCGTTAATTTCCTGGACACTTACACGTGTCCGCTAGATTTCATGCGGTTCTCTCAATCACGTCCGCTTGTGCATGGGCGGTTGCATGTAAGTTCGTCCGCCTGTTATGAAGCGGTCTCCTCTCTGTATTTCCTCTCTGTCTCGTCTGCTCAATAAGGGGCGGTTGCCCTCTCTGTCTCGTCCGCCTGTTATGTGGCGGTTGCTCTCTCTGTGTTGTCCGCCTGTTATGGAGCGGTACAGAAGAGGCGGACACATACATGCGTGCTTCACGCGTGACATCTCTTTTAATCCTTTTAATATATGTCTTTGTTTGTCATTTTTCCTACATTTTAACACATATAATACATCAGTTAATATAACAACATAAATATAGGAAAAACCTAAGATAAGTGAGAAACATTACTAAAAATGCTGCAATTAATAAGGTGATTAAACCTTAAAAAGTCTATATGTTTTGCACTTATCAAACTTCCTCACACTTGACTTTTGCTTGTCCTCAAGCAAATAAGGAATAAAATTATCTCTAAGCCATAATAATAAAACAAGATTAAATAAGTGTAGAAGGGAATTTAGACAAAGTGACAACTTGAAAGAATAATTCTGCTCTTAGAAGTAGGTTTTTATAAACAGTGAAGAAGAACAATTTAATAAAAGCATAGAAAAACTAGACTGTAGAAAACAAGTTAGATTAACCTGGGATTTCCAACCATTTTCATTCTCTAACCCGGGATGACAAGGGGTGTGAAGTAATGCCTTATTCCGCAATACCTTTCAACACCACATACTCATGTTCATAAACATAAATTGCAATTTATATTTACATTTTTTTTGAATGTGCAAATTGTATATACAAAGCACATATTATTTTTATATATATTTTTTTAAAATTGCATTAGACTTTTCTCTCTATCCTTGTAGCGGTGTTGGGTCTTCTATCCCAGGTCACGAGACCTTAGGTAGATAGGTGTTAAAGCACCCCGAAGAACTTAATAACCGGATAGACGAGGCCTGTTTTTGGTAAGAAAATTCATAAACAGTGGAGTACCTTGTCTTTATCCTTTTCTTTCCTTGACTTTCCACATATTTCCATAATCCCAAGCTAAACTAAATTGGTTTTTACAATCAGCCGATCTATCATTTTTCGAGTGAAAATAGAGTATTTTGAAGGAAAATAATTTTATACAAACTCCTTTAAATAAAACCATCTTTTAGTTGTCACTTGACATAATTTCAGACACTTCTACAATTATTTTATCTCATTTTTGCAATTTTTTTTATAGGCAGTTTAGAGTAGCAAAAAGCGAGTGTGGCATTATCGAACAACTGTCATATTTTCAGGGAAAGGTCTCTCCTTCCTCACACTTAAGAGGAGCAATGTCCTCATTGTTCAGAATTAAATTCAAGAAAAGGACCTTTCAAAATATGACAGACTCATAAAGGATTAAATATAGGTTGAACAAGAGTATAATAAAGGAAGAACTGGAACTCCCCTTGTATCGTAGATTGAGGAAGGTATCCTTCCTCACACTTAGAGCTTCGGTAGGGGTGAGACGTTCCTCACACTTAAGTTCGCGCAAGTGTTCAACCGAAGATATCGAATTTCCTAGAGCAACTGAGGTTGCTTCCATAGGCGAGTTCAGCTATATATTCGAATATAGAATTTATTCTGAAAAGGGAAACATATATAGCCAGCAGAACTCAAATTTGCACAAAAATTAATAGAAGGCAAACCATAAATAATAATGCATAAATAAGAAAGCATTGCATAAAATAAAAGCATAAAGTAACCGAACTGTTACCTTCCTGAATATAACATAAGTTAGTCAAGGTTCAAACAGTAAGAGTCTACAAAAAGTTAGTAAATAACAGAGTAATATAAAATGAAAATAAAGATAACAATAAAAATAAAATAAAGTCACTGTGGTGGTGGTGGAGGCTGCACTGGTCCCTAGCCTATCTGAGCAAGGAGATGCTGCATGAGCTGAGCTGTCTGTGCATGCAACTCATCACTCCGGTCCATGCGCTGCATCACCCGTGACTGTTCAGCCAGAATCCTCTGCTGGGACTGCTCAAAGCTCTCAAACCTCTGATGGAAGGCCAGGAACCGAGTCTGGAGATCTGTCGGGATAGGTACAGGAGCAGGGATCTGCATCACGGCAGTAGTCGGCGCGTAGGGCTCCTCTCCCTGTGCAGTGTCAGCGGACGGTGGGTCGGGATCAGCTGAGTGTGTAGCTCCCGTAGAGGGCCCCGCTGCTGTGGAAGATGCAGTGGAAGACTAAGCAGCGGTACCCCTGACCCAAGTACCGTCATTTGAGCGCATAAAGCCCCAGCTCCGCACAGTCTGCAGTGTGACTGGGCGCTTTCCTGATCGGAGCTCTAAACCGTGCTTGACCTCTGCTGAGAGTGGGACTGAACCGATAAGGTGGAGCCCGATGAAGAAGGGAAAAATGGGAGTGATCTTCTTCTTCTTCGTCCTCAGGTAGGAGACCACCTTATGGAGCTGGCCGAACATGATGTGGCTGAAGGAATGCGCTGAGCGGGTGGAGATGGACCTAGGAAGTAGTCTAGTAAAGCGCAATCCTCATCAGAAGCATCGTGCGCCCCAGATGGGTGAATCTGATGACTGAGGATCTCTAGGAGAAGCCTCTGAATCAGCGTGGGGAAGCTCGCGAAAGGGAGGACATCCTTCTCCTCCTCCCCTCTATGTCGGATCCTCCGACCTACAACCTGAAGCCACCTAGACTTCGACCTCTGCAAGTACTCCTCTGTGAATCCTCGGATATCGTCAGGACCATCCGGGATCTGTAGGAGAGAAGTGAATGTCGAGGGTGTGATCTCCATGGGGTGATGGCGTACATAAGAGGTGATGCTCAGATTGCCCGCCCGGGCATTAGCATAAAACTCTCTAACCAGCTCCGGACAAAAGACTCCCTGCCCTATCCTTAGGACCAACGAAAGTCCTAGTCTGGCAAACAGAGTATCCACCCCTGCAGCCTCTAGCACCGCAGGCTCAAATTTCCTCTCCATAATAAAATCCTTGCCTAGATCGAACCAGGCACGAGCCTCTGCTGAGATAAAGCCGTCGTCCCGAAGACAAGGTGCAGAAGAAGATGCACCGGGACAGTCGCCACCACGAATACGAGGCATACTAATATATTTTTAAATTTAAAAGCAAACAAACATTAACAGCATAACAATTAATATTTAAATATTAAACAGAGTAAGAATAACATAAAAATCAATAAACACAAAAACAACATAAAAATTAAATAGACAACAACAACATAAAAATCAATCAACAACAACAACATAAAAATCAATCAACAACAACAACATAAAAATTAACAAATAATAACAACAAAAACATTAATAAACAACATAAAAATTAATATCAAACCGAACATTAATATTTGACATAAACAACTTAGCAAAATAGAAATAAGATGAACAAAGAATGTGAAATATAAACAGAATAATTATACAACATAAATTCTGTTGAAAATTCGACAGAATCTCCCCTAAAATTCTTCGATTCTCCACAATTAATTCAGTCAAACACAAGGTAATTTAATACCGTTATCACCCTAAATCCACATATAACATCCTATAATCATAAATTATTCAGTTAATAACAACAAGGTATTACAGAATTCGAAAAATGCAATTTTGAACAAGCAATTCTCGTATCTACATATACCTAAATTTGGAATTCACCCAAAACAACAAATTTAAGTATAATCAGTGTAGATTAAACCTTGTATATGTATATTATGATTAATAGAAGAAGAATTCAAAGACAAGTTTGCAAATTAAACTCGAAATTTCGAAACGGTTAACCTAGGGTTTCGAAAATTCAGTCTCTAATTTCTCCTAATGTAGTTCATCATTTGCGGATTTGAAGCTATAGAAACGTAGAGAATTGAAAAACGAAGATTTCGGTACTAACCTTGCGTAATTTGGTGGAGAATTGAGGAAGATTGAGCAAATTGAGGGGGAGGGCGATTCGCGCGAGCTCGTTCGTCTTCTCTGTCGTTGGGTCGAGTTTGGAGTTCAGAGAAAATTGGGGAAGAAACGAGTATTATGAAAACGCAGCGTCGAGGCCCTTTTTTTTTCTATTTCAGACACTCGTCCGCACCGTTTTAGGCGGTCAAGGCTTGTGTATGGACCGCGTGTTATTAGGCGGTCACGCCTATTTGTTTCTGTCTGGCGTCCGCTTGTTAAGAGGCGGACAAGCTTCAGAGGCGTCCGCTTGTTAAGAGGCGGACAAGGCTGTGTGGCGTCCGCTAGACAGGAGGCGGACAAGGCCTGTTCGTTTTTTTTTTATCCTTATTTAAACAACAACAAAAATAATGAAGTCATAAAATAATGGGTTAGTAATAAAAATGACATAAAATTATAAGTTAGGAATTAGATAACATAAATTATAAGTTAGTAGTTAATTTACATAAAATTAAATGTTAGGGACAATGGAAATTAAATGTTAGAGACAATGGAAATTAAAATGTTAGAGACAATGGAAATTAAATGTTAGGGACAATGGAAATAAAATGTTAAGGACAATGGAAATTAAATGACAATAATATAAGAGTTAGAAGTTAGATGTCAGAAGTTAGATGTCCGTAGTCATATGTCCAAAGTCAGGTGTCCAATTAATATTAACAGATTATTAGATAATTAATATTAACATAATATAGTAGATAATTAATATTAACATTTAAGCAAGATATTATAGACATAATATTATTAACAGAAATAAGAGAACAAAATATTTATAATTAAACAGGTGAATAATCCGGGGCTTAGGAACTAGAATAAATCTAGTCCCCGGCAACGGCGCCATTTTGCAGACGTTATATTGTGAGTGGTTAAACTGGTGTAAAATTAAAAGAAAAGAAATTAAAACTCAAAATAAACGTCGGGCTGCAAACAAATCCCGGTCGCAGTAGTATAGTGAAATGTAAGCGACCGGATATCGAACCGTGGGACTAATGTGCATATTATAGTACCTAAGCGTGTCACAAAGGGGGAGATTAATTGACTTGTTTTTATAAATAAAAGGGGAAGATAAAATTAACTAAGTTAACAGATAACTAAACGGGACTCTGGGTCAGATTAATATTATCTGCTCTTTCATGCTAGGTCTACTGGTTTAATTATAATTGTTTGGCAAGATTCCTATAATTATCTTAAGGACTAAGTCATAGCCTCATAAGAACTCGCGCCAGTTGTGCAAGGTCCGATGAAAACTCATGCACCCACCGGTGGACGGCAAGAGGAAATTGAGGGATTACATTTGCACCTGAAAATACTAACTCATTAAATCATAATAAGCTTTCTCCAGATTTACTGCTTAAACAACCTGTCTATTTATCACCTGGTCTGATCAAAATAGACTTAGGAGAGCATTTTAATAAATTCATGTAATTTATTAAAATGGTGAGAGAAAACCTTTAAGCGTAACAAACTTTATTAAAATTAAAACTAGTAAAACATATTGCATAATTAATACAGATACATAATAATTATTCCCAGAGTATGTACTCTAGCCTAACATATTAAATAGTTTGGTCTTCTATTTAAATACGTGAGACTAGAGGTGAGATTAATGAGATGAAAAGAAAACAAATGGAGAAGCGGGAGATTAGAGATGAAAATGAACGAGTGAGTGAAAGTGTAGTGGTACGAAGATGGAATGATGGTGTGAGTTGGAACTCCAGGAGGAACCACGGACGGAACCTCTGGAAGGACACTGGAGAAGGTAAATGGAGCGTGATATTTATAGAGGAAGAAGAAGAGGCAGAGTTGCAGCTCATTGATTGAGCTCGTTGATTGAAGCTCATTGATTGCAGGCAGAAACAAATGGGCGAGTGAATTCTGGTAGGCGCCGACTGCTAAAGAATATGGCACAATCAAGTTGAGACAGTCGGCGCGAAGAAGATAACCCGTTAATTTCCTGGACACTTACACGTGTCCGCTAGATTTCATGCGGTTCTCTCAATCACGTCCGCTTGTGCATGGGCGGTTGCATGTAAGTTCGTCCCCTGTTATGAAGCGGTCTCCTCTCTGTATTTCCTCTCTGTCTCGTCCGCTCAAAAAGGGGCGGTTGCCCTCTCTGTCTCGTCCGCCTATTATGTGGCGGTTGCTCTCTCTGTGTTGTCCGCCTGTTATGGAGCGGTACAGAAGAGGCGGACACATACATGCGTGCTTCACGCGTGACATCTCTTTTAATCCTTTTAATATATGTCTTTGTTTGTCATTTTTCCTACATTTTAACACATATAATACATCAGTTAATATAACAACATAAATATAGGAAAAACCTAAGATAAGTGAGAAACATTACTAAAAATGCTGCAATTAATAAGGTGATTAAACCTTAAAAAGTCTATATGTTTTGCACTTATCAGCAAGCAGGTCACAAGAAGGACTGTACCGTTCACCGTCGATCGTTGTTTGTTTAACCTTCTTCGGGGTCCCAATTCACAAACCTAAAACATTCATTCATTTTTAGGTCATTAGTTATTTGCACCTTACTTAACTCACTTAATTCCTAAAGTGCCCCTTTGAATACCTAAAGTTGGTTGAGTCCTTACCACCCTCTGGGTCGGACCATTCTAGTAACTTTCGGGTTTGAAAAACCCTACATGTCCGACCCACGTCCGACCCAACCAACTGGGTCGGACCATTCCAGAAACTTTCCGTCTTCTAAAACCTCCCATGTCCGACCCACGTCCGACCCAACCAACTGGGTCGACCATTCCAGAAACTTATTTGCCCTCTAAAACTCACCCGTCCGACCCATGTCCGACCCAAGACCTCTGGGTCGGACCATTCCAGAACCTTTCCCTGGCGTTAAACAGAGGCCGTCCGACCCAAACTTGGGTCGGACGCCACCAAAACATGCCCAAACTTTGACAAATCTTCACTAAACCTCTCCTCAAGCCATCCAATGTGTCTAACATCATTTAGACCCTTAAACCCACCTTAGAGCATCCTCCAAACACATTAAATCATTCACCAAGATTCACCTTAATCATTATACATTTTTCCTTGTAATAATACTAACACTTGTAATGCTTTCCTCTAGGTTTCTAGGTGGTGGTTCATACCTAATGTAACCACTATGCCAAATGTTTTCCTCACCACTATAACATCATCTCCCAAGCATCTTTCACTATCTAAAACTCTCTCATGCAATTACTTAATGTTCCTTCACAACTTAAACTTCCATCCATCAACACATTGTTTCCTTCCTAGTTGTTTATCAACATTTGCCTAAGTCCTAAATACTCAAATACATTCTCTTGATTTCTAAATCCCTTCATAGTAATACCTAAGTCACTATAACTCATTAAACACCTTAAACTCACCCCTTTTTCATCGAGACAACCTCTAAAAACTTCCTAGTACTTCCTTAGTCATGAAATCTCCTTAGAATATCTTAAACACTTAAGTTCTCCTTTAAATTTTTGCCATGGGTTCTCTAGTACATAGTACCTCCTAACACTCGGCTTTTCTCCATCAAACAACCAATACCACTCAAATCCTCCTCACAACACCTTAACACACAATTTACACCAAAACTACACCACATCATCTTATAGTGCATAAACTTAAATGCTTGGCACTTAGGCCCTTAAATGACAATAATCTTAACCACTAAATTTCCTCATATATTTGCCTTCAACCTGCGAATACACACAACAAGGCTCCCATTGAAATAAAATGCTTCTTGTATTTCACCTTGATATTCTTAAACTATCTCTTTTTCTCATTTGCTCCTTAGTCAAGTTCACAAGTATAGTCATTGTTTCTCCTAGGTTATATAACCCTTTTCTAATGTAAACTCTCTACTAACTCATCATATACCTAAATCCCATTCCTTAAACAACAAGACATCTTAAGGTAAGTATTTTACCTTGTTCTCTCACAAGCTTCACAAGCTTTTTCTCCTTAGACTTCTCTTACCAAATCTCGGTCACCAATATGGTTCTACTTGCCAATGTTTAAACAATGTCCAATAACTCTAATGAGCACTAAACAACACACTTACCTTAAGGAATAAAACCTAGGTTAAAATGTGTGTTTTAAGGTTTTGAATTGATGCTTTACCTTAGTTCCTCAGACAAGCTTGGATATGAAGCAAGAAGGACCTCCTCTCCTTTGAAGAGTAGAAACAAGCTAGAACAAGGCATTCAAATGGAGTCCCATGAGTACTAATTTTCGGACATGTGAAGAAAATGGTGGAAACCTAGATTTTCTTACACTTTCTTTACTTAAGAGAATGGAGAAGCCAATGGAGTCTCCAAACTTGAATTTCCTCCTCCAATGGTGGTTTGGCTGGCACCAAAATGAAGCTCTTGAAGTTTGAAAAGATAGAAAGAAGGAGCTTGAGCTAACTAAGAAGAATATGTATTTTGTTTTGGATTTGGAGCTAAAATGAGCAAGATGGGCAAGGCTAGATGGAGCTAGCATGGAGTTGTTCTTCACGTTAATGGAGAAGGGAGAGAGCTTGAAGAAACCGTGGGAAACAGAAGAAATGAGGAGATGAGGAGAGAGGTAAGTAAAATGTGATATTTATGTTAAAAGGTAAATAGTACTTTTTGCTTTATAAGTCTTATTTGCTTTCTTAATTGCTTAATAACTCATGAAGGTGGGACTCACCTCCTAAAAACCGGCCCCCTTTAATAATGAGGGTACTTAAGTCTTTGTTGACCAAATGTCTCACTTATATAGACTTATGTTATAAACTAGTTAATAATTCACTATTCACCAAAACAGGCACATGTTGTGAAATTTTTGATTTCCCATTGATATAGACTTCCAAATGTGATAATATATAGTACACATGGTTAATTAAAGAGTAATGAGGACATTTAGCCATTCAAAATCATTTACAAGACAATTTTTCAAAAACGTGCTTTAGACTCCTTAAAGCACATTTTGTGTTTTAATTGTTTTCAAGCTTGGTTTCTTGGGTAATTGATTTAAAATGACCTTAGGATAGTACTAAGGTCTTAGAAAAAATATTGGGTACTCTCCCATGTTCTCCAAGCTTAGAGCAGTTTTTGCTTAAACTGCTCTTTTGTGTCCTTATATTTCTTTGATTAGAAATGTTTCTTAATGTTCCTAAGGCATTATTTAGCCTCCTTATATCTTAGTTTATCATTTAAACACCATATCTAAGTTTGGGGTATTTCAATAATTAATATTGAAATTGACCAAAATCAATTAGAAACCACCAATTCAAATACTTTGTAAAATCTTTTGAAAATAATGCTATATTTTGAATTATTTCTATGTTAAAACGAACTGAAAACAAAAACATTAAGGGGCCGTTCAATAAGGGCTGGTAGTTTTAATGAGCTTAAAAGTGACACTTGTCACTCTTTTATTTATTCTTTTTTTCTCTCTCTCTCTCTCACTTTAATTAGGGACCACCAATATACTCACAAAAGAGATTTTTCAAACACCTCATTTGCTGCGTTTGTTATTCATCTCCCATTTATCTCTCGTTCATCTCCTGAACGAACGCGGCCTAAACCAAAACTTTGTCTGAAAAGTAAAATGGAAGCAACCACAACTCGGATGTGGACTGTGCGATAGTCGCCTAGCCCCATTTTTTTGTCACTTGAAACATATAGCCGATGTCAGTTGTCTGCTGAAATTAGAAAAAGTATAGAGAAAAAATAGTTGATATGACAATTGATATATGTGAATTGATAAAATAAACTCGTTTGATAATGTGACAAAAGAATCAGTGGGTGATCGTCGGCCCCGCTAAAAACTATCGTATAATCAGTTGTACCGATGTTATTGTACGGTGAATATCGTACAACCGTTCATTTTTGTTTGAAGGTTGTTCAAATTAAATTATTGATTTTTATTGATGAGAAGTTATATGTGTTATTATTGTTCAACTTTTTATGACGATTGTTCAAGTTAAATATAAAAGTTGTTTACCGATGTACCTAATTTTCATACAATCAGTTATACAATAGTCGCTTTGAGATTTGGGCCTGCGCAATTGTTGCCCGTCCCCACCCTCACAATAATTTTTTTTAAAATATCCATTTTTACATTTTAGTCTGTTTCAACTTGAATTCAGTCCAAAATAGAATTAATTATAAAAGATGTAAACAAAATTTGAATTTCTAGTATGCAATTATCTTTGGTATTTATTTATTTATTTATAGAAAGTAAAAGTTCTTGACAAAATTAATATCATCTATAAGATATCAAAAAAACTATATTAATGGCGTGTATAGAAATTGTCATATTTTAACTGGACTCGTACGCCCAGTCGTGTTTTCACTTCGCACAGTCAGAATTTCAAAAAACTTTACGATCTTTCCCCTGTTTCAAGATTTTCTAAAAATTACCATATTTGTCCACAATTTGTGACATATTACAAAGCGCATCCAAAATTCATTACGTGCAGTCGGACCAATACGCTCAGTCGGAAAATGACCAATTTAGGTGCTAACGTAGGTAAAATTTATTAAAAAATGGTCCGATAACAGTAAAAAAGGATTCCGAAGTAATTAAGAAGAAATAAAAAATATATCAGAAAAATTATCAGCAAAGTAGACCATGACAAAGTAGACGAATAATGAACGCGTCGGCGCAAACGGATCAAAAAACAGAGCTATAACGAAGAGACATGGCGATTTTAAGAATAGAACCCGGAGCTAGCGCCAACAGAGAAGAGCCAGCACTGGCGCCGGTAAGGAAGGACGCGCGCCGACACCCGTGCTTCCTTACCGGCGCCTGCGCCGGCCCTTCTCTGCTGGCGCTGATATCGAATTCTGATCTTAATATTGCCATATCTGCTTTATTATAGCTCCGTTTTTCGATCTGTTTGCGGTGACGCATTCATCTTTTCTTCTACTTTGTCATGGTTTACTTTGTTGATAAGTTTTCTGATATTTATGTTATTTCTTCTTAAGTATGACATTAACTACCATCGATGTCTTGTTCAAAATTGTCTATCAACCACTAATTTCATGTTTGTTGAAGAATAATCTATTTGAAATTTATTGAAATTGTCTATCATTTCCACCAATTTCACGTCCATGAAGAAGACTCTATTTGAAATGATCAAAATTACCTATCAATATCAATATTAACTATCATTGACTTCTTATTTAGTAGTAAAATAATCAAGCCTGTTCTATTATAATTAACAGATGAATTGGACACTAATATGCGAGGCATACAAAATTTTGTTTATTTGTTTGGTATGCGGGGCATATGTTGTTTGCTTGTATGTGCAATGCACACTTGTATGTATTTATGTATCCTATGAGATACTTGTATGGTGATGTGTATATACTTATGGATGTAGTATTTGTTTAAGATACTTGTATATATATATATATATATATATTTATGTTTCCTTATGAATCCGTTGCATATAGTATCATTTAGATATTGATAAGGATCATAGATATAGAACAATGAAATGTGGAATGTTGAATGATATGGACACCTCGGGGAGGTTGTCAGGGTTTGTAGAACTGATAGGAAATGATGGTGCTGATGGATCGGCAACATCCATATATTTGAATTAATGCCACAATTTAGGGCTATGTTCTGTATAAGCACAATACGTTATGTGCGAATGATATATAATATAGATATACATTATGGGGTATAAGGGTAGTTATACAACCTATTAAAGAAAGACGACTTCGGGATGAAGTCTTTTTAGGGGGGTAGAGTGAAATACCCCTAACTAATTAAACATAGATTAAACATCTAATCAAATAAATTAGGGCCTAAACATGCCTTTACAATCAATTGAAAACAACAATGGTCATCATAAAACAAAAATTACACCTTGTGACCATTTAGGGCAAATATGTGCCCTAATGAACTCTTTAGGATCCAAATTTAATTCCTAATCATTATAGCACATGAATGAACGTAAAAAACTATTACCAAAGAAAACCAAGCTCAAAAACACGCTAGAACACAAAATGTGCTTTAAAACTCCTTAAAGCAATTGTCTTTCAAATTGATTTTCGATGGACTTTAGAGCCTTGATTATCCTTAAATATACTAACGTGACATAATGTGCCACATTAGAATGTCTAATTCCAAGTTTTCCAAAAAAAATTAGAAATATGTGTAACAAAATGTGAATAGTACTCAAATAGTGCAAAAATAAGCCTTAATTGACTAACTTAGTCAATGGTGGACAAATCACCCAAAAATATCTAATATCAGGCGGAAATATAAGGAGGTTTCCTCCTGGTTAAGTTAACTAAAGGCTGGCAACAAGGATGACTCATTGGTTACTTTATTATATAATTACTTTTCTTACTTTAAAAGGGCAAAATTGGCTTTCTCTTCTCATTACATTCTCCCAACCGAGACTACCAGCTCCAAACCCTCCCTTTTCTTCCTCCATTACCATGAGCAACAACCAACTTCCAAGAGGAACCCACCTCGATCTAGGTAAGCTTATAAATCATGGTAATATCCATTCTCTTCCTCTTTTTTCCTTCTTTCCATTCAGCTAACCTATACCCATTTCCATCCTCTATTCCAGCTCAAGTTGGTGCTCAAAGAAAGGGTATTTTAGGTTGGAAAATTAGAGGAGAAGGGAAGTAAGGATTAAGTAACATATAAGGTAAAAACATGCTTTAAACTTGTAAATCTTTCTCCTCTTCATTTCCAGTTTTGTTCTTGAGTTTCCTTAGCTTATTTTCTTCCTCTCTACATGATTATTCAGTAGACATATTGTAACACCCTATATTTTGGCTTAAATCATAGTTTATGAAATTACAAATCTAACGGTGAAAACGGCTTCTAAAACGGACTTCAAACGAGTCCTGGAAGTGTAAAATAAGGTCTGTCCGAACTTGTGTCCGGACATCGGAAGTTCGGACACAAGCTGAAGAAAATTAAAATGCGTAAACCCATTTGTCCGAACTTGTGTCCAGACATTGACGTTCGGACACAAGTCGAGAATTAAAAAACTGGAAAGCGAAGACGTCCGAACTTGTGTCCGGACTTCAACATTCGGACACAAGTCGAAAGTTAGAATGCTGAAAACAGGAGATGTCCGAACTTGAAATACCCCAAACTTAGATATGGTGTTTAAGTGACAAACTAATATATAAGAAGGCTAAATAATGCCTTAGAAACATTAAGAAACCATTTTAACCAAAGAAAACATAAGGAAACACCAAAAGAGCAGTTTAAGCAAAAACGTGCTCTAAGCTTGGAGAGACTTGGGTGAGCACCCAAATATCATTCTAAGACCTTAGCAATATCCTAATGGTCATTTTAAACCAATTACCAAAGAAAACCAAGCTTGAAAACAAGTTAAAACACAAAATGTGCTTTAAGGAGTCTTAAAGCACATTTTTGAAAAATTGTCTTGTAAATAGGTTTTGAGTGGCTAAATGTCCATCATTACTCGGATTTAATTAACATGTGTACTTTAGTATCACATTAGGAAGTCTAAATCAGGGAGAAATCAAAAATTTCACAATTATAGTGCCTTGTTTAGTGGAATAGTAACCAAATAATGCTAGTTGTAAGACAATGACCGTAGTCAGTAATCAATTAATGGTCAACCAAAGACCACAGTACACCTTGTTTGATTAAGGGGGCCGGTTTTAAGTGTGACTCCCCAGTTATTAGCTAAGTAATGAATAAAGCAAAAGTAAGTAAAAATACTATTCACCTTTTAACATAATATCTTACCTTTAGTAGTCCTCTCGCCTCCAGTTTCTTCATTCTTCATCTTCCCCATCGATTTCCTTGCTCTCTTTCTTCTCTATCATGTAAGAAGCAACCCATGCTAGCTCCATCTTCTTTGCCCACATCTTGCTCTTAAGCTCCAAATCAAAACCAAGTACTATATCTCTTAGTAAGCTCAAGCTCTTCCTTTCTACGTTTCCAAAACTTCAAGAGTCTCATTTTAGAGCCAAGGCAAACCGCCATTAGAGGAGGAAACTCAGCTTGGAGACTCCATTGCTTCTCCATTCTCTTAAGGTAAAGGATATGTAAGAAAATCTAGGTTTCCATCATTTTCTTCCCTTGTCCGAAAATTGTACTATGGGACTCCATGTTTATGCTTTGTTCTAGCTTGTTTTCTACTCTTCAAGGATAAAAGGAGGTCCTTCTTGCTTCATATCCAAGCTTGTCTTGAGAAACCAAGGTAAACAATCAATTTAATACCTTAAAACACATTTTAACCTAGGTTTTTATTCCTTAAGGTTGTTGTTTTTTAGTACTCATTGGAGTCATTGAATGTTGGTTAGACATTGGCAAGGAGAACTTGATTTGGTGACCGAGATTGAGCAAAGGAAAACCTAAGGAAGAAAGTTTGTGAAGCTTGAAAAAGAACAAGGTAAATGTCTTACCTTAAGGTGTTTAATGCATTAAGGGATGGGATTTAGGTACATGATGAGTGTAGCTTAAGGTTTATATTAGAAAAGGGCTATATATAACCTAGGAGGAACAATGACTATGTTTGAGAACTTGTGACTAAGGAGCCAATGGGAAAAGAGGTAGTTAAACAATGTTGAGATGAATTACAAGAAGCATTTTATTTCAATGGGAGCCTTATTGTGTGTATTCGCAGGTTAAAGGCAAATATATGTGGAAATTCAGTGGTTAAGATTATTGTCATTTAAGGGCCTAAGTGCCAAGCATTTTAAGTATATACACTATATGATGATGTGGTGTAGTTTTGGTGTAAATTGTGTGTTAAGATGTTGTAATGAGAATTTGAGTGATCTTGGTTGTTTGATGGTGAAAAACCAAGTGTTTAGGTGTAACAATATACTAGAGAACCCATGGCAAAATTTGATGAAGAAACTTAGTGTTTTAGATGTTCTAAGAAATTTCATGACTAGGATAGTACTAGGAAGTTTAGAGGTTGTCTTGAAGGAAAAAGAATGAGTTTAAGGTGTTCTTGTGAGTTAGAATGACTTAGGCATTATCATGGAGGATCTTGGAATCAAAAGAATGTTTAGGTATGCACCAAAGGCAATTTGAGAATGTGTTTAGGAAATATGCAATCTTGTTAGGAGAAGGGTAAAGTAATGTGTTTAAAGGTGAAGAGACTTCATGTAGTTACATAAAGGAACCTAGATGTTGAAAGATACTTAGGAGATGATGTTATGGTGGTGAGGTAACATTTTGGCATAGTGGTTATGATAGGTATGAAACACCACTTAGAAAACCTAAGGAAAATATTACAAGTGTTGAGAGATTATGTAAGGAATTGGGTTATAAGGCTAGAGATGGAGATGGGCAAGTTTAGGATGTTATTTTGGTATTAGAATATGCCTAAGATCATGTGTGAAGTTTGGGTGATTTATGGATGAAGAGAACAAGTGTAACAACACTTAGAACAATGCAAAAGAAAGAAATCTGTAGTCGGTCCGGGACTTAAGTCCAGGGTGAAGTCCCGGACCAACCTAAAATTTCTGCCGAGAGTTGCTTCAACCATAGGGTCCGGGACTTAAGATTTGTAAGAAGTTCCGAACCACCCCCTAATTTACCCCCGAGGATTTTAGCTTGCATTGGTCCGGGACTTAAGTCCCATACAAAGTCCCGGACCACCACATTAAAATAGCCGAGAGTTTGAACTAAGTATAGGTCCGGGACTTAGGTTGAGGACAAGGTCCCGGACCACACTACAAATCATGTTTAGGCTTGGGAAGTGTTAGGAAATGGTGGGAATGATTTTGAATTGATGTTACGAGATTATTAAGGGCATGTTTGGTGGGTGTAATGGTTATTAAGTGGGTGAACAAGTATAATAGATAATGAGGAAGTGATGCACTTAGAAGTTAAGTTAAAAACCATAAGGCTTCGTGAAAAACAATGAGTAAAAGTTGATTTCTAGGGAGGCTAAGTAATTGTATTGAGTTGAATTGAATAATAACCTAAAACTGAATGAATGTTTTTGGATTGGTGAATTGGGACTTGGAAGGAGATAAGCCAAACAATCGTCGACGGTGAACGGTACAATCTTTCTTGTGACCTGCTTGCTAACGAGGTGTCCCTCGGCTTGTGTGCTATCTGTTTAATTGCTATGACTAAGACAAGATAAAGCATACAACCGGTTATATTTGTTCTCGTTGTGAATGTGTTTCTTTACACTAACCCACGAGACTTGAGATTGTTACTAACTAAGTTTAGTACTTACTGAGTTAAGGATAAGAGTTAAGTATTGGTAGCTGTTGGTTAATACCCGTTAAGGTTTAACTAACACATGGTGTGTAAGTTTTTTTTTTACTAACTGGAACTTGAGTGAGGAACCCGGGACTGACTCCGGTCATGCATGCTAAGGAAAGGGGGACAGTATCTGAATCAGATCCGCCCTCCGCTTAAGGACTTGTCTTCGGACTTGTTGCCTAGGGCCGGTTGCCGGCTCAGCTACGCTGGACTCCCGTCCAAGGTAGGAGGCATTAAGATGGTGCGGTAGGATCACCTAAATCCTAGGTTTGAGATTAAGCTACAACCATTTCCTTTCTAGGAACGGTTTGTATACTGAGATTAAGATAAGGTTAAGACTGAGGTAAGATAAGGAACTGAGGTTAAGGAAAATAGGACTAAGGAGGGGGTTACTAACCCGCTTGATAAGGGAACGCTTGTGTCGTTTATTGTGTGTGAACTATGTATGTTCATCTGTGGATTGTTGTTTATTGCACTTCATATCATGCTTGTGTACTTAATCAATTTCCATGCTATCGACAATTAGTCGTCGTAGCCCCGTTAGCTTGGGGGCCATGAGAGGGAGTACCAGCATTCGTGTTGACCCCCTTTGGGGGATGTTTTTACACTTGCAGGTAAGAGGCCCATAAGTCACTCCACGAGAGTAGGAGCGGTTAGACTTAGGATGGGTTGTTTATTTTTGAGTACGGGTTGCGCTTGTGCTCCCGTCTGTTTATATTGAAACTGATGTAAGTTTATGACTATGACTTAGATACTTAAACTCGGTTGGTTGGTGGTAATTTGGTTGGTGATGTTTTGGCCGGTTGTTTGTTTTGGATAAGCGTTGTAAATTGATAAGGCCGGTATATTCTAACGATTAGACCGTGGCAAGGTCCCGGTGTTTGTTATTTCCGCTGTGACGAATTTGATTAAGTGTTAAGTTTGGCGATAACCACGATTGGCTTTGGACGGGGTGTTACAAAAAGTGGTATCAGAGCGTAGTTAGCTCTGATCAAGAAATACCGGACATGAGTGACCACCGAGTTAGGATATAAGTTAAGAAATAAGTGATGGGTTAAGGGTGTGAGCTGTTAGTGTGAGTAGAGTCAGATGACCACTAATAAGTGTGGATCGTCTTTACCGTCTACGGACGTTATAAATTCGTTAACCGAAACAGTGGTGGATACGGACCTAATGTGAGTTATGATTGTTCAGATGTCAGGAAGGAGAGGCCGAGGCTGTCCCAGAGGCGACGAGACTGAGATACCGGAGGGGCAGACGATCGTAGAGATCGTAGCTGCCGCATTAGGGCATATGGGCTATCAGCCTGGTGTGGGTGCACCACCTCCACCGCCACAACCCCGGGAACCGAATTGGGTGAAGAGTCTTGCAGACCTTCGACCCGCACACTTTAAGGGAGAGACCGATCCCGCCAAGCTTGAGGCGTATATCTCTGAGCTGGAGACCGCCTTCGAGACCCTTGACGTCCCTGCTGGAATCAAGGTGCGTCTGGCTGCTTTCTATATGAAGGGGGCGGCAGGCGACTGGTGGAAGCTGGTGAGGGCCGAGCATGTGGCCAATCCAGAGTTCGGCTGGGAGCAGTACACCGCCTTGCTACAAGCAAAGTACTACCCCGCCCATGTCCAGATGAAGAAGCGCTTGCAGTTGGATGCGCTTAAGCAGACCGACAAGATGATGGTGGACGAGTATTACTCAGAGTTCACCGCCTTGCTCCATCTTCTGCCAGGTCTTGGATATTCAGACCAGATCCTGGTGGACCACTTCTATGGCGGGCTTAGCCATCGACTCCGCTACGGCATGGGGCCGACGAGTTACACTACCTTGCAGGTAATAAGAATGGATGAGATTTGAGTAAGTTAATGAGTAAGATTTAGATTATAGAAAATAAGAGTGACTAATGCTGTGGAAAGCAGGAGTGCTATCATGCCGCTGCTAAGGTCGAGATAACCGTCCAGCTGAGGGACGAGGAGAATGCTAAGAGGAAGAGTGCTGGTAAGAGCACGGAGAACCAAGGGCAAGGTGGGTACAAGAAACAGAAGTACCAGCCTCAGGCCCAGAAAAGTCATAACCAAAAAGGGAAGGAGGAAAAGGAGAAGGCTCCAGAGGAGCCATTGAAGTTGACGTACGCTTATGCAGCTACACCCCTGCGCTCTAGGGCGCCAAAGGGTAAGGGATTGGTATTGAGTGAGTTAAGAGACAATTAGTAACTGTTTGAGATATGAGTACTAATATTGCGAATAATCAGGATCTGAGACTGAAAAGGGAGCCGGTGGTGGCTACCAGCGACGCTACATCTGTAGGTGGTGTCACAAGGACCACCCCGGACTCGATTGCAAGGGGAATAAGGTGGAGTGCAATTATTGTGGGGTATACGGACATCGAGCATACGAGTGTTTCCGAAACCCCGCTAGTAGAGCCTTTAGGCCTGAGATGAAGGGCAAGGGCAAGACCGATCAGGGAGCTGGATCCGACGGTCAGAGGAGGGTGCAGCAAGCTAAAGACAAGAACCCACGGGTGACCCAGAAGTCGGGACCCACACTACACTTGGTGGACCGGGACGATGAGCCTGAACCCTCATCGAGGCCAGGTACCGCTATAACCACTTAGTAATAAAATTACCTGCTTACCGCATTATCATGCATGTTTGGTGAGTAATTGAGTTAAGTGAGAATGAGATAAGATTAGAACTTAAGTAAGATATAACCTACTACCACTTTAGGAAGCTTCAACATCTGCTATCCAATACCATCTACACCTAACCCGGAGTACACCGACATCAAAACCATAGACTTTCCAACCGAACAATGTCAGGTTATCCACCCAGGTATGATTTTATTAAGGGGATACCTGACACCCGAAGCGCAGATAGCCATCATCAGGAAATTCAATCAACTAGGAATGGGACCGGGAGGTTTTTACACACCGGAGTACCCAGGGGGAGCAAGAATGAAGTTAAAGATGATGAGCTTAGGCAAAGATTGGAATCCATATGCCAAGACTTACCAAACCACGAGGATGAATGATGGAGTCTCACCACCAGGAATACCCGAGGAGTTCCATCCGGTAATTACACAAGTCGTGGAGATCGCTCAGCAGTTGGAAGCTGAACCGATTCCAGACATACAAGCAGACATTTGCATTGTGAACTTCTATGAGAAAGATGGGTGACTTGGACTACATCAGGATAAGGACGAGACAATGGAGTCTCTCGTACGAGGGATACCCGTAGTGTCTTGGTACATAGGAGATGACGCTGAATTTTTATACGGCGAGCAGAAGCGTGCGGACCGTGTAAATAAGTTGGTACTTAAGTCTGGAGATGTATTAGTTATGGGAGGAGAATCAAGGATGTTATACCATGGGATTAAGAGAATCAAGCTGAATACAACACCGTCAGTAGTGATTAATGCGACGCATATGAAACCAGGGAGATTAAACCTAACCTTTAGACAATACTAGACATGTAATGTTAGAATGAAATGAGGAATGAGATGTAAGATTGAAGCACATGATGTAAACAGGATGATTATGAATAAAATAACAGTGTTGTTCATATAAATTGTTACGACTCTTGTTATATCATCAATACTCATGAAGCTTATGAATACAATTAGGTCATGGACTAGGTACGGAAGGTGCGCTAAGCATACTTACAGAGGCACAGGCCGACGCCAGCGGTACTATTCTCACTGGCACCTTTCCGATTAATGGGATTGAGGCATCAGTTCTCTTCGACTCAGGGGCCTCGCATACCTTTGTCTCGGCATCTTTCGCGAGAAGGTTGGGGATAGACGCTGATGAGCTACCCGACTTCACGGTTACGCTCCCGTCTAAGGAGAAGGTTCGTTGCACTCGCTACTACCGAGGAGCCATTGTCAGAATCAAGGGGGAAGACTTTCCAGTTAGTTTTATTGAGTTCAGGGAGTTGGGATTTGATGTTATTTTCGGGATGAACTGGTTGGAGCGGCACAAGGGACGTATCCTCTGCGCCGAGCATAGACTGCTGCTCAGGAGTCCGTCTAGGGTAACAATATCATACCGCTAGAGGCCCAGAGAGCCTTCGACTAAGATCATTACCGCCATGGCAATGTATAAGGAGTTGAGGAGAAAAGAAGAAGTGTACCTCTGCTATGTACAAGACATAGAGAGAGACCCCGAGTTTGACCTCGACTTACCGGTAGTGTCGGAGTTCCCCGACCTCTTTCCACGGGAACTTCCTGGCATGCCACCCACTCGGGAGGTAGAGTTCACCATCGAGCTGCTACCTGGTACCGGACCGATAGCCAAGGCACCATACCGCATGGCTCCGGCAGAGATGAATGAGTTAAAAGAACAGTTAAAAGATTTGTTAGACAAAGGGTTCATAAGACCCAGTGTATCACCAGGGGAGCGCCAGTTCTCTTCATGAAGAAGAAGGATGGTAGTCTCCGCCTCTGCATCGACTACAGAGAGTTGAATGCAGTGACAGTGAAGAATAAGTACCCACTACCCCGCATTGACGATCTGTTTGATCAGTTGAAGGGAGCATCTGTGTTTTCCAAGATTGATCTCAGATTGGGGTATCATCAGATAGCCATTAAGGAGGGAGACATTGAGAAGACGGCATTCCGGACACGATACGGCCACTATGAGTTTACAGTGATGTCGTTCGGTTTGTCGAACGCACCGGCGAAGTTTATGGATCAGATGAACCGCTTGTTCCGGGAGCAGCTGGACAAGTCGGTTGTGGTATTCATCGACGACATATTGATATATTCGAAATCTAAGGTTGAACATGAGGAACACTTGAGGAGAGTATTGGAGTTACTGAGGGAGAACCAGCTATATGCTAAGTTCTCCAAGTGTGAGTTTTGGCTTGACCAGGTCTCTTTCCTAGGTCATGTCATCTCAGATGCTGGGATCTCAGTGGATCCAGCGAAGATTGATGCCGTACGTACTTGGCCAAGGCCGAAGACTGTTACCGACATCCAAAGCTTTCTCGGTCTGGCAGGTTACTACAGGAGTTTGTTAAGGATTTCAGCAAGGTCGCGAAACCGATGACCAGTCTGATGAAGAAAGATGCACCATTCTTATGGACAGCTGACTGTGAGAGATCATTTCAGAGTTTGAAAGACTCACTGACCACTGCACCGGTTCTGACCATTCCAGACGGTACAGAGGGCTTTGAGGTTTACTATGATGCATCCGGCAGAGGGCTGGGTTGCGTGCTCATGCAACATGGCAAGGTGGTGGCATATGCCTCACGCCAGTTGAAGAAACATGAGGAGAACTACCCCACACATGATTTGGAGCTGGGAGTTGTAGTCTTCGCTTTGAAGATATGGCGCCACTACTTATACGGGGTTAGTGTAACGATCTACACCGATCATAAGAGCTTAAGATACATATTTACTCAGAAAGAGTTGAATCTCAGACAGAGGAGATGGTTGGAATTCTTGAAAGACTATGACATTGACCTCCAATACAAAGAGGGAAAGGCCAATGTTGTAGCGGACGCCCTGAGCCGTCGAGCACACTCACTCCATTCGCTAGTTTCTTTCTCCAGCTTGGTTGATGAGGTGCGAGAGGCTCAGAGGACAGATGAGTATATGAGAGAGGTCAGACAGAAGCTGACAGATGGTACTTTTGAGGGTCAGAAATATGACTTCAGACTTCACGACGATGATCTGATCAGACTTAAGGGCCGGTTATGCTTACCACGGGGCAACACGGATCTGAAAGACCGTATACTTAGGGAATCACACTGTTCTTCAGTTTCCATCCATCCGGGAGCCTCTAAGATGTATAAAGACATGAAGAGGTACTTCTAGTGGTCGGGGATGAAGACAGATGTTACCGAGTTCGTCTTGAGGTGTCTCACATGCCAGAAGGTGAAATTCGAGCACCGACGACCGGGCGGAATGGTACAGTCGATGCCAGTTCCGGAGTGGAAGTTCCATGATATCTCCATGGACTTTGTAGTTGGACTCCCACCTGCTAGGGGAGGTCTCAACATGATATGGGTGGTGGTGGATCGCCTTACCAAAGTAGCCCGATTCATACCGATGAAGGATACTTGGAAGGTGACCAAATTAGCTGAGTTGTTTGAGAGAGAAATAATGAGACATCACGGGATACCAAAGACCATAGTGTCAGATAGAGATACCAGATTCCTTTCGAGGTACTGAAGAGCTACCAGAGAAGCGTGGGGTACAGAACTTAAGCTGAGTACCGCGTTCCATCCTCAGACAGATGGTATGACTGAGCGTACTATTCAAACACTCGAGGACATGCTGAGGGCATGTGCCTTAGACTTCCAGGGCAGTTGGATTGACAAATTGCATCTGATCGAGTTTTCATACAACAACAGCTATCACGCTTCGATCAAGATGGCACCTTTTCAAGCGTTGTACGGTAGACCATGTCGTACACCGCTCTGCTGGGATGAGTCGAGTGAGACGGTCATTATAGGACCAGAATATTTAGAGCAAGTTAAGGCTGAATTTCAGCAAATCAGGGAGAACATGAAAGCTGCTCAAGATAGGCAGAAGTCGTATGCTGATGTTCGACGACAGAGACCTGGAGTTCGTAGTGGGCGAGGGTAATTCTGCGAGTTCACCGATGAAGGGTGATTCAGATTTGGGCAGAAGGGCAAATTAAGCCCGAAGTTGTTGGTCCTTATGAGATTACGGAGCGGGTGGGCCCGGTTGCTTACAGGTTGAATTTACCTGCTGAACTGGGTAAAGTGCATGATGTTTTTCATGTTTCACAGCTAAAGAAATACATGCACCACCCCTCCCATGTGTTAGAACCTGAGAGGTTGACATTAGAACCGAATATGAGATCAGTGGAGCTTCCTCAGAGAATCTTGGATAGTAAGACTAGGGACACTCGCCATAAGTCAGTGCGACTGGTGAAGGTTCTCTGGTCTAACCAGGATGTCGAAGAGGCCACGTGGGAATTAGAGGATAAGATGAGGGCGAAGTACCCTTCTTTGTTTACTGACTAGATCGTCTGTATAGGGTACGGGGCGTACCCCTTTTTAAGGGGGGTAGAGCTTCCTCGCTTTTGAGTTAGGAAACGAGCATGTTTGTCGTTTGTTTGGTTGTGTAAGATGTGATTTTGTGTAAGTTGCTACACTTTGGTGATAAGCTTGAGTTATGTATAATACTTATGTATTGTATTGGTAATTGACCATTGAGTCTTGAGGTGTGTGAATGAGAATATAAGATGTGGTGTTAAGATTAAGAGAATTGAGTACCGTGAATGACTTAGTACACGTGTGAACTTTGGGGACAAAGTTCTTTTAAGGGGGGTAGATTGAAATACCCCAAACTTAGATATGGTGTTTAAGTGACAAACTAAGATATAAGAAGGCTAAATAATGCCTTAGAAACATTAAGAAACCATTTTAACCAAAGAAAACATAAGGAAACACCAAAAGAGCAGTTTAAGCAAAAACGTGCTCTAAGCTTGGAGAGACTTGGGTGAGCACCCAAATATCATTCTAAGACCTTAGTAATATCCTAATGGTCATTTTAAACCAATTACCAAAGAAAACCAAGCTTGAAAACAAGTTAAAACACAAAATGTGCTTTAAGGAGTCTTAAAGCACATTTTTGAAAAATTGTCTTGTAAATAGGTTTTGAGTGGCTAAATGTCCATCATTACTCTTTAATTAACATGTGTACTAATTAGTATCACATTAGGAAGTCTAAATCAATGGGAAATCAAAAATTTCACAATTATGTGCCTTGTTTAGTGAATAGTAACCAAATAATGCTAGTTTAAGACATTAGTCAAAGTAAGTCAATTAAATGGTCAACAAAGACCACAATACACCTTGTTTGACTAAGGGGGCCGGTTTTTAAGTGTGACTCACCACACTTATCTAGCTAAGTAATGAATAAAGCAAAAGTAAGTAAAAACACTATTCACCTTTTAACATAATATCTTACCTTTAGTAGTCCTCTCTCCTCCTTTCTTCATTCTTCATCTTCCCATCGATTTCTTTGCTCTCTTTCTTCTCTCTCACGTAAGAAGCAACCTCCATGCTAGCTCCATCTTCTTTTGCCCACATCTTGCTCATTTAAGCTCCAAAATCAAAACCAAGTACATATATCTCTTAGTTAGCTCAAGCTCTTCCTTTCTATCTTTTCAAAACTTCAAGAGCCTCATTTTGGAGCCAAGGCAAACCGCCATTAGAGGAGGAAACTCAAGCTTGGAGACTCCATTAGCTTCTCCATTCTCTTAAGGTAAAGAATATGTAAGAAAATCTAGGTTTCCATCATTTTCTTCCCTTGTCCGAAAATTTGTACTCATGGGACTCCATGTTTATGCTTGTTCTAGCTTGTTTTCTACTCTCAAAGGATAAAGGAGGTCCTTCTTGCTTCATATCCAAGCTTGTCTTGAGAAACCAAGGTAAAACAATCAATTTAATACCTTAAAACACATTTTAACCTAGGTTTTATTCCTTAAGGTTAGTGTGTTGTTTAGTACTCATTGGAGTCATTGAATATTGGTTAGAACATTGGCAAGGAGAACTTGATTGGTGACCGAGATTGAGCAAGGAAAAACCTAAGGAGAAAGTTTGTGAAGCTTGAAAAGAACAAGGTAAATGTCTTACCTTAAGGTGTTTAATGCATTAAGGGATGGGATTTAGGTATATGATGAGTGTAGCTTAAGGTTTACATTAGAAAAGGGCTATATATCCTAGGAGAAACAATGACTATGTTTGAGAACTTGTGACTAAGGAGCCAATGAGAAAAGAGTAGTTAAACAATGTTGAGATGAATTACAAGAAGCATTTTATTTCAATGGGAGCCTTGTTGTGTGTATTCGCAGGTTAAAGGCAAATATATGTGGAAATTCAGTGGTTAAGATTATTGTCATTTAAGGGCCTAAGTGCCAAGCATTTTAAGTATATACACTATATGATGATGTGGTGTAGTTTTGGTGTAAATTGTGTGTTAAGATGTAATGAGAATTTGAGTGATCTTGGTTGTTTGATGGTGAAAAACCAAGTGTTTAGGTGTAACAATATACTAGAGAACCCATGCAAAATTTGATGAGAAACTTAGTTTTAGATGTTCTAAGAATTTCATGACTAGGATAGTACTAGGAAGTTTAGAGGTTGTCTTGAAGGAAAAAGAATGAGTTTAAGGTGTTCTTGTGAGTTAGAATGACTTAGGCATCATGGAGGATCTTGGAATCAAAAGAATGTTTAGGTATGCACCAAAGGCAATTTGAGAATGTGTTTAGGAAATATGCAATCTTGTTAGGAGAAGGGTAAAGTAATGTGTTTAAAGGTGAAGAGACTTCATGTAGTTACATAAAGGAACCTAGATGTTGAAAGATGCTTGGGAGATGATGTTATGGTGGTGAGGTAACATTTTGGCATAGTGGTTATGATAGGTATGAAAACCACTTAAAACCTAAGGAAAATATTACAAGTGTTGAGAGATTATGTAAGAATTGGGTTATAAGGCTAGAGATGGAGATGGGCAAGTTTAGGATGTTATTTTGGTATTAGAATATGCCTAAGATCATGTGTGAAGTTTGGGTGATTTATGGATGAAGAGAACAAGTGTAACAACACTTAGAACAATGCAAAAGAAAGAAATGTAGCGGTCCGGGACTTAAGTCCAGGGTGAAGTCCCGGACCAACCTAAAATTCTGCCGAGAGTTGCTTCAACCATAGGGTCCGGGACTTAAGATTTGTAAGAAGTTCCGGACCACCCCCTAATTTACCCCCGAGGATTTTAGCTTGCATTGGTCCGGGACTTAAGTCCCATACAAAGTCCCGGACCACCACATTAAAATAGCCGAGAGTTTGAACTAAGTATAGGTCCGGGACTTAGGTTGAGGACAAGGTCCCGGACCACACTAAATCATGTTTAAGCTTGGGAAGTGTTAGGAAATGGTGGGAATGATTTTGAATTGATGTTACGAGTTATTAAGGGCATGTTTGGTGGGTGTAATGGTTATTAAGTGGGTGAACAAGTATAATAGATAATGAGGAAGTGATGCACTTAGAAGTTAAGTTAAAAACCATAAGGCTTCGTGAAAAACAATGAGTAAAAGTTGATGTCTAGGGAGGCTAAGTAATTGTATTGAGTTGAATTGAATAATAACCTAAAACTGAATGAATGTTTTAGGATTGGTGAATTGGGACTTGGAAGATAAGCCAAACAATCATCGACGGTGAACGGTACAATCTTTCTTGTGACCTGCTTGCTAACGAGGTGTCCCTCGGCTTGTGTGCTATCTGTTTAATTGCTATGACTAAGACAAGATAAAGCATACAACCGGTTATATTTGTTCTCGTTGTGAATGTATTTTCTTTACACTAACCCACGAGACTTGAGATTGTTACTAACTAAGTTTAGTACTTACTGAGTTAAGGATAAGAGTTAAGTATTGGTAGCTGTTGGTTAATACCCGTTAAGGTTTAACTAACACATGGTGTGTAAGTTTTTTTTTACTAACTGGAACTTGAGTGAGGAACTCGGGACTGACTCCGGTCATGCATGCTAAGGAAAGGGGGACGGTATCGGAATCAGATCCGCCCTCCGCTTAAGGACTTGTCTTCGGACTTGTTGCCTAGGGCCGGTTGCCGGCTCAGCTACACTGGACTCCTGTCCAAGGTAGGAGGCATTAAGATGGTGCGGTAGGATCACCTAAATCCTAGGTTTGAGATTAAGCTACAACCATTCCTTTCTAGGAACGGTTTGTATACTGAGATTAAGATAAGGTTAAGACTGAGGTAAGATAAGGAACTGAGGTTAAGGAAAATAGGACTAAGGAGGGGGTTACTAACCCGCTTGATAAGGGAACACTTGTGTCGTTCATTGTGTGTGAACTATGTATGTTCATCTGTGGATTGTTGTTTATTGCACTTCATATCATGCTTGTGTACTTAATCAATTTCCATGCTATCGACAATTAGTCGTCGTAGCCCCGTTAGATTGGGGGGCATGAGAGGGAGTACCAGCATTCGTGCTGACCCCCTTTGGGGGCTGTTTTTACACTTGCAGGTAAGAGGCCCATGAAGTCACCACGAGAGTAGGAGCGGTTAGACTTAGGATGGGTTGTTTATTTTTGAGTACGGGTTGCGCTTGTGCTCCCGTCTGTTGATAAGTGCTAAACATATAGACTTATTAGGGTTTAATCACCTTATAAATTGTAGCATTTTTAGTAATGTTTCTCACTTATCTTGGGTTTTTCCTATATTTATGTTGTTATATTAACTGATGTATTATATGTGTTAAAATATAGGAAAAATGCCAAATAAACATATATATTATAAGGGATTACAAATGACACGCGAGAAGCACACGGAAGAAGGCGTGTCCGCCTCTGTACCGCATCATTCAAGGCGGACAAGGTAGAGGGGCAACCGCCCCTTATTGAGCGGACGTGAGAGGAGAGGAGAGAACCGCCCCTTATTGGGCGGACAACTCTAAATGCAAACCGCCTATTTACATGCGGACAAGAGACAAGAGGAAATAGAGAGGAGACCGCTTCAATTTAGGCGGACGTGACCATGAAGATACCACCTCATTATAGGCGGACGTGAGTAACATACAACCGCCTAAAGAACAAGCGGACACCATGCGGACATGTAAATTACAGGGAAATTAATCGCAACGGGTTATCTTCTTCGCAAGTCGACTTCGCCCGTCGACTTGTTTCTGCCTTATCCATCTACTCCGCCCACCGCCTACCATAAATCGCTCACACGTTGCAGCTCTGTCCCCTACAATCAATGAGCTGCAACTCTGCCTCTTCTTCTTCCTCTATAAATACCACACTCCATTTACCTTCTCGAGTGTCCTTCCAGAGGTTCCGTCCGTGGTTCCTCCTGGAGTTCCAATTCACACCATCATTCCATCTTCGTACCACTACACTTTCACTCACTCGTTCATTTCATTTCTAATCTCCCGCTTCTCCATTTGTTTTCTTTTCATCTTTATTCTCACCTCTAGTCTCACGTATTTAAATAGAAGATCAAACTATTTAATATGTTAGGCTAGTTTACGTATGCTCTGGGAATAATTATTATGTATCTGTATTAATTATGCAATATGTTTTACTGGTTTTAATTTTAATGAAGTTTGTTGCTTAAAGGTTTTCTCACATCTTTTTAATAAATGTCATGAGTTTATTAAATTGCTTTACTAAGTCTATTTTGATCATACCGGTGATAAATAGACAGGTTAATTAAGCCGTAAAACTGGAGAAAGCTTATTATGACTTAATGAGTTAGTATTTTCAGGTTGCAAGAATAAAATCCTCATACTCCTCTGCCGTCCACCAGTGGATGCTTGAGTTTTCATCGGACCTAGCACAACTGGAACGAGTTCTTAAGAGGCTATGATTTAGTCCTTAAGAATAAAAACAGGATCTTGCCGAATAATTATAATTAAATCAGTAGACCTAGCATGAAAGAGCAGATATTATATTAACATGAACCAGAGTCCCGTTTAATTTATCTGTTAACTTAGTTTATTTTATCTTTTCTTTTTATTACAAGTCAATTAATCCCCCCTCTTGTGACACGCTTAGGTACTATTATATGCACATTAGTCCCACGGTTCGACATCCGGTCGCTTACACTTTTCTATACTATCACGACCGGGATTTGTTTGCAGCCCGACGTTTAATTTGAGTTTTAATTTCTTTTCTTTTAATTTTACACCAGTTTAACCACTCACGATTTTAACGTCTGCAAAATGGCGCCGTTGCCGGGGACTAGTTTATTCTAGTCCCTAAGCCCCGGATTATTCACTTGTTAAATTAGAATATTTTGTCTATATTATTTTGTTATTGTTTATATTAATTATCTACTATATTTTGTTAATATTAATTATCTAATAATCTGTTAATATTAATTGGACACCTGACTTTGGACATCTGACTACGGACATCTAACTTCTGACATCTAATTACTAACTCTTATATTTTTTTTGTTATTTAAATTCCATTGTCCTTCAAATTTCCAGTATACTAACTACTAACTTATAATTTCTGTCATTTAATTTTCTGTCATTTATTTCCATTGTCCTTAACATTTAATTTCCATCGTCCCTAACATTTAATTTCCATCATCCCTAACATTTAATTTCCATTGTCCCTAACATTTAACTTTATGTCATTTTTATTTCTAACTTATAATTTATATCCATTTTTATTGTAATTATTTAATGTACATGTTTCCTTCCGTTAAAATCAAAAAAAAAAATGGCGAACAGAGCAGACAGCCGTGTCCGCCTAATAACACGCGGACACCACACAAGTCGTGACCGCCTAATAACACGCGGACGAGTCACACCCGTAACCGCCTGAAACGGCGCGGACGAGTCTCGAAATAGAAAAAAAAAAGAACGCAGCGTTTCATCGTTTCATTCTTCCCCAATTCTGCTCAGCTCGAACTGGCGATGAAGAACAGAAGCGAAGAACGAACAAGCTCGCGCGCGACTCCCCTTCCTCAATTGCCCACATCTTTTTCAATTCTTCATCAAATCATTCAAGGTTAGTACCGAAATCTTCGTTTTTCAATTCTCTACGTTTCTATAGCTTCAAATCCACAAATGATGAACTACACTAGGAGAAATTAAGGACTGAACTTTCGAACCCTAGGTCGACCCGTTCGAAAATTTCGAGCTTAATATGCGATTTTTGTCTCAAATTCTTCTTCTATAATTATATTATACATGCACAAGGTTTAATCTACACTGATTATACTTAAATTTGTTGTTTTGGGTGAATTCCAAATTTAGGTATATGTAGATACGAGAATTGCTTGTTCAAAAATGCATTTTTCGAATTCTGTAAAACCTTGTTGTTACATTAACCGATTAAATATATGATTATAGTAAGTTATATGTGGATTTATGCTGATAACAGTATTAAATTACCTTGTGTTTGACTGAATTAATTGTGGAGAATCGTGGATTTTAAGGGGAGGTTCTGTCGAATTTTCGATAGAATTTATGTTGTATAATTATTCTATTTATATTCCACATTCTTTGTTCATCTTGTTTTCTATTTTGCTAATTTGCTAAGTTGTGTTTGTCAAATATTAATGTTCTGTTTGATATTAATTTTTATGTTGTTTATTAATGTTTATGTTGTTATTATTTGTTAATTTTTATGTTGTTGTTGTTGATTGATTTTTAGTTAGTTGTTGTATATTAATTTTCATGTTATTATTACCCTGTTTAATATTTAATATTAGTTGTTATGCTGTTAATGTTTGTTTGCTTTTAATTCTAAAAATATATTAGTATGCCCGTATACGTGGTGCGACTGCCCCGGTGCATCTTCTTCTGCACCTCGTCTTCGGGACGACGGCTTTGTTTCAGCAGAGGCTCGTGCCTGGTACGATCTAGGCAAGGATTTTATTATGGAGAGGAGATTTGAGCCTGCGGTGCTAGAGGCTGCAGGGGTGGATACCCTGTTTGCCAGATTAGGACTTACGATAGTCCTAAAGACGGGGTCGGGAGTCTTTTGTCCGGAGCTGGTTAGAGAGTTTTATGCTAATGCCCGGGCGGGCAATCTGAGCATTACCTCTTACGTACGCCATCACCCCGTGGAGATCACACCCTCGACATTCACTTCTCTCCTACAGTTCCCGGATGGTCCTGACGATGTCCGAGGATTCACAGAGGAGTACTTGCAGAGGTCGAAGTCTAGGTGGCTTCAGGTTGTAGGTCGGAGGATCCGACATCGAGGGGAGGAGGAAAAGGATGTCCTCCCTTTCGCGAGCTTCCCCACACTGCAGCAGAGGCTTCTCCTGGAGATCCTCAGTCATCAGATTCGCCCATCTGGGGCGCACGATGCTTCTGATGAGGATTGCGCTTTACTATACTACTTCCTAGGTCCATCTCCACCCACGCAGCGCATCTCCTTCAGCCACATCATGTTCGGCCAACTCCATAAGGTGGTCTCCTACCTGAGGACGAAGAAGAAGAAGATCACTCCCATTTTCCCTTCTTCATCGGTACCACCTTGTCGGTGTCCTCCCACTCCCAGAGGTCAAGCGAGATTTAGAGCTCCGATCAGGAAAGCGCCCAGTCACACTGCAGACTGTGCGGAGCTGGGGCTTTATGCGTTAGATGACGGTACTTGGGTCAGGGGTACCGCTGCTGCCGGTCTTCCACTGCATCTTCCACAGCAGCAGGGCCCTCTACGGGAGCTACACCTTCAGCTGATCCCGACCCACCGTCCGCTGACACTGCACAGGGAGAGGAGCCCTATGTGCAGACTACTGACGTGATGCAGATTCCTGCTCCTTACCTATCTCGACAGATCTCCAGACTCAGTTCCAGGCCTTCCATCAGAGGTTTGAGAGTTTTGAGCAGTCCCAGCAGAGGATTCTGGCTGAGCAGGCACGGGTGATACAGCGCTTGGACCGGAGTGATGAGTTGCACGCACAGACAGCGCAGCAGAATGCACAGACAGCTCAGCTCATGCAGCATCTCCTTGCTCAGATAGGCCAGGGACCAGTGCAGCCTCCACCACCACCGCAGTGATTTTATTTTATTGTTATCTTTATTTTATTGTATTTTAATTTTCTCTGTTGTTTACTAACATTTGTAGACTAATACTGTTTAAACCTTATCAGACTTCAGGAAGGTAACAGTTCAGTTTACTTCATGTTTTTATCTATTGTAGTGCTTTATTATTTTTGCATTATTATTTATGCCTAATTATTTATGTTTTTCATATTATTATTTTCTTTGGTGCCACTTGAGTTCTGCTGGCTATATATGTTTTCCTTTTCAGAATAAATCCTATATTCGAACATATAGCTGAACTCGCCTATGGGAGCAACCTCAGTTTCTCTAGGAATTTCGATATCTTCGGTTGAACACTTGCGCAAACTTAAGTGTGAGGAACGTCTCACCCCTACCAATGCTTTAAGTGTGAGGAAGGATACCTTCCTCAATCTACGATACAAGGGGAGTTTCAATTCTTCCTTTATGAATCTGTCATATTTTGAAAGGTCCTTTTCTTGAATTTAATTCTGAACAATGAGGACATTGCTCCTCTTAAGTGTGAGGAAGGAGAGACCTTTCCCTGAAAATATGACAGTAGTTCGATAATGCCACACTCACTTTTTGCTACTCTAAACTGCCTAAATTTTAAAAAAAATGATGAAAAAATGAGATAAAATAATTGTAGAAGTGTCTGAAATTATGTCAAGTGACAACTGAAAGATAGTTTTATTTTAAGAAGTTTGTATAAAATTATTTTCCTTCAAAATACTCTATTTCCACTCAAAATATGATAGATCTGCTAGTTGTAAAAACCAATTTAGTTTAGCTTGGGATTATGGAAATATGTGAAAAGTCAAGGAAAGAAAAGGATAAAGACAAGGTACTCCACTGTTTATGAATTTTTCTAACCAAAAACAGGCCTCGTCTATCCGGTTATTAAGTTCTTTGGGGTGCTTTAACACCTATCTACCTAAGGTCTCGTGATCTGGGATAGAAGACCCAACACCGCTACAAGGATAGAGAGAAAAGTCTGGGGTACAGAAAAATAATGCAATTCAAAAAAATATATATAAATAATAATATGTGCTTTGTATATACAATTTGCACATTCAAAAAAAAAGAGTAAATATAAATTGCTATTTATATTTATAAACATGAGTACGTGGTGTTGAAAGGTATTGCGGAATAAGGCATTACTTCACACCCCTTGTCATTCCGGGTTAGAGAATTGAAATTGGTTGAATCCCAGGTTAATCTAACTTGTTTTCTGCAGTCTAGTTTTTCTATGCTTTTATTAAATTATTCTTCTTCACTGTTTATAAAAACCTACTTCTAGGAGCAGAATTATCCTTTCAATTGTCACTTTGTCTAAATTCCCTTCTACACTTATTTAATCTTGTTTTATTATTATGGCTTAGAGATAATTATATTCCTTATTTGCTTGAGGACAAGCAAAAGTCAAGT
The DNA here is from genome assembly GCA_023374045.1 of Limonium bicolor. Taxonomy (NCBI): domain Eukaryota; kingdom Viridiplantae; phylum Streptophyta; class Magnoliopsida; order Caryophyllales; family Plumbaginaceae; genus Limonium; species Limonium bicolor. Next base: position 498,902,923 of record CM041776.1, read on the forward strand.
GTGAGGAAGTTTGATAAGTGCAAAACATATAGACTTATTAGGGTTTAATCACCTTATAAATTGTAGCATTTTTAGTAATGTTTCTCACTTATCTTGGGTTTTTCCTATATTTATGTTGTTATATTAACTGATGTATTATATGTGTTAAAATATAGGAAAAATGCCAAATAAACATATATATTATAAGGGATTACAAATGACACGCGAGAAGCACACGGAAGAAGGCGTGTCCGCCTCTGTACCGCATCATTCAAGGCGGACAAGGTAGAGGGGCAACCGCCCCTTATTGAGCGGACGTGAGAGGAGAGGAGAGAACCGCCCCTTATTGGGCGGACAACTCTAAATGCAAACCGCCTATTTACATGCGGACAAGAGACAAGAGGAAATAGAGAGGAGACCGCTTCAATTTAGGCGGACGTGACCATGAAGATACCACCTCATTATAGGCGGACGTGAGTAACATACAACCGCCTAAAGAACAAGCGGACACCATGCGGACATGTAAATTACAGGGAATTAATCGCAACGGGTTATTCTTCGCAAGTCGACTTCGCCGTCGACTTGTTTTGCCTATCCATCTACTCCGCCCATCGCCTACCATAAATCGCTCCACGTTGCAGCTCTGTCCCCTGCATCAATGAGCTGCAACTCTGCCTCTCTTCTTCCTCTATAAATACCACGCTCCATTTACCTTCTCGAGTGTCCTTCCAGAGGTTCCGTCCGGGTTCCTCCTGGAGTTCCAATTCACACCATCATTCCATCTTCGTACCACTACACTTTCACTCACTCGTTCATTTCATTTCTAATCTCCCGCTTCTCCATTTGTTTTCTTTTCATCTTATTCTCACCTCTAGTCTCACGTATTTAAATAGAAGATCAAACTATTAATATGTTAGGCTAGTTTACGTATGCTATGGGAATAATTATTATGTATCTGTTAATTATGCAATATGTTTTACTGGTTTTAATTTTAATGAAGTTTGTTACGTTAAAGGTTTTCTACATCTTTTTAATAAATGTCATGAGTTATTAAATTGCTTACTAAGTCTATTTTGATCAGACCGGTGATAAATAGACAGGTTAATTAAGCCCGTAAACTGGAGAAAGCTTATTATGACTTAATGAGTTAGTATTTCAGGTTGCAAGAATAAAATCCTCATACTCCTCTGCCGTCCACCAGTGGATGCTTGAGTTTTCATCGGACCTAGCACAACTGAAACGAGTTCTTAAGAGGCTATGATTTAGTCCTTAAGAATAAAAACAGGATCTTGCCAAACAATTATAATTAAATCAGTAGACCTAGCATGAAAGAGCAGATATTATATTAACGTGAACCAGAGTCCCGTTTAATTTATCTGTTAACTTAGTTTATTTTATCTTTTCTTTTTATTACAAGTCAATTAATCCCCCCTCTTGTGACACGCTTAGGTACTATTATATGCACATTAGTCCCACGGTTCGACATCCGGTTGCTTACACTTTTCTATACTATCACGACCGGGATTTGTTTGCAGCCCGACGTTTAATTTGAGTTTTAATTTCTTTTCTTTTAATTTTACACCAGTTTAACCACTCACGATTTTAACGTCTACATCTGTTTATATTGAAACTGATGTAAGTTTATGACTATGATTTAGATACTTAAACTCGGTTGGTTGGTGGTAATTTGGTTGGTGATGTTTTGGCCGGTTGTTTGTTTTGGATAAGCGTTGTAAATTGATAAGGCCGGTATATTCTAACGATCAGACCGTGGCAAGGTCCCGGTGTTTGTTATTTCCGCTGCGATGAATTCGATTAAGTGTTAAGTTTGGCGATAACCACGATTGGCTTTGGACGGGGTGTTATAAAGTGTAATACCCTTGAGGTTTACCTCCCACATCGATTGGAGGGGAGAACGAACCACTCCTTATATGGGTGGGGATACCTCTCCTTGTTGTGAGGTCTTTTGGGGCTAGGAAACCCCAGGAACAAAATCGTGCGGCCTGCGTGCCAAAGCGGACAATATCACAATAGTGGGATACTGGTTGTTACAGTTGGTATCAGAGCCAGACCAGGTCGGTGTGCCGGTGGGCCCGCGAGGGCGCTGGGCTCCCAAGGAGGGTGGAGTGTATACCCTTGAGGTTTACCTCCCACATCGATTGGAGGGGAGAACGAACCACTCCTTATATGGGTGGGGATACCTCTCCTTGTTGTGAGGTCTTTTGGGGCTAGGAAACCCCAGGAACAAAACCGTGCGGCCTGCGTGTGAAATACCCCAAACGTTGATATGTTGTTAAACATTTAAACTATGGTATGTAAAGGCTAAAAAGTGCCTTAGAAACATCAGTGAACAATTTAAACCATAGTAGAGTGCATAAGGCACTAAGACACAGCTTGAGCAAAAACATGCTCTAAGCTTGGAGTGAACTTGGTTAGGACCCAAAGAGCCTACCAAGACTTAATAATATTCAATTATGATTTATTAAGGCTAATTAAGTCCTTAGGAAACCTTGGTAGACAATTAAACCAAACAAAACACAAATAAATGCCTTAAAGTCAATATGGGCAAAAATGTGCTCTAAGCTTGGGATAAATTTGTATAAGACCTAATGGTCATGCCTATACCTTATAAATATGTTAATGAACATATTAAATCAATTACCAAAGAAAACCAAGCTTGAAAACAAGTTAAACACAAAAAGTGCTTTAAGGAGTCTTAAAGCACGTTTTTGAAAAATTGTCCTGTAAATGAGTTTTGAATGGCTAAATGTCCATAATTAATCTTTAATTAACATGTGTACTACTTAGTATCACATTAGGAAGTCTAAATCAATGGGAAATAAAAAATTTCACAAATATGTGCCTTAATTTGTGAATAGTGCTCAAATAGCGCTAGTTTAAGTTATAAGTCAACATAAGTTGTTTAATTGGTCAACAAAGGCCATATATATGTTATATATGTAAGGGGCCACGGTTTTAGGGGTGTGAGTCATCACACTTGGCTTGCCAATTAAAAGAAAGAAAGAAAAGTAAGTAAAGGTTACCTTTTTGCTTTATAACTTAAATATCTCCAAAACTTACCTCTCTCCTCACTTTCTCTTCTTTTCTTTTTTGTTCCCACCGTCTCCAACCTCATCCTCTCTTCTCCATTCTCGTTTTGCTACAGCAAGTAGCCATTCTCCATCTTTGAATGCTTGTAACTCATGGCTCCAAGCTCCGAATTTAATTCCGAGACTACCGTTGTCTAAGTTAGAGTAAGCTCTTCATTCCTATCTTTTCAAATCTTCAAGAACTCCATTTTGGTGCCATGAATATTCACCATTGAAGGAGCTTGAGCTCATATTTTCATGCTTTGTCATTCTCCTTTGCTTCAAGGTGAGGAAAACCAAAGAAAATCAATGTTTCCACTTGTTTTTGTGTGTGACCGAGAATCACCTAGTAATGGTGTTTCTCTTGCCTTTGTTTAGCTTCATTTCAAACTTCAAAGGGCTAGGTGGAGTCCTATCTTGCCACTTATTCAAGTTCTCTTTCAAATTCCAAAGGTAAACATCAAATTTTAGTGTTTCAAGACACTTATGTAAACCTAGGGTTTAATTATGAGTTTGAGTATTAAACTTAATGCTCATTACCCTTATATGTGTATTGGTTAGAAGGTTGACAAGTGATAAAAGCTCCTTGCCGATTTTCAATCAAGAAAAACAAGAGAAAACAAGTGAGAAGCTTGGAAAACAAAGAGGTAAATGACCTCTCTTAATGTGGTTTATTGTACTAGGAAATTGAGCTATATATTCTTAATAATTAACCTAAAGAGCCAATGGGAAATGAGCTAGAAAACTATCCACTAGGTGGACTAAAAAGACATGGGAGCATTGTTGTGTGTATTCGCAGGTTGAAGGCATTTAAATGTGGAGATTCAGTGTTAAGTTTAATGCAATTTAAGGGCCTAAGAGCCATGTTATTTAAGGGCCTAAGTGCCAAGCAATTTAAGTTTATGCACTAGATTGTGATGTAGTGTAGTTTAAAGGTTTAGTTGTGTGTAAAGAACATCTCTTGTGAAGGTGAATGTGTTTGATGGTTAAAGGATGAAAAACCATATGTTTGTGTATAAGAGTGTGTATTAAGAGATTGAATGTTCTTGATTGTCTAAAGTGAAAAACAATGTGTTTTGGTGTAAGGTGATACAAGAGAAGCTATGGCCGAAATTTAGTTGATAAACAAAAGAGTTTATGTGTTGTAATGAGATTTTATGACCTAGAAGGTACTAGGAATTTTTAAGTGTTTAAGATGGTGAAAAGAAAGTGAATTAAGGTGTGCTTAGGTGTTAAGATGCCTTAGGCATAGTCTTGGAGATTTAGGGAAACTAATGGATGATTTCTGATACACCAAGGTGATGGTGTGGAGGTGTCGTAAAGTCTTGTGCAAAGTTTGGTGAACAATGAAAGTGTAACGCCTTGTGAAGGTTTAATTATGAACTTGTGGGAAAGACTTGAGGAGTGTGTGTAAAGGGGATGAGTGTAGTGCAAATGATGTTTAAAAGGGTGGTTATAAGGTAGTGAGGGAGTACTTTGGTTAGGTGAAGTTTTAGGCAAGAATACAAGTACAAGTGTAAGAAAAAAAATGTTCTAAGTGTTAAGGACTTAGTAAATGAAATACCCCGAACTTAAATATAGGGATTAAAATTAATTCAATACGTATTTAAGGGCCTAATGACGCCTAAGTAATATTGGCAAGGAAAAATAAATCCAAAAGAAATACAGAAACACTTAAAAAGCGAAAAACGCTAAATAAGCGTTAAATAACCATAGGAGGTATGAGACCTCGGTTAGCGTATTATATGGATTTTAAAGCCTTAATAAGGCCTAAATAATTTATGGGAACAATTCCCGAAGAAAATGGATCCAAATAATACATTAAAACGCTAATAGAACTTTAGCGCACATTTTTCGAGAAAACCCGAGAACGGGACCTTAAGTGGTCAAACAGACCCGTAAAAATTGTGAATCATTAAATAATAATTATTAAGCATTTATGGAAGCTTAATAATCAATAAAAATAATTAAACGAGAAAATTCCGGAAAACGGGTTCCGGTTTGTAAAAAATTGTAACAACCGGGAAGTTGTGGGGTGAGAATGCAAATAAGCAAAGTTAGTGTGTCCACTTTTGCAAATAAAAAGCAAAAATCTGTAGAGGGGCATGTGAGTAACCGATTGGACCCCCCCCCCCTCTCACACTCTATTTGTTGTCTTCTTATTTACTAAAAGACAACTAAAGTAAATAAAAAGAAAAAAACACTCTCTCTCCTACCACACTCCCTCACTCACGTACTCACCCTCCTCCTCTCTTCATTTTCTCCTCCTCCTGCGATGACAATGGCGATTTGTTGAAGCCCCTACAGCCCTCTCCTTCTCTCCTCTCTTTGAGCACTCAAATCTTGTCCAAATTCAATAAAAATTATACCATTGGAATCCCCTTGCAAAGGAGAACACTTTCCTCCTTTCAAAAATCGAAAACAACCAACTTCATCTCCATGGGTGTGCTGCATTTGGAGCTTGAGTACCACCATTAGAAGCACCTCACCTCCTTGTCATTTTGAGGTAAAAACATTCTTGAAAACCCATCTTTTTCTAGCCCTCATTTGCAAAACGAAAATTCAAAGTAAGCCTTGCTTTGCTCTTTGCATTCCAGCCGATTTTGGCTTCTCTTAAGGGCTAGGAATCTTGCTCTCTTGCTAGACAAGAACTTCATTCATTGGTGGGAAGGTAATACTCTTTTCTAAACTCTAAAACATCTAAATTCTAGGGTTAGTATAAAATGAGTACTAAGTAGTTGTGTGTATTGGTATGGGGTGATGTAGCATTGCCCATTCCTTGAGCAAAAACCGAGAACAAGGAAGAAAGAAAGAAGGAAGAAGAAGAAGGAAAGGAAAGAAAGAGAAACTAACAAGACAAGGTAAAATACTCCTACCTTGGGTTGGTTTGTGTATTGTATTGTAACAGTTTTTGAGTAGTAAAAATGAGTAATGTATTGAGTAATGAGTAGTAAGTATGTTGTAGTATAATGAGGAATGATATTATAACAGTTTTGAAGTTTTTATGTTTAAAAACTTGGGAAAACATTGGGTATAGAATGTGTATGTGCAGGAATTTTATGGTGTTGTAGTGGGTTGAAATGTGAGTATAATGTGTGGTATAAACAGGTTGTGAAAATGAGCCATTGTGAGCTGAAGTAGTGTGTGAGCAAAGTAAGAATTACAGGGGACTGTGTCAAATTTTGTGTAGGAATGAGAGGACTTAAGTGTTTAAGAAGAGGAAGTAACCTAGGTGGTAGCTAGGTGTATTTGGAGAGTTTAAAAGGAGTGTTAGTATCTTGAAACAGATTTGGATATGAAGTTGTGAAGAGGATGGAACTAGGATATGAGTAAGGTATTTAAGATGCTAATAGTAGCACTATGCAAGGGAGTATTGGAGTATAAGAGTTGAGGGAAAAATCTGTAGCAGAGAGAAGAAAACAAAATCTGTAGCAAGAGGTATTGGATTTCATTGGAGGAATTAGGAAGAATGAGAGTACAAGACTTAGTAAAATGAATGTTGGACTTGGGTATAGATGTTGTAATTGCTTGGAAATGTATTTGGGATGCTAGTAATGGTATTGGTAGTAGAAGTATTGGATGGGAGGATTGAGTTTTAAAAATCTGTAGCAAAAGAGAAACAAAAAACTGTTGCATGTGTTGAAGATGAAGTGAGAAAAATTGTGTAAGTTGATTTAGAAGTGAAAAATGAATTTGATGATGAACTTAGGTGAATTAGAGGATTTAATTAGTGTTTAAACATGTAGTAAACATGTGGAAATGAGTAGGAAAAGATTGGGTGAGAATTGAGGTGAATTTGGAGCCCAAAGTAGATAATTAAAAGGGGTTCTGCAGCCGACCTACCCAGGCGACCTACCCCAGACTGGGTCGGTCGGGCTGAATTCTGTAACTCGGGTGCTCTCTGCAGCCGACCTACCCAGGCGACCTACCCAGAGTGGGTCGGTCGGCCTTTGTAAAAAAAAAAAAAAATTAAAATTTAATTAGATGAATATATATAAATACATATGTACATATATACATATATATATACATATATATACTATATATCATATATATATATATACATACATATATACACATATATATATATATATATAATATATATATATATATATATATATATATATATCATACATATATATATGCATGAGTAAGGCGTTAGTGCTAAAGTAATGAAGGTAAGAAAGTTAAGCACACTTGAGTAAGACTAAAGTTAGTGGATAACGGGGTTAATTACGGGAGTATTAGTTTTACATACCATAGTATCTTAATATTAATAGAACCACTTGAAATGTTGTCAGTGGTTCGAGAACAACCCGAGGAGTGTGAGGTGACATGGTAAAGTAAATTCCGGTAAAAAGGTATGATTTCTTCATGCTCTGTATCCTAACCTGGTTACCCCGATTTGTGTGCTTATGTGATCACCAATAAGATAAATGCACGAATCGGAATTATAATGCACTTAATTATGTTTGAACTATTTTGTTCTTGATTGTATCTTCTTGAACATTTAGTTTGTATAATTCATGAAATGTATGAATGAGAATGAAGGGTATGTGTATGTAATGTGTACTTTTGTATTGTATGGATGTATGGAAATGAAGTACTGACTTCTGCTAATTCCTAACAATCTAACTCCTAACATGAGTAATGAGTAAATGGAATGAGTAGAAGTCCGATATAGTTTCGGCCACGCGTGAGGATAAGGAAACACAAGAGGTTGGATCCGAATCCTGGCTGTAATCTTTTCCATGGACCAATCCCCTTGAATGGGTAGCATCCTGGATTAGTGAGCCACCCTAAAGCCCGGTGGTGGGATGTAGTAATCCCTGCCCGGAGGTCATACCGACTTAACAGGAAGTAAAGTATGTAAGAAGTAAGTATCGTATGTGTATTGGTCTTGACTATTGTAAGTCATTAACCCGGGTGTGTAAAGAAGCTAACAAGCCTTCTGTATGAATTGGAGAAGTGTATCTCCGTATTGCGTATTGAGTATGTAACGAGTATGTATTGTGTATGTGTATTCTGGAGGATGGTAAGTAAGTATTGGTTGACTTGTATTGTCTTCCAAGCATGTATTGTACTGTACGTATGTATGTGTACCTTGTGTAGTATTGTAGTACCGTGAATGAAAGCATGTATGTATGTATGTATGTATGAAAGTATGTATGCATGTATGTAATGCAAAATGAATTGCATGTATTCGGCCAAATGGTCGGCGTACCCTCGCTAGTACGCGGGGTATGCGGTTATCATATTCAGCGAAAGCTGACCCCCGGGGGAACATTTTTAGTGTGCAGGTACCCGGAGCGAATACGGTCAAGGTAAGAGACCGGTGGCGCCTCTTGTAATTAGAAGTATTTAGTTTGTGAGGAATGGGTAGCAGATTGACTTCTAGTGAGTGTGTATGAATTCGGGGAGAAGTACTGTATTGATTTTGGAACCTAGTAAACTCGGTATGCGTAGTGTATTATCTTGTACGGAATTGTGGAGTATTGTATTGAATGGAGTAATGTATCGAATGTATTAGTATCCAGTATGTAATGAGAGTATGTATTGTATTAAGTAGTACTCGATATTCGGTCCATCAGACCGATGTTTATGTAGCAGTAGTAGCCTTGTTAGTCACGTGGGTGACTAACGGCATTGTATCACCCGATGTATGTAAGATGTATCCGCTGCGTGACTCGGAAGCATGAGGAGATTGGACGTAAGATTGATTAATATTAGGGGTGTTACAAAAAGTGGTATCAGAGCGAAGTATCGCTCTGATGACTGGAATACCGAGTTCAGGAATACCGAGTTAGGAATTAGAAGCTTAGGGCTGAGTGTTTAGCATTAGATATGCTAGTTAGGAACTACCAGTGAATACCGGATACCTACAATACCAGTCCCGCCCACCGCAACCCCATTGTTATAACCTTGGGAAAGGACGCTAAGAGAAGAAAAGCCTTCCATACTCGGGGAATACCCGATCTGGCAGTGTGAAGTAATCACACAGTAAACAAGGACCGACGTATGGTAGATTCCAAGAAATGGAAGACCCGGAAGTGGATCCCGGTTGAACACAATAGCCACACTTAATAGCGGTAGTATAACACTCCAACCACAAGGAGGCTATAACTTGCAATAGCATGGGCGACATCTTAGCAGTCGCATAACCCAGCTAAACAACCCGCAACAGGAAAGGAAGCACTAACCGTGCAACGAAATGGAAACAGGAGCAGTAATGAACCCGAGACACAAGTCTACGGGACAACAGTAATAGCCAAGCCACACCACCACGGTGAGCTAGCTGGCTACGGACATAGTCGGGAGTGACTGACTCCAAAACTACAATGCCAAAAGGTTACAAACCTGGCCAACATAGCTCAGACAGCTACAGGAATACCCACAATAAAATCTGACTAACTACAACTGTAGTGCCTAACCCAATCAGGCTCAGTACCACAACACAACGTGGGGAATAAGCACAAGGAACAACACAACCAAGTCAAAGGGGAAGCTCCAAGGATGGAGAAGTAACCTGCTGTCAATGACAGCTTGTCAAACTCACTGAGATTTACTTAGAAGAGTATTAACCCAAGTAAATGATCAACAAGATCAAAGGAAGAGTAAGCAAGATTACCAATTATGAATGGAAACCATACCGTGATCGGTATAGAATTACCCAAAAACCACCAGTACCGCGCACTTGCCACGGCAAGTGCAGTAAGGGCAGAAATATGTAAAGGAACTCTAACGCACCACAGGTACATAGTAATGTACCGTGGCTACAAGAAGCAACTACAGGATCACACATCCTAACAACTAGAAGTATGGAACCTTAGAAAGGCCTAACGGCCGGATCACTGTATTTAGAACATACCGGTCAGCGAGAAGCTCGACTTGGTCAAGACCTCAAACATGGCTACACCATGAGAGACTTCTTTTAACACCGAACCATAATTTTTTTGAAACCCAAAATTCTTCTTTCAAAACCACAATTTTTCTTTAAACCTTGGATTTTAAAACCAAACCAACAGAATTACGGTGAGTATCATAGAATGATACAAGAGGAGTTGACAATAGAATACTTCACCTAGGCGTGTGACGAACACTACGAGTGTACCCAATTACGGGATGTGGGACAACCGCACTCCGAAGGAGCTTGTGGGCCTGACAAATAGTCGGGTAAGTGGTAACGTATCAATAAGGTACCCCACGTATGTATACATGTAGTGTACGAAACACGGGAAGTAGTCAACTCCGTTCTACGGACCATGAGTAAGCCAAACCAGAACAACTGGAACTCCAGTCGAACAGGGAGAAGGAACTCAGCTAAGAAATAAGTATGGAAGGACTCAGAGAATCCATCTGAGATAAGGAATAGGAACTAGGGAGTGCAAAGAGCACATACTAGTAAGTATAGACATTGGATATGTCTCAGGACATCAATAAATACATGGCAGCTGGAAAGTATACCCAGCCTAAACACAGTAAGGCAATCGCCTAACATGAACACTATAATGCTCGACAAATGGGATAGAACGCCCAAGAGCAATCACGAGATTACCATGAAGTAAAATCTATCATCGAAGGGAATATTAAACCTAGTCTCAAGCGCTAGGAGCAAGTATAAACGGCCTACCCAACGACGGGAGACGTTATAAATCTAAAGGGAATAGCTTAACAACACCATAAGGCGGTATATAGGACAACACATGTCATAACCATCAGCCGGATGTAACGGCGTGATCCAACGGCACCCAGGAGCAATCCTTGAAGGGTGTCTGAGATAACAACAGTTGAACAAGTGTCTTGATAAGAGCACGGAAGCTAGAACAAACATTCGGTTAGAACACCGAAGGGATTTCACTTAACAGGAAATACCCTAAATTAGCATCAGCTTGCCTAAAGGGTCTCCTATGAACGGAAGCGTGATGTCACGACTTACCATGGAGCCTAGTAATACCTCCAACTTACGGAGTATACATGGGGTAGAAACATGTATAAGCAGCTTGCAAAGAGCATAGCTTGCAGCAATAAGGCTTAAAAGCCACCAACCAACTACGTTGTGTGAACTCAAACAGTGGCAAAACCCACACCATTACTAACAGGACTTGCAAGAAATATTATCCCATATGACAAGAAATCCACAACTGGACCATCAATTCAAACTCAACCTCTTGAGTGGCTTGGAGTAATGGTCAACTCAGCGTCACTGTCACTAGCATCAGTCTAGTATGCAGATTAATTGACAAGCTTAACTACCTTCATGCCTCCTGTAGCAATGATAACACAGGGGCACAGAAATCGGGATAAATGCCAACATTGGCCTAGTCCACACTTGGACACTACGAGAAACCCGAGGGAAGACACCTCTTGTTAACCAAGATCACCAATGTGGTGAAGATGCGAACCCTTAGAAAAGGCTTCCATCTATAACAACAAAACCTATGCATAGATATTGCCAAGAGACAACGAATACGGAAATGAGATTTCCAAACCACTACGCCACAAGAGGCCGTGGACTGTAGAAGCACATCGCTTAAGAGCATCGAAGCTCGAAGGAGTAAGTATACTCCTTATTCACCCAATCATGTGGTGAACCATTGTATAAATACTTACACGGTAAACCTTGTCATGAGACCCATGAGTGGAAACACACCCCCTCAACGAGAACTTTCACCTATCAGTGATAGAACACTCTTTAATTGGAGAACGGGACCAGAAAACCCTTGAAGCTTCTTGGGATGTTCCGGTGATGTATACGCAAAAGTAAAACCGCATAGCTAGAGCCTACGATCAATGCTCAGCACTATGAGATAGTAATTGTCACAAACAATCAATGAGTGTGCACATTGCACACCATGGATGACCGGCGCTCAAGAGAGCTTGTAACCCGATAAACCACTTCATCTTTGGTCAACCAAGTTATTGGCAAACGATATCATGAATGAGGAAGTAATGTGAGGTGAGCTAACCTACACATGAAACCTAAATTGGAATAAAACATCCCCACAATGGGAAGATAATAGTATCGCGGTATACTACGACAACCGTCATACATATGACTAGGAACCTCCTAGTGTTTGTACACCATAAGGAAATGATGCCAACGACAATGGCAAGGAGTAAAGGTAAGCTACCACAATAACGGAGACCGTAAAAACGACGTTGTATAGTGAGTAAGAATACGGTGCGCAACAAGCGACCGCTATGAGGAAGTAGTTGGACAATGACACGAAGTATAAGTATGAGATGACAAGCAGAAATATTCATCCCTATCACATAAGTGATTTACTGCCAAGCGTTTACGCCTCTGCACTCTGTATGACTGAGTGTTTTGGTATTGCACTCGCGCAGTAATGATCTAATGCGATAGCTAGGAATATGGGAAATGTAAACCGTAGTAAACCCTTCTTTCACCAACAACATGGCATAAGCCAGTCAAGCAAGCTTAGCAACAAACCGTGCGGCCTAAGGCCAAAGAAGCACGAAGAGTGTAAGCACACTAACAATCACAAGATGTGAATTCCATTGGAATAAAAGGTGAAAAAGACTGAAGAAAGTCACTTGGACCGACGCATTGAGAATGCAAGGTCATACAAGCAAAGAACACTTGTACTGAACCAGAAGAACTGGTATTATTCAGAAGCTAGTGACAACAGAGGAAGCACTGCAACTAGGTAGTGACTTAACCTCGCCCGACAACAAGTCGGAGGAACTTAGGGAATAATCGTGGGAGTACGAATAGTACGTGTAATAGATTACCAGAGAGCTGGTTACAATCTAAAACTCATTGAGTTCAAACAGCGGTAAAAGAATACCACACTGTTAGTAAACCTTATTTCCATAATAGAGGGATAAAAAGGTGATGTATAGCACATTAAGGATAACATGAAGGGTGAGTAACCCAAGTTATCAGGGTCGCGCAGCAGAAGCTAGTGGGCCCTAGCTAGGAAATGTAATACACCTAGTAAGTATGAAAGAATGGCTATTAATGCCTTGAAGCCTAATAGGCTAGAACTGAATTAATTATGAGTTAAATAAACTCATATAGGAATCCTCGGTGCAAAGACTAAACCATTGGTATGGTTAAGACCCTTTGACCAGAGCATATTGTATAGTATATCGTAGTGAAGCTAAACGCTTCAGATTGCCCAAATCGAGTAAACCAATGTTTAATAGTAACATATGGTAGATTACGTGGGCGTAATCCCTTTTAAGGGGGGTAGAGCGAAAACCGCTTAATGTAAGTTTCATGAACAAAACACAGAAACTATAATGTGCATAGCACAAATGAGAATCGAATTGATGATTGGTACTTATGTTAAATAAACATACGTATTCATTCATATTGTAACTGTGGTAATCGGGCACAAGAGATGCGAATACCATAGGATGAATATACCCATCTTGCAACCCCAGTGTAAAAATATTAGTAAAGAGGAGTATAGTAACTCTTGGGGAAACGATAATCCCTGTAGCGTGCGCCTATTTGAAGTTAGACATGGCATTACGATGCTTGAGTCGGTATAAAACCGATGTATAACCTAGAGGAAATTGAGTTCCCTAGGTGATTGTCTTGAGACAATTGAGAATGAGTAGTGGACGGAGCTCCACAAGTATTGTATTCTTAAAGAAGTAGTACGGATCGTCTATGAGTAGTAGAGGAATGTAGCCCACGAGTGGTGTATTCGTAAGTATGTTATTGGAAGTAAATTAAGGACAGCTGAATTTCTTAAATATTGTATTCCCTAGTCAGAATAGTAGAGAAGATTGATGAAATGAGCATTTAGGCATCAAATTCCGAGGAAAGTATTTGGGAAGTAGATTGAGAATGGTTGATGGACTGAATTCCATCCTTTGGAGTTGTATGAAATTGTAATTACGACTAGGAAGAGTAAAAAGGTAGAAAATGAAAATGATTGAATTATCTGTTGTTTGAAACGGATGTGGGAGTCGAACTTGATCCTGATCAGATCAAGGGAACCGAACACAAATTGGGGTGGAAAGATAGTTCAACACTGATGCTGATCACATCAGGGTCGAATGATTCTTGAAGCTCCCCTCAAGTGGTCACAAGAATCACGCATAGGGTAGAAGCAATAAATACAAACTGGAATTTGGAGTTGTATGCTTTGGAAAATTTCTAAGTAGTAGTTGCGAAAGAATTTTTCTTAGCCTGAAGATGAAGGATTTGCTAAGCGTATGCCTGAGAAGGTAGTAGAGTATCGTATTGTATTATTCCAAGGGCAGCGGGACATAGAAGAGTCCTGTGTCTAGATGACCTGAGTGCCTGCGGGATTGTAACGTGTATTGCATTGCTTTGGGGATAGCTTTGCACTGTATGTATGTATGAACCTTGTAATGTGGAACCAGATGGTTGGTAGTAATGTGGATTGGAGTAATTATAGTACATTTGTATGGTATGGAATGTAGAGACCGTGAGTAGTGGATTTTGGAATTGTAAGGAGGAAGAATGTGTGACTTTTGGTATTAGATATGTAAGAAGGAGTAAGCATTGTAAACCTATAACCTCGAACAACTTTGAGGACAAAGTTCTTAAGGGGGGTAGATTGAAATACCCCGAACTTAAATATAGGGATTAAAATTAATTCAATTATTTAAGGGCCTAATGACGCTAAGTAATATTGGCAAGGAAAAATAAATCCAAAAGAAATACAGAAACGCTTAAAAAGCGAAAAACGCTAAATAAGCGTTAAATAACCATAGGAGGTATGAGACCTCGGTTAGCGTATTATATGGATTTTAAAGCCTTAATAAGGCCTAAATAATTTATGGGAACAATTCCCGAAGAAAATGGATCCAAATAATACATTAAAACGCTAATAGAACTTTAGCGCATTTTTCGAGAAAACCCGAGAACGGGACCTTAAGTGGTCAAACAGACCCGTAAAAATTGTGAATCATTAAATAATAATTATTAAGCATTTATGGAAGCTTAATAATCAATAAAAATAATTAAACGAGAAAATTCCGGAAAACGGGTTCCGGTTTGTAAAAAATTGTAACAACCGGGAAGTTGTGGGGTGAGGTGAGAATGCAAATAAGCAAAGTTAGTGTGTCCACTTTTGCAAATAAAAAGCAAAAAAAAATCTGTAGAGGGGCATGTGAGTAACCGATTGGACCCCCCCCCCCCCCTCTCACACTATTTGTTGTCTTCTTATTTACTAAAAGACAACTAAAGTAAATAAAAGAAAAAAAAAAACACTCTCTCCTACCACACTCCCTCACTCACGTACTCACCCTCCTCCTCTTTCATTTTCTCCTCCTCCTGCGATGACAATGGCGATTTGTTGAAGCCCCTACAGCCCTCTCCCTCTCCTCTCTTTGAGCACTCAAATCTTGTCCAAATTCAATAAAAATTATACCATTGGAATCCCCTTGCAAAGGAGAACACTTTCCTCCTTTCAAAAATCGAAAACAACCAACTTCATCTCCATGGGTGTGCTGCATTTGGAGCTTGAGTACCACCATTAGAAGCACCTTCACCTCCTTGTCATTTTGAGGTAAAAACATTCTTGAAAACCCATCTTTTTCTAGCCCTCATTTGCAAAACGAAAATTCAAAGTAAGCCTTGCTTTGCTCTTTGCATTCCAGCCGATTTTGGCTTCTCTTAAGGGCTAGGAATCTTGCTCTCTTGCTAGACAAGAACTTCATTCATTGGTGGGAAGGTAATACTCTTTTAAACTCTAAAACATCTAAATTCTAGGGTTAGTATAAAATGAGTACTAAGTAGTGTGTGTATTGGTATGGGGTGATGTAGCATTGCCCATTCCTTGAGCAAAAACCGAGAGAACAAGGAAGAAAGAAGAAAGAAGGAAGAAGAAGGAAAGGAAAGGAAAGAAAGAGAAACTAACAAGACAAGGTAAAATACTCCTACCTTGGGTTGGTTTGTGTATTGTATTGTAACAGTTTTTGAGTAGTAAAAATGAGTAATGTATGATTGAGTAATGAGTAGTAAGTATGTTGTAGTATAATGAGGAATGATATTATAACAGTTTTGAAGTTTTTAAATGATGTTTAAAAACTTAGGAAAACATTGGGTATAGAATGTGTATGTGCAGGAATTTTATGGTGTTGTAGTGGAGTTGAAATGTGAGTATAATGTGTGGTATAAACAGGTTGTGTGAAAATGAGCCATTGTGAGCTGAAGTAGTGGTGTGTGAGCAAAGTAAGAATTACAGGGGAGACTATGTCAAATTTTGTGTAGGAATGAGAGGACTTAAGTGTTTAAGAAGAGGAAGTAACCTAGGTGGTAGCTAGGTGTATTTGGAGAGTTTAAAAGGAGTGTTTAGTATCTTGAAACAGATTTGGATATGAAGTTGTGAAGAGGATGGAACTAGGATATGAGTAAGGTATTTAAGATGCTAATAGTAGCACTATGCAAGGGAGTATTGGAGTATAAGAGTTGAGGGAAAAATCTGTAGCAGAGAGAAGAAAACAAAATCTGTAGCAAGAGGTATTGGATTTCATTGGAGGAATTAGGAAGAATGAGAGTACAAGACTTAGTAAAATGAATGTTGGACTTGGGTATAGATGTTGTAATTGCTTGGAAATGTATTTGGGATGCTAGTAATGGTATTGGTAGTAGAAGTATTGGATGGGAGGATTGAGTTTTAAAAATCTGTAGCAAAAGAGAAACAAAAAACTTTGCATGTGTTGAAGATGAAGTGAGAAAAATTGTGTAAGTTGATTTAGAAGTGAAAAATGAATTTGATGGATGAACTAGGTGAATTAGAGGATTTAATTAGTGTTTAAACATGTAGTAAACATGTGGAAATGAGTAGGAAAAGATTGGGTGAGAATTGAGGTGAATTTGGAGCCCAAAGTAGATAATTAAAAGGGGTTCTGCAGCCGACCTACCCAGGCGACCTACCCCAGACTGGGTCGGTCGGGCTGAATTCTGTAACTCGGGTGCTCTCTGCAGCCGACCTACCCAGGCGACCTACCCAGAGTGGGTCGGTCGGCCTTGTAAAAAAAAAAAAATTTAAAATTTAATTAGATGAATATATATAAATACATAGTACAATATACATATATATATATATACATAGATACATATAATATAACATTATATATACAATATAGATATTATATATATATTATAATATATATATATATATACATACATAATATATGCATGAGTAAGGCGTTAGTGAAAGTAATGAAGGTAAGAAAGTTAAGCACACTTGAGTAAGACTAAAGTTAGGGATAACGGGGTTAATTACGGGGAGTATTAGTTTTACATACCAGTATCTTAATATTAATAGAACCACTTGAAATGTTGTCAGTGGTTCGAGAACAACCGAGGAGTGTGAGGTGACATGGTAAAGTAAATTCCGGTTAAAAAGGTATGATTTCTTCATGCTCTGTATCCTAACCTGGTTACCCCGATTTGTGTGCTTATGTGATCACCAATAAGATAAATGCACGAATCGGAATTATAATGCACTTAATTATGTTGAACTATTTTGTTCTTGATTGTATCTTCTTGAACATTTAGTTGTATAATTCATGAATGTATGAATGAGAATGAAGGGTATATGTGTATGTAATGTGTATTTTGTATTGTAGGATGTATGGAAATGAAGTATGACTTCTGCTATTCTAACAATCTAACTCCTAACATGAGTAATGAGTAAATGGAATGAGTAGAAGTCCGATTATAGTTTCGGCCACGCGTGAGGATAGGAAACACAAGGGGTT
Source organism: Limonium bicolor (assembly GCA_023374045.1). Classification (NCBI taxonomy): domain Eukaryota; kingdom Viridiplantae; phylum Streptophyta; class Magnoliopsida; order Caryophyllales; family Plumbaginaceae; genus Limonium; species Limonium bicolor. The sequence goes on from CM041776.1 coordinate 498,920,709, forward strand.
GGCGCCGAATATGGCTTGTAATACTTTTCCATGGACCAATCCCCTTGATGGGTAGCATCCTGGATTAGTGGCCACCCTAAAGCCCGGTGGTGGGAAGTAGTATCCCTGCCCGGAGGTCATACCGACTTAAGGAAGTAAAGTATGTAAGAAGTAAGTATCGTATGTGTATTGGTCTTGACTGTTGTAAGTCATTGACCTTGAGTAAATGAGTATTGAACACCCGATTAACCCGGGTGTGTAAAGAAGCTAACAAGCCTTCTGTATGAATTGGAGAAGTGTATCTCCGTATTGCGTATTGAGTATGTAACGAGTATGTATTGTGTATGTGTATTCTGGAGGATGGTAAGTAAGTATTGGTTGACTTGTATTGTCTTCCAAGCATGTATTGTACTGTACGTATGTATGTGTACCTTGTGTAGTATTGTAGTACCGTGAATGAAAGCATGTATGTATGTATGTATGTATGAAAGTATGTATGCATGTATGTAATGCAAAATGAATTGCATGTATTCGGCCAAATGGTCGGCGTACCCTCGCTAGTACGCGGGGTATGCGGTTATCATATTCAGCGAAAGCTGACCCCCTCGGGGGAACATTTTTAGTGTGCAGGTACCCGGAGCGAATACGGTCAAGGTAAGAGACCGGTGGCGCCTCTTGTAATTAGAAGTATTTAGTTTGTGAGGAATGGGTAGCAGATTGACTTCTAGTGAGTGTGTATGAATTCGGGGAGAAGTACTGTATTGATTTTGGAACCTAGTAAACTCGGTATGCGTAGTGTATTATCTTGTACGGAATTGTGGAGTATTGTATTGAATGGAGTAATGTATCGAATGGAGTATTGTAGTATCCAGTATGTAATGAGAGTATGTATTGTATTAAGTAGTACTCGGATATTCCGGTCCATCAGACCGATGTTGTATGTAGCAGTAGTAGCCTTGTTAGTCACGTGGGTGACTAACGGCATTGTATCACCCGATGTATGTAAGTATGTATCCGCTGCGTGACTCGGGAAGCATGAGGAGATTGGACGGTAATGATTGAATTAATATTAGGGGTGTTACAGTAAAAGTTGAGTAAAAGTTTAAGGAATTTTTGGGATGTTCGAGAGGGTTTAAGTGTGCCCAAAAGATGTTAAAACATGTGGGAGAACATGTGTAAAGCATAGGAAAAAATTGGGATGAATTTGGAGTTCAGAAAGAGGAGAAAAGCACATTAGAAAATTGGTTCTGTAGTGGACCGCCCTACGGACCGCCCCTGTGGGGAGGTCCAGTGCTGAGAAGTGAAAAAAAAAACAAACGTGTAGCATCTGTTGTGGACGCCCCTGGGACCGCCCCAGAGGGGCGGTCCAGACCAGATGAAAAAAAAAATTGTTTAAGGCTCCTAATGATGGGGGATTGAATGGTAATGGTTTTAGATGATGTTTAGGCCTTGTTTGGTGACATGTAAAGGTCTTAAAGTGTGTAAACAAATGTTAGGTTTGATGTGAGAGTTGTGAACTTAAGATCACAAGTGTAAAATTCAATATAACGGGATGACGGGGTAACTAAGGGCGCATTAGACGTTAAACAAGCATGTTACTCCAATGTTAATGAAAGTAATTGTAATATTATCAGTTGTTCGAGAATTGCTCGAGGAACATAAGTGGACATGATAAAGTGGACTCCGGTGACAGGTATGGTTTCTTGCAACCTGTGTCCTACGGGATTACACCGGCTTGTATGCCAATGTGTTTTCTGTATGTTTGCCACGTTGTAAGATTAAACATGTAATGAGTTTACAGTAATTCATTTATGTGGCGTGTACAACTCCGATACCATTTAACCTCGGAAGTGTTAACCTTAGTTAACTGAGTCTAGGATCACATGAGAGTTCGGTATTCGGAGTAAACGACCCATACCATGGGACGTACTAACCACGGCTATGCGTGTGTTAATTGTGTGATATGTGTATGTGAATGTAGGGATCCCTTGTGTGTTTAACCCAGTTGTAATACTGCATGGTGTGTAGTTATGATAGACTCCATAGTGGGGTTCTAACTAATATCTAAAGTAAGTATGTACTAACAGTGGTGAGGAATCCGGTTTGGCCGGTCGCGCGTTGTTTGGGAGAGGGTATCCTTCTTAGCCTTACCCTTCTCTTTGTTATGGTTGTTTCCCTCACGGGTTATGATCTCCCATTAGCTTATTCCAAAGCTTAGCTATTCTGACTTATGATCGGTTTAGGGGGAACATGTGTTTGTGTATTGTGTTCGGGCCTCCAAACCCGAACCATCTTAACTTAAGTTACTCGTCCGACTATTAGGATGGTAATGAGTGTTGTTGTTATTGTATAACGAGCTTACCATGAGGGTGACACCATTCTCTAGGCTCACCAGTGAATTAACTATGTTTGGGTCGGTTCCTAAGAGGACCGTTCCCGTTATGTTATGTGATGTTGTTGCAAAGCAATTCCTATTGCGATGTTATCATGTGCACGTGGAAACGTGAAGGGTGTTGTTATGTTTTGTTATGCGAGGATATATATGTTATAAAATATGGAGTGTGTGGATCATGGATATGAATCCCAGTTTGTGATAAGAGGCGTTTAAGGATAACCCGAATAACGGGTAAGTGTCGTCTATTAAGGGAGTAGCTCCATTAGAGGAGAAACACTCTAGGGATAATGAATACCATGAGTGACTTATCAAGTAAGGATGTATTATCCGTTTGTTGAGCCATTGAGGCGAAATGTTATGTGTTGTGTGTTACAGTTGCATGCATGATTTAAATATAATCAATCGCATGCTAAGACGACAATTAGTTGTGCGTGGCCCGGTAGCATGTGGGCTGCGGGATTACCATACCAGCAAAGGTGCTGAGCCCCTTGGGGGCCACCCTTTCTCTTCTTTTCCCATTTCAGGTTCAAGGAGCTGGAAGCCGTTCGAGAGTAGGACGGGGTAGTCGTGGTACATGGGTAATCATGTAAGTTATATATATACAGTAGGAGTAGTAAGACCGAAGTTGTTATCGGCATCAGTTGTAATACTCGGTACATTAGTAAGGTTAGTGTAAGCTGGTTGTTAATGAAGAAGTATAGTGCTGTACAATTGCTCGGGAATCTAGTCCATCAGACCGGTACAATGTGTATGTAATAGCCTTGTTAGCCACGTGGGTGGTTGACGGCGTGTAACACCAACGAGTTAAGTTATTTGATGAGGTGTGTATTCCGCTGCAGATTGTCGTTATGTGTTTGTTGTTGGGTGGGGTGTTACAGCGTGCCAAAGCGGACAATATCACAACAGTGGGATACTGGGTTGTTATAGAACTTGCGTCCGGATTTTGAAGTTCAGACATAAGTCGAGTTTCAAAATCCTGAAAATCCTTTATGCGCGTCCAAATGTTGGTCCGAACTTGCAAGTTCGGACGTAAGTCGAGACTTTCAAGTCATGCTCGTCCTCGCATGCTGTCCGAACATTGACGTTCGGACAGATGTTCGGACACGACCAAACTTTGAAAATCATTTAAAACTCTCGGGGCCTGTCCTAACATTGATGTCCGGACGGACGTTCGGACAGGTCCGGAAATGTGTGTTTAAAAGCAAAAACAGTGTCTAATCAACACCAGATTGAACACAATAAGTTTGTAAATGAGCTGAGAATCATTATAGCAAGTTTATACTGCAATTAACACTAATAAACGTTGTAGGAAGATTGATTAATCAATGTATGGAGACCTCATCATATTCATGTTTGTCAAGAGAGTTAAAACAATACAATCGTTCCAAAATTAAAGAATAGCAGTGAAATACCCCAAACCTAAGTATGCTAAGTAAACATCAGTTTATGATGTAGTAAGGCTAAAATATGCCTTAGAAATATTGGTAGACAATTTAAATCAAGGAAAACACAAGAAAATGCCTTAAGCGCAATTAAGGCAAAAATGTGCTCTAAGCTTGGAGTGACTTTGATTAGCACCCAAATACCATTATAAGACTTTATTAACATGCTAATGGACATTTTAAATCAATTACAAAAGAAAATCAAGCTCAAAAACAAGCTTAAACATAAAATGTGCTATAAGACTCCTTAAAGCACCTTTTTGAGAAATTGTCTTAGAAATGAGTTTTGAGTGGCTAAATGCCCATGATTACACCTTAATCAACATGTGTACTAATTAGTATCACATTAGGAAGTCTAAATCAATGGGAAACCAAAAATTTCACAAATATGTGCACTAATTTGTGAATAGTACCAAATAGTGCCTAGTTTAGTCTTTAGTCAACTTAGTTTAGTTAATTGGTCAACAAAGGCCAAAAATACCCTTATTTAACAAGGGGGCCGATTTTTGAGAGTGGCGAGTCACCACATGAGTCATCCAACTTAAGAAAAGAAGAGGGAAATAAGAAAAGTTACTATTTGCTTTTTAAAACAAAATATCTTCTCATAAGCTACCTTTCTTCTTCTCTCTCTTCATTTCTCTTCTTCCCATCGGTTTCTCCTTCCTCTTCTCTTCTCCATTCACGTAAGAGCATCCTCCATTGTTCCCTCACCTTGCTTTGCCCACCAAATCTCCATTTTAGCTCCAAATCCAAAACTAAGCATAGATTTCTCTTAGTTAGACCAAGGCCTTGCTTTCTATCTTTTCAAAATTTGAAAAGCCTCATTTTGGAGCCATGGGAAATCGCCATTGAAGGGGGAAAAATAAGCTTGGAGGGTGAATTAGCTTCTCCATTCTCTTAAGGTAAAGAATATGTAAGAAAAATTAGGTTTCCATCATTTCTCCACATTACCGAAAATTATTAATCATGGGGCTTCATTTTTATTCCTTGTTCTAGCTTTTTTTCTATTCTCCAAGGGCTAGAGGAGGTCCTTCTTGATTCATATCCAAGCCTACCTTAAGACTTCAAGGTAAAATATCCATTTTAAGACCTTAAAACACATTTTTAACCTAAGATTTGGATTCCATGAGTTTAAGCATGATGCTTAGTACTCATTAGATTATTTGAATGTGGATTAGAACATTTGCAAGAGGATTAAAGCCCTTGGCCGAGATTCATTCAAGAAAATCCCTAAGGAGGAAGTTAATAGGAGCTTGAGAAAAACAAGGTAAATTGCTTACCTAATGGTGGTTTAAGTTTTAAGGGATGCGATTTAGATAAGTACTAATGTAGCTTAAAGCTTACATTATATAATGGGTTATATAACCTAGGAAAAAGAATTTAAACAAGCTTGTGAACTTGTGACTAAGGAGCCAATGGGAATGAGTTAGTAAGATAAGTTTAAGATGGATTTTAAGAGCATTATAACTACTATGAGATTGATGGGTGTATTTGCAGGTTGAAAGCTTTTATATGTGGGAAATTCAGTGTTTAAATTCATGTCATTTAAGGGCCTAAGAGCCATGTCATTTATGGGCCTAAGAGCCATGTCATTTAAGAGCCTTAGTGCTATGCAATTTAAGATTATTGCACTATATTGAGTTTATTATGAATGAGTTGATTTGGGTGAGAAAATATGATGAGAAAGACTAGATGTGTGTGAGATGGTTGAATGAGGAAAACAATGCATTTGGGCATGATAATATACTAGAGGAACTATGGCGAAATTTGAGTAGAAAACAAGTGTTTAAGTGATGGTTGTGAGTTAATATGACCTAGGGTTTACTAGGAGACATTAAAAAGGAATTTGAGTGGAAATGAGCTAATTAAAGAGTTCTTGAGGTTTAGTTTGGCCTAGAGATGTCTAGGAGGAATTAGAGGATTGGTGGGTGTATTAAACACACCAAAATCATGGTATGAGGAATGTTAAGACTGGAGCAAAAATCTGGAGGAAATGATGTATAATGATTTGAGGTGATTTAGGAATGAACTTGAGAATATAACAATGAGAGATCTTGGTAGCTTGTATAAGTAGTGAAGATGCTAGTGGTGGAATAATAAGGTTCTTGTTTTGATGGTAATGAGTGGACTAGGGAGATGGAAGAGAAAAGTGTAAGAGAATGTTGTAAATCGTCAAGGAAAAAGACTAGGAATGTATAAGAGAGTATGATTATGAGAATGGTGGGTAAGTTAAGTAAAAGAGATGTAGATGTCTAAGGAGGGTGTAGGATGGTCAAGGTAAAGAAGAACAAGGTTAAGGTGCTAAGAAGATGGGAAGAAATGTTTAGGTATGTTCAAGAGTTTAGGAATGATGAGTAACAAATGGAAAAGAGAGAAATTTGTGCTTGGAGAAGCAAGATGACCTTGGAAGGTTTCGCAAAGCAAAGATGGATGAATGATGATGTTTGGGGAGTAGTTATATTGGTGGAAAGGAAACACTTTGGTTAGTTGAGGTTTTAGACAAAGTTTACATGTTGGAAGTGTAAGGAATTAAGTTATAAGTGCTAAGAGTTTAGTAAGAACTTGAATGATGATCAAGGAATTTAGAGGTGAGTTGATCCATGAGTTAGGAGTATTTTAAGTGCTAAAATGGTGTTGGAACATGTGTTAATACATGGGGAAAGATTAGAAGAAGATTAGACAAAAGAACAAGTGTGGAAAGAGGTTCAAAACTGTAAAATTTGACAGTTTAAAGTGTGGTCCGGGACTCGGTCCTTCGATAAAGTCCCGGACCAGCACTAAAGACATGCCGAGAATACACCCCAGGGTTGGTCCGGGACCTTGGGTAAGTACCAAGTCCCGGACCATAGTTAAAATGGTGCTGAGAGTAAGAACACACATTGGTCCGGGACCTTAGGTCCGGACCATGTCCCGGACCAGACCAATTTACAAAGGAAATGTGTTTTTAAGGTGGTAAGTGGAGGGGGCTTGTTGGGTAATGTTATTATAAGGTTGTTAAGAGTTGTTTGGTGGAGTTTTAAAGCCATTAGAGGTGTTAACAAGTGTGAGTTAAAATGAAAAGTAAGTAACATAAGTGGTTAAGGTTAAACTACAATGACTTAGTGGTTCTTAGTTGGAAATCATTAGTGATTAAGCAAGCTAGGTTAATTAAAAGTGATTAACCACCCTATTCAATCAATGTTTTAGGGTTTGAGAATTTGGACTCTAGAGGAGAGTAAGCAACCGAATGACCAACGGTGAACGGTACAGTCTTCTTGTGACCTGCTTGCTAACGAGGTGTCCCTCGGCTTGTGTGCTATTTGTTTATGTGTGCCGACTAAACAAGATAAAGCATGCAACCGGAATATTATGTTTATTGTATTGTTGTGTGATGTTTGAAAACTAACACAACTTACCGTGAGAACCTACTAACTAACGTTTAGTAAGGAATCGAGTGAGACTAAGGAACACTCCCTAATATTAGTTTGTTAAAAACTGAAAGAGGTTTAACCAACAAACATTGTCTTGAGACTTCTACTAACTGGTACTTGGGGGGAGTGAGGAATCCGGGACTGACTCCGGTCATGCATGTTAAGGAAAGGGGGTCGGTATCTAAAGCAGATCCGACTTCCGCTTAAGGACTTGTCTTCGGACTTGTTGCCTAGGGTCGGTTGCCGGCTCAGCTACATTGGACATCCAGTCCAAGGTAGGAAGCATTAAGATGGTGCGGTAGGATCACCTAAATCCTAAATTTTAAGATAAGTTGTTTATTCAACCAATGGAGTTAATAGCTCATTGGCTAGGGTTGCTTTTGACCCGACAAAAATAAACATTGAGATAAGATACAATCATTTCTATTTAAAGAGTGGTTTGTATTCTAAGATTAAGATAAGGTTTGAGATAAGTTGCAACCATTTCTATTTAACGGATGGTTTGTATTCTAAGACTGAGATAAGCTACATCCATTTCTATTTAAAGAATTGTTTGTTTTCTAAGACTAAGATAAGGACTAAGATTGAGGTAAGATAAGGTCAGATTGAGAATAAGAGGAAATATAATTTAAGGAGTTAAATAATTGACTCATTAATTAAGGGAACACATTTAAGTCGTTCATTGTGTTTGAACCTTGATCGTTCATATTTGGCTTGTTGTTTATTGCACTTTCTATTATGTTGTGCATCTAATCAACCTCCATGCTATTGACAATTAGTCGTCGTAGCCACGTTAGCTTGGGGGCCATGGGGGGATCGTACCAGCAATTTCGCTGACCCCTTTTGGGGGCTGTTTTTACTACGCAGGTAAACGTCAGAAGGCGACTGTCATGAGAGTAAGATGGGGTAGACGTGTTACGGGTTAAGTATGGCCTACGAGTTGTGCATGTACACTCGTATGGAATTTTGAGTTAGTAAGTTGTATAGGATGTGAGGGGATTGTAAGAATGATATGTATTTGGTTAAGACTTGTAAGTACTAATGTTCGGTATATTCTGTTAGTCAGACCGTGGCAAGGTCTTGGAATGTATTTGAATCCGCTGCAACATTTGTATATATGGTGATAAGTTTGCAATAACCACGATTGGATCGAGATGGGGTGTTACAAGCAGCAGAAATACAAAATCCAAAAGGGTGTTACCGCCACACTCTAGCCATAGAGTGCTCAGGCTTAAACCAACCAAATAACCAAAATATTACCAACATTGTAAAACAAAAGTATTTTTCATCATCACAACTCATCTCAAACAGTCTGAAGTTTAAATCCAGTCATCCTAAGCTATGTGATAGCACATCCCAATCTCCAAATCAGCCATAAGTACATGCGATCAGAAAACAACAATAGAAAACACGAAGGGATCACGCAAATCAGCAAAGCTGAGTAAACATTGCCTCAGCTTGTAAAATACAATTTGAAACTCATTTTACATTTGCAAAATAACAACTCACACCATATCGTAAATCAACATCACCAACTCCAAAACACCATTAGCAAAACATTTCAGGGGAGAACTTTCAAAGAATCATATTATTAGTATTCGTGGATGACACCCAATTCGGGGTCGTAACAAATAGAATCCCACCTCACTCTAGGTCCTTAAGTGTGCACACCCCCTAGAAGGTAAGTTACGACCCAAAGGAGTAGATCATTAGAGCTTAACTACAAGTAATGTCTGTAGTAAAAAATAATATGAATATCCACGGGGTACAAAGTACCAATAATTTCACGGAGCACCATAAAGGTACCAACAATATACACGGGGTACCAAAAAGGCACCAACAGGCCAACAATCAATCTAGAGAAAGTCTCCCAAACATTTTACCATAACAATTACAAAGTTCATTGCACCAGAATACACGAGGGAAAAATAATTCCCAAATTTTCCAACAACACCAAACAACGTTAAATCCAATCCACTGATATTTTGCAAAACACACGAGATAGGAGATGATGAGCACAACGTTTACCTGAATACGCTCACTGCAGCGAAATCACTCAGCTAGATCAATGGTAGCACCCATCAGAGAACTCGGGGTCTAGAGTCATAAGCAGAGATGCAATCAGAAACTACTTAAAATACCAATGAAATAATTAGATGACCTTACCAGTTGATTTTCCTTACCCTTCTACCAAAACCGGCACCAGAGAAGCAACCTAACGATGATGAAAAATTAAGAACGAGAGTTTGAGAAGGTTTGGGAGTTGAGGAGATAGAGGAGCGTGGTAACAATGCATTGAAGAAGATGACGATCGTGATATCGATTATGTAGTTAAATAGGAAATAAATAAAATAATAAAGGGGTTATAACAATTAATTAATAAGTATATCTAATTTAAGGAAGGAAGAATTAATAATCAGTATTGTAAAATAATTTAGAAGATGAATTAACAAATACTACAATAATAATAATTTGAAAGTTGAGTAAATAAGTAACGTTAAACTATGGAAGAATCTAGATTCAAGTGTTAGACAAATAAGGCGATATTACTTAATTATGAGAGAAAGTGAGAGAGGAATAATTGATAGTTGAAAGGGATAAGAATGAATAGATATTTTCTAAGGAGGGATCTTTGCCTAAAATAAATAAATGAGTATTAGTAAATAATTTAAGAGATACCCCTTTTTTGAAACTTTGTCACAAGATACCCCTGTTTTATTTGCTAATTCACAAAATGCCCCTTTTTAAAAACGGCGTCAAATATTCCGTTGGCCTCCCCTGGAAAATGACTATTTTGCCCCTGAATCGTTTTCTTTTTTTTGAAAAATTCACAGTTTTTTGGCTACTTTTTTTGAAAATTTTAAATTTTATAATATACCCCTATTTAAGTTTGTTGTTCACGAAATACCCCTGTTTATGTTTTGAAGTTCACAAGATACCCCTGTTTATGTTTTGTAGTTCACGAAATACCCTTATCACCCTGATACCCTAGTAAAGCATCGCCTAGTTTTCTCTGGTTTTTCAAGTGCCTTCAACCTCTTCATAATCCCGGGACAAATGTTGTTTGCATTCCAGTTCTTTGAGGTTTCTTGTCTCTTGGAATGTCTTACCAATAGTTGAGTACGAATCCCTGTCATTCACAATTAGACACAATTATAATATATGACTAGAGACAAACATGTATAGCATGGATTATTTACATAGTTAGGTAAATACCTTCAAGTAAAGAGTAGATTGATTTAGTCCTGTGGACAAACAATAATGTCACAGGCATTGGGTTTAAAATGGCTACCTCTTGGTCGAACTCAGTAGCGGACTAGAACTTTTGTTTAGGGGGGGGGGGATTTTTTGACACTATTGTTCTTTAAAACATTATGTATTTTGTATTTTTCAAAAATTGTTAAGAGCATTTTGCAAATTTTCAAAAGTTTCGGGGGGGAGGGGCGGTGGCCATTAAGAAGATGGATTTTGGTGCCTTCAAATATCTGAGCGATATCCCATTAGAGTGCTTGGCACAACTTAAGTTTGACCAGGGGCGGACACAAAGGGAGGAAGGGCGCCCCCCCCCCCCCGAAACTTTTGAAAATTTGCAAAATGCTCTTATAAATTTTTGAAAAATACAAAATAACATAATGTTCCAAAGAACAATAGTGTCAAGATTTTTTTGCCCCCCCCCCAAAAGTTCTGGTCCGCTACTGAGTTTGACCAAGGGGTAGCCTTTTTAAACCCAATGTCTGTGACATTATTGTTTGTCCACATGACTAAATCAATATACTCTTTATATGAAGGTATTTACCTAACTATGTAAATAATCCATGCTATACTAGTTTGTCTCTGGTCATATATTATAATTGTGTCTAATTATGAATGTGAAATACCCCAAACCATGATATGTGGTTTAAATATTAAACTATGGTATGTAAAGGCTAAAAAGTGCCTTAGAAACATTAGTGAACAATTTAAACCATAGTAAAATGCAATAAAGCACTAAGACACAGCTTGAGCAAAAACATGCTCTAAGCTTGGGGTGAACTTGGTTAGGACCCAGAGAACCTACCAAGACTAAATAATAGTTAATTATGATTTAACAAGGCAAATTAAGTCCTTAGGAAACTTTGGTAGACAATGAAACCAAACAAAACACAAATAAATACCTTAAAGCCAAAATGGGTGAAAATGTGCTCTAAGCTTGGGATAAGTTTGGTTAAGTCCTAATAAGCTTACCAAGACCTTATTTATGTGTTAATGAACATATTAAATCAATTACCAAAGAAAACCAAGCTTGAAAACAAGTTTAAACACAAAATGTGCTTAAAGGAGTCTTAAAGCACATTTTTGAAAAATTGTCTTGTAAATGAGTTTTGAGTGGCCAAATGCCCATCATTACTCTTAAATAAATATGTGTACTATATAATATCACATTTGGAAGTCTATATCAATGGGAAATCAAAAATTTCACTTCTATGTGCCTTGTTTTCATGAATAGTAACTTTAATAAGCTAGTTTGTAACATATGTTGTTATAAGTGAGACAATTGATCAATAAAGACTAAAACACCCCTTGTTTTAATATGGGGGCCGGTTTTCTTAGTGACTCACCACACTAAACAAAAAAAACTAAGTAATGCAGTAAAGTAGAAGTTACTATTTACTTTAACTACAAATATCTTCCAAAAGGTAGAACTTATCTTCATTCTCTCATTTCTCTTCATTTCCCACGTCTTCTTCCTTCCTTCTTGCTCTCTCTCACGGTGATGCTACAGCAACAGCACCAACTACCATCTTCCATTGCCAATATTTCCTAGCTCACTTAACCAAATCAAAAACAAACACCACCATTCTCTTTGTCTCATCAAGCTCTTCATTCCTATCTTCTTAAAATTCCAAGAGCCCCATTTCGGTGCCATGGAGTTCCACCATTGAAGTAGCTTGAGCTTGTATTTCTACATATTATTGATCTCCTTTGCTTCTAGGTAAGGAATCTAAAAGAAAAATCATGTTTCCTCCATTTTTTTATCTTGACTGAGAATCACCATTATTGGTGCTCATTGTGTTGCTTTGTTCTAGCTCCATTTGAATCTTTCAAGGACTTGGTGGAGTCCTCTCTTGATAGATATTCAAACTCTCTTCAAAGACCAAGGTAAAACAACTATCTTAATGTTTTTGAAACAATGTAAAACCTAGGGTTTACAATGAGATGAAACATAAAGCTTGTATACTCATTTTATCATTTGTATAATGTTTAGAAGTTGACAAGCAACCGATTTTAAACAAGGAAACAAGAAAGAAGTTTGTGAGGAAAAAGAGGTAACCAAACTATCTCAATGTAGTTTAAATGCCTTAGGAAAATGAGCTTGATTTGCTTAATAAAATACCTAAGGAGCCAAAGGTGAATGACCTAGAAAATGCTCTCAAGGAAACTATTAAGGGGCATATGTGATGTTGGGTGTATTTGCAGGTCAAGGCAATATATACATGTGGGAAATTCAGTGTTTATGGTTTATGCAACTTAAGGGCCTAAGAGCCATGTTATTTAAGGGCCTAAGTGCCAAGCAATTTAATTGTGCACTATATTGTGATGTGGTATAAATTGGTGAAGTTTTGTGTGTGAGAAGGTTCTTGATGGATTTAGGTGTTCTTGAATGTTTAATGGTGAAAACAATGTGTTTTGGTATGACAATGTGCTAGGATAACCCATGGCAAAATTTGGATAATGTACAAGAAGTTTTAAGTGTTTAAATGAGCTTTAGTGAACTAGGAAGTGTTAGGAGTGAATAAATGTTTTACTAGGGAAGAAAACATGTACTAAGGTGATTTAGAGTGTTACAAGGATTTAGGTATTATCTTGGAAGTTCTAGGAATTCAATGAGTGTTTTTGGGATGTAATAAAGTCTTGGAAAAGTTTGTTTTAGGTTTAGGTAATGTTGATGTACAAGGAGGGAATGATGTTAGGTAAGGATTTGAAAAAGGAGTTGTAAGAAGTTGTGAAAAAGAAGATTTGGTTAGTAAGAAAAGATGCTTGGGAGATGATGTTGTGATGGTGAGAAAACATCTTGGTATAGTGGTCATTATAGGTGAAACACCACTTAGAAAACCAAATGGAAAATGTTACAAGTGTTAAGAGACTTTGCAAGGAAATTGGGTAACAAGTTGAATAATGTTTTAAGGTGAATCAAAGTGATATTTTGGTATTAGAATATGCCTAAGTTCATGTGTGAAGTTTGGGTAATCAATGGGTGAAGACAACAAGTTGAACAAGGCTTGAAAATGCATAAGGAGCATTTCTGTAGCTTTGGTCTGGGACTTAGTTAATGGTTGAAGTCCCGGACCACATATCAAAAATGGGCCGAGAGTTGGAAGACTGTCTTGGTCCGGGACTTGGGGTGAGTACAAGGTCCCGGACCACCCTATTAAATTCACCCGAGAGATTCCTTAAGTGTTGGTCCGGGACTTAAGGTAAGGACCAAGTCCCGGACCACTCTAAAAATGTTGTTTAAGGTATGAAAATGATGTCTAATGATGGGGATTGATAGGTAATGAAGTTATATAGTTGTTAAGGACATGTTAGGTGAGTTTTAATGACAATTAAGTGGGTGAAAAGTTGTAATAAAATGTGAAAGTAAAACAAGTTAAAAATGTCAAGTTATTTAACTAGTTAACGAGGGAAGTTATGAGCATTGGACTTTAAAACATCATGTTACCCCGGTGTTAATAAAAGTAAATGTAATGTACCAGTTATTCGAGAATTGTTTGAGGAACATGAGTGGACATGGTAGAGTGGACTCCGGTGACAGGTATGGTTTTCTTGCAACCTGTGTCCTACCGGATTACACCGGCTTGTATGCCAATGTGTTTTTCTGTATGTTTGCCACGTTGTAAGATAAACATGTAATGAGCTTACAGTAATTCATTTATGTGGCGTGTTCAACTCCGATACCATTTAACCTCGGAAGTGTTAACCTTAGTTAACTAAGTCTAGGATCACATGAGAGTTCGGTATTCGGAGTAAACGACCCGAACCATGGGACGTTCTAACCACGGCTATGCATGTGTTAAATGTGTGATATGTGTGTGTGAATGTAGGGATCTCCCTTGTATGTTTAACCCAGTTGTAATACTATATGGTGTGTAGAGGTGATAGACTCCATAGCGGGGTTCTAACTAATATCTAAAAGTAAGTATGTATTAACAGTGGTGAGGAATCCGGTTAGGCCGGTCACGCGTTGTTTAGGAGTGGGTATCCTTCTTAGCCTTACCCTTCTCTCTGTTATGGTTGTTTCCCTCACGGGTTATGATCTCCCATTAGCTTACTCCAAAGCTTAGCTATTCTGACTTATGATCGGTTTAGGGGGAACATGTGTTTGTGTGGTGTGTTCGGGCCACAAAACCCGAACCATCTTAACTTAAGTTACTCGTCCAACTATTAGGACGGTAATGAGTGTTGTATAACGAGCTTATCATGGGGGGACATCATCCTCTAGGCTCACCAGTGAATTAACTATGTTTGGGTCGGTTCCTAAGAGAACCGTTCCCGTTATGTTATGTGTTGTTGATGTAATGCAATTCCTATTGCGATGTTATTATGTGCACGTTGATACGTGAAAATTGTTGTTATGTGTTGATATGTGATGTATGTTATATGTGGTAAAATGTGGAGTATGTGGATCATGGATATGAATCCCAGTTTGTGATAAGAGGCGTTTAAGGATAACCCGAATAACGGGTAAGTATTGTCTATTAAGGAAGTAGCTCCATTAGAGGAGAAACACTCTAGGGGTAAAGAATACCATGAGTGGCCTATCAAGTATGGATATGTTATCTGTTGTTGAGCCCATTGAGGCGGAATGATTCGTGTTGTGTGTTTTAAGTTACATGCATGATTTAAATATAATCAACCGCATTCTAAGACGACAATTAGTTGTGTGTGGCCCGGTAGTATGTGGGCTGCGGGATTACCATACCAGCAAAGGTGCTGAGCCCCTTGGGGGCCACCCTTTCTCTTCTTTTCCTATTTCAGGTTCAAGGAGCTGGAAGTCATTTGAGAGTAGGACGGGGTAGTCGTTGTACATGGGTAATCATTTAAATTGTATATGTACTGTAGGTGTAGTAAGACCGAGATTGTTATCGGCATTAGTTTGTGAATACTCGGTACAGTTGGAAGGTGTATGTTGTTTCTATTGTTAACGGAAGGGTCAGTAATGTGTAGTCGCTCGGGAATCTAGTCCATCAGACCGGTACAATGTTTATGTAGTAGCCTTGTTAGCCACGTGGGTGGTTAACGGCGTGTAACACCAACGAGTTAAGTAATGTGTAGTAGTATATTTTCCGCTGCAGAAAGTTGTTACGTGGTTGTTGTTGGATGGGGTGTTACAAAAAGTGGTATCAGAGCGAAGTATCGCTCTGATGACTGAATTACCGAGCTTATTAGGAAGTACCGAGTTAGGATTTTAGTACTTTGGGTTAAGGGTTGAGTGATAGTGTGAGAGATGCGCTAGTTAGGAATTACCAGT
The DNA here is from genome assembly GCA_023374045.1 of Limonium bicolor. NCBI lineage: Eukaryota > Viridiplantae > Streptophyta > Magnoliopsida > Caryophyllales > Plumbaginaceae > Limonium > Limonium bicolor. Next base: position 498,936,444 of record CM041776.1, read on the forward strand.
GTGTACTGGAAACCTACTATATCCTTCCCGCCCTCCACAATCCCTGTTTTATAACTTGGGAAAGAACGCCAGAGAGATGGAAGTCCACTCTTACTCGGGAATACCCGATCTGGCTGTTATTAAGTACCACTGTGAGTACGGAGAACCTGTCATACGGTGGATCCCGAAATGTGGGAATCCCGGAGACGGTTTCCATTTGAACAATGTTAACCGCATTTAATAGCAAAGAATGAAGAATCTTGTGTATAAGAGAATAGAATTTCCGGCAACCTGGGTCGACATGCTGAGCAGTCGAGAATAACCAGCTTGCAATGCATCAATTGTGCAACAGGCAAGAAGTGGATTAATGAAACCCGAGACGAGTGTCTACGGGACCACAGTTGTTAAATGATACACCAACGGTATACCAACCGACAAAGGAACTACAACGTAGTGCCCAAACAAGAGACAAGTCTCAATAACCACGACAAATGCGTGGAACGGGCTACGAAGAGGAAACAATACTAAGGAAAGGGGTCTCCAGAATGGGAGACACCCCAGTTGATAATTATCATGTAAAGACAGTGAGAAGTCACCTAGAGGAGTTATTATCAAGACAGTAAGATCAGTGAGGGCCAACAAGGCCACTGATGACAGTGCGGGTAAAAACAATACCACAACCGGTATGTGTTAAACCGATAGCCAGTTAGCATGGCGCACTTGCCATAGCAAGTGCTGCTATAACAGGGCTGTTTGGGAAATTTATAACCACTACAAAGTATTTGGTAAAGTACCATAAAGTTAAATGTGATCGTCATAACAGTGGAAGGGCTTGTTAGCCTAACCTCTGTAATTGTAAGTTCACCAGTCAGCAAGAAGCTAGACTTGGTTAAGGTAAGAAGATGTTGTGAAACCATGAAAATTTTCTTTCAAACTCAGATTTAATTCAAGCTCTTTTCCTTCAAAACCAGATTTTCTTTCAAACCAATACTTCTTTCTAACCTTCTTCTAAACCAAACCAGTAAAACTAAGGGCAGTTGATAAAGATACAACAGTGGATAAACTTTCCCTCGATTAAGTTCGGGAAGCACGGAATGAATATTGTCACGGGAAAATATAAAGGAGTGACAACAGAATACTTCACCTAGGCGTGTGACGGACACTACAAGTGTACCAACTGAAATGTGGGACGACCGCACTACGATAGGAGCTTGTGGGCCTGACAGACCTACTTATGGGTTAGTTGGGTAAGTAGTAATGTATCAGTAGGGTACCCCACATATGTATACGAGTAGAGTCTGAAACACGGGAAGTAGTCGACTCCGTACTACGGTCAACAGTATAAGTCAAACAAGAACTAAGGATTACCATGAATGGTTGAAGTAAAGGAACAAGTCAAGTTAACGAGACTAAAAGAATTAGTGAATTCCTTTCAAGGAAACGTTTAAGAGTCAGGGAATACAAAGTGCACTAACTGTAATGTAAAGACATCGTATACGTCTTAAGGATCCTCAGGGATAAACATGATAGCTGGAACGGAGACCCAGCCTATGCATGGCAAGCAGATGCCTAATGTGGACACATTAGTGTGCAATGAACGGGATGAAACTCCCAGAATGAGTACCTACACTACAAGGAAATGTTGATCTTCACAGAAGAAGATAATAAACCAGTTAAGAACGCAAACGGCGTGGCTTACTGAGTATACCAATAAGTGTGAACCTGATGTAATGGCATAACTTAGTAACACCCAGGAGCAATCCTTGAAGGGTGTTCGCATCAACAAGTGTTGCACGAAATCACATGATAGAAGCATAAGGGTTAAAACAAACACCCAGTTTAGACATAAGTTGTCAGGAGACAGAATGACAATCCTAAGGGGCATCTCATGAAAGGAAACGGAATGAAACGACCTTGTCATGGAGCTCAAAATGATATCCAAACCATGTAATGTTGTACAGGAAAGTAAATGTGTATGAGTAGTCCACAATGGACAGCGCTCGAAGAAATAAGGCTTATAGGCCACAAATAAAATGTGTTATGAAAATTAGAGTGATTGCAGAAGTTTATGTTGTATAAGTGAATAGAGTGGAGAACGAACCACTGCATCAAGAGTGGGGATACCTCTCGATATTGTGAGACCGCAACAGCGGTAGTTATGTGAATCAAGTTCAAGAAATATGTTAAGGATGGATGATATTATTATTGAAAGAGAGCAATTAGTTTAGTAGCATGTGTGTATAAAGTGAAGCACCGAGCTGAATAATGCCGGCTTGTGACTCGAATGATCAATGCTCAAGGAGTATTCAGTAGACATCCAAATGAGTGATGAACCATAATGTGAATAATATAAGTATAGGTGTGGAAGTTAATGTGACAGTAAATACCATGTAAGTTATTGTTATACAATGAGTAAGAGCACGGTTCGCAGCTGGCGACCGTTGTATCAATGTTATTGAGTAATAATGTGGCAGATAAGACCAGTTATGAGTTAAAATCAGTGGAGATACAAGGTAAGCAATGTTAAACAGATTGGGCAATAAGCCAGCGGTAGGTACTATGTGATGAGGAACTCAGTGTGAATTCCATGGTGAATCGCATAAGGGATTTACTGTCAAGAGTTTACGCCTCTGCACTCTGTATGACTGAGTGTTTTGGTATTGCACTTGCGCAGTAATGATCGAGTGGGATAGCTAGGAATTGGAAACATGTTAATTGTGGAGGAATAATGTTATAATGGCCGATGCATAGGAAATGCAAGGCCGCACCAATAAAAGAGTACTTGTGCAAAACCAAATGTGGAGACATGATTAACAGTAAGTGACTACAGTAGCACTAACTGCTAAATATCGGTATGGAATATACCCCAATGTTGTAAATAGCTGAGAGAGCACTACACACTAGGTAGTAGCTCAATCTCAACCGACAGTAAGTCGGAAGGGAACAAGTCAATCATTGTGAAATACATAGCTGTATACACAATAAATTGTTATGGAAGTGGATAGAAAGTTTATAACTCACTGAATTCGCTAACGGTAAGAGATACCACACGTCGGTTGAGAAACCATTGTTACCAAGATGAAGGTGACAATTGGGGATGTACAATACAGTAAGAATAACAAATAGGGCAATTAAGCTCTACAGTTATTAGAGTTTCACAGTAGAAACTAGTAAGCCAGTGATTCAAATGTTGAATGTGCATGGTGAACATGAGTGAATGGCTAATTATTAATGCCTAGAAGCCTAACAGGCCAGAATCGAAACCAACTAAGAGTTTAAACATACTCCAATGAGAATTCTTGGGTTAGGAACTAAACCGCCAATATGGTTAACATCCTCTAATCAGAATCCATTGTGTAATAGACCGCGTGGAAGTTAAAACACTTCACGACGGCAGAATATTTTAAGCCAATGTTTAGTGATTGATTACATGGGCGTAATCCCTTTTAAGGGGGGTAGAGCGCAAAACCACTTAGTGTGTATTACCGTACAAGTGTACGTGATTTATGTTGTGCATAGCACAAAATAATTTGTTTTGATGATTGGTGTGTGTGTTATGTAAACATACGCATTCATTCATGGTTTAATTGTGGTAATTGCGCACAGAAGATGCGAATACCATTGTGATAAGTGTGTTTGTTTGTTAACAATTGTGTGTGATAGTACAAGTGTGGGGAGTAGAGAAACTCCCGGGGAACAAAAAAAAAACCCCGACAGTGTATAAATGTGAAATTGTGTGTGGTATTTTGATAAAATATATGTGTATATATACTATATAGTGATTCACGAAAGGGTATGAAACCGACATAGAACCTAGTGAGAATAAGATTCCCTAGGTAACAACATTAAAGTGTATGGAAGTAACTGATAGACGAAGTTCTATCCCTTGGAGATGTTATGATCATGACTAGAATGATTTAAAAGATAGAAAATTGGAAATGAGTGATTTAATTGATGCTTGAAAATGAAGTGGGAGGTGGAACTTGATTTGCATGCGATCAAGGGAAGCCGAACACAAATTGGAGTGGAAGGATAGTTCAACACTGATGCTGATCACATCAGGGTTGGATGATTCTTGAAGCTCCCTATAAGTGGTCACAAATAACCACGCTAAGAAAAGAAGCAAAGAGCATTGTTGGAGTATGAAGGTGTTGCTGAGATAGTCAACCAGATAAACGGAGTCAATCACACTTCTCAAAACAAGACAGAGTCCGTCAACCTTGAAAGATCGAATGAGTCTCTGTCGTTACCGAAAGAGCGAGATAGTCCATCCATGTGAATTCATCAATCAGTAACGAAATTCAAGGAGCAACGTCCACTAAACCATAACAGTCATCAACTATCGTTCTTGGGCCGAAATTCATGCAAAATGTGAGCAAAATCCAAAGCCTTGACTTTCTGGTAATTCGAGGAGTCTGTCGGTCAGTTGCGAAAATTAAGGAGCAAGTACAGCAACTACATTGACTTACAACGGTCATCAACGTTCAGACTTGGACCAAAATTATCTCAACATGGCACTAATCAGAAGACTTGGCTTCAGCTTCCGAAATATGGCTCCAGCTTCCGAAATTCAAGGAAAGAGTCATTGGTTCCTGAAATTTTGGAACTGACAGAGTCAGTCTACTACATCAGACGTGAAAGTCATAATTGAACGTTGCCAAGTCGTCCAATGGATTGGTAATTGTCCGAAAATTAAGGGCCAAGGCTTAGCAACGTTCATAAAGAAGTTAGGACCGAATTTTAAGCAACTACAACGTTCAGATGGCAGAAATTTCGGAAGCAGACTCCCTCACCGGCTCCACTATATAAGAGAGTTGTCATTTCGTTTCTCATTGCAGCTTTCCAAAGAGAATCATTCAGAGCATTTGTTTAGAGAAAGCTTTGCCTATTTTAGAGAGAGAAAAAGAGAGAGAGAAGTACTAGATTCGTTTGTGCATATCGATAGAGTCTTTCTAGGTAGGACCTAGTTTTCACTACACTTATCATTGAGCTGATCAGAGATTGTATTGGGTGAGTGAGTGAAAACCACGAAGTAGATCTCATCTACTGAGTGGGCATTATAAGTTGTTTTGTTTTGACCAGGAAATAAAATAACTTATATTGTGTATCCTGCTAAGTTCGACAGAGTCCTCCACCTTTCGAGTGTTAATCCATTTAGCTCCGCTAAGTCTATCTTACTTCACTACCTTGAGCAACTGCTTCCGCGCACTTAGTTCGGCTAAGTGTTTCTACGTCTCAAGTGTTGTCACATACAAAGTTCGATTGAGTGCCTCTACATCACAGAGTGTTTCTTACTTTCAAAGACCGATTGAGTCAAACCAACTCTTAGACTCACACCTTGAGTTGGTTTGAGTCAGCCACCCGATCCTACATGTGGTATCAGAGCCTTGCTTAGGCTGACAGTCAATCAACGAGCTATGGCAGCTGTCGGTTGGGGTGATTCAGACTCTGACGATCCAGACACAGAGTCCAGCGGCTTGGTATGTCTCATGGCACATGATACGACGGAGTCCATGATCCCCGACAATGAGGTAACTCGTTCCCATCTTGAAACAGACCTTTATCGTATAACTCCTATGGGTTTTATGACTTAATTGCTAAAATGGCTTCTGAACTAACTCTCTTAAAGCTGATTTAACAGAAAAATCTCCGAGTTAAGTGAGGAACTTGAGATCTCAAAAAGTCTTATGTATGCTTTGAGAGATGAAGCTGAGGAACATAAGACTATTTCCTGCTCACTTAGATTGGATTTGCGAGACTCTCGGCGTCGTGTTGACTCCCTTAAAAAGGAGCTCAACAAAACCAAGAGTCTTACTGGATCCAACCAAAGGGAACAGGAAGAGTCACCCACTCAGATTGACTCTCTCAAACATGACCTCATTGTTTTCGCTGAAGTGTTGTTCTTTGCAGAATGAGCTAAATAGTTCAGAATCTCAAGTTATCTCTCTAACCTCTTCTGTTGAGCAACTCTCTCGAAAATTGAAAGAAAAGGAACATGCACTCTCTCTCAAACCAGTCAATTTCATCAAACAGGTCACTCCATCAGAATTGCCCGAGTGGGCCAACTCCAAGATCAAGGAAGTTAGTCAAGATCGTGATAATCTTCGAAAGGAAGTTGAAAACTTTCCCAAGAGATAGTCAATATACGATCTGGAGTTGGATCCACTCAATCAAAGCCCAATGGCATAAAGGTAAATTCGATATCCCTAAAAATATGTCCAAATCCAACAACAAACCCAAGCGCCAACAACAAAAAGAAAATTTTGATTCTTGGTGGAAAGGACAACAAAAATACGTCAATCTTCCTCCCACTAAGATTTGTGGTTATTGCGGGAGTTTTGGACATAGAGATAGTGCCTGTGAAAAGCTTCACAAGGATGTGTCATTTAATATCAAGCGACTCAATCTTATCCTTGAGGCACGAGAAAAGCTGAAAAAATCTGGTTCAAAAAGGGGACCCAAGTATATTTGGGTTCCCAAAAGTACCAAGTGATTTTTTTTTGCAGGTGGAAGCGAGCGTGGAGATGGACTATGTGTACTTGGACAGAGGGTGCTCCACAACTGGAAATCCCGACAAATTCAGCTCGCTTTCATCCTACAAAGGAGGTAAGGTCACCTTTGGAAACAACAACCAAGGTGAAATCGTGGGAGTTGGCACCATAGGTAACCCCTCCAAGTTTAAGGTAGATGGAGTCCATCTGGTCACTGGACTTCAACCTAGTCTGTTAAGCATTTTTCAAATTTGTGAAAGATTCAATTTAGTACTTCTCTCATATGTCGTTTGCAAAGTTTTTGATGAACGTACAGGATCTCTAGAACCACAGGACGTAAAGAAGGAAATAAGTACAAGAAGTGTCTAAATGCCATACATTCTGACGACCAAGTCTGTCTATGTGCTCGCTTTCAAGCAGCACCCAAACAGTCCCATCTCAAGGCGGTCAAGCGAATCTTTCGATACTTAAAAGGAACCAGTCAACTTCATCTATGGTACATTCGTTCCCCTATATTATTTTATCTGGTTTTAGTGATTCTGATTGGACAGATTCCCTCTATGATCGAAAGAGTGCATCTAGCAATGCACAATTCCTTGGCCCATGCTTAGTCTCTTGGCCCTCTACAAAGCAAAATTTTGCTGAGATCAAATTGGTATTTTTTGTGATAACAATTGCACATGTAAAATCTCTAGAAACCCAATCCAATATTCGAGAACCAGACACATTGAAATATGTTTCCATTTCTTGAAGGACTGTGTCGAGAAAAGGCTAATTCAACTTGACTTTGTTCCAATAGAGGATCAGCTAGCAGATATCTTTGCCAAGCCTCTTCCTACCACCAGATTCGAGGCACTCCGTTCAGCAATTGGAATGACTCAATCAACGTAAGACGGTAGTCTCTCTCCTTCTTTGGTTGTATAATTAGTAGGTGTTGTTTGCGTACTGTTTGAGTCAATCCGTGTTCTCATATTGATAGACTGTGTCTGGTCTTTGTGTCCCTTTGTGATTTTCTCCTAAAAAAAAGGGGGAGAGGACAAAGGCAAGGTACTCCGCTAACTTGTTTCTCCTGAACCAAAACGGACCTCGTCCACTCGGTTATTAAGCCTTTAAGGGTGCTTTATCACCTAACTTCCTAAGGATGCGAAACCTGGGAAAGTTGGCCCAAAGCTGTTACATGGGTGGAGAGAAAAGTCTGGGGGATGGAGACAGTCCCTGTGTGCTCAAACTTGTTAAATATCTATGCATTGCAAATATAGAGCTATAAAGTCTTTAAAAATACAATGCAATGCAACAGGGATCATTACAAGTTATGAGTATGTGGCAATGAAAGGTTTTGTGGAATATGACAATACTTCTTGCCCCTTGTCGTCCATGAGTATGTTTGCGTTATGGATACAGTCTATTTGTTTTTTAATGTACGGATTGACTTAGACTCTGTTGCAAACTTCCTTTACTGATGACAGCAAAAAGGGGGAAGTAGTGAATCCCGTCTCTCACGAACGAGTCACTCTGGCTATGTTCTGGATTGACTCTGTCTCTGTGTGACTAGGTCTTAGGTGAAGTTTGGATATTCTGTTTCGTTTTTACTCTGTTGGTACTAGATCATGTTGGTTGCAGTTTTCTTAACTTAGTCATATATTCCCTTTTCCAATCTCTCTTAGTAGGTTGTGGTTTGCCAAATTGTACTCATCGATTCAGGGGGAAATCTAACAATAGTTACTCAATCTATGCTGTGATTAAGGGGGAACTTGGACAGGGTCGGTTCCCCAAAATACTTTTTTCCCTTGTCTTGTTTTGCAGATTGACTCATTCGGGATTCACAAAAAGAGTTTTGCTATCATCAGCAACAAGGGGGAAACTGTTGGAGTATGAAGGTGTTGCTGAGATAGTCAACCAGATCAAACGAGTCAATCACACTTCTCAAAACAAGACAGAGTCCGTCAACCTTGAAAGATCGAATGAGTCTCTGTCCTTACCGAAAGAGCGAGAGTCAATCCATGTGAATTCATCAATCAGTAACGAAATTCAAGGAGCAACGTCCACTAAACCATAACAGTCATCAACTATCATCCTTGGGCCGAAATTCATGCAAAATGTGAGCAAAATCCAAAGCCTTGACTTTCTGGTAATTCGAGGAGTCTGTCGGTCAGTTGCGAAAATTAAGGAGCAAGTACAGCAACTACATTGACTTACAACGGTCATCAACGTTCAGACTTGGACCAAAATTCTCTCAACATGGCACTAATCAGAAGACTTGGCTTCAGCTTCCGAAATATGGCTCCAGCTTCCGAAATTCAAGGAAAGAGTCATTGGTTCCTGAAATTTCGGAACTGACAGAGTCAGTCTACTACATCAGACGTGAAAGTCATAATTGAACGTTGCCAAGTCGTCCAATGGATTGGTAATTGTCCGAAAATTAAGGGCCAAGGCTTAGCAACGTTCATAAAGAAGTTAGGACCGAATTTTAAGCAACTACAACGTTCAGATGGCAGAAATTTCGGAAGCAGACTCCCTCACCGGCTCCACTATATAAGAGAGTTGTCATTTCGTTTCTCATTGCAGCTTTCCAAAGAGAATCATTCAGAGCATTTGTTTAGAGAAAGCTTTGCCTATTTTAGAGAGAGAAAAAGAGAGAGAGAAGTACTAGATTCGTTTGTGCATATCGATAGAGTCTTTCTAGGTAGGACCTAGTTTTCACTACACTTATCATTGAGCTGATCAGAGATTGTATTGGGTGAGTGAGTGAAAACCACGAAGTAGATCTCATCTACTGAGTGGGCATTATAAGTTGTTTTGTTTTGACCAGGAAATAAAATAACTTATATTGTGTATCCTGCTGAGTTCGACAGAGTCCTCCACCTTTCGAGTGTTAATCCATTTAGCTCCGCTAAGTCTATCTTACTTCACTACCTTGAGCAACTGCTTCCGCGCACTTAGTTCGGCTAAGTGTTTCTACGTCTCAAGTGTTGTCACATACGAAGTTCGATTGAGTGCCTCTACATCACAGAGTGTTTCTTACTTTCAAAGACCGATTGAGTCAAACCAACTCTTAGACTCACACCTTGAGTTGGTTTGAGTCAGCCACCCGATCCTACAAGCATAAGTTGGACTTGGAGTTGTTTGTGTTTTCAAAAAGGATTTTGGATTGGTATTTATAAAGCGTCGATAAATACTTTACATAATTAAAGTTTTCTTACTTAACCTCACAAGGAAAAATTTCAAATTTAAGTGATTGTTTTGATCTCCCAAAGGCACGGGGACGGAAGGTGTCCATCGCGACCGGGTTCTGCGGGATCACAGTGTATATCAAAGATATTTTTGATTGCTATACATGCTATGACATGTTGTGTGGTATGTGTAATAAATATTGTTTTGACCTTGAGTTCCTAAAGTGTATGCTATTAAGACCTATGAGTCTAAATGTGTTGTGTTACATAGACCTATGTGTCTAAAGGCTGTTAGGTTATCAAGACCTATGTTTCTAAATGTTGTTATGTTACTGTGGGCGTAGGTTTTGAACCCTTAAGTATTGAGCTTAAGGCTTCAAGGTTTGATTTGCAATTAGAACAACTAAACTGAAATTATAAAATTAAAGCTTAATTAATTTAACTGGCCCACACAAACCTACATAGAGTCGCCACCTAAGTTTTGACCTTTTAAACTTGGAAAGGAAAATGTTGTAATTTTTAGAGTTATGGGTCCGGGGGCTTGATATGAAATTTCTAAGGGTTCAGATTCCTTCATTACCCCTTTTCAAATTTCTTTTCCTTTACTATTATAACTTTAAGGCAATGTATTTTATGATATCACTTTCGGTATCTTTCAATCATTTTAATTCCATATATGTGCTAATCAAATCACTTGCTAAGGAAATTGAAGATAGACGTAGATATAAAGCATGAGCCGTGGATAACTAAACGACAATTCCCTTTTTTTATTGCTTTCAATTAAACCAGCCTAAACGAATATAAAAAAAAAGATAATGCTACAACCCTTAAATCATCCACACTTAATTATAGAGCATGACTTTGTAATTTTCCCCACTTAACAATGCATAAGCCGTGATACTGCATGCAAGACTTGATACAAAATAAAATAATAAAGAAAAAAAAAACCAAAGTTAGATAATGAGTCTCGAACAAAAAAATAATACTTACCTCTATTCACTTCCTTCTTCTTCTCTGGAATTGTTATCTCTGGCCGTGAACGAGACACGAGAGTTTTTGTTATCCTTCTCCTTCTGCGGTGCAGACATGCTTCCCGCTCTCCCCGTGCGAGGCCGATAGATGGCTAATGCTGTGCGCTGTTGTTGAAGGTGCCACCACAGTTCAGTACTACTAGAGTCAACAGAGGAGAAGATTCTCCACGGACAGTGACGGGGTGATGTAATGAGCACCAACGGGTAATGATCAAAGTATTCAAATTACATCAATGTCTAAGGGCGTGGGAACCGCATGATGATGACAATGTTTCCTGATGATTTCTTGAGGACGATGAAGGTGAGAGCGGGCATTTAACTCACGTCAAATGAGTACCACGACGACGATCATAACAAAATAATTGTCATGTTGGTAGATGATGAACGGGTCAAGCCGGGACATTGATGGGGTACCGTCTTATCGATGAAGTGTAATTTAGGCGATAAGCTGTTGTAGTGGACGTCACTCGTCGGTTACTGGCTGGAGTCACGTGACATTGATGACCATCAAAACGACGGTGACGAGTCTTGGTGATGACAGTGTGGACTTGCGGGGTTGACAACAAATAGTATGGTGAAAGTAGTCTGCGGGAGTTCGGTGATTCAAACAAAAAAAAAACTGTGGTGTGACGATGATGAGTGATTGCACTCGTACAAAACCCAGTGGTGGATTGACAATGCGTTGCACTCTACTGGCCGAAGGCTTTGAGCAAATTGAAAGGATTTGTGGGGTACTCGACAAAGCGGATGAATAAGCAACGAATTGATCGTGTATTTGAGGAGGGTCTATGTATATGAACTATGTAGTGTCCCCCCCTGTAACAAGTGTATGCAGAGATTATATAGTGGAAAGAGTGGAGAGGTAGATCAATAAAAGAGGCTGGAGAATCTTAACAACTTAACAAATTTCCGAATTTAAAAAATAAACAAGCTAGTTAACAGGAAGTGAGAGATAAGATTGTAAAGAAAATTAAAAACGTATTTAAAAGAAAACCTTAAAAAACTAAACTATAAATGAGTAAAAATTTCAAAGTTACTTAACAAAAAATGAGGGAATTTCGAAAAACATTGTTTTGTTAACAAAATAAACTACTAGTAAAATAGAAATGATTTTTGTTTTTTTTTTGTATTTGAATTAAGAGAATAAAAAGGGATAAGGATGAAAAATAACAATAAGAATTATCTAGAAAAAAGGGATGGATAATCAATGCGAATACAATTTTTGTTTGTTTTTTATTAAAGCACGTTTCAAAAGATTTTTCTATGTTTTGGGATTTTTTTTTAAAGAAAATAAACTATCAATGAAAATAGAAAGAAACATTTTTTTTTGGCTTTTTCGCAAATAGAATCTAATTTTGAAAATTATAAATAAAAGAAGAAAAGAAAGAGAAGGATTAAGCAGAAAACAAAAACTACAAAATATGCTTGTCATTAAATAGACTCGAACCATTGACCTCTTGTGTAACACCCCCAAACACTGGCCTAGGAGTTAGGGGTATTACACGCCGCGTATTATTACATAATAACGCAAGGCTCTAATAAGCAACTTAAACAGATAAACAAATAAGGCCCAAATGAAACTTAAATAAAGTATAACCAAAGAGATGTTAGAACATCCCCAAAAGTCATTACAAAACCCACCAAACGGATGTCAAAAGCGGAAGCTAACGAAATATGCCCAAAGGCTCAAATTCAATACAAAGGTCTCAAAAGAAGCTAAATACGAAGCAACTAAACTCCAGAAGCTGAGGGGAGACGATCCTCGCTAATCAATCTGCAAAAGCGTTAGAAGTAGGGGAATGAGCACACAACTATGCCCAGTAGATGACCAACTTCATCAACCAGCATGCTCAAAACATTTACAGAATATTGACAAATCAGAAGGAGTCAAAGTATCCATAAACATGACAGAAACCAGAAACTGAAGTCCATTCATTAAGGGACTAAACAGAGCAGAAGCAGACAGAAGCAGAAAACAGAGTGGGACACTAGCGATCACATCATACAGACAGAACGAGCAACCAGCTCGTGAACAGAACGTGGAAACCTCACTCGTAAACAGAACAGGTGTAAACACCCGTGAACAGAACGGGGAACATCACCCGTGAACAGAAGGATCCTACATAGCGCGCTACGAGACAGCGTAACCAGCCATCCAAAGGCTCAGACATAGAGATAACTAGGTCCCAAAACAGAAGCTTAAATACAAATAAGCATATGTGCACCAAAGGCACCAGAAAGCACATAGATGGCTTGGAAATCAGAAGGGGAAACCAACCCCGCAAACGGAAGTCGAAACGGAGCTCAAACGAGCAAGTTATTGTCAAAACAGAGGCATGTCCGAACTTGTGTCCGGACATCAATGTTCGGACACAAGTCGAGACTCAGAAGTCGAAATCAGACAGATGTCCGAACATGTGTCCGAACTACGAAGTTCGGACACAGGTCGAACTTCAAAACAGAAGAAGAGACAGAGGTGTCCGAACATCCAAGTTCGGACAGATGTTCGGACGATCTTCGGAAACCAGAACGTGTAGAGTCCGAACTCGTGTCCGGACATCAATGTTCGGACACAAGTCGAAGCCAAAATCAGAGAATGCAGAAGGCTGTGTCCGAACTTCAAAGCTCGGACAGAAGTTCGGACACAGCGAAAACTTCAGAAAGTTTAAGCGCAGAAGGGCATGTCCGAACTTCAACGGTCGGACAGAAGTTCGGACACGCCGAAAAATACAGAGAACAGAGGCGATTTTCACACAGAACAGAAGCATCAAAACACTGTCAAAACAATATAGGTTTTCAAAAAACAACCTTGGGGGTTTGTAAGCATTAAAACACCATCAAATAGACAATTCGCAACCACAATTGCAAGGCAAAAACACATTTAAACTCAGAACCGGAACGCAACTCCCCAAGGCTGAACACACAAGCCGAATCCACAAGCCACCTACCTCGCAAATAGCAGACGAAACCCAAATATGATGCAGAGACGAAAACCTCACAGTCCGAAGCAGCAGAACTCAGCCAACGCAGACCGAAACGCAATATCAAAACACTGAACCAATAACAAATGCAGAGACAACCCAACTCAGAAAACAGAACTTCACAACCCTGGGCTACCATTGACAAACGCAATACAGAACCTCACCTGATTCTGATACGGAATCACCGACGAAGCCAACAGCAGGAGAAATCGATCGGAACAGAGAAGCCAACGCTGATTCACAATCAGATTGCAGAGGTAAAATCAGAAAGAGAAAGTTCTCAAAACCTAAAACCTCAAAACTGAAACTGAGTTGTATAATCCATATACAATTCGCAAACCTGATTGCAATGGAGGAGAAGAAGCAAACGAAATCCCCAATGGCGCAGCACAACGAACGAACGATCAGAAAACACAACGCAGGAGAGGAAAAACTCTGAAGAACAAGAGAGAGAAGAGAGAAGGGTTGAGGGTTTCCAACTGAGCGAGAAGAGGAGCGTAAATGATCGTGAGAACGTGTTTAGAAGTGAGAGTAATTAAGAAGGAAGGAATTGAAATAATAAGAGGAAAAGGAAATAAAATGATTAAGGGATTAACCTCACCAGAAATAAAATAAGGGAAAAGACTCCTTCGGCCTCATCTTCTTTAATAAGGACTTCCGTGTCCTAAATTCAGAATGGACCAACTTAATGAACCATAGTTACGAAATAAAATATAATCAAATCTTGGGTTATAACATCTTGTATCTCCTCCCTCTCCTCTACCATTATGCCAATATAATTTCATATCAAACATACCACCTATCTCAGTTTTCATGCTATCATTGATCATATATGAACCTTATCCCCTCAAAGACCTAGAAACACCCCTTTTCGCTCAAATGGGGAAAAAAATTTGGGTATAACAGATTACCCCCCGTCAACTTGATTTTGGAATGTCAATGAAATATCAAGTTGACGCTTGATAATACCCAAAATCTTTACAAACCTTGTCTCACCTTGCTCGTCCCTTTTCCTGTGTTTAGAGGTGTTGACTACCTTGAAAAGATGTTTGAGCTTACCGAGCTATTCGAAGGCACTGGAAACCTGAATAAAAAACATGTCATTATACCAAGGCATTTCTAGGGGCCTGGACCTACCCAAGTGAGAAAATGCAAGCAAAGCATAGTGTATCCAGGTGCTTCTAGGGACCGGAACCCATCCTCTTATACGTAAAATATGTCAGTGATTCGATGCTTTTGATAACCAAAACACATTCGAAATGAAATGCAAGATGTGTGATGTAAATCGGATGCTTATGGGGACCGAAACCCGTTCAAAAGAAAATAACTCAAATGCCTCTAGGGACCGAAACCCATTAAAAAAAATAACTCGGATGCCTCTGGGGACCAAAACCCATTCAAAAAAAAAAACTCGGAAGCCTCTGGGGACCGAAACCCGTTCTAAATGCTCCATGTTGGTTTTCAAAGGGGGTAAGAATTTATGTCTCGAAAGGGATGAGAATCTATATCTCGAAAGGGGTGAGAATCTGTATATCTGAAGAACCTGTATCTTCGGTTGAGAATCTGTATCCCTGAAGAATCTGTATCTTCGGTTGAGAATCTATATCTCGGGATAGAAAATCTATATCTCAGGGTTGAGAATCTATATCTCAGAGTTGAGAATCTATATCTCGAAGTTGAGAATCTATATCTCGGAGTTGAGAATTAATATCTC
Organism: Limonium bicolor; assembly: GCA_023374045.1. Taxonomy (NCBI): domain Eukaryota; kingdom Viridiplantae; phylum Streptophyta; class Magnoliopsida; order Caryophyllales; family Plumbaginaceae; genus Limonium; species Limonium bicolor. The sequence goes on from CM041776.1 coordinate 498,951,810, forward strand.
AGGGTTGAGAATCTATATCTCGGGGTTGAGAATCTATATCTCGGAGTTGAGAATCTATATCTCGGGGTTGAGAATCTATATCTCGGAGTTGAGAATCTATATCTCGGAGTTGAGAATCTATATCTCAGGGTTGAGAATCTATATCTCAGGGTTTACTCTACTGGTCTTCAAAGGGGACTTATTGCCTTCGCCCGCCAATAGGTAATTAGGATGAACTTCTGGTTTTCTCAGGAGGACTTATTGTCATCGCCCCGCCAATTGCTATCCAAGAAGTTGACATAGAAATGAGGACTTATTGCCATTGCCCCGCCAACTTGTACACTATGGCCAGTATACACCCTGCTTCAATTCAACGGGCAGCATACCTCCACCTATACTCAATCAATCGTATCTTGCTTACTGACTCGGTGCCGGCTATATCAGTCCAGTGCAAGACATAGCAAACAAGTGTACTGTCTCAATACACAAACAAGCTTAATGACTAAATCATTATGCGAAATTGACTTGATGTTAATGTTAAAACAAACTGTCTGACTTCAATGCTAAAACAAGCTCATGGACTTACTATGAAAACAAGATCGATTCAGTTTTCAAAAACAAACATGGGTGACTCGGTGCCAAAACAAGATTGACTCAATTTTCAAAAATATGGTTGACCTGGTGTCAAGATTGGTGTTGACTCTGCTGTCAAAAATTCAGATGTATAAGCAAATACTTCTTTCAGCTAAAATTCATGGAACGCTCATTTTCCAATAATGGACTTCGAGACCAAAATTTTGGTCCTTCAAAACTGAACATGCTTCCGGGCATTATGATTTTCTCAGGGTTACAGAGCTTGAGGTTTTGAGATGTGGTGCTTAAGGCTTATGATAAGCCTAAGTCTTTAGGATTGCAATGTCGAAACATGGTGCTTAAGGCTTATGAAGTGCTTAAGGCTTAAGGTTTTGGGACATGGTGCTTAGAGCTTATGACGGGCCTAAGACTTTGGGATTTCATTGTGTCACCTGTGAAAACTGCTGGAAACAATTGCCCCCAGTATTTCTTTGAGCTATCTGAGTTAGAAATTATGGAAATCAGTCGAAACGATCGATTACCCCCAGTATTATCTTTGATTAAACATGTGAACAATTCTCATCCTCACAGGGTTAAGGTTTGCTTTGATGTGGTGCTTTTTCTACCTATACTTGATGTGTTTAGCATTTGCACTCATTCCTCACTTATAGTCATAACTTCAAGACTTTTGAATTCGATATTTGATGGACTTACGCCTTCGATCTATTACTTTCACTTGATTTAGACACAAAACTATCAAGTCAGAAGTCTTTGAGGCTTATAATGGGGCCATTGGGTATGATGAATGTCACAGGGACCATGAAGAATATTTTTGGTTATGTGGAGCTTAAGGGTGACCAAAGCTGCAACTTGCACCCTCTTTGAATTTGTCTTTCCGTCCTTACGTGTGAAGTAGTCTTGTTACTGCATGTGGACTTCCCTTCAAGTTAATGACCTTGGTGTCATCCTTGTTGCTACTTTTTTGTTTGGAAACTCAAGCTTTCAGATTCTCCTTTTCATCTTTGGGGTTCTTGTGTCTCTCGATCTTAAAGCTTTTGGAGTTACTTTGACTTGACTTTGGGATTCTTGTGTTTCCCGATCCTTTAGAGTGGTTTTAACATGCATTCGGGGTTCTTGTGTTTCCCGATCTTTTGGAGTGGCTTTGACATGCCTTCGGGGTTCTTGTGTTTCCCGATCCTTTGGAGTGGCTTTGACATGCCTTCGGGGTTCTTGTGTTTCCCGATCTTTTGGGGTGGCTTTGACATGCATTCGGGGTTCTTGTGTTTCCCGATCCTTTGGAGCTTCTTTCGTTCAAGCTCTTGAATCCTGGGACGCCTTGTGACCGTTTGCAGATTTCCATCTCGTTTGTGGTAGTGTCGCTTCTCATTTCAGACTTGGGGTGTCCTCATCCAAGATTTAGGCTCCTTGCTTCCTTTGGCCACCAGGGTATGTAATCATCATGAGCTGGCTTTTTGTGAAGCTTTATTGATAAAAACGAATGTATATGAAAGCTCAGCGGGGGTGTCTAGGGTTGAATTTCAGGGTTTCATAAGCTTTTGGTTATGTGGTGGTTTACCTAGGTGCTTCGTCATTCCTGATAGTTATGTGTCTCTTTTTGCTACTTTTCATAGGTCTTAGTGTAAATTGACAAGTTATCTCCTTCAGTCAGAGTTGTGCTGCTTACCTCACATGTATGTGGCCTCAACACGTGTAAAGATGACATGCTTTTTTCTCATTGGTTTTTTCCACTCAAGGCACTCTCGCACTCTTTCACTCATAGAGTTTCGTTCACACCTTTGCTAGAATAAGTTTGGAATAAACGATTCTAACTCAGATTGCCCCCAGTATTATGTCAGGGATTTCAACAATTGTTTAATGACCATGTGCTCTACTAACCAATATGTGGGTTGCTTTGGTGTTTTAGGATGTACCTAGGTACTTGAATAAGCATGTTCATGCTCTTAGAAACAAAATAATTCTTTATGATCCATTGTCAGAAAATGATCGTTGCACAAACCTTAGTTTTGAGAGACATTTGTTTAGCAGAAATGGATGTTCCTTGCAAAGAAAGCTCACTCATGAATTTATCTTTTCAGCGCGGAAAAGTTTTAGACTTGAAAAATTCATTTGCTTGTGAATATGAAGAAGATGATTTAACCAAAACCGATGCTTCTTATTGTTGATGTCAATAAATGTTCATTTAAAACAGTCTTTTCTTGAAAACAGCTGAACTTAGATTTCACAAAACCTTAGATTGCAAATCCTGGTGACGCATTTGAAAGATGAATGACAATGCCTATGAACCCCGATATCCTTTATGAACTTGAATACAGCTAATCTGCATGATGTTGGCGCACAGAAGACTCGAGCTTTCAACCAATGATGTACCTTCAGGAGGACGTAGAAATGTATGTGATCTTTTTTTAAGACAACTTAACAAAAGGAAAAGAGCCAACGAATGACAAAGCGTCCTAGAAAATTTTCAACCTACTAAAACGGTAAAATTCCTATGCAAACCTAAGAAAACACAACAATGAAATCTAACGTATTATGAGAGGGCTCTTGGGCTGAAAAATCTAGACTAGGAATGTTCCTTAACTGTGAATGAGGCCCTTAGGCTGGAATGCTCTTTGGGCTGTGGATAGGCGCTCGGGCCTGAAAGCTCTTGAACTTAAAGTGAGACACATGGACCAGGATGCTCTTGGATTGTGGATAGGCACTTGGGCCTGGATATCAGTGGACTAAAAGGGAGGCACTTAGGCCGGGATGCATTTGGATTGTGGATAGGCGCTTGGGCCTGACAGATCCGAATTGTGAGTGAGGCACTTGGCCCGAAGCACTTTGAGAATGAGGCCCTTGGGCCGAAATAATTTCTAACTATAGATTGGCGCTTGGGCCGAAATCTTTCAGACAATGAGTTGAACGCTTGAGCCGGAATGTCATTTGAATTGTGAATAGGCGCTTGGGCCTGAACATCTTGAATAAAAAGTGGCATACATGAAAGAAATTATATGAAATATGAATGTGTATCTGGGCCAAATTAAAGAGTTTTCAGCGTTCAAGTGAAAGACCTAATCCCAGTTCTTGATGGGTTCTTGGGCCAGAATGTAAACATGATCCATAAATCAATTTTCAGGTCTTCAAAATTATCGCAAATTCAAGTGGATTTTTTCTATGCCTAAATGGATCAAAATGGATGAGTCATATTAAGAACTTTGGGCCGAAAGAGACCACCTAGATCTAAGGTTTTTAGGTTGAAGCCCAAGCGAATAGTTCACCTAGACCTTTGGGCTGAAATGTAAAGATCAAATAAAAGATAATTTATTTCAGCTACTAACCAACACACAATCAAGCTTATCACAAAAGCATAGAATCACAGAGATATAAAGAGAAGATATGCATGTCCTCACTATACAAGTGTCATCAAATGGGTATGGGTACATCCAGAGAGTGCTTGGGGCTTTGGGCCCAGGTAGTGAAGGGATGAGGCTTGCACGTCATCCTCTTCATTTCCCCCACCTTTACAGATCACCCTAAGGTGTGTGTCTCAGGACGGGTCATGCCTTGGCATGACCGATATTTGTTTTTGGGTAAGGGTACGTTCGGAGAGGTGCTTGGGGCTTTGGGCCCAGGTAGTGAAGGGATGGGGTTTGCACGCCATCCTCCTCATTTCCCCCACTTTTACACATCACCCTACGGTGTGTGTCTCAGAACGGGCCATGTCTAAGCATGACCGATGATTGGTTTATTTGGACCCTCATCTCTCGCATGAACAAGATAATTAAAATGCATAAGCTAAAAAGGATAATATCATAAAAAGTAAGCCTTAAAGATATAATTAAAGTTAAGCCCTCTTTCCTAAGTTTAAAATTAAAAACTTAGGTGGTGGTCCCCAGCAGAGTCGCCAGTCTGTAGGCGTAGGTTTTGAACCCTTAAGTATTGAGCTTAAGGCTTCAAGGTTTGATTTGCAATTAGAACAACTAAACTGAAATTATAAAATTAAAGCTTAATTAATTTAACTGGCCCACACAAACCTACATAGAGTCGCCACCTAAGTTTTGACCTTTTAAACTTGGAAAGGAAAATGTTGTAATTTTTAGAGTTATGGGTCCGGGGGCTTGATATGAAATTTCTAAGGGTTCAGATTCCTTCATTACCCCTTTTCAAATTTCTTTTCCTTTACTATTATAACTTTAAGGCAATGTATTTTATGATATCACTTTCGGTATCTTTCAATCATTTTAATTCCATATATGTGCTAATCAAATCACTTGCTAAGGAAATTGAAGATAGACGTAGATATAAAGCATGAGCCGTGGCTAACTAAACGACAATTCCCTTTTTTTATTGCTTTCAATTAAACCAGCCTAAACGAATATAAAAAAAAAGATAATGCTACAACCCTTAAATCATCCACACTTAATTATAGAGCATGACTTTGTAATTTTCCCCACTTAACAATGCATAAGCCGTGATACTGCATGCAAGACTTGATACAAAATAAAATAATAAAGAGGAAAAAAAAACCAAAGTTAGACAATGAGTCTCGAACAAAAAAAATAATACTTACCTCTATTCACTTCCTTCTTCTTCTCTGGAATTGTTATCTCTGGCCGTGAACGAGACACGAGAGTTTTTGTTATCCTTCTCCTTCTGCGGTGCAGACATGCTTCCCGCTCTCCCCGTGCGAGGCCGATAGATGGCTAATGCTGTGCGCTGTTGTTGAAGGTGCCACCACAGTTCAGTACTACTGGAGTCAACAGAGGAAAAAATTCTCCACGGACAGTGACGGGGTGATGTAATGAGCACCAACGGGTAATGATCAAAGTATTCAAATTACATCAATGTCTAAGGGCGTGGGAACCGCATGATGATGACAATGTTTCCTGATGATTTCTTGAGGACGATGAAGGTGAGAGCGGGCATTTACACTCGCGTCAAATGAGTACCACGACGACGATCATAACAAAATAATTGTCATGTTGGTAGATGATGAACGGGTCAAGCCGGGACATTGATGGGGTACCGTCTTATCGATGAAGTGTAATTTAGGCGATAAGCTATTGTAGTGGACGTCACTCGTCGGTTACTGGCTGGAGTCACGTGACATTGATGACCATCAAAACGACGGTGACGAGTCTTGGTGATGACAGTGTGGACTTGCGGGGTTGACAACAAATAGTACGGTGAAAGTAGTCTGAGGGAGTTCAGTGATTCAAACAAAAAAAAATGTGGTGTGACGATGATGAGTGATTGCACTCGTACAAAACCCAGTGGTGGATTGACAATGCGTTGCACTCTACTGGCCGAAGGCTTTGAGCAAATTGAAAGGATTTGTGGGGTACTCGACAAAGCGGATGAATAAGCAACGAATTGATCGTGTATTTGAGGAGGGTCTATGTATATGAACTATGTAGTGTCCCCCCTGTAACAAGTGTATGCAGAGATTATATAGTGGAAAGAGTGGAGAGGTAGATCAATAAAAGAGGCTGGAGAATCTTAACAACTTAACAAATTTCCGAATTTAAAAAATAAACAAGCTAGTTAACAGGAAGTGAGAGATAAGATTGTAAAGAAAATTAAAAACGTATTTAAAAGAAAACCTTAAAAAACTAAACTATAAATGAGTAAAAATTTCAAAGTTACTTAACAAAAAACGAGGGAATTTCGAAAAACATTGTTTTGTTAACAAAATAAACTACTAGTAAAATAGAAATGATTTTTGTTTTTTTTTGTATTTGAATTAAGAGAATAAAAAGGGATAAGGATGAAAAATAACAATAAGAATTATCTAGAAAAAAGGGATGGATAATCAATGCGAATACAATTTTTGTTTGTTTTTTATTAAAGCACGTTTCAAAAGATTTTTCTATGTTTTGGGATTTTTTTTAAAGAAAATAAACTATCAATGAAAATAGAAAGAAACATTTTTTTTGGCTTTTTCGCAAATAGAATCTAATTTTGAAAATTATAAATAAAGAAGAAAAGAAAGAGAAGGATTAAGCAGAAAACAAAAACTACAAAATATGCTTGTCATTAAATAGACTCGAACCATTGACCTCTTGTATCTCCTCCCTCTCCTCTACCATTATGCCAATATAATTTCATGTCAAAGATACCACCTATCTCAGTTTCCATGCTATCATTGATCATATATGAACCTTATCCCCTCAAAGACCTAGAAACACCCCTTTTCGCTCAAATGGGGTAAAAAATTTGGGTATAACAGTTACCCAAGACCAGAGAGTCTAAGGGTTGTTATGTATGTGCAAATATTGTTAAGATACCCGGACCATTGAGTCCGAGGTTATCATGTAAGTATGTTATGTTATGTTATGTTATGTTATGTATGGATGTGAATGTGTTACCCGGACCATTAAGTCCGAGGTTGTGATGTAAAGTGTGTTTGGTTATGGAAGTTTTATTTCTATAAGTAATCCCCGTATTCTAATCCAAGATGTGTGGGAAGTGTAAACTTCGAGGACGAAGTTCTTTTAAGGGGGGTAGATTGACATACCCCAAACCTTGATATGTGGTTTAAATATTAAAATATGGTATGTAAAGGCTAAAAAGTGCCTTAGAAACATTAGTGAACAATTTAAACCATATTAAAATGCAATAAAGCACTAAGACACAGCTTGAGAAAAAACATGCTCTAAGCTTGGGGTGAACTTGGTTAGGACCCAAAGAACCTACCAAGACTAAATAATAGTCAATTATGATTTAACAAGGCAAATTAAGTCCTTAGGAAACTTTGGTAGACAATGAAACCAAACAAAACACAAATAAATACCTTAAAGCCAAAATGGGCGAAAATGTGCTCTAAGCTTGGGATAAGTTTGGTTAAGTCCTAATAAGCTTACCAAGACCTTATTTATGTGTTAATGAACATATTAAATCAATTACCAAAGAAAACCAAGCTTGAAAACAAGTTTAAACACAAAATATGCTTAAAGGAGTCTTAAAGCACATTTTTGAAAAATTGTCTTGTAAATGAGTTTTGAGTGGCTAAATGCCCATAATTACTCTTAAATAAATATGTGTACTATATAATATCACATTTGGAAGTCTATATCAATGGGAAATCAAAAATTTCACTTCTATGTGCCTTGTTTTCATGAATAGTAACTTTAATAAGCTAGTTCGTAACATATGTTGTTATAAGTGAGACAATTGATCAATAAAGACTAAAACACCCCTTGTTTTAATATGGGGGCCGGTTTTTTAGTGACTCACCACACTAAACAAAAAAACTAAGTAATGTAGTAAAGTAGAAGTTACTATTTACTTTAACTACAAATATCTTCCAAAAGGTAGAACTTATCTTCATTCTCTCATTTCTCTTCATTTCCCATGTCTTCTTCCTTCCTTCTTGCTCTCTCTCATGGTGATGCTACAGCAACAGCACCAACTACCATCTTCCATTGCCAATATTTCCTAGCTCACTTAACCAAATCAAAAACAAACACCACCATTCTCTTTGTCTCATCAAGCTCTTCATTCCTATCTTCTTAAAATTCCAAGAGCCCCATTTCGGTGCCATGGAGTTCCACCATTGAAGGAGCTTGAGCTTGTATTTCTACATATTATTGATCTCCTTTGCTTCTAGGTAAGGAATCTCAAAGAAAAATCATGTTTCCTCCATTTTTTTTATCTTGACCGAGAATCACCATTAATGGTGCTCATTGTGTTGCTTTGTTCTAGCTCCATTTGAATCTTTCAAGGACTTGGTGGAGTCCTCTCTTGATAGATATTCAAACTCTCTTCAAAGACCAAGGTAAAACAACTATCTTAATGTTTTTGAAACAATGTAAAGCCTAGGGTTTACAATGAGATGAAACATAAAGCTTGTATACTCATTTTATCATTTGTATAATGTTTAGAAGTTGACAAGCAACTGATTTTAAACAAGGAAACAAGAAAGAAGTTTGTGAGGAAAAAGAGGTAACCAAACTATCTCAATGTAGTTTAAATGCCTTAGGAAAATGAGCTTGATTTGCTTAATAAAATACCTAAGGAGCCAAAGGTGAATGACCTAGAAAATGCTCTCAAGGAAACTATTAAGGGGCATATGTGATGTTGGGTGTATTTGCAGGTCAAAGGCAATATATACATGTGGGAAATTCAGTGTTTATGGTTTATGCAACTTAAGGGCCTAAGAGCCATGTTATTTAAGGGCCTAAGTGCCAAGCAATTTAATTGTGCACTATATTGTGATGTGGTGTAAATTTGGTGAAGTTTTGTGTGTGAGAAGGTTCTTGATGGATTTAGGTGTTCTTGAATGTTTAATGGTGAAAACAATGTGTTTTGGTATGACAATGTGCTAGGAGAACCCATGGCAAAATTTGGATAATGTACAAGAAGTTTTAAGTGTTTAAATGAGCTTTAGTGAACTAGGAAGTGTTAGGAGTGAATAAATGTTTTACTAGGGAAGAAACATGTACTAAGGTGATTTAGAGTGTTACAAGGATTTAGGTATTATCTTGGAAGTTCTAGGAATTCAATGAGTGTTTTTGGGATGTAATAAAGTCTTGGAAAAGTTTGTTTTAGGTTTAGGTAATGTTGATGTACAAGGAGGGAATGATGTTAGGTAAGGATTTGAAAAAGGAGTTGTAAGAAGTTGTGAAAAAGAAGATTTGGTTAGTAAGAAAAGATGCTTGGGAGATGATGTTGTGATGGTGAGAAAATATCTTGGTATAGTGGTCATTATAGGTGAAACACCACTTAGAAAACCAAATGGAAAATGTTACAAGTGTTAAGAGACTTTGTAAGGAAATTGGGTAACAAGTTGAATAATGTTTTAAGGTGAATCAAAGTGATATTTTGGTATTAGAATATGCCTAAGTTCATGTGTGAAGTTTGGGTAATCAATGGGTGAAGAGAACAAGTTGAACAAGGCTTGAAAATGCATAAGGAGCATTTCTGTAGCTTTGGTCCGGGACTTAGTTAATGGTTGAAGTCCCGGACCACATATCAAAAACGGGCCGAGAGTTGGAAGACTGTCTTGGTCCGGGACTTGGGGTGAGTACAAGGTCCCGGACCACCCTATTAAATTCACCCGAGAGATTCCTTAAGTGTTGGTCCGGGACTTAAGGTAAGGACCAAGTCCTGGACCACTCTAAAAATGTTGTTTAAGGTATGAAAATGATGTCTAATGATGGGGATTGATAGGTAATGATGTTATAAAGTTGTTAAGGACATGTTAGGTGAATTTTAATGACAATTAAGTGGGTGAAAAGTTGTAATAAAATGTGAAAGTAAAACAAGTTAAAAATGTCAAGTTATTTAACTAGTTAACGGGGGGAAGTTATGAGCATTGGACTTTAAAACATCATGTTACCCCGGTGTTAATAAAAGTAAATGTAATGTACCAGTTATTCGAGAATTGTTCGAGGAACATGAGTGGACATGGTAGAGTGGACTCGGTGACAGGTATGGTTTTCTTGCAACCTGTGTCCTACCGGATTACACCGGCTTGTATGCCAATATGTTTTTTTGTATGTTTGCCACGTTGTAAGATAAACATGTAATGAGCTTACAGTAATTCATTTATGTGGCGTGTTCAACTCCGATACCGTTTAACCTCGGAATTGTTAACCTTAGTTAACTGAGTCTAGGATCACATGAGAGTTCGGTATTCGGAGTAAACGACCCGAACCATGGGACGTTCTAACCACGGCTATGCATGTGTTAAATGTGTGATATGTGTGTGTGAATGTAGGGATCTCCCTTGTATGTTTAACCCAGTTGTAATACTATATGGTGTGTAGAGGTGATAGACTCCATAGCGGGGTTCTAAAAGTAAGTATGTATTAACAGTGGTGAGGAATCCGGTTAGGCCAGTCGCGCGTTGTTTGGGAGTGGGTATCCTTCTTAGCCTTACCCTTCTCTCTGTTATGGTTGTTTCCCTCACGGGTTATGATCTCCCATTAGCTTACTCCAAAGCTTAGCTATTCTGACTTATGATCGGTTTAGGGGAACATGTGTTTGTGTGGTGTGTTCGGGCCACGAAACCCGAACCATCTTAACTTTAGGTTCCTCGTCCAACTATTAGGACGGTAATGAGTGTTGTATAACAAGCTTATCATGGGGGGACATCATCCTCTAGGCTCACCAGTGAATTAACTATGTTTGGGTCGGTTCCTAAGAGAACCGTTCCCGTTATGTTATGTGTTGTTGATGTAATGCAATTCCTATTGCGATGTTATTATGTGCACGTTGATACGTGAAAATTGTTGTTATGTGTTGATATGTGATGTATGTTATATGTGGTAAAATGTGGAGTATGTGGATCATGGATATGAATCCCAGTTTGTGATAAGAGGCGTTTAAGGATAACCCGAATAACGGGTAAGTATCGTCTATTAAGGAAGTAGCTCCATTAGAGGAGAAACACTCTAGGGGTAAAGAATACCATGAGTGACCTATCAAGTATGGATATGTTATCTGTTGTTGAGCCCATTGAGGCGGAATGATTCGTGTTGTGTGTTTTAAGTTACATGCATGATTTAAATATAATCAACCGCATGCTAAGACGACAATTAGTTGTGCGTGGCCCGGTAGCATGTGGGCTGCGGGATTACCATACCAGCAAAGGTGCTGAGCCCCTTGGGGCCACCCTTTCTCTTCTTTTCCTATTTCAGGTTCAAGGAGCTGGAAGCCGTTCGAGAGTAGGACGGGGTAGTCGTTGTACATGGGTAATCATTTAAATTGTATATGTACTGTAGGTGTAGTAAGACCGAGATTGTTATCGGCATTAGTTTGTGAATACTCGGTACAGTTGGAAGGTGTATGTTGTTTCTATTGTTAACGGAAGGGTCAGTAATGTGTAGTCGCTCGGGAATCTAGTCCATCAAACCGGTACAATGTTTATGTAGTAGCCTTGTTAGCCACGTGGGTGGTTAACGGCGTGTAACACCAACGAGTTAAGTAATGTGTAGTAGTATATTTTCCGCTGCAGAATGTTGTTACGTGGTTGTTGTTGGATGGGGTGTTACAGAATGACAGGGATTCGTACTCAGTTATTGGTGAGACATTCCGAGAGACAAGAAACCTCAAAGAACTGGAAGGCAAACAACATTTGTCCTGGGATTATGAAGAGGCTGAAGGCACTTGAAAAACAAGAGAAAACTAGGCGATGCTTTACCAGAGCATCAGGGTGATAAGGGTATTTCGTGAACTACAAAACATAAATAGGGGTATCTTGTGAACTTCAAAACATAAACAGGGGTATTTCGTGAACACAAACTTAAATAGGGTATATTATAAAATTTAAAATTTTTCAAAAAAAAGTAGCCAAAAAAAGCTGTGAATTTTTTTTAAAAAAAAAAAAATAGGCCAGGGGTAAAATAGTCATTTTCCAGGGGAGGTTAACGGAATATTTGACGCCGTTTTTAAAAGGGGCATTTTGTGAATTAGCAAAGAAAACAGGGGTATCTTGTGACAAAGTTTCAAAAAAGGGGTATATTGTGAATTACGAAAGAAAACAGGGGTATATTGTGAATTTTCTCAAACAAATAAATAGTCGCTTAATATATAAATTAGAAAATGGTTGAAGGTCGTGAATAGTGGAGAGTGTGTATATTGTTTAATATAATTTAGGAAAAGATAGATATTTTAGGAAGAAGCAAAATTCGACTTGTGCTCTTGGAAGTAACAGTAATAGTTAAAAGTAATACTTATTTATTATAGGTAGCAAAATTTAGGTAGAACTCTCAAGACTAGAAGAACGTAATAACGTCATTAGAGTTGTGAATAAATAATTTAATATGTATACATATAATATTGGTAAGAATAAGGAAATGAAAATCATTGTAATTATTTTAGGAGATTAACAAGACTATGTAGCTTCTCTGAGCCTCTATTAATACCATTCCCACCTAACTATATAATATCATGCTTATCCTTACTATATATTAATTATGCCTATGTCGGAATTTGTGGGTATTTCATCTCATCCCCCTTAAAAGAAAGTTGCGCCCTCGAAGCTAAACCTAAACAATTCTCGAACTAGGGAGCTGATTCTGAATGTTGAATCCAACTGAACTTTACTCAAATCTTAAACTGTTACCTGCTCGAAAAGCTGAGGATACTTCTTCTTCATTTCCTCTTTGACCTCCCACGTTGCTTTCTCAGTCCCATGATTTGACCATAGCACCTTGACCATTCGAGTGTACTTCGATCGGGTCTCTCTCATCTTAGTGTCTAACACCTTAATGGGGCATTCCTCGTATGACAGGTTCTGCTCCAACTCCAACACCTCAGGCTGTAGGACGCGGGACGGGTCGGGAACATACGCTTCAACTGAGAGACATGGAAAACATTATGGACTTTCTCTAGCTCACCAGGAAGTGCCAACCTGTAGGCCACCTCCCCAATTCTCTCTAAGACCTCGTAAGGACCCACGAATTTGGGGCTCAGTTTCCCCTTCTTCCCGAATCTGGTTACCCCTCTTACATGAGACACCTTTAGAAAGACTCTATCCCTACCTCGAATTCAAACGGTCTCCTCTTTAGGTCAGCATAGGACTTTTTGTCTATCCTGGGCTGCTTTCATTCGGCTCTAGATGATTCGAACCTGTTCCATCATCTCCTCTATCAGCTGAGGTCCTAATACCACTGTCCTCACTGATGTCGCTTCAACACAATGGTGTTCTGCACTTCCTCCTCCCGTACAAGGCCTCATAGCGGAGCCATCTTAATGCTGGTGTGGTAGCTGTTATTATACGAAACTCTTCCAGATGTAGCCTGTCTTTCCATGAACCCTGGAAGTCCTATAACAATGCCCGAAGCATGTCCTCTAAGGTCTGGGATGGTCTCTCTTTGTCTGGTCATCTGTAGCTGGATGGAAAGTGGTGCTCAACCTCAACTTAGTGCCCATGGCCTTCTGAAACTGCTGCCAGAAATGCGCCAAGAACCTCGAGTCTCAATCCAATACGATAGTCTGTGGTACGCCATAATATCTCACCACATTTTTGATATACACATCCACCAATTGACTCATAGACCAAGTGCTCTTCATTGGTATGAACCGAGCTGACTTGGTGAGTCTGTCCATGATCACCCAGATTTGGTTGACTCCACCCTTCGCCTGCGGTAGTCCAACCACGAAGTCCATAGAAATGGAGTCCCACTTCCATTTGGGTACCTCCAAGGGCTGCATCCTCTTATGCTCGAACTTCACCTTCTGGCTGGTGAGGCATCTAGACACGAATTCTGCCACTTCTCGCTTCATCTTCGGCCACCAGAATAACTTCTTCAGGTCCTTGTACAGCTTATCTCCACCTGGATGGACTGAATAGGCAGTATTATGAGCCTTCTTCATCAGTCTCTCCTTCATGCCTGCACAATCCTGAGGAACACACCAATGTCCTCTGAACCTGAGACTGCCATCCTCGTGGATCTCGAACCCTTCTGCCTTACCCTCCTTCAGCTTCCCTCGGATTCGCTCCAATTTCACATCGCCAGGTTGTCCCTTCAGTATCTCTCCATAGATGTCGGAAGAAACGCTCATATGTAACAGCCTCACCTCTCGGTCGACGCCTCCTGACTCTATTACCTCCAAGTTCAATCTCTCACGAACCAATTCGTCCGGAAAGACCCACATGGAGTTCACCGAATGACTCCTCCTCCTACTCAAGGCATCTACCACCAAGTTAGACTTCCTTCATGGTACCGGATCTCCAGGTCATAATCTTTAATCAACTCCAACCACCTTCTCTGCCTCATATTCAGTTCCTTTTGGGTGAAAATGTATTTGAGGCTCTTATGGTCAGTGTAAACTTGCACGAGGCACCATAGAGGTCGTATCTCCAGATTTTAAGTGCAAAGACTACGACCGCCAACTCCAAGTCATGCGTCAGGTATCTGGTCTCGTACTCCTTCAGCTACCTCTACGCATAGGCTATGACCTTACCGTGCTGCATCAGAACGCATCCTAGCCCGCACTTTGATGCATCGCTGAATACCTCGAACCCATCTGTCCTTAAAGGTAAGGTCAACACTGGAGTTGTGGTCAATCTTTCTTTCAGCATCTGAAACACCTTCTCGCAAATCGTCATCCCAATGAACTTAACCACCTTCTTCATAAGGTTGGTGATAGGCCTCGCTATCTTCGAAAAGTCCTTTACAAAGCATCTATAGTACCCGCCAATGCCAAGCCTAAAAACTTTAGACTTCAGTCAAGTTGCTTGGTCTTGGCCACTCCTTCACAGCCTGAATCTTCGATGGGTCTACTGAAATACCTTCCTTGGTGATGATGTGGCCCAGAAATGCCACCTGATCCAGCCAGAAATCACACTTGGACAGCTTTGCATACAGTTGTGCTCCCTCAATGTCTATACACCAACCTCAATGCTAATCATGCTCCCGCTCATCCTGGAATATATGATAATGTCATCTATGAAGACCACCACGAACTGATCTAAGTAAGGGTGGAAGTGCGGTTCATGAGGTCCATAAAGACAGCTGGAGTGTTGCAGTCCAAAAGGCATCACTAAGAACTCGAAAATTCCCATATCTGGTCCTGAAGGCTGTCTTCGGGACGTCTCTCTCCGTACTCTGAGCTGGTGATAACCTGACCTCAAGTCAATCTTCGAGAGATTCCTGCCCCCTAGAGCTGATTGAAAAGGTCTTCTATCCTTGGCAGTGGATATCTGTTCTTTACCGTGATCTGGTTCAGCTCCTTGTAATCAATGCATAACCTCATGCTCCCGTCCTTTTTCTTCACTAACCGGACCGGGGCTCCCCAAGGTGATACACTCGGGCAAATGTATCCCTTCTCCAAGAGATCCTCCAACCGAGCCTTTAATTTCTTTAATTCAGATGGTGCCATCTAGTAAGGGGTTTTTGAAATGGGCGCAGACCCTGGCACCAAGTCGATGCTGAACTCTACTTCTCGGTCTGGCGGCATACCCGGAATCTCGTCTGGAAAAACGTTCGGGAACTCGTTCACTACTCGGATCTCCTCTTTCTTGTCTGACTCCCGGCTTAGATCTTGGATGTAGCTAAGGTACGCCTGTTGCCCCTTCTTTACTTGGAAAAGGATTATCATTGCTAAGACAATCTTCACTCCGGGCTTCTCCTCCACATTTCTGTACGAGACTCTCCGTCCCGATGGTCCTCTAAGAATAATCTTCTGCTCATTGTAGTCTATCTTCCCCTTATACTTGCTCAGCCAGTTTCATCCCCAAGATTATGTCAAAGTCGGTCAGGACAAATTGAATTAAGTCTATTACAAAATTTTCCCCTTTTATGTCTATACCTACGCCTTTCATCACATTTTTACAAGTAATCACCCTTCCCGATGGTATAGATACAGCTATAGGAGAAGTTTCATTAATCTCTACTCCCAATTTCCCCACCAGACTATAAGAAATAAAAGAATATGTAGCCCCAATATAAAAAGAATGTGTGTAGGAGTACCAAGAACAATGAAGGTACCTGCTAGCACGTCTGCTTCGGCCTCAGCTTCAGCCCGAATCATCAAGTTTATCTTCCCTGGAGCCCACTGCTGTTGCCTCGGTTCTCCCCTTGGCCTCTATTGCCTCCATTTCCGCCCTCTCCATTGCCACGCCGAGGAGCGTCCTCGCGCTGGTTCTGGTTCGGGCCTCTACCCTGCTGGTCGGACTGACTGTAAGAGCGATCACCACTATAGCCTCTCTGCTGACTACCTTCCTGAGGACTCTGGAAGCACTCGAATACTTGATGTCCCCGCTTTCCCCAGTGCAAGTAGGTTATCACGTTTCCCTCGCAGTCTTTCCCTGGGTGATCCCTATTGCACCTCTTGCAGTTGAAGTGCCTCTACCGCCTGGGCTCTCCCCTCTGAGACTAGCTCTGGGACTGGTCACCTCGCCTCTGATCACCTCTCTGGTCTCCCCTATGTCTCGGCCTCCCGTCTTTGCGGTCTGGGTGAGGCTTCCACCTTTCTCCTGGTGGTGTCTGTGGGGCTGATTCTCTCATCCCCGGGACTTATCTCCTCCCTCTATTTTTCTTTTGTTGCCAGTCAAGACCTCCTTCCTCTTCTTCTGCACCGTGTACAGGTTAGCAGCCTTCCCGTACGCATCTTGGAGCGTTGGGATCGTCAGCACGCTGAGGGCCTCTTGTAGACTCTAGTTCAGCCCTCCTACAAATCTCTGCACCTTTGACGCATCATCAGGGACCATCGTACGTGCAAACCTAGCCTGCTCCAGGAACTTCAAGTGGTAGTCCTTGACGTTCAACGTCAGCTACTTGAGCTCCGAGAACTCCAAGTACTTCTACATTCTGACATGCTCGGGATAGAAACGTCTCCTCATGGCCTCCTTCAGACCATCCCAGCCGAAATCAGGCCCTACCAGTAGCACATCTCTGTTGGCGGACCAATAGATGTCTGCCTCACTCTAGAAATAGTAGACGGCTGCATTAACCATCCTGTCAGCCGGACAGTTCACCGCCTCGAAGATCTTGTCAAACTCTCGAATCCAGTCCTCGAGTAGTACCGGGTCCTCCTCTCCCTTGAAGGATGTGGGCTTCAGATGAGCAATTCTTTTCGTATAGTCCTCCGACACGTTGTCCCTCTATGCCTGCCTCTAGACTATCTGTCCCAGGTTGAGTGCCAGCTCCTACAACTGCCTCATGGGATTGTTGGCTACTATGTTGGTCCTCCTGCTTCAAGTTCTGGTGTTGTACGAAAAGCTGAGTCGGTCTGCCAGTCTCCTTACTCGAGCTCAAGGTGAACTCCTGATTATGAGCCATGAATTTAAAGGAACTTAAATTCCCATATTTACCCCTCCCCAAGTTATATTAAACTCTCACTACCCCAATCCTTGGGTAGACAAAACATAATTTATATATACTGATATAATACGCATATAAGCAAATGATATTCTACACTCCTTGTGTAACCTTCCACACTTTCAAGCAGAGACATTTAATATTCACAACAGGTACAATACATATCATAATGTAACACAATATAATTCCCTAAATGGCTTATCCCCCAAATTTTAATCCGGTTTAGCCAAATTTTATCTTATTCGAAAATACAACTCTGATACCACCTTGTAACACCCTGGATTTTGCCTTAAATTATAGTTTATGAAATTACAAATCTAATGGTGAAAACGGCTTCTAAAATGGACTTCAAACGGGTCCTGAAAGTGTAAAATAAGGTCTGTCCGAACTTGTATCCGGACATTGGAAGTTCGGACACAAGCCGAAGAAAATTAAACTGCGTAAACCCATTTGCCCGAACTTGTGTCTAGACATTAACGTTCAGACAAAAGTCAAGAATTGAAAAAATGGAAAGCGGACTTCAACATTCGGACGCAAGTCGAGAGTTAGAAAGCTGAAAAGAGGAGATGTCCGAACTTGTTTCTAGACTTCAAAGTTCGGACACAATTCGAGTTTTAAAATCCCAAAAATCCTTTACGCGCGTCCGAACGTTGGTCTGAACTTGCAAGTTCGGACGTAAGTCAAGACTTGCAAGTCGAACTCGTCCTCGTATGCTGTCTAAACATTGACGTTCGGACAGATGTTCGGACACAACCAAACTGTGAAAATCATTTAAAACTCTCGGGGCTTGTCCGAACATTGATGTCCAGATAGACGTTCGGACAGGTCCGGAAATGCGTGTTTAAAAGCAAAAATAGAGTCTAATCAACACCAGATTGAACACAATAAGTTTGTAAATGAGCAGAGAATCATTATAGCAGTTTATACTGCAATTAACACTAATAAACGTTGTAGGAAGATTGATTAATCAATGTATGGAGACCTCATCATATTCATGTTTGTCAAGAGACTTAGAATAATTCAGTCGTTCCAAAATTAAAGAATAGCAATGGAAATGCAAAATCCAAAAGGGCGTTACCGCCACACTATAACCATAGAGTGCTCCGGCTTAAACCAACCAAATAACCAAAATATTACCAACATTGTAAAACAAAAGTATTTTTCATCATCACAACTCATCTCAAACAGTCTGAAGTTTAAATCCAGTCATCCTAAGCTATGTGATAGCGTATCCCAATCCCCAAATCAGCCATAAGGACATGCGATCAGAAAACAACAAAAGAAAACATGAAGGGATCGCGTAAATCAGCAAAACTGAGTAAACATTGCCTCAGCTTGTAAAATACAATTTGAAACTCATTTTACATTTGCAAAATAACAACTCACACCATTTTCTTCCTCTTGCTTCTTCCTTATTCCTTCTCTCCCTCTCCCTACCGGTTATAGTTTCTCAACAATCTAACATTACAACCCATTCATAAATACACCATTCAATACGAAAAATTAACCCTAACATTATTTAAGCTTTTAATGTGGGTTTTAGGGTTTAGAAAATTCCTTACCTTCCAAGGGTGCAAGTCAAGGCTTGGAGTGGTCAAGAACAAGATTCCAACTCCACCAACAAGGCCAAAATCGGCTAGCATATAGAAGCAAGCAAGGGTTTAACTTCAAATTTCGTTTTGCCCTTAAGAGCTAGAAAAAAGGTGGAGTTTCAAGAAAATTTTACCTCAATAGAACAAGGAGAAGGAGGTGGTGCTAATGGTAGTCTTGAAGCTCCAAATGGGGCATACCCATAAAACGAAAATGCTCTTTTCCGGATTTTGAAAAGAGGGAAATGTTGCTCTTGAGGAGAGGAAGACAATGGTGTACTTTTTATAATTTTTGGAGGAAGTTTAAGGGAGTAACAAGATGAGAGAAGTAGAGTTTTGTGAGTGGGTCTTCAAACCTCCATAGAAATCGCATGGGGAAGAAGAAGAAAGAAAAGAGAGAGTGAGGGGGATGGGTTCACGTGAGCGAAGAGAGAATAGGGATAGGAGAGAGAGAATGTGAGAGTGAATAAAGTAAGGTGAGTTTTACTTTATTGTTTTTGTCTTTTGTTAATAAGAAGATAGTGTAAGGGAGTGTGAGGGGCTCCCAATCGGACAACACACAGCCCTTATGGGTTTTTAAAACTCTATTTACAATATTGAACACATAAGTTTGTGTTATTTATGTTTCTACCCCACAACTTCCCGTTTTTGACAATTTTTACTAATCTCTCGTTTTATTGATTTTATTGGTTCTAAAGTTTCACTAAATTTATTAATGATTATTTAGTTGACCAAATTGTTACGAGTCCATTTGACCCGCTTAAAGACACGTTTTCCTGGTTACCTCGAAAACGCGCTTTAAGGTTCGTTAGTGATTTTAATCCATTTTAAGGATCTGTTTTCTTCGGGATTTGTTCCCTCGTGATTATTTATACTTAATTAAGCTTCTAAATTATTCATTAGCCTAATTAATCGCTATTTTTAATTACGGGGTATTTCAATCTACCCCCCTTAAAAAACTTTGCCCTAAAGTTGCTCAAGGTAAATAGTTTAATTATTTACTCATTAGGCAAACCAATTGCCCTAATGTGTCTTACTACACCTATGAGGTGTTTACTTCCTTCCACATTGCAAGCATACGCATTTCAAGCATCATACACAATTCACATACACAATCCATCATTTTCCATTCATACCATTCCACATAAAACATAGCATTCAAGTACTCATTACACAAACATCATCCATCATACATACACTACACATTACACATACATACATACGCATACCAAGTTCACTTGCACTACATGTGCCATGCAAAACCTATTACAATGCCTACATACTCAGCAATGCTTACCTCGAAGCAATGCAAAAGCAAAAGGGCTCTACCCCCCTTAAAAGGGGTACGACCCGTACCCGTATTGCTAGATGCTAGACTCTCTAGTCTATGAACAACTGTGGGTACTTAGCCTTCATGGCATCTTCCAACTCCCATGTCGCTTCTTCGACATCATGGTTAGACCATAGGACCTTCACCATTCGTATAGACTTATGGTGAGTGTCTATGGTCTTCCTATCAAGGATTCTCACAGGGGTTTCAACATATTGCATTGTCGGCTCAATGGATAATCTCTCGGGCTCTAAGACATGAGAAGGATCAGCAATATACTTCTTGAGTTGTGACACATGAAATACATCATGGACACGTCCCAAGTCCTCAGGTAGTGCTAACCTGTAGGCTACAGCTCCAACTCTTTCAGTGATAGCATACGGCCCTACGAACTTTGGGCTTAGCTTGCCCTTCTGACCAAAACGGAAGACACCCTTCATAGGTGAAACGCGCAAGAACACTTGGTCGCCCACGGCGAACTCAAGGTCGCGTCGTCTCTACATCCGCATAGGGTTTCTATCTATCTTGGGCTGCCTTCATATTAGCTCGAATCTGCTGAACTTCAGCTTGCACTTGCTCAAGGTATTCCGGTCCTATGATGACCGCTTCACTCGACTCATCCCAACACAAAGGTGTACGGCAAGGTCTACCGTATAGAGCTTGGAAAGGCGACATCTATCGAAGCATGATAGCTATTATTGTAAGAAAACTTGATAAGATGAAGCTTATCTAACCAACTCCCCTGAAAGTCTAAGGCACATGCCCGAAGCATGTCCTCCAGTGTCTGGATGGTTCTTTCTGTCTGACCGTCGGTCTGAGGATGGAAGGCGGTACTCAACTTCAATTCTGTACCCAGCGCTTCCCGTGTAGCTCTCCAATATCTCGAAAGAAATCTAGTGTCGCGGTCAGATACTATGGTTTTCGGGACTCCGTGATGTCTGATAATCTCTTTGTCGAATAGCTCAGCTAGCTTCACTACCTTCCAAGTGTCCTTCATCGGTATGAATCTGGCAACCTTGGTAAGGCGATCGACTACAACCCAGATCATGTTGAGTCCTCCCCTGGCAGGTGGGAGTCCTACAACAAAATCCATGGAGATATCATGAAATTTCCACTCCGGAACTGGCATCGATTGTACCATTCCGCCCGGTCTACGATGTTCAAATTTTACTTTCTGGCATGTTAGGCATCTCAATACATATTCTGTCACATCTGACTTCATTCCAGACCACCAGAAGTACCTCTTCATGTCTTTGTACATCTTGGAGGCTCCTGGATGGACTGACAATGTGGAACTGTGTGACTCTCGCAGGATGCGATCCCTTAGCTCAGCATTGCTTTGGGGGACGCATAGCCTGCCATTCAACCGAATCAAACCATCTTCATGTAGCTTGAAGTCATACTTCTTCTTCTCAAATGTACCATTTTCGATCTTTTGTTTGATTTCAGTTAGGTAAGGGTCGCTCAACTGAGCGTCTCGCACCTCATCAACCAAGCTAGAAGAAGCGAGTAGTGAATGGAGCGAGTGTGCTCGACGGCTCAGGGCGTCGGCTACAATGTTTGCCTTCCCTTCTTTATACTGTAGGTCGATGTCGTAGTCAGAGAGAAACTCCATCCACCTTCTCTGTCTCAAGTTCAATTCTTTCTGTGTGAATACATACTGTAAGCTCTTGTGGTCGGAGTAGATGGTGATGCTTACCCCATAGAGATAGTGTCGCCATATCTTCAAGGCGAAGACGATGGCTCCTAACTCTAAGTCGTGAGTCGGGTAATTCTCCTCATGCTTTTTCAGCTGGCGGGAGGCATAAGCAAAAACCTTGCCATGCTGCATGAGTACGCATCCCATTCCTTTGCCTGATGCATCACAATATACCTCAAATCCCTCTGTGCCCTCTGGGAGAGTAAGGATGGGTGCTGAGGTCAATGAGTCCTTTAGTTTCTGAAATGATAACTCGCACTCATTTGTCCATACAAATGGTGCATCTTTCTTCATTAGTGTAGTCATGGGTTTAGCGACTTTCGAGAAGTCCTTTACAAATCTCCGGTAGTAACCGGCTAGACCAAGAAAGCTCCGGATGTTGGTAACAGTCTTAGGTCTAGGCCATGATCGTACAGCTTCTATCTTAGAAGGGTCAACTGAGATACCTGCGCTCGAGATGACATGACCAAGGAATGATACCTGATCTAGCCAGAACTCGCATTTGGAGAACTTCGCATACAGCTGGTTCTCGCGCAGTGTCTCAAGCACTTTCCTCAAATGAATTTCATGTTCCTCTGCTGATTTTGAGTATACAAGTATGTCGTCGATGAAGACAACCACTGAAGTGTCCAACTGCTCACTGAATAGACGATTTATGAGGTCCATGAATTTAGCTGGTGCATTTGACAAACCGAATGGCATCACTGTGAATTCGTAGTGGCCATATCTGGTACGGAATGCCGTTTTCTCGATGTCTTGCTCTTTGATGGCAATCTGATGATACCCAGAACGGAGGTCAATCATGGAGAAGACTGATGCTCCTTTCAGCTGGTCGAATAGATCGTCGATGCGGGGCAATGGGTATTTATTCTTGACTGTGACCGCATTCAGCTCGCGGTAGTCAATACAAAGTCGGAGGCTGCCATCCTTCTTCTTCACAAAGAGGACCGGTGCTCCCCAGGGTGATACGCTCGGGCGTATAAACCCTTTATCGAGAAGGTCTCGCAATTGTTCTTTCAGTTCAGTCATTTCAGCAGGTGCCATACGGTACGGTGCCCTAGCAATGGGACCGGTACCTGGCAAAAGATCAATTTCGAATTCCACTGCTCTCGGTGGTGGCATGCCGGGTAGCTCCTTAGGGAATACATCAGGGAATTCAGATACAATCGGTACATCATCACTGAACTCTGGATCTCTTTCCAGGTCTTGCACATAACATAAGTACACCTCTTGGCCCTTTCTGAGCTCCTGGTACATGGCCATAGCAGATATGAGTATGGTCGAAGGCTCTCTCGGTCTCTGGCGGTAAGATACAGTAACCCTAGAAGGACTCTTGAGCAGCAATCGGTGCTCGGTGTAGAGGATTCTACCCTTGTGCCGCTCTAACCAATTCATTCCGATGATTAAGTCGAATCCCAATCCATTGAATTCGATGAAGGAAATGGGAAACGATTCGCCTTTGATTTGGATTGTGGCTGATTGATAATACTTGGTGCACTTCACTCGCTCCTTCGATGGGAGAGTAACCATGAAGTTCGGTAGCTCATCCGCATCTAGCTTCAACCTCTTCACAAAGGATGGTGATACGAAAGTGTGAGAGGCGCCGGAGTCGAATAACACATTGGCATCAATGCCGTTCACTGGGAAGGTTCCCGTTAAGATGGTGCCGCTTCTGCCGGCTTGTGCTTCGGTGAGGATGCTCAGGTTACCTTCGGTACCGAGTCCACAACCTATTGGATTCACAATTGGATAAGTATTGATGGTGGACACAAGTGGAATTAAATCAACACTGCTCTTTATTAATAAACCAACCATCATACATACCGTGTCTCTAATACACGTTACTAATAGATTACATGATACTATGAATTTAATACTTTCTAAAGGTAAGGTTCAGACGTCCTGGTTTCATGTGTGTGGCATTGATTATTGCCGGTGGTGCCGTATTCAACTTGATCTTGTTGATCCCGTGATACAGCATCCTAGAGTTTCCACCCATGATTAGGACATCTCCTGATCTCAGTACCAGTTTCTGTGCGAGGTCCACACGCTTCTGCTCGCTATACATAAATACGGCGTCATCACCAATGGACCAAGACACTACGGGCACTCCTTGTTCAAGAGATTCCGCTGTCTTGTCCTTGTCTTGGTGTAACCCAAGTCGTCCTTCTTTCTCATAGAAGTTGACAATACAGAGGTCCGCTTCAAGTGCGGGGATCGGTTCATGTTCGCATTGTTATGCTAGTTCTACTGCTTGTGTGACGAGTGTCTGAAACTCTGGTGGTATTGTCGGTGGCGTCGCTCCATCTTGTTTCGTGTCTCCTGGTATGTCTTGGTATAAGGATTCCAGTCCTTTCCCAAGCACATCATTTTTAGCTTCATCTTCGCTCCACCGGGGAATTCGGGTGTGTAAAATCCACCTTGACCCGTTCCTATCTCGTTGCATCGTCGAATGATTGAGATTTGCGCTTCGGGTGTCAGGTATCCCCTTAATAAAATCATACCTGGTTGGATGACCTGACACTGTTCATTGGTGTTGTAGTGGTTGGTGATGTCGATCTCTTCTTGATTCAGGTTTACCGGTATCGGATAACAGATACTAAAGCTTCCTATGGTTATAAATTTCGTCTACGGTGAGTACTAGTTTCAACTACTTCATCTCATGCTTAATACACACTTCAATTTACTTACTCATGCATTCACTCATACAGTTACTCTAATACTTAGACATGCTACTTCAAGGATTCAAGGTTTAGATATTTACCTGGGCCGGATTTAGAACCGGACCCGTCACGGTCTATGAGATGAAGGACAGGCTGCCTCTGAGGTGCACCCCTCTGAGGTCCCCGGGATCCCTGTCCCTGTGGTGCCTTCTGGGCTGGTGCATCACCAGATGCAACCTCCTTGCCTTCCCTCTGCCTGTAGCTTTGGTAGTTCCCTTTTGGCTTGGCGTTCTCTGGGCATTTATTGGTTGTGTGCCCGGGTTTCTGGCAGTTGTAGCATTTGATTTCTCTCCCATAGCAATCCTTGCCAGGATGGTTCTGGTTGCACTTTCTGCACACATAGGTGCGGCCATCGGAGAAGGTTTTGGTGGAACCGGAGCCAGAACCTAAGGTGTAGAGGGTTAGCACATGTGTGCGTGGATATACTAGATATGATACTCATACAAATACGAATTAGAAATAGAAGTTTACCCTTAGGTGGGTATGATCTCAGTGGCTTTGCTGCCACCGGTGCAGATGAACCGAGTTGAAGAAGTTCAACCGGTTTGCCCTGCTCAGCATGGGCACTGCTTTCACTTGGGAATTTCTTTTGGGATTGCTGAAAGAAATTTCCCTTCTTCTTTTTCCAGCTTTTACCCTGGTTCTGCTCCTCACCATTGGTGTTCTTGTTGTTGGCCATGCGCTTCAGCGCGGTTTCTTCATCCCTTAGTTGGCAAGTGATTTCAACGCGAGAAGCCGCGTGATAACACTCCTGAAGTTTCAGGTATTAGTCGGGATTCTCATTTAAGAAGGATGGAAAGACTTAAAGAATTCAAGGAATTTAAGGAATTCAAGGAATTGAAATGATACTAAGGTTAACCGATATTTACCTGAAGGGAGGTAAATCGTGTGTAGCCCATACCGTACCAAAGGCGATGGCTCAGACCGCCATAGAAGTGATCGACCAACACCTGGCCGGTGTATCCTAGATCAGGGAGAAGACGGAGAATGGAAGTGAAGGTGCGGTAGTACTCATCCACAGACATCTTGTCTGTCATCTTCAAGGCATCTAGCTCTAGCCTTTTCTTAGTCTTTACGTGCTCTGGATAGTACTTGGATCGGAGGAGTGAGGCAAAAGACTCCCAATCAAATGTGGGGTCGTTGACGTGCTCGTACTTGACTAGCTTCCACCAATCCATGGCTGCATCTTTCAGATAATAAGCAGCAACTCTGACTCGAACTCCAGCAGGAGCTTCGAGGGTTTCGAATGCCGTCTCCATCTCGGAGATGTAGGCTTCGAGCTTAGCCGGATCACTCTCGCCCCTAAAGCAAGGAGGGCGGAGTTCCGCTACAGCTTTTACCCAGTTCGCTTCTCTGGGTGGCGGGGGAGGGATTGGTCCCGCTTGGTTCTGTTGGTTTTGCTGGTTTTGTAGCATTGCTTGGATTACTTGGGGTAGCATCTGCGCTACCGTGGCGGCGATGATCTCAGCTATCGTCTGCGCGCCGGGTCCGTCATTGCCCCTCCTCTAGGGCGACCCGGACCTCTTCCTGACATCTGAACATTTAGCAGTTACATTAGGCTCCGCAAGATATGACTCAAAGGTCTTGGAATTTAAGCAAGGTATCGTTCCTAAGAACGTCAAGGGTATCCGTTATTAATAACGGTAGTTCCTAGTTAGGTTTCTAAGTATCCGTCTTAAGACGGTTGAGATCCTAACTCGGTAATCCCCTATGCTCGGTACTATGGACATCAGAGCGTAACTACGCTCTAATACCACTTTTTGTAACACCCCTACCGTTAATCCTATGCTTACCGTCTAATCGTCCTGTTAATCCTATCAGATCGCAGCGGAATTACTACTTACTACGGCGGGTGATACGACGCCGCTAACCGCCCATACGGCTAGCTAGGCTTACCTTACTTACAGTCACGGTCTGATGAACATAATGTACCGAGCTACTATATTACTTACCAAATACAAAAGATAGCAATATTACATTCCTGAATCACCAAGTGTTTAAAGTGTATACTTACATCCCTTTCCAATTTTTCCAAAAGAATGAGTACCTATCAACTCATCTATACCAATTAGAATCCTTTCACAGTATCCCAAAAAGGTGTACCCCATGGTACACCGGCTAATCAAAACTACAGCCATGTACTACTCAGTACACCAATCATCATTCAATGTTTACAATCAAAAAGAAATCAAGAACTAGCTACATCTCTTCATGGCCTTCATCCTTCTCTTGTACCTGCGTGTAGTAAAAATGGTGCCCCAAGGGGCTCAGCAAACGCTGCGTATAAACTCCGCATATACCACGTGCTAGCTAGGGCACGCTGACTATTTGACGTCCACTAAACATGCGATTCATTAATTTCATACATACATGCTTTTCATACAACATACATGCATCTACAATACATTATACAATTCAAGGCATCAATACAATAGTGCATACAATACTTACCTTCACGATGTTAGCCAAATTACGCATCCGGGTTAATCGGAATGCTGTTTACTCTTTTACTCATTTCACTTACTTCCTCTTACTTGCACTTACTTACTTTCAATTACTTTACTTACTCATTCTTACTTACTTACTTATACTCAAGTTAAGTCGTCGGGACCTCCGGCCCTGGGGACTACTCCGTCCCACCTCCGGGATTTACTTGACTCACCAATCCGGGATGCTTCCCACTTAAGGGATTTGGGCCGCGAACCAGTTTAAGAGTCAGGAATCGGATCCAACCTCTTGTGTCTCCTCATCCTCACGCGTGGCACTTCTACTCATTCCAATTTAATTACCAATTTAAGTTAGTTTGGTTAGCTTGTTAGGAACAAGTTAGAAGTCCAATCTCAATAACAATCGGTCACAGTACAGTATATCATACATACACACATTCACATTCATCCATACATTTCATGAATTATACAAACTGAGATTTAAGAAAATATTCACAACATACAGCACTACATATTTACAAGTATGCATAGTAACTCCGATTCGTGCATTTATCTTATTTGGTGATCAATTAGCACACAACACACAAATCAGAGTAACCAAGATAGCATACGGGGCATGAGGAATTCATACCGTTCACCGTTGTACGTGTTCCCAACGTTCTTCCGGTGTCATAAATCAAATCCTATTTTATACATATACAATTGAGTGATTAATATAGCCATCATTAACTTAACTCATTACTCTTACGTTTACTAATCCATACTTACTAAGTCCTTGCATTTCCAATACTTACATTTTATTTGTTTACTCCTAATTACTTAACAATGGTATACTTACATTTATATGCACATATGTATAGGTGGGTATACATACATACATATATATAATTATTATTTAATTAACTTAAATTTTTTTTTTGAATGACCCGACCGACCTTACCCAGGTCGGTCCCAAGGTCGGTCGAAGTCAGTAAGGAATTACGCTGGAAAATTTCAGGGCCGACCGACCTTGCAAGTCCGGTCCCAAGGTCGGTCCATTCCAGTAAGTTTTGGTTTCGAAATTCTGGAGTTGACCGACCTTGCATGTCCGGTCCCAAGGTCGGTCCATTCCAGTAAGTTTCGTTACAGGCGAATTTTAGCCCGACCGACCTTGCAAGTCTAGTCGCAAGGTCGGTCCATTCCAGTAGCTTACAAGACGGAAAAATTTTGAGTCGACCGACCTTGCAAGTCCGGTCGCAAGGTCGGTCCATTCTAGTAGGTTACAGACGGGAGAATTTTCTGGTCCGACCGAACTTGCAAGTCCGGTCGCAAGTTCGGTCCATTCCAGAAGCTTCCCGTCTTTGTAAATCTGGGCTCGACCGACATTGCAAGTCCGGTCCCAAGATCGGTCCGGCCCAGTATTTGCATTTTCATTTCTGTTTTCAGTCCTCTCTTTTACCCATTATTTCCCCATTGTTCCTACACTTATTCCCACATGTTCTAACACTAATTAAGCCTCCTAATACACCTTAGTTCATCCATCAACTACTCATTCTCATACTAATTTACACACTTGTTTTCCAAACTTCATTTTGACACTTACACTAGTTTCTTCCCCTTTTACATTATGCTACAGATTTTGACTCTAACACTCCTCTTCTATATCTCCCTCTTCTATTGACATTTCTAACACTCCTAATGCATTTAGATTGCATCATCTACCTCTCTCAACTTACCCTCCATCTTTCTCTATTAAAATCTGTTACAACACTTATTAGACCCCTAGTTTCTAATACACTAAGTGTTCTATTCCTAGGTAAATTTTGCCAGTCTCCCTTATATTTTTTTACACTCTCACCACATTGTTTCACACTCATATATGATCATCTCACCTGTTTATACACAATATCAATATACAAGGCTCCCATACACAATTACTAACACTAAAACACTCTTAAAAATTCCTGCACAACATCTCATTCCCAAGCTAGTTTGTAACAGTTTTTAAAATGCCTTTGAAGGGTTTAAAACACTTACATTCTCTTATACATTACTCTACTACACAATACCATTTTCATTACTAAATTCAAACTTCTAAAATCTGTTACACATACATATACAAGACTACACAAAGATTAGTATAATTACCTTGTTCTCTTCCACTAGTTTCTTTTCTTCCTCTTGCTTCTTCCTTCTTCCTCTCTCCCTCTCCCTACCGGTTATAGTTTCTCAATAATCTAACATTACAACCCATTCATAAATACACCATTCAATACTAAAAATTAACCCTAACATTATTTAAGCTTTTAATGTGGGTTTTAGGGTTTAGAAAATTCCTTACCTTCCAAGGGTGCAAGTCAAGGCTTGGAGTGGCTCAAGAACAAGATTCCAACTCCACCAACAAGGCCAAAATCGGCTAGCATAAAGAAGCAAGCAAGGGTTTACTTCAAATTTCGTTTTGCCTTAAGAGCTAGAAAAAGGTGGAGTTTTCAAGAAGATTTTTACCTCAATAGAACAAGGAGAAGGAGGTGGTGCTAATGGTAGTCTTGAAGCTCCAAATGGGGCATACCCATAAAAACGAAAATGCTCTTTTCCGGATTTTGAAAAGAGGGAAATGTTGCTCTTGAGGAGAGGAAGACAATGGTGTACTTTTTATAATTTTTGGAGGAAGTTTAAGGGAGTAACAAGATGATAGAAGTAGAGTTTTGTGAGTGGGTCTTCAAACCTCCATAGAAATCGCATGGGGAGAAGAAGAAGAAAGAGAGAGTGAGGGGGATGGGTTCACGTGAGAGAAGAGAGAATAGGGATAGGAGAGAGAGAATGTGAGAGTGAATAAAGTAAGGTGGTTTTACTTTATTGTTTTTGTCTTTTGTTAATAAGAAGAGAGTGTGAGGGAGTGTGAAGGGCTCCCAATCGGACAACACACAGCCCTTATGGGTTTTTAAAACTCTATTTACAATATTGAACACATAAGTTTGTGTTATTTATGTTTCTACCCCACAACTTCCCGTTTTTGACAATTTTTACTAATCTCTCGTTTTATTGATTTTATTGGTTCTAAAGCTTCACTAATATTTATTAATGATTATTTAGTTGACCAAAATTGTTACGAGTCCATTTGACCCGCTTAAAGACACGTTTTCCCGGTTACCTCGAAAAATGCGCTTTAAGGTTCGTTAGTGATTTTAATCCATTTTAAGGATCCGTTTTCTTCGGGATTTGTTCCCTCATGATTATTTATACTTAATTAAGCTTCTAAATTATTCATTAGCCTAATTAATCGCTATTTTTAATACGGAGTATTTCAGTATACCAGAATTTTGTGTTGTTAATGTTATGCTTGTGATACGTATGCGGGCATACTTAGTTGTAATTATTTGTATATGCATTGTGTACTTGTATGTGTGTTATGTATCCTACGAGATACTCGATTATGTTTGTGAATACATTTGGTTATGATGTATCCTTGGATATACTTGTGATAGATATATATCCCTATGTGGGAAGTGAATGAACCAATATGGTATTGTGCACTTGTGTTGCACCATGTGTGGATGTGTGAATACTGTGCTATGCACTTGAGTTGCACCGTGTGTGGATTATATTTTCGTATGATATAGTAGAAGTGCTTTTATTGCACTATGCTTATGAGATATTATGTGTGCACTTACTACACCTTGAGATATGAAGATACGGGACTTGATCCCTAGGAGTGATACTAGCCATGGAACTAGATCATATAGGACCAATTGATTAGAAATCAGACTTCGGGACGAAGTCTTTTTAAGGGGGGTAGACTGAAATACCCCAAACATTAATTACCTTAATTAATAAGGAATTAAATCAAATGAAGGTTATAATTACCAAATATTCATCTAATGAGTAATACTCATTATAAACATTAGTGTAGAAACATATAGTCCAAAATGGATACCAAACTATATACTAACTTTTCAATCAAAGAGAGAACAGGAGAAATTAACTCCTAAAATTATTACTACATGTAATAAGTTAATACATGTATTAAATATTATAAATATTACTCATTAAACTATAAAAAATTTTATATGGTCAAACCAAATTATTAAGAACAACAACCCCTTATATACACACCTTAATACAATAATAACACATGTTACCACCTAACGCATAAATTAAGTCACAAGTGCACAAACTTGATGTTCTAATATTAAGTCTTGAAGTTCAAAATAGTCCCCCACACATATACTAAAGCCGGCCACACCTGGGATAAAAGAAGAGAAGAATGAAAAAAATGAAAAGAGAAAGAAGACAAGAATGTAGAAATGAGGAAAAAAGCAAAAACCACTTTCCACTAGTCTTCCTCTCATCCTTTCTCACACACAAGCTGGCATGGACCATTCCTACCAGTAACTCTCGGCTGTACAAGGACCAAAGAAGACAAAAGTGAGTCATAAACAAGCTAGAAACACAAAAGAGATATTAAAATAAAAACTCACCTCACATAAGACAATTCCACATCACCTTCGCTTACACACACAAAATGGAATGTCCCCCACTCCTCTCCATTTTCTACGGATGTGTATATTGCCACGGAGACACAAAAATCAGGAATGAAACATTAGAATACAAATTAAACACTAAGAAACAAACAAAAGACAAAATAAGTCTTACATGCCTAAACTTAGCTAGGAAAGATTTTCCCCACTAAAATACCAACCCAGCCATCCCTTACTCTCTTTCCCATACTACAACTCTCTTATCCCTCACTCAGCCATCACCAACACCCACCATTCACCATCTTCATCTTCTTTTCATGCTTTAAGCTCTAATGGAGCTCTAAGACTCATTTCACCTCCAAACATCAAGTTTCTTGCATCAAATCACCTCCCACTCTCCTCTATCAGTCTAACCAAAACTATAAGGAAGTATGGGCCATTGATGAACTGAAACTCAAGAGGAACAAGCTTGGTAAGCTAAGGTAAGAAAATGTGCTTTAAGACACTCATCTTCCTTTCTTTTGTATATGTCCGAATCGGAACCTTCCCACTTCATCCAAGGTAGAAATATTCATTTTGAAGACCCTAATCTCAGCCTAAACCAACCCAAGGGCTAAGGGAACCTTTTGAGAACCTTAAGGTAAGGAAAAATGCCTTAAAACACCCGTTTCCCTCTCTTCAATATTTAGTCCGAAAATAAACTTGTTCTTACTCCTTTTTCTACATCTTTTGACACCCATTTTAATAGTGTTTCCATCCCTCTTCATATAGCCAACGAGCTGCTCCAAAACCCACCTAAAAAGGGCTCCAAATGAAGGTAGAATCATGGATTTCCATGGTTATTCAAGACTTAAGCTCTCTTATTCTTTTCTTACTAAAAACTAAGGTTTATGGTTATAGGTGGCCGAGAACCACACTTAAACCTCCCAAACCTTCAAGGTAAAATCTCTCTTTGATAATGCCTTTTTGTAACACCCCAACCGCTAATTCTCGCATTATCCTCTAATCATTCCCGTACTTACCTTACTCGCAGCGGAATACTTACTTACTCCCGGTGGGTGATACAACGCCTGTTAACCATCCAATGGTTAACAAGGCTACTACTACTTACCGTTTCGGTCTGATGATTAGAATAACTCATTACATACTACTTACTTTACAATACCAATTACTTAATTACATTTGATTACCGGTATACTGTTTATATGAATTACATCCATGACTACTTCCCAAAAATGAAGAGTTTATACATCCTCTCCTTACTATCCAATCATAGTTCATAATCCAAAAAGGTGTACCACATGGTACACCGGCTACTCAAAGGCCTTAGCCATGTACAACTCAGTACACCATCCAATCCTACTACTACTCCAAAAAGAATCCCATCTTGACCTCACTTACCTTCACGCCTCGCGGGTACCTGTGGAGTAAAAACATTCCCCCTAGGGGGTCAGCTTACGCTGCATGATAACCGCACACCCCGCGTACTAGCGAGGGTACGCCAACTATTTGGTCGAGTACATGCGGTTCGTTTCATTCATACATACATACATGCTTTATACAATACAATACGATACATTATTTCACCAAGCATACATACATACAATACATACAAGAATACAATACAAGTCATCGTTCATACTTACCATACTCACCGCATCACGGAGATACAATTCTCCAATACATACAAAGGTCTTGTTAGCCTTATTACACACCCGGGTTAATCGGGTGTTCAATACTTTTACTCCGGGTCAATGACTTACAATAGTCAAGACCAATACAAATACAATACTTACTTCTTACATACTTTACTTCCAGTTAAGTCGGTATGACCTCCGGGCAGGGATTACTACATCCCACCACCGGGCTTTAGGGTGGCCCACTAATCCAGGATGCTACCCATTCAAGGGATTTGGTCCATGGAAAAGATTATAGCCAGGATTCGGATCCAACCTCTTGTGTCTCCTTATCCTCACGCGTGGCCGAAACTATATCGGGCTTCTACTCATTCCATTATACTCATTACTCATGTTAGGAGTTAGATGGTTAGGAATTAGTAGAAGTCCATACTTACTTCCCATACATACATACAATACACAAGTACTCATACTTACACATACACTTCATTTCCATTCATACATTTCATGAATTATACAAACTAAATGTTCAAGAGCATAAAACAAGAACAATATAGTTCAAACACAATTAAGTGCAATATAAGTCCGATTCGTGCATTTATCTTATTGGTGATCACATAGGCACACAAATCGGGGTAACCAAGTTAGGATACAGGGCATGAGGAAATCATACCGTTCACCGTCGTAGGGTACTACCGGTTCCTTTGGAGCTCAACTATGGGATTCCTATACATACATGAAGTAGTATGATCAATGATCTATTATTGATCTACTTACTCCTTCATTGATACTTTCGATGCTTACTTACTACTCCATTACTTTCTTACTTGGTTATAAAACCATTCTTTCCTTTACTACTTCATAAACTTGCTTCCTTACACATTTACTTACTTTCTTACCATTATTACTTCATTAATGGTGTATTACTACCTATATATGCATACCTGTGTATAGGCACATACATATACATACATATGATTACTATAGTCATATTATAAAAACATTTTTTTTTGTAAGTGTTTGGGCCGTCCGACCCACCGTCCGACCCAACACCTGGGTCGGACCATTCCAGTAAGTTTCTCGTTCTCTGGAAGTCACCCGTCCGACCTAGCACTGTTCTGTCCGACCCATACACCTCTGGGTCGGACCATTCCAGAAGGTTTCAGTTTTGTCATCCAAGCTATGTCCGACCCATGTCCGACCCAACCTCTGGGTCGGACGAAGTCAGAAACTTCGATGAAGAAATTTTTTCCTGTCCGACCCATGTCCGACTCACGGCCCTGGGTCGGACCATTCCAGAAAGAATTATTGTCGTTTATCAAGGCCCGTCCGACCCACGTCCGACTCACGGTCCTGGGTCGGACCATTCCAGAAAGGTTTGTTATCGTTATTTAAGCCACGTCCGACCCAGCGTCCGATCCAGGCTGTGGGTCGGACGGTAGCAGAAACTTGCTACAGGCCTTGTTTTCTTTTCCCAATTTCACCCATTGCTTCCCCAATCTTCCTACATGCATCCTAACATGTTTTAGCACCACTTAGGCCATCTAAATCATGTTATTTCATTCCCTAATCCATTATACAATTCTATACTACTTATACACCATTTTTCAAGTTTCAACCCAACCCCTACATTACTTTTCTTCACACTAATGCTACAGATTTTGGTTTTCCACATTATGCTACAGATTTTTCCCTCAACTCCTAGCCTCCAATACTCCCTCAACTAATGCCACTCCTAGCATCCAAAATACATTACCTACTCTAGTTTCATCTCATTTACAAACTCATTTCAAATCTGTTACAACTACTAAACACTCCTTTTAAACTCTCCAAATACTTCCTCTTCTTAAACAACTTAAGTCCTCTCATTCCTAAGTACAATTGGACATAGTCTCCCCTATATTTTTAACATTCTCCACACATTATTTCAGCTCACAAATTCATGTTCTCACAACCTGTTTACACAACACTTCTTATACACACAATTCAACTCCAATATACACATTACAATTCCTGCACTATACACATACTACCCATTGTTTTCCCAAGCTTTTAAACTTCATTTAAAACTTCAAAAACTGTTACATTCTTTCTCCAATACACTACTACATTACCACTACTCATTACTCAAATACATTACTTGTTTTTGATACTCAAAACTGTTACAACACAATATACACAACTAACTCAAGGTAAGGGCATTTACCTTGTTTGTTAGTTTCCTTTCTTTCCTTCCTCTTCTCTTCTTTTCTTCTCTTTGTTCTCGGTCCCAATAGGGTTCCCACACACAAAGTGCTACAGCACATAATACATACACCATACCATTTAGCATTCATTTTTATACTAACCCTAGAATTTGAGTTTTAGGGTTTAGAAAAGAGTGTTACCTTCCAATGAATGGATGAAGCTCTTGACTAGTGAAAGAACAAGATTTCTAGCCCACAAGAGAAGCCAAATCGGCTGGAGCAAGAAGAACAAAGCATTCAAAAACTGAAAATTCTTAAAATGCTAATGAGAGCTAGAAACGATGGATTTTCGGAATTCTTTTTACCTCAAGATGATAAGGAGGTGAAGGTGCTTCTAATGGTGGCTTCAAATCTCCAAATGGTGAACACCCATAAAATCGAAAATGGAGCTTTTAGATTTTTGAAAGGAGGAAGTGTTCTCCTTTGCAAGGGGATTAATGGTACTAATTTTGTAATTTTTGGAGCAAGATTAGTGGGTTACAAGAGGAGAGAAGGAGGAAGTTGAGTGGGGGCTTCTAGTTCTCCATGGCTGTCGCTGGAGCAAGAAGAAGATTCAGAAAAAGAAGAAGGAGGGAGTTACGTGAGAGAGGGGTAGAATAGGAGAGAGAGTGGGTCTTGTTTTTACTTATTTCCCTTGTCTTTTAGTTAATTAGGAAACAATAAAGGGAGTGAGAGTGAGAGGGGGAGTCGGCCCACATATGCACACACACACAGATTTTTAATTTTTATTTGTAAAGTGGACACACTAAGTTTGTTTATTTGCATTCTCACCCCATAACTTACCGGTTGTTACAGTTTTCACTAACCGGTACCCGTTTTCCGGAATTTTCTCGTTTAATTAATTTTATTGGTTCTAAAGCTTCACTAATTTATTAGTGACTATTTAGTTGACCAAAATTTTACGAGTCTATTTGACCCGCTTAAAGTCACGTTTTCCCGGTTTCCTCGAAAAACGCGCTTTAAGGTTCGTTTATGCTTTTAACCCATTTTAAAGGTCCGTTTTCTTCGGGATTTGTTCCCTAGTATTTATTTAGTGTAATTAAGCTTTAAAATTAATTAGCCTAATTAATCACTGTTTTTAATTACGGGGTATTTCAATCTACCCCCCTTAAGAAACTTTGCCCTCAAAGTTGCTCAAGGTTACAGTTTACCATTTCTACTCATTTGGCAAGCCAATTGCCACAATACATTCTACTACCACCTTACAAGGTGTTCACAATTCTTACACTACCAGCATACGCAATTCAGATACCATGCCACATACTTAGTTCAAATACCATACGCAATACTCAATCCATACACAATACTTCATTCAAATACCATACACAATGCTCCATCCAATTCATACATTCCACAATACATTCGCAATACTTCACAATGTCATTCGTGTCATATACCGTACGACACCAATGCATTACTCATTACATACATACCATACACATCGTACTACATACCGAATACTACTAGCACTACTTTGTGCCAATACAATACAATTAGCACTACATGTGCCAACCAAAATACAATTACAATACATACGTACTACGCAATGCTAACCCGAAGCAATGCAAAAGCAAAAAGGCTCTACCCCCCTTAAAAGGGGTACGCCCCGTACCCTCCGTGCTATACGGATACTAGACATCTAGTCTACAAACAGATTCGGGTACTTCGCCTTCATGGCGTCCTCTAATTCCCAAGTCGCTTCCTCGACATCGTGGTTAGACCACAAGACCTTCACCATTCGTACGGATTTATGGCGAGTGTCTCTTGTCTTGGTATCAAGGATTCGCAGTGGAGTCTCGACATATCTCATCGTCGGCTCTAGGGATAGATGTTCGGGTTCTAATACATGAGAGGGATCGGCTATGTATTTCTTGAGTTGTGATACATGAAAGACATCATGAACACGCCCCAATTCTTCAGGCAATGCTAGCCTATAAGCTACGGCTCCAATCCTCTCGGTAATGGTATACGGGCCTACAAATTTCGG
This sequence comes from Limonium bicolor, assembly GCA_023374045.1. Taxonomy (NCBI): domain Eukaryota; kingdom Viridiplantae; phylum Streptophyta; class Magnoliopsida; order Caryophyllales; family Plumbaginaceae; genus Limonium; species Limonium bicolor. The sequence continues at coordinate 498,989,249 of CM041776.1, forward strand.
GCTCAGCTTGCCCTTTTGGCCAAATCGAAAGACACCCTTCATAGGTGAGACACGCAAGAACACTTGGTCGCCCACGGCGAACTCAAGGTCGCGTCGTCGCACATCCGCATAGGATTTCTGTCTATCTTGGGCTGCTTTCATATTTGCTCGGATTTGTTGTACCTCAGCTTGTACTTGTTCCAAATACTCCGGTCCTATGATGACCGCTTCGCTTGACTCATCCCAACACAACGGGGTACGGCAAGGTCTACCATACAAAGCTTGGAATGGCGACATCTTAATCGAAGCATGGTAGCTATTGTTATACGAAAACTCGATAAGATGAAGCTTCTCAATCCAGCTCCCCTGGAAGTCTAAGGCACATGCCCTTAGCATATCCTCTAGTGTTTGGATGGTCCTTTCTGTCTGACCGTCGGTCTGTGGATGGAAGGCGGTGCTAAGCTTCAACTCAGTACCAAGCGCTTCCCGTGTCGCTCTCCAGTATCTCGAAAGAAATCTGGTGTCGCGGTCAGATACAATGGTTTTTGGGACTCCGTGGTGTCGGATGATCTCCTTGTCGAATAGCTCTGCGAGCTTCGCCACCTTCCAGGTGTCCTTCATCGGTATGAATCGGGCAACCTTGGTGAGGCGATCGACTACTACCCAGATCATGTTGAGTCCTCCCCTAGCAGGTGGGAGTCCAACAACAAAATCCATGGAGATGTCGTGGAATTTCCACTCCGGAATGGGCATGGATTGCACCATTCCTCCCGGTCTTCGGTGCTCGAACTTCACCTTCTGGCATGTGAGACACCTCAGAACATACTCAGTCACGTCTGATTTCATTCCTGACCACCAGAAGTACCTCTTCATGTCTTTGTACATTTTAGAGGCTCCCGGATGGACATGCAATGTCGAACAATGTGACTCTCGCAGAATGCGATCCCTTAGCTCAGCATTGCTTCGGGGGACGCATAATCTGCCATTCAAACGGATCAGACCATCTTCATGCAGTTTGAAGTCGTACTTTCGGCGCTCGAAGGTACCATCTGTGATTTTCTGTCTGATCTCTGTGAAGTAAGGGTCGCTCAACTGAGCGTCTCGCACCTCGTCAACCAAGCTAGAAGAAGCGAGTAGCGAATGGAGCGAGTGTGCTCGACGACTCAGGGCGTCGGCTACTACGTTTGCCTTCCCTTCTTTATACTGGAGGTTGATGTCGTAATCCGAGAGGAACTCCATCCACCTCCTCTGCCTTAGGTTCAATTCTTTCTGGGTGAATACGTACTGTAAACTTTTGTGGTCGGAGTAGATGGTGATGCTTACCCCATAGAGATAGTGTCGCCATATCTTCAAGGCGAAGACAATGGCTCCTAACTCTAGATCATGTGTCGGGTAATTCTCCTCATGCTTTTTCAGCTGGCGAGAAGCATAGGCTACTACCTTGCCATGCTGCATGAGTACGCATCCCATGCCCTTGCCCGATGCATCACAATACACCTCAAATCCCTCTGTGCCCTCTGGAAGTGTGAGAATTGGCGCTGAGGTCAATGAGTCTTTTAATTTCTGGAAGGATACCTCGCACTCCTTTGTCCATACAAAGGGTGCATCTTTCTTCATCAATGACGTCATGGGCTTAGCGACTTTTGAGAAGTCCTTTACAAACCTCCGGTAATAACCGGCTAAACCAAGAAAGCTCCGGATGTCGGTAACAGTCTTAGGTCTAGGCCATGATCGCACTGCTTCGATTTTGGATGGATCTACTGAAATGCCCGCGCTCGAGATGACATGACCGAGGAAGATACCTGATCTAGCCAAAACTCGCATTTGGAGAACTTCGCATACAGCTGGTTCTCGCGCAGTGTCTCAAGTACTCTTCTCAAATGGTTTTCATGCTCTTCTGGTGACTTCGAATACACAAGAATGTCGTCATAATAACTACCTGAAGTGTCCAGCTGATCACTGAATAACCGATTCATTAGGTCCATGAATTTGGCTGGTGCATTAGACAAACCGAATGGCATCACCGTGAATTCGTAGTGGCCATATCTTGTTCGGAATGCTGTTTTCTGAATGTCTTGCTCTTTGATAGCAATTTGGTGTAACCGGATCGGAGATCAATCTTAGAAAAGACGAGCTCCCTTACTGATCGAACAGGTCGTCGATGCGTGGCAATGGATACTTATTCTTTACGGTGACCGCATTCATTCGCGGTAGTCGATGCAGAGGCGGAGACTACCGTCCTTCTTCTTCACGAAGAGGACCGGTGCTCCCCAGGGTGATACGCTCGGGCGTATAAACCCTTTGTCGAAGATCATGTAGTTGTTCTTTGAGTTCTGCCATTTCTGCTGGTGCCATACGGTATGGTGCCCTAGCAATGGGACCAGTACCCGGTACAAGGTCGATTTCAAATTCTACCGCCCTCTGTGGTGGCATACCAGGTAGCTCTTTCGGAAATACATCAGGGAATTCTGAGACTACTGCTACCTCGTCACTGAACTCTGGATCTCTCTCCAGGTCTTGCACGTGACATAAATACACTTCATGTCCTTTTCTGAGCTCCCGATACATTGCCATGGCGGAGATGACTGTAGTTGAAGGCTCTCTCGGTCTCTGGCGGTATGAAACAGTGACCCCAGATGGACTCTTGAGCAGCAATCGGTGCTCGGCGCATAGGATTCTCCCCTTGTGCCGCTCCAACCAGTTCATTCCAATTATTAAGTCGAATCCCAATCCGTTGAATTCAATGAAGGAAATGGGAAACGCTTCACCTTTGATTTGAATGGTGGCTGATTTGTAATACTTGGTACACTGTACCCGCTCCTTCGATGGGAGAGTAACCAAGAAGTTCGGTAGCTCATCCGCATCTAGCCCCAACTTCTTCGCAAGAGATGGCGATATGAAGGTGTGAGAGGCGCCGGAGTCGAATAATACTGAGGCTTCGATGCCGTTTACTGGGAATGTTCCCGTTAGAATGGTGCCGCTCTTGCCGGCTTGTTCTTCGGTGAGGATGCTCAGGTTACCTTCGGTACCGAGTCCACAACCTATTGATTCATGAGATTATAAGTAAAGATGGTGGAACGCAAGTGGAATTTAATAACCAACACTGCTTTTATTGAATAACCAACCATCATACATACTGTGTCTCTAATACACGTTACTACTGGATTACATGCTACTACAAGATTAATACTTTCTAAAGGTAAGGTTCAGGCGTCCTGGTATCATGTGTGTGGCATTGATTATTGCCGGTGGTGCCGTATTCAACTTGATCTTCTGGATCCCGTGATACAGCAACCTTGATTTTCCACCCATGATTAGAACATCTCCTGATCTCAATACCAATTTTCTGCGAGGTCCACACGCTTCCGCTCGCTATACAAAAATACGGCGTCATCACCAATGGACCAAGACACTACGGGCACTCCTAGTTCAAGAGATTCCGCTGTCTCGTCCTTGTCTTGGTGTAAGCCAAGTCGTCCTTCTTTCTCATAGAAGTTGACGATACATAGATCTGCTTCAAGTGCAGGGATTGGTTCATCTTCACATTGTTGTGCAATTTCTACAGCTTGTGTGACAAGCGTTTGGAATTCTGGGGGTATTGCTGGAGGTGTTGCTCCGTCTCCTGCTCGCGTTGTTTGGTATGTCTTGGTATAAGGGTTCCAGTCCTTTCCCAAGCACATCATTTTCAGCTTCATTGTAGCTCCACCGGGGAATTCGGGTGTATAAAATCCTCCTGGACCCGTTCCTAACTCGTTGCATCGTCGGATGATTGAAATTTGTGCTTCGGGTGTCAGGTATCCTTTTAATAAGATCATACCTGGGCGGATGACCTGACACTGTTCGTTGTTGAAGTGGTGATTGGCGATGTCGGTCTCTTCATGAGGTGAGTTTGAAGGTATTGGGTAACAGATATGGAATTTCCCTAAGGTGGTAAATTCATCTAGTGAGTTCTAGGCTTACTAATTCATTTCATGCTCAATACATACTTCCATGTTACTTACTCATGCTCAATTTCATACTTCAAGTACTTACGCATTCATGCTTTCATTCATACAATTACTTTAATACTTAGTCATGCTCTTCAAGGATTAAAGGTTACAGTGGTTACCTGGGCCGGACTTAGTCCCGGTCCCATCACGGTCTATGATGTGTAAGGCCGGCTGCCTCTGCGGTGCGCCCTTCTGCGGACCTCGGGACCCCTGTCCCTGCGAGGTGTGCTGGGCATGAGCATCGCCAGATGCAACCTCCTTGCCCTCACGCTGCTTGTAGCCCTGGTAGTTGCCCTTGGGCTTAGAGTTCTCCGGGCATGCATTGGCACGGTGGCCCGGTTTCTGACAAGTGAAGCAGCGGATCTCCCTTCCTTGGCAATCTGTGCCGGGATGATCCTTGTTGCAGTTACGGCAGATGTAGCTGCGGCCATCAGATTGGTTCTTTCCTTGGCCAAATCCAGAACCTATAGCTTCCAAGTTAGCAAGGTTCGGTATACTTACAATACTCTATATACATACAAATTCACAAGTGTACTAATTCGGTTTCGGTTTCTTACCCCTGTAGGGCTGAGACCTCAGTGGCTTCGCTGCCACTGGTGCGGTGTAGGCAATCTGTAATGGCTCAGCTGCCTTGCCCTTCTCAGCATGGGCACCGCCGTCTCCGGATGTCTTCTGATGGGAATGCTTTCCCTTCCTTTTCTTCCAAGGTTTGGATTGGTTTTGATCATCGGAGGGGTTACCTTTGCCGCTCACCTTGCGCTTCAGCGCTTGCTCCTCATCTCTTAGCTGGCAGGTGATCTCAACTCGAGATGCAGCGTGGTAACACTCCTGAATTACTTAGGCATTAGGTTACATTTACATACGGGAATACTAATTCACATTACTCATGGCTTTTTAAGGGTTCAACTTGTTTACCTGAAGGGAGGTAAACCGTGTGAAGCCCATGCCATACCGGAGTCGATGGCTCAATCCGCCGTAGAAGCGGTCGACCAAGACTTGGCCGGTATACCCAAGGTCGGGTAGAAGTCGGAGAAGAGAGGTGAAGGTGCGGTAATATTCATCAACCGTCATCTTCTCGGTCATTTTTAGTGCGTCGAGCTCAAGCCTTTTCTTGGTCTTGACATGCTCGGGGTAGTACTTAGATCGGAGGAGAGAGGTGAATGCTTCCCATCCGAAAGCAGGGTCAGCTATGTGCTCGGCCTTAACGAGCTTCCACCAGTCCATAGCCGCGTCTTGATAGTACGCAGCTATCCTCACTCGAACTCCAGCGGGAGTCTCAAGTGTCTCGAAGGCCGTCTCCATCTCGGAGAGGTAGGCCTCGAGCTTGGCGGGGTCGCTCTCGCCTCTAAAGCATGGAGGTCGAAGGTCGGCGACAGCTTTTACCCAATTCGTTTCTCGGGGATGAGGTGGGTCGGGCTGCTGCTGCTGTGCTGGTTTTGCTGTGTTTGTTGTACAGCCGTGATTACATCCGGTAGCATCTGTGCTACCGTGGCGGCGACGATTTCGGCTATCGTCTGCGTGTGGTCCTTCGTTGCCCCTCCTCTGGGACGACCTGGACCACGTCCTGACATCTGAACAAGTGTGGATTACATTAGATGTCGTGATACTATGACCTCATGGTCTTCATTCAAACAATGGTATCGTCTTTGCAGACGTTAATGGTATCCGTTATTGCTAACGGTGGTTCCTCGTTAGGTTTCTAAATATCCGCCTTAAGACGGTTGAAATCCTAACTCGGTAATCACTACTCTTAAGATTCTAATCATCAGAGCGAGACTTCGCTCTGATACCACTTTTTGTAACACCCCAACCGCTAATTCTCCCATTATCCTCTAATCATTCCCGTACTTACCTTACTCGCAGCGGAATACTTACTTACTCCCGGTGGGTGATACAACGCCGTTAACCATCCAATGGTTAACAAGGCTACTACTACTTACCGTTTCGGTCTGATGATTAGAATAACTCATTACATACTACTTACTTTACAATACCAATTACTTAATTACATTTGATTACCGAGTATACTGTTTATATGAATTACATCCCATGACTACTTCCCAAAAATGAAGAGTTTATACATCCTCTCCTTACTATCCAATCAATAGTTCATAATCCAAAAAGTGTACCACATGGTACACCGGCTACTCAAAGGCCTTAGCCATGTACAACTCAGTACACCATCCAATCCTACTACTACTCCAAAAAGAATCCCATCTTGACCTCACTTTACCTTCACGCCTCGCGGGTACCTGTGGAGTAAAAACATTCCCCCGAGGGGGTCAGCTTACATGAACATGATAACCGCATACCCCGCGTACTAGCGAGGGTACACCAACTATTTGGTCGAGTACATGCGGTTCGTTTCATTCATACATACATACATGCTTTATACAATACACTACGATACATTTATTTCACCAAGCATACATACATACAATACCTACAAGAAATACAATACAAGTCATCCGTTCATACTTACCATACTCACCGCATCACGGAGATACAATTCTCCAATACATACAAAGGTCTTGTAAGCCTTATTACACACCCGGGTTAATCGGGTGTTCAATACTTTTACTCCGGGTCAATGACTTACAATAGTCAAGACCAATACAAATACAATACTTACTTCTTACATACTTTACTTCCAGTTAAGTCGGTATGACCTCCAGGCAGGGATTACTACATCCCACCACCGGGCTTTAGGGTGGCCCACTAATCCAGGATGCTACCCATTCAAGGGATTTGGTCCATGGAAAAGATTATAGCCAGGATTCGGATCCAACCTCTTGTGTCTCCTTATCCTCACGCGTGGCCGAAACTATATCGGGCTTCTACTCATTCCATTATACTCATTACTCATGTTAGGAGTTAGATGGTTAGGAATTAGTAGAAGTCCATACTTACTTCCCATACATACATACAATACACAAGTACTCATACTTACACATACACTTCATTTCCATTCATACATTTCATGAATTATACAAACTAAATGTTCAAGAGCATAAAACAAGAACAATATAGTTCAAACACAATTAAGTGCAATATAAGTCTGATTCGTGCATTTATCTTATTGGTGATCACATAGGCACACAAATCGGGGTAACCAAGTTAGGATACAGGGCATGAGGAAATCATACCGTTCACCGTCGTAGGGTACTACCTGATCCTTTGGAGCTCAACTATGGGATTCCTATACATACATGAAGTAGTATGATCAATGATCTATTATTGATCTACTTACTCCTTCATTGATACTTCCGATGCTTACTTACTACTCCATTACTTTCTTACTTGGTTATAAAACCATTCTTTCCTTTACTACTTCATAAACTTGCTTCCTTACACATTTACTTACTTTCTTACCATTATTACTTCATTAATGGTGTATTACTACTTATATATGCATTCCTGTGTATAGGCATATACATATACATACATATGATTACTATAGTCATATTATGAAAACATTTTTTTTTGTAAGTGTTTGGGCCGTCCGACCCACCGTCCGACCCAACACCTGGGTCGGACCGTTCCAGTAAGTTTCTCGTTCTCTGAAAGTCACCCGTCCGACCCAGCACTGTTCTGTCCGACCCATACACCTCTGGGTCGGACCATTCCAGAAGGTTTCAGTTTCATCATCCAAGCTATGTCCGACCCATGTCCGACCCAACCTCTGGGTCGGACGAAGTCAGAAACTTCGATGAAGAAATTTTTTTCCTGTCCGACCCATGTCCGACTCACGGCCCTGGGTCAGACCATTCCAGAAAGAATTAATGTCGTTTATCAAGGCCCGTCCGACCCACGTCCGACTCACGGTCCTGGGTCGGACCATTCCAGAAAGGTTTGTTATCGTTATTTAACCCACGTCGACCCAGCGTCCGATCCAGGCTGTGGGTCGGACGGTAGCAGAAACTTGCTACAGGCCTTGTTTTCTTTTCCCAATTTCACTCATTGCTTCCCCAATCTTCCTACATGCATCCTAACATGTTTTAGCACCAATTAGGCCATCTAAATCATGTTATTTCATTCCCTAATCCATTATACAATTCTATACTACTTATACACCATTTTTCAAGTTTCAACCCAACACCTACATTACTTTTCTTCACACTAATGCTACAGATTTTGGTTTTCCACATTATGCTACAGATTTTTCCCTCAACTCCTAGCCTCCAATACTCCCTCAACTAATGCCACTCCTAGCATCCAAAATACATTACCTCACACTCTAGTTTCATCTCATTTACAAACTCATTTTCAAATCTGTTACAACTACTAAACACTCCTTTTAAACTCTCCAAATACTTCCTCTTCTTAAACAACTTAAGTCCTCTCATTCCTAAGTACAATTGGACATAGTCTCCCCTATATTTTTAACATTCTCCACACATTATTTCAGCTCACAAATTCATGTTCTCACAACCTGTTTACACAACACTTCTTATACACACAATTCAACTCCAATATACACATTACAATTCCTGCACCTATACACATACTACCCATTGTTTTCCCAAGCTTTTAAACTTCATTTAAAAGGCTTCAAAAACTGTTACATTCTTTTCTCCAATACACTACTACATTACCACTACTCATTACTCAAATACATTACTTGTTTTTGATACTCAAAACTGTTACAACACAATATACACAACTAACTCAAGGTAAGGGCATTTACCTTGTCTTGTTAGTTTCCTTTCTTTCCTTTCCTCTTCTCTTCTTTTCTTCTCTTTGTTCTCGGTCCCAATAGGGTTCCCACACACAAAGTGCTACAGCACATAATACATACACCATACCATTTAGCATTCATTTTTATACTAACCCTAGAATTTGAGTTTTAGGGTTTAGAAAAGAGTGTTACCTTCCAATGAATGGGTGAAGCTCTTGACTAGTGAAAGAACAAGATTTCTAGCCCACAAGAGAAGCCAAATCGGCTGGAGCAAGAAGAACAAAGCATTCAAAAACTGAAAATTCTTAAAATGCTAATGAGAGCTAGAAACGATGGATTTTCGGAATTCTTTTTACCTCAAGATGATAAGGAGGTGAAGGTGCTTCTAATGGTGGCTTCAAATCTCCAAATGGTGGACACCCATAAAATCGAATATGGAGCTTTTAGATTTTTGAAAGGAGTGAAGTGTTCTCCTTTGTAAGGGGATTCCAATGGTACTAATTTTGTAATTTTTGGAGCAAGATTAGTGGGTTAACAAGAGGAGAGAAGGAGGAAGTTGAGTGGGGGCTTCTAGTTCTCCATGGCTGTCGCTGGAGCAAGAAGAAGATTCAGAAAAAAAGAAGGAGGGAGTTACGTGAGAGAGGGGTAGAATAGGAGAGAGAGTGGGTCTTGTTTTTACTTATTTCCCTTGTCTTTTAGTTAATTAGGAAACAATAAAGGGAGTGAGAGTGAGAGGGGGAGTCGGCCCACATATGCACACACACACAGATTTTTAATTTTTTATTTGTAAAGTGGACACACTAAGTTTATTTATTTGCATTCTCACCCCACAACTTACCGGTTGTTACAGTTTTCACTAACCGGTACCCGTTTTCCGGAATTTTCTCGTTTAATTAATTTTATTGGTTCTAAAGCTTCACTAATATTTATTAGTGACTATTTAGTTAACCAAAATTATTACGAGTCTATTTGACCCGCTTAAAGTCGCGTTTTCCCGGTTTCCTCGAAAAACGCGCTTTAAGGTTCGTTTATGCTTTTAACCCATTTTAAAGGTCCGTTTTCTTCGGGATTTGTTCCCTAGTATTTATTTTAGTGTAATTAAGCTTTTAAAAGTATAATTAGCCTAATTAATCACTGTTTTTAATTACGGGGTATTTCACTTAAAAACTCCTTAAACTTGTCATTTGAAGAAGTCACTAACTAAAGCCTTCTTCCTTGTGTTTATTCTGACCGAATGGGTCTTGGAACCCCCCATGGAGTGTGGAGGCAGTAGGGACTTCATCCCAAAAAGAAACCCAAACTTAAGAGGTAAAATGTTCATTTAAGATCTTAAGGTAGTATGCTGTTATTTAAGCTAGTTCATGAAATAAAAACTAACCTACAGTATATATACATATAGGGCCGAAACTATACAAGAGATGTTTGGAGTTCTTGGTGATTAGAATAAGGTAAGAACTCCTAATACACTTTTAAAGGTTTAAAGTGTATTGACTTGTAAATTAAAATATGGCCGAGAATGTGTATGTATATAGGTTCTGTTTAATCCTTGAAAATGTGTACAAAATGATGGTTATATGTTTGGTTAGTGAATCTAGGTGGTAATGACTTATTAAAGTCAAGTTTATAAGTTAAAAATGAAAGAAAAATGATTTTATAAGTTAAATGAAAAATATGTAGCAAGCCGTGTATAACCAATAGTTTATGGACATTTTAATGTCATTTTAAAGTTAAGTTTATGTTATGTTGAAGGCCATGTGTTTAGGCCAATTTAATATAGTTATTTAAAGCTTTAAATATTAAATTATAAGTTTGTGGGTGGTTAAATGAATTAAACATGTTTCTGGTGCTAAAGTGTAATTTTAGTGAACATATTCACCTATGAACATTTTGTATGAATAATGATGAATTTAGGTGTAACATAAATTGAATATAAAGTTATAATATGATTTATGAACTTTATAAGTGTTAAAATGAACAAAAGATCTACCATGTGGGTCAAACCGTAAATAAATAAAGTTTAGGGTGCTAAACAATAATTAAAACCGGATGGGGGCTGCTTAGGAATTTTAAAACATAAAAATGTAATTTTTATAAAGTTTAAACACTTAAGTGTAAAAGTAGTGAACTAAATGTGGTAAAATCGTAAATTGTATAAGTATGGGTCAAAAGAATATTTGGGCGGTCAACCTTGACCACATGTGAGGTTTGACCAAATTAAAATAATACAAAAAACTATTTTGGTGATTTAAAAAATATTAAGTCAAAAATAACAATTACATAAAGTTATGGGGTAACCTTGTAATTACCGAGAGTTATGAGGGTTGAAATATGATTATTAAGACCTTAGGGGGCTACTCGAATTATTTGAGAATTTTTGGGCTAGTTTTGGTAATTTAATAAACTAAGGATTTTAATATATAGTTTAAGTATTAAAATGTGACATTTGTGAAACTATGGGGCTAATGTGTAAATAACTGAAACTTTATGGTGGAGAATAATACTAGTAAAGCCTAGGGGCTGTTCGAGAATTAATAAAACTATTTTGGTAGTTTTTGGAATTAAATAAGTTAATATGTATAATATAAAGTTTTGGTATTAAATTGTAAGTTTTAACATAAAGAGGGGTAATATGTAATTAAAAGAAGTTGTGGGTGAAAAGAATAAATATGAAAAACAGTAGGGTGCTGCTCGAATATATACCTATATATATGTATATATGGTTTAAAACTTTGGGTGATAAATCAACTAAGGTTAGTAATGTAACAAATATAATGTTTGGGTTGGTTTTGGAAATAATCAAAATGAAAGGGGAGGAAGTCAAAATACCAAAAGTATATGGTTAGTTTGGAATTTTCAGAAACAATGAACAATATATTATAAGGTTAAAATGATATAATGTGACATTATATTAAAGTTTAAGAGAGTATATTATAAGGGCATTATTATGGTATACATATATCTTGTAAACAATCACATAAAAATGATGGGTTGTAACACCCCATCCAACAACAAACACATAACGACAATCTGCAGCGGAATACACACCTCATCAAATAACTTAACTCGTTGGTGTTACACGCCGTTAACCACCCACATGGCTAACAAGGCTATTACATACACATTGTACCGGTCTGATGGGCTAGATTCCCGAGCAATTGTACATCACTATACTTCTTCATTAACAACCAGCTTACACTAACCTTACTAATGTACCGAGTATTACAACTGATGCCGATAACAACTTCGGTCTTACTACTCCTACTGTATATATAACTTACATGATTACCCATGTACCACGACTACCCCGTCCTACTCTCGAACGGCTTCCAGCTCCTTGAACCTGAAATGGGAAAAGAAGAGAAAGGGTGGCCCCCAAGGGGCTCAGCACCTTTGCTGGTATGGTAATCCCGCAGCCCACATGCTACCGGGCCACGCACAACTAATTGTCGTCTTAGCATGCGATTGATTATATTTAAATCATGCATGCAACTGTAAACACACAACACATAACATTTCGCCTCAATGGGCTCAACAAACGGATAATACATCCTTACTTGATAAGTCACTCATGGTATTCATTATCCCTAGAGTGTCCTCCTCTAATGGAGCTACTTCCTTAATAGACGACACTTACCCTTAAGTCGGGTTATCCTTAAACGCCTCTTATCACAAACTGGGATTCATTTCCATGATCCACACACTCCATATCTTACACCATATAACATTCTTCACATAACAAACATAACAACACTTTTCACGTTTCGACGTGCACATGATAACATCACAATAGGTATTGCATTACAACAACATCACATAACATAACGGGAACGGTCCTCTTAGGAACCGACCCAAACATAGTTAATTCACTGGTGAGCCTAGAGAATGGTGTCACCCTCATGGTAAGCTCGTTATACAACAACAACAACACTCATTACCGTCCTAATAGTCGGACGAGTAACTTAAGTTAAGATGGTTCGGGTTTGGAGGCCCGAACACACCACACAAACACATGTTCCCCCTAAACCGATCATATGTCAGAATAGATAAGCTTTGGAATAAGCTAATGGGAGATCATAACCCGTGAGGGAAACAACCATAACAGAGAGAAGGGTAAGGCTAAGAAGGATACCCACTCCCAAACAACGCGCGACCGGCCTAACCGGATTCCTCACCACTGTTAGTACATACTTACTTTTAGATATTAGTTAGAACCCCACTATGGAGTCTATCACATCTACACACCATACAGTATTACAACTGGGTTAAACTTACAAGGGAGATCCCTACATTCACACACACATATCACACAATTAACATACGCATAGCCGTGGTCAGAACGTCCCATGGTTCGGGTCGTTTAATCCGAATACCAAACTCTCATGTGATCCTAGACTCAGTTAACTAAGGTTAACACTTCCGAGGTTAAATGGTATCGGAACTAGACACGTCACATATATGAATTGTTGTAAACTCATTACATGTTTTATCTTACAACGTGGCAAACATACAGAAAAACACATTGGCATACAAGCCGGTGTAATCCGGTAGGACACAGGTTGCAAGAAAACCATACCTGTCACCGGAGTCCACTTTATCATGTCCACTTATGTTCCTCGAGCAATTCTCGAACAACTGATAACATTACAATTACTTTCATTAACATTGGAGTAACATGCTTGTTTAATGTCTAATGCGTCCATAGTTACCCCGTCATCCCGTTATATTTAATTTTACACTTGTGATCTAAAGTTCACAACTCTCACATCAAACCTAACATTTGTTTACACACTTTAAGACCTTTACATGTCACCAAACAAGGCCTAAACATCATCTAAAACCATTACCATTCAATCCCCCATCATTAGGAGCCTTAAACAAATTTTTTTCTTCATCTCTGGTCTGGACCGCCCCTCTGGGGCTGTCCCAGGGGCGGTCCACAACAGATGCTACACGTTTTTTTTTCACTTCTCTGCACTGGACCTCCCCACAGGGGCGGTCCGTAGGGGCGGTCCACTGCAGAACCAATTTTCTAATGTGCTTTTCTCCTCTTTCTGAACTCCAAATTCATCCCAATTTTTTCCTATGCTTTACACATGTTCTCCCACATGTTTTAACATCTTTTGGGCACACTTAAACCCTCTCGAAACATCCCAAAAATTCTTTAAACTCTTACTCAACTTTTACTAAGTCCTTAACACTTAGAACATTTTTTTCTTACACTTGTAACTTGTATTCTTGCCTAAAACTTCACCTAACCAAAGTACTCCCTCACTACCTTATAACCACCCTTTTAAACATCATTTGCACTACACTCATCCCCTTTACACACACTCCTCAAGTCTTTCCCACAAGTTCATAATTAAACCTTCACAAGGCGTTACACTTTCATTGTTCACCAAACTTTGCACAAGACTTTACGACACCTCCACCATCACCTTGGTGTATCAAGAAATCATCCATTAGTTCCCTAAATCTCCAAGACTATGCCTAAGGCATCTTAACACCTAATAACACCTTAATTCACTTTCTTTCACCATCTTAACACTTAAAAATTCCTAGTACCTTCTAGGTCATAAAATCTCATTACAACACATAAACTCTTTTGTTTATCAACTAAATTTCGCCATAGCTTCTCTTGTATCACCTTACACCAAAACACATTGTTTTTCACCTTTAGACAATCAAGAACATTCAATCTCTTAATACACACTCTTATACACAAACATATGGTTTTTCATCCTTTAACCATCAAACACATTCACCTTCACAAGAGATGTTCTTTACACACAACTAAACCTTTAACTACACTACATCACAATATAGTGCATAAACTTAAATTGCTTGGCACTTAGGCCCTTAAATGACATGGCTCTTAAGCCCTTAAATTGCATTAAACTTAAACACTGAATCTCCACATTTAAATGCCTTCAACCTGCGAATACACACAACAATGCTCCCATGTCTTTTTAGTCCACCTTGTGGATAGTTTTCTAGCTCATTTCCTATTGGCTCTTTAGGTTAATTATTAAGCAAGTATAGCTCAATTTCCTAGTACATAAAACTACATTAAGAGAGGTCATTTACCTCTTTGTTTTCCAAGTTTTCTCACTTGTTTTCTCTTGTTCTTTCTTGATTGAAAATCGGCAAGGAGCTTTTATCACTTGTCAATCTTCTAGCCATTACACATATAAGGGTAATGAGCATTAAGTTTAATACCCAAACTCATAGTCAAACCCTAGGTTTGCATATGTGTCTTAAAATACCAAAATTTGATGATTACCTTTGGAATTCGAAAGAGAGCTTGGTTAAGTAGCAAGATAGGACTCCTCCTAGTCCTTTGAAGTTTGAATTAAGCTATGAAGAGAGCAAGATAAAGCACCATTGTGAGGTGAATTTTCGGACACTTACAAAAATGAGAGGAAACTTAGATTTTCTTTGGTTTTTGTTACCTTGAAACAAAGGAGAATGACAATATGAAAGAAGATGAGCTTTTCCCCCTTCAATGTAGATTCTTCATGGCACCAAAATGGAGTTCTTGAAGATTTGAAAAGATAGAAGTGAAGAGCTTGGTCTAACTAAGACAAATATGGTCTTAGAATTTGATTTGGAGCATTAATGAACATTTGGTGAGCAATTGAAGTTGGAGAAGAGAGGTGCTGCACCATGAACGGTTTTGGTTGGGAGAATGGAGGAAGATGACGGTGGGAACAAGAGGAAATGAAGAAAGGTGGGGAGAGAGGCAAAGTTTGAAGATATTTATGTTATAAAGCAAATAGTAACTTTACTTTATTTTCTTTTACTTTTCTTAGTTGGATGGCCAAGTATGGTGACTCACACCACTAAAAACGTGCCCCCTTACATATTAGAGATATTTATGGTCTTTGTTGACCAAATAATTGACTTATGTTGACTTAAGTCAAAACTAGCACTATTTGAGCACTATTCACAAACTAAGGCACATATTTGTGAAATTTTTGATTTCCCATTGATTTAGACTTCCTAATGTGATACTAAGTAGTACACATATTAATTAAAGAGTAATGATGGACATTTAGCCATTCAAAACTCATTTACAAGACAATTTTTCAAAAATGTGCTTTAAGGCTCCTTAAAGCACATTTTGTGTTTTAACTTGTTTTCAAGCTTGGTTTTCTTTAGTAATTGATTTAATATGTTCATTAACATATAAATAAGGTCTTGGTAAGGTTATTAGGTCTTAACCAAACTTATCCCAAGCTTAGAGCACATTTTCGCCAATATTGGCTTTAAGGTATTTATTTGTGTTTTGTTTGGTTTAATTGTCTACCAAAGTTTCCTAAGGACTTAATTATCCTTATTAAATCATAATTGAATATTACTAAGTCTTGGTAGGCTCTTTGGGTCCCAACCAAGTTCACTCCAAGCTTAGAGCATGTTTTTGCTCAAGCTGTGTCTTAGTGCTTTATTGTGTTTTACTAAGGCACTTTTTAGCCTTTAAATACCATAGTTTAAATGTTTAACAACATATCAAGGTTTGGGGTATTTCATGGGTTAAGTTGGAAATTTGGGGAGTATGATATATGATAAGAAACCATATAATATAAGGAGTGTGACAATGTATAAAATACTTGTATAACATTAAGATGAATTAATAATAAGAGATTCGTGAATAAAAGACACAAACAAATAAATGTTTACTCCACATGAAATAATGAATAAATGCATTATGGAAAACCTTATAAATTCACTCGATAAGAATCTATAATATAAGGTGAAAAACATAATATGATTGATAAATCATAAAGGGTTAATGTGGAGAGAATCATAGATTTGGAAATATGATCATTGTTATAATATGATATAGTATGAGTTGATAAATAAATATTGGATATAATGAAACATTGACTTGTAACATTGACCAAGTCAAACTAGATTAACCAAATCATCACAAGTTGACCAAGTGGTTAAGTTGACCGACACATAAAATAATATGTAATTAAGAGTCAGAATATAACTTAGTCAAGTAAAGTATAACAATGGACTATATTGTATGGGTATAAATATATATGTATCAATACATATAAATATGTGAAATACCCGGGTTTAAAAACAATGATTAACTAGGCTAACTAAATATTTAAGAGCTTAATTATGCCTAAATAAATATGTGAGAACGATTCCCGAAGAAAACGGATTCGTAAAACGAGTTAAAAATGCAAACGAGCTTTAGAACACGTTTTTCGAGAACCCGGGAAAAACGTGATTTTAAACGGGTCTAATAAACTCGTAATAATTATAGTTGGTTAAATAATTATAAATAGACCATAGTGAGGGTCTAGAGCAATTAAAATTAATTAAACGGGAAATTCCGAAAAATGGACCCGGTTAGTAAATAGTGTAAAAACCGGGAAGTTGTTGGGTGTAAATGTAATAAGTAAAAAATTAAACCCCCTTGTAATATATATGTGGCCGGTTACTTAAGTTATAATGGGGGCACGTTTTATTCCATAGCAGCTCCCTCTTATTCCTAATACACTATGTCTATGAGACAAGAGAAATAAAGTAAACAAGTACAAATAGTAAAAGTGATATTCTCTCACCTCTATTTCCTTATCAGTCACGATTTCTCCTCTCTGTAACATCTTCTTCCTTGTAAACCCTCAGTGGCGATTTCAACAGAGAGCAACAACATCATCTTCATTCTCTCTTTTCTTGCTCGATTCTCCACCAAATCACACAAGATTTGTACCGTTGGATTCCTCTTGTTCAGGGCAACATATTCCACCCTTCAAAAACTAGAAACTCTCACCTTCATCTCCATGACCGTAAGCTCCTTTGCAGCTTGAGGTGGTGCTTTTGGCCTCCTTCATCTTCTTAATAGTCCAAGGTAAATATAAACTCAAAGTCTTCCATTCTTTATTCTTGCAAAAAAAATGTCGCGTTGAACCTTGCTCCATTTTCCAGACGGGTTTTGGTCTTCAACAGAAGGGTGAGACTTTGCTAGTCTTGCTGTCCAAGTTTACACTCAAGAGAGTAAGGTAATTCCCTAGTGTTGAAGCCCTAAAGACTAACACCTTGAAATATTAATTTGTGAGGAACGTGAGTATTAAACTAGCTTGTTGTATGTGGTTTGGGGTATGATTGTAGATAGCAATCTATACCCTCTGTTTGGTGTGGAAACCAGAAGAGAAAGAGAGGACAAGAGAAGGAGGAAGAAGGGAAAAGAAAACAGAAAACTAACAAGGTATTGAACTTACCTTGAGATGGTTTTGTTCTCTGTAAAACACAATTTTTGAATGTGAATAATGACCTTGAATTAGTGTAGTTTTGATACTACAATATTGTTTGCTGAATGAGGAAGTTTTAATGTGTTTGGGTGTGCAAAACAAACTTAGAAACTGAGTTATTATTGGTGATAACAGAGGGGAGTTTAATGTTCTGCTATTATAGTTTTTATGCTTATACAAACTGGGAAGTAAAGCTGATGTTTGTGAGCTGTTGTAGTGTGGTGAGAATGCTTATAATGTAGGTAAGTTCTGTCAGAATAAGTCTAGGGAACAATGGGCTTGAGTGTGTTAAGGCGTGAAGTTGGAATGGTAAGGAAGAAAGAATAGAAAACTGCCACAGAAACAAAACTAGGAATCTGTAACAGAGGAAAAATTACAGCGAGATGGGTTAGTTGACAGATAAATAAATAGATTAGATTAGGTTAGTTTTGAATGCCTAATAAATGTTAAAAATGCTAGAATATATGTAGGGTGAGTGGGGAAGAAGTTGGCATAAGTTTGGAGTTGAAACAAAAGCAAAAACATA
The DNA here is from genome assembly GCA_023374045.1 of Limonium bicolor. Lineage (NCBI taxonomy): Eukaryota > Viridiplantae > Streptophyta > Magnoliopsida > Caryophyllales > Plumbaginaceae > Limonium > Limonium bicolor. The sequence goes on from CM041776.1 coordinate 499,007,687, forward strand.
TATATTTTTCAAACCTGCAAGTGGTCCGGGTCTGTAAACAAGTACAGAAACCCAGACCAGTGTCAAAACACGGCAGAAACCTATATCAGAGGAGTGGTCCGGGTTTACAAACCAGGACACAAACCCGGACCACCCCTAAAACTCACCCGAGAGATTTCTGAATTAAGGGTCCGGGTTTGTAAACTAGCATGTATACCCGGACCAGTCTTAATTTGCACCCGAGAGTGACCAGAAACATTGGTCCGGGTTTGTAAACCCGGACACAAACCCGGACCACCCCATTTTCTTCACAGAAACCATTTTAAAGCCATTTTAAGGTAGGGGCTTGATGGGTAATGATGGTATAAGGTAATTAAGACTTGATTAATGATGTTTAATGGTCATTAAGAGTTTAAACAAGCTTAGAAAGTACTTGAAAGTAAGTAACTTATGTAAATGAATTTGAGTAAAAATAAATAGTAAGAACTTGTGTGAGTTAAGCTGGGGACTTAAGAATGAGTAAGTATAGTTCGGGAAAACGTTAGTGAAGTAACGAGTCAAGTTAATCACGGGTAATTAACCTCCCGACCTAATGTATGTTATAGGATTCGATTAGTCGGTCACCGAAAGAAAGTCGACAAGCGAACAACGACAGTGAACGATATGATTTTCTCATGCCTTGTATCCTAACCTGGTTACTCTGATTTGTGTGTTGTGTGTTTACTTGCAACCACCTAATCAAGATAAAATGCATGAATATGATTATTGCGTTTCCTTATATCATGTGCTTGTCTTGCACTTGATCGAACTATGTCTTGTAAGACAAGTTTGTATAATTCATGAAATGTTTGAATGAAGATAAATCTTGTGTGTTGAGAAGCTCTCTCTAACACTCTAACCTTCTGACTTACCTAATTTAAGAATGGGTAACTGACATTGAGAGGAGACCGATATAGCTTCGGCCACACGTGAGAATGAGGAAGCAAGAGAGGTTGCTTACCGAGTTCTGGCCTAACCTTCCCACCATGGTTCCGAACCGTATGGTCGTAACCCGGGGAAGTAAGCCAAACCTAAAGCCCGGTGGTGAGATGTGGTGAGCATGCCTCATCTCTGCCCGGAGGTCACCCGACTTAACTGTGAATTATTTCAAGAGATAAATAATGGATAAGTGTGGATCATGCCTTGTGCGAGAGATATGATCATGAGTAAAGACTAAAGAACATCTGTCTAACCCGGATGAGAATTTGGCTAACATGTGTAGAGGCTAGAACTTGAGGAGAGAATCTCAAGGCCTCAAAGACCAGTGTGTGGACTACTTGTGTTGTTTCCACTATTGTGATATGCTCTATGTGCGAGTATTGTTTGTCATGGTTATAATACTGTTATTTTTGCATGCTTGCTTAAATATTAATGAACCGCATGTTGGCGACCAAGTAGTTAGCGTACCCTCGCTAGTACGCGGGGTATGCGATTATCATATGCAGCTTTGCTGAGCCCCTTGGGGCGATGTTTTTATTCTTCCAGGTACTCGAGACGGTTGACTGACAAGATGGACCGGGTTGTTATACTTTTGCTAGTTAGTAGTACCGAGTTGTACACGGGCTTGTAGCCCTAGAGTAGTCGGTGTACTATGTGGTACACCCGTTGTATTTTGATAGTGGGTAACTTGAAAAGGATGAGTGGGATGTTAAACTCATATTCTTTTGTGAGACTTGAGAGATCATCATGTAATGTATACTCTTAGTACTCGGTAATCAAGTGTTGTAAATTATGTTGATGTAAGCATGGTATTTCTATTTATCTGACCGGAACTGTTCTTAGTTAGGATTGTTAGCTATTGAAGGCTCACGGTATTGTATCACCCTCCGTAGTCAAGAATAATTTCACTGCGATTAGGTATGTTAATGAGGCATTTAGACCATGATTAGGGTGTTAGCGGTGGGGGGTTGCAATATGGGTATATAAATATATAAGTGGAATATAATTTGGTCGAACAAGTATAACAAAGAACTATGTATATATACTAATATGTATATGTGTGTATGCAAATATACAAGGGTCAAATAACCTTAATAAATAGCATGGGTTACTAGGAATTCAATCCTTAAGTAATGAATATTATTGCGCTACGAAATATTATACTCTTACAACTATAGAGTAGGGTTAAATTAAATCCCGAGACTTAATACAAACCCAAGCCAAACAATAACCGGTTAAAGGTATAACTACGAGGCAAAGATTAAAACCTATCTATGACGGTTAAGTAGACTCGTAATATAGACACTGATATTAGAGTGATGTATTCTAGAGGTACGGACTGTTAAATACGAGCTACGGGATTGCTAGAGGATAGGCGTGAGTCATCACGCTAGCATTGTTCAACGGTGAACGGTATGTGAATGTGTGGTCTGAAAACTCTGAGGGTTTCCTTGGGTTCCGGACGTAATTGTGTGCTTGCATCTCAGATAAATAAATGTTATGCATGTTCTTGTATGTGCTTTTGTTTTCCAATCGCCAAAACGTTTATTAACTGTGCGCGTACGTCGCTCGGACTTGTGATATCAATTATCACCTAACTGTTATGAACTATTAGGAGAGAGACTCCAATTATCATCTTATGAGAGTGAAATACTCCTAACAGTACTAAGTGAGGAACTTAGTTTAGAGACCCGGTATTAACCGTCTCTAGAGCGATGACTCGACTTTTGAACATCACCTAGCAGACTTCTAGGTTGCGTGTAAGACCCGATAGGACATCCAAAAAATGTGTTCTCTCCAATAACGAGATTGAATCTTCAAGAGACTAATTAAAATACGCTAACTTATGAGAGTGTGATAATTAATTAATGAAACAATGTTTAATAAATCCTGGTCTGCATACGTCCCAGCAGGTTGCGCATAGTGATCACTAGAGTTCTAACACCCGTTTAGGGTCTACTCTTGTTTATCTAACGAGCCAGATACGATCGTTAGTCGGAATGTGCTACCGTTGGCACCATACCAAGGCTTCGGACTAATGAACATCTACCACTGTAGATAAGTGAGTCCATCTACCCATTGAAGATGGCACCGGACTACTGTCCAAAATATTAATGTGTGTGGTTAAACGGGGAATTGTCCTTAACATGACACCCGTATGTTTATGTGAGATTGTGGAAGCAGGGCTTCATGTGATGGAAATAAACAAGTGAGACTAACTGGACCTCAACTAACTGTTGACTCGTGCTCATTATTCAATTATGAATGTCGTAATAGTATGTCTTGATGTGTGAATGTTTGAATAACTGTTGTGTGTTTTAATTCCGTATTTATAGTTATGTTATAAGCATGTAAACGGTACAGCATGAAACGAACCCCATGTTATTCAAGATGGCTAAAACGACCTAAGTGGCCTAAAGGGTCTAGGATCACATTTAGCATACCAGCAGTTGGCTGAGCCTTTATGTAACACCCCTACTAATCTGGCTCCTAATTATAGTATAAACGTCATACTTAGTAATTAAATTGCAGCGGTAAATAACAGACTGTCATTCTAATGGTGTCACCGTTATCACTCGCCCATACGGGTGATAACGAGTTACATGATAATCAACATACGAAACGTATTCCCGCAGTGACCACAAGAGATAGATAGTAGTGCTTAAATAAAACTAAAATATATACAACAACAATCCGTCTTATACATAAACTGTACACGTGAGCGTCTAACCAAATATACACCTCGGTTTACAAAACCCGAGTCCAAAATAACCATAGTCTTAGTCCGTACCAAGTCTAACCAAAAAGTCACTAAAACTGTCGCGCCCCGCGTCGACCCTCCAGCCAGTCTCCTGAAAATAAAAATGGTTGTGGTATGGAATCAGCCCCTGCTGAGTATGTTATCTCATGCCCCGTCATTCCTCCTCAAACCCCTTAATTAATTGGTCGAGAGCGTGAGATTTGTTACATGCAATAACATTTAAATATTTAAACTGTAAAACATTTAACAGTAATAACCATATAATAAACACAACCATCAACACACTAATATATCCACACAGTATAACCAATGAACAACAAGGCAAAACAACGGGAACAATAAACAAGTATTAACTCCGTCATTGGCATAAATTCCAATATTGTTCGCCAATGTACAAGTCACCAACTATTATAAATGTTCGGTTATACCTAGTGATAACGTCTCGTTAAATCGACGTGTCTCTAAATTACCTATACTATGGCGGGTCACCCACGGCAGTAGCCACTCCAGCGGTAGAGTCTCCGACCAACGAACCGTCCTAGCCCGCGGGAAATTTTCTTGATACTTGCGGACCCATACGCGGACATCCTAGTATCATTTTTGTGATCACAGCGCGCACCAAGAGCCACATCCTCTTGGCTTTGTTTCATTAATTAATTATACCATCGCATCGCATTACCAATTTTTACTAACACATCAGACTAAGGTCGTTAGTCCAATCCGGAGTATATAAACTCGGGATCCACTGTTAGATACGAGAGCGGCATTAGAAAACGCCAGTGCTCCGTATTAAAGTCTCAGATAATATATATATCTTATTATCCTAGTGCTACAACGTTTTTCTGACGATCCTTATATTACATATAAGATAGCACCATAGCCGCTAGTTCGTTTTATATATAGGTCCATATATACGAACCGATACTGTTATCGCAAAAACAATAAATATTAAGCAGCTTAAATATACAGTTAACGCATATTTATTCAGACAATCAGACAAACAATCTTATCACAGATTACACAGAAGTCTGAACTGAGGAAGCCCTCAGCGACAATTAGAGACACGTAACAACATACCGTTCACCCTGATTATATAACCGTGGAGTATGAATCAGCTAGATCCGATGCTCCTCGTGTCGTCTCTAACAGTCTAATAATACATAACGCTACAGATTAGCATCCCGTATAACGACATTACTCTGCGGTACCCCGTACCGTCACTAATACCTCCCGGTTTATTCCCCGTTATTAACTAACAACATTTGTCGGGTTTTCGGTTTAACTCGGGATTAGGAAAAACGTTATATTACATACGTAGACTCGTATCGTATATTAATATACTTAAAGTTTGAACTTGGTTATCGCATGTAATTCAATATACACTTGTATATTATATAGTTTGTTTCTATATTGCATGTATAATTCTAAATCATATATTATACATCTCACCTTAGTATTTATTTTCCTAAGGTTAGTTTTCCAAGTTTTGTAGTATAACTCATGTGTAAAAATACTTTGAATTATATATACCCTTCTTATTTCATGTATACTCTTAACATTAGAATTTCCTTATCTAATGTTTATAATTCTTTTCTTTTTACCTTATATCATTTTAATTATGATAATATATGGTTATTGAACGATATTGTATTTTTCCACTCCATAACATATATTTATTTATATATATATGTATTATGGGACCATTTGTTATATGGTAAATCTTTATAATATCTCCATTCTCTTTTAATGAATATTTCCTATATTATAAATGTTACAACCCTTATAACATTAAAAACCATATTATAAATTTTTATTCAAAAATGCCCATTATTACCGAACAGCACTTGTTTTCTTAAATATTTACAAAATCCACCACATAATTTATATAATGTTATATTATAGTTATATAACATATATTATGACATTTATGTCATTAAAACAATTATAACCTATAGTTATAAGTTGTTATAAAATACCAAACAACCCTTACTCTTCTCGGTTTTTATTATATTCCATTATACTTCCATAATTTACAAATCAACCCCAAATTATATTCCATTGTTACACTTATAATATATATCTTATATTATAATCCTTAAACTATATTATAATTATAACCTATAGTTATAATGGCTTATAATTGCCGAACAGACCCTAGGGTCTGTTTTAATTTAATTCCTACCACCTAACTTTGTATAATTACCAAATCTCCCCAATTTATAATATATAGTTTCCTAATGTCATTAAAACTATATATTATACATATATCTTAATGAAATACCCCATAATTAAAAACAGTGATTAATTAGGCTAATTATATTTTTAAAGGCTTAATTACACTTAAATAAATACAAGGGAACAAATCTCGAAGAAAACGGACCTTCAAAATGGGTTAAAAGCATAAACGAACCTTAAAGCGCGTTTTTCGAGGAAACCGGGAAAACGTGACTTTAAGCGGGTCAAACAGGCTCGTAACAATTTTGGTCAACTAAATAGTCACTAACAAATATTAGTGAAGCTTTAGAACCAATAAAATTAATTAAACGAGAAAATTCCGGAAAACGGGTACCGGTTAGTAAAAACTGTAACAACCGGGAAGTCGTGGGGTAAGAATGCAAATAAACAAAGTTAGTGTGTCCACTTTGTAAATAAAAAAATAAAAATTTGTGTGAGTGCATATGGGGGCCGGCCAGCTTCCCTCTCACTCACTCCCCTTTATTGTTTTGTAACTCACAACAAGACAAAGAAATAAAGAAAGAAAAAGAAGACTCTCTCTCCTACTCTCTTATCCTCCCTCACGTACACACCCCTCACTCACTCTCTCTTTTCTTCCTTCTTCTTCTACCTTGTGATTTCCATGGAGAAAGAAGAGAGCTCACAAAACTCTTCCATTCTCTCCTCTCTTTGAACACTCAAACCTTCTCCAAACTCAACAAAAATTATACCATTGTAACCCTCTTGCAAAGGAGAACATTTTCACCCTTTCAAAAATCCAAAAGCTTCATTTTCGATTTTATGGGTGTTCTCCATTTGAAGACTCAAGTCCACCATTAGAAGCACCTTCACCTCCTCTTCATCTTGAGGTAAAAAGAATTTCGAAAATCCATCATTCCTAGCTCTCATTAGCATTTTAAGAATTTTCAGTTTTGAACTCTTGGTTCCTTGTTGTTCCAGCCGATTTTGGCTCTTTTGTTGGGCTAGGAATCTTGTTCTCTTGCTAGTCAAGAACTTCATTCATCCACTGGAAGGTAATACTCTTTTCTAAACCCTAAAACCTAAATTCTAGGGTTAGTATAAAATAAATGCTAAATGGTATTGTATATGTGTATGGGCTGTAGCACTTTGTGTGTGGGAACCCCATTGGGACCGGGAACAAAGGAGAAGAAAAGAAGAAGAGGAAAGGAAAGGAAAGAAAAACTAGCAAGACAAGGTAAATGCTCTTACCTTGTGTTAGTTTGCGTATTGTATTGTAACAGATTTTAAGTAGTAGAATGAGTAATGTAATTGAGTAATGAGTAGTAGTAATGTAGTAGTGTATTGGAGAAGAGAATGTAACAGTTTTTGAAGTTTTAAATGATGTTTAAAACTTGGGAAAACATTGGGTATGAATGTGTATCTGTGCAGGAATTTTATGTGTTGTAGTAGTGTTGGATTGTGAGAATAATGTATTGTATAAACAGGTTGTGAGAATGTGAACTTGTGAACTGAAATAGTGTGTGAGCAAAGTAAGAATTATAGGGGAGACTATGTCAAATTTTGTGTAGAAATGAGAGGACTTAAGTTGTTGAAGAAGAGGAAGTAATTGGAGAGTTTAAAAGGGATGTTTAGTAGCTTGTAACAGATTTTAGTATGAGCTTGTAAATGGGATGGGATTAGGTTGAGAGTTAATGTATTGAAGATGCTAAGAGTAGCATTAGTTGAGGGAGTAATGAGGGATAGAAGTTGGAATAAAAATCTGTAGCATAAGAAGAGGAAACAAAATCTGTAGCAAAGGGAGGATGAAAACTGATGCAAGTGTTGGGAAGAAATGAGGAAATTTGGTGTAAGTTGTGTAGGAATTGAGAAGTAAGTTTGGAGAATGAATTAAGGTGATTTAGAGTGTGTAAATAGTGCTAAAACATGTAGGAAAGTATTGGTAAAGATTGGGGAAACAATGGGAAAAGAAAACACCCAAAAACAGATTTTAAAACTGAAGTACTGGGCCGGACCGACCTTAGGACCGAACTTGCAAGGTCGGTCGAGCCCAGATTTACAAGACGGGAAACCTTCTGGAATCGACCTACCTTGCGACCGGACTTGCAAGTTCGGTCGGACCAGAAAATTCTCCTGTCTGAAACCTTCTGGAATGGACCGAACTTGCGACTGGACTTGCAAGTTCAGTCGGCCAGAAAAATTCCGCAGATGAAAGCTTCTGGAATGGACCGACCTTGCGACCGGACTTGCAAGGTCGGTCGGCCAGAAAATTTCGGTAATGCAAGCTACTGGAATGGACCGACCTTGCGACCGGACTTGCAAGGTCGGTCGGGCTAAAATTTTCAAATACGAAACCTACTGGAATGGACCGACCTTGGGACCGGACTTGCAAGGTCGGTCGGCCCTGGAATTTTACACGACGTAGTCTACTGGAATGGACCGGACTTGCAAGGTCGGTCGCAAGTCCGGTCGAGTCAAAAAAAAAATGTTTTAACTATATGGTTATAGTAATCATATATACATATATATATGCCTATATACACATATGCATATATATGTAGTAACACACCATTAATGAAGTAGTAATGGTAAGAAAGTAAGTAAGTGAGTAAGGAAGCAAGCTTAAGAAGTAATAAGGAAAAGAATGGTTTTATAACCAAGTAAGAAAGTAATGAAGTAGTAAGTATACATTGAGAGTATCAATGAAGGAGTAAGTAGATCAATAATAGATCATTGATCAAACTACTTCATGTATGTGTAGGAATCCCATAGTTGAACTCCAAAGGAACCGGTAGTACCCTACGACGGTGAACGGTATGATTTCTTCATGCCCTGTATCCTAACTTGGTTACCCCGATTTGTGTGCTTATGTGATCACCAATAAGATAAATGCACGAATCGGACTTATATTGCACTTAATTGTGTTTGAACTATATTGTTCTTGTTTTATGCTCTTGAACATTTAGTTTGTATAATTCATGAAAAGTATGAATGGAAATGAAGCGTATGTGTAAGTATGAGTACTTGTGTATTGTATGTATGTATGGAAAGTAAGTATGGACTTCTACTAATTCCTAACGATCTAACTACTAACATGAGTAATGAGTAAAATGGAATGAGTAGAAGCCCGATATAGTTTCGGCCACGCGTGAGGATAAGGAAACACAAGAGGTTGGATCCGAATCCTGGCTATAATCTTTTCCATGGACCAAATCCCTTGAATGGGTAGCATCCTGGATTAGTGAGCCACCTTAAAGCCCGGTGGTGGGATGTAGTAATCCCTGCCCGGAGGTCATACCGACTTAACTGGAAGTAAAGTATGTAAGAAGTAAGTATTGCATTTGTATTGGTCTTGACTATTGTAAGTCATTGACCCGGAGTAAAAGTATTGAACACCCGATTAACCCGGTTGTGTAATAAGGCTGACAAGACCTTTGTATGTATTGGAGAATTGTATCTCCGTGATGCGGTGAGTATGGTAAGTATGAATGAATGACTTGTATTGTACTTCTTGTATGTATTGTATGTATGTACGCTTGGTGAAATGAATGTATTGTATTGCACTGTATAAAGCATGTATGTATGTATGAATGAAACGAACCGCATGTACTCGACCAAATAGTTGACGTACCCTCGCTAGTACGTGGGGTATGCGGTTATCATATACAGCGTAAGCTGACCCCCTAGGGGGAATGTTTTTACTCCACAGGTAACCGCGAGGCGTGACGGAAGGGTAAGGACGGAATGTGATACTTTTTGGTAGATAGTAGGATTGAAACGGTGTACTGAGTTGTACACGGCTAAGGCCTTTTTGTGTAGCAGGTGTACCATGTGGTACACCTTTTTGGATATTGAAATCTTGATTGGATAGTAAGGAGAGGATGTGTAAACTCTTCATTTTTGGGAAGTAGTCATGAAATGTAATTCATATATTCAGTATACTCGGTAATCAAATGTAAGTTAAGTATTTGGTATTGTAAAGTAAGTAGTATGTATGTATTTCATTCTAATCATCAGACCGAAACGGTAAGTAGTAGTAGCCTTGTTAACCTTGGAGGGTTAACGGCGTTGTATCACCCGCCGGGAGTAAGTAAGTATTCCGCTGCGAGAAGGGTAAGTATGGGATTGATTAGAGGATAATGGAAGGATTAGCGGTTGGGGTGTTACACTTAATAAAACCTTATATATAACTCCAAAAATTACCAAACTATACCAAAAGGTTATAAATATCATTCCTAACCTTATACTTTCTATATTTCACGGTTTATACTCATATGTTACCCATTTGTAACAATGATATAAAATATCATATATTATACTTATATAATTCGTATTAACTCCAAATTTAACTAAATAAATTCCCAATAACCCAAGGTCTGTTCTAAACTCCATTTAGCACCCTTAAGTTTCGAAATTGCAATATCGCCCCAACTCTTATAAATCTTTTACAATTTAATAACTAACTTAATATAAGGTAGTATTTTAATTCCATAAACTCTCCAAACTTGGTCAAAGTCTCCCATATAGTCAACTTTGACTTCTAATCCCAATTTGGACCCAAACTCTCGGTAATTACTACTTATACCCTATACTTTTCTATTTTTACAATTTTGACACAAAACTTTATAAAATGTTATAATTTTTATTAAATTCATTTAAAACCCCTAAATTCCTCTTATTTATGCCCACGGCTTTATATTTTACTAGTAATTACCGTTTGACCCAAACTTAATGCTATAAGCATAATTAAATTAAATAAGCTTTTAAACTTAAATTAAAATGGCCTAATGACATGGCCTTATTACAACTTTGCTTTATAACATAAAATTACACATAAATAGCTCAAAATATAATATAAATTCTAGGCCTTACTTTAACATTAATTATTTTTCCACATAATGTCATAATTTGACCATTATGTTAATTAAACCACTTAAATGACTAGCTTAATTTATCTAAGTCATTTTTATCCACACTTAGGTTAAATCACCCATTTAGTTAACTCTACTCTCGGCACATATTTTATATAAGCTCAAAAATCATAATAACATAAGTTTAAGGTACTTATACCTTGATTTAGGTGCTTAATGACCTTATACACACTCGGCAGCTTGGAGGAAAATTCACCACAGCACTTAAACATGTTTAATACACCAAAATAAGATATGGTTACACTCCAAGCATGAGCTAACCATAAGGAACAATTAAATGTAAGTTTTAAGGCAAAAGTCACCTTAAAAAGGAAAGGTAGTCTCAAAGAGGTTTCGGCCTGAATCAAGAACACCACATGGTGTTAAATTCACCATACAAACATGGGGAATAGCTAGACAACAACAAGGTGCTATGGTAATAGATTTTACCTTGGAAAAATGCCTTAAAGAATGATTTTTCTCTTGGTTTTCAGCCACTCTTGCTCCAAGTGGTTAACACACTGAACCAACATGAAAATATGAAGATTTGAGTGTATAAACTCATAGAAAATAGAAGAAGAAAACCGGATGAAGTGTGAAAGTCCTTAAGGTATGTTTTTACCTTATAATGGAAAATTTGACCACCTTGGTCCCAAGGGTTGCTTCAGCCGAGAATAGCTCTTGTTCAAGGGTTAAAATACTGATAATAAGCCATGGGAAGTGATAGATTATAAGCTCCATGTGTAGGTGATGAAGAGATGAAGAAAAAGAGCTAAAATATGCCTTAAACCATTACCTTAGATGGAAATGAGTTAGATTTGCCTTGAATGATCAAGAACACAGCTTGAGAGCTTTAGGAACTGCTAAGGGCTCGGCTAGAATGGGACAAGAGGAAAGAGAAAGAAAGAATTTGTGTTTTAAGGAATGAAAAGTAATAAACAGAATAGTAAATGGTGATTCACCAAATTGGCTAGATATTTTGGTTAAAGGTGAATGTGCTGTCCTCCACCCTTAATGCTGCTGCCTCATTTAGGATAGGAATGAGTCAAGTCTTGACCATTGACTTGACTTAGTCAATATTGCTTAAAAATGCACTATTTGGGTTACTATTCACAAATGAATGCCATATTTCTGTTTTTTTTTTGAAAATCTTGGATTTAGACCTTATAATGTGGTACATTATAGTACATTAGTATAACAAGGTCTAATCCAATGCTAACTCCACTCAAAACCCACTCAGAAAGTCAATTTTCTCAAAAACATGCTTTAAGGAGTTTTAAAGCACAATTTGTGTTAGAACATGTTTTTGAGCTTGGTTTCCTTTGAGAATAGTTTAATAGTGTTCATTACTTAATTATAATACTTAGGAATCCACTTTGGATCCTAATTGAGGTCATACAATCTCTATGGTGTCTTAAAGCACATTTTTGGCTTTACCGATCTTAAGGCATGTTTTGCCTTGTTGAGATCTTTAGATTGTTCCCCAATGGTATTAAGATGTTTATTAACCATATTAGATCACTAATAGATCATTTAATTAAGTTTTTAAGGTTAGGGGTATTTCACTTTATGGCATCATATTACAGGACCTGATCGAGCTATGAAGCCGGATTGCGGGACTTCGGGGTAGTCAACGATGTTATTTATTTATTTATTGCACCTTTAGAATTATTTTATATTCTGTACGATGTAAACATTGGGATTACCTTAGATGCTCACTTACCTTATGTATTAGTTTAAACTTAGGATGATGTAGTATATATCTCATTCATCACTGCGGTTAATTATTGTCGATGTGTTGTTATATTCCTTTTCTGCTTCTTTACTCGCATGGGCAAGTAATGGCATGTGACACCCGAGTGAGAATTATTAGTGTTTAACTTCCGCTGTAAGACGTCTTTAATTATGCTACGAGAGTGATTATTACGGGTTTAATGTGAGGGGTGTTACATGAAGCTGGAGTGCGGGACTTGGGGGTAGTCGATGACGCCTTTGTATTTACCGTATTTTTTAGAATTATTTCATATTAAGTACGTTGTAACCCTTAGGAATACTTTAGATGCTCACTTGTCATATGTATCGATTTGTATTAAGGATGATGTAGTAGATATCTCGTTCTTCACTGTGGTTAATTATTATCGTTGTTTTATTATATTTCGTTTCTGCTTCTTTACTTGCATGGGTGAGTAATGGCATGTGACGCCCGAGTGAGGATTACTAGTGTTTGACTTTATAAGACGTCTTTAATTACACTATAAGAGAGATTAATACGATTTTGATGAGAGGGTTGTTACAATCAATATCGATATTAACTATCATTGACTTCTTATTCGATAGTAAAACCATCAAGCCTGTTCAATTCTAATTAATAGACGAATTGGATAGTGATTTAAATAGTTAGATGTTTCGGCATTAACTATCATCGACGTCTTGTTCGAACTTGCCTATCAATTCCACTAATTTTATGTCCATTAAAGAAGATCTATTTGACAATCATAGAAATTATCTATCAATTCCCCCAATTTCACGTCGATTGAAGAAGAATCTGTGTGAAATTATCAAAATTGCCTATCAATATCGACATTAAACTATCATCGACTTCTTTTTAGATAGTAAAACAATCTAGCCTGATCTATTCTAATTAATAGACGAATTGGACACCGATCTAAATCGTTAGATGTATCGACATTAACTACCATCGACGTCTTGTTTGAAATTGTCTATCAATCCCACTAAGTTCATGTTCGTTGAACAAGAATCTATTTAGAATTCATCAAAAGTTTCTATCATTTCCAACAATTTCATGTCCATTGAAGAAGAATCTATTTGAAATTATCAAAATTGCCTATCAATATCGACATTAACTATCATTGACTTCTTATTCAATAGTAAAACAACCAAGCCTGTTCTATTCTAATTAGCAGACGAATTGGACACCGATCTAAATAGTTAGATGTATCGACATTAACTATCATCGATGTCTTATTTGAGATTGCCTATCAATTCGAGTAATTTCATGTCCGTTGAAGAATAATCTATTTGAAATTCATCAAAATTGTCTATTGTTTCCACCAATTTCACGTGCATTAAAGAAGAATCTATTTGAAATCATCAATATTGCCTATCAATATCGACGTTGATTATCATTGACTTCTTATTTGATAGTAAAACAATTAAGCTTGTTCTATTCTGATTAACAAACGTGTTGGACACTGATCTAAATAGTAAGATGTATCAACATTATCTATCATCAACGTCTTGCTTGAAATTACCTATCAATTCCATAAATATCATGTCCATTGAAAAAGAATCTATTTAAAAAATTTAAAATGTCTATCATTTCCATTAATTTCATGTCCATTGAAGAAGAATCTATTTGATAATTATCTAAATTGTCTATCATTTCCACTAATGTCATGTCCATTGAAGAAAAAATTATTGGAAATGATATACAATTTTGATGACTTTCAATTAGATTCTTCTTCTACGGTCATGAAATTAGTGGAAGTAGATAATTTTGATGACTTTCAAATAGATTCTTCTTGAACGGACGTGAAATTAGTGGAAATGATAGACAATTTGGATGATTTTTAAATAGATTTTTCTTTAACGGACATGGAATTAGTTGCAATGATAGACAATTTTGACATTTTTAAAATAGATTATTCTTTAACAAACATGAAATTAGTGGAATTGATAGGCAAGTTCGAACAAGATGCCGATGACAGTTAATGTCGATACATCTAACTATTTAGATCAGTGTCTAATTCGTCTACTAATAAGAATATAACAGACTTGATTGTTTTACTATAGAATAAGAAGTCAATGATATTTAATATCGATATTGATAGGCAATTTCAATAATTTCAAATAGATTCTCTTTCAATGGACGTGAAATTGGTGGAAATGATAAACAATTTTGATGAATTTCAAATAGATGCTTCTTCAATAGACATGCAATTAGTGGAATCGATAGGCAATTTCAAATAAGACGCTGATGATAGTTAATGTTGATACATCTTACTATTTATATCGTAGTCCAATTCATCTGTTAATTAGAATAGAATAAGCTTGATTGTTTTACTATTGAATAAGAAGTCAATGATAGTTAATGTCGATATTGATAGGCAATTTTGATAATTTTAAATAGATTCTTCTTCAATGGACGTGAAATTGATGGAAACGATAGACAATTTCAATGAATTTCAGATAGATTATTCTTCAACGGACATGTAATTAGTGGAATTGATAGGCAATTTCAAATAAGACGTCAATGATAGTTAATGTCGATACATCTAACTATTTAGATCGGTGTCTAATTCGTCTGCTAATTAGAATAGAACAGGCTAGATTGTTTTACTATTGAATAAGAAGTCAATGATGGTTAATGGCGATATTGATAAGTAATTTTGATGATTTCAAATAGATTCTTCGTCCATGGACGTGAAATTAGTGGAAATGATAGACAATTTTAGTGAATTTCAAATAGATTTTTCTTCAACGGACATGAAATTAGTGGTTGATAGGCAATTTCGTACAAGAAGTTGATGATATTTAATGTCGTACTTAAGAATAAATAACACATATATTAGAAAAATTATCAACAAAATAGACCATGACAAAGTAGACAAAAAGGCGAACGCGTCGGCGCAAATGGATCAAAAAACGGAGCTATAACGAAGAAGATATGACAATTTTAAGAACGGAACCCTGCGCTGGCACCAACAGAGAAGAGCCGGCGCTGGCGCCAGTAAGGAAGGACGCGCGCCGGGGCCCGTGCTTCCTTGCCAGCGCCGAACCTTCTCTGTTGGCGCCGACGCCGCTTAAAAATCACCATATCTTCTTTATTATAGCTCTGTTTGTTGATCCGTTTGTGCCGACGCGTTCATCTTTTCAACTACTTTGGCATGGTTTACTTTACTGATAATTTTTATGACATATGTGTTATTTCTTCTTAAGTACTTCGGAATCATTTTTTGCTTTTATCGGACCATTTTTTAATAAATTTTGCCTATGTTAGCACCTAATTGGTCATTTTTCGACTGAACGTATTAGAATGTCGACTACGCGTAATGAAATTTGGATGCACCTCATAATATGTCATAAATTGTGAGTAAATATGGTAATTATTAGAAAATATAGAAACAGGGGAAAGATGATCATTTTTTGACTGAGTGAATTGAAATTCCTACTGTGCATAGTGACCCTCAGTTTTAATGATAAAACATCATACATTCTTTTAGAGAAGGGCAAAACTGAGAATATTATACTAATTCGGACTTTGTAAACTGGAAAACTAACTTAGTATAAAGTAATACTTTAGAGGGTCAGTCAAATAAGCTCATACTACAGAGCATGTTTCACTACAAAGGTTCCAATATATTTGCCAGATAACAAAAACAGCAAAACAAACCGTTAATTTTATGCAAAATTTACCAGATACAAGATACTTTTGTTGTGTTTAAATAAAATTTATCTACTTGCAATCTCTGAGCTATTAGAGAATTTTCACATTTTTATAGATATCAAGATCAACGTTTAATAAAATTAGTACAAACTTGACTCAAAATGGTGTGCCCTTTGAATTCAAAGCATGACTTTTTTGTCTGTCAAGATAGAATGAATTTTCTTTTCAAAACAGATGAAGTAGAGGTAACATAAATACACCGACTATTGCGGTATTAGAATTTTATCAAATATCATGAAGTTTTAATTATCATTGTATTTTTAAAATTATATAGAATAAAATTGTTTTTTTTTAATTTAGGATATATCACTATATTTATACGAACACTGAAAAAAGATTAAATACCTATATTATTAGTTAATCATCTGACATTAATTTGTGATAAATTCTCTAAAGTGGTTAACTACTATGGGAATATTTTAGTCTTATTTTGTGGATACTAGTGAAGTACTTAATGAAATTTGACAAAGAATGTTAGTTAATTAAATTATTATCTTGTAGTATAATTTAGATTAACAAATGATGAAGTATACAAAAACTCAAAATTGAAGCGATGCGAAACAGAAAAAACAAAACCAAGAAAAATAAGAGCAAAGTCAAATGTAATGAATTTTCTTTTTATAACTTTAAACTCAATTGGAGTGGACATTCATTTCGGAGAAGTCAGTCCAGTCCGCCAGAAGTGCAGAGTTGGGCCCACATATTAAGTGGAGCGACCCCACGAGTCATCAGTCACCATTTAATGTCGTCGGATCCGGACCACACAACCTCGTGTGCTTCTTCTACAGATGCAGGCAGGAAAAAGAAAAAAAATTCGTGAACGCGGTGTTGATGTTCAATCACATCTATGATTCTATGTTCAATATAAGTTGCTCCTTATTTGGTGGTTGATTACTTGATTTTATGTTTCCAGGTGTAGTTTGGCCCTGCCGAGACGTGCTATCTGTATGTTTGCTTGCCCTTAGGAATTCATGAGACGGATTTTATTTTTCAAAGCCTAGTATAAGTATTAGAAGACAATGCTTATATAAAGGCGATGAGTGACCCTGAAGCATTACTTATCAGAGACCATGAAAACATAGATAAAGCCAAAGTTAACTTAGGGAGAAGTCAATGTTACAAAAAATCAATTTTCCGTGTAACTCTGCCCTCAATAATTAATTGAATCCAAGGAGGAGGTTTCTAACAACCAAAAATAAAAATCTAAAGAGTAAACATTGACCAACAAAAAAGGGAACATATATATAAATAGTTCTTGTTATAATTTTACATCATAAATGATTGTTATTTTTGTTGGTCCACCTACGGGTTGCATGATTTTGCAATTTTTTTAACAGTATCCTAAGTTTATTACTACTACCTCCGTCCCGTCATAAGTGTCATGTTTGCTTTTTGGTACGTTTTCCCTTCTCAATATTAAACATATAAGATAAAATAATTTTATAAACTAAATTTTGTATTATATAGTTTATCATGTAAGGAATCATATACAAAACTTAAATTTTCAAAATTAATTTATCTTATATGTTAAAAATTGAAGTCAAACGACATGTCCAAATAGTAAATAAGACGGTCAAGGTGGGACGGAGGGAGTAATGTTAATCGGATATCCATCAATATATTATAATAAACTTTAATAGATATTTTTCCAAAAAAAAAACCTTATGGATATACCATCAGATAATTAAAACATGATTATGTCGATTTTCTCTAACTTATTAAATGTCTAATTTCTCTAAGGACCAAAGCCCATCCATTGGGATTGCTTCAAAGGTTGCTTTGCTTTGCTACTTCTGTTTTACAAAAGGGAGGAATAAGGCAACAAGTCTCTAATAACCTCACGATCTTTCGTTCCCTAGGATGAGTGAATAATAATATCTTCATGTCACAAAAGTTTCTCAAACTACGTAACTGGTTATAGATCCTCAGTCAACACAGTTCTTCCTTTAATTTTATACCAAATGTCGATCAAGAACACAATTTACCGTAACACGAGCGAGGGTCTACTACACACATGTGATCTTGTTTACTACATCAACAGGGAATTGAAAAAAAAGCAATTAAGATAAGTTCTCACTCTTTCGCCTTATAGGTTGTGCAGGATTGGGGAACAAAAAACTATTCTTATATCATATGACCTAGAAGTTTTATAAATGATTTGAACACTGATTGATAATTAAACTCTATCTTTTCATACAACTTTCTACAACGATCAAAGTTAGCAAGATATAGCTCTATCTCGATGAACTTCTTGAAGATCTTGTCTTTTGGTGCCGTGTCGATGGCATTACCCATAATTTTGCGGGCACCCTTTGAATTCAGCTCCCGGACTTCAAATTGAGCAGCCATGAGCCAAATATTTGTAAAAGAGAACTTCGCATGGGGAATCAAATTCAGAAGCACTATCGAACGCATGTGCGTGGTGGTCTGTTTTATTGGTGACCATATATTATTGAAGAAGAACGTAAAACTCACCATGCGAGACCCAACTATTTATGTCACAAATATGCCATCAAATATTCCAAAGCCTCAATCTCTCCCATTTTATATTCAAACTTGGCATACTGAATCCAGGTCCCTACCATAGGGTGGCACCGCACAAACCTCTTGTAGATTCCCCTAATTCGATCAATCTTATTATATTTTGAGCTCAAAGTTGATATATGTTACCCATCCCTTTTGATCTGGCTGCCACTGCATCCACCTTTCGAATGCTGTCGTGCACCAACCACATTCTTCAACATCTCCTCCATGTGTATTTTAGCCAGAGTTGGTCAACTCTTGGGAGCAGAGTCACAACCTGATCCCAGATTTTTCGAGCATGACTGATGAATTTATTCTTCATTTCCATTTCTACATACTTCAACCAGTAATTCACCTCCAGAGCTTACTCCCAAACTGATCGCGCACGTTTAAAATCTTTCTGTGATTCTTCCCATCATGCATATTTCACCGACACAATGATATTCCATCCCACACTACCGATTAAATCCTCAAATTCCTTACGTTCCCTAACCCTGTAAACAGCTAATTCAGTAGGATCTGGAATTTTTGTTTTGGGGGTCGGATCTCAGCTTCTTGGCGCTCGCGTGCTTCTCTGAGTATCGGCTCTACAGTGATTTGAATTGGAGCCGGGGTTTTGTTTTTAACCCTTGTTGGTCTAGGGAGCTTGGCCTCACTTTCTTTCTTTGTTAAGAACCCTACGATGGTGTCTGACTCCTTACCTGTAGTCATCTCGACTTTTAAATCAATTTAACCAACTTCTAAGTCAAGCGGTAGAATTAGTATCATGGTTGTAAAAAACGGTATGGTAGGACTATTTATACGGTATCATCCGTTTTGTAATGAAATGTATTAACACGGCTGTATGAAATTCGCCTAATCAAACACCCCGTCTCACGGTGGGCAATGTTTTTAGGATCGCGATCCTAGCATAGGATTGTAAGTGACCCCTAGGATTGGATCGTGGGATCAGTCAGATCCTACAAAAAGTGGGTTAATATTGTTCAAAATATACATAAGTTATAAATAATTTTATTTAAAGCATAAAGTTTAATTTGAGTAAGAATATATAACATTATTGAATTAAAATATAAAAATAAGACCACAATTATGATAGTACACTTACAAAATTTAAATATAGATAAGAAAAATTTTCGCCGAAATACTATATGTCAAAAAAATTACTTGCGGTGGCTTTTTTTCAAAAAAATTACGCGGATGTGCCAAAACGGGTCATATAAACCGCATCAGGCTAATGCTGCTTACTGTAAACCGCATGAGTTAATCCCTTACCGGCAAATTTTGTCATAAACCGCATTGGACGAATGCGTCTTTACCAATAGATGGACTGGGGCGATGCGGTTTATTTGCATGCAAGGACGATCCGCAACTCGCCTGACGGGCCAATCCTGGCCGTCCATTTGTGATCGCCACCGTCCAAATTCCTTGGATTCCGGCGAGTTTCGGCTGTGTTTTCTCCGCACCGATGTCGAATAAAACGCACCAACCCAGTGCGGTTATTGACACCCGAAAAATTTGTATAAAAACGCATCCACCGGATGCATCCCATCTTCACATACCCACATTTGCCTCCAACCTCACTCACTCTCCCTATGAAATTGAAAAGGTTAGTTTCAGTTTTTTCAATTTCAATTAGCAATTTTTGTTTTTAATAACTTGTTCTAATATTTAGGTTCTAGCATATTTGTTTAGTGATATTAATTGATGTTTTTTTGTAATTAATTTTAATGTGTAGGAATCTTCCTAATTACTTCTTCTAATCCCATCCAAAATCTTTGAGGTTAGTATGTTCTCTCTAATTTTAATTCCTCATTTTTATACTAGATACTTGTAATGTTGGTAGTTTTAGTTGTTTAATTAGATTTAAATTCGTAATTAATTAATGCATTAATTTTATAACTTGTTTTTAACTTAAAATGGTGCATAAATTAGTCAAATAATTAGGTTGGTATTATTATGTTATTAGGAAAATTAATCTTGGTAGTTTTAGTTGTTTATATAGTATTTAAATTCGTAATTAATTAATGCATTAATTTTAAACTTGTTTTTAACTTAAAATGGTGCATAAATTAGTCAAATAATTAGGTAGGTATTTATGTTGTTGGAGAAAATTAATCTTGGTGGTTTTAGATGTTTATTAGTATTTAAATTCGTAATTAATTAATGCATTAATTTTATAACTTGTTTTTAACTTAAAATGGTGCATAAATTAGTCAAATAATTAGGTTGGTATTATTATGTTATTAGAGAAAATTAATCTTGGTAGTTTTTTGTTTATATAGTATTTAAATTCGTAATTAACTAATGCATTAATTTTATAACTTGTTTTTAACTTAAAATGGTGCATAAATTAGTCAAATAATTAGGTAGGTATTATTATGTTGTTGGAGAAAATTAATCTTGGTAGTTTTAGTTGTTTATTAGTATTTAAATTCGTAATTAATTAATGCATTAATTTTATAACTTGTTTTTAACTTAAAATGGTGCATAAATTAGTCAAATAATTAGGTAGGTATTATTATGTTGTTGGAAAATTAATCTTGGTTTTAGTGTTTATTAGTATTTAAATTCGTAATTAATTAATGCATTAATTTTATAACTTGTTTTTAACTTAAAATGGTGCATAAATTAGTCAAATAATTAGGTTGGTATTATTATGTTATTAAGAAAATTAATCTTGGTAGTTTTAGTGTTTTTATATTATTTAAATTCGTAATTAATAATGCATTAATTTTATAACTTGTTTTTAACTTAAAATGGTGCATAAATTAGTCAAATAATTAGGTAGGTATTATTATGTTGTTGGAGAAAATTAATCTTGGTAGTTTTAGTTGTTTATTAGTATTTAAATTCGTAATTAATTAATGCATTAATTTTATAACTTGTTTTTAACTTAAAATGGTGCATAAATTAGTCAAATAATTAGGTTGGTATTATTATGTTATTAAGAAAATTAATCTTGGTAGTTTTAGTTGTTATAGTATTTAAATTCGTAATTAACTAATGCATTAATTTTATAACTTGTTTTTAACTTAAAATGGTGCATAAATTAGTCAAATAATTAGGTAGGTATTATTATGTTGTTGGAGAAAATTAATCTTGGTGGTTTTAGATGTTTATTTAGTATTTAAATTCGTAATTAATTAATGCATTAATTTTATAACTTATTTTTAACTTAAAATGGTGCATAAATTAGTCAAATAATTAGGTTGGTATTATTATGTTATTAGAGAAAATTAATCTTGGTAGTTTTAGTTGTTTATATAGTATTTAAATTCGTAATTAACTAATGCATTAATTTTATAACTTGTTTTTAACTTAAAATGGTGCATAAATTAGTCAAATAATTAGGTAGGTATTATTATGTTGTTGGAGAAAATTAATCTTGGTAGTTTTAGTTGTTTATATAGTATTTAAATTCGTAATTAACTAATGCATTAATTTTATAACTTGTTTTTAACTTAAAATGGTGCATAAATTAGTCAAATAATTAGGTAGGTATTATTATGTTGTTGGAGAAAATTAATCTTGGTAGTTTTAGTTGTTTATATAGTATTTAAATTCGTAATTAATTAATGCATTAATTTTATAACTTGTTTTTAACTTAAAATGGTGCATAAATTAGTCAAATAATTAGGTAGGTATTATTATGTTGTTGGAGAAAATTAATCTTGGTAGTTTTAGTTGTTTATTTAGTATTTAAATTCGTAATTAATTAATGCATTAATTTTATGACTTGTTTTTAACTTAAAATGGTGCATAAATTAGTCAAATAATTAGGTAGGTATTATTATGTTGTTGGAGAAAATTAATCTTGGTGGTTTTAGATGTTTATTTAGTATTTAAATTCGTAATTAATTAATGCATTAATTTTATAACTTGTTTTTAACTTAAAATGGTGCATAAATTAGTCAAATAATTAGGTAGGTATTATTATGTTGTTGGAGAAAATTAATCTTGGTAGTTTTAGTTGTTTATTTAGTATTTAAATTCGTAATTAATTAATGCATTAATTTTATAACTTGTTTTTAACTTTAAATGGTGCATAAACTAGTCAAATAATTAAGTAGGTATTATTATGTTATTGGAAAAGTTTTTAAAAAATATTTGCACATGTAGTTAATTCTGTAACTTATTTTTAATAAGTGTCTGTTGTTTATTGCCTACTGAATTGAAATATGTGCTTGTGCAGATGGCATTCTAGAGAGAAGTTGCTGGTGTGGGGCCAGATGATGCAAGTTTGTTCACATACCTGACTACCCACATATCTGCAACACTTTTTTCAGATGACCCGGTAAGTAAAGAGCACATGAAACCTCACCGTAATACGTTTTATTTTTTTTACTGAAGTTATGAACATCATTTATTTTATTGTCGTGCAATCTAGGTCATGAGAAATAGAAAATACAGCGATAGGAAACTACGTTCTAGGAATGTTGATGTGGAGCCTCCACATTTGGCTTTGCATAGTTACATCCGAGATGCTGGTTTTCTTGGATCATCCTTTTTTGAAGTTAAAGCAGATAATTCCATAGTCAGTGCATTAGTTGAGAGATGGAGGCCTGAAACTCACACCTTCATGCTACCATTTGGTGAGGCAACCATTACTTTGGAGGATGTCCATCGTTTACTTGGCCTGAGAGTTGATGGGGATGTGGTGATTGCGCCTATGAACCTTCCTGTGACTGATTTATGTTTGGAACTGCTGGGGAAGAAACCAGAGGAGAGCGCAATTAGGGGTCACAAGATCTCCTTGTCATGGTTGCAAAAGAATTTTGAAGTGCCTAAAAAGTTTCATGATAGCTTCTTCAGAGAGCCAGCTGTGGTGCATCAAAGGTACGCCCGTGCATTCCTTATGAGGCTAATAGGTGGAGTGTTGATACCTACCCAGGACAGTCGCATGATGGACTGTGGATACCTGGAGTTGTTGAGAGACTTTGACAGGTCAATTAAGCTGGGGTTCTGCAGTGTTGGCACACACGTACCGTGGTCTGTGCAATGCTACCCAGTTCGACACTCCTTACATCGTTGGGGCGACGAAGTTAATAACACTGTGGGCGTATTCTCGAATTCCCACATTCTTTCCAGAACGCATTAAGGGGCTTTCTGATGCACAGATATATGGGGAAATGTAAGGCGTGTTGTCAGCTAATTTTACTTATACATTTCATTTATGTACATGCTCAATTTTCTTTAACATGTGCAGGTGGGACAGTCCACATGTTCCCCCGGTTTCTTTACGAGATGCTCGTAACATACTTGATTCGATTCCAGTCCCACCCAAAAACGAACAGGTATATTTGTATTTCAATAATTGATAATGTTATTCCTTATGTCATCACTTCTTAATTAATTTCAAAACTTATTATGGCAGTGGGTCTGGCAGCCATATGATGACACTTCTGTGGACGAGGGTGCCATGGTTGTTCCTTTAATTTTGAATAACATCATAGAGGGTCATCAGCCGGACCGGGTTATGAGACAATTCGGCCGTGATCAACCGATACCTGCAGTACCATTAGACTGTGACCGGCTACATAGCCAAAAGCGCACAGGTAGAGTTGAAGCAAATTGGTCTGCGATTAATGCGGTATACATAGAGTTGTGGAATGACCGGGAACATAGGCGGATAAACTTGGAAGGATTTCCTCCTGCTGTTCAACTGACTACACGCTCTGAGTACATGATATGGTACCAACAAAATAGCTTACGATGGTATACTCGAGAAGCACGTCGACAGTCCATATTGGTATGCATTTACAATATATTACTGTTTTTGGTAGTATATAATGGTAGTGCAGTACAATTGCTTACATATTTACCTTACGACTTTGTATGTTCTACAACAGGCTGATGGATTAGACCAGCTGCAACATTATGGACATGATGCTGATGTAGGAGCTTATGCCGAATATCTCTCCCAGCAATCAGGGATAATGTATCACCAACGGTATAGACATGTCCAGCCTCAAGTTGATCATCATGCACCCCCTGCGTTCAATGTCTACCAACCGCCCTTCTCATTGAATGACAACCCCAGCAGAAGGTCTTCACGTCGACGACCAAAGAGTGAGTTACGTCGACCGCCACAGGCTGAACCTGAGATTGAGGCTGCACCCATTATCTTTCAATCTAGCTGGACATATCCTCCTCAACCATCTTATCCGGTTAGCCAGCAAGATGCCCAGTATGATTATGATCCATGGTATCGTGCACCTCCAACTGAGCAGTCAAGTATGTGGGGATCATCATTCGGCGGCCAGCAACCAAGTCAGTGGGGTTATCAAACCAGCACACACGATCACTCAGTTGGCCAGACATCCACCCAAGGTGGATGGGGAGGTGAAGTGGGCACCCTGGATCAATATGGTGTTCAAACAAGTACCCAAGATCAGTGGGATCAACAGGGTGGTTCAAGTCAGTGGGATCTTCAGATTGGTGGTCAGCCGAGTCAGACGAGTCAGTGGGTAGTTCAAAATCCACAAGCTAGATGGGATCAACCATAGTGGAGTTCTTATTCAAGTTCGTACATTGATCCCACACCACCAGCCATCACACCATACGGTGAAGGGTCTTCAAGAGGGGTAGCCGCAAATGTAGCGACTACGCAAGCTGAAAGGTCGGCACACATGAGTGCTAGTTTTGCAAATCTTAATGTGTTTGATGATGAAGATGAAGACGAAGCACTTCGGACTTCCATGGACGCATATGTTCAGTCCAACCCGGTTACTCCTCCACCACAGACTTCCACATTTGACATGACTTTGAGGGGACCAAACTCAATGAACCCTCCACAGTGTTATACACCGAGTGAGTACGAACAACCAAGGAGAGGAGGTGCAGGTGGAAGAGGACGAAGGGGTAGAAGAGATAGAGGTGGTGCTGCTTGATACTACTATGCATTGTTATTTTTACGTTTGTCTGACTCATTTCAAGCTTCTTATGGATATTGGAATTTTTATTGATATGTTATGTAACGAATCTCGCTATGTCTCGTTATGAATCTTGCATGTTACGTAATGGTAGTTATATGTTCATGCGATTCGAAGTACTACATGGAAAAAAATTAAATTGCTTGATGTCTTATATGCAATCATTATACTCCCCAAAAATTAGACTCAACCGACACTGGATACTGCTTGAGAAGCATCACCGAACTAGTGAACATGCACAACAATATGGTTGCAAAAAACTGCATGCAGGTGCTATATTGGTGATGGGATTCGAAGTACCATATGACATCCGTTGGCAACCATTTTTTGCCACAATAAAATGTGTATGTACTACTACATTCATACAAAATTTGGAGCACAACGTGAATCATTTGGTAGTCCTAACTGCAAGCGCAAAGTAGCACCGTAGTGCAGTTTTTTAATATGCAGTTTTCGCGTTTGTTAGGGACTTTGGCTATTTTTTTGAATAGGTTGCTGCTCCGTTGGCCACCATTTTTTGCCACAATGAAATGTGTATGTACTACAACATTCATACAAAATTTGGAGCACAACGTGAATCATTTGGTAGTCCTAACTGCAAGCGCAAAGTAGCACCGTAGTGCAGTTTTTTAATATGCAGTTTTCGCGTTTGTTAGGGACTTTGGCTATTTTTTGAATAGGTTTCTGCTGTCCGTTGGCCACCATTTTTTGCCACAATGAAATGTGTATGTACTACTACATTCATACAAAATTTGGAGCACAACGTGAATCATTTGGTAGTCCTAACTGCAAGCGCAAAGTAGCACCGTAGTGCAGTTTTTTAATATGCAGTTTTCGCGTTTGTTAGGGACTTTGGCTATTTTTTTGAATAGGTTGCTGCTGTCCGTTGGCCACCATTTTTTTCCACAATTAAATTTGTATGTACTACTACATTCATACAAAATTTGGAGCACAACGTGAATCATTTGATAGTCCTAACTGCAAGCGCAAAGTAGCACCGTAGTGCAGTTTTTTAATATGCAGTTTTCGCGTTTGTTAGGGACTTTGGCTATTTTTTTGAATAGGTTGCTGCTGTCCGTTGGCCACCATTTTTTGCCACAATGAAATTTGTATGTACTAATACATTAATACAAAATTTGGAGCACAACGTGAATCATTTGGTAGTCCTAACTGCAAGCGCAAAGTAGCACCGTAGTGCAGTTTTTTAATATGCAGTTTTCGCGTTTGTTAGGGACTTTGGCTATTTTTTTGAATAGGTTGCTGCTGTCCGTTGGCCACCATTTTTTGCCACAATGAAATTTGTATGTACTACTACATTCATACTAAATTTGGAGCACAACGT
This sequence comes from Limonium bicolor, assembly GCA_023374045.1. Classification (NCBI taxonomy): domain Eukaryota; kingdom Viridiplantae; phylum Streptophyta; class Magnoliopsida; order Caryophyllales; family Plumbaginaceae; genus Limonium; species Limonium bicolor. The sequence continues at coordinate 499,034,772 of CM041776.1, forward strand.
GAATCATTTGGTAGTCCTAACTGCAAGCGCAAAGTAGCACCATAGTGCAGTTTTTTAATATGCAGTTTTCGCATTTGTTAGAGACTTTGGCTATTTTTTTGAATAGGTTTCTGCTGTCCGTTGGCCACCATTTTTTGCCACAATGAAATTTGTATGTACTACTACATTCATACAAAATTTGGAGCACAACGTGAATCATTTGGTAGTCCTAACTGTAAGTGCAAAGTAGCACTATAGTGCAGTTTTTTAATATGCAGTTTTCGCGTTTGTTTGGGACTTTGAATATTTTTTTGAATAGGTTGCTGCTGTCCGTTGGCCACCATTTTTTGAACTAGCCATTGAACTAGCCGTTGAGTTAACCTTTTAACTAGCCGTTTAAGTAGCCGTTGAACTTGCCGTTGAGTTAGCCGTTTAACTAGCCGTTTAAGTAGCCGTTCAACTATCAGTTTTAGTAACCGGTACACTAGCATTATAAAACAGGGTATTGGTTACCACCTCATTCATCCCACACAACATTATACAAAATCTTTGTAGTTCGGTAGTGAATTGATCATATCTTACCACAAACTGTCGTATAAAAATCAAATGGAGTTTCCTTTCAGTTTGCACGTTAACTATGCAGCTACTTTCGGTCGTCATGGTGCGCAGTTTGATCGAAGGATAGGACACAGGCGCATAGAAGTAAATATGCCGTATCCTAATAATCTACGTGATCTACATCGACGAGTCATCCGTGCTCTGCAGGTAACCCTAGGCAGAATACAGATAGCAACAATGGTGTATCTGGGCTTGGAGGGCGACTACGAGTGGAATTTTATACACGTACGCAATGATGCATTTGTTCAACGAATGATGGAAAACTACATGGGGTACAATGATTTCATGGCACATATTCCACTACTAGTTATCTACGATCCTATTGAACCCGACAACGATGATTTCCAGGTATAGGAGTCAATGTACGAGATGCGGTGTAACATAATAGCACAACAACTTGTCAGACAGAGGTCAGGGAACAATTAGGTTTCACGTAATTGTGTAACAACAATTTGAATCTGATGGAGTAATTTTATTTCTACTAGAGTATGTGGTGATGCGCTGATCCACGTACAATAGATTAATATTCCCCCTCATCCAATCTCTTTACCACTTGTTGAAGCATTAGATGCAGATGATTGCAGACAGGATTAATCGGATAAGATTTCCCCCGTCCACCAATGGATTTCAATTTTATTCTCACGGTATATATACTCCCTTACCCTATGCATATAAATGCAACAAGCGTTTTACTTTCACTTACACAGATAACTACCCACATCCGTTGTCATTACTATATTGCATAAATTATCCATATCTCTTACTGAACTTCATCGTCGCATTTCATCAATGGAGATCCCTTGCACAATCTTGCTTGATGTTGAGCCAATCACCAACGATTCAGGTCTGTATTTTGCCAGAACATATTCCACTGAGCATTTCGATTTGGATATTGAAATGGATATTACGTTCGTCGAGTTTGACAATGTTGTAGAGACTAGGTTGAAAGAGCGTTACGGTTACAATTGTGTCCTTGAATCGATACTTCATCTATTGCTGCTGCGCTCCCAACCACGCCCTGTATGGGGGCCATTACAAATAAAGCAAGATGTTGACGTTCAAACAATGATTGAACGGTTCGTTTACAATCAACAATTTTACACTCGATTAGAATTCTATGTGGTGTATGCATTTAGCGAAGTTACCCCACCACCACGCAATAATTTTGCGAGTGTATCCTTGATAGAAGAGTATAATGAAGATTACGGTTCAGATGACAGCGAACATGAAGGTTAATATGTTGGTGGATGATGCATATCTCGTCCACTCTAAGGCATCAACAGAAGTGATATGTGGATACTCCTATGATATATGTTCTTTTTTAAAGAAAGCACGTATGAGAAGATGAATAAGTATTAGTATGTCGTACTGTAATAAAACAGTGATGGATGTCATTGAATCGCTCTATGTATTTGGAATATTTCCTTAGCAAATAAAATGCTATATCAAATCAATCTTTAGTCCATGCATATTTAACAAATACAAATGTAAAGATAATTCATTACAACAGACAATGCGTTTAATTTGTTCATGGTATCTTATTCTCCATCATATCATTTAAATTTTTAAGCATTTGTACCATATCTAGGAATATAATCCTTATCATCTAAGAATATAATCCATATCTAGGAATAATTTTAAGCATCTGTACCATATTTTAAAGCATCTGTCATATTTCCTAACCTTCCCCAGTCCAAACCGAAATGGTTTTCATCTATAAATATCTCAATACGGTTCACTTTTCAACACAAACATACAACTGCAGTATTGCTCTACGCTGGAAAAATGTTTATTCCTTGCGAGTTATATCTGCATTACATCCCGTGCGTGGATGATGATGGTTTCAACTTTGAACCTACTGAGCACTCAACAACACGCCCACTAACCATATCGCCTTGCTTCGACTTCAACTATTTCAAGTACCTAGTTGAATGTTGCTTAGATTGTGGTCAACAAAGGTTCACCGCCACACTCATTGCATACCGAAGAATGGTTTCTCCTTACCCAACACCCTCTTGGAGTCAGATGGTTATTGCGAACGAGGAAGACTATCGTATCATGCTCAACAACTACATGAGGAACCACCGATACATGGGTAAGATTGAACTACTTGTGGAGTATGAACCCGAGGTTGACGATTAATCGTGACGGATGAATAAAAAAACAAAACGATTGTTCGCATTATGTGTAATTGTGATGAAGGATAGAATAAAAGAAAGCGATTGTTCGCTTTATGTTTATCTTTATAGTTTTATGTATTATGTTGCTCCTGCTAGTCAGGTTGTGCCTTAAGCAAGCACCAAAAAAATATGAATAAAAGGTCCTCACGAAGGCGTGTTGTTTTTATATAATTGTAACACACATAAGATGTGTCTTCTTAAATTTAGGTTCAAACCAGTAGTACATTCATACAGAAGTTTCAAACAAACACTTCCTATTATTAGGACAAAACAAAAGCATGCATCCATAACGTGTAGACTTTGCTCAAAGAGCTAGCACGTATTGAAAAAAACTAAGTTACTTGCTTAACAAACAAGAAGATTAATTTTCAACTAGTTGTAACCACGGTTCGGGCAGTTTCTCCTGGTGTGCCCCGGTTGTAGACAATGACGGCAGCGTCTGCGTTCTGTAGTTGTGTCATCGTTTTCATCCATTTCATTCCGAATGCGTGAATACCTTGGTCGCCCCCGTATAGTTCGTATCGCATCTGGATGTGGAACTACTTTTGCATCTGTATACGGTGGCCAGTTGTGCTCGTTGCCAAGTGGACGAAAAGGTTGACCACCATAAGCTTCAATCATTGTCTCAAGCCTATAAACACGATGCACATAATTGTCCCACAGTAACCCTGTTCTGCAACATACAGCCATGACATGAGAACATGGGTATTTGAATGCTTGCCACTCACCACATTCACAAGTCATGTCGCTGAAATTGACTTTGTAATTTCCCTTGTTTCTTCTCAAAGCCACAGATCCAAAATCCTCAACCTCGTATACTTGTTGTACTTCATCAAAAACCCTAACATTGTGACTGTTTGATAGTCTTCGATTTTCCTCAATCTTGGTTGTGGCGTAGTCTGTGTACAATGACGCTCCAGCGATGCGTTGACCGTTGTATGTAGCAAGGTTATCATTGAAATATGTGACGAGCTTGTGCATTGTGCTGTTGACAATAGCACTAATAGGCAGTACGAACACTTTTCAGTACACCGTTGATGCACTCGACCAAATTTGTAGTCATGTGGCCCCATCTCCTGCCGTCGTCATATGCTCTTGACCACTTATCAAATGGAAGATCATGGAAGAATCGTTCAATACCAGGGACCTGAGATAGGAGATGATTGTACCTTCTTTGAACGTGATGCCTCCTAAACTCATAAGCTAAAACAACAAGATATATCATTAATAAGAGATGTTATGGACAAGTTTGATAATGAAGCATCACAATGTATACAAGTTCATACCTGTGTTAATAAGATACTTCTTCATTTTTTTGTTGTGAAACCTTGTCTGGAAGTTCGATGCAACGTGTCGGATGTAGTAGTAGTGATGAGCCATGGGGGGTTTCCAATATGGATCTGATTCAACGATACTTATGATAGCTGGGGCACAATCCGTAATTATTGACACGTCCGCTCTTTGACCTATCACATGGAGTCGCACCTTGTCGAGAAAGAATTTCCAACTAGCTAAGTCTTCAGACTCAACAATGGCGAACGCAATAGGTATGACTTTATTGTTACCATCTTGCGCCGCCGCTATCAGAAGCTTGCCTTTGAACTTACCGTATAAATGTGTACCATCTATCTGCAACATGGGTTTGAAGTGTCTGAATGCAGAAATACACGGACCGAACGCCCAGAAACACCGTTGGAATTGTTTCACTTGGGTTGTTTGTGTGTCATCCTCGAAAGCCCTGACTGTCTTTAGAGCAACAACGGAACCTGGTATGAAATGTTTGATGGCCATGAATAACCTTGGTAGCTGATTATAAGACTCAACCCAATCTCCATAGATTTTTCCGGTCGCTTCACATCTTGCCAACCATGCTTTTCTGTATGAAATTGTTCTATTGTACTGTCCACGAATCTGCTCAATGACATCTAGAACACTCATACCTGGGTTACGACTAATATGGGGAAGAAGAGCTTCAGCAATGAAATGGTAGTTCATCTGCCGATGATCTTGTCCATCATCTGCAGGAGCACAACTATGGGTAGTGAGTCTCGTAATTTTCCATTCGCTCTCACCATTCAACAACACGCCCCTTAAGTAAAATGGACATTCATCATGTTTAACACATTGGACAACGTATGCTTTCCTTGAGTTTTTGACAACACTGATGTCCATATTTTGCGAATGTGATACTCCTTGACAGCGGTTACTAGACTGTCTTTATCGTCGAACTCTTGGCCTATAACGAACTCTTCTACAGGATTCCAGTTTGGGACACCGCGACGATCCACATCTGATTGCATTGCGTTGATGGCATCCCAGTCCATGTGATAAAATGAAGCATCTGGCATATGCTGACTAGTTTCGCCATCTACTTCTGGTCCATGAAGAAATTCTTCTGGAATGAGTTCAACTTCATCATCTGATGTAACATCTTCATCATCTGCAGGCTCATACTCGCCGTCGTCATCGTCATCGTCATCATCACCATCAATTTCTATATGAATGTCCATGCACTGAGAGATGTCCCAACAACACTTATAGTTACAAAGCATTGCCTGAACATCTTCATTAGTTTCTAGTACAAGTGCTGTAAACTGTAAAGGCTCTCTGCGAACAACTGCCGATATGTCATCCTCGAAACAGAAAATCCAACTTCAATTGACGGATGGCCTCTGTGACAGAATGCTTTAACATTTGGATGGTGAAATCGTCAGCTACATGAAGATAAAGGTTTTGGTGTCTTCATTGCCTTGGAAGTAGAGACTTCCATTTTCCGTGTATGATAGTTCGGCATTAACAAAATGGTACAAGGGAATGCCATTCTTTCAAGCAAAATTAAGATGCAGACGAGTAACGTAGTTTATATCTGCACAAACAAACAATATTTTAAAATTTAAGCAAGAAAAAATAATAAACGATAAACTAAATGCAAAAAAAAATATTGAATTGTAAGAGCAAGTCTGAGATTTTTTAGCTAACTACAACCCAATTTACAAGATGTAAATATAATAATAAATTTAACAACACAAATGTAGTAAAACTTACAAAATATTAATTACGAATCTAATTAAATATCAACAACTAAAATATTTGAAAAATATTTAAACCATTACGAACAACTCTACATATATTGTAGCTAACTTATACACCTATTTGGTAAACAAGTAGTAATAAATTATTAACAATAATAATGATGAATTACACCATCATTTAAGTTAAAAACAAGTTATCAAGTAATGTATTAATTAATTATGAAATAATTCACTAATTAACCAACTAAAGCTACCATAATTAATTTTTTTCCTATAACATAATAAAACCTACTTAATTATTTGACTAAATTATACACCATTTTAAGTTAAGAACAAGTTATGATATTTATGCATTAATTAATTATGAATTTAAATAATAATTAAACATCTAAAACTACCAATATTAATTTTTTCCTATACATAATAATACCTACTTAATTATTTGACTAATTTATGCACCATTTTATGTTAAAAACAATTTATAAAATTAATGCATTAATTATTTACGAATTAAAATACTAATTAAACAACTAAAACTACCAAGATTAATTTTCTTCAATAACATAATAATACCTACTTAATTATTTTACTAATTTATGCACCATTTTAAGTTAAAAACAAGTTATACAATTAATGCATTAATTAATTACGAATTTATATCCTAATTAAGCAACTAAAACTTAGAAAAAATTAATGTAAACCATTAATAAGATGTCTACATATTATTTTAACATACATCAAAATTAAAGAATAATAAATTATACGGTAATGACATAGTTAATTATGAATTTAAGCATAAGTAATTAGATAACTACATATATATAGATATATATATATATATATATATATATATCGAAACCTAATAAATAAAGACATTTACATACAAATAAATGAAAAATAAAAATTAAAAAACCATACTAACCTCTTAAACTTCGGAGCATTTGTCATTGTTGAAGGGGATTTTTTTTGGTGTTTGTGATTGATGGAATGAGCTTGGCTGAGTTTGGTTTTTATAAGGATTTTTGGCAGTCATAAACCGCACTGGTGCGATGCGTTTATGTGCAATATTGTGGATAATCTTATCCGACAAAATCGCGGAAATCGCGGAGTACGAACGGCTCATATTCATTCCGTGTTTGCAAATAAACCGCATCGCCCCAATCCATCTATTGGTAAAGACAGTCCAATGCGGTTTATGACAAAATTAGCCGGTAAGTGGATTAACTCAATGCGGTTTACAGTAAGCAGCATTAGCCTGATGCGGTTTATATGACCCATTTTGGCACATCCGCGTAATTTTTTTGAAAAAAAGCCACCGCAAGTAATTTTTTTTGACATATAGTATTTCGGCGAAAATTTTCCAAGAAAACCATATGAATTCTCATAATATTTTCCATAAAATTTTTTTTTTAATAATACAGGTTTCCACATACTTCATAATTTTTATGTGGGTCTTTATTTATTTTAGAGTTAATTACTCACAACCCCTTGAGGATTTAGGATATTACAGTTAACCCCCTTGTGTTTATCATAATTACTGGTAACCACCTATAGGTTAAGGTATCTTTGACTACAAGCCCCGAACTAAAACTCTGTTATTAGGAAGTTAACTACGTGTTGACCTATCAGCTTAATCACATTAATAATGTCAGGCCGGACAAAAAAAACTACTTAATCAACATTATTATTTTCCTAAAAATGTCAACCCTGCCTCAGAAATGCATCTAAAGTGGGATGAAAGAGAGTTAGACGATGTTGATTAAGCAGTTTTGTTATCCAGCCTGACATTATTAATATGATTAAGTTGATAGATCAACACGTAGTTAACTTTCTGATAACAGAGTTATAGTTCGGGGGCTCATAGTCAAAGATACCTTAATCTTGGGGTGATTACCAATAATTATGATAAACATAAGGGGGTTAACTGTAATATCCCAAATCCTTAAAGGGGTTCTGAGTAATTTATCACCCTTTAACAAAAATTATGAGCTAGAATTTTTTATTTACAAAATCGTGAGTTTTCACATTCATACTCATTCAAAAGAATAAGTAAGCAATGGAATACAAAGTCAAAATGAGTTTTCACAGCTTATTTTTTCAATTATGAACCAAGAAGAAAAATGATAAGAGTAATCAATAATATTTTATAAATTGTATTGGTTCTTTTTAGTTTTTCTTTCCACTTTCTACTTTAGAGCTATAACTTTGAATTTTTCAATCATTACAATATTAAATATCACTTTAAATGTTATAGGTTTTTTAACACCTAAGTATATATTGTAATCTTTCATGATGGAGAGTAACAAGAAGTGATATTCCAATCTTAATCCATATCCGCTCAATGACCTGAAATAAATCTACATATAAAAGTTGTTTGAATAACACCGAGCTGTTGCAATGTTCAAAGTCATGATACTTTATGGATTATGAAATTTTCTACAAATTTTAAAAACTTTGTTTCTTTATATTTATTAAGATATAATTCACATTGATATGAAAATCATAAACTATAAATAATTTGGATCGATGGGATTGTAGGATCGTACTACGGATCTAGAGTGTAGGATCGTGCAATGGAATCGTGATCCTTTGACGATCTTACATGGCTCCGATTCTACCTGCGATCAGGATCGTACCTATGAATTTGGATTGTAAACTCGTAGGATCGTGGGACTGAATCGCGATTCTGTGAACATTGACAGTGGGTATAGTCATATAATTATTTGTATTTCCGTATTTACTGTATTTTAAACAATACAATAAAACTATTGAAGAAAACAATTTGATGGAAGCAAAAGAATACAAATTTTTTCTATTAAATCCCTAAATGGAAATAACGCTAACCTTACATAAGGTTTTACTTAGAAAAAAAGATGATATAAGCACCACCACCATTAACTATAAATTGATCTATTTGTAAAGGAAAATTTACAATTATACCAATAACTTTTATATCCTACTATTTTTTGTTCTTCTTTTACTCCTTAGTAACAGTGTGATATTTTCTTAAAATTCATTTATGTAACTTATCTTTTATCACTCACGAAAAGATCTTAAAAAATCTTATGGTTTCATGCATAATGAATTGATACATATTCTTTACCACTTACCAGTGTTTCCCTAAAGCTATTGGGCCTTCATTTCCTTACCTTAATCTTGCGCATCAGGTAATATCGAAGGCCGCTAGCAACCAACTCATGGACCTCCTCTCTATTTCTCAATAAATTATTGGACCTTAAATCTTGTGCATTCGCTAATATTGTAGGCCGCTAATTCCCATCTTAAAAGTAGTTAGGTAGGTGAGGGCCGTGAGGCTAGAATTTTATGCCTTGAAGTAGGGGCAACAATGCCACAAGTTAATTTATCATTGAATAAAAAAAGACTTATTCAATAGAATAATGTTAAAGTAAATAAGTGAAGATGTGTGTTCGCGTAATGAAAAAAAGTTATAGCTTTTGATAAAAAAAAAAAGTTATAGCTGTTGGTTGTTTTATTTTTCAACTTTTAATTCTTAATTTAAAAATGTCACAAATTATATAGAATATTAGAGAAAAATAAAATAAAAAAGTGTAATATTTTAGAATTTAATTTTTTTAACCGTACATTTTATGTTTTTAAAAGTTATCTTGACCATTAAAATGAAGGGAAAATTCACGAGATACCCGTATTTTCTTTCGTAATTCACAATATACCCCTGTGATTTTAGTAATTTAACTTTAAACATACTTAAATGTTGTCCAAAATTGATGAAACTTTACATGGACGATGCTAAAGTGATATATTTTGGTCCAATATCAAATTTGAAGTTTTTTAAGCTCACATGTGACCTGTGGGACCCAATGAACAGTCACATATTCATTGGATCCCACAGGTCACATGTGAGCTTAAAAAGTTTCAAATTTGATATTGGACCAAAATATAACACTTTAGCATCGTCCATGTAAAGTTTCATCAATTTTGGACAACATTTAAGCATGTTTAAAGTTGAATTACGAAAATCACAGGGGTATATTGTGAATTACGCAAGAAAACAGGGGTATATTATGAATTTTCCCTAAAATGAATCTTTACAAACTAGAAAATATGTCTTATCCAACTCAACTGAACTATTTTTGGTTGCTTCTAAACAGGTACAAATTAAGAGTTTTTAAATGTTAAATTATTCATCTAGAGAATGTATTGTATGTATGACTAAACTAAATATGATCTATTTAATGAAAATATCATGCTCTTTCAAAGATAAATTTGCATAGCATGTGTCAAAATGAATAAGCTACCCTTTTGGTTCTCTCAGTTATTACGATAAAATTTTAATTTAAAGTTAAATAATCTATTTTTAAACTATGTAAGACACATTTAGTAAAATCTCTAACCCCTTAAATCAAAGAGTGGGGAGGAATAAGTTCAACGGAGGGAATTATATAAAATACTCATATAAACTAGTAAAGCCCAATAATCCACGAGGTTCCATCCTAAAACTAATTGGCATTAGGTGGAGTAGCCCATAGCTATATGAACTACTTACTAGCTATATAATTTTCAATGTGGACTCACACTTGATCTCAACATCCCCTCAAGTGTGAGTCTTTCACCTCCGAGGCCTCCCACATTGCACCCTGTTTGGACCCCAGACCCGATCCCATCTCTTGGGTTATCGTGACATAGTCTGTTTCTAAGGATAGACAGTGGTGCATTGCCCAAGGTTGAACCTGGACTATGATACCATGTTAGAAATATTGTGAGGGGAGGAATAGGCCCAACGGAGGGAATTATATAAAATACCCATATAGACTAGCAAGACCCAATAACCCATGAGATTCCATCCTAAAACCAATTGACATTAGGTTTTTTTTTTTGATAAGTGGGGTAGGTTTTGAACCCAGGACATAGCCCATAGCTATATGAACTACTCACTAACTATATAATTTTTTCAATGTGGGACTCACACTTGATCTCCAACACAATACCCAGAAACACCATCGAAGAATGCACACATTTATTGGTTTGAAGTCTTAGGTTTAGGGTCTAACAACCATAAACTTGATACCTTAAACCTCAAAATATAATTAGATTATCAACCCTTCTCAGAAAAGCTTACCTATCCTAAAAGCTAAAGGTTATGGTGGTCATCCTAGGAAGATGAACACCGTCAAAGACGATTATATTATGTTAATGTATAAAAAGAAACTGTTAAGAACAAGTGTATGGTGTGCATAAATATATATGTGCATTTTATAAAACTTCAAAAGTGAATTGTATAATGTATCCGTGTAAATTATGTTTATTGATATATGCTCATGATAAATGTTGGTTCAAAACACACTAATTATGATGAATAATAAAATTATTTGTTTTAGAAGTACATTAAACAAATTATAACTCTTAAAAAGTTTAAGAAGAATATTTTTTAAACAGTAAAAAGTAAAGATAATAGGTATACTCCCTCGTCCCTGTTTGACGTTCTTGTTCACTATTTAGACATGTCGTTTGACTTTAATTTAACATTTAAGATAACATAATTTTACAAATTTAAGTTTTGCAATGGAATCCTTATGTGGAAAACTAGATGTTGTAGAAATTTGTTTTATAAAATGATTTTATTTTATATGTTTAATATTGAAGTGGAAAAACGTGCCAAAAATCAAATAAAAAAGTCAAAATGGGACGGAGATAGTACTATTTTTGATGAGTCATAACAAGTCAAGTCAACTCATTTTGTGCATCGAAAATTTTCCTTTTTCATTTCTTAGTGAGTCTATACTTGTTACTAGGTAAACTATCGTGTCAACTACACTACCAAAATTTGTGTCTCACCTATCTCTCCCTTGTTTAGTTTTCATATGTTTTTTGGCCTATATCAAATTGTGACATGTATCTTGAGCGCAGCCTGAACAAACACATAAAATGTTTTAAGTCAACTCCAACTAGACCCAAACTTATTGTAGATTGTATTTCTTCAACTTGAACTTGGAAAGAGTTGACCTATATCCAACCTACTTGAAGTAAAATTTATTTCATTTTAAATTTTGGCTAAACATAATCTTTAAACATCTGTTAACTAACTAAACATAAACATAATATGTACTTTTTTTATAGGTGAGGTAAGTTTGAATCCAGGACCTTTGGTTAAAGGATATCACTCCTCTACCGACCAAGCTACATGGGCTTGGCAAACATAACATGTACTTATAAACTACAAACTAAACACTTAGATTCAATCATAAATTAATGACTAGGTCCTATGTTTAGTAATTATATATATATATTATATTTTTTAGTTTAATTTTGAGATTATAGGTTGACAGGTCCTACCTACACTAAACTGGATTTGATTGAGCTAATCCAAATCTAACCTAAAAAATAATTTCGATAAAAAAATTCAACCCATTACAAACTTTTATAGATCAACTTTCAAGCTGAAATCAAGATTAACATAACTATAAATAATGTGTAGAAATTTAAAAAGAATTTTTTTTTACTACACCCACATGTAGTCAAAGATAGCTACATTACATATACATATAGTAGACGAAACATGTACATTGCACTTATAAAACATGTACATTACTTATATATAAATATTGTTTACAAAAATAGTACTATCAATATAATTGTTTATTGTACATATTTTCCTTCTTCATTGTACATGTTTTTATTGTTGATTGTACAGTAAATATCAACTATCTTTGACTACATGTAACAAAAAATTAACGATTTAAAAAAGGGCCAAATGTTGGGATCGAGTCTTAGCTTATTTAATGAAAGGAAGTTATTCCCTTGTTTTAATGCATATTGCCCCCAATCATCGCAAAATCGAACATACAGCCAGTCCGTGTAAAATATTGTGCGAGCTGTTGATATGACAGTCTCAGTCAGCTGCTGACTGGAATTATTTGTTGATTGGGCTGCCTTTTTACTATATTAACTTTAAATGGTTGTAACTTTAATATATACAAAAATGAAAAAAAATTATATCATCGTTCATCTAAATTCAAGCTCTTCAAAAAAGACCAGTCATGGATATATTTTGAGAACTTTGAAAAAAAACCTATTTTTACATGTGTATGATGATACACTAAAATCATATATGATTCATTAGTTTTGATATTATAATTCATTAAAACTGATATATGATTCAATAACTAATAAGTGGTGAATTAGATTACAAATTTGAACCCGATAAAAATCATATTGTTTGTAATGTATTATTATTGTCGTACAGCGTATTTTAAACCTTATACGGTGAATCATGTATTTTTCTTACATACCAAATATTGTTTGTGTTGTATTATTGTTTAAAATTTTTCTTTTTATATGTGATTGATGATTCACTAAAATAATGTTATGATTCATTAAATTTGATAATATGATTCATTGAAATTGGTATTATGATTCATTAACTAATAAGTGGTGAATTAGATAACAAACTCCGGAACTGATGAAAATCATTTTGTTTTAGTGTATATTAATTTATGTATTGCAATATATTTTAAACCTTATATGGTGAATGATGTATTTTTCTTACATACCAAATATTTGTTTTGTGTAGTATTATTGTTTAAAAGTTTTCTTTTTATATGTGACTGATGATTCACCAAAATGATGTTATGATTCATTAAATTTGATATTATGATTCACTGAAATTGGTATTATGATTCATTAATAATAAGTGGTGAATTAATAACAAAATTCAGAACAAATAATGAATCATTATTGTTTTGTGGTGTATTATTAATGTTATATGGTGTATTCTAAACTGTATGTGAAGAATCATAAGTGAAGTTGATATATGTTGATTTGTACATATAACTAACATAAATTTTTAAACTTGTCAAAATATATCCATGACTGGTCTTGTTTTAAAGAGCTTGAATTTAGATGAGGTGCAAATTTTTTAATTTTGGACTTATTTTAAAAGTTATGACTATTAAAATTAATACAAATATTACCATTATTTATTATGCCACATATACAAACCACTTAACAAACTAACTAGGCTGTCACATCACCATATTGGGACTGAGCGTCCAACAATATCTACCGACTGCCCAATCATAATAAAACAAAAAGAAAAAGAATGAGCGACCTTTTGTAAAGGGTAAGATACGGGGAGTGGATTATGCGACGGACCGAAATTTTCCGTCCCCGCGACGGAATCCTCCTCTTTATTTTTTTTTTTTTTAAAATAAAATTATACGAAGTATAATCACCGTGTATATTTAGACATACCATACCGGGGAAATGTAATCACCGTTTATATTTAGACATACCACTATCATTATTTTTTGTTTGTTAGTGGATGTCTGACTTTTTATATAAATTTGTTTTTATTTTTGTTTTTTATTTTAAAATGTTAAAGTGTAATTGGTTCGTCCTTTTAATAATACATACTGTAATAATATAGTTATTAATAAAATAATTCAGTAATTTATATAAAAATTAATTGATTATATTCATATGTATATATGATTATTAAATATTATTTATTTAATTTTATAATATTTTTTGATGAACATATATATTGATTGAAAAAGTTTTACAAAGTTGAATTAATGTAAAAATACCAAGTTTAATATTTATACTTTTTTAAAGAAAAAAACTGATTGTATTATAGTTTTATAATCTTATAATATTTGTTGTTGATACATATGTAAAAATGAGAGTAGTATAGCAATTCAAGATACACCAATAAACTGATTAAAATAAAAAATTGATAATATAAAAAATACCAAGCTAATATTTATATTATATTCGAAATTAAAAAAAGTGATGTATAATATTTAAAAAAAATAGTGCACGTTAATTTTCAATCTTCATGTTATAAGTTAGTGTAGTGTAGTGCATATATAAAAAATCAAATGTTAATAAATACGTAAAGTCGACTCCACCAATTCAATTTATGTATAATATTGAAAATGTTATGTATAATCATGACATGGAAACGTTTATATATAATAATGGAATCGTAGAAACGTGGAAACATTTATATAAACACGTGGAAACATTTATAAAAAACGTGGAAACGTTTATAAAAAAATGTGGAAACGTTTATGCATAACGGTGGAAACGTTATACTTGATTGTGGCATGGAAATGTGTCGTAAAAGCGTTATATTTAATTGTGACATGGAATATATAATTGTGTAAACGTATATATGTAATCATGGCGTGTAAACATTTATATATAAAATGTGGAAACATATTGCGGCATGAAAACATTCATATATAATTATTGAAATGTTTATATGTAATCATGCCATGGAAACGTTATATATAATCATGGAATCGTAGAGGTAAAGAAACGGGAGGAAACGTTAAATAAAACGTGGAAACATATATATATATATAACGATGTGGAAATGTTTAAATAAAAAGGTGGAAACATTATCTGAATAGTTCATGGACTCCTTTATGTATAACGATGGAAACATTATATATAATTATGTCATGGAAACATCATATATAATTATAAAAATGTATATATATATATATATATTCATGCAGTGGAAACGTTTATATGTAATCGTGGCGTGGAAACGTTATAGATAATCATGGAATTGTAGAAACATGGAAACGTTTAAATAAAACACGTGGAAACGTTTATCTAAATTTGTGGGACACCTTTATGTAAAACGTTGGAAACGTTATTTATAATTGTAGTGTGGAAATATTTCGAGTCAGTGTGACAATACAAAGTATAGAACGACTTCAAAATAGATTACTCTGCACCACACACCCTAAAAACCACCCTATAACAGCTAAAAATGTAATTTTCAAGGTTTATAGTGCAGGGTTTAGACCCTAAACCATAAACCTAAAAATCTGTCGAGTCTGTAACGACGATATAAAGTGTAGAAACAATGCCAAAAATATTACCCTACCCCTAATACCCTAAAAACCACCCTATGAATGCTAAAATCGTCGAAGACAATTTTAGGGTTTGTAGTGCAGTAAACCCTAAACCACAAACCCTAAAAACCTGTCGAGTCTGTAACGACGATATAATGTGTAGAACCAATGCCAATAAGATATCCTACCCCCAAACACCCTAAAACCACCCTAGGAATGCTAAAAACGTTGAACGTCGAAGGCATTTTTAGGGTGTAGTGCAGGGTTTAGGGTCAAACGACCATAAACTCTAAACCACAAACCCTAAAACCTGTCGAGTCTGTAACGACGATATAAAGTGTAGAACCAATGTAAAAAAGATTACCCTACCCCCCTCCAAACACCCTAAAAACCCACCCTAGTAATGCTAAAAAAATGCATTTTGTCCACCACTTCCGTATATCAACGTACATATGCATCACTAATTGGACAAAAAATAAAATATTTATTTTGAATGGTTGAGATTTGAAATTTGTGACATTAATCAAGGGTGGGGATTTTGTCCGTCAGAGACAGAAAAAAACCCTTTGTCACCAATCTCAATTCATTTATTGAATGTTGTTTACATGATTCTGATCATCAGTGTAAACATTTATAAATTATCGTGGATGTGTTAAAATGAAGGTTTATAAATTATCCAACACCACTCATGTTCTAATTATGACAAAGTTAAATTTGGACATGTATGAGTAATGCACCTTATTTTATAACTTCACTATCAATTTCAATACCCGTATTTAATATATAAGTTTTTATAATTTTATACTAAAGTAGAAAATATTTTAAATTCATAGATATGAATAAATAATTATGTTTAATAAAAATTTTTCACTCATTTTTGAATCACATATTTTCTTTAAGCTCTAAAATTACATGGTCTAAGGATTTTAAATTTTTTGAAATTTATAATAATATGTACATTAGTAATAATAATCATAAACTTTTTTATACATAAACATATATTTGTATTTAAAATTAATTATGTTACGAAAGGAAACAATAAAGAGGTTAAACGCAAACACATAGAAATAAATAATAAAACAGTTTCAAAACCATAAAAAATTCACGGATTCCAAGTTTTGCTAATCCTCTTTACATGTTTGTGTGCAGCTGTCCTTCTACAAGATCAGAACCATCATAAAGTAAAGTCATGAAAAAAGGAAGAAACATTCAACGACCAAGATTCTATTTGTCACCGAAGGAAATATTGTGTCCTTCTTAAATATAAATGAATGCAAATCTACTTTTTAACTCATTAATATCGTTAATATAAAACTAAATAAATAAATTTTACCATATAGAATAATGCGGTATTAACGTATCATATATGTCCTTAGTTTAAATCCTACTACAATTAATGAAATATAAGTCATTTTCCGTAAAATAGTATAATACTATTAAATATTATCATATAGAATTTTAAATAATGCTACAATCAATCCTTTTCCCCTGTTTACCACATTTTTTTGACATTGTCGTGATAAGTAGATGGAAGAAAAAAAAAGTCACCAACTCAGTTAATGGTTGAGGTTAAAATTTATTGTTCTAATATGAATGACCGGGATCAAGCCGTCTGTCACTAAAGCCCTTCGTTTTCAGTTTATTGGATTTTGTGTGGTCAAAAAGTGCAAGTTTCATTGTGCTCTTCCCCTTTGATTAAATATTGTTTCATTCGATCACATAACCCGCCCACTCTCATTTTGAGTGAGTAGATTTTTTTTTTAATATTAGACGGTCAGGTTCAGTCCGTCGTAGACGGAAATCTTCCTTCCGTCAACTATCCTGCGGGTAAGAGACGGACCTCCTGTTGGGAAAAATATCGTCAATTGAAGGCTCCATACCATCAAGCATGCACATATAGCCCACCCAAATAATAATACCTTTGTCATTTGACCAACAAATATAGTATTTTTTTTTGAAAAACAAATATAGTACTATTAGTTTAGTTTGCAACTATGATTGCAACTAGACCTGGCAATTTTGACCCAACCCGAAACCCATCCCGAACCCAACCCATATTTTTGCGGGTTAGGGTCTTGATTATTGACCCATCTATTTTTGGGTTGGGTTAGGGTATAAGCTAATTTGTGGGTTGGGTTAGAGTAGATATCATAACCCATGACCCAACCCGAAACCCGAAAATATATTTGATAATAATTAATTCACATTATATATATATATATATATATATATATATATTATTTTCAGATGAAACTATACCTTAGCCTTGAGCCCAAGTGCAGTTGGACTATCCCACCTTTAATAATATCATATATTTTAACTAAACAAACGGCCTCCTAACTAGTTGCATATCAAACAAAGGGCCCAACCAAACCTAACATAATGTTGAAAACCCAAATACTCTCGTCTTGTAGACTCACTTCCATTTTTCTTCTATACGTCGTTGTTCATGTCTATGTTGCTCTTCATCTCTGTCCAAGGTTTGTTTTTCCTATTCTCACTGCCATAGTTGTCTTGAGAACATATGTATGTTTAGATTGTCTAGAATGGTGAACAAAAGTTGGTGATATGTATTTTTTGTAAGTATGATCTTGATTATGAACCTCTTAGTGAATTCTGAAACCAACAATACGGATATCATGCTACATAGAAGTTCCTCAACTGTTGGTAACGATTAAGTTATTGTGATTTACTTTCTCAGGCATAAGCACTCATTTTAAACAGATGTAATTATTTTAAAAACTATTAGTCATAGTTTGAGGCCTTGAGCTCTCAGTTTATAAATTATTTCTAACTTTAGAAGATTTGTCTTTAGTATATTCTCTAATGCAAATGAAGATTTTCATTTTCGTCCCTCTTTATTAAGAACACTAGGATCATGTGCATATCTAGATAGGATTCCTCCCCAACGTGGTAGAGCTTTATGCTCAGACTGATAAATATAAACTTATGGAAGAAGTACATGTCATTCTATTCATGGGAAATTGGTGTAGTACTTTTACATTCTTTGCATAACATGAAATTCGTTTAAAGTTGGGTCGATCAAGCAAGGTTACTTCTCTTCATTTTGTTTCACCCTAATTAGTTAGCACTGGATGTTTTTGGATTTTTTGTTAAAGTCTACTCCTAATCCGTCTAATTATTGTATGCTTAAAAAATGGATTGGGTGGGTTGGGTTAGGGTTGAAGGATTTTAAACGGGTTGGGTTAGGGTCATGATTTTCTGACCCATCCATTTTGGGTGGGCATGGGTTGATGATTTTTTAAATGGGTTGGGTTAGGGTTGATATCAACCCGACCCAGCGACCCAAATTGCCAGGTCTAATTGCAACTATGGTTGGGCGGAATGTAAAGTGGGATGTTGCCACCGCTGCAACTTGCAACATAATTTACCGATGAAAATATGAGGAGAAAACTATGAAATAGGTGAACTCTGGGCAAGGGCCTCAAACCTCTATGAAGATGTGATCTTCTCCCACGCATCAAGCTCTTTGGTTGAAAAATTTAACATGTCACAATTCCATGTAAGGAAGTTATACGGGAAAGAATAAAATCCTTTGTGTAACACCCCTACCGCTAATACCGTCATTACCGTACCATACTTACCTTCGCAGCGGATATTACTTACTCAACGGCGGGTGTACAATGCCGTTAGTCACCCACGTGACTAACAAGGCGAGTTACAATACTATATACTATCGGTCTGATGAATATGAACATACCGAGTGTTCTACACAATACATTACTTTCCCTTGCATACCAATCCATAATTCGATACAACTCCAATACAATACTATACCGAGCATACTACAATCCTTACATTACCGATACAGTTTAGACTTCCAAATTCATACTACGTTACAAATACAATTCCCTTTTTTTTCAACTACCCATGCTTATGTAGCAGTCCCCGTCCTACTCTCTCGAACGGTGAACCGCTTCGGTACCTGCACACTAAAAACGGTCCCCCGAGGGGGTCAGCTTACGCTGCATATGAAATCCGCATATACCGCGTGCTAACCGCGGTACGCCGACTACTTTGGGTCGGATATACATGGAGTTCATTTTACATGCATACATACATACTCATACTACAACAATACAATCAAAGATACCTACATAAATACACAAGTTCAACTTACTAGGAAGACAATTCAATAGTCAACCATTCGTATTTGTTATACATTCATTACTCTCGTACTGTGTTCATATTCGTTACTCTACTCATACTTACTCCTTACTCTTGCATACTCATCACTCCATGTTCAATACCTTACTCGTACACGATCCTTACTCTGTACTCGTTACTATACTAGTGCATACTCACTACTCAATTCTCCATACTTACTCTTACATACTCAATACTCGATACTTACTCATACGTACTCAATACTCGGTACTCATTACATACTCATACTTGCTTCTTACTCGATACTCATTACTTTACTCATACATACGCCATACTCATTACTCATTACTTTGGTCTCTGGGCGGAGTCATACACAAGACTCGCCACCGGACCTACAATACGAGGGCTATACGCTTAGCTCCTCAAATACTCAATGTCCGTTCTTACCGGACTACTCAAATTCCCAACACTCTTCTCTCAGAGCACAATACAATCTCATGGATTAGCCTAGAAGTATCTCTCTTGATAACCTCCACCAGCTTAGGGAATTACCACCGACTAGTATCCTCAGATTTAAGGGTTCCCCAACATATCGAATACTCTCATGTTCGGGACAAACTTACATCAGTCGGGTCCTCTCATAATGGGTCGACTAATTGCTAAGGGGTTTGGAGATCCCTCATCATTCTTTACTACTCTCATGGTTCATGTTTGCACCAAGATTAGTTCCTCTAATATAGGTTACGTATGTACTTCCACTACTTTTGTTTGTGGATTATTCATTTCGTTTCTCCTACCGTTATCGGAAGGTTATTACTCCCGTACACTCTCTCACATTCTAGTGAGTTCATTGGTTTACGTTATCGTTTATTGGTTCGTTGGTTTAGTGCGTTGCTACGGTTCCATTAATTCACACATGACTCTCACTACGAGTCATTACACAAAGACTCATCTATGAGTCGGTCTACGCACTAAGTAAAGCCACACAATCAATCAAGAAGGTTAGCTCAATCAACATACAGCAAGACATATAATGAAAGGCAATAAACCGTTTTCATGCTTTAGTCTTGATTAGCCGGCATACAGCACACAAATCAACGTAACTCGGTTAGCATACGGGGCATGAGGAAATCATACCTTCCACCGGAGTTAGCTTTAACACGTGTTCCCTTGTTCCTTGGTTCACACTTGTTCCACTGATAATGTTTCAACATTATTATTAATACTATACTCTTATGATACACAAATAATTACTACTCCCGTTATCCCATGTACTTAATGTTCTTATACTCTCAACTTGCTTGGTTACTTTTACACTTGTTTTCATACTCATATACTTACTTTCTTACCTTTATTATTTCAATTGTAGTGTACTACTACATATATATATATGTGTATAGGCATATATATATATATATACATGATTATATAATATAAGTAATTTTTTTTTTTACTCGACCGGACTTGCGACCGACCTTGCAAGTCCGGTCCATTCCAGTAGCTACCAGTACGGGAAATTTTCTGGCTCGACCGAACTTGCAAGTCCGGTCGCAAGTTCGGTCCATTCCAGTAGCTTGCATTACGGGAATTTTTCTGGCCGACCGAACTTGCAAGTCCGGTCGCAAGTTCGGTCCATTCCAGAAGGTTTCTGACGGGAGAATTTTCTGGTCCGACCGAACTTGCATGTCCGGTCGCAAGTCCGGTCGATTCCAGAAGGTTTCCCGTCTTTGTAAATCTGGGCTCGACCGAACTTGCAAGTCCGGTCGCAAGTCCGGTCCGGCCCAGTACTTCAGTTTTAAAATCTGTTTTCAGTCCTCTCTTTTACCCATTACTTCCCCAATCTTCCTACATGTAATCCCACATGTTTAAACACTATCTAGGCCCTCCAAATTTCCTTAGTTCATCCAACAATTCCTTACTCTTCTCTAAATCCACATACACAATTTCTCCTCACTTCCTTTCAATTCTTACAATTGTTTTCTTTACTCTCATGCTACAGATTTTCCTTCTAACCTTTACCATTCAATACTCCCTCTACCAATGCTACTCCTAGTATCCCAAATACATTTCCAAGCAATTACAATATCTATACCCAAGTCTAGCATTCATTTTACTAATTCTTGCACATTAAATTCTCCTAACTTCTCCAATGTATTCTTATACACTTTGCTACAGATTTTACACTTCTTATTCCTCATACTACAATTACCATCCATAGCTACTAAACATCTCTACTAATCCCAATACATACCTTGGTTCTTCCATTCACCAAGTCATCCACTAATGCACAATTCCTACCTAAAATTTTGCCATAGTTCACCTACTATTCTAGCTTCTCCACATACATACTTTTCCATCAAATTCATTCCTATTCTAGCCAAACCACAAGGGTTCTACCAGCACACATACTAAGCAATCTTAATACATCAATACCCATCAATCACAATACCAATACACATACTCATTACACTTGGCTCCAAAGCCTTCAATTCAAATACTTGCTCTTAAATACTCAAATTTCACAATCCTCAATACTAGTACAAGGTTTTGGGTTCTTTAAATATTTTACCCATTCCCATTACTCTAATGCAATAGAATTTACATTAGGAAGGAGCTCTTACCTTGAGCTTATACTTCTTCTTTCTTTTCCATTTCTCATCTTCCTCTCTTTCTTGTCCAAATCGATTTTGTGGGGAATGGAGTTGCCAAACTCCATTCCCATTACCCAAGCACACAAAGACAAGCATAATTAACCTACTAACCCTCATAATAACACTAATTCATTGAAGTGTTTAAAATACAAATTCTAGGGTTTACCTTTGGAGTGCTTTAGGAGGGGTTTTAGCCCTTGGTTCAAGAAGGTGTTCTCACCACCATTGGAGGGTTGAAGCAAAGCTCCAAAACAAGAGGAAAAACAAGGTAAGAGAGAGAGACCAAAAATCGGCCATACCAAGAGATGGAGAAATGAGGTCTTTCATGGAGATTTTTACCTTGTTGGAAAGGGGACTCCAAGCTTCACAATGGTGTGCTTTTCTCTTCAAATGGGGAAAACCCATGGAGATGAAGTTGCTCATTTTCGGATTTTGAAAAGATAGAAATGTAGAGCTTGAGAGAGGAGTTCAAATATGTATTTTTTTTTGATTTGGAGCTTACATGGATGGAGCATGAGGATGAAGTGGAGCCATGGAAGCCATGGGAGAGCTCCAAAAATCGCCCAAATCAGAGAGAGAGGAGGGAGAAACGATGGAGAAGGAAGGAGGGAAGGAGAGAGAAAGAGAAATGAGGGAGAGAGAAAAGGTAAGTTGCTTTTACCCTTTTATTCTACTTTTGCTTTTTGACTCATTATTTATTTAGCTAGTGTGTGTGTGTGAGAGGGGGTTTATTTATCTGTTAAAACCGGCCCCCACTGTAATACTAGCTGGAGCGTTTTTCGTCTTTTACAGAAAACGCTCGTTATTTTACCCGGTTTTGATACTACTCACTAACCGGGCCCGTTTTCCGGAATTTTCTCGTTTCTTTATTTTTATTGGCTATTAAGCTTCCATAAATGCTTAATAATTATTATTTAATGATTTATAATTTTTACGGGTCTGTTTGACCACTTAAAGTCACGTTTTCGGGTTTCCTCGAAAAACGTGCGCTAAAGCTCTTTTAGCGTTTTAATACATTTCTTGGATCCGTTTTCTTCGGGAATCATTCCCATATACTAATTAGGCATGAATAAGCCTTAGGAATCCTTACGATACTATAACCGAGGTCTCGTACCTCCTATGGTTATTTAACGCTCATTTAGCGTTTTTCGCTTTTAAGCGTTTCTTCTCATTTCTTTTGGATTTATTTTCTTTACCAAAATTACTTAGGCACTATTAGGCCCTTAAATACTATATTAGAATATTAATCACCATATTTAAGTTCGGGTATTTCAATCTACCCCCCTTAAAGAACTTTGCCCTCAAAGTTGGTGAATTTAATACTGTTACTCGTACATATACTCTATGCTAAGGTTATGACCTCTACATATAACTTTGTCAAACTCCAAATGTCTGACATGATGCATACTACGCATCCAAACAGCATGTCACTGCATGCATCAAAAATATCCGTTTTACTTCTCTCCAAGGGGGTCCATCCGCAGACAATTAGGTACAATCCTCCCCCAATGGCGAGTGATCCCTCAGGTACCGGTCACGTTTGAACACTTACGCTTTCTGGTTCACGGCCGTCATGACTTGAGCACTTACGCTTTCTGGCTCTACGGTCCTTTGGTTCTGATCAAATTCATTTGCACATATAGAGATCCTCAGGCACTTACTCTACTTACTTACTCATACTTTACTCATACTTACTCATACTTACTCGGGACTACACTGCCCCAGTGCCCTTGGAAAAATACAAAACACACACTGTTACCGTACACCGGTGTAGTGGTTTCAAACTACTCTACACTTCCACAGACTCAAAACTAGCTTCACCTCCTATGGTTTCGACCGGATACCCGTGCCTAGGCATGGAAGATCCACTAGCGTCCGTGGGAGCGGTTTTAAAACCGATCCTCATTCTCGAGTTTGAAGAAAACGTTGTACCAAATTAGTTTTGGAAATTCATTTTGAAAACTTTGCATACATCTCCCAATTTCAATTTATGATGATCATTCCTATTACTAGTGTTATTATTGTGGCCACTTAAGGGAGCTTCCAGAGTCCTTCAACCCCAATGTGATCAGCATTGGTGTTGAATTATCCTTCCACTCCAATTTGTGTTCGGCTTCCCTTGATCGCTAGCAAATCAAGTTCCACTTCCCACCTCAATACAAACAGACAGATTGTCAAACATTATTTCGTTTTCTATCTTTTTAATCTTGCTACTCATAATCATACACATACATTTCCCCATTTATATGATTCACTTACTTACTTACTAATCATCTCATCAATTATTACTGCATCCTCTCCAACTACTATACTTAAGAAATTCATGGGTATAATATCCCATTAATCTGCTATACCAAATTCATACTCATAAAATACATCGGTTTCGTGCCGATTTATACTCATTACATACATTGGTTCCATACCGATTTATACTCCTCAAGTCTCCCATACATACTCATTCCTCATACTATTACCAATCGGGGTTCTCATTACCCTGGAGTTTCTCTACTCCTTTTCCTATACTTACTTCCCAAATTACCACAATCATACAATGAGTGAATACAAATGTTTATGTAACATAAGTATCAATCATTAAAACAATTCTTTTGCGCTATGCGCATTGTAGTTTACGCACCTATCACGTAAAACATACATTTCACGGTTTTCGCTCTACCCCCCTTAAAAGGGATTACGCCCACGTAATCTACTATGTGTCAACATTGGACATTGGTCGAAGGCATTCAGCCGTCATGGAGTGGTTCAGTTTCCATGCGGTCTATTATACAATGTTCCTTGATCAACGGGTCTTAACCGTACTGTCGGTTAGTCCCTGCATCAAGAATTTCCATCGGAGTTTATTTAACTCTTAACCGGGTTCGGTTCTAGCCTGAATGGCTTTAAGGCATTAACGATTAACCTTTTATTCACTAGGTGTACTTCACTTAGAATTCTGGCCCACTAGCTTCTGCTGCGCGACCCTGATAACTTGGGTTATTCGCCCTTCTTGTTATCTTAAATGTGCTATACAACACCTTTTATCCTTCTTATTGTGGGAATAAGGTTTATTGACCAAGTGTGGTGTTCTCTTACCGTGCTCGAATTCGGTGAGTTGTAGATTCATAACCAGCTCTCTGGCAATGTATATACATACTGTTGTGTTTGTAGTGATCATTCACTTGGTTTCTCCGACTTATTGTCGGTTGAGGTTAAGTCACTACTTAGTTGTAGTGCTTCCTCTGTTGTTAGTAGCTTCTGAGCTACACCAGTTTCTCTGGTTCATTACAAGTGTTCTTTACTTGTATGACCTTGCATTTTCCATGCGTCGGTCCTTGTGACTTTCTTAAGTCTCCTTTCGCTTTTATTCCAATGGAATTCACATCTTGTGATTGTTGGTGTGTTTCACACTCTTCGTGCTCTTTGGCCTTAGGCCGCACGGTTTGTTTCCAAGCTTTTGCTCAACTGGCTTACGCCGTGTTTACTGGTGAAAGAAGAATTTACCACTACTTACGTTCTCCATATCCTTAGCTATCCCACTAGATCATTGACTACACAAGTGCAATACCAAAACACTCAGTCCTACAGAGTGCAGAGGCGTAAACGCTTGGCAGTAACTCTCTTATGAGATCGCAATAGGAATTATTGTTACTCCTTCAGGTGGTGTTTCATCATTTCGTGCGGACTCCTGGCTTGTTGCCCGGTCTGTCCACTATCTCGAATTAACAATTCCATAGCATTAGTGATTACTCATATACATTGGTCGCCTGTTGTGCACCATGTTCTTACAGATTCCATAGTATTGGTTTACATGGCATCCACTGTTGCTAGCTTCAGCTCATGCATTTATACAATGGTTTCCCATGTATTTGGCAATACCGAATATGGTATTCCTTTATTTTTCTGAGCTCCCTGAGCATCATTGGTTTTATAACCGGTTACTCCTTGGTCGTCAACAATTGCTGTTGAAGCTTATTTCACATTGCTTGGCTATAGTTGTATGCTCAAGCTTGACTACACTAGTAGTTCTGAACGGAGTATATTTCCCGACAGTTACTGGTGGTATCCCCTTCTTGGGATCCATGTGTTCCACTCTTGTGGTCTCACATTATGAGGGGCGTCCTCATGCATCGGTTGTTACTCTTTTTTTCGATGTCGTCCTAGACAACCTTCCATATGGTTCACAAAGGTTTTGCAACCGTTGGGTTGTTTGTGGTAATAGTTTCACGGCCTACTAGCCATATTGCCTAGAGCTCTGCTCATCATAGGTTGTTCCAAATTGGTTACTTCCTCGTATACCGTAGAATGGCTTGGAGGTGATGCTGGGCTCCATGATAAGATCGTCGCATCACGCTTTCGGTGGTTGGAGACCCTTGTTGTATCCTGGTATTGATCGATACCATTTATTGATTAGGGGTATCCCCTGTCAAGTGGGATCCCTTCGGTGTTCTAACCGTATGTTCGTTCCAATTGTGGTGTTCTTACCACTATATTTTGTTCGACTGTGTTGACTTGATACCCTTTATGGATTGCTCCTGGGTAGTACTGATTATATGGCAGCATCTGGCTAACATTTATGAGTATGTTCGGTTGATTGTCCTACCTTGCAGTTCTGGATCTGAGTTATCCGTTGAGGGTTGTAACGTCTCCCGTTCTTAGGGTAGGCCCTTGGTGTTTTCCCTTATGTTATAACGGATTTAATATCCCTTCCGGTGATGAATGGTATTTCTGGTACCTTATAACATCACCCTGTGTGTTTGTGGTAGTTGTTCTGGGAATTTCCATCCCGCTCATTGCACACTGATGTGTCAATGTTAGGCATTTGCCTTACAGTGTTTAGACTGGGTATTCCCTCCAGTTATCATGCTGTACTTAGATATCCTCGAGACATATCCAATGTCTTATCCCGTTGTTAGTGCTTCTTGCACTTTCAACTCTTACTCATCCTCCTGTAGTAGGTTCTTGACTCCTTAGCTGGTAAGCTTACCTGAGTTCCCTTTTGCTCGTTCGAGGTATCCAACTACTCTGGTTGAATTTGCTTATGGTCCGTAGAACAGAGTTGACTACTTCCCGTGTTTCGTACACCACATGTATACATACGTGGGGTACCGTCTTGGCACGTTACCACTTACCCAACTATCTGTCAGGCCCGCAAGCTCCTTCGGAGTGCGGTCATCCCACATCCCGTATTTGGGTACACTCGTAGTGTTCGTCACACGCCTAGGTGAAGTATTCTATTGCCAACTCCTCTTGTATCATTCTATGATACTCACCGTATTTCTGTTAGTTTGGTTTTAAAAATCCGAGGTTTAAAAGAAGGATTTGTGGTTTTGAAATAAAAATTTGGGTTTTGAAATAACAGTTCGGTGTGAAAAGAAATTCTTTATGGCGTTGCCATGATTCAGGTCCTGACCAAGTTCAGCTTCTCGCTGACCGGTATACTCTCAATACAATGGTCGGGCCGTTAGGCCTTTCCGACGTTTCATTATTCAAATACTCAGGATTGGTGATCCTATTTTTGCTCATTTCATCATAGCGATACTTTAGCAAGTGTTGCGGGTTGTTAACAGTCTTCCAACCATCCTGTAGTTGCTGCACTTGCCCTAGGCAAGTGCGCGGGTAGGTTGTTTTTCGGTTAATGTATACCGGTGGCGGTATCGTTTCCATCCATAATTGGTGGTTTTATTAGGTCTTCATTTGATCTTTTGATCTTGGTGATCGATCTCCTGAGTCGCTTCTCAGTATACTTGACATGGTTGTTGTCCATCCGGGTGTCTCACACCTTCAGTATGGTTAACGAGACTTGACTCATCCTTAGGAACCATGTTGCGGTCCTATAGGTTTGTATTATGATTTCTTTCATAGTTTCTGAACTATGTTGTTCGGTTATTACAGCCTTTGGCGTGTAGGTTTGGTATTAATCCAACCTCGACTAGTTTCCTTAGTCGGTTTGTACATTGTTTTGGTATTGTAAAATATTACAGTCCGTAGACTCTCTTCTAGGGTTCGCTACTCCATCTTCCTTGCTTCACTGCGCGATTGCGTTTCTCTTCTTGTTGGCTACTCATGGTTCTCGCGACTGAAGCATGTCGCCCCATGGTGCCATAATTCATCCTCCTTGTTGTTTAGGATCTTCACTTCCCGCGCCGTTAAGTGCGGTCATCGTCATCCAACGGGAACCGTCTTTGGGACTTCCAGTTCTTGGACTCTACCGTATGACAGGTTCTCTTTCTATCCAGGTTTACTTTCAACTGCCAGATCGGGTGTTACCCGAGTGTGAGAGGTCTTCCATCTCTCTGGCGTTACTCTCCCAACTTAATACCGTGGGTTGCGGAGGGCGGGGTATGGTTGTTGTAGGTTTTCGGTTCACGCGGAAGTTCCTAACTAGCGTACCTCACACGCTAACACTCAACCCTTAGCCCTAAGTCTCTAATTCCTCACACGCTAACACTCAACCCTTAGCGAAGTATCGCTCTGATACCACTTTTTGTAACACCCCTACCGCTAATACCGTCATTACCGTACCATACTTACCTTCGCAGCGGATATTACTACTCAACGGCGGGTGTACAATGCCGTTAGTCACCCACGTGACTAACAAGGCGAGTTACAATACTATATATATCGGTCTGATGATATGAACATACCGAGTGCTCTACACAATACATCTTTCCCTTGCATACCAATCCATAATTCGATACAACTCCAATACTACCGAGCATACTACAATCCTTACATTACCAATACAGTTTAGACTTCCAAATTCATACTACGTTACAAATACAGTTCCCTTTTTTTTTAACTACCCATGCTTATGTAGCAGTCCCCGTCCTACTCTCTCGAACGGTGAACAGCTTCGGTACCCTGCACACTAAAAACGGTCCCCCGAGGGGGTCAGCTTACGCTGCATATGAAGTCCGCATATACCGCGTGCTAACCGCGGTACGCCGACTACTTTGGGTCGGATATACATGGAGTTCATTTTACATGCATACATACATACTCATACTACAACAATATAATCAAAGATACCTACATAAATACACAAGTTCAACACTTACTCAGGAAGACAATTCAATAGTCACCATTCGTATTTGTTATACATTCATTACTCTTCGTAACTGTGTTCAATATTCGTACTCTACTCTACTTACTCCTTACTCTTGCATACTCCATCACTCCATGTTCAATACCTTACTCGTACACGATCCTTACTCTGTACTCGTTACTATACTAGTGCCTACTCACTTCTATTTCTCATACATTACTCTTACATACTCAATACTCATACTTTACTCATACGTACTCAATACTCGGTACTCATTACATCTCATACTTGCCTCTTGCTCGATACTTATTACTTATACATACGCGATACTCATTACTCATTACTTTGGTCTCTGGGCGGAGTCATACACAAGACTCGCCACCGGACCTACAATACGAGGGCTATACGCTTAGCTCCTCAAATACTCAATGTCCGTTCTTACCGGACTACTCAAATTCCCAACACTCTTCTCTCAAAGCACAATACAATCTCATGGATTAGCCTAGAAGTATCTCTCTTGATAACCTCCACCAGCTTAGGGAATTACCACCGACTAGTATTGAAATACCCCGAACTTAAATATAGGGATTAAAATTAATCTAATACGTATTTAAGGGCCTAATGGTACCTAATTAATATTGGTAAGGAAAAATAAATCCAAAAGAAATAAAGAAACGCTTAAAAGGCGAAAAACGCTAATAAACGTTAAATAACCATAGGAGGTATGAGACCTCGGTTAGCGTATTATATGGATTCTAAAGGTTTAATAAGACCTAAACAATATATGGGAACAACTCCCGAGAAAACGAATCCAAATAAGAACTAAAACGCTAAGAGCTTTAGAGCACGTTTTTCGAGAAAACCCGAAA
This sequence comes from Limonium bicolor, assembly GCA_023374045.1. Taxonomy (NCBI): domain Eukaryota; kingdom Viridiplantae; phylum Streptophyta; class Magnoliopsida; order Caryophyllales; family Plumbaginaceae; genus Limonium; species Limonium bicolor. Next base: position 499,065,119 of record CM041776.1, read on the forward strand.
ACGTGACTTTAAGTGGTCAAACGGACCCGTAAAAATTATAAATCATCAAATAATATTAAGCATTTATGGAAGCTTAATAACTAATAAAAAAATTAACGAGGAAATTCCGGAAAACGGGCCCGGTTAGTGAACGACACCTAAACCGGGTAAAATAACGTGCGTTTTCTGTAAAAGACGAAAAACGCTCCAACTAGTGTACTGTAGGGCACCGGTTTTAATGGGTTAAATAGCCCCTCACACACATATGTAACTAGTTAACAAATAAGTAAATCAAAAAGCAAAAGAGTAAAGTACAAAAAGTAAAATAACACTCTCTCACCTCTCATTCTCACTTTTCCCTCTTCTCTCTCCCATTTCTCCCTCTCTTACCGATTTCTCCCTCCTCTCTCTCTGGTTTGGGCGATTTCATGGAGCTCCACAAGCCTCCCATGGCTTCTCCTCTTCCTCCACATGCTCTAGCTCCACTTGAACTCCAAAGGTAAAAATAACTACATATTTGAACTCCCCTCATCCTCCTCTACACTTCTCTCTTTTCAAATCCAAAAATGAGGAAGTTCATTTTCGTGGGTATACCCCATTCAAAGAGAAAAGCACCCATTATGGAGCTTGGAGTCTCCTCTTTCCAACAAGGTAAAAATCTCCATGAAAGACCTCGTTTTTCTCCATCCCTTGTTGTGACCGATTTTGTCTCTCTCCCTTACCTTGTTTTCTCTTGTTTTGGAGCATGGTCTCAACCCTCCAATGGTGGAGTAACCCCCTTCTTGATTCAAGGGTGAGAATCCCTCTCAAAGATCTCCAAAGGTAAACCCTAGAAACCTTGTTTTAAGCATTTCTATGAACTAACATTAAAAGGGTTAGTATATTAATAATAGTTGCTTTGTGTTCATTGGATGATGGGAATGGAGTTTGGCAACTCCATTCCCCATATGGCCGAATTGGGCAAGGAGGAGAGAAGAGAAGAAAGGAAAAGAAAAGAGGAAATAAGAGCTTAAGGTAAGAGCTCTTTCCTAAATGCTAAATTTCGATGCATTAGAGTAATGGAAGGGGTAAACAAATAAAGAACCCAAACTAATGTATTAGTATTGAAGTTTATGAAGTTTTGAGTATTTGTGAGTAAGTTTGAGCATTTGTGCATTAGTATGTGAATTATAGGCCTTGGAGCCAAATGGTTGTGAATGAGTACTAGTATTGATGTTTGATGGAGTATTAAAGTAATTGGATGGATTTGTATTTGCTTATTTGCTGGTAGAACCCTTGTGGTTTGGCTAGTTTAGGAATGAATTTGGTGAGAAAATGTGCGTATGGATAGGTGAGAATTGTAGGTGAACTATGGCAAAATTTTAGTAGGAAATGTACACTTGTGGATGACTTGGTGAATGGGAGAACCAAGGTATGTATTGGGGATAGTAGAGATGTTTAATGACCATGGAGTAGTGACTATAGTATGAGAATGAAAGAATGTAAAATCTGTAGCAAGAGTTGTTGAATGGTATTGGAAGAACTAGAAGAACTTATGTACATGACCTAGGGAATGAGTGTTGGACTTGAAGAGGTGAGGCAATGCATTGTAGGCTTTGGAAATGACATTAGGAGAGGAAATTATGTATGGAGGAAGTAGGAACCAAAATCCGTAGCAAAGAGGTACCAAATTGTATAGAAGAACTAGGAAGATGTGTACAAGAATTGGTAAAAAGAATGTTGGACTTGAGTATAGATGGTACAATTGCTTGGAAATGAATTGTCATGGTAAGAGGAGGTATTTGGGATGCTAGGAGCGACATTGGTGGAGGAAGTATTGAATGGTAGGAGTTGTAGCAAAATCTGTAGCATTAGAGGAAAAACTGTTATAAGTGTTGAAAGGAAGTGAGGAAATTGTGTAAATTGGTTGATGGATTTAGTAATGAATTTGATGGATGAACTAAGGTGAATTAGAAGATTTAATTAGTGTTTAAACATGTAGGAAACATGTGGAAATGAGTAGGAAAAGATTGGGTGTGAATTGAGTAGAGTTTGAAGTTCAAAATGAGTAATTAAAATAAGTACTGGGCTGGACCGACCCTAGCAGGGTCGGTCGACCCGAAAAATTGCAATCTCGGAAGCTTCTGCATCCGACCGACCCAGGGGACCGACCCTGCCTGGGTCGGTCGAGTAGAAATTTTTAGACGGGAAATGCTTCTGTAACGGACCGACCCAAGGACCGACCCTGGCTGGTCGGTCGGGTCGGAATTTTCTGTACTCGGAGTCTCTGTAGCCGACCGACCCATGGGTCCGACCCAGGGTGGGTCGGTCGGGTCAAAACTTACAAAAAAAAAACTAAAAGATTATGCTTAGTATATATATGTATATGTATACCCACCTATACATATGTGCATATATATGTAAGTATACCATTGTTAAGCAATGAAAAGTAAGTAAATAAAATGTAAGTATAGGAATGTAAAGACTTAGTAAGTATGAGTTAGGAAACGTAAGGATAATCGAATTAAATTAATGATAGTTAGATTAATTATTCGATTGTATGTAAATCATAGGATTTGATTTGTGAACACCGGAGGAACGTTGGGATACAAGTACAACGGTGAAAGGTATGATTTCTTCATGCCCTGTATCCTAATCTGGTTACCCCGATTTGTGTGCTTACTTGACCACCAATAAGATAAACGCACGAATCGGACTATATTGCACTTACTTGTGTTTATTGATATTGTTCTTGGTATATTTCTCTTGAACAATAGTTTGTATAATTCATGAAATATATGAATGATGATGTGGTGCAAATGAATCTTGTATTGTACTTATGTATTGTATTGCATTTCGTATGAACGTATATTGAGCAATGTATTTGTGTATGTGGTTGGATGTTGACTTCTACTAATTCCTAACTACCTAACTTCTAACTTAAGTGAGTAAATTGGAATGAGTAGAAGTCCGATATAGTTTCGGCCACGCGTGAGGATGAGGAGACACAAGAGGTTGGATCCGATTCCTGGTTCGTAAGATGGTCCACGGCCCAAATCCCTTAAGTGGGTAGCATCCTGGATTAGTGAACCAAGTAAAGCCTGGTGGTGGGACGGTGTAGTCCCTGCCCAGAGGCCATACCGGCTTAACATGAGTAAGAGTAAGCAAGCAAGTATGTATGAGTATGAGTATGAGTAGGAGTATGAGTATGAGTTGAGTATGTATGAGTATGAGTATGAGTGTATGTAGCGTAGTATGGAGTACGAGTATAAGAGTAATCTCCACCCGATTAACCCGGGTGGACCAATGAAGCTAACAAGAACTGTACTTGTGTATGTAATGAGTATGTGTATTCGGAAGAAGGTAAGTATGTATTGGATGGTTATATTGTATCCCCTGTACGTAATGAAGTGTATGTATGTATGCTTGCGTAAGTATTCTTGTATTGTGTAAGAGCATGTATGCATGTGTGTTTGTATGAAAATGAACTGCATGTATTCGACCAAGTGGTCGGCGTACCCTCACTAGTACGCGGGGTATGCGGTTATCATGCGCAGCGAAAGCTGACCCCCTAGGGGGAACGTTTTTAGTGTGCAGGTACCGAAGCGAATATGGTCAAGATAAGAGACCGGAGGCACACCCTTGTAATTAGAAGCAAGTAGTTTGTGAGGAACGGGTAGTAAGTAGTCTCCTAGTGAGTATGTATGAACTTGGAAGTGGTATCATGTTTGAATGAGGATTCTAGTAAACTCGGTATGTGATTATGTTGTATTGAACTTGGAGGATTGTATTGAATGAAGATTGTAGTATTTATTTAGTAAATGGTGGCGTATTGTAGAGATGTAGTACTCGGGATTCTGGTCCATCAGACCGATGCTGTATGTAGAAGTAGTAGCCTTGTTAGTCCGTGGGTGACTAACGGCATTGTATCACCCACTGTATGTAAGTATGTGTCCGCTGCGTGTATCTGATGTGTAAGGAGATTGGACGGTAAGCATTGTATTAATAGTAGGGGTGTTACAAAAAGTGGTATCAGAGCGAAGTATCGCTCTGATGGCTGGAAATACCGAGTTTAGGAATACCGAGTTAGGAAGTAGAAGCTTAGGGCTAAGGGCTGAGTGTTAGCATTAGAGGTATGCTAGTTAGGAATTCCCGGTGAGTACCGGATACCTACAATACCAGTCCCGCCCACCGCAAACCCCTGTGTAACTTGGGAAAGGACGCCAGAGAGAAGGAAAGTCCTCTCATACTCGGGAAAACCCGATCTGGCAGTTGTGAAGCAATCACACAGTAAACAAGAACCGACTTGGTAAATTCCAAGAATTGGAAGTCCCGGAGATGGATCCCGGTTGAACCACAATACCCGCACTTAATAGCGGTAGGATGAGCACTCCAACCACGAGGAGGCTGCAACTTACAACAGCATGGGGCGACGTGCTTAACAGTCGCGAGACCTAGCTAGTCAACCAGCAGCAGGAAAGAAGCACTAACTGTGCAACGAAATGGAAAAAGGAGTAATAACAGAACCCGAGACATAAGTCTACGGGATAGTAATACTTGAATAATACCACCAACGGTAGGCTAACTGACTAAGGACATAGTCGGAAGCGATTAACGCCAACTACAACGCCAAAAGGGTTGCAATACCTAGCCAATATAGCTCAGACAACTACAAGAACAACCATGAGATATAATCCGATAGGACTACAAGAGTAGTGCCTAAACAAGCTAAGGCTCAATAACAACAATAGATGTGTGGGAACGGGCAACAAGGAATAACACTAAACCAAATTAAAGGGAATCTCCAGGGATTAGAGAAGTACCCGGATCTACGACAGCCATGTCCAGGTCATTGAGAAGCTACCTAAAAGATCGAGTATCCCAATCAGCGATCAATAAGATCAAGGGAAGGGTCAACAAGACTATCAAATACTAATGGAAACCATACCGTGATCAGTATAGAATTACCCAAAAACCACCAGTACCACGCACTTGCCACGGCAAGTGCAGTAAGGATAGAAATATGTAAAGGAACTCTAACACACAGGTACATAGTAATGTACCGTGGCTGCAAGGAAGCAACTACAGGATCACACATCCTAACAACCAGGCGTATGGAACCTTGGGAAGGCTTAACGACCCAACCACTGTACTTAGTACATACCAGTCAGCAGAAGCTAGACTTGGTCAAAACCTCAAGCATGGCTATGCCATGAAATTTCTTTTAACACCGAACCACTGTTTTCAAAACCAAACTCTTCTTTCAAACCACAACTTTCTTTAAAACCTTGGATTTTAACACCAGACCAACAGAATTACGGTGAGTATCATAAAGTGATACAAGAGGAGTTGACAATAGAATACTTCACCTAGGCGTGTGACGAACACTACGGGTGTACCCAATTACGGGATGTGGGACAACCGCACTCCGAAGGAGCTTGCGGGCCTGACATATAGTTGGGTAAGTGGCAACGTATCAACATGGTACCCCACATATGTATACATGTAGTGTACGAAACACGGGAAGTAGTCAACTCCGTTCTACGGACTATGAGCGAGATCAAACCAGAACAGCTGGACACCTCAGACAATCAAGTGAAAAGGAACTCAGAGAATCCATCTGAAGATAAGAAGTAAGAACTAGGAAGTGCAAAGAGCACAGACTAGTCGGTATGGACAATGGATATGCCTCAAAGACATCAAGCAAATATATGGCAGCTGGAAAGTATACCCAGCCTAACACAGTAAGGCCACTTCCTAAACGTGAACACCATAATGCTCGACAAATGGGACAGAACTTCCAAGAGCAATCACAAGATTACCGTGAAGTAAAATCCATCATTGAAGGGAATATTAAACCTAGTCTCAAGCGCTAGGAGCAAGTATAGACGGTCTACCCTACGACAGGAGACGTTATAAACCTAAAAGGGAATAACTCTAATACAATACCACAAGGCGGTATAGTGGACTACACATGATATACACATTAACCGGATGTAACGGCTTAACCTAACAACACCTAGGAGTGATCCTTTAAGGGTGTCTGAGTTAACAATAGGTGAACAAATCGTCATTATAAGAGCACGGGAACTAGAACGAACACTCGGTTTGGATACCGAAGGGATTCCACTTAACAAGGAATACCCTCCGTCACCGAAAGGCACTGATTGGCATCAGAATGCCTAAAGGGGCCTCCTATGAATGGAAGCGTGATGTCACAACCTACCATGGAGCCAGTAATACCTCCAACCCCATAGTGGTATACAAGGAGTGAAAAGATGTATAAGCAGCTTGCAAAGAGCATAGCTTGCAGCAATAAGGCTTGAAAGCCATCAACCAACTATGTTATGTAAACCTTAACGGTTGCATAACCCACACCATTTGATAACAAGACTCACAAGAGATATTGTCTCATACGACAAGAAATCAACAACTGGACCATCAGTTCAAACCCAACATCCTGAGTGGCTTGGAGTAATGGCCACCTCAGTGTCACTGTCACTAGAGCACCAGTCTAGTATACAGTTGACGGAGTTTAATTACCCCTTATGCCTTCGGTAACAATAATAGCACGAAGGCATAAGAATCAGGATAATGCCAACATTGGTCTAGTCCACATTTGGACACTACGAGAAACCCAAGGGAAGGTACCCTCGTTAACCGAAGACCACCAATGCGGTGGAGATGTGAACCCTTAGTAAAGGCTTCCATCTACTATAACAATAAAACCTACGCAATAAATATTGCCAAGGGGCGATGGGATAAGGAAATGAGATTTCCAAACCATTACGACGTAAAGGAGTAAGCATACCCCATATGCACCTAAGCATGTGTGAACCATTGTATAAACACCAACATGGTGAACCTCGTCATAAGATCTATGAGTGGAAACAAGCCTCTCAACAAGAACTTCACATATCAATGATAGAACGGGACCAGAAAACCCTTGAAGTTTCTTGGGATGTCCCGGTGATGCACATATGAGTAGAACTACACAGCTGGAGCCTATAACCAATGCTCAGCACTGAAAGGCAATAATTATCAAACAATCAATGTGAGTGCATGTTGCACACCACGGATGACCAACGCTCAAGAGAGCTTGTAACCGATAAACTACTTCATTCTTGGTCAACCAGGATATTTGGCAGATTATATAATGAATATGGAAGTAATGTGAGGTAAGCTAACCTACACAATGAAACCCAAAATGGAAGAACATCTCCACATTGGGAAGATACTAATATTGTGGTATGCTACGACAACCGTCAAACACGCAAGCATTGGAAACCCCAGGGTATTCATACCATAAGGGAATGGTGCCAATGACAATGGCAATGAGTAAAGAGAAACTATCACAGTAACAGAAACAGTAAAAACGATGTTGTATAATGAGTAAGAATACGGTGCGCAACAAGCGACCGATATGAGGAAGTAGCAGATAATGACACGGAGTATAAGTACGAGATGACAGGCATAAATATTCTTTCCTATCACATAAGTGACTTACTGTCAAGCGTTTACGCCTCTGCACTCTGTATGACTGAGTGTTTTGGTATTGCACTTGTGCAGCTAATGATCTAATGGGATGGCTAAGGATATGGAGAATGTAAACCGTAGTAAACCCTTCTTTTCACCAACAAACATGGCCTAAGGCCAAAGAAGCACGAAGAGTGTAAAACACACTAGCAATCACAAGATGTGAATTCCATTGGAATAAAAGGTGAAAGGAGACTTAAGAAGTCACTAGGACCGACGCATATCAATGCAAGGTCATACAAGTAAAGAAAACTTGTACTGAACCAGAAGAACTGGTGTAATCCAGAAGCTATTGACAACAGAGGAAGCACTATAACTAAATAGTGGCTTAGCCTCGCCCGACAATAAGTCGGAGGAACTCAACGAATAATCGTGGAAGCACGAAAAGCATGTGCAGTAGATTACCAGAGAGCTGGTTATAAATCTTAAACTCATTGAGTTCAAACACGGTAAAAGAATACCGCATTTGTCTAGTAAACCTTATTCCCATAATAGACGGATAAAAAGGTGATGTATAGCACATTAATGATAACACGAAGGGTAAGTAACCCAAGCTATCAGGATCGCGCAGCAGAAGCTAGTGGGCCCTAGCTAGGAGACAATAAACCTAGTAAGTATAGTAGAATGGCTATTAATGCCTTGAAGCCTAATAGGCTGGAACCGAATTAATTATGAGTTAAATAAACTCATATAGGAATTCTTGGTGCAAAGACTAAACTATTGGAATGGTTAAGACCCTTTGACCAGAGCATACTGTATAGTATACCGTAGTGAAGCTAAATGCTTCAGATTGCCCAAATTGATTAAACCAATGTTTAATAATAATAACATATGGTAGATTACGTGGGCGTAATCCCTTTTAAGGGGGGTAGAGCGAAGACCGCTTAATGCAAGTTTTATAAATAAACACATAAAACTATAATGTGCATAGCACAAATGAGAATTGATTCGATGAGTGGTACTTACGTTATATAAACATACGTATTCATTCATAGTGAAATTGTGGTAACTAAGCATTAGACATGCAAATACCATAGGGCGAATATACCCATCTTGTAACCCAGTGTAAGAGTATTAGCAAAGAAGAGTAATGAGTAGTGGACGGAGCTCCACAAGTATTGTAACCCTTAAGGAAGTAGTACGAATGGATTAAGAGTAGTGGAGGATTGTAGCCATGAGTAGTGTATTCGTAAGTACGTCATTTGAAGTAGAATTGAGAACAACTGAATTTCATAAGTACTGAAGTCCTTAGCTAGAATATTTGAGATGAAGGAGAGTAGTGAATGGAAGTAGTAACAGTCGATGAAGTGAGCATTTAGGTATTGAACCACGGAGTAAAGCATTTGGGAAGTAGAGTGAGGATGATCGATGGACTGAATTCCATCCTTTGGAGATGTGTGAATTTGTAATCATGACTAGGAAGAGTAAAAAGATAGAAAATTGAAATAATCAAACTATCTGTTTGTTTGAAACTGATGTGGGAAGTCGAACTTGATCCTGATCAGATCGAGGGAAACCGAACACAAATTGGGGTGGAAAGATAGTTCAACACTGATGCTGATCACATCAGGGTCGAACGATTCTTGAAGCTCCCCTTAAGTGGTCACAAGAGTCACATAGGATAGAAGTAATGAATATAAATTGGAATTTGAAGTTGTGTGTTTTAGAAAATTTTTAATTGGTAGTGGTGAAAGAATTTCCTTTAGTATGGAGAATGAGGATCCGCTAGAAGTGAGTACCGAAGAAGATAGTAATGTAGTATGTTGTATTATTCCAAAGGCAGTGGGACATAGAGGAGTCCTGTGTCGAGATGACCGGAGTGCCTGCGGGATTGTATGTGTATTGCATCGCTTTGGGGATAGCTTTGCACTGTATGTATGTATGAACTTTGTAATGAGGAACCGGATAGTTAGTAGTAGTGCGGATCGGAGTAACTATTGTATATTGGTATGGTATGGTATGTAGGAACCCTGAGGAATAGGTTGGGAATGGTAAGGAGGAAGGATGTATGACTTTGGCACTAGACAAGTATAAAGGAGCAAGTATAGTAATCCCATAACCTCGAACAACTTTGAGGACAAAGTTCTTAAGGGGGGTAGATTGAAATACCCCGAACTTAAATATAGGGATTAAAATTAATCTAATACGTATTTAAGGGCCTAATGGTACCTAATTAATATTGGTAAGGAAAAATAAATCCAAAAGAAATAAAGAAACGCTTAAAAGGTGAAAAACGCTAAATAAGCGTTAAATAACCATAGGAGGTATGAGACCTCGGTTAGCGTATTATATGGATTCTAAAGGTTTAATAAGACCTAAACAATATATGGGAACAACTCCCGAAGAAAACGAATCCAAATAATGAACTAAAACGCTAATAGAGCTTTAGAGCACGTTTTTCGAGAAAACCCGAAAACGTGACTTTAAGTGGTCAAACGGACCCGTAAAAATTATAAATCATTAAATAATAATTATTAATCATTTATGGAAGCTTAATAACTAATAAAAATAATTAAATGAGGAAATTCCGGAAAACGGGCCCGGTTAGTGAACGACACCTAAACCGGGTAAAATAACGTGTGTTTTCTGTAAAAGATGAAAAACGCTCCAACTAGTGTAACTGTAGGGGGCCGGTTTTAATGGGTTAAATAACCCCTCACACGCACATGTAACTAGTTAACAAATAAGTAAATCAAAAAGCAAAAGAGTAAAGTACAAAAAGTAAAATAACACTCTCTCACCTCTCATTCTCACTTTTCCCTCTTCTCTCTCCCATTTCTCCCTCTCTCACCGATTTCTCCCTCCTCCTCTCTGGTTTGGGCGATTTCATGGAGCTCACAAGCCTCCCATGGCTTCTCCTCTTCCTCCACATGCTCTAGCTCCACTTGAACTCCAAAGGTAAAAATAACTACATATTTGAACTCCCCTCATCCTCCTCTACACTTCTCTCTTTTCAAAATCCAAAAATGAGGAAGTTCATTTTCGTGGGTATACCCCATTCAAAGAGAAAAGCACACCATTATGGAGCTTGGAGTCTCCTCTTTCCAACAAGGTAAAAATCTCCATGAAAGACCTCGTTTTTCTCCATCCCTTGTTGTGACCGATTTTGTCTCTCTCCCTTACCTTGTTTTCTCTTGTTTTGGAGCATGGTCTCAACCCTCCAAAGGTGGAGTAACCCCCTTCTTGATTCAAGGGTGAGAATCCCTCTCAAAGATCTCCAAAGGTAAACCCTAGAAATCTTGTTTTAAGCATTTCTATGAACTAACATTAATTAAGGGGTTAGTATATTAATAATAGTTGCTTTGTGTTCATTGGATGATGGGAATGGAGTTTGGCAACTCCATTCCCCATATGGCCGAATTGGGCAAGGAGGAGAGAAGAGAAGAAGAGGAAAAGAAAAGAGGAAATAAGAGCTTAAGGTAAGAGCTCTTTCCTAAATGCTAAATTTCGATGCATTAGAGTAATGGAAGGGGTAAACAAATAAAGAACCCAAACTAATGTATTAGTATTGAAGTTTATGAAGTTTTGAGTATTTGTGAGTAAGTTTGAGCATTTGTGCATTAGTATGTGAATTATAGGCCTTGGAGCCAAATGGTTGTGAATGAGTACTAGTATTGATGTTTGATGGAGTATTAAAGTAATTGGATGGATTTGTATTTGCTTATTTGCTGGTAGAACCCTTGTGGTTTGGCTAGTTTAGGAATGAATTTGGTGAGAAAATGTGCGTATGGATAGGTGAGAATTGTAGGTGAACTATGGCAAAATTTTAGTAGGAAATGTACACTTGTGGATGACTTGGTGAATGGGAGAACCAAGGTATGTATTGGGGATAGTAGAGATGTTTAATGACCATGGAGTAGTGACTATAGTATGAGAATGAAAGAATGTAAAATCTGTAGCAAGAGTTGTTGAATGGTATTGGAAGAACTAGAAGAACTTATGTACATGACCTAGGGAATGAGTGTTGGACTTGAAGAGGTGAGGCAATGCATTGTAGGCTTTGGAAATGACATTAGGAGAGGAAATTATGTATGAGGAAGTAGGAACCAAAATCCGTAGCAAAGAGGTATCAAATTGTATAGAAGAACTAGGAAAGATTAGTGTACAAGAATGGGTAAAAAGAATGTTGGACTTGAGTATAGATGGTACAATTGCTTGGAAACGAATTGTCATGGTAAGAGGAGGTATTTGGGATGCTAGGAGCGACATTGGTGGAGGAAGTATTGAATGGTAGGAGTTGTAGCAAAATCTGTAGCATTAGAGGATGAAAAACTGTTATAAGTGTTGAAAGGAAGTGAGGAAATTGTGTAAATTGGTTGATGGATTTAGTAATGAATTTGATGGATGAACTAAGGTGAATTAGAAGATTTAATTAGTGTTTAAACATGTAGGAAACATGTGGAAATGAGTAGGAAAAGATTGGGTGTGAATTGAGTAGAGTTTGAAGTTCAAAATGAGTAATTAAAATAAGTACTGGGCTGGACCGACCCTAGCAGGGTCGGTCGACCCGAAAAAATTGCAATCTCGGAAGCTTCTGCATCCGACCGACCCAGGGGACCGACCCTGCCTGGGTCGGTCGAGTAGAAATTTTTAGACGGGAAATGCTTCTGTAACGGACTGACCCAAGGACCGACCCTGGCTGGGTCGGTCGGGTCGGAATTTTCTGTACTCGGAGTCTCTGCAGCCGACCGACCCATGGGTCCTACCCAGGGTGGGTCGGTCGGGTCAAAACTTACAAAAAAAAAACTAAAAGATTATGCTTAGTATATATATATGTATATGTATACCCACCTATACATATGTGCATATATATGTAAGTATACCATTGTTAAGCAATGAAAAGTAAGTAAATAAAATGTAAGTATAGGAATGTAAAGACTTAGTAAGTATGAGTTAGGAAACGTAAGGATAATCGAATTAAATTAATGATAGTTAGATTAATTATTCGATTGTATGTAAATCATAGGATTTGATTTGTGAACACCGGAGGAACGTTGGGATACAAGTACAACGGTGAAAGGTATGATTTCTTCATGCCCTGTATCCTAATCTGGTTACCCCGATTTGTGTGCTTACTTGACCACCAATAAGATAAACGCACGAATCGGACTATATTGCACTTACTTGTGTTTATTGATATTGTTCTTGGTATATTTCTCTTGAACAATAGTTTGTATAATTCATGAAATATATGAATGATGATGTGGTGCAAATGAATCTTGTATTGTACTTATGTATTGTATTGCATTTCGTATGAACGTATATTGAGCAATGTATTTGTGTATGTGGTTGGATGTTGACTTCTACTAATTCCTAACTACCTAACTTCTAACTTAAGTGAGTAAATTGGAATGAGTAGAAGTCCGATATAGTTTCGGCCACGCGTGAGGATGAGGAGACACAAGAGGTTGGATCCGATTCCTGGTTCGTAAGATGGTCCGCGGCCCAAATCCCTTAAGTGGGTAGCATCCTGGATTAGTGAACCAAGTAAAGCCTGGTGGTGGGACGGTGTAGTCCCTGCCCAGAGGCCATACCGGCTTAACATGAGTAAGAGTAAGCAAGCAAGTATGTATGAGTATGAGTATGAGTATGAGTATGAGTATGAGTATGAGTATGAGTATGAGTATGAGTATGAGTATGAGTATGTATGCGTATGTATGGAGTAACGAGTATAAGAGTAATCTCCACCCGATTAACCCGGGTGGACCAATGAAGCTAACAAGAACTGTACTTGTGTATGTAATGAGTATGTGTATTCGGAAGAAGGTAAGTATGTATTGGATGGTTATATTGTATCCCCTGTACGTAATGAAGTGTATGTATGTATGCTTGCGTAAGTATTCTTGTATTGTGTATAAGAGCATGTATGCATGTGTGTTTGTATGAAAATGAACTGCATGTATTCGACCAAGTGGTCGGCGTACCCTCACTAGTACGCGGGGTATGCGGTTATCATGCGCACGAAACTGACCCCCTAGGGAACGTTTTTAGTGTGCAGGTACCGAAGCGAATATGGTCAAGATAAGAGACCAGAGGCATACCCTTGTAATTAGAAGCAAGTAGTTTGTGAGGAACGGGTAGTAAGTAGTCTCCTAGTGAGTATGTATGAACTTGGAAGTGGTATCATGTTTGAATGAGGATTCTAGTAAACTCGGTATGTGGATTATGTTGTATTGAACTTGGAGGATTGTATTGAATGAAGATTGTAGTATTTATTTAGTAAATGGTGTGCGTATTGTAGAGATGTAGTACTCGGGATTCCGGCCCATCAGACCGATGCTGTATGTAGAAGTAGTAGCCTTGTTAGTCACGTTGGTGACTAACGGCATTGTATCACCCACTGTATGTAAGTATGTGTCCGCTGCGTGTATCTGATGTGTAAGGAGATTGGACGGTAAGCATTGTATTAATAGTAGGGGTGTTACAAGTATCCTCAGATTTAAGGCCCCAACATATCGAATACTCTCATGTTCGGGACATACTTACATCAGTCGGGTCCTCTCATAATGGGTCGACTAATTGCTAAGGGGTTTGGAGATCCCTCATCATTCTTTACTACTCTAATGGTTCATGTTTGCACCAATTAGTTCCTCTAATATAGGTTACGTATGTACTTCCACTACTTTTGTTTGTGGATTATTCATTTCGTTTCTCCTACCGTTATCGGAAGGTTATTACTCCCGTACACTCTCTCACATTCTAGTGAGTTCATTGGTTTACGTTATCGTTTATTGGTTCGTTGGTTGTAGTGCGTTCTAACGGTTCCATTAATTCACACCTACTCTCACTACGATTCATTACACCATAAAACTCATCTCTGAGTCGGTCTAGCAACTAAGTAAAGTCCACACCATCAATCAAGAAGGGTAGCTCAATCAACATACAGCAAGACATATAAAAGGCAATAAACCGTTTTCATTCTTTAGTCTTGATTATCCGCATACAGCACCAATCAACGTAACTCGGTTAGCATACGGGGCATAGGAAATCATACCTTCCACCGGAGTTAGCTTTAACACGTGTTCCCTTGTTCCTTGTTCACACTTGTTCCACTATAATGTTCCAACATTATATTATACTATACTCTTACGATACACAAATATTACTAATACTACTACTCCCGTTTTATCCCAGTGTACTTAATGTTCTTATACTCTCAACTGCTTGGTTTACTTTTACACTTGTTTTCATACTCATATACTTACTTTCTTACCTTTATTATTTCAATTGTAGTGTACTACTACATATATATGCATATATGTGTATAGGCATATATATATACATATGATTATTATAATCATATAGTAAAAATATAATTTTTTTTTGACTCGACCGGACTTGCGACCGACCTTGCAAGTCCGGTCCATTCCAGTAGCTACCAGTACGGGGAAATTTTCTGGCTCGACCGAACTTGCAAGTCCGGTCGCAAGTTCGGTCCATTCCAGTAGCTTGCATTACGGGAATTTTTCTGGCCAACCAAACTTGCAAGTCCGGTCGCAAGTTCGATCCATTCCAGAAGGTTTCTGACGAGGAGAATTTCCGGTCCGACCGAACTTGCATGTCCGGTCGCAAGTCCGGTCGATTCCAGAAGGTTTCCCGTCTTTGTAAATCTGGGCTCGACCGAACTTGCAAGTCCGGTCGCAAGTCCGGTCCTGCCCAGTACTTCAGTTTTAAAATCTGTTTTCAGTCCTCTCTTTTACCCATTACTTCCCCATCTTCCTACATGTAATCCCACATGTTTAAACACTATCTAGGCCCTCCAAATTTCCTTAGTTCATCCAACAATTCCTTACTCTTCTCTAAATCCACATACACAATTTCTTCTCACTTCCTTTCAATTCTTACAATTGTTTTCTTTACTCTCATGGTACAGATTTTCCTTCTAACCTTTACCATTCAATACTCCCCTCTACCAATGCTACTCCTAGTATCCCAAATACATTTTCAAGCAATTACAATATGTATACCCAAGTCTAGCATTCATTTTACTAATTCTTGCACATTAAATTCTCCTAACTTCTCCAATGTATTCCTATACACTTTGCTACAGATTTTACCTTCTTATTCCTCATACTACAATTACCATCCCATAGCTACTAAACATCTCTACTAATCCCAATACATTCCTTGGTTCTTCCATTCACCAAGTCATCCACTAATGCACAATCCCTCCTAAAATTTTGCCATAGTTCACCTACTATTCTACTAGCTTCTCCACATACATACTTTTCCATCAAATTCATTCCTATTCTAGCCAAACCACAAGGGTTCTACCAGCACACATACTAAGCAATCTTAATACATCAATACCCATCAATCACAATACCAATACACATACTCATTACACTTGGCTCCAAAGCCTTCAATTCAAATACTTGCTCTTAAATACTCAAATTTCACAATCCTCAATACTAGTACAAGGTTTGGGGTTCTTTAAATATTTTACCCACATTCCCATTACTCTAATGCAATAGAATTTAACATTAGGAAGGAGCTCTTACCTTGAGCTTATACTTTCTTCTTCTTTCTTTCCATTTCTCATCTTCCTCTCTTTCTTGTCCAAATCGATTTTTGTGGGGAATGGAGTTGCCAAACTCCATTCCCATTACCCAAGCGCACAAAGACAAGCATAATTAACCTACTAACCCTCATAATAACACTAATTCATTGAAGTGTTTAAAATACAAATTCTAGGGTTTACCTTTGGAGTGCTTTAGGAGGGGTTTTAGCCCTTGGTTCAAGAAGGTGTTCTCACCACCATTGGAGGGTTGAAGCAAAGCTCCAAAACAAGAGGAAAAACAAGGTAAGAGAGAGAGACCAAAAATCGGCCATACCAAGAGATGGAGAAATATGAGGTCTTTCATGGAGATTTTTACCTTGTTGGAAAGGGGAGACTCCAAGCTTCACAATGGTGTGCTTTTCTCTTCAAATGGGGAAACCCATGGAGATGAAGTTGCTCATTTTCGGATTTTGAAAAGATAGAAATGTAGAGCTTGAAGAGAGGAGTTCAAATATGTATTTTGTTTTTGATTTGGAGCTTACATGTGGATGAAGCATGAGGATGAAGTTGGAGTTGCCATGGAAGCCATGGGAGAGCTCCCAAAAATCGCCCAAATCAGAGAGAGAGGAGGGAGAAAACGATGGAGAAGGAAGGAGGGAGAAGAGAAGAGAGAAATGAGGGGAGAGAGAAAAGGTAAGTTGCTTTTACCCTTTTATTCTACTTTTGCTTTTTGACTCATTATTTATTTAGCTAGTGTGTGTGTGTGAGAGGGGGTTTATTTATCTGTTAAACCGGCCCCCACTGTAATACTAGCTGGAGCGTTTTTCGTCTTTTACAGAAAACGCTCGTTATTTTACCCGGTTTTGATACTACTCACTAACCGGGCCCGTTTCTGGAATTTTCTCGTTTCTTTATTTTTATTGGCTATTAAGCTTCCATAAATGCTTAATAATTATTATTTAATGATTTATAATTTTTACGGGTCTGTTTGACCACTTAAAGTCACGTTTTCGGGTTTCCTCGAAAAACATGTGCTAAAGCTCTTTAGCGTTTTAATACATTTCTTGGATCCGTTTTCTTCGGGAATCATTCCCATATACTAATTAGGCATGAATAAGCCTTAGGAACCCTTACGATACTATAACCGAGGTCTCGTACCTCCTATGGTTATTTAACGCTCATTTAGCGTTTTTCGCTTTTTAAGCGTTTCTTCATTTCTTTTGGATTTATTTTCTTTACCAAAAATTACTTAGGCACTATTAGGCCCTTAAATACTATATTAGAATATTCTAATCACCATATTTAAGTTCAGGGTATTTCACTTTGACGCCTCTTGCCACCTTTGTGTTCATACGAAACCATGTCCCATGTTTTTACACAATGTCATGGGGTTAAAAGCCTTTGGGATATGACTACTTTCCCAAAACCATCAAACCTGAATACAGATGCAGCATTCAGAGACTGGTACCTTCACATATGTCTTTCATCCTCGCTCAAGAGGATAGTTGCTTACACGCTTTTTCTACGGAAAAACAATGATTTGCTCGCTTCCAATTTCTTCATCTCATCAGTGCTCCATCCTTTATGCGGGGCTGGTGTCAAGCAACAAGTTTCATACACCAAGCACCCTAATTATCTCACATCTCTGCTGACGCACTTCACAGACACCCGCCGCCAACACCCTGATTGGCTAAATCTACTTCGATGGTAGCATTAATACCTACGGTTCCGTTGGAACAAGATTCTTTGGCAGGCAGCAACGAGGCCATTTTTCTTTTGCTGGTATGAAAGGCTGGAGCGAGCTCTTACTTCCAACAGAGGTTGAAGCCAAAGCCCTGGAATTCGTGGTTAATCGGGCAAAGGAGGCAAACCTTCGGTACGTGCGATTCCTAACAAACTATAAACTGTTGGTGGACTACATTAAACAGGGTAACAGAGAAGTCATTGATAAAGGGTCCAAACAAATTCTAGATATGATTATTGCGACCCTTTCATGCTTTACTGAAGTCACATGGTTCGACATACCTAGAGATTGTAATTTGAACGCTCATAGCTTAGCAAACCTCGCTAGAGGCAGTCCACAACACAACCTATGGCCGGAGAACATTCCACCTTGTATCTTACCTTTATGTTCTTCTTAATGAAATTAATTATCCTGTAAAAAAATTTCATAAAATAAAGTATAGTGGGATCTTCTAATAACTGTTTAGTTGCTAAAATAAAGTAAAAGAAAAATGCGAGCCACTAGATCAAATTTAGGTTTTGGTAATTTTCTCATGTTAGTAAGCTTACATTTAAGGAAAAAAGTATAGGAAGATCAAAGTGTTGAAGGAAGACTTTTCATTTATGTATGTAAGGGAGTCTGAGTAAGTTTTGAGGTAGGTTTGTAAGCTTGCGGGTGGGTACAACTTTTGGTGTTTCATTCATCTTTGTGTGGTTTATCTTGGCTTTGAGCCTCTAATTATAAAAAATCAAAAAAAAAAAATAATAATTTTATTTTGACCTCAACCTAACTTCACTTTATTTCAAATATTATATCTATAATAACCGATTGAGTTTTTTTTAAATATCATTATATTAGCCATTACACAAACTTACAATATTGTTCGGCACATGACCCATCCAACATCCTTCATCACTACTATTTCTACCTAAAGTTGCTAACACATGAGCACTAATGTTTTCTGTCCTAGGGATATATTCCCATAACACTTCATCAAAGTACATATTTGCAAAAAGACGTAAATCATCTAAAAGAGTTTTAACCTTATAACTAACAGTACTAGAACCATGAAAAAAATCAATCAAAGCTTTACAGTCTTTTAACTGTAACACCCTGTCCAAAGCCAATCGTGGTTCTCGCAAAACTTAACAACTAATCACAATGATCGCAGCGGAATAAACTAGCACCGTATCAAATGAAATACCCCGACCTTAAATATGGTGATTAAATTATCCTAATAGGTATTTAAGAGCCTAATAATGATTAAGAAATATTGGTAAGGGAAAATAAATGCAAAAGAAATAAAGAAACGCTTAAAAAGCGAAAAACGCTAAATAAGCGTTAAATAACCATAGGAGGTATGAGACCTCGGTTAGCGTATTATAAGGATTCTAAAGGCTTAATTAAGTCTAAATAAATATGAGGGAACAAATCCCGAAGAAAACGGATCCTCAAAATGGATTAAAAACACTAATGAACATTAAAGCGCGTTTTTCGAGGTAACCGGGAAAACGTGACTTTAAGCGGGTCAAATAGACTCGTAACAATTTTGGTCAACTAAATAATCATTAATAAATATTAGTGAAACTTTAGGACCAATAAAATCAATAAAATGAGAGTTTAGTGAAAACTGTCAAAAACGGGAAGTTGTTGTGGGGTAGAAACATAAATAACACAAACTTATGTGTCCAATATTGCAAAAAGAATTTTAAAACCCATGTGGGTTCTGTATGCTGTCCGATTTTTACCCCATACACACACACACTCTACTCTCCCCTTATTAACTAAAGACAAAAACAATTAAAACACAAAAGTAACCCTCACTCTCACTTTCTACTCTCTCTCCTCCCTATTCCCTCTTCTCTCACGTACCCACTCCCTCTCTTTTCTCTGATTTTCCCCTCTTCTTCTCCAAGCAACCGATGGCCATGGAAGAATAAGAAAACTCACACAAAACTCACTTCTCTCCCTTGAAACTCCATCAAACCTTCTCCAAAAATTGTAAAAAAACTACACCACCATTGTGTTCCTCTCACCAAGAGCTACGTTTCTATCTTTCCAAAATTCGAAAACACCCATTTTCGTTTTTATGGGTATACCCCATTTGGAGCTTCAACACCACCATTAGAAGGCCCTCCTTCTCCTTGTGCTTGTAAGGTAAAAATATCTTCAAAAACTCCATCTCTTTCTAGCCTCAAAGGCAAAACGAAATTTGAGCTAAAACTCTTGTGTGCTCCTCTTGTGCCCAGCCGGTTTAGGCATCTTTGAAAGGGTGGAAAGATCATTCTTGAGCTACTCCAAGTGTTTTATAAACCCTTGCAAGGTAATGAAACTCCTAAACCCTAGAATGTACATTAAAAGCTTGAATAAGATTTAGTGTTGGTTTTAGTATTGAAGCATGTATATAAATGTTGGTAGTGTTAGAGGAATTGAGACTACAAACCGGTAGAGAGAGAGAGAAGGAAGGAGAAAGAAGAAGAAAGAAAATCTAGAAGAAAAACAAGGTAAGAATACTTTTTTGTGTAACTTGGTATATACATGTATGTAACAGTTTTTGGAAGTTTGAAATGAGTAATGGAATGGTAATGTAGTAGTAGTGTAATGTGTATGAGAATATAAGTATTTTGAAGCTTTAAAAGATGTGTGAAACTTATTGAAAACAGATTGGGATTGAGTTGTTGAGTGCAGGAAATTTTAAGTGTTGTTTTAGTATTGGTAAATGTGTATGGGAGCTTGTATATTGGTGTTGTGTATAAACAGGTGAGATGATGTTAATGTGTGAGAGAAACCATGTGGAGAATGTTAATAATATAGGGGAGACTATGTCAAATTTTATCTAGGAATTTGAGGACTTAAGTGTTCAAGATGAGAAAACAACCTAGGTGGTGACTAGGTGTATGTGGAGAGTATAATGGGAGCATTTAGTAGCTTGTAACAGATTTGGGTATGATTTGTTAATGGGATGTAACTAGGAAGCGAATGGATGTATTTTGGGATACTAGGAGTAGCATTAGTTGAGGAAGTAATGGAGGAAATAAGAACCCAAATCTGTAACAAAGTGTATAGAGATACATTGGAGAAGTTAGGAAGAATTAGTGTGGAAGAATTGGTGACAAGAGTGTTGAACTTGGGTATAGGTATTGTAGGGGCTTGGGAATGAATTGGAGGGTAAAATAATACATTGTAGGCTTTGGAAATGGCATTAGGAGATGAGAATATGCATGGGGGAAGTAGGAGCAAAAATCTGTAGCATTGGAGGATGAAAAACTGTTGTAAGTGTGGAAGGGAAGTGATGAAATTGAGTAAGTGGATTGATGGATTTAGTAAGGCATTTGGTGGATGAACTAAGGCAATTTGAAGGGCCTAGGTAGTGTTTAAACATGTGAGATTACATGTAAGAAGATTGGAGAAATAATGGGTAAAGTATGGGACTGAAAACAGAAGTAAAAATGCAAATACTGGGCCGGACCGAACTTGCGACCGGACTTGCAAGTTCGGTCGAGCCCAGATTTACAAAGACGGGAAAGCTTCTGGAATCGACCGGACTTGCGACCGGACTTGCAAGTTCGGTCGGACCAGAAAAATTCTCCCGTCTGTAACCTACTGGAATCGACCGGACTTGCGACCGGACATGCAAGTTCGGTCGGCCAGAAAAATTTCCGTCGAGTAAGCTACTGGAATGGACCGACCTTGCGACCGGACTTGCAAGGTCGGTCGGGCTAAAATTTTTCCTTAAGTAACTTACTGGAATGGACCGACCTTGGGACCGGACTTGCAAGGTCGGTCGGCCCTGGAATTTTCACCCGATGTAACCTACTGACTCGGACCGAACTTGCAAGGTCGGTCGCAAGTTCGGTCGGGTCAAAACTTACAAAAAAAAAAACTATAAGACTATGGTTAGTATATGTATGTATGTATATGTATACCCACCTATACATACGTGCATATATGTGTAAGTAAACCATTGTTAAGTAATTAAAAGTAAGTAAATAAAATGTAAGTATAAGAATGTGAAGACCTAGTAAGTATGAGTTAGGAAGCGTAAGGGTAACCGAATTAAGTTAATGATAGTTAGATTAATTATTCGGTTGTATGTATATCATAGGATTTGAATTGTGAATACCGGAGGAACGTTGGGATACAAGTACAGCGGTGAAAGGTATGATTTCTTCATGCCCTGTATCCTAATCTGGTTACCCCGATTTGCGTGCTTATTTGATCACCTAATAAGATAAATGCATGAATCGGACTACATTGCACCTACTTGTGCTTGTTTACATTGTTCTTGACATTTGTCTTGAACAATAGTTTGTATAATTCATGGAACATATGAATGATGATGAAGTGTATCGTATTTGTAGTGTACTTGTATATTGTAATGTATTTGTATGTATGTATATGGGTATTGTATTATTGTGGCTTGAATGTTGACTTCTGCTAATTCCTAACTACCTAACTCCTAACTTAAGTGAGTAAACCGGAATGAGTAGAAGTCCGATATAGCTTCGGCCACGCGTGAGGATGCGGAGTCACGAGAGGTTGGCTGCAAATCCTGACTCTTAAACTGGTCCGCGGCCCAAATCCCTTAAATGGGTAGCATCCCGGATTGGTGAGTCAAGTAAATCCCAGAGGTGGGACGGAGTAGTCCCCAGGGCCGGAGGTCCCGACGACTTAACTTGAGTAAGAGTAAGAGTAAGTAAGTATGGATCCGTAAGTATGTATGAGTATGTATGCGTATGTATGAAGTAACGAGTAAAAGAGTAATCTCCACCCGATTAACCCGGGTGGACCAATGAAGCTAACAATATTGTATATTGTGCATGAGATGTGTATGTGTAATTCGGAAAGAGGTAAGTATGTATTGGTTGGTTTATATTGTATTCCTTGTATGAAATGAATTGTATGTATGTACGCTGTGTGAGTATTATTGTAACGTGTATAAGAGCATGTATGCATGTATGTTTGTATGAAAACGAACCGCATGTATTCGACCAAGTGGTCGGCGTACCCTCACTAGTACGCGGGGTATGCGGTTATCATGCTCGGCGAAAGCTGACCCCTTCGGGGGACATTTTTTTAGTGTGCAGGTACCCGAAGCAATATGGTCAAGGAAGAGACCGGAGGCACACCCTTGTACTTAGAAAGTAAGTAGTTGTGAGAAAATGGGTAGATGTAGACTCCTAG
The DNA here is from genome assembly GCA_023374045.1 of Limonium bicolor. Taxonomy (NCBI): domain Eukaryota; kingdom Viridiplantae; phylum Streptophyta; class Magnoliopsida; order Caryophyllales; family Plumbaginaceae; genus Limonium; species Limonium bicolor. The sequence goes on from CM041776.1 coordinate 499,088,020, forward strand.
AGAGTATGTATGAACTTGGAAGTGACCCTATACTTGTATAAGGATCCTAGTAAACTCGGTATGTAGATTATATTGTATTGTACTGGGAGCATTGTATTGAATGAAGATTGTAGTAGTATTTGGTAATGGAGAATGTATTGTAGATTTGTAGTACTCGGGATTCCGGTCCATCAGACCGATGCTGCATGTAGAAGTAGTAGCCTTGTTAGTCACGTGGGTGACTAACGGCATTGTATCACCCATTGTATGTAAGTGTATATCCGCTGCGTGTATCTGATATGTAAGGAGATTGGACGGTAAGCATTGTATTAATGGTAGGGGTGTTACAAAAAGTGGTATCAGTTCGCGCTCTGATGACTGGAAATACCGAGTTTAGGAATACCGAGTTAGGAATTAGAAGCTTAGGGCTATGGGCTGAGTGATAGCATTAGAGAGATGCTAGTTAGGAACTCCCGGTGAGTACCGGATACCTACAATACCAGTCCCGCCCACCGCAAACCCCACTGTATAACTTGGGAAAGGACGCCAGAGAGAAGAAAAGTCTTCTCATACTCGAGGAAACCCGATCTGACAATTGTGAAGCAATCACATGGTAAACAAGAACCGACACATGGTAGATTCCAAGAACTGGAAGTCCCGAATGGATCCCGGTTGAACCACAACACCGCACGTAATAGCGGTAGGATGGACACTCCAACCACGAGGAGGCTACAACATGCAACAGCATGGGGCGACGTGCCTAGCAGTCGCGAAACCTAGCTAGTCAACCAACAGCAGGACAGAAGCACTAACTGTCCGACGGAATGAAAAGGGAGCAGTAACGGAGCCCGAGACACAAGTCTACGGGATAATAATACTTGAATAATACCACTAACGGTATGCTAGCCGACTAAGGATATAGTCGGGAGCAGTTAACTCCAGAATTACAATGCCGCTAAGGTTGCAATACCTGGCCAATATAGCTCAGACAACTACAATAACAACCATGAGATATAATCCAATAGGACTACAAGAGTAGTGCCTAAACAAGGAAGACTCAGTGACCGCCACAGATGCGTGGGAACGAGCCACAAGGAACGACACTAAACCAAATAGAGCGGGAATCTCCAAGGATTGGAGGAGTACCCAGATCTACGACAGCCATGTCTAGACCACCAAGAAGCTACCTAAAGGGGCGAGTATATCAATTATAGATCAATAAGATCGAGGGAAGCGTCAACGAGACTAACAAACACAAATGGAAACCATACCGAGATTGGCGTAGGATTATCCAAAAACCACCGATACCACGCACTTGCCAAGGCAAGTGCAGTAAAGACAGAGATATGTAAAGGAACACTAACACGTCACAAGTACATAGTAATGTACGGTGACTGTAACGAAGCAACCACAGGATCACACATCCTAACAACCAGATGTATGGAACCTTGGAAAGGCCTAACGGCCCGACCACTGTATTTAGAACATACCAGTCAGCGAGAAGCTAGACTTGGTCAAGACCTCAAACATGGCTATGCCATGGGAGATTTCTTTTAACACCGAACCATTGTTTTAAAACCCAAAATTTTCTCTTCAAAACCACAACCCTCTTTTAAAAAACCTTGGATTTTAAAACCAGACCAACAGCATTATGGTGAGTATCATAGATTGATACAAGAGGAGTTGACAATAGAATACTTCACCTAGGCGTGTGCGGTGACACTACGAGTATACCCGTTACGGGATGTGGGACAACCGCACTCCGAAGGAGCTTGCGGGCCCGGCATATAGTTGGGTAAGTGGTAACGTATCAACATGGTACCCCACGTATGTATACATGTAGTGTGCGACACACGAGAAGTAGTCAACTCCGTTCTACGGACCATGAGTGAGTTCAATCAGAACACCTGGACACCTCAGACGAGCAAGTATCAAGGAACTCAGAGAACCTATCTGAAGATGAGGAATAAGAACTAGGAAGTGCAAGAGCACATACTAGTAAGTATAGACATTGGATATGTCTCAAATAATCCAACAATACATGACAGCTGGAAGGTATACCCAGCCTAAACACAGTAAGGCAATCGCCTAACGTGAACACCACGATGCTCAACAAACGGGACAGAATTCCCAAGAGCAACCCCAAGATTACCGCAAGTATACTCCATCATTGAAGGGAATACCAAACCTAGTCTTAAACACTAGGAACAAGCATAAACAGTCTACCCAAGGACGGGAGACGTCATGACCCAAAAGGGGAAAACTCAAGTACAACACCACAAGAAGGTACAGTGGACAACATGTCATCAACATTAGCCGGATGTAACGGCATGCTTCAACAGCACTCAGGAGCAATCCTTGAAGGGTGTCTGCATTGCAACAGTCGAACAACAGCGACATGATAAAAGCACGAAAGTTAGAACGAACACGGACCCGAAGGATTTCACTTAATAGGAAATGCCTAAATACTGGGAGACACTTATTAACACCATTTGTCTAAGAAGGTCTCCTATGGACGGAAGCGTGATGCCACGACTTACCATGGAGCCCAATAATACCTCCAACCCACGACAGTATACATGGAGTGGAAACATGTATAAGCAGCTTGCAAAAGCATAGCTGGCAGCAATATGGCTCTAAGGCCATAAACCTGACGCGTGGTGTAACCTTAAACGGTTGCAAAACCCGCACCACCACTAACAAGACTTGCAAGAAATATTGCCTCATACGACAAGAAATCAACAACTGGACCATAAATTCAAACCCAACATTCTGAGTGGCTTGGAGTAATGGCCAACCCAATGTCACTGTCACTAGAGCATCAGCCTAGTATACAGTTGACGGAGTTCTTAATTACCCGCCATGCCTTCTGTAGCAATGGTAGCACAGAGGCACGAGAATCATGATAATGCCAACATTGGCCTAGTCCACATTTGGACACTACAAGAAACCCAAGGGAAGGTACCCCTCGTTAGCCAAAGACCTCCAATGTGGTGAAGATGTGAACCCTTGGAAAGGCTTCCATCTATTAAACAATAAGCCTACGCTTATAAATATTGTCAAGGGGCGATGGAAAAAGGAAATGAGATTTTCCAAACCATTACGATGTAAGGAGTAAGCATACCCCATATGCACTCAAGCATGTGGTGAACCGTTGTATAAACACCAATATGATAACCTGGACATGAGACCTATGAGTGGAGACAACCCCTCAACAAGAGATTTCACTTGTCAGTGATGGAATACCCTCCAATTGGAGAACGGGGCCAGAAAACCCTTGAAGTTTCTTGGGATGTCCCGGTGATGTACATACTAGAATAAACCGCACAGCCAGAGCCTAAACCAATGCTCAGCTTTGGGAGGACAATAATTGTCAAAAACAATCAATGTGAGTGCACGTTGCACATCACGAATGACCAACGCTCAAGAGAGCTTGTAAACCGGTAAATTGCTTTATCCTTAGTCAACCAAATACTTGGTAAATTATATCACAAATGATGATAGAATGTGAGGTAAGTTAACCTACACATAAAACCTAAGTGGAATAAGACATCTCCACATTGGGAAGATAATAAGATTGTCGTATGCTACGACAACCGTCATACACACAAACACAGGGAACTCCTAGTATATTTACACCATAAGGAAATGGTGCCAAGGACAATGTCACTAAGTAAAAAGGAACTACCACAGTAACAGAAACAGTAAAAGCAATGTTGTACAATGAGTAAGAATACGGTGCGCAACAGGCGACCGCTATGGGGGAGTAGTTAAGCAATAACACGGAGTATAAGTATGAGATGACACACAGAAATATTCTTTCCTATCACATGAGTGACTTACTGTCAAGCGTTTACGCCTCTGCACTCTGTATGACTGAGTGTTTTGGCATTGCACTTGTTCAGCTAATGATCTAATGAGATGGCTAGGGATATGGAGAATGTAAACCGTAGTAAATCTTTCCTTCCACCAAAATGGCATAAGCCAGTCAAGCAAGCTTAGCAACATACAGTGCGGCCTAAGGCCAAAGAAGCACGAAGAGTGTACAACACACTAGTAATCACAAGGTGTGAATTCCATTGGAATAAAAGGTGAAAGGAGACGTAACAAATCACTAGGACCGACGCATAGAAATGCAAGGTCATACAAGTAAAGAACACTTGTACTGAACCAGGGAAACTGGTAGAATTCAGAAGCTAGTGACCCAGAGGAAGCACTACAACTAAGTAGTGACTTAACCTCGCCCGACAATAAGTCGAAGGAACTTAGTGAATAACCCTGGAAGCACGAATAACATGTGCAGTAGATTACCAGAGAGCTGGTTAAAATCTTAAACTCATTGAGTTCGAACGCGGTAAAAGAATACCGAATTTGTTCAATAAACCTTATTCCCATAATAGACGGATAAAAGCTTATGTATAGCACATTAAGGATAACACGAAGGGTAAGTAACCCGAGTTATCAGGGTCGCGCAGCAGAAGCTAGTGGGCCCTAGCTAGGATAATATACCTAGTAAGTATAGTAGAATGGCTATTAATGCCGTGAAGCCTAATAGGCTGGAACCAAATTAATTATGAGTTAGATAAACTCATATAGGAATTCTTGGTGCAAAGACTAAACCGTTGGTATGGCTAAGACCCTTTGACCAGAGTACATTCTATAGTATACCGTAGTGAAGCTAAACGCTTCAGTTTGCCCAAACTGATTAAACCAATGTTTAATAATAATAACATATGGTAGATTACGTGGGCGTAATCCCTTTTAAGGGGGGTAGAGCGAAAACCGCTTAATGCAAGTTTTATGAATAAAACACTTAACCGTAATGTGCATAGCACAATGAGAACCAAATGGAGGATTGATACTATGTTAAATAAACATAAGTACTCATTCATATTGTAATTATGGTAATTAGGCATTAGACATGCAAATACCATAGGAGGAGTATACCATCTTGTAACACCAGTGTAAGAGTATTAGTAAAAGAAAAGTAATGAGTAGTGGACGGAGCTCCACAAGTATTGTAACCTTCGAAGAAGTAGTACGAAATGAATGAAGATAGTAGATGAATGAAGTTTATGAGTAGTGGAATCGTAAGTAAAATATGTGAAACAATTGAAGCCAACTAAATCTTATAAGTGTAGTATTCCGTAGTTAGAATATAGGAGATGATGGTGAGTAATGGATGGAAGTAGTGAGGGTTGATGAAATGAGCATTAGGACCGAACCATGGAGTAAAGCATTTGGGAAGTAGAGTGAGGACGATTGATGGATTGATTCCATCCTTTGGAGATGTATGAATTCGCAACCACGACTAGAAAGAATAAAAAGATAGAAAATGAAAACAATTAAATTATTGTTTGGTTGAACCTGATATGGGAAGTCGAACTTGATCCTGATCAGATCAAGGGAAACCCAACACAAATTGGGGTGGAAAGATAGTTCAACACTGATGCTGATCACATCAGGGTCGAATGATTCTCGAAGCTCCCCTCAAGTGGTCACAAGAATCACACATATGATAGAAGTAACGAATAAAAATTGGAACTTGGAGTTGGATGCTTTAGAAAGATTTCTAATTAGCTGTTGGAAGGATTTTTCCTTAGACTGAGAATAAGGATTTGGCTAGAAGCTTATACCGGAGAAGATAGTAGTGTAGCATATGGTATTATTCCAAGGGCAGCAGGACATAGAGGAGTCCTGTGTCGAGATGACCTGAGTGCCTACGGGATTGTAATGTGTATTGCATTGCTTTGGGGATAACTTTGCACTGTACGTAGGTATAAATTTGGTAATGAGGAACCGGATGGTTAGTAGTGGTGTGGATTGGAGTAATTATAGTACATTTGTAGGGTATGGAATGTAGAGACTGTGAGTAGTGGATTTGGGAACTGTAAGGAGGAAGAATGTGTGATTTTTGGTATTAAACATGTAAGGATGAGTAAGCATTGTAAACCTATAACCTCGAACAACTTTGAGGACAAAGTTCTTAAGGGGGGTAGATTGAAATACCCCGACCTTAAATATGGTGATTAATTATCCTAATAGGTATTTAAGAGCCTAATAATGATTAAGAAATATTGGTAAGGGAAAATAAATGCAAAAGAAATAAAGAAACGCTTAAAAAGTGAAAACGCTAAATAAGCGTTAAATAGCCATAGGAGGTATGAGACCTCGGTTAGCGTATTATAAGGATTCTAAAGGCTTAATTAAGTCTAAATAAATATGAGGGAACAAATCCCGAAGAAAACGGATCCTCAAAATGGATTAAAAACACTAATGAACATTAAAGCGCGTTTTTCGAGGTAACCGGGAAAACGTGACTTTAAGCGGGTCAAATAGACTCGTAACAATTTTGGTCAACTAAATAATCATTAATAAATATTAGTGAAACTTTAGGACCAATAAAATCAATAAAATGAGAGTTTAGTGAAAACTGTCAAAAACGGGAAGTTGTGGGGTAGAAACATAAATAACACAAACTTATGTGTCCAATATTGCAAAAAGAATTTTAAAACCCATGTGGGTTCTGTATGCTGTCCGATTTTTACCCCATACCACACACACACTCAACTCTCCCCTTATTAACTAAAGACAAAGACAATTAAAAACACAAAAGTAACCTCACTCTCACTTTCTACTCTCTCTCCTCCCTATTCCCTCTTCTCTCACGTACCCACTCCCTCTCTTTTCTCTGATTTTCCCCTCTTCTTCTCCAAGCAACCGATGGCCATGGAAGAATAAGAAACTCACACAAAAACTCACTTCTCTCCCTTGAAACTCCATCAAACCTTCTCCAAAAATTGTAAAAAAACTACACCATTGTGTTCCTCTCACCAAGAGCTACGTTTCTATCTTTCCAAAATTCGAAAACACCCATTTTCGTTTTTATGGGTATACCCCATTTGGAGCTTCAACACCACCATTAGAAGGCCCTCCTTCTCCTTGTGCTTGTAAGGTAAAAATATCTTCAAAAACTCCATCTCTTTCTAGCCTCAAAGGCAAAACGAAATTTGAGCTAAAACTCTTGTGTGCTCCTCTTGTGCCCAGCCGGTTTAGGCATCTTTGAAAGGGTGGAAAGATCATTCTTGAGCTACTCCAAGTGTTTTATAAACCCTTGCAAGGTAATGAAACTCCTAAACCCTAGAATGTGCATTAAAAGCTTGAATAAGATTTAGTGTTGGTTTTAGTATTGAAGCATGTATATAAATGTTGGTAGTGTTAGAGGAATTGAGACTACAAACCGGTAGAGAGAGAGAGAAGGAAGGAGAAAGAAGAAGAAAGAAAATCTAGAAGAAAAACAAGGTAAGAATACTTTTTGTGTAACTTGGTATATACATGTATGTAACAGTTTTTGGAAGTTTGAAATGAGTAATGGAATGGTAATGTAGTAGTAGTGTAATGTGTATGAGAATATAAGTATTTTGAAGCTTTAAAAGATGTGTGAAACTTATTGAAAACAGATTGGGATTGAGTTGTTGAGTGCAGGAAATTTTAAGTGTTGTTTTAGTATTGGTAAATGTGTATGGGAGCTTGTATATTGGTGTTGTGTATAAACAGGTGAGATGATGTTAATGTGTGAGAGAAACCATGTGGAGAATGTTAATAATATAGGGGAGACTATGTCAAATTTATCTAGGAATTTGAGGACTTAAGTGTTCAAGATGAGAAAACAACCTAGGTGGTGACTAGGTGTATGTGGAGAGTATAATGGGAGCATTTAGTAGCTTGTAACAGATTTGGGTATGATTTGTTAATGGGATGTAACTAGGAAGTGAATGGATGTGTTTTGGGATACTAGGAGTAGCATTAGTTGAGGAAGTAATGGAGGAAATAAGAACCCAAAATCTGTAACAAAGTGTATAGAGATACATTGGAGAAGTTAGGAAGAATTAGTGTGGAAGAATTGGTGACAAGAGTGTTGAACTTGGGTATAGGTATTGTAGGGGCTTGGGAATGAATTGGAGGGTAAAATAATACATTGTAGGCTTTGGAAATGGCATTAGGAGATGAGAATATGCATGGGGGAAGTAGGAGCAAAAATCTGTAGCATTGGAGGATGAAAAACTGTTGTAAGTGTGGAAGGGAAGTGATGAAATTGAGTAAGTGGATTGATGGATTTAGTAAGGCATTTGGTGGATGAACTAAGGCAATTTGAAGGGCCTAGGTAGTGTTTAAACATGTGAGATTACATGTAAGAAGATTGGAGAAATAATGGGTAAAGTATGGGACTGAAAACAGAAGTAAAAATGCAAATACTGGGCCGGACCGAACTTGCGACCGGAACTAAATATATCAAGTATGAAACTATATGATCTGACACCATGTTGTATACTTGAGTATGGTGGTTATTATCCTACTTGATATATATTGGTTGGTTATGAACTAATATATCTGATGGCTTTTGATGTACTCAAACTGTTATTGTTAATACTTGAATTATCATGATAAGTACTTGGTCTATTCTGAATATTACTTGAGCTATTAAATGATTAAGAGTGGCTATGATCAGTGGCTATTTTGATATACTACTTCTTTTGATGGTAGCTTTGATTTTACTCAGCATTGCTGATTTTTGGCATTATGCCCTGTGGTCCCTTCTCTATGATTGTTTGAATGACCACAGATACAGGAAATGAAGAACTTAAAGGAGCTCGAGAGTGTGGGCTAAGGGATTAGAGACTTTCACCCAGTCTTCTTGAGTTTTGGTTTTATGTTTTAAAGTCAGTTTGTTAAAATTTGGATATGTAAGTTATTAAGCCTTAGCGTTCATAGAAGTTGTGAACGTGGCGGTAGCGCCCCGCTAGTTTAATGCTTCCGCTACTACCACTTGTATATGTTTAATATGATAAGAAGATATAGGAATTTTGGGGCGTTACATTATTACTTTCTTCCCTTCATTCATGAGTAATAGGGTTTATCTGCCAAGCAACACGACCATTACTTCTTGCGTATTCTGGTAAGCAATATATAAAAGGTGTTCCACCTGGTTTTAGTCTAAGCCATCATTCAGAAAGAGATGTGGACCACCCATCACAAATAGCTTTGCATAAGCCCTTACGTAGCAAATCTAGAGAGCTAAAGATTTCTTTCCCAATAGGGCTTGGTCGAGATCCAAGAGAAGAGCTCAAAACATCACCATGCGGAAAATAACGGCTCTGCATGATACGAGTCATAAGCGAACTAGATTAATTGGGTTAACATCCTCCAACCTTGTTTGGCCAAAAGGGCACGATTAAAACATTAAATCTCGAAAACCCAGCCCTCCCTGTCGTATGTTGCTACACATGCCTTGCCACTTCCTCCAATGAGTACCAGTCTGAACAGTCGATCTACCCCACCAAAACCGTGAAATAGCTCGTATAATATCAGTAATTAAACCCCGAGGAAGCTACATAACACTCATAACATAGAACGGAATAGCCAGAAGAACACTTTTGATTAAAGTACCCCTACCAGCTTGAGATACCGACTTGTTCCATCCACGAATACGAGAGAAAACCCTTTCCCGAACATAATAAAAATTTGCTTCCTTTTGCGACCAACATAGCTTGGAAATCCTAGATAATGACCAAAATCATTAACTTCTCTAACACCAAAAAGATTGGAAACATTTTGCTGAATATTGGATGGTACTCCAGTTGAGAACATAATACTTGACTTGTTTGTATTAATACATTGACAAGAAGCATCCTTGAAGTCCTTCAAAATATTAGAAAAATCCTAAGCATTTTGTCGACTTGCCATACCAAAAAACATGCAGTCATCAGCAAATAAAATGTGTGTAATATCTTCACCAAGACCACGAATCTTGAAGCCAAGAATAATATCAATCTGAGAGGCCAGACACAAGCTAGAAGATAAAACTTCTGCACATTAGATAAAAAAATAAGGGGAAAGAGGATCACCTTGACGGATCCCTCTTCCGGGGCAAAACGTTTGGCATGGGTACCCATTTATAAGGATAGCCATAGAAACCATAGAAATACATTTTTGTACTAAAGAAACCCAGGCAGAATGAAATCCCATACTTTGGAGCACCGCAATCACAAAGTTCCATTCTACGCGATCAAAAGCCTTGGCCATATCAATTTTAAGAGCAAAAGTACCTTTGTGAGCAGCTTTTGATTCTCGCATGGTATGCATAATCTCATTAGCAACAATAATATTATTTATGATTGACCGTCCTTTGACAAAAGCTGCTTGCTCAGGAGAAATAACATATTGCATAGCATGCTTAACCCTATTTGTTCACAATCTCACGATGGATAGTATTACATAGAGAAATAGGACGAAAGTCAGACATGCAACAAGCTCCTTACTTCTTTGGGATAAGAACAATAAATGTATGTTATAGTCCGGTCGGAAGATCACCATGGTTAAAAAAACCAAGCACAGTAGATAAGAAATCATCTTTAATGATATGCCAGTAAGAGTTTATAAAAGTACCATTTATACTATCAGACCCGGAGCTTTAGATGGGTGCATACTCTTAAGGGAACTAACCACTTCATCTTCTGTATAAGGCTGAGCCAAACCCTCATAAAATATGGAATACACCCCTAAACGCATGCCAACAAGTGGGGATTAGAAATCATAAGAGTGGCAATAAAAAGATCTTGAAAATATCCTCGCCCAGTGAGCTTAATATTATCCCAACTTGTAGCCATATTTCCTTCAAGCGTCTTCAAACAGGATATGACATTTTTCCTTTCGCGAGACTTAAAACATCCAAAAAAGTATTTATAATTTTTATCACCTGACGAAAGCCACTTTTGCCTGGATCGTTGACACCAACGAATCTCTTGCTTGTGAAGAAGCGAATCCATATGTCTAGAAAGATCCGTCCAACGCCTTAGATTCTCCTGAGTCAGAGCTGCTGAAGCTACTACATCAAGTCTTGCCCTTGCATCCCTTATCTTCCGCTCTTCCATACGGAGCTTATTTCCGCCCCATGCACGTAAAGCATGGCCACATAGGGCACTCTTTCGAACATAAGCATTGATCGAACTAGAAGAAGCCCTCGAAACGTGCATGACTAGATTTCAACACTCCTCATCATCAACCCAACAATCTTCAAAGCGAAAAGAACAAGAACCTTTATGAACAGCTGGTTGGAAAACTAATTACAGAGGCCAATGATCCGAACATCCCCAACATAAGTGATGATTGACAACATGCGGATACAAAGAAAACCATTCTTCATTACTTAAAAAACGGTCTAAGCGACCTTTAACATTACATAGGCCATGCCTCCTATTAGAGTATGTGTACATGTCACCCACAAAACCAAGATTCTCCAAAGCACAATTTTGTATACATTGATTAAAAGCCAAAATATTACTACTTGAACGAGTTCCCCTCCCATGAAATTCGTGGAAAGTAAAACTTCGTTTAGATCTCCGCAAACAAGTAACAAGTCGCTCTACTGATCATGAAGATGTTGCAAAAGATGCCAAGTATGCCATTTATCTTGCATCTCTGACCAACCATACAATCCTGACAACCACCATGTCAGATTCCAAGAGTGAGTAACAAGCCCATCTATATGATGAGCTGAGTACGAGGATACTTTAATCGTAATCTCCTCCCTCCAAAAGAGAGAAACACCTGCTCGTCGCCCCATACTATCTCCAGCCAAAAAATTGTACCCATGCAGATGGTTTGCAAAACTCTTCATCTAAAAATTAGAAAGTTCCATTTCTGTCAAAAAGACCAAATACGATGAGTGTGCCCGGAAAAGGTTCCGTATCCAGCGAATTGTCCGGGCATTACCGAGCCCACGACAGTTCGCAACCATCATAGTCATCACTCCACCCAGGGCCGCCATATCACTCGAAGCAGAACAATCAACTCGTACACGTTTAGACATGCACTCATTTTCTCTACGGTCCAGAAATTCATTCTACGTAGCATCGAACTCAACCTCCCCAGTCTTGCGCTTCCTACCGTCTCGAAGAGGTGCTGGTGTATCAATTGGGAGAAGAATAATATCCCCTCGGCTAGAAGAGCCACTATCACCAGCTCGCATCATCACATCCGAAGGATTAGGAAGAGAAGCAGCAACATGCATAGGCTGCGAACCATCTTTCCTTGCATGCAAGCCAAGGTCTTGTTCTTTTATAACTTTCTAACTCGAACCTTCACCAGGGCTTGCTAAAACTCGGCTAACCCCAGGCCCTCCCGCATGAATCCATGGGCCATAAGGGGGACCCGCAACAGCAGCATCAGACTTCATAGGGTAGTCACGAGAAGCATGAACAAAGCATCCATAAAAGAAACAAATACTTGGTAGTTTCTCATAGGTTAGGTTCAAAGTAGTAGACTGCTCTTCCCATGGTAATCTTCACACAACGAAGAATAGGCTTAGAGATATTTATCTTCACTTGGACTCGCATGAAGTCACCTCCCTGTCGTCGGGTCTCCTCTTGGTAGTCCATGAAAACACTAATCTTGCTAGCAAGGCGTTAAGCAAAACCCTTGTGGAGGAACATAATCGGCACCCTATGCACATGCACCCGCACCCGCATGGGGACCCAATGAAAAAGATGTTCACTAGGAGATTTAGAAGCATCAACCGGTTCCAAAACAAGAAGGGATCCATCTATTGTACAAGGTCCACACCCTAAGATCTTTTGGAGACGTTCTTCATCACTGATTTCAAATAAAAGCATCCCCTGTAACTAAAAATAGATAGACGTAGTAAAAGATAACTTCCATATCAGCACCACTCTCCTCTCTCCTCCCCCACTAACCCTCCAACTTCCACAAACCCCCCGCCACCATGCTGCCACCCTCTTCCGCCATTGTTATCCGGAACAGCCATAAAAACCCTTAGCCCCACACCACCCTGAACCCCACAAAATCATCATAGCCAAGCAATCCCCCTCCCTCCCCCCAAAACCACCTACTCGCCTGACTAAAAACCCACCCCTGAACTCTACTGCCCAACTCTCCTTTCCGACACCGCTTATCGTGTGTAGGTTGTCCAAATCATGGAGTCCATCACGGTGTTTGTAGAAAACTTGAGAGAAACTGTTACCTTAGGCAAACTGTGGAAAGCTTTTCACACTTTTGGAATAATTACCAACTTTATCAGGCCAGTAAAGAGGCGCATAGCTACAAACTCAAAATATGTTTTTATTTGTTATGAAGATGAACAGTAGGCGAATAGAGTAATCAGAGAGACAAATGGTATTTGGTTGGATGGAGCAAGGATTTCAACACAAATGGCGAGGCCCCTTAGAAGAAGACGCATGGAAGGGGATTATCATAGAAGCCATCACAAGCCGCCACCATCATCTCGCTACTCGGAATACACGACCCCCCGATGGCAGTGCCTCATGGGAATGGAGGTGACGAAGAAGCTAAGCATGAATCAACACAGGAGGAACCTCCAAGGGGGCCAGTTAAGCTGTTGCCTTCAGAGCTCCTAATCCCACAGCTTGACCGTAGTGCAATCCTCCGTTCGAAAGTCAGAACGAACTATGAACAGGTCAGACGTGAACTGGAGACAATCGGAGGAGTGGAACATATTATTGAAAAGTCGCCGTATGAGTTTGTGGTTATTTTCTCTTGTGAGGAAAGTAGATGGAGATTCCTAGAGGGCCGGAAATGGAAGGAGGATGTGTGGGAAGCTGAACCATGGGATGACGAAGCCATATCTACAAAACGAAGGGCAAATGTGGCAGTTAGAGGCATCCCCCTTCCAGCTTGGAGTGAATCAACCGTGATTAGTATACTATCAAGAACAGGCAAGGTCATAGGAATTGAAACTGATATGATGAAACTACCTCTGATCTTGGATGTTTTTGCCACCATTGAAACAACATCCTTCAAAATTCTGAATGAGGAAGTTGAAGTGATATTTGACAGTAAGATCTCGAAAGTAAGTACAGTTGAAGTGTGGACTGAAGGAGTTGGGGAATTGCAAAGCACAGTCAAACTAGAAGCTTGCTCCTTCCTCGGAAGGCCATAACCCCCAGGGAAGCGGCGGTGGCCAAAGTAGCATGGGGTGGCGCCTCCTCAGTTCAGAGGCAGCGGAGGTAGACATAATCATTTTAGCTCTTGTCCCGAGGAGGCCTACAGTAGCCGGTATCCAGGCAGATCGTGAGACGTTTAAACTTTCCATGTTGGTAACGGAAAATTTAAACTCGTGTTCGATTATTGGCACGTGCGAGGAAAATAAGAGGAGCTGGAACGTGAGGACGGTGGAAATTGGTAATTACCTGGCTGATACAGATTTATGGAGGACTTATGAACGCAGCGTTTGGTCGGGACACGTGCCTAATGATGGTGGCGGGTTAGACTTAATAAGGATGGTAAAAATCATTTTTGCTTTCATTATGACTCCCTTAATGACACAGGGAGAAAGCGAATAGGCATCATTGATTAAGCTGCATGAAACTGAAAGGGCAGAAGAAGTGCGAACGTGTGAAGAGGTTCAAAGTTTCCAAGATGACCCATCCCTGATTATTAACGAAACAGAAAAGAAAGGCGGGGAGCTGAAGAACGATTCTCAAGTAACATCGGTGGGATATACTAATATCCCCAAAGTAACATCTGTGGGATATACTAATATCCCCAACAATGGTAGACCCACACCAGTGGATTCAAGTACGATCAAACCTATCCAATTACATGTGGTGATCTCACCAGACGGGAAAGCTCCAGATAAAATTCTAAACCACCATCTCAAAACCAATAAAGCTAAAAGGCCAGTTTTCAGACCATCAGAGGAAGCCAAGAAGTGCTTGAAGTACGGCCAAAGGTTACGGGTAAACTATCCCTATCCTAGCAAAGCTTTGGCCAACCTGGACCGTATACTAAGAAGGGGTAGGAGACTGAATCAAGCCCAGAAAGATGAACACGGGGATAGCTTTCTACAATATTCAATGGGCCGGAAAATCAGAAAAGTGGACAGTAGTGAAGAAAGAAGTCCAGAAAACGCAGTCGGTGATGGTGGGTCTCCTAGAGACGCACCACAGTCGTCCATGTAACAAGAATCGCAATCTATGGGGCCCAGGCATGAGGACAGAATGGGCTGAGTCCTTTGCCACAGGTTAGTTTGGAGGCCTGATTGTCGCCTGGACCCCAAACCTTATCCAGGCCAAGGAAATTGGAAAAGGTACAAGATGGATTGTGATCGAGACTACAATTAACCCTCAACAGTTTCAGGGGGTGATAATCTTTGTATATGGGCCAACCAGCCCTGTACACAGAAGAGGAGTATATCGTGAGCTACTCTTCGTCAAGTCAACAAACGCATTGCCTATGCTATCAGTAGGGGATTTTAATGAAGTGAGAAGTGGTGAGGAAATAAGAAGAGGAAGTAGCAGCAACAGTACCCAATCAATGAGAGATTTGAATCAGTGGATTCAAGACATGGAGCTGAGTGAGATTAATCTGTCAGGATGTATGTTTACTTGGAAGTGCAGAGGTACCTGGAGCAGGATAGACAGGGCTTTTTGTACCACCGAGTGGCTAAGCCAGTTCCCACACTTAACATTCAGAGGTAGGCCTTGGAAGATCTCTGACCACAGGTTTATGTGGGTTCGGTTGCAACAAGCTGACTGGGGACCGCGCCCCTTCAGAACCTTGGATGCCTGGTTTGAAGAGGATAATTTTGTGCCTTTCTTTACAAATGAGTGGAGGAAGGTTTCAGGCAGGCGCACCTTCATAAAGCTGAAGGAGATGAAACAAGTACTTAAGAAGTGGAATAAAGAGCAGTTTGGGGTGATCAGCCAGGAACTCGAAAAGAAAACTAAAGAAATGAAAAAGATTGACATCCTTGATGAAACACAGGGTCCAGATGATACGAGGAAATTGGACAGAATAATATTAAAAGGAGAGATGTGGAAGACACTAAGGAAGGAGGAAAGGTTTTGGAGACAAATGTCGAGAGAGAAACATATTAAGGAAGGTGACTAGAATACTCGTTATTTCCACAGGAAGGAAACTATAAATAGATCCTCAAACATGATTTCTGGCCTCTTGAATAAATGGGAGAATGTCATATAATTCGGTGGCAATTAGGAAGGAAGCAAGGAGATATTTCAAGGATCTGTTCAAGCAAAGTCAAGCCTCTAGGGCTTTTCCTTTCGAAGAAAACAGGCCGTGTGTTTCTGATGCGGAGAAAGCCATGCTTGTCCAGATACCAACAAACATAGAAATTAAAGAAATGGTGTGGGCATGCCTTGGAGATAAAGCACCTGGGTATGATGGTTTTAATTTTAATATGATCAAAAGAATGTGGCATACCATTGGTGAAGATGTTACAGAAGAAGTCAGCATATTCTTTAGAGAAGGGCACCTGCCGTTGGAAATCAACACAACGTGGGTAACCTTGATTCCTAAAAACCAAAACGCAAGGCAGATAGAGGAGTACCGACCAATAAGTGTTATAGGATGCCTATACAAAGTTATCTCAAAATCCTGGCAAACAGGCTCAGTCGCATCATCAGTTCCCTGGTCAGTAAATCGCAAACAAAGTTTATAAGAGGAAGACATATTTTAGAGGGGCCTCTGGTGGCCAACGAAGTGGTAAACTGGCTGAAGTAGAGGAAAAGGAAAGGGGTGCTCTTCAAAATTGACTTCTGGAAAGCGTACGACTGCATAAATTGGAATTTTGTGATGAAAATGTTGGAAATATACCAATTCCCGGTGGTTTGGCGTAACTGGATCAAGAGCTGTATCTCTACCCCCAGAATCTCAATTTTAGTTAACGGCTCCCCCACGCCTACCTTCAAGCCGAGAAGGGGTCTTAGGCCAGGGGACCCCCTCTCACCCTTGTTGTTCATTCTGGTCTCGGAAGCCCTAAATTGGCTTTTAGACTATGCTATTCAGATTAAGGATTGAAGAGGGATTATAGTGGATCACAATGAAGTCAGAATCTCTCATTTGCAATTTGCTGACGATACCATTATTTTCTGCTCGATGGATGAAGAAGAACTGAGTGTAGTAAAATGGACAGTGGAGATTTTCGCTGACATGTCGGGCCTGGAAGTAAACTGGGACAAATCCACTGCTTTTGGAATCAATTTGGATGAAATTGATAAATTCAGAGTCAAAGACTCCCTCGGTTGTCAGGTGGGGAATTACCTAGTACGTATCTGGGGCTGCCCCTAGGAGCAAATCCACGAAAATTAGCTACTTGGAAACCTGTGATATCAAAAAACGAAAGCAGATTGTGCCAATCGAAAGCAGATTGTGCCAATGGAAAGCTTCAGCACTCTCGAAGGTAGGGAGACTTGTTTTAATCCATACAATTCTCAATAGTATACCTGTATACTATATGAGTCTATTTAGGATGCCTAAATGTGTGATAGAGAGAATCAATTCCATACAGAGAAAATTCTTGTGGCATCAAGGCTCAGGACGACATCTGTCTCTGATGAAATGGCAGAGTATTTCGAAGCCGCGGCAATATGGAGGTTTGGGTGTTGTGGATTTTGAGACGAAAAATGAGGCACTAATGTTCAAATGGTGGTGGAAGTATATGAAAGAGGATACGAGGCTATGGAAAAAAGTAGTAGCAGCAATCTATGGCCAAAACATTTGGGTGCCGATCTTTGATGAGTCGTGGGAGAATGTCAGTAAGAAGGGCACATGGTTTTCAATCGTTTCTATTAGTTCCTAGAGATCAAACATCAGAGAAGTGCTGATAAGTAATTGGAGGTGGATAGTCAATAGGGGAGATCGAGTCAGATTTTGGACAGATCCCTGGATTGGGAATTTCACTCTCAAAAGTAAATTTCCATGACTCTTTTCTATAAGTGATTGTAAAACTGCCATGGTGAATGAGGTGGGACTGTGGGTAGGCTCTGACTGGCAGTGGTGCCTTAGGTGGAGAAGACAGATGTTTGTATATGAGGTAGAGGAGACCGAAAATCTGTTTGGGCTCCTAAACCAATGTGAAATGAGGCAATCTGTTATGGATGACAAGCTGGTGTGGGTGGGAGTTAAAGGTGGGAATTACGCTGCTAAGGATTTCTATGCTGAGGTGATGCATAAGGAGTTTGGAAATCAGGTCTCATGGCACCGTTCTTTCTGGAGCAAAGATGCATCCCCTCGTGTAGAACTGATGGTCTGGTTCTTGTTGCAGAAGAAATTAGCAACCAGAGATAAATTGTTTGGTTGGAACAAGATATCGATTGTAGGAATGATGTGCCCCCTGTGCAAAGCGGTACCAGAATCTGTGGAACATTTATTTTTTAGGTGCTTGGAATCAAAGAAACGGTGGCAATCGATGTTGAGGTGGTGGGGTGTATCTCGACATGGATGTGGAGGTAGAGAATAGCCTCACTTTCTGGTGTGAAAATGTACCAAACATAAGATGTGGCCGCATCTGGAGGTCTACCTTCCTGTTCACAAATAGCAATATCTGGTATACAAGGAACATGATAATTTTTGACCATATAACTGTAAGCTGGGAAACTGTTGCGCAGACTACTAAAATGCAGATCCAGGAATGGAGTAAAATGAAGAGCTTCATACACGGATCGGTGGGGGGAACTATCGGCATGCTCAAACCTAAAGGACTGTCTCTAATTCGTGCTTTTAGGAGGCAGTAGGAATTTTGTTTTTTCGAACTCTTGTATTTGCGATTCTGTTTCTTTGATGCTCTCTGTAACTTTGGCTGGGAGAGACCTTCGCCAGAAACACCACTACTTGGTGGTACAGCTACATCTGTAGCCCATCGATAAAAAACAAGCAAAAGCATCCCTTCACCCACCGCTCGAACATGCAGAACATCATCAAGGTTCCAAGCTCTTGCCAAATTCTTCTCGAGGATGCGAGCATCAATCGTATGTGCCATGAAAACTTTGCCAAGGAGACAGCAGAAGAATGGAATAGATGGAACAAAACCCAACAAGCCATCGACTTCCATACTAACATCCTCTTCGACAGATAAAGACATATCTTGACACTTTTGAACTAAATCATCAAGAGTTGTTCCATCATCAGCCATGCTACCAACAGGAGGACTTTGGGGCAAAGTAACGGAAGAGTTCAAAGAAGAAATAGTCGAAGAATCAAGAGGACAAGAGGAAAACTGAAGGATGAAGGAAGCAAAGCACAAAAGATGAAAATATCAGGAAGAATAGGTTGACACATTATAAAAGCTTAATGCAAGAGGATGAGGGTTGAGACACCTCATAACCCTAAACACTCCAAGCATCGATAGTGGGAGACAAGGCTCTTAATTAGCCATGCAAGACTAATCAAGAGAATGACGACCTAGAAGAAAAAAAGAGAGAAACTTCTTCCGCCTTTGGGAGAAAAGAGAGATTTTTTTCTGACATCATAGATGGTATCTATATACAACATCTTTATTCATTAACTTATGTTAATAATCGATTAAGTTGTTTCAAAGAATTTTGAACCTTTTTCTTTTTCTACATATTTATTTGAATTTTTTTAGGTTAAGTTTGAGATACACCTAACATTTTTATACTATATGTTATCCTTACCGTCATATTGCTATTAAAGGAAATGTCACGAGATATCCGTGAGGTTTAAGCAAATTTTACCAAAATACCCTTGAGGTTTCATTTTCTTTACGAGATACGCATGAGGTTTCATTTTCATTACGAGATACTTCTGAGGTTTCAATTTTATTACAAGATGCTCTTCAAATTTCGATATATTATATTTTTCATATCTCAATTTTCTCATGCAAAAACCTCAAGGATATATGGTCAAAGTTCTTTTTTAAAGCTTAAAACTTAAATAAAATACACAAGAAAACCCAAAGAGCATATAAAATTCGAAATCAATTTTATAATGAATATAATTTAATAAACAAAAAACTAAAAAAATAAATAGAATTGACAAAATAGTAAAAATTAAAGGGAAAATTACATACCCCACCCATGACGTTTGACGAAATTTCACAATCCACCCATGTGGTTTTAAAAATTACTTTCCCCACCCATGTGGTTTCCCCTGTTTTACATCCAGCAACTTTTCTAATTTTTGTTCAATTCAAAAGATGCTTAAATGTTGTCCGAAGTTGATGAAATTTTACATAGACGATGCTAAAGTGTTATATCTTGGTTTAGTGAGAAATCTAAAGTTTTTTAAGCTTAAATGTGACATGTGGGACCCAATGAACATGTCACATGTTTCATTGGGTTCCACGGGACACATTTAAGCTTAAAAAACTTCAGATTTGACATAAGATCAAAGTATATCACTTTAGCATCATCCATGTAAAATTTCATCAACTTCGGACAACGTTTAAGCATCTTTTGAATTAAACCAAAATTAAAAAAGTTGCTGGATGTAAAACGGGGGAAACCACATGGGTGGGCAAAGTAATTTTTGAAACCACGTGGGTGGAATATGAAATTTTGCTAAATGTCATGGGTGGGGCATGTAATTTTCCCAAAATTAAATTATTTTAGAAAATAAACATAAAAAGTTAAAGTGTTACGTAGTGATGACTTAAAATCGTAAAAAAATTATAACAAATAATATTAAAAGTGGCAATTTCATATAGTACATATAAAAATCATTATTTAAAATTAGAAAATAAAGTATAAAAACCATAAAATATGATCATTTTTCTTGTGATTATTAATATCAAATAATATATTTGTTAATAAATTTATATAACTTATAAAATATTTTTATTTTTTTATATTTAATGTAATTGTTATAATTTTTTATGATTTTAAGTTCATTATAATAGTCTTTAAATTATGTAGCAATATGTTTTTTAACTATTTTTTTTTATTGTTTAGTTACTTCTATTTATTTGTTAAATTTTATGATTTTAGTTCTTTTTGTTTTTATATTTTTATTCATTTTTAAAATGAATTGAAATATTATATGATCTTTAATTATATTTTATATTTTTTTATTTAAATAAATTGACCATAAATCCCCAAGGTTATTACGGGGCGTATGCTGTGAGGGTAAATGGGGATATGAAAAACATAACATATCAGAATTTGAATGAAGGGGAATCTCGTAATAAAATGGAAACCTCAGAGGTATCTCGTAAAGTGAATAAAACCTTAAAAGTATCTCGTAATGAAAATGACAACTCATGGGATTTATAAACCTTGTGTAAACCTAAGGGGATGGTGTATCATGAAATTTCCGTAAATCATACTACTGTTCTAACAATAATTAATGGTATGAATTGCAACCGACCAACAACATTTGGAAAACTGACAATTGGAAGATGGGATGATCCAATGCTCTCTCCATATTGGATGAGCCATGACAGCCAATGTAACCTTTTCTTTTCATTGGTTCAGCTAGACAAAGTACAAATTCTATTCACATGGTTACATACTTCCAACTCTCGAATCGAAGAGATAATGGAGACTCCAAGTGTTAATTGCTAAACTACTCATAGAGGTAATGATAGGACTTGAGAAGAAAGGGCATGATGAGTTCTTAGAGTTAGAATACACTTTGACCGGTGAAATATGACCATTGACCGATGACCAATGACTCATGACTATTGAGCGGTGACCGTGAATGTTGACAGACAATAAATGACTGTTGACTGGCATCCGGAAGCTTTTAACCATTGATCGGCAGCCGTTGACCGGGTATTTATTTTATTTCCCCTAGCTCAAACAAACAACTGGGAAAATCAAAGTCTTTTCCATTCCTCTTCATTCTCTTTCTTGATTCCATTCTGTTCCCCGCTTGAAACAAACGCCCCCCCTTACTATTACATTTTGTACCATGCCAAGCAATCTGAGAAGGAAGGAAAAAATATCTTCTAATCACAAACTGTCCGCACTAAGCCAAAAAAAAAACATAGTGAAAACACTATTTACTCTTATTATTGCCACGTAGCTAATCAAGTTAGTAAGAGTTAGTTTTGGCAACTAAAGTGTTTAGCTTAATTGGATGTGTTGTCATAGTCTTCCCTCTAGTAGAACAATGGGCTTTGGTAACGATGAAAGTCATTACGAAAAAACAAAATCGTTACTATATTAATCTATTGTAACGACAAAAGTCGTTACAAGTCGTTGCAGGAGAAGGCGTAACTAAAGATCAAATAATTTATTGTAACGACTTTTATTCGTTATTAAAGTTATGTCGTTACTAAAATTCTGATTTTATAAACTATAGAATATCAATTTTGATAACGAAGATCGTCGTTACTAAAAATACCTTTATTAACAACTATTTTCGTTATCAAATAATACTTTAGTAACAGTAGTCTTCATTACCAAAGAGTAAGTTCTTTCTTTTGTAACAATTATAGTCATTACCAAAAATCTGTTCAAAATAAAAAAAACCCATTCTAAGTTCTTTCTTTTGTAACAACTATAGGTGTTACCAAAAATCTGTTCAAAATAATAAAAAAAAACCAATTCTAAATAACCAATTGGACGCTTTATTTCATTGAATATGTGTTTCACCACAACAAATTCGGCAAATTCATCAAAGTAACAACATTTGGCAGATTCCAATATCAACACAAATGTACCCTTCTGAATTAAAGAAAGACCAACAGTAGAAGCAACAACAGCATTCAGCAGAGTTTCCACAACAAATTCTTCATTTTCATGTTCTAGGCTAGACAGACGATTATTCAGCATTTCCAAAAAACAACTTTCTTCTACACACATGGGATCACACACATGTGTTGGTTCAGAAGAGACAACAGATGTCACGTATCCTTTGGGTTCAGATGCCACGAACATTCTTGAATCATACCTACAGAAGAGATAACAAATATCTTAAGAATAAATGATCACACACATGCACATATTACGACTAAGCGGATGAAAACATAGGCTAGTTTTAGAACAAACAATTATTAATATTAGAGTAACACCTCATATTGATGCATTAGAAGCCACATTTCTTTGTCATAGCCTTTTCTTCAGTTTCCTTAATGATAATTTAATCATGCGTCATAAGCCAATTACAAAGCGCTGCATACAAAAGTTTTTTTTTACAGAAGCTAGTGGCAGCTAATGGAACTCATTATAGCAGAAGCAGCTTATCATTGATAGTAGTGATAAACCAGAATCTATACAACCTTTTACTACTTTGCAATATAGAAGCCATCATATCATATCCCCTATTTTCTTTGGGCCTCTTTGTTTTGGTCATATGCAGCACTCAATCCACATAAATAAACTATTCATGATTTTCAGCAGGTTTGATAATCAACATCACAACAACTCAAACATGATATATAATGCATAAATAAACTCTTCATTTGGAAAGGAGAGTACCTGTAATCATATCATTGGATCAGAAGTCCAATCCTCCACATCCTCATACAATGAGGCAGATGTAAAAGACTCATTGTCTCTCGCAGCCAACATCGATAAAAGTTCTGTTCGTAAAATCCCATATGCCTTCTTGTTCTCTTCTTCTCGCCTTAGACCTTCAGCCTTTAAATCTTCAACTTCTTTTTTCAAATCTGAAATTGTTTGTTGTTGCTGTCGATGTTCAGCGGCAATGGCAGCACGCTTCGAAGAGCCTTTATATCCATTTCCTTTGCCCCTCACATAGCCAGACCTTGGCTGAAAAACTTTTAGCAACATTTCTTCTTGGGTCATCATTGTTGCTCCCTCTTTTGAAGTTTCATCAACCATTTCTTTGAGTTTTAACTGCATCAAGTTAATTAAGCTATGAAAGTTATAAGAAGAAAAAGTTAATAACAAAAAACTTGCTTGAAAAATATAGAGGTTTTACATACATATATATCATCAGAGCCCCTGTCTTCCTTCAAGTACTCAAGTTGTCCAGTGGATTTATTGAGCTTCGTATGTTCTTTTAGCCAGATAATGTCGGCAGTAGGTTTTACACCACCATTTTCCTTAGCCTGAACAAACCATACAAAAACATATTGAATATACAAATCCTGCTTGTAACAGTAGCAATGCAAACAGCAGTACAGAATCTTAAAAACAAAGCCTACCTGTAACAAATCATACAACCCTAGCAACTCATCTCTAATTTTCTTAACCTAAGCCTAATGTTTTTATCAATCCAAACTGTAGTGCGGAATCTTAAAAACAGTAGCAACATGTTTCATTTCAGCAATATGAGAATTTCCAAAATCAAAAACAATTGAAACTCAGATGGATAATTAAATTGGTGGCAGTTACTAATCTGCAACAACAACTACATAACCCAATTCCACTGTTTTATCAGCTGTTGTAGCAGTACAAGCAGAAGTTAAACAACATCAATAAAAAATCATTTCAGAGCTAAAACATCTTGACAGTTTCATAAAAAATCAATGCCACAACAGTGCAAACATTTTCAGATCCGATTTTGAGCATACAATCTACCTGTTAAACGTCTCTTATAAAGAACAGAACACCACCATATATGAATGATGGTTTATCACAATGACATCCTCAATTCAGCGGGTGGACTACTATGGATACTCCATTCTATTGGTGCATCTTAAACTAAAAGAAACTAATGAAAGTTCCAAACAAATTTTTATTCTACTAAAGCGTCACACTCACCCCACATATGTATGTCCTTAAACTAAAAGAAACTTACCAGCAGTTCCTCAAACTCAACAAATGTCATATTCCTAGTGGTGTGCCTACACTTTGATTTCAACCGATTCTGAGAGTTTGTTTGGCTTTTTTGCAGCAAAAACAATAATTGTAGTCAAGCTATACACAACTACACTCAACATATTAACTTATTTTTGCAATAATAATTAAACATACAGCAAATTCTGGTGCAGCAAACAGAGCCAAACAACTCCTCCGTTGTTCAATTGATAACCCTTTTGGTTTATGCTTCATACGCTCTTCATCTGTCTCATAGCTTCTGTATATTTTGCTCAGACAGGATCTCCAACTACAAAACAATCTATGCATAGTTTCCTCACAATATTCTTGAAACTGGAAAGTGTTTGGGTCTGAAGAACGTAGTTGAAATCTCTCCTAGATTAAAGAAATATTAAATGAAGATGTAAAATAAATGAAAGAGTAGTTCATTAACATGACATATTAGAGAACTAAACATGTAAATAGTTTAACCAATCTATGACAATAATCTGACTTAGTAAAATAATTCCTTCTATAGCATACCTCAACTTGTTTCAGCATTATTTCACCATATGATTCGAGCACTTCCTCCCAGCTCCTTGCATCTACTGGTGTTGTAGTTCTCACAGTATAACCGCAATGATTTGCTAGATCCCGAGCATTAGTGCCTAATGCTTGGCTAATGTTATCCGGTATAATGACTTCAAGTTTTTTTTTACCACCATTGGTTTTCTTATGAAGTTTCATCCCTTTGTAGCTCCCCTCTGTCCTTTCTTTCTTTTCATAGAATTCACTACAAATAAATAGCAAATTAGAAGAAAAAATGCTTAACATAAAAGTATCTAGACTACACAAATGTAATACCTTCTATATCTGCTTGTTGAACTACACCAACTTCTGGTTGCAAGCCATCATGGTTAACAGGTGGTGTTGGTGATGAAGCAATAGAAGAGGCAGCTACATCTTCCTGTCTTTCAATTCTACTTCTTCTTTTTTGTTGCATGAATGTTGCAGATCCTACACCAAATTTAGACATTAGTTTTGAGAGTATTAATGACCTTTTATCTAACAGTAATATACCTTCACCTATAGGTGGAGATTGTAGAAATCCTCCATCTCTATTACTTTCAGCTACTATGTTATTCATCAGTCCTTGTTCCATACCTCTGTCCACAAGTGCTGTTATACCAATACAATGATCAAATAAGAAAAATGAGACAAGCAAATTAAAAAAACTAGTAAAACTCAAAATAAAACATATTCTCAATTCAAAAAATTTAAAGATAACACAGCCAACATGTCCATATATGTCACCTTCAGAATTTAAAGATTGAGCTCCTATTTGTTGTATTGTACTATTGTCATCCATCATCAATGAAGCTTTACCTCTTCCATTTCCTCCTCTTTCTCCCATCACACCTTAAAGAAATAAAATTTTTGATTAGTTTTGCAAATATAAAACCTATCAAAACTCTAATAAAGATTGAAGCTATAAAAGGTAATGAAAGTTG
The DNA here is from genome assembly GCA_023374045.1 of Limonium bicolor. Lineage (NCBI taxonomy): Eukaryota > Viridiplantae > Streptophyta > Magnoliopsida > Caryophyllales > Plumbaginaceae > Limonium > Limonium bicolor. The sequence goes on from CM041776.1 coordinate 499,114,013, forward strand.
TACCTTTCCCTCTCCCCATCAAGCCTTGAAATTCATTGAGCTGAGATTGCATGGAACTTTCTTGTCCTTTTCTTCCTTTGCTTGTCATACTACTTCCACCTCTTCCTATACTACCTCCTCTCATTCTTGCCATCACCCCTTCATATTCATGTATAAAGACAAGCATTAATAAAAGGATGTCATATGAATAAGTGTTGTAAATAGAAAATCATATGAACAAACACTGATAAAATGAGATCATATGTGCACCACAACATTACAAGAATCCATTTTGTTTTAATTCCCTATATTTCTCAGTAGACTTTGAAGTCTTTTAGCATCCTTGCCAACAACTCTTTCCTGCACCATAGCATTTCTATGCAATGGAAGTGCTTCAGCAACATCATTATTCATTGTTTGTAATATGTTGGGAGAAAAATCAGCTACATCTTGAATGTACTCTACTTCATCTTCTTCAAAAGTATTGAACTCCTCAGCAATAGGGATCTTGTAAAGATCTCTTGGTTCGGTCTTTATCACGTTAATCCAATCATCATGCTTCAAATCTTTAACATAAAAAACTTGTTTTGCTTGAGAAGCCAGAACAAATGGTTCATCCGCTGCTATAGAATGTTTCTTGTTTAAGCTGACAATACCATATTCATCCACCTTATAACCTTTGTCTTTGTGAAGAACATCCCACCAATGACACTTAAATACCACAATTCTATTGCCACCGACGTATTGCAGCTCAAAAACATCTTTCAACACACCATAATACTCTATATTTCTAGAGTCATCCCCTTTAACCATGACTCCATAATTTTGAGAAGGACTATTTTCACTTGAAGATCCTGATGTTTTGAACTTGTATCCGTTAATGGTATAAGCATTATAACGCCTCACTAATCTAGATGGATATAGAACAAGGTTGTACAAGTCTTCGTTAACCAAGCCTTGTTTATGCATTATGGATACCTATAAATGAAGACCATTGAAGTGTAACCGAGGAAATTAAAATAAGCATAAAAAGAAATACATGAGTACTCTTAGAGGTATATCAATGAGAGATAGCATACACGATCACATAGCCACTTGGAAAGTTCAGCCTTGTGTCGTTTCATTGCAACTCTAGGAGGAAAATGACTCTGGAGTTCTATTTTATGATCTCTGTGACATTCATGAAATTAATTGATATTCTTTTAAATAAAAAATCTTAAATTAATGTGAGGACGTTTAATCAATAAAAAACAATGAAATTGACTTACTCAATAAGATACTGAAGTTCCTTGCAGTTTGAAAGAATATAAAATTGAACTTGTTGAAACTCATCAAGACTAAGCTCATGTTGGTTTGATCCACCAATGTTCAACTTAAATATGTCTAACTTGCTGCCTTGGTTTTCTGGTGCTTGAACAACATTGGTTTCAAATTCCTCCATGTAACGTGAACAAAAGCTTAGACATTCATATTGCCACAAGAACTAGCTATTGAACCCTTTCCGGGTGTGCTTTGTTTCGGACATAAGATTTAAGGGTACGTAAGTACCTATATGATGAAAAAATTAACCAAAAAAATTAGGAAATTGCTAACTGAACAAAAAAGATTAAGGAATATTTATACCTTTCTACTGGGAACATCCAACGAAAAGCAACGGGTCCTCCAAGCTTTTCTTCAAGTGGTAGGTGAATTGCCAAGTGTATCATGATATCAAAAAAAGCAGGAGGAAATACCATTTCCAACTTACACAATGTGTACGGAATTTGTTTCTCAAGATGTCAAGGTCTTCCAATGTTAAATTTTTTGAACATAAATTCCGAAAGAAAAGACTAAGCTCAATCAATGGGTCTTTGACATTTTTTGGTAAGAACTGATGTATGGCCAGGGGAAGAAGTTGTTGAAGAAAACATGGCAATCATGGGTTTTCATCCCTGTGATCTTCCCTCTTTGTCATTCAAGCACCGAGATATATTTGACATGTAAGAATCAGGGGACTTCAAATTGGAAATCATGTCATGTACTTTAGCTCTCTCTGTGGAGATAAAGCAAAGGCAGATGCTGTTTTCTTGACAATTTCACCTTCTTTATAAGGATGCAAAGCTGGTCGAATTCCTAAATCCACTAAATCATATCTTCTTGCCCAAATAGTATCCTTAGTCTTGTCTTTGACCTCCATCACTGTATTATAGATATTTTCAAATGTATTCTTTTCAATATGCATAATATCCAAATTGTGTCTCAATTTCAACTTACACCAATAGGGTAAGTCAAAAAAGATACTTTTCTTCCTCCAATTATGAGGACCACCATACTTTCTTTTCTTACTCGTATATTCACCTAATAAATCTTGCTCAAACTCAGCTAGCTGACTAAGGACTTCATCACCTGACAAAGGTCTAGGCGCCTTTCCTTTCTCCATCTTACCATCAAAGTCAATGACATTGTTTCGCCATGGATGATTGTCTGGCAGATAACGACAATGTCCCATGTAACAAATTTTATGAGATCCCTTCAGTGAAAGTGACTGGACATGTATATGGCAAGATGGACATCCTAGATATCCCTTAGTGACCCAACCCGAAATATCACCATATGCTGGAAAATCATTTATAGTCCATAAGAGAGCCGCATGTAACGTGAAATTTTGTTTGCTATGAGCATCATATGTTTGCACACCTACTTCCCATAACTCCTTAAGCTCAGCAATAAGTGGCTGTAAGTAAACATCAATCTTCATGCCAGGATGGTCAGGAATAAGTAGAGACAGCATGAAAAAGGGAGATTTCATACACATCCAAGGAGGCAAATTATATGGAATAAGCACAACTGGCCAACAACTATGCGCAGCACCAAAATGACCAAACGGATTAAACCCATCATGTGCCAAACCAAGCCTAACACTACGTGGATCTTTAGCAAATGACTTGAATTCTACATCAAATGATTTCCAAGCAATAGAATCAGTAGGGTGCCTCATTACGCCATCATTTGGTTTTTTCTCTTTATGCCACCGCATGTGCACAGCTATTTTACTAGACATATATAATCTTTGTAATCTAGGCTTCAATGGGAAGTACCTCAAAACTTTATGAGGAATATTTTTTTGATTTGCGGAACCTTTTTTTTCTCACCAACGTGATGAATGGCAATGGGGACATGCCTCTAGATTCTCATTCTCTCCCCAATATATAATGCAATCTTTAACACATGCATCAATCTTAATATAATCAAACCCCCAAATCTGTAAATAACTTCTTGGCTTGATAATAAGAATCTGGAACTAATGCACTAGGAGGGAGAATTTCCTTTTGAAATTGGAGATATGAGTCAAAAGAGTTGTCCGTCCAATTATGGTCACACTTCAATTGTAGTGCCTTGACAACAAAATAACTTAGATATCTTAGCACCCGGATAATGCCTCTTGAGATTCTTTCAAAAGCCGATAGTAATTTCTAGCTTCCGTAGAGGGTTCTTCAACTACACCTCGCTCAAAAACATCTACATCACATACCCCCAAAGCATCGTGTAACATATCGATCATATTTTCATTATGAAGGCTGCAATCTACACCACTTTATATAGGAACCCCTAAAGCATCTTGTACCATATCTTCATTACCAAGGATACAATTTGCACTATGTTCTGCAGTCATACCATGATCTTCCTCATCACCGGTATCATCTACATCTCCTTCACCATGATGATGCCATACAAGATAATCAAACATCATTCCATACCTTAATAAATGAAATCTAATTTCCTTCCTCGGGTAGAATTCAACATTTCTACATTGGGAACAGGGGCATCTTTTGGTTTTTCCACTCTACGCTGAACAAAAGGCAAATTCTAGAAAAGAATCTATGCCTTGAACATATATGGAATCCCTTCGATCCATAATTTTCATCCATTCTTTGTCCAACATCACTCCTAATGTTTGTAGAAGATATATATGTCAAAGGTAAAGAATGATAGACACAAAAGGTGCATAATCACATAAAAATAGAAATTTAAGAAAGATGGTCTTAGACGGATGTAAAAAAGGCAATCACATTGTTGAGAGTTACCCTCGTCTTAGTAGTCACAAAACATAATAGCTAATGATATATAAGCGGTCGGACTCACCTACGAAAGCTAGAATCTTCGTCAGAAGTAGACTGATTTGTACATAAATAGTAAGATTGCTCAAGATGTACCTTCAAGATAAAATGTTAGGACTTAGTGCCTTCATCTTTAGAACAAAAAGAAATGGTCATTAATAGACCAAAAGTAAATAACTGAAGTGATTAATGAATTTAATAATTGTAACATAAAAAGAGTTCTATTATCTGAACCACCATTTAAATAATTACTAACTAGCTGTATAATAGCATATTCATCCCACCATAGTATATCTGATCATTAATCATGAAGTATAAAAGAAGATGTCTATAGTATAAGGGCAAGAAAATATCCAATGAATAGAAATAACACTACAACTAATTTGTTTTTTTTACAGTTGCATTTTTGAAAACTGCTAGTTGAAGAATCACATGGTCACACATTAAGAAATTGGTAGGCTGAGAATGCAGACTTTTTCAGTAAGAAATTGGTAATTGAAGGCTCACACCAAGGAATCCACAAGATAGGCTAATTTCTTACATAATCTGCACCAAGTACAAGTCATGAGTCGTACTCGATTGCATAATCATATATCATGCTTGATCATCAAACGATTTAATGCCAACATATGTCATTATGTCAATTTGTTAATTACACGATACACATGCACATTCTAAATGCAGTCAGTTGAGGCTGAACTAGCTGAACTAATTTGCAGCAGATCTTGCCAGGACAGACTAATACCTTTTTGAGAAAACCTGCACCAAAGGCTCGGGTAACCTTCAAAGATCCCTTGAGGCAATCATTCAAAATGGCACATGGATCATCTGTATGCTCATTTCTTATTATATGCACCTCCTGGAGCAACAAATAATCAAACACACAAATGAGAATACTTTAAAATAGGAGATAAGTAATACCTTTGTTAGAAAAGAAGGATAGTTTTAAAGTAAGAAAAAACAAACACACAAATGAGATGAGAGAGGGTCTCCAAATCTATATAATCGGTGGCACTGTTCCTTAAATAACATGCAGGCATCAGATCAAGACTCAAGAGCGAGGAGCATTTCAATCAGACAGGAAACAAGATATAGTGGCTCCGTTCAAAGAGTAACGTCCACAGACTAGTGTCCACAGGTAGATTCTTCAATTAAATATGAGCTTAAATAATCTACCTGACAATAAAACTCTAGGATGAGAACGGGAGACTAGCACTGGTCGGAGTAACTAGTAACCATACTGCGGGCGGGATGGAGGTGAAATCATTTTATGAATATCATATGTCATATCCATTCCTAGGTGCGATGTTTTGTCTCTACACTGAAGAGGTTACAGAGCACAGGAGATAGCAGAAATGGATGGAACTTGCCTTTGTGTATGTTTCTGGGTGCAAATTGATAGAATGCAATGCAACAGTGGTGGATGCTAGGAGATTATGGTTGTGTGTGCTTAAAGGACAAGTGTGTATTTTATAGACACTGATTAATGTATGGAAGAGGTCCCCCCTCTATGAGATTAACTTGTGATTTAAGGATAATGAATTATGGTTTGAGCAATTATTGTCCTGTTATGATCATGTTATTTAATTTAAGAATAGCATCATATGATGATGAATTTTAGGTTTTGAGTTAAAACTGTACAGGTGTGAGAGTAAAGTGAGACAGATTGAATATTATTCTCGCACCTGTTATGATTTGTTAATGTATCTTTCATACACTAAGATGAAAGGAGCATATAGTACTCTGTTAAGATATTTTACCTTCCACTTTCTTTTCAATTAAAGCAAGTGTATATTTTCACTTTCCAAATTTAGGACCAAATTGAGTAATACTATACCACAGACCAAGAATTTTTAATAGAATCACCTCCAAAGGACACCTCCTGTAAAAAGACACTGAGCGAGGCTATGTTCATGTCGACATTATTACTATTTATCCGTTTTGGTTTCTTATGTGATAGTTCATCTATAGAAAAGACAATACTAAAATAGAGAAGAGGAACAAAGACTAAAATAACATAAATTACTCAACATATTTATAAATCCAAAATCCTGCTAAAAATGTAACTAAAGTAACAACTCCAAAAGAGTAACACTCATCTAACTATTCAATGCTTTGTAAAAAAAAGAAACATAAACTATATATGTTCAAAACCAAAATAACAATATTAATAATAAACAATAAGTAGATCTCAACAAAAATGTTCACATATAAACTTCAACTTAAAAACAACCGTGATCAAATCATCACCACGCTTGAACAATCAGAACAAGTGTGATTGCAACAGTCACCGCCCAAGCTCAGTGTATCTTTCTCAAGTTTTCCAGAACAAAGAATAGAAAGAAAAAGGGAGTTCTAAGATTAATGTAAGCTAGAATAAAGCCACTGGTGGAACGCGACCCATTAATCACGGTCCAAAACCGTGTATAATTACGGTTCTGGACCGTAATTTACGCGGGCGTCAATAAAGATGGCGTTTCTTTAATTACGGTTTAAACCGTAATTAAAGGCCCTTTTCTGGCCCGCGTGTCATTGACTTTACATTACGGTTATTTGTAAACCGTGATCTAAAGTCCTTTGGCGCGCGCGAACCAAAGGACTTTAGATCACGGTTTTACAAATAACCGTAACGTAAAGTCGACACTTTAGATGACGGTTCTGGCAATAACCGTCATCTAAAGCCTTTTCGCGCGCGCGCCCAAAGGACTTTAGATTACGGTTATTGCCAGAACCGTATCTAAAGTGTAATTTTTTTTTTTATTTTTTTTAATTTTTTTACAAATCTACACAATTGCAACAGAGAGAATTGTAACAGATAAGCAACAGAGGGCAGAAACTGCACAATTGAACCACCTGAATCAAATACCAACAACACAAATTCATTCTCTGCGCACAATTGCAACAGAGATAACATCTAATAAAGCACCAGATCGAAAATCTGTAACATATTCAATCTGTTACACAATTGCAACAGAGATAACATCTAATAAAGCACCAGAACGAAAATCTGTAACATATTCAATCTGTTACACAATTGCAACACAGATAACAATTGCAAATTCATTTCTGCGCACAATTGCAAATTCATTTCTGCGCACAATTGCAACAGAAATATACAATACAACAGCTAGAATCTGTTACAGCAGCAGCTAGCATAATTCATTACAAACAGAATCAGAGCAACTAACAAAAAATATAATCTGTTACACAATATAATCTGTTGCAGCAGCAACTAACAAAAAATATATGTTACAGCAGCTAGCTAGTCTACCACTCCATTCTCATAAACATGGCTGCCATGCTCTCTCTGACATGCAACAAGTCGGCGTAAGCATAAGTCTTGTATTGGCATAATGCTCTTTAATCTGCAACAAGAAAAGGAATGGAACACATAATGAGATTAAGATAAAGACACAAAAAATCTGCCGAAAGAATTAAATACAAGACAGCGTTCGTATTACCTTGTCTATCATTCTAAAACTTGGGAAGTACCCGCAGAACTCGTACATATACCGCATCACGTAGTACCCGCAACTCTTAGAATCCTTTTGGGTAGGGCACTAAATCACCAAAATTCACAAATGTAAAACAATTGTACAAAATAATAGCAGCACGAATGAAATACATGAATTACCAAACCTTGATGTAATCGACGGTCAAATCACCAAACTCTCCCTGAGGGGTTTTTTTGTAACAACTGTTACATATATTAACAAAAGCGTTTAGCAAAATGAACAAGTACATTAATTTTGGTTCAAAAAACTTACAAACAATTAAATAGTAATAAAAACTTACTCTTTGATTAAGTCCAGTGTGAATTCTGTCCACTGCCCTAGTGGATCTAGAACGAACAGAGTAGCGGTGGCAGCGCAGAATATAAACAAAGCCCAGTGGTGGCTACAATGTCAAATACAAAAAAATGAGAAATGAAGGTAAAAAAGTTAGCTAATTAGTATGTAATTTTATATTAGAACTCACGTTTGGTGATACGGCATTAGAATGAATAACTTGTTCTGTTGATCAACAACATTGAAGACATGAGTCATGTATTCACAAAACCTCCCCGGGTCCCTAGTGACTGAGTCATACGACAAACGCTCCGGGCACACCGCAGTAACGGAGGTTGTTTCCTTCTCAGCACATCTCTCAAGCAGACATCTATTATATCACATGTACTATAAAAAGTTAGCCAATGCAACTTCATAGATACTTATTCTATATGTTTTTACAGTATGAGGAAAGAACACTTACTTTAGATAAGCTTGAATAATGTTAATGTTCAGATAATCTCCACACATCATCTCTCTGATGTCCTCAAAGTTGATTGCCGTCATCATATCTTCTTCGTAGTGAAACATCTCCTTTGGAAGCGTCATCATGAAGTTGTTAATTTGAGATGACTTCAAAATGATCTTGTCGTAGAGATTCATCTGCTTGGCCCCCAAAACATTAACAAGTTTTTGTGGCAGTTCGAGCTTATTTTTAGGCGCCTCAGAAGTCCTGGTGCGACCGGACGGGAGCTGGTTTCTTACCTTTCGCAACCCCGACTCACTGGATTCTTACCCTTCACACACAACAGTAAAGCATAAATGTAAGATAATTACTAATTGATTATTATAGTAACATTAAACATTTATCTAGAAAATACCCTTCTGACAGGATTCGTCGGCGCGCTGATCTCTTCTTCTCTGGGCCGGGATACGCGGCGAGGAACCTCGGATCTCAGGATTCGCCGGCGCGTGGTCTCTTCTAGTCTGGGCCGGGTTACGCGGCGAGGAAGCTCAGGGATATAATAGTTAGATTAGACACTTAATGCTAAATAATGCATTTTATTAGATACAATGGTTGTTAAACAGTTTACCCTCATCGGTGACAACAAATAACATGCTGGCCATGGCAATATGTCTCCCTTCGCTTCGATCAGCGTGCATTTGTTGTCAATCGCCATCGGAAGGTATGCATGCTCAATCCATCAACTATCAGGTCCAAGGTCACACGCGCGTAGAATGGGGGTAGATACGAAAACTGATGAGCGTGAGTGGACCTGATGGCAACACGTCCCGTAGGCCGCATCTACAGGGTGCCGTCTAATGGTATTTGGAGACGACATTTTTTTTGCTCCTTTAATAAACAGAGATAATACGTGAAATGAAGTGAGTCCATCTAATACTATTTAAATAACTTTATTTTAGAAGAAAAATAGTTAAACAAAGTTAACCTGGATGTTGGCAACGGGTACGGGTCAGCGGCCGGAGCACAACTAGACGAGGAAGACATTCGAGGAGGATCTGCTGCTGCTGCTGAGTAGTCGCAGTGCAATCGCATTCAACGCTTCCTGCAGCCTCTCCTCGATAGCCCGGCGCTCAGCAGCATTTTTCTCGTCATAGCTTGGCGCTCAGCAGCGACTTACGCTCTACCATCGCCTCGACTTCAGCAGCACTCATATGACCCTTCTAGCAGATGGCGGGAATACGTTCTTCTGACGTACTTCTCCCCCAAATCCTCTAACACGCCCCGGGTGATCCTTCTTCCCAAGCATTTGATTCAGCGCGTCGTCTTGAGAAGGAGGAGCGTGTAAGTCCACTTCTCCTCTCTGTGCCGCTTCGTACTGTCCAATTTTCAAAGAAGTTAATGACGAGATTTAAGATCAACAAACACTTGAGTATATAAGTAATTATTTAACAGCTACTTTCAAATACTTACATTTGGTTTGCCATTTGTTCCATCGCAGCATTAGGAAATATCCTCTGACCTTCGCTGGTCGTTTTCTGGCGTCCCAATATGTACATCTGCACCCTCCTCGCCTCAGAGGCATCCTCGATCGGGCATTCACTTCCATCCTCGTTCCTCCGTGTCAGCAAACAGCTTCTTTCCATCCCTCGAGGCTGCCCACATATCCCCTTCGTCCCATGGTGTGGGGGTAGAGATTAGCTTCACGGTTTTGCCGTGCTTGTTCTTGTACTTGCTGTTAAGAAAGTACAACAGGAAATTAATTAGAAAATCAGGGATAAAGCATTATGAGCATTAATTAAGAAAAGAGTACACAGAAACATACCCTGAACTCGGGGGTGGCGTGCCGCTCAACGAACTCCTTCCACTCCTCTTCAGTGATCATGCCGTTGTACACAACATACGGCGGAGGCTCACGTGGGGGCACCCTGTTGATCCATGCTCAACCAAGTAGTGGCGGAATGATTTAGCTTTGCCGGCCACCAAAGAAAGAAGGTCTTCTCACTTCTTCTGGGATCTTGTACCGTTCTGCACCTTCTTCCAGATGGTCTCCTTTACTTCTTGCGGGATTGTTTCCATGTGGTTGATGCAGCAATGTGATCTGGCCAGAGTCCCTAGCATACTAGCGAACTCTGACCTGCTGCCCCCACCATACCTCCCATCTGGTCCCACAGAAGACTAATCTGATCCGGTTTCTGCAGTTCAACCCACGGGTCGGACCTCTACCTCGGTCTCTGAGTAGCACTCGTAGAAGGTGCACTCATGGAAGGGCCAACAGCAGCAGCGGCAGATGTGGATGGGGCAACAGCAGCAGCGGCAGATGTAGATGGGACGGTACCATTTGCTGCTCATTTCCCTGACGACAATATAAATCGAACTCTTCATCAACCATGTCCTGATCAGCCATGCCTGCAAGGATTGAAATACAATTTGAATTAAATTAAGAATTTCATAATGTCATAAACAAGCAATAAATAAAACAGTGTTAATTTCATATAAATTTTTATAGTAATAACTTACATACACCATTATCTCTCAACCCACATGCCTCGTTATGGTCTGATCGTATATACTCACGATGACCTGTGACCTCAGCCTCTTCCAATGAAATAGGAACAATTGGAGGTTCATCTTCTGCATCATACTCATCCTCATCAACCACACCATCCACACAATTCCTCTTCTCCCTTTAGCACAACAGACCATCTAGGATTACAGGGATCAGTTACATAAAATATCTGCTTAACCTTCGTCCCAACAACGAATGGCTCAACCGTGGGAGTAGCTCTAGACAGATCAACCAGTTTCATACCATGCTCCTCCTCACGGTAGCCATGATTGTTGTTAACCCAGTTACAGCGGAAAACACACATTTCGTAGGTTGTAGTCCAATACCCAGATGTCTTGTATAACACCGAAATATGATTGTTGTACTGAGACAGGACTATGACCCACGACACCAATGTCATATAAGTTTTGATAAGCTTCAAGCTCTACACCACTGTTTTGATTCGTTGACTTCTGATCCTGACGTTCTGTGAAAAAGGTGAATCCTTGACATCGTACCCCTCATAAGAAATTACATCCAGATTTGGTCCAAATGCAACTACTTTAATCAGTTCAGGCACATTCGTGGACTGATGGACAACACTCTCTCTTTGACCATCGGACAAATGTCCTATTCTGCTTTTTGTCTCTAACGTCACTCATGTGTGGATATTGTGCTCTTAAAACACACAAGTGTTCATCAAAGTATGGTTCAACATCTTCAAGATGACTTAGCACAACTAAATGAGCTTTGTTAAGAGTGTCTATGTCAATTCTTTTCAGTTTCCTTCCAACCGTGCCAACACCTTCAATCTGCCCTCGTGTCTAGAACGTGGAAGTCCAATGGTATCGACACCTTCTAGGTAATTGGTGCAGAAGTCTACAACTTCCTCTGTGATAGTGCCCTCTATAATACTACCCTCTGGGTGACGACGGTTCTTCATTTTCTTCTTCAGGACACCCATGTACCTTTCGAACGGATACATGTAGCGAAGGTACAAAGGACCACACATCAGAATCTCTCTTACAAGATGCACGAGGAGATGTATCATTAGTCGAAGAACGATGGAGGAAAATACATCTCCAGCTGGCACATTGTCACAATAAGATCCTTTTGTAATTTAGACAGAGTGTCCACATCAAGAACCTTAGACGAAATGGATTTGGAAGACACTGACGTTTGTGATTGTGTGTCTGACAGCATCCGGCAAGATCCCATGAAATACCCCAAACCTAGTTATGTGTTTAAACACCTAAATAGGGTGTAACAAGATAAAAAGAGTCTTAGAAAATTACTAAACAAATTTAAACAAAAGGAAACACAAATGTGCTTAAAGTCAATAAGAGCTAAAATGTGCTCTAAGCTTGGGATAAACTTGAGTAAGGCCTAATGAGCTACCAAGACTTCATTTATATACTAATGAACTTATAACCAATTACCAAGAAACCAAGCTTGAAAACAAGTTAAAACACAAAATGTGCTTTAAGAGTCTTAAAGCACGTTTTTGAAAAATTGTCTTGTAAATGAGTTTTGAATGGCTAAATGTCCATCATTACTCTTAATATATATGTGTACTATATAGTATCACATTTGGTGGCTATATTAGTGGGAAATCAAAAATTTCACTTCTAGTGCCTTGTATAGGTGAATAGTACTTTTTATAAGTTAATTTGTAACATATGTTGTATTAAGTAATAAATTGACAACAAAGACTAAAACACCCTCATACTAATAAAGGGGCCGGTTTTTATGAGTGTGGTGACTCACCACTCTCTAGTTAAGGTAATGAGTAATTAAAGCAAACTAAGTAAATACTTTTTACTTTTATAACATAAAATCTTCTAAAAGCAACTTCTATCTTCATTCTCATTTCTTTCCTTCATTTCCCCACGGTTTGCAAACACCACTATTCTCCACTTCTTCCTTGTTCTCTCCGGTAATACCACTATCACCATTAGAGCTCCACTTGACCACTTAAATCAAGCTCACTTGTCCAAATCAAAATAAATACCACAATCTCTTCCTCTCATCAAGCTCTTCATTCCTATCTCCTCAAAACTCCTAGAGCTCCATTTCGGTGCCAAGGTGTTCCACCATTGAAGGAGCTGAGCTTGGATTTACATATTACTCTCCTTTACTTCTAGGTAAGGAATCTAAACAAAATCAAGTTTCCTCTTGTTTTTGTCATGTCCGAAAAAACACATTGATGTAGCTCATTGTGTGTGACTTTGTTCTAGCTTCATTTCAACTCTTCATGGACTAGGTGGAGTCCTCTCTTGTTGTATATCCAAACTCTCTTCAAAGAACAAGGTAAACACAACTACATTAATGTTTTTGAAACAATGTCAAATTAGGGTTTACAATGAGATGAAGCCTATAGCTTGAAACTCATTATAAAGTTTGTATATTGTTTAGAACTTGTCAAGGAATCAAGTACTCCATTGGTTTCTAAAGGAAACAAGGAAAGAGTGATTTACAAAAGAGGTAAATACTAACCTAATGCTATTTTAATGCCTTAGGAGAAATGAGCTTATAATGCTTATTAAAACTATCTAAAGAGCCAATGGGAATGACCTAGTGAAGTGTTCTTAAGAGACTAGTAAAGGGCATATGGTATGTTGAGTGTATTTGCAGGTTGAAGCATATATATTGTGGAAATTCAGTGTTTATGATTTAAGCACTTTAAGGGCCTAAGACCATGCATTTAAGGGCCTAAGGCCATGCAATTAATTATGCACTATATTGTGATGTAGTGTAAATTTGGTGAAATGTGTATGAGAGTGTTCTTGGTGATTTTGGATGTTCTTGTGTGTTTAAAGGAGAAGGTAAAGTGTTTAGGCATGGTAAGTTCTAGGGGAACCCATGTCAAAAACTAGGTAGGAAGTAAGAAGTTCTAAGTGGTTACATAAGTTTGGTGAGTTAGAAAGTGTAGGAAATGAAAAGGAGTTCAAGATGTTAAAGAAATGATGCTTGGGAGATGATGTTAAGTTAAGGAGAAAGCATTTGGGATAATAGTTGCCTTAGGTATGAAATACCATCTAGGAACCTAGTATAAAAAACATAAGTGTTAAGGAATTTTACAAGGAAATAAGTAAATGTTTTAAGGAATTAGAAAATGAGTTTCATGGATGTTGTATGTGGATGTAAGGTTGCCAAATGTTGCTAGGAGAGTTAAGAGGCCTTAGGAGAAGTTTGGTGAAGAATTGGCAAGTTTAGGTAAGTTTAGTAGGCGACCGACCCAGGGGCCGACCCAGTTTGTGGGTCGGTCGAGTCTCTGTAAAATGTTAGGAAGATGTTCGGTGACGGTCCGACCCAAAGGGTGGGTCGGACATGGGTCGGTCGAGCCTCTGTAAATGTTGGGAAAATGTTCGCACATGGACCGACCCAGAATGGTGGGTCGGACAGGGTCGGTCAAGGTAAAGTTTTTCAGACCCGAAGACCACTGGGAGGGTCCGACCCAGTTGTGGGTCGGAGGTGGGTCGGTCGGACCAAAACTTAAAAAAAAAAAAGAAAAAAGAATGTGACTTATGTAGTTAACCCTAGGTGTATAATGAAGGTAACCTAGGGTAAGATAGGCATTAAAACATGTCATACAATCATGTTAAATACTTAGTAAGTTTGGAGTCAAATAAATAATTAACCGACATTACTAATGTGTTTAGGATTCTCTCAAGGTGGAAATCGTCGAGGCAAGGACCAAGGTATGGTTTTCTTGCAGTCTGTTGCCTACCGGTTTACACCGGCTTGTGTGTTGTTTGTTTCTGTGTGTTATGACTTTGTAAGATTAAACCATGTAAAGAGTTTACAGTTGTTAAATATTATTATGTTGTTAATCATGACTCTCTCTTCCCATGTGAGTGTCTAACAAGACTTGACCTATTATTGTGAATTGTTGTTGTGCTCAATGTTGAACTACTAACATGGGCTAACGGGGGAAGTGAGGAGTCCGGTCTGTTCCGGCCACGCGTGTGAGTATGGGAGTCGATGTCAAACCGGTTCGATTCTCTCTGTATGTTATGGTTAAGTTTCCAATTTGGTTTCTAACCTTCCCTTTAGCTTAACCAAGGCTATTTTACTGACTCACGTCGGGCCTCAGGGGCATACTATATGTTTTGTTTCGGTGTGCTTGGATCACTATATCCGGGGCACCTTGTGTTAAGTTAACCGTTCAATCTAACCGGACGGTAACGAGTTATGTAACGAGCTAAGTATGAGCGTGGCAACATTCTCGAAGCTCTCAATGGGGACTAATGTGTTGGTTCTCTTCCTAAAAGGATTTGTATGTTTGTGATGGTGTTATGATGTGTACAATACCCTGTTATGTTATATATGTATGTGTTGTGTGTTTAAAAATAATATCATGTCATCCTGACAATTGGTTGCGCGTATCCCGGTAGTCGATGGGCTGCGCGTTAGCCATACCAGCAAAGGTGCTGCCCCTCGGGGGCTCCATATTTTATTGCAGGATGAGGATCGAAGAGGCAGAGTGGCTCTAGGTCCAAGAGAGTAGTTTACTTTTGAAGTATTTGGATGTTAGCCCGGGTTGCGCTTGTGCACCCGTGGCGTGTTATATACTTGTTGGTGAGGTTTACAGTGAAGTAACAGTGAGGATTTATGAATACTCGGTATTATATTTTATAATATATGGTTGTTAGTTCTATGCTCGGGAGTCTGATCATCAGACCGGTACAATGTATTATTCAGCCTTGTTAGCCACGTGGGTGGTTGACGGCGTTGTAACACCAATCGTTTAGTTATTGTTTAGTTGTTTATTTCCGCTGCGATTCCAAGTATAGTTATGTGCGTAGTAGGGGTGTTACAAAAAAGTGGTATCAGAGCGAAGTATCGCTCTGATGACTAGAATACCGAGCTTAGGGATATACCGAGTTAGGAAACCTACACTAAGTGAACAGATTTGGAAGGTTAACCACTAACTAAGTGTGGAGATACCTTATTATCGGGAAGCGTTACAGTCGGTTAGACCGATAAGTGTGCAAGCATAATGCTAATGAGATGTTGTACAAATTCAGATGGCAGGTAGACCAGAGGAAGAGGCCGCGGGCGCGGTGTTGGAGGTAGGGGTGACCAGGGTGAGGATACTACGGCAAGACCATGGCTGAGGCAGTTGCAGCCGCCGTAGCTCAGCTGGTACCCGACCTAGTTGCTGCTATACAGCAAGGGCGACAGCCTGGAGTTCAGCCACCACCACCACCGCCACGAGAGACCAATTGGGTCAAGGCGTTGGCTGATCTGAGGCCGCCTTCATTCAGTGGGGAGACCGATCCCCGTAAGCTCGAGGCATACATCTCCGAGATGGAGACCGCCTTCGAAACCCTAGCACCACCTGAGCAGATCAAGGTACGACTTGCTGCTACTACCTGAAAGGCGCGGCACAAAACTGGTGGAAGCTTGTGCGCGAGGGTAGAGTAGAGGTGTTGATCCGACATTCCAGTGGAGGGAGTACACGGCTCTTCTGCGAGCCAAATACTACCCTATACATGTGCAAGAGGCCAAGCGCTGGAGTTGGACAACCTGAGGCAGGGAGATAAGATGACGGGATAGTAGATGATACTACTCAGCCTTCATCGGACTATCCACCTGCTACCGGATCTGGGTTACTCAGACGGATCCTTGTGAACCGTTTCTACAACGGATGAACTACCGCCTACGCTACGGCATGGGGCCTACTGGATATACCACCTTGCAGGAGTGCTATAATGCCGCTGCTATTGTGGAGATCACCGTCCGTCTGAGGGACGAGGAGAGTGCGCTAAGCGCAAGGCTCAGAACGAGGGCCAAGGCACGCAAGGGCAGTGGGGAGGGAAGAAGAAGAAATCATACCCCCAGTCCCAGAAAGGACAGCAACAGGGTGGCAAGGGCCAGGCCCAGACCACCACTGCTGATGAGCCTCTGCAGCTCACCTATGCGTATGCGGCCAAGCCCCTACGTTCTTACCCACCAAAGGGTAATTGTCTAAACCTGTGTGATAAGTTAGAGTGTATGTTAATAAGTGTGTGAAACAAGTATTAATGGTGTATTGTGATAGCAGCTAGCACGGGCTCTGGACCGGAGCGCCACTATTACTGCAAGTGGTGCAACGGCGACCACCCCGGCAAGGACTGCAAGGGTAATGATGTTCAGTGCCGGTACTGTAAGAAGATGGGTCACCGCGACCATGAGTGCTGGTCGAACCCGAACGGTAGGAACTTCAGGCCCAAGGGGCAATTGAAGGGTAAGGCCACTGCGACCACCGATGGCCAGAAGACGGCGAACCAGCCACCCCCAGATCAGAGGTACACGGAGTCCCAGAAGGGGAAGGGGTCGGGGTCCAACAAGGCCACCCTGAATGTGGTGGACCGGTCTGAGGCGCCAGGGCCCTCTTCTAGACCAGGTACCGCCTAAGTTGTTGAATGTAATAAGTGTCTGCATACCGCATTCATGCATGTGTGTGAGTGAGTTTAAATGAACGACCATGTGAGTAAATAATAAAGTATAGTGTGAGATTTACCTAACTAGAGTACTCTAAACTTTAAGGAACCTTCAATATATGTTATCCAATCCCACCCACACCGAACCCTGAAGAAACCACCATCAACATCACCGACTTTCCATTGGAGCAATGTCAGGTCATCCAGCCAGGTATGATACTTCTAAATGGATACCTGACACCGGAAGCACAAATCCACATCATCAGACGATGCGACGAACTTGGAGCAAAACCAGGAGGGTTTTACACACCCGAATACCCGAACGGAGCAAGGATGCAGTTGAAGATGATGTGCATGGGTAAGGACTGGAACCCTTACACCAAGTCATATCAAGAAGTTCGAGCTGAAGATGGAGCAACAGTATCAAGTATACCAGAGGAGTTCCACGCGGTCGTTAACCACGCCGTGGGAATTGCTCAGCAAGTTGAAACGGAATCAATTGGTGTAAAAGATTTGTTAAACTTCTACCAGAAAGGTGGACGGTTGGGTATGCACCAAGACAAGGACGAGTCACCCGAGTCTCTAAGTAAGGGAGTACCCGTGGTGTCTTGGTCCATTGGTGATACCGCAGTATTTGTGTATGGCGAGCAGAAGCGTGCTGACCTCGCAAAGAAGCTATTGCTAAAATCGGGAGATGTATTAATCATGGGTGGGCAATCAAGGATGCTATACCATGGCATCAGAAAGATCAAACTGAATACCGCACCGTCGGCAGTGATCAATGCCACACACATGAAACCCGGACGTTTGAATCTGACCTTCAGACAGTTTTAAACCTTGTATAATTATGTGACAAACCAGTATGTATTAAGGATGTTGTAAGTGGATCATGGCGACAGTATAAGCCAATAATGTTGTAAAAAGGAGTGTTAATGAATAAAGTGGAGTTGTTTGAAACATATAAACCGTGTTGTTACCCAATACTTATTAGTTTGCCAATGAATTAGGCTGTGCACTCGGAACGGGAGGTATACTGAGTGTCTGCAATAAGGCAGAAGCCGGCAAGAGCGGCACAATCCTCACCGGTACCTTTCCAGTGAATGGCGTGGATGCATCGATCTTGTTCGACTCTGGAGCCTCACATACATTCATTTCGCTATCATTTGCGAAGAGGCTGGGGTTAGATGGTGAAGAGATGCCAGACTTCGTGGTTACTCTCCCGTCGAAGGAGCGGATCCGATGTACCCGCTACTACCGAGGTGCTATTGTTCGAATCAGGAGTGAAGAGTTTCCGATCGACTTGATAGAGTTCGACGGACTAGGCTTTGATGTGATTGTCGGGATGAACTGGTTGGAGCGGCACAAGGGCAGAATCCTGTGTGCCGAGCATCGACTGCTTCTTCGGAGTCCATCTGGGGTTACCATATCTTACCGCCAGAGGCCCAGGGAGCCTTCGACTCAGATCATCACCGCCATGGCTATGTATCGTGAGTTACGACGAGGGAGTGATGTATACCTCTGCTATGTCCAGGACATGGAGAGAGACCCTGAGTTTAGCCCAGATGTGCCGGTAGTGTCGGAGTTTCCTGATGTATTTCCTAAGGAACTGCCGGGCATGCCGCCAGCACGAGAGGTTGAGTTCGAGATTGATTTAGTTCCGGGCACCGGACCCATTGCGAAAGCACCTTACCGTATGGCTCCAGCAGAAATGACAGAGCTCAAAGAGCAGCTGAGAGACCTACTCGACAAGGGCTTTATCCGCCCTAGTGTGTCACCATGGGGAGCGCCGGTCCTCTTCGTGAAGAAGAAGGACGGTAGCCTCCGCCTATGTATTGATTATCGGGAGCTGAATGCTGTGACGGTGAAGAACCGTTACCCCTTACCACGCATCGACGATCTATTTGATCAGCTTAGGGGAGCATCAGTATTCTCCAAGATAGACCTACGTTCCGGATATCACCAGATTGCCATCCGTGACAGTGACATCGAAAAGACAGCTTTCAGAACTAGGTATGGGCACTATGAGTTCACCGTTATGCCGTTTGGCTTATCAAATGCACCAGCAAAGTTCATGGACTTAATGAACCGTTTGTTCCAAGATCAGTTGGACAAATCAGTGGTAGTCTTCATCGATGACATTCTTGTGTATTCTAAATCGAAAGGTGAGCACGAAAGCCACCTGAGAGATGTGTTACAAACTTTGAGGAGAAATCAGTTGTATGCTAAATTTTCTAAGTGTGAATTTTGGTTGAACCAAGTATCATTCCTTGGACATGTGATATCTGAGGCCGGGATCGCTGTTGATCCGGCAAAGATAGATGCAGTGCGCACCTGGCCTAGGCCGAAGACAGTTACCGATATCAGGAGCTTCCTCGGTCTGGCAGGTTACTATAGGAGATTTGTGAAGGACTTCTCCAGTGTCTCGAAGCCGATGACTTCCTTGATGAAGAAGGATGCGCCATTCGAGTGGACAGTCGACTGTGAGAGGGCTTTCGCGAGTCTCAAGGATGCTCTGACATCTGCACCGGTTCTGACGCTACCAGACGGTCCAGATGGTTTCGAGGTCTATTGCGACGCATCAGGCAGGGGTATGGGTTGTGTGTTGATGCAACACGGGAAGGTCGTGGCTTACGCCTCCCGACAGCTGAAGAAGCATGAGGAGAACTACCCTACCCACGACTTAGTTGGGGGCCATTGTCTTCGCATTGAAGATATGGCGACATCACCTGTATGGGGTAAGTGTGACGATTTATTCTGACCACAAGAGCTTGAAATACTTGTTCACTCAGAAAGAGTTGAACATGAGGCAGAGAAGGTGGGTTGAATTCCTGAATGATTATGATATCGATTTACAGTAAGGAGGGTAAGGCAAATGTGGTAGCTGACGCATTGAGTCGCCGAGCACACTCTCTCCATTCGCTAGTCTCTCATACTGGCTTGGTTGAAGAGGTGCGGAGTGCTCAAATGACGGATCAGTACATGTTGGAGGTTAGACAGAAGCTTATTGATGGCACATTCGAGGGGCAGAAGTACGACTTCAGACTCCACGATGATGACCTGATTAGGCTCAATGGCAGATTGTGTATACCGAGGAGTAGCGCTGAGCTGAAGGAGCGCATACTGAGTGAATCCCATTGTTCTACGACATCGATTCACCCCGGAGCTTCAAAGATGTATAAAGGTATGAAAAGATACTTCTGGTGGGCTGGAATGAAAAAGGATGTAAATGACTATGTGTTGAGGTGTCTCACTTGTCAGAAGGTCAAGTTTGAGCACCGACGGCCTGGTGGTATGGTGCAGCCAATGCCAGTGCCGGAGTGGAAGTTCCATGACATATCTATGGACTTCGTGGGGGCTTCCGCCTACAAGGGGAGGTCTAAATATGATTTGGGTGGTAGTTGACCGACTGACCAAGGTGTCTCGATTCATTCCGATGAAGGACACCTGGAAAGTGGCAAAGTTGGCAGAATTATTCGATAAAGAGATTGTAAGACATCATGGTGTACCAAAGACGATAGTATCTGACAGAGATACCAGATTCCTATCCAGATATTGGAAGTCTACACGAGAGGCACTTGGTACTGAACTGAAATTGAGCACGGCGTTTCACCCACAGACCGATGGTCAGAGTGAGCGCACCATACAGACACTTGAGGATATGCTACGTGCATGTGCACTTGACTTTCAGACCAGCTGGATTGATAAGTTACATCTGATCGAATTTAGCTACAACAACAGTTATCATGCATCGATCAAGATGTCTCCCTTCCAGGCATTGTACGGTAGACCATGCCGCACGCCATTATGCTGGGATGAGTCGAGTGAGACGGTCATTATAGGACCAGAGTATCTTGAGCAAGTTCAGGCAGAAGTTCGCCAGATCAGGGTAATATGAAAGCAGCTCAGGATAGACAAAAGTCGTACGCAGATGTGCGCCGACGTGACCTGGAGTTCGCCGTGGGCGATCAGGTATTTTTGAGAGTATCCCCCATGAAGGGAGTGTTTCGTTTTGGCCAGAAAGGCAAGTTGAGCCCAAAATATGTGGGACCTTATGTTGTGACGGAGCGGATCGGCCCGGTAGCTTATAGACTGACTTACCCGCCGAGCTGGGCAAGGTACATGATGTATTTCATGTGTCCCAGTTGAAGAAGTATATGTCTCATCCGTCTCACGTGCTTCAGCCTGAAAGGCTAACTTTAGAGCCGACCATGCGATCAGTGGAGACTCCGGTACGGATTCTGGACACTAAGACTCGAGACACTCGCCATAAGTCGTGAGACTGGTGAAGGTTCTCTGGTCTAACCAGGACGTTGAGGAGGCCACTTGGGAGCTGGAAGATAAGATGAAGGCGAAGTACCCGTCGTTGTTTACTTCTTAGTATTTGTATGTATAGGGTACGGGGCGTACCCCTATTTAAGGGGGGTAGAGCCGTTTCGGTTATGTATATAACATGTATTTGAATACATTGTCTGTGTTGTATTGTCATGTTGTATTGTCATGTTGTTAATGTTGCAGACCGCTGAGTCTGAATGATGTTGTGATGTTTTGTTGTTTGGACCACGTGTCCGATATGATGTAAGATGTTGTTAATGTGATATAGAAGTGTTGTTAATATGTGTTCTCATGTTCTAATGTTTAATGTTAAGTGGAAGTATGAACTTTGGGGACAAAGTTCTTTTAAGGGGGGTAGATTGAAATACCCCAAACCTAGTTATGTTTTAAACACCTAAATAGGGTGTAACAAGACTAAAAAGAGTCTTAGAAACCTTACTAAACAAATTTAAACAAAAGGAAACACAAATGTGCTTTAAAGTCAATAAGAGCTAAAATGTGCTCTAAGCTTGGGATAAACTTGAGTAAGGCCTAATGAGCTTACCAAGACTTCATTTATATACTAATGAACTTATTAAACCAATTACCAAAGAAAACCAAGCTTGAAAAACAAGTTAAAACACAAAATGTGCTTTAAGAAGTCTTAAAGCACGTTTTTGAAAAATTGTTTTAAATGAGTTTTGAATGGCTAAATGTCCATCATTACTTTAAATATATATGTGTACTATATAGTATCACATTTGGGTGGCTATATTAGTGGGAAATCAAAAAATTTCACTTCTATGTGCCTTGTATAGTGAATAGTACTTTTATAAGCTAGTTTATAACATATGTTGTATTAAGTATTAAATTGACAAACAAAGACTAAAACACCTCATATAATAAAGGGGGCCGGTTTTTATAAGTGTGGTGACTCACCACTCTCTAGTTAAGGTAATGAGTAATTAAAGCAAACTAAGTAAAACTACTTTTTACTTTATAACATAAATATCTTCTAAAAGCAATTCTATCTTCATTCTCATTTCTTCCTTCATTCCACGGTTTGCAAACACCACTCTTCTCCTTCTTCATTGTTCTCTCACGGTAATACCACTATCACCATTAGAGCTCCACTTTGACCACTTGCCAAATCAAGCTCACTTGTCCAAATCAAGAATAAATACCACCAATCTCTTCCTCTCATCAAGCTCTTCATTCCTATCTCCTCAAAACTCCTAGAGCTCCATTTCGGTGCCAAGGTGTTCCACCATTGAAGGAGCTTGAGCTTGGATTTCTACATATTATTACTCTCCTTTACTTCTAGGTAAGGAATCTCAAACAAAAATCAAGTTTCCTCTGTTTTTTGTCATGTCCGAAAATAACATTGATGTAGCTCATGTGTGACTTTGTTCTAGTCATTTCAATTCATGGACTAGGTGGAGTCCTCTCTTGTGTATATCCAAACTCTTCAAAGAACAAGGTAAAAAACAACTACATTAATGTTTTTGAAACAATGTCAAATTAGGGTTTACAATGAGATGAAGCCTATAGCTTGAATACTCATTATAAAGTTTGTATATTGTTTAGAACTTGTCAAGGAATCAAGTACTCCATTGGTTCTAAAGGAAACAAGAAAGAGTGATTTTACAAAGAGGTAAATCTACTAACTAATGCTATTAATGCCTTAGGAGAAATGAGCTTATAATGCTTATTAAAACTATCTAAAGAGCCAATGGGGAATGACTAGTGAAGTGTTCTTAAGAGACTAGTAAAGGGCATATGTGTATGTTGAGTGTATTTGCAGGTTGAAGGCATATATATTGGAAATTCAGTGTTATATGATTAAGCACTTTAAGGGCCTAAGAGCCATGCATTTTAAGGCCTAAGTGCCATGCCAATTTAAGTTATGCACTATATGTGATGTAGTGAAATTTGTGAAATTGTGTATGAGAGTGTTCTTGGTGATTTTGGATGTTCTTGTGTGTTTAAAGGAGAAGTAAAGTGTTTAGCATGGTAATGTTCTAGGGGAACCCATGTCAAAATCTAGGTAGGAAGTAAGAAGTTCTAATGGTTACATAAGTTTGGTGAGTTAGAATGTAGGAAATGAATAAGGTTCAGATGTTTTAAAGAAATGATGCTTGGGAGATGATGTTAAGTTAAGGAGAAAGCATTTTGGGATAATAGTTGCCTTAGGTATGAAATACCATCTAGGAACTAGTATAAAAAACATAAGTGTTAAGGAATTTTTACAAGGAAATAAGTAAAATGTTTTAAGGAATTAGAAAATGAGTTTCATGGATGTTGTATGTGGATGTAAGGTTGCCAAATGTTGCTAGGAAGCAGTAAGAGGCCTTAGGAGAAGTTTGGTGAAGAATTGCAAGTTTAGGTAAGTTGTAGGCGACCGACCCAGGGGCCGACCCAGTTTGTGGTCGGTCGAGTCTCTGTAAAATGTTAAGAGATGTTCGGTGACGGTCCGACCCAGAAGGGTGGGTCGGACATGGGTCGGTCGAGCCTCTGTAAAATGTTGGGAAAATGTTCGCACATGGACCGACCCAGAATGGTGGGTCGGACATGGGTCGGTCAAGGTAAAGTTTTTCAGACCCGAAGACCACTGGGAGGGTCCGACCCGTTGTGGGTCGGACGGTGGGTCGGTCGGACCAAAACTTGTTAAAAAAAAAAAAGAAAAAGAATGTGACTTATGTAGTTAACCCTAGGGTGTATAATGAAGGTAACCTAGGGTAAGATAGGCATTAAAACATGTCATACAATCATGTTAAATACTTAGTAAGTTTGGAGTCAATAAATAATTAACCGACATTACTAATGTGTTTAGGATTCTCTCAAGGTGGAAATCAAACGAGGCAAGGACCAAGGTATGGTTTTCTTGCAGTCTGTTGCCTACCGGTTTACACCGGCTTGTGTGTTGTTTGTTTTCTGTGTGTTAATGACTTTGTAAGATTAAACCATGTAAAGAGTTTACAGTTGTTAAATATTATTATGTTGTTAATCATGACTCTCTCTTCCCATGTGAGTGTCTAACAAGACTTGACCTATTATTGTGAATTGTTGTTGTGCTCAATGTTGAACTACTAACATGGGCTAACGGGGGAAGTGAGGAGTCCGGTCTGTTCCGGCCACGCGTGTGAGTATGGGAGTCGATGTCATAACCGGTTCGATTCTCTCTGTATGTTATGGTTAAGTTTCCAATTTGGTTTCTAACCTTCCCTTTAGCTTAACCAAGGCTATTTTACTGACTCACGTCGGGCCTCAGGGGCATACTATATGTTTTGTTTCGGTGTGCTTGGATCACTATATCCGGGGCACCTTGTTTAAGTTAACCGTTCAATCTAACCGGACGGTAACGAGTTATGTCCAGCTAAGTATGAGCGTGGCAACATTCTCGAAGCTCTCAATGGGGACTAACTGTGTTGGTTCTCTTCCTAAAAGGATTTGTATGTTTGTGATGTGTGTTATGATGTGTACAATACCCTTGTTATGTTATATATGTATGTGTTGTGTGTTTAAAAATAAATATTATGTCATCCTGACAATTGGTTGCGCGTATCCCGGTAGTCGATGGGCTGCGCGTTAGCCATACCAGCAAAGGTGCTGACCCCCTCGGGGGCTCCATATTTTTATTGCAGGATGAGGATCGAAGAGGCAGAGTGGCTCTAGGTCCAAGAGAGTAGTTTACTTTTGAAGTATTTTTGGATGTTAGCCCGGGTTGCGCTTGTGCACCCGTGGCGTGTTATACTTTGGTGACGGTTTACAGTGAAGTATACAGTGATGGATTTATGTAAATACTCGTATTATATTGTTATATTATATGGTTGTTAGTTCTATGCTCGGGAGTCTGATCATCAGACCGGTACAATTGTATTTATTCAGCCTTGTTAGCCACGTGGGTGGTTGACGGCGTTGTAACACCAATCGTTTAGTTATTGTTTAGTTGTTTATTCCGCTGCGATTCCAAGTATAGTTATGTTGCGTAGTAGGGGTGTTACATCCCACGTAGTGCAATTGGCAAAATTCTTGAAGTAGGACATGATAATCGTGAGATTTCATTCCTACTAATTTGAAATCTGTCATGGACACTAGGTTTCTTATGTTTGAGGAGTAACCTGATGGCACCTTAATGTTGTAAAGGGTACTGCATAGACTATGTTTCTCTTCTTTAGACAGAGTGTGACAGGCAGGAGGCAAGAATGTGCGTTTTCCACGTTCTTGCGGGCCAAGCTCTGTGCGTATGCCCAACTCAATTAAATCTTTTCTTCCTTTCAAATGATCCTTTGTCTTTCCTTTTATGTTCAAAAGAGTGCTGGTGATACTTTCACCCACGTTCTTCTCGACATGCATCCCATCGATACAATGTCTAACCTCCAGATGCTGCCAGTACTCTAGTTCCCAAAATATTGATTTCTTTTTCCAGACACTTTTTTCACCACTTTTGGTTGGCGGCCCGAAGTTGTTCACAATATTATCCAACTTTTTGTAAATCTCTTTACCTGTCAAAGGCTGGCGCGCCATGCTGTGATCAGTTTTCCCATCGAACTCTTTCGCCATCTTTCGATACTTATGTCCTTTTGGAAGCATCTTTCGGTGGCCCATATACACGGTTTTCCCACTATGTTTCAAGCGAATGCTACAAGTGTTTTCACCACAAATCGGACACGCCAACGCCCCCTTGATTGAATAGCCTGAAAGATTACCATAGGCGGGGAAATCATTGATTGTGCAGTACAACATAGCACGCAAATTGAAGTCCTCTTTACTGAATGAGTCGTAAACCGTAGCCCCTTCATTCCACAAGAGTTGTAGATCCTCTATCAAAGGTTGTAGGAATACGTCAATTTTGTTGCCCGGTTGCTTTGGACCAGATATTAACAAAGACAACAAGATGTGTCTTGGTTTCATGCATAACCACGGCGGTAGATTGTAAATAACCAAAAGCACAGGCCAGGTACTGTGTATGCTACTCAAAGTACCGTAAGGGTTCATCCCATCCGTGCACAAGCCTAGCCTTAGGTTTCTCGGTTCGTTACCAAACTCAGGAAATTTTACGTCTATGTTTCTCCACTGTGGTGCATCAGCGGGATGTCTCAATCTGCCATCCTTTTTCCTGTGAACTGAATGCCACCGAAGATTCTCTGCGTCTTTCTCAATGGAGAACAAACGTCTGAACCTTGGAATGATGGGCAGGTACCACAGTACCTTAGCTGGTGAACCTTTCTTACTACCGTTGATGTGAGTTTGTTGTTTCTTATACCGTGACGCTCCACATGCTGAACAGCTTTCAGCAAATTCATCCGATTTCCAAAACAGCATGCAACCATTTGGACAAGCATGAATTTTCTGGTACCCCATACCCATTGGGCACATCATTTTTTTGGCTGAGTACGTAGTCATTGGTAAAACGTTGTCCACCGGAAGAACGTATTTCAATAGTTCCAGGAGGTCAGTGAAACTTACGTCGCTCCAGCCATGTTTCGCTTTCAAGTTGAATAGCTTGAGGATGACACTCAACTTGCTTAACTTTGTAGGGTCACACCCGGGGTACAACGGTGTTTTGGATGAATCCAACAAATTTTCATGCTTGTCTGGCGTGTTAGAGTAATGTCGTTCCACATCTTCGAGCATAGTCTCAATGTCATCATCCCAGAAATCTGGCTCAACGTTCCCTGTAACGTCTTCTGTGTCACCAGCAACTGTATCATCTCCAAGTTCTGTTTCTGTGTTTGCCTGACCATTATCCCCTTCGTCAGGCTTAATAACATCGAACACACTCTGACCATGCCATCGGATTATGTCTTGGAAATCTTTTGTAAAACCGCGGCGGATCAGATGTTCCTTAATTGTTTCAACGCCGCGATATCTCAGATTGTTTTGGCAGTCGATACACGGACAAAATATGTATCCCTTGTCTGTAGGTTTCAGATTGTTCGCCAACACCGTGCATAACTTATCAACTCCTTCTAAAAACTTGTCGTCCAAATTTCCGCTGTAAATCCACGAACGTTCCATCTCCTTCTAGCTATTTATATGACGGCAGCCATTTCATACCGTCACCCGTGGCAGAGTCTTTACACTTTTGTATCTTATCAACCTAAATCCATCCATGACTATTAAATCCCACCGGTGAACGTGTTTTTAATATGTAATTTATTGAAAATTTCGGCAGCATCTCCCTACAGTTCTTCAAATGCACGATATTATGATATTAATCAATAATATATGCATTCGAAGAACAATAAAGAGATACTGCTGAAATAATCAATAAAGTACAATTAAAAACACATTCACACCCTAGGCGTGAGATTTAACAATCATGGACAGTCCCGACAGGGACTGCCGAAGATATACCTCTATTAGGTATATCTTGGGCGGATAACTATGTTTGGTAGTTTGTCAAATATTATATGTATATATGTAAATCTTACCTCTGGTAGACGATTAGCCGATGCTAAGACGGTTGAGGTCGGAAGCCAAAATAAAGTCGTAGTCCTGATGCATAAATGAAAAACGACAACATTAGAATTCATCAAAAAATCAAGGTTAAATGCTAGCTAAACCGCGGAAAAAAATCGACAGCATCTCCCCTATATTTCTAACGTGTCCAAATCAGTTTTATCAAAGTCAGATTTGCACGCATTAAACAGAGAGCATCTGGCATAGCAGATTGAGCAGTTGAAAATGAATACAGCAGTTTACAGAGAGCAGTTTACAGAGAGCAGTTGAAAATGAATCAAACAGAAAGCATCTGGCATAGCTTGTCGGTAATACACTATTATGTATTAATTGTAATACTAAATGCTAAGAATAAATAAATACATCAGTTTACAGTTTGGTTTGCAAAATTACCGTTACTAAGCACCGAAGTGGGCAAGTAGTGTAGAAATCAGCCCACGAACTAGGTTGCAATTAACGGTGAATCTGGGCACAAATATATGAACAAGGTTAGAACATTTGCAATTACACTCTCAGGATTAGATACAAACGAGGTACTTAGAACTTGCAATCGAAATGCATGTATATGAACAAAGTAAGGAAAAAAACGACAATCAATCGATCCCATACCCAATACGCGACAGAGACGTCGACGGTGAGACCAGTGGTAGATGGGTGGTGACCGGCGGCGATGGGAGTGACAAAGGTGGTGGGAGCGACGGCGGCGATGGCCGTTAGCAAGGTGACGGGAGAGAGGAGGCGATTTCAGTGAGGAAGATAGCGCGAAAGAGAAGAAGAGTTACTGTGAGTAGAGTGTGCAGAGTGTAGGCAAATGTTTTAATGGACTTTAGATTACGGTTTACATGTAAACCGTAAACTAAAGTCGCACTTTACATGACGGTTCCCAAACAAACCGTAATCTAAAGTGTAACGATATTTTAAAAAAAAAGCGCGATAATTATTTGGCATATGTTGGGTTTCAAACATAGGTAACACATTAATATAAAGTTTTTATTAATCTAAAATACACTGGTAAAACGACGTCGTTAAATGTAATCTAAAGTGTAACGAAATTAAAAAAATAGCGCGATAATTATTTGGCATATGTTTCAAACATAGGTAACACATTAATATAAAGTTTTTTTAATCTAAAATACACTGCTAAAACGACGTCGTTAACTGTAATTTAAATACTTCGCGCGGAGTCGAATAAATCAAATTATTTGGCATATGTTTCAAACATAGGTAACACATTAATATAAAGTTTTTCGTTAAGGGCAAACGACGTCGTTGACTATCAGTCGGAGGTTGGCGCGCCTTTTTTAGAAGGGACTTTAGATGACGGTTTTTAGTAAAACCGTAATCTAAAGTCCGTTGACCGTAAAGCGCGCGTCAACACGGGACTTTAGATTACGGTTTTACTAAAAACCGTCATCTAAAGTCCCTCCTAAAAAAGGCGCGCCAACCTCCGATCGATTTTTGATTACGGTTAATTCAATCATCGTCGCTAATTAATTCCGGCCTTCCTATTAATCACGGTGTCTGTTTAAGCCGTGATTAAACCACCGTCATTAAAGCCTCGCGTTCCACTAGTGAGCGATTCAAATCGAGGCATGCATCTGATTGTTAATTAAGACAGTAGTGTAGTGAATGAATCACTACAGCAGCATAAAAATAATAATAGATACATCAAAATGAAAATGAAAAGAAGAAGGTCGACAAAGCCACGCCCGACCTAGTTTCAGAAATGAAAGGAAACGAACAGTAGCCAAAGCTTTCTAACCATGCCCGACCTAGTTTCGAAGAGGAAAGAAAATGAACGATGATGTCATTGACTCAAAAGCAACCATACACAAGCAGATTGAGAGTGGAGATGAAAGTAAAGATGGATTTAGTACCTGATTTGTGAAAATCCCTCTCTGTGTGTGAAGTGTTCCCGAGTTGGTAAGTCTGGCTTGAAGTCCCGGGGAGAGACGAAGATGAGCAGAGCATGATAGGATCGCTCCGCGCAGTGAGAGAGACGAGGACAAGCCTCGCGGCGCGGTGGGAGAGACGAAAAGAGGCGCGGCGTGGTGGGAGACGAAGATCGCAGTGCGGTGGGAGAGACGAAGAGAGCAGCGCAGCGTGGTGGGAGAGATAAGCGGAGCAGTGGTGGAGAAAAAGAGTGAGTTTTTATGATAGTAAAAGGTTTTAAAAATTGTTCAATGTAATTACAATCTTTGGTGACGATTAAGTTATTTCTGAAGATATAGAAATTTTATAGTAACTCTCACTCGTTATTAAAAGTAATCTACCCGTAGTAATCCAAACAGATTTTTGGTAACAATATTCTTTCTTACTAATAGTAAGTATAGTAACAACTTAACAAATCGTTACTTAAATTTGTTACTAAACATCAGGTTTCTAGTAAGCAGTCGGTACCAATATTAAAGAGTAACTGAGTTAGTAACAGGAAGCTTGAATATAGAAATAGCAAGTTTAGTAAGCCTTGATGAAGACTGATCCATCGGAAGGTGACAAGTACTGAAAGAGTCAACTTTATTTGAAATTACCAGAGCTTCATCATGCAGTAAGGTTGGTGATTTTGTCTTCCCTACAACATCCATTATGGGTGTGGTAGACAATAGAGGTTATTCCTAAGGCCGCCTCTAAGAAGGACCTGGCATGTTGCTTCCTCTTTGATCAGATTGAATGAAATTCAAACTAAAACAAGTGGTAGGTACTGTGTACATATATTTAAAGTTATGTTTGGGTTATAGACATAGCCAATTACAATATATAGGGCTAAATAACATAATGAATAAGTAAAGATAAGGAGTTGGCTGGCCCAATACTAAATTGTTCATACTCATTACTCTGAATTGGGTAGACCAGCCGGTAATTAACCTCTCCTTGCCAAACCCTAGACTCAAACAAGGCGTGATCTACTCTGATATCAATTTCAGTAATATCATCTTACTTTAAGGCTACAACCGTTATCTCTTCCTCTGATGAGATCAGCTTTTTCAGCTTCACTTTCTTACTGATTAAACCATTTCTTCCTTCATGTAGCTAGATGCACAATTTCATCAGCTCACAGAGGCTATTCAGTTGCGCTCTCTTTGTCAAAATACAAAATAATTGAATTAACTATGCATCTATCAATTCACTGAAAGAGTGGTATATGCGGTTAAGAGAGGTGTGTGGAGATGGACGAAAAGTTGGTGACCTGATTTACCGTTACCCTATGAAATGTTCCTCAACTCATCAAACTTAAGGGATGCTATGTTATATCTATAGGGGTGCTATTAATGGAAGCCTTGTGTCTTGTACTCTTTTTCCTTGATAGCCTTTTTCCAATGGGTTTTTGCTTTCAAGGTTTTAATGAGGCAAGCACTAGGCACGGTGGTTTTGGAGGATAGCATACTTTATATACTACACGTTGGGGTGTAACATGTCGAAGACTTTTGTAATACACGTTGGTGTACCATTTTTGCTATTAGTAGTTGAATACACATCTAAATGGTACATGAATTTGCCACCAACTCAATTAACAATTGGTACGAGTTGGAACCCAAGTTTAGAGGTAGAAATGGTCGATTATCAAAAAAAAAAAAAATATGCACCACATGATGAGAGGTGAACTAAAGAAAGGAATGACAACCAGAAAACCTTTGCATGTGGTGCATAATATAGGATCACTCAAACCTTTCCCAGAGAACATGCGGAATCAATCAACTTCTAACACTGATGTACAGTACATGAGATGGATGAAGAATCAATTATTAGTTTCTCCGAAGGTGATAATCTTTCTTAAGGTACCCACACAACCACCCATTTGAGAATGATAGATTATATATTGATCCTTGATCTCTGATTGATCCATATCTGAGGGGTCCAGCATATATATTAGTAACATGGTTCATTTCCAAAAATACTAAGAAAAGAAAAGTTGAACTTTGTGGACTAGACAACTGACATGACACTAGCTACCGATCACTAGTCTCTATTGATAGCTAGCTATTCGCTTTCAATAATCAAGGAGTAAACGACAATTACTTAGCTTACTTTAATTACTGATCTTTTTATCTCAAGCTAATATAAGGTACTACTACTATAAAGTAGCGCAGCACAATACTGTATCATTATTTGATGCTCACTGATTACTGATTAAATTATTGCATGCATTTCCAAAAAAGTTGAACTGATATATTAATTGACTATATTCCAAACCTGACATCTTTATCAAGCACCTGAGAAAATAATACTAATACAACTTAATTAAGACAATGCTGTTTGATTCTGATGTACCCTTTAAGGTTTTAAAATTTCTGGACCAATGCGATTCGATACTGACTTTATATATGCAAAAATCATCAGTACGATATTTTCCCTTTTCAATAGTGAGGTTTATACTTTATAGTTTGTACGATCAGGAGTGGATTCAGCAGCTTTCTTTCGGGTTTAATTTTTTTTTTTTGACATTCACTGTTTAAAACATTATGTTATTTTTTATTTTTATAAAAGCTCATAAAAACATTTTATAAATTTTCAAAAGTTTCGGAGACACGATCAGTGTTGTGGTACAGGGACTGTATATCTTAATCAAAGAAAGACAGAAATAGCACCAAACAAAACCTAGCTTTTTGTTATCTAGATGATTCCACCCTTATATCCTGACATTATGTGTACGAGATCAAGGGTTTCATCCTCCTCAAAGTTGACAGGTATTTCGTCTTGAGGAGATCCTTTACCCATACATTTTAGACCCTTCAGAAGTCTAATGTAGGTGGACATTGAGAATTCGCGAAACCATTTCAAATGTTAAGCTGACCTCAGGAACTCAAGCCCTACCGCACAATCGAGAGCACCTCTTATTGAAGTTTTTTTTTGAATAACAGATTATGTATATATTAATGGTAAAGAGCTACATAAAAGTTAGATATATAGAAGACCAATATATCTGACATCTAAAAGGGGCTATCACATCTAAGGGGAGGGTGGATTTACAAAAATCTCCTTAGCCCTGAACAAAAACAGCATAGCGCTGACAAAACATTCCCATACAAGGAGACAAAAAAATTCCCAAGGCCAACTGCCAAAATACACACACCAGGATATACAAGGATGTCAAACGTATATGGAGCTCCTAAGAGCAAAGCACCTTATCAAGCCAATCAAAATCTGTGTTGGATGTCTTCATCTTCGTCCAAATGATAACTTTCGTGCCCGCCTTGATATCAGAAATTATGAGAGAGGGGTCTCTGGCTTGGCTGGTCATGGCACGATTGCATCTTTCTATCCAGATGTGATAGATAATGTTAGCGACAGCACTCGTTTCACTAAATCAATCGGTCTGAGCCTCTTACAATAGCGGTTGATCCAGGAAGAGCAACTGAGAAGGCTTCTCCAGTTTGTAGGGATACCCAACCAGTCACAAGTGGTCCACCAAATCCTGCTAGAGAACCTGCAATGGAAAAAAGATGGTTGTGAAATACCCCGTAATTAAAAACAGTGATTAATTAGGCTAATTATGATTTTTAAGGGCTTAATTAAACTTAAACAATTATGAAGGAACAAATCCAGAAGAAAACGGACCTTTAAAATGGGTTAAAGCATAAACGAACCTTAAAGCGCGTTTTTCGAGGAAACCGGGAAAACGCGACTTTAAGCGAGTCAAATAGACTCGTACAATTTTGGTCAACTAAATAGTCACTAATAAATATTAGCGAAGCTTTAGAACCAATAAATTAATTAAACGAGAAAATTCCGGAAAACGAGTTCCGGTTAGTAAAACTCTGTCAAAACCGAGAAGTTGTGGGGTGAGAATGCAAATAAACAAAGTTGGTGTGTCCACTTTGCAAATAAAAATAAAAAATGTGTGTGTGTGTGTGTGTGTGTATGGGTTGGCCGATTTGCCCTCCCCCTCTCACACTCTCTTCAATTCTCCTTATTTGCTAAAAGACAAAGAAAATAAGTAAAAAGTAAAAAGAACTCTCTCTCTCCTATCCCCACTCTTCCTCTCACGTTTTCTCTCACCTCTCTATTCCTCTCCTTCTTCCTCCTGCGACAGCCATGGAGAAGTGAAGCCCCCACTCAACTCTCATCTTCTCTCCTCTCTTTGAGTGCTCAAATCTTCTCCAAATGCAATAAAAATTACACCGTTGGAATCCCCTTGCAAAGGAGAACACTTTCCTCCTTTCAAAAAACCAAAAGCTTCAATTTCGTTTTTATGGGTGGAGGCCATTTGAAGATTCAAGTCCACCATTAGAAGCACCTTCACCTCCTTGTTACTTTGAGGTAAAAAGAAATTCGAAAATCCATCATTTCTAGCCCTTGTTTGCATTATAAGAATTTTCAGATTTTGAACTCTTTGTTCCTTCTTGCTCCAGCCGATTTTGGCTTCTTCTTGGGCTAGGAATCTTGTTCTCTTGCTAGTCAAGAACCTCATTCAGTGGTAGCAAGGTAATACTCTTTTCTAAACCCTAAAACATCTAAATTCTAGGGTTAGTTAAAATGGATGTTAAGTGTTTATGTGTATTGGTATGGCTTGCTGTAGCAGTGCCATTTCTTGAACAAAACCGAGAACAAGAGAAGAAAGAAAGAGGGAAAGAAGAGAAGGAAAGGAAGGAAAGAAAACTAGTAAAACAAGGTAATACTCTTGCCTTGAACTAGTTTTGTATGGTGCAATGTAACAGTTTTTGGAGTAGTAAAATGAGTAATGTATTTGAGTAATGAGTAGTAGTAATGTAGTAGTGTAACGGAGAGGAGAATCAAACAGTTTTTGAACTTGTAAGGAATGTTTAAAAAGCTTGGGTATACCTTGGGAAGTATATGTATGTGTGTAGGAATTTTATGGTGTTGTAGTGGAGTTGAATGGTGAGTATAATGCCTTGAATAAACAGGTATGTGAATGAGAAATTTGTGAGCTGAAATAGTGTGTGAGCAAAGTAAGAATTATAGGGGAGACTATGTCAAATTTTAGGTAGGAATGAGAGGACTTAAATGTTTAAGAGGAGCGAATAACCTAGGTAGTAACTAGGTGTATTTGGGGGGTGTAATGGGAGTGTTTAGTATCTTGAAACAGATTTGGATAGGAGTTGAGGGAAAAATCTGTAGCATAATGAAGAAAACCAAAATCTGTAGCATTTGGTGTGAGGAAAACTAGTGCAAGTGCTGAAATGAAATGAGGGGAACTTGTGTAAGTTGAGTAGAAATTAAGTAGTAAGTTTGGAGGATGAATCAATGTGATTTAGAGCATTAAGAAACAGATTTTAAAATTGAAGTACTGGCCGGACCGACCTTGGGACCGAACCCGCAAGGTCGGTCGCGCCTTAAAATACTCAGACGGGAAGTCTTCTGACTTCGACCGACCTTGGGGACCGAACTTGCAAGGTCGGTCGAGTCGTAAAATGCGAAGGCCAGAAGTCCACTGGGATGGACCGAACTTGGGCAAGGTCGGTCGAGTCCAGAAACTCGAACCCAGAACACACTGGAACGGACCGACCTTGGGACCGGACTTGCAAGGTCAGTCAGGCCTGAAATTTTAACGTAAGTAACCCACTGGAATGGACCGACCTTGGGACCGGACTTACAAGGTCGGTCGAGCCTGGAATTTTGCCTGATCGAAACTTACTGACTTCGACCGACCTTGGGTCCGACCCTGGGTAAGGTCGGTCGAGTCAAAACAAAAAAATGTTTTATTTTATGACTATGGTAGTCATATGTATGTACATATATGCCTATACACATATATGCATACGTAGGTAGTAGTACACTATAAATGAAGTAGTAATGGTAAGAAAGTAAGTAAAAGAGTAAAAACAAGCATAAGAGGTAATGAGAAAAGAATGGGTTTAATAGTCAAGTATGAAAGTGAAGGAGTAGTATGCAAACATTAGGAGTATTAATGAAGGAATGAGTTGGATCAATAATAGATCATTGATCATACAACTTCATGTATGTATAGGAATCAAATAGTTGAGCTCCAAAGGAACCGGTAGTACGAATATGACGGTGAACGGTATGATTTCTTCATGCCCTGTATCCTAACTTGGTTACCCCGATTTGTGTGCTTATGTGATCACCAATAAGTTAAATGCACGAATCGGACTTATATTGCACTTAACTGTGTTTGAACTATTTTGTTCTTGTGTATCTTCTTGAACATTTAGTTTGTATAATTCATGAAATGTATGGATGGAAATGAAGAGTATGTGTAAGTAAAGTGTACTTGTGTATTGTATGAATGTATACAAATGAAGTACTGACTTCTACTAATTCCTAACGATCTAACTCCTAACATGAGTAATGAGTAAATGGAATGAGTAGAAGTCCGATATAGTTTCGGCCACGCGTGAGGATAAGGAAATACAAGAGGTTGGATCCGAATCCTGGCTGTAATCTTTTCCATGGACCAAATCCCTTGAATGGGTAGCATCCTGGATTAGTGGGCCACCCTAAAGCCCGGGTGGGATGTAGTAATCCCTGCCCAGAGGTCATACCGACTTAACTGGAGTAAAGTAAGTAAGAAGTAAGTATTGTATGCGTATCGGTCCCGACTATTGTAAGTCATCGACCTTGTGTAAAATCATATTGAACACCCGATTAACCCCGGTGTGTAATGAGGCTAACTTGACTTCTGTATGAAATGGAGAATTGTATCTCCGTAATGCGGTGAGTAAACGGTAAGTATGAATGGGTGACTCGTAATGTCTTCCTTGTATGTGTTGAATGTATGTATGCTTGTGAATCGAATGTGCTGAATTGAATTGTATAAGCATGTATGTATGTATGAATGAAACGAACCGCATGTATTCGACCAAATAGTTGGCGTACCCTCGCTAGTACGCGGGGTATGCGGTTATCATATTCAGCGTAAGCTGACCCCCTAGGGGGA
Source organism: Limonium bicolor (assembly GCA_023374045.1). Classification (NCBI taxonomy): domain Eukaryota; kingdom Viridiplantae; phylum Streptophyta; class Magnoliopsida; order Caryophyllales; family Plumbaginaceae; genus Limonium; species Limonium bicolor. Next base: position 499,150,928 of record CM041776.1, read on the forward strand.
ATGTTTTTATTCTACAGGTACCCGCGAGGTGTGACGGTCGAGTAAGGACCGGGACGAATTCTTTTTGGGGTAGTTAGTAGACTGGGATGGTGTACCGAGTTGTACACGGCTAAGGCCTTTTTGAGTAGCCGGTGTACCATGTGGTACACCTTTTTGGGTAAAGAATTGTGATTGGATTGAGATGAGTAGATGTAGAAACTCTTAATTTTTGGCAAGTAGTCTTGGAATGTAATTCGTATATTTTGGATACTCGGTAATCAAAGTGTAAGTAAGTATTTGGTATTGTATGGTAACCTGATATGTATTCGGTGTATTCTAATCGTCAGACCGTTACTGTAAGTAGTAGTAGCCTTGTTAGTCTCGGATGGCTAATGGTGTTGTATCACCCGCCGGGAGTAAGTAAGTATTCCGCTGCGAGTAAGGTAATTATGGGAACGATTAGAGGATAATGGAAGGATTAACGGTTGGGGTGTTACAAAAAGTGGTATCAGAGCGAAGTTTCGCTCTGATGAGTAGGATACTAAGGGTAGTGATTACCGAGTTAGGATTTCAACCGTTTAAAAACGGATACTTAGAAACCTAACTAGGAACTACCGTTGTTAACAACGGATACTCTTTGACGTCTGCAAAGATACCATTGCTTGAATCAAGACCATGAGGTCATAGATTCACCGTATCTAATGGAATCCACACTTGTTTCAGATGTTAGGACGAGGTCGAGGTCGACCTAGAGGAGAGACATCTGATGGACCAGGCGCGCAGACGATAGCTGAGATCGTCGCCGCCACGGTAGCGCAGATGCTACCGCAAGTAATCACCGCTGTACAAGCAACACAGCAAAACCAGCAGCAGCAACAGCAGCAGCCCGACCCACCTCATCCCCGTGAAACGAATTGGGTAAAGGCCGTCGCCGACCTTCGACCTCCATGCTTTAGAGGCGAGAGCGACCCCGCCAAGCTCGAGGCCTATCTCTCCAAGATGGAGACGACATTCGAGACACTTGAGACTCCCGCTGGAGTTCGAGTGAGGATAGCTGCGTACTACCTCAAAGATGCGGCTATGGACTGGTGGAAGCTCATTAAGGCCGAGCACGTAGCCGACCCTGCATTCGGTTGGGAAGCATTCACCTCTCTCCTCCGATCTAAGTACTATCCCGAGCATGTCAAGACCAAGAAACGACTTGAGCTCGATGCCCCAAAATGACCGAGAAGATGACGGTTGATGAATATTACCGCACCTTCACCTCTCTTCTCAGACTTCTACCCGACCTTGGGTATACCGGTCAAGTCTTGGTCGACTGCTTCTACGGCGGATTGAGCCATCGACTCCGGTATGGCATGGGATTCACACGGTTTACCTCCTTTAAGGTAAACAACGTCGAACCCTTAAAAGCCATGAGTAATGCGAATTAATATTCCCGTATGTAAATGTGTAACCTAATGCCTAAGTAATTCAGGAGTGTTACCACGCTGCATCTCAAGTTGAGATCACCTGCCAGCTAGAGATGAGGAGCAAGCGCTGAAGCGCAAGGCGAGCGGCAAGGGTAACACCTCCGATGACAACAACTCAACCAAACCATGGAAGAAGAAGAAAGGGAAGTACTCCCATCAGAAGAACACCTCTGGAGACGGCGGTGCCCATACTGAGAAGGGCAAGGCAGCTGAACCGTTACAGATTGCCTACACCGCACCAGTGGCAGCGAAGCCACTGAGGTCTCAGCCCTATAAGGGTAAGAACCCGAACCGAATTAGTACACTTGTGGAAACGTATGTATATGGAGTATTGTAAGTATATCAAACCTTGCTAACTTGGGAGCTATAGGTTCTGGATTTGGCCATGGCATGAACCAAACTGATGGCCGCAGCTACATATGCCGAAACTGCAACAAGGATCATCCCGGCACAGATTGCCAAGGAAAGGAGATCCGCTGCTACACTTGCCAGAAACCAGGGCACCGTGCTAATGCATGCCCAGAAAATTCTAGGCCCAAGGGCAACTATCAGGGCTACAAGCAGCGTGAGGGCAAGGAGGTTGCATCTGGCGATGCACATGCCCAGCATGCCTCGCAGGGACAGGGATCCCAAGGTCCGCAGAAGGGCGCACCGCAGAGGCAGCCGGCCTTACACATCATTGACCGTGACGGGACCGGGACTAAGTCCGGCCCAGGTAACTACCGTAACCTTTAATCCTTGAAGAGCATGTCTAAGTGTCAAAGTAATTGTATGAATGGGAACATGAATGCGTAAGTACTTGAAGTATGGAATTAAGCATGAGTAAGTAACATGGAAGTATGTATTGAGCATGAAATGAATTAGTAAGCCTAGAACTCACACTAGATATATATTACCACCTTAGGGAAATTCCTTATCGGTTACCCAATACCTTCGAACGCGCCTCATGAAGAGACCGACATCGCCACTCACGCACTCACCACTTCAACAACGAACAGTGTCAGGTCATCCGCCCAGGTATGATTCTATTAAAAGAATACCTGACACCCGAAGCACAAGTTTCAATCATTCGACGATGCAACGAGTTAGGAATGGGTCCAGGAGGATTTTATACACCCAAATTCCCCGGTGGAGCTACAATGAAGCTGAAAATGATGTGCTTAGGAAAGGATTGGAACCCTTACACCAAGACATACCAAACAACGCGAGCAGGAGACGGAGCAACACCTCCAGCAATACCCCCTGAATACCAAACGCCTGTCACTCAAGCTGTAGAAATTGCACAACAATGTGAAGATGAACCAATCCCTGCGCTTGAAGCAGACCTATGTATCGTCAACTTCTATGAGAAAGAAGGACGACTTGGCTTACACCAAGATAAGGACGAGACGGCGGAATCTCTTGAACTAGGAGTGCCCGTAGTGTCTTGGTCCATTGGTGATGACACCGTATTTTTGTATAGTGAGCAGAAGCGTGTGGACCTCGTAGAGAAATTGGTATTGAGATCAGGAGATGTCCTAATCGTGGGTGGAAAATCAAGCTTGCTGTATCACGGGATCCAGAAGATCAAGTTGAATACGGCACCACCGGCAATAATCAATGCCACACACATGAAACCAGGACGCCTGAACCTTACCTTTAGAAAGTATTAATCTGGTAGTAGCATGTAATCTAGTAGTAACGTGTATTTGAGACACAGTATGTATGATGGTGGGTTATTCAATAAAAGCAGTGTTGGTTATTAAATTCCACTTGCGTTCCACCATCGTACTTATCATCTTATGAATCAATAGGTTGTGGACTCGATACCGAAGGTAACCTGAGTATCCTCACTGAAGAGCAAGCAAAAGCGGCACCATTCTAACGGGAACATTCCCAGTAAACGGCATCGAAGCCTCAGTACTATTCGACTCCGGCGGCTCTCACACCTTTGTATCGCCATCATTCACTACCAGGTTGGGGCTAGACGCAGATGAGCTACCAAATTTCTTGGTTACTATCCTGTCGAAGGAGCGAGTAAAGTGTACTAAGTATTACCACACCCCGCCACAATTCAAATCAAAGGCGAAGCGTTTCCCATCTCCTTCATTGAATTCAACGGGTTGGGATTCGACTTGATAATTGGAATGAACTGGTTGGAGTGGCACAAGGGGAGAATCCTATGCGCCGAACATCGATTACTGCTCAAGAGTCCATCTGGGGTCACTGTTTCATACCGCTAGAGACCGAGAGAGCCTTCAACTACAGTCATCTCCGCTATGGCAATGTATCGGGAGCTCAGAAAAGGACATGAAGTGTATTTATGCCATGTGCAAGATCTGAAGAAAGATCCAGAATTCAGTGATGATGTAGGTAGTCTCTCAGAATTCCCGGATGTATTTCCGAAGGAGCTACCTGGTATGCCACCACAGAGAGCAGTAGAGTTTGAAATCGACCTTATACCTGGTACTGGTCCCATTGCTAGGGCACCATACTGTATGGCACCAGCAGAAATGGCAGAACTGAAGGAGCAACTACGTGATCTACTCGACAAAGGGTTTATACGCCCGAGCGTATCACCCTGGGGAGCACCGGTCCTCTTCGTGAAGAAGAAGGACGGTAGTCTCCGCCTCTGCATCGATTACCGCGAATTGAATGCGGTCACTGTAAAGAACAAGTATCTATTGCCACGCATCGACGACCAGTTCGATCAGTTGAAGGGAGCTTCGGTCTTTTCTAAGATTGATCTCCGATCTGGATATCACCAAATTGCTATCAAAGAGCAAGACATTGAGAAAACAGCCTTCCGAACAGATATGGCCACTACAAATTCATAGTGAGCCATTAGGTTTGTCTAATGCACCAGCCAAGTTCATGGACCTAATGAATCGGTTATTCAGTGATCAGCTGGACACTTCAGTAGTAGTATTCATCGACGACATCCTTGTGTATTCGAAGTCAGTAGAAGAACATGAAAACCACTTGAGAAGAGTACTTGAGACACTGCGCGAGAACCAGCTATATGCGAAGTTCTCCAAATGCGAGTTTTGGCTAGATCAGGTATCATTCCTCGTCGTCATGTCATCTCGAGCGCGGGCATTTCAGTAGATCCATCCAAAATCGAAGCTGTACGATCATGGCCTAGACCTAAGACGGTTACTGACATCCGGAGCTTTCTTGGTTTAGCCGGTTATTACCGGAGGTTTGTAAAGGACTTCTCAAAAGTCGCTAAGCCCTGACGTCATTGATGAAGAAAGATGCACCGTTTGTATGGACAAACGAGTGCGAGGTATCCTTCTAGAGCCTAAAAGACTCATTGACCTCAGCGCCAATTCTCACTCTTCCAGAGGGCACAGAGGGATTTGAGGTGTAATGTGATGCATCGGGCAAGGGCATGGGATGCGTACTCATGCAGCATGGCAAGGTAGTAGCTTACACCTCCCGCCAGCTGAAAAAGCATGAGGAGAATTACCCGACACACGATCTAGAGTTAGGGGCCACTGTCTTCACCTTGAAGATATGGCGACATTATCTCTATGGGTAAGCATCACCATCTACTCCGACCACAAAAGTTTGTAGTATGTATTCACACAGAAAGAACTGAATTTAAGACAGAGGAGGTGGATGGAGTTCCTCTCAGATTATGACATCAACCTCCAGTATAAAGAAGGGAAGGCAAACGTTGTAGCCGACGCCCTGAGTCGTCGAGCACACTCGCTCCATTCGCTACTCGCTTCTTCTAGCTTGGTTGACGAGGTGCGAGACGCTCAGTTGAGCGACCCTTACTTCACAGAGATCAGACAGAAAATCACAGAGGGTACCTTCAAAAACCGAAATTATGACTTCAAACTGCATAAAGATGGTCTGATCCGATTGAATGGCAGATTATGCGTTCCCCGAAGCAATGCCGAGCTAAGGGATCGCATTCTGCGAGAGTTACATTGTTCGACATTGCATGTCCATCCGGGAGCCTCTAAAATGTACAAAGACATGAAGAGGTACTTCTGGTGGTCAGGAATGAAATCAGACATGACTGAGTACGTTCTGAGGTGTCTCACATGCCAGAAGGTGAAGTTCGAGCACCGAAGACCGGGAGGAATGGTGCAATCCATGCCCATTCCGGAGTGGAAATTCCACAATATCTCTATGGATTTTGTTGTTGGACTCCCACCTGCTAGGGGAGGACTCAACATGATCTGGGTAGTAGTCGATCGTCTCACCAAGGTTGCCCGATTCATACCGATGAAGGACACCTGGAAGGTGGCGAAGCTCGCGGAGCTATTCGACAAGGAGATCATCCGACACCACGGAGTCCTGAAAACCATTGTATCTGACCGCGACACCAGATTTCTTTCGAGATACTAGAGAGCAACACGGGAAGCGCTTGGTACTGAGTTGAAGCTTAGCACCGCCTTCCATCCACAGACCGACGGTCAGACAGAAAGGACCATCCAAACACTAGAGGACATGCTTAGGGCATGTGCATTAGACTTCCAGGGAGCTGGATTGATAAGCTTCATCTTATCGAGTTTTCCTATAACAATAGCTATCATGCTTCGATTAAGATGTCACCATTCCAAGCTTTGTATGGTAGACCTTGCCGTACCCCGTTGTGTTGGGATGAGTCAAGTGAAGCGGTCATCATAGGACCGGAGTATCTGGAACAAGTACAAGCTGAGGTACAACAAATCCGAGCAAATATGAAAGCTGCCCAAGATAGACAGAAATCCTATGCGGATGTGTGACGACGCGACCTTGAGTTCACCGTGGGTGACCAAGTGTTCTTGCGTGTCTTACCTATGAAGGGCGTCTTTCGATTTGGCCAGAAGGGCAAGCTGAGCCCAAAATTTGTAGGCCCGTATACCATTACCGAGAGGATTGGAGCCGTAGCTTATAGGCTAGCATTGCTTGAAGAATTGGGGCGTGTTCATGATGTCTTTCATGTATCACAACTCAAGAAATATATAGCCGATCCCTCTCATGTATTAGAACCTGAACATTTATCCCTAGAGCCGACGATGAGATATGTCGAGACTCCACTGCGAATCCATGATACAAGACAAGAGACACTCGCCATAAATCTGTACAATGGTGAAGGTCTTGTGGTCTAACCACGATGTCGAGGAAGCGACTTGGGAATTAGAGGACGCCATGAAGGCGAAGTACCCGAATTTATTTGTAGACTAGATGTCTAGTATCCGTATAGCACGGAGGGTACGGGGCGTACCCCTTTTGAGGGGGTAGAGCCTTTTTGCTTTTGCATTGCTTCGGTTAGCATTGCATATTATGTATGTATTGTAATTGTATTTTATGGCACAAGGTAGTGCTAGTAGTATTCAGTTTGTAGTACAATGAGTATGGTATGTGTATGGTATGTGTATGGTGTTGTGTAATGAGTAATGCATTTGTGTTGCATGGTATATGACACGAATGACATTGTGAAGTGTATTATGAATGTATTATGGAATGTGCGAATTGGATGGTGTATTGTGTATGGTATTTGAATTGAGTATTGTGTATGAATTAAGTATTGTGGTATGGTTTTGAATTAAGTTGGTTCATAGTATCTGAATTGAGTATGCTGGTAGTGTAAGAATTGTGAAAACCTTGTAAGGTGGTAGTAGTACACATTATGGCAATTGGTTTGCCAAATGAGTAGAAATAGTAAACCGTAAACCTTGAGCAACTTTGAGGGCAAAGTCCTTAAGGGGGTAGATTGAAATACCCCGTAGTTAAAACAGTGATTAATTAGGCTAACTATGATTTTTAAGGCTTAATTAAACTTAAACAATTATGAAGGAACAAATCCCGAAGAAAACGGACCTTTAAAATGGGTTAAAGCATAAACGAACCTTAAAGCGCGTTTTTCGAGGAAACCGGGAAAACGCGACTTTAAGCGAGTCAAATAGACTCGTAACAATTTTGGTCAACTAAATAGTCACTAATAAATATTAGCGAAGCTTTAGAACCAACAAAATTAATTAAACGAGAAAATTCCGGAAAACGAGTTCCGGTTAGTAAAACTGTCAAAACCGAGAAGTTGTGGGGTGAGAATACAAATAAACAAAGTTGGTGCGTCCACTTTGCAAATAAAAATCAAAATGTGTGTGTGTGTGTGTGTGTGTATGGGTTGGCCGATTTGCCCTCCCCCTCTCACACTCTCTTCAATTCTCCTTATTTGCTAAAAGACAAAGGAAATAAGTAAAAAGCAAAAGAACTCTCTCTCTCCTATCCACACTCCTCCTCTCACGTTTTCTCTCACCTCTCTATTTCTCTCCTTATTCCTCCTGCGACAGCCATGGAGAAGTGAAGCCCCCACTCAACTCTCATCTTCTCTCCTCTCTTTGAGTGCTCAAATCTTCTCCAAATGCAATAAAATTACACTACACCATTGGAATCCCCTTGCAAAGGAGAACACTTTTCCTTTCAAAAATCCAAAAGCTTCAATTTCGTTTTTATGGGTGGAGGCCATTTGAAGATTCAAGTCCACCATTAGAAGCACCTTCACCTCCTTGTTACTTTGAGGTAAAAGAAATTCGAAAATCCATCATTTCTAGCCCTTGTTTGCATTATAAGAATTTTCAGATTTTGAACTCTTTGTTCCTTCTTGGTATTTAAGGGCCTAATAGTGCCTAAGTAATTTTGGTATGGAAAATAAATCCAAAAAAAATGAGAAAACGCTTAAAAAGCGGAAAATGTTAAAATAAGCGTAAAAAACCATAGGAGGTACGAGACCACGGTTAGAGTATTATGTGGATTCTAAGGCTTATTCATGCCTAATTAGTATACGGGAATGATTGCCGAAGAAACGGATCCAAATAATGTGTTAAAACGCTAATAAAGCTTTAGCGCATGTTTTTTGAGAAAACCCGAAAATGTGACTTTGAGTGATCAAATGAACCCGTAAAAATTATAGTTCATTAAATAACTATAATTAAGCATTAATGGAAGCTTAATAACCAATAAAATTAAAGAAACGAGAAAATTCCGGAAAACAGGCCCAGTTAGTGAATAGTGCTAAAACCGGGTAAATTAACGAGCGTTTTCTGTAAAAGACGAAAAACGCTCCAGCTAATATGTAATGTGGGGGCCGGTTTTAGGAGACTTAAAGAAGCCTCTCACATGCACTAGACTAGTTTACTAATTAATAAGTCAAAAAGTAAAAAGGAGAAAAAGTACAAAATCATTTTACCTCTCTCTCTCTCCTCCCATTTCTCTTTTCTCTTTCTTCTTCTCCCCTCATCCCAGCCGATTTTTATCCTATCTCTCTGGTTGGGGCGATTTTTGAAGCTCCTCAAAGCTTCCATGGCTCCTTTATCTTTCTAAGCTGCCCAAGCTCCATAAAAGCTCCAATCACAAAAATAAGTACATATTCTTCCTCTCCTCATCATTCTCTCTTTTCAAAATCCAAAATGAAGAACTTCATCTCCATGGGTTTTGCCAATTTGAAGAGAAATGGTACCAAGTAGAAGCTTGGAGTCTCCTCTTCCTCTTAAGGTAAAAATCTCCATGAAAAACTCATGTTTCCTTCATTTCCTAGTGTGGCCAATTTTAGCCTCTAATTGAGCTCTATTTTTCTCTCTATTTGGAGCAGTATTCCAACCTTCTAATGGTGGTGGGATCACCTTCTTGAATCAAGGGTTAAAACCCCTCTCAAAATTCCAAAAAGGTAAACCCTAACTTGTATGTTCTAAGCCTTTCTTTGAATTAGTAAATTCTAAGAGTTAGAAGTTTAATTGTATTCTTTTTGGTGTAATGTGGGTGTTGGGATGGATTTTGGCAACTCCATTGCCCAACTTGACCGAAAAGAAGAGAGGAGGAGGAAGAGAACAAAAGAGGAACTCAAAGGAATTATGAGCTTAAGGAATGAAAAACCTTCTTGATGCTAATTTAATGCATTAGAATGCTGGGAAAGGGTAAATTAAATAGAATCCAAAATATTACACTAGGAATGTAGTTGGTGGAAGTTTGAGAGTATTTGTGAAATAATGTTTGAATTGAAGGCCTTAGAGCCAAGTAATTTGAGTATGTATATAGGTATTGTTGTAACACCCCAACCCTAATCCTATGCTTACCGTCAAATCGTCCTATTAATCCTACGAGTTCGCAGCGGAATTATTACATGCTTACTACGGCGGGTGAAACAATGCCGCTAACCGCCATACGGCTAGCTAGGCTACTAATACTTACAGTCACGGTCTGATGAACATAACATACCGAGCTACTAAATTACTTACCAACATAACATGTGCCAAATACTTACATCCTGGATCACCGAGTATTTAAGTATACAATTACATTTCCATCCCTAAGTTCCAAAAGAATGAGTTTAATTACCTACTCATTTATACCAATGCTCCATTCTATCAAAATCCAAAAAGGTGTACCCCATGGTACACCGGCTAATCAAAAACTGTAGCCCTGTACTACTTAGTACACACCCATCTCAAATTCATTGTTTACAACCAAAAAGAAGATAAAAGAAATGAAAGTAGATCTTCACATCTTCATCAATCTCGAGTACCTGCGTGTAGTAAAAATGGTGCCCCAAGGGGCTCAGCAAAAGCTGCATATGGACTCCGCATATACCGCGTGCTAGCTAGGGCACGCCGACTATTTGACGTCCACTAAACATGCCATTCATTTACTTCATACATACATGCTTTCATACATCATACATGCTATACAATACATACATAATTCAAGGCAACAATGTGGTAGCACACAACTTACTTACCTTCACAAGGTTAGCCAAATTATGCACCCGGGTTAATCGGGATGCTTTACTCTTTTACTCATTACTTACTTCTTCTTACTTACGATTACTTACTTTCAATTACTTTAACTTTGACTTACTCATTCTTACTTACTTACTTATACTCAAGTCAAGTCGTCGGGACCTCCGGCCTTGGGGACTACACCGTCCCACATCCGGGATTTACTTGACTCACTAATCCGGGATGCTACCCACTTAAGGGATTTGGGCCGCGGACCAGTTTAAGAGTCAGGAATTGGAGCCAACCTCTCGTGACTCCGCATCCTCATGCGTGGCCGAAACTATATCGGACTTCTACTCATTCCAATTTAATTACCATTTTAAGTTAGGATGGTTAGCTTGTTAGGAATAAGTTAGAAGTCCAAACACAATAAATAACGGTCACGGTACAATACAACATACCTACACACATTCATATCATCCATACATTTCATGAAGTATACAAACTAAGAATTAAGAAAATATACAACATCATACAACACTACATATTCACAAGTATGCATATTAACTCCGATTCGTGAATTTATCTTATTTGGTGATCAATTAGCACACAACACACAAATCAGAGTAACCAAGATAGCATACGGGGCATGAGGAATCCATACCGTTCACCGTTGTACGTAATTCCAAACGTCCTTCGATGTCACAACCAAGTCCTATTACATACATACAATTTAGCTATCATTACTTAACTCATACTTACTATGTCCTTACATTTCTTACACTTATACTTTACTTACTTTTTTTCCTTTACTTAAGTTTCTATCTTCTTACTTAAGGTTTGCATGCTTACACACATATACATATACATATATGTATGGGTATACATATACATATATATATACAATTACTATTTAAATTAAAATTATTTTTTTTTGTCAGGACCGGACTTGCGACCGACCCTGGCAAGTCCGGTCCATTCCAGTAGGTTTCATCCGGAAATTTTTTTGGTCCGACCGGACTTGCATGTCCGGTCGCAAGTCCGGTCGATTCCAGTAACATTCTTACGGAAATTTTCTGCTCGACCGGACTTGCAAGTCCGGTCGCAAGTCCGGTCGATTCCAGTAGCATTCTGACGGGAAATTTTTCTGCTCGACCGGACTTGCAAGTCCGGTCGCAAGTCCGGTCGATTCCAGTAGCATACTGACGGGAAAATTTCTGCTCGACCGGACTTGCAAGTCCGGTCGCAAGTCCGGTCGATTCCAGTAGCATACTGACGGGAAATTTTTCTGCTCGACCGGACTTGCAAGTCCGGTCGCAAGTCCGGTCGATTCCAGTATTTGCATTTTAATTTCTGTTTTCAGTCCTCTCTTTCACCCATTACTTCCCCGTTGTTCCTACACTTAATCCTACATGTTTTAACACCATTTAAACCTCCTAATACACCCTAGTTCATTTCCTAACTCCTTACACAATTTTATACTCATTCACTCATCTAATTTTCTAAGTTTCAATTCACACTTTCACTAGTTGTTTCCCTAGTTGTGTTTGCTACAGATTTTAGCACTAACACTCTCCATCTACCACTCCCTCTTCTAATGTCATTTCTAACACTCCTAACACATTATAATTACATTAACTATCTCTCTCAACTTATCCTCTATCTTCCTTAATCAAAATCTGTTACACACTCCCATTATTCACCTAGTTTTAATTCTCTAAGTGTTCTAATCCTAGGCAAATTTTGCCATAGTCTCCCCTATAATTTATACTCTCACCACATTGTTTTACTCACATTTCAATTCTTATCTCACCTGTTTCAACAACCAAGAATATACAAGCTCCCATTCATAATACCAATACCAAAAAACACTAAAATTTCCTGCACTCAACAATTCCATTCCCAATCTGTTTTACAAGTTTTAAAGTGTTCTTTAAGGTTTAAAACCTTGTTTTCTCCCTACACATTACACTACTATCACATTATCATTTTACAATACCAATTCTCATTACTAAAAATCTGTTACATATACAAATATGTACCAAGCTACACAATGAGTATTCTTACCTTGTTTTCCTTCTAGATTTTCTTCCTCTTCTTGTTTCTCTTCCTCCTCTTCTCAACGGTTACAGCACTCCACAATCTAAACTACCACCCATTCACATTCACAATTTAATACTAACTCACCCTAAGCATTATATAAGCTCTAATCAATTTCTAGGGTTTAGGAATCTCATTACCTCCCAGGGTTTATGAAGTACTTGGAGCAGCTCAAGAACAAGTTCCCCACCTTCCAAAGGAGCCAAAATCGGCTGGGTACAAGAGGGGCAAACAAGAGTTTAACTAGATTTTCGTTTTGCCCATAAAGCTAGGAAAAGATGGAGTTTTCAAGAAGATTTTTACCTTAGAAGAACAAGGAGAGCAGGGCCTTCTAATGGTGGTCTTGAACTCCAAATGGGACATACCCATAAAAACGAAAGTGGTGTTTTCGATTTTGGAAAGATGAAAGTGTAGCTCTTGAGGAGAGGATTACAATGGTGGTATTTTTTATAATTTTGGAAGAGTTTGGAGAGAGTTACAAAGGAGAGAAGTTAGTTTTGTGAGGGTGTTTCTTCTTTCACCATGGAAATCGTGAGAGAGGTAGAAGAAAAGAAAAGAGAGAGTGAGGGTGGGTGTTCACGTGAGAGGAAGGAGAGAATGGGTAGGAGAGAGAGTATGTGTGAGTGTGAGAGTTACTTTATTACTTTTAATTGTTTTGTTGTTTTGTGTATAAAAGTGAGTAAGTGAGTGTGTGTGAGGGGGGAAAGCAAAATCGGACACACACAGAGAGAGCATGGGGGTTTTGAAATTTATTTGCATATTGGACACATAAGTTTGTGTTATTTATATTTCTACCCCACAACTTGTCGTTTTTGACAGTTTTTACTAATTCCTCGTTTTCTTGATTTTTATTCGTTAAAAGTCTCACTAATATTTATTAATGATTATTTAGTTGACCAAAACTGTTACGAGTCTATTTGACCCGCTTAAAGACACGTTTTCCCGGTTACCTCGAAAAACGCGCTTTAAGGTTCGGTAATGTTTTTAAACCGTTTTAAAGGTCCATTTTCTTCGGGATTTGTTCCCTAGTAATTATTTACACTTAATTAAGCTTCTAAATTACTTATTAGCCTAATTAATCACTATTTTTAATTACGGGGTATTTCAATCTACCCCCCTTAAGAAACTTTGCCCTCAAAGTTGCTCAAGGTTAATAGTTTTATAATTCTACTCATTATGCAAACCAATTGCCATAATGTGTCTTACTAGACCTATGAGGTGTTTACTTCATTCCACATTACAAGCATACACAATTCGAGTACAATACACAATTCACAATTCGCATACACAATCCATCATTCTCATTCATACCATCCACAATACACAATACACCATTACCCTTCACAATACACATTACACCAATACACCATACATTGCACATACACATTCATTCACTACACATTACACATACATACCAAGTCCACTTGCACTACATGTGCCATACAAATGCAATGCTTACCCCGAAGCAATGCTAAAGCAAAGGGTTCTACCCCCCTTAAAAGGGGTACGACCCGTACCCGTATACTAAATACTAGACTCTCTAGTCTATGAATAACTACGGGTATTTAGCCTTCATGGCATCTTCTAACTCCCATGTCGCTTCTTCGACATCATGGTTAGACCATAGGACCTTCACCATTCGTATAGACTTATGGCGAGTGTCTCTGGTCTTCCTATCAAGGATTCTCACTGGGGTTTCGACATATCGCATGTTTGGCTCAATGGATAAGTGCTCGGGCTCCAACACATGAGAAGGATCAGCCATATACTTCTTGAGTTGTGACACATGAAATACATCATGGACACGTCCCAAGTCCTCAGGTAGTGCTAACCTGTAGGCTACTGAACCGACTCTTTCGGTGATAGTGTACGGCCCTACAAATTTTGGGCTTAGCTTGCCCTTCCGACCAAAACGGAAGACACCCTTCATAGGTGAAACTCGCAAGAACACTTGGTCGCCCACGGCGAACTCAAGGTCGCGTCGTCTCACATCCGCATAGGATTTCTGTCTATCTTGGGCTGCCTTCATGTTAGCTCGGATTTGTTGCACTTCTGCTTGCACTTGCTCAAGATACTCCGGTCCTATTATGACCGCTTCACTTGACTCATCCCAACACAAGGGTGTACGGCAAGGTCTACCGTATAGAGCTTGGAAAGGCGACATCTTAATCGAGGCGTGATAACTATTATTATACGAGAACTCGATAAGATGAAGCTTATCTAACCAACTCCCCTGAAAGTCCAAGGCACATGCCCGAAGCATGTCCTCTAGTGTCTGGATGGTCCTTTCTGTCTGACCGTCGGTCTGAGGATGGAAGGCAGTACTCAACTTCAATTCTGTACCCAACGCTTCCCTTGTAGCTCTCCAGTATCTCGAAAGAAATCTGGTGTCGCGGTCAGATACTATGGTCTTAGGGACTCCGTGGTGTCTGATGATCTCCTTATCAAAAGCTCTGCTAGCTTAACTACCTTCCAGGTGTCCTTCATCGGTATGAATCTGGCAACCTTGGTAAGGCGATCTACTACAACCCAGATCATGTTGAGTCCTCCCCTAACAGGTGGGAGTCCTACAACAAAATCCATGGAGATATCATGAAATTTCCACTCCGGAATTGGCATTGATTGTACCATTCCGCCCGGTCTACGGTGTTCAAATTTTACCTTCTGGCATGTCAAGCATCTCAATACAAATTCCGTCACATCTGACTTCATTCCAGACCACCAGAAGTACCTCTTCATGTCTTTGTACATCTTGGAGGCTCCCGGATGGACTGATAATGTAGAACTATGTGACTCTCGCAGGATGCGATCCCTTAGCTCAGCATTGCTTCGGGGGACGCATAGCCTGCCATTCAACCGAATCAAACCGTCTTCATGTAGCTTAAAATCATACTTTTTCTTCTCAAATGTACCATTCTCGATCTTGTGTCTGATTTCGGTTAGGTAAGGGTCGCTCAACTGAGCGTCTCGCACCTCGTCAACCAAGCTAGAAGAAGCGAGTAGCGAATGGAGCGAGTGTGCTCGACGGCTCAGGGCGTCGGCTACAATGTTTGCCTTCCCTTCCTTATACTGCAGATTGATGTCGTAGTCTGAAAGAAATTCCATCCATCTTCTCTGTCTCAGTTCAGTTCTTTCTGTGTGAATACATACTGTAAGCTCTTATGGTCGGAGTAGATGGTGATGCTTACCCCATAGAGATAGTGTCACCATATCTTCAAGGCGAAGACAATGGCTCCTAACTCTAAATCGTGAGTCGGGTAATTCTCCTCATGTTTCTTCAGCTGGCGGGAGGCATAAGCAACAACCTTGCCATGCTGCATGAGTACGCATCCCATTCCTTTGCCTGATGCATCACAGTACACCTCAAATCCCTCTGTGCCCTCTGGAAGAGTAAGGACGGGCGCTGAGGTCAATGAGTCTTTCAGTTCTGAAATGATAGCTCGCACTCGTCTGTCCATACAAACGGTGCATCTTTCTTCATCAATGTAGTCATGGGCTTGGCGACTTTCGAGAAGTCCCTTACGAATCTCCGGTAGTAACCGGCTAGACCAAGAAAGCTCCTAATGTCGGTAACAGTCTTGGGTCTAGGCCATGATCGTACAGCTTCTACCTTAGAAGGGTCAACCGAGATACCTGCGCTCGAGATGACATGTCCAAGGAATGATACCTGATCAAGCCAGAACTCGCATTTGGAGAACTTCGCATAAAGCTGGTTCTCGCGCAGTGTCTCAAGCACTTTCCTCAAGTGGGTTTCATGTTCCTCTGGTGACTTAGAATATACAAGGATGTCGTCGATGAAGACCACAACCGAAGTGTCCAACTGCTCACTGAATAGTCGATTCATGAGGTCCATGAATTTTGCCGGTGCGTTTGACAAACCGAATGGCATCACTGTGAATTCGTAGTGGCCATATCTGGTACGGAATGCCGTTTTCTCAATGTCTTGCTCTTGATTGCAATCTGATGGTACCCTGAACGGAGGTCAATCTTGGAGAAGACTGAGGCTCCTTTCAACTGGTCGAATAGATCATCAATACGTGGTAGTGGGTATTTATTTTTGACTGTGACCGCATTCAGCTCGCGGTAGTCAATGCATAGTCGGAGGCTACCGTCCTTCTTCTTCACGAAGAGAACCGGTGCTCCCCAGGGTGATACGCTCGGGCGTATAACCCTTTGTCTAGAAGATCCCTCAACTGCTCTTTCAATTCGGTCATCTCTGCTGGTGCCATGCGGTACGGTGCCCTAGCAATGGGACCGGTACCTGGCAATATATCAATCTCAAATTCCACTGCTCTCTGTGGTGGCATGCCGGGTAGCTCCTTAGGGAATACATCGGGATACTCGGATACAATAGGTACTTCATCACTGAACTCTGGATCTCGCTCCAGGTCTTGTACATAACAAGATACACTTCTTGGCCCTTTCTGAGCTCCCGGTACATAGCCATGGCAGATATGAGGGTGGTCGAAGGCTCTCTCGGTCTCTGGCAGTAAGATACGGTAACCCCAGAAGGACTCTTGAGCAGCAAACGATGCTCGGCGCAGAGGATTCTACCGTTGTGCCGCTCCAACCAATTCATCCCAATGATTACGTCGAATCCCAATCCGTTGAATTCGATGAAGGAAAGGGAAAACGATTCGCCTTTGATTTGGATTGTGGCTGATTGATAGAATTTGGTGCACTTTACTCGCTCCTTCGATGGGAGAGTAACCATGAAGTTCGGTAGCTCGTCCGCATCTAGCTTCAACCTCTTCACAAAGGATGGTGATACGAAAGTGTGAGAGGCGCCGGAGTCGAATAACACATTGGCTTCAATGCCATTTACTGGGAAGGTTCCTGTTAGAATGGTGCCGCTTCTACCGGCTTGTGCTTCGGTGAGGATGCTCAGGTTACCTTCGGTACCGAGTCCACAACCTATTGGATTCACAATTGGATAAGTATTGATGGTGGACACAAGTGGAATTAAATCAACACTGCTCTTTATTGATAAACCAACCATCATACATACCGTGTCTCTAATACACGTTACTAATAGGTTACATGATACTAGGAATTTAATACTTTCTAAAGGTAAGGTTCAGGCGTCCTGGTTTCATGTGTGTGGCATTGATTATTGCCGGCGGTGCCGTATTCAACTTGATCTTGTTGATCCCGTGATACAGCATCCTAGAGTTTCCACCCATGATTAGGACATCTCCTGATCTCAATACCAGTTTCTGTGCGAGGTCCACACGCTTCTGCTCGCTATACAGGAATACGGCGTCATCACCAATGGACCAAGACACTACGGGCACTCCTTGTTCAAGAGATTCCGCTGTCTCGTCCTTGTCTTGGTGTAACCCAAGTCGTCCTTCTTTTTCATAGAAGTTGACGATACAAAGGTCCGCTTCAAGTGCGGGGACTGGTTCAGATTCACATTGTTGTGCAAGTTCAACTGCTTGAGTGATGAGGGTCTGAAACTCTGGTGGTATTGTCGGTGGCGTCGCTCCATCTTGTGTTCGTGTCTCCTGGTATGTCTTGGTATAAGGATTCCAGTCCTTTCCCAAGCACATCATCTTCAGCTTCATCTTCGCTCCACCGGGGAATTCGGGTGAGTAAAATCCACCTTGACCCGTTCCTAGCTCGTTGCACCGTCGGATGATTGAGATTTGCGCTTCGGGTGTCAGGTATCCCCTTAATAAAATCATACCTGGTCGGATGACCTGACACTGTTGTTGGTGTAGTCGTGGTTGGTGATGTCGATCTCTTCTTGATTCAAGGTTACCGGTATTGGGTAACAGATACTAAAGCTTCCTATGGTTACAAATTTCATCTACGGTGAGTACTAGTTTCAACTACTCCATTTCATGCTCAATATACACTTCATTGATTTACTCATGCATTCACTCATACAATTACTCTACTACTAAGTATGCTATTTCAAGGATTAAAGGTTTAGGTGATTACCTTGGCCGGATTTCGAACCGGGCCCATCGCGGTCAATCACATGCAGAACAGGCTGCCTCTGAGGTGCGCCTCTCTGAGGGCCCCGGGATCCCTGTCCCTGAGGTGCCTGCTGGGCCGGTGCATCGCCAGATGCCACCTCCTTGCCCTCTCTCTGCTTGTAGTTCTGGAAGGTACCCTTCGGCTTTCCACTCTCTGGGCACTTGTTAGCTGTGTGTCCCAGCTTCTGGCAGTTGTAGCATTTGATCTCCCTCCCATAGCAGTCCTTACCAGGATGGTCCTGGTTGCACTTTCTGCACACATAGGTGCGGCCATCGGAGAAGGTTTTGGCGGCACCGGAGCTAGAACCTGAGGTTAGAGGGTTAGCACATGTGCGCGGATATACTAGATACATTACTATACGAATACAAATTGATTAGGAATTTACCCTTTGGTGGGTGTGATCTCAGTGGCTTAGCTGCCACCGGTGCAGAATAACCAAGCTGAAGGATCTCAGCTGGTTTGCCCTGCTCAGCATGGGCACTGCTCTCACTTGGGGACTTCTTCTGAGAAAAGAAGTTCCCTTTCTTCTTCTTCCAGCTTTTACCCTGGTTCTGCTCCTCGCCATTGGTATTCTTGTTATTGGCCTTGCGCTTCAGCGCGGTTTCTTCATCCCTTAGTTGGCAAGTGATCTCAACGCGAGAAGCCGCGTGATAACACTCCTGAAGTTTCAGGTATTAGCCGGGATTCTCATTTGAAAGAGTAAGGAAAAGATTCAAGGAATTCAAGGAATTAAGGAATTGAAATAGTACTAAGGGTCAAACTGATATTTACCTGAAGAGAGGTAAATCGAGTGTAGCCCATACCGTACCGAAGGCGATGGCTCAGACCGCCATAGAAGCGATCGACCAACACCTGGCCGGTGTATCCTAGATCAGGGAGGAGACGGAGAATAGAGGTGAAGGTGCGGTAGTACTCATCCACAGACATCTTGTCTGTCATCTTTAAGGCGTCTAGCTCTAGCCTTTTCTTCGTTTTTACATGCTCCGGATAGTACTTGGATCGGAGGAGAGATGCGAAGGAATCCCAATCGAATGTGGGGTCGCTGACATGCTCGTGCTTGACCAGCTTCCACCAATCCATTGCAGCATCCTTTAAGTAGTACGCAGCAACTCTGACTCGAACTCCAGCAGGAGCTTCGAGGGTCTCAAATGCCGTCTCCATTTCGGAGATGTAGGCTTCTAGCTTAGCCGGATCACTCTCGCCCCTAAAGCAAGGAGGGCGGAGTTCCGCTACAGCTTTTACCCAATTAGCTTCTCTGGGTGGAGGGGGAGGGATTGGCCCCGTTGAGTTTGTTGGGTTTGTTGGGATTGTTGTACAGCTTGTATAACTTGTGGTAGCATCTGTGCTACCGTGGCGGCGACGATCTCAGCTATCGTCTGCGCGCCGGTTCCATCTGAGGCTTCGCCTCTAGGTCGGCCTCGGCCTCGTCCTGACATCTGAATGTTTAACAGTTACATTAGGCTCGCAAGATATGACTCAAAGGTCTTGGAATTTAAGCAAGGTATCGTTCCTAAGAACGTTAAGGGTATCCGTTGTTGACAACGGTAGTTCCTAGTTAGGTTTCTAAGTATCCGTCTTAAGACGGTTGAAATCCTAACTCGGTAATCTCCTATGCTCGGTACTATGGACATCAGAGCGTAACTACGCTATGATACCACTTTTTGTAACACCCCAACCGCTAATCCTATGCTTACCGTCTAATCATCCTATTAATCCTACGAGTTCGCAGCGGAATTATTACATGCTTACTACGGCGGGTGAAACAATGCCGCTAACCGCCCATACGGCTAGCTAGGCTACTAATACTTACAGTCACGGTCTGATGAACATAACATACCGAGCTACTAAATTACTTACCAAATAACATGTGCCAATACTTACATCCTGGATCACCGAGTATTTAAAGTATACAATTACATTCCATCCCTAAGTTCCAAAAGAATGAGTTTAATTACCTACTCATTTATACCAATGCTCCATTCTATCAAAATCCAAAAAGGTGTACCCCATGGTACACCGGCTAATCAAAAACTGTAGCCCTGTACTACTTAGTACACCCATCTCAAATTCATTGTTTACAACCAAAAAGAAGATAAAAGAAATGAAAGTAGATCTTCACTTCTTCATCAATCTCGAGTACCTGCGTGTAGTAAAAATGGTGCCCCAAGGGGCTCAGCAAAAGCTGCATATGGACTCCGCATATACCGCGTGCTAGCTAGGGCACGCCGACTATTTGACGTCCACTAAACATGCCATTCATTACTCATACATACATGCTTTTCATACATCATACATGCTATACAATACATACACATTCAAGGCAACAATGTGGTAGCACACAACTTACTTACCTTCACAAGGTTAGCCAAATTATGCACCCGGGTTAATCGGGATGCTTTACTCTTTTACTCATTACTTACTTCTTCTTACTTACGATTACTTACTTTCATTACTTTACTTACTCATTCTTACTTACTTACTTATACTCAAGTCAAGTCGTCGGGACCTCCGGCCTTGGGGACTACACCGTCCCACATCCGGGATTTACTTGACTCACTAATCCGGGATGCTACCCACTTAAGGGATTTGGGCCGCGGACCAGTTTAAGAGTCAGGAATTGGAGCCAACCTCTCGTGACTCCGCATCCTCACGCGTGGCCGAAACTATATCGGACTTCTACTCATTCCAATTTAATTACCATTTTAAGTTAGGATGGTTAGCTTGTTAGGAATAAGTTAGAAGTCCAAACACAATAAATAACGGTCACGGTACAATACAACATACCTACACACATTCATATCATCCATACATTTCATGAAGTATACAAACTAAGAATTAGAGAAAATATACAACATCATACAACACTACATATTCACAAGTATGCATATTAACTCCGATTCGTGCATTTATCTTATTTGGTGATCAATTAGCACACAACACACAAATCAGAGTAACCAAGATAGCATACGGGGCATGAGGAATCCATACCGTTCACCGTTGTACGTAATTCCAAACGTCCTTCGATGTCACAACCAAGTCCTATTACATACATACAATTTAGCTATCATTACTTAACTCATACTTACTATGTCCTTACATTTCTTACACTTATACTTTACTTACTTTTTTTCCTTTACTTAAGTTTCTATCTTCTTACTTAAGGTTTGCATGCTTACACACATATACATATACATATATGTATGGGTATACATATACTATATATATACAATTATTTTAATTAAAATTATTATTTTTTTTGTCAGGACCGGACTTGCGACCGACCCTGGCAAGTCCGGTCCATTCCAGTAGGTTTCATCCGGAAATTTTTTTGGTCCGACCGGACTTGCATGTCCGGTCGCAAGTCCGGTCGATTCCAGTAACATTCTTACGGAAAATTTTTCTGCTCGACCGGACTTGCAAGTCCGGTCGCAAGTCCGGTCGATTCCAGTAGCATTCTCGGGAAATTTTTCTGCTCGACCGGACTTGCAAGTCCGGTCGCAAGTCCGGTCGATTCCAGTAGCATACTGACGGGAAAATTTTCTGCTCGACCGACTTGCAAGTCCGGTCGCAAGTCCGGTCGATTCCAGTAGCATACTGACGGGAAAATTTTCTGCTCGACCGGACTTGCAAGTCCGGTCGCAAGTCCGGTCGATCCAGTATTTGCATTTTAATTTCTGTTTTCAGTCCTCTCTTTCACCCATTACTTCCCCATTGTTCCTACACTTAATCCTACATGTTTTAACACCATTTAAACCTCCTAATACACCCTAGTTCATTTCCTAACTCCTTACACAATTTATACTCATTCACTCATCTAATTTCTAAGTTTCAATTCACACTTTCACTAGTTGTTTCCCTAGTTGTCTTATGCTATAGATTTTAGCACTAACACTCTCCATCTACCACTCCCTCTTCTAATGTCATTTCTAACACTCCTAACACATTATAATTACATTAACTATCTCTCTCAACTTATCCTCTATCTTCCTTAATCAAAATCTGTTACACACTCCCATTATTCACCTAGTTTTAATTCTCTAAGTGTTCTAATCCTAGGCAAATTTTGCCATAGTCTCCCCTATAATTTTATACTCTCACCACATTGTTTTACTCACATTTCAATTCTTATCTCACCTGTTTCAACAACCAAGAATATACAAGCTCCCATTCATAATACCAATACCAAAACAACACTAAAATTTCCTGCACTCAACAATTCCATTCCCAATCTGTTTTACAAGTTTTAAAAGTGTTCTTTAAGGTTTAAAACCTTGTTTTCTCCCTACACATTACACTACTATCACATTATCGTTTTACAATACCAATTCTCATTACTAAAAATCTGTTACATATACAAATATGTACCAAGCTACACAATGAGTATTCTTACCTTGTTTTCCTTCTAGATTTTCTTCCTCTTCTTGTTTCTTCTTCCTCCTCTTCTCAACGGTTACAGCACTCCACAATCTAAACTACCACCCATTCACATTCACAATTTTAATACTAAACTCACCCTAAGCATTATATAAGCTCTAATCAAATTTCTAGGGTTTAGGAATCTCATTACCTCCCAAGGGTTTATGAAGTACTTGGAGCAGCTCAAGAACAAGGTTCCCCACCTTCCAAAGGAGCCAAAATCGGCTGGGTACAAGAGGGGCAAACAAGAGTTTAACTAGATTTTCGTTTTGCCCATAAAGCTAGGAAAAGATGGAGTTTTCAAGAAGATTTTTACCTTAGAAGAACAAGGAGAGCAAGGGCCTTCTAATGGTGGTCTTGGAACTCCAAATGGGACATACCCATAAAAACGAAAGTGGGTGTTTTCGAATTTTGGAAAGATGAAAGTGTAGCTCTTGAGGAGAGGATTACAATGGTGGTATTTTTTATAATTTTTGGAAGAGTTTGGAGAGAGTTACAAAGGAGAGAAGTTAGTTTTGTGAGGGTGTTTCTTCTTTCACCATGGAAATCGTGAGAGAGGTAGAAGAAGAAGAAAAGAGAGAGTGAGGGTGGGTGTTCACGTGAGAGGAAGGAGAGAATGGGTAGGAGAGAGAGTATGTGTGAGTGTGAGAGTTACTTTATTACTTTTAATTGTTTTGTTGTTTTGTGTATAAAAGTGAGTAAGTGAGTGTGTGTGAGAGGGGGAAAGCAAAATCGGACACACACAGAGAGAGCATGGGGGTTTTGAAATTTATTTGCAATATTGGACACATAAGTTTGTGTTATTTATATTTCTACCCCACAACTTGTCGTTTTTGACAGTTTTTACTAATTCCTCGTTTTCTTGATTTTTATTCGTTTAAAAGTCTCACTAATATTTATTAATGATTATTTAGTTGACCAAAACTGTTACGAGTCTATTTGACCCGCTTAAAGACACGTTTTCCCGGTTACCTCGAAAAATGCGCTTTAAGGTTCGGTAATGTTTTTAAACCGTTTTAAAGGTCCATTTTCTTCGGGATTTGTTCCCTAGTAATTATTTACACTTAATTAAGCTTCTAAATTACTTATTAGCCTAATTAATCACTATTTTTAATTACGGGGTATTTCAATTGTTGTTTGTGGAAGTTTTGGTAAATTGATATTACTTTGAGTGCTGGTAGGACCCCTTGTAGGTGTGGCTAGATTAGGAATGAAAATTGGTGAGAATTGATGCAGTTGAGGATGTAATATTTATGGGGAGGTTATGGCAAAATTTTAGTAGAAAATAAGCATTTTTGAATGACTTAGTGAATGGGAGAACCAAGGTGTGTATTGGGTTGAGTAGAGATGTTTAGTAACCATGGAATGGTAGTTGTAGGATGAGAATAAAAGGGTGTAAAATCTGTAGCAAATAGCATGTGAAATGCATTGGAAAAAATGAGAGAAAGAGTTAGTGTTTGTAATCTTGAAGTTGGAGATTTGACTTGGGTATAGGTAGTGCATATGTCTATGAATTAATTGGTATGGTAAAATGAAGTTAGGACAAGATGCAAAGTGCAAAGGAAAGTGTAGAAATGCACAAATGTGCAAGTTGTAGAAATGAGAATGGAAATTTGTAGAAATTGGGCAAGAAGTTGAGTATGGATTGGACCCAGGATTTAAGGAGTTTTAAGGAGTGTTTAAGTGTGTTTAAACATGTATAAAACATGTGGAAAGAGTATGGAATGATTAGAGGTGGAAAAAGGGTTGATTAGGGGTTGAAAAATCACCTAGGTAACAGTTTTTAGCGGGGTCCGGGACCTAGGATATGTACCAAGTCCCGGACCGCATCGAAAATAAGCCCGAGAGTGAAATCTGCAAGTGGTCGGGGACTTAGGTCCAGGACCAAGTCCCGGACCAATAGTAAAAAATGGTCGAGAGTGTTTTTCTAGAATGGTCCGGGACCTTGGGTCCGGACTAAGTCCCGGACCACCCCCAAAATATTGCCAAAAGTGGTTTTTAGGGTTTAAATGATGGGGGATTGAATGGTAATGGTTTAAGAAGTTGTTAAGGCCTTGTTTGGTGATATTTAAAGGTCCTAAGAAGTGTACACAAATGTAGGAAGTGAGTGAGAAGTATGGACATAATTTGACATAAGTAAAACTAAGCATAACGGGACATTGGGGTAAGTACGGGAGTAGTAATTATTGATGTACCGTATGTGAAATACCCCAAACCTTAATATGTTAATTAATTATGTGATTATGATTTTATAAGGCTAATTAAGTCCTTAAGATCATTGGTGAAGAAATAAAAACCAAAAAGAAAGAAAAAAAATGTGTAAAGGCCACAAAACGTGAAAACACGTATTCAATTGTTTTAGGAGGCATATAACCTTCACTGGGTTTATAAATATATTTTTTATACCCTAATTACACGCTAAGAACATGTGGGAAAAAGTCCGGATGAAAACGGATCCAAATAACGCGTTAAAACGCTAACGGAGTCCTAAAGCGCGTTTTTCGAAAAAACCCGAAAACGTGATTTTAAACAGTTAAATGACCCCGTAAAAATTATAGTTGATCATATAACTATAAATAAACATTAATGGGAGTGTAATAACCATTAAAATTAAATAAACGAGAAAATTCCGGGAAACGGGCCCGGTTAGTGAATAGTGCTAAACCGGGTAAATTAACGAGCGTTTTCGGTAAAGACGAAAAATGCTCCAGCTGATATATACATGTGGGGCTGATTTTTTAAATATTAAACAGCCCCCTCACACACACTAATAAGCTAGAAAGAAAAAGAAAGAAAGAAAAGAAAAGGAAAAAGTTACATAAAGTAACTTTTTTTCTCTCTCTCCCCTCATTTCCTCCTCTCACACGTACTGCCCTCTCTTCCTTCTCTCTCTCTCTGCCGATTCTCTCTTCTTCCTGCTCCTCCCATGGCGATTTATGCAGCCTCTCCAAACTCTCCACTTCTCATCCTTGTACAAGTTACATTCATGCTCCAAATCCAAAAATAATTACATATTTGAACTCCTCTCATCACCCTCTATCATTCTCTCTTTTTAAAATTTCAAAAGGATGAAGTTGACCTCCATGGGTTTTTCCCATTTGATGAGAAAGTGGCACCATCGTGTAGCTTGGAGTCTCCTCTTTCAAACAAGGTAAAAAGTTCAAGAGAAAAACTCATTTTTCCCATTTTCATGCCTTGGCCGATTTTTGCCCATTCTCATGCCTTGTTTCTTCTTATTTTGGAGTTTCGTTTCAACCTTCCAACGGTGGGATAACCCCCTTCTTGATTCAAGGGTGAGAACCCCTCTCAAAAATCTCCAAAGGTAAAACCCTAACTTTGTGTTTTAAGCCCTTTGATTGAATTAAAATTTCCCAAGGGTTTAGATGATTAATTGAGTACGTTTTTGTGTTTCTTGAATGTTGGGATGGAGTTTGGCAACTCCATTCCCACTTGACCGAAATTGAGAAGAGGAGGGGCAAGAGGAGAACTAAAAGAGAACTTGTGAAATTAAGGTAAGAAATCTACCCTAAGGCTTGTTTTGAATTCTTTAGGATTTGGGATGGGTAATTAAATTAATGAACCCAAATTATGAGTTGGAATCTATGTGGGGGAGTGTGTTGATTTAAGGGCCTAAGTGCCAATGCATTTGATTTTGGAGCTATATTGTTGTTTAATGAAGTTTTGAGGATATATTATGTTCTGATAGAGCCCTTGTGGGTTTGGCTAGATTAGGTTTGAAAAATGATGACAAGATGAGGTTTGGGAGATGCTAAGTTTAAGGGGAGGTTATGGCGAAATTTTGGTAGAAAATGAGTGCTTTGATGATGGTTGGTGAATGAGTGAACCTTGGTGTTTGTAGTGTTGAGTAGAGTTGTAAATGGTGTATTGGGAGTTGTTTAACTAAGTAAGGATAGATTGAGAATCATTGAGTTAGTGAGAAGAAGAAATGAAAAATCTGTAGCATTTATTGGAGAAGGAAAAATGGTAACAGGAGAGGAAAACTTACAGTAATGGGTGAATGTAACAGATTTTTATAGTGTTGGTTTAGGCTAGTTTAAAGTGCTTAATCAAAGCTAAAATATGCTAGATTATATGTAGGAATATTGGGGAAGAAGTTGGTAAAAGATTGAAGTTGAAACAAAGCTTAAAAACTGTAAATTTGCAACAGACTAGATTTGTCCTGGTTTGCAAACAAGTACGCAAACCAGGACCACCTCTTAAAATTGGCAGAATACTTTCTCGCTGGAATGGTCCTGGTTTGCAAACAAGTACGCAAACAAGGACCACCTCAAAAACTTGACAGAAAGTATTGTCGGAGGATGGTCCAGGTTTGCAAACAAGTACACAAACCCGGACCACCTTAAAAATACGACATAAAGTTTCCTAAAGTGATGGTCCGGGTTTGTAAACTGGTACACAAACCCGGACCACCATAAAAACTTGACAGAAACATCTCTGAAGAGATGGTCCGGGTTTGTAACCCCGGACACAAACCCGGACCATGTTAAAAAGTGTCCAGAAAGTGTTTTTAAGGGTTGTTATGGTGGGGAAGTGAATGGTAATGGTTTTAGATGTTGATTAGGCCTTGTTTGGTGAGTTTTAAAGGTCTTAGAAGGTGTAAACAAGTGTTAGGTTGGATATGAGAAAGTTGTGAGTTTAAGTACACAAAGTTAAACCGAAACAACGGGATAACGGGTTAAGTACGGGAGTAATAGAAATTTACATACCGTAAGATTTTGATGTTAATGAAAACATTTGAAATAATACCAGTTGTTGGAAAACTACCCGGGGAGCGTGAGGTGACGCGTTGGAGTAAATCCTCGGGAACACGGTAGAGTAACCCATGGTGTAAGGTATGGTTTTCTTGCAACTTGTGTCCTACCGAATTACACCGGCTTGTATGCCAATGTGATTTTATGAATGTTGCCACCTTTTAAGATAAAAACATGTAATGAGTTTACAGTTGTTTATTTATGTGGCGTGCGTAGTTCCGATACCGTTTAGCTTTAAATGTGTGCTAAACTTAACTAACCGACTCTAGAATTACATAACAGATCGGTATTCGGATTCAACGACCCAAATCATGGTAACGTTCTAACCCCGGCTATGCGTGAATTAGTTATGTGATGTTTGTGCGTGTTAATATGTTCGCTACTTTTGTGTGTCTAACCCAGTTGTAATACTGTAAGGTATATGGATGTGATAGGTTCCACAGTGGAGCCCTTAACTATGTGTATGTATATATTATGGGGGGTGAGGAATCCGGTTGTTCCGGTCGCGCGTTGTTTGGGAGTTGATGTATATAGTTTCTTCAGCTTCCTCTCTGTTGGTTGTTTTCCTTCGTTGGTCTTCAATCACCCCTGAGCTTAACCAAGGCTCTTGACTCACCTCTGTTGGGGATTATGTACGGTGTGTTCGGATCACTATATCCGATCCATCTTTATGTTAAGTTACTACTCCGACTAACAGGACGGTAATGAGTGATGTAAAAGGCTTATCATGAGGGTATATTCATTCTTTGGACTTCCAAGTTAACTAACTATGTTGAGGTCGGTTCGTAAAGAGAACCGATACCGTTATGTTATGTGTTATTGTTGTGCTGCAATTTTTATTGCGATGCGGCGTTATATGTATGTGAAAAACGTGGAATGAGTTGTTATGTGAAGTATGTGGATCATGGTTATCAATCCCAGATTATAAAAGAGACGTTTATGGATAACCCGACTAGTGGGTAAGTGTCGTCTATTGAGGAAATAGCTCCATTAGAGGAGAAACACTCTAGGGTCAAAGAACACAAAGAGTGATTTATTAAGTGTAGATGTGTTGTCTGTATTTGTTGAGACCATTGTTGTGAATTGTAATGTGTTGTGTGTTTATGGTGTACATGCATGATTTAAATGTAATCAACCGCATGCTAAGACGACAAATAGTTGTGCGTGGCCCGGTAGCATGCGGGCTGCGGGATTACCATACCAGCAAAGGTGCTGAGCCCCTTGGGGGCCACCCTTTTCTTCCTTTCTATTTCAGGTACAAGGAGCTGGAAGCCGTTCGAGAGTAGGACGGGTAGTTTGTTGTACATGGGTAGCCATTCAAATCGAGAGTGTATTGTAGGTGTAGTAAGACCGAAATTGTTATCGGCATTAGTTTGTAAATACTCGGTACAGTTGGAATGTATATGTATATTGGTTGTTGTTAACGGAATGGGATAGTCGTGTGTAGTTGCTCGGGAATCTAGTCCATCAGACCGATACAATGTATATGTATTAGCCTTGTTAGCCACGTGGGTGGTTAACGGCGTGTAACACCACTGAGTTAAGTAATGTGATGAGTTAAGTTTTCCGCTGCAATTTATTGTTAAGTGAATGGTTGTAGTTGGGGTGTTACAAAGAGTGGTATCAGAGTGAAGTATCGCTCTGATGACTGAATTACCGAGCTTAGGAAGTACCGAGTTAGGATTTTAGTGCTTTGGATTAAGGGATGAGTGATAGCGTGAGAGATACGCTAGTTAGGAACTACCAGTATGTACTGGAAACCTACAACCTCCTTCCCACCCTCCACAGTCCCTGCTTTTATAACTCGGGAAAGAACACCAGAGAGATGGAAAGTCCGCTCATACTCGGGAACAACCCGATCTGGCTGTTATGAATTATTCCTGTAGGAACCAAAACCTGTCATGCAGTAGATTCCAAGAACTGAGAATCCCAGAGATGGAACCTGTTTGAACACCTTTACCCGCACTTAATAGCGGAAGATTAAGAATCCTATCTACAAGAGACTGAAATTTCCGGCGGCCTGGGTCGACATGCCTAGCAGTCGAGGAAACCCAGCCAACAAGAAAGGGAGCACTAACTGCACACAGAAACAGGTAATGGAGGAGCAACCAACCCGAGACACATGTCTACGGGACCACAAATGTTAAATAATACCGACAATGGTGTATTAACCGACTAAGGAACTAGTCAAGGTTGGATAATTCCAAACCTACAACGCCAAGAGGCTATAATACCCGATTATCACGGTTTAGACCACTATGGGAGTATTAGTGAAACGTACTTCAATAGGACTACGAAGTAGTACCCAAACAAGAGACAAGTCTCAGTAACCACGATAAATGCGTGGAACGTGCTACGAAGAAGATATAGTACTAAGTAAAAAGGGGGTCTCCAAGAATGGGAAACACCCTAGTTAATGATTATCATGGGAAGACCAGTGAGAAGTTGTGCAGAAGATTAATTACCAAAGTAGAGTATCAAAGTAAGAGCCAATAAGGCCATGGAATACGGTGCAGGTAAAAACAATACCGCAACCGGTAAGTGTTCAACCGATAAGCCAGTTAACATGGCGCACTTGCCATGGCAAGTGCTGCTATGACAGGGCTGCTTGGGAAAATTTCTAACAAATACGAAGTACTTAGTAAAGTACCACGAAGTTAAGTGAGACCATCATAACTATGAAAGGGCTTAACAGCCTAACCTTTGTAAATGGGAATACACCAGTCAGCAAGAAGCTAGACTTGGTTAAGGCAAGGAGATGTTGTGAAACCATGAGAATTTTTCTTTCAAACTCAGAATTATTTCAAACTCTTTTCTTTTAAAACCAAATTTTCTTTCAAACCATATTTATTTCACACCTTCTTTTAAACCAAATCAGAGGACCTACACCGGCCTCAGCGCCACAAGCAGGTAAGTTACACCCAGTTCACCTTTGAATAACCGGACAGGAACCGGAAAACCCAAGGGTAGCAACCCGAGGGAATGGATTGAGTTTGTACTAAATACAACAGTGGATAAACCTTCCCTTGATTAAGTTCGGGAAGCACGGAATGCATATTATCATAGGATGATATAAGGGACTTGACAACAGAATACTTCACCTAGGCGTGTGACGGACACTACGAGTGTACCAACTGAAATGTGGGACGACCGCACTCCGATAGGAGCATGTGGGCCTGACAGACCTACCTATGGGTTAGTCGGGTAAGTAGCAATGTATCAGTAGGGTACCCCATATATGTATACGAGTAGAGTCCGAAACACGGGAAGTAGTCGACTCCATACTACGGTCAGCAGTAAAAGTCAAACAAGAACAACGAATTACCATCAGATGATTGAAGTGAAAGGACCCAATTAAGTTAACAAGACTAAAGGAATTAGTGAATTTGTTTCAAGGAAATGTTTAAGAGTCAGGAAACACGAAGTACACTGACTGTTAAGTAAAGACATAGCATATGTCTCAAGTGTCACAAGGAATAAAGCAGGATAGCTGGAACAAATACCCAGTCTATACATAGTGAAGCCAATGCCTAATATGGACACGTTAATGCGCAACGAACGGGATGAGACTCCCGGAAAGATCACCTAGACTACCAGGGAATATAGATCTTCACAGAAGAGGATAGTTAACCCAGTAAAGAACGTAAGTCGATGCAGTTAACTAAACGTATACAAGCCAGATGTAATGGCATAACCTAGTAACACCCAGGAGCGGTCCTGAAGGGTGTTTGGGTCAACAAATGTTGAACGAAATGTCGTGATAGAAACACAAGAGTTGAAGCTAATACCCAGTTTAAGCATAAGTCGTCACGGGGTAAACGGACATTCTTAAGGGGCATCCCATATAAGGAAGCGTGATGCAACGACCTGGTCAAGGAGCCCAATACAACCTCCAAACCACGTGATGGTGTACGGAGAAGTAAAATTTGTGTGAACAGCCTATAAGGAGCAAAGCTCGAGGCAGTAAGGTTTATAAGCCGTAAACAAAATGTGTTGTGTAAATTTGATCGTTGCAAGAGTGTATGTTATGCTATATAAGTGAATAGAGCGGAGAACGAACCACTGCTTAAAGAGTGGGGATACCTCTCAATATTGTGAAACCGCGGGAGTGGTAGTTATGTGAATCAAGTTCAAGGAATATGTTAAGGATTGACCATGTTGTTATTGCAGAAGAGTAGCTAGTTTACTAGCATGTGTGTATAATTTGAAGCACCGAGCTGAGTAACGCCGGTTTATAACTCGAGTGAGAGTAACAAAGTAATGGTTCGCTCAAGGAGCATAAAGACTCGAAAAATAGTGTATTCAGTAGTCATCCAAATGAATGACGAACCATAATACGAATGATGTAAGTATATGTGTGGAAGTTAATGTGACAGTAAATACCATGTAAGTTAGTGTTGTGCACGAAGTAAGGATACAGGGCGCAATAGGCGACTGTTGTATAAGTATTGTTAAACGATAATATGGCGACTAAGCACAGTTATGAGTTAGACTCAGTGGAGATACAGTGGTAAGTGATAGCAATGAACTAGGCAGTAAGCCAGCAGCCAGTATTACGGGATAAGAATCTCAGTGAAACACAGTATAAATTCCTATTGCAATCCCATAAGAGATTTACTGCCAAGAGTTAACGCCTCTGCACTCTGTATGACTGAGTGTTTTGGTATTGCACTTGCGCAGTAATGATCGAGTGGGATAGCTAGGATTCGGGGAAATGTTAATTGTGGTCAAGGTAGAAAGAGGTTTATAATGCCATGGCGACCGATGCATAGAAAATGCAAGGTCATACCAATGAAATGATACTTGTACAAAATCAAATATGGAGTTGTGATTAGCAATAAGTGACTGTAGTAACACTAAATACCAAATACCGGTACGGAATGTACCTCAAGTGTGGGAAATAACCGAGAGAGCACTACACATTAGGTAGTAGCTCAATCTCAACCGATAATAAGTCGGAAGAAATCAAGTTAAACATTGTGAAATACATAGTAGCATACACAGTAAATTATCATGGAAGTGGATGGAAAGTTTGTAACTCACCGAATTCGCTCACGGTAAGAGATACCACGCGTCGGTTGAGAAACCATTATTACCAAGACAAAGGTGATAAATGGGAGTTGTACAATACAGTAAGAATAACGAATGGGGCAAACTAAGCTCTAAGTTAACAGAGTTGCGTAGCAGAGGCCAATGAACCCATGCTTCAGATACATTGTGAATACGAATAATGTCTAGTTATTAACGACAAGAAGCCTCACAGGCCAGAATCGAAACCAGTTAAGAGTTTAAACAAACTCCAGTGAGAATTCTTGGTTTAGGGACTAAACCGCCAATATGGTTAAGATCCTCTAACCAGAACACATTGTATAACAGACCGCGTGGAAGTTAAAACACTTCACGACGGTAGAACATTTTAAACCAATGTTCAGTGGTTGATTACGTGGGCGTAATCCCTTTTAAGGGGGGTAGAGCGCAAAACCGCTTAGTGTATTTTACCGTACAAGTGTATGTGAACTATGTTGTGCATAGCACAAAATAATTTGTTATGATGATTGGTGCGTGTGCTATATAAACATACGCATTCATTCATGGTTTAATTGTGGTAATTGCGCACAGGTGATGCGAATACCATTGTGATAGGTGTGTTTATTTCGTTAACAAGTTGGGTGTGAGAGTACAAGTGTAAGAGAGTAAAGAAACCCCCGGGGAACTAAAAACCCCGACTATGTATGTTCATATAATACTAAATGTAGAATCATGTATCATATTTTGATAAAAGTATATATATACAGTGTTGGGATTTATGAAGGGGTATGAGACCGACATAGAACCTAGTGAAAATTAAATTCCCTAGGTAACTTGAATTAAGAGGAATCGGGATGATGATCGATGGACGGAGTTCTATCCTTTGGAGATGTAATGATTATGACTAGAAAGACTAAAAGATAGAAAATGGGAAATGTGTGTATTATTTGATACTTGAAAATGAAGTGGGAGGTGGAACTTGATTTGCATGTGATCAAGGGAAGCCGAACACAAATTGGGGTGGAAGGATAGTTCAACACTGATGCTGATCACATCAGGGTTGGATGATTCTTGAAGCTCCCTATAAGTGGTCACAAATAACCACACTAAGAAAGATGCAAAGAGCATAAGTTGGACTTGGAGTTGTATGCGTTTTCAAAAGGATTTTGAATTGGAATCTCCAAAATGTTCGATAGATACTTTACATAATGTAAGTTCTCTTACTTAACCTCACAAGTATATTTTTGTAGTACATGCTCACGAGCCGAGGACGTATGAGCCTTTGTCTTCGGACCGGTGACATGAGAAGTATATATGTTAAAGATTAAGTGATTGTTTTGATCTCCCAGGGAACCTGCGGGATCAAAGTGTATAAAAAGGTATTTCTGGTTGCTATACATGCTAAGACATGTTGTGTGGTATGTGTAATAAATATTATTTTGACCTTGAGTCCTAATATGGTTGAGTTCTGAATCTGGTTATGTTACCCAGACCTATATGTCTAAATGTTGTTATGTTACCCAGATCTAAGAGTCTAAGGGTTGTTATGTACGTATAAATGTTGTTAAGGTACCCGGACCGTTAAGTCCGAGGTTATCATGTGAATATGTTATGTTATGTTATGTATGGATGTGGATATGTTACCCGGACCGTTAAGTCCGAGGTTATTATGTAAAGTGTGTTGTAGTATGGAAGTCGTATCTTACAAGTAACCCCCGTGTTCTAATGCAAATGATACTTGGGAAGTGTGAACTTCGAGGACGAAGTTCTTTTAAGGGGGGTAGATTGAAATACCCCAAACCTTAATATGTTAATTAATTATGTGATTATGATTTTCTAAGGCTAATTAAGTCCTTAAGATCATTGGTGAAGAAATAAAAACCAAAAAGAAAGAAAAAAAATTCGTAAAGGCCACAAAACGTGAAAACGCGTATTCAATTGTTTTAGGAGGCATATAACCTTCACTGGGTTTATAAATATATTTTTTATACCCTAATTACACGCTAAGAACATGTGGGAAAAAGTCCGGAAGAAAACGGATCCAAATAACGCGTTAAAACGCTAACAGAGTCCTAAAGCGCGTTTTTCGAGAAAACCCGAAAACGTGATTTTAAACAGTTAAATGACCCCGTAAAAATTATAGTTGATCATATAACTATAAATAAACATTAATGGGAGTGTAATAACCATTAAAATTAAATAAACAAGAAAATTCCGGGAAACGGGCCCGGTTAGTGAATAGTGCTAAACCGGGTAAATTAACGAGCGTTTTCGGTAAAGACGAAAAACGCTCCAGCTGATATATACATGTGGGGTCGATTTTTTAAATATTAAACAGCCCCCTCACACACACTAATAAGCTAGAAATAAAAAGAAAGAAAGAAAAGAAAAGGAAAAAGTTACAAAAAGTAACTTTTTTTCTCTCTCTCCCCTCATTTCCTCCTCCCACACGTACTGCCCTCTCTTCCTTCTCTCTCTCTGCCGATTCTCTCTTCTTCCTGCTCCTCCCATGGCGATTTATGCAGCCTCTCTAAACTCTCCACTTCTCATCCTTGTACAAGTTACATTCATGCTCCAAATCCAAAAATAATTACATATTTGAACTCCTCTCATCACCCTCTTTCATTCTCTCTTTTTAAAATTTCAAAAGGATGAAGTTGACCTCCATGGGTTTTTCCCATTTGATGAGAAAGTGGCACCATCTTGTAGCTTGGAGTCTCCTCTTTCAAACAAGGTAAAAAGTTCAAGAGAAAAACTCATTTTTCCCATTTTCATGCCTTGGCCGATTTTTGCCCATTCTCATGCCTTGTTTCTTCTTATTTTGGAGTTTCGTTTCAACCTTCCAACGGTGGGATAACCCCCTTCTTGATTCAAGGGTGAGAACCCCTCTCAAAAATCTTCAAAGGTAAAACCCTAACTTTGTGTTTTAAGCCCTTTGATTGAATTAAAATTTCCTAAGGGTTTAGATGATTAATTGAGTACGTTTTTGTGTTTCTTGAATGTTGGGATGGAGTTTGGCAACTCCATTCCCACTTGACCGAAATTGAGAAGAGGAGGGGCAAGAGGAGAACTAAAAGAGAACTTGTGAAATTAAGGTAAGAAATCTACCTTAAGGCTTGTTTTAAATTGCTTTAGGATTTGGGATGGGTAATTAAATTAATGAA
The DNA here is from genome assembly GCA_023374045.1 of Limonium bicolor. NCBI lineage: Eukaryota > Viridiplantae > Streptophyta > Magnoliopsida > Caryophyllales > Plumbaginaceae > Limonium > Limonium bicolor. The sequence continues at coordinate 499,186,540 of CM041776.1, forward strand.
CCCAAATTATGAGTTGGAATCTATGTGGGGGAGTGTGTAAAGTTGATTTAAGTGATAATTGTGAACTTATGTTGATTTAAGGGCCTAAGTGCCAATGCATTTGATTTTGGAGCTATATTGTTGTTTAATGAAGTTTTGAGGATATATTATGCTCTGATAGAGCCCTTGTGGGTTTGGCTAGATTAGGTTTGAAAAATGATGACAAGATGAGGTTTGGGAGATGCTAAGTTTAAGGGGAGGTTATGGCGAAATTTTGGTAGAAAATGAGTGCTTTGATGATGGTTTGGTGAATGAGTGAACCTTGGTGTTTGTAGTGTTGAGTAGAGTTGTAAATGGTGTATTGGGAGTTGTTTAACTAAGTAAGGATAGATTGAGAATCATTGAGTTAGTGAGAAGAAGAAATGAAAAATCTGTAGCATTTATTGGAGAAGGAAAAATGGTAACAGGAGAGGAAACTTACAGTAATGGGTGAATGTAACAGATTTTTATAGTGTTGGTTTAGGCTAGTTTAAAGTGCTTAATCAAAGCTAAAATATGCTAGATTATATGTAGGAATATTGGGGAAGAAGTTGGTAAAAGATTGAAGTTGAAACAAAGCTTAAAAACTGTAAATTTGCAATAGACTGGATTTGTCCTGGTTTGTAAACAAGTACGCAAACCAGGACCACCTCTTAAAATTGGCAGAATACTTTCTCGCTGGAATGGTCCTGGTTTGCAAACAAGTACGCAAACCAGTACCACCTCAAAAACTTGACAGAAAGTATTGTCGGAGGATGGTCCGGGTTTACAAACAAGTACACAAACCCGGACCACCTTAAAAATACGACAGAAAGTTTCCTAAAGTGATGGTCCGGGTTTGTAAACTGGTACACAAACCCGGACCACCATAAAAACTTGACAGAAACATCTCAGAAGAGATGGTCCGGGTTTGTAACCCCGGACACAAACCCGGACCATGTTAAAAATTGTCCAGAAAGTGTTTTTAAGGGTTGTTATGGTGGGGAAGTGAATGGTAATGGTTTTTGATGTTGATTAGGCCTTGTTTGGTGAGTTTTAAAGGTCTTAGAAGGTGTAAACAAGTGTTAGGTTGGATGTGAGAAAGTTGTGAGTTTAAGTACACAAAGTTAAACCGAAACAACTGGATAACAGGTTAAGTACGGGAGTAATAGAAATTTACATACCGTAAGATTTTGATGTTAATGAAAACATTTGAAATAATACCAGTTGTTGGAAAACTACTCGGGGAGCGTGAGGTGACGCGTTGGAGTAAATCCTTGGGATCACGGTAGAGTAACCCATGGTGTAAGGTATGGTTTTCTTGCAACTTGTGTCCTACCGGATTACACCGGCTTGTATGCCAATGTGTTTTTCTGAATGTTGCCACCTTTTAAGATAAAAACATGTAATGAGTTTACAGTTGTTTATTTATGTGGCGTGCGTAGTTCCGATACTGTTTAGCTTTAAATGTGTGCTAAACTTAACTAACCGACTCTAGAATTACATAACAAATCGGTATTCGGATTCAACGACCCAAACCATGGGAACGTTCTAACCCCGGCTATGCGTGAATTAGTTATGTGATGTTTGTGCGTGTTAATATGTTCGCTACTTTTGTGTGTCTAACCCAGTTGTAATACTGTAAGGTATATGGATGTGATAGGTTCCACAGTGGAGCCCTTAACTATGTGTATGTATAAATTATGGGGGGTGAGGAATCCGGTTGTTCCGGTCGCACGTTGTTTGGGAGTTGATGTATACAGTTTCTTCAGCTTCCTCTCTGTTGTTGTTTTCCTTCGTTGGTCTTCAATCACCCCTGAGCTTAACCAAGGCTCTTGACTCACGTCTGTTGGGGATTATGTACGGTGTGTTCGGATCACTATATCTGATCCATCTTTATGTTAAGTTACTCGTCCGACTAACAGGACGGTAATGAGTGATGTAAAAGGCTTATCATGAGGGTATATTCATTCTTTGGACTTCCAAGTTAACTAACTATGTTGAGGTCGGTTTGTAAAGAGAACTGATACCGTTATGTTATGTGTTATTGTTGTGCTGCAATTTTTATTGCGATGCGGCGTTATATGTATGTGAAAAACGTAGAATGAGTTGTTATGTGAAGTATGTGGATCATGGTTATCAATCCCAGATTATAAAAGAGACGTTTATGGATAACCCGACTAGTGGGTAAGTGTTGTCTATTGAGGAAATAGCTCCATTAGAGGAGAAACACTCTAGGGTCAAAGAACACAAAGAGTGATTTATTAAGTGTAGATGTGTTGTCTGTATTTGTTGAGACCATTGTTGTGAATTGTAATGTGTTGTGTGTTTATGGTGTACATGCATGATTTAAATGTAATCAACCGTGCTAAGACGACAAATAGTTGTGCGTGGCCCGGTAGCATGCGGGCTGCGGGATTACCATACCAGCAAAGGTGCTGAGCCCCTTGGGGGCCACCCTTTTCTTCCTTTCTATTTCAGGTACAAGGAGTTGGAAGCCGTTTGAGAGTAGGACGGGTAGTTTGTTGTACATGGGTAGCCATTCAAATCGAGAGTGTATTGTAGGTGTAGTAAGACCGAAATTGTTATCGGCATTAGTTTGTAAATACTCGGTACAGTTGGAATGTATATGTATATTGGTTGTTGTTAACGGAATGGGATAGTCGTGTGTAGTTGCTCGGGAATCTAGTCCATCAGACCGATACAATGTATATGTATTAGCCTTGTTAGCCACGTGGGTGGTTAACGGCGTGTAACACCACTGAGTTAAGTAATGTGATGAGTTAAGTTTTCCGCTGCAATTTGTTGTTAAGTGAATGGTTGTAGTTGGGGTGTTACAGTATGAACATAGCATTAATAACAATGTTTGAAACATTACCAGTGGAACAAGTGTAAACCAAGGAACAAGGGAACGCACGGTAAAGCTAACCCCGGTGAAAAGTATGATTTTCTCATGCTCCGTGTGCTAACCGAGTTACTCTGATTTGTGTGCTGGGTGGCGGCTAATCAAGACTAAACCATGAAAATGGTTTATTGCCTTTCATTGTATGTCTTGCTGTATGTTGTATGAACTAACCCTTCTTGAATGATTGTGTGGCTTAACTTAGTGCGTAGACCGACTCTTAGATGAGTCTTGTTGTTAGTGACTCGTAGTAAGAGTCATGTTGTGAATTAACGGAAATGTAGAAACGCACTAAACCAACAAACCAAGAAACGATAACTTAAACAAATGAACTCACTAGAATGTGAGGGAGTGTACGGGACTAGTAACCTCCCGATAACGGTAAGGGAACTGAAATGAACAATCCACAAAATAATAAGTGGTGGAAGTATATATAAGTAACTTCTAATAGAGGTATTGATGTGGAGCAAGACATGAACCATGAGAGTAGTAAAGAATGCTGAGGGATCCCCAAACCCCTTAGGAAATTAGTCAACCCACAATGAGAGGACCCGACTAATGTAAGTAATGTCCCGAACATGAGAGTATTCGATACGTTGGGGCAACCCTTAAATCTGAGAATACTAGACGGTGGTAATTCCCTACGCTAGTGGAGGTTATCGAGAGAGATACTTCTAGGCTAATCCATGAGATTGTAAGATACTTCGAGAGAGGAATGTTGAGAATTTGAGTAGTCCGGTAAAACGAACATTTTAGTATTTGAGGAGCTAAGTGTATAGCCCTTTGTATTTGTAGGCCCGGTGGCGAGTCTTGTGTATGACTCCGCCCGGAGGCCAAAAGTATTGAGTAATGCGTATGTATGAGTAAAGTAATGAGTATTGAGTAAGAAGGAAGTATGAGTATGTAATGATTACCGAGCAATGAGGAAGTATGAGTAAAGTAAAGAGTACGGAGTACTGAGTATGTGGGAGTAAGTATTGAGTATCGAGTGATGAGTAAGTACTAGTATAGTAACGAGTGTCGAGCAAGCACGAGTAAGTAAAGAGTAAGGTAATGAGTGTAGAGTGAGTAAAGCCACAAGTAAGTAGGACTAAGTATGGTGTAAGACTTAAGAACCCGAATGGGAAGAAAGAGAGCATCCGATTAAACCGGATGAATGAATAACTAACATGAACGATGGACTGACAACTTGTCTTCCTTAGTAAGTATTGAATCTTGTAGATGTAGGTAAGTATTGTTGCTTGTGTAAGATGATGTAGTATCAGCATGTATGTGTGAAATAAACGAACCCCATGTTTATTCGACCCAAGTAGTCGGCGTACCCCGGTTAGCACGTGGGGTATGCGAATTTTATATGCAGTAATTTTGCTGAGCCCCTAGGGGCATCGTTTTTTATTTACAGGTACTTCGAAGCCGACCGCTGTTCGAGAGTGTTGGATGGGGCCGCTATGTAAACACGGGTAGTTGAGTAATAGGAATTGTATTTGTATTGTAATGCGTAATTGGAAGTCCAAACTGTATCGGGAATTTAAGGATTGTAGTAGACTCGGTATAGTATTGTATTGGAGTTGTATTTGAATTATGGTTGAGTATGCAATGGAAAGTAATGTATAATGTAGTGTACTCGGTATATTCATGTCATCAGACCGATAGCAAGTAGTAGTGTAGCTAGCCTGGTTAGTCACGTGGGTGACTAACAACATTGTACACCCGCCACTGTGTATGTAATATCCGCTGTGAAGGTAAGTATTTGTACAGTAATGACGGGATTAGCGGTAGGGGTGTTACAAAAAGTGGTATCAGAGCGATACATGGATGAAATACCGAGTTAGGAATTAGAGACTTAGGGCTAAGGGTTGAGTGTTAGCGTGTGAGGTACGCTAGATAGAAACTTCCGCGTGAACCGGAAACCTACAACAACCATACCCGCTCTCCACAACCCCCGGTATTAAGTTGGGATAATAACGCCAGAGAGATGGAAAGACCTCTCACACTCGGGTAAAACCCGATCTGGCAGTTGTAAAATAAACCTTATTAGAAAAAGGACCTGTCATACGGAAGAGTCCAATAACTGGAAGTCCCGAAGACGGTTCCCGTTGAATGACAACGACCGCACTTAATGGTGGAGGATTGAAGATCCTAAATATAGAATAATTAAATTAGGGCACCATGGGGCGACATGCTTCGCAATCGCAAGAACCATGCGCAGCCGGCAAGACGGGAAGCACAACCACGCAGTGGAGCGAAAAGACGGAGTAACAAATCAGAGACAAGAGGGTCTACGGACTGTAATACTTGATAATGCCAACAACGGTATACAAACCGACTAAGGAATTAGTCGAGGTTGGATTAATACCAAACCTACACGCCAAGAGGCCGTAATAACCGAACAACATAGTTCAGAGGACAGTGAGAGTATTCATAAAACATACACCTATAGGACTACAACGTGGTTCCTAAGGATAAGTCAAGTCTCGTTAACCATAGTGAAGGTGTGAGACACCCGGATTGACAACAACCATGTCAAGAACACTGAGAAACGACTCAGGAGATTGATCACCAAGGTCAAAAGACCCAATGAAGATCTAATGAGACCACCAAATATGGATGGAAACGATACCGTAACCGGTATAGGTTAACCGAAAAACAACCTACCCGCGCACTTGCCCAGGGCAAGTGCAGCAGCTACAAGACGGTTGGAAGACTTTTAACAACCCGCAAATACTTGATAAAGTACCACTATGACGAATGGAGCAAATATAGGATCACCAATCCTAAGAATTTGAAACAAGGAAACCTTAAAAAGGCCTAATGGCCCGACCATTGTATTAAGAACATACCAGTCAGCGAGAAGCTGGACTTGGTCAAGACCTCAGACATGGCGACGCCATGAAGAACTCCTTTTGACACCGAACTATTATTTCAAAACTCGAATTTTCTTTCAAAACCATAAACCCTTCTTTTAAACCTTGGATTTTTAAAACCAAACCGATCGAATTACGGTGAGTATAATAGAATGATACAAGAGGAGTTGACAATATAATACTTCACCTAGGCGTGTGACGAGCACTACGAGTGTACCCAAATACAGGATGTGGGATGACCGCACTCCGAAGGAGCTTGCGGGCCCGACAAATAGTCATGTAAGTGGTAACGTACCAATGAGGTACCCCACGTATGTATACATGTAGTGCACGAAATACGGGAAGTAGTCAGCTCCGTTCTACGGACCATGAGTAAATTCAAACCCAAACAGCTGGACACTTCGAACGAGGAAAAGGAACTCAGATAAGCTTACAAGCTAAGGAGTCAAGAACTTACTCCAGGAGGATGATTAAGAGTTAAAAGTGTGTGAAGCACTAACAACTGAATAAAGACATTGGATATGTCTTGAATATATTGTAGTAAAGTATGATAACTGGAAGGAATATCCAGTCTAAACACTGTAAGGCAAATTCCTTACATTAACACATCAGTGTTCAATGAACGGGATGGAATTCCCAGGACAACTACCACAAACATACATGATGATCATATAAGGTACCGGAGGATACCATTCACCACTAAAGGAAATACCAAACCGGTTAAAAATATAAGAGAAGTACCCACGATCTACCCTAAGAATGGGAGACATTATAACCCTCAACGGGATAACTCAGATCCAGAACCACAAGGTAAGATAATAAACTGGACATACTCATAAATGTCAGCCAGATGCTACCGTATAATCAGTAATACCCAGGAGCAATCCATAAAGGGTATCAAGTCAACACGGTTGAATGAAATGTCGTGATCAGAACACCACAATTGGAATGAACATTCGGTTAGAACACCGAAGGGATCCTGCTTGACAAGGGATACCCTAAACTAATAAATGGTACCGATCAATACCCAGATACTTAAAGGGTCTCCCACAAACGGGAGCGTGATTTGACGATCTTATCATGGATCCCAGTATCACCTCCAAACCCAGTGATGGCTTACGGAGAAGTAATCACTTGGGAACAGCCTATGATGAGCAGAGCTCTAGGCAATATGGCTAGTATGCCATGAAACTATTACAAAACATAATTCAACGGTTGCAAAACCTATTGTGAACCATATGGAAAGTGGTCAAGGATGACACCAATAAAAGGCTAATAACCAACGAGCAAGGATACCCCTCGTAAATGTGAGACCGTGAGAGCGGTGAACACATGGGTCCCAAGAAGAGGATACCATCAATAAATGTCTGAAAATATATCTCTTTCAGAACTACTAATGTAGTGAAGCTTGAGCATACAATTATTGCCAGGCAATGTAAAATAAGCTAAAACAGCAATTGTTGACAACCAAGGAGTAATCGGTTCAAAAGGAAACACCGTATGTGGAAATGTGAAGTGGAAAATCAATAACACTCAAGGAGCTCAGAGATATAAAAGAAGGTCGTAGTCGATGATCAGCCAAGAAGATGGTGACCCATTGTCTAAATGGTAATAAAACATGAGCAGAAGCTAAGTGATAGCAGATGTCATGGAAACCAAAGTGGGAAATAAACACGAACATGGTGCGCAACAGGAGACCAATGCATGTGAACAATCACCTAATGCTATGGAGGTAATAATTGATGAGATAGTGGATAGACCGGGCAATAAGCCAAGAGTCTGCACCAAATGACGAAGCACCACACGAAGAAGTAATATTCATTCCTATTGCGATCACATGAGAGATTTACTGCCAAGGGTTTACGCCTCTGCACTCTGTAGGACTGATTGTATTGGTATTGCACTTGTGATGTTAATGATCTAGTGGGATTGCTAGGAATATGGAAAAGGTAAATCGTGGTAAATTATTTCTTTCACCAACGAACATGGCATAAGCCAGTTAAGCAAAAGCTTAGAAACAAACCGTGCGGCCTAAGGCCAAATAAGCACGAAGAGTGTGAAACACCAACAATCACAAGATGTGAATTCCACTGGAATAAAGGTGAAAGGAGACTTAAGAAAGTCACAAGGACCGACGCATAGAAAATGCAAGGTCATACAAGTAAAGAACACTTGTACTGAACCAGGGAAACCGGTATAATTCAGAAGCTACTGACAACAGAGGAAGCACTACAACTAAGTAGTGGCTCAACCTCGACCGACAATAAGTTGGAGGAACCAAGTGAATGATCACTACAAAACATAACAGTAAGTATATAGATTGCCAGAGAGCTGGTTATAAATCTAAAACTCATTGAGTTCACGCACGGTAAAAGAATACCACGCTTAATGGAATAAACCTTATTCCTACAAAACGAGGGATAGAAAGTGATGTGTAGCACGTTAAGGATAACGAGAAGGGTGAATAACCCAAGTTATCAGGGTCGCATAGCAAAAGCTAGTGGGCCCAAAATTCTAAGTGAAATAAACCTAATGAATAAAAGGTTAACCATCAATGCCTTAAAGCCATTTAGGCTAGAACCGAACCTGGTTAAGAGTTAAATAAACTCCGATGAATATTCTTGATGCAGGGGCTAACCGGTAACACGGTTAAGACCCTTTGATCAAGGAACATTGTATAATAGACCGCATGGAACCTGAACTTTCTCCATGACGGCTGAATGCCTTCGACCAATGTTCAACATTGACACATGGTAGATTACGTGGGTGTAATCCCTTTTAAGGGGGGTAGAGCGAAAACCACGAAATGTATGTTATACGTGATAAGGGCGTAAGCTACAATGCGCATAGCGCAAAAGAATTTGTTTTTATGATTGTTACTTGTGTTACATAAACATTTTTATTCACTCATTATGTAATTGTGAGTATTTGAGAAGTAAGAATAGGAAAAGGAGTAGAGAAACTCCAGGGGAATGATAACCTCGATTGGTAATAGCATGAGGAATGAGTACGTATGGGAGACTTGAGTGATAAGCCTCAGACTTATCACGTTTTAGTATACTTAATTATGAGATTATTAGCCAAATTAAGGTTAGAATAATTAATATTTATGCTATATTATGTATTAAGTCTATTGTTTGCTCAGATTGATGTTTTTATATGTTTTTCCATACAAGGAGACATTTCTGACCAAAATGCCGGACATAAGGCCGGATCATACCTGCACGGCACAAGCGTGGAGCAGAAAAGCACTCTATGCCGGGTACGTTGCCGGGTATATCCAATCCGGCATACATGAGAAAAGTCGCCTCGATTGACCAGACGATGGCAGTTAATGACCGTTGCCAAACCAACCTATGCCGGGTATGGTGCCGGACATATCTGTCCGGCACAGGTACCTTTTCGCGCAGATTGGCGGTTTCGACCGTTAGCAGTTGGGCACGTGGTTATTATGTGCCGGCTATAATTTGCACGGCATGACATCCGGCAAGAGCAAATGTGATGCCTATAAATAGGACGAGGGGCTACACTTGTCAACACACTTCAACACCCCTATACACTCCATTCATCGCCATTTCCGCCCACTCCAAGGTGTTGGTGTCCAAGGATTTCAACTCCACCGAAGAGAGAGATCCATGGCGGGTTAAGGCTATACAATCTTCTTCTCCTGTGTTTTCTCTCTCTATTTGTGGATGGTGGAGTAGGAATTCCTTGTTTGTTCTTTGGTTAGGGAATGAAACTCTCTTTGTAAACAATGTCTTCTTAATATAATTTTCAAGTTTATTAAGAGTAAGGTTCTTATTGAAGAGAATTGGTTGATCTCTTTTTCTCTTCATGCAATTTTACTTGTGGAGGATAATCCCAAGTAAGATAGGTTAGACTCTCTTAATGGTCTTTCTACTCCTTTTTATGAATTAAGAAGTTAGTAGTAAGAGTGAGAATTAACCCACATTTCCCATTACTTTGTTCATTTCGTGGCATGATATATGCTCGGTTGTTAATAGGTAATGAGTTTTCTGTTTTCTTCTCGGAAACTGGAAAAATATATGCATTATGACTATGCCGGATGCACTGCCGGGTGGCCAATGTCCGGCATATTCAATGTCTTTGAATATGCCGTGCAAGTGGTATCCGGCAGGACACCCGGCGTATTCAGTGTTGGTTAATTCGAAGGCTTGTGCTTATGTTTCGAGTTCACATTGATGCTTAGATGGTTTTACTCCTTTAATCAAGAATAAATTCATTGTAATTACCATGTAGTTTAGTTAGTTTTAATTAGGTTTAGAATTACATTCAATTTCCCCCCTGTTTTAGAATAGGTTATTACCGGATTAGGACTAATTTTCTATAAGTCCCTTGGGTTCGATACTCTTGGTCGTAATTTGCTCATGCTATATTCCGACCGGGTTTTATTTGCTACCCGTAGTAGAGTGTAGGTTTAATTATTTATTTTATCCATTTTGTATATAGTTTTTCCTACTAAAATCTCTGTTAGCAAATTGGCGCCGTTGCCGGGGACTTGGAATTAGTCCAAGTCCTAAAAGTGGTAATCGCCCTATTCTTTTTTTCTTTCATTTCTTATTCTTTTTTTTTAAAACGTTCATTATTTTTATTTACTAGATGAATATGCCGGCCTCATTGCCGGGTATCCTAGACCCGGCATGTGCAGAAGATGATCGATGCCGGATACACCTTAGCCGGCACCGTAGCCGGCATTGTTGATTTCACTTTCTTATTTCGGTTTATTTCTGTAAAAATGTTAGATTTTCAATTAATAAATTCTTTTATTCTTTATTCTTCTAATTATGTATATACATATTTGATCCATTGATTTTACCCATTTTAACACAATCCTTCGTTTGTTTGAGTATGCCGTGAATTATGCCGGTTAGGGTAACCCAGGCTACTACACAACTCATGTGCCGGATTACATGTACACGGCACTCAACCCGGCAGTAAGCAAACTCAGGAAGAATTACCCCATTGAGACATGCCGTGCGCATGGCCGGGTACTCCATGCCCGGCTTAGTAAAAAAACCCACTATGCCGGATACACAAAACCCGGCCTGTCATCCGGCATGTCGCGGTTTCTGAAAAAAATAACAGCGGGTAAGTTGGGATTTTACAATCCCACTTTTACCCTACCAAGCGCCGCACCCACCAGCTGCTCCACAAGCAGGCGAGGACGACACCACAAAACGAATCCGAAACAAATCCAAAACTAGCGCATTCCAGTCGCATTCCACACCAAGATTACCGTGAGCATCTCACTCTACCATTTCTGCAATTACAAACCAAAAACCAGGTTCCACTCATCTTGTATTATTATTTCGAATTCGATTTTTTTTCATTGTTTAGTGCAATGTGTCGTTTTTTGTTAGATTCACGGTTTAGTAAGGTGATTTAGGGATTTCGGAACCTTCTGTAGTTGAAGTATGAGTTGTGGTGTGACTCTGTGCGTTTCTGCAAATTTCTGGGTTCGAAGTATGAATATGCCGGATGGTTTCGGGCCGGCATCCAGTCCGGCGTACTTTAATTTGAATATGCCGGGTGGATTATATCCGGCATCCCACCCGGCAAGATATCTTATTGCTTCTTCTTTGCCTATTTGTGAATCTAGTCTTTTGAATTAATGCCTATAGTAATAATTTGTTGAGAATTAGTCGATTAGGATTCTGATTCACAGGCATAAGGGCGCACCATCTCTGTCTACAGGATATTCGAGTTTTAATTTCTGTAAAACTAACATTGATGAACTATTGTCTGGTATCTTCCTCTGCTCTTTACTTATAGATGACTCGCAGAAGAGCCACTACCCCTCCACGCGTTTCTGGTTTTGACTCAGAGGAGGATGAGCTGTTAGACCAGGCTGAGGCAGCCTTCGCTGATGCCACTACAGAGGAGGAGGAGCAGGCTCCTCCTGCACCTGCGCCACCTCGTCGATCTACCAGAAGGGCAGGCAAGGAGCCAGCCTCCAGCAGTGCCGCGCCGCCTCCAGCCAAGAAGACAAGGGCTGGCAAGAGGAAGAAGAGGACTTCTCCTGAGACTCGGAGCGGCCCTGGTTCCACTTCCTCTGCTCCAGAGCATGATGATTTTGGTACACCTCTCCCTCTCCCTCCTCGCATTCCTGATGTACCTACTTTTGATGAGGAAGGATTCGTAAATCCTTCTGCTGCTCAGTACTATCATCAGTCCAAGATGAAAGGTAAGTGGGTACGGGAGAGGCGAGTGCATCCTGAGGTCTGCCTACTATCTGCGATTTCAGAGCTCTTCGAGCGACATGGTTGGTTGGGGATCTTAGACATTGGCCATGGACACTTTTACCCTGGGTTGGTGCGTGAGTTTTACGCCAACTCCGAGTACCGTGGGGCCCCCCAGACGTCAGGAGTTCTGATCCGCTCGTTTGTATCCACACGTTGTATCATTATTACACCAGAGAGCATCGCGCAGATCTTGGGCATCGACGCTGACCCTCGACAGAGATCCTTCAGTCGACAGACTCTCACAGATGCTCATGCCGCTATCCGCTCTCGATTCGGATCACGCACTCGCTACATGGATAGAGCTCACACTAAGGATCGCGAGGTGATCCCCTTGACCTACATCACCGATCTCCAGTTACGTGTGGCCATGGAGATTATCCGCCATAACATTCGGCCGTGCAAGCATGACGAGCTGAATGATATGGACTGCGCTCTGCTACAGTATCTTCTCGGACCAGCTCGGGGAGCAGTTGACTCGCGTTTCCCGGTTCAGAGATTGATGTTCGCGCAGTTGGTCCGCGCCATTATGCATCGAGATGGACAGCGCCCCATCTTCCCCATGCTCATTCACCAGCATATTATGCAGACGATAGGGGAGGCTCAGATTCCACGAGGCCTACATTTTCAGCCCGAGTCTGCCCCTATTGATCGTGCTCTCATTCGACGCTGGTGGTTCAGAGAGTCACCCTCAGGGGAGTTCCTTTATGTTCCCCCAGATCAGAGGTCCCGGACCCCTACTGCTCAGGACTACCCCAGTTATCAGGGGGAGGGTGATCAGCTATTATTACCTCCACCACCTCCGATCGCCACTGCACCACCTCCTACCTCTACTTCAGATACAGACCCTAGAGTGGCTACAGAGCTCGATCACTTCCGTCAGGAGCTCCAGCAGCAGCGACACTCTATGGAGTCCTTCCAGGCCGCTCAGCAGGCCGCGTGGGGTGATTTTGATTCCTTCCAGAGTTATGAGGTTGCGCACAGATTTGACTTCCAGAGTAGACTCTGTTGTGCAGCAGCAGGCTGAGGTTGGGCAGAGACAGGAGGCGTTTGAGGAGCGTATATCTCAGCGCCAGGATGAGCAGGAGAGGCGGGTTGATGATCGTCTCATGTTGGCTGTAGCTGAGATGAACAAGTCCATGGCGGCAGACAGAAAGAAGGCGAGGAAGGAGATGAAGCAGAGGGTATCTTGTTCCATAGCTGCTTTGGTTAAGAGTCTTCTACGTCGGGACAAGGAGAAGAGGAAGGCGCGTCGAGAGGCGAAGAAGAAGGGACTTCCGACCCCTAGCTCTTCTAGTCTTTCTGATGTTCCAGACGCTTCACCTGATTCCTCTTCAGACTCTCCACCACCGTCCTCCATGCAGGCAGCAGTTCATTAGTTCTTTCTCTTTCTCTTTCTCTATTTCTTTTATTTTATTTTCCTTCCATTTTCTTTTATTGTTCTTTTACCTTGTATGCCTAATGGATTCTCAGTTAACTCTCTCTTACATATTATGGAAGCTTGGTATTTTAGTGAGTTTTTGGTTACAGTGCCTTTATTTTAGTTGGCTCATGCTGTGACAATTCAGACTCCGCGGCTCACCACAAGTGTAGGGCATTTGTGCCCTCATTCTTCCAAGGGGGAGTATTTTATTATTCTTTTCATCATATTTTTACACAAATTCTTAATTCTTTGAATTTTTTATTCTTTATTCTTTTTGAAACACTGGGGACAGTGTTCCTGCCAAGTGTAGGGCGGGGGTCCCCCCTTAAAAAAATTATTATTTTTTTGCCAAACTACTTTGTATCTAAATAATATGTTATAAGCTACTAAGCTTTTGCATGTCATTGGCAAAGTAAGAGTAGAAAAGGATGAAAGCTTGTTCTCTCAAGAGGTAACCTTTCTAATGACTTGTAGATTCATGTTTTTAACTTCTTGATTCTCTTTATTAACATGAGTATATGACCTTATTCCTATTTCTATCTCAGATTTACTTATGGGTAATATTTTTCTTTTCTTTTTCAAAATGGTGAGAATTCTTTTGGGTGAATATCTCAAATAGGGATTATGTAAAAAAGAGGAAAAAAGAAGCTTCAAAAAAGAAAAAAAGAAGAAGAAAAAAGAAGAATCTTCTTTCGAAAAAAGAAGAAGCATTATGAGGTTGCAAAAATTGCCTCCAAATAAAAGAAACAAACGAGAGTTTTTCCTTTTGTTTTTCTCCTAAATTCCCCGTTCTTCAATGCAGAAAAAATCATGGTTGATTCAGAAACTCTTGCAAAATAGGGCTGATTCATAAAAACCAATGATGAGTGTCTTGGCCATATTCAGAAACTCTTGGAAAATAGAGCTGAATGATGGAAACCGGAAAAAGGAGAGATTACAAAATCCCTTATGCAAAATAACCCGAAAGTTTTTGATCGGTTTTGAAATTGTTTATTTTATACCCATTAGTATGTTTCAGGTGGAATAAGGATGATTAAGTGATACTTATGAATTAGAGTCATATGGTTAGGAATATTTATCTAATTGTCATTCTAAAGTTTATCCGTTTTGTGCATAAGTATTTATTCCTTTCTAAATCTTGTTTTGCTCGAGGACTAGCAAAAGGTAAGTGTAGGGCCTTGATAAGCCTCAGACTTATCACGTTTTAGTATACTTAATTATAAGATTATTAGCCAAATTAAGGTTAGAATAATTAATATTTATGCTATATTATGTATTAAGTCTATTGTTTGCTCAGATTGATGTTTTTATATGTTTTTCCATACAAGGAGACATTTCTGACCAAAATGCCGGACATAAGGCCGGATCATACCTGCACGGCACAAGCGTGGAGCAGAAAAGCACTCTATGCCGGGTACGTTGCCGGGTATATCCAATCCGGCATGAATGAGAAAAGTTGCCTCGATTGACCAGACGATGGCAGTTAATGACCGTTGCCAAACCAACCTATGCCGGGTATGGTGCCGGACATATCTGTCCGGCACAGGTACCTTTTCGCGCAGATTGGCGGTTTCGACCGTTAGCAGTTGGGCACGTGGTTATTATGTGCCGGCTATAATTTGCACGGCATGACATCCGGCAAGAGCAGAATGTGATGCCTATAAATAGGACAGGGGCTACACTTGTCAACACACTTCAACACCCCTATACTCCATTCACATCCATTTCCGCACTCCTCCAAGGTGTTGGTGTCCAAGGATTTACACTCCACGCGAAGAGAGATGGCGGGTTAAGGCTATCAATCTTCTTCTCCTGTGTTTTCTCTCTTTATTTGGTGGATGGTGGAGTAGGAATCCTTGTTTGTTCTTTGGTTAGGGAATGAAACTCTCTTTGTAAACAATGTTTCTTAATATAATTTCAAGTTTATTAAGAGTAAGGTTCTTAATGAAGGAGAATTGGTTGATCTCTTTTTCTCTTCATGCAATTTTTACTTGTGGAGGATTAATCCCAAGTAAGATAGGTTAGACTCTCTTAATGGTCTTTCTACTCCCTTTTTATGAATTAAGAAGCTAGTAGTAAGAGTGAGAATTAACCCACATTTCCCATTACTTTGTTCATTTCGTGGCATGATATATGCTCGGTTTGTTAATAGGTAATGAGTTTTCTGTTTTCTTCTCGGAAACTGGAAAAATAATATGCATTATGACTATGCCGGATGCACTGCCGGGTGGCCAATGTCCGGCATATTCAATGTCTTTGAATATGCCGTGCAAGTGGTATCCGGCAGGACACCCGGCGTATTCAGTGTTGGTTAATTCGAAGGCTTGTGCTTATGTTTCGAGTTCACATTGATGCTTAGATGGTTTTACTCCTTTAATCAAGAATAAATTCATTGTAATTACCATGTAGTTTAGTTAGTTTTAATTAGGTTTAGAATTACATTCAATTTCCCCCCTGTTTTAGAATAGGTTATTACCGGATTAGGACTAATTTTCTATAAGTCCCTTGGGTTCGATACTCTTGGTCGTAATTTGCTCATGCTATATTCCGACCGGGTTTTATTTGCTACCCGTAGTAGAGTGTAGGTTTAATTATTTATTTTATCCATTTTGTATATAGTTTTTCCTACTAAAATCTCTGTTAGCATTGAGAGTATAAATCGGTATGGAACCGATGTATGTAATGAGCATAAATCAGTATGAAACCGATGTATTTTATGAGTATAAATTAGAGGATAGAAAATTAATTGGATACTATACCTTTGAACTTCTTCAGTATAGTAGTAAGAGATGATGTAGTAGTAATTGATAAGACGATTAGTAAGCAAGTAAGTGAATTCTATAAATTGGAAAATGTATGTGTGTGATTATGACTAGCAAGATTAAAAAGATAGAAAACAAAACAATGTTTGACGATTTGTCTGTTTGGAATGGAGGTGGGAGGTGGAACTTGATTTGCTAGTGATCAAGGGAAGCTGAACACCAAATTGGGGTGGAAGGATAGTTCAACACCAATGCTGATCACATTGGGGTCGAAGGAATCTTGAAGCTCCCTATAAGTGGTCACAGTAATAACACTAGTGATAGGTATAATCATCATAAATGGAATTTGGGAGATGTATGCAAGTTTTCAAAATGAATTCCCAAAACTAATTTGGTACAATGTTTTCTTCAAACTTGAGAATGAGGATCGGTTTTGAAACCGCTCCCACGGGCGCTAGTGGATCTTCCATGACTAGGCACGGGTATCCGGTTGAAACCATGGAGGTGAAGCTAGTTTTGAGTCAGTGGAAGTGTTGATTAGTTTTGAAACCACTACACGGTTCGTGCGGCGGTCCTAAGTGGCCGGTTGGGTGCGGTGACAGTGTGTGTTTTGTATTTTTCTAAGGAAACTGGGGCAGCGTAGTCCCGAAGTAAGTATGAGTAAGTATGAGTAAGTGCCTGGGGATCTCAATATATGTAAATGAATTTGATCTGAACCAAAGGACCGTGGCCAGAAAGCGTAAGTGTCATTAGTCATGACGGCCGTGAACCAGAAAGCGTAAGTGTTCAAACGTGACCGGTACCTGAGGGATCGCTCGACATGGGAGAGGATGGTACCTCATTTATCTGCGGATAGACCCTATGGAGAGCTTGTAACGGATATTTTTGATTGTTATGCATGCAGTGACATGCTGTTTGGATGTGTAGTATACATCAAGTCAGACATTTGGAGTTTGAAAAGTTATATGTAGAGGTCATAACCTTAGCATAGAATACATACGTGAGTAACAATATTAGAGTCACCAACTTTGAGGGCAAAGTTCTTTAAGGGGGGTAGATTGAAATACCCCGAACTTAAATATGATGATTAAATTATTCTAATATGGTATTTAAGGGCCTAATAGTGCCTAAGTAATTTTGGTAAGGAAAATAAATCCAAAAGAAATGAGAAAACGCTTAAAAGGGGGAAAACGCTAAAATAAGCGTTAAATAACATAGGAGGTACGAGACCTCGGTTAGAGTATTATGTGGATTCTAAGGATTATTCACGCCTAATTAGTATACATGAATGATTCCTGAAGAAAATGGATCCAAATAATGTGTTAAAACGCTAATAAAGCTTTAGCGCACGTTTTTCGAGAAAACCCAAAAATGTGACTTTGAGTGATCAAATGAACCCGTAAAAATTATAGTTCATTAAATAACTATAATTAAGCATTAATGGAAGCTTAATAACCAATAAAATTAAAGAAACGATAAAATTCCGTAAAACGGGTCCGGTTAGTGAATAGTGTTAAAACCGGGTAAATTAACGAGCGTTTTCTGTAAAAGACGAAAAACGCTCCAGCTAGTATGTAATGTGGGGGCCGGTTTTTAGAGACTTAAAGAAGCCTCTCTCACACACTAGACTAGTTTACTAATTAATAAGTCAAAAAGCAAAAAGGAGAAAAAGTACAAAATCACTTTTCCTCTCTCTCTCCTTCCATTTCTCTTTTCTCTTTCTTCTTCTCCCCTCCTCCCAGCCGATTTTTGCTCCTCTCTCTCTGGTTGGGGCGATTTTTGAAGCTCCTCAAAGCTTCCATGGCTCCTTCATCTTTCCAAGCTTGCCCAAGCTCCATAAAAGCTCCAATCACAAAAATAAGTACAAATTCTTCATCTCCTCATCATTCTCTATCATTCTCTCTTTTCAAAATCCAAAAATGAAGAACTTCATCTCCATGTGTTTTGCCCATTTGAAGAGAAAATGGTACCAAATAGAAGCTTGGAGTCTCCTCTTCCTCCTAAGGTAAAAATCTCCATGAAAAACTCATGTTTCCTTCATTTCCTAGTGTGGCCGATTTTAGCCTCTAATGGAGCTCTATTTTTCACTCTCTTTTGAGCATTATTCCAACCTTCTAATGGTGGTGGGATCACCTTCTTGAATCAAGGGTTAAACCCCTCTTAAAATTCCAAAAAGGTAAACCCTAACTTGTATGTTCTAAGCCTTTCTTTGAATTAGTAAATTCTAAGGGTTAGAAGTTTAATTGTATTCTTTTTGGTGTAATGTGGATGTTCGGATGGAGTTTGGCAACTCCATTGCCCAACTTGACCGAAAAGAAGAGATGAGGAGGAAGAGAACAAAAGAGGAACTCAAAGGAATTATGAGCTTAAGGTACGTAAGAAAAACCTTCTTGATGCTAATTTAATGCATTAGAATGTTGAGAAAGGGTAAATTAATGAATGAATCCAAAATAATACACTAGGAATGTAGTTGGTGGAAGTTTGAGAGTATTTGTGAAATAATGTTTGAATTGAAGGCCTTAGAGCCAAGTAATTTGTGTATGTATATAGGTATTGTTGTTTGTGGAAGTTTTGGTAAATTGATATTGCTTTGAGTGCTGGTACGACCCCTTGTGGGTGTGGCTAGATTAGGAATGAAAATTGGTGAGAATTGATGGGTTGAGGATGTAAGATTTATGGGGAGGTTATGGCAAAATTTTAGTAGAAAATAAGCATTTTTGAATGACTTGGTGAATGGGAGAACCAAGGTGTGTATTGGGTTGAGTAGAGATGTTTAGTAACCATGGAATGGTAGTTGTAGGATGAGAATAAAAGGGTGTAAAATCTGTAGCAAATAGCATGTGAAATGCATTGGAAAAACGAGAGAAAGAGTTAGTGTTTTTAATCTTGAAGATGGAGATTTGACTTGGGTATAGGTAGTGCATATATCTAGGAATGAATTGGTATGGTAAAATGAAGTTAGGACAAGATGCAAAGTGCAAAGGAAAGTGTAGAAATGCACAAGTATGCAAGTTGTAGACATGAGAATGGAAATTTGTAGAAATTGGGCAAGAAGTTAAGTATGGATTGGACCCAGGATTTAAGGAGTTTTAAGGAGTGTTTAAGTGTGTTTAAACATGTATAAAACATATGGAAAGAGTATGGAATGATTAGAGGTGGATAAAGGGTTGATTAGGGGTTGAACAATCACCTAGGTAGCAGTTTTTAGCAGGGTCCGGGACCTAGAATATGTACCAAGTCCCGGACCGCATCGAAAATAAGCCCAAGAGTGAAATCTGCAAGTGGTCCGGGACCTAGGTCCAGGACCAAGTCCCAGACCAATAGTAAAAAATGGCCGAGAGTGTTTTTTCTTGAATGGTCTGGGACCTTGGGTCCGGACCAAGTCCCGGACCACCCCCAAAATATTGCTGAAAGTGATTTTTAGGGTTTAAATGATGGGGGATTGAATGGTAATGGTTTTAGAAGTTGTTAAGACCTTGTTTGGTGATATTTAAAGGTCCTAAGAAGTGTAAACAAGTGTAGGAAGTGAGTGAGAAGTAAGGACATAATTTGACATAAGTAAAACTAAGCATAACGGGACAACGGGGTAAGTACGGGAGTAGTAATTATTGATGTACCGTACGAACATAGCATTAATAACAATGTTTGAAACATTACCAGTGGAACAAGTGTAAACCAAGGAACAAGGGAACACACGGTAAAGCTAACCCCAGTGAAAGGTATGATTTTATCATGCTCCGTATGCTAACCGAGTTACTCTGATTTGTGTGCTAGGTGCCGGCTAATCAAGACTAAAGCATGAAAACGGTTTATTGCCTTTCATTGTATGTCTTGCTGTATGTTGTATGAACTAACCCTTCTTGAATGATTGTGTGGCTTAACTTAGTGCATAGACCGACTCAAAGATGAGTCTTATTGTTAGTGACTCGTAGTAAAAGTCATGTTGTGAATTAACGGAAACGTAGAAACACACTAAACCAATAAACCAAGAAACAATAACTCAAACCAATGAACTCACTAGAATGTGAGGGAGTGTACTGGACTAGTAACCTCCCGATAACGGTAAGAGAACCAAAATGAACAATCCACAAAATAATAAGTTGTGAGAGTATACATAAGTAACTTCTAATAGAGGTATTGATGTAGAGCAAGACATGAACCATGAGAGTAGTAAAGAATGCTGAGGGATCCCCAAACCCCTTAGGAAATTAGTCAACCCACAATGAGAGGACCCGACTAATGTAAGTAATGTCCCGAACATGAGAGTATTCGATACGTTGGGGAAACCCTTAAATCTGAGAATACTAGACAGTGGTAATTCCCTACGCTAGTGGAGGTTATCGAGAGAGATACTTCTAGGCTAATCCATGAGATTGTAAGATACTCCGAGAGAGGAGTGTTGGGAATTTGAGTATCCGGTAAAACGGACATTTGAGTATTTGAGGAGCTAAGTGTATAGCCCTCTGTATTTGTAGGCCCGGTGGCGAGTCTTGTGTATTTACTCCGCCCGGAGGCCAAAAGTATTGAGTATTGAGTAATGCGTATGTATGAGTAAAGTAATGAGTATTGAGTAAGAAGGAAATATGAGTATGTAATGATTACCAAGCAATGAGGAAGTATGAGTAAAGTAAAGAGTACGAAGTACTGAGTATGTGGGAGTAAGTATTAAGTATCGAGTGATGAGTAAGTACTAGTATAGTAACGAGTGTCGAGCAAGCACGAGTAAGTAAAGAGTAAGGTAATGAGTGTAGAGTGAGTAAAGCCACAAGTAAGTAAGACTAAGTATGGTGTAAGACTTAAGAACCCGAATGGGAAGAAAGAGAGCATCCGATTAAACCGGATGAATGAATAACTAACATGAACGGTGGACTGACAACTTGTCTTTCTTAGTAAGTATTGAATCTTGTAGATGTAGGTAAGTATTGTTGCTTGTGTAAGATGATGTAGTATCAGCATGTATGTGTGAAATAAATGAACCCCATGTTTATTCGACCCAAGTAGTCGGCGTACCCCGGTTAGCACGTGGGGTATGCGAATTTCATATGCAGCAATTTTGCTGAGCCCCTAGGGGCATCGTTTTTTATTTACAGGTACTTCAAAGCCGACCGCCGTTCGAGAGTGTAGGATGGGGCTGCTATGTAAGCACGGGTAGTTGAGTAATAGGAATTGTATTTGAATTGTAATGCGGAATTGGAAGTCCAAACTGTATCGGTAATTTAAGGATTGTAGTAGACTCGATATAGTATTGTATTTGAGTTATGGTTGAGTATGCAATGGAAAGTAATGTATAATGTAGTGTACTCGGTATATTCATGTCATCAGACCGATAGCAAGTAGTAGTGTAGCTAGCCTGGTTAGTCACGTGGGTGACTAACGACATTGTACACCCGCCGTTGTGTATGTAATATCCCCTGTGAAGGTAAGTATTTGTACAGTAATGACAGGATTAGCGGTAGGGGTGTTACACTTATGATGACTGGTCTTCTTTTATGTAGGGCCAACTTAAATTGAATTGTGACATCAAGAGGCTTAAGGGAAGAGGCGGTGCTGTTCTTACAGGGTTCGTGAGAGATGAAGGTGTTGTTGTAATGGTTTTCAATAAAAATTTGATAGAACCGAACAAGGGAGTGGTGACCAACCACCTGTTCTATATCAGTGCAAGCACCATCATAAAAGGGGACCACACCAGCTGGCTAAAGAATCACAGAAGTAGGAGCATTTCCATAGACCGTTAGGATGTTTATCTGCTTTTCTCTTTTGTTTTTTTCCTTTTCTAGCTTGTATGAGTAGTAAGTAAGCCCTTTAGTAAAAGATACCTCTGAACATTACACATTTTGGCCACAATCGTGGATTGGCAGGGCTTGTCCCTCGTTTGGCTTCCTCTTGGAAATTGTTCATATTCTTTCCTATATGTTTAACCATTTCCAGTAACCTATTGTAAAGCTTATGTCCATAGTTTTCCTAATACAAGTAGCCTTATTGCTAACTAATTTCCAAGCCTAAAAGTGGTGATTCCATCAATTTGTATCAGAGCCACGTTCTTGTGTGTGCGGGTGAGCAGAGGGAAGATCAAGAAAAACTTAGCCATGGAGTCATTACACACATATGAGTCTCCAATATTCAATGGAGAAGACCCCGATGGTTGGCTGAACGGGGTGGATGAGTTTTTCACCGCCAAATCTATCCTTGATTGTTTATGGTTTCAAGCCACGGGAGAGTGTTTGAAGAGTGAAGTTTTTTGCTAGTTTGAAGATGTATTGATGAACTTCGGTGAGCTTCCATGTCGGGATTTCTAGAAACTACTCCTTGGAAGGTTTGAAAACTACAACCACTCCCAATCGACGCAAGAACAGAAGGTTGAAGATCCATCCGACAAGAGAAAGGTAGAAGGAACTGAGGCATTGGAGCCGACGGTTTTGTCAAATCCGGCATTTCAATTGGGAACTTTTGATGACCTCCTGGAATTGGAAGAATTGGAATCTAACGATCCAATGATCATAAATGACAAGGTAGAGGGAATCCAGGAATGGAAAGTAAAATTGAAGGCAAAAAGAAGGAGGAGGGGTTAGAAGCTGAACTCTAGAATCGAGGAAGGTAACCGAAAGGAAGTAAGGGATGACTCTCTTGGTTAGTCCATGCTAGTATGAGGTAAGGTAAACAAAAAAATAGATAAGACAGAGAATGATTCATCGATTGAAGAAGGAAAAGTAAAGAAGAAAGAAGAAAAAAAAGGAAGAGGGACGTTGATACATGGGAGTGGTCGAATGAGTGGAGCGACATGGTGCTTCAAAACTATTGTGATTCTCCTTCCTTGATCTTATGGGTGCAAACTTGTAGAATTCATACAGAATCGTTTCCTTTGACAGGGGCAAAGACGCTTTGGTGCTGGTCGCCGGACGCCGGTGATTCGTGAAGGAGAGGGAGATCAATCACAGAAGATTAGAGAAAGGATTGTTGACTACTGGTGTCGATCAAATACTGGAAAGGGACGACTGCTTAGTCACTCTAGGAATGGAATTCCTTTTCTTAAACCGGCCCTGAACCGGTTAGTTTCCTCTAAGCTGGCCCGGTCTCGTAAAAGAATGATTCTCTCCTCCAAAACGGGTTATACAAGCAGACCGACATTGAAAAGAATCCATGAGAAAACTTGGAGTGGGAGCATCAATTCAGGGTTCGAATTATCAATTTCTAGCCCCAAATCAATTAGGGAGTTCCACAATCGAGTTTATCCCAACAGTGCATTCCACAAACTTTAAGGCTAGGCAAAAGTGAAATCTAGCGCACCTCATAGCTTGTGACATCCACAAAAGAGATTCACTACTTTTCGCGTTCATAGGAAAAAAAGGACACGCCAAGGTCATTGAGTGGGATGACAACTCTCTTGGAGGCAAAAGGAGCCCACTCATGGAGACCAATCTTCACCCACCCGAGTTATATCAGTGGAGACAGTGGCGCAACCCTCGCATGGGTTTGGGCTCTTGGATCAAACGAACCATCATGACTAGGATTTGGGTTCCATCCACCAAAGGTGAGGCACTCACTGCAAACACTAGCTCCTGCACCACCTTGAGGACAAGGTGGTTGTCTACCGGGGAGGGAAAGGAGGAAGGTAAACACTGTAGGCTGGACTTCTCAAAGCTATGACAAGTCGGGAGTTGTTAGGAGACACTGTTGGCTAGGCTTCTCAAGCCATGACCCATCGGGAGTTGTCCGGCCCCGACACCAATGGGTCGCTAGAAGAACCAAATCAAGACCAAATAATCACCAAATTGTTTTAGAATCGGACAAGGGAGTGGGGACCAACCACCTATTCTATGTCAGTGCAGGCACCACCATAAGAGGGGACCACATCAGCTGGCTAGAGAATCACAGAATTGGGAGCATTTCCACATAGCGTTAGGATGTTTATCTGGTTTTCTCTTTTTGTCTTTTTTGCTTTTCATGCTAGTATCAGTAGTAAGTAAGTTCTTGAGTAAAGGACACCTCTGGATATTACCCATTTTGGCCACAACCATGGATTAGTAGGGCTTTGTCACACGATAAAATGCTCGTCGTGACCGGCTCAACTCACGCCCAAGTTGATCAGCCTCGTCCCCCTTCGATCGCTTGCATAGTTGTTCGCACCCCACCCCTTCAATCTCTTCTACGCCTCCACCTTCTTCTTCCTTCAGGACCTTCAACTTCAAGACAACCCAACTCGGATGCACAAGCACGTTTTACCACCCACACGGTAGCAACCCAGTCCAGCACTACTTCATTCAGGATTGGAGAAGTAACGGGTCTACTTTACTGATGGGACAAAGGGGTAAGAAGCGGTCCTAGACCCTTCCACTCTAATGGCGTCTCCAAGGAGGAAAGAGAGCCTAGCTTCTCTTTGGGAGACTTAGCTATCTTTAGGGAATTGTGGGATTAGCCAAGTAACAAAGCTCTCTCTTTGTTTTCTCACTGAAGGCGCAGGTAATGGACAAGTGTGAATGAATCCCAACCTATGCCGCCTGCATTCCCTTTTATAGCAACCATTAGCAACTTCCTCTTCTAAAAACGTGGGGAGTTAAGATTCTCCTTTTATTCCTCCTTTTGTTCAGCCCACACGGTTGTTAGAGAGATTTCCTCAACAACTTCCTAAAGGCCGGCCAGCAAGAGACAACAAACTTATCTCTTCTTCTGGGCGCCACAAATATAGGAAAGTTTGTTGCTTTTCTCTTTCTCAGCCCAATCGGTTATAAAGGAGAGATCTTCTCAACAACCTTCCACTAAAATAGATGCAGCAAGTTAGAGATCCAACCTCTAAGCTAGGCGCCACTATTTTAGGAATTTGTTACTCTTCCTTAACTAACTCGATTTCAGGGGAGAGAATATCTCAACAGATAACAACCTTGATTTATTCCAATTTAATAAATCAGTAAGGCTAGATATTCTCCAAGAATATCTCAACAACATTATCTTATCCAACAAAGATAATAGGAGAGAATATAGGCATATCTCAACAAACTCAACAAGCCCACATTTTAAGGAAATTCCCTTCTCATAAGCGAATATCAATAATGTAACCTCTTGATATTGCTCCATCAATGGGTCAAGACTTACTCAAGGTAATTCCCAGAATTACCAAGGGACCACGGTAAAACTCAAGTTTACCACAACAACCTTAGCAACACATGCGCCCACGCATAGCAAGCACAGCGCCTAACAACCTGCGGGATTCAAGGCGCCCAGCGCTCCCGCATTTGTAGCGCGCCTAGCAACAACCCGGCGCGCGCCCAGCGCACGCCCACGAAAATCTCGCCCGCCCACGAGATCCCCGCGCATCGTTGTGCTCGTGCCTCGCAGCGCGCCCCCAAGGCACAGCCAGCGCCCGTGTCAAGGCATAGCGCCTGCGCTTGTTGCCCGTTGTGTCCCCTTGCCACCGACGCCCCGCGCATGCAGTCACAGCCAGTGCCCGTGCCAAGCACAGCCAGCACCCGTGTCATGCGATGCCGTGCATTGTCGTGACAACCCAAGGCGCCCCAGGCCCTTGTCTTCAGTCTTGTTGCGTCTGCCATGGCGATGTCCTCGACACCCCACCGACACAATACTACCACCGCCCTCGCGTGCTTGGGTGAGCCCAGCTCACCTGGCCAAGTGAATCTCACTTGCCAACCTCGTCAGGTCATCCTGCGCATGACACCGTGCCAAGGCCCCGGGCCTCGCACTTGTCACCGCTGCATCAAGCCAATCCTTCTTGACACGGCCCGCATGTTGATGCGTAGCCCCGAGGCGCTCTTATGGTAAATGGCGAAGTCCAACAACCCATCACACATAAAGTCTTGTACTTAGGTGTTTCTCATTAATTAAACAGTCAAGGGGTGTGCACAACTTTACATTCCTTGGATCCAGTAAAAAAATAGGTGTTACAGGCTTGTCCCTGAGTTTGGCTCCCTCCGGAAGATTGTTTTTATTATTTCCTATCTATTTTGTCACTTCCAGTAACCTATTGTAAAACTTCTGTCCATAGTTTTTCTAATACAAGTAGCCTCATTGCCGACTAATTTCCAAGCCTAAAACGGGTGATCCCATCAAAAGTCTGGAGGAAGACAAGAAGATGTGAAGGAAATAAAGATTGAAGGTCAGGTCTGTCACTGTTGATCAACCAGTCACGAAACTCCCTCATGCTACTTGTGGTGGTGCTTGAGCAGCCTTCTAATTTCGTTTCAACACCACTGATAATTTCGTTGAATTCTTCAAAATGGAGGGTGGACTATGGAATCACGCTTCCTGTCATATATGTTATCTCTAACTAGTCACTGAACTATTAGCTATCACGTTTTGATCACTTCAAAAAGAAAATCAAGTTTGATGACTTCTAAAATTTGATAAGGAAAAGGCGCCCTGTTAATTTCTTACCAGACGCTACAGTTAATCTAAGTCTTCTCGTAACTTAATCTCATGTTGTGCACTAGGTTACGTTTGCTAATTGACTTTGCCAAGTGGGACTGAATGATCGAGGGAGTAACACACAGAGAAACAAGGAATAAACGCGTGGTTAATTCAGGGACCCAGAAAAAGATGCATGATGGTCATGATTAATTTGCTGTGCTAGATTAACACGACTCCACTAAGGTAGCATTATAACATACAGGAGAAATTAATTAAAAACAAGCTATATCAATATGCTGTCAAACTTATTCATACCGATTGCAACATATATGGTGCCTACATGTATTACGACTCTATTATTAAGTGCATGACTTCCACTTTGGTCAGATCTTACGTCGTCTGAGTGTGTGGAAGACTGCTGATTACAATTTGTGGGGAATCTCTAACTAAGGACAATCTAACAATTTATCTTAATTTGTATATTAGTAGTAAACATGGTTTGTAGGACCTACACATGGTGGATTAGGAAAATTCATGGAGGGAGTGGTATGATATATGGAGAAGGCTAAGAGGATAAACCCTTCAAAATGATCACAAATTTCAAAAAGAGTGGTAGAGAAGAAGGATTTTTGTGTTTATTTTATAATTTCATGTTATATGTGTTACCATCTGTGTGTTCCATGCTCAATGACCCCTAATTTTGTTTTGCTAATTAAGAAGATGGGAAGTTATGAAATCTTACTAAATTTTCCCTGAAAGTCATGAAATGCTATTATACCAGTAAGAAAAAGAGACAAAATTACCTTTAGACAAACTACTTTTGAAGTATTATATTATGCCACTAAGCATTAAAATTTATAAAAAATTCATAAAAAATTAAAATACTATAAAAATATAGATATTATAAAAGAATATTAAAATAATTTATCAAATATTTAAAATAAAGTCATTCTTAAAAAATATAAAAAAAACTATTAAGTACCATAAATTATTAAAGCTTATCCCTTGAAAATCTTAAGAGCATTTGTTTTAGGTAATAGGAAAAGAGAATCCAAATGATTCCATTCCTTGTGTCTCTTTAGATAATTTTTCCATTTTCAATAAAGGGAAAGGGATCAGGAATCTCATACCCCTAATTTGATTCTTCATCTGCCATTAGAAAATGAGATTCTCCGGTACACTTTTTACTAGTGGCCGGTGGTTGTTGACTCTTGACCGGCGACCGTAGACTGGTGATCATTTTCTAATGTACAAATAAACAGATAGGAAAATTAAAGGAATTTCTTTTTCTTTCCTCGTCTTTTTATTTGTTTATTTTACAAGTGACTGGAAGTTCAGCATAAGAATAATAATGAGGCTTTAAATGAACTTTTCTCACAATATGGTAGTGGATATAAGTTTTGAAAGTTCTAGGATATCACTACACAATCGACCAAGTCACGGAGGCTTGGCTAAGCCTTTTTAATTGTTGACATACTATTGAAACGAACCGAGGCCTTAATTCACTTGCTGATCTTGAGCTTGGGGAATTTTGGTTTACACACCAAAAACTAGTATTATTATTATTACCCAAGTTTGACATTTTGTTGTTTCATGACCAGTTTAACTTGGCACCATTCCAGATGTATTAGTACAACACTGGATGTTGCTTGAAAGAAATTATGGAAGAAGCATTAATGAAAGATACAAAATAATGAAACTTAATACTCAAGTACGTACAACTTCTTTAAGAAGATGACCACAAAAAACGATTTTAGATAAGTAAGGAAGTATCTTCACCGCCATTTCATAAACCCACAAACATGCGCTTGAATTACGACCTATCCCGCTTGATGGATCCATAACTAGTTTCAAGCAACACTGTCATGAGTTCAAATCTTTTCTCACCGCTGGGAGGAAGATAATTAAGAAACCACCATTGAGCTCTTCAAGGTCGGTCAGTTGGAAAAGAGTCCCTTACACCAACTGTTTTTGTGTCCGCCTATATTCATGGTCTAGCTGCCCCGAGGTTTGCTAGCAACGTGGCCTCATGACCGGCTTTGGATTCACTCTGGCCTTGTTAGCAATCCCTTGATCATTTTGGACTAATTTGTAGCTATAGGATTAAGGGATATGTAAATGGGGTCCAGATTATATCAAAATATTTTCAAAAAAAATAAAATTTATATAGGTGAAGGTTAGTTTTACTAATTTTGTGGGAATATACTATTTTTTAAAGATTACAAATCACGCCAGTAACTGCAACTGCATCGTCTTGATAACTGCAACTATGTCGTCTTCTTCAACACCCTCTGTTATACTACATTACGATAATTTTAAACTATACCCATTACACTAGATTTGCAATTGAAAAAATCATCACGAGATATTCAACATTCTTTTAGATGGAAGTACATAGAGGTATTCCGGCAGAGTCGCAAACTATGGACAATTTTGTTGATCCGTCAGAGCAGGGGCGGGTGTAAGGGGGATCACGTGGGGTCACGTGACCCCACGTTTTTTCAAGAATGCAGAGATTCTTATATGTATAATAATTAGATTTTATATGTGTATAGTATAGTGACCTCATATATTAGAGAGTTGTTAGTGGTGTAGTGGTAAGAGATAGAAATATTGAGTGAGTTATCCTGGGTTCAAATCTAACTATGATCAATATATTATAATTTTTTTTCTTCGAAGAATTAGTGACCCCATATATTTTACATTCTGGCTCCGCCCCTGCGTTAGAGAGGTCAAATAATCAAGCTTCTTCATCTTCTACACTTCTAACAAAATCTATTATGCATCCGAATCTCCCAGATTCAACAAGCTTGTAATTGTCTCTGTTGACAGATGTCGATGACAGAAGAAATATGATTGAAAGTGAGATTGTCGATTTAAACATGGAGCCGACATCATCGTTGCAAATTGATCTGAACTGTTACCCCGATGATTGTTGTGATAATGATGGTGGAGTTTCAGC
The DNA here is from genome assembly GCA_023374045.1 of Limonium bicolor. Classification (NCBI taxonomy): domain Eukaryota; kingdom Viridiplantae; phylum Streptophyta; class Magnoliopsida; order Caryophyllales; family Plumbaginaceae; genus Limonium; species Limonium bicolor. The sequence continues at coordinate 499,216,066 of CM041776.1, forward strand.
AACTTACACACGTTGAAGAACCCCGGGAAGAGGATGCTCAACTTAATGATTTTGATGGTTTGTTTTATTTAATTTGATTTAAGTTTATGAGACAATGTATTCAATTTTAGTGGGTACAGATAGAATCTACTTGTTAGTATCAGTTTTTTATGGTACAACGTACGGACTGAACTGGTAGTTTAATGACAGTTACATGGTATTCTGTACACATATGTTTGGTATGTCATCAACTAATAATGTTGTTTATTATGTTTTGACAATGTTGTGGGTTTAAACAAATAAAACTATTTAACAATACAATCATTATGTCTTTTTGAAATATAGATAATGGTAAGGGGATACAATTGCCCCTGGATGGTGTTGATAATATTGCAGCTTTCTGTTTTTAACTGTGGTACAATGCTAAACAACCACTGGTTTTTTAATGACGCAAACCTAGTACTTTAAATACTTAGGGTAGATAACATTACAGCTACCTGTATCAGTTTTTATTTATTTATAAACTGTTGAATGTAATCAACTAATTTGGCTACTAATCATGCAGTTCTCAGTGTATTAACACCACAAAATGAGGAGTACTGGCAAAAGTTAGAGTTCGCCTTTGTTATTTGCTGTAAAAAGTTTCACGTAGACTTTGCAAGGACAAAACCGTTTGTCGTGAGAACGGAATATGGTCGTCTTGGCAAGAAGTCAGAAATTCCAGAGTACGTCAAAATGGCATGTAACCGGGCGGGCTTTAAAAAAGGAAGTAAGAAAAATCTTAAAAATCAAATTACAAACCCGGAAGAAGCTGCAGACATTGTGAACATAGTTAAGAAGAAAAAGATGGCTGAGACGAGAAGAGGGTGCAAGGCACACATGTACTTCAGGTGGAACAAAGTCAAGAATGTTTACTACCTAGACAAATGGGAGGACGAACATAATCATGATTTTATGGATAAAGATGAGGCATGAAGCATTCTTATTCCTTTCGAACCGTAGGTTAAGTGAGACGCAAATGGTGTTTGCCGAGACTGCTGAACGTGCTGGGTTAACACTATGGTCATCATATGAGTTAATGTGCATACAAGTAGGTGGCAGAGATTGTTTGGGATTTCTTAAACAAGATCATAAAAATCATCTTGCCCGCAAGAGACATAAAAGCTTGAAACATGGTGAAGGCACAAAGTTATGGGAGCATTTTAGAGAATGTGGATTTATATCCCCGTGTTTCTATTATGATGTAGAAATCGACAACGATGAGAAAATAGCAAACATATTTTGGGCTGACGAACGCATGCGAATGGATTACGCGTACTTTGGTGATGTTGTCACTTTTGACACCACATTTCGTACAAACAAGTTATACCGTCCTCTCAGTAAGTGCATACAATTTGAATTAGAATAATATAATAATTTACATATAGTTTACACATTATATTTATTGGTGTATGTTTATCTTTTTTCAAGAGTATTTATTGGTTTTAATCATCATAGGCAGACTTGCATATTTGGAGTTATGTTGCTTTTTTATGAAACAACCGAATCGTTTATATGGCTTTTCAAGTCTTTCTTAAGATATATGAAAAACAAACATCTGTCGACTATATTCACTGAGCAAGATGCTGCAATGGTAGTTGCTATACCTATTGTATTTACGAATACATACGGACTGTGCACGTGGCACATTATGCAGAATGGTATGAAAAATCTTGGGTTAAAGTTCAACAACAAATTCTCAAGGATACTAAAGAGGATGATGTATGATGTTGAAACAGAGCCAGAATTTGAGAATTTATGGAAAGACACCATCGCCCGTTTTTGTCCTAATGGTGGTTCTGATTGGCATTGGTGGCTTAAAAGAATATATCAGAAAGGGTGTCAATGGGCATGGCCTTGGATGAGACTACATTTTACTGCAAGTATTCGATCTACTTAACTTGTAGAGTCTTTCAATGCAACAATCAAGGACTTCCTCCGTTCAGACCTTCACATTGATGAGTTTTTTATGCATTTCGATCGTATGGTCCAAAATACAAGGTTAACTGAAATGCAGAGAGACTACAATTCAATACAAAAGCTGAGACACAATGATCATCTGTCAAGTGCAGTCATGAATCACACAGCCACATTGTACACTGATACAATATTTAATGTGTTGCATGATCAATACAGCAAAATGTTGGTGTATCATGTTGTTCTTGTTGACAATAGTATGTTCATGTCGTTAAAGAAATTCAAGGTTTACAAGAACAATGCTGATGACCATGGTATTATCAGAGATGTTTTTGCTGACACAGACAACTTGATTCTCCAATGCTCTTGTCGACTATTTGATTATTTTGGTGTTCTATGTTGCCACATACTCAGAGCAATGGATATTCTATCTAGTATGGGTTGTGATGGTTTGACAACAATACCAGATAGATACATACTGAGAAGATGGAGAGTGAAGGTGAAGGACGGCAAATAGTACTAAAAAATGTGTCTTAATCTTGACGGAAATTCTAGCCAACAAGATCCTCATCAAAATATGGTGTTAAAGTTGCTAAAGCTAGGTGGTCTAGCTTGTAGTCGTCCAGACTATTATGAAAAGAATGCACCTGAAGTTGACCGTTTATGCAAAATGATGGATGATTTGATAGCAGAAGATACAAATGTTGCCTCATCCTCTGGTGCAATAGGTATGTATTGTAATGTGTTGTTATATGTACATGAGTGCTTTCCTAAATTTATACTTGTTTCACATTTTTATTGATGTAGGACAAACATCTGAGGTTACACCTATCCCAACACTCCTTACACTTGATAATACCATCAAGTCGATAACGAGACTCCAGAGTGCTGTGGAGATGAGATGATCTAAAATACTCGTAAAATTAAGCTAGAAATATTATAGGAATTAATTGTTATTATTATTATTATATGCAATTGGTTATAGTTTTACTAATTCGGTTGGGATCAGAAATAGTGCTAAACAATTATTTTACTTAACTATGGGAAATATATTATATAGATGAGTAATGAGAGGTTATTGGAATAATGTTGGTGATGTAATTTAACTGGTTTTAGGAATCATGTAATCATTGGACCAGGGAAGTTAAATTAATTATTTTACCCTCTTTCCTAAATTATTTATTATTTTTATTCCTATCTTCTACCGAGGTGATAGGATCATATTTATCTTCTTCTAGAATTAATCATCCAATTTTACTTTTTATCTCTTTCTAAAATAGTTATCCTTATCTATCTCCAAGATAATTACGTTCATTTTTATCCCTTCGTAACTGATTAATTATTTTACTTCTTACCTTCTTCCAATTAATTATTTATTAACTTCTTATTGAAATACCCCAAACCTGGATATGTTGCTTTAATGTTAAACTATGGTATTTAAAGGCTAAAAAGTGCCTTAGAAGCATCAGTGTACAATTTAAACCATAGTAAAAACAATAAAGCACTAAGACACAGTTTGAGCAAAAACATGCTCTAAGCTCGGAGTGAACTTGGTTGGGACCCAAAGAGCCTACCAAGATTTTATAACATTCAATTATGATTTAATAAGGATAATTAAGTCCTTAGGAGACCTTGGTAGACAATTAAACCAAACAAAACATAAATAAATACCTTAAAGCCAATATGGGCGAAAATGTGCTCTAAGCTTGGGATAAGTTTGGTTAAGACCTAATAAGCTTACCATAGCCTTATTTATGTGTTAATGAACATATTAAATCAATTACTAAAGAAAACCAAGCTTGAAAACATGTTAAAACACAAAATGTGCTTTAAGGAGTCTTAAAGCACATTTTTGAAAAATTGTCTTGTAAATGGGTTTCGAGTGGCTAAATGTCCATCATTACTCTTTAATTAACATGTGTACTATTTAGTATCACATTTGGAAGTCTAAATCAATGGGAAATCAAAAATTTCACAAATATGTGCCTTAGTTTGTGAATAGTAACTAAATTAGGCTAGTTTATAATATAAGTCAACATAAGTAATTTAATTGGTCAACAAAGACCATAAAACCCCTAAGTACTAAAAGGGGGCCGGTTTTTATTGTGCTGAGTCACCACTCTTGCTATCTTGATAAGTAAATAAAGATGACAACTAAAGTTTACTATTTACTTTATAAGTAAATATCTTGTAAAAGCAAGCTCTCATTTCATTCCTTCCTTTCCCACTCATTTCCACCGTCTCCAACCTTCTTCCTCCTCTCTCCATCGGTTTTGCTACAGCAAACCTGTAACACCCCTACTGCTAATCCTATGCTTACCGTCCAATCATCCCAATAATCAAAGCTACTCGTAGCGGAAATACTACTTACTACGGCGGGTGATACAACGCCGCTAACCGCCCATACGGCTAGCTAGGCCTATACTACTTATAGTGACGGTCTGATGATCATAGTGTACCGAGTTACTACGTTACTTACCAAATGCCAATTACCGAATACTTACATAGTGGATTACCGAGCGCCAAAGTATATCAATTACATCATTTCCAAGTTTACCAAAAGAATGAGTTTTCTACAAGCTACTCATCTATACCCAAATCCAATGCTTTCACTATCCAAAAGAGTGTACCCCATGGTACACCGGCTAACAAAAACCTACAGCCGTGTACTACTTAGTACACCATTCACAATTCATTGTTTACAGACAAAAAGAAATCTATCTAGGTCTTCATCATCTTCACCCTTCTCGTGTACCTGTGTGTAGTAAAAACATCGCCCCAAGGGGCTCAGCAAAAGCTGCGCATAAATTCCGCATATACCGCGTGCTAGCTAGGGCACGCCGACTAATTAAGGTTGGATATGCATGCAGTTCATTTATTTCATACAAACATGCTTTGCATACAACATACATGCGTTCACAATACCATTCGCAATCCATACAGCAATACAATCGCATACACATTACTTACCTTCCCAAGGTTAGCCAAATTGTGCATCCGGGTTAATCGGAATGCTTATTACTCTTTTACTCATTACACATTACTTGCTCTTACTTTACTTACTTACTTTCATTTACTTACTTACTCATTCTTACTTACTTACTCATACTCATGTTAAGTCGGTATGACCTCTGGCCCGAGGACTACACCGTCCCACCACCGGGATTTACTTGACTCACCAATCCGGGATGCTACCCATTTAAGGGATTTGGGCCGCGGACCAGTTTAAGAGTCAGGACTTGGATCCAACCTCTTGTGTCTCCGCATCCTCACGCGTGGCCGAAACTATATCAGACTTCTACTCATTCCAATTTAATTACCAATTTAAGTTAGATTGGTTAGCTTGTTAGGAATCAGTTAGAAGTCCAATCTCAAACACATTCGGTCACAATACAATATATCATACATGCACACATTCATTATCATCCATACATTTCATGAATTATACAAACTATGGTTTAAAGACAATATTCACAACATACAACACTACATATTCACAAGTAAGCATAATAACTCCGATTCGTGCATTTATCTTAGTTGGTGATCAATTAGCACACAACACATAAATTAGAGTAACCAAGATAGCATACGGGGCATGAGGAATTCATACCGTTCACCGTTGTACTTGTATCCGACGTTCCTCCGGTGTTCACAAGTCAAATCCTATGATATACATGCAATCGAGTGATTAATCTAACTATCATTAACTTAACTCGATTACTCTTACGTTTCCTAACTCGTACTTACTACATCTTTACAATTCTTATTCTTACATATGGTTTACTTACTCTTCCTTAGCTTAAAACTTGTTTGTACTCTTTGTAACACCCCTCTCCACAATTGCGTAATAATCTCTCACGTAGCAATAAATAAAAACGTCTCGCAGCGGAAAATAAATAATAACAACAATACCCACTCGGGTGTCACCGGCCATTACTCGCCCATGCGAGCAACGAAGCCAAACTACATCCAATCTTCCAACATAAACAAACTGCTAACCGCCGTGATAACGAGAAACTCCTATACATCATACTAAGTCCATAAATCATAAACATCGATAAGTGAGTGTCTACCCAAACCTAAATATACACAACCTTACCATAATACAATTCACCATCCTCATTGCTATACAACACCTCCATGTGTGGTAACAAAAGTAAAACTCCAATTACTCTGTTCCCGCTCTTCGGCTTCGACAACGATCAACAACCTGTAATGGTGTAGTATCAGCGATAGACGCTGAGTATGCCGGGCCTGGACCCTATTGGTCACTTAGTCATTTTAACCATCTTATTATTAGATTGGTTTCATGCTTTACCATTTTACAGTTATAATCAATACTGTAATATAAATGTATAATATACATAATCATCCATCCAATTATTCATAAACATTTAATCATCCATCCAATCCAAACATTCATAGAATATTCCAAACAACATTTGGATATCGAACGTATCGAGTAATAACAATATAATGTACAATGTACAATCGTCGTAGCGTAAACCTTCCTTTTTTTTTTATTAATTTAGTTTGGCCTTCAAGGCCCCATCCATATGTACAATGTACATTCGTCGTGGCGTACAGTTTTCATATTTATTTTACCTTAGCCTTGTAGGCTCCATCCAACCATGTTTAATTAATACCAGTTGGGCGTCATGTTAGGACAACCCGATAACCTCACCATGGACAGTAGTCCTCCCGTACACACAAAGGTGCTCATTTCGCCAGAGGTCCGGAGGCCCCTGACTCTCTTATGTCTCGTAAGACGTCCATATAAAGGCCGTAGCCACCTGATCCACGATCCAGTTTGGGCTCGTTGGATATAACCTGGAGCGGAACCCAATCGGGTACCCCTCAGTGATCACAAATGCGCAACCAAGCAGTTCGTAAACTACCGGGATTCCTCACCTCAACTCATACCATCTCTCTCTCATAATGTTTAAGATCTGCTCTTAGTCTTATGGAGAATATAATTTATTAACCAGCGGCCCAATGGGTCACGCATACCTAGAAGTAATCTAGGTTATATTCATGTTCGAGATCCATGCTCTAGAGACCGACAATGTCGTGACTCGTACCTAAGTGTTTTACTTAGGTTCCCATATACTTAATATTAATACTATGGTATTATATCAAGTAACCGTCATGTTATCACATTAACGCATATGTATGTTTATATAAGTCAATCTATAGTCGACGTAGTGTTAGTCCCGTAGGACGCTCGTGCATAAATAAATAATGCAGTAACACTTAATCACATACATGTATCCACACACATAACACACAAGTTATATCAACCAAATCCGAGCCCAAGGAGCTTCCTTAGGACAACTCGGATCAAACCCCTTTACATACCGTTCACCCTGATCGTATTACGGTGGAGTATGAATCAGCAAGATCCTATGTCCGTGTAGTCCACTAGCTCGTCAAGCGTCCTTGTCAGAAGTATGATCTAAACGGTATTAAAACTATAAGATAGTCTCCATGACTAACTGCATCCGGTATTTCCGAATAACAAGTAACCCCGACAGTTCACCCCTGTTTTCTACAGTTATTGTTACGGGTTTCTCTAAAACAGTCGGCTTTGTTACTTAAAACTCGTACGTCATAATATTTCAACTGTTAAGTTTAATTCATTATATTTCTTAAATTATCCACCAATAAATATAGGTACATAACCTATAGTTGCATGTATGCATGCATGATTATATTATGTTATATTTTTTGTATTGTATCACTCTCCCACCTTCCATTATAATACAATGTATTATATAATCCATTTATCTTTAACAAATAATATTTGCATTCAAAACTCATAACTTATAGTTTGTAACTTTTTTTAAAAAAAATAACCACCACCATTATATTATATGGTTTCCAACCATAATATATATTCATCCTTATATACATTACTCTTGTATATGTATATATTTACCACGTAGGTAAGTTCCATGAGTTTAATAAACTCTTATATCATATGTTACATTTTATCATCTTATGTTAGATGATTATTCCCATTTGTTGTATTATATTGTATAACTTCTATTAAGATTATTATCCTAATATTATGTAACAATTTATGTTGTATATTTACAACTCCTAAGGTTTAATCAATAAACACCTTAGTTATAAATCTCATTTATTTATAGTTTGTCACATTATTTAATGTGAATATCCTTACTTATATTAATTCCATTAACCACCTTAATACCTTATAATTGTAACAACATTTATAATATAGTAGACCATAGTTTAAAATTCATTTTCCAACTCTTATTAATTCGGCATGGCCCTTGAACTTATTTAAATTCTATTTTGACCACATAACATTATGTAATGTTATACCATATCCTAATATCATATATTATGATATTTTTATTCCCTTTAATTTATAACCTATAGTTTTTATACAAAACTATTATATATTGCCTCATAGGCATATATATTAAACCTTATTCTTTTCCATAAACCATAGTTTCCTTTATTCACAAAATCTCCCCATTATTTATACCATGTTATATATACCATTTAATATAACATCTCTAACTTATAAAAGAGTATAACCTATGGTTATTTTTTGTAAATCCCGAACAGCCCTTGTGCTATTCTATAATTGCCATTTGGCCCTATTTATAACATATAGTTTTACTATATCATTAAAACCATATATTATACACATATCTTAATAAATACTCTTATATAATTCTAAAAATCTCCAAATTTCACCAAAGGGTTATAAATATCCTTATTAACCCATATACTTTCGGTATTTATAATTCCACCATCTATATTTCTCCAAAGTGTCATAATGACATAATAACTATATATTATACATATATAGTTTATCTTAATTCCAAAAACAGCCCAATAAATTCCTAAAAATTCCTAATAGCCCATGGGTGTTTATAATACCATTATACACCCTTTATTTTTCGGTAATAACATATCTACCACATATGTTATATAATTGTTACCATTAAAATACTTATCTTATTATAAAACCTTAAATAAGTTATCTAACTTATCTAATTTGGTCAAAACCTACCATATGGTCAAGGTTGACCACCTTAATATTTCCTTGACCATTAATTCCTTATAATTACGGTTTGCACCCATACTTTTTAGAAATTACCATTTAACCCCCAAAACTTTATAAAATTTTATAAACTTTATTTTAAATCCTTTTTACCTCTAATTTTTCGGCCTTATTATTATAAAGCCCCCAAATTTAATTTAATTACACTTTAACCCCTTATTCATTTCGGTAATATGTAATTATCACCTAAAACCTACTTTAAACTAAATATAAATAAATAAAATGGCCTAAAGTACATGGCCTTATTACAAACATTTGCTCACAAAATGAATTACACATAAATGTCCCAAAAATACTTATAAATTTTCGGCCTCACCACATATTTTTCATTAATTACCAATTTTCCACATAATGTCTTAAATTTGACAATTATGCTTGTTTAATTAGTTATAAAATTTATTAAACCATTCCTTAATCACCTAAGGTCAAAATAAGACCTTAATATCCTTCTTCACTCACGGCACATATTATTCAAATATGTATAAACACATATTAATGTACCAAGTGAAGGTTTAAGTGATTTATACCTTGTTTTTGCTTAGATAAGGCCTTGTTTGGTTCGGCCAGCTTAGGAATAAAATTTCCAAAGCTTCTTTTACATGTTTTCAAACAGAAACCAAGGAATAGTTAGTCTCCAAGCAAGATCTAACCATAAGAAGTGTTTTAATGTATATTTCAAGGTAAGATTTACCTTAGAACAACAAGGTAAGTATGGATGGTCTTCGGCCTGTTTTTACAGAGGGTAAAGAGAATCAAAAGAGCTACTAAACCAAGGCTTAAAACTGGTATAACTTAGACTCGAAGGTGGCTAAATTTTTACCTTGTTTAAAATGCCAAAAATGGTGTTTTTGGCTTGGATCTGGCTATACCTTGAAGCTCTTGATAGATCCACTGAATAAGTATGTTGAAAAGAAGATTATAAGGCTAGGAGAACAGGTTTTACAACCGGATCTAAAGAAAATCAAAAGATAAGTGCTTAAAAGCACATTTTTGTACCTTAAGAACAAGTTTGGGTTTCTCCACCTTCTTCCCTTATTATGGCCGAGATTCCTCCTTCATTTAACCTCCAAAACAACCTAGATACATGGATGGAAGTGGTTGATACTTAGATCCACCGAAAGAAGAAAGATTCGTGAAGAAATTGAACATAAAATGACTAATTAAGCTCACCTAGGTACCAAAGTGTTCTTCAATGTTCTTGGTGTGTTAGCCACGACTTGGAGGAGCCAAAGAGAGGACAGAGAGGCCTTGTCTCGGTTGGGAAGCAAGGAAAGTGAGAGATTAGGTCAAATTTGCCTTAAAACCCTTTTTTTGACTTGTTTATTGCATTTGGTGATTGATGACTCACCAAGCAGATTGGCATTGATTATTGGAGGGGCTGGAGCCTGTCAAGTGGAGCCTCCCACGTTTTTTGAAGCCCTTAGTCAATCATGGAGCCAATAAGTGTGATAAATAGACTAAAGTATTGAAAAGGTAAAAGTAGTCCTTAATTTGTGGGATGTGTTGGAGCCTTGTCTTTTGTATGTGCAAGTGGAGATTTTAAGGCTCCATTTCATGTGGCTGTCGACCTCATGTGGTCCAAGGGGTCAAACTTTGACCTCTTGACCATTCTTAGTCAATGTTGACTCAAACGGGCCCCTTTTAGGGTTTTATTAATATTTTAATATTAAATTTGTAAAATTTTAAATTTCTGGAATTAAATTCCTAATATGTTATAATATGATATATTATCATATTTAAGGGTAATTATAACCTTTAAGCCCATTAAAAACCAATTTAGAAGGCAATTACACAAAAACGTGCTTTAAGGAGTTTTAGTGCACATTTTGTGTCGCAAGGTGTTTCTGAGCTCTGTTTTCTTTGAGAACGGTTTTGTTGTGTTCCTTACATGATATTTGATCATGGTATCCAATTTTATATCATTTAGAGGTCATTAGACCTTTAAGGTTTCTTAGAGCACATTTTTGCCCTACTTGACCTTGAAGCATGAAAATGCTTGTTATTTGTGTTGGAGTGTTGCCCAAAAATTGTAATATGTTTAGTAATGTGTTAATATGCTTAGGACAAATTTTTAGGTCCTAAGAAGTTCATTTGGGTATTTATTTACTCAAAACAGTCAAAGGGTGCAACATCTTGTTTTGTGTTGACCACTGTTATTCTCAGTTGACTTTTAAGGCATGTTTAGGCCTTAATTAATGTGATTAGGTATTTAATCCATGTTTTATTAGTTTGGGGTATTTCAATCTACCCCCCTTAAAAAGACTTCATCCCGAAGTCTCTTAATCAAGTAAGTAAGTATATATAAATGTATAACTACCCATTGTTCCCATAATGTATATCTATGTGATATATCATTTACACACATCGTGTTGCGCTTATACAGCACATAGCCATCACTTGTGGCGTTGGTTCAATCATATATGGATATAGGTGATCCATCAACACCATCATTCTCCTATCAGTTCTACAAGTCCTGACAACCTCCCTGAGGTGTCCATAACATACCATCGTTCCACGTTCCATATCTAATGATTCATTTCGTATCTAGGCGATACCATATGTAATCATTCTATAAAGCAATATGAATACATACCACAAAAAGCATAAGAAAAGTGTCACACACATGGGTGTAAACACAACATTCATACTGGTATCTCGTAAGATACTTACATATAAGTGTACATCACACACAAACAACCAAACAACGCACGCCCCGCGTACCAACCATAACCAACAAAACCAATTCACTGTATGCCATGCATACGAAACAATTCACTGTATGTCATGCATACTAAACAAACAAAACTCGTATGCCCTGCATACCACCAATTCTTTGTATGCAATGCATACGAAACAACAAAACTTAGTGCACACATGTGCACGGCCAAGAGGCTCTACCCCCTTAAAAAGGGTTACGCCCCCGTACCCCACAAGTATACAACAGCCGCTCAACAAGGAGCGCTGGGTACTTGGCTCTCAAAGAGTTTACCAACTCATGGATTATCCTCATATCAGAGAGACGGGTATGACTCTAGCCCTTCAGGGCTCCACAATACATAAGGATGTGGCACTAAACAATTTGTGCTCTCTCCCAAATTCGTTCTAATGGGCCCACTCGCTCCGTATGAGGTGCAGACCCATGAACATAGGCTCAGTTTGCCTCTTTTTTTTCCATTGCTGTGAATCCACTTGTTTGGATCACTAGCATATTTGCGTGTGTCTTCTCTCACTGATATTCAGCTTGATATGTAATATGACATTGGCCATTGTTAGTACTTAGTGCTCTTTGCACTTGTCTTTGTAATACTAAGACGTACCAGCCTATATGTCCACAAAGATGATGTTTGTCATCCATGTCTCCTGGTGGTTTTGTTCCGGAGTAACACACTGTTGTGGTTCTTTTTTTATAATACACACTCGTGTTGATATCCATTGCATCTTCCTGTATTCCCACTAGATTAATAACTGCACAAGTGCAATACCAAAACACTCAGTCCTACAGAGTGTAGAGGCGTAAACTCTTAGCAGCTAATATCTCATGAGTCAACAGATAAGATGTGCGAATTATCCTGTGAGTGGTACATTCCAAATCCACTGTTCCTTGCTTAAGGTATCTGCCATTATATAGCTTTGTCTTTTATCCTCGCGTAGTCGCGCGCTTATGTCCATATCATCTGGTAGATTTCCTCTGGATTGCAAGAATTTACTCGATCCTTATGAGGATTCTACATATTATTCGTCCATAATGGGTTTTCCTGTTTCTTTTTTTTCCTTTCGGTTTCCTGTCCTTAAACTGTTCCTTTGTCTTCTCTGTATACTGTCCACTGTTCTCTGTTGAAGGTTCTTTTTTTTTTCTAGCCCGTTGGTTTAACTGCGGCTCTTCTCGTCCATCTTCGAGGTAATATGTCTTACTGTCCGTAGTACGGAGTTGACTACTTCTCGTGTTCCTAACACTACTTGTCTACTTACATGGGGTACCGTACTGATACATTACTACTTACCCGACTAACTCATAAATAAGTCTGTCAGGCCCACATGCTCCTATCGGAGTGCGGTCGTCCCATGTCTCGTTTAGTAAACTGGTAATGTCTGTCACACGGTTATTGTGAAGTATTCTGTTGTCAATCTCCCTTTGATGGATATCTTTTTTTCTTTTTCCCTTTTTTTTCCTTCTCTTCTTCTTTTTTTTTTGTTCTCCTTCTTTTTTTTTTGTCTAACGGTTCATGTTATCAATTATCCTGTAATAAGTGCTATTGCTTTTGTGGCATCCGTAGTGATTCGTGCCATAAGCCAGTGTTATTCAACTCGGTGTAAATAAAATTCGTGCTATCTTAGCAAACTCGTTTCCCCATTTTCAATCTCATTGAGTACAACACATATTCCCTTTTTTTCCTGTTTATCATGATCATATCTCATCCATAATTCATATTCGTTCCCTTATCCATTTGATTGGATGTATTGCAGATTGCATAATAGCTTGAGCAACTTGGCTCTTCACTTCCCAACCATCCACACTGACGGTGGTGCATCTACAAAGGGTATGCTTGTCCATAAGGACTAAACATTTATCACTAGTAGTGATTAGCATTAAATGCGGGTATACTCTGATGGTATTTGGCTAATAAGCCATGTCTGAAAATTCTCGGATGTTTAACAGGTGTGGTTTACAGTCATAGTGGCTGTATAATTTCTCCAGTTGCAGTGGTTGGACCAACGGTCCTCCCAAGGTTGTATAGGTTTTTAATTTGAAGGTTTGTATGAAAAGTTTGAAAAACATTTTTTTTTAAAAGATTAAAAAGTAGTAGTTGTTGCAGTTGCATTTGCAGTTGTTGTTGCTGTTGCTGTCGCTGCACTTGCTGTAGCAAGTGCACAAGGGAGATGGAAATTTTAGTGGTTTATTGTCATAGCGCTTGCAATAGCAAGTGCGCCATGCAGGTGGAAATTCTGGTTCAGTAATTCCCGGTCTCATTGAATCTGTGTCGTCGAGTATGGCTACATGATAATGTAAGCATTAACATCCTGTTCATATATATTATCCGTCAAGGTTACTCGCATCGAGTTCACAAAACTAGTCTCCAAAGTCATACACAAAAAGGCGAGTGGTCAATGACACACTCCCACATATTCATAACATGTTTCTGTCTAACATCCCAAGTAAGTACATATCACAGTAAGCAAAGTCTTCCACCAGCGGCCTCATGGAGTTAGGGTACTCATGCCCTATCTACTCCCTTGCCCATCTGGGCTCCAGCATCAGTAGATGTCTGGCCATCCTGACCGCCTCGTGGTACTCTAGATCCTCCAGCTGAGGTCTTCTGAGTATTCTTTGGTGGCCTGTAATTACGGCTCTCTGGGTTCATCCAGCATTCGAATTCCCTATGGCCCTCTTTGTGGTAGCACCGACACTTGACTTTGCGGCCTTCGCAGTCGACCCCAGGATGGTCCTTCCCACAACGCTTACAGTAAAAATGGCGCTGGGGCTGTCCGGTGCCTAATGGTAGTATGTAAGTTTAAGTTAAAATCTGATAATATAAAGGTTAAGATTACATTTGAATTTAAGAGGTAGGCGTTCTCACCCTTAGGAGGTGCAGATCTCAAAGGCTTAGCATCAATAGCTGGGCCGGTCAACTGAAGGATGGGCTCTTTCCCCTTCGCTCCCTGGTGACCCTGCTGCCCTTTCTTTGGAAAGAATTTCCTGTTCAAGGTTTCGGGTCAGCATTCATAAGGTATTTAATATGGCAAACAATATAGAACGGGATAAGTCCTTACTTTCCCTTTTTCTAGCCATCGCCTTGAGATGCTCCCCCACCTTCAGACTCTCCCTCAGGGTTCTTTCTTTTCTTGGCCTCGAGAGTCTCTTCCCGAGTCTAGAGCATTAGCTCCGTCCTCGAGGCAGCCTCATAACACTCCTGGAATCTCATTGGTAAGTTCTCACAAAGTTAATTGGTAATGTAGTAAGTATAGAATTTATGGCTTTCATGTTAATACCTGGATGGTAGTGTAGAGGGTAGCACCCATCGCCATCTGGATGTGAAACAACAATCCTCCCCGGAACTTCTCGACCTTTACGGTCTCTGAGTAATCCACACCGGGGATGAAGTCCAGCAGACCAATGAATCGAGCGTAATACTCATCCACGGTCAGACCTCCTTGTGTCAATGTCTCAAACTCATGGCGCTTCTTCTGTTTGAGATGTGCCGGGTAGTACTTCCCTCTCAGCAACTCGACAAAGGCAGCCCACGAAAAGTCGGGCGTAGCAAAGTGATGGTCCTTGACCAACCTCCACCAAGTGCTGGCTGCATCCTTCAGATGGAAAGCAGCAATGACGACCTTCTTGTCGTCCGGTACTTGTAACGCTTCATAGGCCTTCTCATGTTCAACAATAAATCGCTCCAAAGCTACGGGGTCTGGCTCCCCTGAATATGTAGGTGGTCGGGTCTCTGTAACTGACTTCAGCCAGTTCGTTTCCCTGGGCTGTGGCGGGTGGGCTGGTGCTCCTCCTATCTGAGTACCCAGCTGTGCAAGAACGGCTGCAACCGTCTCAGCAACTCCTAGAATGACGGGGTCACCGTCTCCACCTCTTCCAGTACCACGCCCTCTAGTTCCCCCAGACATCTGAAGTACAGCATGTCACATAAATACTCGGTAAGTTACCGTACACAATCAGTAGATATTGAATTGCCCTTAAGGCTAACCTATCACGCAATTTGCGTTACTAGACACAACATCTCTTAAGACGAATCGTCTCGTACCTCCCAAACGTTTCCCATAATTTCCCAAGTCCTAAGCTCACTGTCTTAACCTATTTCCTCGTCATCAGAGCAATACTCCGCTCTGATACCACTTTTGTAACACCCCTCTCCACAATCGCGTAATAATCTCTCACGTAGCAATAAATAAAAACGTCTCGCAGCGGAAAATAAATAATAACAACAATACCCACTCGGGTGTCACCGGCCATTACTCGCCCATGCGAGCAACGAAGCCAAACTACATCCAATCTTCCAACATAAACAAACTGCTAACCGCCGTGATAACGAGAAACTCCTATACATCATACTAAGTCCATAAATCATAAACATCGACAAGTGAGCGTCTACCCAAACCTGAATATACACAACCTTACCATAATACAATTCATCATCCTCATTGCTATACAACACCTCCATGTGTGGTAACAAAAGTAAAACTCCAATTACCCTGTTCCCGCTCTCCGGCTTCGACAACGATCAACAACCTGTAATGGTGTAGTATCAGCGATAGACACTGAGTATGCCGGGCCTAGACCCTATTGGTCACTTAGTCATTTTAACCATCTTATTATTAGATTGGTTTCATGCTTTACCATTTTACAGTTATAATCAATACTGTAATATAAATGTATAATATACATAATCATCCGTCCAATTATTCATAAACATTTAATCATCCATCCAATCCAAACATTCATAGAATATTCCAAACAACATTTGTATATCGAACGTATCGAGTAATAACAATATAATGTACAATGTACAATCGCCGTAGCGTAAACCATCCTTTTTTTTATTAATTTAGTTTGGCCTTCAAGGCCCCATCCATATGTACAATGTACATTCGTCGTGGCGTACAGTTTTCATATTTATTTTACCTTAGCCTTGTAGGCTCCATCCAACCATGTTTAATTAATACCAGTTGGGCGTCATGTTAGGACAACCCGATAACCTCACCATGGACAGTAGTCCTCCCGTACACACAAAGGTGCTCATTTCGCCAGAGGTCCGGAGGCCCCTGACTCTCTTATGTCTCGTAAGACATCCATATAAAGGCCGTAGCCACCTGATCCACGATCCAGTTTGGGCTCGTTGGATATAACCTGGAGCGGAACCCAATCGGGTACCCCTCAGTGATCACAAATGCGCAACCAAGCAGTTCGTAAACTACCGGGATTCCTCACCTCAACTCATACCATCTCTCTCTCATAATGTTTAAGATCTGCTCTTAGTCTTATGGAGAATATAATTTATTAACCAGCGGCCCAATGGGTCACGCATACCTAGAAGTAATCTAGGTTATATTCATGTTCGAGATCCATGCTCTAGAGACCGACAATGTCGTGACTCGTACCTAAGTGTTTTACTTAGGTTCCCATATACTTAATATTAATACTATGGTATTATATCAAGTAACCGTCATGTTATCACATTAACGCATATGTATGTTTATATAAGTCGATCTATAGTCGACGTAGTGTTAGTCCCGTAGGACGCTCGTGCATAAATAAATAATGCAGTAACACTTAATCACATACATGTATCCACACACATAACACACAAGTTATATCAACCAAATCCGAGCCCAAGGAGCTTCCTTAGGACAACTCGGATCAAACCCCTTTACATACCGTTCACCCTGATCGTATTACGGTGGAGTATGAATCAGCAAGATCCTATGTCCGTGTAGTCCACTAGCTCGTCAAGCGTCCTTGTCAGAAGTATGATCTAAATGGTATTAAAACTAAAGATAGTCTCCATGACTAACTACATCCGGTATTTCCGAATAACAAGTAACCCCGATAGTTCACCCCTGTTTTCTACAGTTATTGTTACGGGTTTCTCTAAAACAGTCGGCTTTGTTACTTAAAACTCGTACGTCATAATATTTCAACTGTTAAGTTTAATTCATTATATTTCTTAAATTATCCACCAATAAATATAGGTACATAACCTATAGTTGCATGTATGCATGCATGATTATATTATGTTTATTTTTTGTATTGTATCACTCTCCCACCTTCCATTATAATACAATGTATTATAATCCATTTATCTTTAACAAATAATATTTGCATTCAAAACTCATAACTTATAGTTTGTAACTTTTTTTTTAAAAAATAACCACCACCATTATATTATATGGTTTCCAACCATAATATATATTCATCCTTATATACATTACTCTTGTATATGTATATATTTACCACGTAGGTAAGTTCCATGAGTTTAATAAACTCTTATATCATATGTTACATTTTATCATCTTATGTTAGATGATTATTCCCATTTGTTGTATTATATTGTATAACTTCTATTAAGATTATTATCCTAATATTATGTAACAATTTATGTTGTATATTTACAACTCCTAAGGTTTAATCAATAAACACCTTAGTTATAAATCTCATTTATTTATAGTTTGTCACATTATTTAATGTGAATATCCTTACTTATATTAATTCCATTAACCACCTTAATACCTTATAATTGTAACAACATTTATAACATAGTAGACCATAGTTTAAAATTCATTTTCCAACTCTTATTAATTCGGCATGGCCCTTGAATTTATTTAAATTCTATTTTGACCACATAACATTATGTAATGTTATACCATATCCTAAATCATATATATTATATTTTTATTCCCTTTAATTTATAACCTATAGTTTTTATACAAAACATTATATATTGCCTCATAGGCATATATATTAAACCTTATTCTTTTCCATAAACCATAGTTTCCTTTATTCACAAAATCTCCCCATTATTTATACCATGTTATATATACCATTTAATATAACATCTCTAACTTATAAAAGAGTATAACCTATGGTTATTTTTTGTAAATCCCGAACAGCCCTTGTGCTATTCTATAATTGCCATTTGGCCCTATTTATAACATATAGTTTTACTATATCATTAAAACCATATATTATACACATATCTTAATAAATACTCTTATATAATTCTAAAAATCTCCAAATTTCACCAAAGGGTTATAAATATCCTTATTAACCCATATACTTTCGGTATTTATAATTCCACCATCTATATTTCTCCAAAGTGTCATAATGACATAATAACTATATATTATACATATATAGTTTATCTTAATTCCAAAAACAACACAATAAATTCCTAAAAATTCCTAATAGCCCATGGGTGTTTATAATACCATTATACACCCTTTATTTTTCGGTAATAACATATCTACCACATATGTTATATAATTGTTACCATTAAAATACTTATCTATTATAAAACCTTAAATAAGTTATCTAACTTATCTAATTTGGTCAAAACCTACCATATGGTCAAGGTTGACCACCTTAATATTTCTTGACCATTAATTCCTTATAATTACGGTTTGCACCCATACTTTTTAGAAATTACCATTTAACCCCCAAAACTTTACAAAATTTTATAAACTTTATTTTAAATCCATTTTACCTCTAATTTTTTGGCCTTATTATTATAAAGCCCTCAAATTTAATTTAATTACACTTTAACCCCTTATTCATTTCGGTAATATGTAATTATCACCTAAAACCTACTTTAAACTAAATATAAATAAATAAAATGGCCTAAAGTACATGGCCTTATTACAAACATTTGCTCACAAAATGAATTACACATAAATGTCCCAAAAATACTTATAAATTTTCGGCCTCACCACATATTTTTCATTAATTACCAATTTTCCACATAATGTCTTAAATTTGACAATTATGCTTGTTTAATTAGTTATAAAATTTATTAAACCATTCCTTAATCACCTAAGGTCAAAATAGACCTTAATATCCTTCTTCACTCACGGCACATATTATTCAAATATGTATAAACACATATTAATGTACCAAGTGAAGGTTTAAGTGATTTATACCTTGTTTTTGCTTAGATAAGGCCTTGTTTGGTTCGGCCAGCTTAGGAATAAAATTTCCAAAGCTTCTTTTACATGTTTTCAAACAGAAACCAAGGCATAGTTAGTCTCCAAGCAAGATCTAACCATAAGAAGTGTTTTAATGTATATTTCAAGGTAAGATTTACCTTAGAACAACAAGGTAAGTATGGATGGTCTTCGGCCTGTTTTTACAGAGGGTAAAGAGAATCAAAAGAGCTACTAAACCTAGGCTTAAAACTGGTATAACTTAGACTCGAAGGTGGCTAATTTTTTACCTTGTTTAAAATGCTAAAAATGGTGTTTTTGGCTTGGATCTGGCTATACCTTGAAGCTCTTGATATATCCACTGAATAAGTATGTTGAGAAGAAGATTATAAGGCTAGGAGAACAGGTTTTACAACCGGATCTAAAGAAAATCAAAAGATAAGTGCTTAAAGCACATTTTTGTACCTTAAGAACAAGTTTGGGTTTCTCCACCTTCTTCCCTTATTATGGCCGAGATTCCTCCTTCATTTAACCTCCAAAACAACCTAGATACATGGATGGAAGTGGTTGATACTTAGATCCACCGAAAGAAGAAAGATTCGTGAAGAAATTGAACATAAAATGACTAATTAAGCTCACCTAGGTACCAAAGTGTTCTTCAATGTTCTTGGTGTGTTAGCCACGACTTGGAGGAGCCAAAGAGAGGACAGAGAGGCCTTGTCTCGGTTGGGAAGCAAGGAAAGTGAGAGATTAGGTCAAATTTGCCTTAAAACCCTTTTTTTGACTTGTTTATTGCATTTGGTGATTGATGACTCACCAAGCAGATTGGCATTGATTATTGGAGGGGCTGGAGCCTGTCAAGTGGAGCCTCCCACGTTTTTTGAAGCCCTTAGTCAATCATGGAGCCAATAAGTGTGATAAATAGACTAAAGTATTGAAAAGGTAAAAGTAGTCCTTAATTTGTGGGATGTGTTGGAGCCTTGTCTTTTGTATGTGCAAGTGGAGATTTTCAGGCTCCATTTCATGTGGCTGTCGACCTCATGTGGTCTAAGGGGTCAAACTTTGACCTCTTGACCATTCTTAGTCAATGTTGACTCAAACGGGCCCCTTTTAGGGTTTTATTAATATTTTAATATTAAATTTGTAAAAATTTGTAAATTTCTGGAATTAAATTCCTAATATGTTATAATATGATATATTATCATATTTAAGGGTAATTATAACCTTTAATCCCATTAAAAACCAATTTAGAAGGCAATTACACAAAAACGTGCTTTAAGGAGTTTTAGTGCACATTTTGTGTCGCAAGGTGTTTCTGAGCTCTGTTTACTTTGAGAACGGTTTTGTTGTGTTCCTTACATGATATTTGATCATGGTATCCAATTTTATATCATTTAGAGGTCATTAGACCTTTAAGGTTTCTTAGAGCACATTTTTGCCCTACTTGACCTTGAAGCATGAAAATGCTTGTTATTTGTGTTGGAGTGTTGCCCAACAATTGTAATATGTTTAGTAATGTGTTAATATGCTTAGGACAAATTTTTAGGTCCTAAGAAGTTCATTTGGGTATTTATTTACTCAAAACAGTCAAAGGGTGCAACATCTTGTTTTGTGTTGACCACTGTTGTTCTCAGTTGACTTTTAAGGCATGTTTAGGACTTAATTAATGTGATTAGGTATTTAATCCATGTTTTATTAGTTTGGGGTATTTCACTCTTAATGATCTTTAAATATCCTTAATTAAGTCTTAATTATCTTATGTTATCATTACCATTCACTTCCTTACCTTAACACCCATTTAATGCACTTAGTTTTACAAGTTTTGGTTGGTCTGGGACCTTGTTTAGGTCTTAAGTCCTGGACCAACACATGGTCACACTCTCGGCTATTTTTAATGGCATGGTCCTGGTCCTCATACAGGGCTTGAGTCCCGGACCAGAGGCAGTTAAAACTCTCGGCCATTTTTTCATACATGGTCCGGGTCCTTGTCCTCAAGGTAAGTCCCGGACCTTGCAAGCATCAAACTCTCGGCTATATTTCAGGGGGTGGTCCGGGTCCTTGTATGGGACCTAAGTCCCGGACCACTCCTTGTTCCAACTCTCGGTTATAATTTGCAGCATGGTCCGGGTCCTAGTCCATGGACTAAGTCCCAGATCTGCTGCAGTATTTTGCAGATTTCAACATTTTCTTTATCTGTTACAAACCAACCTTTGTCTAATTAATCCCCCATTGTTCCTACACTTAATCCCACATATTTTAGCACCTAATTAGGCTCCTAAACATGTTTAAATCCATTGCTAACTTATTACTCCTTCTATGCTAATTCACTCACCTATTTTCTTAAGTCTTCATTTCAGCACCTACATTCTCTTCCTCTAGTTGCATTATGCTACAGATTTTAACTCTCACTATCTCCATCTATTGCTCCCTCTTATAGAGTCATTTCTAGAGCTTTCAATACATTTGCTATCTCTCCCAACCTACCCTCCAACTATCTCAAACAAAATCTGTTACAACATATATGTTTCACCTAGTTTCTTGTCTCTTAAGTGTTCTAGTTCTAGGTAAATTTTGACATAACCTCCCCTATATTTTTACATTCTCACCACATCATTTACTCACATTTTGTTACTCAATTCACCTGTTTCCAATAGACATCAATATACAAGCTCTCCTATTCAAACACCAAATACTAAACACTCTTCAAAATTCCTGCACAACACATTCAATTCCCATCTAGGTTTTGACAGTTTTTAAATGTCTTGTAAGGGTTTATAACAGTTTGGTTTCTTTCCTACATTATACCTCTACTCATTACCATTGTACACTACACATTTATACCACTAAAAAATGTTACATTATACATTACTAAACTACACAAAAAAAAATGAGTGTAATTACCTTGTTTCTTCTTCTAGTTTCCTTTTCTCCTACTTGCTTATTCCTTCTTCCTTCTCTCTCTTTTCCACCGGTTTTAGCAACTCAAATCCTCTAACACTACGACCCATATATACACCATTTTAATATACTAACCAACCCTTTCCAATCTTTAAAGCTGAATGTGAGTTTTAGGGTTTAAAATTTCATTACCTTGCAAGGGTGTAGGTAATGCTTGGAACAGCTCAAGAACAGTATTTCTCACCCTCCAAGAGTTCCAAAATTGGCTAGAGTACAAAGGGGCAAGCAAGAGTTTAGCTTTAAATTTCGTTTTGCACACAAGGCTAGAAAAACAATGAGGTTTCAAGAATATTTTTACCTCAAGAGGACAAGGAGAAGGAGGTGGTTCTAATGGTAGTCTTGAAGCTCCAAATGCTCCACACCCATGGAGATGAAGATGCTCCTTTTCGGATTTTGAAAAGAGAGAAATACTCTCCTTGATGAGAGGAAGATAATGGTACAAGTTTTGTAATTTTTGGAGAAGGTTTGATGGGTTAACAAGAGGAGAGAAGTGAGGTTTTTGGTGAGTTTGCTACTTTCTCCATTGTTGTCCGGTTGGAGAAGGAGAAGAATAGAGAGGAGGGAGATGGGGGCTGTGTATGTGAGTGAGTGAGTTGTAAAGTAATGTTTACTTTTTTTTTTTTTGTTTTTTTTTTGTCTTTTATATAGAGAGAGTTAAGAGAGTGTGTGTGAGAGAGGGATAGAAATTGGACCACACAGCCCACACACACAAACTCTAATTTTTATTTTAAAAGTGGACACATAAGTTTGAGTTATTTATATTTCTACCCCACAGCTTCCCGTTTTTGACAGTTTTTACTAATTTCTCGTTTTATTGATTTTATTGGTTCTAAAGCTTCACTAATATTTATTAATGATTATTTAGTTGACCAAAATTGTTACGAGTCTATTTGACCCGCTTAAAGTCACGTTTTCCTGGTTCCTCGAAAAACGAGCTTTAAGGTTCGTTAGTGTTTTTAATCCATTTCAAGGATCCGTTTTCTTCGGGATTTGTTCTCCCATGATTATTTATGCATAATTAAGCTTCTAAATCACTTATTAGCCTAATTAATCACTATTTCTAATTACGGGGTATTTCAATCTACCCCCTTAAGAAACTTTGCCCTCAAAGTTGCTCAAGGTTAATAGTTTGATAATTCTACTCATTAGGCAAACCAATTGCCGTAATGTGTCTTACTACCCACCTACGAGGTGTTTACTTCTTCCACATTGCAAGCATACACCACTCAAGCATCATACACAATCCACATTTCCATACACATCATATCCACATTACACCATACACCACTACAATTCACAATACACATTACACATACACATCCATGCACCTCACATTACGCATACATACATACACATACCAAATTCACTTGCACTACATGTGCCATACAAAACCTATTACAATACCTACGCACTATGCAATGCTCACCCGAAGCAATGCAAAAGCAAAAAGGCTCTACCCCCCTTAAAAGGGGTACGCCCCGTACCCATATTACTAAATACTAGACTATCTAGTCTATGAACAACTGTGGGTACTTTGCCTTCATGACATCTTCCAACTCCCATGTCGCTTCTTCGACATCATGGTTTGACCATAGGACCTTCACCATTCGTATAGACTTATGGCGAGTGTCTCTGGTCTTCCTATCAAGGATTCTCACTGGGGTTTCGACGTATCTCATGGTCGGCTCAATAGATAGTCTCTCGGGCTCTAGGACATGAGAAGGATCAGCAATATACTTCTTGAGTTGTGACACATGAAATACATCATGGACACGTCCCAAGTCCTCAGGTAATGCTAACCTGTAGGCTACAGCTCCAACTCTTTCGGTGATAGCATACGGTCCTACAAACTTTGGGCTCAGCTTGCCCTTCTGACCAAATCGGAAGACACCCTTCATAGGTGAAACGCGCAAGAACACTTGGTCGCCCACGGCAAACTCAAGGTCGCGTCATCGCACATCTGCATAGGATTTCTGTCTATCTTGGGCTGCCTTCATATTGGCTCGAATCTGCTGGACTTCAGCTTGTACTTGCTCAAAGTACTCCGGTCCTATGATGACCGCTTCACTTGCCTCATCCCAACACAAGGGTGTACTGTAAGGTCTACCGTATAGAGCTTGGAAAGGTGACATCTTAATCGAGGCATGATAACTATTATTGTACGAGAACTCGATAAGGTGAAGCTTATCTAACCAACTCCCCTGAAAGTCTAAGGCACATGCCCGAAGCATGTCCTCCAATGTCTGGATGGTCCTTTCTGTCTGACCGTCGGTCTGAGGATGGATGGCGGTACTCAGCTTCAATTCTGTACCCAACGCTTCCCGTGTAGCTCTCCAGTATCTCGAAAGAAATCTGGTGTCGCGGTCAGATAAAATTGTTTTCGGGACTCCGTTATGTCTAATAATCTCCTTGTCGAATAGCTCTGCAAGCTTCACTACCTTCCAGGTGTCCTTCATCGGTATGAATCTGGCAACCTTGGTAAGGCGATCGACTACAACCCAGATCATGTTGAGTCCTCCCCTGGCAGGTGGGAGTCCTACAACAAAATCCATGGAGATATCATGAAATTTCCACTCCGGAACTGGCATCGATTGTACCATTCCGCCCGGTCTACGATGTTCAAATTTCACTTTTTGGCATGTTAAGCATCTCAATACAAATTCTGTCACATCTGATTTCATTCTAGACCACCAAAAGTACCTCTTCATGTCTTGGTACATCTTGGAGGCTCCTGGATGGACTGACAATGTGGAACTGTGTGACTCTCGCAGGATGCGATCCCTTAGCTCAGCATTGCTGCGGGGGACGCATAGCCTGCCATTCAATCGAATCAGACCATCTCCATGTAATTTGAAGTCATATTTCTTCTTCTCAAATGTACCATTCTCGATCTTTTGTCTGATTTCGGTTAGGTAAGGGTCGCTCAACTGGGCGTCTCGCACCTCGTCAACCAAGCTGGAAGAAGCGAGTAGTGAATGGAGCGAGTGTGCTCGACGACTCAGGGCATCGGCTACGATGTTTGCCTTCCCTTCCTTATACTGTAGGTCGATGTCGTAGTCTAAGAGAAACTCCATCCACCTTCTCTGTCTCAAACTCAGTTCTTTTTGTGTGAATACATACTGTAAGCTCTTGTGGTTGGAGTAGATGGTGATGCTTACCCCATAGAGATAGTGTCGCCATATCTTCAAGGCAAAGACAATGGCTCCTAGCTCTAAGTCGTGTGTCGGGTAATTCTCCTCATGCTTTTTCAGCTGGCGGGAGGCATAAGCTACAACCTTGCCATGCTGCATGAGTACGCATCCCATTCCCTTGCCTGATGCATCACAATATACTTCAAATCCATTTGTGCCCTCTGGAAGAGTAAGGATGGGCGCTGAGGTCAATGAGTCTTTTAGGCTCTGAAATGATAATTCGCACTCGTCTGTCCATACAAACGGTGCATCTTTCTTCATCAATGTAGTCATGGGCTTAGCGACTTTCGAGAAGTCCTTTACAAATCTCCGGTAGTAACCGGCTAGACCAAGAAAGCTCCGAATGTCGGTAACAGTCTTAGGTCTAGGCCATGATCGTACAGCTTCTATCTTTGAAGGGTCAACTGAGATACCGGCGCTCGAGATGACATGACCAAGGAATGATACCGTATCTAGCCAGAACTCGCATTTGGAGAACTTCGCATACAGCTGGTTCTCGCGCAGTGTCTCAAGCACTTTCCTCAAATGAAATTCATGCTCCTCTGCTGATTTGGAGTATACAAGGATGTCATCGATGAAGACAACAACCGAAGTGTCCAACTGCTCACTGAATAGACGATTCATGAGGTCCATGAATTTTGCTGGTGCATTTGACAAACCGAATGGCATGACGGTGAATTCGTAGTGGCCAAATCTGGTACGAAATGCCGTTTTCTCGATGTCATGCTCTTTGATGGCAATCTGGTGATACCCAGAACGGAGGTCGATCTTGGAGAAGACTGAGGCTCCTTTCAGCTGATCGAATAAGTCGTCGATGCGTGGCAATGGGTATTTATTCTTGACTGTGACCGCATTCAGCTCACGGTAGTCAATACAAAGTCGGAGACTACCGTCCTTCTTCTTCACAAAGAGGACCGGTGCTCCCCAGGGTGATACGCTCGGGCGTATAAACCCTTTTTCAAGTAGGTCTCGTAGCTGCTCTTTCAACTCTGTCATTTCAACAGGTGCCATACGGTACGGTGCCCTAGCGATGGGACCGGTACTTGGCAAAAGATCGATTTCAAATTCTACCGCTCTCTGAGGTGGCATGCCGGGTAGCTCCTTAGGGAATACATCAGGAAATTCAGATACAACCGGTACATCATCACTGAACTCTGGATCTCGCTCCAGGTCTTGTACATAACACAAATATACCTCATGGCCCTTCCTGAGCTCCCGGTACATAGCCATGGCGGAGATGACTGTGGTCGAAGGCTCTCTCGGTCTCTGGCGGTAAGATACAGTAACCCCAAAAGGACTCTTGAGCAGCAATCGGTGCTCGGCGCAGAGGATTCTACCCTTGTGCCGCTCCAACCAATTCATTCCGACTATTACATCGAATCCCAACCCATTAAACTCGATGAAGGAGATGGGAAACGATTCGCCTTTGATTTCGATGATGGCTGCTTTGTAGTATTTGGTACACTTTACTCGCTCCTTCGATGGGAGAGTAACCAGGAAGTTAGGTAGCTCATCCGCATCTAGCTTCAACCTCTTCACAAAAGATGGTGATACGATGGTGTGAGCGGCACTGGAGTCGAATAACACATTGGCATCAATGTCGTTCACTGGGAAGGTTCCCGTTAAGATGGTGCCGCTTTTGCCGGCTTGTGCTTCGGTGAGGATGCTCAGGTTACCTTCGATACCGAGCCCACAACCTACTGAAGTCACAATTTCATAAGTATTGATGGAGGACACAAGTGGAATTCAAATCAACACTGCTCTTTATTGATAAACCAACCATCATACCATGTCTCTAATACACGTTACTAATACATTACATGATACCATGAATTTAATACTTTCTAAAGGTAAGGTTCAGGCGTCCTGGTTTCATGTGTGTGGCATTGATTATTGCCGGCGGTGCCGTATTCAGCTTGATCTTGTTGATCCCGTGATACAGTATCCTAGAGTTTCCACCCATGATTAGGACATCTCCTGATCTCAATACCAATTTCTGTGCGAGGTCCACACGCTTCTGCTCGCTATACATAAATACGGCGTCATCACTAATGGACCAAGACACTACGGGCACTCCTTGTTCAAGAGATTCCGCTGTTTCGTCCTTGTCTTGGTGTAACCCAAGTCGTCCTTCTTTCTCATAGAAGTTGACGATACAGAGGTCCGCTTCAAGTGCGGGGATCGGATCATGTTCGCATTGTTGTGCAAGTTCTACTGCTTGTGTTACAAGTGTCTGAAATTCTGGAGGTATTATCGGTGGCGTCGCTCCGTCTTGGGTTCGCGTCTCTTGGTATGTCTTGGTATAAGGATTCCAATCCTTCCCCAAGCACATCATCTTCAGCTTCATCTTCGCTCCACCGGGGAATTCGGGCGTATAAAATCCTCCTTGACCCGTTCCTAGTTCGTTGCATCGTCGAATTATTGAGATCTGTGCTTCGCGTGTCAGGTATCCCTTTAATAAAATCATACCTGGTCGGATGACCTGACACTGTTCATTAGTGTAGTAGTGATTGGTGATGTCGGTCTCTTCTTGATTCAGTTTCGATGGTATTGGATAGCAGATACTAAAGTTTCCTAAGGTTATAAATTTCATCTACGGTGAGTACTAGTTTCAACTACTTCATTTCATGCTCCATACATACTTCAATTATTTACTCATGCATTCATTCAAGCAAATACTCCAATGCTTAGACATGCTTCTCAAAGATTCAAGGTTAAGATTATTACCTGGGCCGGACTTAGAACCGGACCCGTCTCGGTCTATGATATGAAAGGCAGGCTGCCTCTGAGGTGCGCCCCTCTGAGAACCTCGGGATCCCAGTCCCTGTGACGCCTGCTGGGTCGGTGCTTCGCCCGATGTAACCTCCTTGCCTTCCCTTTGCTTGTAGCTTTGGAAGTTCCCTCTCGGTTTAGCATTCTCGGGGCATACATTGGCTCGGTGTCCAGGCTTCTAACAATTGTAGCACCGGATTTCTCTCCCTTGGCAATCCTTGCCGGGATGGTCTTGGTTGCACTTCCGGCGCACATAAGCGCGGCCGTCAATGAAGTTTTTGGTGAAACCGGAGCTAGAACCTAAGGTTTAGAGGATTAGCACATTTGTGCGTGGATATACTAGATATGATACTCATACATTTACGAATTTAAATTAGAAGTTTACCCTTAGGTGGGTGTGATCTCAGTGGCTTCGCAGCCACCGGCGCAGAAGAACCTAGTTGAAATAGCTCAACCGGTTTGCCCTGCTCACCATGGGCACTGCTCTCACTTGGGAAGTTCTTTGGGGTTTGATTGAAGAACTTTCCCTTCTTCTTTTTCCAGCTTTTCCCTTGGTTCTGCTCCTCAGAACTGGTGTTCTTACTGTTTGCCTTGCGCTTTAGCGCGGTTTCTTCATCCCGTAGTTGGCAAGTGATCTCAACGCGAGAAGCCGCGCGCGTGATAACACTCCTGAAGTTTCAGGTATTAGCCGGGATTCTCACTTAAAAGAGATAGAGGTAAAGATTTAAGAATTTAAGGAATTGAAATGGTACTAAGGGTTAACCGATATTTACTTGAAGGGAGGTAAACCTGGTATAGCCCATACCATACCGAAGGCGATGGCTCAGACCGCCATAGAAGTGATCGACCAACACCTGGCTGGTATACCCTAGGTCGGGTAGAAGACGGAGGATAGAAGTGAAGGTTCTGTAATACTCGTCGACAGACATCTTCTCTGTCATTTTCAAGGCATCCAGCTCTAGCCTTTTCTTGGTTTTCACATGCTCCGGGTAGTATTTGGAATGGAGGAGAGAGGCAAAGGACTCCCAATCGAAGGTGGGGTCGTTGACATGCTCATGCTTGACTAGCTTCCACCAATCCATGGCTGCATCTTTTAGATAGTAGGCCGCTACTCTAACTCGAACTCCAGCAGGAGCTTCGAGGGTTTCGAACGCCGTCTCCATCTCGAAGATATAGGCTTCTAGCTTAGCGGGATCACTCTCGCCCCTAAAGCAGGGAGGGCGGAGTTCCGCTACAGCTTTTACCCAGTTGGCTTCTCTAGGTGGGGGGGAGGGACTAGCCCCGCTTGTGTTTGCTGATTTTGCTGAGTTTGTTGCATTGCAGTAATTACTTGTGGTAGCATTTGTGCTACTGTGGCGGCGACGATCTCTGCTAACGTCTGCGTGCCAGGTCCTTCAGAGGCTTCGCCTCTACCTCGGCCTCGGCCTCGTCCTGACATCTGAACATTTAGCATTTACATTAGGCTTCGCAAGATATGACCTAAGGGTCTTGGAATTTTAAACAAGGGTATCGTTCCTAAGAACGTTAAGGGTATCCGTTGTTAACAACAGTAATTCCTAGTTAGGTTTCTAAGTATCCGTCTTAAGACGGTTGAAATCCTAACTCGGTAATCCCTATGCTCGGTAACTATGGACATCAGAGCGACACTTCGCTCTGATACCACTTTTTGTAACACCCCTACCGCTAAACCTATGCTTACCGTCCAATCATCCCAATAATCAAAGCTACTCGCAGCGAAAATACTACTTACTATGGCGGGTTATACAATGCCGCTAACCGCCTATACAGCTAGCTAGGCCTATACTACTTACAATGACGGTCTGATGATCATAGTGTACCGAGTTACTACGTTACTTACCAAATGCCAATTACCGAATACTTACATTAGTGGATTACCGAGCGCCAAAGTATATCAATTACATCATTTCCAAGTTTACCAAAAGAATGAGTTTTCTACAAGCTACTCATCTATACCCAAATCTAATGCTTTCATTATCCAAAAGGGTGTACCCCATGGTACACCGGCTAACAAAAACCTACAGCCGTGTACTACTTAGTACACCATTCACAATTCATTGTTTACAGACAAAAAGAAATCTATCTAGGTCTTCATCATCTTCACCCTTCTCGTGTACCTGCGTGTAGTAAAAATATCACCCCAAGGGGCTCAGCAAAAGCTGCGCATAAATTCCGCATATACCGCGTGCTAGCTAGGGCACACCGACTAATTAAGGTCGAATAGGCATGCAGTTCATTTATTTCATACAAACATGCTTTGCATACAACATACATGCGTTCACAATACCATTCGCAATCCATACAGCAATACAATCGCATACACATTACTTACCTTCCCAAGGTTAGCCAAATTGTGCATCCGGGTTAATCGGAATGCTTATTACTCTTTTACTCATTACACATTACTTGCTCTTACTTTACTTACTTACTTACTTACTTTCATTTACTTACTTACTCATTCTTACTTACTTACTCATACTCATGTTAAGTCGGTATGACCTCCGGCCCGGGGACTACACCGTCCCACCACCAGGATTTACTTGACTCACCAATCCGGGATGCTACCCATTTAAGGGATTTGGTCTGCGGACCAGTTTAAGAGTCAGGACTTGGATCCAACCTCTTGTGTCTCCGCATCCTCACGCGTGGCCGAAACTATATCGGACTTCTACTCATTCCAATTTAATTACCAATTTAAGTTAGATTGGTTAGCTTGTTAGGAATCAGTTAGAAGTCCAATCTCAAACACATTCGGTCACAATACAATATATCATACATACACACATTCATTATCATCCATACATTTCATGAATTATACAAACTATGGTTTAAAGACAATATTCACAACATACAACACTACATATTCACAAGTAAGCATAATAACTCCGATTCGTGCATTTATCTTAGTTGGTGATCAATTAGCACACAACACACAAATCAGAGAAACCAAGATAGCATACAGGACATGAGAAATTCATACCGTTCACCGTTGTACTTGTATCCGACGTTCCTCCGGTGTTCACAAGTCAAATCCTATGATATACATGCAATCGAGTGATTAATCTAACTATCATTAACTTAACTCGATTACTCTTACGTTTCCTAACTCGTACTTACTACATCTTTACAATTCTTATTCTTACATATGGTTTACTTACTCTTCCTTAGCTTAAAACTTGTTTGTACTCTTAATGATCTATAAACATCCTTAATTAAGTCTTAATTATCTTATGCTATCATTACCATTCACTTTCTTACCTTAACACCCATTTAATGCACTTAGTTTTACAAGTTTTGGTTGGTCCGGGACCTTGTCCAGGTCTTAAGTCCCGGACCAACACATGGTCACACTCTCGGCTATTTTTAATGGCATGGTCCGGGTCCTCATACAGGGCTTGAGTCCCGGACCAGAGGCAGTTAAAACTCTCGGCCATTTTTCCATACATGGTCCGGGTCCTTGTCCTCAAGGTAAGTCCCAGACCTTGCAAGCATCAAACTCTCGGCTATATTTCAGGGGGTGGTCCGGGTCCTTGTATGGGACCTAAGTCCCAGACCACTTCTTGTTCCAACTCTCGGTTATAATTTCCAGCATGGTCCGGGTCCTTGTCCATGGACTAAGTCCCGGACCTGCTGCAGTATTTTGCAGATTTTAACATTTTCTTTATCTGTTACAAACCAACCTTTGTCTAATTAATCCCCCATTGTTCCTACACTGAATCCCACATATTTTAGCACCTAATTAGGCTCATAAACATGTTTAAATCCATTGCTAACTTATTACTCCTTCTATGCTAATTCACTCACCTATTTTCTTAAGTCTTCATTTTAGCACCTACATTCTCTTCCTCTAGTTGCATTATGCTACAGATTTTAACTCTCACTATCTCCATCTATTGCTCCCTCTTATAGAGTCATTTCTAGAGCTTTCAATACATTTGCTATCTCTCCCAACCTACCCTCCAACTATCTCAAACAAAATCTGTTACAACATATATGTTTCACCTAGTTTCTTGTCTCTTAAGTGTTCTAGTTCTAGGTAAATTTTGACATAACCTCCCCTATATTTTTACATTCTCACCACATCATTTACTCATATTTTGTTACTCAATTCACCTGTTTCCAATAGACATCAATATACAAGCTCTCCTACTCAAACACTAAATACTAAACACTCTTCAAAATTCCTGCACAACACATTCAATTTCCCATCTAGGTTTTGACCAGTTTTTAAATGTCTTGTAAGGGTTTATAAACAGTTTGGTTCTTTCCTACATTATACCTCTACTCATTCTCATTGTACACACACCATTTATACACTAAAATCTGTTACATTATACCATTACTAAATACACAAAAAAAAAGAGTGTAATTACCTTTTCTTTTCTAGTTCCTTTTTTTCGTTCTGTTCTTCGTCTTCCTTCTCTCTCTTTTCACCGGTTTTAGCAACTCAAATCCTCTAACACTACGACCATATATACACCATTTTATATACTAACCAACCCTTTCCAATCTTTAAAGCTTAATGTGAGTTTTAGGGTTTAGAATTTCATTACCTTGCAAGGGTGTAGGTAATGCTTGGAACAGCTCAAGAACAGTATTTCTCACCCTCCAAGAGTGCCAAAATCGGCTAGAGTACAAAGGGGCAAACAAGAGTTTAGCTTTAAATTTCATTTTGCCCACAAGGCTAGAAAACATGAGGTTTAAGCAAGAATATTTTTACCTCATCGAGGACAAGAAGAAGGAGGTGGTTCTAATGGTAGTCTTGAAGCTCCTAATGCTCCACACCCATGGAGATGAAGATGCTCGTTTTCGGATTTTTAAAAGAGAGAAATACTCTCCTTGATGAGAGGAAGACAATGGTACAAGTTTTGTAATTTTTGGAGAAGGTTTGATGGGTTAACAAGAGGAGAGAAGTGAGGTTTTTGGTGAGTTTGCTACTTTCTCCATTGTTGTCCGGTTGGAGAAGGAGAAGAATAGAGAGGAGGGAGATGGGGGCTGTGTACGTGAGTGAAGAGATTGAGAATAGGAGAGAGAGTGAGTGAGGTAGTAAAGTAATGTTTACGTTTTGCTTTTTATTGTTTTTGTCCTTTTGTACATAGAGAGAGTTAAGAGAGTGTGTGTGAGAGAGGGATAGAAATCGAACCACACAGCCCACACACACAAACTCTACTTTTTATTTTAAAAGTGAACACATAAGTTTGAGTTATTTATATTTCTACCCCGCAGCTTCCCGTTTTTAACAGTTTTTACTAATTTCTCGTTTTATTGATTTTATTGGTTCTAAAGCTTCACTAATATTTATTAATGATTATTTAGTTGACCAAAATTGTTACGAGTCTATTTGACCCGCTTAAAGTCACGTTTTCCCGGTTCCTCGAAAAACGCGCTTTAAGGTTCGTTAGTGTTTTTAATCCATTTCAAGGATCTGTTTTCTTCGGGATTTGTTCCCTCATGATTATTTATGCATAATTAAGCTTCTAAATCACTTATTAGCCTAATTAATCACTATTTCTAATTACGGGGTATTTCAAAACCATACCATCTCCACCTTTGAATGCTTGTAACTTCTAGCTCCATGATCCAAGTTAAATTTCAAGACTACCATTGTTCTAGTTAGGCCAAGCTCTACAACTTTGTCTTTTCAAATCTTCAAGAGCTCCATTTTTGTGCCATGGAGATTCACCATTGAAGGAGCTTGAGCTCATCTTTTCATGCCTTGTCATTCTCCTTGGCTTCAAGGTAAGGAAAAACCAAAGAAAACAACATTTCCATCATTTTTTATGCTTGGCCGAAAATCACCATTTATGGTGCCTTTATCTTGCTTTGTTCTAGCTTCATTTAAACCATTCAAGGGCTTGGTGGAGTCCTCTCTTGCCACTTATTCAAGCTCTCTTCTATTTCAAAGGTAAAACAATCACCTTAATGCTTTAAGACAATATCTATAACCTAGGGTTTATTAATGTGTTTGGGCATGAATTTTGAATGCTCATTATCTTGCTTGTGTATTGATTAGAAAGTTGACAAGTGATCAAACTCCTTGCTGATTTTCGGTTCAAGGAAACAAGAAAGAAGTTTGAGAGGAAAAGAGGTAAATAAACTATCTCAATGTAGCTTGAATGCCTTACGAAAAAATGAGCTTGATTTGCTTAATAAAATACCTAAGGAGCCAATGGCAAAAGAGCTAGTGAATTGTTCTTAAGGGAATTATTAAAAGGCATATGTGATGTTGAGTGTATTTGCAGGTCAAAGGCAATATATATGTGGGAAATTCAGTGTTTAAGGTTTATGCAATTTAAGGGCCTAAGAGCCATGTTATTTAAGGGCCTAAGTGCCAAGCAATTTAAGTTTATGCACTATATTGTGATGTAGTGTAGTTTAAAGGTTTAGATGTGTGTAAAGAACATTCTTTGTGAAGATGAATGTCTTGGATGGTTAAAGGATGAAAAACAATATGTTTGTGTGTATTAAATGATTAAGGGTTCTTGGTTGTCAAAAGGTGAAAACCTAAGTGTTTGGGTGTGAGAATATACAAGAGAAGCTATGGCAAAATTTAGTTGATAAACAAAGGAGTTTATGTGTTGTAATGAGATTTTATGACCTAGAAGGTACTAGGAATGGTTAAGTGTAAAGATGGTGAAAGAAAGTGAATTAAGGTGTTCTTAAGTGTTATGATGCCTTGGGCATATTCTTGGAGGATTTAGAAGTTAAATGAGTGTTTTATACACATCAAAGTCATGTTATGAGAAGTATAAAGTCTTGTGCAAGTTTTGGTATACAAAGGAAAAACAATGTCTTGTAAAGATCTAAGTGTAAACTTGTGAAAATAGTAGAAGTTGTGTGAAGGAGATGTTTGTGTGAGAAGTAGTGCTTTAAGAGTAGTGGTAATGGTGGTAAGATAACATTTTGGTTAGTGGAGTAATAGGCTAACTACCACCTAGAAAACCTAAGGAAAAACATTACAAGTGTTAAAAGATGTTGTAAGGAAATTGAGTAACAAGTTTGGACAATGTTTTAAGGAGGTTCAAAGTGATATTTTGGTATTAGAATATGCCTAAGTTAATGTGTGAAGTTAGGGTAAACAATGGGTGGAGAGAACAAGTTGAACAAGGCTTGAAAATGCAAGATATGGCATTCTGTAGCTTTGGTCCGGGACTTGGTTCCAGGTTAAGGTCCCGGACCACATACCAAAAACAGGCTGAGAGTTGCATACATGTCTTGGTCCGGGACTTGGGGTCAGTACAAGGTCCCGGACCACCCTGTAAAAACCAGCCGAGAGTTTCTTAAGTAATGGTCCGGGACTTAAGGTAAGTACCATGTCCCGGACAACTCTAAAAATGTGATTTAAGGTTGGAAAATGATATCTAATGATGGGGATTGATAAGTAATGATGTTATAAGGTTGTTAAGAACATGTTATGTGAGTTATAAAGACAATTAAGTGGGTGAAAAGTTGTAACAAAATGTGAAAGTAAAACAAGTTAAAAATGTCAAGTTATTTAACTAGTTAACGGGGGTAAGTTATGAGCATTAGACTTCAAAAAATCATGTTACCCCGATGTTAATAAAAGTAAATGTAATATTACCAGT
This sequence comes from Limonium bicolor, assembly GCA_023374045.1. Classification (NCBI taxonomy): domain Eukaryota; kingdom Viridiplantae; phylum Streptophyta; class Magnoliopsida; order Caryophyllales; family Plumbaginaceae; genus Limonium; species Limonium bicolor. Next base: position 499,252,269 of record CM041776.1, read on the forward strand.
TGTTCGAGAATTGTTCGAGCAACCTAAGAGGACTCGTTAGAGTGGACATTGGTGGCAGATATGGTTTTCTTGCAACCTGTGTCCTACCGGATTACACCGGCTTGTATGCCAATGTGTTTTTCTGAATGTTTGCCACGTTATAAGATAAAATTATGTAATGAGTTTACAGTAATTCATATATGTGGCGTGTCAAGTTCCGATACCATTTAACCTCGGAAGTGTTAAACCTTAGCTAACTGAGTCTAGGATCACATGAGAGATCGGTATTCGGATTCAACGACCCGAACCATGGGACGTTCTAACCACGGCTATGAGTGAGTTAATTGTGTGATGTTTGTGTGTGAATGTATGGACCTCCCTTGTGTGTCTAACCCAGTTGTAATACTGTAAAGTGTATGGATGTGATAGGTTCCACAGTGGAGCCCTTAACTATGTTTATATATATTATGGGGGGTGAGGAATCTGGTTGTTCCGGTCGCGCATTGTTTGGGAGTTGATGTATACAGTTTCTTTAGCTCCCTCTCTGTTGGTTGTTTTCCTTCGTTGGTCTTCAATCACCCTTAAGATTAACCAAGGCTTTTCTGACTCACGTCGGTTGGGGATTATGTACGGTGTGTTCGGATCACTATATCTGATCCATCTTTAAGTTAAGTTACTCGTCCGACTAATAGGACGGTAATGAGTGATGTAACGAGCTTATCATGAGGGTGTATTCGTTCTCTAGGTTTCAAAGTTAACTAACTATGTTGAGTCGGTTCGTAAAGAGAATTGTTACCGTCATGTTATGTGTTATTGTTGTGCTGCAATTCTTATTGCGATGTGATGTTATAAGTACGATAAATGCGGAACATGTGGATCATGGATATGAATCCCAATTTATAATGAGAGGCGTTTGAGGATAAACCCGATTAGTGGGTAAGTGTCGTCTATTAGGGAAATAGCTCCATTAGAGGAGAAACCCTCTAGGGTTAAAGAATACAATGAGTGATTTATCAAGTTTAGTGGTGTTGTCTGTTTTGTTGAGCCCTTTGTTATGGGTATGTAATGTGTTATGTGTTTACAGTTAACATGCATGATTTAAATAAAATCAACCGCATGCTTAGACGACAATTAGTTGTGCGTGGCCCGGTAGCATGCGGGCTGCGGGATTACCATACCAGCAAAGGTGCTGAGCCCCTTGGGGGCCACCCTTTCTTCTCTTTCCTATTTCAGGTACAAGGAGCTGGAGCCATTCGAGAGTAGGACGGGGTAGTTGTTGTACATGAATAGCCATTTCAATTGTATATGTATTGTAGGTATAGTAAGACCGAAATTGTTATCGGCATTAGTTGGTAAATACTCGGTACAGTTGGAATGTATATGTATAATGGTTGTTGTTAATGGAAAGGGATAGTAGTGTGTAGTTGCTCGGGAATCTAGTCCATCAGACCGATACAATGTATATGTATTAGCCTTGTTAGCCACGTGGGTGGCTAACGACGTGTAACACCATTGAATTAAGTAATGTGTTGAGTTAAGTTTTCCGCTGCAGTTTGATGTTAAGTGTACGGTTGTAGTTGGGGTGTTACACTTATCTTCTCTTATATTATTTACTCCATAATAATTTTTTTCTTCTTTTTAAAACTAATCATTATATTATCCTCCTTTTTTCCTTTTAAATAAATTATTCTATTTAAACTTTCCTTCCTTCCCCATCTTTATCATCGACGGCGCGACGCTTTAAGCTCATCTTCTCCAAATACCAAATCTCCCACGTTTCCTCTGTTTTTTACAAACTTTCCCTTGGTGCCAATTAGAGTCATTTGAATGGTAAGTGTAATTGTATCAGTTGGGGTTTACAAGGTTATGATTGAATTACATTTTTGTTGGTGGATTATTGAAAAGCGTGTATACTGAAATCTTAGATCTCGAGTTCATTAATGGTGGATGCTATTAGGTGTGGGTGATTGTTTCTCCTCAGCTGGACATGGACTCCAGGTAAATTCTATGCCCATGATTGTTTTGTTGGCGTGAATTTTTATTCGTAAAAAGATATTTTGGAAACCTTAATTTTGGTTGGAGGATTGGAATTGTATTTCGCGTGTTATGAATTAATGGTGGCATTTGACCATTGGAAAGGAATTGGTTTTGGGAGCTTTTCAATGGAAATTAATTGCTTTTAGGGTTCTTGGTGCTCCCTAACTCACCATGTTGGAGTTCTTGGTGCTCTTTGACTCACCATGTTGGTACTCTAGACTGTGACCATGAATTGATATATATATATATATATCTTTTGCGCTGCATACAATGATTGCAGTTAAGCTATGTAATCTACTCTATGGACTGATGATTTATAGGGGGTCACACTTAAGGACTTAGGGTGAGGTGGAATGGTATTTCAGTCCGTTCGGTACTGTTTAGTTTTATTTTGTGGTTGTTTACTGTTGAAGGCTCCCCTACTATTTTAATGGCTGTCGTTGCTGGAAAGTGGATTCGGATTGTTGTTTATTGGTTATATATGTTTTGGTTACTCAATCACAAAAAAGGATTTCAAAAATGTATTTTACATAATGAGATGGAATTTACTTAGTTTCCCTGATTTACGCGATCCCATTGTGTTTTGTATATTGTTTTCTGATCGCAGGTGTGAATTGCTGAAGTTGGGGCTGGGAGATGCGCTGTCACATAGCATTAGGAGTTGATAAATGATTAATTCGTCATATTCAAGTTGTAATATTTGAACTACAATATTTGGGTTACAACATTTGAGGTCTAATGTTTTTGGGAACTTATTTTTCTGATGAGTTGGTAAAGGAATAGTCTGAGCACTCAATGGGTTGAGTGTAGCGGTAATACCCTGGATTTTGTTTACGTTCCGCTGTAATTTTCATAGTACTTTTGACTTACCTTACTAGCAAATTATTCATCTTAAGTTACAATATAAGATGTGGTATTAATGTGTATTTTTCCAATGGTGTTTTTAGTTGATTTTCACAATTTTGGACTTGTCCGAACGTCCATCCAGACATGCAAGTTCGGACAGGCCCCGAGAGCTATTTTATTTTCACAGTTTTGAAGTGTCTGGACATCTGTCCGGATATGCATGTCTGGACAGAGTGCGAGGACGAGTCTGGGGTTGGAGTTCGACTTCCGTCCAAACTTTGATGTCCAGATGTATGTCCGGACACACCATGGTTTCTATTTCAACTTGTGTCCGAACTTCCAAGGTCGGACACAAGTCTGGACAGAACTTAAATCTTAGTTTTAAGACTCGTTTGAAATTTGGCGTTTTAAATTTCCTACTTTATAATGAGGTAAAATCCAAGGTGTTACAAAGAAAAGAGAATGAACTAGGAATAGTGTTTATTGATATGGTTTAATGTTTAGTTACAGTCAAATAGTATGTCGTCATGCAACAGTTTTTTCTGTTTTATATTAGTTATTGTATGACGAAGGGGAATGTTTTTGCAAGGTTTTTTGTTAAACATCATTTTTCTTTTTTGTGCATTATAAACTAGATGTGGTATGGGTTCACAATGAGTAAGTGGAAGGTCCATATTTTAGGTATTTACGGTGTTTTACTATGTCAATGACGGTGTTTCCACGTGGCTCATATACAATACGTGATTGATGTTTTATTAAAGAACTTGTGGTATTTTTGTATAGAAATCGGCGTAATATATCTTATTTACTATAACATAAAAGCCATATCTTTACGATGATAGTTGCTGAAATGACCTTGTATTGTTTTTTTAAAAAAGGTACTTATACATCGCCTTTAAGGATTTAAGTTCTTCAATTTGTTAATATTTGTTCATGACTGAATTTTAACATATGTACATAACAAGCAAGTTTATTATATTGTATGCACTAAAATTATATTAATTCCTTAATGATTATAATGGATACCACAGACCAAGACCTTCTTTGAGTCACACACTGGTGTTTACTGCACGAGTGCAGGGTGATTACTAATGGTAATGGTGGTGTATACCTACGTAAAAATAAGGTTGAGTCACCGATCCACGAACCCTAAATCAAACATTTGACGTTTAAACTTTCCTAAAGTGGTTTAGGGGGGGAGCTGTAGGGTACTATTTTGGAATTGTTCTACGCTTTATAATTTTGCCGTTGACTAGACGTGTATTTACGAATTGAATTCTTACCAACAGACCGTCTTTGTTTCACACAGATACATAAAGAGCGGGTGGAAGGTGTATAATGTAGGTAATTGTGGTGTCTGGATATTGTCGTGATGGTATTTACACTTTAGTACATATAGAATGATTACTTATTGTTTCATCAAAGGACTTATGGTATTTTATTGTATGGATGTTGGTGTACTATATCTTGTTGGCTAGAAAAAGCCATGTATTTACGATCAAAGTTGCTAAGTTGATACAACCACCTTTCCCTAAGGTGGTTTATGGGTGGGGGGAGGTGTAGGGTATTCTTCAAGGAATTATTATACACTATATAATGTCGCTACTGACTCGACAGTTTTTTAGGGTGTGTGGTTTGGGGTTTAGGGTTGATACACCCTAAACCCTGGACTTCAAACCCTAAAAAGAAACCTTCGACGTTTTAACTTTTCTAGGTTGGTTTAGGGGGTGTGGTGTAGGGTAATCTACTTGGGATTGCTCAGCACTGTATAATGTCGCTGTTGACTCAACAGTTTTTTAGAGTTTGTGACCCTAAAAAGAAACCTTCGACGTTTTAACTTTTCTATGGTGGTTTAGGGTGGTGTGGTTTAGGGTAATCTATTTGGAATTGTTCTGCACTTTATAATATCACCATTGACTCGACAGTTTTTTTGGGTTTGTGACCTTAAAAAGAAACCTTCGACGTTTTAACTTTTCTAGGGTGGTTTAGGGGGGTGTGGTGTATTGTAATCTATTTGGAATTGTTTTGCACTATATAATGTCACTATTGACTTGATAGTTTTTTAGGGTTTATGGTTCAGGGTTTTAGGTTGATAGACCTTAAACCCTGGAATTCAAACCCTAAAAGAAACCTTCGACATTTTAACTTTTCTAGGGTGGTTTAGGGTGGTGTGGTGTAGGGTAATCTATTTGGAATTGTTTTGCACTTTATAATATCACCATTGACTCGGTAGTTTTGTTGGGTTTGTGGTTTTAACTCTATTGACCCTTAACGCTTAACTTAAAACCAAGAAATAAACCATTTGTGATTAAACATCCCTATGTAGTTTTGTAGGATATATGATGTAGGTAAACTATTTAAGTTGTTGTTCAATTCATATGTAAAAACCTATGTTTTCAATAACAGAATTATTACCATGACTCCATATAGACTGAGTCATTGGTGTTTCATCAACGGAATTATGGTATTCTATTGTATAAATGTTGGTGTACTATATTTTGTTTGCTAGAAAACCCATGTCATCAAGATCAAAGTTACTACAACCTCCTTGTTTGGTTTATTAAAATGGTATTTACAAAACTCATCTTTCTTTAATTTTTTTTGGTATGTCTACGTTCATGACCGGCCTTTGTATGTTCATGTTCAGGAATTTGTGGTGAACGGCCATGTTGTTGACGGTATTTAAACATTTGCCAAGAACGAGCTTGACCAAGGTATTACATTAGAAAGTGGTGGTATTACATTAGAGAACTGGTGGTATTACAATAGAGAGCTAGTGGTATTTTGTAAGATAGCAAAAAATAGTGTCTCTAATGTGTGAATTGTTAACACCTTCTTATTTTAACTACTTACAGACGCTTATAAAACTAGAGCAAGGTGTTTTATTCATATTTTGTGGTGCACTTCTATGACAGAAAAAGGTATTTAAAAATTGGTATAGTTTGAACAGGGACTAGGTGTGCAAATCATAACTAAATGGTATTTTGTACTGATGTCAATGTACACCAACCAAGCTGCTGAATACCACCAAAAAAAACCTTTTCAACATCCCATGGCGGGACAAAAAATCCACAAATGAAACTATGCTAAAGCACTATACTACAAAAAAAAAACTGAATCCTGCCAAATTCCATCACACCAGATGCTTCACCATGGAGCTCCTCAATTACACCCACTATTTGGCATCACTTGATCACTGAACAAACGAGAAGAAATGACATTGATAAAGTAGTATGTATTAAAACCACACCATAAATAGTTATTATTATCGTCACAGACGTACCACAAAGATCCATGCGAACAGACAAAATCGAATAAATGCTAACATAATCACGTCTTAGATAAGCATACCACATTAAAAAAACACGTTAAAAAAAGAATGGTGTACAAATCTTATGAAATCAGCAACAAAATAATTGGTATACCTGTAAGATACGGGTTGTACACAACAACAAGTGACACCAGATACTAATCAGTAATAAAATATATACTAGATTTGGTACATACAGCTAGAACAACATCACATACCAAACAACATTTACATGTTGACAAATGGCAAACAACATTCAGACTTGGACTAAAATTTCAGCTCTAATACTACAAAAACAAATCAATCGATTGATCAAAGAAAATAAGAAGAAACAAACAAGATGAAAAGACGATTGCACAAATTCATTATTAGAATTACCTATTTCTTCCTTAAGCGCTGGACTCGTTTACCCTTTGTTGCATGTCTTGAAGTTTTAGAATCCTCTAACTCAGTTCTCCATGCATCAGCTAGTGTATTTCCATCGCACAACACAACACAAGCACAAAGTTTTTTCCTGAACGAGAGCAGGGAGCTTGATTTCACCCAATTCAATGTCCAACTCGGGTTTTCATGTCCTTTCCAATACTGCATCAGCTTACACATAATTATACCACATGAAAACATGTCTTTTTGTTACGGGACATTCTCTATCGTCACCTTAAATTGAGCTGCACCAACATTTTTTCCAATACTATTGAAGTATTCATCAACTAATTCAAGCTGCAAAATACACGATTAATCATCTTAAATATATACTTAGGAGTTCCATATATATAATAAACCAATTGAAAATAACATACACCCGTTTATATATCTTTAATATAACACTCACAATTCTCTTGGCTTGCAGTTCTACTTCAGCATATCCATCCAATTTAAGACTATCCAGATATTGTAGCCTCTTCAACTCCATGTTAACAACAAACAAGCGCTAATGTTGATTGGAAACGCAGGGGACAAAGAACTAAACACAAAGGAGCTACATTAAATAATACCATTAACATGTTTAATTGCCAATTGTATTTAACATTGATCTTTTACCATCTTCACATCTTCAAGGTTGACGGATAGATGTTGTAGTTGTGGGTGCGTTTTGAGGAAAGACCCTATCGTAACCATACTGGTTGAGCATCGAGTTGGTGCAAGTTACCACTTTTTCAACACAAAACATTAATAAAGATTAAAAAAATCAGTTAGCCATGATAGTAAAAGGCTTCACAAACTATTAAGTTAAGAGAACACATTAAGAAAACACTTACAAGTATGGTTGGATTGAAATACCCCAAACCTTGATATGTAGTTAAACATTTAAACTATGATATGTAAAGGCTAAAAAGTGCCTTAGAAACATCAATGAACAATTTAAACCATAGTAAAATGCAATAAAGCACTAAGATACAGTTTGAGCAAAAACATGCTCTAAGCTAGGAGTGAACTTGGTTAGGACCCAAAGAGCCTACCAAGACTTAATAATATTCAATTATGATTTAATAAGGCTAATTAATTCCTTAGGAAACTTTGGTAGACAGTTAAACCAAACAAAACACAAGAATATACCTTAAAGTCAATAAGAGCAAAAATGTGCTCTAAGCTTGGGATAAATTGGTATAAGACCTAATGGTCATACCTATACCTTATAAATATTTTAATGAACATATTAAATCAATTACCAAAGAAAACCAAGCTTGAAAACAAGTTAAAACACAAAAAGTGCTTTAAGGAGTCTGAAAGCACGTTTTGAAAAATTGTCTTGTAAATGAGTTTTGAATGGCTAAATGTCCATCATTACTCTTTAATTAACATGTGTACTATATAGTATCACATTTGGAAGTCTATATCAATGGGAAATCAAAAATTTCACATCTATGTGCCTTGTTTTAGTGAATAGTAACTAAAATAAGCTAGTTTGTAACATATGTTATTATAAGTAATTAAATTGGCAAATAAAGACTAAAATACCCCTTACATAATAAAGGGGGCCGGTTTTCTTATATGGGATGACTCATCCCCTTGTTAATTTATAAGATAGAAAAAAATAGCAAAAGTAAATAGCTACTTTACTTAAATATCTAAACAACTTACCTTTTCCTTCATTCTCTCTTTCCTTCTTGCATTCCCACCGTCTCCAACACTTCACCTTCTCCCTTCTTGCTCTCTTTCACGGTAATACACCACCACCATCAAAACTCCATCTTTGACTTCTTGAAATTCCTAGCTCACTTGGCCAAATCAAAAACAAAAACCACCATTCTCTTAGTCTCATCAAGCTCCTCATTCCTATCTTTTCAAAATCCCAAGAGCTCCATTTCGGTGCCAAGAGGAATCACCATGGGAGGAGCTTGAGCTCATCTTTTCACATATTGTTGTTCTCCTTTGCTTCTAGGTAAGGAAACTCAAAGAAAAATGACATTTCCTTCATGTTTGTGTGATGTCCGAAAATCACCATTGATGGTGTCCTTACCTTGCTTGTTTTAGCTTCATTTAAATCTTCCAAGGGCTTGGTGGAGTCCTCTCTTGATACATATCCAAGCTCTCTTTCCATTCCTAGGTAAAACAATCATTTTAATACCTTAAGATAATATATGTAACTAGGGTTTACAATGAGATGAAGCTTAAAGCTTGTATACTCATTATATCATTTGTATAATGTTTAGAAGTTGACAAGCAACTAAAAGCCTTGCCAATTTGGTCAAGGAAACAAGAAAGAAGTTTGTGAGGAAAAGAGGTAAATGTGCTAACCTAATGTGGTTTAAAGTCTCAGGAGAAATGAGCATATATTGCTTATGAAAATGATTTAAGGAGCCAAGGGAAAATGACTTAGAAGAATGCTCTCAAGGGCTTAGTAAAAGGCATATGTATTGTTGAGTGTATTTGCAGGTCAAAGGCAAATACAATGTGGGAAATTCAGTGTTTATGATTTATGCATCTTAAGAGCCATGTTATTTAAGGGCCTAAGTGCCATGCAATTTAAATTATGCACTATATTGTGATGTAGTGCTAAATGTGTGAAGTTTGTGTATAAGAATGTGTTTGATGGATTTTAGTGTTCTTGGTTGTTTGATGGTGAAGACAATGTGTCTTGGTTTAGTAATGTTCTAGGAGAGTTCATGTCAAAATTTAGGTAATAAACAAGAAGTTCTAAGGGTTTAAAATGAGTTTGGTAAGTTAGGAAATGTTTAAAATGATTAAGTGTTCAACTAGTGGAAGAAACATGTATTATGGTGTTTAAAGATGTAAAAAGGGCTTAGGCAATGTTCTAGAGGAATTAGAATGCAAAAGAATGCTTTGGGACATTTCAAGATTCATGGTGAGATTGTATTTAAGACTTGTGCATTGTTGGTGAAAAAAAAAGGGATGAAGTGATTTGTTGCATGGGAAGCTATAAACTGGTAAAGATGTTCAAGGAGTTGTTTAGAAAGAAAAGATGCTTGGGAGATGATGTAGTAGTGGTGAGGAAACATTGTTGGCATAGTGGTTATCATAGGTATGAAACACCACTTGGAAAACTAAGGAGGAAATAACATAAGTGTTAGGAATTTCGGTATGAAATGAGTAAGTGTTTAAGGTGATAGATAATGAGTTTCATGGATGTTGTATGAGGATATAAGTGTACCAAATGATGTTAGGATACAATTGGAGGCCTTAGGAGAAGTTTGGAGAGGATTTGGCAATGTTTGGGCATATTTTGGTGGCGTCCGACCCAGGGGTCCGACCCAAGTTTGGGTCGGACAGCCTCTGTTAGACGTCAGTAATAGGTTCTGGAATGGTCCGACCCAGAGGGCTTGGGTCGGACATGGGTCGGACGTGTGTGCTCTAAGTCTCTGGAATGGTCCGACCCAGATGGTTGGGTCGGACATGGGTCGGACAGGTGTATTTAAAAGACGAGAAAAGTTTCTGGAACGGTCCGACCCAGTTGTGGGTCGGACGGCCCAAAGTATGTAAAAAAAACATTGTTTAAGGCTATAGGATGATGGGGATTATTAAGTAATGATGTTATAAGATTGTTAAGGACATGTTAAGTGAGTAATAATGACAATTTAGTGGGGGAAAAGTTGTATTAAAATGTAAAAGTAAAACAAGTTAAAATGTGAAGTTATGTAACTAAGTTAACGGGGATAAGTTATAAGCATTAGACTTTAAACAATCATGTTACCCCGATGTTAATAAAAGTACATGTAATATTATCAGTTGTTCGAGGAACATAAGTGGACATGATAAAGTGGACTCCGGTGACAGGTATGGTTTTCTTGCAACCTGTGTCCTACCGGATTACACCGGCTTGTATGCCAATGTGTTTTTCTGTATGTTTGCCACGTTATAAGATAAATCATGAAACGAGTTTACAGTCGTTAATGTTGTTGTGTGTTTACGTGCCGATACGGGTAACCTCGAATGCGCATGAAGGGCTAGTTGACCACTATTAGGTAAACGCAAGAGAACAGTATCCGGTGATAACGTTTCCAACCTGAGGAACATTCTAACCACGGCTATGCGTGAGTTAGTCATGTGATGTTTGTGTGTGATGTTTGTGTGTGAATGTATGACTCTCCCTTCCCTTGTGTGTGTCTAACAAGACTTAACCCAGTGTTTGTGATTGTTTATTAAGTTCAATGTTGAACTACTAACAAGTGCTAACGGGGGAAGTGAGGAGTCCGGTCTGTTCCAGCCACGCGTGTGAGTATGGGAGTCGATGTCATAACCGGTTCGATTCTCTCTGTATGTTATGGTTGTTTTCCAATTTGGTTTCCAACCGTCCCTTTAGCTTAACCAAGGCTATTTACTGACTCATGTCAGGCCACAGGGGCGTACTATGTTTATGTTTGTTCGGTGTGCTTGGATCACTACATCCGAGACACCTTGTGTTAAGTTATCCGTTCACTTAACGAGACGGTAACGAGTTATGTAATGAGCTTATCATGAGACTGGCAACATTCTCTAGGCTACAAGTGAACTGACTATGTTTGGGCCGGTTCATAAAGGGAGCCGTTCCCGTTATGTTATGTATTGTTGTTGTGCTGCAATTCTTATTGCGATGTGGTGTGATATGTTGTTAAGATGTGGAGTATGTGGATTATGGATATGAATTCCAGTTTATTGTAAGAGGCGCTTAAGGATAACCCGATTGGTGGGTATGTGTCGTCTATTAAGGAAATAGCTCCGTTAAAGGAGAAACACTCTAGGGATTAAAGATCACAACGAGTGATTTGTTAAGTGTGGTGGAATTGGCTGTTTAATGAGCCATTATTGTGCAGTGTAATGTGTTGTGTATTTGTAGTTTACATGCATGATTCTGATATAATCAACCGCATGCTAAGACGACAAATAGTTGTGCGTGGCCCGGTAGCATGCGGGCTGCGGGATTACCATACCAGCAAAGGTGCTGAGCCCCTTGGGGGCCACCCTTTCTCTTCTTTTCCTATTTCAGGTACAAAGAGCTGGAAGCCGTTCGAGAGTAGGACTGGGTAGTCATTGTACATGGGTAATCATTTAAGTTGTATATATACAGTTGGTGTAGTAAGACCGAAATTGTTATCGGCATCAGTTTGTAAATACTCGGTACAGTTGGAAGGTGTATGTTGTTTCTATTGTTAATGGAAGGGTCAGTAATGTGTAGTCGCTCGGGAATCTAGTCCATCAGACCGGTACAATGTATATGTAATAGCCTTGTTAGCCACGTGGGTGGTTAACGGCGTGTAACACCAACGAGTTAAGTAATGTGATGAAGTATATTTTCCGCTGCAGATTGTTGTTATGTGTTTGTTGTTGGATGGGGTGTTACAAAAAGTGGTATCAGAGCGATACTTCGCTCTGATGACTGAATTACCGAGCTTAGGAAGTACCGAGTTAGGATTTTAGTACTTTGGGTTAAGGGTTGAGTGATAGCGTGAGAGATACGCTAGATAGGTATTACCAGTGTGTAGTGGAAACCTACAATATCCTTCCCGCCTCCAAATCCCTGTTTTATAACTTGGGAAACAACGCCAGAGAGATGGAAGTCCTCTCTTACTCGGGAATACCCGATCTGGCTGTTATTAAACAGCTCTAAAGGTACGGAGAACCTGTCATACGGTAGATCCCGAAAAGTGGGAATCCCGGAGACGGTTTCCATCTGAACAATGTTAACCCATTAAATAGCGAATAATGAAGAATTTTGTGTATAAGAGAATAGAATTTCCGGCAACCTGGGTCGACATGCCGAGCAGTCGAGAATAACCTGCTTGCAACGCACCGACCGTGCAACCGACAAGAAGTGCAGTAATGAAACCCGAGACGAGTGTCTACGGGACTACAGTTGTTAAATGATACACCAACGGTATACCAACCTGAAATACCCCAAACCTAAGTATGTTAAGTAAACATCAAATCATGATGTAGTAAGGCTAAAATATGCCTTAGAAAGATTGGTAGACAATTTAAACCAAGGAAAACACAAGAAAATGCCTTAAGGGCAATTAGGGCAAAAATGTGCTCTAAGCTTGGAGGGGCTTGGGTGAGTACCCAAATATCATGGTAAGTCCTTAGTAATATTCTAATGGTCATTTTAAATCAATTATCAAAGAAAACCAAGCTTGAAAACAAGTTAAAACACAAAATGTGCTTTAAGAAGTCTTAAAGCACATTTTTGAGAAATTGTCTTAGAATTAAGTTTTGAGTGGCTAAATGTCCATCATTACTCTTTAATCAACATGTGTACTAATTAGTATCACATTAGGAAGTCTAAATCAATGGGAAATCAAAAATTTCAGAAATATGTGCACTGATTAGTGAATAGTGCCAAATAGTGACTAGTTTAAGTTTTAATCAACTTAAGTCAATTAGTTGGTCAACAAAGACCAAAAGTATCTTATTATTAAAGGGGGGAACGGTTTTTGAAGTGGTGACTCACCACATGTGCTAGTAAGTAAGGAAAGAGGTGGGAAAGTGAGTAAATTCACTATTTGCTTTTAAATGACAAATATCTTCTTATACATTCTCTCTCTCCTCTTCTTCATTTCCCACCTTCACCATCGGTTTTACTACCTATTCCCTTCTCCAAAACCGTGAGAGCTCCATCCATGGTGCCTCCACCTTCAATTGCTCACCAAATGTTCATTTTTGCTCCAAATCGAAAAGTAAGCATAGATTTCTCTTAGTTAGATCAAGGCCTTCATTCCTATCTTTTCAAATCCTTCAAAGCTCAAGTTTGGTGCCATGAGAAAACTCCATTGATGGAGGAAAATCAAGTTTGAAGAGCTCATTAGCTTCTCCATTCTCTTAAGGTAAAGAAAATGTAAGAAAAACCATGTTTCCATCATTTCTTCTACATGGCCGAAAACTTCTTCTCATGGGGCCATGTTTTTATGCCTTGTTCTAGCTTGATTTATTCACCAAGGACTAGTGGAGGTCCTATTTCATTCAATGCCAAAGTCTACCTTGAGACTTCAAAGGTAATCATCAAATTTTATGCCTTAGAACACATTTCTAACCTAGGTTTTTATTCCTTGAGGTTAGTGTATTGTTTAGTACTCATATGAGTCATTGAAAATTGATTAGAACATTGGCAAGGGGAATTTAAGTGGTGGCCGAGATTCGTGCAAGAAGAAGGTCTAAGGAGGAAGTTAAGATAAGCTTGAGAAAACAAGGTAAAATGCTTACCTAATGGTGGTTTAAGTTTTAAGGGATGATTTTAGGTGGATACCAATGTGGCTTAGAGCTTACATTGTGTATTGGGTTATATGACCTAAGAAAAAGAACTTAAATAAGCTTGTGAACTTGTGACTAAGGAGCCAATGGGAATGAGTTAGTAATATAAGTTTAAGAAGGATTTTAAGAGCATTATAACTACTATGAGATTGATGGGTGTATTTGCAGGTTGAAAGCTTTTATATGTGGGAAATTTAGTGTTTAAATTCATGTCATTTAAGGGCCTAAGAGCCATGTCATTTAAGAGCCTTAGTGCTATGCAATTTAAGATTATTGCACTATATTGAGTTTATTATGAATGAGTTGATTTGTGTGAGAAAATATGATGAGAAAGAACTTGATGTGTGTGAGATGGTTGAATGAGGGAAACAATGCATTTGGGCATGATAATATACTAGAGAAACTATGGCGAAATTTGAGTAGGAAACTAAGTGTTTAAGGTGTTCTAAGGAGATTTTATGACTAAGGATGTTCTAGTGATCACTAAGGGTTATTTTGGTGAAAATGGATAAGCATGGAGTTCTTGAGTCCTAGGAAGACCTAGGAATGTATAAGAGGGACTAGGGGTTATAATGGTGAGTTTTATGCACCAAAACCATGGTTAAGGAAGCTAGGAAACTTGTACAAAGTTTGAAGGAAAAATAAGGTATAATGACTTATAAGGATGTAAGCATGTGCTAGATTATATATGACTTTGAGAAGTTTGAGTAAGGCAAATGGGTGTGCAAAATGATGCTTGAGGAGTAGTTGAGATGGTGGTAAAGAAACATAATGATTAGTTGAGGTCTTAGGCAAAGTCACAAGAGGGAAGTGTAAGGAATCAAGTGTTAAGTGTAAGAATTTTTGTAAGAAATTGAGTGCCAAATTTGGTGATTTTTTGAGGTAGATTTAGTGCATGTTTTAAGGTGTTTAAACATGTAGGAAACATGTGGAAAGATTGTGGAATGAGTGGGAAAAGATTGGGGTGAATTTGGAGTTCAAAATGAGGAGAAAAGCACTTTGGAAATAGGTTCTGCTGTGGACCGCCCCTAGGGACCACCCCTGTGGGGAGGTCCAGGCAAATCGTGCAGGAAATTAGCTTCTGGTTGGGACCGCCCCTGGGGACCGCCCCAGAGGGGCGGTCCAGTGCAGAGAAAAAGAAAAATTTTTGTTTTTGGCTTCTAGTGATGGGGGATTGAATGGTAATGGTTTTAGATGATGTTTAGGCCTTGTTTGGTGACATGTAAAGGCCTTAAGAGGTGTAAACAAGTGTTATGAATTCCTGGTAAGAATTGAGAAAGTAGCTAAGGAGTTTTTAGTGGATGTTTAAAGGTGAGTTTAAGTGCCTAAATGGTATTAGGACACATGAGGGAACTTGTGGAGAAGTTTGGAGTCAAATGGGAATTTAGAAATAAGGTTATGGAGCCGACCAACCTTGGGACCGGACCTACAAGGTCGGTCGAGCTCAGTTTACACTGCCGGAGAAAGTTTCTGGAATCGACCGAACATGGGACCGGACTTGGCAAGTTCGGTCGGGCTTAAATATCCCACGAGAAACTCTCGGGAATGGACCGACCTTGGGACCGGACTTGCAAGGTCGGTCGGGGTAGAATTTTCAAACGATGAAGTGTTCTGGAATGGACCGACCTTAGGTAAGGTCGGTCGGAAGTTCGGTCGGGCCTAAAAAAAAAAAAGAGAGGAAATTTTAAATTCTAAGAAAGGTAAAAGGTAATAAGGTATACCTTTGGTAGGGTGGTAATGATTAGGACCCTAGGAACTTAAGGGATTAAGTTAAGTTAAGTATAAACTTAAAAGTTTAAGGTTAAGTTGTAAGATTAAGTTGTAAGACTTAAGAGGTGTTAGGTGGGAATCATTAAGGGATTAAGAAAGTTAAGCAAGTTAAGTAAGTTGGATTAAGTTAAGTGATTAACAACCTAAAACTGAATGAATGTTTTAGGACTTGGGGATTGGACTCCGGAGGAGAGTAAGCAACCGAAACGACCAACGGTGAACGGTACAGTTCTCTTGTGACCTGCTTGCTAACGAGGTGTCCCTCGGCTTGTGTGCTATTTGTTTTGTGTGCTCACTAAACAAGATAAACAATGCAACCGGAATATATTATATTTATTGTATTGTTGTGTGATGTTTGAAAACTAACACAACATACCGTGAGAACTTACTAACCAATGTTTAGTAAGGAATTGAGTGAGACTAAGGAACACCCCTAATAAGGGACGATATGAACCGAAAGAGGTTAACCAACAAACATGGTCTTGAGATAACTACTAACTGGAACTTGAGTGAGGAAACCCGGGACCGATCTCCGGTCATGCATGCTAAGGAAAGGGGGTCGGTATCTATAGCAGATTCGACTTCCGCTTAAGGACTTGTCTTCGGACTTGTAGCCTAGGGCCGGTTGCCGGCTCAGCTACGCTGGACTCCCGTCCAGGGTAGGTGGCATTAAGATGGTGCGGTGGGATCACCTAAATCCCAGGTTTGGACTTAGGATACAACCATTCCCCTCCAGGAACGGTTTGTATACTGAGAATAAGTTAAGATTAAGATTAAGGTGAGGTTAAGATAAGTTGCAACCATTCCTTTTTAAAGGATGGTTTGTATTATTAAGATTAAGGTAAGTTACATCCACTCCTTATTAAAGGATGGTTGTTTCTAAGGTTAAGATAAGACTAAGATTGAGGTGAGATAAAGATGGACTAAGATTAAGAGGGAACATTACTTAAGGAGTTAAATAATTAACTCTCTAATTAAGGGAACGCATTTAAGTCGTTCATTGTGTGTGAACTTTGATTGTTCATATCTGAGTTGTGGTTTACTGCACTTTCTATTATGTCGTGCATCTAATCAACCTCCATGCTATCGACAATTAGTCGTCGTAGCCACGTTAGCTTGGGGGCCGTGAGGGGATCGTACCAGCATTTGTGCTGACCCCCTTTGGGGGCTATTTTTACTACACAGGTACATCAGGAAGCGGCCGACGCGAGAGTAAGAAGAGGATACAAGTGTTAAGGGTTAAGTGTGGCCTACGAGTTGTGCATGTACACTCGTATGGCAATTTGAGTTAGTAAGATGTATAGGATGTGAGGGGGTTGTAAGAAGGATATGTAAATGGTTAAGATTGTTGTACTAATGTTCGGTATATTCTTTAATCAGACCGTGGCAAGGTCCTGGATTGTAAAGAATTCCGCTGTGACATGTACATATATACGTTGTTAAGTTGCGAGACCACAATTGGTTTGAGTTAAGGTGTTACAAAAAGTGGTATCAGAGCGTAGTTACGCTCTGAAGACAAGAATTACTGAACTTAGGAGAATACAGAGGTTGAGATTGAGTTATGGGTTAAGGGTTAAGAGATAGAGTGAGAGGTGCGTTAGCCAGGACTTCCCGGTGTTTACCGGATATCCATAGTACCTAGGCCCGCCCCCCACATCCCTACCCTAAATAGTGAACAAACGCCAGAGAAGAAAGCCTTCTCTTACTTGGGGAAACCCTCTGGCAGTTAGCTAACAGTGAGCAATACGAGAAACATCTTGTTGCACAACAGTTACGGAGAACTTGGAGGTTTTAATGGAGCGTAGCTGAGAAACAGGCGCTACCTATGCAATACTATCAGTTAGGGAACGGAAATTACCGGCAACATGGTCGACATGCTACGCAGTTGAAATAACCCCGATACCAATGGTAAGGGAAGCACTACGCGTGCAATGGATAAAGATAAAGATATGAGTACCGACAGCGGTCCGAGTGAGCATAACAGTGGGATAATACAAAGCATGAGGATTGAGATTACTGGAAAGTCCAGTTAGAAACGGGAACTCCAAACCCCATACAATGAAAAAGGTTAAAACCTGGCCGACACAACGCGAACAACGGTGGAAACACATATAAATTGTATACCGAAATAAGACTAACGATGTAGTGCTTAGAGGAGAATCATTACTGAGTAACCACAACAAAATGTGTGGAGACAGGAGCGAGGATTAAGACATAAGAAAATATTAAGGGATTCCCTCAGAAAGAGGAACGCCCTAATAGATGACAGTACTGTCAAACACAAGGGAACTGCCGGATGGACGGTTATCTAAAATAAGAGATTACGAAGGGGGTCCCGAGGACTACCAATTACATGGAAATTAGAAGGAAGTGTCACTACCGATGTACCTTGTACCAATAACCCATCCTGCATGGCGCACTTGCCATAGCAAGTGCTACCACGGTTAAGCTACACGGAGAGCCATCATGGCAAGATAGGAGAACGCTACAGTTGAAACGCGTATTAACACCGGATTGTAAAACCATAAGAACACGAAAAAGACCTTGGAAGGCCCGACGGCCTGACCAAAAAGAGATAAGGTGACACACCAGTCAGCCAGGAGCGGAACTTGGACAAAGTATTAAACCGTATAAATATTAGCAACGGTATAACCCACTACAACAACAACCGACAATACGATAAGAACACAATCCCGAACTCCAAGGGGAAAACCTAAGAGATCGCTCGGTGATCCGAGCAAAACACTAAATAAGCAATAATATACAAGGGATGTATTATAAGATACTATTGAGACTGTTGAAGCATCGACTTACAACGAAAACGGGATAAGACTCCCAGAGTGACCATTAAGGATGTCGATATCAACAAACTTCGATGAATATGTTAGTAAACCCCAGAAACAAGGACAGAGAGAGTAGACTTAAGATATAACCTACCAAGAGTTAAGGAGATATGAATTCCACGGAGGAAAGCTCAGAGGACTACCCCCACAGAGCGGGCATAGTCGAGCCGAACAAACTGAGGAATGACAGCTAGTACTGTTCGTCTAACTCATTAACACCCAAGTATGATTGATCATCAAAGGGTGGCGTAATCAGCAGAAGTTGAACGAAGCGTTGAGATGGAAGTATAAGACGATAGGATGATATCCAACTTGGACACGTAAGGCAAACGCCTAATACAGACCTAACCTTGACTATTTAAAGACATAAGTCTAGTAGAATGTCAGCATTGTCAAAGACATTAAGTAACCTCAGATCACCTGAACAACTTCCCTAGCAGGATGCAACAACTTATCATGAAACCCGATACTACATTTAGGATGTAACCTAACGGTGGATAGTGCTCAAAGAACCAGGATCTTATAGGGATGACCTGCAGATGAGTAAGAGTACAAATAATGAACTGAGACATTAAGCATTAAGAGCCTACGAGCCAAGGATGTTAACCACATCAGAGCCCGAGGCGCAGTAGGTTATAAGAGAGCTTGTATAAGCCACGAAGGGACTACAATTTGTAGATATGAACGGTTACCTAACCTATAACTTAGATTGGGAAGATATTACCAAGAAAGGGTACCAATGAGAATATTGAGATAATGCTAAGGACAGGAGCGGAGAACGAACCATGCCTTTTAGGGTGGGGATACCTCTTCTTGATGTGAGGCCATGAGTGGGAATGAACCCCTCAAAAGGACTTTCACTTATTAGAGATGAAATACACTTTATTTAGAAAATGGGAACCATGAACCTTGAGATTACCTTAGAACATACCAGATACACTTGAGTAATAAGGTAGGTTGCAGAGATAGACCCCATATCCGACACCCAGGATGTAAAAATTAGTAATGGTCAGAGATAAACATTGTGACTGCACATTATGGCACGTCAATTAATCAATGCTCAGAAGAGCTTGTGATTCAGTGGATGACTTCTTCAGTAACCAGTTAAACTACATGGTAGATAACATCACTAAGGATGAAAGAAAGCGAAAGAAATTAGCCTACTTACGAATCTGAGATTGGAGCAGAACATCTTTACATCAAGAGTCAACTATTTTACAACACCGTACGGCAACCGCCATACACCGGAATGAGAGAACTCCCAGTGTGTTTACACCAAGATGGGATTGAGTATAAGGTAAGGCATTAAAACAAGTGAATAAGAGGTTGCACCACTAATGGGCAACATGGTAAGGGCCAACTACCATGATAGTAGTGGTCGTGAGTATAATAGTTAGATAAGTGGATTAAGTCATGGTACGCGGTAAGGCGACCATTATGTATGAGCCGTCAAATATTGAGACTGAGGCAATTAGATTTATGAGTTAAGACCAGTATAAGTAAGGAAATAAGATGGTAGACGAGCTGTGCATTGATGCCAGTAGTCTGGACCTCGTTAGGTAAGATTTCACAGGAAGCACACTATCCATTGCTTAAGGAACTGGAAGTGCATTCCTAGTAGCATAAATATGAGAAACAAGATAAGAGGCTCTACGGAAAGAGACCTCAGATATTAAGTGACCGAATCAATACGGAATACAGGAAGGAGCTAGAGCATACCATACCCAAGAACACAGTAAATGGATTTCCCTTGATTAACTTCAAGAAGAACAATAAATGTTATTATGGAACGATGAAAGAGGAGATCGACAACAGAATACTTCATAATTAGCAATAGCTAAATGTGTGACGGACACTATGAGTTTACTAAAACGAGACGTGGGACGACTGCACCCCACAGGGGCTTGCAGGCCTGACACGCTCATTTATGAGTTAGTTGGGTAAGTAGTAATGTACCAGTAAGGTACCCCATGCATGTAAACAAGTGGTGTAAGGAACACGGGAGGTAGTCGACTCCGTACCACGGACAACGACACAAGATCAGACAAGAGCAGCCATTACCACAAACAGTCAAAGAGAAGAATTCAGTTGAACCAGCAACGCAAGGGAATCAGAGAACAAATAATTAAGGACTACAAAGTGCGAGAAGCAAGGATTGTTAAGTATAGACATAGGACATGTCTTAAGATGAATAAGATTAGACTGTAAAGTGCAATAAGCACTAAACAGTAGTTTCAGATTAAGAATCATCCTCAGACCAAAGGTCAGTTTGGGAGAACAATTTAAACATTCGAGAAAATACTAAGAGTATGAGCGTAAGATCTTCAAGTAGAATGGATAGACGAGTTACAACTCATTAAGGCCATGTATATATAAAGATAACACGTGTCCATTGAGAGACCAATATTCCTAAACTGTAAGGAGGCAGAAGGATATACAATACTATGAACGATTAGAAAAGCAGTTAAGCCTAAGATTATCAGAGTCGCGCAGCGGAAGCTAGCAGACCACTACCTTTGAGATTGGACCAAACTAAGTTAAGGAAACGGTATAAGTACCGTTAAGAATCCTCGATACAGAGACTAAGTCATTTCTGATCGAATTATAAGTAAGATAGATGACGTGGAAGCTAGAATGCTTGGTGAGAATTAGACATCTTGAACTTATGTTCAAAGATGATGTGACGCCGATTACGTGGGCGTAATCCATTTTAAGGGGGGTAGAGCGAAAACCGCTTAGCGTATGTTTGTGTACTGAGTACATAAACTACGGTGTGCATAGCACAAAATAATTTGAGAATATGTTTTACATAAACATTTTGAGGTAAATTATGGTTATTGCACACAGAAGATGTGAATACCATACATATTAAGTACCTATCTTGTTAACTCCGGTGTGAGTACAAGTTAAGAGAATTAAGGAAGAGGATTAAGGAGACTTAAGAAATAAGAATATATGAGGTATGAGTCAATATGAGACTATGTGGGAGATAAGAATAAGATAACATTATGAGATACAATTTGATATGATTATGAGTTAGGAAATAGTAATGCTATGTGGTATGAGACAGTGGAAGTTGGTATGAGACTGATATAGAATTTAGTAGGAATTTAAGTCTTGAGGTAATTACTAAGAGATGAATTGGGAATGTTTGATGGAATGAGTCCACACTTTGGAGATGAATTGATTATGATTAGAAGAACTAAAAAGATAGAAAATTGGACATGAGTGAATTATTTGGATGTTTGAAAATGACGTGGGAGGTGGAACTTGATTTTCTAGGGATCAAGGAAAACCGAACACAAATTGGAGTGGAAGGATGGTTCTACACAGATGCTGATCACATCAGGGTAGGATGATTCCTGAAACTCCCTACCAGTGGACACAATTAAATCACACTAAGGATAGAGGCCTTAAGATAAAATGAAATTGGAGTTGATTGTATTTTTAACTAGAGGAATTATTCCTCACATGACCTCGTAAAAAGGATTACCTTTTTACTGAGTCTCGCCCATGAAGTCGAGGACGCACGAGCCTTTGTCTTCGGACCAGTGACATGGGGAGAGCAGCGTGTTTTGTATTCTGGCCCATGGTGACGAGGACGAATGAGCCATTGTCTACGGACCGGTGACATGGGAGAATACGTTGGAAGTTATGTGAATGTTTTAATCATCAAAAAGGAACAAAAGGAATTTTGAGTGCTACACATGCTTAAGCATGTTGTGTGATATTTAAGTATAAGAATATGGTGGATCTAATGATCCAATGAGATTAAGTATACATAAGTATGATCTATATGATCTAAGGAATGAGGTAAGACATGTATTCTAATAAGATAAGATGCATAGGAACTTTGGGGACAAAGTTCTTTTAAGGGGGGTAGATTGAAATACCCCAAACCTAAGTATGTTAAGTAAACATCAAATCATGACGTAGTAAGGCTAAAATATGCCTTAGAAAGATTGGTAGACAATTTAAACCAAGGAAAACACAAGAAAATGCCTTAAGGGCAATTAGGGCAAAAATGTGCTCTAAGCTTGGAGGGACTTGGGTGAGTACCCAAATATCATGGTAAGACCTTAGTAATATTCTAATGGTCATTTTAAATCAATTAGAAAAGAAAACCAAGCTTGAAAACAAGTTAAAACACAAAATGTGCTTTAAGAAGTCTTAAAGCACATTTTTGAGAAATTGTCTTAGAATTGAGTTTTGAGTGGCTAAAGGTCCATCATTACTCTTTAATCAACATGTGTACTAATTAGTATCACATTAGGAAGTCTAAATCAATGGGAAATCAAAAATTTCAGAAATATGTGCACTGATTAGTGAATAGTGCCAAATAGTGACTAGTTTAAGTTTTAATCAACTTAAGTCAATTAGTTGGTCAACAAAGACCAAAAGTATCTTATTATTAAAGGGGGGAACGGTTTTTGAAGTGGTGACTCACCACATGTGCTAGTAAGTAAGGAAAGAGGTGGGAAAGTGAGTAAATTCACTATTTGCTTTTAAATGACAAATATCTTCTTATACATTCTCTCTCTCCTCTCTTCTTCATTTCCGACCTTCACCATCGGTTTTACTACCTATTCCCTTCTCCAAAACCGTGAGAGCTCCATCCATGGTGCCTCCACCTTCAATTGCTCACCAAATGTTCATTTTTGCTCCAAATCGAAAAGTAAGCATAGATTTCTCTTAGTTAGATCAAGGCCTTCATTCCTATCTTTTCAAATCCTTCAAAGCTCAAGTTTGGTGCCATGAGAAAACTCCATTGATGGAGGAAAATCAAGTTTGAAGAGCTCATTAGCTTCTCCATTCTCTTAAGGTAAAGAAAATGTAAGAAAAACCATGTTTCCATCATTTCTTCTACATGGCCGAAAACTTCTTCTCATGGGGCTATGTTTTTATGCCTTGTTCTAGCTTGATTTATTCACCAAGGACTAGTGGAGGTCCTATTTCATTCAATGCCAAAGTCTATCTTGAGACTTCAAAGGTAATCATCCACTTTTATGCCTTAGAACACACCTAACCTAGGTTTTTATTCCTTGAGGCTAGTGTATTGTTTAGTACTCATATGAGTCATTGAATATTGATTAGAACATTGGCAAGGGGAATTTAAGTGGTGGCTGAGATTCATGCAAGAAGAAGGTCTAAGGAGGAAGTTAAGATAAGCTTGAGAAAACAAGGTAAAATGCTTACCTAATGGTGGTTTAAGTTTTAAGGGATGAGTTTAGGTGGATACCAATGTGGCTTAGAGCTTACATTGTGTATTGGGTTATATAACCTAAGAAAAAGAACTTAAATAAGCTTGTGAACTTGTGACTAAGGAGCCAATGGGAATGAGTTAGTAATATAAGTTTAAGATGGATTTTAAGAGCATTATGACTACTATGAGATTGATGGGTGTATTTGCAGGTTGAATGCTTTTATATGTGGGAAATTCAGTGTTTAAATTCATGTCATTTAAGGGCCTAAGAGCCATGTCATTTAAGAGCCTTAGTGCTATGCAATTTAAGATTATTGCACTATATTGAGTTTATTATGAATGAGTTGATTTGTGTGAGAAAATATGATGAGAAAGAACTTGATGTGTGTGAGATGGTTGAATGAGGGAAACAATGCATTTGGGCATGATAATATACTAGAGAAACTATGGCGAAATTTGAGTAGGAAACTAAGTGTTTAAGGTGTTCTAAGGAGATTTTATGACTAAGGATGTTCTAGTGATCACTAAGGGTTATTTTGGTGAAAATGGATAAGCATGGAGTTCTTGAGTCCTAGGAAGACCTAGGAATGTATAAGAGGGACTAGGGGTTATAATGGTGAGTTTTATGCACCAAAACCATGGTTAAGGAAGCTAGGAAACTTGTACAAAGTTTGAAGGAAAAATAAGGTATAATGACTTATAAGGATGTAAGCATGTGCTAGATTATATATGACTTTGAGAAGTTTGAGTAAGGCAAATGGGTGTGCAAAATGATGCTTGAGGAGTAGTTGAGATGGTGGTAAAGAAACATAATGATTAGTTGAGGTCTTAGGCAAAGTCACAAGAGGGAAGTGTAAGGAATCAAGTGTTAAGTGTAAGAATTTTTGTAAGAAATTGAGTGCCAAGTTTGGTGATTTTTGAGGTAGATTTAGTGCATGTTTTAAGGTGTTTAAACATGTAGGAAACATGTGGAAAGATTGTGGAATGAGTGGGAAAAGATTGGGGTGAATTTGGAGTTCAAAATGAGGAGAAAAGCACTTTGGAAAATAGGTTCTGCTGTGGACCGCCCCTAGGGACCGCCCCTGTGGGGAGGTCCAGGCAAATCGTGCAGGAAATTAGCTTCTGGTTGGGACTGCCCCTGGGGACGGTCCAGTGCAGAGACAAAGAAAATTTTTTGTTTTTGGCTTCTAGTGATGGGGGATTGAATGGTAATGGTTTTAGATGATGTTTAGGCCTTGTTTGGTGACATGTAAAGGCCTTAAGAGGTGTAAACAAGTGTTATGAATTCCTGGTAAGAATTGAGAAAGTAGCTAAGGAGTTTTTAGTGGATGTTTAAAGGTGAGTTTAAGTGACTAAATGGTATTAGGACACATGGGGGAACTTGTGGAGAAGTTTGGAGTCAAATGGGAATTTAGAAATAAGGTTATGGAGCCGACCGACCTTGGGACCGGACCTACAAGGTCGGTCGAGCTCAGTTTACACTGCCGGAGAAAGTTTCTGGAATCGACCGAACATGGGACCGGACTTGGCAAGTTCGGTCGGGCTTAAATATCCCACGGGAAACTCTCGGGAATGGACCGACCTTGGGACCGGACTTGCAAGGTCGGTCGGGGTAGAATTTTCAAACGATGAAGTGTTCTGGAATGGACCATCCTTAGGTAAGGTCGGTCGGAAGTTCGGTCGGGCCTAAAAAAAAAAAAAAGAGAGGAAATTTTAAATTCTAAGAAAGGTAAAAGGTAATAAGGTATACCTTTGGTAGGGTGGTAATGATTAGGACCCTAGGAACTTAAGGGATTAAGTTAAGTTAAGTATAAACTTAAAAGTTTAAGGTTAAGTTGTAAGATTAAGTTGTAAGACTTAAGAGGTGTTAGGTGGGAATCATTAAGGGATTAAGAAAGTTAAGCAAGTTAAGTAAGTTGGATTAAGTTAAGTGATTAACAACCTAAAACTGAATGAATGTTTTAGGACTTGGGGATTGGACTCCGGAGGAGAGTAAGCAACCGAAACGACCAACGGTGAACGGTACAGTTCTCTTGTGACCTGCTTGCTAACGAGGTGTCCCTCGGCTTGTGTGCTATTTGTTTTGTGTGCTCACTAAACAAGATAAAGCATGCAACCGGAATATATTATATTATTGTATTGTTGTGTGATGTTTGAAAACTAACACAACATACCGTGAGAACTTACTAACCAATGTTTAGTAAGGAATTGAGTGAGACTAAGGAACGCCCCTAATAAGGGACGATATGAAGCGAAAGAGGTTAACCAACAAACATGGTCTTGAGATAACTACTAACTGGAACTTGAGTGAGGAAACCCGGGACCGATCTCCGGTCATGCATGCTAAGGAAAGGGGGTCGGTATCTATAGCAGATTCGACTTCCGCTTAAGGATTGTCTTCGGACTTGTAGCCTAGGGCCGGTTGCCGGCTCAGCTACGCTGGACTCCCGTCCAGGGTAGGTGGCATTAAGATGGTGCGGTGGGATCACCTAAATCCCAGGTTTGGACTTAGGATACAGCCATTCCCCTCCAGGAACGGTTTGTATACTGAGAATAAGTTAAGATTAAGATTAAGGTGAGGTTAAGATAAGTTGCAACCATTCCTTTTTAAAGGATGGTTTGTATTATTAAGATTAAGGTAAGTTACATCCACTCCTTATTAAAGGATGGTTGTTTCTAAGGTTAAGATAAGACTAAGATTGAGGTGAGATAAAGATGGACTAAGATTAAGAGGGAACATTACTTAAGGAGTTAAATAATTAACTCTCTAATTAAGGGAACGCATTTAAGTCGTTCATTGTGTGTGAACTTTGATTGTTCATATCTGAGTTGTTGTTTACTGCACTTTCTATTATGCCGTGCATCTAATCAACCTCCATGCTATCGACAATTAGTCGTCGTAGCCACGTTAGCTTGGGGGCCATGAGGGGATCGTACCAGCATTCGTGCTGACCCCCTTTGGGGGCTGTTTTTACTACACAGGTACATCAGGAAGCGGCCGTCGCAAGAGTAAGAAGAGGATACAAGTGTTAAGGGTTAAGTGTGGCCTACGAGTTGTGCATGTACACTCGTATGGCAATTTGAGTTAGTAAGATGTATAGGATGTGAGGGGGTTGTAAGAAGGATATGTAAATGGTTAAGATTGTTGTACTAATGTTCGGTATATTCTTTAGTCAGACCGTGGCAAGGTCCTGGATTGTAAAGAATTCCGCTGTGACATGTACATATATATGCTGTTAAGTTGCGAGACCACAATTGGTTTGAGTTGGGGTGTTACACAACCGACAAAGGAACTACAATGTGGAGCCCAACCTGAGACAAGTCTCAGTAACCACGACAATGCGTGGAACGGGCTATGAAGAGGAAACAATACAAAAAGAAAGGGGACTCCAAGAATGGGAGACACCCTAGTTGATAATTATCATATGAATACAGTGAGAAGTTACCCAGAGGGTTATTGTCAAGACTGTAAGGTCGAGTAAGGGCCAACAAGGCCACTGATAATAGTGCGAGTAAGAACAATACCGCAACCAGTATGTGTGCTTAACCGATAGCCAGTTATCATGGCGCACTTGCTATAGCAAGTGTTGCTATAACAGGGCTGTTCGGGAAATTTATAACCACTACAAAGTACTTGGTAAAGTACCATGAAGTTAAGTGAGATCATCATAACTGTGGAAGGGCTTAACGGCCTAACCTTTGTAATTGGAAGTACACCAGTCAGCAAGAAGCTAGATTTGGTTAAGGCAAGAAGGCATTGTAAAACCATGAGAATTTTTCTTTCAAGCTTAGGTCTATTTCAAACTCTTTTGTTTCAAAACCAGATTTTCTTTCAAACCAATATTTCTTTCTAACCTTCTTCTAAACCAAACCAGTAAAACCAAGGGCAGTTGATAAGAATACAACAGTGGATAAACTTTCCCTCAATTAAGTTCGGGAAACACGGAATGTATATTGTCAAGGGACAATATAAGGGAGTTGACAACAGAATACTTCACCTAGGCGTGTGACGGACACTACAAGTGTACCAACTGTAATGTGGGACGACCGCACTCCGATAGGAGCTTGTGGGCCTGACAGACCTACTTATGGGTTAGTTGGGTAAGTAGCAATGTATCAGCATGGTACCCCACATATGTATACGAGTAGAGTCCGGAACACGGGAAGTAGTCGACTCCGTACTACGGTCAGCAGTATAAGTCAAACAAGAGCTAAGGACTACCATGAATGGTTGAAGTTAAGGAACTCAGTTAAGTTAACGAGACTAAAGGAATTAGTGAATTCCTTTCAACAAAATGCTTAAGAGTCAGGAGGTGCGAAGTGCACTAACTGTAATGTAAAGACATCGTATGCATCTTAAAGATCCTCAGGGATAAACATGATAGCTGGAACGGTGACCCAGCCTATACATGGCAAGGCAGATGCCTAATATGGACAAGTTAATGTGTAACAAACGGGATGAAACTCCCAGAATGAGTACCTACACTACCAGGAAATGTTGATCTTCACAGAAGAAGATAATAAGCCAGTTAAGAACGCAAATGGCGTGGCTAACGGAATATACCAATAAGTGTGAACCAGATGTAAAGGCATAACTTAGTAACACCCAGGAGTAATCCTTAAAGGGTGTTCGCATCAACAATTGTTGCACGAAATGGCATGACAGAAGCACAAGGGTTGAAACTAACACCTAGTTTAGACATAAGTTGTCAGTAGACGGACTGACAAACCTAAGGGGCATCCCATGAAAGAAAACGGAATGCAACGACCTTGTCATGGAGCCCAATATGACATCCAAACCATGTAATGTTGTACGGAGAAGTACATGTGTGTGGACAGCCTACAATGAGCGCAGCTCAAGGCAATAAGGCTTATAAGCCACAAATAAGGCGTGATATGTAAATTTGATCGATTGCAAAAGTTTGTGTTGTACAAGTAAATAGAGCGGGGAACGAACCACTACATTAAGAGTGGGGATACCTCTCGATATTATGAGACCGCAACAGCAGTAGTTAAGTGAATCAAGTTCAAGAAATATGTTAAGGATGGATGATATTATTATTGAAAGCGAGCAGTTAGTTTAGTAGCATGTGTGTATAAAGTGAAGCACCGAGCTGAATAACGCCGGTTTGTAACTCGAGTGATCAACGCTCAAGGAGTATTCAGTAGTCATCTAAATGAATGACAAACCATAATACGGGTGATGTAAGTACATGTGTGGAAGTTAATGTGACAGTAAGTAGACCATGTAAGTTAGTGTTATACAAGGAGCACGGTGCGCAGTAAGCGACCGTTGTATAAGTATTGTTAAACGACAATATGGCAACTAAGCACAGTTATGAGTTAAACCCAATGGAGATACAATAGTAAGTGATACCAAACAAACTAGGCAGTGAGCCAGTAGCCAGTATTACGAGATCAGAATCTCAATGAAACACAGTGTGAATTCCGTTGCGAATCGCATGAGAGATTTGCTGTCAAGAGTTTACGCCTCTGCACTCTGTATGACTGAGTGTTTTGGTATTGCACTTGCGCAGTAATGATCGAGTGGGATAGCTAGGAATTGGAAACATGTTAATTGTGGAGGAATAATGTTATAATCGCCGATGCATAGGAAATGCAAGGCCGCACCAATGAAAGAATACATGTACAAAATCAAATGTGGAGGCATGATTAAGAACAAGTGACAACAATAACACGGAATACTAGATATCGGTATGGAATATACCTCAAGTGTGGGAAATAGCTGAGAGAGCACTACACACTAGGTAGTAGCTCAATCTCAACCGACAGTAAGTCGGAAGGGAACAAGTCAATCATTGTGAAATACGTAGCAGTTTACGCAGTAAGTTATTAGAGAAGTGGATGGAAGTTTTGTAACTCACCGAGTTCGCTAACGGTAAGAGATACCACGCGTCGGTTGAGAAACTATTGTTACCAAGATGAAGGTGATAAATGGGAGGTGAACAATACGGTAACAATAACGAGTGGGGCAACTTGAGCCCTACAGTTATTAGAGTTTCGCAGCAGAAACTAGTGAGCCAGTAATTCAAATGTTGAATGTGCATGGTGAATACGAGTGAATGGCTAATTATTAACGCCTAGAAGCCTCACATGCCAGAACCGAAACCAGTTAAGAGTTAGAGCAACCTCCAATGAGAATTCTTGATTTAGGGACTAAACCGCCAATATGGTTAAGATCCTCTAATCGGAATGCATTGTATAATAGACCGCGTGGAAGTTAAAATACTTCACGACGGCAGAACATTTTAAGCCAATGTTTAGTGAATGATTACGTGGGCGTAATCCCTTTTAGGGGGGGTAGAGCGCAAAACCACTTAGTGTGTATTACCGTACAAGTGTACGTGACTTATGTTGTGCATAGCACAAATAATTTGTTTTGATGATTGGTGCGTGTGTTACGTAAACATACGCATTCATTCATGGTTTAATTGTGGTAATTGCGCACAGAAGATGCGAATACCATTGTGATAAGTGTGTTTATTTGTTAACAGTTGTGTGTGATAGTACAAGTGTGGGGAGTAGAGAAACTCCCGGGGGAACAAAAACGCCGACAGTGTATAAATGTGAAACTGTGTGTTGTATTTTGATAAAATATATGTGTATATATATACTATATAGTGATTCATGAAAGGGTATGAACCGACATAGAACCTAGCGAGAATAAGATTTCCTAGGCAACAGGGTTAAGGTGAATGGACGTAACTGATAGACGGAGTTCTATCCCTTGGAGATGTATGATCATGATTTGAATGATTTAAAAGATAGAAAATTGGAAATGAGTGATTTATTTGATGCTTGAAATTGAAGTGGGAGGTGAAACTTGATTATCATGAGATCAAGGGAAGCCGAACACAAATTGGGGTGGAAGGATAGTTCGACACTGATGCTGATCACATCAGGGTTGGATGATTCTTGAAGCTCCCTATAAGTGGTCACAATTAACCACGCTAAGAAAAGAATCAAAGAGCATAAGTTGGACTTGGATCTGTATGTGTTTTCAAAAAGGATTTTGAATTGGTATTTATAAAACGTCGATAGATACTTTACATAATTAAAGTTCTCTTACTTAACCTCACAAGGAAAAATTTTAAATTTAAGTGATTGTTTTGATCTCCCAAAGGAACGGGGACGGAAGGTGTCCATCACGACCGGGTTCTGCGGGATCACAGTGTATATCAAAGATATTTTTGATTATTATACATGCTAAGACATGTTGTGTGGTATGTGTAATAAATATTATTTCGACCTTGAGTTCCAAAAGTGTATGTTATTAAGACCTATGAGTC
Organism: Limonium bicolor; assembly: GCA_023374045.1. Lineage (NCBI taxonomy): Eukaryota > Viridiplantae > Streptophyta > Magnoliopsida > Caryophyllales > Plumbaginaceae > Limonium > Limonium bicolor. The sequence continues at coordinate 499,283,250 of CM041776.1, forward strand.
TAAATGTTGTTGTGTTACATAGACCTATGTGTCTAAAGGCTGTTATGTTATCAAGACCTATGTGTCTAAATGTTGTTATGTTACCCAAGACCAGAGAGTCTAAGGGTTCTTATGTATGTGCCAATATTGTTAAGATACCCGGACCATTGAGTCCGAGGTTATCATGTGAGTATGTTATGTTATGTATGAATGTGAATATGTTACCCGGACCATTAAGTTCGAGGTTGTGAAGTAAAGTATGTTTGGTTATGGAAGTTTATTTCCAAGTGATTCCTGCGTTCTAAACCAAAAGATGTGTGGGAAGTGTAAACTTCAAGGACGAAGTTCTTTTAAGGGGGGTAGATTGAAATACCCCAAACCTTGATATGTTGTTAAACATTTAAACTATGGTATGTAAAGGCTAAAAAGTGCCTTAGAAACATCAGTGAACAATTTAAACCATAGTAAAATGCAATAAAGCGCTAAAATACAGTTTGAGCAAAAACATGCTCTAAGCTAGGAGTGAACTTGGTTAGGACCCAAAGAGCCTACCAAGACTTAATAATATTCAATTATGATTTAATAAGGCTAATTAAGTCCTTAGGAAACTTTGGTAGACAGTTAAACCAAACAAAACACAAGAATATACCTTAAAGTCAATAAGAGCAAAAATGTGCTCTAAGCTTGGGATAAATTTGTATAAGACCTAATGGTCATACCTATACCTTATAAATATGTTAATGAACATATTAAATCAATTACCAAAGAAAACCAAGCTTGAAAACAAGTTAAAACACAAAAAGTGCTTTAAGGAGTCTTAAAGCACGTTTTTGAAAAATTGTCTTGTAAATGAGTTTTGAATGGCTAAATGTCTATCATTACTCTTTAATTAACATGTGTACTATATAGTATTACATTTGGAAGTCTATATCAATGGGAAATCAAAAATTTCACATCTATGTGCCTTGTTTTAGTGAATAGTAACCAAAATAAGCTAGTTTATAACATATGTTATTATAAGTAATTAAATTGGCAAATAAAGACTAAAATACCCCTTACATAATAAAGGGGGCCGGTTTTCTTATATGGGATGACTCATCCCCTTGTTAATTGATAAGATAGAAAAAAATAGCAAAAGTAAATAGTTACTTTACTTAAATATCTAAACAACTTACCTTTTCCTTCATTCTCTCTTTCCTTCTTGCATCCCCACCGTCTCCAACACTTCACCTTCTCCCTTCTTGCTCTCTTTCACGGTAATACACCACCACCATCAAAACTCCATCTTTGACTTCTTGAAATTCCTAGCTCACTTGGCCAAATCAAAAACAAAAACCACCATTCTCTTAGTCTCATCAAGCTCCTCATTCCTATCTTCTCAAAATCCCAAGAGCTCCATTTCGGTGCCAAGAGGAATCACCATGGGAGGAGCTTGAGCTCATCTTTTCACATACTGTTGTTCTCCTTTGCTTCTAGGTAAGGAAACTCAAAGAAAAATGACATTTCCTTCATGTTTGTGTGATGTCTGAAAATCACCATTGATGGTGTCCTTACCTTGCTTGTTTTAGCTTCATTTGAATCTTCCAAGTGCTTGGTGGAGTCCTCTCTTGATACATATCCAAGCTCTCTTTCCATTCCAAGGTAAAACAATCATTTTAATACCTTAAGATAATATATGTAACTAGGGTTTACAATGAGATGAAGCTTAAAGCTTGTATACTCATTATATCATTTGTATAATGTTTAGAAGTTGACAAGCAACTAAAAGCCTTGCCAATTTAGTCAAGGAAACAAGAAAGAAGTTTGTGAGGAAAAGAGGTAAATGTGCTAACCTAATGTGGTTTAAAGCCTTAGGAGAAATGAGCTTATATTGCTTATGAAAATGATTTAAGGAGCCAAGGGAAAATGACTTAGAAGAATGCTCTCAAGGGCTTAGTAAAAGGCATATGTATTGTTGAGTGTATTTGCAGGTCAAAGGCAAATACAATGTGGGAAATTCAGTGTTTATGATTTATGCATCTTAAGAGCCATGTTATTTAAGGGCCTAAGTGCCATGCAATTTAAATTATGCACTATATTGTGATGTAGTGCTAAATGTGTGAAGTTTGTGTATAAGAATGTGTTTGATGGATTTTAGTGTTATTGGTTGTTTGATGGTGAAGACAATGTGTCTTGGTTTAGTAATGTTCTAGGAGAGTTCATGTCAAAATTTAGGTAATAAACAAGAAGTTCTAAGGGTTTAAAATGAGTTTGGTAAGTTAGGAAATGTTTAAAATGGTTAAGTGTTCAACAAGTGGAAGAAACATGTATTATGGTGTTTAAAGATGTAAAAAGGGCTTAGGCAATGTTCTAGAGGATTTAGAATGCAAAAGAATGCTTTGGGACATTTCAAGATTCATGGTGAGATTGTATTTAAGACTTGTGCATTGTTGGTGAAAAAAAAAGGGATGAAGTGATTTGTTGCATGGGAAGCTATAAACTGGTAAAGATGTTCAAGGAGTTGTTTAGAATGAAAAGATGCTTGGGAGATGATGTAGTAGTGGTGAGGAAACATTGTTGGCATAGTGGTTATCATAGGTATGAAACACCACTTGGAAAACTAAGGAGGAAATAACATAAGTGTTAGGAATTTCGGTATGAAATGAGTAAGTGTTTAAGGTGATAGATAATGAGTTTCATGGATGTTGTATGAGGATATAAGTGTACCAAATGATGTTAGGATACAAATGGAGGCCTTAGGAGAAGTTTGGAGAGGATTTGACAATGTTTGGGCATATTTTGGTGGCGTCCGACCTAGGGGTCCGACCCAAGTTTGGGTCGGACAGCCTCTGTTAGACGTCAGTAATAGGTTCTGGAACGGTCCGACCCAGAGGGCTTGGGTTGGACATGGGTCGGACGTGTGTGCTCTAAGTCTCTGGAACGGTCCGACCCAGATGGTTGGGTCGGACATGGGTCGGACAGGTGTATTTGGTTTCCGGGTGTTGGTGTTTTGGTTTTAATTGGCCCAGTTGTGGGTCGGACGGTGGGTCGGACGGCCCCCAAAGTATGTAAAAAAAACATAGTTTAAGGCTATCGGATGATGGGGATTATTAAGTAATGATGTTATAAGATTGTTAAGGACATGTTAAGTGAGTAATAATGACAATTTAGTGGGGGAAAAGTTGTATTAAAATGTAAAAGTAAAACAAGTTAAAATGTGAAGTTATGTAACTAAGTTAACAGGGATAAGTTATAAGCATTTGACTTTAAACAATCATGTTACCCCAATGTTAATAAAAGAACATGTAATATTATCAGTTGTTCGAGGAACATAAGTGGACATGATAAAGTGGACTCCGGTGACAGGTATGGTTTTCTTGCAACCTGTGTCCTACCGGACTACACCGGCTTGTATGCCAATGTGTTTTTCTGTATGTTTGCCACATTATAAGATAAATCATGAAATGAGTTTACAGTCGTTAATGTTGTTGTGTGTTTACGTGTCGATACCGGTAACCTCAAATGCGCATGAAGGGCTAGTTGACCACTATTAGGTAAACGCAAGAGAACGGTATCTGGTGATAACGTTTCCGACCTAAGGAACGTTCTAACCACGGCTATGCGTGAGTTAGTCATGTGATGTTTGTGTGTGATGTTTGTGTGTGAATGTATGACTCTCCCTTCCCTTGTGTGTGTCTAACAAGACTTAACCCAATGTTTGTGATTGTTTATTAAGTTCAATGTTGAACTACTAACAAGTGCTAACGAGGGAAGTGAGGAGTCCGGTCTGTTCCGGCCACGCGTGTGAGTATGGGAGTCGATGTTATAACCGGTTCGATTCTCTCTGTATGTTATGGTTGTTTTCCAATTTGGTTTCCAACCGTCCCTTTAGCTTAACCAAGGCTATTTACTGACTAACGTCGGGCCACAGGGGCATACTATGTTTATGTTTGTTCGGTGTGCTTGGATCACTACATCCGAGACACCTTGTGTTAAGTTATCCGTTCACTTAACGAGACGGTAACGAGTTATGTAATGAGCTTATCATGAGACTGGCAACATTCTCTAGGCTACAAGTGAATTGACTATGTTTGGGCCGGTTCATAAAGGGAGCCGTTCCCGTTATGTTATGTATTGTTGTTGTGCTGCAATTCTTATTGCGATGTGGTGTGATATGTTGTTAAGATGTGGAGTATGTGGATTATGGATATGAATTCCAGTTTATTGTAAGAGGCGCTTAAGGATAACCCGATTGGTGGGTATTTGTCGTCTATTAAGGAAATAGCTCCGTTAAAGGAGAAACACTCTAGGGATTAAAGATCACAACGAGTGATTTGTTAAGTGTGGTGGAATTGGCTGTTTAATGAGCCATTATTGTGCAGTGTAATGTGTTGTGTATTTGTAGTTTACATGCATGATTCTGATATAATCAACCGCATGCTAAGACGACAAATAGTTGTGCGTGGCCCGGTAGCATGCGGGCTGCGGGATTACCATACCAGCAAAGGTGCTGAGCCCCTTGGGGGCCACCCTTTCTCTTCTTTTCCTATTTCAGGTACAAAGAGCTGGAAGCCGTTCGAGAGTAGGACTGGGTAGTCGTTGTACATGGGTAATCATTTAAGTTGTATATATACATTAGGTGTAGTAAGACCAAAATTGTTATCGGCATCAGTTTGAAAATACTCGGTACAGTTGGAAGGTGTATGTTGTTTCTATTGTTAATGGAAGGGTCAGTAATGTGTAGTCGCTCGGGAATCTAGTCCATCAGACCGGTACAATGTATATGTAATAGCCTTGTTAGCCACGTGGGTGGTTAACGGCGTGTAACACCAACGAGTTAAGTAATGTGATGAAGTATATTTTCCGCTGCAGATTGTTGTTATGTGTTTGTTGTTTGATGGGGTGTTACAGAAACCATATTTTAGTTGGCCTCCGTACATTACTATCACCAAGTATTGGTATTGCATCCAAGTGCTCAAAATTATGGAAGTTCACATATGCTTCGACAGATTGGCTATTTAACCATCCCCTTCCTCCCAAATCAATCAGCTTCTGAATGTAAAGCTTGCAATCTCCATCATCAATACTCTATGCAAACGGTTATTTTGATATATTAAAAACTATGAAATTAATCCTAGAAATTAATAAATAAAATAAACCTACGGGCTGCAAAATAATTCCTGGTTGTAGCAGTAAAATAATATGAGCAACCGGGGTATCGAACCAGGGGACTAAGAAAGTAAATCTAATCCTAGCAAAAGCTGTAAATCGGGGGAAGTTGTTGATCAATAAAATTAAGAACTAGTAAAGAGTGACTGATAAAAATTTAATGAAAGCGGAACTCTAGGTTCAGGTGGTCTTTCCTAGTTAAGTCATGTAATTCTATTACCAGTTGATTGGGGATTAAGGTTCGGCTAATTCTAGCAAGTTTAAGTCCTAGCCAATTAGAACTCCACTATGTAGAATGTGACAGATTGAATCATAAACCTATCACTACTAATGCAGAGGGATTAAGCATACAAATTAAAATTGCATCTGAAGGCTAACTCATCAATCAGATAAAGCTATCCACAGATTAACAGATTATAACGCCCTAGTTATCAATCACGGATCAGATCTTGAAAACTTTTGCAAAGCTAAGAATGAAGTTGCAAATTTTATTGATAGCACAAACAAGATTTATAATCTGAAACAAACCCAAGTTTACTCTCATATCGACTGATAATAAAACTACAAAACCTAACTCTATACAACCACAATTCACTGCTTAAAAAAAAAGAATAAACAACGCCCCTTTAAAAACGGTTATATTGTAAATTGTTTTTTTATAATAGGCGGGACATCTTAATAAACGCTTTGCTTAGAAAGCGTTGTTTATGTTATGGCGCCCAAAGACAAAAACAACGCTTGCTTACAAAGCGTTCTATAAGAGATACATATAAAAAATGCTTCTCAAAAGAAGCGTTTTTTATGTCTTTGGGCGCGATAACATAAAGAACGCTTTAGCTAAGAAGCGTTCTTTATGCTGATCGTAAGTAGCATAAAAAACGCTTCTTAAGTGAAGCGTTCTTTATGTTACCTAAATTATAAACAGTTTTCGTCCTCCCGCCCAGTCTTCTCATCAGTCTAATCGCGACTATTCCCCTACCCACCCACTCTCTGTAAACCTCGCTCTCACTCCATGTAAACGTTGCTCTCCCTCTGTAAAAAACCTCGCTCTTTCCGCTTTATCTCCTCTCAATCGAAACCCAGAAACATCACAATATTTGCCGCCGTGGCGCCTCTTTCTCTTCCCTCCCGATAATCGATCTTCTATCTTCCGGCATTGGGGCGATGAAGGCAGGCCACATGCATACATAGATCGATATCGGCGCCTCTTGCTATCGGTAATTTTGCCCTCAATCTGCGAACAGATATATACATATATATATGCATGTCTATCCTTTTTTGTCATAGATATAATCTTTCGATTAGTAATTAATGTTTGCAAAATCGCACGAACAGGACATACATGCCCTGTCGCACGCACGGCGCCTCTGGATTACAACCCCAACTAGCGAAAGGAACAACATACATGCGCGGTAGATCTTTCGGCTCTATTCTTGGGCTGATGAGGTATTTTTGCAAACCAAACTTCTTAATCAGGAAAATACATGCTCTGTTTGTTTGGGGTTAAGGCGTCTGTTTGTTTGGGATTAAGGCGTGAAATATATTGTGTGTGTATTGTTTGGGAATAATTTTGCATGCAAACCAAACCGCGGCGCGCATTTGTTGTTAACCAATGTGTGCTTGCAAACCAAACTAGCTTGTTAATTGATCAGGAACATATATACTCTGTTTTTTTGGGATTAAAGGCGTGAAATAAAGTGTACGCGCGTGTGTTTGGGAATAATGTTGCATGCAGTCCAATGGACTTGCTGGTTTTTACTATGTGTTGATTGTTGTTAATCAAGGGCGCATATTGTTGTACTATGTGCTGATTTTTACTTGCTGGTTGTACAATTAATGGACTTGGGAATTAGTGTGTAATATAATGCCTTTCGGCATGCATACAAATATAGTATATATGGTGAAATTAATTTGGTTAGATGATTATAGGGTGTATTAATTAATGCTATATATTATATTATAGTATAACCTAGGGTGCAAATATTAGATGACTATAGGATGTATTAATTAGTTACAAAGACATAGCATTACGGCAGCTTGTCTGACGTATTCCCCTTCCCCGTATTGCTTTTACCTTAACATCCACCCAGAAGTTTATCTACGTTTCTACCAATACCAACATCAAAAACTTATAAGTTCCTTCACATTCTTCTCAGATTTGTTATCCGGTCAAGCTAGGCATTCCAATTAACCCTCTAATGTTTTGAAAATCTATATGACCACCATTGGCCATATTAGAGACCTCTAGCGCTACTTACAACTTCTTAATTTCTTGTAGTTATTATTTTAGTATCCCTTTACATTTTTTGGCTAGCGCCTATGACCTTCGATCGGCATCAACCTATAATAAAAAAAATTGAAGTCGGACGGGCCCACCAACTTTATTTTCCTTCACGACCTTTCTTCTCTCCTTTTCGATTCCTTTAGTCACCTCTGACTAGTATGTATGTTGTAGAAGCTTCAGTAGACCGAGCAATCAGAACTGGACAGCACTGAAACATCACAGAGAAAATCGGATAAAAAGTCAGACGAATTTGGCCGATGTAGACGGTTGCTGCCTCTGTTGAAGATGAAAGTACCGACGATCATGATGATTCTTCTACTGATACAAAAGAGACAGAAGAAGAAAAACATGGTACAAAGAGACAGAGGCAGATATAGATGAAAGGATGAATGAGAACTTAGAAACAGAGAGGTTGAAGAAATTGGCTACTAGTTAAGTGAGGCTGCCACGATAGAGTCCGGTGGCGATTAACAATTACCGGCATACTTCATAACCTTGAATGAAGAAAACGGTTTTCTAGAATAGTGGTATCAGGAGGATAAGAAGAAACTTAGTCAATTATATGGTGGAATGGGGGACTATATGAAGATAAAGTGGTACCACATCTCCCGGTTGATGAGTTTCATATGTTATGGATGGAGATGGAGATGGAGAAGGTAGACACTTCTCCATCTCCAGTTTCGATTGGATCTTCTTTCAGTTTTGAACATCGATAGGTCTGAGAAATCTTTAAACGCTAGGACATGACTGTCTGTAGATTGCATGTAGTCATTTGGAATACTAGTCACACTGCTGATGTGGGGTGCATCGTATCTTTTTGAAAAAATAGATGAAGGTCCCTTGGCAATTAAAAAGATTGAGAGATTCCCCCTAAGTATGATTCCCCCTGAGTTTGCATGTTAAGCGAATTTAACAATGATAGCAATAAGTGACAGCTTCTATGCTCAATAAGTGACAGCTTTTATGTTATAATGTAACCTTAGTAGATAACTTTCTACTGTGGTTATAATATAACATAAAAGCTGTCACTTATTGTGCATAGAAGCTGTCACTTATTGATAACATAAAAATAGATGAAGGTCCCTTATCTACTAAGGTTACAGTATAACATAAAAGCTGTCACTTATTGTGCATAAAAACTGTCACTTATTGCTATCATTGTTAAATTCGCTTAACATGCAAACTCAGGGGGAATCATACTTAGGGGGAATATCTCAATCTTTTTAATTGCCAAGAGTTTTTCATCTAGTTTTTTTTAAAAGGTATGATGCACCCCACATCAACAATGTGTGGCTAGTATTCTAATTGACTGCATGCAATCTACTGACATTCATGTCCAAGTGTTTGAAGATTCTCCGACCTATTGATGTTCAAAATTGAAAGAAGATGCGAATCCAATCCAAACTGGAGATGGAGAAGTGTCTACCTTCTCCACCTCCGTTTCCATCCATAAGTTATGAAACTCATCAACCATGCGATCTGGTACCACTTTATCTTCATATAGTCCCACATGCCACCATATAATCGACTAAGGTACCTCTTATCCTTCTGATACAACTACTCTAGAAAACTGTTTTCTTCATTCAAGGTCATGAAGTATGCCGGTAATTCGTTAATCGCCACTGGACTCTACTTCGTGGAAGCCTCACTTAACTATTTAGCCAATTTCTTCAACCTCTCTGTTTCTGAGTTCTCATTCATCCTTTCATCTATATCTGCCTTTGTCTCTTTTGTACCATATTTTTCTTCTTCTGTCTCCTTTGTATCAGCAGAAGAATCATCATGATCGTTGGTACTTTCATCTTTAATAGAGGTAACAACTGTCTTAGCGAATTGAAAATTTCTTCTTAGGTACGTATTATAAGTACTTTTGTGTTTGAATTGGTGATTTTAATTATTTGCGCATGTTTGAATAAGTTTAAATGGTGCACTTAATCGCTTTTATAATTCTGTTGTGCAGCTTGTTGATTTCTTCTCAACACTTATTCACATGTCGATCGATCTGAAGTTTGTCAATAAGGAGAGGGCGCACACATGTGTTGAAAGCACTAAATTGATCAGAAGAAGTCATGAGTCTATCTTTTCTTTTTTTCAAATGGTTGTATTGTACATGTTATGATCGAAGTACTTGAACCATTTTTAGTATTTTGGTTACCATTTTTAGTATTTTGGTTAACTAGCTAGTTACAAATGTTGTAGTTGATCGATACTACACTTAAGCGTATGTGCGCTAGCTGGTATATAATATTAATGCAAACAAGAGTACTGCTGTTGATGATCTATATATTAATTAAAATTCACCAGTTTGGTTGATATGGTATATACAATGCAAACAGGTTTTGAATGATTTTGTGATTTTAATTTTGTGTTACGCGGAGGGTAATAAATTGTATAAAAAATAAAAATATAAAAAAAATGACCATATAAGAAACGCTTATATGTATAAGCGTTTCTTATACTCTCGCGCCAAATGACATAAAGAACGCTTGTCTTGATAAGCGTTTTTTATAAATCTTCATAAAGAACGCTTATAATAAGCAAGCGTTTTTTATAGTCGGACATAAAGAACGCTTCACCTTGAAGCGTTCTTTATGCCTCGTAGATTCCCGCCCCCTTACCCGCTTTAAAAAACGCTTTAGCGATAAGCGTTCTTCTAAATTAATGTATAAATAACGCTTACAACGCGTTCTTTAAAAGGCTCGACCATTTGCGTTGCCGGCATAAAAAACGGTTATAAAGCGTTCCAAAAGACAAATAAAAATGTTGTTTATTCCTTTTTTTCCAGCAGTGATTCCCTGAAGTTTATTCCCTTAGCAAAGCATAGCAACAGAAGAAATAACAAGAGAAGAAGGTGTAGAAATCATCTCTATGTTAATATGAAGATTTGCAAGGAGTCGGGTTGAACATACAGAAGAAATCGGAGTAGAAATTCTCCTCCTGGTGTAGAAGAAGTCCACGGCGCTCTTGAGTCTCGAAAAGGTCTCGCGTCTCTGTTTTGAGATCTAAATGGTGAGTGTCTGAATGTCTCTCGTGAATGCCATTTAAAATAGAAGATCTGGACATAAATTGCACGTGTCTGGCTCAACTGTCCGGGTCAGTTAGTCGGACAAAAGATAGAGTTGTCAGGCGAGATTCTGTTGCTTTGTGAGACGTCCAGCTCTACGTCCGGGTCAGTTAGCCGGACGCCCTGGCTGGACGAAAATATATTAGAAATCTCCGCGCCGCACTCGTGGTCATAAATATTTCTGTTCATCTGAGCACGTCCGGGTCACAGGGCCGGACACATCATCCGGACACGTTAAAGCTTTGACTGGTGAGATTTTAGTCACGTCCGGGTCAGCGTCCGGGTGACTTTGCCGAAAAGGTACAACGCGTCCGGACCACAGGGTCGGACGCAAGTCTGGACAAGACCCAATTTTGCCCTTTTGTATCGAATTTTTCCCGGATCGCGTCCTAAGTTATAAAAACATCAATACAAGCCAGTGTGAGGTATTTTCACCTTAACAAAGATATAAACATTATAAAATCATAAACTTAGGGAAAAGACAAGAAAGATAAGGGGGTTTAAGCACTAAAAGATATATCAATAATCGGAGCATCAAATTCCCCCACACTTATCCTTTGCTTGTCCCCAAGCAAATCTCTCAAACAAAAGTTTAAGCAAGCCAATAGGTAACAACCAAAGAGAGAGAGCACAGAAGAATACTTTGCAGGTCTTTCGATCTGGGGGATTAGATTTTCCAACTCTAAGCAAAAGAATTTTCAGAACAAACCAAGAAGTGCAAGAAGTCATACAAAGCTTTGAGAGAGAAGAAGAACCATAAGAACTGAGCCTTTAACCATGGGCCAAACAACCATTTCCTTCACATTCCTTTTCAAACAACAAGGGGCATGAAGTAAGATCTTATTCCATTTTACCTTTCAATGCCACGCACTCATGATCCCATAGATATAAGTTATTGAAAACACTCAGCTCAAAAGATGCATAGATACTCAAATTGAAGTTCATTTGTTTCTTTCACCTCAGACTTTTCTCTCCACCCATGTAGCGGCTTTGGGTCAACTATCCCAGATTCAGAGAACCTTAGGTAGCTAGGTGATAAGGCACCCCAAAGGACTTAATAACCGAGTAAAAGAGGCCTGTTTTAGGATCAGAAAAATGCCTTAAAGGATCAGCGGAGTACCTTGCCTTTGTTCTTTTCCACCTTTCATTCCATTCATTCCAAGGCTCAAAGTTAAAAACAAGGTTCAGATGGCAAAAATTCTCAATCATATTAGCATTAGTAGACAATGACTTCAATTTTAGCAATAAAACCACAATAATTCGAAAAACATTTCACACCCCCAAACTTGTCAACTTGCTTAACTTCTTCTGTGTCTCTCTTTCAGTTATCTCCACCAAAAAAACTTAAACAAGTGCAAGAAAGACAAACTCAAGAACAAGTCGCGACGGAGTCAATCGTCCCCCACACTTAAGGCAAAGCAATGCCCTCATTGCGTAGAAAGAATTAATTCAATAAGCGTATGAAATCCATAGGGGCAAATCAGTAAAGCAAAACAAAGGGGAGTATTAAAATTATAGAAGCAGATAATGAATAGAATACTCCCCAAGGTTCCAGACAGCAAAAGCGTGTGCATAGTCGCAAGAAGTCACCCACACGGATGATCCGTCAGAAAGAGAATATAATAGCATGATAAAAGTAAAAGGCTGCAAAGCAAATCATAAGAGAAACAAAAGAACACAAAAATTATTAGTAAACAGAATAATAATATAAGATGAAGTACTCCTAGAAGGAGTTCGTTTTCATGCATTTTTCGTGTTTGTTTTTTTTTGGGGGGGGGGGGGTTTCAAAACATAAAATACAATAGAAATGAAATAACAAAGGAAAGTCGAATACAAAAGTAAAGTAAATAAAATAAAGAACATAAACAAGAAAAAATAAAGATAAATGATGGATCACTAAGGTGGCGGAGGCGGTGGTGGAGCTCCCTGACGAAGGCCAGCGAGAAGGCGCTCCAGAATCTCAGCCATCTACCTCTGAATAGTATCAGTCTGCTGGAAATGCTGACATGTCTCCTGCTGGAAAGTCGCGCTACGGTCTAGACGCTCGGAGTTCCGTTGCTGAGCCTGGAACATCTCCTGCTGCATCCTCTACATATCACTCAGTTGTGCCTGAAGCTCTGGAGTAACAGTCATCACTAGAGGAGGGGTCGGCTGCATGACTGAAGTAGTAGGCGCTCGAGACCGAGATCCTCCCGAAGAAGAGGACCCAGCATTAGAAAGACCTGAGCTACCTCGCACCCAGGTGCTGTCGTCAAGTCGAATGAAATCCCACCTCTTAAAGGTCTTCAAAGTAATAGGCGTATCCCCTCGTGTACGTCGACTCCCGTGAAGACATCCTCAGGAAGTGAAGCAACCAAGAAGTGGTAGATGAAGAAGAGAAATATGGGAGTGACCCTCTTCTTCTTGAAGCGGAGATAGCTGACCACCTAATGCAGCTGACGAAACATAACGAAAGGGATGGATATGCGTTTAGCGGGAGGAGGAGGTGCAGAAAGCAAGTAATCCAGAAGGACGCAGTCCTCGTCAGAAGCATCATTTCCAGCCTGAGGCTGAATCTGATGGATGAGGATCTCTGCCAGAAGTCTCTGCATAAGAGTCGGGAAGCTGGTTTATGAGAGAACATCCTTGTTCTCCTCTCCTCTGTGGCGTCTGGTGCAACCAACCTCACGAATCCACTTCGCCTTCGTACCGTGTAGAAAGTTCTCGTGGAAATCTATGTGGGCCTCATCATTATCTGGAATGTCGTAGAGAAGGATGAAGGAGGCCGGAGTGATCTCAACGGGGTGATGACGAACATATGACGTGACAGAATGCGTCGAGTCGCTCGCCTGGGCATTAGCATAAAACTCTGGTACAAGCGACGGGGAGAATAGTCCCTCGCCATCCGGAGAACCTTCCCCAATCCAAAGGGCTCAAACAGTGCATCTAACCCAGCAGCGATCACAACCTCGCGGCTGAAATGCGCCTCTCCATCACAAATTTTCCGCCCTGGTCGAACCAGGCACGGGCAGCATCAAAGACAAAACCATCCGCACGAAGAGAAGGAGGAGCAGACGACTCAGCTGGATGCTTACCCCTAGAGGAACCAGCGGAACTACCTCCTCGAGTGCGAACCATCTAAGATTAAATAAACAAACAAGAAACCTAAATGAAACAAAACAAACAGAAAGCAATAATTAAAATCCAAAGAACTCTTAAGAATTATCCAAATAGCCCACCAGTGACCACTTAATCAAATAATAATCTGCAATACCCCACAATCAAAGCTAAACAGTCCAAACCCAATAAGATCGGAAAAATATAGCATAGAATAGTATAATCCACATCCAGAAGTCAACTTCAAAAATTTGCAATTTTTCAACACGTCCGGACTAGTGTCCGAGGCAGTTTGCCGGACAGCCCAGCCGGACAGGTCGAAGAACCCTAAATCGACCGCAAACCCAGAAGTTTCCCCAAATCGCTCAAATGTCACAAATCAACAACCAGAATGCAGAAGCACATCAAAATAACAATAAATCAACTCGCAATAAGTAAAAATCGACTAAGAACAGCAAATTTTATGCATAAAATCGACCAATAAAAACTTGGATTTGGAGAGTGATGCGGTGTGCTGGTGCGTGCGACGAAAATAGGGTAGCGGCAGCTGGGAGACAGCGGCGTCAGTGGTCTACAGCGGACGTCGGAAGGGTGAAGCAGGGCGCCGGTGGTGGTCGTCGGGGGTTGGAGCGCTGGAATGGAGCAGGGTCAAAGGTTGTGTGTTGGGAAGAAGAAAGAAAGAAAGAAGAGAAACAGAAATCACGGCGCTTCTTTTTTTTTCGAAGAAGAAGCCCGTCCGGAAGTGGGCCGGACATAGCTAGAAGTGTCCGCACTGGACGTCCGCACCAATAAGCCGGACACGGCCATCACCATCTTCAACGTGTCCGGATGTGACCAATAATATATATTTTTTAAAAAAAATAAAGGAACTAAAATAAATGAAAATAAATCACTAGCCATACTAACCACAATCAGATAAAAAGAAATAAAAAAGAAACAAGAAATACTCCCTTAGCTCATAAGCGCAAGTCTTTGAAAAGCCCCCACACTTGAGTTCAGCTGTGGAATAAAGAGAAATGTTCCTACAAATGTATTCTACACAGCCAGAAGAACTTAAGTGGAATCAAAATCCTAATCATAATCTCAAAAATAAAGGAAATAAAGAACAAAAATAAGCAAATGACAAGGTAAAAAGATGAAAAGGAAAGTGAGGTGGGTTGCCTCCCACCAAGCTACCCAGATTTAAAGTCTCTGGCTAGACTTCCCAAGCTTACTGATCAGAAGAAGAGGAAGTGTGGCTGGGAATACCACAACTTCCTAGAGCAAGCTTTCAAAGTTTCCTAAATGCATATCGAAGTCTCCAAGGAATTTTCTTCTTTTTATCTTTCGACTTCGAGAGGCTCGAAGCATCTGGGGCAGCTGGCTGATCCTGCACAAAAGACATTGCATGCAAATCAAGATTAGCATCAGTAATACCAATATACTTTTTCAATCGAGCCCCATTGACTTTGAAAACTTCACCCTTCTTATTTTCTAGCTCATAAGCTCCATAAGAAGTGATACCAACAACTTTGAAAGGACCGGCCCAATGGGACTTAAGCTTCCCAAGGAAAAGCTTCAATCTAGAATTGTAGAGCAGCACCCAATCTCCAACTTTGAAGTCCCTTCTCTGAATCATCTGATCATGGAGCTTCTTGGTGCGCTCTTTGTAAATTTTCGCACTATTGTAAGCCTGATCTCTTAGCTCCGCTAACTCTGAGAGCTGAAACTTCCTTCTCTCACCAGCAAAATTCATATCAAAATTTAAGGCCTTAAGTGCCCAATATGCTTTGTGTTCTAATTCTACTAGCAAATGACAAGACTTACCGTACACTAACCTAAAAGGAGACATCCCAATGGGAGTCTTGAATGCAGTTTTGTAGGCCCACAGAGCGTCATCGAGCTTCTGAGACCAATCCTTCCTGGAAGAACTGATGGTTTTTTGTAGAATCCACTTGAGCTCTCGATTGAACACTTCAGCTTGTCCATTCGTCTATGGGTGGTAGGGCAAAGCAACTTTATGGCGCACTCCATACTTAGCCATCAGGGCATCGAAGGAGCGATTGTAGAAATGTGATCCTCCATCACTAATAATCGCCCTTGGAACTCCGAAGCGAGTAAAGATGTGCTTCTTTAGAAATTTAACCACAGTCTTGGAATCAGCATGCTGGCAAGGAATAGCCTCGACCCACTTTGACACATAGTCAACGGCCACAAGAATGTATTGGTAACCCTGAGAAGAAGGAAAAGGGCCCATAAAGTCATACCACCCACACAATCAATAATTCAACTTCTAAAATACCGTGCTGGGCATCTTGTGCCGTCTAGAAGTGTTGCCTAGCCTCTGACAACTATCTCACTTGGCTACAAAAGCTTGGTAGTCTTTATGGAGAGTAGGCCAATAGAAATCGGACTCCAAAACTTTTGCAGCTGTCTTGTGGGAACCATGGTGACCTCCAGCCTCTCTAGAGTGACATAACTCGAGCACACTAGCAACCTCATCATCTAGAAGACACCTGCGAATCAACCCATCTGCACACACTCGAAACAAGTGAGGGTCTTCCCAAATATAATGACGAGAATCAGAAAGGAATTTCTTTTTCTGAGCATAGGATAAGTCATGAGGAACAACACCAGAAACAAGAAAGTTAGCCATATCAGCATACCATGGCTCTTGCATCTTATGTAAAACAAAGACAGTTTCATCAGGAAAAAAATTCATTAATTGGTACATCGTCATCAGGAACTACCAACCTAGAAAGATGGTCAGCCACGACATTCAATTTATCACTCTTATCTCTTACTTCAATGTCAAATTTCTGTAACAAGAGAATCTAACGAAGCAAGCGAGGCTTGGCCTCTTTCTTAGCAAATAAATATCTAAGAGCAGTGTGGTCAGTATGCACAATTACTTTACTTCCCCAAAGATATGATCTAAATTTGTCAAGGGAAAATACCACAGCCCGAAGCTCTTTTTCAGTGGTGGTGTAGTTCCTCTGGGCATCATTCAATGTGCTCAGAATTTTGTCTTTCCTCTGGTACAGAGCTTCCCCCACTGCATAATCACTGGCATCACACATAATCTCAAAAGGTAATGACCAGTCAGGTGAAACAACAATGGGTGCAGCTACCAGTCTTTGCTTAATTAACTCAAAAGCAGATAAACAATCATTAGAAAAAACAAATGAGGCATCTTTTAGAAGCAAGTCAGTCAACGGTTTTGCAATTTTAGAAAAATCCTGAATAAACCGTCTATAGAAACCTGCATGCCCTAAGAAAGCTCTTACCTCTTTCACACAAGTAGGTGTTGGCAATTTCTCAATTACCTCTACCTTCTCTTGGTCAACCTCAATCCCCTTAGCAAAAACTTTATGGCCTAGCACAATCCCATCCTTGACCATAATGGCACTTCTCCCAGTTGAGAACCAATTTGTCTCCTAACTCGGCCAAGGATTTTATCAAGCGTGCCACACAACATCAAGTTAGAGCCATAAACAGAAAATCATCCATAATACCTCAATGCTCCTACTCAATGAATTCCAGCAAGATGCTTGCCATACAACGCTGAAAGGTGGCAGGAGCATTGCACAGTCCAAAGGGCATTCTTCTGTACGCAAAGGTACCATACGGACAAGTGAAAGTGGTCTTGTCTTTGTCCTCTAGCGTAATAGGAATCTGAAAGTACCTTGAAAAACCATCTAAAAAATAGTAATACTCCTGTCCAGCCAACCTCTCAAGCATTTGATCAATAAAAGGGAGAGGGAAATGATCTTTCCTGGTGGCAGAATTCAGACGCCTATAGTCAATGAACATACGCCAACCAGTGATCTTTCTTTGAGGAATTGACTCACCTTTGTCATTCAGAACAGCCTCAAACCCACCTTTCTTAGGAACTACCTGTACACGACTTACCCATGTACTGTCAGAATTGGGGTAGATGATCTCAGCGTCCAGAAGCTTCAACACCTCTTTCTTAACAACTTCTTGCATGTTGGGATTGAGCCGGCGATGTGGCTGTCTGACAGGCTTGTAATCTTCCTCCATGTAGATGTGATGTGTGCATAAGGTTGGGTCAGTGCCCTTAATGTCAGCTAACGTCCACCCAATCGCTCTCTTGTGCCTCTTCAAAACCTCAAGTAACTTGCCTTCCTGCCCAGAAGTCAAAGAAAAAGAAACAATGACAGGCAAGCAATTATTATCAGCAAGAAAAGAATACTTAAGGTTATAAGGGAGCTCTTTAAGCTCAAGTGTAGGTGGTTGCTCGACGGAAGGAATGGGCCTCTGAATCTCTCTATCAAGCCTCTTCAATGGAGGGCGATAAGCTTGAAAACTAGCCTTTCCTCTCTCCATATGAGCAAGTGTTGCATTAACCTCATTATTAGCAGTCTTTGCTTCCAAATAAGCAACAAGAACCTGCTCCAATGGCTCAGAAACAATAAGTAATGAAGAAGGAAAAGAATACATGTCATCATCATCTAACCAATTACAATCTTCCCCATCATCATTTACTAGACTTACTGACATCACAGAATGAGCAGAATTAGAAGTTGACCTCATCATCTTTTTCATGTCAAACTCAATCTTTTCGTCCTCATACCGCAAAGTAATCTTACCATCATGCACATCAATAACAGCTTTAGTAGTACTCAGAAAAGGTCGACCCAAAATAAGAGGAACTTCTACATTGTCATCCATATCTAACACAACAAAATTAGCAGGAAAAATAAAAGGGTCCACCCCAACAACTAAATCATGAACAATACCCATTGGTTTGATCTCATATCTGTTGGCTAGCTGAAGCTTAAAGGGGATTGGTTGTAACCCACCACCTCTTACCTTCAAGAAGGTGGCATACGGCATGATATTGATGCTGGCACCCAAGTCACACAAGCCACTACCGCAGTCTACATCACCAATAAAACAAGGGACAATGGGATTGCCTGGATCCTTCTGCTTAGGAGGAAGTGCTCGAAGAAGGGCAAAAGAGTACTCCTCTGTCAGGTGGACTATTTCTTTGTCCTCTTTTTTCTTTTTCTTTGTCAGAAGATCCTTCAAAAATTTAGCACAATTAGGCATTTCCTACAAAGCATCAATCAAGGGAATGTTGATAGTTAATTTCTTAAAAATGCTCAAAAACTTAGCAAATTGTTCATCCAAGTGTTTCTTCTTCATCCTATTAGGAAATGGAAGTTCAACATTCTTAGGAGAGGAAGATGAAACATCAATAGTAATGCGAGAAGGAGAGGGAGTATGAAGAATAGGAGCCTGTATCTCCTCAGAATTTACCACAGGAGGGACTGAAGACCCTGATGGTACATCAACAGAAGAAGGGTTGATCTCTTCACTAGTCTGATCTTCAGCCACTTGTTCTTTGCTTTTATCTTCCAACTGCCTTCCACTCCTCAAAGTTACTGCAGCAGATACAGTATCATCCTCAAGATCAACCACAGGAGATATTACCTCTTCACAAACAACCAACGCCTTAGCTGATTCCTTCGGGTTTGGATGAGGCTGGGAAGGAAATGTGCCAGATTATCGTTGTTGCTGCTGATTAAGGAGTATCTGGTTCATCTGATTCATCTGTTGCTGCATACTCTGAACCGAGTTCTCCAAACTTTTCTGACCGGTCATCAAGGATTGATTGATATTGTTCTGCGTCTCAGTGTGAGTCTTCTGAGTACTCGCCATGGATGTAATCAACTCCTAAAGTTGGTCCATTTTTACATCAGAGGAGGATTTGGCAGGTTGTTGAGGTGCAATGGGCTGATAGGAACTCTGGCCCTGCTGAAACTGGCCTTGTGTGCAGGCTGGATTGTAAGAAGGACGAGAGAACCCAGGTGGTCCCTGCTGGTTGCCCTGCAAAAGGTTAGAGTTTAAAGAATTGTTGGGATTACCATACCTGAGATTTGGATGCTGGTTCTTATTCCAAGACTGGTAATTCCCCTGTCCCACAAAGTGAGCTTCCTCAGCTTGTCTCATCTCCTCCAATTGTGGGCACATCTCAAAAGCATGAGTGCCCCCACATTGATAACAAAGTGGGTCTGATGAGCTGGTAGCTATCCTCTTTATCTGGTGCATTGGCAGCTGGTTAATCATAAAATCGTCCAATCTTTTAACCAGAGAACTTACCAGAGTAGTTTGTTGTGCCTAAGTCTCCTCCATGTGTGCCATCCAAGGATCGAGGTTCTGCACACCCTTTACTCCAACAAGAACAGTCATAGACCTGCTACCCTCTGATCCCCATTGGCGCACCTCATCAATATAAGTCTCCATGGCTGCCATGAAATCAGTGCCAGATCTGTTTAGGATGTCACCACCTAGAGCAGATCTCACCTTAGCCTTGTGTATATGGTGGAGCCCGTGGAAAAATGTCATGGCTATGCAGGTCATGTCCTGGACATGGTGTGGACACTAGCGAAGCATCTCCTTAAATCTATCCCATGCCTCACATATCGTCTCAGATCCTGTCTGTTTAAAAGCAAGCAAAGCAGCTACCAAGTCAATAGTTCTAGAGATAGGATAATATTTACCGTAGAACCAGGTAGTCATCTGCTCCTATGTCATGATAATACCAGAAGAAAAACGATAAACCCAATTAACAGCCTCACCGGATAAAGTATTAGGGAAGAGACTCAACTGAACAAACTCTAACAAACCCTCAGAACACCTGATCTGATCAATGTGAATAAGGAAGCGATTTACATGATCCAGAGCGTCATTTGGGTTGGTGCCATCGAAGGTGCCTCCAGGTAGCTCCCGAACAACCTTGGACTGGTGGAAACGTTTCAGGCCCTTCTACTCCTCTGTAAGCGTAGGTGTGAGCACAGGAAGGACTACCGGACTTCTTCTCAATACAGCTTCAGGTCGATTGAATTGCCTCTTTGCCTGAGCACCATTTGTAGGATCCGCCATTTCAAACTGTCTTTGAAACCTTTGTTGGCGTCTAGCTCGCTGTAAAGTACGATCGATCTCTAGGTCCAAAACCTTATTTAAATCGATGTAAGTATCTGACCGAGAAATGTACCATCAAAAGGTCACAAAAAGAACAACACAAACTAAAAAGGTTTAGAACTGAAATAAAATAAACGATAGAAATGTAATATATGAAAAATACTGAAATAAAGAAAAATACAATTAAGCAAATAGATAAAATAAAATAAACGGAAAGAAAAAAAACAAATTAAAATAAAACAATAAACAAAAATAAAATAAACTAACAACCAAGGCTAAGAACTAGATAGAAATCTAGTCCCCGGCAACGGCGCCAATTTGCAAACGGTTATTTTGATATATTAAAAACTATGAAATTAATCCTAAAAATTAATAAATAAAATAAACCTACGGGCTGCAAAATAATTCCCAGTGGTAGCTGTAAAGTAATATGAGCAACCGGGGTATCGAACCAGGGGACTAAGAAAGTAAATCTAATCCTAGCAAAAGCTGTAAATCGGGGGAAGTTGTTGATCAATAAAATTAAGAACAAGTAAAGAGTGACTGATAAAAATTTAATGAAAGCGGAACTCCAGGTTCAAGTGGTCTTTCCTAGTTAAGTCATGTAATTCTATTACCAGTTGATTGGGGATTAGGGTTCGGCTAATTCTAGCAAGTTTCTAAAAGACTAAATCCTAGCCAATTAGAACTCCACTGTGTAGAACGTGACATATTGAATCATAAACCTATCACTACTAACGCAGAGGGATTAAGCATACAAATTAAAAATGCATCTAAAGGCTAACTCATCAATCAGGTTAAACTATCCACAGATTAATAGATTATAACGACCTAGTTATCAATCACGGATCAGATCTTGACAACTTTCGCAAAGCTAAAAATAAAGTTGCAAATTTTATTGATAGCACAAACAAGATTTATAATCTGAAACAAACCCAAGTTTAATCCCATATCAACTGATAATAAATCTACAAAACCTAACTATATACAACCACCATTCCCTGAAGTTTATTCCCTTAGCCAAGCATAGCAACAGAAGAAATAACTAGAGAAGAAGGTGTAGCATTCATCTCTATGTTAATCTGAAGATTTGCAAGGAGTCGGGTTGAACAGACAGAAGAAATCGGAGCAGAAATTCTCCTCCTGGTGTAGAAGAAGTCCACGGCGCACTTCAGTCTTGAAAAGGTCTTGCGTCTCTGTTTTGAAATCTAAATGTTGAGTGTCTGAATGTCTCTCGCCAGCTCCTTTTAAAATAGAAGATCTGGACATAAAATGCACGCGTCCGGGACAACTGTCCGGGTCAGTTAGCCGGACAAGAGATAGAGTTGTCAGGCGAGATTCTGTTGCTTTGTGAGACGTCCGGCTCTACGTCTGGGTCAGTTAGTCGGGCGCCCTGGCTGGACGAAAATATATTAGAAATCTCCGCGCCGCACTCATGGTCGTAAATATTTCTATCCATCTGAGCACGTCCTGGTCACAGGGCTGGACACATCATCTGGACACGTTAAAGCTTCGACTGGTGAGATCTTAGTCACGTCCAGGTCAGCGTCCGGGTGACTTTGCCGGACAGGTACAACGCGTCCGGACCACAGGGTCGGACGCAAGTCCGGACAAGACCCAATTTTGCCCTTTTGTATCGAATTTCTCTCGGATCGCATCCTAAGTTATAAAAACACCAAAACAAGCCAGTGTGAGGTACTTTCACCTTAACAAAGATATAAACATTATAAAATCATAAACTTAGGGAAAAGACAAGAAAGATAAGGGGTTTAAGCACTAAAAGATATATCAATAAATGGTGCATCACTCTACAGCAGTCCCACACAATAGAAAATCATTGTTGTTATAAACATACTTACTTTCTTTTCTTCCTATAATACCATATGAATGTGGACATTTCTTCATCCTCATCATTCACTATTGCTTGTTGACATGTTTCAGAATAAGGAGGTCTTAAAGCATAACTGGGTATGACCTTACATTTTGCATGTGGGGATGTTCTAGTTGGTAGTATGACTTCAACTTTGTCCGTTAAGAGTGCTTCTTTATCAACTTTGTCCACATGTTTGTCCATGTCTTTTACTAGTGACGAGCTGTTTGATGTCTCTTTTACATTTGAATGCGCATTCTGATAAGTGTCCAAATGAGCATGATTTATAAGTGTATTTCATATACTATATTAGCACTTTTTCTTGCTCATTTCTCTACTTCGGTTAGTTTTCCTCTAGTTTATGTTTTATTGTTATCTCACAAATTTATTGTTTAAACATGAGGAAAACCAAGCTGGAATTAAAGTAGACGAAGAGACAAACGCATAGACGCAAACGGCTCAGAAAACGGAGTCCAAACGAAGAATCTAGAGCCGGTCAAAGTTTGTAGAAGGAAATAAGCCACACGCCTCAGACCTCCCCTGTGTCCGCATGGGGACTCATTTTGTCCGCATGGACTTAGGCGGACAACACACGCGGACAGGGGAAAGGACCGCAATTGTGTCCGCATGCCGTCGGGCGGACGAGCTAGGCGGACAAGACTGGAGGACACACACAAGGTGTCCGCATGAACTGAGGCGGACAACAAGGCGGACAAGAGAGGGAGAGACCGCGGGCGAGAGTATGAGACGTCCGCGTAATATCAGGCGGACAGACAGGCGGACGTGCTTAATTCAACGCGACAGTTTTCTTCTTCCTTCGCGGCGCAGCAGACTTCTCCATTAATATCAGACGGTGCCTACCTTATTTTCCTCACGCGTCTGTCTCCAGCTCTGTCCCCTGCAATCAATGAGCAATCAATCTGCAATCAATCTCCTTCCACTCCAGATCTGCCTCTAACATTATCCTCCTCCTCTATATAAACACAGCACCTTCAACCTTAAACGGACGTACGGAGAAAACCAGAAAATCAGACCATCGCTCACCATAATTACCATTCGCTTCCATTAATTCTCTCCCGTACACTCGCACACACAACATTCGATTCCCCAGAACTCAAACACTCCAAATCACTCATTTCACATATATTATCCTACGTACACGCTCCACTCTTCGTTCTCTTCATTTCTCCATTCACCATCCACACCTCCGTATTATTATTACGTCCAACCTCTGTCTGACTTATTACCAGTTAATATGTCAGGCTAAGGAGGATTTACTCCGGATGAAGGTTTAATTAT
Source organism: Limonium bicolor (assembly GCA_023374045.1). Classification (NCBI taxonomy): domain Eukaryota; kingdom Viridiplantae; phylum Streptophyta; class Magnoliopsida; order Caryophyllales; family Plumbaginaceae; genus Limonium; species Limonium bicolor. The sequence goes on from CM041776.1 coordinate 499,306,920, forward strand.
GGTTTGTTTAGTTGTGTAATTTATATTTCTACCGGTTAAAATAAATGCAGTTTGTTACGATTAAAGTTTATCTCTCACCTTTTTAATAAATTTCATTGATTTATTAAAATGCTTTACAAAGTCTATTTTGATCAGACCGGTGATAAATAGACAGGTTAATTAAGCCGTAAATCTGGAGAAAGCTTATTATGATTTAATAAGTTAATATTTTCAGATGCAAATATAATTCCTCGCACCTAATGTCCGTTTATTTATATTTTGCTCGAACCTGGATTAGACCGAGCATTTTCTGGTAAACGAGTTCTTATGAGTCTATGACTTAGTCCTTAGGATAATAACAGGAATTTTGCCAACTATATAAATAAACCGGTAGAGATAGCATAATTAATCAGATCATATTAACCTGAACCCGGAGTTCCGTTTAATTTATCATAACTCACTAAATTAATCTGTTATTTACTTTTCAAAAACAAGTCAATTAATTTCCCCCTTTTGTGACAAGCTTAGGTACTACTTTATTTCACTATAAGTCCCACTGTTTGACCCCGGCCGCTTCTGTCTTACTATACTACTGCGACCGGGTTTTGTTTGCAGCCCGACGTTTATTTTGAGTTTTAATTTCCTTTCTTTTATTTTAATTTCACCAGTTTAACCACTCACGATAATCAGTCTGCAAAATGGCGCCGTTGCCGGGGACTTGATTTATTCTAGTCCCTAAGCCCCGGTTAATTCACCTGTTATAATATAATAATATGTTAATATTATTAAATTGTTAATCCAATTTCGGACATCTGACCTCGGACATTTGACTTTAGACTTCGGACTTCTGACTTTGGACATCTAACTTCTAACATCTTAATATTATTGTCATTTATTTCTGTCATTTAATTTCCATTGTCCTTTAATTTTCCAGTATACTAACTACTAACTTTAATTTTCCAGTATACTAACTACTAACTTTAATTTTCTGTCATTTAATTTTCTGTCATTTTATTTTCTGTCATTTCTTACCATTGTCTCTAACTATTAACATTAAATTTCTGTCAACTAATTCCTAACATTTTTATTTATTCTAACACATAACGAGTTTCTTTTCTCTGTTTTGAGGGGTGAATGCCTTTTACCAGGTCACACAGCTACCCAGAAAATATTAATAATCACACGGTTGGTTACAATCCAGAGATCGAGAGAACCCTTCTGCGCACCCTAAGGCAGAACCGTACTCAACAAAACATTACCACCACAGTGATAGAATCTGATCCGGAAGCTGACATGGCAATTTCACCAGCGACAGTTCGAAACATTAACAGGCCGTCTAACCAAGGACAACAGCCTGCTATCATCCTTCCTCACCTTAGCCCATCCGAATACGATGAGTGGCAGAAGCTGAAGCCATATCATCAAATCAGATGTGTAAAGGAGCTGGGCATGTTTGATGGTTCCAGTCCAGACGAAGCCCTGTTACATGTTACAAAATTCTTGCAACATGCTAACAGTCTTACTGCAACCGACGCAGTACTCCAGTACGCAAGATTGTCATTATTCCCTCATAGCCTGACGGGAAGTGCGAGCAAGTGGTATCATAGCCTGACACCAAGTACCATTGGTACTTGGGATGACATGGCCACCAATTTCTACGACAAATTCCTACCCCCAAGCTGAACATTGGAAATGATTGCTGAAATCTATAATTTCAAGCAACCTGGGTCGGAGAATATTTGTGAAACTTGGGACCGTTTCAAAGGACTACTACTTACTTGTCCTCACCATGGTCTGACGAAAGAACAAGTATCACAATTGTTCTACAAAGGCTTGATCGGTCCGTGCAGAACAATGGTATTATCCTCCTTAGGGGCCGATATTCTGAAAAAGCCAGGAGCACAATTTCTGAACAGCATGGAGTCTCTCTGTGAAGAAATCAGAGACTGGGCCTCCGGTGGGTCAAGGAGCGGTACTCCAGGTTTATACCATGTTGGGGAAAGTGATAACAAGTTCGACCAACTGATGAAAAGCCATGAGCAACTCATGGAAAGCAATGCTCAGCAGGCAACAAAAGTCAGTACTCTAGAGAAAGTGGTTGAGCAGATGCTATGAACTCCTATCCCCAGCAAGCTAAGTCGATGATTTCCGGATCATCTACAATCCCTCCAGGCTATGCACCTCTGTCCCAATCATCTCCCGTTATTTCTTGTACGCAATGTGGTGGGCCTCATGACTATGAACAATGCCCCCAACTACAAGAATTAAAAGCAACAGAGGAGGCAAACTATCTCACCAGCAATTCAGGATACAGACAACCTTGGCAACGTAACATGCAATCCAACCTTCGCTACTCAAACACCGAAAATATCCAAAACCCACATACACTTCAACCATCTCAAAACTACAGACCTCAGTCTAATTTCCAAAGAGGCCAAAGGCAATATCAACAACAGCCTTATGGCAATGAAGCTTCATCGAGCCGACCAACTCAACCTCCTTCGAATCCTGAGTCTGAAATGTCTCAAATGCAAGAGATGTTTAAAGCGATGATGGGTAAGTCCCGAGACATGCAAGATGAAGTCACAACCCTTCGTAATGACCAAAAAGCCTTGCAGTCTCAAATACAACAGCTTCTAACTCAACAAAGACCTCCTGGCCAACTCCCCTCACAAACCAATCCAAATCCAAAAGAGTATGCAAAAGCAATTTACGTAGTGGACCAGCCCATCACATCAGCTCAAAGGGAGCAACAACCCGAGAGTGAAATGGTCCTTGAAGTGGAGCAGCAGGCTGAGGAAGAATACCTCGACATGAACCAACTAAAGCTCTATGCCAAATTAGTTGCGATAAACGAAATGATGGAAGGTCCACTAGACCTTACATCATAGCAACCGGAGAGCAAACTGGTTCATATAGTGGACGACTTACCTGAGGATTTGAGTTACTCTTTACCACCACCCCCGTTCGAAAATGAGCAAACGGCATCAAACCTTCTGCTTGAGCTTGAAGACAAGCCATCAGAGGACAACTTCTACCTCAACTTCATGGAGTCTCCTCCCTCTGAAGTCAATTACCGTTATTTTCCCTCCTTCTCTGTGCTATATCCAGAAAATGAGGATAGTTACATCCTTAAAAATGAAGAGGAGCAAATGCTCGCTCCCGCCAGAACATCCAAACAAAACACCAATATCACCTTCAAGGAGCCATCTCCCTCTGAAGTTGAAATCAATCAGGACTCTTCCTATGAGCCTCTTCAAAAAGATGAGGATATTTACATCCTCAAATTTGAGGAGGATGAGCCATCCAACTTTGATCCTCACACCAAGGGTCATCCATTGAAAAATCTGGACCTTTCTCCAAAGAAAAATAATGCCCACCCAACCCACCCGTTGAAGCCCACTTCCACCTTCATTTTCATTCCAGGGGAGGAAATTTACATCCTCGGCTCTGAGCAAGAACCACCACTACCATCTTGCATCCATACGGGTAAACAACAGAGGGAGAATGTTTACATTCTCCAATTTGAGGAAGCACTACAACCATCACCCGGTTTTCAATACAATATTAATGGCAGCAAACACCTCCTTCAAAACCAGGTTTTGTGGAGTTTGTCTTTTCCTACTATAATTGTTGCCGTAATACTTTGTTTTGATCCAGGTGGTTCGGTCCTACATATTGCCAATTTCCTGTTCCCGGTACTACCATTGTCAACATTCATTTATGATCCGGGATAATAAAGAACATACGTCTAGCTAGAGACGTTAAACCCGGGCAGCTTGGTGGGAGGCAACCCACTATCTATCTTTTGTCTTTCCTTTAATTTAATGTTGTTTTCCTTTTTGTACTATATTTCCCTTTATATGTTATAATATAATGCAGGTTTTACTTGAGTTCTTCTGGCTGTGTAGAATATTCTTTACAGGTTCATTTCATGACATTCCACAGCTGCACTCAAGTGTAGGGGAGCTCTACACACTCTACGAAATCTGGGGAGTACACTCTTTCCTTTATTAATTGCATGCCCTATTAATTTTATTCCATCTACGCAATGAGGGCATTGCTTGAGCTTAAGTGTGGGGGAAGAGCCTTTTCAGGGCATTTTGTGCTAAAAATGTTTAAATCTCTCTGCTTATCTTGCATTTGTTCAAAAATTAAAATTATGTACCCTGCTAATGTAGGTTGTTCTCTTTAAAAATAAATACTATTATGAATTGTGGGATAAATGGTACAAATTTAAAAATTTTCATTTGATTACTTTTGAGGAGCATTTTTCTTATGCGGTGTGACCAAATAATCTGCAAATGGTTGGATTTTATTGCTCAGGGTTTCTTTCTGTCTTCTCTCTTAGGGATTGCTAAGGGGTGCTTCTCTGTTTTAAAAAAAGAAGAAAGAAAAATAAAAAAATAATAATAAGGGACTCGCGAGACACCATTGGTAACCAACAAAGAGAGTTGAGTGTTCTTAAATACAAAGGCATGATGCCTACATTTTATCTTCTCACCCCTTATGCAAAAGTGAAACAAATGCATAAATCTATTCTTCCTTTTGTTTTCTCCTCAATGCCCATTCTTGAGAGAAGTTGGCCATGGTAAAAGTTCTCGGAGTCACCTAAACAAAAGAAACATTGAAGTACCTTAGATCATACCCCGAAACTCTATATTTTGTTTTTACCCTGAGCACACCTATGCCACCAGCAGTTAATTTTTCACACTCCTCAATAAGTTAAAAAGATCATGAACTCTTCACCTCTTTATCCTACCCTTCATAATAATATTTGCTAGTATTGAGCATTCCCTACTTACTTAGGTACATGGTTTTGCTTGAGGACAAGCAAAAAGATAAGTGTGGGGGTGACATTCGCTGCATCAAATTGAAGTGCAACTTCTATACCAACAGCAATATCATCATCAACAGGATTTAGATGCATAACTTGGGTTGTTGGAATACCAAGATCAAAGTTTGGAATTTCATCGACATCTTAATCAACAAATACAAAAAAATAATGATACAAGTTTGTTTATTACACATTAAATTAAATATACAAATCATCAACAAATAGAATTGTATTGAACAAGGTATTTTGACATACTAGATTTTGATGTCTGTCCAGCCTCAGTCACTGCAATATCCCCATTTTTAATAAAAAAAAAAGGTACACACAATTCAGATTACAGCCACTAACATTAATTAATACATTATGAATGCAAGAAAAAATACCATTGTGTTATGTAAGAAGGATGAAATTCATACCAGACGTAACATGATCCTCATCTTGATCAGCAACTACTCCAACAACATCATCTTCTTGTTTTTTAGCCTCGTCGGAAGGTTTCTCCACAACCTCCTCCTTCTTCTCATTTTGGTCAACCACCTTGTCGGCTTACTAATTTTTCCAATTTTATAAGTGGATGTATGTTGTCTTGTCCATCTTACATTCAACCCAATCTCTTCATCAATCTTTGATAATTCAATCAGGGTCTCATTGAGCTTCTCATTAGTCTTTTGTATTAACTCAATGTACTCATCTGAAATACCCCGTAATTAAAAATAGTGATTAATTAGGCTAATAATTATTTTAGAAGCTTAATTATGTCTAAATAATCATGAGGGAACAAATCCCGAAGAAATTGGATCCTTAAAACGGATTAAAAACACAAACGAACCTTAAAGCGCGTTTTTCAAGGAAACCGGGAAAACGCGACTTTAAGCGGGTCAAATAGACTCGTAATAATTTTGGTCAACCAAATCGTCATTAATAAACATTAATGAAGGTCTAGAACCAATAAAACCAATTAAATGGGGAAATAGTAAAAACTGTCAAAAACGGGAAGTTGTGGGGTGAAAGCATAAATGAACCAAACTAGTGTGTCCACTATTGCAAATAAAATTTTAAACCCCCGTGTGGGGCTGTGTGTGAGCCGGATGCCTACTCCCCCTCTCTTATTTTAATTGCTCCTAATTTGCTAAAGGACAACACAATAAAGTATTGCAAAAGCAAATAAAACTTACCTTTTACCTTCTCTCTCCTACTCCCCCATTTCCTCTCATCTCTCACGGTTTTCCTCCCTCTCTATTTCTCTTCTTCCTCCTTGGGCGACAGCAATGGAGATTTGAAGAAACCAACACAAACCCCCACTTCTCTCCTCTTGTTAACTACTCCAACCTTCTCCAAAAATCACAAAAATTGTGCCATTGTGTTCCTCTCATCAAGGAGAACACTACTCTCTTTTCCAAATCCGAATACAAGCATTTTCATCTCCATGGGTGTTCTTGGTTTTGAAGAAGAAGACCACCATTAGAAGCCTCTTCTCCACCTTGTTGGTCTAAGGTAAAAAGAAATTCGAAAAACTAGCATTTTAACCCTCATTTGCTAAAATAGAAATTTCTAAGTTGGAACCTCTTATTCCTTGTTTGCCCAGCCGATTTTGGCATTCCTTGGAGAGTGGAAATCTTGCCTTGTTGCTATTCTACACCCTCTCTGCATACTTGCAAGGTAATATATTCCTAAACCCTAAAACTTACCTTAAAGCTTTAAAGATGACTAAGGGTTAGTTTTAATTTAGAATGTGTATAATGAATGGGCTGTAGCTTGTGAGAGTTGAAACTCCATAACTGGTGGGAAGAGAGGAAGGGAAAAGAAAGAGGAAAGAAAGAAGAAGGAAGGAAGGAAGAACTAGTAAGAAAATAAGGTAATTACACTCATCCTTGTGTAGCTTTTGTATGTTGTTGTAATAGATTTTAGTAGTTTAAAATGTGTAATGTAAATGGTATTGAGTAGTAGCATAATGTGTAAGAGAACCCAACTGTTTTTAAGCTTCAAAAGTTAATGAAAAACTTGTATAAACCTTAAGGAAGGAAGGGGGAATGTGCAGGAATTTAATGAGTGTTGAATGGTTAGTATTTGTGTTGGAGAGTTATATGTTGTTGTTATTGATAAACATGTGAAGTGGGTAGTGTTATGTGAGTAAAACATGTGGTGAGAATGTAAGAATTTAGGGGAGGTTATGTCAAATTTTACCTAGAAGCTAGAACACTTAAGAGTTTAACTAGGTAGAAAATATACCTTGAAACAGATTTTAATTGGAGCAAGTTAGGGGGTAAGTTAGGGGGTAAGTTAGGAGAGGTGTGTAATGCATTATAAGCCTTAGAAATGGAATTAGAAGAGGGAGCTATAGATAGAAAAGTGAGAATCAAAATCTGTAGCAAAACACAACTAGGAAAAATAATGTAAGTGCTGGAATGGAAACTTAGGAAATAATGTGTGTGAATTAGTATAGAAATGGCTAATGAGTTAATGGATGAACTAAGGTGGATTAGAAGGTTTAATTAGTGTTAAAATATGTGGGATTACATGTAGGAGTATTGGGGAAGTAATGGGTAAAAGGAAGAACTGAAAATAGAAATAAAAATGAAACTACTGGACTGGACCGACCTTGGGATCGCCCTTGGCAAGGTCGGTCAAGCCCAGAATTGCAAAGACGGAAGTCTACTGGAATGGACCGACCTTGGGACCGAACTTGTCCAGGGTCGGCCGAGTCTAGAATCTTGAACCCAGAACACACTGGAATGGACCGATCTTGGGACCGGACTTGCAAGGTCGGTCGGGCCTGAAATTTTCACATAATGTAACTCACTGGAATGGACCGACCTTGGGACTGGACTTGCAAGGTCGGTCGGGCCTGAATTTTCCAGTGTATTAACTTACTGACTTCGACCATCCTTGGGTCCGACCCTGGGTAAGGTCGGTCGAGTCATACAAATAATAATATAATAATAATAATAATAATAATAATAATAATAATAATAATAATAATTGTATATATATATACATGTATACACACATATACATATGTACATGTATATATAGAAGTACATCATTGATGAGTAAGGAAATAAACTTAAAGTATGAAATGGATTCTTAATTAAATGTAACATGTAAGAACTAGTGAGTATACATAGGGAAAGGTAATGGAATATAGAGCTAGATCAATACTAAATCATTAACCATACAACTCCATGTATGTTATAGGACTTGAATTGTGAACACCGAAGGAAAGTCGGTTGCAAGTACAACGGTGAACGGTATGAACTTCTCATGTCCTGTATGCTACCTTGGCTACTCTGATTTGTGTGCTTGTGTGCTAATTGATCACCTAACAAGATAACGCACGAATCGGAACTATTATGCTTACTTGTGATACATGATATTGTTCCTTGTCGAATGTTATCTTTAAATCATAGTTTGTATAATTCATGAAATGTATGGATGATAATGAAGTGTGTGTATGATTGATGTACTGTGTGGTGACCGAATGACATTGTGATGGACTTCTAACTAATTCCTAACAAGCTAACCAATCTAACATAATAAATTGGTAAATTGGAATGAGTAGAAGTCTGATATAGTTTCGGCCACGCGTGAGGAGGCGGAGTCACAAGAGGTTGGCTTCAATTCCTGGCTTTAATCTTTTCCACGGCCCAAACCCCTTAAATGGGTAGCATCCTAGATTAGTGAGCCACCTAAAGCCCGATGGTGGGACGATGTAGTCCCTGCCCGGAGGTCATACCGACTTAACATGAGTAACAATAAGTAAGTAAGAGTAAGTAAGTAAGTATGGAAAAGTGAGTAAGTAAATTATGAGTATGTTTGTGTAAGTATTGTGTAATGAGTAAAAGAGTAATAAACATCCGATTAACCCGGATGTGTAATTGGCTAACCCTTGTGAAGGTAAGTATTGTGTATGCTATTGTATTGCTGTTTTGGCTTGTGTATTGCATTGTGTATGATGGTATGGTGTATGTAAAGCATGTATGTATGATAATAATGAACCGCATGTACAGTCGACCTTAAATAGTCGGCGTACCCTAGTTAGCACGCGGTATATGCGAAGTTTATATGCAGCTTTTTGCTGAGCCCCTTGGGGCACTGTTTTTAATATATTTCAGGTGCTCGTGAAGGGTGAAGGCTTGATGAATTCAAGATGTTTTCCTTTGATGTAATTAGTGAATTTGGAAAGGTGTACCAAGTTGTACATGGCTATAGGCCTTTTTGTTTAGCTGGTGTACCATGGGGTACACCCTTTTGGATAATGAAAGGATTGTGAATTGGTGTAGATGAGTAGCTTGTGGAAACTCATTATTTTGGTAAACTAGAGAAGGGGTGTAATTGAAAATACACTTGGATACTCGGTAATCACCTTTGTAAGTATATGATATTTTGTAAGTGGTATGTAATGTAGTAGCTCGGTATTATTTAGACATCAGACCGTTACTGTAAGTAGTGTAAGCCTAGCTAGTCGTATGGGCGGTTAGCGGCGTTGTATCACCCACCGTAGTAGTAGTAATTCCGCTGCGAGTAGTAGTGTAATTAGGATGATTAGATGGTAAGTAAAGGATTAGCGGTAGGGGTGTTACATCATCCATTCCTTAAAAGTTGGGGTCAAAGTCAATGAAAGAAGTCACACACATTGTTAACCATAATACCAAACATTCACAGTAAGTAGTACCAGCAATTAGGTGTTTCTAAGACCAGCTCTTTAATGAAAAATATTACCATATATGAAATTCCCATCCAAACGTCATAATAAATAGTTAATTAAATCACTCCACTTTCAACCAAACAGAAAGTGGTAAAAACCATGTACGTTTGAAGTACCAGCAAAATTATTGCAGAAATACTGGCCTTATATTGTTATTAATATCAAAGGTGTAACAGTACTAGTTCCATCTATATGTAGTAAGAAACACAAACCTCAAACCGTAATTAGCATCAGCCATATGGAAAAAAGTGCAACCACCATGCAAAACGACGATAACACTATAATATAGTCACATCTAAAGTAAAACTTTTTTAAACAAATAACATATTCAATCAATATTAGCACATGGAAGCTACCAGGCATATACATAAAGTGATACCTATACGTTTGTAGAACCAGCAATATTGGTGCAGAAATACCAGCCCTATGTTGTTATTACTACAAAGGTGTAGAATTAGTAGTACCATCTCTATGTAGTACCAAAAATCCATCCCACAAACAAAATTTGCACCAACCATAAGGTAAAAGATGTTTAAACAGCGGGCCTAACAACCATAAAACTGTAACATCAAACGAATGAAACTAGTATTACCTCATTCCTCCTTTCCAACTTTGCATCTTTGCATTTTTTAAGAACCCTTTTCTTCTTCTTTGCCAATGGCTCACCGTCAGATGAAACATCATCAGATTACAAATAGCTCTCAAGATCATCGAACACTGGAAATTTAGATGATTTGATAACTTTTTTAGCTTTGCTTGTTGTCCAAATAGCACAAGTTGGTGATATTAACTTCATGCTTGCCCCAATAAATTTGTCCAGGGCAATACACTTGTACATGTGAAAAAATAAACAACATTAACAATCAAGATAGGATGTACAGATAAATACTGTTATACCAACTATATAGTCAAAAAAACATAACAGCTATAAAGAAAAAATAGATACAACAGACAGGTTACCTATAGTAGAAAGATATCACCAGTGAAGTAAGATCCTTTGTATAAAAGCCTCTAACATGCAGTTATATGACCACACCAGTCATAGTGCGCAACAGAATTTACATCTCGCAGCACAAGAGAGTAGACACTCACGTCTACCCCATAGTTTGATGTGGCCCTCACCATTGACCCCACAAAAATTAACACGAACAATCTTACATATTTCTGAACATCGTTGCAGTCTTTTTCAATAGCATCATGAAAATCATTTAGCCTCATGGAAGAACATTTATTTTTTTCAAAACCTAATTCATTAAAGAATTGTTGTACTTCCGATTTGGAGCATTGCTCCTCTAGTATAATACAACCCCCAAGGGGAATACCATAAATTCGGTTCATGTCCTCCTTACTCACCGTTATTTTAGTACCATTAGGTAGCACTACACTTGATGATGTCCAATCAAAGTTGTAGTAGAACCATTTTTGGACATTTAAAGGTACGCTACATTCATGTAAAGTAAGTAAAGAACCAAAACCTGTCGTTTCTAAAGCTTCCCGCTTTCTATCACACATGGGATCAGATCTGAGGCTAAAAATAACTTGATTGAGCCTCATAGTTGAACATCTGGTTCTGGACATGTAATTATTTTTGGCATTTTCCAGCTACAAAAACATATTAATACATCGTAACAAAGTAGTTTTATATAATGTAATTATAACATGATGTAACATAATGTAGTCAAATGAGTCTCAAGCAAATGTCATAATAAAGTATAACAACACATGGCTGGTATGCAGTAAGTGATACCCGCCAATAGCATCAGATAAAACCAGCGTTAACCAGAAATAAGTACCAGCCACATAAGTTAAATTATGTTCAGTAAGTAGTACCATACTTATGCAGTAGAAAAAGGAACGACTCCAAAAACTTACTGTTTTCTTCCTTCTAGCTTTTGTGCACAACACCGGTTGATTTAATGTTGTAGAAGACATACAGCCGAAAACACATAATAAAAAAAACATCACACACTTGACAAACAAGGACAGTTAATACTTTGATTCACACATTGAAAACCCAATAACATTAATAAGAAAAACATTACACACTTAACAACAAGCCTAGTTCATAATTTGTTGTATACATTGAAAAACCAAAAACATTATGCACACCAAAAGTATTGTTGCCAAACAAGATGTAGAATAATGTTTTGAAACCAAACCCCAGCCTTCTCGGCCAAACTCACCAAGACCCATCAATCAAGGATACTTATTAGTCATGATTACATCCATACCCCTTCGTACACTTGAATTTGATTCTTAGATGGAAATATATATACATATAAACTGATAGCAGTACAGAATTTGGTTTCTGTTAAAATCTGTTTTGATGATGGGCAGCATCTGGAGTTTAAATAAAATGGAATTAACAACCCACACATTGTTGAGAAACCCAACAAAGCGGTAGCCTTTGTTGAAACTTAATCAAATTAAATCAGGCGGTATAATTAAACTTTTAATACTTGATTTTTATGGTGTTAATATGATTTATAGAGATTGATTTTACCTAGAAAGCCGAGAGGGAATAGGAGGTGTGTTGGTGGTGGAGGGATTGCTCATACAGGTAGAGAACTTGGACGCCTATGAAGGGTATGGACAACGAACACGCGGAAGGATTCTATTGAGCGAAATTGTTGGAATTTGGTACAATGTGTGACGGTGGAAGATGAATTACCTCTATAGAAGAAATCAAATAGAACAACAGCAACCGGCGTCAGGTAGTGGGCTGCAGTTTCTTTATCTTCCGCCGGTTAGGGTTTTCAAATGTGATGAATGAATGAGCAGAACAAGACGGCAACTGAGTGAGAATTGGGGATAGCTGGTAGTAGAACGTCGATGGAGAACATCGAGCAGCTGGAGAAAAACGCCGAGGTAGCAGAACGGAGCGGAAATTGTGAGTTTGTTCATGGAGCAACTGGAGAAGAACGCTGAGGTAGCAAAACGCAAATGGAGAAGATTTAGAAGCGGGAATTTGAGATATTTAGTATTAGTAGTGTACGGGAATTGCTAATATTACTGAATCAATAAAAATCCCACTTTTATGGTATTAATTAGATCTTTATTTTAGTATCAGGTGGTCATTAAATCTAGGCCCTCTATTTTTTTTTAATGATCTAATGGTTGATATCTAGTCCAGAACCATCCGGGACAAATGTATCCCCTTACTATTATCTATATTATGCTAAGCTAATGGAACGTGTCTATCCTGAAAAATCAATTTATGGTATTGAAATTTCGGGTTTGGTTTATTGTACCAATTTTTTAATAGATTCAGATGATAAAGTATAAAATGTAAAAAATAAATAATAAATCTTATTTTAAAACTAATATTCTTTTTATTATTTTCTACGTTATATATCTCTACTCTTCTTTTATCTTTCTACTCATTATCCTCCCAACTTCTAGAAATCAATGTTCATATGGCTAAGGATTGTGAAAGTTTGGAGTGAAATTTGATATTTTGAAATGGTGGAAATTTCAAAGTCTAGATTATCTATAATATGTAGCTGCACCAGCTAAAACCAAAACAGACAGGATAATGCGGAGCTGAACAGATCTAGGTTCCGTTCATTCCCTGGAGTGGAAGTTTAATTGAGTAAAAGTGAGGGACAAGTGTTAATATACTATTTACTACATAAACACTTATTAAGTTGATATTTATTAATTATAATAAATTTTATAATAAAACTTATAAACCAAACTTTTTCCTCAAAAGTCCTAACCGGACGTTAGACAATAGTTTCGATCTCAATAAAATTGGAGTGATGTGTGAAAGATTAGCGGCCACAATAATAACACGCACAGGTCGAATAGTCCCTAGCACGCTGAAAAGAGGACGCGTTTTGATGGCTGGCAGTAGTTGCTGGTTTGAGTGTTCTGTTTGCCACCGCCAAAAACAACTAACCGCGATAAACGGTTTTCGGGAGCTATTGTACTTTCGTTTCCTTGCAGTACTTGTATTTGATTGCTCTAATAATTAAGGAAGAACAAAAATATCAACTTGCGAAATCTTGCACTGGCCACCAAACGAAGGAGAACCCGTGTTTTGTTTGATTAATGATTGGCAGCAAAGACAAGTCACCAAGTGGAGGGACTTTTTAGAAAATATCTGAGCTCTGATATTTTTGGACAACATAGCTAAATTTGTGGAAATTTCATAAAGCAGCTGATCAATTTCGTCCACCGCACACCACACCACTCCTGTTGTCTAGTCAATTACACAGTAACTACACATGGGGATAAAAAAAGTATCATACTAACTTATGCGGCCGTGATTACGTAAAAAAGTGTTTTTCTAACTTTCTTCTATATATAGGTCGATATACTAAGGTGATTTTGTCTAGATGGATTTTTATTTAATACTATTTATCGTTATAAAATGTTCATAATACCATACCATTTGAATGGAGTCATGAAATCATTTGTACCGTTTTTCAGACATTCGATACATCATCACTAAACCGTTGTTTTTTTTTTTTGAAAATGGTAATAATAGATTAATCAGTTTTTTTTTATAAAAGGTGATATATAGGAATCAGCTCGGAATGATGTATAAAAAGTCAAGGGCTCTGGAATATACAAAAATGGCAGGGAGACAACTACAAAGGCATATAGGGGAAGTAGATATACAAAATTCTCCCCATAATATAAGACTCTAAGAGCATAGTACTCTGTCAAACCAATAAAAGTCTCTATTGGATCGGCCCTTCTTTGTCCAAATTATAGTTTTAGTGGCAGCTTTGATGTCTGTGACAATGAGTGTGAGATCTCTAGTTTGGTTTGCTATGGTTCGCTTACATCTCTCAATCCATATGTGGTGACGATAACTCTTTTCACTAAGTCGATCGGTCGGTGCCTCTTGTAGTAGCGGAATATCCAATAGGAAGAGTTGCGAAGGCTAGTCTTATTGGTAGGGATCCCCAGCCAATCGCAAATAGTCCACAAAATCCTGTTAGAGAACCTAGATTGAAAGAATAAATGGTGGCTAGTCTCTTGAGCATGCTCACAGAGCTAGAATCTGTTAGCAAGACAAATGTCCCAAGATTGGAGCTTATCACAAGTTTTCAATCTATCTCTTAGAGTAACCCACAAAATAAATTTTGCTTTGGGGGTTGACCAAGCTTTCCAGCAAATGTTATGCCAGATAAAGGCCCTAGAGGGAAGGGAAACATCCTTATAGAACAAGCTCATACGAGGATGGGGAGGGTATGATAGGAGCAGTGGTGACGCATCATTGGTGGAACCACATTGTTTGATCCACCAATCCCCAACGTGAAGGATAGATTTCTAGGTCCAAGGGTCATTCCCTTGTTGTGGTTAGACAAGTATAAGTTGTGAATCCACTGGATCCATAGACGGTCAGGGTTACTGATGATAGAGGAGATAGTTTTTAGCATAAAGCACATGTTTCACTTGTGGATGTCTTTAAGCCCAAGGCCCCCATGTTTCATAGTGTCCGTGATGGTATTCCAAGCCACTGAGGGAGTAGTGTTACTATCAGCCTCAACAGACTGGAGAAAGGAGCCAAACCGTCTGGTGATATTTTTGATAACATTTTTGAGGATGGAAATGCAGGAAGCCCAAAAGCCAATAATACCAAATTGGGTGCTTTGTATGAGGGAGAGTCTGTCTGCGAACGAGAGGGATTTGCCAACCTAGGAGGATATAGTCTTGTGAATGTTGCCATTAAGAGGGTTAAAGTCAGTTATTTTGGGCTTCCTAGCGGTTATAGGGATACCAAGGTAGCGATAGGGAAATGATCCATGGTTAAACCTAGTTAAGCGAAGGATTGCTTCAGCTAGGGGAAGGTTTACCCCTCTAAGGAAAATGTCTAATTTTGAAGGGTTAAGCTTGAGCCCAGAAGCCTCGGAGAAGAGGTTGATTTTGCTAAGCATAAGGGATATAGAGTCATGGTCTTCTCTACAGAATAAGAAGGCATCATCGTCGAAGAAAAGATGGGATAACCAGAGAGAATTGCAAGACGGATGGTAGCGAAAGCCAGAGGATAGGGGGAGCTGGTCAAGAAGACGAGAAAGCACATCCATAACCATCACAAAGAGTTATGGAGATAAGGGGTCTTGTAACACCCCTCTCCATAATCACGATATAATCTCTCACGTAGCAATAAATAAAACGTCTCGCAGCGGAAAAACAAATAACCATTACAAAACTCACTCGGGTGTCACCGGCCGTTACTCGCCCATGCGAGCAACGCAGCCAAACTACATCCAACTTCCAATACAAATAAACTGCCAACCGCAGTGATAACGAGAAACTCCTATACATCACACTAAGTCCATCAACCATAAACATCGACAAGTGAGCGTCTACCCAATCCTAAAAAAAATACTTAACCTTACCATAAGACCATACACCATCTTCATTACAATACCACATCTCCAATTACCCTGTTCCTACTCTTCAGCTCCGACAATGATCAACAACCTGCATGAGTGTAGTATCAGCGATAGACGCTGAGTATGCCGGGCTTGGACCCTAATGGTCACTTGTCATTTTAACCATCTTGTTATTAGATTGGTTACATGCTTTACCATTTTACAGATATATTCAATACTGTAATAAACATGCATAATAAATCCAACCATCCATCCAAATATCCATAAACATTCAACCATCCGTCCAAATACCCAAACATTCATTTAATATTCCATACAACATTTATATATCGAACGTATCAAGTAATAACAATGTAATGTACAATGTACATTCGCCGTAGCGTACAGTTTTCTTATTTAATTCACCTTAGCCTTGTAGGCTCCATCCAACCATCAACACACAATAAAATAACCACAAGTATAACCAATGAACAACAAAGCGAAATAACGAGATTAATAAACAAGTATCAAGTCTCGTCCATAGTATTGTTCGCCACTGTATAAGTCTCAATTGTTTTAGTTGTTCAGTTATACCTAGTGACAATGTCTCGTTAAAACGACATGTCTCTAGTTACCCATATATTATGGCGGGTCACCCACGGCAGTAGCCACTCCAACGGTAGAGTCTCCGACCAACGAGCCATTCTAGCTCACGGGAAATTTTCTTGATACTTACGGACCCGTACGCGGACATCCTGGTATCATTTTTGTGATCACAGCGCGCACCAAGAGCCACATCCTCTTGGCTTTACTTCCATTCCATTAATTAATTAATTATACCATCGCATCGCATTACCAAATTTTCTAACACAGCAGACTAAGGTCATTAGTCCAATCCGGAGTCTGTAAACTCGGGATCCAGTGTTAGATACGAGAGCGGCGTATAGAAAAGGCCAATGCTCCGTACAAAAGTCTCAGATAATATGTATGTGTTATTATCATAGTGCTACAACGTTTTACTTACGTTCCTTATATTTCATATAAGATAGCACCATAGCCGCTAGTTCGTTTTATATATACATAGGTTCATATATACGAACCAATACTGTTAACTCAACAACAGTAAATAGTAAGCAGCTATAAATATACAATTCATGCATATTAATTAACACATTCAGGCAAACAATCTTATCACAGATCGCACAGAAGCCTGAACTGAGGAAGTCCTCAGAGACAACCAGAGACACATAACAACATACAAGTTATATCAACCAAATCCGAGCCCAAGGAGCAACCTTAGGTCAACTCGGCAAACCCCTTTACATACCGTTCACCCTGACTGTATTACGGTGGAGTATGAATCAGCAAGATCCTACGGTCCGTGTAGTCCGTTAGCTCGTCAAGCGTCCTTGTCAGAAGTATACTCTAAACGGTAATAAAAACTATAAGTCAGTCTCCATGACTAACTACATCCGGTATTTCCGAATTATAAGTAACCCCAACAGTTCACCCCTGTTTTCTACAGTTTTGTTACGGGTTTCTCTAAAACAGTCGGCTTTGTTACTTAAAACGCGTACGTCAAAACTATTTCAACTGTTAAGTTTAATTCCTTATATTCCTTTTAATCTTATCCACATCTAGTTTAGGTACGTAACCTGTAGTTGCATGTATGCATGCGTTCTTATATTATATTGCATTCTAAAATTCATAACTTATAGTTCGTAATTATATTTATTTTTTTTAAATAACCACCACCATTAAATCATATGGTTTTCAACCAAAATATATATATCCACATTATATACATTATTCTCGTGTATGCATATATATATATTTACCACGTAGGTAATTCTCATGAGTTTCATAGACTCTTATATTTTATGTTACACTTTATCATCTTTTATTAGATGATTATTCCCATTAGTTGTATATTATACAACTTATATTAAGATTATTATCCTAACATGTAACATTTTATGTTGTATAATTACAACTCCTAAGGTTTATTCCATAAACACCTTAGCTTATAAATCCCATTTATTTATAGTTTGTCACATTATTTTATGTGAGTACCCTTCCTTATACTAATTCCATTAAACCACCACTACAAAAAAAATGCCATTTACAGACACACTTTTTGTGTCAGTATAGCCACAAAAAGTGTCAGTATAGATTCAGTTGACCTTTACCGACACATAAAAAAAGAGTCGGTATAACCTCAGATACTATAGGTCTATACCGACACATATAGTGTATGTCGGTAAAGGGTTCTGAACTTTTACTGACACTTATTTTCTTAGTCAGTAAAGACAGAATATCTATACTAACACAAAACTAGGTGTTGGTATACATATATACTAACACTTAATTTATGTAAGTAAAAGTTGTTTATACATACAGAAAAAACCATCCTGTAACAGCTATACTTACACAAAACTAAGTGTCGGTATACATATATACTAACACATAATTTATGTTAGTAAAAACTGATTATACAAACAGAATAAACCATTCTGTAACTCATAATCTAGTGTTAGTAAAACTTTTACTAACACAAAATATAATTCAATTCAATTTGTTATTTCTACAATGCTGCACAACTACCTGTTGATATATATACAATAATATTCATACATATGAATTCTCAAACAATAAATATAGTAGCCAATAAGCTCCAATGCCATTAAAATGTTAAGAGTTTACAATAGCGCAAGTTCAACACTAACATTCATCAATATCCTCCAAAAGTATCGTAATCAACATCAAGATAAGTTACATTTAAGTCAAAAATACAATATTGTTCTTAAACAATTTTACAATGTAACATATCACTCTCTTTCTTCCTTCATACTTCTAATATAAAATCTTTACTTCATCCATATTTTTTTTACTCAGCACCTGCACACACAAAAATTATATCGTCACAAAGATAGAAGATAAATAAGTAAATGGTAATCCAAGATAAACGAAAAATATTCATTAGCAAGGAGTACCATTAGAATTTCTTTCACTCAACGAAAGTTGATTTTCATTAGCTGAGTGATTTGTGACCCTTGCGTTTCGTAGCTTACATTTTCGCATATTTTTACTCTCTGCTTGTTTTAACTCTATCTAACATCAGCTATCAACTATCAGCGAGCAGAATAAGCCTAACCAAGCATATATGAAAAATTCATTAGCAGTACACAAGATAGTAAAGTAGTGTTAAACGCGTCGAAGATTTTAGTTAACCTACCTGGGAAGGAAAAGCATTCTGTCGCATCTGGAATCTGTTTACAAAACCGCAAATATATATCATACAACCATCTGATGTCTCAAGGATACAACTATCATATCTCGTAATAATGGCTGCAGATTTGAAGAAGCTATGGGGTTCCTTCCTGTAGCAACACATGAGACAGCAAAATCAACATGGGGTACAATCCAAATACAACAAGGATGGAAAGTTCTTTTCCAGTAGTAATTCAAAATGTGGAAAGAAATTTATGAAACACACTATATTAGGACTACAACTTGCACCATCATAGATATATGACAAAAGAATAAATCAAAAACAGAAACAAGAAGCAACACAGGTGCAGGACAACAGACGGAAGCAAGTTTTCCCAATTTCTTCTTTTGCGCATACGGATTAGAAAGAGAAAAAAAAAGATATAAATGCACGTTCCAACTCACTAACTTCTTGTTCTCCTTAACATTTTCTTGAGGACAAAATCAGGTAAAATTAGCAAAGATTGCATAACCGCATTCAATTATAAAATTAGAACGATTAGCATGTACCCCCTCACGTCAATCCCAGCAAGAGTTATACCATCTTCTCCTTGGGATTTCATCAACCACCAATCATGTAGACACACCTGATAACCAAATTCGAAACAGTAATACCTCAAAAATTAGAAAATGCCTTAAGTTCAGCCTTTTAATAGTAGAATGAAAAATCATTTCCTTCGGCTTCCTACTTCGAGTTCTCGAAGTTGCAACATTACTATTGTACACTTTATTCTTATGTCAGCAGAAAATATCATTAAAGCAATTAAAATAAAGCATATCTGAGTCCATAAAAGGTCTGCTGCACTATGATGCCATGTCATAGAATCTCTTTCATCATATCCTAGTCTCATCATATCGGAAAGTGAAAGAGAGTACACGCTATACAAGCATTTGTTTTGAAAAAAATAAAAAAAGTGCAATGTAAGCGATCAGACAGACAAACAAAGAGACAGAGTTGTGTATGTAAGCTGATATGGTAGCTGTGCAAATCAGATTAAATGAAAGATCGTCCAGGAAACTAGCATTTGTTTTGAAAAAAATGGAATGTAAAAGCGATCAAACAAAAAGAGAAATGAACCTGGAATAGGAAAGTGAGTCAGAAGAATGAAAAAGTGCAATGTCAAAATAAAAACAGAGCATTGTTTTCAGAAGCATTTGACAAAAATAAAAAAGTGCTATGTTAATATAACTTGGGAAGAAAACGAATAAAGATTTAGATATGTAGATTGCAGATGAGCACAATAGTCAATATAGTTGAACAGATGCTGAAAAGAATAAAGATTTAGATTTACTTTTTCTCAAATAAAAGAGTAGTTCAGTAAATTCTTTCCTATTTCCCTATTGTAAATAAATATGTTAAGTTCCATTAATCTTCCATACATAGTACAAACTGATTCGGGGTATATGTAAGCTCAGATGGTAGCAGTGCAAATCAGATTAAATGGAAGATCGTGCAGGAAACTAGCATATTGAACTTGCTCATACAATAAGTCCACACTCTGTATAATAGGTATGTATTCAGGCAAAACAGCAGGAAGCTAGGATATGCTTGGAAGAGTAGAGACGTGTTGTTCTACATCCAGAGGAGAACATTATTGCAAAGTAAAATCTGACATTACAAGGGTTCATGTACATCCTTCACTTGCAAATTGATTAAACAGAACAAGGTGAACGGGAGAGGAGATTACATCAGAAGAAAGGAAAATCCCAAACAATCAGTCAGCTTCAATGGGCAATATTCACACATTAATGAAATTATCTAAGACGTATATCAGGGGTTCAGAAAACCCAGTGCAAGTACCACATACATATGTCACAGCACTATATGGTAAATGCTGCGGATTCCCCAAGGAAATCAAATTGGAGAAAACAGAAAGAGCTTGAAGTGAAGAAAAAAGCTCAGGAGAGTGGGAAGACAACGAAAACGGAAGAGTGAATAGCAGAACAACAATCTGTTTTTATATATCCAAATCTACATCAGATTATACAGCAAAACAACATTTATAGCGGATGAAAATTGCGAATCTACAACAGACTATCGCGCTTCAATTTTCTTTGATGTTGTGCTTCACAATCATGCGTTCATTCAATAAATTCCCCTAGATCACACAGACATCATACACGGACTGAACAACAGAAATTTGTGTCGTTTTGGGAACAGTTTGGCGTAGGATTTTACGATGCAGAGAAAGACTGAAAATCGACACAGAAAATAGGCGAAGAACATAAACCCTAATCTCAAAATTGGGGGAAACGTAGAGAAATATTACCAGTTTCGGCTGAAGCTATTCTTTCTGGGACTCAATCCTTCAATTTCTTCTATCTCTTCAATCTCTTGTTCACTCGTGGTGTGGAAGCGTCTGAAAGGTGTATCTTGTCGTCGATAAGAAGGGGAGGTAGCGCTAACTGGAGTTTTGGAGTTAGAGTGTTGCCGCCAGTTTTTTTTTCCCTTTTAGTAGGTTTTAGTGACCGATTATAACTTAGCAATATAGATAACTTACGTGCTTTACTGACTTAAAATTTTATAAGTTAGTAAAATGAAGATTTTGTGTCAGTAAAAATTAGGTGTATACTGACACTTCAATAAATGAGTCAGTAAAGATTAAGTTTGTACTAACACTTTGATATATGAGTCGGTAAAGATAATTTAGCTTTTACCGACACATATAATGTGTCAGTAAATTATACCAATAGAGACACTAAACTATGTGTTAGTAAAACCGTGTGTTAGTAAATGATACTTTTTTGTAGTGCACCTTAATACCATATAATTGTCATAACATTTATGACATTGTAGACCATAGTCTAAAATTCATTTTCCAACTCTTATTAATTCGTATAGCCCCTGAATTTATTTAAATTCCCTTTTTGACCACATGACATTATGTAATGTTATACCAAAATGCTAATATCATTTGGTATGATATTTTTATTTCCTTTAACCCATAACCTATAGTTTTATACAAAACTATTGTACATTGCCTCATAGGCATATATTAAACCTTATACTTTTCCTTAAACCATAATTTCCTTTATTTACCAAATCACCCATTTCTTTTTACCATGTTATATATATCATTCAATACAACATTTCTAACTTATAAAAGAGTATAACCTATGGTTATTTTTGTAAATTTCGAACAGCCCTTGTGATATTCTATAATTGCCATTTGGCCCTATTTATAACATATAGTTTACCATATCATTAAAACTATATTTATACACATAACTTATTAATTCTCTTAATAATTCTAAAAATCTCCAAATTCCACCAAAGGGTTAGAAATATCCTTATTAACCCATATACTTTCAATATTTACCATTCCACCATCTATTTTTCTCCAAAGTGTCATAATGACATTATAACTACATATTTCACATATATAGTTTATCTTAAATTCCAAAATCATTCCAATAAATTCCTAAAAATTCCTAATAGCCCATGGGTGTTTAAAATACCATTGTACACCCTTTATTTTTGGTAATAACATACTTACCACATATGTTATAAAAAATATTACCATTAAATACATAACTTATTATAAAACCTTAAATAAGTTATCTAACTTATTTATTTTGGTCAAAACCTAGCATATGGTCAAGGTTGACCACCTTAATATTTCCTTGACCACCAATTCCTTATAATTACGGTTTAGTACCCAAACTTTCTAGAATTCACCATTTAACCCCAAAACTTTATAAAATCTTATAAACTTTATTTTAACTCCTTTTTAACTCTAATTTTCGGCCTTATTATTCTAAAGTCCCTAAATTAATTTAATTACACTATAACCCCTTATTCATTTCGGTAATAATTATATATCACCTAAACTTAAATAAAAGCTTGTAAATGCATAAATAAAATGGCCTAAAACACATGGCCTTATTACAAACATTGGCTTGCAAAATAAATTACACATAAATGTCCCAAAAATACATATAAATTTCGGCCTCACCACACACTTTCCATTTAATTACCAAACTTCCACATAATGTCTTAAATTTGACAATTATGCTTGTTTAATTAGTTATAAAATTTATTAAACCATTCCTTAAACATTTTAAGGTCAAACAAGACCTTGTTTTCTCCTTCACTCACGGCAATTAACATACACACACTTAAACTTGTGTTAATGTATCAAGTTAAGGTTTAAGTGATTTATACCTTGATTTAGCTTAGGTAAAGCCTTGTTTGAGTTCGCCACCTTAAGGAGAAATTCTCCACAGCTTGTTTTACATGTTTTCAACAGAAACCAAGGCCTAGTTAGTCTCCAAGCAAGATCTAACCATAAGAAGTAATTTAATGTAAGGTTTAAGGCAAAAATCACCTTAAGAATGCAAGGAGAGTTCAAGAAGGTTTCGACCTGAAAAAACACACCACAAGGTGTTAGATCTACCATATTGACATAGGAAATAGCTAGATCTCAACAAGCTACCTTGTTATTAGGTTTTACCTTGGAAAAATGCTTAAAAGAGGGTATTTCCTTTGGATCTCGGCCACCCTTGCTCCAAATGGCTCACCAACAGATTCCACATGAAAGGAGAAGAATATGAGGCTATGAGAAAAGTTTCACAGCCGAATTCGAAGGGAATCAAAAGTTATGAGCTTAAAGCACATTTTTACCTTAAATGGTCAAGACTTGAACTTTCCTCCTTAGATGGTTATGTACGAAACCAACACTTCCTCTAACCTCCAAATCACTCTACATAGATGTATAGAAAAGGTTGGAGTGTAGATCAATCGAAAAAGGAAAGAAAGATGATGAAAATGGGCATTTTTATGCCTTAAGAGCTTACCTAGAGCTTGAAACCTCATCAATGGTGCTTGGGAACTTACCCACGGTTGGAGGGGAGCCAGAGAGAGCATGGACAGAGCAAACTCGGCTCAAGAGAAGAAATGAGAGGAAATGACCTATTATTAAGCTTAAAGCACTTTTTTGAATATTTTAGGTCATTATTGGTTTGATGACTCATCAAGTCTGATTGGAGCTGGATAATTGAAGCTCAATCAGTGGAGACAAGAGGAGGGGGCAGCCGTTGAAGATAAGAGAAAGGTAGGGCTTGATTGATTCAAATTTTGATTGAAAATGGAGTAAATATGTTACTTTAATTCATTTAATGTAAGGTGAGTCACTCTCCTTGTCTTGTTCCTACATGGAGCCACGAAATGAAAGGGAAAATAGGAGCAATTGGAGGCTCCAAATCAGCTGGCTCACATGGGAAAGGTAAGTGGAGCCCACCTTTTTTGTTTTATAAGGTAAAGTATGTCTTTTTTTGTTATTTTATGCTAAAGTAAAGGACTATATTTAATTGTCACATGGGACTTGTCTCTTGGTCTGTTAAGAGACTTATTTATCTGATTTTATGTAGTCCATTTCGTGGTCAATGGTCAACATTGACCAACTTAGTCAATGTTGACCCAAACGGGCCCCACATTAGGGTTTTATTAATATTTTAATATTAATTTTGTAAAAATTCGTAAATTTCTGGAATTAAATTCCTAATATCATATAATATGATATTTTATATTTAAAGGTATTTATAACCTTTTAGCTCATTTAAAACCAATTTAAAAGACAATTTCACAAAAACGTGCTTTAAGGAGTTTTAGCGCACATTTTGTGTTGCCTGGTGTTTCTGAGCTTGGTTTTCTTTGACAATGGTCTTGTTGTGTACCTTACATGATATTTGATCATGTAACTCAATTTTATATCATTTAAAGGTCATTAGACCTTTAAGGTTTCTTAGAGTACATCTTTGCCCTTTTTGACCTTGAAGCATGAAAGTGCTTGTTCTTTGTGTTGGAGTGTTGTCCAACGGTTATAATATGTTTAATATTATGTTAATAAACTTAGGACAAATTTTTAGGTCCTAAGAAGTTCATTTGGGTATTTATTTACCCTTCACAGTCAAAGGGTGCAACATCTTGTTTTGTGTTGACCACTGTTGTTCTCAGTTGACTTTTAAGGCATGTTTAGGCCTTAATTAATGTGATTAAATATTTAATCCATGCTTTATTAATTTGGGGTATTTCAGTCTACCCCCCTTAAAAGACTTCGTCCCAAAGTCTCTTAATCAAATAGGTAAGTATATATAAATGTATAACTACCCATTGTTCCCATAATGTATATCTATGTGATATATCATTTACACACATCGTGTTGTGCTTATACAGCACATAGCCATCACGTTGTGGCGTTAGTTCAATCATATATGGATATAGGTGATCCATCAGCACCATCATTTCCTATCAGTTCTACCAACCCTGACAACCTCCCTAAGGTTTCCATAACATTCCATAAACATTCCATATCTAATGATTCATTTCGTATCTAGGCGATACCATATGTAATCATTCTATAAAGCAATATGAATACATATCACATATAGCATAAGAAAAGTGTTATACACATGGTGTAGACACAACATTCATACAGGTATCTCGTAAGATACATACATACAAGTGTACATCACACACAAACACACCAAACAACGCACGCCCCGCGTACCAACCATAACCAACAAAATCAATTCATTGTATGCCATGCATACTAAATAATTCACATACTAACCCAAACAAACCTCGTATGCCCCGCACACCACCAATTCTTTGTATGCAATGCATACTAATCAAACAAAATTTAGTGCACACATGTGCACAGCCAAGAGGCTCTACCCCCCTTAAAAAGGGTTACGCCCCCGTACCCCACAAGTATACCACTGCCGCTCCACAAGGAGCGCTGGATACTTGGCTCTCGAAGAGTTCACCAACTCGTGGATTATCCTCATATCAGAGAGACGGGTATGACTCTAGCCCTTCAGGGCTCCACAATACATAAAGGATGTGGCACTGATCTATTTGTGCTCTCTCCCAAGTTCATTCTAATGGGCCCACTCGCTCCGTATGAGGTGCAGACCCATGAACATAGGCTCAGTTTGCCTCTTTTTTTTTTACTGCTGTGAATCCACTGGTTTGGATCACTAGCATATATGCGTGTGTCTTCTCTCACTGACATTCAGTTGAGATATAATATGACATTGGCCATTGTTAGTACGTAGTGCTCTTTGCACTTGTCTTTGTAATACTAAGACGTACCAGCCCATATGTCTACAAAGATGGTGTTTGTCATCCATGTCTCCTGGTGATTTTGTTCCGGAGTAACACACTGTTATAGTTTTTTTTTTTTACACACTCTTGTTGATATCCACTTTATCTTTCTGTGTTCTCACTAGATTAATAACTGCACGGGTGCAATACCAAACACTCAGTCATACAGAGTGCAGAGGCGTAAACGCTCAACAACTAATATCTCATGAGTCAAACAGATAAGATGTGCGAATTATCCTGTGAGTGGTACATTCCAAATCCATTGTTCTTTGCTTAAGGTATCTGCTATCATATAGCTTTATCTTTTCCTTGCGTGGTCACGCGTTTATGTCCATATCACCTGGTAGATTTCCTCTGGATTGCAAGCATTTGCTTGATCCTTATGAGGGTTCTACATATTATTCGTCCATAATGGGTTTTCCTGTTTTTTTTTTTTTTGGGTTCCTATCCTTGAACCGTTTCCTTGTCTTTCCTGTATACTGTCCACTGTTCTCTGTTGAAGGTTCTTTTTTTTTCTAGCCCGTTGGTTTAACTGCGGCTCTTCTCGTCCATCTTCGAGGTAATCCGTCTTACTGTCCGTAGAATGGAGTTGACTACTTCTCGTGTTCCTAACACTACCTGTCTACTTGCATGGGGTACCGTACTGATACATTACTACTTACCCGACTAACTTATAAATAAGTCTGTCAGGCCCACATGCTCCTAACGGAGTGCGGTCGTCCCATGACTCGTTTAGTAAACTGGTAATGTCTGTCACACGGTTGTTGTGAAGTATTCTGTTGTCAATCTCCCTTGATGGATATCCTTTTTTTTCTGTTCTTCTTCTTTTTTGTCTTCTTTTTGCTTCTGCCCTTTTTTTTTTCTTCTTTTTGCTTCTGCTTCTTTTTTGTCTAATAGTTCGTGTTATCGGTTATCCTGTAATAAGTGTTATTGCCTTTGTGGCATCCGTGGTAATTCGTATCATAGACTGGTATTATTCAACTCGGTGTAAATAAAATCCGTGCTATATTAGCAAACTTGTTCTCCTCCTTTTTTTTATCTCATTGAGTACAACACCTTCCCCTTTTTTTTCCTCCCTGTTGTTGTTTTTTTTATCATATCTCATCCATAGTTCATATTCGTCCCTTCATCCATGTAATTGGATGTATTGCAGATTGCATAATAGCTTGAGCAACTTGGCTCTTCACTTCCCAACCATCCTCACTGACGGTGGTGCATCTACAAAGGGTATGCTTGTCCATGAGGACTAAACCTTTATCACGGTAGTGATTAGCATTCAATGCCGGTATACACTGTGGTATTTGGCTAATAGCCCTGTCTGAAACTTCCCGGACGTTTAAACTGGTGTGTTTTACGGTCATAGTGGCTGTTTAATTTGTCCAGTTGCAATGGTTGGACTAACGGTCCTTCCAAAAGGTTGCATAGGTTTCTAATCTCAAGGTTTGTAAGAAAAGTTTGAAAAACAGTTTTTTTTTATAAAATAGTAGTTATTGCAGTTGCATTTGCAGTAGCTGTTACTGTTGCTGTTACTGTCGCTGCACTTGCTATAGCAAGTGCGCAAGGCAGATGGAAATTTCAGTGGGTTTCTTGTCATAGCGCTTGCAATAGCAAGTGCGCCATGCAGGTGGAAATTCTGGTTCAGTAATTCCCGGTCTCATTGACTCTTCGTCATTTGAGTATAGGCTACATGATAATGTAAGCATTAACATCTGTTCATATATATATTAATTCGTCCAGGTTTCAAAGTTACTTGCATCAAGTTCCCAAATCTAGTCTCTAAAGTCATACACAGAAAGGCGAGTGGTCAATGACTCACTCCCACATACTTATAACATAGTTCCTTCTAACATCCAAAGCAAGTACACAACATAGTAAGTTAACAAAGTCTTCCACCAGCGGTCTCATGGAGTTTAGGGTTTTCATGCCCTATCTACTCCCTTGTCTTTATAGGCTCCAGCATCAGTGGATGTCTGGCCATCCTGACCGCCTCGTGGTACTCCAGATCCTCCAGTTGAGGTCTTCTGAGTATTCTTTGGTGGCCTGTAATTACGGCTCTCTGGGTTCATCCAGCATTCAAATTCCCTATGGTCTCTTTGTGGAAGCACCGACAGACAACTTTGCGGCCTTCGCAATCGACCCCAGGATGGTCTTTCCCACAACGCTTACAGTAAAAATGGCGCTGGGGCTGTCTGGTGCCTAATGGTAGTAATTAAGTTTAAGTTAAAATCTGGCGGTATAAAGGTTAGGTTAGGGTTACATTTTAATTTAAGAGGTGGGTGGTCTCACCCTTAGGAGGTGCGGATCTCAGAGGCTTAGCATCTATAGTTGGGCCGGTCAACCGAAGGACGGGCTCTTTCCCTTTCTTCCCTGGTGACCTTGTTGCCCTTTCTTTTGGAAAAACTTCCTGTTTAATGTTTCGGGTCAGTATTTATAAGATATTTAGTATGGTATACAATTTAGAGTGGGATAAGTCCTTACTTTTTTTTTTTTTTTTTGGCTATCGCCTGAAGACGCTCCTCCACCCTCAGACTCTTCCTCAGGGTTCTTCCTTTTTTTTGCCCCTAGAGTCTCTTCCCGAGTCTGGAGCATTAGCTCCGTCCTCGAGGCAGTCTCATAACACTCCTGGAATCTCCTTGGTAAGTTCTCACTAAGCTAATTGGTATTGCAGTAAGTAAAGAATTTTATGGCTTTCATGTTAGCACCTGGATGGTAGTGTAGAGGGTAGCACCCATCGCTATCTGAATGCGAATAATAGTCCTCCCCGAACTTCTCGACCTTCACGGTCTCTGAGTAATCCACACCGGGAATGAAGTCCAGCTGACCAATGAATCGAGTGTAATACTCATCCACGGTCAGACCTCCTTGGGTCAGTGTCTCGGACTCCGGCGCTTCTTCTGTTTGAGGTGCGCCGGATAGTATTTTCCTCTCAGTAATTCTACAAAGGCAGCCCACGAAAAGTCGGGCGTAGCCAGGTGCGGGTCCTTGACCAACCTCCACCAAGTGCTGGCTGCATCCTTCAGATGGAAGCAGCAATGGCGACCTTCTTGTCGTCAGGTACTTGTAAAGCTTCATAGGCCTTCTCATGTTCAACAATGTAACGCTCCAAAGCTACGGGATCTGGTTCCCCTGAATATGTAGGTGGTCAGGTCTCGTTAGCTGACTTCAGTCAGTTCGTTTCCCTGGGCTGTGGCGGGTGGGCTGGTGCTCCTCCTATTTGAGTACCCAGCTGTGCAAGAACGGCTGCAACCGTCTCAGCAACTCCTGGAATGCCGGGGTCACCGCCTCCACCTCTTCCAGTACCACGCCCTCTAGTTCCACCAGACATCTGTAGTACAGTATGTCACATAAATACTCGGTAAATTACCGTACACAACCAATAGATATTAAGTTGCCTTGAAGGCTAACCTGTCACGCAATTTGCGTTTCTAGACACAATATCTTTTGAGACGAATCGTCTCGTACTTCCCAAATGTTTCCCATGTTTCCCAAGTCCTAAGCTCACTGTCTTAACCTACTTTCTCATCATCAGAGCGGTACTCCGCTCTGATACCACTTTTGTAACACCCCTCCATAATCACGATATAATCTCCACGTAGCAATAAATAAAACGTCTCGCAGCGGAAAAACAAATAACCATTACAAAACTCACTCGGGTGTCACCGGCCGTTACTCGCCAATGCGAGCAACGCAGCCAAACTACATCCAACTTCCAATACAAATAAACTGCCAACCGCAGTGATAACGAGAAACTCCTATACATCACACTAAGTCCATCAACCATAAACATCGACAAGTGAGCGTCTACCCAATCCTAAAAAAATACTTAACCTTACCATAAGACCATACACCATCTTCATTACAATACCACATCTCCAATTACCCTGTTCCTGCTCTTCAGCTCCGACAATGATCAACAACCTGCATGAGTGTAGTATCAGCGATAGACGCTGAGTATGCCGGGATTGGACCCTAATGGTCACTTGTCATTTTAACCATCTTGTTATTAGATTGGTTACATGCTTTACCATTTTATAGATATATTCAATACTGTAATAAACATGCATAATAAATCCAACCATCCATCCAAATATCCATAAACATTCAACCATCCGTCCAAATACCCAAACATTCATTTAATATTCCATACACCATTTATATATCGAACGTATCGAGTAATAACAATGTAATGTACAATGTACATTCGCCGTAGCGTACAGTTTTCTTATTTAATTCACCTTAGCCTTGTAGGCTCCATCCAACCATCAACACACAATAAAATAACCACAAGTATAACCAATGAACAACAAAGCGAATAACGAGATTAATAAACAAGTATCAAGTCTCGTCCATAGTATTGTTCGCCACTGTATAAGTCTCAATTGTTTTAGTTGTTCAGTTATACCTAGTGACAATGTCTCGTTAAAACGACATGTCTCTAGTTACCCATATATTATGGCGGGTCACCCACGGCAGTAGCCACTCCAACGGTAGAGTCTCCGACCAACGAGCCATTCTAGCTCACGGGAAATTTTCTTGATACTTACGGACCCGTACGCGGACATCCTGGTATCGTTTTTGTGATCACAGCGCGCACCAAGAGCCACATCCTCTTGGCTTTACTTCCATTCCATTAATTAATTAATTATACCATCGCATCGCCTTACCAAATTTTCTAACACAGCAGACTAAGGTCATTAGTCCAATCCGGAGTCTGTAAACTCGGGATCCAGTGTTAGATACGAGAGCGGCGTATAGAAAAGGCCAATGCTCCGTACAAAAGTCTCAGATAATATGTATGTGTTATTATCATAGTGCTACAACGTTTTACTTACGTTCCTTATATTTCATATAAGATAGCACCATAGCCGCTAGTTCGTTTTATATATACATAGGTTCATATATACGAACCAATACTGTTAACTCAACAACAGTAAATAGTAAGCAGCTATAAATATACAATTCATGCATATTAATTAACACATTCGGGCAAACAATCTTATCACAGATCGCACAGAAGCCTGAACTAAGGAAGTCCTCAGAGACAACCAGAGACACATAACAACATACAAGTTATATCAACCAAATCCGAGCCCAAGGAGCAACCTTAGGTCAACTCGGCAAACCCTTTACATACCGTTCACCCTGACATATTACGGTGGAGTATGAATCAGCAAGATCCTACGCTCCGTGTAGTCCGTTAGCTCGTCAAGCGTCCTTGTCAGAAGTATACTCTAAACGGTAATAAAAACTATAAGTCAGTCTCCATGACTAACTATATCCGGTATTTCCGAATTATAAGTAACCCCGACAGTTCACCCCTGTTTTCTACAGTTTTGTTACGGGTATCTCTAAAACAGTCGGCTTTGTTAATTAAAACGCGTACGTCAAAACTATTTCAACTGTTAAGTTAATTCCTTATATTCCTTTTAATCTTATCCACATCTAGTTTAGGTACGTAACCTGTAGTTGCATGTATGCATGCGTTCTTATATTATATTGCATTCTAAAATCATAACTTATAGTTCGTAATTATATATATTTTTTTTAAATAACCACCACCATTAAATCATATGGTTTTCAACCAAAATATATATATCCACATTATATACATTATTCTCGTGTATGTATATATATATATTTTACCACGTAGGTAATTCTCATGAGTTTCATAGACTCTTATATTTTATGTTACACTTTATCATCTTTTATTAGATGATTATTCCCATTAGTTGTATTATATTATACAACTTATATTAAGATTATTATCCTAACATGTAACATTTTATGTTGTATAATTACAACTCCTAAGGTTATTCCATAAACACCTTAGCTTATAAATCCCATTTATTTATAGTTTGTCACATTATTTTATGTGAGTACCCTTCCTTATACTAATTCCATTAAACCACCTTAATACCATATAATTGTCATAACATTTATGACATTGTAGACCATAGTCTAAAATTCATTTTCCAACTCTTATTAATTCGTATAGCCCCTGAATTTATTTAAATTCCCTTTTTGACCACATGACATTATGTAATGTTATACCAAAATGCTAATATCATTTGGTATGATATTTTTATTTCCTTTAACCCATAACCTATAGTTTTATACAAAACTATTGTACATTGCCTCATAGGCATATATTAAACCTTATACTTTTCCTTAAACCATAATTTCCTTTATTTACCAAATCACCCCTTTCTTTTTACCATGTTATATATACCATTCAATACAACATTTCTAACTTATAAAAGAGTATAACCTATGGTTATTTTTTGTAAATTTCGAACAGCCCTTGTGATATTCTATAATTGCCATTTGGCCCTATTTATAACATATAGTTTACCATATCATTAAAACTATATTTTATTCACATAACTTATTAAATTCTCTTAATTCTAAAAATCTCCAAATTCCACCAAAGGGTTAGAAATATCCTTATTAACCCATATACTTTCAATATTTACCATTCCACCATCTATTTTTCTCCAAAGTGTCATAATGACATTATAACTACATATTTCACATATATAGTTTATCTTAAATTCCAAAATCATTCCAATAAATTCCTAAAAATTCCTAATAGCCCATGGGTGTTTAAAATACCATTGTACACCCTTTATTTTTGGTAATAACATACTTACCACATATGTTATAAAAATATTACCATTAAATACATAACTTATTATAAAACCTTAAATAAGTTATCTAACTTATTTATTTTGGTCAAAACCTAGCATATGGTCAAGGTTGACCACCTTAATATTTCCTTGACCACCAATTCCTTATAATTACGGTTTAGTACCCAAACTTTCTAGAATTCACCATTTAACCCCAAAACTTTATAAAATCTTATAAACTTTATTTTAACTCCTTTTTAACTCTAATTTTCGGCCTTATTATTCTAAAGTCCCTAAATTTAATTTAATTACACTATAACCCCTTATTCATTTCGGTAATAATTATATATCACCTAAACTTAAATAAAAGCTTGTAAATGCATAAATAAAATGGCCTAAAACACATGGCATTATTACAAACATTGGCTTGCAAAATAAATTACACATAAATGTCCCAAAAATACATATAAATTTCGGCCTCACCACACACTTTCCCTTTATTTAATTACCAAACTTCCACATAATGTCTTAAATTTGACAATTATGCTTGTTTAATTAGTTATAAAATTTATTAAACCATTCCTTAAACATTTTAAGGTCAAACAAGACCTTGTTTTTCTCCTTCACTCACGGCAATTAACATACACACACTTAAACTTGTGTTAATGTATCAAGTTAAGGGTTTAAGTGATTTATACCTTGATTTAGCTTAGGTAAAGCCTTGTTTGAGTTCGCCACCTTAAGGAGAAATTCTCCACAGCTTGTTTTACATGTTTTCAACAGAAACCAAGGCCTAGTTAGTCTCCAAGCAAGATCTAACCATAAGAAGTAATTTAATGTAAGGTTTAAGGCAAAAATCACCTTAAGAATGCAAGGAGAGTTCAAGAAGGTTTCGACCTGAATCAAACACACCACAAGGTGTTAGATCTACCATATTGACATAGGAAATAGCTAGATCTCAACAAGCTACCTTGTTATTAGGTTTTACCTTGGAAAAATGCCTTAAAAGAGGGTATTTCCTTTGGACCTCGGCCACCCTTGCTCCAAATGGCTCACCAACAGATTCCACATGAAAAGGAGAAGAAGATGAGGCTATGAGCAAAGTTTCACACCGAATTCGAAGGGAATCAAAAGTTATGAGCTTAAAGCACATTTTTACCTTAAATGGTCAAGACTTGAACTTTCCTCCTTAGATCTGGTTATGTACGAAACCAACACTTCCTCTAACCTCCAAATCACTCTACATAGATGTATAGAAAAGGTTGGAGTGTAGATCAATCGAAAAAGGAAAGAAAGATGAAGAAAATGGGCATTTTTATGCCTTAAGAGCTTACCTAGAGCTTGAAACCTCATCAATGGTGCTTGGGAACTTACCCACGGTTGGAGGGGAGCCAGAGAGAGCTCATGGACAGAGCAAACTCGGCTCAAGAGAAGAAATGAGAGGAAATGACCTATTATTAAGCTTAAAGCACTTTTTTGAATATTTTAGGTCATTATTGGTTTGATGACTCATCAAGTCTGATTGGAGCTGGATAATTGAAGCTCAATCAGTGGAGACAAGAGGAGGGGGCAGCCGTTGAAGATAAGAGAAAGGTAGGGCTTGATTAATTCAAATTTTGATTGAAAATGGAGTAAATATGTTACTTTAATTCATTTAATGTAAGGTGAGTCACTCTCCTTGTCTTGTTCCTACATGGAGCCACGAAATGAAAGGGAAAAGAGGAGCAATTGGAGGCTCCAAATCAGCTGGCTCACATGGGAAAGGTAAGTGGAGCCCACCTTTTTTGTTTTATAAGGTAAAGTATGTCTTTTTTTGTTATTTTATGCTAAAGTAAAGGACTATATTTAATTGTCACATGGGACTTGTCTCTTGGTCTGTTAAGACACTTATTTATCTGATTTTATGTAGTCCATTTCGTGGTCAATGGTCAACATTGACCAACTTAGTCAATGTTGACCCAAACGGGCCCCACATTAGGGTTTTATTAATATTTTAATATTAATTTTGTAAAAATTCGTAAATTTCTGGAATTAAATTCCTAATATCATATAATATGATATTTTATTATATTTAAAGGTATTTATAACTTTTAGCTCATTTAAAACCAATTTAAAAGACAATTTCACAAAAACTGCTTTAAGGAGTTTTAGCGCACATTTTGTGTTGCCTGGTGTTTCTGAGCTTGGTTTTCTTTGACAACGGTCTTGTTGTGTACCTTACATGATATTTGATCATGTAACTCAATTTTATATCATTTAAAGGTCATTAGACCTTTAGGTTTCTTAGAGTACATCTTTGCCCTTTTTGACCTTGAAGCATGAAAGTGCTTGTTCTTTGTGTTGGAGTGTTGTTCAACGGTTATAATATGTTTAATATTATGTAATAAACTTAGGACAAATTTTTAGGTCCTAAGAAGTTCATTTGGGTATTTATTTACCCTTCACAGTCAAAGGGTGCAACATCTTGTTTGTGTTGACCACTGTTGTTCTCAGTTGACTTTTAAGGCATGTTTAGGCCTTAATTAATGTGATTAAATATTTAATCCATGTTTTATTAATTTGGGGTATTTCAGGTCTCCTTGGCGAAGTTCCACCCTCCTTTGGAAAACCCAGAAGGGGAGCCATTGATGTTGATCGAGAAGGAAAGCGGTAGGTGACACTTGTTGATCTAGTTACTAAATCCAGGGGAAAATTTAGAAGGAGAGAGTGTCCTGGAGGAAGGTCCAATTTACGGTGTCAAAAGCTTTCCTGATTTCTATCTTCACATGCACCGAGGGGAGATATGAGCCTTTGGTAGCTTTCATTAGGCAAGATCAAAAGCTGGATGTTGTCAGAGATAAGGCGACCTTTGATGAAAGCCCCCTGGCTCTTACCTACAAGGAAAGGAAGGGTGTCCTTAAGCCTTTCGTAAGGATTTTGCTAATGATCTTAGATAAATTATTGCAGCAGAAGATGGGCCTAAAGTCCCTAGAGGTAGATGCAGCATCAATTTTGGGATAAGAGGATGAGGGTGGCGTTGACTTCTTTGATAAGTTACCACTTTGGAAGAAACCTAATTGCCCACAATATCCTCTTTCAATGATATGCTAAACCGCTTTGAAGAATTTGGCAGTGAACCCATCCACTCCCGAGGTTTTGTCATCTCCAATGGAAAACAAGGCCACTTTAATGTCCTTAATGTTAACAGGTCGGGTTAAGGAGGCCCCATGGAATGTTCAAGAGTTCTTGTGTTCTCCAAGTTGAATCTGTAAGAGAGTGGGGTAGAGACACTTTGAGCCAAGACTAAGAGAGTGCTAGAAGTGGGTGACGAGGCAATCCTCTATGTTCATCGGAGAATAGAGGACCTCCCATTATCATTGGTAATTGAGGCAATGGAGTTTTTATTCCTTCTTGTCTTGATGGCTCTATGGAAAAAGGAGGTGCTAGAATCATCAAACTTGAGCCAACGGGTTTTTTGAAAGCTGACGAAGAAATAAGGCCTCTTGGTAATCCCTAGCAAGGAGTTTGTGTCTGAGGGATTTCTCCTTGGATATTAGGGATGGGTTCCATGAACCAAGATCCATTTTCCTTTGAGTATCACTAAGCTCTTCTCTTATAGTTTGGCTCTTAACCCTAAAAGAGCCTAATTTAGTCTTATGCAGCGAAGAGAGGCTAGATTAAGAAGCCAGAGTTTATAAAAAATGGTGAAAAGACTGCTCCCCTAAAAAAGGGTGTTCAAGTTTCACGAACAAGGGGGAGGAAGGAGGGGTCATTAGTCCAAAAATTCAGAAATTTAAAGCTCCTTTTGCGACGAGTAGAGAGGGGCAGAGTAATAGTCATTGGGATGTGATCCGACAAAAGAGGAGGGAGGAAGGAAGCAAAGTTAGTAGGGAAGGTTAGGATCCATTCCTCATTGACAAGCACCCAATCAATTTTACCGTGGGAACATCTCTGATCGTATTGATTATTCCACCAGGTATAAAAGCGCCCATAGTAGCGGAGGTCCTGCAGATCCGCCTTGGAGACATAGTCCGCGAAGTTCCTATAGTATCTAGTGGAAGAAGTATGGGTGTTAAGTCTATCTTCAACATAGAGAATGTTATTGAAGTCCCCAGCAACAACCTAGGGACCACTAGATTACGACTAAGGTTGATGATATCCTCCCAAAGGTGAGACCTAAGTATGGGTTCTTCCTACCATAGACAATTGAAACGGTGAAGGTAGTATTACCTTGAAGAGAAACCTTACATGTTAGCATTTAGTCAGAGAGATGGATAAGGGTGAAAGAGATAATGGATGGGTTAAAAAGGACCCAGATGCGCCCATCGGGATGTGCAGCATAAATGTGGACACAACTCCAAGAGGGGAAGAACCGGCTTAGAATAGACTAGTGGTTACTAAAAGAGATGTGGGTTTCGAGAAGACCAAAGGCGCATAGCTCACTGCAACCCATGACATTCCAAACTAAAATATTCATGAGGAGGGATGGAGGAAAGAGGGAGGGAGCAGGTAGAGTTAGCTAGTTGCAGGGATAGATCCTCTGGAGGAGGATCTGAAGCTTTCTCCTTAAGGCCCTTCCCTTGGGGGGAGGAGAGACCAACTTCTAGGAGTCCGAATTGGCGGGCTCAAGAACCAGCTGCAGGGAGAGAAAGACACAAGCAAGTTAGAAGGGAGAAAGTTTTAGCAATAGGAGGACGAGGGTGAGTTAGGGAAACGAGAGGAGAGGTAGAGGCTCATGCATGACCGAGGAATGAATCTTATTTCAGGCTGGCGAATTAAAGGGGGGGAGGGAATGGTAAGGATTGGCTGAGAATAAGAAATGGATAGGGTCTTAGCCTTCAGGGAATGATCAGGGTGAAGAGGGGGTTGATACTAGGAGAATGCGCATAAGAGTGCCCAAGCAGGTTGTAAGAAGAGCAAGTAACTATCTCTCATTCATAGATGACCTGCTAGAATAGAGTGTCCCTAGAGTGTGGATCTCAATTTCTTTAGTAATATCAAGGTTGAAGTCCACTTCAACTAAAGCTCTAGAAAAGGAGATTCTTGATTTGGAAGCAGTAGATTGGTCGGTGTGTAGGGAGCTTTGAGAAAATCTTTCTAAGACTAGATTGGGACCAAAGACTTACGAGAATTTTAGGAAGTTGGATCCAAACCGGGATGCGGTTCAGGTCCATAGGATTGAAGAAGAAGTCAGGAG
Organism: Limonium bicolor; assembly: GCA_023374045.1. Classification (NCBI taxonomy): domain Eukaryota; kingdom Viridiplantae; phylum Streptophyta; class Magnoliopsida; order Caryophyllales; family Plumbaginaceae; genus Limonium; species Limonium bicolor. Next base: position 499,344,953 of record CM041776.1, read on the forward strand.
ACCATTTTTTTAGAACTAGCGGGGAGGAGGATAGCAGCCAAGGCCCATTGTCAAAGCAGAATAAGAACCAACCGTCTTCATGAAGAAGAATTTGGGGGGTGGTGACAAAGCTCCAGGCTTTTTTCATGAATTCTTTGAATATTAAATCTTACCCATTAATGCGTTCTTCTAGTAATCAATTTCCGAAGATATATCATCCTCCTCGATAGAACATAGGGACTATCAATATCAATGTTATCACTATGATTGCTATGTAGAGACACTCCAAAAACTAGTTTCCTGTTTAGCTAGAAGCATATCTAAAAACGAAGGATTGGTCTTTGGACCTAAAGGGTTCGGGGACTTACTTGCAATGAGATTCCTTGGAATGCTTTTAGCAGTGGGTGCAAAATTCCCGACAGCGCCACAAACTATAGAGGAGGCACGGTGGTCAGGCTATTGGGAAGGGCCGAATCGTTGTTATCTTAATTAAAGTTTGTTACATGTTAATTTGTATACAGTTGGTCAGATAATGTAATTTAAGAATTATTGTATTATCATTTTGTACATAATGCTTAATTGATTAGTGGTTAACTATTTAATTTATCTATGATTGATTATATTTTGATTTTTTATTCTATAGTTTTTACTACAATAACAAACTCGATGAATAATAAATGCTCAATATCACATATATTATCATTGTTAGGATTTTGGGCCTATTTCCCCAGGATCGTGGTGAGATCGACGTGGTTACCAAAGAAGAAAAAAACAAGATAATGTAATGATAAAATAGTAACACAAGGATATACGTGGTTCAGCCCAAACATGATCTACGTCCACAGGAGGAGATAGAACAACTTTCGTTAAGAGGATGAGGATAACAAGTTTACACGAGGATCACCCAACCAACCCACCAACCCATGTTTCCCTTGGTGTTTTTTACCCGAGTCCCTTTGAGTTCCCACAGAACCCCCTTGATTCCCTTGGATGTGATCCCCACAAGTTGGGGATGATCCTAAGCTACGGGTTGCTAGATCTATTTATGTTCTAGATCTAAATCTTTCATTACCCACATTAACCGTGTAACAACAACCGCATATGGCTCACAAGTTACAACAGTTACAACTTAATAAACACAATCCATTAACACCTAGGAACAACTAACACTCGGGTATCTTGAAAGCCAGAAGTCTTAGCTTCTTATTTTAAGGATTTACTTTTCTAAACTCTCCTTATAATTTTTGAAAAACCAATGCTTCTGACACCATTGATTTGCACCGCATAAATGCCCCTATTAATGCATCTTCAACTCCGTAAAACTCCTTGTAATAATATATTAATTGGAAGACAAACCAATTAACTCCACAAGAGCAATCAACAGATTTAGCATTAATTCTTAAAATCATTTTATTCAAAATGTGAAATAGCACAAGATGAACCCACTCTCTATAAGATACACAATCATTTATTAAATATTATTAAAATATAAACTTAATATTTTGACTTTGGGATATAATTGAAAAAAATGATGCAACTAGCATCTTATAGCTATTACTAATGAATTATCAATAAGTATATCTTAAATAATGTTAAAAAATAGTAATTAACCTAATACTTAAGCTATATTGCTTAAATATACTCCTCCTGATTTTTTACTAAGTTGTTTAAGATTAAGGTACACTAATTAAGGACAAGAATACAGGAGGCGTATAGTCCCAAATTACCCTCAAACTATTATAATTGTTTGCATTAGTAATAATTATACTAAAGGCTACTAAAATTTGAAAAAAATATGGGTATAAATAGACAAACAACTTACAAATCAAATATTAGCCAAATTTACCAAAACCACTTATAAAAAAACACGAGGGAGTATATTATATGTATCAATATCGAATACTTAATAATTACTATTGTTCAAAGTTTTAAGTATTTGTCGTGCACTATAATACTATATTGGAGTAAAACATTTTATACAGTTATGATAGGTATAATCAATTAAACGAAGTAACTGATGAATCAAATATTTGACCTTGTAATTTTAACAATTCAGTTAATGTATCTCAAAAAAATCAATCAATTAACCGATTTCATCATTTAATTTAATTGTCTTGCCGCACAACACACGATTAATTCGTTTTTTTTACAGCCTAACCATCACAACTGAATCATATCATGATGTATTTTCACGAGGAGCCAGCCAATATGATCAATAAAGTAGTTTCGTCCGTCTTATAATAAGTCAAACGACCCTCTATTTGATTTCTGAGTATGCTATGCGCCGTGGGAAGCGGGTGGAGAAAGGAATTATACTTAGAAAAAGGAATAATTAATGATTTTGTTTAGATTAAAAAAAGGAGTATGCGAAGGGACGCTTGGTGCTGTGTAACGGTTTTGCGTCTCTTGGCTGGAAATTCCATTTCTTTTTTTTTTGTCTACATTACCACTAATCATTTCTACATCAGCATAATTATATAAGGGAAAATTCACGAGATACCCCTGTTTTCTTTCGTAATTCACAATATACCCCTGTGATTTTAGTAATTTAACTTTAAACATGCTTAAATGTTGTCCAAAATTGATGAAACTTTGCATGGACGATGCTAAAGTGTTATATTTTGGTCTAATATCAAATTTGAAGTTTTTAAGCTCACATGTGACCCGTGGGACCCAATGAACAGTCTCATATTCATTGGGTCCCACAGGTCACATGTGAGTTTAAAAAGCTTCAAATTTGACATTGGACTAAAATATAACACTTTAGCATCGTCCATGTAAAGTTTCATCAATTTTAGACAACATTTAAGCATGTTTAAAGTTAAATTACTAAAATCACAGGGGTATATTGTGAATTACGTAAGAAAACAGGGGTATCTCGTGAATTTTCCCATTATATAATAATGGGAGTATATGCGTGCTAGATATAACCTGTACCTGATATATTAGTATTATATTGAAATACCCCAAACTTAGATATGATGTTTAAATGATAAACTAAGATATAAGGAGGCTAAATAATGCCTTAGAAACATTAAGAAACATTTCTAATCAAAGAAAGTATAAAACACACAAAAGAGCAGTTTAAGCAAAAACGTGCCCTAAGCTTGGAGAGACTTGGGAGAGTACCCAAATATTGTTCTAAGACCTTAGTAATATCCTAATGGTCATTTTAAATCAATTACCAAAGAAAACCAAGCTTGAAAACAAGTTAAAACACAAAATGTGCTTTAAGGAGTCTTAAAGCACATTTTTGAAAAATTGTCTTGTAAATGAGTTTTGAATGGCTAAATGTCCATCATTACTTTTTAATTAACATGTGTACTATATAGTATCACATTTGGAAGTCTATATCAATGGGAAATCAAAAATTTCACAACAATGTGCCTTGTTTTGTGAATAGTAACTTAATTAAGCTAGTTTATAACATAAGTCAATATAAGTGAGATATTTGGTCAACAAAGACTTAAGTACCCCTTGTTACTAATGGGGGCCGGTTTCTTATAAGGTGAGTCACCACCTTTGGGACTCATTAAGCAAATAAAGACTTATAAAGCAAAAGTACTATTCACCTTTTTACATAAATATCACACTTTACTCATCTCTCTCCTCACCTCTTTATTCTCCATCTTCTCCACCGATTTTCTTTGCTCTCTTTCTTCTCTCTCACGTAAAACTCAACCTCCATGCTAGCTCCATCTAGCTTTGCACACATCTTGCTCATTTTAGCTCCAAAACCAAAACTAAATACATATATCTTAGTTAGCTCAAGCTCTTCCTTTCTATCTTTTCAAAACTTCAAGAGCTTCATTTTGGTGCCAAGTCAAACCACCATTAGAGGAGGAAATTCAAGTTTGGAGACTCCATTGGCTTCTCCATTCTCTTAAGGTAAAGAAAGTGTAAGAAAATCTAGGTTTCCATCATTTCTTTCCTTGTCCGAAAATTTGCACTCATGGGACTCCATGTTTATGCCTTGTTCTAGCTTGTTTTCTACTCTTCAAAGGATTGAGGAGGTCCTTCTTGCTTCATATCCAAGCTTGTCTTGAGAAACCAAGGTAAAACAATCACCTTAATACCTTAAAGCACATTTTTAACCTAGGGTTTGTTCCTTAGGGTTAATGTATTATCTAGTACTCATTGGAGTCATTGGATATTGGTTAGAACATTGGCAAGGAGAGATACATTGGTGACCGAGATTGAGCAAGAAAAAACCTAAGGAAGAAAGCTTTTAAAGCTTGTAAAAGAACAAGGTAAATTACTTACCTTAAGGTGTTTTATTGTTTAAGGGAATGGGATTTAGATATGTAATGAGTTTAGTGAAGAGTTTACATTAGAAAAGGGTTATATATGACCTAGGAGAAACAATGATCATGGTTGTGAACTTGTGACTAAGGAGCAAATGAGAAAAAGAGATAGTTTGAGTATATCAAGGTGAATTATAAGAAGCATTTTATTTCAATGGGAGCCTTATTGTGTGTATTCGCAGGTTGAAGGCAAATATATATGGAAATTCAGTGGTTAAGATTATTGTCATTTAAGGGCCTAAGTGTCAAGCATTTAAGTTTATGCACTATAAGATGATGTGGTGTAGTTTTGGTGTAAATTGTGTGCTAAGGTGTTGTGATGAGAATTTGAGCGATATTGGTTGTTTGATGGAGAAAACCCAAGTGTTAGGGTGTGCTATGTACTAGAGAACCCATGGCAAAATTTAAAGGAGAACTTAAGGGGGCGTTCACTTCAGGGTAAACAGTAAAGGGAAACGAAATGATTCCCTTTGTAATCGTTTGTTTTGTATTTTTTAAATTCTGTTTCCCCCACTTTCAGTTTTAAAAACCCCCATATCCCTCTACAGCGATTCCCCCCAACATTGTGGGGAATGGTATTCCCTTTGTTTCATCTTTCATCTATTCGCGCTTAATTTGGATAAATATTAATATATGTTATTTCTAATATATGTAAATCTTATTATATATTATTATTTAAAATATTAATATATATATATTAATGTATATTTTAAAAATATTAAAATATATCAGTTTATAAGTTAAATATATTATTTATATGTATACTATATATTATATAAATATGAAAATATATTATATATAATTTATATAAATACCAATATATATTTCATTATAATATAAAAAAATTACTAATATATTTATATTTAATATTAATATTATATAATATATGTAATTAATATAAATAATTATTTATATATATTATTTATAATTTATATACAAGTTAATATATCATTTATATTTAAGTAAATATTAATACATATACTATATAATTTATATAATTTAAATATGCATTATATTATTTATGTAAATAATTATTTATAGTTTAAATATAATTTATATATTATGAATATATTTTATATAAATTATACTATTTTAAAGAAATATTAACATATACTATTTATACATTTTTTTTATTATATACATTATTTAAATACATACTATGTAAGATTTAATTCAATATATATATATCAAAATTAAACAACAAGAAAGGGAATCATTAGAAATTGTATTCCGTTTCTGAACCAGAACCAAACAAACTTCTTGATTGGGGGGAATTCCTTTCCTTTCCTTTCCATTCCCTTTCTTGATTCCATTCCGTTTCCTTATCTCGAAGTGAACACCCCCTAAGTGTTTAAGATGTTCTAAGGAGATTTAATGACTAAGGAAGTACTAGGAAGTTCTAGAGGTTGTCTTGATGAAAAAGGGTGAGATTAAGGTATCTTAATGACTTATAATGGCTTAGACATCATTATGAAGGATTTAGAAATCAAAAGGGTGTATTTGGGTATTTAGGACTTAGGTAAGTGTTGATAAAAGAAGCTAGGAAACCTTGGTAAGTTTGATGTGATTGAGTGTGAAACCTTGAGATGATTTAGATAGAAACTAGAGTTTAGGATTTAAGTAAAACCTTGGAAAGTGTAAGAGAGATGCAAGTGGTGTATATGGTGTGGTCAAATTCATAAGGAGGGAACTTTTGGTTAGTAGAAGTGCTAGGTGAAAGGAATGTTGAAATGTAGGAAAGAAATAAGTGTTAAGTGTTAGTAGTTGTTGTAAGAATTGTGTAAAGGATTGAGAATGAATTTGGAGGATGGTTTAAGATGAGTTTAAGGGTCTAAATGATGTTAGAACACATTGAATGGCTTGAGGAAAAGTTTGGTAAAGATTTGGCAATGTTTGGACATATTCTGGAGGCGTCCGACCCAGGGGTCCGACCCAAACTTGGGTCGGACGGCCTCTGTTTAACGCCAGGGAAAGGTTCTGGAATGGTCCGACCCAGAGGACTTGGGTCGGACATGGGTCGGACGGGAGAGTTTTTGAGGGCGGTTAAATTTCTGGAATGGTCCGACCCATAAGGTTGGGTCGGACATGGGTCGGACATGGAGGGTTTAGAAGACGGAAAAATTTGTGGAATGGTCCGACCCATAAGGTTGGGTCGGACGTGGGTCGGACATGTAGAGTTTTTCAAACCCGGAAGTTACTGGAAGGGTCCGACCCAGAGGGTGGGTCGGACGACCCTTAACAAAAAAAAAAGAAATTTTGAATTCTAAGAATGGTAATTGGTAATAAGGTATACTCTTGGTAGGGTGGTAGTGGTTAGTACCCTAAGAACTTAAGGAATTAAGTTAAGATAAGTAAGAACCTTAATGTCTAAAGTTAAGTTTGTAAGTTAAGTGGTAAGGACTTAAGAGGATATTCATCGGGAATTTTTAAGGGATTAAGTGAGTTAAGTAAGGTGCAAATAACTAATGGCCTAAACATGAATCAATGTTTTAAGATTGGTGAATTGGGACTTAGAAGGAGATAAACCAAACGATCGTCGACGGTGAACGGTACAATCTTTCTTGTGACCTGCTTGCTAACGAGGTGTCCCTCGGCTTGTGTGCTATCTGTTTAATTGCTATGACTAAAACAAGATAAAGCATGCAACCGGTTATATTTGTTCTCGTAGTGTATGTGTTATATTTACACTAACCCGCGAGACTTGAGATTGTTACTAACCAAGTTTAGTACATACTGAGTTAAGAATAAGAGTTAAGTTTGGTGGGTGTTGGTTAATGCCCGTTAAGGCTTAGCTAGTACATGGTGATTAAGATTTCTACTAACTGGAACTTGAGTGAGGAAACCCGGGACCGATCTCCGGTCATGCATGCTAAGGAAAAAGGGGGACGGTATCTGAATCAGATCCGCCCTCCGCTTAAGGACTTGTCTTCGGACTTGTAGCCTAGGGCCGGTTGCCGGCTCAGCTACGCTGGACTCCCGTCCAGAGTAGGTGGCATTAAGATGGTGCGGTGGGATCACCTAAATCCCAGGTTCGAATTAAGCTAAAACCATTCCCTTCCAGGAACGGTTTGTATACTGAGATTAAGTTGAGATTAAGATTAAGGTAAGGTAAGGAACTGACATTAAGGAAATGAGGACTAAGGAGGGGGTTACTAACCCACTTGATAAGGGAACACTTGAGTCGTCCATTGTTTGTGAACTATATGTGTTCATCTGTGGTTATTGTTATTGCACTTCATATTATGCTTGTGTATGTAATCAATTTCCATGCTATCGACAATTAGTCGTCGTAGCCCCGTTAGCTTGGGGGCCATGAGAGGGTGTACCAGCATTCGTGTTGACCCCCTTTGGGGGCTGTTTTTACACTTGCAGGTAAGAGACCCATGAGGACGCACTACGAGAGTAGGAGCGGTTAGACTTAGGATGGGATGTTTAATTTGAGTTAGGGTTGCGCCTGTGCACCCGTATGTTTATATTTAAACTGATGTAAGGTCGTGTTTATGACTTAGATACTTGAACTCGGTTGGTTGTCGGTATTATGGATGGTGATGTTTTGGGTTGGTTATGTATTTTGGATAAGTGTTGTAATTGTAAGGCCGGTATATTCTAACGATCAGACCGTGGCAAGGTCCAGGTGTTTATTATTTCCGCTGCGACGTATTCGATTAAGTGTTCAGCTATGCGATAACCACGATTGGCTTTGGATGGGGTGTTACAAAAAGTGGTATCAGAGCGTAGTTACGCTCTGATCAAGAAATACCGGACATGAGTAACCACCGAGAGGATATAAGTTAAGGAATAAGTGATGGGATAAGGGTGTGAGAAGTTAGAGTGAGTAGAGTCAGATGACCACTAATAAGTGTGGATCGTCTTTACCGTCTACGAACATTATAAATTCGTTAACCGAAACAGTGGTGAATACGAATCTAATGTGAGTTATGCTTGTTCAGATGGCAGGACGTCCTAGAGGAAGCCGAGGTCGCGGCCAGGGTGATGATGCTTCAGGAATACCTGGAGGGCAGACGATCGCAGAGATCGTAGCTGCCGCATTAAGGTATATGGGCTATCAGCCTGGTGTGGGTGCACCACCTCCACCGCCACAACCCCAGGAACCAAATTGAGTGAAGAGTCTTGCAGACCTTCGACCCGCACACTTTAAGGGGGAGACTGATCCCGCCAAGCTTGAGGCGTACATCTCCGAGCTGGAGACCGCCTTCGAGACCCTTGATGTCCCTGCTGGGATCAAAGTGCGTCTAGCTGCTTTCTATCTGAAGGGGGCGGCAGGCGATTGGTGGAAGCTGGTGAGGGCCGAGCATGTGGCCAATCCAGAGTTCGGCTGGGAGCAGTACACCGCCTTGCTACGAGAAAAGTACTACCCCGCCCATGTTCAGACGAAGAAGCGCTTACAGTTGGATGCGCTTAAGCAGACGGACAAGATGACAGTGGACGAGTATTACTCTGAGTTCACCGCCTTGCTCCGTCTTCTGCCAGGTCTTGGATATTCTGACCAAATCCTGGTGGACCGCTTCTATGGCGGGCTTAGTCATCGACTCCGCTACGGCATGGGGCCGACGAGTTACACTACCTTGCAGGAGTGCTATCATGCCGCTGCTAAGGTTGAGATAACCGTCCAGCTGAGGGACGAGGAGAATGCCAAGAGGAAGAGTGCTGGTAAGAGCTCGGAGAGTCAAGGGCAAGGAGGGTACAAGAAACAGAAGTACCAACCTCAGGCCCAGAAAAGTCAAAACCTAAGGGGAAGGAGGAAAAAGAGAAGGCTCCGGAAGAGCCATTGAAGTTGACATATGCTTATGCAGCTACACCCCTGCGCTCTAGGGCGCCAAAGGGATCTGAGACTGAGAAGGGAGCCGGTGGTGGCTACCAGCGACGCTTCATCTGTAGGTGGTGTCACAAGGACCACCCCGGGCTCTGTAAAGGGAATAAGGTGGAGTGCAACTTTTGTGGAGTGTACGGACACCGGGCATATGAATGTTACCGGAACCCTGCTAGCAGAGCCTATAGGCCCGAGACCAGGGGCAAGGGCAAGACCGATCAGGGAGCTGGATCTGACGGTCAGAGGAAGGTGCAGCAGGCGGCGGACAAGAACCCAAGGGTGACCCAGAAGTTGGGACCCACACCACATGGTGGACCGGGACGATGAGCCTGAACCCTCATCGAGGCCAGGTACCACTATAACCATTTAGTAATAAAACTACTTGCTTACCGCATTATCATGCATGTTTGGTGAATAACTGAGTTAAGTAAGAATAAGATGAGATTAGAACTTAAGTAAGATATAACCTACTACCACTTTAGGAAGCTTCAGCATCTGCTATCCAATACCATCTACACCTAACCCGGAGCACACCGACATCGGAACCATAGACTTTCCAACTGAACAATGTCAGGTTATCCGCCCAGGTATGATTTTATTAAGGGGATACCTGACACCCGAAGCACAAATAGCCATCATCAGAAGATGCAATCAACTAGGAATGGGACCGGGAGGTTTTTACACACCGGAGTACCTAGGGGGAGCAAGGATGAAATTAAAGATGATGAGCTTGGGCAAGGATTGGAATCCGTATGCCAAGAATTACCAAACCACAAGGGTGCAAGATGGAGTCTCACCACCGGGAATACCCGAAGAGTTCCATCCAGTTATTACACAAGTCGTGGAAATCGCTCAGCAGTTGGAAGCTGAACCGATTCCAGACATCCAGGCAGACATTTGCATTGTAAACTTCTACGAGAAGGATGGGAGACTGGGACTACACCAGGATAAGGACGAGACAACGGAGTCTCTCGAAAGAGGGATACCCGTAGTGTCTTGGTCCATTGGGGATGATGCAGAATTTTTATACGGCGAGCAGAAGCGTGCGGACCGTGCGAATAAGTTGGTACTTAAGTCAGGAGATGTGTTAATTATGGGAGGAGAATCAAGGATGTTATACCATGGGATTAAGAGAATCAAGCTAAATACAGCACCGTCAGCAGTAATCAATGCGACACACATGAGACCAGGAAGATTAAACCTAACCTTTAGACAATATTAGCCATGTAATGTTAGAATGAAATGAGGAATGAGATGTAAGATTAAAGCTCATGTTGTAAACAGGATGGTTATGAATAAAATAACAGTGTTGTTCATATGAATTGTTACGACTCTTGTTATACCATCAATACTCATGAAGCTTATGAACACAATTAGGTTATGGACTCGGTACGGAAGGTGCGTTAAGCATACTTACAGAGGCACAGGCCGACGTCAGCGGTACTATCCTCACCGGCACCTTTCCGATTAATGGGATTGAGGCATCAGTTCTCTTCGACTCAGGGGCCTCACATACCTTTGTCTCGGCATCATTCGCGAGCAGGTTGGGGCTAGACGCTGATGAGCTACCCGACTTCACGGTTACGCTCCAGTCTAAGGAGAAGGTTCGTTGCACTCGTTATTACCGAGGAACCACTGTCAGAATTAAGGGAGAAGACTTTCCAGTCAGTTTTATTGAGTTCAGTGAGCTAGGATTTGATGTCTTCGGGATGAACTGGTTGGAGCGGCACAAGGGACGTATCCTCTGCGCCGAGCATAGATTGCTGCTCAGGAGTCCATCTGGGGTAACAATATCATACCGCCAGAGGCCCAGAGAGCCTTCGACTAAGATCATCACCGCCATGGCAATGTACAAGGAATTAAGGAGAAAGGAAGAAGTGTACCTCTGCTATGTACAGGACATAGAGAGAGACCCTGAGTTCGACCCCGACTTACCGGTAGTGTCGGAGTTCCCCGACTTGTTTCCACGGGAACTGCCCGTCATGCCACCCACTCGGGAGGTAGAGTTCACCATCGAGCTGCTGCCTGGTACCAGACCGATAGCCAAGGCACCATACCGTATGGCTTCGGCAGAAATGAATGAATTAAAAGAACAGTTGAAAGATTTGTTAGATAAGGGATTATTAGACCAAGTGTGTCACCATGGGGAGCGCCAGTCCTCTTCGTGAAGAAGAAGGATGGTAGTCTCCGCCTCTGCATCGACTACGAGAGCTGAATGCAGTGACAATGAAGAATAAGTACCCACTACCCCGCATTGACGATCTGTTCGATCAGTTGAAGGGAGCATCTGTGTTCTCCAAGATTGATCTCAGATCGGGGTATCATCAGATAGCCATTAAGGAGGGAGACATTGAGAAGACGGCATTCCGGACACGATACGGCCACTATGAGTTTACAGTGATGCCGTTCGGTTTGTCGAACGCACCGGCGAAGTTTATGGATCTGATGAACCGCTTGTTCCGGGAACAGCTGGACAAGTCGGTTGTGGTGTTTATTGATGACATTTTGATATACTCGAAGTCTAAGGTTGAACATGAGGAACATCTGAGGAGAGTATTGGAAATATTGAGGGAGAACCAGCTATATGCTAAGTTCTCCAAGTGTGAGTTTTGGCTTGACCAGGTCTCTTTCCTAGGTCATGTCATCTCAGATGCGGGATCTCAGTGGATCCAGCGAAGATTGATGCCGTACGTACTTGGCCAAGGCCGAAGACTGTTACCGACATCCGGAGCTTTCTCGGTCTGGCAGGTTACTACAGGAGGTTTGTTGGGGATTTCAGCAAGGTCGTGAAACCGATGACCAGTCTGATGAAGAAGGATGCACCGTTCTTGTGGACAGTTGACTGTGAGAGATCATTTCAGAGCTTAAAGGACTCACTGACCACTGCACCGGTTCTGACCATTCCAGACGGTACGGGGGCTTTGAGGTTTATTGTGATGCATCCGGCAGAGGGCTGGGTTGCCTACTCATGCAACATGGCAAGGTGGTGGCATATGCCTCACGCCAGTTGAAGAAACATGAGGAGAACTACCCCACACATGATTTAGAGCAGGGAGCTGTAGTCTTCGCTTTGAAGATATGGCGCCACTACTTATATGGGGTTAGTGTCACGATCTACACCGATCACAAGAGTTTGAGATACATATTCACTCAGAAGGAGTTAAATCTTCGACAGAGGAGATGGTTAGAGTTTCTGAAAGACTATGACATTGACCTCCAATACAAAGAGGGGAAGGCCAATGTTGTAGCAGATGCCCTGAGCCGTCGAGCACACTCACTCCATTCGCTAGTTTCTTTCTCCAGCTTGGTTGATGAGGTGCGAGAGGCTCAGAGGACAGATGAGTACATGAGAAAGGTCAGACAGAAACTGACAGATGGTACCTTTGAGAGTCAGAAATATGACTTCAGACTTCATGATGATGATCTGATCAGACTTAAGGGCCGGTTATGCATACCACGGGGCAACACGGATCTGAAAGACCGTATACTTAGAGAATCACATTGTTCTTCAGTTTCCATCCATCCGGGAGCCTAAAATGTATAAAGACATGAAGAGATACTTCTGGTGGTCGGGGATGAAGACAGATGTTACCGAGTTCGTCTTGAGGTGTCTCACATGCCAGAAGGTGAAATTCGAGCACCGACGACCGGGCGGAATGGTACAGTCGATGCCAGTTCCGGAGTGGAAATTCCATGATATCTCCATGGACTTTGTAGTTGGGCTTCCACCTGCTAGGGGAGGTCTCAACATGATATGGGTGGTGGTGGATCGCCTTACCAAAGTAGCCCGATTCATACCGATGAAGGATACTTGGAAGGTGACCAAATTAGCTGAGTTATTTGAGAAAGAAATCATGAGACATCACGGGATACCAAAGACCATAGTGTCAGATAGAGATACCAGATTCCTTTCGAGGTACTGGAGAGCTACCAGAGAAGCGTTGGGTACAGAACTCAAGCTGAGTACCGCGTTCCATCCTCAGACAGATGGTCAGACTGAGCGTACTATTCAAACACTCGAGGACATGCTGAGAGCATGTGCCTTAGACTTCAAGGGCAGTTGGATTGACAGACTACATCTGATCGAGTTTTCATACAACAACAGCTATCACGCTTCGATCAAGATGGCACCTTTTCAAGCGCTGTACAGTAGACCATGTCGTACACCGCTCTGCTGGGATGAGTCGAGTGAGACGGTCATTATAGGACCAGAGTACTTAGAGCAAGTTAAGGCTGAAGTTCAGCAAATCAGGGAGAACATGAAAGCTGCGCAAGATAGACAGAAGTCGTATGCTGATGTTCGACGACGGGACCTGGAGTTCGCAGTGGGCGACCAGGTATTTCTGCGAGTTTCACCAATGAAGGGTGTATTCAGGTTTGGGCAGAAGGGCAAATTAAGCCCGAAATTTGTTGGTCCTTATGAGATTACGGAGCGGGTGGGCCCGGTTGCTTACAGGTTGAATTTACCTGCTGAGCTGGGTAAAGTGCATGATGTTTTTCATGTTTCACAGCTAAAGAAATACATGCACCACCCCTCCCATGTGTTAGAACCTGAGAGGTTGACTTTAGAACCAAATATGAGATCCGTGGAGACTCCTCAAAGAATCTTGGACAGTAAGACTAGGGACACTCACCACAAGTCAGTGAGACTGGTGAAGGTTCTCTGGTCTAACCAGGATGTCGAAGAGGCCACGTGGGAATTAGAGGATAAGATGAGAGCGAAGTACCCTTTTTGTTTACTGACTAGGTCGTCTGTATAGGGTACGGGGCGTACCCCTTTTTAAGGGGGGTAGAGCTTCCTCGCTTTTGAGTTAGGAAACGATTATGTTTGACGTTTGTTTGGTTGTTTAAGATGTGAATTTGTGTAAGTTGCTACACTTTGGTGTTAAGTTTGAGTTATGTATAATACTTATGTATTGTATTTGAGATTGAACTTGAGTCTTGAGATGTGTGAATGTGAACATAAGATGTGGTATTAAGATTAAGGAAATTGAGTACCGTGAATGGTTAAGCACATATGTGAACTTTGAGGACAAAGTTCTTTTAAGGGGGGTAGATTGAAATACCCCAAACTTAGATATGGTGTTTAAATGATAAACTAAGATATAAGGAGGCTAAATAATGCCTTAGAAACATTAAGAAACATTTCTAATCAAAGAAAATATAAGGAAACACCAAAAGAGCAGTTTAAGCAAAAACGTGCTCTAAGCTTGGAGAGACTTGGGAGAGTACCCAAATATTGTTCTAAGACCTTAGTAATATCCTAATGGTCATTTTAAATCAATTACCAAAGAAAACCAAGCTTGAAAACAAGTTAAAACACAAAATGTGCTTTAAGGAGTCTTAAAGCACATTTTTGAAAAATTGTCTTGTAAATGAGTTTTGAATGGCTAAATGTCCATCATTACTCTTTAATTAACATGTGCACTATATAGTATCACATTTGGAATTCTATATCAATGGGAAATCAAAAATCAATTACCAAAGAAAACCAAGCTTGAAAACAAGTTAAAACACAAAATGTGCTTTAAGGAGTCTTAAAGCACATTTTTGAAAAATTGTCTTGTAAATGAGTTTTGAATGGCTAAATGTCCATCATTACTCTTTAATTAACATGTGTACTATATAGTATCACATTTGGAAGTCTATATCAATGGGAAATCAAAAATTTCACAACAATGTGCCTTGTTTTGTGAATAGTAACTTAATTAAGCTAGTTTATAACATAAGTCAATATAAGTGAGATATTTGGTCAACAAAGAGTTAAGTACCCCTTGTTACTAATGGGGGCCGGTTTCTTATAAGGTGAGTCACCACCTTTGGGACTCATTAAGCAAATAAAGACTTATAAAGCAAAAGTACTATTCACCTTTTTACATAAATATCACACTTTACTCATCTCTCTCCTCACCTCTTCATTCTCCATCTTCTCCACCGATTTTCTTTGCTCTCTTTCTTCTCTCTCACGTAAAACTCAACCTCCATGCTAGCTCCATCTAGCTTTGCACACATCTTGCTCATTTTAGCTCCAAAACCAAAACTAAATACATATATCTCTTAGTTAGCTCAAGCTCTTCCTTTCTATCTTTTCAAAACTTCAAGAGCTTCATTTTGGTGCCAAGTCAAACCACCATTAGAGGAGGAAATTCAAGTTTGGAGACTCCATTGGCTTCTCCATTCTCTTAAGGAAAAGAAAGTGTAAGAAAATCTGGGTTTCCATCATTTCTTTCCTTGTCCGAAAATTTGCACTCATGGGACTCCATGTTTATGCTTTGTTCTAGCTTGTTTTCTACTCTTCAAAGGATTGAGGAGGTCCTTCTTGCTTCATATCCAAGCTTGTCTTGAGAAACCAAGGTAAAACAATCACCTTAATACCTTAAAGCACATTTTTAACCTAGTGTTTGTTCCTTAGGGTTAATGTATTATCTAGTACTCATTGGAGTCATTGGATATTGGTTAGAACATTGGCAAGGAGAGATACATTGGTGACCGAGATTGAGCAAGAAAAAAACCTAAGGAAGAAAGCTTTTAAAGCTTGTAAAAGAACAAGGTAAATTACTTACCTTAAGGTGTTTAATTGTTTAAGGGAATGGGATTTAGATATGTAATGAGTTTAGTGAAGAGTTTACATTAGAAAAGGGTTATATATGACCTAGGAGAAACAATGATCATGGTTGTGAACTTGTGACTAAGGAGCAAATGAGAAAAAGAGATAGTTTGAGTATATCAAGGTGAATTATAAGAAGCATTTTATTTCAATGGGAGCCTTGTTGTGTGTATTCGCAGGTTGAAGGCAAATATATATGGAAATTCAGTGGTTAAGATTATTGTCATTTAAGGGCCTAAGTGCCAAGCATTTAAGTTTATGCACTATAAGATGATGTGGTGTAGTTTTGGTGTAAATTGTGTGCTAAGGTGTTGTGATGAGAATTTGAGCGATATTGGTTGTTTGATGGAGAAAACCCAAGTGTTAGGGTGTGCTATGTACTAGAGAACCCATGACAAAATTTAAAGGAGAACTTAAGTGTTTAAGATGTTCTAAGGAGATTTAATGACTAAGGAAGTACTAGGAAGTTCTAGAGGTTGTCTTGATGAAAAAGGGTGAGATTAAGGTATCTTAATGACTTATAATGGCTTAGACATCATTATGAAGGATTTAGAAATCAAAAGGGTGTATTTGGGTATTTAGGACTTAGGTAAGTGTTGATAAAAGAAGCTAGGAAACCTTGCTAAGTTTGATGTGATTGAGTGTGAAACCTTGAGATGATTTAGATAGAAACTAGAGTTTAGGATTTAAGGAAAACCTTGGAAAGTGTAAGAGAGATGCAAGTGGTGTATATGGTGTGGTCAAATTCATAAGGAGGGAACTTTTGGTTAGTAGAAGTGCTAGGTGAAAGGAATGTTGAAATGTAGGAAAGAAATAAGTGTTAAGTGTTAGTAGTTGTTGTAAGAATTGTGTAAAGGATTGGGAATGAATTTGGAGGATGGTTTAAGATGAGTTTAAGGGTCTAAATGATGTTAGAACACATTGAATGGCTTGAGGAAAAGTTTGGTAAAGATTTGGCAATGTTTGGACATATTCTGGAGGCGTCCGACGCAGGGGTCCGACCCAAACTTAGGTCGGACGGCCTCTGTTTAACGCCAGGGAAAGGTTCTGGAATGGTCCGACCCAGAGGACTTGGGTCGGACATGGGTCGGACGGGAGAGTTTTTGAGGGCGGTTAAATTTCTGGAATGGTCCGACCCATAAGGTTGGGTCGGACATGGAGGGTTTAGAAGACGGAAAAATTTCTGGAATGGTCCGACCTATAAGGTTGGGTCGGACGTGGGTCGGACATGTAGAGTTTTTCAAACCCGGAAGTTACTGGAAGGGTCCGACCCAGAGGGTGGGTCGGACGACCCTTAACAAAAAAAAAAGAAATTTTGAATTCTAAGAATGGTAATTGGTAATAAGGTATACTCTTGGTAGGGTGGTAGTGGTTAGTACCCTAAGAACTTAAGGAATTAAGTTAAGATAAGTAAGAACCTTAATGTCTAAAGTTAAGTTTGTAAGTTAAGTGGTAAGGACTTAAGAGGATATTCATCGGGAATTTTTAAGGGATTAAGTGAGTTAAGTAAGGTGCAAATAACTAATGGCCTAAACATGAATCAATGTTTTAGGATTGGTGAATTGGGACTTGGAAGGAGATAAACCAAACGATCGTCGACGGTGAACGGTACAATCTTTCTTGTGACCTGCTTGCTAACGAGGTGTCCCTCGGCTTGTGTGCTATCTGTTTAATTGCTATGACTAAAACAAGATAAAGCATGCAACCGGTTATATTTGTTCTCGTTGTGTATGTGTTATATTTACACTAACCCGTGAGACTTGAGATTGTTACTAACCAAGTTTAGTACATACTGAGTTAAGAATAAGAGTTAAGTTTGGTGGGTGTTGGTTAATGCCCGTTAAAGCTTAGCTAGTACATGGTGATTAAGATTTCTACTAACTGGAACTTGAGTGAGGAAACCCGGGACCGATCTCCGGTCATGCATGCTAAGGAAAAAGGGGGACGGTATCTGAATCAGATCCGCCCTCCGCTTAAGGACTTGTCTTCGGACTTGTAGCCTAGGGCCGGTTGCCGGCTCAGCTACGCTGGACTCCCGTCCAGAGTAGGTGGCATTAAGATGGTGCGGTGGGATCACCTAAATCCCAGGTTCGAATTAAGCTACAACCATTTCCTTCCAGGAACGGTTTGTATACTGAGATTAAGTTGAGATTAAGATTAAGGTAAGGTAAGGAACTGAGATTAAGGAAATGAGGACTAAGGAGGGGGTTACTAACCCACTTGATAAGGGAACGCTTGAGTCGTCCATTGTTTGTGAACTATATGTGTTCATCTGTGGTTATTGTTATTGCACTTCATATTATGCTTGTGTATGTAATCAATTTCCATGCTATCGACAATTAGTCGTCGTAGCCCCGTTAGCTTGGGGGCCATGAGAGGGTGTACCAGCATTCGTGCTGACCCCCTTTGGGGGCTGTTTTTACACTTGCAGGTAAGAGACCCATGAGGACGCACTACGAGAGTAGGAGCGGTTAGACTTAGGATGGGATGTTTAATTTGAGTTAGGGTTGCGCCTGTGCACCCGTATGTTTATATTTAAACTGATGTAAGGTCGTGTTTATGACTTAGATACTTGAACTCGGTTGGTTGTCGGTATTATGGATGGTGATGTTTTGGGTTGGTTATGTATTTTGGATAAGTGTTGTAATTGTAAGGCCGGTATATTCTAACGATCAGACCGTGGCAAGGTCCAGGTGTTTATTATTTCCGCTGCGACGTATTCGATTAAGTGTTCAGCTATGCGATAACCACGGTTGGCTTTGGATGGGGTGTTACATATATGAAGTGAATTGTAAGTCGGTCTATTTATAAGAAAGTAATCATCATTGTTTTTTTTTTTTGGAAAAAATTAATGTTGGTGATGTCATGAAGTAACAGCAAAGAACTTAGTTAGTTGTTTTAGGCGAGGGAATTTGGTGACGGAGGTGGAAAGTCCGTCAATTTGACGGACCAAATTATATACGTTGATTTAAAATGATAAAAGAATAAAAAAAATTATGTGGTTAGGATTACTCAATTTTACTGATGTGTTTTAAATTATTTTTAGTGTACAACTATACAGCAGTGTCGTACAAAATTAAATTTTGGTTGTATTTCTTATATGCAATATTTATAATGCAAAAGACTACAGTTATACATAGCAAATTTAACTAAGTGTATGACTATAAAAATGATGTTATGTATTTTTTTTAAATAGTATCTTTTATGTTGATTTATTCTAATTGTTTACTAATTTCTTTTTTATTTTGTATTTTTTATAATACCCTTATTTAATCTCATATAAAAAGTCATAAATTATATAAAACATTATGATATAGTCATATATAAACATATCAATATAAATATTTAAATAATACTTTCTTAATTTTATAATATTTGTTCTCAACATAAATATGTAAAAAATAAGTATAGATCATCAAACAAAAATGAATGTATTCAACATAAAAAATTAGATCAAATTAATTAATATATAAAATACAGAATTAATAAATGTAATATTTTTCTAAATTAAATAAATGTCACCTAATATTTCTTTCAGAAAAATTGAACTTAGAAGTCTTAATTTAAATTAAAGCCTAGTGTTCAAATTAATTAGTAATTTTGCATAGGAAGAATGCTTTTAGAGAAACCGTTTCATTAGGATTAAAAACCAGAAAGTATAAATGCTAAAATTATATATATACATATATATTTGATAAAATAAATTAGCGTAAAAGGTAGACAAATCAAAATAATAAGAATAATGAGGCTAAATTAATATAAATAGCTAGGATTTTTATGCATGTGAAGAAATTTTAAACACCTTTATTGTTATGACTATTCATGCTTCAATCTATAGTATAAAATATACACATGATCATTGATAATGTTTCAGTCGCTTGATTAAGATATATCCAGGAAAGTTGATGAATATTTTCGTCGAAGATTAAATAATGTATCCCTGTCCATCTATAAACGCGTTCATTGATAAGAAGATAAAGATGCATCAATGACCACACTAATAATTCCATTGGTAATATACATTTATGTATAGATGTTCCAATAGAAGTATAAAATGTACACATAAATGTTTACATCAATAAGTTTAAAAAATCAATGATAGTAGTTAAATATTTTCATCACTACATGATAGTTGATATATATTTCCATCATTGGTTAAAAATGTATACATGATACTTGATAAATGTTTTTATCACTACATCAAAATATATCCATGATACTTGATAAATATTTCCACCACGATGTTAAAATATACTGATGATAGTTGATAAATTACTCCATCACTATGTTAAATGTATCCATGATAGTTGTTAAATGTTTCCATCACTATGTTAAACCGTATTCATGATAGTTGATAAATGTTTCCACCACTATGTTAAAATATATCCATATAGTTGATAAATATTTCCATCACTATGTTAAAATGTATCCATGATAGTTGTTAAATGTTTCCATCACTATGTTAAAACATATCCATGATAGTTGATAAATATTTCCAGCACTATGTTAAAATATATCCATATAGTTGACAAATGTTTCCATCACTATGTTAAAATGTACCCATGATAGCTGTTAAATGTTTCCATCACTATGTTAAAACGTATCCATGATAGTTGATAAATGTTTCCACCCCTATGTTAAAATATATCCATATAGTTGATAAATGTTTCCATCACTATGTTAAAATGTATCCATGATAGCTGTTAAATGTTTTCATCACTATGTTAAAACATATTCATGATAGTTGATAAATGTTTCCACCACTATGTTAAAATATATCCACATAGTTGATAAATGTTTCCATCACTATGTTAAAATGTATCCATGATAGCTGTTAAATGTTTCCATCACTATGTTAAAACGTATCCATGATGGTTGATAAATGTTTCCACCACTATGTTAAAATATATCCATATAGTTGATAAATGTTTCCATCACTATGTTAAAATGTATCCATGATAGCTGTTAAATGTTTCCATCACTATATATATATGTTAAAATGTATCCATCATAGTTGATAAATGTTTCCACCACTATGTTAAAATATATCCATATAGTTGATAAATGTTCCCATCACTATGTTAAAATGTATCCATGATAGTTGTTAAATGTTACAATCACTATGTTAAAATGTATCCATGGTAGTTGATAAATGTTTCAATCACTGGATTAAAATGCATAAATAATAGTTGATAAATATTTCCATCACCAGGTAAAAATGTATCCATGATAATTGATAAATATTTCCATCAGTGGCTTAAAATGTATACATGAAAATTGATGAATGTTTTTGTCACTATGTTAAATCATTCATGATAGTAGAAATATGTTTCCATCATAGGATTTAAAGGAATACAAAGAAATTTATATTATCGGATTAAAATATATCCATGATAGTTGAAAATTGTTTCCATAACTAGCTTGAAATATATTCATGATATATGATAAACTACGCACTATAAAAACCACCCTAAGACAATTAAAATGTCAAAAAATTATTTTAGGTTCTATAGTGAAACAAAACTTAAAAAAAAAAAAGCAAAAGATGACTCAAGGAAAAAAACAACAATAAAAGACTACCTCCTATTCAAAATGAAAGAAGATTTAGATTTTTTTACAAGCTTTTTAGATTGAATTAAAATTAAAATTACCAAATAATATTTATTATGAGTACTGACATAATTTAGGTTGTATAAAGTGTGAAAACTTGTAATAAAAATGTAAAATTACTTACCGTTCAAATAGAAGAAAGTATATTATGACTTTCAGCATCATTGTAATAGAATATATTTTAGTTCATTGTAATAGAATATATTTTGGTTTATTTTTAAAAGGAAGTAAAATTATTAGTAAATCCAATTATATTATATATAATATTATAATAGAGTAGTCAATCATTACGTGTGCAAATAATTCAGATCACAATAAAAAATAGTAAATGACAAGAACTTGTCTCGCAGATTTAGAAAATAAAAAAGTAAATGGAAGTGACTGTTCGTCCACACAGAAATGTGGCGTCAATCACAATTATTCTGTTATAGTAATGTGTACAATAGATGTACGACTCAGATTAATTTTTTATTAAACTCGAGAACAGTGAGGATTACATCCGTCGGGGACGGAATAATTCCGTCCGTCACATAATCCTCTCCCTTGTTTTAGAGAGAGGTAATTTGAAAGCAAAAAAATCAAGATTACGTGAAATTATTGACTTCATTGTCATTATGGTCGGTTGTCTTGACATTTTTTTGGCTGGTTTTTATTACTGTTTAATGTGTGATAAGTAGTAGTATCTTATTATACTAAAAAATGCAAACGCTATTTTTCAAAAAAAAAAAAAATGCAAACGCTAGGGAGACAAACGAAGCCAAGTTGGTTAATTGATTACCAGCTGGAAACTTGTAGATCAATGTCTCCTGTAGTGTAGAGTGTAGATGTCGACGCAAAAGTATTTGACTGGTAGCAACTCTATCCACTTTACTAGTAGGTTCTAGCTTAGTGTAGATACGTGTTGCCAATGTTAGTGTCTCCATCCATTTTTAGAAATTGAATGTTTCTACAAAGAAGAAAAAAATACTTGGTGGATCACTTGTTGCCGGACATTTTGATCGTTCAAACGGGAAATGGATAAGGTTGAGATCTAGCTACAAAGAAAGAACTCTTTTGTTTCTACAAAGAAAAACTCTTTCAAATGACTTGTGCAGCACACATCAATAAGTACCATGCATATGTGTGGGTGGTAGTTACATTCATGATTATCCATATATGCATAATGCATGAGCGCGTTGACATGTGGAGTCACTCAGGTTAACATTCAATAATATGCATACGCGTTTGTGGATGTGGACCATGTTGACGATGCGAGGATACTGATAGATGGTATACGGGGATGGAATGTGAATGGGAGCAAACTCTGGGCAAGAATGAAGTTCCAAGGAAATAAGGAGAGAAGGAAAAAGTCTGATGAGGAGAGATCGCAGAATAGACCCAACAATGGAGCGAGGCCACACCAATTTATTTGGAGAGAAAAGCGGAGGAATTGGAGCGATAAGGCTCCTGCGGTCGCAAGGCTGTCATTGGACGTGGAGCCGGATGTGGGAATGAAGGAGTGCTTGAAGAAATGTGCTGTAATCATCTTCCCAGAAGAAAGGTCGCCAAAGGAAGCGATGAATTTTTTACAGAATAAATGGCCAAAGATGAGTGGGTTACTTGCTTTCTCGAGGAAGAAATTTCTCATGGTATTCGATACGATTTATGATGCGGAAGAAGTAGTTAATCAAGTGCTAGAAAAGGCTAAGGTCCAGGAAGGCATTGAAATCCGTAAATGGAATTTGGCTGATCAGGTGGAGAAGCGGCGAACGTGGATTGTACATGCGTGGAATAATCAGAATGTTTGTAAAATAGCTCGAACGGTGGGTGACGTAATAAAAATTGAAAGTGATGATGGCCAGTATGTTGAAAACGTGGAGATCCGCCTCCAGATCGAGACATCTACACTTCAATTAATCAACTGGAAAATCATGGTAAACGTTGAGGGACATAATTTTCCGGTAAGTTTGGTTGAAGTTCCGGAGCAACCTTCTCCGGGATCGGAAGTTGACCAGTCGGAGAGTATTTTTCAAATTGATTACATTATGTTACCCTCTCATATAACTCATATAACTCATATAACTAACAACTCAATTAGGTCAGGTGCAGAGTACTCATGATTCGAGACATTCAAACGCCACAAAGCAAAACATGCTTTTAAATGTTGGAACTTCACACCAAATGAAAATTAATATATTTACTCTCAATGGAATAATCAATAAATAAAAAGAAGCATGGATCCAGTAAAATAAAAGAACGTCGTGCTATACTGCACTTTTCTTCATTTTACTTATTTATAGTAAATAATTTATAATGAAATGAGTCATTATGTGGATAAGGTTTTGATAAAGTCATTCATAAAATTGACTCACTATGTTACTCCCTCCTTACCAATAAAAGTATACTTACTTTTTATTCTTCTCATATAAAAAATAAAGACACGTTGGTCATTTTAAACTCTTTCTTAAAAAGTGTGAAATTGTCTAAAACGAAATTTATTTTGAATAGGAGGAAGTATTTTTAACACAAGGAGTGGTAATGTAGATGGACGGCAAATGTCAAATAATATGTCGGTGCAATGTTATTAATTTAGTTTTTTTTTTAATTCAACAAAACCAAGTCAAAGTATATTTCTATCAAAGAAGTGGCAAACAATGAAACGGTACACCTTATCCAAATTTTAAGAGAAGAATGAAACAAGATAAAATGCATAACGTACACCTCATTCCTATGTGTACCTAATTTATTAATAATCATTCCGTAGATTGTACGAGCGTAAAAACAGGGAATCGGTTAATTAGTTACGTTCAGTTTACTGTAATGCTTGGTACTCATCCAGTTGGGATCATTTGTATTAGTATGCTAGAATGCTACTACGCTAAATCAGCCTTCATATATGTACAAGAGTTTTCTTGTAGGCTCAATTATTAAATATAATTATATAATACACGAAAAGCTGGAATTGAGCTAACATTTATACTCCCTCCGTCTTGGATTTTGTATATAATTCCTTAGATGCTAAACAATATATTTCAAAATTTAGTTTTATAAAATCATTTTATTTTATAAATTTAATATTGAAATAGGAAAACATGCCATAAATCAAACAGGTTGATCAATTCATGACGGAGGGAATATATACACACCGAAGGTAATCCGTATACGGGTAATTTGTATTTTTTGTAGTGGGATAATACATTTCTATATACATTTACTAAAGATAAATGATACATTTGATGAAGATTACAATTGTCTTCAACTAGAGTATATCTCCTCATCCGACTAGAGTATGTTCATCATTATTAAAAAGTACATTAGCAATTGATCAACAGTACATTAACAATTGACTCAATAGTACATTCAGTACAATAACAATTGACAAACAATACATTAGTCATTACCAAGAGTACAACTATCCAAAAGTACATTAGTATAACTATAATACCATAGATCCAAGGAACTTACCTGCATAAAGATGTAGGTGTAACATCTACTCCTCATTAAGATGATTTATTAACTCTATGCTAGCATTAGATATACTCCTCGTCGTCAACGTCAAGCACCTGATGTGCACAACAAGACAACAGAGCTATTTTAACTATCTATAAATATTTACTTATAATATACAATTTAACACTAATCTCATTGCTACTTCTTCCCGCTCTTCGCTTGGATATCTCCATCTACACATCTGTACACGCATTTGTTGTATGGGTCAGTACAACCGCTGAGTATGACATTATGCAGCGCCCTTCTACACCGTCGGACCACTCTTATATTACTTGGTCAAGTGAGTCTGCGGTTCATTTTTAATATTTCATAAGAATCAAATTAATGAGCCATTCAATACAAACATTTCACATATGTAATGAAATAACAAACTTAAATAAATACACAATACAGATATCTCACAAAACAATGTTCAAATAAGGTTATATTATTTTAAGGAGTATTTAGGTTTGTAGGAATCTTTTGCCTTGAGGGCATATTCAACCCTGCTTATGAGATTTATGAATCTCGATAATCATTATGTAGTATCTGGAATAATAGTTATACCTTCAAGGCAGTTCTTTCATTCATGTGAGATTATAAGTTTTCTTAGATCCCTCTTAGTTTATACCTATATTTGTATATCTTAGGGATATTTCATATCCCGTCTCATACTGTTCATAATTAATTTGTTTTATATAACACAATTCAGCTCATTTTAATATGTGTGGTATTTTAGATACAATATATAAACAACTTGAATAATTCACATATAGAATAAAAATCAAGCAGAAGATATTAGTCTCATCCATAAGCACAAGCAGATGATAACATTAAGATAAATAAGCTCAAGTAGAAGATATCATTCTTAAGTTACTTTTAAGCTTATGATATTACTTAAGTTGAAAAACCCCAAACCTTAATTTCATTAATTAATCATGAATTAATTAAATGAAAAAGTTAATCAACGGTTAGCTATTGATTTATAAGGCTAAAATTTATCTTAAGATTATTGAGGAACAATCTAAGATCACATATAAGCAAAGTTATGCTTTAAAATCACTTAGGGAAAAAATTATGCCTTAAGAAACCTAAAGGATTGTGTAACCTCAATCAGGGTCCAAAGTGGGTTCGTAAACCTTATATCTAAGGTATTAACAAGATAAAACAATTACTAAAGAAAACCAAGTCATAAACGTGTTAAAACACAAAAAAGATCCTTAAGACTCCTTAAAATACATTTTTATGAAATTGTCTAGAAATTGACTTTGGGTGGTTAGCAAAGATCTTGGGCAGAAAACTCCTTAAGGAGTGTTCCAGGTAAAATCACTTTTCTAGCACTTTTGAGCTAGTTCTTTCCATTTGATCTTACTAAAGCCTTGAACCTTACTCTTTTTCTCTTCTTTTCATCACCAAAAATGAAGCCCGTCAAGGACTTGAGTGGCTGCCAAAAGTCAAGTGCCAAAAACAAGGAAAGGCTATTTTAAATCAAGGGTAAGCTTTAAACTTAACCTTTTGAAATCATGGTTTAACTCTTGTTTCCGTACAAAGAGTGATCTTTCTCCCTTATTGTGGTTAGGGCCAAGAGTTTCAAGTGTTGGAAACAAGTCTTTGAGCTTAAGGTTAATATCTAATCCTTAATGCTCATTTTGATGTTCTTAAGTCATTAATGTTGATTATTAATTATGGCCGAATTCAAAGGCTGTAAAATGGGTTATTTTGACCTAGGAATGAATATAAATCAACATAATAACTTTGAACTAAGTTTCACTAATGACTAATGAGTTAGAACACACTATAATGTCTTAAAGTTGATTTATTATGAGAGCCATGTATGGCCAAGAGCATTATGAGGAAAATTACATGTTATGAGCTAATAATGTGTATGAAACTACATTATAACATTTGGATGAGTTAAGAGGTGGTTAAGTGATTTAAATGTAGAAGTTTTATGTTAAAGGGGCTAAAATGCAATTTTTGGAAACCTTGGGTATAAAACAAAATAAAGCCGAGAGGGTGCTGTTCCAAATGGCCTAAAATGACCTAAGCATGTGTATAAACTTGTGTTAGAGTATTTGGTTAAGTTAGCTACGGATTAAGGATTAAATGACAAGTTTATAAAGATTATGTGGTGAGAATGTAATTTCCGAAAACATTGGGGTATGAACTAAAAAAGCCGTGGATAAACTACAATTTATGTGTATTTTATTATATTTAAATCTTATGTTAAAGTTTATATTATGGCCAATTGTTTAGGCTTGTTATTATAAAGTTTTTGTAATATAAAATACTATAAGAGCATAGGTTATAAAATCTGGTGCTATTTGTAGAAATTTAGGGGTTTTAAGGTAATTTAGAATATTTAGAGGACTTAGGAAAAGTATCTAGAGTTAGAAAATGTATTGGATATTTAAGTACCAAGAATTATTTAAAAGGGATTATAAGTTTATACAATGATTTGATGAGCTTAAGGCTAGAGAATGGTCTGAAAACATAGGGCTGATTTGCAAAGAAATAAAAATTATAAGTTAACGTAAAGTGTAGTGTTAAATGGAAAAAATAGAAAAAATGTGGGGCCAAATCGTAATTTAATAAAGTTCTGGGTATATGAGAGAAAATGAGGCCATATAGAGTTTGGGTCAAAGTGTTGACCAAGTTTGGGATTAAATATTGAAACTTAAGATTAAATATGAGTTAAAACATAAAATGTAAGGATTATAAAATTTGTGGGGTGAAATTGTAATTAAGGAAATATATAAGTTAAAACCGAATGGACATGGGGTCTGTAGGAGAATTTTCAAAAATTAGGGGGTGAGTTTGGAATTAATAAATAAAGGAGTTAAAACTATAGGTTAAATAACAATAATAACATAATTGTACAAGTTGTGAAATTAATGAGGTCAAAATGTAATTATCGAAAAATCTAGGGTGGAATTCTAATTTGAGTAAGTATAGGTTCTGTTTGTTGGTTTGGAAGAAATTAGAAGTGAAACTTTGGTATAAATAGTTAAAGGATGACAACTATAGGTTATACAAGCATAAAGAATTTATTTGCAAACATTTTATGAAATTTGGGGTCATATTGTAATAAACAAAAATTGTTAGGAGAATACCCATGTTATGCGTGACCAGTCGAGGAATATTAAGGATATAACAAACTAATTATGTCATTAAATGAATGGTAACATACTATATACATAATATAAGCATATGTATATATAAGGAATATATTATATAGTAAGAGAATACTATAATATATGATGTTTTGGGTGATATAAAAGCCTATAATTATATACATAGCACATATGTATATAATACATGAACAAGGAGATTAATGCTATATAATGATAAGAATTATAATAACATACAATAATGGAAAAGATTATTGTATAAGTAACTATATAATTAATGGGTTAAATAAGCAAAAAGAAACCTACAAAGATAAATGCTTATAGTATGAAATTATAATGGGATAATTCATGATATACCCCTGTTTTCTTTTGTAATTCACAATATACCCCTGTTGGTTTTCGTAATTCAACTTTAAACATGTTTAAATGTTGTCCAAAATTGATGAAACTTTACAAGGATGATGCTAAAGTGTTATAATTTGGTCCAATATCAAATTTAAAGTTTTTTAAGCTCATATATGACATGTGGGACCCAATGAAAATTGTGACATGTTCTAAGCAAAAGAGAAGAAGAAAAGAGTAGGAAGAAGAAGCAAGCATGAGAAAAAAAGGATACGGAGAAGAAGATGAAGTAAAGAAGAGAGCGTGTTTTCTCCCTCAATGAAATACCCCAAAATTAAAAATTATGATTAATCAGACTAATAATGATTTTAGAGGCTTAATTACACCTAAATAAACATGAGGGAATGATTCCCGAAAAAAACGGATCCTTAAAACGGATTAAGAACACAAACTAACCTTAAAGCGCTTTTTTCAAGGAAACCGGGAAAACACGACTTTAAGCGGGTTAAATAGACCCGTAATAATTTTAGCCAATCAAATGTCTATAATTAGACATTAGTGAAGGTCTAGAACCAATAAAATTAATTAAACGAGAAAATTTCGGAAAAGGGGTTCCGGTAGTGAATAATGTAAAAACGAGAAGTTGTGGGGTGTTAAATGTAATAAAGCTAAAATAACATTCCCCATTAGTAAACAAAAATCAGATTTATGTGTGTGGGCTGTGTGGGTTCCGATTCTTACCCCTTTCACTCTCTTTAATTCTTCCTAATACACTAAAAGACAAAAAAAATAAAAGTAAAAAAAGTAAAAATGAAAGAAAGGAGTCTCTCTCGTCCATTCCTCACTCTCTCACCTGTACTCCTCCTTCCTTCCTGAATTTTTTCTTCTTCCCCAGCTGTTAATGGCGATTTGAAGAGCAACACACAAAACCTCCATTCGCTTCCATTTTTGTATGGCTTATTGTAACCGATTTTAAATGCTCAAAATGAGTAGTGTACATGGTTTTGAGTAGTGGTTATGTTGTGGTATAATAAGGAAGAGAACTAAATTGTTTTGGAGCTTTTGAAAGATGATTAAAAGCTTGGAAAAACCTTGAGAAGATAGATGAACTTGTGCAGGAAAATATAATGTGTTGTGGTGCTTAGGTTGATGAGAGAATTAGAAATGAGTTGTGAGCTGAAATTTGAGTGTGGGTAATGTTAAACTTTTGGGGAACCTCTGTCAAAAATTTGTCTAGAAATTAGAAGACTTAAGTGTTTTAGAAAGAAGGAAACAACCTAGGACATAACTAGAGTGTCTTAGTGTTTAATGTGAGTAATTAACCACCTTGTAGACTAACTTGTGAAAGTTTGGTGATGGAGTAGAATGTGGGGTAAGATAATACAAGTTGAACTCTAGTAATGACATTGGATGAGGAAATCTTGAATGGAAAGAGTAAGAGTTGAAATCTGTAGCATAGGAGAAACAAAATCTGTAGCATATGTTTTAGGAAAATGAAAGTATGGAAATTATGTAAGATTGACATAAGAGTGGGTAATGAGTTAGTAGATGGTTTAAGGAGGTTGGAAGTGCTAAAATTAGTGCTAAAACATGTTAGATTACATGTAGAAAGATTGGGGAAGAAATAGGAATAGAAAGGAGTTAAGAACAGAATTTAAAATGAGTATGCTGGTGTCAACCGACCTTGGGACCGACCCAAGGAAGGTCGGTCGAACCGGAAATTGTAAACACGGAAGTCTACTGACTTCGACCGACCTTGGGACCGAACTTGGCAAGGTCGGTCGAGTCGTAATTTGTGAAGGCAGAAGTCTTGAAATACCCCAAACTTAGATATGGTGTTTAAATGATAAACTAAGTTATAAGGAGGCAAAATAATGCCTTAGAAACATTAAGAAACCATTTTAACCAAAGAAAACATAAGGAAACACCAAAAGAGCAGTTTAAGCAAAAACGTGCTCTAAGCTTGGAGAGACTTGGGTGAGTACCCAAATATTGTTCTAAGACCTTAGTAATATCCTAATGGTCATTTTAAATCAATTAACAAAGAAAACCAAGCTTGAAAACAAGTTAAAACACAAAATGTGCTTTAAGGAGTCTTAAAGCACATTTTTGAAAAATTGTCTTGTAAATGGGTTTTGAGTGGCTAAATGTCCATCATTACTCTTTAATTAACATGTGTACTAATTAGTATCACATTAGGAAGTCTAAATCAATGGGAAATCAAAAATTTCACAACTATGTGCCTTGTTTTGTGAATAGTAATTAAATTAAGCTAGTTATAACATAAGTCAATATAAGTAAGCTAATTGGTCAACAAAGACTAAATTACCCCTTGCTACTTAATGGGGGCCGGTTTCTAAGGGGATGACTCACCATGTGAGTAAGCTAGATTATTAGTAAATAAGATAGAAATGTACTAGTCACTATTTGCTTTTGTAAAGCAACATAAATATCTCACCTTTAATCACCTCTCTCCTCACCTCCTCATTCTCTCTTGTTCCCACGGTTTTGAGCTGCTCCTCTTCTTCTCCATTGACGTGAAGAACAACCCCATGCTAGCTCCACCTTCCTTTGTACACACTTACTCATTTTAGCTCCAAAACCAAAACAAATTACATATTCTTCTTAGTTAGCTCAAGCTCTCTCTTTCTATCTTTTCAAAACTTCAAGAGCTTTGATTTGGTGCCAAGCCAAACCACCATTAGAGGAGGAAACTCAAGTTTGGAGACTCCATTGGCTTCTCCATTCTCTTAAGGTAAAGAAAGTGTAAGAAAATCTAGGTTTCCATCACTTTTTCTTCATGACCGAAAATACATGCTCATGAGGCTTCATTTTAATGCCTTGTTCTAGCTTGTTTTCTACTCTTCAAAGGATAAAGGAGGTCCTTCTTGCTTCATATCCAAGCTTGTCTTGAGAAACCAAGGTAAAACAATCACCTTAATACCTTAAAGCACATTTTAACCTAGGGTTTGTTCCTTAGGGTTAATGTATTATCTAGTACTCATTGGAGTCATTGGATATTGGTTAGAACATTGGCAAGGAGAGTTTAAGTGGTGACCGAGATTGAGCAAGGAAAAACCTAAGGAGGGAAGTTTGTGAGCTTGTGAAAGAATAAGGTAAAACTTACCTTAAGGTGTTTTATTGTTTAAGGGAATGGGATTTGGATATGTGATGAGTTTAGTGTAGAGATTACATTGGGAAAAGGGGTTATAAAACCTAGGAGAAAGAACAATGACTATACTTGTGAACTTGTGATTAAGGAGCCAATGAGAAAAGAGATAGTCAAACAATGTTGAGATGAATTACAAGAAGCATTTTATTTCAATGGGAGCCTTGTTGTGTGTATTCGCAGGTTAAAGGCAAATATATGTGGAAATTCAGTGGTTAAGATTATTGTCATTTAAGGGCCTAAGTGCCAAGCATTTAAGTTTATACACTATGTAATGATGTGGTGTAGTTTTAGTGTAAATTGTGTGTTAAGGTGTTGTGATGAGAATTTAAGTGATCTTGGTTGTTTGATGGTGAAAAACCAAGTGTTTGGATGTAACTATATACTAGAGAACCCATGGCAAAATTTAGAGGATAACCTAAGTGTTTGAGATGTTCTAAGGAGATTTCATGATTAAGGAAGTACTAGGAAGTTCTAGAGGTTGTCTTGATGAAAAAGGGTGGGATTAAGGTGTTTTAATGAGTTATAATGACTTAGGCATCACTATGAAGGATTTAGGAATCAAAAGAATGTACTTGAGTATTTAGGACTTAGGCAAATGTTGGTAAACAACTAGGAAGGAAATAATGTGTAGATGGATGGAAGCATAAGCTTGTGAAGGAACTTTAAGTAAATGCATAAAAGAGTTTTAGATGGAGAAAGATGCTTGGGAGATGATGTTATAGTGGTGAGGAAGCATTTGGCATAGTGGTTACATTAGGTATGAACCACCACATAGAAACCTAGTGAAAAACATTACAAGTATTGGCATGATTACAAGGGAAAATGCATAATGGCTAAGGTGGATGTTGGTAAGTGATTTAAAGTGTTTAGTGGTTGGCTTAAGGTGTATTTGAGGTGCCCAAATGAGGTTAGAACATACTAGGATATATGAGGAGAAGTTTGGAGTTAAAATGAGAATTTAGAAACAAGGTTCTGGAGCCGACCGACCTTAGGGACCGGACCTGCAAGGTCGGTCGAGCTCAGTTTACACTGCCGGAGAAAGTTTCTGGAACCGACCGAACTTGGGGACCGGACTTACAAGTTCGGCCGGGCTTGTATTTTGTGTACGAATTAAGTCTCTGGAATGGACCGACCTTGGGGACCGGACTTGCAAGGTCGGTCATGCCTAGAATTTTGTACCGGGATAAGTCTCTGGAATCGACCGAACTTGGGACCGGACTTGGCAAGTTCGGTCGAGCTCAAAATTCCCACGGGGAAAACTCTCGGGAATGGACTGACCTTGGGGACCGGACTTGCAAGGTCGGTCGGGGTAGAATTTTCAAAACGGTAATATGTTCTGGAATGGACCGACCTTGGGTAAGGTCGGTCGGTAAGTTCGGTCGAGCCTAAAACAAAAAAAAAGAAATTTTAAATTCTAAGGATGATGATTGGTATTAGGGTATGCCATTGGTAGGGCAATGATGATTAGAAACCTAAGAACCTAAGGGGATTAAGTTAAGTTAAGTATAAGTTCATAAGTTTAAGGTTATGTTGCAAGGTTAAGTTATAAGACTTAAGAAGTGCTAATTGGGGACCACTAAGGGTTAAATAAGTTAAATAAGTTAAGCAATGTATAGATACTTAATCATCTAAGTTGGATGGATATTTTAGGACTTGAAAGTTGGAAACCGGAGGAGTATTAAACAACCGGGACGATCGACGGTGAACGGTACAATCTTTCTTGTGACCTGCTTGCTAACGAGGTGTCCCTCGGCTTGTGTGCTATCTGTTTACTTGCTATGACTAAGACAAGATAAAGCATGCAACCGGTTATATTTGTTCTCATTGTGTATGTGTTTTCTTTACACTAACCCACGAGACTTGAGATTGTTACTAACCGAGTTTAGTACTTACTGAGTTAAGAATAAGAGTTAAGTATTGGTGATTGTTGGTTAATACCCGTTAAGGTTTAACTAACACATGGTGTTTAAGATTTCTACTAACTGGAACTTGAGTGAGGAAACCCGGGACTGACTCCGGTCATGCATGCTAAGGAAAGGGGGACAGTATCTGAATCAGATCCGCCCTCCGCTTAAGGACTTGTCTTCGGACTTGTAGCCTAGGGCCGGTTGCCGGCTCAACTACGCTGGACTCCCGTCCAGGGTAGGTGGCATTAAGATGGTGCAGTAGGATCACCTAAATCCTAGGTTTGAGATTAAGCTACAACCATTCCCTTCCAGGAAAGGTTTGTATACTGAGAATAAGATAAGGTTAAGACTGAGGTAAGATAAGGAACTGAGGTTAAGAAAATAAGGACTAAGGAGGGGGTTACTAACCCGCTTGATAAGGGAACGCTTGTGTCGTTCATTGTGTGTGAGCTATATATGTTCATCTGTGGATTGTTGTTTATTGCACTTCATATCATGCTTGTGTACTTAATCAATTTCCATGCTATCGACAATTAGTCGTCGTAGCCCCGTTAGCTTGGGGGCCATGAGAGGGAGTACCAGCATTCGTGCTGACCCCCTTTGGGGGCTGTTTTTACACTTGCAGGTAAGAGGCCCATGAAGACGCACCACGAGAGTAGGAGCGGTTAGACTTAGGATGGGTTGTTTATTTTGAGTACGGGTTGCGCTTGTGCTCCCGTTTGTTTATATTGAAACTGATGTAAGGTTGTGATTATGACTTAGTACTTATACTCGGTTGGTTGGTGGTATTTTGGTTGGTGGTGATTGGTCGGTTGTTCATTTTGGATAAGTGTTGTAATCTTATAAGGCCGGTATGTTCTAACGATCAGACCGTGGCAAGGTCCAAGTGTTGTTATTTCCGCTGCGACGAATTCGATTAAGTGTTAAGTTTTGCGATAACCACGATTGGCTTAGGACGGGGTGTTACAAAAAGTGGTATCAGAGCGTAGTTACACTCTGATCAAGAAATACCGGACATAAGAAACCACCGAGTTAGGATATAAGTTATGGAATAAGTGATGGGTTAAGGGTGTGAGCAGTTAGAGTGAGTAGAGTCAGATGACCACTAATAAGTGTGGACCGTCTTTACCGTCTACGGACGTTATACATTCGTTAACCGAAACAATGGTGGATACGAATCTAATGTGAGTTATGCTTGTTCAGATGGCAGGACGACCTAGAGGAGGCCGAGGTCGCAGCCAAGGCGATGATGCTTCAGAGATACCGGGAGGGCAGACGATCGCCGAGATCGTGGCTGCCGCATTAGGGCACATGGGCTATCAGCCTGGTGCGGGTGCACCACCTCCACCGCCACAACCTCGAAAACCGAATTGGGTGAAGAGTCTTGCAGACCTTCGACCCGCACACTTTAAGGGGGAGACCGATCCCGCCAAGCTTGAGGCGTACATCTCCGAGTTGGAGACCGCCTTTGAGACCCTTGACGTCCCTGCTGGGATCAAGGTGTGTCTGGCTGCTTTCTATCTGAAGGGGGCGACAGGCGATTGGTGGAAGCTGTTGAGGGCCGAGCATGTGGCCAATCCAGAGTTCGGCTGGGAGCAGTACACCGCCTTGCTACGAGCAAAGTACTACCCCGCCCATGTCCAGACGAAGAAGCACTTGCAGTTGGATGCGCTTAAGCAGACCGACAAGATGACGGTGGACGAGTATTACTCAGAGTTCACCGCCTTGCTCCGTCTTCTGCCAGGTCTTGGATATTCAGACCAGATCCTGGTGGACCGCTTCTATGGCGGGCTTAGCCATCGACTCCGCTACGACATGGGGCCGACGAGTTACACTACCTTGCAGGTAATAAGAATGATTGAGATTTGAGTAAGTAAATGAGTAAGATTTAGATTATGAGAAATAAGAGTGACTAATACTGTGGAAAGCAGGAGTGCTATCATGCCGCTGCTAAGGTTGAGATAACCGTCCAGCTGAGGGACGAGGAGAATGCTAAGAGGAAGAGTGCTGGTAAGAGCACGGAGTGCCAAGGGCAAGGTGGGCACAAGAAACAGAAGTACCAGCCTCAGGCCCAGAAAAGTCAGAATCAAAAGGGGAAGGAGGAAAAGGAGAAGGCTCCGGAAGAGCCATTGAAGTTGACGTATGCTTACGCAGCTACACCCCTGCGCTCTAGGGCGCCAAAGGGTAAGGGATTGGTATTGATTGAGTTAAGAAACAATTAGTAACCGTTTGAGATATGAGTATTGATATTGTGAATGATCAGGATCTGAGACTGAGAAGGGAGCCGATGGTGGCTACCAGCGACGCTACATCTGTAGGTGGTGTCACAGGGACCACCCCGGGCTCGATTGCAAGGGGAATAAGGTGGAGTGCAACTATTGTGGGGTATACGGGCACCGAGCATATGAGTGCTTCCGGAACCCTGCTAGCAGAGCCTATAGGCCCGATACTAGGGGCAAGGGCAAGACCGATCAGGGAGCTGGATCTGACGGTCAGAGGAAGGTGCAGCAAGCTGCAGACAAGAACCCACGGGTGACCCAGAAGTCGGGACCCACACTACACTTGGTGGACCGGGACGATGAGCCTGAACCCTCATCGAGGCCAGGTACCGCTATAACCACTTAGTAATAAAATTGCCTGCTTACCGCATTATCATGCATGTTTGGTGAATAATTGAGTTAAGTAAGAATGAGATGAGATTAGAACTTAAGTAAGATATAACCTACTACCACTTTAGGAAGCTTCAACATCTACTATCCAATACCATTTACACCTAACCCGGAGCACACCGACATCGAAACCATAGACTTTCCAACCGAACAATGTCAGGTTATCCGCCCAGGTATGATTTTATTAAGGGGATACCTGACACCCGAAGCGCAAATAGCCATCATCAGGAGATGCAGTCAACTAGGAATGGGACCAGGAGGTTTTTACACACCGGAGTACCCAGGGGGAGCAAGGATGAAATTAAAAATGACGAGCTTAGGCAAGGATTGGAATCCGTATGCCAAGAACTACCAAACCACGAGGATGCAAGATGGAGTCTCATCACCGGGGATACCCGAAGAGTTCCATCCAGTTATTACACAAGTCGTGGAAATCGCTCAGCAATTGGAAGCTGAACCGATTCCAGACATTCAAGCAGACATTTGCATTGTGAACTTCTACAAGAAGGATGGGCGACTTGGACTACACCAGGATAAGGACGAGACAACGGAGTCTCTCGAAAGAGGGATACCCGTAGTGTCTTGGTCCATTGGGGATGATGCAGAGTTTTTATACGGCGAGCAGAAGCGTGCGGACCGTGCGAATAAGTTGGTACTTAAGTCTGGAGATGTATTAGTTATGGGAGGAGAATCAAGGATGTTATATCACGGGATTAAGAGAATCAAGCTGAATACAGCACCGTCAGCAGTAATTAATGCGACGCATATGAGACCTGGGAGATTAAACCTAACCTTTAGACAATATTAGTCATGTAATGTTAGAATGAGATAAGGAATGCGGTGTAAGATTGAAGCACATGTTGTAAACAGGATGGTTATGAATAAAATAACAGTGTTGTTCATATAAATTGTTACGACTCTTGTTATACCATCAATACTCATGAAGCTTGTGAACATAATTAGGCTATGGACTCGGTACGGAAGGTGCGCTAAGCATACTTACAGAGGCACAGGCCGACGCCAGCGGTACTATCCTCACCGGCACCTTTCCGATTAATGGGATTGAGGCATCAGTTCTCTTCGACTCAGGGGCCTCGCACACCTTTGTCTCGGCATCTTTCGCGAGCAGGTTGGGGCTAGACGCTGATGAGCTACCCGACTTCACGGTTACGCTCCCGTCTAAGGAGAAGGTGCGTTGCACTCGTTACTACCGAGGAGCCACTGTCAGAATTAAGGGAGAATACTTTCCAGTCAGTTTTATTGAGTTCAGTGAGCTAGGATTTGATGTTATCTTCGGGATGAACTGGTTGGAGCGGCACAAGGAACGTATCCTCTGCGCCGAGCATAGATTGCTGCTCAGGAGTCTGTCTGGGGTAACAATATCATACCGCCAGAGGCCCAGAGAGCCTTCGACTAAGATCATCACCGCCATGGCAATGTATAAGGAATTGAGGAGAAAGGAAGAAGTGTACCTCTGCTATGTACAGGACATAGAGAGAGACCCCGAGTTCGACCCCGACTTACTGGTAGTGTCGGAGTTCCCCGACCTATTTCCACGGGAACTGCCCGGCATGCCACCCACTCGGGAGGTAGAGTTCACCATCGAGCTGCTACCTGGTACCGGACCGATAGCCAAGGCACCATACTGTATGGCTCCGGCAGAAATGACTGAGTTAAAGGAACAACTGAAGGATTTGTTGGATAAGGGATTTATTAGACCAAGTGTGTCACCATGGGGAACGCCAGTCCTCTTCGTGAAGAAGAAGGATGGTAATCTCCGCCTCTACATCGACTACAGAGAGCTGAATGCAGTGACAGTGAAGAATAAGTACCCACTACCCCGCATTGACGATCTGTTCGATCAGTTGAAGGGAGCATCTGTGTTCTCCACGATTGATCTCAGATCGGGGTATCATCAGATAGCCATTAAGGAGGGAGACATTGAGAAGACGGCATTCCGGACACGATACGACCACTATGAGTTTACAGTGATGCCGTTCGGTTTGTCGAACGCACCGGCGAAGTTTATGGATCTGATGAACCGCTTGTTCCGGGAGCAGCTGGACAAGTCGGTTGTGGTGTTTATTGATGATATTTTGATATACTCGAAATCTAAGGCTGATCATGAGGAACATCTGAGGAGAGTATTGGAAATATTGAGGGGGAACCAGCTATATGCTAAGTTCTCCAAATGTGAGTTTTGGCTTGACCAGGTCTCTTTCCTAGGTCATGTCATCTCGGATGCTGGGATCTCAGTGGATCCAGCAAAGATTGATGCCGTACGTACTTGGCCAAGACCGAAGACTGTTACCGACATCGGAGCTTTCTCGGGTCTGCAGGTTACTACAGGAGGTTTGTTAGGATTTCAGCAAGGTCGCAAAGCCGGATGGACCAGTCTGATGAAGAAAGATGCACCGTTCTTGGGGACGACTGACTGTGAGAAATCATTCAGAGTTTGAAGGACTCACTGACCACTGCACCGGTTCTGACCATTCCAGACGGTACAGAGGGCTTTGAGGTTTATTGTGATGCATCCGGCAGAGGGCTGGGTTGCGTGCTCATGCAACATGGCAAGGTGGTGGCATATGCCTCACGCCAGTTGAAGAAACATGAGGAGAACTACCCCACACATGATTTCGAGCTGGGAGCTGTAGTCTTCACTTTGAAGATATGGCGCCACTACTTATATGGGGTTAGTGTGACAATCTACACCGATCATAAGAGTTTGAGATACATATTCACTCAGAAGGAGTTGAATCTTCGACAGAGGAGATGGTTAGAGTTTCTGAAAGACTATGACATTGACCTCCAGTACAATGAGGGAAAGGCCAATGTTGTAGCAGACGCCCTGAGCCGTCGAGCACACTCACTCCATTCGCTAGTTTCTTTCTCCAGCTTGGTTGATGAGGTGCGAGAGGCTCAGAGGACAGATGAGTACATGAGGGAGGTCAGACAGAAGCTGACAGATGGTACCTTTGAGAGTCAGAAATACGACTTCAGACTTTACGACGATGATCTGATCAAACTTAAGGGCCGGTTATGCATACCACGGGGCAACACGGATCTGAAAGACCGTATACTTAGGGAATCACACTGTTCTTCAGTTTCCATCCATCCGGGAGCCTCTAAGATGTATAAAGACATGAAGAGATACTTCTGGTGGTCGGGAATGAAGACAGATGTTACCGAGTTCATCTTGAAGTGTCTCACATGCCAGAAGGTAAAATTAGAGCACCGACGACCGGGCGGAATGGTACAATCGATGCCAGTTCCGGAATGGAAGTTCCATGATATCTCCATGGACTTTGTAGTTGGACTTCCACAGGGACAACAGGAGGTTTCAAAGTAGCCCGATTCATACCGATGAAGGATACTTGGAAGGTGACCAAATTAGCTGAGTTGTTTGAGAAATAAATCATGAGACATCACGGGATACCAAAGACCATAGTGTCAGATAGAGATACCAGATTCCTTTCGAGGTACTAGAGAGCTACCAGAGAAGCGTTGGGTACAGAACTCAAGTTGAGTACCGCGTTCCATCCTTAGATAGATGGTCAGACTGAGCGTACTATTCAGACACTCGAGGACATGCTGAGGGCATGTGCCTTAGACTTCTAGGGCAGTTGGATTGACAAATTGCATCTGATCGAGTTTTCATACAACAACAGCTATCACGCTTCGATCAAGATGGCACCTTTCAAGCGTTGTACGGTAGACCATGTCGTACACCGCTCTGCTGGGATGAGTCGAGTGAGACGGTCATTATAGGACCAGAGTACTTAGAGCAAGTTAAGGCTGAAGTTCAGCAAATCAGGGAGAACATGAAAGTTGCTCAAGATAGGCAGAAGTCGTATGCTGATGTTCGACGACGGGACCTGGAGTTCGCAGTGGGAGACCAGGTATTTCTGCGAGTTTCACCAATGAAGGGTGTATTCAGGTTTGGGCAGAAGGGCAAATTAAGCCTGAAGTTTGTTGGTCCTTATGAGATTACGGAGCGGGTGGGCCCAGTTGCTTACAGGTTGAATTTACATGCTGAACAGGGTAAAATGCATGATGTTTTTCATGTTTCGCAGCTGAAGAAATACATGCACCACCCCTCCCATGTGTTAGAACCTGAGAGGTTGACATTAGAACCAAATATGAGATCCGTGGAGACTCCTCAGAGAATCTTGGACAGTAAGACTAGGGACACTCGCCACAAGTCAGTGCGACTGGTGAAGGTTCTCTGGTCTAACCAGGATGTCGAAGAGGCCACGTGGGAATTAGAGGATAAGATGAGGGCGAAATACCCTTCTTTGTTTACTGACTAGATCGTCTGTATAGGGTACGGGGCGTACCCCTTTTTAAGGGGGGTAGAGCTTCCTCGCCTTTGGGTTAGGAAACAAACTTGTTGTCGTTTGTTTGGTTGTTTAAGATGTGAATTTGTGTAAGTTGCTACACTTTGGTGTTAAGTTTGAGTTATGTATAATACTTATGTATTGTATTTGAGATTGAACTTTGAGTCTTGAGAAGTGTGAATGTGAATATAAGATGTGGTGTTAAGATTAAGGGAATTGAGTACTGTGAATGGTTAAGCATATATGTGAACTTTGGGGACAAAGATCTTTTAAGGGGGGTAGATTGAAATACCCCAAACTTAGATATGGTATTTAAATGATAAACTAAGTTATAAGGAGGCAAAATAATTCCTTAGAAACATTAAGAAACCATTTTAACCAAGGAAAACATAAGGAAACACCAAAAGAGCAGTTTAAGCAAAAATGTGCTCTAAGCTTGGAGAGACTTGGGTGAGTACCCAAATATTGTTCTAAGACCTTAGTAATATCCTAATGGTCATTTTAAATCAATTATCAAAGAAAACCAAGCTTGAAAACAAGTTAAAACACAAAATGTGCTTTAAGGAGTTTTAAAGCACATTTTTGGAAAATTGTCTTGTAAATGGGTTTTGAGTGGCTAAATGTCCATCATTACTCTTTAATTAGCATGTGTACTAATTAGTATCACATTAGGAAGTCTAAATCAATGGGAAATCAAAAATTTCACAACTATGTGCCTTATTTTGTGAATAATAATTAAATTAAGCTAGTTATAACATAAGTCAATATAAGTAAGCTAATTGGTCAACAAAGACTAATTACCCCTTGCTACTTAATGGGGGCCGGTTTCTAAGGGGATGACTCACCATGTGAGTAAGCTAGATTATTAGTAAATAAGATAGAAATGTACTAGTCACTATTTGCTTTTGTAAAGCAACATAAATATCTCACCTTTAATCACCTCTCTCCTCACCTCTTCATTCTCTCTTGTTCCCACGGTTTTGAGCTGCTCCTCTCTTCTTCTCCATTGACGTGAAGAACAACCCCATGCTAGCTCCACCTTCCTTTGTGTTACTTACTCATTTTAGCTCCAAAACCAAAACAAATTACATATTCTTCTTAGTTAGCTCAAGCTCTCTTTCTATCTTTTCAAAACTTCAAGAGCTTTGATTTGGTGCCAAGCCAAACCACCATTAGAGGAGGAAACTCAAGTTTGGAGACTCCATTGGCTTCTCCATTCTCTTAAGGTAAAGAAAGTGTAAGAAAATCTAGGTTTCCATCACTTTTCTTCATGACCGAAAATACATGCTCATGAGGCTTCATTTTAATGTCTTGTTCTAGCTTGTTTTCTACTCTTCAAAGGATAAAGGAGGTCCTTCTTGCTTCATATCCAAGCTTGTCTTGAGAAACCAAGGTAAAACAATCACCTTAATACCTTAAAGCACATTTTAACCTAGGGTTTGTTCCTTAGGGTTAATGTATTATCTAGTACTCATTGGAGTCATTGGATATTGGTTAGAACATTGGCAAGGAGAGTTTAAGTGGTGACCGAGATTGAGCAAGGAAAAACCTAAGGAGGGAAGTTTGTGAGCTTGTGAAAGAATAAGGTAAATTACTTACCTTAAGGTGTTTTATTGTTTAAGGGAATGGGATTTGGATATGTGATGAGTTTAGTGTAGAGATTACATTGGGAAAAGGGGTTATAAAACCTAGGAGAAAGAACAATGACTATACTTGTGAACTTGTGATTAAGGAGCCAATGAGAAAAGAGATAGTCAAACAATGTTGAGATGAATTACAAGAAGCATTTTATTTCAATGGGAGCCTTGTTGTGTGTATTCGCAGGTTAAAGGCAAATATATGTGGAAATTCAGTGGTTAAGATTATTGTCATTTAAGGGCCTAAGTGCCAAGCATTTAAGTTTATACACTATGTAATGATGTGGTGTAGTTTTAGTGTAAATTGTGTGTTAAGGTGTTGTGATGATAATTTAAGTGATCTTGGTTGTTTGATGGTGAAAAACCAAGTGTTTGGATGTAACTATATACTAGAGAACCCATGGCAAAATTTAGAGGAGAACCTAAGTGTTTGAGATGTTCTAAGGAGATTTCATGATTAAGGAAGTACTAGGAAGTTCTAGAGGTTGTCTTGATGAAAAAGGGTGGGATTAAGGTGTTTTAATGAGTTATAATGACTTAGGCATCACTATGAAGGATTTAGGAATCAAAAGAATGTACTTGAGTATTTAGGACTTAGGCAAATGTTGGTAAACAACTAGGAAGGAAATAATGTGTAGATGGATGGAAGCATAAGCTTGTGAAGGAACTTTAAGTAAATGCATAAAAGAGTTTTAGATGGAGAAAGATGCTTGGGAGATGATGTTATAGTGGTGAGGAAGCATTTGGCATAGTGGTTACATTAGGTATGAACCACCACATAGAAACCTAGTGAAAAACATTACAAGTATTGGCATGATTACAAGGGAAAATGCATAATGGCTAAGGTGGATGTTGGTAAGTGATTTAAAGTGTTTAGTGGTTGGCTTAAGGTGTATTTGAGGTGCCCAAATGAGGTTAGAACATACTAGGATATATGAGGAGAAGTTTGGAGTTAAATGAGAATTTAGAAACAAGGTTCTGGAGCCGACCGACCTTAGGGACCGGACCTGCAAGGTCGGTCGAGCTCAGTTTACACTGCCGGAGAAAGTTTCTGGAACCGACCGAACTTGGGGACCGGACTTACAAGTTCGGTCGGGCTTGTATTTTGTGTACGAATTAAGTCTCTGGAATGGACCGACCTTGGGGACCGGACTTGCAAGGTCGGTCATGCCTAGAATTTTGTACGGGAATAAGTCTCTGGAATCGACCGAACTTGGGACCGGACTTGGCAAGTTCGGTCGAGCTCAAATTTCCCACGGGGAAAACTCTCGGGAATGGACCGACCTTGGGGACCGGACTTGCAAGGTCGGTCGGGGTTGAATTTTCAAAACGGTAATATGTTCTGGAATGGACCGACCTTGGGTAAGGTCGGTCGGTATGTTCGGTCGAGCCTAAAACAAAAAAAAAAGAAATTTTAAATTCTAAGGATGATGATTGGTATTAGGGTATGCCATTGGTAGGGCAATGATGATTAGAAACCTAAGAACCTAAGGGGATTAAGTTAAGTTAAGTATAAGTTCATAAGTTTAAGGTTAAGTTGCAAGGTTAAGTTATAAGACTTAAGAAGTGCTAATTGGGGACCACTAAGGGTTAAATAAGTTAAATAAGTTAAGCAATGTATAGATACTTAATCATCTAAGTTGGATGGATATTTTAGGACTTGAAAGTTGGAAACCGGAGGAGTATTAAACAACCGGGACGATCGACGGTGAACGGTACAATCTTTCTTGTGACCTGCTTGCTAACGAGGTGTCCCTCGGCTTGTGTGCTATCTGTTTACTTGCTATGACTAAGACAAGATAAAGCATGCAACCGGTTATATTTGTTCTCGTTGTGTATGTGTTTTCTTTACACTAACCCACGAGACTTGAGATTGTTACTAACCGAGTTTAGTACTGACTGAGTTAAGAATAAGAGTTAAGTATTGGTGATTGTTGGTTAATACCCGTTAAGGTTTAACTAACACATGGTGTTTAAGATTTCTACTAACTGGAACTTGAGTGAGGAAACCCGGGACTGACTCTGGTCATGCATGCTAAGGAAAGGGGGACGGTATCTGAATCAGATCCGCCCTCCGCTTAAGGACTTGTCTTCGGACTTGTAGCCTAGGGCCGGTTACCGGCTCAGCTACGCTGGACTCCCGTCCAGGGTAGGTGGCATTAAGATGGTGCGATAGGATCACCTAAATCCTAGGTTTGAGATTAAGCTACAACCATTCTCTTCCAGGAAAGGTTTGTATACTGAGAATAAGATAAGGTTAAGACTGAGGTAAGATAAGGAACTAAGGTTTAGAAAATAAGGACTAAGGAGGGGGTTACTAACCCACTTGATAAGGGAACACTTGTGTTGTTCA
Source organism: Limonium bicolor (assembly GCA_023374045.1). Lineage (NCBI taxonomy): Eukaryota > Viridiplantae > Streptophyta > Magnoliopsida > Caryophyllales > Plumbaginaceae > Limonium > Limonium bicolor. Next base: position 499,389,300 of record CM041776.1, read on the forward strand.
TTGTGTGTGAGCTATATATATTCATCTGTGGATTGTTGTTTATTGCACTTCATATCATGCTTGTGTACTTAATCAATTTCCATGCTATCGACAATTAGTCGTCGTAGCCCCGTTAGCTTGGGGGCCATGAGAGGGAGTACCAGCATTCGTGCTGACCCCCTTTGGGGGCTGTTTTTACACTTGCAGGTAAGAGGCCCATGAAGACGCACCACGAGAGTAGGAGCGGTTAGACTTAGGATGGGTTGTTTATTTTGAGTACGGGTTGCGCTTGTGCTCCCGTCTGTTTATATTGAAACTGATGTAAGGTTGTGATTATGACTTAGTACTTATACTCGGTTGGTTGGTGGTATTTTGGTTGGTGGTGATTGGTCGGTTGTTCATTTTGGATAAGTGTTGTAATCTTATAAGGCCGGTATGTTCTAACGATCAGACCGTGGCAAGGTCCAGGTGTTGTTATTTCTGCTGCGACGAATTCGATTAAGTGTTAAGTTTTGCGATAACCACGATTGGCTTAGGACGGGGTGTTACAAGTCTACTGACTTTGACTGACCTTGGGACCTACCCTGCATGGTCGGTCGGGTCTAAAATTACAAAACATAAGTCTTCTGACTTCTACCGACCCTAGGACCGACCTTAGGGAAGGTCGGTCGAAGTTGAATTTCCTAAAACCGTAACCTACTAACTTCGACCAACCTTGGGACCGACCCTGGGTAAGGTCGGTCGATTAAAAAAAATAGTAATCATATATATATGTAGTAGTATGCCATTGATGGAGTAATGATAGCAAGAAAATATGCACATGAGTAAGAAAACAAACATAAGGAATAATGAGAAGAAATTGATTTTCATGACTAAGTATGAGTAGTAAGAACTAGCAATGGTAATTGGGAATATTAATGAAGGAACGGTATAGGTTAATAATAGATGATTAACCATACAATTCCGTAAATGTTATAGGACTCGAATAGTTGAACACCAGAAGTGAGTCGGTGAGTCCAAGGACGACGGTGAACGGTATGATTTTCTCATGCCTCGTATGCTACCGTGGTTACCTGATTTGTGTGTTTGTGTGATCATCTAAATAAGATAAATGCACGAATTGGGTTTATTGCACTCTCTTGTGCTTGTATTATATTGTTCCTTATTGGATTGCCTTTGAACCTATAGTTTGTATAATTCATTAAATGTATGAATGTGAATGAAGTGTATGTGTGGCCTTGTTGTGTAGTGTACTAACCAAGAAGTATGGAAAGGAGGACTTCTAACTAATTCCTAACTAGCTAACATTTCTTACATTGAGAAATTGGTAAATTGGAATAAGTCGAAGTCCGATATAGCATTGGCCACGCGTGAGGATGAGGAGACACAAGAGGTTGGATCTGATTCCTGGCCTTAATCTTTTCCATGGTCCAAACCCCTTAAATGGGTAGCAACCTGGATTATTGAAGAAGTGTATCTCCGTGTTTCGGTAAGTACGAATGGTTGACTTGTATTGTCTTCCTTGTATGTATTGAATGGAATGTATGTATGTTCAATGATGTGAATGTATTGTTTTTTATAAATGCATGTATGCATGTATGAAATAATGAACCCCATGTATGCGACCAAGTAGTCGGCGTACCCCCGTTAGCACGCGGGGTATGCGAATTTCATATGCAGCTTTTGCTGAGCCCCTTGGGGCACTGTTCTTATCTCCGTAGGTACCCATGAGAATTGAAGGTCGAGTTAGGACCATGATGATTCTTTTTACGTAGTTAGTAGGATGTGAATGGTGTCCCGAGTTGTACACGACTTATGCCTTTTGAGTAGCCGGTGTGCCATGTGGTACACCCTTTTGGATATTGGAAATGGTGAGTTTGGCAAGAATGAGAGGTTGTATAAACTCATAGCATTTTGGTAGACTTGTAGTAGATTGAATGTAATTAATATGTTTCTGTATACTTGGTAATCAAGAATGTAAGTAAGTGTTGGGAATGTAATGGAAGTAGTTATGTTGCTTGGTATATTCTATCCTTAGACCGTTACAGTAAGTAGCATGAGCCTAGTTAGTCATTGGATGGCTAACGGCGTTGTATCACCCACCGGGAGTATGTAAGTATCCGCTGCGTGTAGAGTAATTATGGAGATGATTAGAGGATAATGAAAGGTTTAGCGGTTGGGGTGTTAGAAAAAGTGGTATCAGAGCGCAATAGCACTCTGAAGATTACATTTCCGAGCATAGTGATTACCGAGTTAGGTTTACAAACCGTTTTACAACGGAGAACTAGAAACATAACTAGGAATGATCGTTAATGACCACGGATACCCCTTAACGTCTGGAAAGATGATACCATTGCTTAAATCAAGACCATTTGGTCACAGTATCTAATGTAATCCATACCTGTTCAGATGTTCGGCAGAGGACGTGGTCGCGGCGAAGGCCGTGAAGGGTCCACTGAAGGACCCGACACGCAGACGGTCACCGAGATCGTCACCGCCACCGTGGCACAACTGTTGCCCCAGCTAATGACTGCAGCCCAGCAGCAAGTACAACAAAACCAACAACAATAGCCCGACCCGCCTCAACCCCGGGAAGCTAATTGGGTAAAGAGCGTCACCTACCTTCGACCTCCCTACTTTAGAGGTGAGAGCGACCCCGCCAAACTCGAGGCCTATATCTCTAAGATGGAGACGGCTTTCAAGACCTTCGAGGCTCCTGCTAGAGTGAGGGTAAGGATAACAACGTGCTATCTCAAAGACGCGGCTATGGATTGGTGGAAGCTCATCAAGGCCGAGCTCACTACTGACCCCACCTTCGATTGGGAAGCCTTAACCGCCCTCCTCCGATCTAAATACTACCCCAAGCATGTCAAGACCAAGAAGTGGCTTGAGCTCGATGCCCTTGAGATGACGGAGAAGATGACGGTTGATGAGTACTACTGTACATTCACCTCTATCCTCAGACTGCTACCCGACCTTGGGTATACCGGCCAGGTCTTAGTCGACCGCTTCTACGGCGGATTGAGCCACCAACTCTGGTATGGCATGAGGTACACACGGTTTACCTCACTTCAGGTAAACAACGTTTAAGCCCATGGTGTCGTAGTCTATGTGAATTAATTCTTTGTATACAAAGAATGTTAGCTAATGCTTGGTGACTCCAGGAGTGCTATCACGCTGCATCCCGTGTTGAGATCACATGCCAGCTGAGGGATGAAGAGCAAGCGCTTAAGCACAAGGCAACCAACAAGAACACCAGCTCAGAGGAGCAGAACCAAGGTGTTATACCCAAAATTTCAACCCCCCGGAGGTGAGTCTCTTCTAATAGGCTAGTAGTGAGGGTTCCCAGATCGATCGGCACATTTCAGAGTGCTAGGGACAGCTTAGTCATCTCCAGGACCATTTTCGTAATTTTTTAAGGCTCCTAAGCCCCCTACAGGCTTTCTCTCTCCTCCAAATAAGGGTCAAATCAATTCAAAATGCTTTGAAATTTTTACCCAAGATAGAGGATGACATTTTAAGCATAATGGCGTTGGAATTTTGATTTTTCGAATTTCCAGTAATTTTCTAGCAATTTCTGATTGAATCTGACGAGAAATTGAATTTAAAAATATTCCAATATCCAAAAAATTCGATTCCACTTTAGAAAAATCAGAAATATCATCCTTTACCCATGTGTGAAAATTCATAATCAAATTCCTTTTGGAAGCCCTTGAGCTAAAACGTCGGTAAATCTCGGTTTTTACCGGATTTTTCTATCTTTAAAGAGGTCTATATAGGAACCTTATCCCATGATCAAAGAAGAACCTCAAGAACCCTAAGCAACCAGAAAACCTAGCCGCCTCATTCTCCTCACGTTTTTACACATCCAAGCACCAAATCACATCAAAAATCTCTCGAAATCACCACCTGAACACACTTTTCAACTCCTAACACACATCAACAATCATCAAACATCAACCAAACCACCTCCAAACGTGAAGAACATCATCAACAATCAACAACCAGAAGCCCGGGTCGAATTCAATCCGGAACCGGCATCATCGGAGCCTCCGAAGAATCCCAACGTGAAGAATCATCTTGAATTCGAAGGTAAAACAGGTTACAATCCCACTTTTCTGATTCCCCACGACCTTGTTAACTCTCTGTCAAAGTTTGGGTTCAAACCAACCTGTTTAGGCTTCTGTATTGCTGTTTATTTAAGCCTCTGTCAGATAACTTGTTTGCTAAGTTTCGTGCTTAATTCGAATTCAAATTGAAAATTTTCAATCACTAACGTCTTGTAAATCTTTCAGGCTACACACCCATAAAATTTGAGCTCAAAACACCCTCGGGAACCTTCTGAAAACCCCTGTCCGTGGGTGGTCCGTGACCTCGGACCTATGGTCCGGGACCTCGGACGCGTTGTCCGAGACCACGGACACCCACGGACGGCGGCGGGATTTTAAAAATTCAAAATTTAGGTTTTTCTAATGATGTCCGGGCCCACGGACATCCTGTCCGTGGCCCCGGACTTTGCAATTTTCGTTTTCCTTTAATTTCGACTTTTCTGCATATTTAGGTTAACTGGGGTCCGTGGTCTCGGACCTTCGGTCCGTGGGTACGGACGTAAGCAAAATTTGACCTAATTCTGCCTCCGAAACCCTAGTTTAGGTAGCTTTTAATTTCACTTTTATTTTCTGTCAAAAAATGCTAAAAAACCAAAAAAAACAGAAGCTTGCGCACTTAGGTTAAAACGACTCGTAATAAGCCGTAATTAAACTAAGTAGAGGAAAAACGACTTCTAAGGGTAATGAAAGTAATTGAACCCTAATTAAGTCGAATATCAAGCCCCCGAACCCGAACTCTCCTTTCCTAATTTGATCTAGGTTAAAATTAGGTGGCGACTCATAATAGGTTCCAGTGAGCTAGCTTAGGTTTTAATAATTATTGTTATATGACATAGTTATTAATCTTAGGTCATAAGTGGACCTAAAACCCGTTTAGATCCTAATCAGCTTTAATCAACATAGGATAGGGTTTAAAATCGAGGCTCACAGACTGGCGACTCTGCTGGGGATAAATTCTTAATTTTAACTTGTTTAATTTTGAAAGAGGGTTTAACTTGAAAAATTGTTTATTTATGGCTTTGTTACTTTGTTGTTTACTTTCGTGCGCACTTTAAATTTTTGCACCCCTGCATCATATGAGAGCGAGGGTCCACCTAAACTGATTTCATCCCGGGACCCGTTTGAGGGTCCCCTGTCTGGGACTCACACCTTTTAGGTGATGTGAATAAGCGGGGGAAAAGAGGAGGATGTCGTCTAACCACATCCCCTTAATACCTGGGTCTTAGCCCCAAGCGTTTTCCTGCAGTACCCTTACCAAGCCCAATGTTTGGTCATTCAAAGACCCGACCGTAGACGCACACTTAACAGTGATGTGAAAAGTGGGGAAGCCCAAAGAGAATAGCGTGCAAGCCCTATTCCTTTGTGGTAACCTGGGCCCAAGCCCCAAGCACCTCTCCGGATCGATCCATTCCCAAGTTGATTTAACCGTCAAGTGAGGACATGTTGAATTTGTGTGGGCCTTGTTTGCTTGTATGATCGGCCCACTACCCCGCCTAGAGATTGATAGGAACTTCTCCTACATCAGCCTAGCCCAACACGAATTGGCAACTCTATTTGTTTGCGGCCCAGAGGCCCTGTTTGGTTTAACATGTGAGTCGTTCGGGCTTCGGCCCAAAAGCTTAGGCTTAGGTGATTTCTCTTTCGGCCCAATTTGAATTATCCAATTAGTTCTAGGCCCATAAAAAGAAATCCACCAGAACTTGAAATAGCTCACAAATCCTGCAAGTAAAATCTTTGTCAGCTTAGCAACCATCTTCTCTGACCCAAAGAAAGTTAGGCCCATTTGTGATCTAGGGATCATTCCACTCATATGCTTTTCTTGCGGCCCAAACAGTTTTTACCTGAACTTCTCACGGCCCAGAATTTTAGCTCAGTCCACTGTTATTTTCCAACAGATAAACCCGAATCCAAAGTATGGCAGAAGGAGGAAACCCAGTCAGCATGGAGGCCCGGTTTGCCGCCTTAGATCAAAGGTACATGGCTGCCTTGGACGCCAGGAACAAGAACATAGTCCGCCACTAATGACATGGAGGCTAAGTATGTCACCATCATCGAAGAGTTGAAAAGCAAAATCAATTCCCTTGAGATTGGTCATCAGGAAAACATTTCAGGAAAGATAGCCGACTCTGGGAACGGGCGCGACTACATCGAAGTTAACTCCGTTGAGGCCCAGGATGCACAAGGATTTGTAGGGCAAGTCGTCCCGGACTACCAACTAGCCGCAGAATTCAAGAAGGCTCTGAAAAGGATCGAGCGCATGGAAAAGGCTAGCAAGCCGGTTGGCCTCGATTACCTTTCCATGACATCGTATCCCGAGGTTGATCTTCCGCCAAAGCTGAAGATGCCCACACTCGCTTTGTACAAGGGTTCCTCAGATCCACAGATTCATTTGGCTATGTTCGACCGGGAAATGTCCATCTTGGGGCTCAACGACATGCAAAAAGCCAAAGTTTTTGCTCGCTATCTAGACGAGACTCCTCAGCGTTGGTATCTCACTCAGAAGATGAATACCAAGACCTACGAGGAGGTTTGCGAGGCTTTCCTAAATCATTTCGAGTATGCTAAGAACCTCGAGGTCACCAGAATCGATCTGGCAGGAACTCGACAGAAAGACGGTGAGTCCATGTCTGACTTCATCAAGCGTTGGAGGAGAAAGGCTGCAGCCATGCCTACCAGAATGGACGAGCAGGAGCAAATCCGCATGATAATTGAGAACATGCGAAAACAACACAACCATGAGCTAAAATTTATGTACTTTCCGAGTTTGGACATGTTGATGGGACAAGTCGGTATTCTAGAGGAAAGGATTCATAAGGAAGGCTTGGAGCTCGAGTGCTCAAGAAACTCCGGCAGTGGCTCCAAATTATCTAGGCCAGGACCAGAAAAGGCTTATCTTCAGACAGTAGCTTGCGCTCAAAGCAGTTTCCCAGAAGTGAATATGGTTCAACGACCTAGATCTCCGCATCAAAACCTTAGGACAATACCCTTACCACGCCGAGACTCATCGCAAAGGGAGTTCACCAACATTGGCCGAGCACCAAGTCAGGCGTTTGAAGAGCTTCAGAAGAGAAACCTGCTACAGCCCCTGGCCCCTCGGCCAGGAACCACTCACTTGGGGAGGCATCTTAATCAATTCTGCCACTACCATCAGTTGCCTGGCCATTATGCTGACAATTGCCGAGCATTGAAGCACAAGATTCAAGACCTCCTCGAGCAAGGAGTCCAATTTTTCTAAGTGTGCAGATCGTTTTCTTGCATCTTCAAATTTTCCTAGTAGCTTATTAGTTAGTTTTCAGTCACCTCTGATTGTAATCTTTACGTTCCTTTCATGATTCATAAATAAAATCATAGTTCCATTTTCACAACTCCTGTACAAACCATTTTTCATTCATCGAAAAAAGAAGGAAAACAAAATAGTTTTTTTTAAGGAAAAGGATCACGAAGCAATCATTTTCTGACTAAGCAATGGAACGGCTTGTCTCTTGTTTCTAAAAATTTGAACATGCCTAACCAAACACCACAACTCACCCCATAATATCCAAATAACCCACAAAGAGGTTCAAAGTCCACATCTATCGAATTGTTGTCACAAACCCCAAACCAAAACTGGGGGCAATCTAAGTTTAAGTTCGTCGTCTTTTATCTTTTGTCTAAATGTGCGAACGAGTTTCCAAGTGAAAATCTCACGAGAGTGTCTTGAGTGGGAAAACCATGAGTGAGCGAGCGTGTCATTTTTACACGACTCCGGTGAGTCCACATTCAAAGGTAGGGTAAACGGCATAACTCCGACCGAAGGAGATAATTTGTAAATTTACGCTAAGACCTGTGAAAAGTAACAAAGAATGGATACACAACTATCAGGAATGACGAAGCACCTAGGTACAACACCACATAGCCAAAAGCTTGCGAACCCTGACGTTAAACCCTAGGCACCCCCGCTGAGCCTTTCATATATCCCCTTTTGATATTATGAACTCCACAAAATAACCCGGCCAATGATGAATGTTCGACCCGGTGACCAAAGGAAGCGAGGAGCCCGACTCTCAGATAACATTCTCATCAGTCCAGTGAAGCAATGCCGCTATCAGCATGGCGAAGCGATCCGCAAATGGTCCCAGAGGGACACAGGATCAAATGAGCTAACATCAAAAACAGCTCTCAAAGTTCAAAACCGGGAAACACAAGAACCCCGAAGGAAAAGTCAAGAAAGGATAAAACAAAAAGGCAATCCCGAGGTGCCTCGAAGAAATCCAAATGACAAAAAGAGAAATGGTGTAAAGTCCAGAAGCTCGAAAACAACATCGACATGAAGCAGCTAGACGACTTCAAGACAAGGAAGATGAATCTGAGAGAAGACACAAGTTGCAGCTTTGGTCACCCATTTAAGCTCCACATACCTCAAATATCCCTCCATGATCCTGTTGTCATTCATCACACCCTATGGCCATGTTATAAGCTTTAAAGACTTCCGACTTGATAGTTGTGTGTCTAATCACGTGAAAGTAACAGATCGAATGCGTAAATTCATCAAATATCGAATTCAATGGTCTAGAAGTTGTGACCGTGGGTGAGGAACGAGTGCAAACACCAAACACGCCGAGTGTAGGTTAGGAAGCACCACGTAAAAACATAAGCCTTGACCCTGTGAGGACGAGACTCGTTCGCACGTTTAATAAAAGGAAATACTGGGGGCAATCGATCGTTCCGATCGATTGCCATGAACTCTAGCTCAGATTGTCTTAAGGGAAAATACTGGGGGCAATTGTTGGTTCCAACAATTGCTATGACAACGCCAATTGGAACCCAAAGCTCAAACATCACCACCACCATTCCACCACAGGCCCACAAAAGCCCTTACCTGCACATCAAACTACACAGGCCCACATAAGCCCTTACCTTTACATCATACACCATACCCCACCGATGGCATGTTCATCTCCTAGGAGATAAATTGCAAGTCCGAAATCTATGGTCAGGAAATGATAATTTCACTTTCCTTTTCAGTAAACAAAATTTTCTTCAAACACTGCCACGTTTGGCACCTTTCCCAACAAATTCCTGTTCTGAACGAGTATCTTTCATATATTTTGATTGCATACATCTTATCATCATTGCCATGTTTGGCACTCCAGTGATCAGTTTTACCATTTGCACGAGACCATTATCCTCCTAACTTATTTTGAGTTCGAGACCCAAAATCGGTGCAAGGCCCTGCAGATTCCTCTTTCAGTGCGAGACCCAGCATCTTCAACCAGTACGAGACCTAGTATCATCTTCCGTGCGAGACCCATCATCTTCTTCAGTGCGAGACCTAGCATCTTCAACCAGTACGAGACCTAGTATCATCTTCCGTGCGAGACCCATCATCTTTCAGAGCGAGACCGAGCGTCATCATCCAGCATCTTCAACCAGTACGAGACCTAGTATCATCTTCCGTGCGAGACCCATCATCTTCTCAGAGCGAGACCGAGCGTCATCATCCAGCATCTTCAACCAGTACGAGACCTAGTATCATCTTCCGTGCGAGACCCATCATCTTCTTCAGAGCGAGACCGAGCGTCATCATCCAGCATCTTCAACCAGTACGAGACCTAGTATCATCTTCCGTGCGAGACCCATCATCTTCTCAGAGCGAGACCGAGCGTCATCATCCAGTGCGAGACCGGTACGAGACCTAGTATCATCTTCAGTGCGAGGTAGAGCGTGATCTAAGTTGGGGGGCAGAGGCAATAAGTCCCCATCTTCATGTCAACTTCTTGGGAGAAACAACTAGTGGGCAGTGGCAATAAGTCCCCTTGGTAATCTAGAAGTTATCCCAGCACCCCAGTTGGTGGGCAGAGGCAATAAGTCCCCATAGTATACCAACCAGGAGCATTGGAACGGGTTTCGGTCCCCCAGAAGCATCCGAGCATCATCAGCATCATCAGCATCATCAACATCATCAACATCATCAATATCATTAGCATCATTAGCATCGCTAGCATATCAGCATCCCTACATCTACACATTATTTAGCTTTCATCATCTTCAGGTAGTCAACGCCTTAGAATAGCTTGACATCATTTCATTTTTAGGTAGTCAGCGCCTTAGAATAGCTCGACAGCATATCATCATCCTAGGCAGTCAACGCCTTAGATAGCTTGACATCATTTTCATCACTTTAGGTAGTCAGCGCCTTAGAATAGCTCGACAGCATATCATCATTTTAGGTAGTCAACGCCTTAGAATAGCTTGACATCGTATCACTTATAGGTAGTCGGCACCTTAGAATAGTCTGACATTACCTCATTATTACCTTTAGGTAGTCAGCGCCTTAGAAAAGCTCGACAATGCTTTGTAGCTTAGGTAGTCAGCGCCTTAGAATAGCTCGACAGCATCTCATTCGTTATAGGTGGTCAACGCCTTAGAATAGCTTGACATCATCTCATTCGTTATAGGTAGTCGGCGCCTTAGAATAGTCTGACATTATTTCATTTTTTACCTTTAGGTGGCCGACGCTTTAGAATCGCTCGACATCCTTCCACTTTACTCATAGGTAGTCAGCGCCTTAGAACAGCTCGACACAACTTGTTGGTTTTCAATTGCACGAGGGGTCTTTTAAGATCCAAAATTTTGGGGTATCACTCAAGCATCAACTAGCCTTTTCATTTCCATTACAAAGTCTAGTTGACGGGGGGCAATCTGTTATACCCAAAATTTCAACCCCCCGGAGGTGAGTCTCTTCTAATAGGCTAGTAGTGAGGGTTCCCAGATCGATCGGCACATTTCAGAGTGCTAGGGACAGCTTAGTCATCTCCAGGACCATTTTCGTAATTTTTTAAGGCTCCTAAGCCCCCTACAGGCTTTCTCTCCTCCAAATAAGGGTCAAATCAATTCAAAATGCTTTGAAATTTTTACCCAAGATAGAGGATGACATTTTAAGCATAATGGCGTTGGAATTTTGATTTTTCGAATTTCCAGTAATTTTCTAGCAATTTCTGATTGAATCTGACGAGAAATTGAATTTAAAAATATTCCAATATCCAAAAAATTCGATTCCACTTTAGAAAAATCAGAAATATCATCCTTTACCCATGTGTGAAATTCATAATCAAATTCCTTTTGGAAGCCCTTGAGCTAAAACGTCGGTAAATCTCGGTTTTTACCGGATTTTTCTATCTTTAAAGAGGTCTATATAAGGAACCTTATCCCATGATCAAAGAAGAACCTCAAGAACCCTAAGCAACCAGAAAACCTAGCCGCCTCATTCTCCTCACGTTTTTACACATCCAAGCACCAAAATCACATCAAAAATCTCTCGAAATCACCACCTGAACACACTTTTCAACTCCTAACACATCAACAATCATCAAACATCAACCAAACCACCTCCAAAACGTGAAGAACATCATCAACAATCAACAACCAGAAGCCCGGGTCGAATTCAATCCGGAACCGGCATCATCGGAGCCTCCGAAGAATCCCAACGTGAAGAATCATCTTGAATTCGAAGGTAAAACAGGTTACAATCCCACTTTTCTGATTCCCCACGACCTTGTTAACTCTCTGTCAAAGTTTGGGTTCAAACCAACCTGTTTAGGCTTCTGTATTGCTGTTTATTTAAGCCTCTGTCAGATAACTTGTTTGCTAAGTTTCGTGCTTAATTCGAATTCAAATTGAAAATTTTCAATCACTAACGTCTTGTAAATCTTTCAGGCTACACACCCATAAAATTTGAGCTCAAAACACCCTCGGGAACCTTCTGAAAACCCCTGTCCGTGGGTGGTCCGTGACCTCGGACCTATGGTCCGGGACCTCGGACGCGTTGTCCGAGACCACGGACACCCACGGACGGCGGCGGGATTTTAAAAATTCAAAATTTAGGTTTTTCTAATGATGTCCGGGCCCACGGACATCCTGTCCGTGGCCCCGGACTTTGCAAATTTTCGTTTTCCTTTAATTTCGACTTTTCTGCATATTTAGGTTAACTGGGGTCCGTGGTCTCGGACCTTCGGTCCGTGGCTACGGACGTAAGCAAAATTTGACCTAATTCTGCCTCCGAAACCCTAGTTTAGGTAGCTTTTAATTTCACTTTTATTTTCTGTCAAAAAATGCTAAAAAACACAAAAAAACAGAAGCTTGCGCACTTAGGTTAAAACGACTCGTAATAAGCCGTAATTAAACTAAGTAGAGGAAAAACGACTTCTAAGGGTAATGAAAGTAATTGAACCCTAATTAAGTCGAATATCAAGCCCCCGAACCCGAACTCTCCTTTCCTAATTTGATCTAGGTTAAAATTAGGTGGCGACTCAATAGGTTCCAGTGAGCTAGCTTAGGTTTTAATAATTATTGTTATATGACATAGTTATTAATCTTAGGTCATAAGTGGACCTAAAACCCGTTTAGATCCTAATCAGCTTTAATCAACATAGGATAGGGTTTAAAATCGAGGCTCACACAAGGTAAAAGCTGGAAGAAGAGAAAGGGTAAGTTTGCCCAGCAGCACCAGAAGAACACCTTAGGAGATAGCAGTGCCCATGCTGAGAAGGGCAAGGCAGCTGAGCCATTGCAGCTCACCTACACTGCACCCGTGGCAGCAAAGCCACTGAGGTCTCAGCCCTACAAGGGTGAGAACCCGAAACCGAATTAGTATACTTGTGAATTAGTGTGTATGTGAATTAGTGTAACTATGCCGAACCTCGCTAACTTTGAAGCTACAGGTTCTGGTTCTGGTTCTGGCTATGGCAAGAGCCAAAGTGATGGCCGAAACTATGTCTGCCACCATTGTAACAAGGATCACCCCGACACAGATTGCCAAGGTAGAGAGATCCGATGCTTTAACTGCCAGAAACCGGGGCACTGTGCGAATGTATGCCCGGAAAACTCAAAGCCCAAGGGCAACTACCAAGGCTACAAGCAATGGGAAGGCAAGGAGGTTACGTCTGGCGATGCTCAGACCTAGCAGACCTCACAGGGACAGGGGTCCCGAGGTGCTCAGAAGGGCGCACCGTAGAGGTAGCCGGCCTTGCACATTATTGATCGCGACGGGACCGGTACTAAGTCTGGCCTAGGTACTAACTATTCCCTTGAATCCTTGAAAAGCATGCCTAAAGTATTGAAATACCTATTTGAGTGAATGCATGAATGCATAAACAATTAAAGTATGAATTTAAGCATGAAATGAACTAGTTGAAACTAGAACTCACGAAGATGGAATTTATAAACCCTAGGGAGATTTAATATCTACTACCCAATACCTTCAAACCCAAACCATGAAGAAGCCGACATCACCACTCACCACTTCACCAACGAGCAGTGTCAGGTCATCTGGCCAGGTATGATCTTATTAAAAGGATACCTGACACCCGAAGCACAAATTTCCATCATCCGACGATGCAACGAACTAGGAGCGGGTCCGGGAGGATTTTATACATCTGAATTCCCTGGTGGAGCAACAATGAAGCTGAAGATGTTGTGCTTGGGAAAGGACTTGAATCCTTATACAAGACATACCAAAAGACGCGGAAGCAAGACGGAGCAACACCACCAACAATACCTACCGAGTTTCAGACGCTTGTCGCACAAGCTGTAGAAATTGCATGACAATGTGAAGATGATCCAATCCCTGCACTTGAAGCAGACCTTTGTATCGTTAACTTCTATAAGAAAGAAGGACGACTTGGCTTACACCAAGACAAGGACGAGACAACGAAATCTCTTGAACAAGGAGTGCCCGTAGTGTCTTGGTCCATTGGTGATGACGCGGTATTTTTGTATAGTGAGCAGAAGCGTGTGGACCTCGCGGAGAAAATGGTATTGAGATCAGGAGTTGTCCTAATCATGGGTGGAAAATTAAGGTTGCTGTATCACGGTATCAAAAAGATCAAGTTGAATACGGCACCACCGGCAATAATTAATGCCACACACATGAAACCAGGACGCCTGAACCTTACCTTTAGGAAGTATTAACCTTGTAATATCATGTAATGTATTAGTAACGTGTATTAGAGACATAGTATGTATGATGGTTGGTTTATCAATAAAGAGTAGTGTTGGTTATTAAATTCTACTTGCGTCCTACCTTCGTTACTTACACACTTATGAATCATTAGGTTGTGGACTCGGTACCGAAGGTAACCTGAGTATCCTCACCAAAGCACAAGCCGATAAGAGTGGCACCATCCTAACGGGTACTTTCCCCGTAAATGGCATTGATGCCTTCATACTATTTGACTCCGGTGCCTCTCATACCTTTGTTTCGCCATCATTCGTGAAGAGGTTGGGGCTAGACGTAGATGAGCTACCAAACTTCTTGGTTACGCTCATGTCGAAGGAGCGAGTAAGATGTACCAAATATTACCGAGCTGCCACGATCCAAATCAGGGGTGAAGAGTTTCCCATCTCCTTCATCGAATTCAATGGGTTGGGATTCGACTTGATAGTCGGGATGAACTGGTTGGAGCGGCACAAGGGGCGAATCCTCTGTGCCGAGCATCGACTGCTGCTTAAGAGTCTATCTAGGGTTACTGTTTCATACCGCCAGAGGCCGAGAGAGCCTTCGACTACAGTCATCTCCGCTATGGCTATGTACCGGGAGCTCAGAAAAGAGCACGACGTATCTCTATGCTATGTGCAAGATCTGGAGAGAGATCCAGAATTCAGCATTCTGGTGCTAGTAGTATCCGAATTTCCCGATGTGTTCTCGAAGGAACTACCCGGCATGCCACCCCTAAGAACAGTAGAGTTCGAGATCGATCTTATACCTAGTACTGTCCCATTTCTAGGCACCATACCGTATGGCACCGGCAGAAGTGACAGAACTCAAGGAGCAATTGCGTGATCTACTCGACAAAGGGTTTATACACCCGAGCGTATCACCCTGAGGAGCACCGGTCCTCTTCATGAAGAAGAAGGATGGTAGTCTTCACCTCTGCATCGACTATCGTGAATTAAATGCGGTCACTGTAAAGAACAAGTATCCATTACCACGCATCGACGACCTGTTCAATTAGTTAAATGGAGCTTCGGTCTTTTCTAAGATTGACCTCCGATCTAGATATCATCAGATTGCCATCTGAGAGCAAGACATTAAGAAAACGGCATTCCGTACTTGATATGGCCACTACGAATTCACGGTGATGCCATTCGGTTTGTCAAACGCACCAGCTAAATTCATGGATCTGATGAACCGCCTATTCAGTGATCAGTTGGATACTTCGGTAGTAGTCTTCATCGATGACATCCTTGTGTATTCGAAGTCAGTAGAAGAGCATGAAAACCATTTGAGAAAAGTACTTGAGACACTGCGCGAGAACCAGCTATACGTGAAGTTCTCCAAATGCAAGTTCTGGCTAGATCAGTGTCTTTCCTCGGTCATGTCATCTCGAGTGCGGGTATCTCAGTAGATCCAGCTAAAATTGAAGCAGTACGATCACGGCCTAGACCTAAGACTGTTACCGACATCCGGAGCTTTCTTGGTCTAGCCGATTATTACTGGAGGTTTGTGAAAGACTTTTCTAAAGTCACAAAGCCCATGACGACATTGATGAAAAAGGATGCACCCTTTATATGGACCGATGACTGCAAGAAATCCTTTCAGATCTTAAAAGACTCATTGACCTCAGCGCCCACTCTCACTCTTCCAGAGGGCACAGAGTGATTCGAGGTATATTGTGATGCGTCTGGTAAGGGCATGGGATGCGTGCTCATGCATCATGACAAGGTAGTAGCTTACGCCTCCCGTCAGCTGAAAAAGCATGAGGAGAATTACCCGACACACGATCTTCAGTTAGGAGCCATTGTCTTCGCCTTGAAGATATGGTGACACTATCTCTACGGGGTAAGCATCACCATCTACTCCGATCACAAAAGTCTACAATACGTATTCACCCAGAAGAAACTAAATATGAGACAAAGAAGGTGGATGGAGTTCCTAACCGATTACGACATTGACCTTCAGTATAAGGAAGGGAAGACAAACGTTGTAGTCGATGCCCTGAGCCGTCGAGCACACTCACTCCATTCGCTACTTGCTTCTTCTAGCTTGGTTGATGAGGTGCGAGACGCTCAGCTGAGCGACCCTACATGACAGAGATCAGATAGAAAATCATAGAGGGCGCATTCGAGAAACAGAAGTATGACTTCAAATTGCTTGAAGATGGTCTGATCTGACTGAATGGTAGATTATGCGTTCCCCGAAGCAATGCTGAGCTGAGGGATCGCATTCTGCGAGAATCACATTGTTCTACACTGTCTGTCCATTCAGGAGCCTCCAAAATGTACAAGGATATGAAGAGGTACTTCTGGTGGTCGGGAATGAAATATGATGTGTCCGAGTATGTTCTGAGGTGTCTCACTTGCCAGAAAGTAAAATTTACGCACCGAAGACCGGGCGGAATGGTGCAATCTATGCCAATTCCGGAGTGGAAATTTAATGATATCTCCATGGATTTTGTTGTAGGACTCCCACTTGCTAAGGGAGGACTCAACATGATCTGGGTAATAGTCGATTGCCTCACCAAGGTTGCCCGCTTCATTCCGATGAAGGACACCTGGAAAGTGGCGAAGCTCGCTGAGCTATTCGACAAGGAGATCATTCGACACCACGAAGTCCCGAAAACCATTGTATATGACCGCGATACCATATTTCTTTCAAGATACTGGAGAGTGACACGGGAAGCGCTGGGTACTGAGTTGAAGCTTAGCACCGTCTTCCATCCACAAACCGACGGTTAAACAGAAAGGACCATCCAGGGGAGCTGGATTGATAAGCTTCATCTGATCGAGTTTCCTTATAATAATAGCTATCACACATCAATCAAGATGTCGCCATTCCAAGATTTGTATGGTAGACCTTGCCGTACCTCATTGTGTTGGGATGAGTCAAGCGAAGCGGTCATAATTGGACTGGAGTATCTTGAGCAAGTACAAGCGGAAGTTCAGCAAATCCGAGCAAATATGAAAGCAGCCAAAGATAGACAGAAATCCTATGTGGATGTGCGACGACGTGACCTTGAGTTTGCTGTAGGTGACCAAGTGTTCTTGCGCATTTCACCTATGAAGGGCGTATTCCGATTTGGCCAGAAGGGCAAGTTAAGCCCGAAGTTTGTAGGGCCATACACAATTACTGAGAGGATTACAACTGAGGCTTATAGGCTAGCATTACCTGAAGAATTGGGGCGTGTTCATGATGTCTTTCATGTATCACAACTCAAGAAATACATAGTCGATCCTTCTCATGTATTAGAACCTGAACATCTATCCCTAGAGCCGATGATGAGATACGTCAAGACTCTAGTGTGAATCCTTGATACGAAGACTAGAGACACTCGCCATAAATATGTACGAATGGTGAAGGTCTTGTGGTCTAACCACGATGTCGAGGAAGCAACTTGGGAATTAGAGGACGCCATGAGGGCGAAGTACCTAGATTTATTTGTAGACTAGCTGTCTAGTATCCGTAGGGTACGGAGGGTACAGGGAGTACCCCTTTTTAAGAGGGGGGAGAGCCATTTTGTTTTGCATAGCTTCGGGATAACATTGCATAGTATGTATGTATTGTAGCACACTTTGTTGGCATAGTGTAGTGCCAGTAGTTTTCAGTATATTTGTACAATGAGTAATGTAATTGTGTTGTACGGTATATGACACAACTAGTAGTGTGAATTGTATTGTGGAATGGAGTGTATGGGAATTGTGAATTGCGTATTGTGGAACGGTATGCATTGTAATTGTGATTGTGCTTGGATTGTATGTGCTTGTAGTGTATGAATTGTGAACACCTTTTAAGGTGATAGTAATGTGTATTTGTGGCAATTGAGTTGCCAAAAGGCAAAGATAGAAATCCATTAACCTTGAGCAACTTTGAGGGTAAAGTTTCTTAAGGGGGGTAGATTGAAATACCCCAAAATTAAAAATAGTGATTAATTAGGCTAATGATTATTTTAGAGGCTTAATTACACCTAAATAAACATGAGGGAACGATTCCCGAAGAAAATGGATCCTTAAAACGAATTAAGAACACAAACGAACCTTAAAGCACGTTTTTCAAGGAAACCGGGAAAACATGACTTTAAGCTGGTTAAATAGACCCCTAATAATTTTAGTCAATCAAATGTCTATAATAAGACATTAGTGAAGGTCTAGAACCATTAAAATTAATTAAACGAGAAAATTCCGGAAAACGGGTTCCGGTAGTGAATAATGTAAAAACGAGAAGTTGTGGGGGTGTTAAATGTAATAAAGCTAAACTAACATTCCCCATTTGTAAATAAAAATCAGGTTTGTGTGTGTGGGCTGTGTGGGTGCCGATTTTCCCCCTCTCACCCTCTTTAATTCTTCTTAATACACTAAAAGACCAAAAAAATGAAAGAAAAGTAAAAAGGAAAGAGAGGAGTCTCTCTCATCCATTCCTTACTCTCTCACCCGTACTCCTCGTTCCTTCCTGAATTTTTTCTTCTCCCCTAGCCATTAATGGCGATTTGAAGAGCAACACACAGCACCTCCATTCTCTTCCATTTTTGAAAGCCCAAATCACCTCCAAATTCCATAAAAATTACACCATTGAACTCCTCTTCTCTTGGGTTTCATTTCCCACCATTTTAAAGTTGAAAAGCTCACACTTCATGTCCATGGGTGTGGCTCATTTTGGAGCTTGAAGACGACCATTGTGACCTCCTCTATCTCCACATTGTTCTAAGGTAAGAATAGTCTTAAAACTCCATCGTTTTCCAGCTTTCCTTGCAAAACGAAATTACAAGTGGAGCCTTGTTTTTCTCCCCCTTCCAGCCGGTTTTGGTGTGCATTTTAGAAGCTGGAACCTTGCCTCCTTGCTGTCCAAAAGTCCCACTAAGGAGCCTAAGGTACTACCCCTTATAAACCCTAACATGTATTAAGTTCTAGGTTAGTTTAAGGATGATTTTCTAAGTAGTATTGGTATGTGTATGGGTGGCTGAAATACCCCGAACTTAAATATAGGGATAAAATTAACTCAATACGTATTTAAGGGCCTAATGACGCCTAAGTAATATTGGTAAGGAAAAATAAATCCAAAAGAAATAAATAAACGCTTAAAAAGCGAAAAACGCTAAATAAGCGTTAGACAACTATAGGAGGTATGAGACCTCGGTTAGCGTATTATATGGATTCTAAAGGCTTAATAAGGCCTAAATAATATATGGGAACAACTCCCGAAGAAAACGGATCCAAATACGGTATTAAAACGCTAATAGAGCTTTAACGCACGTTTTTCGAGAAAACCCAAAAACGTGACTTTAAGTGGTCAAACAGACCCGTAAAAATTATAAATCATTAAATAATAATAATTAAGCATTTATGGAAGCTTAATAACCAATAAAAATAATTAAACAAGAAAATTCCAGAAAACGAGCCCGGTTGGTGAATAGTACCTAAACCGGGTAAAATAACGAGCGTTTTCTATAAAAGACGAAAAATGCTCCAACTAGTGTAACTTTAGGGGGGCCGGTTTTTAATCAGTCAAACAACCCCTCTCACACACATGTAACTAGCTAGTTAAATAAAGAGAATCAAAAAGCAAAAGAGTAAAGTAAAAAGCTACTTTACCCTCTTCTCTCACCTCACTCTCTCATTTCCCTCATCTCTCTCCTACCCTCTTCCTCCTCCACCGATCTCTCTCTCTTCTCCCTCCTATGCTGGGTGATTTTGAGAGCTTCAACAACAACAATGGCAACCTCATCTTCTCCTCCATGCTCCACCTTCATTTGAGCTCCAAATGTAAAAATAATTACATATTTGTAATCCCCTCATCACCCTCTACACTTCTCTCTTTTCAAAATCCAAAAATGAGGAAGTTCATCTCCATGGGTTTTCTCCATTCAAAGAGAAAATAGCACCAAAGGGTAGCTTGGAGTCTCCTCTCTCCATTAAGGTAAAAATCTCCATGAAAGAACTCATATTTCTCCATCCTTACTCATAACTGATTTTTACCTCTTTGTAACACTCCATTTTCTCTCTCTCTTTTGAGCATAATATCAACCTTGCAATGGTGGTGTATTCACCTTCTTGAACCAAGGGCTAAAACCCCTCCTAAAACACTCCAAGGGTAAACCCTAGAATTTGTATTCTAAACACTCCAATGAATAAGTGTTAATTTAAGGGTTAGAATTTTAATTGCACTTATTTTGTGTACATTGGGTGATGGGAATGGAGTTTGGCAACTCCATTCCCCATGTAGCCGATTTGGGCAAGAAAGAGAGAAGAAGGAGAAATGGAAAAGAAAGAAGGAATTAAGAGCCTAAGGTAAGAGCTCTTTCTTGAATGGTAAATTTAATGCATTAGAGTAATGGGAATGGGTAAACCAATTTAAGGAACCCAAAATATTCTATTGGTATTGTAGTATTGGAATTTTGGGTATGTGAATTATAGGCCTTAGAGTCAAGAGTATTGTATATGTGTATTAATATTGTGGATTGAGGGAGTTGAGTGAGTATTGTGAATGGTATTGTATTGATTGCTGGTAGGACCCTTGTATGGGTGTGGCTAGAATAGGCATGAATTTGGTGAGAATGTGTATGTGTGGCTAAGTAAGAAAAGTAGATGAGCTATGGCAAAATTTTGGTAGGAATATGTACAATTATGGATGACTTGGTGAATGGGAGAACCAAGGTGTATATTGGTGATAGTAGAGATACATAGTAACCATGGAATGGTAGTTGTGGTATGAGGATAAAGGATTTAAAAATCTGTAGCATGAAGTACTAAAAATGCATTGGAGAAACTAGGAGGAACTAGGTGTTTTGGAGAGCTTAAAGTGTGTAGCAAACCACTTTGTAACAGATTGGAGAGGAGTTAGGTAAAGGGGGAGGATTGAATGGAAAATAATGTGATGAGGATACAAGTAATGGTATGGGTGGTAGGAGTATTGAATGGTAGAAGTCGGTTCAAAAGCTGTAGCATAAGAGGAACAAAAACTGCTATGTGTGCCGGAATGGGAAGAGAGGAAATTGTGTAAATCCCTATGAGAATGGGAAATGAATTTAGAAATGGACTTGGTGGATGAAGTAAGGTGATTTAGAGCATCTAAATGGGTGGTAAACATGTAGGGAAGAATTGGTGAAGATTGGGGAATCAATGGGAAAGTAAAACACTAAGAAACAGATTTTAAAACTGAAGTACTGGGCCGGACCGACCTTGGGACCGAACCCACAAGGTCGGTCGAGCCTTAAAATACAAAGACGGGAAGTCTTCGGACTTCGACCGACCTTGGGGACCGAACTTGCAAGGTCGGTCGAGTCGTAAATTGTGATGGCCAGAGGTCTACTGGAACGGACCGACCTTGGGACCGAACTTGGGCAAGGTCGGTCGAGTCCAGAAAACTCGAACCCAGAACATACTGGAACGGACCGACCTTGGGACCAGACCTGCAAGGTCGGTCGAGCCTGAAATTTTCACGTACGTAACTCACTGGAATGGACCGACCTTGGGACCGGATTTGCAAGGTCGGTCGAGCCTGGAATTTTGCCTTAACGAAACTTACTGACTTCGACCGACCTTGGGTCCGACCCTGGGTAAGGTCGGTCGAGTCAAAACAAAAAAAACTATATGTTTTATTATATGACTATGGTAGTCATATGTATGTATATATATATGCCTATACACATATATGCAAATGAATGTAGTGATACGCCATTAATGAGGTAGTAATGGTAAGGAAATGAGTAAATGAGTAAGAAAACAAATTAAGGAAATTGTAAGTATAAGAACATTAAGTTAAACCGAAACAACGGGATAATGGGGCAAATACGGGCGTAGTAATTAAGCATGTATTGTAAAGCTTAGTATTAATGGAATCATTTGGCATGTAGTCATTGATTCGAGAGTAAGATTCGAGAAACAAATGTGAACCAAAGGAACAAGGGAACGCCCGCTAGAGTAAATCAACGGTGAAAGGTATGATTTCTTCATGCGCTGTATCCTAACCTGGTTACCCCGATTTGTGTGCTTATGTGATCACCAATAAGATAAATGCACGAATCGGACTTATATGGCACTTAACTGTGTTTGAACTATTTTGTTCTTGTGTATCTTCTTGAACATTTAGTTTGTATAATTCATGAAATGTATGAATGGAAATGAAGAGTATGTGTAAGTAATGTGTACTTGTGTATTGTATGGATGTATGGAAATGAAGTACTGACTTCTACTAATTCCTAACAATCTAACTCCTAACATGAGTAATGAGTAAATGGAATGAGTAGAAGTCCGATATAGTTTCGGCCACGCGTGAAGATAAGGAAACACAAGAGGTTGGATCCGAATCCTGGCTGTAATCTTTTCCGTGGACCAAATCCCTTGAATGGGTAGCATCCTGGATTAGTGGGCCACTCCAAAGCCCGGTGGTGGCATGTAGTAATCCCTGCCCAGAGGTCATACCGACTTAACATGAGTAAAGTAAGTAAGAAGTAAGTATTGTATGTGTATCGGTCTTGACTATTGTAAGTCATTGACCTTGAGTAAATGAGTATTGAACACCCGATTAACCCGGGTGTGTAAAGAAGCTAACAAGCCTTCTGTGTGAATTGGAGAAGTGTATCTCCGTATTGCGTATGAGTATGTATTGTGTATGTGTATCCTGGAAGATGGTAAGTAAGTATTGGTTGACTTGTATTGTATTCCAAGCATGTATTAATTGTACTGTGCGAATGTATGTATACCTTGCGTAGTATTGTAGTATCTTGAATGAAAGCATGTATGTATGTATGTATTGCAAAATGAATTTCATGTATTCGACCAAATGGTCGGCGTACCCTCGCTAGTACGCGGGGTATGCGGTTATCATATTCAGCATAAGCTGACCCCCTAGGGGGAACGTTTTTAGTGTGCAGGTACCCGAAGCAGACATGGTCACAGAAGAGACCGGTGGACATGCCTAGAGTACTAGGAATGAAATGTAGATTGTAGTAAATGGTATAAGGCTTGTAGCCTTGAATGTAGAAATGTACCAAGGGGTACACTATTATGTAAGTTGCAAGTATATAGTTATGAGAAATGGGTAGTGGTTAGACTTTTAAAGAGTATGTACGAACTTGGAAGAAGCATCGTAATTGTATTTGGAACTTAGTAAACTCGGTATGTGTAGTGTATTATCTTGTATTGAATTATGGAGTATTGTATTGAATGGAGTATTGTAGTACTCAGTAAGTAAAGGGAGTAGGTATTGTATTCGTGTAGTACTCGGATATTCCGGTCCATCAGACCGATGCTGAATGTAGTAGTAGTAGCTTTGTTAGTCACGTGGGTGACTAGCGGCATTGTATCACCCACCGTATGTAAGTATGTATCCGCTGCGTGATTTTGGAAGTACGAGGAGATTGGACGGTAATGATGGTATTAACGGTAGGGGTGTTACAGTGGCTGCAGCACTGCCGATTTGGTGAGAAAAGAACAAGAATAAGAAACCAAGAAACAAAGAAGAATGAAGAAAGGAGAAAGGAGAAAGGAAGAGGGAAAGGAAAAACTAGAAACACAAGGTAAATGCTCTTACCTTGAACTAGTTTTGTATGCCTTTTTGTAACCGATTTTAAATGCTCAAAATGAGTAGTGTACATGGTTTTGAGTAGTGGTTATGTTGTGGTATAATAAGGAAGAGAACCAAATTGTTTTGGAGCTTTTGAAAGATGATTAAAAGCTTGGAAAAACCTTGAGAAGATAGATGAACTTGTGTAGGAAAAATTTAATGTGTTGTGGTGCTTAGGTTGATAAGAGAAATGGAAATGAGTTGTGAGCTGAAATTTGTGTGTGGGCAATGTTAAACTTTTAGGGGAACCTCTGTCAAAATTTGTCTAAAAATTAGAAGAATTAAGTGTTTTAGAAACAAGGAAACAACCTAGGACATAACTAGAGTGTCTTAGTGTTTAATGTGAGTAATTAACCACCTTGGAGACTAACTTGTGAAAGTTAGGTGATGGAGTAGAATGTGGGGTAAGATAATACAAGTTGAACTCTAGTAATGGCATTGGATGAGGAAATCTTGAATGGAAAGAGTAAGAGTTGAAATCTATAGCTAGGAGAAACAAAATCGGTAGCATATGTTTTAGGAAAATGAAAGTGTGGAAATTGTGTAAGATTGACATAAGAGTGGGTAATGAGTTAGGAGATGGTTTAAGGAGGTTGGAAGTGCTAAAATTATCGCTAAAACATGTTAGATTACATGTAGGAAGATTGGGAAAGAAATGGGTAAAGAAAGGAGTTAAGAACAGAATTTAAAATGAGTATACTGGTGTCGACCAACCTTGGGACCGACCCAAGGAAGGTCGGTCGAATCAGAAATTGCAAACACGGAAGTCTACTGACTTCGACCAACCTTGGGACCGAACTTGGCAAGGTCGGTCGAGTCGTAATTTGTGAAGGTAGAAGTCTACTGACTTCGACCGACCTTGGGACCTACCCTGCAAGGCCGGTCGGGTCTAAAATTGCAGAACGGAAGTCTTCTGACTTCGACCGACCCTAGGACCGACCTTCAGGTCGGTCGAAGTTGAATTTTCTAAAACCGTAACCTACTGACTTCGACCGACCTTGGGACCGACCCAGGGTAAGGTCGGTCGATTCAAGAAAAATAAAATAGTAATCATATATATAGTAGTATGCCATTGATGGAGTAATGATAGCAAGAAAATATGCACATGAGTAAGAAAACAAACTTAAGGAATAGTGAGAAAAAAATGATTTTCATGACTAAGTATGAGTAGTAAGAAGTAGCAATGGTAATTTGGAATATTAATGAAGGAACGGTATAGGTTAATAATAGATGATTGACCATACAATTCTGTATATGTTATAGGACTCGAATAGTTGAACACCGGAAGTGAGTCGGTGAGTCCAAGGACGACGGTGAACGGTATGATTTTCTCATGCCCCGTATGCTACCGTGGTTACCTGATTTGTGTGTTTGTGTGATCACCTAAATAAGAAAAAAACAAATTGGGTTTATTGCACTCTCTTGTGCTTGTATTATATTATTCCTTATTGGATTGCCTTTGAATCTATAGTTTGTATAATTCATTAAATGTATGAATGTGAATGAAGTGTATGTGTGGCATTGTTGTGTAGTGTACTAACCAAGTAGTATGGAAAGGAGGACTTCTAACTAATTCCTAACTAACTAACATTTCTTACATTGAGAAATTGGTAAATTGGAATAAGTAGAAGTCCGATATAGCTTCGGCCACACGTGAGGATGAGGAGACACAAGAGATTGGATCCGATTCCTGGCCTTAATCTTTTCCATGGTCCAAACCCCTTAAATGGGTAGCAACCTGGATTAGTGAGCCACCCTAAAGCCCGATGGTGGGATATCGTAGTCCCTGCCCAGAGGTCATACCGACTTGACTTGAGTAAGTAAGTAAGAAGAGTAAATGGCCAAGTAAAGATCATGACTGGTGTAAGTCAAGGATCTCGAGTAAAAGAGTAAAGTACACCCGATTAACCCGGGTGAGTAAAGAAGCTAACAAGTGTTGCTTATGTATTGAAGAAGTGTATCTCTATGTTTTGGTAAGTACGAATGGTTGACTTGTATTGTCTTCCTTGTATGTATTGAATGGAATGTATGTATGTTCTATGATGTGAATGTATTGTTTCTTATAAAAGCATGTATGCATGTATGAAATAATGAACCCTATGTATGCGACCAAGTAGTCGGCGTACCCGCGTTAGTACGCGGGGTATGCGAATTTCATATGCAGCTTTTGCTGAGCCCCATGAGGCACTGTTTTTATCTCCGCAGGTACCCGTGAGAATTGAAGGTTGAGTTAGGACCACGGTGATTCTTTTTGCGTAGTTAGTAGGATGTGAATGGTGTACCGAGTTGTACACAGCTTATGCCTTTTAAGTAGCCGGGGTACCATGTGGTACACCCTTTTAGATATTGGAAATGATGAATTTGGCAAGAATGAGACGTTGTATAAACTCATAGCATTTTGGTAGACTTGTAGTAGATTGAATGTAATTAATATATTTTTGTATACTCGGTAATCAAGAATGTAAGTAAGTGTTGGGAATGTAATGGAAGTAGTTATGTTGCTCGGTATATTCTAGTCCTCAAACCGTTACAGTAAGTAGGATGAGCCTAGTTAGTCATTGGATAGCTAACGGCGTTGTATCACCTGCCGAGAGTATGTAAATATCCGCTGCGTGTAGAGTAATTATGGAGACGATTAGAGGATAATGAAAGGCTTAACGCTTGGGGTGTTACACTCAAGAACTACATTGTGCTCTCTTGTCCACCTAGTTGAATGCCTGAGTTTGAACAAATCATATATGGTCACATTTACATAAATTTATCATTTTCATCAGAGGGAAAATCATTTGATCACATTCGTATTTGGAAAAATGTACATAAATATATATAGTAGTACCAAATTGACGGAAAACGACGTTACCGATAGCAGCGAAACGACAATGAAGCCGCGACGCCAACCCTAGGCCATACATTCCATTATAAAAACAACCTCCCCTGCCCACAACTTCCTATCGTCTCCGTGCCTCATAATTTATCTTTCTTCTGTTTCTCTCTATCATTTCTTCTGGGGTTTTCTCTTCGACCCCATTAAAATCAAACGAAGAAGAGACCATGGAGCCTCAAGTGGCCGCAGCATCACCGCCTCCACTATCAACTTCACCACCTAGCGGCAACACAGCCGCCACAGATGCAGTCGGCTCTCCTACCAGTCCGGTACTTATCCACGGCAAGTACGTCCTCGGCCGCCTTCTAGGCCGTGGAAACTTTGCGAAAGTGTACCACGCCCGATCCGTCTCCGACAACACCTCGGTGGCAATCAAGATCATCGACAAAGTGAAAACCGACCCCGCGATGGCTCCACTAATCCTTCGGGAAGTAGACGCCATGCGCCGCCTCAAACACCCTAACATCCTCCGAATTTACGAGGTCCTCGCGACGAAATCAAAGATCTATTTAGTGATGGAACTCGCTAAAGGCGGCGATCTTTTCGCGAAATTATCCCGTCGTCCCGGGCACCGCTTCCCCGAGCCGGTTGCACGTAAGTATTTAAATCAGTTAGTCTCCGCTCTCCATTACTGCCATATCAATGGCGTCGCTCACCGTGACATGAAGCCGCAGAACATCCTCCTCGACGAACACGGAAACCTTAAGATAGCTGATTTTGGGTTGTCAGCTGTTGCGGCAGCAGGAGGAGGTGGGCTTGGCATTCTCCAGACAGCGTGCGGGACTCCGGCGTTTGCTGCACCGGAGGTGGTTGGACGTCGGGGTGGATATGATGGAGCGAAATCTGATGCTTGGTCTTGTGGTGTGATTCTATACGCGATGCTCGCCGGTTCGCTGCCGTTTGATGATCGGAATTTGGTGAGTATGTTTAGGAAGATGCAGAGACGGGATATTCAGTTCCCGATTCATGTGACGAGGCCGGCGCGGGCGTTGATAGTTAAGCTGTTGGATCCCAATCCACTCACAAGGCTGAGCATAGAGTCGATCACGAAGGATCCGTGGTATAAGAGCAGTCAGTTCGGGCAGAGGAGTGTGTCGTTGGGGGATCTGGCCTCGATGAACGAGGAGAAATATGAGAGGAGGGCATCGAGCATGAACGCGTTTGATATTATTTCGATGTCTTCAGGGTTGAATTTGTCTGGGTTGTTTGATGAGGAAGGGAGTAGGAAGAAGAAGGAGAGGAGGTTCACAACCAAGGAGTCGGTTGGGGATGTGGTGGAGAAGGTAGTTGAGGTTGGAAAAGGGCTTGGGTATGAAGTTGAGAGGGGGAGAGGTGGGAAGATTTGGCTTGGGAAAGAGAGGTTGGTGTTGATTGTGGAGGCGTTGGAGGTGGGACAGGATGTATTGGTGGTGGAATTGAGAGTGGTGGAGGGTGGCTGCGGCGGCGGTGGGATGGAAGAGGGTCAATGGGGGGATTTAAAGAGTGGGTTGGGTGAAATAGTCACCTCTTGGCACAGTGAAGCGACAGAGACATCATAACGGGCCTCGCTTTGCAAGGAGTTTGAAGGTTTTTGCTATTTTAAGTAAAGTATTTCAGTGTTTTTGAGCGGACAGAAATTGCAGAAAGATGGAAGGGTTAAAGGCGATGTTTCCCCAACGGAGATGGAAATGAAATTGGAGGTTGGCATTTCAACTGTCATGCTCTTTTTGGATGGAACCTTCTGCAAGAAATCAAGGAGTAGATAATCGGAGAAAATTGCACAGGTTGTTAGCTAGTTTCGCTAGCTTGGTAGAGCTATGACGTTGATGATGACGACAACGAAGAAGAAGAGTTATGAAGACTGTTGCTTTGCAGAGAGTATGAGTTGTTCCCCTGCTGCTGGAGATGAATGCTGAATCGATATCTACCCAAATTTGGAGAACACTATGAGCTATTCATCTAGAAAGGGAATGGGAAAGGGCAACCATAAAATCAAGAACATAGTTTTTGATGGGAGGAATTTCATTTCAAGCTCCTTCTCAGCGGTTGAAAATGTCCCTTGCAAAGCAGGTCCTATCGAGTAGTTGTAGTAGTATTGTACAGAATCATTGTAAAGTTATTTGTTTTTGCTAGTAGTATGATTTGCACCCTTGTACCACCATGGTTGGTTGGTTCAAACAATCCAATAAAACTTCTTTCGATTGATTATATTTAATCACTCTTTATCTCTGTTCTGATCACTCCCATGATTTCTGCGTTATGTTCTTCGCCATTGCCACCAACAACTGAAACTCAAACAAAGAGCAGTTAGGAAGAATCCCCAAGTCCAGCTTCTGGGCGCATTCCTCACACTTTTAACAGCTCAGAAAGGAGCATGGCGATCTTCACTTCTCTGAGCTTCTTGACAAACGTGTGATAAATGCTGTACAGCAACTGAAAAGTGGCCTGCAGCAATTGAGGGAGTTGTCATTAGTCACATGGTCCATCTGAAAGCAGCTGATTCACCATACGACAAAATATCTGTAGCTAGAGAAGAACTGACACTTGACTTCAGTTTAAAAACATGTCTTATAGATCGACTGCAGGCAATCTAAATATTTTCTCACATCCTTGATAATAATTGGCATATACTACTATACCTATTCATCGCAATACACGGAACACTGATTATTTTTAGAAGATACTGATTTGATAAGTCTACAGAGAGCAAACAGAGCTTACAGCCATACGAAAATCAGAAAAACCAAAATACAAGGGCAATTTGGGTTACTTACATCCTTGCAGAAGTTGCTACCGCTGGGTTCAGACAGCTATTTCCTTGAAGTCATGGTATTGCTTTTCCTTTTTCCTGATTCCCCACCCTTTCCCCAGTACACTTTGACCGACAACATATGACCATTAACTGATGATTAATGACCATTGACCGGTGACCGGTGAATGTTGACCAGTAATTAATGGCTGTTGACCGGCAGCCGGCAACCATTGACCATTGCCGGCAACCGTTGACCGGTTATTTATTTCATTTCCCCAGCTCAAACAAACAATTGGAAAAATCAAAGGGAATTCTTTTCCATTCCTCTTCATTCCCTTTCCCGATTCCATTCCGTTTCCCCCCTTTGAACCAAACGCCCCCTTAATTCATTGAAGATGAAGACATATTTCATTGAAGTTATGGCATTCCTTCCAACTTTAATGTAAGATTGGACATTGCCTCTTGGTTCTGTAGTTAATGAAAGTAATATTAGTGAATTTTGATGAAGCAGCCGCCCAATTTGGACGCCATTTTGAAATAAATAACTTACTAAATGATACACAGAGCATTGCAAATTTATTGTCACTGATTGACCCAATGAATTGAATTAATTTAGGCTTACAAGCAATTAATAGTAACACCCATTCATCAAAATTGTATAACCATGATATGACGTACTTATCACTACAAATGTGTTACCATATATTCACACAATTAAAACATGCTACATTTGGCTTAGAAATCAATAACAATAATGAATTACTATGATTCACACTTCCTAAAAATACCTCGGGTAAAACACGAACATAGATTGACAATCTACAAATATGAACATTTATGTTCTCTACTCAAGTCAGATAAAAATACAAAAGTCAATAAAACATGCTCTCCCTCACACTAACCTAACCTTTCCACTTCCCGAACCCCTGTGTCCGTCAAATACCACACCTAACACTAAGCTCCGCCGCCTCCAACCCCCTATCAAAAGCCCATTATCGTCGTTCAAGCTCCACTAAAATGCCTAAACAGTCACAAAATGAACGACCCAACCAAGGTAGGAGAGTCATACATGGTATTTGTTGACAAGCTTCACGATGACAAGCGTGGCAATCAGAGGTATACCTCTAGAAGCCTAGTGTGATAACTTAACGAAATCCATCATAGACAAGTTTGGTAAGAATCAACTTAAATGAAGATGTTTGGAATGTTGCATTGTCCATGGAGTTCCCCAAAGGAAATGATGAATTATGAACGAAGTTCATTAAAATTGAAGGGGGATTTTGCTCTGAGTGGGATTTTATTGGGGTTGGCAATTATCAACAGGTCGGCCCTGCTTCAATTTCCATATACAACAAGAATGTTGATCAAGAGGGTAGTTTCTCATTAAGTCCACCGAATTTTGAAGTGGAAGATGATTGCCAATCGACACGCTCTGGATCACCAGTTAGTCTAATTAACGGACAGCCCACCCCGTTTAACCAATAGGCCATTAGCATCGGATCTCCTAATCTAAACAATGGGTTGTCCATTCTGGTTGACTCTAGCACTTTAAAAGGAATTGAGATGAAAGTTGTGCTTTCCCCTGGTAAGGCACCTATGCAGAACTCCAAGCAACCAATCGTTGGGCAAGAAGGAGCAAACAAGTGGATCACAGGTCATTAGATGAAGCCCAGATATTGTTCAAGTATGGTCAACGCTTGAGAATAAATTATCCTTATCTGAGCAAGTCCCTGGCCAACATTGACCGTTTCTTGAGAAGTAGTGAGAAGATCAAGCGGACATCGTGGCCCAAGTGAGACTAGAATTGTGGTGCGATTAATCACCCTACCACAATCTCAAAAAGAGAGATAATCTTCTAAGATTATTCTTCTAGCCACAAGTACTAGAATGAGAATGATGCAAGAAGGGTCAATGTTCCAGGATCTTTAAGTGTACGGAGCACAAACGTGCTTCTAAGGAGGTGAAGTCATGCTTCAAAGACTCTCAAGTTTTCTTAAGTTTAATGTCGGTTGTTTAGTTTGGTCTTCTCGTACCTAGATTGTTATTCTGGCTGGAACCAATTCCTAGCTGTTATAAACCATTTCATGGGGTTAATCTGTTAATTTGTAGCCCCCTAATAAAAAAACTATTCTCAACTCACCGAATTGAGTAATCAGACGTACTTATTAGTACACAAGTGGTACCTTATTTGCACACTCTAATAAATATGCACTACATAAATAATTAATAAATGAAAATAATGCTTAAAATGTTGCAACATGATATCATAAATCCCATGTTGCGAATTATAAAAATTTCAGTTATAAAAGGGTGTTGAAAAAAAATGAATGTTTACTATTTGAAGCACAATACCTAGTAAATGCGAATAAAATAACTATCTCCACCTAACTTTTGTACTTTTATAGACAAGCCAGACTTATGTAGCTAACTTACCCAACATCTATATTAAAGCATTTGCATCAACAACTAGAGCCTGGCAACTACATATACAACCTTTGAAGCATTTATAGTTTGAATTGTCATGATCCGATTTCAACACTCAATCCAAATACATACCATACACTATGGAGGTGAGAGCGGCTTATGCTTGCAATAGCGAGAGATTCAAATAAGACATCTGCGTAGTTTATAGCGGTTAGTGGCAATCCCTAGCCAATAGGAGATAGTCAACCAGATCAAGCGAAAGATCCTGCAAAAGAAAAATACTAGTCGTATATTGCAAACAAGAATTTTGACCTACTAAAAACTACGAAATAAATCTAGAATTGACTAAATAAAATGCCTACAAATTACAAATAATCCTAGTCACAATAGCATAGAAAATTAGGTAAGTATCCAGGTATCGAACCGTGGGACTAAAGCAAGTGAATCTAATCCTAGAAAATAACAGGAAAGTAAGGGGTTGTTGTCGATTATTTTGGTGAAGCTGATTAATTAAATCAAATAAATATGCAAACAGAAGTAAAGTGAGAAATATAATATCAAAGAAGCGAAACCCTGAGTTCAGGTTATTTATGTTTTATAGATCTTGCAATTCCTTCTATTTAATTTCGAGACATATATTGACAAATTCCTAAAGTTCTCTTAAGGACTAAATCCTAGTCTTTGAAGAGAGCATCTACCAGAACATGCAAAATCTAATCAAGATATAAGCACAACACACGTAGATGGATGAAATACCCCAAAGTATGCCTTGGTGGTTATGAATTATTTGTTGTGGTGCTTCTTTCGGAGAGTTGAGTTTGATGGTTAAGGTTACCTTCTGGAAGAATGGGTGTTGTAGCCTTCCGGTAGCATGTTCCGGAAGAACCGTTCCGGAAGAAACACTAAAGAGAATACCGGTTGAGGAGTGTGACCCTTAAGCCATAACTTACCACTGCCCTTACCAGGTGGCATCTTCTTATTGTTCACCTCAATACTAGCCTATCATTGTGTGACTTGTGTCTTATCTGATAGTTACTTATGATTACCTATAGTTGAAGTAACCTTATAATTGCCACATATATTATCGTCAAGCTGGAATTGAAGTATGTATATATAAACCCACATTTAGCCATTTGTATTTACCACATACCTATCGTAATCTACCTAGAAGTTAAGAAGACCCGAACAAGGAATTAGTAAGCAACCAGAGAAGAAAAGTGAAACTAGTGGGTGAAGTACTCTATCGAATGTGCAAGTCAAGTTATTGAGGAAGTTATTATGTAGCCGTTAAAGTAAAGGATTGAGGTAAATTGTTGTGTTCATCACTTGTATGATTGGCGCATGGTGGTTATATTTACTTTTACTAAAATTTGTGGCGTGAACCATTGAATTGATTCACATATGGTAAGAATAGTAGTTATATTCTGTTATGGTGGTGTTAAGATTATGAAAGTTGTTATGATTATTAGTTGTATCTTTGCTCTTGGATTAAGTGAACTAATGTACACGTTAGAGTATGAACTATTGGTTTTTGGACATGTGTTTTGCGTATTTGACGAGAGGAAGTTTATTCTGGACACCTGAACAAGTTCTAACATTGATTTATGTACCACTCCCAATGAATTATGGTAAAGCTCTATAATCTACTCCTTTGGGTCAAAAATACCTTCTAGGGGGTGGGCACACTTAAGGATAAGGGTGAGGTGGAATTGGTGACCCAAAAAGCTGTGGACTATAGAAGTCCTTTGTCTTATGACCAGTGTGCCTGTGGGGCTGGATTATTGATTACCTAAGGGGCCGCGAGCCTTAAAGCTCTTTTTCTTATGACCGGTTGTAACACCCCATCCAACAACAAACCCATAATAACAATCTGCAGCGGAAACTCAACTCATCACATTACTTATTCCAGTGGTGTTACACGCCGTTAACCACCCACGTGGCTAACAAGGCTAATACATGTACATTTGTATCGGTCTGATGGACTAGATTCCCGAGCAACTACACAATACAATCCTCATTCCATCTTCAACATTTATTATGTACATACACTCACCCTGTACCGAGTATTTACAAACTGGTGCCGACAACAATTTCGGTCTTACTACACCTACTGTATACATACACTTAAAAGTTTACCCATGTACAATGACTACCCGTCCTACTCTCGAACGGCTTCCAGCACTTCGTACCTGAAATAGGAAAAGAAGAGAAAGGGGTGGCCCCAAGGGGCTCAGCACCTTTGCTGGTATGGTAATCCCGCAGCCCACATGCTACCGGGTCACGCACGACTAATTGTCGTCTTAGCATGTAGTTGATTATATTCAAATCATGCATACAAACCATTAACATATCACACATAATATTTCGCCTCAATGGGCTCAATCTATAACCAAAACATCCACACTTAACCAACCATCCAATGATTCCTTAAACCCTAGAGTGGCTCTCCTCTAACGGAGCTACTTCCTTAACGAACGACGTGTACCCATCAATCGGGTTATCCTTAAACGCCTCTTGTCACAAGCTGGGATTCATTTCCATGATCCACACATTCCATATCCTACAACATAACTCATTCCACACATAACAAAACATAACAAACCTTTCTTGCTTCGATGTACACATGACAACATTGCATTCATTTAAAACATCCAATATATATATATATACCAAAGCATAGCAAGGGAATTTGCATAGCATTATAACATTACATACACCATAAAATCGGTTCTCACAAGGAACCTTCCACCATAGTTAGTATACCAGGTGAGCCTAGGGATTTTTGCCAATCCCATGTTAAGCTCGTTACCATCCTCGTTACCGTCCGGTTATATAGAACGGTTAACTTATACCCAAGGTGTGTCGGATATAGTAATCCCAAGCACACCGAAATAACATACGTATGCCCCTGTGGCCCGACGTGAGTCAGTAACTAGCTTTGGATAAGCTAAGGGAAGGTAGAAACCAATTGGAATACCACCTATACATACACCAAGAGAGCCGAAACCGGATAAGATAACGACTCCCGTCCATCACACAGCGTGGCCGGAACAACCGGACTCCTCACCCCCCCATTAGTACATATACATTATAAATAAGTAGTTAGGGATCCATTATGGAGCTACCACATCCACACACCATACAGTATCATAACCGAGTTAAGCACACAAGGGAGGTTCACACACTTGCATACCACAACAATATCCAACTAACTCACACATAGCCGTGGTTAGCACGTTCCCAAGGTTTGGGCCGTCAACTCCGAATACCGATCACTCATGTGTCCCTAGTTTTAGTTAGCTAAGGTTTAACACATATTTGAGGTTAAACGGCATCGGATACCAAATTCGCCACATAAATGAATTACTATAAACTCATTACATGTTTTAATCTTACAAGGTGGCAAACACTCAAGAAAACATATTGGCATACAAGCCGGTGTAATCCGTTAGGACACAGGTTGCAAGAAAACCATACCTGTCACCGGAGTCCACTTTACCACGTCCACCTATGTTCCTCGAGCAAATTCTCGAACAACTGTTAACATCACATGTGTTTTCATTAACATCGGGGTTTGCTTGATTATTTAATGTCAATGCTTAATTTTCCCCCGTTAACTTAGTTATATAACTTAACATTTTTAACTTGTTTTACTCTCACATTTTAATACAACTTTTAGCCCACTTTATTGTCATTAAAACTCACCTAACATGTCCTTAACATCCTTATAACATCATTACCTACCAATCCCCATCATCACATATCATTTCTTAACCTTAAATCATGTTTTTGGTCCGACCGACCCACCGTCCGACCCACAACTGGGTCGGTCCATTACAGACCCCCTTTTACTTCCTTATAATCATGCCCGTCCGACCCACGTCCGACCCACCATTCTGGGTCGGTCCATGTGCGAACATTTTCCTTCCTTTGAAACTTGACCGACCGACCCATGTCCGACCCAACCTTCTGGGTCGGTCCATTACCGAACATTTCCCAACATCTTACAGAGGCTCGACCGACCCAAAAACTGGGTCGGCCCCTGGGTCGGTCGCCTTCTAATCTTACCCAAACTTGGCCAATCCTTCACCAAACTTCTCCTAAGGCCTCTTAATGTGTTCTAACATCATTTGGCACTTCAAGCACACCCTTAAGATATTCTTAAGCACTCACAAAACTATGTCTCCTAATTCCTTAAACCTTTACTTATATCTCCACAAAATTCCTAACACTTACAATGTTTTCTCCTTATGATTTCTAGGTGGCATTTCACCTATAATGTCCACAACACCAAGGTGTTTCCTCTACACCTTATCATCATCTCTCAACTTCTTTTCTTACTAACTAAATCTCCTTTTTCACATCATACCTAAACATCACTTATTCCTTGAACACCAACCTTACCTAAACCTTAAACAACTTCTCCAAGACTTTAATACATTCACAAAACACCCATTGAATTCCTAGAACTTCCAAGACAACACCTAAATCCTTGCATCACTCTAAATCACCTTAATACATTTTCTTCTCAAGTAAACATTCATTCACCTTTAATCCTTCCTAGTTCACCAAACTCACTTACCACACTTAGAACTTCTTACACATTTCCCAAATTTGGCCATAGTTCTCTAGTATATACCCACATCCAAACACTTAGGTTTCTACCTTATTTCATCCAAGAACACCTAAAATCCATCAACACATTTTATACACAAACTTCACACATCAAGCACTACATCACAATATAGTGCATAACTTAAATTGCTTGGCACTTAGGCCCTTAAATGCATGGCTCTTAGGCCCTTAAATTGCATAAACCTTAAACACTGAATTTCCCACATAATAATGCCTTTGACCTGCAAATACACCCAACAATACATATCCCTTTAATAAACTCCTTGAGAGCATTTTACTAGCTCATTTACCATTAGCTCTTTAGGTAGTTTTAACAAGCATTATAAGCTTATTTCTCCTAAGGCATTAAACCACATTGAGATAGCATATTTACCTCTTTTCCTCACAAATTTCTTTCTTGTTTCCTTGTAAAACCGGTAAGGCATTTGGTTCCTTGCCAACAACTAAACAATATACCAACATTGAAATGAGTATATAAGCTTTAAGCTTTATCTCATTGTAAACCTAGTTACATATATTATCTTAAGGTATTAACATGATTGTTTTACCTTGGAATGGAAAGAGAGCTTGAATGAGTATCAAGAGAGGACTCCTCCTAGTCCTTGGAAGATTCAAATGAAGCTAAAACAAGCAAGATAAATACACCATGGTGAGGTGAATTTTCGGACAACACAAAACATGAAGGAAACTTGATTTTTCTTTGAGTTTCCTTACCTTGAAGCAAAGGAGAATGTCAAGGCATGAAAAGATGAGCTCAAGCTCTTCCCATGGAGGTTTCTTTGGCACCGAAATGGAGGTTTTGAAGTTTTGAAAGGATAGAATTGAAGAGCTTGATGAGAGGAAGAGATTGGTGGTGTTTGTTTTTGATTTGAACAAGTGAGCTTGGAATTATTGACAATGGAAGGTGGAGCTTGGTGAGCACTATTCCAAACCGTGAATGGAAGAAGAAGAGAGGTTGAAGAAGCCTCTCAACCGTGGGAAATGAAGAAAGAAGGGAGAATGAGATTGGTTTTGCTTTTAAGGATATTTAAACTTAAAGCAAATAGTAACCTATGAGTCACCTTTATTTACTTAACAAGTTAACATGTTTGGTGACTCATTACTACCAAAAACCGGCCCCCTTATTAGTAGAAGGGTATAATAGTCTTTGTTGACCAATTTAATTACTTATAACATTATATGTTACAAACTAGTTATAAAAATCACTATTCACCAATAACAAGGCACATAGAAGTGAAATTTTTTGATTTCCCATTGATATAGCCACCCAAATGTGATACTATATAGTACACATGTTAATTAAAGAGTAATGATGGACATTTAGCCATTCAAAACTCATTTATAAGACAATTTTTCAAAAACGTGCTTTAAGACTTCTTAAAGCACATTTTGTGTTTTAACTTGTTTCCAAGCTTGGTTTTCTTTGGTAATTGATTTAATATGTTCATTAACATATTTATAAAGTATAGGTATGACCATTAGGTCTTATACACATTTATCCCAAGCTTAGAGCACATTTTTGCCCATATTGACCTTAAGGTATTTATTTGTGTTTTGTTTGGTTTCATTGTCTACCAAAGTTTCCTAAGGACTTAATTAGCCTTATAAAGTCATAATTAAACATTATCAAGTCTTGGTAGGCTCTTTGGGTCCTAGCCAAGTTCACTCCAACCTTAGAGCATGTTTTTGCTCAAACCGTGTGTCTTAATGCTTTATTGCATTTTACTATGGTTTAAATCGTACACTGATGTTCCTAAGGCACTTTTAGCCTTTAAATACCATAGTTTAAGTTTTACACAACATACCAAAGTTTGGGGTATTTCAATCTACCCCCCTTAAAAGAACTTCGTCCTCGAAGTTCACATTTCTCGCATCATTGGATTAGAATACGGGAATTACTTATAGCCATAAAACTTCCATTACCAACCACCCTTTACATCCAACCTCGGACTTAATGGTCCGGGCAACATATCCACATTATACATAAAATATCATATTCACATGGTAACCTCGGACTCAATGGTCCGGGTACCTTCACCACACTTGCACCCATACAATATCCCTCAGACTCTTAGGTCTGGGTGACATAACCACATTTAGACTCATAGGTCTATGTAACACAACACATTTAGACTCATAGGTCTTGATAGCATACACTTTAGGAGATCACAGTCAGAATAACCTTATCACACATACCAAACAACATGTCATAGCATGTATATCAAACAGAAATACCTTTTCCATCTCTCCATGGGCTCAAGTCCCATGTTGAGTACATATACACTGTGATCCCGCAGAGAACCCGGTCGCGATGGACACTTTCTGGTCCCCGTTCCTTTGGGAGATCAAAACATTCACTTAATTTTCAACATATGTACTTCTCATGTCACCGGTCCGAAGACAAAGGCTCATACGTCCTCAGCTCGTGAGCAAGTACTACAAAAATATTCTTTACTAGGTTAAGTATAAGAAGATCTTTTATTCAAAATATTAATCGATTGTTTGAAATCACCAATTGAAAATCCTTTTGAAAACACCATACAACTCCAAGTCCAATTTATGCTCCTTGTATCTTTCTTAACATGGTTATTTGTAATCGCTTATAGGGAGCTTCAAGAATCATCCAACACTGATGTGATCAGCATCGGTGTTGAACTATCTTTCCACCCCAATTTGTGTTCGGCTTCCCTTGATCTCATGATAATCAAGTTTCACCTCCCACTTCATTTTCAACCAACAATTAATTCAAGCATATCCCATTTTCTATCTTGAATCCTTCTAGTCATAATCATAACATCTCCAAGGGATAGAACTCCGTCTATCAATCATCATCCAAATCCAACTTAATTCAAGTTACCTAGAGAATTAATTCTCACTAGGTTCTATGTCGGTCTCATACCCCTTCATAGATCACAACACTGTATATATATACACATATTTTTTTATCAAAATACAATACATGGTTTACATTTATGCACCATCGGGGTTTTAGTTCCCCGGGAGTTTCTTTACTCCCTTCCACTTGTACTCTCACACACCACTGTTAACAAAAAAACACACTTCCCACAATGGTATTCGCATCCTCTGTGCGCAATTACCACAATTTACCCACAAATAGATGCGTATGTTTATATAACACACGCGCCAACCATCATAACAATCATTTTGTGCTATGCACACCTAGTTCGCGTACACTTGTACGGTAAACACACTAAGTGGTTTTGCGCTCTACCCCCCTTAAAAGGGATTACGCCCACGTAATCAATCACTAAACCTTGGCTTAAAATGTTCTGCCGTCGTGAAGTGTTTAACTTCCACGCGGTCTATTACACAATGGATTCTGATTAGAGGATCTTAACCATATTGACGGTTTAGTCCCTAAACCAAGAATTCGCATTGGAGTTGTAACTCATAACCGGTTTCGGTCCTGGCCTGTGAGGCTTTTAGGCATAGATAACTAGCCATCCATTCATATTCACAACCCTGATAATTATAGAGCTGGTTTGCCCCATTCGTTACTGTTACTGTATTGTACATCTCCAATGTATTGCCCTTATCTTGGGAACAATGGGTTCTCAACCGACGCATGGTATCTTTTACCCTGAGCGAATTCGGTGAGTTTCACAATTTCCCATCCACTTCTCCAATAGCTTACCGTGTAAC
This sequence comes from Limonium bicolor, assembly GCA_023374045.1. NCBI lineage: Eukaryota > Viridiplantae > Streptophyta > Magnoliopsida > Caryophyllales > Plumbaginaceae > Limonium > Limonium bicolor. Next base: position 499,429,259 of record CM041776.1, read on the forward strand.
CTACTAGGTAATTCACAATGATTGACTTACTTTTACCGACTTACTGTCGGTTGAGATTGAGCTACTACCTAATGTGTAGTGCTCTCTCAGTTATTTCCCACACCTGGGGTATATTCCATACCGATATTTGGCAGTTAGTGCTACCGTAGTCACTTACTGTTAATCATGTCTCCACATTTGGTTTTGTACATGTATTCTTTCATTCCTGCGGCCTTGCATTACCTATGCATCGGCCATTATAACATTATTCCTCCACAATTACCATGCTTCTGATTCCTAGCTATCCCACTTGATCATTACTGCGCAAGTGCAATACCAAAACACTCAGTCATACAGAGTGCAGAGGCGTAAACTCTTGACAGTAAATCCCTTATGCGATTGCGATAGGAATTTTCACTGAAATCCTTATCATCTAACACTTGCCACCGGCTTACTGCTCGGTTCATTTGCTATCACTTACTGTTGTATCTCCACTGGGGTTAACTCACAACTCTGCTTACTCACCATTTTATCATCTAACCATCCTCATACAACGGTCGCTCATTGCGCACCGTGTCCTTACTCATTATATAACATCAACTTACACTGCATCCGCTATTGTATTAGCTTCTGCTATTATGCTGGGTTTATCTGGCCATTTATTTGGCTGATTTTTGAATATACTATATTTTTCCCTTGAGCGTTGTTCGCTACACATTTAGCTTCACTCACCTATGGTGATTGCTATCAACTTATCACACTTCCTGTCTACACAACTGGTACAAACATTTCCTTTCGTATTATTCGTATTCAAATCATCCTGGGGTAATAACAACGTGGTCCATACTCCACATACTTCTTGTACTTGATTCACATAACTACCGCTTCTGCGGTCTCACAATATCGAGAGGTATCCCCACTCTTAATGCAGTGGTTCGCTTACCACTCTATTCACTTATACCACATAAACTTCTACAATCAGTCAAACTTATATAACATATCTTGCTTATGGCTTATAAGCCTTATTGGCCTTGAGCTGGGCTCATTGTAGGCTGTCCACGCACATGTACTTCTCTATACCATATTACCTGGTTAGAGGTTGTATTGGCATCCATGACAAGGTTGTTGCATCACATTTCCTTTCATGGGATGTCCCTTAGGATTGTCAGTCCGTCTCCTGACAACTTGTTTCTAAACTGGGTGTTAATTTCAACCCTTGTGTTTTTGTCACATTGCCTTATCGAATCAATGTTCGATCCAAACACCCCTCGAGGATTGCTCCTGGGTGTTGCTAGGGCATGCCATTACATCTGGCTTGCACTCTTGGGTACATTCCGTTAGCCACGCTTTTTGCGTTCTTCACTGGATATTATCTTCTTCCGTGAAGATTAACATTTCCTGATAGTGTAGGTACTCATTTTGGGAGTTTCATCCCATTCATTGCACATTAACGTGTCCACATTAGGCATTTGCCTTTCCCTGCTTTCCAGCTATCATGTTTATCCTGGGGATCCTTAAGTCATATAAGCTGTCTTTACATTCAGTTAGTGCACTTCGCACCTCCTGACTCTTAAACATTTTCTTGAAAGGAATTCACTAATTCCTTTAGTCTCGTTAACTTAACTGAGCTTTACTTCAAGCATTCCTTGTATTTTCTAGCTCCTGTTCGATTTATAACTGCTGACCGTAGACGGAGTCGACTACTTCCCGTTTTCGGACTCTACTGGTATACATATATGGGGTATCATACTGATACATTACTACTTACCCAACTAACCTATAAATAGGTCTGTCAGGCCCACATGCTCCTATCGGAGTGCGGTCGTCCCACAACACAGTTGGTACACTTGTAGTGTCCGTCACACGCCTAGGTGAAGTATTCTGTTGTCAACTCCCTTATATTGTCCGTGACATATTCATTCCTTACTTCCCGAACTTAATCGAGGGAAGGTTTATCCATTGTTGCATCTTGTCAGTTGCTCTTGGTTTCACTGGTTTGGTTTTAAGAAGGTTGGAAAGAAGTTTGGTTGAAAGAAAAATCTGGTTGAAAAGAAAAGGGTTTGTGAAAGATCAGGTTTGAAAGAAAAATTCCATGGTTTCACAACATCTTCTTACCTTAGCCAAGTCTAGCTTCTTGCTGACTGGTGTGTTTCCAATTACAGAGGTTAGGCTAACAGGCCCTTCCACTGTTATGACGATCACATTTAACTCCATGGTACTTTACTAAGTACTTGTAGTGGTTATAAATTTCCCGAACAGCCCGGTTATGGCAGCACTTGCTATGGCAAGTGCGCCATGCTAACTGGCTATCGGTTTGACACATACCGATTGTGGTATTGTTGACCCATATTGTCATCAGTGGCCTTGTTGGCCCTACTGATCTTACTGCCTGGATAAATACTCTTCTAGGTGACTTCTCGTTGTCGTCACATAATATTCAAACTAGGGTGTTTCCCATTCTGGGAGACCCCTTTTCTTTAGTATTGTATTCTCTTTGTAGCCCGTTCCACGTATTTGCCGTGGTTACTGAGACTTATCTCCTGTTTGGGCACTACGTTGTAGTTCCCTTGTCGGTTGGTATACCGTTGGTGTATATTTATCAACTGTGGTTCCGTAGACTCTTGTCTCGGGTTCCAATCCACTTCTTGCCTGTTGCACGGTTGGTGCGTTGCAAGCTGGTTGTTCTCGACTGCTCGGCATGTCGACCCAGGTTGCTGGAAATTCTATTCTCTTATACACAAGATCCTTCATTCATTGCTATGAAATGCGGTTAACACTGTTTAGATGGAAACCGTCTCCGGGATTCCCAGTTTTCGGGATCTACCGTATGACAGGTTTCCCGTACCCTAAAGGTATTTAGTAACAGCCAGATCGGGTATTCCCGAGTAAGAGTGGACTTCCATCTCTCTGGCATTCTTTCCCAAGTTATAAAACAGGGATTGTGGAGGGCGGGAAGGACACTGTAGGTTTCCAGTATTCACTGGTAGTTCCTATCTAGCGTATCTCTCACGCTATCACTCAACCCTTAACCCAAAGTACTTAAATCCTAACTCGGTACTTCCTAAGCTCGGTAATTCAGTCATCAGAGCGAAACTTCGCTCTGATACCACTTTTTGTAACACCCCATCCAACAACAAACCCTAATAACAATCTGCAGCGGAAACTCAACTCATCACATTACATTCCAGTGGTGTTACACGCCGTTAACCACCCACGTGGCTAACAAGGCTAATACATGTACATTTGTATCGGTCTGATGGACTAGATTCCGAGCAACTACACAATACAATCCTCATTCCATCTCAACATTTATTATGTACATACACTCACTGTACCGAGTATTTACAAACTGGTGCCGACAACAATTTCGGTTACTAACCTAGTACATACACTTAAAAGTTTACCCATGTACAATGACTACCCGTCCTACTCTCGAACGGCTTCCAGCACTTCGTACTGAAATAGGAAAAGAAGAGAAAGGGGTGGCCCCAAGGGGCTCAGCACCTTTGCTGGTATGGTAATCCCGCGCCCACATGCTACCGGGCCACGCTACGACATTGTCGCTTAGCATGTAGTTGATAATTCAAGCATGCATACAAACCATAAACATATCACACATAAAATTCGCCTCAATGGGCTCAATAAACCAAACATCCACACTTAACCAACCATCCAAGATTCCTTAAACCCTTAGAGTGGCTCTCCTCTAACGGAGCTACTTCCTTAACGAACGACGTGTACCCATCAATCGGGTTATCCTTAAACGCCTCTTGTCACAAGCTGGGATTCATTTCCATGATCCACACATTCCATATCCTACAACATAACTCATTCCACACATAACAAAACATAACAAACCTTTCTTGCTTCGATGTACACATGACAACATTGCATTCATTTAAAACATCCAATATATATATATACCAAAGCATAGCAAGGGAATTTGCATAGCATTATAACATTACATACACCATAAAATCGGTTCTCACAAGGAACCTTCCACCATAGTTAGTATACCAGGTGAGCCTAGGGATTTTTGCCAATCCCATGTTAAGCTCGTTACCATCCTCGTTACCGTCCGGTTATATAGAACGGTTAACTTATACCCAAGGTGTGTCGGATATAGTAATCCCAAGCACACCGAAATAACATACGTATGCCCCTGTGGCCCGACGTGAGTCAGTAACTAGCTTTGGATAAGCTAAGGGAAGGTAGAAACCAAATTGGAATACCACCTATACATACACCAAGAGAGCCGAACCGGATAAGATAACGACTCCCGTCCATCACACGCGTGGCCGGAACAACCGGACTCCTCACCCCCCCATTAGTACATATACATTATAAATAAGTAGTTAGGGATCCATTATGGAGCCTACCACATCCACACACCATACGGTATCATAACCGAGTTAAGCACACAAGGGAGGTTCACACACTTGCATACCACAACAATATCCAACTAACTCACACATAGCCGTGGTTAGCACGTTCCCAAGGTTTGGGCCGTCAACTCCGAATACCGATCACTCATGTGCTCCTAGTTTTAGTTAGCTAAGGTTTAACACTATTTGAGGTTAAACGGCATCGGATACCAAATTCGCCACATAAATGAATTACTATAAACTCATTACATGTTTTAATCTTACAAGGTGGCAAACACTCAAGAAAACATATTGGCATACAAGCCGGTGTAATCCGTTAGGACACAGGTTGCAAGAAAACCATACCTGTCACCGGAGTCCACTTTACCACGTCCACCTATGTTCCTCGAGCAAATTCTCGAACAACTGTTAACATCACATGTGTTTTCATTAACATCGGGGTTTGCTTGATTATTTAATGTCAATGCTTAATTTTCCCCGTTAACTTAGTTATATAACTTAACATTTTTAACTTGTTTTACTCTCACATTTAATACAACTTTAGCCCACTTTATTGTCATTAAAACTCACCTAACATGTCCTTAACATCCTTATAACATCATTACCTACCAATCCCCATCATCACATATCATTTCTTAACCTTAAATCATGTTTTTGGTCCGACCGACCCACCGTCCGACCCACAACTGGGTCGGTCCATTACAGAACCCCTTTTACTTCCTTATAATCATGCCCGTCCGACCCACGTCCGACCCACCATTCTGGGTCGGTCCATGTGCGAACATTTTCCTTCCTTTGAAACTTGACCGACCGACCCATGTCCGACCCAACCTTCTGGGTCGGTCCATTACCGAACATTTCCCAACATCTTACAGAGGCTCGACCGACCCAAAAACTGGGTCGGCCCCTGGGTCGGTCGCCTTCTAATCTTACCCAAACTTGGCCAATCCTTCACCAAACTCTCCTAAGGCCTCTTAATGTGTTCTAACATCATTTGGCACTTCAAGCACACCCTTAAGATATTCTTAAGCACTCACAAAACTATGTCTCCTAATTCCTTAAACCTTACTTATATCTCCACAAAATTCCTAACACTTACAATGTTTTCTCCTTATGATTTCTAGGTGGCATTTCACCTATAATGTCCACAACACCAAGGGTGTTTCCTCTACACCTTATCATCATCTCTCAACTTTTTCTTACTAACTAAATCTCCTTTTCACATCATACCTAAACATCTTATTCCTTGAACACCAACCTTACCTAAACCTTAAACACTTCTCCAAGACTTTAATACATTCGCAAAACACCCATTGAATTCCTAGAACTTCCAAGACAACACCTAAATCCTTGCATCACTCTAAATCACCTTAATACATGTTTTTCTCAAGTAAACATTCATTCACCTTTAATCCTTCCTAGTTCACCAAACTCACTTACCACACTTAGAACTTCTTACACATTTCCCAAATTTGGCCATAGCTTCTCTAGTATATACCCACATCCAAACACTTAGGTTTCTACCTTATTTCATCCAAGAACACCTAAAATCCATCAACACATTTTATACACAAACTTCACACATCAAGCACTACATCACAATATAGTGCATAACTTAAATTGCTTGGCACTTAGGCCCTTAAATGCATGGCTCTTAGGCCCTTAAATTGCATAAACCTTAAACACTGAATTTCCCACATAATAATGCCTTTGACCTGCAAATACACCCAACAATACATATCCCTTTAATAAACTCCTTGAGAGCATTTACTAGCTCATTTACCACTTGCTCTTTAGGTAGTTTTAACAAGCATTATAAGCTTATTTCTCCTAAGGCATTAAACCACATTGAGATAGCATATTTACCTCTTTTCCTCACAAATTTCTTTCTTGTTTCCTTGTAAAACCGGTAAGGCATTTGGTTCCTTGCCAAAACTAAACAATATACCAACATTGAAATGAGTATATAAGCTTTAAGCTTTATCTCATTGTAAACCCTAGTTACATATATTATCTTAAGGTATTAACATGATTGTTTTACCTTGGAATGGAAAGAGAGCTTGAATGAGTATCAAGAGAGGACTCCTCCTAGTCCTTGGAAGATTCAAATGAAGCTAAAACAAGCAAGATAAATACACCATGGTGAGGTGAATTTTCGGACAACACAAAACATGAAGGAAACTTGATTTTTCTTTGAGTTTCCTTACCTTGAAGCAAAGGAGAATGTCAAGGCATGAAAAGATGAGCTCAAGCTCTTCCCATGGAGGTTTCTCTTGGCACCGAAATGGAGGTTTTGAAGTTTTGAAAGGATAGAATTGAAGAGCTTGATGAGAGGAAGAGATTGGTGGTGTTTGTTTTTGATTTGAACAAGTGAGCTTGGAATTATTGACAATGGAAGGTGGAGCTTGGTGAGCACTATTCCAAACCGTGAATGGAAGAAGAAGAGAGGTTGAAGAAGCCTCTCAACCGTGGGAAATGAAGAAAGAAGGGAGAATGAGATTGGTTTTGCTTTTAAGGATATTTATAACTTAAAGCAAATAGTAACCTATGAGTCACCTTTATTTACTTAACAAGTTAACATGTTTGGTGACTCATTACTACCAAAAACCGGCCCCCTTATTAGTAGAAGGGTATAATAGTCTTTGTTGACCAATTTAATTACTTATAACATTATATGTTACAAACTAGTTATAAAAATCACTATTCACCAATAACAAGGCACATAGAAGTGAAATTTTTGATTTCCCATTGATATAGCCACCCAAATGTGATACTATATAGTACACATGTTAATTAAAGAGTAATGATGGACATTTAGCCATTCAAAACTCATTTATAAGACAATTTTTCAAAAACGTGCTTTAAGACTTCTTAAAGCACATTTTGTGTTTTAACTTGTTCCAAGCTTGGTTTTCTTTGGTAATTGATTTAATATGTTCATTAACATATTTATAAAGTATAGGTATGACCATTAGGTCTTATACACATTTATCCCAAGCTTAGAGCACATTTTTGCCCATATTGACCTTAAGGTATTTATTTGTGTTTTGTTTGGTTTCATTGTCTACCAAAGTTTCCTAAGGACTTAATTAGCCTTATAAAGTCATAATTAATCATTATCAAGTCTTGGTAGGCTCTTTGGGTCCTAGCCAAGTTCACTCCAACCTTAGAGCATGTTTTTGCTCAAACCGTGTCTTAATGCTTTATTGCATTTTACTATGGTTTAAATCGTACACTGATGTTCCTAAGGCACTTTTTAGCCTTTAAATACCATAGTTTAAGTTTTACACAACATACCAAAGTTTGGGGTATTTCACCGGTGTGCCCGCTGGTGTGTTATTGTTGGAAAGTTTATTCTGCGAATATTTGTTAAACTCCTTCCCTTATCAATTAAAATGGTATGGAACTGTTGGTTGGTGAAATTATGTGTTTGTAACAGATTATGGAATATGTTGTCAGAGTCTGGGTTGTTTAGCATTCAGATTCCTAATGATTCATTATATGTGTTGAGTTAGTCATATATATGTACCAATAGATTTTCTGTTGTGCAGTGTGTTATACTATGCTTAAGCGTTTTAAAAAAATGAGTTTTACAGGATAAACAATAAGTTACTTAGTTTTACTAATTTGTGCAACTCTTTTCTATGTTGTTTGGATTTATGGTTGCAGGATGAAGATTGAAGTACCAGGGATATGGGAGGGCGCCATAACTTAAAATAACATTTTGAGTATACGAAGAAATGTAAATTTTTATGAAGTGTAGTTTTCTTACGGAAAGTTGCTTTCAGAAGGACAGTGGTGTAGGCATGGGATCTTTCAGAAGTTTTTGTACCAGAATCCTCTTTTGTACCATGTATCAGTAATTTGTAAGATTTATGTATAATCAATATAAGATGTGTTTTGAGTACAACCAAGAATGAGTAATAACCTTAGCACTTACTTTGAGTAAGTGTGGTAGTAATACCTCGAACAGGTTTACTTTATTTTTTGATGTGTAATAATAAGAATTAACTAGGTTATATCCGGTTAGGAAATTCAGGGTGTTACAAGTTGGTATCAGGGCCAAAGTTTAAATAATTCCAAGTGAGGAATTAGATGTTAAAATAAGAACAAGCTGCGTGAGATGGGATGTGTGATTATTTCCATACATTATTTGAGCTGCCTATTGTAACACCCCGATCTCCTACCGTACCTAACTCTAACATAGTCGTAACGGAAGTAAATAAACCTAATGAGGTATTACCTCCACACCCACAAGAGTGAGTGGTAAGGCTAAACTTTCCAGTGCAACTCATCATTTGCTAAATAGAAATATTCTTAAATGCCAGAGAAGTACAACTGTAATCATTAAATATTGTCTCAGTCTACAACTTCTAATATCATCCTACCGGATCAAGCTTTTGGAATTAACACTCATAGCAGGCTTCTAGAAATAAATGCCCTAGGAACAGTTTAAACACTACTAGCTATTTTTAAGTCAATTCACAATCCTCACCAGCCAAAGACAAGATCTCAACTATCAGTCTTCAACCAAAAATCACAAACAATAAAAAGGGGTTGCGTAAATAAGTGAAACTGAGTATGTTATTGTTATACAGTATAAAAATTCATTTTATTTGGAACACTTTTGTGCAGAATATAACACCCAGGGTAGGCTACTCATACAATCCATAATCAAGATCCATAAATCCAAACATGCAAGTTCTTTAATTCCAACACACTACATTGATGATTGATAAGAGAGAAAATCCACCACCCCTAAGGTTCACGCCGGTCATAAGACAAAGGAAACTAAGTCCACAGTCCTGTGGGTACATTTATCCAAGACCTCAAGGGTTCACGCCTGTTATAAGACAAAGGACACAAAGTCCACAGTCCCTTGAGTAACCATTCCACCTCACCCTATGTCCTTAAGTGTGCACACCCTATAAAGGTACTTTGACCAGTAGAAGTAGATCATAGTGGCATAAACCATAGTTCATTGGTAGCGCCACATAATTAGTGTATCTAGTTTGTATTTATATATTTCCAAGAAAAGCTCCCTTATCAATACCAACAAACAAAAAATAACACCTAAGTCCATTATATCACCAAATTTTCACCCATGTCCAAATCAATGCAAATTTCACCAAGGTAAAACAATGGTAGTACACAAAACTTACATGGGCTTTGCTTTAGTCACAACTAGAAATCACCTCCAAAATATTCAAACCTTGGTAAAACAGATGAGAAAAACTCCAAGTTACTCTGAATCGAATTCGTCTTAACAACAGAAAACATCTCACTATAGGTATTGACAAGAGATGAAAAGATAGTGAAGATGTCTATTTAAGTTAAACGACAAGGAAGTTACGAATCACAACTCTTAGGAATAAGTAGGGTAACTAGAAATCGAAGGAGTATTTATATAAGTGGCAGTTACAAAAGATAATTTCAGCTAGTAACTCTTGAGTAACTTAAGGATACGGCATAAATATAGGAAACAGTCACGTCGTAAATATAGGAAACAGTTACCCACCCACCTTACCTTCTATCAGAATATTTCTTCTAGAACCAACCCTGAACATCTTCTAGAATAATATTCCGGAAGCAAACCTACCAGAGAAATAACCCCTACCTGAGAAACGTTAATGACTAAGATGCAGGAAACTTATAAAACTATGATTTCCTGAGTGTTTCATCCTCCCCCCTTAAACAAAGCTTTACCCTCGAAGCGAAACCTCACTGCTAAATCTATAAGATTACCATCTCAATTTCATTGATAATTTCCATTTAATAAATACACTTAGCAACATTGCTCAACCAATTTCATGAATATACCACACTCCATGAGAAGCAATTGTAAATCACCCATATCAACTAACAACAATTTCATCTATATTATACTCATAGCAAGTAAAGTAATCACCCAAAATACGCCGAAATACTTTTCATCTTCCGGAACAACATTCTCATGGGGAACTCCACCCCTCTTAAAGGAAGTTACAACCAGTAACTTAAGTCATTACCTGATCAAACAAGTGTGGATATTTCTTCCTCATGTCATCCTCCGTTTCCCAGGTAGCCTCTTTTACCCATGATTAGACCACAACACCTTTACTAATGAACTAATTGGATCTAGTATCTCTACTCTCCTATCCAGAATCTTAATAGGATACTCTTGTCAGACAAATTATGCTCAAGCTCCAAAACTTCTAGCTGTAGAACATGCAAAGGATCCGGAACGTACTGGTGTTCCTAGAAAGTAAGCTACTTTGCCTACCTTTTCCAGAACTTATAAGGACCCACAAACTTTAGAGCTAACTTGCCCTTCTTTCCAAATCACATCACACCCTTGGTGGGAGATACCTTTAGGACTACCTTTTCTTCTAACCTTAAACTCTACGGGCTTTCGACTCAAATCAGCATACAATTTCTGTCTATCCTGGGCCCTTTCATTCTTTCCTATATCATCTAAACTTGATCTAATGTCTCTTTAATCAACTGAGGACCAAGAACAACTGTTTCATCGATGTCAGATCAACACAACGGAGTCCCGCACTTCCCGTAATACAATGATTCATACGGAGCCATCTTAATATCTGCATGGTAACTGTTGTTGTAGGAAAAATTATATCAAATGTAGCTCGTCAATCTGTGATCCCCGGAAATCCATCACACATGCACGGAGCATGCCCTCCAAGGTTTGAATAGTCCTTTCATTCTTACCATATGATGCTGGATGGAAACGTTGTAATAAAATTCAGCCTTGTTCCCATGGCCTTCTAGAACTACTGCCAAAACCTTGATAGGAACCGGGAATCCCTGCCCAAAACAATAGTCTTCGGAACACCATGGTACTAGACCCCATTCTCGATGTAGGCATCGACCAACTTCTTCATAGTCCAAGTACCTTTCATGGGAAGAAACCTCGCAGTCTTAGTCAGCCTATCCACAATAACCCAACTTGTAACTCCCCTACCGCTAATCCTTTACTTACCGTCTAATCATCCTAATAATCCTACTACTCGCAGTGGAATTACTACTACTACGGCGGGTGATACAACACCACTAACCGCCCATACGGCTAGCTAGGTTTACACTACTTACAGTTACGGTCTGATGTCTAAATATACCGAGCTACTACATTGAATACCAAATACAAAGATCACATACTTACATTGCTGGATTACCGAGTATCAAGTATAGTAATTATTCCTTTTCAATCTCCCAAATAATGAGTTTCTACCGACTAGTCATCTATACCATCTCCTAGCTCTTTCATTATCCAAAAAGGGTGTACCCATGGTACACCGGCTAACAAAAAGCTACAGCCGTGTACAACATAGTACACCTTTCACAATTCATTAATTACAAACAAAAAATCATCTTGAGCTCACAAGTCTTCACCCTTCACGAGGACCTGCATTATATTAAAACATTGCCCCAAGGGCTCAGCAAAAAGCTGCATATAACTTCGCATATACCGCGTGCTAACTAGGGTACGCCGACTAATTAAGGTCGACTGTACATGCGGTCATTATTTTATACATACATGCTTTACATACAACATACAATCATATACAATACAATACACCAGCCAAATAGCATTATGATAGCATACACACACTTACCTTCGCAAGGGTTAGCCAAATTACACATCCGGGTTAATCAGATGCTTATTACTCTTTTACTCATTACACAATACTTTCTCTTACTTTACTTACTTACTTTACCATACTTGTTTACTCATTCTTACTTACTTACTTTTACTCATGTTAAGTCGGTATGACCTCCGGACAGGGACTACACCGTCCCACCACCGGGTTTTACTCGGCTCACCAATCTAGGATGCTACCCATTTAAGGGGTTTGGGCCGTGGACCAGTTAAGAGCCAGGAATTGGAGCCAACCTCTTGTGACTCCGCCTCCTCACGTGTGGCCGAAACTATATTGGACTTCTACTCATTCCAATTTTACCAATTTATTAAGTTAGATTGGTTAGCTTGTTAGGAATCAGTTAGAAGTCCATCACAAAGTATCCGGTCACAACACAATACATCAAGCATACACACATTCATTATCATCCATACATTTCATGAATTATACAAACTATGATTTAAAAGAATACACAATAAGGAACAACATCATATATTCACAAGTAGGCATACTAGTTCCGATTCGTGCATTTATCTTGTTGGGTGATCAATTAGCACACAAGCACACAAATCAGAGTAGCCAAGGTAGCATACGGGGCATGAGAAGTTCATACCGTTCACCGTTGTACTTGTATCCACTTTCCTCGGGTGTTCACAGTCCAAGTCCTATGACATACATACAATTGAGTGATTAATCTAACTATCATTAACTTAACTCGATTACTCTTACTTTTCCTAACTCATACTTACTATATCTTTACAATCCTTATACTTACACATGGTTTACTTACTCTTTATTACTTTTAAAACTTGTTTTAATCTCAAGGACCTTTAAACATCCTTAATTAAGTCTTACTTATCTAATACCATCATTACCATTCACTTCCTTACCTTAAAACCCATTTAATAAACTTAATTTTACAAATTTTGGTTGGTCTGAGACCTTGTTCGGTCTTAAGTCCCGGACCAACATGTGGTCACAACTCGCGGCTGATTTCATTGCATGGTCCGGGTCCTCATACTGGACCTGAGTCCAGACCAGATAGCTCACATTCTCGAATGATTTTTATTAATGGTCCGGGTCCTCTTACTAGAGGTAAGTCCCGGACCTGAATTTTTGCTAACTCTCGGATTGTTTTGCAGGGGTGGTCCGGGTCCTTGCACGAGACTTAAGTCCTGGACCACCTCTTTACTTCTACTCTCGGTTGCATTTTCAGCATGGTCCGGGTCCTTGTCCGGGGACTAAGTCCCGGACCTGCTGCAGTAATTTGCAAATTTGACATTTTCTTAATCTGTTACAAACCAATCTTTGACTAATTAATTCCCCATTGTTCCTACACTTAATCCCACATATTTAAGCACCTAATTAGCCTCCTAAACATGTTTAAATCCATCACTAACCTATTACTCCTTTTATACTAATTCACTCACATATTTTCTTAAGTTCTCATTTAAGCACTTACACTATCTTCCCTTAGTTGCATTATGCTACAGATTTTGACTTTAACTCCTCCATCTATAGTTCCCTCTTCTAATGTCATTTCTAAAGCTTATAATGCATTTAACCATCTCTCCTAACCTACCCACTAACTAGATCAAATTAAAATCTGTTGCAAGGGCATATTTTCATCTAGTTTCCAATTCCTAAGTGTTCTAGTCCTAAATAAATTTTGACATAACCTCCCCTAAATTCTTACATTCTCACCACATCATTTATTCACAATGTGTTACCCAATTCACCTGTTTTCAGCAATCATAAATATACCAAGCTCTCACAATAAATACTAAACATTAAACACTCCTAAAATTCCTGCACAAGACATCTAATTCCCATCTAGGTTTCAACAAGTTTTTAATGTCTTTTAAGCTTCAAAATAGTTTGGTTCTTCTTCCACATTACACTACTACTCATTACCATTTTACAATACACATTTTAAACTTCTAAAATCTGTTACATAAAACATTTACAAGACTTCACAAGTGAGCATAATTTACCTTGTTCTTCTTCTATTTTTCTTTTCTTCTTCTTCTTTCTTCTTCATTCCTCTTCCTTTCCTTTTCCTCTTTTCCCAACAGCTATGAAGATTCAAAGCTCTACACTACAGCCCATTACATACCACCATTCAATTCAACTAGCCCTTAAACTATATTAAAGCTTTAAGGTAAATTTCTAGGGTTTAGGAATTCATTACCTTGCAAAGGAGTAGGTGAAGCTTAGAACAGCACAAGAGCAATATTTTTACTCCTTCAAGAATGCCAAAATCGGCTGGGAACAAAAGGAATAGGAGCTCCACACTTAGAAATTTCTATTTTGCAAATAAAAGTGAGAAAAGGTAATGTTTTTGGATTTCTTTTTACCTTAAACCAAAGAGGTGAAGAAGGGGCTTCTAATGGTGGTCTCCAAGCTCCAAAGCAAGAACACCCATGGAGATGAAAATGCTTGTTTTCGAATTTTGAAAAGAGAGTAGTGTTCTCCTTGATTTGAGGAAGACAATGGTAGTATTTTTGTAATTTTTGGAGAAGTTTTAAGGGGTTAACAAGAGGAGAGAAGTGGGGGTTTGTGTGGAATGGCTCAAATCGCCATTGCAGTCGCCCAAGGAAGAAGAAGAGAAATAGAGAGGAGAAGAGAGGTGCAGTACGTGAGGATAAGAGGGAGTAGGAGAGAGAGGGAAAATATTTTACTTTTTGTCTCACTTTATGGCTTTGTCCTTTAGTGTATTAGACACAATTAAAATGAGAGGGGAAGGGAGTAAACAGCCGGCTCACTCTCAGCCCTCTATGGGTTTTAAAATTTTTATTTACAATAATGGACACACTAGTTTGGTTTATTTATGCTTTTACCCCACAACTTCCCGCTTTTGACAGTTTTTACTATTTTCTCGTTTTATTGATTTTATTGGTTCTAGACCTTCAATAATGTTTATTAGTGACTATTTAATTGACCAAAATTGTTATGAGTCTATTTGACCCGCTTAAAGTCACATTTTCCCGGTTTCCTCAAAAAACATGCTTTAAGGTTCGTTAGTGTTTTTAATCCGTTTTAAGGATCCGTTTCTTCGGAATTTGTTCCCTCATGATTATTTAGACATAATTAAGCTTCTAAATTACTTATTAGCCTAATTAATCACTATTTTTAATTACGGGGTTGTGAGCCTTGATTTTAAACCCTACCCTATGTTGATTAAAGCTGATTAGGATCTAACCGGGTTTTAGGTCCACTTATAACCTAAGATTAATAACTATGTCATATAGCAATAATTATTAAAACCTAAGCTAGCTCACTGGAACCTATTATGAGTCACCACCTAATTTTAACCAAGATCAAATTAGGAAAGGAGAGTTCGGGTTCGGCTTCGACGGTTCAAATTACTTTCATTACCCCTAGAAGTCGTTTTTCCTTTACTTAGTTTAATTATGGCTTATTACGAGTTGTTTTTAACCTAGGTGCGCGCTTCTGATTTTTAAGTATTTTTAACATTTTTTTGACAGAAAATTAAAGTGAAATTAAAACTACCTAAACTAGGGTTTTGGAGGCAGAATTAGGTCAAATTTTGATTCCGTCTGTGGCCACGGACCAATTGTCCGAACCCACGGACCCCAGTTAACCTAATTACACAGAAAAGTCAAATTTAAACATAAATGAGATTTTGAAAAGTCCGGGGTCACGGACAGGATGTCCGTGGGCCCGAACATGTTTTATAAAACCCTAACTTTTGAAAATAAAAATATCCCGCCACCGTCCGGGGGCGTCCGGGCTTACGGACAGGGCGTCCGGACCCTGGTCATGGCGTCCGTGGGTGCGGATCGCCCTCGGACGGCGGTGTTGAGGCTGTTCCAGGAGGTGTTTTTGGCTCAAAAATTATGGGTTTGTAGCCTGAAAGATTGATTATAAACATGTTAGTAATCAAAAGTTTTCAATTTGGCCACGAATTAAGGACGAAACTTATCGAACAAGTTAGTGGACAGAAACGCAAACAAACCTTAATTTAGAAGCAAGGAAAAGTCAATTCGATTAGAAATTTCAACCAGAAGTGTATTAATATCAGAGGAGTTAAAGAATTCAAATTTCAACCAGTTTGGACTTCGGGATTTGATTGTTCCTTCACGTCGGGAATCTTCGAGAGCCTCGTTGGTGACCAATCCGGTTCAACTTCGATCCGAGCTTCTGACCCCTTCTTACTTGTGTTGTTAACCCCGGTTTGGTTCTGTATTTTTGGTGTTTTGGTGATTGGAAGTTCAATGGGAGAAGAGAGAATGTGTTTTTGGTGATTTCGGGATGATTTCGGTGTTGATTTGAGGCTTGGGAGTGCAAAAACGTGGGAAGAAGGTTGACGGCTGCCTTTCCTGACTTTGGGGATGTTCTTATCCGCCCTAGGTCATTTTTGGAAGGTCCATTTATATAGAGAGCAAGGCCATGTTGATAGAACAAAGTTTTTATCTAAAATCCTAATTTTGTGCTCTAAGAGAATCTGATTTTTTAAAACATGTTACAGAATGATAAAAATTCTGAAATTTTAACCGAAGATAAAAGATGGTTTTTAGGAATTTTGAGAGTTGGAATCAGGTTATTTCGATAAATAACCGATTAGATAAAAATCTCACAATCTGGAATCTCCCATAATTCATAAGTTATGATTGGAAAGTCGAAACAATGAAATTCCAACGGCATTAGTCTCTAAATATCATCCTCTATCTTGTGCTAACATTTCACGACATTTTGTTTTGATTTTGGTATTTTCCAAAGGAGAGAGAAAATTGCAAAAATGATTGAATTTCTCTTTTAAATTTTGGGCTAAGGTTCCAAATAAGATAATTTCAGGTTTATGATTGTATGTAGTCATGCTAACCATGTGACAATTTTATTTTAATTTTGGAAACCTTTTAATTTCTATTTTGAGGCTATTTCATGTGTTAATTATTAAAGAAATTAGCTTATAATATGAATTAAAAGCTAAATTTCCTGAATAAATATTATCAGAAAGTCATGAAATACCTTTCATAATGACTATGATATTTGGAAGTGTTTGGAGATAATGAACAAGTCATATGAAAATAGAAAATCCCGATAATGTCCTTGGAAAATCCCGCCTTGGTGCTTTTTGACCCTTTTTGCCCTTTGTAACACGTATGCCTTAGAGACTACTCCGGGGGGGGGGGGGTTGAAATTTTGGGTATAACAGATTGCCCCCCGTCAACTAGGCTTTGTAATGAAGATGAAAAGACTAGTTGATGCCTGAGTGATACCCCAAAATTTTGGATCTTAAAAGACCCTACACGCAGATTGTGTCGAGCTATTCTAAGGCACTGACTACCTATAGGTAAAGAAGATGTTCTTGAACTATTCGAAGGCGCCAACTACCTGAAATGATGATATGTTGTCGAGCTATTCTAAGGCGCTGACTACCTAAAATGATGAAAATGATGTCAAGCTATTCTAAGGCGTTGACTACCTGAAAATGATGTCAATGATGCCAAGCTATTCTAAGGCACTGACTACCTGAAAGATGAAGAAATGTCAAGCGATTCTAAGGCGTTGACAACCTAAATGATGAAGTAATGTCAAGCAATTCAAAGGCGTTGACAACCTGAAAGATGAAGAAATGTCAAGCGATTCAAAGGCGTTGACAACCTAAAAGATGAAGAAATGTCAAGTGATTCTAAGGCGTTGACAACCTAAAAGATGAAGAAATGTCAAGCAATTCTAAGGCGTTGACAACCTAAAAGATGAAGAAGTAATGTGTAGATGCAGGAATGCTGATGATGCTCGGATGCTTCTGGGGACCGAAAACCGTGCCAATGCTCCTGGCTGGACCCAATGTGGACTTATTGCCATCGCCCCCAAGCCGGTGTGCAGGGATAACTCCTGGTAAAAACCCTGAGGACTTATTGCCATCGCCCACCATTCGTTGATCCCGAAATAAGTTGACATCGCACAGGAGGATTTGTTGCCATCACCTCGCCAACTTTTCTGTCGCCAGGTCTTGTGACGCGCCTGGATAATGCAGATGAATGATATGAAGATGATGCAAATGAAAGTGATGCAAATGTAGATGATGAAAATGATGCAAATGATATGGATGATATGAAAATGATGTTCGGATGCTTCTGGGGACCAAAACCCGTTCCAATGCTCCTTGCTGGTATACTATAGGGACTTATTGCCTCTGTCCACCAGCTGGGGTGCTGGGATAACTTCTAGACCACCAAGGGGACTTATTGCCACTGCCCTCTAGTTGTTTATCCCTTAAAGTCGACATGAAGATGGGGACTTATTGCCTCTGCCCCGTCAACTTGGATCACGCACTGTCTCACTTGTCTCGCACTGATGCCGATACTTGGTCTTGTACTTGTCTCGCACTAGTCTCGCACTGAAGAGAAAGCTGGATCTCGCACTGATTCTGGGTCACAAACTAAAAATGAGTTAGAATGATAATGATCTCGCGCAAATGCGTGTGGTGAAAGCCAATTGTAAAAGGGCCAAACATGGCGACGACGAGATGTATGCAAAAATTTGTAAAATACAATCACAGTGCATGTAAAATACTGGTTCAAAGCAAGAAACTGTTGAAGAATGCGCCACACATGGCAATGATGAGAATTAAAATTTGTTTAAAGCAAGAAATTGCTGGAAATTATGCCAAACATGGCGATGATGTAGATTTGTCCAAAGCAAGAAATTGCTAGGAATATGCCAAACATGGCGATGATGCAGATTTGTCCAAAGCAAGAAATTGCTAGGAATATGCCAATCATGGCGATGCAGGTTTGTCCAAAGCAAGAAATTGCTAGGAATACGCCAAACATGGCGATGATGCAGATTTGTCTAAAGCAAGAAATTACTAGGAATACACCAAACATGGCGATGATGAGATTTATGAAATCGAAGTGTTTGAAGGAAAATTGTCCAGGACAAGAAATTGCTGAAAAAGGTACCAAACGTGGCAACATTTAAAGAAAATTCTATCTTACTGAAAAGGAAAGTGAAATCATCGTTTTCAGACTAAAAATTTTAGACTCGATGTTTATCTCCTAGGAGATGAACATGCCCCTGGTGTGGTGTGATGTTTGATGTGGAGATCTATTGAGTGACGATCAAGGCTTATGACGGGCCATGGAATTTATGTGCAGGTAAGGGCTTATGTGGGCCTGTGGTGTTTGATGTGGAGGTAAGGGCTTATGTGGGCCTGTGGTGTTTGATGTGGAAGTAAGGGCTTATGTGGGCCTGTGGTGTTTGATGTGGAGGTAAGGGCTTATGTGGGCCTGTGGTGTTTGATGTGGAAGTAAGGGCTTATGTGGGCCTGTGGTGTTTGATGGTGGTGCTCAAGCTTTGGGCTTCGATTGGTGTTGTTATGGCAATTGTTGGAACCAACAATTGCCCCCAGTATTTTTCCTTAGGACAACCTGAGCTAGAGTTCATGGAAATCGATCGGAACAATTGATTGCCCCCAGTATTTTCTTTGATTAAACTTGCGAACAAGTCTCATCCTCATAGGGTCAAGGCTTACGCTTTGATGTGGTGCTTCCTAACCTACCCTCGACGTGTTTGGTGTTTGCACTCATTTCTTGCTCATAACTTGTAGACCATTGAATTCGACATTTGATGGATTTACGCGTTTGATCTGTTACTTTCACGTGATTGGACACACAACTATCAAGTCGGAAGTCTTTAAAGCTTATAACGTGGCCATGGGGTGTGATGAAAGACAACGGGACCTTGGAGGGATATTTTAGGTACGTGGAGCTAAAGGGGTGACCAAAACTGTACCCTGCGTCTTCTCTCGGAATCATCTTTCTTGTTTTGAAGTCGTCTAGCTGCTTCATGTTGATGTTGCTTTCGAGCTTCTGGACTTGGACTTTTGAAATCGTCCTTTACAACATTTCTCCTCTTTTGTCATTCGGATTTCCTCGTGGCATTTCGGGTTTGCCTCTTTGTTTTATCCTTTCTTGACTTTGCCTTCGGGGTCCTTGTGTTTCCCAGTTTCGGGCTTCGAGACCGCTTTGATGTGAGCTCTTTGGATCCTTTGTCACTCTGGGATCATTTGCGAATCACTTTGTCATACCGATAGCGGCGCTGCTTCTGTGAACTGATGAAGATGTTATCTGAGACTCGGGCTCCTCGCTTCCTTTGGTCACCGGGTTGGAAATTCATCATCGGCTGGGTTATTTTGTGGAGTTCTTAATATCGAAAGGGGATATATAAAAGGCTCAGCGGGGGTGCCTAGGGTTTAATGTCAGGGTTCACAAGCTTTTGGCTATGTGGTGTTTGTACCTAGGTGCTTCGTCATCCCTAATAGTTGTGTATCCGTTCTTTGTTACTTTTCGCAGGTCTAAGAGTAAATTTACAAATTATCTCCTTCGGTCGGGGGGTTATGCCATTTACCTCACCTTTGAATGGTGGTCTCACCAGCATCGTGTAAAAATGACACGCTCGTTCGCTCATGGTTTTTTTCCACTCAAGACACTCTCGCGAGATTTTCACTCAGAAACTCGTTCACCATTTAAACAAAAGATAAAGATGATGACTTAAAACTTAGATTGCCCCAAGTATTGATTTTGGGTTTGTGACAACAATTCGATAGATGTGGACCTTGAACCTCTTTGTGGTTGTTTGGATATCATGGGGTGAGTTGTGGTGTTTGGTTAGGCATGTTCAAATTTTTAGAAACAAGAGACAAGTCGTTCCATTGTATAGTCAGAAAATGATTACTTTGTGATCCTTGAAAGACGTGAGTGCTCTTTTTTTTTAAGTTTTTCGAATTAATGAATAATGCTTTGTACAAAAATGGAACTATGTTTTATTCAACAAAAACATAATGTTGGATATTACAAACTCAGGAAAACTACCGAAAATGATCAAGGAAACTAACTACTACAAAAGTTGAAAGATGACTAATCAAGAAAAGAAGTGCAATGAGAAAAACACTAAAAAAAACAACATTTCTGATGATGCTTGGGCACGCGTGCTCTGCGCTCTCCGCCACGTTCTTAGATTTGGAGCCCTTGGTCAATTAGATCCTGGATTCTGTGTTGCAGGGCCCTGCATGGTCAGTGTCGTGACCGGGCAGCTGGGAAGTGACAAATTGATTAAGATCCTTCCCCAAATGAGTAGTTCCTGGCCTCAGGGCGAGTGGTTGCATCGGATATCTTCCTCGAAGCTCTTCAAGTGCTTGTCTTGGTGTTCGGACCGATGTTTGTAAACTTTTCTGTCGAGACACCCCGTCGGGATGGTCTACTGTCCTAACGCTCCAACTAGGTCCTTTGACTGTCGATCGATGTCTTCCTCATGTTTCCTGGTTCTCTTACTGGTGCAGCCTTGGATGTAAGTTGCAGCTCCCGGTTGGCTGATCACTCTAAGTTCTGTGGCAATTTCTTTGACGTTTCCCTCCGATCCTCGGACCCTAATGGTGCCAACTTCAATGTAGTCATAATTGTGTTGAGAAAGCCTGTCCACTAACTCATCCGAGCTTGACGTCGGACTCGAGGGAAAGAGCTTTGCTTTCAACTCTTCGATGAACACAACGTAGTTAGATTCCACGGCGTCTCATGGCAGCACTATGCCCACATGGCATCAATGGTGGCCATGTGCTTTTGTTCCAAATTGTGAGCTGGGCTTCCATTTGAGGAACCACACTTAGGACTTGGGGTCTACCTGTTTCCAAGGTGTCCATATTAGCTAACAAAAGTAAGCGGGCTGAAAGATACTAAGGTGAGAATGACACTTCACAAGATAGATCAGAACAAACTTAGGCTGAAAGCAAGTGGGCCAGGATACCCAGAGAATGAGGTGCTTGGGCTGGAGTATCTTTCAGACTATGAACTGGAATTTGGACTGAAGTCTAAACAGATGGCTTTGATTGGGCCTGAGAGGTGACACCTAGATCTAGGGTTTGGGGGCTAGGGCCCGAATAAGAAGTCTACCTAGTCTAGAATGAGCCCTTGGGCCAGAATGTGTTTGGGCCTGGAGAAAGCACATGGGCTGGAATGGTCCCTAAATCACAAATGGGCCTAACTTTCTTTGGGTCAGAGAAGATGGTTGCTAAGCTGAAAAAGACTTTTTCAGGAGTGAGTTATTTCAAGTTCAGGTGGATTCTTTTTTTATGGGCCTAGAACTAATTGGATAGTTTAAATTGGGTCAGAAGAGAAATCACCTAAGTCTAGGCTTTTGGGCCGAAGCCCGAATAACTCACATATTAAACCAAACAGGGCCTCTGGGCCGCAAACAAATAGAGCTGCCAATTCGGGTTGGGCTAGGTTGATGTAGGACAAGTTCCTATCAATCTCTAGGCTGGGTAGTGGGCCAATCATACAAGCAAACAAGGCCCACACAAATTCAACATGTCCTCACTTGACGGTTAAATCAATTTGGGTATGGATCGATCCGGAGAGGTGCTTGGGGCATGAGCCCAGGTCGCCACAAAGGAATATGGCTTGCACGCTATTCTCTTTGGGCTTCCCCACTTTTTTCACATCACCAGAAGGTATGCGTCTACAGTCAGGTCTTTGACTGACCAAACAATGGGCTAGGTAAGGATACTGCCAGGAAAATGCTTGGGGATAAAGCCCAGGTATTAAAGGGGTGTGGTTAGACGACACCCTCCTCTTTTCCCCCACTTATTCACATCACCAAAAAGGTGTGAGTCCTAGACAGAGACCCTCAAACGGGTCCCGGGGTGAAATCGGTTTGTGTGGACCCTCGCTCTCATATGATGCAAAGGTGCAGAATTAAAGTGCGCACAAAAGTAAACAAACAAAGTAATAAAGCCATAAATAAACAATTTCGAGTTAAGCCCTCTTTCTTAAAATTAAACAAGTTAAAATCAAGAATTTTGTCCCCAGCAGAGTCGCCAGTCTGTGAGCCTCGATTTTAAACCCTACCCTATGATGATTAAAGCTGATTAGGATCTAACCGGGTTTTATTTCCACTTATAACCTAAGATTAATAACTATGTCATATAGCAATAATTATTAAAACCTAAGCTAGCTCACTAGAACCTATTATGAGTCGCCACCTAATTTTAACCTAGATCAAATTAGGAAAGGAGAGTTCGGGTTCGGGGGCTTGGTATTCGACTTATTTAGGGTTCAAATTACTTTCATTACCCCTAGAAGTCGTTTTTCCTTTACTTAGTTTAATTACGGCTTATTACGAGTCATTTTTAACCTAGGTGCGCGCTTCTGATTTTTTTGTATTTTTAACATTTTTTTTGACAGAAAATTAAAGTGAAATTAAAACTACCTAAACTAGGGTTTCGGAGGCAGAATTAGGTCAAATTTTGATTCTGTCCGTGGCCACGGACCGATTGTCCGAACCCACGGACCCCAGTTAACCTAATTACACAGAAAAGTCAAATTTAAACAGAAACGAGATTTTGAAAAGTCCATGGCCACGGACAGGATGTCCGTGGGCCCGGATATGTTTTATAAAACCCTAACTTTGGAAAATAAAAGTATCCCGCCACCGTCCGGGGGCGTCCGGGACCCCGGACATGGCGTCCGTGGGTGTGGACTGCCCTTGGACGACGGTGTTGAGGCTGTTCCCGGCGGTGTTTTGGCTCAAAATTTATGGGTTTGTAGCCTGAAAGATTATAAACATGTTAGTAATCAAAAGTTTTCAATTTGGCCACGAATTAAGGATGAAACTTATCAAACAAGTTAGTGGACAGAAACGCAAACAAACCTTAATTCAGAAGCAAGGAAAAGTCAATTTGATTAGAAATTTCAACCAGAAGTGTATTAATATCAGAGGAGTTAAAGAATTCAAATTTCAACCAGTTTGGACTTCGGGATTTGATTGTTCCTTCACGTCGTGAATCTTCGAGAGCCTCGTTGGTGACCAATCCGGTCCAACTTCGATCCAAGCTTCTGACCCCTTCTTCCTTGTGTTGTTAACCCCGGTTTGGTTCTGTATTTTTGGTGTTTTGGTGCTTGGAAGTTCAATGGGAGAAGAAAGAATGTGTTTTTGGTGATTTCGGGATGATTTCGATGTTGATATGAGGCTTGGGAGTGCAAAAACGTGGGAAGAAGGTTGACGGCTGCCTTTCCTGACTTTGGGGATGTTCTTATCTGCCCTAGGTCGTTTTTGGAAGGTCCATTTATAGAGAGAGCAAGACCATGTTGATAGAACAAAGTTTTTATCTAAAATCCTGATTTTGTGCTCTAAGAGAATCTGATTTTTTAAAACATGTTACAGAACGATAAAAATTCTGAA
This sequence comes from Limonium bicolor, assembly GCA_023374045.1. Lineage (NCBI taxonomy): Eukaryota > Viridiplantae > Streptophyta > Magnoliopsida > Caryophyllales > Plumbaginaceae > Limonium > Limonium bicolor. Next base: position 499,453,467 of record CM041776.1, read on the forward strand.
ATTTTAACCAAAGATAAAAGATGATTTTTAGGAATTTTAAGAGTTGTAATCAGGTTATTTCGATAAATAACCGATTAGATAAAAATCTCACAATATGGAATCTCCCATAATTCATAACTTATGATTGGAAAGTCGAAATAACGAAATTCCAACGGCATTAGTCTCTAAATATCATCCTCTATCTTGTGCTAACATTTCATGACATTTTGTCTTGATTTTGGTATTTTCCAAAGGAGAGAGAAAATTGCAAAAATGATTGAATTCTCTTTTAAATTTTGGGCTAAGGTTCCAAATAAGATAATTTCAGGTTTATGACTGTATGTAGTCATGCTAACCATGTGACAATTTTATTTTAATTTTGGAAACCTTTTAATTTCTATTTTGAGGCTATTTCATGTGTTAATTATTAAGAAATTAGCTTATAATATGAATTAAAAGATAAATTTCCAGAATCAATATTATTAGAAAGTCATGAAATACCTTTCATAATGACTATGATATTTGGAAGTGTTTGGAGATAATGAACAAGTCATATGAAAATAGAAAATCCCGATAATGTCCTTGGAAAATCCCGCATTGGTGCTTTTTGACCCCTTTTGCCCTTTGTAACACGTATGCCTTAGAGACTACTCCGGGGGGGGGGGGGTTTGAAATTTTGGGTATAACAGGGGTATTTCAATCTACCCCCCTTAAGGAACTTTGCCCTCAAAGTTGCTCAAGGTTAATAGTTTAATAATTCTACTCATTAGGAAACCAATTGCCATAATGTGTCTTACTACCGCCTATGAGGTGTTTACTTCTTCCACAATGCAAGCATACACAATTCAAGCACCATACACAATTCACATACACAATCCATCATTTTCAATTCATACCATCACACAATACACATTACACCAATACATTAAACATCGTACATACACATCCATACATTGTACATCACACATACACACCAAGTACACTCCGCACTACTTGTGCCATCAAAACATACTACAATACCTAAACACTATGCTCACCCGAAGCAATGCAAAAGCAAAAAGGCTCTACCCCAGCTTAAAAAGGGGTACGCCCCGTACCCGTATCTACCAAATACTAGACAATCTAGTCTATGAACAACTGTGGGTACTTCGCCTTCATGGCATCTTCTAGCTCCCATGTTGCTTCTTCGACATCATGGTTTGACCATAGGACCTTCACCATTCGTATAGACTTATGGCGAGTGTCTCTGGTCTTCCTATCAAGAATTCTCACCCGGGTTTCGACATATCTCATGGTCGGCTCAATGGATAGTCTCTCGGGCTCTAGGACATGAGAAGGATCGGCGATGTACTTCTTGAGTTGTGACACATGAAAGACATCATGGACACGCCCAAGTCCTCAGGTAATGCTAACCTATAGGCTACATATCCAACTCTCTCGGTGATAGTGTACGGCCCTACAAACTTTGGGCCCAGCTTGCCCTTCTGACCAAAACGGAATACGCCCTTCATAGGTGAAACGCGCAAGAACACTTGGTCGCCCACAACGAACTCAAGGTCGCGTCGTCGCACATCCGCATAGGATTTCTGTCTATCTTGGGCTGCCTTCATATTGGCTTGGATTTGTTGCACTTCCGCTTGGACTTGTTCTAAATACTCCGGCCCCATGATGACCGCTTCGCTTGACTCATCCCAACACAAAGGTGTACGGCACGGCCTACCGTATAGGGCTTGAAAGGCGACATCTTAATCGAAGCATGATAGCTATTATTGTACGAAAACTCGATAAGATGAAGCTTATCTAACCAACTCATCTGAAAATCTAAGGCACATGCCCTAAGCATGTCCTCCAGTGTCTGGATGGTCTTTTCTGTCTGACCGTCGGTCTGAGGATGGAAAGCGGTACTCAGCTTCAATTCTGTACCCAACGCTTCCCGTGTAGCTCTCCAGTATCTCGAAAGAAATCTGGTGTCGCGGTCAGATACTATGGTCTTCGGGACTCCGTGATGTCTGGTAATCTCCTTGTCGAATAGCTCTACGAGCTTAACTACCTTCCAAGTGTCCTTCATCGGTATGAATCTGGCAACCTTGGTGAGGCGATCGACTACAACCCAGATCATGTTGAGTCCTCCCCTGGCAGGTGGGAGTCCTACAACAAAATCCATGGAGATATCGTGAAATTTCCACTCCGGAATTGGCATCGATTGTACCATTCCACCCGGTCTACGAGGTTCAAATTTTACTTTATGGCATGTCAAGCATCTCAATACATACTCTGTCACATCTGATTTCATTCCAGACCACCAGAAGTACCTCTTTATGTCTTTGTACATCTTGGAGGCTCCTGGATGGCTGACAATGTAGAACTGTGTGACTCTCGTAGGATGCGATCCCTTAGCTCAGCATTGCTTCGGGGGACGCATAGCCTGCCATTCAGCCGAATCAGACCATCTTCATGCAACTTAAAATCATACTTCTTCTTCTCAAATGTACCATTTGTGATCTTCTGTCTGATTTCGGTCAGGTAAGGGTCGCTCAACTGAGCGTCTCGCACCTCGTCAACCAAGCTAGAAGAAGCGAGTAGCGAATGGAGCGAGTGTGCTCGATGACTCAGGGCGTCGGCTACAATGTTTGCCTTCCCTTCCTTATACTGCAGGTTGATGTCGTAGTCTGAGAGGAACTCCATCCACCTTCTCTGTCTCAAATTCAACTCTTTCTGTGTATACACATACTGTAAGCTCTTGTGGTCGGAGTAGATGGTGATGCTTACCCCATAGAGATAGTGTCGCCATATCTTCAAGGCGAAGACAATGGCTCCTAGCTCTAAGTCGTGTGTCGGGTAATTCTCCTCATGCTTTTTCAGCTGGCGGGAGGCATAAGCTACAACCTTGCCATGCTGCATGAGTACGCATCCCATTCCTTTGCCTGATGCGTCACAGTATACCTCAAATCCCTCTGTGCCCTCTAGAAGTGTGAGAATCGGCGCTGAGGTCAATGAGTCTTTTAGGCTCTGAAATGCTGCTTCGCACTCGTTTGTCCAAACAAACGGTGCATCTTTCTTCATTAACGTAGTAATGGGCTTAGCGACTTTCGAGAAGTCCTTTACAAATCTCCGGTAGTAACCGGCTAGACCAAGAAAGCTCCTAATGTCGGTAACAGTCTTGGGTCTAGGCCATGATCGTACTGCTTCTATCTTTGAAGGGTCAACTGATATATCTGCGCTCGAGATGACATGACCAAGGAATGATACCTGATCTAGCCAGAACTCGCATTTGGAGAACTTCGCATACAGCTGGTTCTCGCGCAGTGTCTCAAGTACTTTCCTCAAATGACTTTCATGCTCTTCTGCTGATTTGGAGTACACAAGGATGTCATCAATAAATACAACAATTGAGGTGTCTAACTGCTCACTGAAAATTTGGTTCATAAGGTCCATGAATTTGGCTGGTGCATTTGACAAACCGAATGGCATGACGGTGAATTCGTAGTGGCCATATCTGGTGCGGAATGTCGTTTTCTCAATGTCTTGCTCTCTGATAGCAATCTGATGATACCCAGAACGGAGGTCGATCTTGGAGAAGACTGAGGCTCCTTTTAGCTGGTCGAATTGGTCGTCGATGCATGGCAATGGGTATTATTTTTGACTGTAACCGCATTCAACTCGCGGTAGTCAATACAAAGTCGGAGGCCACCGTCCTTCTTCTTCACAAAGAGGACCGGTGCTCCCCAGGGTGATACGCTCGGGCGTATGAACCCTTTGTCGAGAAGGTCATGTAACTTCTCTTTCAACTCTGTCATTTTGGCGGGTGCCATGCGGTACGGTGCCCTAGCAATGGGACCAGTACCTGGCAAGAGGTCAATCTCAAACTCTACTGCTCTCTGAGGTGGCATACCAGGCAGCTCCTTAGGGAATACGTCAGGGAATTCAGATACAATTGGTACTTCGGGGTTGAATTCTGGATCTCTCTCCAGGTCTTGTAAACAACATAGATACACTTCATGGCCCTTTCTGAGCTCCCGGTACATAGCCATAGCGGAGATGACTGTGGTCGAAGGCTCTCTCGGTCTCTGGCGGTAAGATACGGTAACCCCAGAAGGACTCTTGAGCAGTAATCAATGCTCGGTGCAGAGGATTCGCCCCTTGTGCCGTTCCAACCAGTTCATTCCGACTATTACGTCGAATCCCAACCCATTAAACTCGATGAAGGAGATGGGAAACGCTTCGCCTTTGATTTGGATCGTGGCTGACTTATAATACTTGGTACATCGTATCCGCTCCTTCGACGGGAGAGTAACCAGAAAATTCGGTAGCTCATCCGCATCTAGCCCCAACCTCTTCACCAAAGATGGTGAAACGAAGGTGTGAGAGGCGTCGGAGTCAAATAACACTGAGGCTTCAATGTCGTTCACCGGGAAGGTTCCCGTTAAGATGGTGCCGCTTTTACCGGCTCGTGCTTTAGTGAGGATACTCAGGTTACCTTCGGTACCGAGTCCACAACCTATTGAAGTCACAAGTTCATAAGTAATGATGGTGGACACAAGTGGAATTTAAATCAACACTGCTCTTTATTGATAAACCAACCATCATACATACCGTGTCTCTAATACACGTTACTAATACATTACATGATACTACAAATTTAATACTTTCTAAAGGTAAGGTTCAGGCGTCCTAGTTTCATGTGTGTGGCATTGATTATTGCCGACGGTGCCGTATTCAACTTGATCTTGTTGATCCCGTGATACAACATCCTAGATTTTCCACCCATGATTAGGACATCTCCCGATCTTAATACCAATTTCTCTGCGCGGTCCACACGCTTCTGCTCGCTATACAAAAATATGGCGTTATCACCAATGGACCAAGACACTATGGGCACTTCTTGTTCAAGAGATTCCGCTGTCTTGTCCTTGTCTTGGTGTAACCCAAGCCGTCCTTCTTTCTCATAGAAGTTGACAATTCAAAGGTCCGCTTCAATTGCAGGGATCGGATCATTTTCACATTGTTGTGCAAGTTCTACTGCTTGTGTGACAAGTGTTTGGAATTCTGGGGGTATTGTCGGTGGCGTCGCTCCGTCTTGTATTCTTGTCTCTTGGTATGTCTTGGTATAAGGATTCCAATCCTTTCCCAAGCACATCATCTTCAGCTTCATCTTTGCTCCACCGGGGAATTCGGGTGTATAAAATCCTCCTGGACCCGTTCCTAGTTCGTTGCATCGTCGAATAATTGCAATTTGTGCTTCAGGTGTCAGGTGTTCCTTTAATAAAATCATACCTAGTCGGATGACCTGACACTGCTCGTTGGTGTAGTAGTGGTTGGCGATGTCGGTCTCTCCTTGATTTGGTTTTGAAGATATCGGATAGCAGATACTAAAGCTTCCTATGGTTATAAATTTTGTCTACGGTGAGTACTAGTCTCAACTACTTCATTTCATGCTCAATACATACTCCAATTCATTCACTCATGCATTCATTCAAATATTTACTCTACTACTTAGTCATGCTTCTCAAGGATTTAAGGTTTAGTTAATTATCCAGGCCGGACTTAGAACCGGTCTCATCTCGGTCGATGATGTGGAAGGCAGGATGCCTCTGGGGTGCGCCCCTCTGAGGACCTCAGGATCCCTGTCCCTGCGGGGCCTGCTGGGCTGGTGCATTGCCAGATGTAACCTCCTTGCCTTCCCTCTGCTTGTAGCTCTGGAAGTTCCCTCTTGGCTTGGCATTTTCTGGGCACATATTAGCTCTATGTCCCGGCTTCTGACAGTTGTAGCACCTGATTTCTCTCCCATGGCAATCCATGCCGGGATGGTCTTGGTTGCACTTCCTACACACATATGTGCTGCCGTCTGAGTAGTTCTTGGTGAAACCGGAGCCAGAACCTAAGGTTTAAAGTGTTAGCACATTTGTGCGGGAATACGAGTTATGGTACTTATACAAATACGAATTAGGAATAGAAGTTTACCCTTAGGGGGTGTGATCTCAGTGGCTTCGCAGCCACCGGTGCGGAAGAACCAAGTTGAAGAAGCTCAACTGGTTTGCCCGTCTCATGGGCACTGCTCTCACTTGGGGAGTTCTTTTGGGTTTGCTGAAAGAACTTCCCTTTCTTCTTTTTCCAGCTCTTGCCTTGGTTCTGCTCCTCAGAACTGGTATTCTTGTTGTTGGCCTTGCGCTTAAGCGCGGTTTCTTCATCCCTGAGTTGGCGAGTGATCTCAACACGAGATGCCGCGTGATAACACTCCTGAAGTTTCAAGTATTAGCCGGGATTCTTATTTAGAAAGATAAAGATAAGGTATTTAAGGATTTACAATGGTACTAAGGGTTAAACCGATATTTACCTGAAGGGAGGTAAATCTGGTATAGCCCATGCCGTACCGAAGGCGATGGCTCAGACCTCCATAGAAGCGATCGACCAACACCTGGCCGGTGTACCCAAGGTCGGGTAATAAACGTAGAAGGGAGGTGAAGGTGCGGTAGTACTCATCGACAAACATCTTCTCTGTCATTTTCAAAGCATCCAGCTCTAGCCTATTCCTTGTCTTGACGTGTTCAAGGTAGTATTTGGATCGGAGGAGGGCTGTGAAGGATTCCCAGTCAAAGGTGGGATCATCGGCAGGCTCATTCTTGATTAGTTTCTACCAATCCATGGCTGCATCCTTGAGGTAGTAAGCTGCTACTCTAACTCGAACTCCAGCAGGAGCTTCGAGGGTTTCAAATGATGTCTCCATCTCGGAGATGTAGGCTTCAAGCTTAGCCGGATCACTCTCGCCTCTAAAGCACGGAGGTCGGAGTTCCGCTACAGCTTTTACCCTGTTTGCTTCTCTGGGTGGAGGGGGCGGGATTGGTCCCGTTTGAGTTTGTTGGTTTTGTTGTGTTTGCTGTATAGCAGTGATTACTTGTGGTAGAATTTGGGCTACCGTGGCGGCGACGATCTCTGCTATCGTCTGCGCGACGGGTCCATCTGAGGTCTCACCTCTAGTTCGGCCACGGCCTCGTCCTGATATCTGAACATTTAACATTTACATTAGGCTTGCAACAGGCGGCCAAGGGGTCTTGAATTTAAGCATGGTATCGTCCACAAGGACGTCAAGGGTATCCGTTGTTAACAACGGTAGTTCCTAGTTAGGTTTCTAAGTATCCGTCCTAAGACGGTTGAAATCGTAACTCGGTAATCCCTATGCTCGGTAATCTAGGTCATCAGAGCGTAACTACGCTCTGATACCACTTTTTGTAACACCCCTACCGTAAAATCTTTACTTACCGTCTAATCATCCTAATAATCCTACTACATCGCAGCAGAATTACTACTACTACGGCGGGTGATACAATTCCGCTAACCGCCCATACGGCTAGCTAGGCTTACACTACTTACAGTTACGGTCTGATGTCTAAATATACCGAGCTACTACATTGAATACCAAATACAAAGATCACATACTTACATTGCTGGATTACCGAGTATCAAGTATAGTTAATTACATTCCTTTTCAATCTCCCAAAAATAATGAGTTTCTACCGACTACTCATCTATACCATCTCCTAGCTCTTTCATTATCCAAAAAGGGTGTACCCCATGGTACACCGGCTAACAAAAAGCTACAGCCATGTACAACATAGTACACCTTTCACAATTCATTAATTACAAAAAAAGAAATCATCTTGAGCTCACAAGTCTTCACCCTTCACGAGGACCTGCATTATATTAAAAACATTGCCCCAAGGGGCTTAGCAAAAAGCTGCATATAAACTTCGCATATACCGCGTGCTAACTAGGGTACGTCGACTAATTAAGGTCGACTGTACATGCGGTTCATTATTTTCATACATACATGCTTTACATACAACATACAGTCATATACAATACAATACACAAGCCAAATAGCATTACAATAGCATACACAACACTTACCGTCGCAAGGGTTAGCCAAATTACACATCCGGGTTAATCGGATGCTTATTACTCTTTTACTCATTACACAATACTTTCTCTTACTTTACTTACTTACTTTACCATACTTGTTTAATCATTCTTACTTACTTACTTTTACTCATGTTAAGTCGGTATGACCTCCGGGCAGGGACTACACCGTCCCACCACTGGGTTTTACTCGGCTCACCAATCCAGGATGCTACCCATTTAAGGGGTTTGGGCCATGGACCAGTTAAGAGCCAGGAATTGGAGCCAACCTCTTGTGACTCCGCCTCCTCACGCGTGGCCGAAACTATATTGGACTTCTACTCATTCCAATTTTACCAATTTAATAATTTAGATTGGTTTGCTTGTTAGGAATCAGTTATAAGTCCATCACAAAGTATCCGGTCACAACACTATACATCAAGCATACACACATTCATTATCATCCATACATTTAATGAATTATACAAACTATGATTTAAGATAATACACAACAAGGAACAACATCATATATTAACAAGTAGGCATACTAGTTCCGATTCATGCATTTATCTTGTTAGGTGATCAATTAGTACACAAGCACTCAAATCAGAGTAGCCAAGGTAGCATACGGGGCATGAGAAGTTCATACCGTTCACCGTTGTACTTGTATCCAACTTTCCTCGGGTGTTCACAGGCCAAGTCCTATGACATACATACAATCGAGTGATTAATCTAACTATCATTAACTTAACTCGATTACTCTTACGTTTCCTAACTCATACTTAATATATCTTTACAATCCTTATACTTACACATGGTTTACTTACTCTTTATTACTTTAAAACTTGTTTTATCTCAAGGACCTTTAAACTCCTTAATAAGTCTACTTATCTTAACCATCAGACCATTCACCTTACCTTAAAACCCATTTAATAAACTTAATTTTACAAATTTTGGTTGGTCCGGGACATTGTCCGGGTCTTAAGTCCCGGACCAACATGTGGTCACAACTCTCGGCTGATTTCATTGCATGGTCCGGGTCCTCATACTGGACCTGAGTCCCGGACCAGAAGCAGCTCACATTCTCGAATGATTTTTATTAATGGTTCGGGTCCTCTTACTAGAGGTAAGTCCCGGACCTGAATTTTTGCTAGTTTCCAGTTCCTAAGTGTTCTAGTCCTAAGTAAATTTTGACATAACCTCCCCTAAATTCTTACATTCTCACCACCTCATTTATTCACACTGTGTTACCCAATTCACCTGTATTCAACAATCATAAATATACCAAGCTCTCACAATAAATACTAAACATTAAACACTCCTAAAATTCCTGCACAAGACATCTAATTCCCATCTAGGTTTCAACAAGTTTTTAATGTCTTTTAAGCTTCAAAATAGTTTGGTTCTTCTTCCACATTACACTACTACTCATTACCATTTTACGATACACATTTTAAACTTCTAAAATATGTTACTTAAAACATTTACAAGACTTCACAAGTGAGCATAATTTACCTTGTTCTTCTTCTAGTTTTCTTTTCTTCTTCTTTCTTCTTATTTCCTCTTCCTTTCCTTTTCCTCTTTTCCCAACAGCTATGAAGATTCAAAGCTCTACACTACAGCCCATTACATACCACCATTCAATTCAACTAGCCCTTAAACTATATTAAAGCTTTAAGGTAAATTTCTAGGGTTTAGGAATTCATTACCTTGCAAAGGAGTAGGTGAAGCTTAGAACAGCACAAGAGCAATATTTTTACTCCTCCAAGAATGCCAAAATTGGATGGGAACAAAAGGAATAGGAGCTCCACACTTAGAAATTTCTATTTTGCAAATAAGAGTGAGAAAAGGTAATGTTTTTGGATTTCTTTTTACCTTAAACCAAAGAGGTGAAGAAGGGGCTTCTAATGGTGGTCTCCAAGCTCCAAAGCAAGAACACCCATGGAGATGAAAATGCTTGTTTCGAATTTTGAAAGGAGAGTAGTGTTCTCCTTGATGAGAGGAATACAATGGTAGTATTTTTGTAATTTTTGGAGAAGTTTTAAGGGGTTAACAAGAGGAGAGAAGTGGGGGTTTGTGTGGGATGGTTCAAATCGCCATTGCAGTCACCCAAGGAAGAAGAGAAATAGAGAGGTGCAGCATGTGAGGATAGGAGGGAGTAGGAGGGAGAGGGAAAATATTTTGCTTTTTGTCTCACTTTATGGCTTTGTCCTTTAGTGTGTTAGACACAATTAAAATGAGAGGGGAAGGGAGTAAACAGCTGGCTCAATCTCAGCCCTCTATGGGTTTTAAAAATTTTATTTACAATAATGGACACACTAGTTTGGTTTATTTATGCTTTTACCCCACAACTTCCCGTTTTTGACAGTTTTTACTATTTTCTCGTTTTATTGATTTTATTGGTTCTAGACCTTCACTAATGTTTATTAGTGACTATTTAGTTGACCAAAATTGTTACGAGTCTATTTGACCCGCTTAAAGTCACATTTTCCCGGTTTCCTCGAAAAACGTGCTTTAAGGTTCGTTAGTATTTTTAATCCGTTTTAAGGATCCGTTTTCTTCAGGATTTGTTCCCTCATGATTATTTAGTGAAATACCCCAAACCTTTATATGTTGTTTAAATATCAAAATATGGTATATTAAGGCTAAAAAGTGCCTTAGAAACATTAGTGAACAATTTAAACCATATTAAATACAATAAAATACCATAAAGGCAATTAGGGCAAAAATGTGCTCTAAGCTTGGGATAACCTTGGTCTAGACTCTAATAGCCTACCAAGACCTTATTTACATGTTAATGAGCATATTAAATCAATTACCAAAGAAAACCAAGCTTGAAAATAAGTTAAAACACAAAATGTGCTTTAAGGAGTCTTAAAGCACATTTTTGAAAAATTGTCTTAGAAATGGGTTTAGAAATGGGTTGCATCATTACTCTTTAATCAACATTTGTACTACTTAGTATCACATTAGGAAGTCTAAATCAATGGGAAATCAAAAATTTCACAATTATGTGCACTAATTTGTGAATAGTGACCAAATAGTGCTAGTTTAAGACTTTAGTCAATATAAGTCAACTATATGGTCAACAAAGACCATAAATATCTTAAGACTAATAAGGGGGCCGGTTTTCAAGGGTGACTCACCACACTTAGTTAACTAACTAAAGAAGAAAGCAAAAAGTAAGATAAGTCACTATTTACTTTATGTTAAATATCTTTAAAAAAACAAACCTCTTTCCTCATTCTCTCATTCCCACTCATTCCCACCGTCTCCAACCTCTCTTCTTCCTTCCTCCATCGGTTTTGCTACAGCACCCATACCATCTCCATCTTCCATTGCCAATATCTCCTAGCCCCATGCTCCAAAAGTAATTCCAAGACCACCATTCTCTTAGTTTAGTCAAGCTCTACAATCTTGTCTTTTCAAATCTCCAAAACCTCCATTTTGGTGCCAAGAAGAATCACCATGGAAGGAGCTTGAACTCATCTTTTCACACTTCATTATTCTCCTTTGCGTCAAGGTAAGGAAAACCAATGAAAAACTTCATTTCCTCTTGTTTTCATAAGTGACCGAAATCACCTTCTTCATGGTGTTTTCTTTTGCTCATTCATAGCTCATTTCAATCTTCAAAGGACTAGGTGGAGTCCTCTCTTGCTACTTAATCCAATTCCCATTCAATTCTAAGGTAAAACATTCATTTATGTGTTTTAAAACATTGTATAACCTAAGGTTTATTAATCAGTATAAGCATGAAGCTTAATGCTCATTATCTTTACTTGTATAACCTAATGTGCCTTAGGAAAATTGAGCTCTAAAATGCTTAATAAACAATCTAAGGAGCCAATGGTAAATGAGTTAGAAAAGTGTCCTCAAGGAGGTTATTAAGGACATATGAATTGATGTGCGCATTTGCAGGTCAAAGGCATATATTATGTGGGAAATTCAGTGTTTATGGTTTATGCAATTTAAGGGCCTAAGAGCCATGCAATTTAAGGGCCTAAGTGCCAAGCAATTTAAATTATGCACTATATTGTGATGTAGTGTAGTTTAAGGCTTAGATGTGTGTAAAGAACATTTTTATGTGAATAAATGTTCTTGGGTGTTTAAAGGTGGAAAACCTTGTGTTTTGGGTATAAGGAAGTACTAATAAAACTATGTCAAAATTTGAGTAGAAGATAAGAAGTTTAGATGTTTTAATAAAGTTGAGAGACCTAGGTTGTACTAGGAATGGTCAAGGCTTAAATTTGAGAAAGAAAGGGGATTAAGATGTTCTTAGGTGTTAAAAGTGTATAGACATTGTCTTGGAGAGATTAGTGTTCATTAGGTGATAATGATACACCAAAGACATGGAGGAATTGTGTTTAGGACATGCAAATTTTGGTGAAACAAGGAGAAAAATAATGTCTTGCAAGGAGAGGGTACAACTTGTGGAGAAACTTCAAGTATAGGTGTAAAGGAACTTTGGGTGGAAAATAATGCTTAAGGAGTAGTGGTGTTGTAAATGAGGTGACATTTTGGTTAGTTGGTGTTGTAGGCATAAAACTACCCTTTAGGAACTTAAGGAAAAATATCACAAGTGTTGGAGAGTTTTGTAAGAAATTGAATAACAAGTTGGAAAAAGGAATTAGACAAGATTGAGGTGATATTTAAGCATTAGAATATACCTAAGATCATGTGGGAAGCTTGGGTAAACAATGGATGAAGAGAATAAGTGAAACAAGACTTGAAAATGTCAAAATTGTGAATCTGCTGCAGTGGTCCGGGACCTAAGTCCAGGATGATGTCCCAGACCATGCATAAAAACTAGCCGAGAGTACATTCACCATTCTGGTCCGGGACTTAGGTCTTGTACTAAGACCCGGACCACCCCCTGAATTACCCCCGAGGATTTCTAGCCTATGTTGGTCCGGGACTTAAGACCAGTATGAAGTCCCGGACCACTACATGAAAATCATCTGAGAGTTTAGTTAAGTGTAGGTCCGGGACCTTATTTAAGGACCAAGTCCCAGACCACTTAAAAATCTTAGTTTAAGGTTAGAAAATGATGGCTAATGATGGTGATTAGTTAGTAAAAGTGTTATAAGGTTGTTTAAGACATTTTAGGTGTGTTATAATGACAATTAAAAAGATGAAAAGTTGTAACCAAGTGTGAGAGTAAAATAAGTAAGAAAAATGAAGTTGTAAGTTAACCAAAGTTAAGTACGGTAATTAACCGACATTACTAAATGTGTATAGGAGTTGCCTACGGTGGAAACCAATCGAAGCAGGGACCAAGGTATGGTTTTCTTGCAGTCTGTTGCCTACCGGTTTACACCGGCTTGTGTGTTGTTTGTTTTTCTGTGTGTTTATGACCTTGTAAGATTTAAGTCATGAAATGAGTTTACAGTTGTTAATATTATTGTGTTGGTAATTTATGCCTCATCTCCCTTCTGTGTGTCTAACTAGACCTAAACACTTGCTTGTGAATTAAGTTATTAAGTTTCAATAATGGGACTCCTAACAAGTGCTAACGGGGGAAGTGAGGAGTCCGGTCGTTCCGGCCACGCGTGTGAGTATGGGAGTCGATGTCATAACCGGTTCGATTCTCTCTGTATGTTATGGTTGTTTTCTCTTTTGTTTTCAACCTCCCTTTAGCTTATCCAAGGCTATTTTACTAACTCACGTCGGGCCACAGGGGCATACTATGTTTGGTGTGCTTGGATTACTATATCCGACGCACCTATGGGTTAAGTTAACCATTCATCTAACAGAATGGTAACAAGTTATGTAACGAGCTTAGCATGAGTTTGGCAGCAATCTCTAGGTTCTCCGGGTGAACTGACTATGTTTTGGTTCGGTTCCAAAAGAGAACCGGACTTGTTATGTTATGTGTTAAAGTTGAGATGAAATTCTTGTTGCTATGTTACGTTATTTGTATGTTAATAATCAATGCCATGTTATCATGACAATTGGTTGCATGTATCCCTGTAGTCGATGGGCTGCACGTTAGCTATACCAGCCATGAGTTGCTGAGCCCCTTTGGGGCACCATATTATTTTTCCTATGTTGCACGATGAGGATCGAAGAGGCGGAGTGGCTCTAGATTCTAGGTTTTATGAAATACTTTTGATGGTTTTAGATGTTCGGACCCGGGATGCGCCTGTGCTCCCGTGGTGGTATATTTTGGTTCCGTTGTTATTACAGTGGCGGTATATTGGTAGTCTACAGTGATGGGTTGTAATTAAACACTCGGTATTGTTGATTATGTATTTATGGTTATTAGTTCTATGCTCGGGAGTCTGATCATCAGACCGGTACAATTTGTATGTATTCTGCCTTGTTAGCCACGTGGGTGGCTAACGGCGTGTAGCACCAACCTGTTTTGTTATTGTTCTAGTTGTTTATTTCCGCTGCGATTTCAGTTAGTTGTTAAGTGTGTAGTAGGGGTGTTACATTTAGACATAGTTAAACTTCTAAATTACTTATTAGCCTAATTAATCACTATTTTTAATTACGGGGTATTTCACAAATCTAGTTCATTCCCCCTTTCGCTGTATATTTCGAACCTTTCTATTCCGGAAGGCCACACCAACATCGAAGCAGAAGTTAGCTTCTCCTTCAAAGTCTGAAAAGCTTGATCACAACCTACATCCCACTGAAATTTCACTACCTTCTTCATCAGGTTAGTGAGAGGCCTCACAATCTTAGCAAAATCTCTTACAAATTTTTGGTAGTAACCGGCTAACCCAAGAATACTTTGAACCTCCTTCACACTCATTGGTCTTGGCTAACACTTTAAAAACCTAGATTTTTGAAGAATCTATAAAAATACCCTCACTAGTCACCACATGACCAAGGAATGAGACTTTATCCAGCCAAAACTCACACTTAAATAATTTAGCATAGAGCATTATCTCTCAAAATCTGTAGAACTATCCTTAAATGACGCTCATGGTCCTCCTTATTTTTAAAATACACCAGAATAACATTGATGAACACCACTACGAAATTATCCAAGTAGGAACTGAAGATTCTGTAAATCAAGTCCATAAAATTCTTGGGTGCATTAGTGAGTCCGAACGACATCACCATGAACTCAAAATGGCCATACCATATCCTAAAGGTTATTTTAGGAATATCCTTCTCCGCCACTCTCAACTGATGGTATCCAGACCTAAGGTCAATCTTAGAGAAAACTCCCGCACCCTGTAACTGATCAAACAGATCATCTTTCTTTGGTAATGTGTACTTGTTCTTTACTGTAACATGGTTCAGCTTTTGTAGTCAATACAGAGCCTCATCCTACCATCCTCCTTCTTCACAGACAAGACTAGAGCTCCCCACGACAAAACATTTGGGCTAATATAACCTTTGTCTAAAAATTCCTTCAATTGAATCTTTAGTTCCTTCATCTCATTTGGAGCCATCTTGAATGGAGCCTTAGAAATTGGATCTATTCGTTGTACCAGATCTACTGTGAACTCCTCCTTCCTAACTTGTGTGATGCCAAAGATTTCCTCTAGGAAAACGTCCATAAATTTGTGCACTATCAGAATTATGTCCAGAAGGCTATAGTCTGGGAATTTAATAGCAAATCTCTCATCCACATTTTGTATAAAACACAAGAATGTAGGCTTCCCCTTTCTTACTTCTTTCAAAATATCTAACACTGATACTACCTCAATGCCCGACCTACTTCCTCCACTCCTATAGGAAATTCTCCTCTCGGAAGGAACCTTAAGTACCACTTTTTGATCAGAAAAATCTATACGTCCTTTAAATTTACTCAGGCAATCCATCCCCAAAATCAAATCAAACTTGGCCAAACTAAATTCAATCAAATCAGACACAAATTCCTCCCCTTTTATCTTTATTCCTAAGCCCTTAATCATCCTAGAACAATGAAACACCTCTCCAGATGGAATAGAAATAGCTACTATAACTAGACTACTAGCTACCAACTATACCTCTTCTAGAAAGACGACACAACAAAGGAATATGAAGCTCCAGAATCAAACAAAACATTAGCATAGGCATCATGGACCAAGAAAGTACCTGAGATGACATTCCCTTCCTGGTCCGCCTCCGCCTGGCTCATCATATTGATGCATCCTTCGTTCTGGTAGCCACTGCTTCCAGTATTCCCTTCTTTTCTTCCCACTTGGTTTGTATTCCTTCCCTCACTATGATTCCCTTCATAGTAATCTGACCAGAAATGCCTTGGGACCTCTGGTTATTACTCTCATACTGACTCCCTTGCAGGATGCTCTGCCTACCTCTACATTCACTACCACTGACCTTTTGAAAGGTACCCCCGGAGTTACCCTAGAAGCACTCGAACGACCTGTGCCCCAACTTACCACAACCATAACACTTCACAGCATTCCCCTCACAATCTAACCCCGAATTATCCTTACCGCAATTCTTGTAGTAAAAGTGCCTTTATTTTCTCCTCTAATTTCCTTCAAAAGAATACCTTCCGGAAGAATTCTGTCCGGAATAGACTGGATCTCCTTTCTCTTCCCCTCTGATTTCTTCTCCTGCTTATGCCCTTGGAAATGCTCCTCATTCCCTTGACGATCCTCCTTCTGATCAAACTTCCTCTTCTGTCTAGATTGGACCTCCTTTCTCTTCTGTTACACTTTGTATAGATTTTCAGCCTTTCCATAAGCTTCATGTAGTATGGAAATAGACTACACACTTATGGCCTCCTGAAGACTTTAATTCAAACCTCCAACGAAGCGCTGGACCTTTGAAGCCTTATCTAAAACCATAGTTGGTGCAAATCTAGCCAACTCCAAGAACTTGGTGTGATATTCTTTCACACTCAGGGACAGCTACTTCAACTCTGAAAAATCAAGATAGTTATGCATCATAACATGCTTTGGATAAAACCGCCACCTCATGGCCACTTTAAGAGCTTCCAAGTCAAAAGCTTGATCTACCAAGAATTCATCCTTGTGGGTGGCCCTTTAGATATCCACCTAACTCTTAAAATAGTACACCACCCCATTCACTCTTCTGTTGGCTGGGTAATTCCATCTTCTTAAGACATATTTTGTTCTTTAAGCTCTTGCTTATGTTATGGAGTCTTAAAGACCCTAACATAGTGCTTCTTCCTCTTCTTCATGTCATGACCAAATTTGAGTGAACCCGTTTGGGTGTTGTTTGGCCGGAGCAAAGTTTTCCAAGTGGAAGATTAAAAAATGTACCTTAAAGAATGGTAAGCTTCTAGTTTAAGCCTTAGTGCTTAAACCACTTTTGTAACCTTGGGTCTGTGCAGAAACTAAACATTCCCCCTTATATGTAAATAGGACCTGAAATCAAAGGGTGAAAACAATATTTTGTGCATGAAAGGGTAAGTTTACCTTAGTGCACATTTTAATGCTTTAAGTGTTTTTAATGGGGGTGATCAATTATGGCCGAGAACAAATAATTATGAAGGGTTAATATTGACCTAAGCATGAACATAAAATCATATGAACATGTTTAGTTATGTTGGTTAATGAAATAATGACTTAAATGTCATGTTTATGAAGTTTAAGGGCTTAATGAGTAAAAATCCAAAACGTAAGGGCTGGGAATAATATGGCCAAGAGCTAACACGTGTTTATGGAAATCTATAGCAAATTTAAAGTTTGTGTTATGGTTTTTATGTTGGCCAAATGTTTAGGCTTGCTTTTATGTGTCTAAGGGTATATTATATGCTATAAAGGCATAGGTTATAATATGTGACACTATGAGATAACATATGGTGTTATAAGTGTTAAATAAGTGATTTTGGTACACTCTAAATGCTTTTGGACTTTAGGAAGTGTTGGATTGAATTTATGGACAAAAAGTGCCTTAAATAACCTTAGGAATTATTTAATGATATGGTGGTTATATAACCTATGGTTGGGATAAAGGATTTAAGGAAATAAAATTTGGAATATTGTGTACTAAAATAGTTCAGAGCTTTGGGGTAATTTGGTGTATAACATAAAATATAAGTTCTATTAAAGTTAAGGAGTTAAGTGAAAACCCTAGGAAATATATGGGGTCATTTCATAAATTCTAGAAAGTTGGGGTCAAGGCCAAAGTTAGGGTCAAACTTGGGTGGACTTTGGGGCTTTTACCAACTTAGGAGAAAGAAAAGATTAAATTATAATTTTGGAAGAAATTATGAGTTAAATGTAAAGTATAGAAAATTTGGGGGTCGAATTGTAAATACTAAAAAATATAGTCAAGACGGAATGCTTGGTCAACTTAGGAGGAAAAATTGATGGTTTGTCTAATTAAGAGAAATAAATAATGGAAATATTATTTAAGGAAAACTTGGTAGTTATTTGTAAGTTTAGGAAAACTTATGGGGTGAAGATGTAATTTTAAGAAGTTTGGTGTAAAAATCATAACATACCAATATGGTGTCTGTTAAGAAATTTCGGGAAATTTTGGGGTGGATTTTGGATATTAAATTGAAGGATTATAAAGGATATAAGTTAAGAATTGAATTGTAAGGTTTATAAAGTATGTGGGTCTTGTAATTTTAGGAAAATAGTGTGAACATTAAAATATGTTATTTGGTTCTATTCTGCAATTTAAATAAGTTAGAATAGCACCTTGGAATAAGTTAAATAAGGAGTTAGAATTATAATATATGATTTATAATGTAATTGTAACTTTAGGTAACATTTGTGGGCAAAAGTGTAATAATGAATATATATGGTGCTATGCTGAGAATTAAAGAGAATTGAGGATGAATGTAATACAAGGTTGAAAGATTCCATGACATAGCATTAAGACTACGATCATAATGTCATTATATGGAGTTAGTATTAATTATATGAATTTGATAATCATGTGGAAATGTATGAATGTATATAAGGTATTATAAATTATATACCAAGGTTGAGAATGTGATGAATTAAAATTGGTGGTTATATGGTTGAGAACCATATTAATTTAACATTAGATACAAGATCTAAATTTTAGTATGTGAAGATAATACAAACTGAAGGGAGTTTGTAACTCACATAAAATAATGAAAGATAGTATGAATTAAAAGAGTTTATAATTAATACAAGTGGAGTATGAATATATGGAATGTTATATGATATATAACAAGAGTAAGAAATTAAATAAGGTATGGTGGAGTTATTGTAAGGTGGGGAATTTCATTATGTACCATTAAAACATTAAGGCTTAATGTCATTGTATAAAGAGTTACATAAAATAATGGAATTATATAATTCAAGGAATTACATAAAGGAGTATATAGTAATGTGACTTGTATATGTTGACGAAGTAAACCAAATTGGCCAAGAGGGTCAAGTTGACCAACTCACAATATAAGTGGGAATTTAAATGCCAAAGGTTAATAATACTTGAAGGTCAATTATATTGAATATCATATAGTAACATTAACTACATGATATATATATATATAATATATTATTATAATTATGTATATATATATATATATATATATAAATTATGTATATACCCATGGATTAAGGAGATGATATATGTGAGAATTAAATCTTAAGTAGTACTCTTGTGAGATTTGGATCTCTTTTGTCTTTTCACCACTTATCAACTCCCTCACACTTATCTTTTTGCTTGTCCTCAAGCAAAACTCGGAACCGTCAGAAGGAGGAATATTTAAAGCAAGCAAGTGTTTAAATGAATTCTTGGATCTTAGTGAACAAAATGGTGGAACCAACCTCATCAAGGTGACATAGGTGTGCTTCGGGTAAAAATAAAAAGATTGAGTTTCGGGGTATGATCTAGAGTGCTTCAAAGTTATAAAGATTATGTTATTTTGAGAACTTTTACCATGACCAACTTCTCTCTAGAATGGGCATTGAGGAGAAAACAAAAGGAAAAATAGATATGTGCATTTGTTTCACTTTTGCATAAGTGATGAGGAGATATATTTAGGCATTTTAGCCTTTGCATTAAAGAGCACTCAACTCTCATTTTGTTGGTTACCAATGGCGTCTCACAAGTCCCTTTTTAAGATTTTCACAAAGAAGCACCCCTTAGCAATCCCTAAGAGAGAGGATAGAAAGAACCCTTGAGCAATAAAAATTCACCACGAAAAGGTTATATGGTTGCACCGCATATACATGCTCCTCAAGAGAGGATTTTTGAAATTTTTTGATGAAAATCCCAAGAATTCAAAAAAAAACCTTGCTTACATTTAAATGTAACACCTAAGTGGAAGCAATAGATAAGCATAAAGAAATTGAGCAGTGCGTAAAAAGAAAAGGTAGTCTCCCACACACTTAAATGGGACAATGTCATCATTGTTCATGGAATAACTAAGGAAGAACAAAAGACCTTTTCGAAGCATTAGCATAGAGTTAACAAAAAGTGTGTATAATTAGTATTGTATAGAATTAAAGAGAAGCGTGAAACTAGTACTCCCCTGATAAGGTGCGGACTGAAGATGGGATTTCCCCACACTTGAGAGTGTCCGGGGTTGTTGAAGCATAGCCTTCAATCGTTAGAGATGAAGGTTGGGAAAATTTAGCCAGAGTATCCTTTGAAATTGTTCCTAAATTCATCCCCTCTTCAGAGGGGCGCACCTGTTTTTAAAATATTCACAACACAAACACCACCAAGTTGGGCAGAAAAATGCAATTCTAAGGAATGCTCAAAAAGCCT
This sequence comes from Limonium bicolor, assembly GCA_023374045.1. Taxonomy (NCBI): domain Eukaryota; kingdom Viridiplantae; phylum Streptophyta; class Magnoliopsida; order Caryophyllales; family Plumbaginaceae; genus Limonium; species Limonium bicolor. Next base: position 499,473,972 of record CM041776.1, read on the forward strand.
GTTAACTTAAAGGAGTTCAAAAGTATTGTGCAAGTACTAAAATAAAGAAATGTAAAAGACATGACATGAAATGAAATGAAATCCGGGTTGCCTCCCAGAAAGCTGCCCTTCTTTAACGCCTTTGGCTAGACCTTACCTCCCTCCCTCGTTTTTTAATCACCTGGGGGATGGGTGTGAGGAGAGTACCCGAAGCAAGAAGTGATGACATCTTTGGGTTTCCATTTTGGTGAATGGTTGCCTTTTTCTTGTTTACCCCGCTTTTTTTGTTCATGCGTGTCTTGTGGGTATTCGGTTCTGATGGCCATTCCCTCAGGTAAGGAAGAGAAGAGAAGTGAAGTTGATTGAGGTGGTTGTGCCTTTTTGTTGATGACCTTGGCAGTTGCAGCCTTGTTGCTTGGAGACCTTTCAGTGGTGAAGACCAATTTCTCATTATAAGCCTTAAGGGTGATGGTCCCCTCCGCTACTACAATATGTGTGTCAACTGTGGCAAGAAAAGGTCTACCAAGGATGAGGGGTGTAGTGGGGCTTTCCTCGATATCCATGATAACAAAGTCCCATGGGAAGTATAGATGTCCCACCTTGATGATGACATCATCCACCACTCCGCTTGGGTATACAGTAGACCCATCTGCCAGCTGAAGGATCATTTTGGTCTTTCTTAGTTCACCGATTCCTAGCCTCTTGAAGGTAGAGAGAGGCATCAAGTTGATAGAGGCACCTAGATCACATAGGCCATGTTCAAATGAGGTGCTCCCAATCATGACTGGGATGGTGAAACTACCAGGATCATTGCATTTTGAGGATAGATGGTGTTGAAGGATGGTAGAGCAAGTTCCAACCTCGGCCAGTTTTGTTTTGTTTGAGATGAGATGCCTAAGAAAGTTTACATAATTTGGCATAGTGGCGATTAGCTCTACAAATGGGATGTTGACACTTAACTGTTTAAGCGATGAAGAAATTTCCCATAATCAGCATCAAGCTTATGTTTTCTGGCTCGGTCGGGGAAAGTCATGGGTGGTTCATAAGGAGAGGGTTTTCTTGCAGGTGGGTGTATGGGAGCATTTGAAGAAATTTCCCCTTCTAGCATCTCAGCTCTTTCTTCATCATCCTTCTCCGCTGCACCAGACTCTTGTCAGATTTGGATCTCTTTTGTCTTTTTACCACTTCTGAAGGTGATGGCCTTTACCCTTTCCTCTTCATCCTTCAACTTGGCTTTTTCCTTCGTATAATCAACAAGAAGCCTCTCAAGGTGCTCCCTCCCATACTGAAGATTATGCTCATGAATTTTTGAAGAAGCTTCAAGTTGGGCTATCTTTCTTTTTGATGCTTCACTAGACATAGCCTGTTCTTGATGAAGAGGGTGAATTTCAGAAGCTTCAATCTCATTAACCTCTTTAACCTTTTCTTCAATCCTTTCTCTTATAAAGATAACTTTGAGTTGCTCTTTTGGATTAGGCTTTGGTTGACTAGGGAAGGTGCCAGGTGGTCTTTGTGCAAACTGTTCAAACTGCTGAGAGAGATGATCCAAATGGGTTTTGATGTCCTGGTTAAATGTTATCTGGTTGGCGTTGAAGGCTTCTTGCTCGGTGAACTTAGTTTGGGTGGTTGACATGAAGTTCGTTGTCATAATCTGCATGTTTTGCATCATGGCTTCCATCCTAGCTAAGTTACCATCAGAAGAGGAGGAGGGTGGTTGTTGTTGCTTAAACCCCAGTTGTAACACCCCAACTACTAAACCTGAACCATCACGAACGAACCTGTAACAATATTACAACACAGCGGAAGAAAGTACTAAAAGTTGGTGTTACCGCCGTTAGTCACCCACGTGACTAACTAGGCCTATTCCAGTCTCAAGCTACGGTCTGATGGACCCGAGTGTACCGAACGCAAGTGCGTACAAGTCTTAAAACAAATACAATACCGAGTCTGAAGTATCTCTCCTATTATTACAACTTACTACCACAATTTATAAAGCGAGTGTACAGGCACACTCAAAATGTAAATTAATCCCATAGTGCTCTACCCACTCCTACTCTCAGGCTGGGTCCTTGTCTGGCACCTACCTGCAAAGTTTAAATCACAGGGCCCAAGGGGCTCAGCATATTGCTGGTACAGAAAACGTGCAGCTCACAAGCTATCAAGGCTACACACGACTACTTGTCGTATACATGCAGTTGATTATTCATATAACAATAATAAGAAGTACAATACAACAATACATTTATGTGAAACATTCACAGCTCAAATAAATCGAACGTCGTAATGGACGTCCATTAATGAGTAAGTTAGATTCCTAAATCCTGAGGCCTGAGAATTGTTTAGTTCTCGTGTTTAACCATTCCTTATAAGTTTCAACCATTCTCCTATTAGAATTGGTTGTTCTCTAACTGAATTGTTTATTTTGCCGGGTCAAAGTAACCTTAGCCAATGAGTTATTAGCTCCATTGGTTTAATAAACAATAATTCTTAAGTTATGAGGGATGTAGGCTTGACCCTCCTGCGCCTCCTGAAGTTGCCTCCCATCTCGAACTGTTCACTCGAGATGGCCGGGTCAGTTTGTCGACCCTAGGCGGAAGACAGATCTGATGCAGATGCCGACCTCCTAAATCTGAACATGCATGACCGGAGTCAGTCCCGGATTCCTCTCCTCACAAGTTCAGTTAGCTGAAGTCTCTTTGACAATTGGTTAGTTAAACCTCTCTCGGTATTAACCAACTAACAATAGGGGTACTGATAACTTTATACAATTGTTCACTAAACAAAGTTAACAAACGAGCCCTGAATCAAGTAATGTTAGTGTACAATGGGCAATAACAATATAGTAAATCGGTTTCAAGCTTAATCTTATTTGGTCGTATCACAATGACACATAGCACACAAACCGAAGTAGACCTCGTTAGCAAACCAGCTACAAGAATCCCATACCTTAGCCTATCGACGTTTGTCCACTCCTGGATGACGTCCCGACTATTCTGGTCACCTACTCCGCTCCTATAGTTCATTAGGACGGCGTGGTTAAATAACTTAATTTTCGTATTTTTACTATTCATCATATTTTACTATTCACCGTATTTTACTATTCATGTATACGTATTTTACTATTCACGTATACGTATTTTACTATTCACGTATACGTATTTTACTATTCTCGTATACGTATTTTACTATTCACGTATACGTACTTTACTATTCACGTATACGTCTCGTATTTGACTATTCATATATACGCTGTTACTATTCATTTATACGTATACATGTTTACTATTCATGTATACGTATTTACTATTCATTTATACGTATACTATTCACGTATACGAGTACTATTCATGTACGCTAAAAGTTTTCGTATACGCCCGTATGATACTCCGTATTATACGTATTTATTTCTTTTCCCAATATAACTTGTATTTTCATTAAAAATACTTAACTAATGATTTCTCTTATACTTATTAAATTACGGGTATACCCCTCGTATACCTTAACTTATATACGGGTCTCCTTTAACCCCGTTTTAGCTCTGTTTCTTTTACAACTTGTTTCTAAATTCATTATTTAATTTCCTTAATCTTCTAAACACATAAAAATTGTGTTATTTACATTACTTACGCATAGTTTCCTATTAATCTCTATTTTTCTTATAATAAGTTCTAAACTTGTTACCTTTATTTCTAATTTCTTCCAAAGTCTTATTTAATTAATTCCTTTTATACTTTTGGTCAATTACCAAAATACACCCAAGTTTGACCAGCCTTTTATGGTCAAACCCCTTAACTTTCCATTATTTACAATATTACCCCTAAAGTTAATTTAACTTAACTTTTTATTCCTTTATCCTTTTAATATCTAATCTTTTGCTACAAATTTTATTTTAGCTTCTCTAACATTTTACAAACTGTCATTGACCAAGTTTGACCATGTTTGACCAGGGAAATTACCATTCTACCCTTGTGGTCTTTTCTTTTATCCTAACTCATTTATTAACCAAATTAACTCCAATTAATTTCTAATTTTCGTAACTAATTTTCCTACAGATTTTTGAACACCAAAAATCATTTTAAACATCTCTAAATCACCAAATTTAATTACCTAATGTTGTAGGATATATATACTATCTTTTATTAACTTTAAATATACCAAAAACCTTATAAATTCTTATAACACTTATAAACTCTTTATAAATTGTAAACTTAATTCTACAATTATTTTCCCATCATCTAAACTTCATAAATTTCATAATAATTCATATATGTTTTCGGCAATTACTATATATTACCAAAACTTCACAAATTTTACATATTACACTTAATTATACTAATTCCTTTCATTTAACTTAGTTATATAATTTTCCTAACTCAAATAAGCCCTCTTAATTTTCGGCCATACTCTAAATTTTATTATATGAACTTTTCTTATATATTATGATAACTTATATTAAAGCTTATATCATAAGGGTTATAAATCTAATTTTAGATTTACAAAATATTAACATTTTAGGTGCTAAAAATTAAATCTAACACCTACTAAATTCGGTAATAATAAACAAAGTATATGATAGGTTAGATCATATATAGATCAACATTTAGAACCATGAAATAGGTAGTTTTAGAGTTTACCTTGTATATTAACCTTTAAGCTTAATATTTAAGCTTGAATTCCTTAGAAATTTGGCCAGCAATTTGCTAAAGGAATTGTCCCCAAAATTACACAATAAGATGAAGAATAAGATGGGTTAGTATCCCATGCCAATCGGCTGTAACAAAAACTAAAGAATAAGAAGTTTCCAAGAAGGCAATGTTTTACCTCGAGAATCAAAGGCACTCTTCAGTGGTTTTTCCTACGAATCTTGGGGCTCATGAGCTATGGTTGTAAAGCTCTTGAAGAGAGGATTCCAACGAGCTATCAAGCTTGTGATTTGGAGCTAGGACGACAAAGTTATGATTCTTACAATGAAGGGTGTTCTTTAAGGTTCAAAACCGTGAATTTTTGCTTTGTTTGGTGTTCTTCCTTCAAAGAGAGGATGAGTTCCGAATTTAGAAGCTCTAATTTGATAGGTAAGAGTCTGGGTAATCATTCACTAAGGGGACAACATAATAATGCAAGGCAAGGAAGTCTTGATTAGGTGTAATAGTAAAGTTAAAATGTTTTTTTCTTCTTTGGTGAGTGCTCTTGCTGTCGGCAGCCTCTCCCTCCATTTGACTTGATTTTTTTTGTTTTATCTTGTATTTGTGTAACATTTAATGACTTAATTTCGTTCATTATGACATATACCATGTTATAGGTATGTTACAAGGCCAAAAATGCCTTAAAACACATTTTATGTGCTTCCCGGTTCACATTGATTTTGCAATTTAATTTGGCTAGTTTAAATGTGTTCTTAGTACATTTAAAACCTTTAGAAACTTTGTTCGTGAAATAGCATGTTGCTAATTCCAACTTAGACCAAGTCGTTTAGTGGTTTCTCCTTGACTTTCGTCAGTTTAGTACCGGTTTTTGTGTGGACTTGTATACTTAATTTGTGTGTATACGCTATGGCTCCTATGACCATTTTATTGTTGTTACCTTACTTCTTAATGGTATTTAGGCTCATTAGCCTATTAATTCCATGTATAAATGCTTAAGGCACATTTCTCCTTAAAGCACATTTTCGTGCTCTAAGGTGCGTTTTCGGTTTAAACGCTTAAGGTATGTTTTTGTGTACTTTGTTGTTTAAACTCTTTTCTAATGTTTCTAAGGCATATTATAGCCTTAATATATTATAATTAAATAGTTCATCAATATACTAAGGTTTGGGGTATTTCACCAGTGGGCCACCTTGTGGTCTATACCCCATTTGAGAGTTGTTTGCTTGGTATGGCTCTCGAGGTTTATATCCCATCGAGTTATTAGAAGTATTACTCGGTCCTCCTTGGGTTGGATCATTGTTCCTCCGTGAGAAATTTGGGTGATTTCTCAATGGGGCATTGTTGTTGTATGAGTTAATGGGACGGTTACCGACGTAGCTCATGTTCTCATGATCACTAACGTAGCTCTTCCTCTCACAATGGTGAGTTTCATGGGGACCTGCACAAATGGCGTACCCCTCCATAGAGTGATCCGAGGAAGAAGGAGCTGCGGACTTAACACTTTCTTTCTAGGTGGTTGCTAATTTCTCAACCATCTTCGTGAGAGAAGAGATCTGAGCTGAGAGGTGATCGGTAGGTTCGACATGGAGTAGGCCTGCTTCCCTAGGAGCTCTACCTTTGTTCTTCGCCCACTGCCTTGTGTTGTTGGTCATGATTTCAAGAAGCTCCATTGCTTCTTGAGGTGACTTGTTCATGAAACTTCCTCCAGCTGAGGAGTTCACAAGGAGTCTATTGGAATCATCCAGCCCGTTGAAGAAAGAAAGGCAAAGAGATTGATCGTCTAGCCCGTGATGAGAATAGTTCATCAACATTTCCTTGAACCTATCCCATGCATCGTATAATGTCTCCCCCGGCTCTTGAGTGAAAGTATTAATCTCACCGATCAGCTGTCTTGTTCTGCTCGTGGGGTAGTACTTAGAGAGTTTCCGAGCCATATGAGCCCACGTGTAGACTGATCTCGAGAGAAGGCTTCAGTACCATCTTTGAGCTGAGTCTTGAAGAGAGTGAGGGAACAAATGCAACCTGATTCTTTCATTTACTGCACCAACTTTTCCAAAGGAATTACAGAAATCGAGGAAGAGACTCAAGTGGTTAGGAGCATCATCTGGATTCGCCCCACTGAACCTTCCCAAGTCTTGGGTTACTGTAATGAAATGGGTTTTAAATGCCCACGGCCCTGCTTCTTCCGGCGTTAACTCTGGGAGAACAATAGCTGAAGCTCTTCCCTCAGTGCATGGTTGATAGTAGTCACTTAGAGCTTGAGGATGGGCGTGTAGTTGTCCTTCTTGATTGTGCCCGTTGTTTTCTATTTCTGGTTGTTCTTGATTCGTCATGGATATACTTCTTAGATCCCTTCTAGCTCTTAGTAGGAAGCGCTCAAGATCGGGTCTCGGACTGACAAGCGGAGAACCACGAGCTCGGGTGCATGGCATACACAAGAGGAGAAGAAGGTACCTAAGTAAACACCAAGAGCGAAATGCTAGCTATTAGAAATAAGGAAATATAAATAAGGACTTATAGAAACTAAAATAAAAAAGACTAACAATAAAATAAAAATAAACAAAAACTAAAATACCAAAACTGGGGAAAATGATAGAAACTATCAATTTCCCCGACAGCGGCACCAAAAACTTGTTGGGGCTGCAGATACTATATAAATAAATATATAAATATATGCAAAGAGTAGGCAAGTGCACCTATTCGATGTAGTACAACAAGTGTCGTATCCACAAGGAAATTGGTTCTATCTCCATAGTCTCAGTATTTAGTAGCTTAGTTAAAAAGTGGTAAAAATATGGGTTTAGCCGGAGGCAAGCTTAGTGATTCGGTTTAATAATAAAAATGGCAAATAATTAAATTAAGATGGTGTTTTAGTGATTGAAATGAAGATGTACCCTAGGAAAGTGTAATCACCCAAATACTCCCAAACATAGAATTTATCTTAATTTTCTCTAGTTGTCTATTAGGACTGACGTGATGACTTTCTCTAAAATCTTAGTGAAAGTCAAACCTTATCTAGTTGAATAAACCCTTCGGTTAGGTTGGATAAACATCACTAGATAGCATTAAGCACAAACCTTTAACAATAGCACTAAATCCACCAACTAATTAAAAAAAGGAAAAATCTAGGGTTTATCTCTCTCTTGGCTAAAATCCCTAAATCACATATGTATGAAGTTTAGAGAAACCAAAAATGCACAAAGATGATCAATCTAGCACACTCATTAAATTTAAAGAGACAAAACAACTATATTTAAGCAAATTAGGTTTTACATACTAGTTTGGAGATTTGGGGTCAAAACCCTATCCCAAGGTACAAAATGGAACTATTCAAACATTAAGGAAGTAAATAAAAGAGGCATAAAGAGATAGCCATGGGGTTTTGACCCGTTCTCATCGTATTTTTGTTCCTCGAGTCCATTCTTCTAATGCCCTCGTGCCCCCTTTTCTTTCGTGTTAAGCCCCTGTCTATATTCGTCCGCTCTCCCCACAAAAATGACGCTTTTCAGAAAGCGTTATTTTTCTTTGCTCCCTCCGAAATTACAGTCCCCCGTGATGACTTACTGGTCACGTGGGCTAGCAGTAAAGTGGAAAAATAAAAAATTTTGCTGCCTGCGTACGTGACTCATGCGTGCATGGTGTTCCATAATTATGTGCATAGCTACACAATTTATGTGCATGGGTACGTGCTTGTACATGGCTGTGTACCTACTTATACGTGCATATGAGTACAAGTGCTGCTCCAGGAGGATGCAGTGCTCACGTAGGCCTCCACCCTGATGCATGTAGTCATGCGTACCATACCAGCCCATGGAATGCAGATATAGTTTAGCTTGCAGGGATACGCCTACGGGATGCTCTTTGACGTGCACAAGGTTGCCGCTTTACATGGTAGATGCACATGGTTAAGTGCATGCAGGGCGGAGGCCAGAATTTTAAACTTAGGGGGCCAAAACATTTTTTACTATATATTTAATATCAATACTAAATATATTCTGAAAATAAATAAAATTTTAAAATAAAAATAATTACAATATGATTTAAAGGTTTATATTTTAAATATAGATATAACTCACTAAAATATATTCTATCCTATTTTTCATAGATAATTTTCTACAAAACACATAAATTAAGGAGACAATTTTTGGACTACTTTATCCTTACTTTTTCATAAGGGATAGAGAAGTTGTGAGTGAGAAAAAAAAGTAAGAGGGTATATGAAAATTGAGTGGTAAAAAAATCCAAAACATCTTATATTTTGAAAAAATGGCATCTCTCAAAACATCATTTATTAAGAACATAAGGTAGTACATAGTGACAATTACCAGACTCATTGACTTAAATTTAAACTAAAATTTGATAAAAACCATTAATATTTTAAAAGCAAGTTTCAGTTCAAATTATGGTTATAAAACAATAATGTATAAAATATAAGACACTTAATAACATCAACTAATGTTTTAAGTGTAGTTTATTATTTCTATTTATAACACTAAAAAATTAAAATGGACTCATGTTAATTTAAAATAATAAATATCATAGATATTTTTAGACAATTTTAATAAATTCAACTTAATTTATAACAAAATAAACTGTATTATATAAAATTAATAATAAAAAAAATGATGTCATCTGGACAATTGGGGGGTCGGGCCCCCTAACATACAACATGGCTCCGCCACTGAGTGCATGAAATGCAACTTTCGCATGCATACTGGAATATCATGCGTGCATGGCTCAACAATTTGATGTGCACGGTTTCACGAATGTTACATGAGTTGAAGTGCAAGCAGGCTGCTAGCTTGCTTACACCTGCTTGCTTGCATCTGCTTGCTACTAAACATAAAATTGTAGGATAAAACTATATATAAATAGAATAAAATAAAAAAAATAAGCAATGTGTAAAGAAGAGCAAACACGTCAGTATCAAACCTCTGAAGCAAGACAATGCTTTAAGCATGGCTAGCGCCTATCCCATTAACGTCAACGGCAAATGTGAAAACAGTCCCAGGTGCTACAGTTTTTATAAATAACATCTACCAGGCGTCGAGGTTGGGCACCCTATGGAAGCTCTTTGATAAGTATGGTCAAATCGTTGGCATCAGGTTGTCAAAAACCCCCAGAATTCGTACGAAGACAAGGTATGGGTTCGTTGAATACAGAACTAAGGAGGAAGCAGACAGAGCAATTTCAGAAACAAATGGGACTCTGGTGGATGGGAACAGGATTCAAACCCAAACAGCCATATTACGTAAGTTCCACAGCCAATACAACTACACGTCCAATTTTCACCAGGTCGGCGCGTCAAACCTTCAGTGGTCCCGAAAGCAGCCTCAAGGGTCGCCGTCACCCATAGGGGAAGATCTACACGACCAGCTCCATCAGGTCTCAGCTAGCAGGTCAGCAGTCAACAACAAGTGCTCTGGAGGACTCATCAGCCTCAACTGCTCACTTGTCATGGCAGAAAGGCTCTCGAGGGGAGTCACTATTTCGATGCGAGCCCACACAGAACTAAAGGATATCAAACACTCCCTATTGCCATGGGCTATCAACGTTGAGGACATCATTTGTATCTCAGGCACTAAGGTCATCGTAATCTTCTTCACGGTGGATAAGGCAAGAGATTTCATATAAGAATTCACGGGTCACAAGCTGGGATGGGAACTCACCCCTTGGGCCAGAACAGAGCAGGTTGATAAACGAAGAACATCTATTGCGGTCAGGGGGATCCCAGTATAGGCATGGAGTGAAAGCTCCATCCGCGCAATTACTAAACCTTTAGGGACCATCCTTGCTATCGAAACAGATATGGAGATAATTCCTAATTATCTGGAGGCACACGCTCAAATCCAAACATCGATTATACAGATAATAAACGATGAAATATTAGTGGAGGTAGAAGGCGAAATCTTCAAAGTAGGGGTGGTGGAATTTTGGTCGGATGAAATCTCGCAGCACCGACGGCCGGAAGATCAACAGCCCAATCGACAGTCTTTAGTGATCCAAGAGCCCGTGCAAGAGGAAATGATGTCAATCAATGCTGGGGTACTCTTCCCAAAGCACAGCCATGGGGAAAAAGCGTTACAGTCGACGATTAGTTTTTCTAGAATGAGGAATGAGACTATTCAGGTCATACGAGCCGTCTTGGATCTCTGGGAAAAAGTTAAAGCTCACCTGGAGCAGAACGGTGGAATAGGAAAGAAATTACTTTTTGTTGGGAATAACAAATGCTTTAATACGTGGAAGGAGGATGTGAGCTTCAAATTGCCGCCGATTTTAATAGCTGGCCAAGATAACTCCTTCCCATCATGGCCCAAGGTACCAAGAGCCGAAGTGGATAGATTAATAAATGAGCAAGTGGATGTGCCGTTAGTTTGCACCTCTTTGTCCCTTTCTCCTGGTGCTCAAAATACCAATTTGACTAGCCCATTGTACGAGAGTGAAAGCTCAAATAATTCAACAAATTCTTTATGCTCTACTGAGGCTGTCTCGCATGATTTAATTGGTCCCCAATCCTTCTCAGAGGTTGGAAGTGGGCAGGATGAGCCCGGCGCCCAGACTTTCTCCGTGGGTCTTGTCCCCAGCCCAAATAATGGACGGCCCACTCCAGTGGTTGGAAGTATTCTTCCAGAGATTAATTTGAAGGTAGTAGTCTCACCAGATAATACAACAAAAATAGACAAGACAAGGAAGTTTCGAGATTGAAAATCGAATAGAAGGTTTGCAAGCATTTCTGCGGATGCTCGTGAATGCTTTAAATATGGTCAGTGATTGCGTATTCACTCTCCATACCCTCGAAGATCTTTAGTGAATATTGACCGCATCCTGAGGAAAAGCGGAGTGAAGAATTAATCCCCATCGATTTCAATAGCAGTATTGGGAGTATCATTTACGTTTCTTCAAAAGTTTAAGCTATAGGCATACTCACTTATATGATTTGTTTCAACAAATTAAGGATGAAATGATGACCAAAGGCAGTATGGCCATGGAGATATAAGAGCTGGTATAAACTTGAAGTTAAGAGCGATGGTGGACTAATGACTTCGATCGTTAGTATAGATTTCCAAAGTTGTTTTACTACCTATGTTTGTAGCTGTAGTCTCGTTTTCTTGCTTTTTATTTGCTGGCTAAGGAGTTTCCTAAGCTGTTTAGACCGGTCCCGGTCAATGTACTGCTACTTATGTAGCCCCCTTATAAAAAAAATAGAATAAAATAATAAACGAAACCTACAACTCTACTATGGGTAGCAAATAAAAACCCGGTCGGAGTATAGTGTAAATATATTACGACCGAGAGAATCGTACCCAAGGGACTTATAGAAAACTAGTCCTAATTCGGGCAAAAGGCTATTCTATAACAAGGGGGAAGAGTAAGTGTGTAAGTACAAATTAAGAAAAACTACCTAAAACCTAATCTAAAATGGTATTTACAAAGAGCTGCCCAAGATTCTAAATGGCATCGTCATAAAAACACAAATGATCATCAAAGAAAAGAATAAATCAAGAATTAGCCAACTCCTGAGACTACCAGATATTATGCCGGACAAGATGCGCATGGCAAAGACAAGAACCTTGAATGTGCCGGATGTTTTGTACCTGGCATGCCATCCGGCATGCTCAAAATGTCAAATTACTCTTCCAGTTCGAAGCCGAACTAAGCACTCCCTAATCATTATCGAAAACTAACAATATCTAGGTAATCAACGAACCGAAAATGGGAGAATAAATGGAAGGAGAAACAACTTCATCCCAATTGCAACAAACACAAAATTCCAAGTTGAACTTATATCTTTTATTGAATAAACATAGTGTGTTTACAAAGAGAACCATTTCTAATCAGAGAAGACAAAGAATTCTACATCACCATCCACACAACTACAAGAAGAGAATACAAAGAGGGAGAAGGAGATGTTAATAGCCTTAACCCGACAAGGTCTTCTTCTTCTCTTGCGTTGATGGATCCGTAGACTTCTTTGGACACCAACAATGAAGTGAGGCGGAGATATAGAAGTGAATGGCGTGGATTTGGTATGTTGAAGTGTGTCCCCAAATGACCACATGAGTAGGGTATTTATAGGTGTTGGAAGTGATTATATGGAAAGACATATCTTAAATGATGTCTTTCCATAAAGATACACCTTCAAGACATGTCTTTAGCAAAAAGATACCTTTTACCCTAGTTGTATTGGTATGGAAAGACACATCACCAAATGATGTCTTTCCATAGTGTCTTCTCATCCAAAAGCCATCTTTCCAACTAAAAGACACCTCTTCACCATTAGACACCTTTTCACCATGAGACACCTTTTCACCAAAAGACACCTTTTCATCAAAAGACACCTCTTCATCAAAAGACACCTCTTCATCAAAAGGCACCTCTTCATCAAAAGGAACCTCTTCATGTACTGCTAACTTCTGGTGAACTGAGGCAATTTTTTACTTGTGCCGGCTTGGATGTACCCGGCAACATACCCGGCATAGCACCTTTTTCTGCTCCATGTTTGTGCCGTGCAGGAGTTAACCGGCCTTATATTCGGCATTTTGGTCAAAAGTGTTTCCTTGCATGAAAAACATATAAAAACATAAAACTGAACAAATAATACACTTTAATACATAATATAACATAAATATTAACTACTTAACCATATTTAGTTAAATATAAACCTAAATCTAGTACATAAAATATGATAAGTCTGCGGCTTATCACTTGCTTGCACCAGCCTGCTTGCTTGCGCAATTTCTAGCTAAGGTAGTAAACAATGTCGGTTTGGTGAGCATTACCTAAAATGTAATAAAAAAATTTAAGTTCACTAATATAAATAAAATACTCTATAAAGTGGAAACCATGTCATAACCATATAAAATATACATAACGGAAAGAATCAGGAGAAAGATCATATACTCATGTTAAAAAGAATCAAAGAGTTAAAAACGGGAATCTATAAGTAATTAGAAAGCTTACCTCTTGAGAGAACAAGCATCTATTCATTCGTAATCCCATCTCAATCAAAAACATGCAAAAAGTTTAGTAAAACATTGAATAAACTCACCACTTATGCATATATACAAAAATTTAATTTTTTTTAGGGGGGACCCCTGTCCTACACTTGGCAGGAACACTATCCCCAGTGTTCAAAAGAGAAGAAATTTGAGAATTTTTAAATTGTTAATTTTTTTTTAGAAACTTGAAAAATAATTATAATGGAATCACTCACCACAAATCAAATAACAAATATAATAACTTAAAAAGAAAAGAGAAAGATTAAAGGGAAAGAAAGGCTCCCCTGTTTGATAGTGAAGGCGGGAGGAGGAACCGCACTACACTTAGCCTTTTATGCTATTTGACATTAATGGTGGCCACGGGTCCGGTTCCATCGGCTCCGGTTCCGGTTCCACCGGTTCCGGTTCTGGAAAATGTGTATTCGTATTCGGAACCGGTCTGGGCGGTTCCGGTTCCGGTTCTGAAATCTGGATTCGCTTCGGATTCGGTCAAAAAACCGGTTTCGGCCGGTTCCGCCCGGTTCCGGTTCCGGTTCTGATCGGTCCTGACCGGTTCCGGAGCGGTTCCGAAAAGATTCGATCGGCTCAAGTTGCTTCGTTTTAGCTCCTATTTGAGATCCGTTTGAGCGCACACGTTGCTCTTTTCATCCTTTACTCCTAGATAGGTTATTCTTCAAGTTTATAATCTTAAATGTGTAAGAAACAAAGACTTAGGAATTTTTATTGAATTTACAAAAAATAAGGAACAAAGAGAATTTTATTATATGATTCACTGCCTCATTAAAACCTTTTTAGGTAAAAACCCATTGGGAAAACCCTAATAAGGAAAAAGAGTACAGCTACTAAGAGGTTACATGATTTCAATTTGCAAGTCTTAAAAAAAAGATTACATGGAAAGAAAGTAATACTAAATTACTAATACATTCTAAAATATTACAAGATAGAAGTCCTAAGTGGTGTTATCCCCATTCATCTCATACCAATCATCATGTTGGCCTTCATATTGCAATGCGCGTGCTTGGGATCTAAGCTCGGCTAAGTCCCAATCATACTTCTCAACACAAACCTTGATTGAGTCCGGTGCAAGACCCAAAACGATGTCGTTTTGGCCCGAGACCCAACGGTAACTTCAACCGGTTCCGAGGCGGTTCCAATTCCGGTTCCACCGGTTCCGGTTCCCGGTTCCGAATCCGACGACGGTTCCAGGCGGTTCCAGGCGTCTCCGGGCCTGGTTCGGGCCCGAATCTCAAAACATGTATTCGTATTCGGAACCAGCTGAGGCGGTTCGGTTCCGATTCCGGTTCCCACCGGTTCCCGGCCGGTTCCGGTTCCAATCGGTTCCTGGTAGAACCGCCGGTTCCGGGTAGAACCGGACCCGATGGCCACCATTATTTGGCATTATCCGAGATCCTTGGCAGGATAGTGACCGAATTCGCATGCTCCCTTGGATTGGTTAGTGTTTGGGAAGGGAGCTGACCTTGTTGTCGTGGTTGCGTCAGAAGTTACTGTAACTGCAACTGCAACGATTTTGTGCTCCTTGCGAATGGTTGAGATCTCATTGTGAGTGTCCTGGGTTTTATTCATCAGGGCTGACATCATATCACGAAGTTCAGCCATTTCAGTCTCTGATGAGGATGCAGGGTGGGATGGTCTATATTGCCTCTGACCTCCCTGGTAGCCGGCTTGACTCTGGAAGTTATGAGGGGGTTGGTTCCCCTGTTTCCATGACTGCCGATACCCCTGGTTACTCACAAAATTGACTTCCTCAACATTTTGAAAGTCTGGCATATCAGGGCTCGGAGCGTGTGGTCATGCAGTAACCACGTTCACCTGTTGAGGGAGTTGATTCATCGCTATTTGCTCCACCAACTTCTGTAGAGCGCTAACCTTCGTGGACGTTTGAGCATTGCTCTCCAACAATTGCTCATGACTTTGCATTAGTTTGTCAAATCTAGCATCGCCCTCTCCCACTTGATATAAACCAGCGGTACCACCCCTGGTTCCACCTGTGGCCCAATCTCTTATCTCTTCACAAAGAGATTCAAGCCCACTAAGGAATTGATCTCCAGGCTTCTTCAGTATGTCTGCACCAAGGGAGGATAGGATCATTGTTTTGCATTGGTTGACCAATCCTTTATAGAACAACTGAGATAGTTGTTCCTTGGTGAGGCCGTGGTGTGGACATGTGCGCAGCAACCCTTTGAATCCGTCCCAAGTCTCACATATGTTCTCCGAGCTAGGTTGTCTGAAGTTATAAATCTCGGCGATCATCTCTAGGGTGCGACTTGGAGGCATGCATTATCATAGAATTTGGTTGCCATGTCCTCCCATGTGGTGATGGTACTAGGGGTCAGACTATGGTACCACTTGCTGGCGTTCCCCGTAAGGCTATTGGGAAAGATGGAAAGTCTGGCGTATTGGAGGACATTATTCGTGGAGGTTAGGCTGTTTGTATGTTGTAGAAATTTGGTGATGTGGAGCAAGGCATCGTCCGGGTTTGTACCGTCGAACATACCCAATTCCTTGATGCATCGGATTTGATGATATGGCTTAAGTTTTTGCCATTCATTGTATTCGTTTTGTGGAAGGAGAAGGAGGTCGATTGCTGGCTTTTGGCCTTGGTTGGAAGGCCGGTTTATGTTGCGGACGGTCAGTGCTGCCATTTGTGTGTTGTGTAGGTTTCTTCGTTGACGAATTGAGCGAAGGAGGGTTCTCTCGATCTCTTGGTCAAAGTTGGCTAAATTTTCAGGAATACTCGTTGACCGAAGAATCATTCACCTTTTAAATATTTAGGGGAGCAAAACAATAGGTTATAATATTTCGTAGTAATAAATAATAAGGCAATGAAATAATTAAAAGTACGAAAATTAAAAGAGAAAGAAAATTTTGAACGTGCTGGACATGGTGCCGGGCATGTTTTATCCAGCTAGGGACTTCCTCCAAACCGCCGGAAGTGTCATACCCGGCCTTTAGCCTGGCTTCTTCGAAAATCGAATTTGAAGAAAAAAAATAAAAAGGAGTATTGGAAGAGCAAAATAAACGAAAGTGAAAGAATCAGTGCAAAGATATAAAACATGAAAAATTTTAACATTTTATGAATTTTTAAAATAACTTGAACGTGCCAGACATTATGCCGGGTAAAACCTATCCGGCATCGGACTTCCTCTGTAAAACCCCAACCATAATCTCCACACTTAACCAATAATCGCAGCGGAAAACATAACTTAACCATTTACTAAAAAGGGCGGTGTTACACGCCGTTAGCCACCCACGTGGCTAACAAGGCTGAACTTACAATGTATCGGTCTGATTATGAGAATTCCGAGCATAATTACAACCTTCAAAAATACTTACCCAAAATGAATCACAATATATCGAGTGTTAATGTACAAAAATCACCAATCTAGTCCTACATCCACCATACATGCAACCTCGAGTGTACAAGCACTACTCGGGTTCAATATCCAAAATATCAAAAGAATCCAACCTCCTAAATCTAAAGCCAATCAGCTTCCTCGATCCTCATCCTACAAATAAAAATAAAGCCCCCAAAGGGGGTCAGCAACCCTTGGCTGGCATGGTTAACGTGCAGCCCGCTGACTACCGGGATACACGCAACTATTTGTCATGATGACATGACATTGATTTTAACATACAACATACATATTACATAGCAAGAAATATTGCATATCAATAACAACACATTCATAGTGAGAACATTTCACTTTAGGAAACAACCAACATAGTTAGTCAACATAATGAGCCTAGAGGATGACTTCATCCTCATGTTAAGCTTGTCACATAACTCGTTACCGTTCTGTTAGTCGAACGAGTAACTTAACTTAAGAGATGAGTCGGATATAGTGACCCGAACACACCGTACATATTTCCCCCTAGCCCGAGTGGAAGTCAGGTAGGTAAGCTTTGGCTAAGCTAGTGAGAGGTTGAAGTCCAACAAGGAAAACAGCCCTAACATAAGGAGAGAGCCAAATCTGATTCAGATATCGACCCCCGTACATACACGCGTGACCGGAACAACTGGATTCCTCACTCCCCGGTTAGCACTTGTTAGAAGTCCCATTGTTGGAACTTAACACAATCAATCACAAATAAATATTCAAGTCCAGTTAGACTCCCAATGGAAAGGGGATACACATTAACAACAAACACCACAACTAGCTCATACATACCCGAGGTTAGAACGTTCCTTAAGTTGAAACGTTAAAACCGGGTACCGCTCTTTTACGTATCCTAGCTTGTCAACTAATGGGTTAGTATGTATTTGAGGTTAACGGTACCGGCACACATTCATCACAATAATAACAATTGCTGTAACATCATTTCATGATTTAATCTTACAAGGTCATAAACACACAGAAAAACAAACAACACACAAGCTGGTGTAAACCGGTAGGCAACAGACTACAAGAAAACCATACCTTGGTCCGTGCTGCGTTCGTTGACCACCGAATGCAACTCCTATACATAATTGGTCATGTTGGTTAATTACCGTATTTAACTTCTAATTACAACCACTTATTGACGATTTACAATTGTTGTGGAATGAAGGTGCGACAGTGTATGATTCATACGGTATGGAAAACTTCACGCTCCGGGCTATGTTGTTTTGTACAATCAATGATTTCCCTGCATACGGTAACCTCTCGGGATACACAATTAAAGGAGCTCTAGCGTGCCCTATATGTGGAGATAGAACTTGCAGTATACGGTTAAAACACAGTGGAAAAAATGTGTACATGGGTCATCGGAAATTCCTCCCGAAAGGTCACAAATACCGTAAGATGACAAAAGAGTTTGATGGAAAAACGGATCTTGCAGTTGCACGACCACCACTATCTGCTGCTGAGACTTACAATCAGTTGAAGAATGTTGTGAACAACTTCGGTCCACCAATTAAAGCCACTGAAAAGAGCATCTGGAAGAAAAAAACAATACTTTGGGAACTTGAATATTGGCAACATTTAGAGGTGATACATTGCATTGATGCTATGCACGTGGAGAAAAACATTGGTGAAAGTGTAACTGCGACACTACTAAACGTGAAAGGAAAGACAAAAGACCATTTGAAGGGTAGAAAAGATCTGGTTGAATTGGGTATACGAGATCTGATGATTACCGTGAGCGGTCTAAGAGAATTTTTGATGGGAGACCTGCTTAACATCTCTATGATTCAGGCCTATTGTGTGTAAGTATCTTTTAAATTATTAAATTATCTTTCATTTTTTTAAGCTATTTAACATATCTTATGAAAAATGTTGTTTAGGTGTTTGACTAGTAGACTGCTAGCGAGCAAGAGATTATTTGCCATCTCTTTCTTGTGTCCGCAATTGATGTCAACAAGTCAGGCCACATTGGATGAGCAAGGATGTGCACAGCACGTGAGGCAGGGATTTTGTACTGCGATGCGAAGAAGAAGCAAATATTTGTTGATCCCATATCAT
The DNA here is from genome assembly GCA_023374045.1 of Limonium bicolor. Taxonomy (NCBI): domain Eukaryota; kingdom Viridiplantae; phylum Streptophyta; class Magnoliopsida; order Caryophyllales; family Plumbaginaceae; genus Limonium; species Limonium bicolor. The sequence goes on from CM041776.1 coordinate 499,493,055, forward strand.
CAGATGTAAGTACACATTAACTGGAATATTTTGCTTCCTAATTACATTATGTGATAAATTAAAAATATTGTTCTACAAAACATTCTTTGTTTTACCTGTGGTAGCAATCATTGGATGTTGATGGTGTTGTGTATTGACACCTCATGCGTGTTGATACTAGACCCATTGGGCACTAATGACCTTCGAGAGATCGCTGTAGAGAAATATTTGAAGGAGTGAGTATTTAAAATTTTAATGCATTTTGTATTTATTTTAAGCTTGTCCTGGATTATTGGCAATAAATGGCTTCATTTTAAAATGTTGTATTTATGCAGGGGCTATAAGCTTGGTTTAAGTGATGAGAAGAAACCATTCTCCATCTTGAACTTCCAATACATACGTGTAAGTAATCATTTAATTTATGCATGCATTTTTGTATTAAAGTTAAACGTTTAATTTCTTGATCTGTCTAAAGTTGGTAATCCATGGATGGTGTGATGACAGTGTCCTAAACAGCCTGATTCACGGAGCTGTGGCTATTACGTGATGCGGTACATGTACGAGATTGTACAAAATATTGACACGCTTGATGATGATGACAAGGTAACCCATTAATCAAAGTTGTAGTTAAAGTTATTGCATTTTAAATAAAATTGTGTGTACTAATGATGGTTAGTTTCTTTTTATAGACAGATCATTTCTTTTTTCACAACAGCAGGGGTCACGTATTCCAAAGTGGATCTGGACTTTGTGAGAGATCATTTATCGCAGTTTTGGTGTAAAAATTACTTGAGCGTTTCTTAGATCTTATCCCTAGCTAGTGTAGTTAGACTTACACTTTTGTTTGTGTTGAAGCAACTTGGTTTATGGTCATATAGTGTGGTTGGTTATCAAAGGGCAATACCAGTTGGATGCCCTGTACAGGTTGTATATGCGATTGTAAATTGGGTTGTGTTGGAAAACACATGGTAGAGGCTAAAAAAACTAAAAAAAACTAAAAAAAAAGAAAAAAAACCACGGTTAAGTTAAAACCGTGGTTTAAAACTCAATGGAACGACGTTATAAACCACGGTTTAGTAGAAAACCGTCGTATAATGTACATTATATACCATGGTTATTAAGCCAAACCGTTGTATAAAATCGTCTGATTCCCGCGACACAATGGGCTTTAAACGACAGTCGTAGCAGAACCGTGGTTTATAATCTGGCTTTTAAACGACGGTTTCAAACCGTGGTTTATAGCCATTTTTGATATACCCCGCGAGTATAAACCACGGTTTCTAACTGTGGTATATAGGCAAAATAACCATGGTAAAACACATTTCTGCACTAGTGAATTAACTTTCACAAAGTGACTAACTATTCATAGGCCTTGAAGGCCGAATACACTAGAACCTATCCAATGAAACGACCCTCGTATCATTATCTTATCCACTCATTCATTATATTGATTATTTGTGCATAATGTGTGTGGAATTTTGTGTGAATATTGGATAAATTGTTTAATGTTTATTTAATACATTTACAGTTTTACTATATATCTATAAAACGGAATAGCATGTAAATGAACCGCATGATACCTCGACTAATTGACTTAAGAAGTTTAAGGGTTCATGAAGATTACATTTTAGCATATTTAGTGATTGTGCTAAGCCTTTATGGTAAACATATTACAGGTGCGTGACTGAGGACGCAGACCGGAGTGTGGGATTTTGGGAGTAGTTACCGGTATATCTTGCTATTACATTTCTTGAACTCATTTTATATTATACCCTTGTTGTATACTATTTTGGATAATTAGACTACTCACTAGTTTATGGGTTTGGGATTGTATAGCATGATATCCATCTATTAGTCATCACAGCGTTGTTGGATGATGTATGTACGTATTGGAAGCCTAGTTACTCACATGGGTGAGTAGCGGCGGTAGCACTCGAGTTATTATATTGTTACTTTTATTTCTGTTGCATTATTTAATTAAGTTTGGTCTGATTGTACCAAGAATGTAGTTAAGACCAGATTACGAGTTATGGGTGTTACAAACAATGCCCAGTTTAGGCAGTTGGGAGAGCTGGCCCTCAACATGGGACAGATGTTATAGAGGCAAGAGCAGAGGGAGAATGCTTCAATAGACTATTCTAAGAAGTTGGCTAGCATGAATCCAAGTTTTTATTCTGGTGAAGAGGATCAAGTGATTCTAGAAGATTGGATCACTGAATTTTAAAAGGTATTTGACATAGTTAACTATCTAGACGAGAGAAAGGTGAGTGGGGCGGTGTATTACTTTAAAGGAGAAGCTGATCTTTGGTGGACTGCTCAGAAAGATATGTTGTTAGCTCAGCTGAATTGTAGTTCGGAAGCCCTTAAGAATGTGATGAAAAGGCGATTCTACCTAGAACATGTGAGAATGAGGTAAACATCTAGAATTTGCTCAGTTGAAGCAGTTGTCCACGAGTGTGAAAGATTATCACACTAAATTTCTCAAGCTAGCTCAATTTGCTGCTAATATGATTCTGGATGAGGCATCAAAAGGGCAAAGATATATTGAAGGGTTAAATCCGAGCTTGTAGGAAGCTCTTAGTGTGTTAACAATTCCTAAACTTCAAGAAGCTTACAATAAAGTTGCGAACTTATATCGTGTGTAGCAGAAAAGGAAATAAAGTCAGACTGGACAAATGAGGAAATTTGAAACCAAAGAAGATAACCGAGAAAAGGAAGAGAATTTGCAGAGGGTCGGTTTTGAGAAAAAGTTCAGAGTTGGTCACGAAGAGAATAAATTTTTTTCTAGTAGTCAAGATAGGAGACAATTTCCTTCGGGTCAGTTTGCGCCTGGAAGAAACCAGGGTAGAAAAGTGAGATCTTTCTTTTGGAAAAGGTATGGGAAGAATCATCCAGGGGTAGACCATGAAGGGAAGTTGATAGGATTTTTTAAACATAGATCCTTCGAGTGCTACCGGAACAACCTTGGTGGTAGCCAACAAGGTTTTGGATGTTTTGGTAGTGGAAGTAGACCTTATAATCAACAGGAGAGTTAGAGAGGCAGTACAAATAAATCTCAGAGAAGCTATGGTCAACCAGGAAAGAGCAACTTGAATGTAGAGGGAAGTAAGAGTCAAGGAAATAATGTAGGGAGTTTCAGAGGAAATTCCAGAAAGCAAGGGCATATTATTGTGATGAGCAGATCATAGACTGAACAAGAAGGAAATGTTATTTCAGGTATGTTCCTAGTTCAAGGTATCTCTGCCAATGTCTTGTTTAATTTTAGAGCTTCTTATTCCTTTGTTTTGTCTATCTTTTTGACGAAAGTGGGCATTAAGGAAAATACTCATATCTCTTTATCAGTGACTATTCCTTGCGATAGAATTATTCAGTGTAGAAAAATACTTAAGGGTGTGAATGTTAGTATCTGTGGATTTGACTTTGAAACTGATTTGGTAGAGTTTGAGCATACCAACTTTGGTGTTATATTGGAGATGGACTGGTTACACAAGTATAAAAGCCAAATAGATTGTGCAAAACAAAAGATAAGTATTAAGAACTCTTTTGGAAGAAGAATTTATTATTCATGGGAGGAGAACAAGTCTGGAGTGAAAATAGTATCAACTGTGAGTAATGAAAGAGATGCAAAAGGACATTCTTCATACTTGTGTTATGTTCATGAAATACCCCAAACCTAGATATGGTTTTTATATGTTAATCTAAGATATAATAAGGCCAAATTAAGCCTTAGAAACATTAGGAAGCAAATTAAACCAAAGAAAACACAAGGAAACACCATAAGAGTAATTTAAGCAAAAATGTGCTTTAAGCTTTAAGTAACTTGGGTTAACACCCAAATACCATTATAAGACCTTAGTAACATACTAATGGACATGTTAAACCAATTACCAAAGAAAACCAAGCTCAAAAACAAGTTAAAACACAAATTATGCTTTAAGGACTCTTAAAGCACATTTTTGAAAAATTGTCTTAGAAAGGGGTTTTGAGTGGCTAAATGCCCATCATTACACTTAATCAACTTCTGTACTACTTAGTATCACATTAGGAAGCCTAAATCTATGGGAAAACAAACATTTCACAAATATGTGCACTAATTATGAATAGTAACCAAATAGTGCCCATATTAAGCTTTAGACAACTTTACTTAATTAGTTGGTCAACATAGCCCATAAATATCCCATTTAGGATGAGGGGGCCAGTTTTTAGAGGTGATGACTCACCATGATACTTCAGCCCTTGTAAGAAAAGAAGAGGGAATTAAGGAAATTCACTATTTGCTTTTATAAGACAAATATCTTACTTTACTAGTTTACCTCTCTCCTCCCTTCTTCATTCTTATTTCCCACCAGTTTCACCTTCTTCTTCCCTTCTTCATTCACGTAAGAACAGCCTCCATTGTTGCCTCACCTTGATTTGCCCACCAAATCTCCATTTTAGCTCCAAATCAAAAACTAAACACATATTATTCTTAGTTAGGTCAAGCTCTTGCTTTCTATCTTTTCAAATCTCCAAAAGCTCCATTTTGGTGCCAAGGGAAACCGCCATTAGAGGAGGTAAAATCAGTTTGAAGAGCTCTTTGGCTTCTCCATTCATCCAAGGTAAGAAAACTCAAAGAAAAACTAAGTTTCCATCACTTTTCCTCCATTACCAAAAATCGTCCTCTCATGGGATCTTGTTTTATGCCTTGGTCTAGCTTGTTTCTATTCTCCAAGGACTAGAGGAGGTCCTTCTTGATTCATATCCAAGCTTACCTTAGGACTTCAAAGGTAAACATTCATTTTAATACCTTAAAACACATTTTTAACCTAAGGTTGGCTTCCATGAGTCTAGGCATGTTGCTTAATGCTCATTAGATTATTTGGATGTGTATTAGAATATTGGCAAGGGAATTTAAGTTGGTGGCCGAGAATCATTCAAGAAAACCTAAGGACGAAGTTAAGAGAAACTTGAGAAAAACAAGGTAAATTGCTTACCTTAAGGTGTTTGATTATTTTAAGGAATGGGACTTAGCTAAAGGATATGTGTAGCTTAGAGTTTACATCAGGAAGGGGTTATAAAACCAAGGAAAAAGAACATGGTTATATTTGAGAACTTGTGACTAAGGAGCAAATGGGAAATGAGATAGTTAAACAATCACAAGGTGAATTACAAGGACACTATAATTGCAATGGGAGCCTTGTTGTGTGTATTTGCAGGTCAAAGGCTATTATTTGTGGAAATTCAGTGGTTAAGTTTTATGTCATTTAAGGGCCTAAGAGCCAAGTCATTTAAGGGCCTAAGTGCCAAGCAATTTAAGTTTATGCACTATATTGTGATGTAGTGAAGTTTGGGTGTGATTTGTGTGCTAAGATTGTGTATTAAGGATTTGAGTGTTCATGATGGTTTAAGGTGAAAAACCTAAGTGTTTGGGTGTAGTAATGTACTAGGGAATCCATGTCAAAATTTGATAGATTAACTAAGGTGTTCTTGAGTAATGGGATGACCTAGGGATGGGTAGGAGGAACTAGTGGTCACAATGGTGAATTTAAAGTATTAAAACCATGACAAGAGAAGTTTGGAGACTTGTGTAAAGTTTGGAAGAAAATAAGGTTTAATGACTTGTGAGAGTGTAAGTGTAAACTAGGATATGTGGCTTTAGGAATGTTTAGGAAACTTGAGTAAGGAAAGATGGATTGTAACAATGCTTAAGGAGAAGTTATATTGGTGAAAAAGGAACACTTTGGATAGTTGGAGTCTTTGGCAAACAGTGTGCAAGCTGGAAGTGTAGGTGGTTAAATGTTAAGTGTTAGGAATTTCTTGTACGAATTGAGATTTGGCTAAGGAAGTTTTGGTGGATGTTTTAAGGTAGGAATAGGGTACCAAATGGTGTTAGAATATGTTAGGATATATTGGGGGAACTTGTGGAAGAGTTTGGGAACAAAATAGAAATTTTTGGGAAGATTCTACAGTGGACCGACCAAGGGGACTGACCCTGTCTGGGTCGGTCGGACTATGTTAAGCCAGCCAGGAAGTTTCTGGAATCGACCGACCCAGAGGGTCTTAGGTCGGTCGGGCTGAGCTTGGGTCGGTCGGGGGAAAATTTAGTGAAACTGAAAGTTTCTGGAATGGACCGACCGAGGGGGTTGGGTCGGTCGGTGGGTTGGTCGGCCTTTATAATATAAAAAAACTTTAAATTTTAAGGATGTGAAATGGTATTTGTGGTATGCCATTAAGAGGGTAATGATGATTAGAAGAATAAGAATATAAGGACTTAAGGGATTAACTTAAGTAAATGGTTTTAAGTGTTTGAGGTTAAGGTTATAAGAACTTAAGAGATGTTAGATGGGAATCATGAGGGGTTAAGTGAGTTAAGTAAGTTAAGTAACATGGAAGTAATTAACAACCTAAATCGGATGATTGTTTTAGGACTTGAGAATTGGAATTCGGAAGAGGATTAGACAACCGACACAAACGACGGTGAACGGTATGGTTCTCTTTTAACCTGCTTGCTAACGAGGTGTCCCTCGGCTTGTGTGCTACTTGTTTACTTGCTATGACTAAGACAAGATAAAGCATGCAATTGAACTATGATCTTCTTGTGGGTTTGCCTTACACTAACACACTAGACTTTGAGATTAGTTACTAACAATACTTAGTAACGTTGAATGAGATAAGGAATTCACTCCCAAATTGTTGGTTGGTTAATACCCGAGAAAGGTTTAACCAACACTTCGTCTATAAGACTTTCTACTAACTGGAACCTGGGGGGGAGTGAGGAATCCAGGATTGACTCCGGTCATCCATGTTAAGGAAAGGGGGTCGGTATCTGAATTAGATCCGACTTCCACTTGAGGACTTGTCTTCGGACTTGTTGCCTAGAGCCGAATGTCGACTCAGCCACCTTGAATTACAGTTCAAGGTGGGAGGCAGATTAAGATGGTGCTGTAGGATCACCTAAATCCTAAAATTAAGATAAGTTGTTTATTCAACCAATGGAGTTAATAGCTCATTGGCTAGGGTTGCTTTTGGCCCGACAAAAATAAACATTGAGATAAGATACAACCATTTCTATTTAAAGAACGGTTTGTATACTGAGATTGAGATAAGGATTAAGATTGAGGTAAGATAAGAATGGACTGAGTTTAAAAGGAATTATAACTTGAGGAGTTAAATGATTAACTCTCTTACTAAGAGAACACTTTTAAGTAGTTCAATGTGTGTGAACTATGCTTGTTCATTTATGAATTGTTGTTTATTGCACTTCTTATTTATGTTGTGTATCTAATCAACTCCATGCTATCGACAATTAGTCATCATAGCCCCGTTAGCTTGGGGGCAATGAGAGAATCGTACCAGCAAAGGTGCTGACCCCCTCGGGGGCGATTGTTTACATTTTGCAGGTAAGCATCCTATGAAGACTCATCTTGAGAGTAGGGGCAGTTAGACTTAGGTTGGGTTTATTTTGAGCACGGGTTACGCCTGCGCACCCGTCTGTTAATATTTAAACTTGTGCAGAATTATGATGGTTTTTGAGATACTTGTAAACTCGGTTGGTGAATATTTTGGTTAGACGGTTGTAAGTATTAAAGTTCGGTTATTTCCGTTAATCAGACCGTAGCAAGGTCCTGGTGTATGTTAGTTTCCGCTGCGATGTCATGTTGGTGTTGTTAAGTTTACGATAACCATGATTAGCTTAAGACGGGGTGTTATAGTTCAAGATATGAGTAAGCAAGATGGTGGTACAGGACAAAAGTTTTATGAAGCTATTGGCACAATACCCGGTAGTTCAAGAATCTTTAGATGCATTTCTGAAAGAAATTCCCGGAATGCCACATGATGGAGACATCGAATTCATAATGGAATTGATGCCTAGAAAACAACTCATGTTTCTAAAGTTCCTTATGGAATGACACCAGATGAAATGAAAGAATTAAAAGCACAACTAGAAGAGGTGTTGAATAATGGTTACATTTGCCTTAGTGTTTCACCATGGCGAGCTCTAGTATTATTTGTAAAGAAAAAGGATGGAGGAATGAGAATGAGTATAGATTACTGAGAGTTGAATCAAGTTATTGTGAAGAATAAGTATCCCTTGCAAAGGATTGATGATTTATTTGATTAGTCGCAAGGTACCGGTGTGTTCTCCAAAATTGATTTAAGGTCCGGATAACACCAATTGAAGGTATAAAAAAAAAGACATCCCTAAGATTGCTTTTTGAACTAGGTATGGACATTACAAATTTACCGTTCTTTTGGATTGATGAATGCTCGAGCTGTGTTTATGGATATAATGAACATAATCTTCATTCCTTATTTGGATAAGTTTGTAGTGGTGTTCATTGATGATCTATTGATATATTCTAAGAACAGAGGAGAGCATGAGGAACAGCTACGACATGGTTTGCAAATATTAAGGAACAATAAGTTGTATGATAAGTTGTGCAAGTGTGAATTTTGGTTCGATCAAGTTTCTTATCTTGGTCATGTCATTACTAAGGAGGGTATATCAGTGGATGTTATAACCCATAGTTTCGCTGCAGATTTATTTCGTCACAAGCGGCTTATAGTGAGCTTTATTTGGTTTAGGACATGGACGTCTTTGCAATTTAAGCTAAGGGAAAAAGAGACTTTCTCCTCACCTTTAATTAAGGTAATTATCTATTACTTAAAGGAATAAGAATTCCTTTATTTAATTATTATCCTGATCAGTTCTCACGCACGCTATTCCACGCTCAGAGTTTTCCTCATTGACAATTCTCTCGACGCTCCCCTCTCCATCTCTTGCTCAACGTTCTTCTTCTCTTCTCTCTCGATCTATCGAGACTTGGCCTGTTGTTGTGCTCGTTCGGATTTTGAATCCTTGCTGTGGATTCCTTCCCTTGGCAAATCCTTACTCAATTTAAGGTATAGAAATCAGCCTTTGTCAATTCTTCAGTTTTGAGACATTCTCCATTCTCATTGTTCTCTATAAATAAGTGGTGAATTAGTGGTTGCTCTGCTGTCTCTGTCGGTTTCTCTTCTATTATTGGCATTCTGCGAATCCGTTAGCAGAATCAGGTAGGGATCAAGATTTAATTTGTCAGGGCAGTTTCTGGATTGTGAGGCTTCTCTGTTTTCTGAATCGGGACTGTCGCCACAATTGTGTTTTATGCAGTGGTTTGGAATTGCATTTTCGGTCTGCATTCTGCGTCTACCTTGGCTAGGCTCTGCTGTTTCAGTTGGGAATTCGTCTACTATTGATTGAGGTAGGTGGCTAATGGATTCAATCCGTGTGTTCGGCTAGGGGGAGTTTGTAATCCGAGCTTTGGGACTACTAATTTATTCTGTATTTTGTGACTATTTGACTGGTGTGTTTTGCTTGTTTTCATCTGCCGAAAAACCCCCATAGTATGTTTTAAAAGTAACTCTGAGGTTGCTCTGCAAATTGGTGCATTTTGTGTTTCTGTTCGTGTGCAATTCGTTTCTGGAAACTGCATTTTTCTGTATGTCCGAACGTCTGTCCGAACATTGAAGTTCGGAGAGACCCTGTAGCATTCTGATTTTGCTGAGTTTTTGTACGTGTCTGAACTTCTGTCCGAGCTTTGATGTTCGGACAGGGTGTGAGGACGAATCTGGCTTACAAGTCTCGAATGGTGTTTGAACTTGTAAGTCCGGACAGAAGTTCGGACACTCATGTCTCTTCCTCTGATTTTGGTTCGACATGCGTCCGAACATTGACGTTCGGACACCCACAAGGACTTCTCTGTTTTGGCTCGACATGTGGTCGAACATTGATGTCCGGACACATGTTCGGACGCCACCACATATCTGATTTCCGAAAAATGTCTAAACATCCGTTTGAGCTTTGATGTTCGGATACTCCTTTTTCTCTGCCTCTGATTTCAGTTTGACTTGTGTCCGAACTTTGACATTCGGACACATGTTTGGTCATTCGTCTGGATTTGGGTTTTGAGTCTCGACTTGTGTCCGAACTTTGACGTTCGGACACATGTTCAGACATGGCACTATTTTCACCTTACTTTGCTCGCTTGAGCTCTGTTTTTACTTCCATTTGCGGGGTTGGATTCCCCTACTGATTACCAAGCTTTCTATATGCTTATTGGTGCCATTGGTGCACATATGCTTAATTGTATATAAGCTTCTATTTTGGGACCTAGTTATCTCTATATCTGAACCGTGGATGGCTGGTTTAGTTATCTCGTAGCGCGCTATGTAGGACATCCTTCTGCTTTCACTGGTGATTCCCCGTTCTGTTCACAGGTTCCCACCTATTCTGCTCACGAGTGAAGTTTCCTCATTCTGTTCACGGATTACATCCATTCTATCTGTATGTTGTGATTGACTAGTGTCCCACTCTGTTTCTGATTCCTTCTGCTTTGAACTCTGTTTAGTCCTATTATGTTTGGACTTCTCTTTCTAATTTCTGATATGAAATATGGCTACCTTCTACCTAGTTCTGATTTGATAATATTCTATAAATGTTTTGAGTATGCTGGTTGATGAAGTTAGTTATCTACTGGGCATAGTTGGATGCTCACCCCTCTACTCTTACTAACATTGCAGATTGATCAACGAGGATCACCTGTTCAGCTTATGGAGTTTAGCTCGTGTTTTGTTTAGTTCTTTTGAGACATTTACATTTGACTTGTAGCCTTCAGGCCTCTGATGTTAGCTCCAGCTTTGATTTGTGCTTGAGGATTTTGTATTAACATTTGGATTTTCGACATACTTTGACTATACTTATTTATACAAGTATTTCGTTTGGGCCTTTATTGTGTTTGCTAACTTTAGCTTAAAGCCTTGCGTTATTAAGTAGTAATACGTGGCGTGTAACATCCCTAACTCCTAGGCCAGTGTTGAGGGTGTTACATTTAGTGGTATTAGAGCTCTGGGTTCTAATCTGATGGGAATTTATCTTAGTCAGTCTGCCAGTTGTCAGTATCTATGCTTTGGAGACTCGTGTTTGAATTGCTTGCTCTGTAGATTTTCAGAATGCCACCACGAAGAGCTCCAGTCACTCCCTAGGGTGACATACCTGAGGCAGTATAGCAGTTTATGACTCAGCTACTGTAGATGGTTGCAGCTGGAGGAGGAGCCCTTGGAGGAGGAGCAGCTGGTGGTGGAGCATCTGGTGGTGGTGCAGCCAGAGCTGGGGCTGCTGATGCTGGAGGAAGGAATGTGAAGGCGCTTCAGGAATTCATGAAGCTGAAGCCTCTGACGTTTGATAGGACAAGAGATCCCCAGGAGGCCAGTCATTGGTTAATTGAGGTGGAGGACCTACTCCAGGTCATGGGCTCCGAGGAGGAGCAGAAGGTGGACTTCTCCACCTTTCTATTCAAGGCCGAGGCCAAGGAGTGGTGGAGGTCTGTGATGGGGAGGTTCCCACAGCCCTGGATGTGGGATCAGTTCACTGAGGAGTTCAATAAGCAGTTCTACCCCGACGTGTATAAGGACCAGCACAACTTAGAGTACAACCGGCTTCGCTAGGGCCGGGACATGAGCGTTGAGGAGAATATCAGGAAATTCATCAGCCTGTCAAAGTTTGCACCTGAGCCCGACGAGCATATGAAGGCCAGGAAGTTTGAGAGTGGTCTGAGGCCAGACATCCACTTTGCTGTGACGCCGCTATGTCACAAGACCTTCAGGGATGTAGCTGACGTTGCCCTGTTTGTGGAGGCTAACCTGAAGGGCTGCCAGTCGGGAGGTAAGGACCAGAAGAGGAAGCAGAGGTCCAAGGAGTCTGATAGGAGGGATCAGCATGCTTCTCAGAAAAAGCAGTCTATTGGGGACCGTCAGAGTTCGTGAGACAGAGGTGGGTCTTCATCATCGTTATCTACTCCGAAGTGCCAGGTGTGTGGCAAGTTCCATCGAGGTCGGGACTACTACAAGAAATCAGGAGCCTTCTTCAAGTGTGGTTCCCTCGAGCATAGGATTGCTGACTGCCCTTAGGCCGAGAGGAGCAGAGGGAGCTCAGGAGGTAGGATGGGAGGGTCCGCTTCAGAGTCTAGAGATCAAGATTGGGTCGAGCAGAAGAAGCCCCAGGGCCAGGCCAGAGTCTATGCGATGGCTTGAGAGAGGGATCGATCCATAGTCCACATTGTCACAGGTATCCTCCAGCTGTCCTCTCGTTCTGTTTTCTGTTTGTTTGACTCTGGAGCCACCCACTCCTTTATTTCTACTGAGTTAGTGGGTGAGCTCGGTTTGCCTGTTGTGCCTATCGGTGTTGAGCTATGTGTGCATAGTCCGTTAGTTAAGAATTCTTCTATGCTTTTGAACTCTGTGTGTAAAGATAGTCCGGTGTTAGTAAGAGATAAAACTCTGTGTGCTAATCTCATCCCTATGGAGATGACTAGTTTTGATGTGATCTTGGGTATGGATTGGCTTGCTGCTCACCATGCCCATATTGATTGTGCTGCTTCGAAAGTTATGTTTGAGGTGCCGGGTCAGCCCCGCCTGACTGTAGCAGGGAATGGAATCTCGTGCTCACCGCCAGACATCTCAGCCATGCAGGCGTTTCACCATCTGAGGAAGGGATGCCAAGGATTTTTGTGCTACATCCCTGAGGTTCGCAAGGATGCGAAGTTAGAGGATATTCCTGTGGTTAGAGACTTTCCAGATGTGTTCAGGATGACGTGCCTGGGCTTCCCCTGTCAAAGAGGTCGAGTTCTCGATTGACCTCGCACATGAGACCCAGCCTATATCTAAGGCCCCATACCGGATGGGTCCCGCTGAGCTCAAAGAGCTGAAGATCCAGTTGTAGGAGCAGCTAGATAAGGGCTTCATTTGCCCGAGTGTGTCGCCTTAGGGAGTGCCTGTTCTATTTGTTAAGAAGAAGGATGGCAGTCTGCGTCTTTGCATTGACTACAGGAAGCTTAATAAGGTTACCATTAAGAATAGGTATCCTCTCCCCGCGCATAGACGACCTATTCTATTAGCTAGCTGGAGTTAAGGTGTTCTCAAAGATAGATCTGAGGTCCGGTTATCATCAGCCGAGGATTAAGACAGACGACATGCCTAAATCCGCCTTCAGGACTCTTTATGGACATTACGAGTTCCTAGTGATGCCATTCGGTCTGACAAATGCGCCTTCTGTATTCATGGACATGATGAACCAGGTCTTCAAGCCGTTTTTGGACCAGTTTGTAGTGGTGTTTATAGATGACATCTTGGTGTATTCCAAGAGTGCTGAGGAGCACGAGGAGCACCTGAGTATTGTACTTCAGATTTTGAGGGAGAGAGAGCTGTAAGCGAAGCTGAAGAAGTGCGAATTCTGGTAGGACCAGGTGGTATTCTTGGGACATGTCTTCTCCAAGGATGGTATCTCCATGGATCCGAAGAAGATTAGAGCTATTATAGAGTGGGCCAGGCCCACTAATATTGGAGAGATTCGTAGCTTCCTTGGACTAGCGGGCTACTATCGTAAATTTGTAGAGGGCTTCTCCAAGTTGGTAATTCCATTGACTTGCCTGCTGTAATGGCCCTATTTAACATATTTATAGCGGAAACAAAATACTAAAGGCGTACAGATCATCGGGTTCCAAACACCCGGCACCAAACCTCACCAATTACAACTTAAAGATTACAATTGTCACGACCTGAACCTCGAGAAAACATAACAAAAATAAAATAGGAATAAAACACATAAACTCTCCACAACACCTAATCCCATCCCAATCACTCGTTCTCTTCGTGGCCACCTGTAAAGTAACTCGTACCTGCAAGATAAAACCAAGCAGCCCACCCCGAGAGGGGTGGGTCAGTTCCCTGGAATGGAACTGGTACGATCCTCCAAAAACAAACTTATAATACAACTCTTAAATAAATAATAGCTTGAAAGCAATCACTTAAACCACAAAGAGGGGCAAGGCATTCCACAAATCACCAAATCAAGATAACAAGTTAAGAATAAAGATGAATAACAGAAAGGTAAAGTTAGTGAAACAAAACCACACCATGTGTTAGTGAACATCCAATGCCTTAGTTAAACCCAATTCCCGTTAGGAGTAGAAAGACTCAGATAGTCTCAAAGGACTAGGAATGATAAGATAGATCCAAGAACCAATAACTCAAGAGTGGAATAATTCAACTGGGAGAGATGGCCCCCACCGCCAAGTACGTCCTTTTAGGACAGGGGATATACAGCCCCTCACTGTCTACAACGTCCCTTTTGGGACAGGGGATATACAGCCCCTCACTGTCTACTACGTCCCTTTTGGGACGGGGGATATACAGCCCCTCACTGTCTACCACGCCCCTTTTGGAACAGAGGATATACAGCCCCTCACTGTTACCATTGAAGACGCGCGCACGTCGAAACCTCAAGAACCAGCTCATGGATGAAACGATATCCAGAGTCAAAAGAAGAATTTACCAAAATTGACCTTTTCCAAATTCCCACCAGAACACTAACTACCCAGAGCAATACCAAAACACTCAGTCCTACAGAGTGCAGAAGCGTAAACCCTAAGCAGTCAATGTCTAATGGAACAACCAAATAGAAGGAACCAATACCCAAGTGAGTTTCACATTCAAGGCTCAGTTAGTCACACAAGCTGAGTTAGTCACACAACCATTTCCTTTTAGAAATTCCTCTTAAACTCAGTTAGCGTTTTTCGAAAACGTCTCATAAGTCAATCAGCAAAAGTATCAGAGTACGAGAAATCGTACCTGGTCAATGCTATAGCAGTTCTAGTAAACTCGTGCAAACATTCAACAATTCTCTGAGGATCATTGAAGATAATTTACTATCAATAACCTCTACCCTAAGTTAAACTTAAATAAATTCCTCTCTCTTATTTCCAAATCTCAATTATCTTATAAGCCCTCGCTTAAATGTTATGTATAACCTTTGACTTATTTTAGAAGGTTGTATAGCCCAAGGTTGTAGGATCAAGGAATGTATTTTAAACACCTGCTAACTGTCCACTCCTATCCATTTTATTCATGTTTAACACAATCCTCACATTCAAGACTTTGAGACCTTTATATCAAATGTGTTTATATTATATAATTAAATCTAAGAATTTCAATAATAATCTTAAGCTCAATACCTTTATTCTTAATTTAGAATAAACATTGTATTATGACCAACGATGGACTCATCTCAGAATACTATACTATTATCTCACAATGTAAAGATTATGTATTTAAACAATATCTACTAGATAACCCATTATGATTAAGTCTTTCCCTTAACTTAATTAAGATCTACATCTTGTATATTGGAATCGTAATGTTGTAGACGTGTTTTATTATAACTTAATTGAACTGCTAAACTCAATTATCTCATCTTTAGTTCAGAATGACTTTTAATTAC
Source organism: Limonium bicolor (assembly GCA_023374045.1). NCBI lineage: Eukaryota > Viridiplantae > Streptophyta > Magnoliopsida > Caryophyllales > Plumbaginaceae > Limonium > Limonium bicolor. The sequence continues at coordinate 499,508,329 of CM041776.1, forward strand.
AACCATCTAATAAACTTGTCATAAGATGTTAAATTGCTTCTCATCCTGAATAACTATACTATAGTTAACTTAGATTTAACGAATTAATCTTACATTTAGTATTCACAAGGTATATTATATTTTATTACCTATACAATAAGGTGTTTAGTATAACCTTTTATGTATCCTTACTTACATTTAATTTCCTAAATGTTTTATTTTTACACACATTCTCTCTATAGACTATGTATAATCCTTGGTACTAAACTTCATTAAACTTAAGCCTTAAATACGTTTTAAATTGTTTTACAAAACCTAAGGTTTCAAAGGAATAACTTAATAAATTAATTTCCTTTATTGTATTTAGGATGGACAATATATCTACATAGAGTAGAATTTATCAAAGAATTAAATTTTGGTTCGTAAGTGAAATTGTTAATTATTTAATAAGATAATCTATTATGAAAATTCTCATATTTTATATTCAAATAACCTATCATTATTTCCCATTACCGTAAAGTATATCAATATAATATCTTACGTAACTTAGTTTTATCTAATAAAAGGTTCAAAGGTTTTAAGTATCAAATTCCTACTTATAAACCTTCTATAAATTCTAACTACTAAATACCTCACTTAATTGTAAACTCACATCCTAAGTATTGGTAATAAATGTTATAAATGTATTTCATATGGCTTATCTAATGCCAAGAAACATAAGGATTATTATTTAGATAAATTTCCAAATCATAGTTTAATATAGTTTTATATCATAATCCTTTTAATGATTTTATCTTAAAACATTAAGTTATATTTCAATACCATAAATGTTAAGAAATGATTAAATCTAAACTTACTAATCCACCTCACATTTAGATGTAAAAGTATTTTATTTATTTTATTATTGTTTATATATTAAGAACATTTAGATGTAAAAGTATTACATTTATTTATTAATTATATAGTAAGTTCTATTTGTGTAAAATCTAATTACAAATATTCCTAAGTCCCAACTTATTAATTACCTAACCAAATTATAGATTTACATTCTGGTCTTTGACAAATAATATTACACATGTATTTTAATATGGTTTATATAAATCTTAGAAATCCAAGATAACTCTTTCAGCTTAATTTCGTAACCACAATTCAATACTACCTCATATAATATTTTTTTAACAGTATTATGTATAGGTTTAGTTTAACTTATTAATTCCTTCATATTCTATTTGCTATAAGGTATTTTATGTCTTTTATTTATTTATTTATCGTATATGTATACTTGGATTTATTCAAGACATTCTTTATGTAGTTTTATTGCATTTAATTATTTATATTAACTTTTACACATATCTACACCCAAAATATGGTTTATAAAATAAAGTATTTTCCTTAGTTTCAATTAAGTATATTAACTACCATATTATATAATTAATATAAATGTAGATTAATTTAGTTCCTTGATTTAACCTAAGTTACTACTTTATTTCTTTTATATATATGTATATATATATATATATATATACCTCACTTAAAAGTTTATACCTAAAAATATTTATAAACATACTGTTACTAAATGTTAATTTAGTCTTTTCATATTTTCCCAACCTATAAAGTTTATTTACAAACTATATCTTAATTTTTGTTACATTAAAAACCATATATTATAAGATAAACTTATGAAAATTTCATAAACACAATTTTTAAACCCACTTACCCTTGTCCAAAAAATTCCCAAATTTAATATATAGTAACTATAACATTTTAGACATATTATAAAATTTTTATTTCATAAAAATATCTTTTTCATTTAACCAAATAATTCCATAATACCCGTAAATTACAAAAATCATAACTTAAGTTTAAAAACTCCAAAACCATATTAATTTACATCAAAATAAACTAGATTTTATAAGGAATCTATGGTTAAAATTTCAAGTCAAAATACATTCGGGAAGGTATTTAAATTAATTCAACAAGTTAGGGTTTAATTCTGGAAATATTAAAAACTTAACTAACTTAAACGTTTTAATCTCGGCCGTCCGTTTCTTTTAACTACGATCGGACGGCCGAAAATCGTCGAGTTCTTCAGCAATCTAAACCCGACACCGGAGTACTAAATTCGAGATTTCTCTCAATCTACAGAACGAAATCGAGTGATTCTTCCTCCATTCGTTTCGAAATTAAGTTCCGGTTCTAATGACACCGATTTCACCACCTACAATGCAGTATCCTACGAATTCGATTCTGGGTTTGAAGAGGTTAGGGTTCTTGTTATACCCGATTCGATTTTTACAAAATTCTCTCAATACAAGGCATAATTGACGAAATTGGCAGTTGGGTTAGGTCGATAATGCAAAATCGAGTGACAGAATAGGAGGAATTGAACGGAGACTTACCAGGGAAGCACCGGTGACGGAAATCGTAATCGGTTTCTGGAAAAAAATTCGAACTCGAGCTGTTCGAGTAGCGAACTTTGGAGATCTATAAAATACGTTCTAGATCGAGTTAGGCCATGTTCTTGGGCTCATTAGAAAGAAGAAACATAGCTCTACCTATTGATATCAATAACTTACTCTAACTCGCAATACACAGGGAGAAATCTAACCCGAAAGTTACGAGTTTATACCTGCAGTTTCTGTATGATTTTATGTGCTACAGAATCAGAAACTTTAGGCAACTACAAACGGTTACGAATCAGCCTTGGTCATCAACATGAAAGTTGTAGAGGGATTAGAGATCTTCAAAACAAGCTAAAGAAATCAAATTTTGGTTGAGAGACGAAGAAGTTATGATCGAACGAAGTTTACCTGAATTCGGTGAAAATCTGGAATTCTGGGTACGAGTTTCGCAAGTGGTCAACTTTAGATCGAATTTGCGGCTGATGTATAATGAATTAGGGTATGTGTGAGTAATGGTTGGAAAGAGGATTCAAAGGAGAAGAGAATGAAAAAGACGGCATTGAAAAATATTGAGAGATGAGTGAGATATAGCCGTCTAAAGTTAGGGAAAAATCTGGTATCGGTTACCGGAAAACAAGGAATAAAATCGGCTAAGTGTTGGGCGACCCGTGACAGTGTGACACGTGGCATATTTCAAATTTTTGGCTCTAAACTTCAATCTATCATAACTTTGGCTAGGATGATCCGTTTTTGACGTTCTTTTTATCGATCTTCATGGTTTTTCATAACCTATTTATTGGTATAGGTTTCATGGGCTGGTTTGACCATTCTCAAAAAGTCAACCCTAGCAAGGCTTAATAAGCTTTAAGGTTTCTATAATTTTATTTTGACTTTTATGTTTCAAAACGATGTTCCAACTCTTTCTAAAATCTTTATAATATACTTGGAGTGTTTAGAAATTTTCCCAAGATTTATTGACTTATAAATCTTATTGTTAAATTCATAATACTATATAATAATATATAATAGTTTAATACTTAATAGTATTCTTTAGGGTTAAATAGAAGAAATCCCCTAAATTAATTTCCATAATTCCACATAATATTAATATTCATAATTCCATACAATACTTTAATATTCATAATTCCTTATACTAATTTAATATTCATAATTCCATATAATAATTTCCTACTTAATAGTATTATTAAAGGTTTAATAAAAGAAATCCCTTAAATTAATTTAAATTAATTTAGGGGTATTTCAGTATATCCCCCTTAAAAGAAACTTCGCCTCGAAGTTTAAAAAATCAACTAGTAGGCACTCACACCGCTTCGGGTGTGCTGAGACAATAACAATTCCAATGAAATTCCATACCAATCCAATCCTTTATTTCCATCCATTTCCATAACAACATTCCACTCGAGATTACTCAAAATCAAAACGAACCAAGATATACCAAGACATAGCATGATGAAAATCAACAGTCACATACTGTGTCATAATGTAAAAACCAAGCACATACAAACACCTCTCGTTCTGCTAATAAGGCAACATGGCATAATCTGGATGAGGTGACGAAGGAAGAGTATGCCAGTATATCCTCCTTAAAAGAGCTAAGGTACACCCTCGTACCGCTACTAACGACACATTCAAAGATTATTATATATCTGCGATCGATATATATATATCTGTATCTCTTGATTGTTTTGTATTTGTATTTTCTTAACTGTTATAAAATTTTATCTTATGATTATTACCTATTCATTTTATGACTGATACGAATTATATGTCCATTATATGTTCATTTTATCATATCAATTATATTAACAAGCTACAACTCAGGTGTAACACACTTGAGTAGTTTAAAATAATATTTCAGATCATTTAATAATCCTCAATAATCTTCCAAAATTATCTTCAAGGGTTTACTAGCCAACCATATGTTAAAACTTTATAAAATAAATATTTTCTGTGACTTTTCAAGTTTCAATTGTTTTTATAATTAACTATAGTATTTAGACGAACCAGGTATTTACTGCAAAGACTTATATAGATTTACATAATTTCACACAGGCAGAGTTTTAGGAAAGTTCTGATTAATAATGTAGCTCCAAAATCTGATTCCTTATCTTAAAATAAGGTAGGGACTCTATATAAAAAGGTCAAATGAACTAGTCTAATGAAACTCACTCACTTGGTAATTATTTTCTTAAGGTTTGTTCTATGGGAGTATTCTTCTAGTTATTAAATCTAGTACGCCCTTATACAATGGTGGCTTTTGTAAATATCACTCTTAGTGTGACTTCTAAAATTTTATCTATGTATAATGTTAAACTTCTAAATAAACATGAGGATTTCCAAATCTTTAAGTAACTCTCAATTTTTCACTAGACGCTCAATACTCCAAGTATTTAAGGCTCAATAATATTTAGTTTTATTACTCATGTGTTTTCACTCCATAGGTAAGTATTTTTCACCAAGGATTTAACTCGGTAAACTCTTTACATGTATGAATTTAGTACTGGATCTTAATATATAAGTTTTGAACTGTTTATTGTGGCTAGTAATGAAATATGCCTAGCTCAAGATTTCATGACGGTAGCGTCTTACCACCACTTCCCCTCAAGTTCAACACAATCCATCACCTGCGTAGAAGATTATATACGGTTAGATGACAAGGCTTGCCTAGCCCCTAAACTTCCAGAAGTGGGTGTGCACCCCCACTACTTTCAGCCTAGGAGTTCGTCGCACCAGGCACTTCCCGTAGGGTGTTAGGTTTAGGTGTTTTCTTTCTAAAGTTAGCATAGAGTTTTAGTGTGGTTTATGGGTTCGGGTGTATGCTACTAGTGTTTGTTAACTTAATAATTTTCTAGACTTATGATTTATCCAAACATTACCTTTAGGCAACAATTTGTACCAAGTAATTCTTGAGATTTATTTTCAAACTTTAAATGTGTAACACCCCTACTACGCGCTTAACCATAATTGAAATCGCAGCGGAAATAAACAACTAAATATTAACTAAACGATTCGGTGCTACAACGCCGTTAACCACCCACGTGGTTAACAAGGCAGAATAAATACAAGCGTACCGGTCTGATGATCAGACTCCCGAGCATTAGGTACTAACATCCATATATACATAACCAACATACCGAGTATCTAATAACATCCATCACTGTAAACTGTACACATGAACTGCACTGTCAACTGTAAACGACCGTCACTGTAATACAACGGTACCAAAATATATCGCCTCGGGAGCACAGGCGCATCCCGGGCTCAACATCCAAAAATAACCAAAAGTATTTCTGCAACCTAGAATCTATAGCCATCCCGCTTCCTCGATCCTCATCCTGTAATATAAATATGGAGCCCCCGAGGGGGTCAACAACCCTTGGCTGGTATGGTTAACGCGCAGCCCATCGGCTACCGGGATACGCGCAACTAATTGTCATGATGACATGGCATTCATTCACACAATATATATATCATAGCAAGAGTATTGCATAACAACATCACACATAACATACAAGAACGAATCCTGTTAGGAAGCGAACCAACACAATTAGATCACATGGAGAGCCTAGAGAATGTTGCCAAACCCATGCTAAGCTCGTTACATAACACGTTACCGTCCTGTTAAATTGAACGAATAACTTAATACACAGGTGCGTCAGATATAGTGATCCAAGCACACCGAACAAAACATAGTATGCCCTTGTGGCCCGACGTGAGTCAGTAAAATAGCCTTGGATAAGCTAAAGGGAAAATTGTAAACCAAAATGGAAAACAACCATAACATACAAAGAGAATCGAACCGGTTATGACATCGACTCCCATACTCACACGCGTGGCCGAAACTACCGGACTCCTCACTTTCCCCGTTAGCACTTGTTAGTAGTCACACATCGAATTAAATAAGTTAATTCACAAGCAAGTGTTTAGGTCTAGTTAGACGCACAAGGGAAATGAGTCACAACTTAACAACACAATAATATTTAACCATTGTAAACTCATTACATGACTTAAGTCTTACAAGGTCGTAAACAAACAGAAAAGCAACCAACACACAAGCCGGTGTAAACCGGTAGACAACAGACTGCAAGAAAACCATACCTTGGTCCTTGCTTGGACTGGTTTCCACCGTTGGACAATCCTATACACATTTAGTAATGTCGGTTAATTAACGCACTAGTTCGTTGTTAACTTATTACTTCACATAACTAATTGTTTTATTTTCACACTTGTTATAAATTTTCACCCCCTTTAATTGCCATTATAACTCACCTAACATGTCTTAGTCAACCTCACATCATCATTACTAACTAATCACCATTTTTAGACAACGTTTTCTAGCCTTAAACAACATTTTTGGCCAACACAGTGGCATGTCCGAACTTGTGTCTGAGCTTCCCAAGTTCAGACGCAAGTCGAGACTTAAAGGGTGAACCTAGACGTATGTCCGAACATGTGTCCGAGTTTTCAAAGTTCGGACATAGGTCGAGGAAAAATCAAAGGAAAAATTTCGAGTGTCCGAACATGTGTCCGAGCTTCCCAAAGTTTGGACACAGGTCGAGGAAAAACCAGAGAAAAGAAACGGGTGTGTCCGAACATCAAAGGCCAGACAGAAGTTCGGACACTGGTCGAAACTCATAAAATTTAGACGCAACAGGGCACGTCCGGACTTCCAAATTCGGACGGAATTTCAGACGTGTAGGAAAGTTCATTTTCTACACTCTTAAACACTTGTTCATTTCTTACCAAAACTCCTAACACTTATAATGTTTTCTCCTTAGGTTTCTAAGTGGTGTTTCATGCCTATTATAACCATTATGCCAAAGTATTTTCCTCTCCATCACAACATCATCTTCCAAGCATCTTTTCTTATGTCATTCTTGAAATCTCTTTACAAGTTTATACTTTCTCCTTATTTACCAAAATTTGCATAAGTCTCAACACACTCAAAAATGACTTTGGTGCATTCCAAAACACTCATTTGTTTCCTACAATCACTAAGATAATGCCTAAGTTCTTCTTGCACTCTAAAACACCTTAATACACTTTCTTTCCCTAGTAATATACCTTGTCACTTCTAACACTTCCTAGTTCACCAAATCTTATTTAAACACTTAGAACTTCTTGTACATTACCTAAATTTTGACATGAACTCTCCTAGAACATTACTAAGCCAAAACACATTGTTTTCACCATTAAACATTCAAGAACACTAAAATCCATCAAGAACATTCTTGTACACAAAACTTCACTCATTTAACACTACATCACAATATAGTGCATAATCTAAATTTCTTGGCACTTAGGCCCTTAAAGTGCATAAACCATAAACACTGAATTTCCCACATTATATTTGCCTTTGACCTGCAAATACACACAACAATACATATGTCCTTTAATAGTCCCCTTGAGAACATTTTACTAAGTCATTCACCATTGGCTCCTTAAGTAGTTTTGATAAGCAATATAAGCTCATTTTCCTAAGACACCATAAGCTACATTAGTTTAGCATGTTTACCTCTTTTCCTCACAACTTCTTTCTTGTTTCCTTGATTAAAATCGGTAAGGATGTTTGATTGCTTGTCAAATTCTAATCAATATACAAACAATGAAATGAGTATACAAGCTTTATGCTTCATCTCATTGTAAACCCTAGATACATATATTGTCTTAGAACATTTAGATGATTGTTTCACCTTGGATATGAAAGAGAGTTTGGATATGTAGCAAGAGAGGACTCCACCAAGCCCTTGGAAGATTCAAATGAAGCTAGAACAAGCAAGGTAAGGGCACCATTAATGGTGTTTTTCGGACAACATACAAACATGAAGGAAATGTTATTTTTCTTTGAGTTTCCTTACCTAGAAGCAAAGGAGAACAATAATATGTGAAAAGATGAGCTCAAGCTCCTCCCATGGAGATTCCTCTTGGCACCGAAATGGAGCTCTTGGAGTTTTGAAAGGATGAAGTTGAAGAGCTTGACAAGACAAAGAGAATGGTGGTCTTGGTTTTTGATTTGGCAAAGGGAGCTAGGAATTACAAGAGGTTGAAGATGATAAATGGTGGTGGTGCTGTGGCTTTACCGTGGAAGAGAGCAAGAAGGGAGGTAGAAGACGTGGGAAAGCAAGGGAAATGAGAGAATGAAGATAAGTTTGCTTTTGGAAGATATTAAGTAGTAAAACAAATAGTAAATTGCTTTATCATTTGTTATTTATTTGTTAACTTGCAAGGTGGTGACTCACCTCATATAAACCGGCCCCCATTAGTCATCTAGGGGTGTTTTAGTCTTTGTTGACCATTTAACTTACTTATATAGACTTATGTTATAAACTAGCTTATTTTAGTTACTATTCATAAAAATAAGGCACATAGTTGTGAAATTTTTGATTTCCCATTGATTTAGACTTCCTAATGTGATACTAAGTAGTACACATGTTAATTAAAGAGTAATGATGGACATTTAGCCATTCAAAACTCATTTACAAGACAATTTTTCAAAAATGTTCTTTAAGACTACTTAAAGCATATTTTGTGTTTAACTTGTTTTCAAGCTTGGTTTTCTTTGGTAATTGGTTTAATACGTTCATTAATATATAAATGAGGTCTTGGTAAGCTCATTAGGTCTTAACCAAGCTTATCCCAAGCTTAGAGCTCATTTTGGCCCTTATCGACTTTAAGGTATTTATTTGTGTTTTCTATGGTTTAAATTGTTTACTAATGTTCCTAAGACTCTTTTTAGTCTTAATATACAATATTTTAATGTTTAAACAACATACTAAGGTTTGGGGTATTTCAATCTACCCCCCTTAAAAGAACTTTGTCCCCAAAGTTCATACTTCCCACATATCTTAGATATTAACACACGGGGAACACTTATAAAATAACACTTCCATAACAACATTAACAACATATTTACATAGTACAGGACACAAGGTCCAAACAATAAGGCATCATTCAGACACAACGGTCTGTAACATAACAAGGTAACAACATAACATAGACAATGTATTTAAATACATGTCGTACACACATAACCGAAACGGCTCTACCCCCCTTAAAATAGGGGTACGCCTCGTACCCTATACATACAAATACTAAGAAGTAAACAACGACGGGTACTGCGCCTTCATCTTATCTTTCAGCTCCCAGTGGCCTCCTCAATGTCCTGGTTAGACCAGAGAACCTTCACCAGTCTCACTGACTTATGGCGAGTGTCTCGACTCTTAGTATCTAGAATCCGTACCAGAGTCTCCACTGATTGCATGGTCGGCTCTAAGGTTAGCCTTTCAGGCTGAAGTACATGAGACGGATGAGACATATATTTCTTCAACTGGGACACATGAAATACATCATGTACCTTGCCCAACTCGGCGGGTAGATCTAATTTGTAAGCTACCGGGCCGATCCGCTCCGTCACAACATAAGGCCCCACATATTTTGGGCTCAACTTGCCTTTCTGGCCAAAACGAAACACTCCCTTCATGGGGGATACTCTAAGAAATACCTGGTCGCCCACGGCGAACTCCAGGTCACGTCTGCGCACATCGACGTATGATTTCTGCCTATCCTGAGCTGACTTCATGTTTGCCCGGATCTGGCGTACTTCTGCTTGAACTTGCTCCAGATACTCTGGTCCTATAATGACCGTCTCACTTGACTCATCCCAGCATAATGGCGTGCGGCATGGTCTACCGTATAATGCCTGGAAGGGAGACATCTTGATCGAAGCATGGTAACTGTTGTTGTAGCTAAACTCGATCAGATGTAACTTATCAATCCAGGTGGTCTGAAAGTCAAGTGCACATGCACGTAACATACCTCGAGTGTCTGGATGGTGCGCTCACTCTGTCCATCTGTCTGTGGGTGGAACGCTGTACTTAGCTTCAGCTCGGTACCAAGCGCTTCCCATGTAGTTCTCCAGTACCTCGAGAGGAATCTGGTATCCCTATCAGACACGATAGTCTTCGGTACCCCATGGTGCCGAACAATCTCTCTATCAAAGAGCTCTGCAAGTCTTGCCACTTCCTAGGTGTCCTTCATCGGTATGAATCTAGCCACCTTGGTCAGTCGGTCAACAACAACCCATATCATATTCAGACCTCCCCTTGTAGGCGGAAGCCCTACTACGAAGTCCATAGAAATGTCATGGAACTTCCACTCAGGCACTGGCATTGGCTGTACCATACCACCAGGCCTTCGGTGCTCAAACTTGACCTTCTAACAAGTGAGACACCTCAATACATAATCATTCACATCTTTCTTCATTCCAGTCCACCAAAAATAACGTTTCATACCCTTATACATTTTTGAAGCTCCGGGGTGAATCGAAGTCGTAGAACAATGGGATTCACTCAATATGCGCTCCTTCAGCTCAGCGCTACTCCTCAGAATACACAGTCGGCCATTGAGCCTAATCAGGTCATCATCGTGGAGTCGGAAGTCATACTTCTGACCCTCAAATGTGCCATCAGTAAGCTTCTGTCTGATCTCCAACATATACTGATCCGTCATCTGAGCACTCCGCACCTATTCAACCAAGCTAGAATGAGAGACTAGCGAATGGAGAGAGTGTGCTCGGCGACTCAGTGCGTCAGCTACCACATTTGCCTTACCCTCTTTATACTGCAGATTGATGTCGTAATCGTTTAGAAACTCGACCCACCTTCTTTGTCTCATGTTCAACTCCTTCTGAGTGAACAAGTACTTTAAACTCTTGTGGTCAGAATAGATTGTCACAGTTACCCCATACAAATGATGTCGCCATATCTTCAATGCGAAGACAATGGCACCCAATTCTAAGTCGTGGGTAGGGTAGTTCTCTTCATGCTTCTTCAGCTGTTGGGAGGCGTATGCTACGACCTTCCCGTGTTGCATCAACACACAACCCATACCTCTGCCTGATGCGTCTCAATAGACCTCAAAACTATCTGGACCATCTAGTAAGGTCAGGACTGGTGCAGATGTCAGAGCATCTTTGAGACTCTGGAAAGAACTCTCACAGTCGACTGTCCACTCGAATGGTGCATCCTTTTTCATTAAAGAAGTCATCGGCTTCGAGACACTAGAGAAGTCCTTCACAAACCTCCTGTAATATCCTGCCAGACCGAGGAAGCTCCTGATATCGGTAACCGTCTTCGGCCTAGGCCAGGTGCGAACTACATCAATCTTTGCCGGAGCAACAGCGATCCCGGCCTCAGAAATCACATGACCAAGAAAAGATACTTGGTTCAACCAAAATTCACACTTAGAAAATTGAGCATACAACTGATTCTTTCTCAATGTTTGCAACACACTTCTCAGGTGGCTTTCATGCTCACCCTTGGATTTCGAATACACAAGTATATCGTCGATGAAGACTACCACTGACTTGTCCAACTGATCTTGGATCAAGCGGTTCATTAAGTCCATGAACTTTGCTGGTGCGTTGGATAAACCAAACGGCATAACCGTAAAATCATAATGTCCATATCTGGTTCTGAATGCGGTCTTCTCAATGTCACTCTCACGGATGGCAATCTGATGGTATCCGGATCGTAGATCTATCTTGGAGAATACTGATGCTCCTTTCAACTAATCAAATAATTCGTCGATGCGTGGTAAAGGATAACGGTTCTTCACCGTAACTGCATTCAGCTCACGATAATCAATACATAGGCGGAGACTACCGTCCTTCTTCTTCACGAAGAGGACCGGTGCTCCCCACGGTGAAACGCTAGGGCGGATGAACCCCTTGTCGAGTAGGTCTCTCAGCTGCTCCCTGAGCTCTGTCATCTCTGCTGGAGCCATACGATAGGGCGCCTTCGCAATTGGTCCGGTGCCCGGAACCAAATCAATCTCAAACTCAACTTCCCATGCTGGCGGCATGCCCGGTAGTTCCTTAGGAAATACATCAGGAAACTCCGACACTACCGACACATCTGGGCTAAACTCTGGGTCTCTCTCTATGTCCTGGACATAGTAGAGGTATACATCATTCCCTCGTCGTAGCTCACGATACATAGCCATGGCGGTGATGATCTGAGTCGAAGGCTCCCTGGGCCTCTGGCAGTATGATATAGTAACCCCAGACGGACTCCGAAGAAGCAGACGATGCTCGGCACATAGGATTCTGCCCTTGTACCGCTCCAACCAGTTCATCCCAATGATCACATCAAAACCAAGTCCCTCGAACTCTATCAGGTCGATCGGAAACTCTTCACCTCTAATTCGTACAACAACATCTCGGTGGTAGCGGGTACACCTGATCCGCTCTTTCGACGGGAGAGTGACTAGAAAGTCTGGCATCTCATCACCGTCTAACCCCATCCTCTTTGCAAAAGATAGCGAAATAAATGTGTGTGAGGCTCCGGAGTCGAACAAGATCGAAGCATCCGCGCCATTGACTGGAAAGGTACCGGTGAGGATTGTGCCGCTCTTGCCGGCTTCTGCCTCATTGCAGACACTCAGTATACCTCCCGTTCCGAGTGCACAGCCTAATTCATTGGCAAACTAATAAGTATTCGGTAATAACACGGTTGACATACTTCAAACAACTCCACTTTATTCATTAACATACTCTTTACACCACAAGTTGGTTTACACTGTTGACATAACTAACACATACATAACGTCCTTAACATACACTGGCTTAACAGATTACATGATCACACAAGGCCTTAAAATTGCCTGAAGGACAAATTCAAACGTCCGGGTTTCATGTGTGTGGCATTGATCACTGCCGATGGTGCGGTATTCAGTTTGATCTTCTTGATGCCATGATATTGCATCCTTGACTGCCCACCCATGATTAACACATCTCCTGATTTCAACACTAGCTTCTTTGTGAGATCAGCATGCTTCTGCTCGCCGTACACAAACACTGCGGTATCACCAATGGACCAAGACACCACGGGTACTCCCTTACTTAGAGACTCGGGTGACTCGTCCTTATCTTGGTGTAACCCTAACCGTCCACCTTTCTGGTAGAAGTTCACAATACATAAATCCGCTTTAACACTTGGTATTGAATCTGATTCAACTTGCTGAGCAATTCCCACGGCGTGGTTAACGACCGCAAGGAACTCCTCAGGTATCATCAGTACGGTTGCTCCATCTTCAGCTCACACGTCTTGATATGTCTTGGTGTAAGGATTCCAGTCCTTACCCATGCACATCATCTTCAATTTCATCTTCGATCCGCTCGGGTATTCGGGTGTGTAGAAACCTCCGGGTGCTGCTCCCAGTTCGTCGCATCATCGGATAATATGGATTTGCGCTTCCGGTGTCAGGTATCCATTTAAAAGTATCATACCTGGTTGGATGACCTGACATTGCTTCATTGTAAAGTCGGTGATGTTGATGGTGGTTTCTTCAGGGTTTGGTGTGGGTGGGATTGGATAGCAAATATTGAAGGCTCCTTTAAGTTTAGAATTATCTAATTAGGTGTCTTTCACATCATTCTTTAATTCTTTACTCACATTGTGGTACACTTAGACTCACTAGCACACATGCATCAAATGCGGTAAGCAATCACTTATTTCATTCAACGGTTTAGGCGGTACCTGGTCTAGAAGAGGGCCCTGGCGCCTCAGACCGGTCCACCACATTCAAGGCGGCCTTGCTGGATCCCGACCCCTTCCCCTTCTGGGAATCTGTGTACCTCTGATATGGGGGTGGCTGATTCGCTGTCTTCGGGCCATCGGTGGTCACGGTGGCCTTACCCTTCCACTGCCCCTCAGGCCTGTAGTTTCTGCCATTCGGGTTCTGGAAGCATTCGTAGTCACGATGCCCCATCTTTTTGCAGTATCGGCACTGCACATCATTGCCCTTGCAGTCCTTGCCGGGGTGGTCTCCGTTACACCACTTACAGTAGTAGTGGCGCTCCGGTCCAGAGCCCGTGCTAGCTGCTAACACATCACACACTCAGTACATACTTCACAAAATAACGACACACACTAGAATTCGGTATTCGACTTTTATTAGTTACCCTTGGGCGGGTAAGAGCGTAAGGGCTTGGCCGCATATGCATAGGTGAGCTGCAGAGGCTCCTCAGCAATGGTGGTCTGGGCTTGGCCTTTGCCACCCTGTTGCTGTCCTTTCTGGGACTGGGGGTACGGCTTTTTCTTCTTTCCTCCCCCGTGCCCTTGCGTGCCTAGACCCTCGCTCGTGGCCTTGCGCTTAAGTGCATTCTCCTTGTCCCTCAGACGGACGGTGATCTCAACAATAGCAGCGGTATGATAGCACTCCTATATTTAGGGTGTTAGTTATGCCCCGTAATTCAAACTCACAATTACATTAACACACTGCACACACTTATTCACATCACACTGTAGTTCATTACCTGCAAAGTAGTATACCCGCTTGGCCCCATACCGTAGCGTAGGCGGTAGCTCAATCCGTTGTAGAAACGGTTCACTAGAATCCGGTGTGAGTAACTCAGATCCGGCAGCAGGTGGATAAGTCCGATGAAAGCGGAGTAGTACTCATCAACCGTCATCTTATCCCCTTGCCTCAAATTGTCGAGCTCTAGGCGCTTAGCCTCTTGCACATGAATCGGGTAGTACTTGGCTCGCAGCAGGGCCGTGTACTCCCTCCACTGGAAGGTAGGATCACCAACTCTGCCCTCCCTTACCAGTTTCCACCAACTCTGAGCCGATCCCTTCAAGTAGTAAGCGGCAAGACGGACCTTGACCTCCTCGGGCACATTCAAGGTCTCGTAGGCGGTCTCCATCTCGGAGATGTACGCCTCCAACTTACCAGGGTCGGTCTCCCCACTGAATGACGGGGGTCTCAAATCCGCCAACGCCTTGACCCAGTTGGTCTCGCGCGGCTGTGGTTGCGGTTGTGGCCCTTGTTGACCCGCACCTCCTTGCTGCTGCTGCATCGCAGCTACCAACTGTGGGACCATTTGGGCTACGGCGGCCGCAACAGCGTCGGCCATGACTTGCGCCGTAGGGTTCTCTCCCTGGTTCCCGGTATCACCAATGCCGCGCCCGCGGCCTCGACCTCGTGGTCTACCTGACATCTGAATTCACACGAACATTCATTAGCATTGTGCTTGCACACTTATCGGTCCAACGGTTGTAACATCTTCCCGACAATAAGGTATCTCCACACTTAGTTAGTGGTTAACCTTCTAATAACTGTTCACTTAGGCAACTGTGGTTAGGTTTCCTAACTCGGTATATTCCTAAGCTCGGTATTCTAGCCATCAGAGCGATACTTCGCTCTGATACCACTTTTTGTAACATCCCACTATGCGTAACCATAATTGAAATCGCAGCGGAAATAAACAACTAAATATTAACTAAACGATTCGGTGCTACAACGCCGTTAACCACCCACGTGGTTAACAAGGCAGAATAAATACAAGCGTACCGGTCTGATGATCAGACTCCCGAGCATTAGGTACTAACATCTATATATACATAACCAACATACCGAGTATCTAATAACATCCATCACTGTAAACTGTACACATGAACTCCACTATCAACTGTAAACGACCGTCACTGTAATACAACGGTACCAAAATATATCGCCTCGGGATCACAGGCGCATCCCGGGCTCAACATCCAAAAATAACCAAAAGTATTTCTGCAACCTAGAATCTATAGCCATCCCGCTTCCTCGATCCTCATCCTGCAACATAAATATGGAGCCCTCGAGGGGGTCAGCAACCCTTGGCTGGTATGGTTAACGCGCAGCCCATCGGCTATCGGGATACGCGCAACTAATTGTCATGATGACATGGCATTCATTTTAAACACACAATATATATATCATAGCAAGAGTATTGCATAACAACATCACACATAACATACAAGAACAAATCCTGTTAAGAAGCGAACCAACACAATTAGATCACATGGAGAGCCTAGAGAATGTTGCCAAACCCATGCTAAGCTCGTTACATAACTCGTTACCGTCCTGTTAAATTGAACGAATAACTTAACACACAGGTGCGTCGGATATAGTGATCCAAGCACACCGAACAAAACATAGTATGCCCCTGTGGCCCGACGTGAGTCAGTAAAATAGCCTTGGATAAGCTAAAGGGAAAATTGTAAACCAAAATGGAAAACAACCATAACATACAAAGAGAATCGAACCGGTTATGACATCGACTCCCATACTCACACGCGTGGCCGGAACTACCGGACTCCTCACTTTCCCCGTTAGCACTTGTTAGTAGTCACACATCGAATTAAATAAGTTAATTCACAAGCAAGTGTTTAGGTCTAGTTAGACGCACAAGGGAAATGAGTCACAACTTAACAACACAATAATATTTAACCATTGTAAACTCATTACATGACTTAAGTCTTACAAGGTCGTAAACAAACAGAAAAGCAACCAACACACAAGCCGGTGTAAACCGGTAGGCAACAGACTGCATGAAGTTCGGACACTGGTCGAAACTCAGAAAATTTAGACGCAACAGGGCACGTCCGGACTTCCAAATTCGAACGGAAGTTCGGACGTGTAGGAAAGTTCATTTTCTACACTCTTAAACACTTGTTCATTTCTTACCAAAACTCCTAACACTTATAATGTTTTCTCCTTAGGTTTCTAAGTGGTGTTTCATGCCTATTATAACCATTATGCCAAAGTATTTTCCTCTCCATCACAACATCATCTTCCAAGCATCTTTTCTTATGTCATTCTTGAAATCTCTTTACAAGTTTATACTTTCTCCTTATTTACCAAAATTTGCATAAGTCTCAACACACTCAAAAATGACTTTGGTGCATTCCAAAACACTCATTTGTTTCCTACAATCACTAAGATAATGCCTAAGTTCTTCTTGCACTCTAAAACACCTTAATACACTTTCTTTCCCTAGTTATATACCTTGTCACTTCTAACACTTCCTAGTTCACCAAATCTTATTTAAACACTTAGAACTTCTTGTACATTACCTAAATTTTGACATGAACTCTCCTAGAACATTACTAAGCCAAAACACATTGTTTTCACCATTAAACATTCAAGAACACTAAAATCCATCAAGAACATTCTTGTACACAAAACTTCACTCATTTAACACTACATCACAATATAGTGCATAATCTAAATTGCTTGGCACTTAGGCCCTTAAAGTGCATAAACCATAAGCACTGAATTTCCCACCTTATATTTGCCTTTGACCTGCAAATACACACAACAATACATATGTCCTTTAATAGTCCCCTTGAGAATATTTTACTAAGTCATTCACCATTGGCTCCTTAAGTAGTTTTGATAAGCAATATAAGCTCATTTTCCTAAGACACCATAAGCTACATTAGTTTAGCATGTTTACCTCTTTTCCTCACAACTTCTTTCTTGTTTCCTTGATTAAAATCGGTAAGGATGTTTGATTGCTTGTCAACTTCTAATCAATATACAAACAATGAAATGAGTATACAAGCTTTATGCTTCATCTCATTGTAAACCCTAGATACAGATATTGTCTTAAAACATTTAGATGATTGTTTCACCTTGGATATGAAAGAGAGTTTGGATATGTAGCAAGAGAGGACTCCACCAAGCCCTTGGAAGATTCAAATGAAGCTAGAACAAGCAAGGTAAGGGCACCATTAATGGTGTTTTTCGGACAACATACAAACATGAAGGAAATGTTATTTTTCTTTGAGTTTCCTTACCCAGAAGCAAAGGAGAACAATAATATGTGAAAAGATGAGCTCAAGCTCCTCCCATGGAGATTCCTCTTGGCACCGAAATGGAGCCCTTGGAGTTTTGAAAGGATGAAGTTGAAGAGCTTGACAAGACAAAGAGAATGGTGGTCTTGGTTTTTGATTTGGCAAAGGGGGCTAGGAATTACAAGAGGTTGAAGATGATAAATGGTGGTGGTGCTGTGGCTTTACCATGGAAGAGAGCAAGAAGGGAGGTAGAAGACGTGGGAAAGCACTCTTTTTAGTCTTAATATACCATATTTTAATGTTTAAACAACATACTAAGGTTTGGGGTATTTCAAAAGGAGTTGAAGTACTTTCACATAATATCAATACTAATTTAGTTATTTAAAGTTCTATTTATATACTGTTTTCAACCAAAAGTATTCTTTAAAATTTCTAGGAGCATGTGTACATGCTCTTAAGGAATTTTATTCTTAGCCATGTATTCTCCATAAGTATGCTTTTGAAAATAGCTTAATATATGATTTATCCCAACCAAAATCTTAACATACTCAATAGATGATATTCCAACCTATATTTCTACTGTAGTTTAATGTTCGAACAGAACAACAGCACACCATTCTCTACAAACATTCATAAAAAGAAAAGTGTATAAAGGAATCATTCACTAATCTAAGAAGGGTTAGGAGTCGTGCCTTACTGGAATCCTAACTTCCCAATTCAACCTCAATTCCCCAGTTTTAAGTGCACCTACAATCTAAGTATTTCACTCGGCTTGTTTTCTCGGGTTCAGAGCGTAACTACGCTCTGTACCAATTTCTGTAACGCCCCTATTTAACATATTTATAGAGGAAACAAAATACTAAAGGCGTACAGACCATCGGGTTCCAAACACCCGGCACCAAACCTCACCAATTACAACTTAAAGATTACAATTGTCACGGCCTGAACCTCGAGAAAACTTAACAATAATAAAATAGAAATAAAACACATAAACTCTCCACAACACCTAATCCCATCCCAATCACTCGTTCTCTTCGTGGCCACCTGTAAAGTAACTCGTACCTGTAAGATAAAACCAAGCAGCCCACTTCGAGAGGGGTGGGTCAGTTCCCTGGAATGGAACTGGTACGATCCTCCAAAAACAAACTTATAATACAACTCTTTAATAAATAATAGCTTGAAAGAAATCACTTAAACCACACTGAGGGGCAAGGTATTCCACAAATCACCAAATCAAGATAACAAGTTAAGAATAAAGATGAATAACAGAAAGGTAAAGTTAGTGAAACAAAACCACACCATGTGTTAGTGAACATCCAATGCCTTAGTTAAACCCAATTCCCGTTAGGAGTAGAAAGACTCAGATAGTCTCAAAGGACTAGGAATGATAAGATAGATCCAAGAACCAATAACTCAAGAGTGGAATAATTCAACTGGGAGAGATGGCCCCCACTGCCAAGTATGTCCTTTTAGGACAGAGGATATACAGCCCCTCACTGTCTACAACGTCCCTTTTGGGACAGGGGATATACAGCCCCTCACTGTCTACTACGTCCCTTTTGGGGCAGGGGATATACAGCCCCTCACTGTCTACCACGTCCCTTTTGGGACAGGGGATATACAGCTCCTCACTGTTACCATTGAAGACACACGCACGTCGAAACCTCAAGAACCAGCTCATGGATAAAACTATATCCTGAGTCAAAAAAAGAATTTACCAAAATTAACTTTTTCCAAATTCCCACCAGAACACTAACTACCCAGAGCAATACCAAAACACTCAGTCCTACAGAGTGCAGAAGCGTAAACCCTAAGCTGTCAATGTCTAATGGAACAACCAAATAGAAGGAACCAATACCCAAGTGAGTTTCACATTCAAGGCTCAGTTAGTCACATAAGCTGAGTTAGTCACACAACCAACTCCTTTCAGAAATTCCTCTTAAACTCAGTTAGTGTTTTTCGAAAACGTCTCATAAGTCAATCAGCAAAAGTATCGGAGTACGAGAAATCGTACCTGGTCAACGCTGTAGCAGTTCTAGTAAACTCGTGCAAACATTCAACAATTCTCTGAGGAACATTGAAGATAATTTACTATCAATAACCTGTACCCTAAGTTAAACTTAAATAAATTCATCTCTCTTATTTCCAAATCTCAATTATCTTATAAGCCCTCGCTTAAATGTTATGTATAACCTTTGACTTATTTTAGAAGGTTGTATAGCCCAAGGTTGTAGGATCAAGGAATGTATTTTATTAACACCTGCTAACTGTCCACTCCTATCCACTTTATTCATGTTTATCCACAATCCTCACATTCAAGACTTTTGAGACCTTTATATCGTAAATGTGTTTATATTATATAATTAAATCTAAGAATTTCAATAATAATCTTAAGCTCAATACCTTTATTCTTAATTTAGAATAAACATTGTATTATGACCTACGATGGACTCATCTCAGAATACTATACTGTTATCTCATAACGTAAAGATTATGTATTTAAACAATATCTACTAGATAACCCTTTATGATTAAGTCTTTCCCTTAACTTAATTAAGATCTACATCTTGTATATTGGAATCGTAGTGTTGTAGACGCGCTTTATTATAACTTAATTGAACTGCTAAACTCAATTATCTCATCTTTAGTCCAGAATGACTTTTAATTACAACCATCTAATAAACTTGTCATAAGATGTTAAATTGCTTCTCATCCTGAATAACTATACTATAGTTAACTTAGATTTAACGAATTAATCTTACATTTAGTATTTACAAGGTATATTATATGTTTTATTATTACCTATACAATAAGGTGTTTAGTATAACTTTTTATGTATCCTTACTTACATTTAATTTCCTAAATGTTTTATTTTTACACACATTCTCTCTATAGACTATGTATAATCCTTTGTATTAAACTTCATTAAACTTACGCCTTAAATACGTTTTAAATTGTTTTACAAAACCTAAGGTTTCAAAGGAATAACTTAATAAATTAATTTCCTTTATTGTATTTAGGATGGACAAGATATCTACATAGAGTAGAATTTATCAAAGAATTAAATTCTGGTTCGTAAGTGAAATTGTTAATTATTTAATAAGATAATCTATTATGAAAATTCTCATATTTTATATTCAAATAACCAATCATTATTTCCCATTACCGTAAAGTATATCAATATAATATCTTACATAACTTAGTTTTATCTAATAAAAGGTTCAAAGGTTTTAAGTATCAAATTCCTACTTATAAACCTTCTATAAATTCAAACTACTAAATACCTCACTTAATTGTAAACTCACATCCTAAGTATTGGTAATAAATGTTATAAATGTATTTCATATGGCTTATCTAATGCCAAGAAACTTAAGGATTATTATTTAGATAAATTTGCAAATCATAGTTTAATATAGTTTTATATCATAATCCTTTTAATGATTTTATCTTAAAACATTAAATATATTTCAATACCATAAATGTTAAGAAATGATTAAATCGAGACTTACTAATCCACCTCACATTTCGATGTAAAAGTATTTTATTTATTTTATTATTGTTTATATATTAAGAACATTTAGATGTAAAAGTATTACATTTATTTATTAATTATATAGTAAGTTCTATTTGTGTAAAATCTAATTACAAATATTCCTAAGTCCCAACTTATTAATTACCTAACCAAATTATAGATTTACATTCTGGTCTTTGACAAATAATATTACACATGTATTTTAATATGGTTTATATAAATCTTAGAAATCCAAGATAACTCTTTAAGCTTAATTTCGTAACCACAATTCAATACTACCTCATATAATATTCTTTTAACAGTATTATGTATAGGTTTAGTTTAACTTATTAATTAATTCATATTCTATTTGCTATAAGGTATTTTATGTCTTTTATTTATTTATTTATCGTATATGTATACTAGGATTTATTCAAGACATTCTTTATGTAGTTTTATTGCATTTAATTATTTATATTAACTTTTACACATATCTACATCCAAAATATGGTTTATAAAATAAAGTATTTTCCTTAGTTTCAATTAAGTATATTAACTACCATATTATATAATTAATATAAATGTAGATTAATTTAGTTCCTTGATTTAACCTAAGTTACTACTTTATTTCCTTTATATATATATATATATATATATATATTTACCTCACTTAAAAGTTTATACCTAAAAATATTTATAAACATACTGTTACTAAATGTTAATTTAGTCTTTTCATATTTTCCCAACCTAAAAAGTTTATTAACAAACTATATCTTAATTTTTGTTACATTAAAAACCATATATTATAAGATAAACTTATGAAAATTTCATAAACACAATTTTTAAACCCACTTACCCTAGTCCAAAAAATTCCCAAATTTAATATATAGTAACTATAACATTTTAGACATATTATAAAATTTTTATTTCATAAAAATATCTTTTAATTTAACCAAATAATTCCATAATACCCGTAAATTACAAAAATCATAACTTACGTTTAAAAACTCCAAAACCATATTAATTTACATCAAAATAAACTAGATTTTATAAGGAATCTATGGTTAAAATTTCAAGTCAAAATACATTCGGGAAGGTATTCAAATTAATTCAACAAGTTTGGGTTTAAGTCTGGAAATATTAAAAACTTAACTAACTTAAACTTAAACGTTTTAATCTCGGCCGTCCGTTTCTTTTAACTACGATCGGACTGCCGAAAATTGTCGAGTTCTTCAGCAATCTAAACCCGACACCCGAGTACTAAATTCAAGATTTCTCTCAATCTACAGAACGAAATCGAGTGATTCTTCCTCCATTCGTTTCGAAATTAAATTCCGGTTCTAATGACACCGATTTCACCACCTACAATGCAGTATCCTACGAATTTGATTCTGGGTTCGAAGAGGTTAGGGTTCATGTTATACCCGATTCGATTTTTACAAAATTCTCTCAATACAAGGCATAATTGACGAAATTGGCAGTTGGGTTAGGTCGATAATGCAAAATCGAGTGACAGAATAGGAGGAATTGAACGGAGACTTACCAGGGAAGCACCGGTGACGAAAATCGTAATCGGTTTCTGGAAAAAAAATTCAAACTCGAGCTGTTCGAGTAGCGAACTTTGGAGATCTATAAAATACGTTCTAGATCGAGTTAGGCCATGTTCTTGGGCTCATTAAAAAGAAGAAACATAGCTCTACACATTGATATCAATAACTTACTCTAACTCGTAATACATAGGGAGAAATCTAACCCGAAAGTTACGAGTTTATACCTGCGGTTTCTGTATGATTTTATGTGCTACAAAATCAGAAAATTTAGGCAACTATATCCTCCAAACGGTTACGCATCAGCCTTGGTCATCAACATGAAAGTTGTAGAGGGATTAGAGATCTTCAAAACAAGCTAAAGAAATCAAATTTTGGTTGAGAGACGAAGAAGTTATGATCGAACTAAGTTTACCTGAATTCGGTGAAAAGCTGGAATTTTGGGTACGAGTTTCGCAAGTGGTCAACTTTAGATCGAATTTGCAGCTGATGTATAATGAATTAGGGTATGTGTGAGTAATGATTGGAAAGAGGATTTAAAGGAGAAGAGAATGAAAAAGACGGCATTGAAAAATATTGAGAGATGAGTGAGATATAGCCGTCTAAAGTTAGGGCAAAATCTGGTATCGGTTACCGGAAAACAAGGGATAAAATCGGCTAAGTGTTGGGCAACCCGTGACAGTGTGACACGTGGCATATTTCAAAATTTTGGCTCTAAACTTCAATCTATCATAACTTTGGCAAGGATGATCCGTTTTTGACGTTCTTTTTATTGATCTTCATGGTTTTCCATAACCTATTTATTGGTATAGGTTTCATGGGCTGGTTTGACCATTCTCAAAAAGTCAACCCTAGCAAGGCTTAATAAGCTTTAAGGTTTCTATAATTTTATTTTGACTTTTATGTTTCAAAACGATGTTCCAACTCTTTCTAAAATCTTTATAATATACTTGGAGTGTTTAGAAATTTTCCCAAGATTTATTGACTTATAAATCTTATTGTTAAATTCATAATACTATATAATAATATATAATAGTTTAATACTTAATAGTATTCTTTAGGGTTAATTAGAAGAAATCCCCTAAATTAATTTCCATAATTCCACATAATATTAATATTCATAATTCCATACAATACTTTAATATTCATAATTCCTTATACTAATTTAATATTCATAATTCCATATAATAATTTCCTACTTAATAGTATTATTAAAGGTTTAATAAAAGAAATCCCCTAAATTAATTTAAATTAATTTAGGGGTATTTCAGTATATCCCCCTTAAAAGAAACTTCGCCTCGAAGTTTAAAAAATCAACTAATAGGCACTCACACCGCTTCGGGTGTGCTGAGACAATAACAATTCCAATGAAATTCCATACCAATCCAATCCTTTATTTCCATCCATTTCCATAACAACATTCCACTCGAGATTACTCAAAATCAAAACGAACCTAGATATACCAAGACATAGCATGATAAAAATCAACAGTCACATACTGTGTCATAATGTAAAAACCAAGCACATACAAACACCTCTCGTTCTGCTAATAAGGCAACATGGCATAATCTGGATGAGGTGACAAAGGAAGAGTATGCCAGTATATCCCCCTTAAAAGAGCTAAGGTACGCCCTCGTACCGCTACTAACGACACATTCAAAGAATTCAGCACCTTATTAACCAGCTTTGTTGTAAATTTTATTGCACCGTTGATTTTATCTGCGATCGATATATATATATATATATATATCTGTATCTCTTGATTGTTTTGTATTTGTATTTTCTTAACTGTTATAAAATTTTATCTTATGATTATTACCCATTCATTTTATGACTGATACGAATTATATGTCCATTATATGTTCATTTTATCATATCAATTATATTAACAAGCTACAACTCAGGTGTAACACACTTGAGTAGTTTAAAATAATATTTCAGATCATTTAATAATCCTCAATAATCTTCCAAAATTATCTTCAAGGGTTTACTAGCCAACCATATGTTAAAACTTTATAAAATAAATATTTTCTGTGACTTTTCAAGTTTCAATTGTTTTTATAATTAACTATAGTATTTTAGATGAACCATTAGGTATTTACTTCATAAAATTTACTTATTATATATTTACATAATTTCACGCAAGGCAGAGTTTTAGGAAGTTCTTATTAATTATAATGTAGCTCCAAAATCTGATTCCTTTATCTTAAAATTTATATATTTTTTAAGGTAGGGACTCTATATAAAGTTTTAAGTCAAATGAACTAGTCTAATGAAAACTCACTCACTCTTGGTAATTATTTTTCTTAAGGTTTGTTCTATGTGAGTATTCTTCTGATTATCAAATCTTAGTACTCCCTTAGACAATGGTGGCTTTTGTAAATATCACTCTTAGTGTGACTTCTAAAATTTTATCTATGTATAATGTTAAACTTCTAAATAAACATGAGGATTTCCAAATCTTTAAGTAACTCTCAATTTTTCACTAGACGCTCAATACTCCAAGTATTTAAGGCTCAATAATATTTAGTTTATTATTACTCATGTGTTTTCACTCCATAGGTAAGTATTTTTCACCAAGGATTTAACTCGGTAAACTCTTTACATGTATGAATTTAGTACTGGATCTTAATATATAAGTTTTGAACTGTTCATTGTGGCTAGTAATGAAATATGCCTAGCTCAAGATTTCATGATGGTAACGTCTTACCACCACTTCCCCTCAAGTTCAACACAATCCATCACCTGCGTAGAAGATTATATACGGTTAGATGACAAGGCTTGTCTAGCCCCTAAACTTCCAGAAGTGGGTGTGCACCCCCACTACTTTCAGCCTAGGAGTTCGTCGCACCAGGCACTTCCCGTAGGGTGTTAGGTTTAGGTGTTTTCTTTCTAAAGTTTGCATAGAGTTTTAGTGTGGTTTATGGGTTCGGGTGTATGCTACTAGTGTTTGTTAACTTAATAATTTTCTAGACTTAAGATTTATCCAAACATTACCTTTAGGAAACAATTTGTACCAAGTAATTCTTGAGATTTATTTTCAAACTTTAAAGGAGTTGAAGTACTTTCACATAATATCAATACTAATTTAGTTATTTAAAGTTCTATTTGTATACTTTTTTCAACCAAAAGTATTCTTTAAAATTTCTAGAAGCATGTATACTTGCTCTTAAGGAATTGTATTCTTAGCCATGTATTCTCCATAAGTATGCTTTTGAAAATAGCTTAATATATGATTTATCCCAACCAAAATCTTAACATACTCAATAGATGATATTCCAACCTATATTTCTACTGTAGTTTAATGTTCGAACAGAACAACAGCACACCATTCTCTACAAACATTCATAAATAAAAAGTTAGGAACAATTTCTGCCCGTTGCTCATACAACGCGCCTCACGCGCCTCAAGATCTGCTCTCCCCTGTTCTCCGTTTCCACAGATCTGCAGATTCTCATGGTGGCTCATTGAACTGCCGCGCCGGAGAGTTGGTTAGGTGGCCCAGCCCCGTCGTCGGGTCTTCACCTGGTGGCGCTGGCCCCAACACCCCCCTTCCTATCTCGAGCTCACGCCGACCATGGGGAAGAAAAGACCAGTCACACGGTCTACTCCCTCTCTCTTGTCGCCGGCGAAGCCAGTCTCCACTGGTGGCCCTGCCAAGCCGCCTCCTCCGGGGCGGAGCTCCAATGGCGCCACTGGTCTCGCCCCCTCCTCTGCTCCAATCGACTCCGCAGGCGCAGGTGAGATGGCCCCCCGGCCGTCTTCCTCTGTCGACTTCTCTGGAGCCAGCTTCTCTTCTCAGCCTGGTGAAGGTGGAGCGCTCTCTGGTGCGGGAGACGTCTCCCTGTTTGTGGATCTGTCTTCCTTTGTTAGTGCCTCCCTCCCTCACTCAGCGAACAGCCCAGGCAAAGGAGTCAATGCGGCAGTGGAGAATTCCCCCTCTGTTGGCGCCCCGGTCAATGCGTTAGTGGAGGACTCCCCCCCTGTTGCGTCCGCTTCCGCCAGTGTGGCTGCCCCGGTGTCCTACCCTGATGTTCCTTGTCAATTTAATATCGATGAATCTTGTCATATTAATATCGATTCAACTCTGTTCGACTATCTCCACCGCCCTGAACCCCAAGCTGCTGAGGTCGCTCCTGTGATCCCTCCAGTGGATGTGATGCTACAGGAATTCCAAAACCAACCTGCTCTCCAATCTTCGATTGGGATGAACAAGGACTTCCCGTCCCTCTCTAAAGTCCCGGAGAGATCCGTTGCTACTGGACAGAAGGTTGCTTGGGTCAAACGAACCCCTCGTCCTCCACCATCAAGTAAGCCGGCGCCAGGTAAGAATTCTAACCCTTCCTTTCTGGACACGCTCCTGGCTAAACAGAAATTTAACTGTGGCATGTCTTTACGCTTAGATAATAATGACATTATAGATATTGATAACCCATTTGTTACTATTGAGGAGAATGATTTATTGCCTGAGATTGATTACTGGAAAAATGCCCTGGTTGGTCATATTTGGGGAAAAAAGTTTGGGTTCAATATTGTCAAAGAATATGTGAAGAGAGCTTGGAGTTTTGTAACCACTCCCCAAATTCTCCTTCATGATGAAGGATGGTTTATTTTCCGATTCGATAATGAAGAGGACCTCCAACAAGTCCTTGAAAAGGGCCCCTGGCTCCTCTACTCATCTCCCTTGGTCCTAAAGAAATGGTCTCCTGACTTTTCTTTCAACCCGAAAGATCTCAATCGCATCCCTGTCTGGATTCAGCTCCCTGGCCTCCACACTAGCCTGTGGTCCCAATCCAGCCTTGCTAAGATTTGCGCCAAGTTGGGTTCTCCGCTCTATACCGACCAAGCTACAGCCTCCAAATCTAGAATCTCCTATGCAAGAATATTGGTCGAAGTTGATTTCAATCTGGATCTTGTTAGAGAAATCGAGATCCGAGCCCCTAGTGGCACTAGTTTCCAGAAGGTTGTCTATGAATGGGAACCTGTCTCCTGCTCTCTCTGCAGTCTCCTAGGACACTCCTCTGCTCGATGTCCAAACTCTGCCCGCTCTGGACCAGGACGCGCCCAGGGGTCTTTGCTTGGCCCGGGAAAGGACCCCGCCCCCTCTACTTTAGACCAGACTGCCCACGCAGATATGGAGACACCCCGGTCAGCCACAAATCCTGGTTCCCGACCTCACACTCCGCCTAGGGCCCCTTGCCTTGCTTCCTCTACTATTTCCCCCGATGACCAGATGTCGCCATCCCTCAAGCTTCTGCTCGCCCCCAACTCTGATGATGCCTGTCAAGTGGTTCCACCTAATGGTAGGAAGGTCCATAGGAAGTCCCCTATTAAGGCCCATAACCCTTTACCTGATGATCTCTCGCTCCTGCTCACTAATACCTTTGATATTTTCGAGGAGAGTTCCGCTCTCCCTCCCCCTACTTCCTTCCACATTACCCCATCCTTATGAATCTTGCAATATGGAATGTTAGGGGTTGCAATGACCAACCCAAACTCCTTGAGATCCAAAAATTTGTGGCCAGCAATAATCTCAGTGCATTCGGCCTCCTTGAAACTCATGTTTCCTTCACCAACTACCCCTCTATTCTCGCGCGGTTCTTCCCTTCTTGGAGTCTTGTCCATAACTATGATGCTAATCAGAGTGGGCGCATCTGGATACTTTCCAATCCCTCCATTGTTACGCTCTCCTAAATCCACTCCTCTGACCAAATTCTCACCTGCAAAGTGGCTATCTCGGGCACCATGAACTTTACATTATCCGTAGTCTACGGTAGGAACAGCCAAGCCCTTCGATCCCAACTTTGGGAGGATATTATGAACCTCAGTCAGAATACCATTGGTCCCTGGGTAGTGGCAGGGGATTTCAATAATATCCTCTATGCTCAAGATAGGCTCAGTAGTCGCAACCCTCTCCCTAGAGACTACAGAGACTTTACTGACTGTGTCTCTAACGCGGTCTTGCAAGACCTTCGCTTTTATGGGAGATTCTTCACCTGGTGGAATAATCAATATGATCACAGTCGCGTTTTAGGGAAAATTGACCGTGTCTTAGTTAATGAAGATTGGCTACTAGCATTCCCCACCAGCTATGCTTCATTTCTTCCTCCCCTGGTGTCAGATCATAAACCCATGGTGATCTCCCTCCCAGCTCCGTCACTTCGTAAGAGAAGCTTTAAGTTCCTCAACCTATGGACTAATGACCCCTCCTTTCTCCCCCTTGTTCGTGACGCATGGGATCTTGCCCTTAGTGGGAGCCGTCTTTTCACGATCGTCCAAAGGCTTAAACATCTCAGATTAGGGCTCATTAACCTTCATAAATCTGAATTTGGGTCTCTTGGGGACAAAGGCAATAGAATTAGGGATCATCTTAGTGACATCCAGAGACGCCTGGACCTCGACCCTTGGAATCCAACGCTTATCTCTCAGGAAAAAACGATTAGGCACAACCTTATGGTTAGGGACTCCCAGGAGATTCTTTTCCTTCGGCAGCTCTCGAAAACCCGTTGGCTAAAATGGGCGGACTCTAATACTTCCTATTTTCACAGAGCCATAAAGGCCAGGAGGAATAAAAACTCCATTGCTTCCATTACCAATGATCGGGGGGAGACCCTCCAGTCCCCTTCCGACATTGAAAACTGCCTGGTTAGCCACTTCCGTCAGAATTTAGGCTCTAGGACACCACTACAGCGCTCTTTGGCGGATCTTAACTTGGAAAATGTCAGAACGCTTGACCGCTCTTCATGGACCCTCTTAACCAAGCCCGTTGAGAGTAGTGACATTAGATCAGCCCTTTTCTCAATAGGGGACGACAAAGCCCCTGGCCCGGACGGCTACTCGGCTAAATTCTTCAAAGCTGCCTGGGACATCATTGGGGAGGACATTTGTGAAGCCATTAAAAGTTTCTTCCATAGCGGTAGGCTTCTTAAAGAAATCAATGCCACCCTTATCACCCTTATTCCCAAAACTGACAATGCCTCTTCCCCGGGGGATTATAGGCCCATATCCTGTTGCAATACGTTGTATAAAATCATTAGTAAAATTGTGGCTGAAAGGCTCAAGAGCGTCCTCCCCTCTCTGGTGAACCCCTGCCAAGGAGCCTTTATTAAAGGGCGTCTTATCTCAGACAACATCCAGCTCTGCTCGTGCCTTATGAAAAACTATCAAAGAGTCAACATTTCTCCTCGGTGTACTATGAAAATGGACATCAGGAAGGCTTTTGACACTGTTGACTGGAAATTCCTCCAGGACACTCTCTCCTTCCTAAACTTCCCCCCCGAATTTAGTAACTGGATCATTCAATGTGTCACCTCCACATCGTTCTCGATCAACATAAATGGGTCTCCATCAGCATTTTTCAAAGGGGAAAGAGGGCTGCGCCAAGGCGATCCTCTCTCCCCCTACCTCTTTGCGCTTATTATGGACATGCTTTCCCGGCTGCTCGACCAACTCCTTACACCCCTAATTTCAGCTATCACCCATCTTGCAAGTAGCTCCGGATCACCCACCTCTTCTTTGCTGATGATGCCCTCTTGTTCTGTAGAGGTGACCACAACTCCATAACGTCCATGCTCAATAAGGTTAATCTCTTCTCTAAAGCCTCTGGTCTCATGCTTAACCCTTCCAAATCTGACATATTTCTAGGAGGGGTTAACCCTACCACTATGGATGCACTTGTGCACCTCACGGGATTTAAACGGGGCTCATTTCCATTCCGCTATCTTGGCATCCCTATCACTGCTAGGAAGCCCAAAGCAGTGGACTTTAACCCCCTTACTGACAGTATCCGTAAAATTATAACCTCTTGGGGAAGTAAATCCCTCTCTTTTGCAGGCAGGCTCTCTCTCATCCAGAGTACTCTTTTTGGCGTTGTGGGTTTCTGGGCCTCAAGCATCACCATTCCTAAAAACGTCATCAAAAGAGTTACTAGTTGCTTTCGGTCCTTCCTTTGGTCGGGGGAGGCTGACAATAAGGCCACCCCACCAGTGGCCTGGAAGGCCATCACAAATACCAAGAAAAATGGGGGGCTGGGTCTGAAGGATATCCATAATTGGAATATGTGCTTCATTCTCAAGAACATCTCAGCCATCGCTCACGACTCGGAGAGTCTTTGGATTCAATGGATCCACAAGCTCTTCTTCCCCCCTCCTAGCAGCATCTGGTCGGTTAAGGCTAAAAGTAATGACCCTTGGACATGGAAAACTATCCTTCATGCCAGGGATTGGTGGATGAAGCAGTGTGGCTCGCCTGAGGATGCCATCTTTCTTTTCAACTCCTACCCCCTTCGACCTAGGGTTAGCTCCTTCTATAAGGACATTTCCACCCCTCACCAGACCTTCCAATGGTACAAAGTCTGTTGGGAAAACTGGGCTATCCCTAAAGCCAAATTCATTTTGTGGGTTGCGCTAAAAGGAAGACTAAAAACTTGTGATAAGCTCCAATCATGGGGCATATGTATTGCTAACAGATGCTGGCTCTGTGAGCGTGCTCTAGAGACAAGCAACCATCTTTTTTTCCAATGCAGGTACTCTTATAGGGTCTGGTGGACGATCTGTGACTGGCTGGGGATCCCTACCAACCGGAGGAGTCTTCGTAGCTGCGCATCATGGATCATTCGCTATTGCAAGAGGCGTCGTCCGGTTGATCTGGTGAAACGAGCGGCAATAGCCAACGTTGTATACCATATATGGATAGAAAGGTGCAAGCGAGCCATGGCTAACCAATCCAGAGAGCCCAAACTCATTATTGCGGACATCAAAGTGGCAACAAAAGCCACCATTTGGACGAAGATGAACAATTCCAGCGCCGACTTCGACTGGCTTGATAGGGCGCTCTGCACCTAGGAGAATCCTTTTATTTAACTTTGTTGTATTGTCTTTTTTATTTGATCAGCTTTACGCTATTTTGTCCCCTAGCTGGGGTAGCCTTTGTACTAGGTTTATGCTGCTTTTGTTTCGCTACTAGGGAGGCTTTATCCTCCTCCCCTGTAAGTGATGTCTCCTTTCTTCTTATCAGATACATAGGGCCCCTATGTATCTAACGTTACATGTTCCTCTTATTTTATATATATCCATTCTTTCAAAAAAAAAACATTCATAAAAATAAAAGTGTATAAAGGAATCATTCACTAATCTAAGAAGGGTTAGGAGTCGTGCCTTACTGGAATCCTCACTTCCCAATTCTACCCCAATTCCCCAGTTTTAAGTGCACCTATAATCTAAGTATTTCACTCGGCTTGTTTTCTCGGGTTCAGAGCGTAACTACGCTCTGATACCAATTTCTGTAACGCCCCTATTTAACATATTTATAGCGGAAACAAAATACTAAAGGCGTACAGACCATCGGGTTCCAAACACCCGGCACCAAACCTCACCAATTACAACTTAAAGATTACAATTGTCACGGCCTGAAACTCGAGAAAACTTAACAAAAATAAAATAGAAATAAAACACATAAACTTTCCACAACACCTAATCCCATCCCAATCACTCGTTCTCTTCGTGGCCACCAGTAAAGTCACTCGTACCTGCAAGATAAAACCAAGCAGCCCACCCCGAGAGGGGTGGGTCAGTTCCCTGGAATGGAACTGGTACGATCCTCCAAAAACAAACTTATAATACAAATCATAAATAAATAATAGCTTGAAAACAGTCACTTAAACCACACAGAGGGGCAAGGCATTCCACAA
The DNA here is from genome assembly GCA_023374045.1 of Limonium bicolor. Lineage (NCBI taxonomy): Eukaryota > Viridiplantae > Streptophyta > Magnoliopsida > Caryophyllales > Plumbaginaceae > Limonium > Limonium bicolor. The sequence goes on from CM041776.1 coordinate 499,541,097, forward strand.
ATCACCAAATCAAGATAACAAGTTAAGAATAAAGATGAATAACAGAAAGGTAAAGTTAGTGAAACAAAACTACACCATATGTTAGTGAACATCCAATGCCTTAGTTAAACCCAATTCCCGTTTGGAGTAGAAAGACTCAGATAGTCTCAAAGGACTAGGAATGATAAGATAGATCCAAGAACCAATAACTCAAGAGTGGAATAATTCAACTGGGAGAGATGGCCCCCACCGCCAAGTACATCCTTTTAGGACAGGGGATATACAGCCCCTCACTGTCTACAATGTCCCTTTTGGGACAGGGGATATACAGCCCCTCACTGTCTACTACGTCCCTTTTGGGACAGGGGATATACAGCCCCTCACTGTCTACCACGTCCCTTTTGGGAAAGGGGATATACAGCCCCCCACTGTTACCATTGAAGACGCGCGCACGTCGAAACCTCAAGAACCAGCTCATGGATGAAATGATATCTAGAGTCAAAAGAAGAACTTACCAAAATTGACCTTTTCCAAATTCCCACCAGAACACTAACTACCCAGAGCAATACCAAAACACTCAGTCCTACAGAGTGTAGAAGCGTAAACCCTAAGCAGTCAATGTTTAATGGAACAACCAAATAGAAGGAACCAATACCCAAGTGAGTTTCACATTCAAGGCTCAGTTAGTCACACAAGCTGAGTTAGTCACACAACCATTTCCTTTTAGAAATTCCTCTTAAACTCAGTTAGCGTTTTTCGAAAACGTCTCATAAGTCAATCAGAAAAAGTATCGGAGTACGAGAAATCGTACCGGGTCAACGCTGTAGCGCTTGTAGCAGTTCTAGTAAACTCGTGCAAACATTCAACAATTCTCTGAGGAACATTGAAGATAATTTACTATCAATAACCTGTACCCTAATTTAAACTTAAATAAATTTCTCTCTCTTATTTCCAAATCTCAATTATCTTATAAGCCCTCGCTTAAATGTTATGTATAACCTTTGACTTATTTTAGAAGGTTGTATAGCCCAAGGTTGTAGGATCAAGGAATGTATTTTATTAACACCTGCTAACTGTCCACTCCTATCCACTTTATTCATTTTTAACCACAATCCTCACATTCAAGACTTTTGAGACCTTTATATCATAAATGTGTTTATATTATATAATTAAATCTAAGAATTTCAATAATAATCTTAAGCTCAATACCTTTATTCTTAATTTAGAATAAACATTGTATTATGATCTACGATGGACTCATCTCAGAATACTATACTATTATCTCACAATGTAAAGATTATGTATTTAAACAATATCTACTAGATAACCCATTATGATTAAGTCTTTCCCTTAACTTAATTAAGATCTACATCTTGTATATTGGAATCGTAGTGTTGTAGACGCGTTTTATTATAACTTAATTGAAATGTTAAACTCAATTATCTCATCTTTAGTTCAGAATGACTTTTAATTACAACCATCTAATAAACTTGTCATAAGATGTTAAATTGCTTCTCATCCTGAATAACTATACTATAGTTAACTTAGATTTAACGAATTACTTACTTTAGTATCACAAGGTATATATATGTTTTATTATTACCTATACAATAAGGTGTTTAGTATAACTTTTTATGTATCCTTACTTACATTTAATTTCCTAAATGTTTTATTTTTACACACATTCTTCTATAGACTATGTATAATCCTTGTACTAAACTTCATTAAACTTAAGCCTTAAATACGTTTTAAATTGTTTTACAAAACCTAAGGTTTCAAAGGAATAACCTAATAAATTAATATCTTTTATTGTATTTAGGATGGACAATATATCTACATAGAGTAGAATTTATCAAAGAATTAAATTATGGTTCGTAAGTGAAATTGTTAATTATTTAATAAGATAATCTATTATGAAAATTCTCATATTTTATATTCAAATAACCTATCATTATTTCCCATTACCGTAAAGTATATCAATATAATATCTTACGTAACTTAGTTTTATCTAATAAAAGGTTCAAAGGTTTTAAGTATCAAATTCCTACTTATAAACCTTCTATAAATTCTAACTACTAAATACCTCACTTAATTGTAAACTCACATCCTAAGTATTGGTAATAAATGTTATAAATGTATTTCATATGGCTTATCTAATGCCAAGAAACTTAAGGATTATTATTTAGATAAATTTCCAAATCATAGTTTAATATAGTTTTATATCATAATCCTTTTATTGATTTTATCTTAAAACATTAAGTTATATTTCAATACCATAAATGTTAAGAAATGATTAAATCTAGACTTACTAATCCACCTCACATTTCGATGTAAAAGTATTTTATTTATTTTATTATTGTTTATATATTAAGAACATTTAGATGTAAAAGTATTACATTTATTTATTAATTATATAGTAAGTTCTATTTGTGTAAAATCTAATTACAAATATTCCTAAGTCCCAACTTATTAATTACCTAACCAAATTATAGATTTACATTCTGGTCTTTGACAAATAATATTACACGTATTTTAATATGGTTTAATAAATCTTAGAAATCCAAGATAACTCTTTAAGCTTAATTTCGTAACCACAATTCAATACTACCTCATATAATATTCTTTTAACAGTATTATGTATAGGTTTAGTTTAACTTATTAATTACTTCATATTCTATTTTCTATAAGGTATTTTATGTCTTTATTTTTATTTATCGTATATGTATACTAGGATTTATTCAAGACATTCTTTATGTAGTTTTATTGCATTTAATTATTTATATTAACTTTTACACATATCTACATCCAAAATATGGTTTATAAAATAAAGTTTTCCTTAGTTTCAATTAAGTATATTAACTACCATATTATATAATTAAATAAATGTAGATTAATTTAGTTCCTTGATTTAACCTAAGTTACTACTTTATTTCCTTATATATATATGATATATATATATATATAATTTACCTCACTTAAAAGTTATACCTAAAAATATTTATAAACATACTGTTACTAAATGTTAATTTAGTCTTTTCATTTTCCCAACCTAAAAAGTTTATTAACAAACTATATCTTAATTTTGTTACATTAAAAACCATATATTATAAGATAAACTTATGAAAATTTCATAAACACAATTTTAAACCCACTTACCCTAGTCCAAAAATTCCCAAATTTAATATATAGTAACTATAACATTTTAGACATATTATAAAATTTTATTTCATAAAAAATATCTTTTAATTTAACCAAATAATTCCATAATACCCGTAATTACAAAAATCATAACTTACGTTTAAAAACTCCAAAACCATATTAATTTCAAAATAAACTAGATTTATAAGGAATCTATGGTTAAAATTCAAGTCAAAATACATTCGGGAAGGTATTTAAATTAATTCAACAAGTTAGGGTTTAATTCTGGAAATATTAAAAACTTAACTAACTTAAACTTAAATTTTAATCTCAGCCGTCCGTTTCTTTTAACTACGATCGGACGCCGAAAATCGTCGAGTTCTTCAGCAATCTAAACCCGACACCCGAGTACTAAATTCGAGATTTCTCTCAATCTACAGAACGAAATCGAGTGATTCTTCCTCCATTCGTTTCGAAATTAAATTCTAGTTCTAATGACACCGATTTCACCACCTACAATGCAGTATCCTACGAATTCGATTCTGGGTTCGAAGAGGTTAGGGTTCATGTTATACCCGATTCGATTTTTACAAAATTCTCTCAATACAAGGCATAATTGACGAAATTGGCAGTTGGGTTAGGTCAATAATGCAAAATCGAGTGAAAGAATAGGAGGAATTGAACGGAGACTTACCAGTGAAGCACCGGTGACGGAAATCGTAATCGGTTTCTGGAAAAAAAAATCAAACTCGAGCTGTTCGAGTAGCGAACTTTGGAGATGTATAAAATACGTTCTAGATCGAGTTAGGCCATGTTCTTGGGCTCATTAGAAAGAAGAAACATAGCTCTACATTGATCAATAACTTACTCTAACTCGCAATACACAGGGAGAAATCTAACCCGAAAGTTATGAGTTTATACCTGCGGTTTCTGTATGATTTTATGTGCTACAGAATCAGAAACTTTAGGCAACTATATCCTCCAAACGGTTACGAATCAGCCTTGGTCATCAACATGAAAGTTGTAGAGGGATTAGAGATCTTCAAAGCAAGCTAAAGAAATCAAATTTTGGTTGAGAGATGAAGAAGTTATGATCGAACGAAGTTTACCTGAATTCGGTGAAAAGCTGGAATTCTGGGTACAAGTTTCGCAAGTGGTCAACTTTAGATCGAATTTGCGGCTGATGTATAATGAATTAGGGTATGTGTGAGTAATGGTTGGAAAGAGGATTCAAAGGAGAAGAGAATGAAAAAGACGGCATTGAAAAATATTGAGAGATGAGTGAGATATAGCCGTCTAAAGTAAGGACAAAATCTGGTATCGGTTACCGGAAAACAAGAGATAAAATCGGCTAAGTGTTGGGCGACCCGTGACAGTGTGACACGTGGCATATTTCAAATTTTTGGCTCTAAACTTCAATCTATCATAACTTTGGCAAGGATGATCCGTTTTTGACGTTCTTTTTATTGATCTTCATGGTTTTCCATAACCTATTTATTGGTATAGGTTTCATGGGCTGGTTTGACCATTCTCAAAAAGTCAACCCTAGCAAGGCTTAATAAGCTTTAAGGTTTCTATAATTTTATTTTGACTTTAATGTTTCAAAACGATGTTCCAACTCTTTCTAAAATCTTTATAATATACTTGGAGTGTTTAGAAATTTTCCCAAGATTTATTGACTTTATCTTATTGTTAAATTCATAATACTATATAATAATATATAATAGTTTAATACTTAATAGTATTCTTTAGGGTTAAATAGAAGAAATCCCCTAAATTAATTTCCATAATTCCACATAATATTAATATTCATAATTCCATACAATACTTTAATATTCATAATTCCTTATACTAATTTAATATTCATAATTCCATATAATAATTTCCTACTTAATAGTATTATTAAAGGTTTAATAAAAGAAATCCCCTAAATTAATTTAAATTAATTTAGGGGTATTTCAGTATATCCCTCTTAAAAGAAACTTCGCCTCGAAGTTTAAAAAATCAACTAATAGGCACTCACACCGCTTCGGGTGTGCTGAGACAATAACAATTCCAATGAAATTCCATACCAATCCTGAAATACCCCAAACCTTAATGTGTTAATTAAATGTATAATTATAATTTCCTAAGGCTAATTAAGCCCTTAAGATCATTGGTGAAGAAACGAAAACCAAAAAGAAAAAGAAAATGCGTAAACGCCACAAAACGTGAAAATACGTATTTAATTAGTTTAGGAGGTACATAACCTTCATAAGGGTTATAAATATATTTTTATACCTTAATTACACACTAAGAACGTGTGGGAAAAATTCCGGAAGGAAACAGATTCAAACAATGCGTTAAAACGCTAACGGAGTCTTAAAACGCGTTTTTCGAGAAGACCCGAAAACGCGACTTTAAACAGTTAAACGACCCTGTAAAAATAATAATTGATTTTGTAACAATAATTAAACATTAATGGGAGGTTAATAACCATTAAAATTAAGGGAATGAGAAGATTCCGAAAAACGGTTCCGGTTAGCGAATAGTGCTAAACCGGGTAAATTAAACGAGTGTTTCTGTTAAAAAACGAAAAACGCTCCAGCATGTCATATTAGTGGGCCGGTTTTATTTATGAAAACAGCTCACTCACACAAGACTAGTTAACTAATTAATTAAGTCAAGAGAGCTAAAATAACAAAGGGGCACATATATCCCCACACTCTCTCTCTCTCTTTCCTTATTTTTCTTTTTCCTCTCTTCCTCTCTTTCCTCTCTTCCTCCTCCACCAGCCGTTCTCCTTCTCCCCCCTCTGGTTCCACCGATTTTTGAGGCCTTTCCATGGCTTCTCCTTCTTCTCAAGCTTGCCCAAGGTGCTACCCCACTCCAAATGAGAAAATAATTACATATTCTTCATCTCCTCATCATTCTCTATCTTCCTCTCTTTTCAAAATCCGAAAATAATGAAGTTCATCTCCATGGGTTTTCCCCATTTGAAGAGAAAATAACACCAATGTGTAGCTTGGAGCCTCCTCTTTCAAACAAGGTAAAAATTTCATTGAAAAACTCGTTTTTGTTCTTCCTCCTTTGGTAGCCGATTTTGCTCTCTCTCTCTTACCTTGTTTTCCTCTTGTTTTGGAGCCTTGTTTCAACCCTCCAATGGTGGAGTAAATGCTTTCTTGATTCAAGGGAGGAAATCCCCCTTTAAAAGCTTCAAAAGGTAAACCCTAATTCTAGCCCTTTGATTAAATGGAGTTTCTAAGGGTTTAGATAATTAATTGTGTATGTTTTGTGTTCATGGATGTTGGGATGGAGTTGGAAACTCCATACCCTCTAAATTGATTTTTGGAAGAAATGAGGAGCAAGAGGAGAATGTGAGAGACTTGTGAAATTAAGGTAAGGAATCCACCTTAAACCTTGCTATAATTGTTTTAGTGTTTGGGATTGGGTAAACAATTTAATGAACCCAAATTGTGGATTGAAATATGTGTTGAAAATGTGTTTAGTTGGTGTGGAGAGATTTGTGAATTAATAGTTGAATTGAAGGCCTTAAGAGCCAAATGTTTTAAGGTGGAGATTGGTATTGTGTTTATGGAGTTATGGTGATATTGTTGATGTTGATGAGTTGAGGATTTATTGTGTGCTGTTAGGACCCTTGAAAGGGTGTGGCTAGATTAGGAATGAAGAGGTTGAGTTTTGATGATGATTGATGAGGATGAATATGTAAAGATTATGGGAAAGTTATGTCAAAATTTCTATGGAAATGAGTGTTTGATGATGGTGTTATGGTTGAGAGGATTTAGGTGTTGATTTGGGATGTTTAATGTGGGAAGGAATGGTTGTTTATGACTTGTGAAACATGGAGTTAGTGTAGGTATATTAGAGGTGCAATTTTGGAAAGAACTTGCCTCTGTTTGCTTAATTTTTGGGTACGTCCGAACTTCCGTCCGGACTTGGAAGTTCGGACATGCCCCGTCGTTCTATAAAATTTTCCGAGTTTCAGTGGTGTCCGAACTTCCGTCCGAACTTGGAAGTTCGGACACTCGAAAATTTTTCCCAGGCTAATTAGCTTCGACTTGTGTCCGACCTTCGATGTCCGGACACAAGTTCGGACGCCTGTAAAATTTTCATCAGACTTGCTCTCGACTTGTGTCCGACCTTTGAAGTCCGGACACAAGTTCGGACTGGTTAAAAAATTTTCTTTGGTTTTGCCTCGACTTGTGTCCGAACTTCAAAGCCCGGACACAAGTTCGGACGTGTTGAAAATTTTCCCCAGAGTTTGCTTCGACTTGTGTCCGACCTTAGATGTCCGGACACAAGTTCGGACACAGTGTAAAGTGGGCCCAAAATTTTTGTTTAAGGGTAGGAATTGATATCCAATGATAGGGATTAATATGTGATGATGTTATAAGGTCGTTAAGGGTAAATTAAGTGAGTTATAATGGTAATTGAGTGGTGAGAAGTTGTAACAAAGATGTAAAGTTATAAAACTACCAAACGGGGTTAATCAAGGGCGCATTAGTCGTTAAATAATTATGTTACCCCGATGTTAATTAAAGATAGTTATAATGTTACCAGTGGTTCAAAGAATTTCGAGGAACATGTGATGGCACACTAGAGTGCACCTTCGGTGACAGGTATGGTTCTCTTGCAACCTGTGTCCTACCGGATTACACCGGCTTGTATGCCAATGTGTTTTTCTGTGTGTTTGCCACCTTGCAAGATAAAGCATGAAATGAGTTTACAGTAATTCATTATTGTGGCGTAACCAATTCCGATACCGCTTAACCTTAGTTATGTGTTAAATAATAGTTAACCGACCTTAGGTTCACATAAGAGATCGGTATTCGGAATAAACGTCCCAACCCATGGGAACGTTCTAATTACGGCTATCCGTGCGTTATTGTATGTTGTGACAATGCGTGATGTATGTGACTTGTTTAATATGTTGTTGATGTTGGATACTGTTATCCGTGTTGTCGAAATGGGATATGATTTCCCTTATGTGTCTAACCGAGTTAGTAACACTATGTGACGTATGTATGTGATAAGTTCCATAAGGGAACCTCTAACTAATAAGTATATGTTATGTATGGAGAGGAATCCGGGTGTCCCGGTCGCGCGTATTGTTTGGGAGTTAATATATATATATGAATTAACTCCCATCCTGTTATGTTAGGGTTGTTTTCCTTTATTGGATTTCGACCTCCCATTAGCTTAGCCAAAGCTTACCTACCCAACTTCCAATCGGGTAGGGGGAAATCATGTTTAATGTTGGTAGGGTGTTGAAGCCTAAGTTCGCTTTGACTCCCTCTTTGTTATGTTACGGTTGTTCTTCCTCCTTGAATTACAACCACCCACAAGCTTAACCAAGGCTTACCTACCTCATCACTATTGGAGCTAGGGGGAAATTGTGTATGTTGTGTACGGTCCTATATGAGGCCGCACTCAAGTAAAGAAAACGTATGTATGTTGTGCTCGGGCTTATATCACCCTGGCACTCCCCAAAGTGAAGTTTATGTACTCTAAGAAGAGTGAAATTAAGTTGTGTATGTTATAAGTGAAGTGTGTTGTTATGTTGAGTGTGCTAACCCTGTGTTTGTATTCTGTTAATGGATGTTTGCTTATAAGCATGATATGTGTGTGAGATTGTGCATGTTTGAAATAAATCAACCGCATGCTAAGACGACAAATAGTTGTGCGTGGCCCGGTAGCATGCGGGCTGCGGGATTACCATACCAGCAAAGGTGCTGACCCCCTTTGGGGGCTCCCATACTTTTCAGGTACAAGGAACTGGAAGCCGTTCGAGAGTAGGACGGGGTAGTGTTTGTATGTGGTAGTCATGAGAATTGTGGATGTATTATAGGTGTAGTAAGACCGAAAATGTATCGGCGTTAGTTGGTAATTACTCGGTACAGCTGTAATGTAAGTGTGTAATGATTGTTGGACATGGAACGGGATTTATGTGTAGTTGCTCGGGAGTTTAGTCCATCAGACCGGTACAATGTATGTATGTTAGCCTTGTTAGCCACGTAGGTGGCTAACGGCGGGTAACACCAAGGAGTTTAAGTTATGTGGTGAGTTGAAATTTCCGCTGCAAAGTGTTGTTAAGTGTGTTGTTAGTAGTTGGGGTGTTACAAAAAGTGGTATCAGAGTGAAGTATCGCTCTGATGACTGAAGTACCGAGCCTAGGAAGTACCGAGTTAAGATTTTAGTACCTTGGGTTAAGGGTTGAGTGATAGCGTGAGAAGTACGCTAGTTAGGGAAATACCAGTGTGTACTGGATACCTACAGTATCCATCCCACCCTCCACAAACCCTATTTTATAACTCAGAAAGAACGCCAGAGAGATGGAAGTCATCTCTTACTCAGGAATACCCGATCTGGCTGTTATTAAATGTCTTTATAAGTACGGAGAACCTGTCACACGGTAGATTCCGAAGGGCGTGAATCCCGAAGACGGTCTCCATTTTAACAATATCTGCCGCATGAGGTAGCGAAAAGTGAAGAATCTTATGCATAAGAGAATGGAATTTCCAGCACCCTGGGTCGACATGCGGAGCAGTCGAGGACAACCAGCGTGCAACAGGCAAGAAGTGAAGTAGTAGAACCCGAGGCGAGTGTCTACGGGACTACAAATGCTAACTAATACACCAACGGTATACCAACCGATTAAGGAACTACAACACAGTACGAGGAGGATACAATACTAAGTAAAAAAAGGGGTCTCCCAGAATGGGAAACACCCTAGTTAATGGTTATCATGTGAAGACAGTGAGAAGTACTCAGAAGATTGTTGTCAAGAAGGTAAGATCAAGTAAGGGCCAACAAGGCCACTGATGTTAGAGCGGGTGAAAGCAATACCGCAACCAGTGTGTGCTGAATCGATAACCAGTTAGCATGGCGCACTTGCCATGGCAAGTGCTGCTACAACAAGGTTGTACGGGAAATTTTAAACAACTACCGGTACCTAGAAAAGTACCATGAAGTTAAGTGGGATTATCATAACCGTGGAAGGGCTTAATAGCCTGACCTCAGTACTTGGAAATACACCAGTCAGCAGGAAGCTAGACTTGTATAAGGCTTGAAACATTGTGAAACCAAGAGAATTCTTTCTTTCTACTTAAATCCATTTTCAAACCTTTTTCAAAACCAAATTTTCTTTCAAAACCCATTTTATTTCAATCCCAACTTTCTTTTAAAAACCAAACCAGAAGACCTACACGGGCCTCAGTGCCACATGGTAGGTAAGTTTTACCCAGTTACCTTTAAATAACCGGATGGAAACCGGTAAACCCAAGGGTAACAACCCGAGGGAATGGAGTGAGTTAATAATAATACAACAATACATACATTTCCCTTGATTAAGTTCGGGAAGCAAGGAATGCATATTATCACAGGATAATATAAGAGGAGTTGACAACAGAATACTTCACCTAGGCGTGTGACGGACACTACGAGTGTACCAACAGTAATGTGGGACGACCGCACTCCGATAGGAGCTTGTGGGCCTGACAACCCTTCTTATGGGGTAGTTGGGTAAGTAGCAATGTATCAGTAGGATACCCCACGTATGTATACGAGTGGAGTCTGGAACACGGGAAGTAGTCGACTCCATACTACGGTGCGAAGTAAAAGTCAAGCAAGAACAATGAATTACCATCAAATGGTTGAAGTAAAGGAACCCAGTTAAGTTGAGGAGACTAAAGGAATTAGTAAGTTTATTTTAAGGAGATGGTTAAGGGTGAACAAGTGCGAAGTGCACTGGTTGGTAAGTAAAGACATAGAATATGTCATAAGGAACCTGAAGGGCGAACATATAGCTGGAGTAAGTACCCAGCCTAAATATGGCGAGGCAGATGCCTACTATGATGCGTTAATGTGCAACGATCGGGATGAGACTCCCGAAGTGATAACTTGAACTAAGGAGATATCAATCTCACTAAAGAGGATATTTAACCCAGCAAAGAACGCAGGGCGAAGCAATAAAATTAAACGCACCAATAAGTACAAACCAGATATGATGGCATAGCCTAATAACACCCAGGAGTTATCCTTAAAAGGGTGCTTGGATCAACAATGGTTGAATGAGATAACATGCCAGAAACGCAAGGGTTGAAACTAACACCCAGTTTAAACATAAGTCGTTAGGAGGAAGTCTGTTATCCTTGTAGGGGCACGCCACGAAAAGAACAACGACCTTGTCATGGAGCCCAATACAACCTATAACCAGGTAATGTGGTACACAGAAGTAAAGGTGTGTGGATAGCCTACAAAGAGCAAAGCTCGAGGCAATAAGGCTTATGAGCCACAAGCAGGAAGTGTTAAGAAACTGTTATTGATCACAGAAGTTTATGTTATATAAGTATAAGTAAGTAAAGCGGATAACGAACCACTGCTTCAAGAGTGGGGGATACCTCGTGATAAGTGAGACCGCAACAGCGGTAGTTATGTAAACTAAGTTCAGGGAATGTGTTAAGAGTTGACCATGTTGTCATTACCCAAGAAGGATGTGAGTAGGAATAAATCGAATGGAAAAGTGCTTGTACCAGTTGTGGAGACTGAAAGAATAATAAGTTAAATAGCAACCACCATTAGGTGTGGGATGCTAGATGTGTAATGAACAACGCTCAAGGAGCATAGAGACTCGAAGAATAGACTATTCAGCAGTCAGCCGAATAAGTGGCAAAACACAGTGTAGTAGTGGAAGCTAATATAATAACGGATGCAGTGTAAGTTAATATAATACAATGAGTAAGAGCACGGTGCGCAGTAAGCGACTGTTGCATAAGTATGGTCAAATAATAATGTGGCAACAAGACCAGTTATGAGTGAAACTCAATGGACATATAAGTAAGTGATGATACGCAGACCGGGCAATAAGCCAACGGTCGGTACTACGTGATAAGGAACTCAGTGTGAATTCCTATTGCTATCGCATAAGAGATTTACTGTCAAGAGTTTACGCCTCTGCACTCTGTAGGACTGAGTGTTTTGGTATTGCTCTGGTACAGTAATGATCAAGTGAGATAGCTAGGAAATTTGGAAAATGTTAAATGTGATAGAAGAACAAGAATTATGGTGTGATAAAACCGATGCATAAGAGAAGCACGGTCGTACCAATCAAAGGTACTTTGTTGACATGAGGGACTACAGTAACACGATTATTAAACATCGGTATGGAATATACCTCAAGTGTTGGGAATAACCAACAGAGTACTACACAATAGGTAGTAGCTCAAACGTAACCGACGGTAAGTCGGAAGAAATTAAGTTAATCAGTGTGAAATACAGTAATCATGGAAATGGATGGTAAGTTTTGTAACTCACCGAATTCGCTCACGGTAAGAAATACCACGCGTCGGTTGAGAAATCGTTATTACCAAGATAAAGGTGATAATCGGAAATGTACAATACAATAAGGATAATGTATGGGCAAACTAAGCTCTAAAGTTATCAAGAGTTGCGCAGCAGAAAAGTAGTGAGCCAACAATTCAAGTGTTAAATGTGTGTAGTGAACAGGAGTAGATGGCTAATTATTAACGCCTATAGCCTCACAGGCCAGAATCGAAACCAGTTAAGAGTTAAAATAAACTCTAGTGAGAATTCTTGGTTAGGGACTAAACCGCCAATATGGCTAAGACCCTCGAACCAGAACACAGTGCCTAATAAACCGCGTGATGTTAAAACACTTCACGACGGTAGAATGTTCAAAACCAATGATTAAGTGATTGATTACGTGGGCGTAATCCCTTTTAAGGGGGGTAGAGCGCAAAACCGTTTAGTATGTTTTACCGTACAAGTGTACGTGAACTATGGTGTGCATAACACAAAATGATTTGTTTTGATGATTGGTGTGTGTGTTACATAAACATACACATTCATTCATGGTTAATTATGGTAATTGCGCACGGAAGATGCGAATACCATTGTGATAAGTGTGTTAAAGGATGTGTGTGAAAGTATAAGTATAAGGGAGTAGAAAAACTCCCGGGGAACTAAAACCCCAACAGTTTATGTTTATATGATACCAAGTGTAATATTGTGTAATATATTTTGATAAAAATTATATATATGGATATATGTATATGTACAGTAGTGTGATTTATGAGGAGGTATGACACCAATGTAGAACCTAGCGAGAATTAAATTCCCTAGGTAACTTGATTTAAAATAAATCTGGAAGATGATTGATGGACATAGTTCCACCCTTGGAGATGTAATGATTATGACTAGATGAACTAAAAGATAGAAAATGGTATATGTTTGAATTAGATGCTGTTTGAAAATGAAGTGGGAGGTGAAACTTGATTATCATGAGATCAAGGGAAGCCAAACGCAAATTGGGGCGGAAAGATAGTTCAACTCTGATGCTGATCACATTAGGGTTGGATGATTCTTGAAACTCCCTATAAGTGGTCATAAATAATCACATCAGGAGTAAGATGCAATTAGCAATAATTGGACTTAGAGTTGTATTGAGTTTTCAAAAGAATTTTGAATAGGGTTTCAAATTTTCAATTGGTATTTTCGATACTTCAATAAATATTTTAAAGATTTGTAAGTGGTATTTTCAAAGGAAGGACTACCTTTATGTGACCTCGTAGAGGATTTTCAACTTGTACCCTTCCAATAAAGGATTTCTTTATACTTAACCTCATAGAGGGTATTTTCCTACTAGTTGCTCACGAGCTGAGGACGTATGAGCCTTTGTCTTAGGACCGGTGACATGAGAAGTATATTTTAAAGATGCATGCAATTGCTTTGATCTCCCAAAGGAACGGGGACCAGAGTGTCCATCGCGACCGCTTCTGCGGGATCACAGTGTATATGAACTCTACATGGGTCTCGAACTCATGAAGAGATGGAAAAGGAATTTCTGGTTGATATACATGCTATGACATGTTGTGTGGTATGTGTAATAATTTTTATTTTGGACCTTGAGTCCTAATGGGATTGAATTCCGGAAGTGTTATGTTACTTAGACCACGTGTCTAAAGGTGTTATGTTATCAAGACCTATGTGTCTAAAGGATGTTGTGTTATCAAGACCACGAGTCTAAATGTTGTATGTACCCAGACCAAGAGTCAAAGGGTTGTTATGTATGTGTAAATGTTGTCAAGGTAGCCGGATCATCAAGTCCGAAAATACTATGTAATTACGTTATGTCATATTATGTATGTATGGATGTGTATATGTTACCCGGACCGTTAAGTCCGAGGTTGTGATGTAAATATGTTTGTTATGGAAGTTTATGTTACAAGTAATCCCCGTATTCTAACCAATGATGCGTGGGAAGTGTGAACTTCGGGGACGAAGTTCTTTTAAGGGGGGTAGATTGAAATACCCCAAACCTTAATGTGTTAATTAAATGTATAATTATAATTTCCTAAGGCTAATTAAGCCCTTAAGATCATTGGTGAAGAAACGTAAACCAAAAAGAAAAAGAAAATGCGTAAACGCCACAAAACGTGAAAATACGTATTTAATTAGTTTAGGAGGTACATAACCTTCATAAGGGTTATAAATATATTTTTATACCTTAATTACACACTAAGAACGTGTGGGAAAAATTCCGGAAGGAAACAGATTCAAACAATGCGTTAAAACGCTAACGGAGTCTTAAAACACGTTTTTCGAGAAGACCCGAAAACGCGACTTTAAACAGTTAAACGACCCTGTAAAAATAATAATTGATTTTGTAACAATAATTAAACATTAATGGGAGGTTAATAACCATTAAAATTAAGGGAATGAGAAGATTCCGAAAAACGGTTCCGGTTAGCGAATAGTGCTAAACCGGGTAAATTAAACGAGCGTTTCTGTTAAAAAACGAAAAACGCTCCAGCATGTCATATTAGTGGGCTGGTTTTATTTATGAAAACAGCTCACTCACACAAGACTAGTTAACTAATTAATTAAGTCAAGAGAGCTAAAATAACAAAGGGGCACATATATCCCCACACTCTCTCTCTCTCTCTCTCTTTCCTTATTTTTCTTTTTCCTCTCTTCCTCTCTTTCCTCTCTTTCTCCTCCACCAGCCGTTCTCCTTCTCCCCCCTCTGGTTCCACCGATTTTTGAGGCCTTTCCATGGCTTCTCCTTCTTCTCAAGCTTGCCCAAGGTGCTACCCCACTCCAAATGAGAAAATAATTACATATTCTTCATCTCCTCATCATTCTCCATCTTCCTCTCTTTTCAAAATCCGAAAATAATGAAGTTCATCTCCATGGGTTTTCCCCATTTGAAGAGAAAATAACACCAATGTGTAGCTTGGAGCCTCCTCTTTCAAACAAGGTAAAAATTTCATTGAAAAACTCGTTTTTGTTCTTCCTCCTTTGGTAGCCGATTTTGCTCTCTCTCTTACCTTGTTTTCCTCTTGTTTTGGAGCCTTGTTTCAACCCTCCAATGGTGGAGTAAATGCTTTCTTGATTCAAGGGAGGAAATCCCCCTTTAAAAGCTTCAAAAGGTAAACCCTAATTCTAGCCCTTTGATTAAATGGAGTTTCTAAGGGTTTAGATAATTAATTGTGTATGTTTTGTGTTCATGGATGTTGGGATGGAGTTGGAAACTCCATACCCTCTAAATTGATTTTTGGAAGAAATGAGGAGCAAGAGGAGAATGTGAGAGACTTGTGAAATTAAGGTAAGGAATCCACCTTAAACCTTGCTATAATTGTTTTAGTGTTTGGGATTGGGTAAACAATTTAATGAACCCAAATTGTGGATTGAAATATGTGTTGAAAATGTGTTTAGTTGGTGTGGAGAGATTTGTGAATTAATAGTTGAATTGAAGGCCTTAAGAGCCAAATGTTTTAAGGTGGAGATTGGTATTGTGTTTATGGAGTTATGGTGATATTGTTGATGTTGATGAGTTGAGGATTTATTGTGTGCTGTTAGGACCCTTGAAAGGGTGTGGCTAGATTAGGAATGAAGAGGTTGAGTTTTGATGATGATTGATGAGGATGAATATGTAAAGATTATGGGAAAGTTATGTCAAAATTTCTATGGAAATGAGTGTTTGATGAAGGTGTTATGGTTGAGAGGATTTAGGTGTTGATTTGGGATGTTTAATGTGGGAAGGAATGGTTGTTTATGACTTGTGAAACATGGAGTTAGTGTAGGTATATTAGAGGTGCAATTTTGGGAAGAACTTGCCTCTGTTTGCTGAATTTTTGGCTACGTCCGAACTTCCGTCCGGACTTGGAAGTTCGGACATGCCCCGTCGTTCTATAAAATTTTCCGAGTTTCTGTAACACCCCTACTACGCACATAACTATACTTGGAATCGCAGCGGAAAATAAACAACTAAACGGTAACTAAACGATTGGTGCTACAATTCCGTCAACCACCCACGTGGCTAACAAGGCTGAATAAATACAAATGTACCGGTCTGATGATCAGACTCCCGAGCATAGAACTAACAACCATATATATACATCAACATAATACCGAGTGTTTACAAAATCCTTTCACCGTATACTCCACTGTAAACCATCATAACAAGTATATAATACGCCACGGGAGCACAGGCGCAACCCGGGCAACATCCAAAAGTACTCCAAAAGTAAACTACTCTCTAGGATCTAGAGCCACTCTGCTTCTTCGATCCTCATCCTGCAATAAAATATGGAGCCCCCGAGGGGGTCAGCACCTTTGCTGGTATGGCTAACGCGCAGCCCATCGGCTACCGGGATACGCGCAACCAATTGTCATGATGACATGGTATTCATTTTAAAACACACAACACATACATATATAACATAACACAGGTATTGAACACAACATAACACACATCACAAACATACAATTCCTTTTAGGAAGAGAACCAACACAGTTAGTCCCCATCGAGAGCTTAGAGAATGTTGCCATGCTCATACTTAGCTCGTTACATAACTCGTTACCGTCCGGTTAGAT
Source organism: Limonium bicolor (assembly GCA_023374045.1). Taxonomy (NCBI): domain Eukaryota; kingdom Viridiplantae; phylum Streptophyta; class Magnoliopsida; order Caryophyllales; family Plumbaginaceae; genus Limonium; species Limonium bicolor. The sequence goes on from CM041776.1 coordinate 499,558,110, forward strand.
TGAACGGTTAACTTAACACAAGGTGCCTCGGATATAGTGATCCAAGCACACCGAAACAAAACACATAGTATGCCCCTGTGGCCCGACGTGAGTCAGTAAAATAGCCTTGGTTAAGCTAAAGGGAAGGTTAGAAACCAAATTGGAAACTTAACCATAACATACAGAGAGAATCGAACCGGTTATGACATCGACTCCCATACTCACACGCGTGGCCGGAACAGACCGGACTCCTCACTTCCCCCGTTAGCCCTTGTTAGTAGTTCGTCATTGAACACCACAAACAATTCACAATCATAGGTCAAGTCTTGTTAGACACACACAAGGGAAGAGAGAGTCATAGTTAACAACATAATAATATTTGACAACTGTAAACTCTTTACATGGTTTAATCTTACAAAGTCATAAACACACAGAAAAACAAACAACACACAAGCCGGTGTAAACCGGTAGGCAACAGACTGCAAGAAAACCATACCTCGGTCCTTGCCTCGACTGGTTTCCACCTTGGAAGAATCCTAAACACATTAGTAACGTCGGTTAATTAACGCACTAGTCCATTGTTAACGTTATCTACTCATTACTACTAGTTTATTTTTATTTTACACTTATTACTACTTTTCATCCTTTTAATTGCCTTTAAAACTCACCTGACATGTCTTACTTAACCTCCTAATATCATTACTAACCTACTACTATTTTTAGATAACAATTCCCATCTTAAAACAATAATTTTTGGTCCAAATAGTGGCCTGTCCGAACTTGTGTCCGAGCTTCCAAGTTCGGACACAAGCCGTGATTTTTGACTGAAAACAGACACATGTCCGAACTTGTGTCCGGACTTCGGAAGTTCGGACATGAGTCGAGGAAAATCCTAACCAGAAATCAATACGTCCGAACATGTGTCCGGACTTCCAAAGTTCGGACACAGTTCGAGGATAATCCCTAAGAAATAACAGGTGCGTCCGAACTTCCAAGTTCGGACGGTAGTTCGGACGGTAGTTCGGACACTACCTAAAATCCAGAAAACTGTAAGCGTAACAGGGCATGTCCGAGCTTCCAAGTTCGGACGGAAGTTCGGACGTGCCATTATACTCAATTTCTAAGCCTTTAAACACTTAACCAATTTCCTCCAAAGCCTCCAACACTTATAGTATCTACTCCCTAGGTTCCCAAGTGATGTTTCATGCCCATACTAACCATTATATCAAGATATTCCTTCCACACAACATCATTACTCAAACATCATTTCTTACAAACTAAAACCCCTTAAGTCATTCTTGAAATCCCTTTTTCCTAAGCTTACACTTCCTCCTTATTTTACCAAAGTTAGCCTAAGCCTTCATCTAAGTCCAAAATGACTTTGGTACATACTAAAACCTCAAGATCATGCTTAAGTCCTTATTACACTCTAGAACACTTCCTAGTTCCTCAAAATTCCTTTACAACATCTTGAACTCCTTATGCATTTTCTAAATTTCGGCATAGTTTCTCCTAGCATTTTGTTACACCTTAGCACATTATTTTCATCATTAATCATCCTAGAACACTAAAAACACCAAGAACACTTTCTTACACAACTTCACCAAATTTACACCACATTACAATATAGTGCATAATTTAAATTGCATGGCACTTAGGCCCTTAAAATGCATGGCTCTTAGGCCCTTAAGGTGCTTAAATCATAAACACTGAATTTCCACAATATATATGCCTTTAACCTGCAAATACACTCAACACACATATGCCTTTTACTAAGCTCCTGAGAACACTTTACTAAGTCATTCACCATTTGCTCTTTAGGTAGTTTTAATAAGCAATTATAGCTCATTTCTCCTAAGGCATTAAACAACATTAAGTTAGTAGATTTACCTCTTTTTCCACCACACTTCCTTCTTGTTTCCTTACAAAACCGTATGGTATTTTGATCCCTTGTCAAGTTCTAAACAATATACAAACATTATAATGAGTATTCAAGCTATAGGCTTCATCTCATTGTAAACCCTAATTTGACATTGTTTCAAAACATTAATGTAGTTGTTTTACCTTGATCTTTGAAGAGAGTTTGAATATATAACAAGAGAGGACTCCACCTAGTCCATGAAGAGTTGAAATGAAGCTAGAACAAAGTCACACAATGAGCTATATCAATGTGTATTTTCGGACATGACAAAACAAGGAGGAAACTTGATTTTTGTTTGAGATTCCTTACCTAGAAGCAAAGGAGAGTAATAATATGTAGAAATCCAAGCTCAAGCTCCTTCAATGGTGGAACACCTTGGCACCGAAATGGAGCTCTTGGAGTTTTGAGAAGATAGGAATGAAGAGCTTGATGAGAGGAAGGGATTGGTGGTCTTTGTTTTTGATTTGGACAAGTGAGCTAGATTTAGCAAGTGGTCAAAGTTGGAACTTCCATGGTGGTAGTAGTATTACCGAGAGAGAACAAGGAAGAAGGAAGAAAAGAGGTGTTTGCAAACCGTGGGAATGAAGGAAAGAAATGAGAATGAAGATAGAACTTGCTTTTAGGAGATATTTATGTTTATAAAGTAAAAAGTAAGTTTACTTAGTTTTCTTTACTTACTTATAATATTAACTAGAGAGTGGTGAGTCACACACTCATAAAAACCGGCCCCCTTTATTAGTATGAGGGTGTTTTAGTCTTTGTTTGTCAATTTAATTACTTAATACAACATATGTTACAAACTAGCTTATAAAAAGTACTATTCACCTAAACAAGGCACTTAGAAGTGAAATTTTTGATTTCCCACTAATATAGCCACCCAAATGTGATACTATATAGTACACATATATATTTAAGAGTAATGATGGACATTTAGCCATTCAAAACTCATTTACAAGACAATTTTTCAAAAACGTGCTTTAAGACTTCTTAAAGCACATTTTGTGTTTTAACTTGTTTTCAAGCTTGGTTTTCTTTGGTAATTGGTTTAATATGTTCATTAGTGTATAAATGAGGTCTTGGTAAGCTCATTAGGCCTTACTCAAGTTTATCCCAAGCTTAGAGCACATTTTGGCTCTTATTGACTTTAAAGCACATTTGTGTTTCCTTTTGTTTAAATTTGTTTACTAAGGTTTCTAAGACTCTTTTTAGTCTTGTTACACCCTATTTAGGTGTTTAAACAACATAACTAGGTTTGGGGTATTTCAATCTACCCCCCTTAAAAGAACTTTGTCCCCAAAGTTCATACTTCCACATAACTTTAAACATTAGAACATGAGAACACATATTAACAACACTTCTATATCACATTAACAACATCTTACATCATATCGGACACGTGGTCCAAACAACAAAACATCACAACATCATTCAGACTCAGCGGTCTGCAACATTCACAATGTAACATTAACAACATGACAACACAACACAGACAATGTATTCAAATACATGTCATATACATAACCGAAACGGCTCTACCCCCCTTAAATAGGGGTACGCCCCGTACCCTATACATACAAATACTAAGAAGTAAACAACGACGGGTACTTCGCCTTCATCTTATCTTCCAGCTCCCAAGTGGCCTCCTCAACGTCCTGGTTAGACCAGAGAACCTTCACCAGTCTCACAGACTTATGGCGAGTGTCTCGAGTCTTAGTGTCCAGAATCCGTACCGGAGTCTCCACTGATCGCATGGTCGGCTCTAAAGTTAGCCTTTCAGGCTGAAGTACATGAGACGGATGAGACATATACTTCTTCAACTGGGACACATGAAATACATCATGTACCTTGCCCAGCTCGGCGGGAAGTCAAGTCTATAAGCTACCGGGCCGTTCCGCTCCGTCACAACATAAGGCCCCACATATTTTGGGCTCAACTTGCCTTTCTGGCCAAAACGAAACACTCCCTTCATGGGGGATACTCTCAAAAATACCTGATCGCCCACGGCGAACTCCAGGTCACGTCGGCGCACATCTGCGTACGACTTCTGTCTATCCTGAGCTGCTTTCATATTAGCCCTGATCTGGCGAACTTCTGCCTGAACTTGCTCAAGATACTCTGGTCCTATAATGACCGTCTCACTCGACTCATCCCAACATAATGGCGTGCGGCATGGCCTACCGTACAATGCCTGGAAGGGAGACATCTTGATCGATGCATGATAACTGTTGTTGTAGCTAAACTCGATCAGATGTAACTTATCAATCCAGCTGGTCTGAAAGTCAAGTGCACATGCACGTAGCATATCCTCAAGTGTCTGTATGGTGCGCTCACTCTGACCATCGGTCTGTGGGTGAAACGCCGTACTCAATTTCAGTTCGGTACCCAACGCCTCTCGTGTAGACTTCCAATATCTGGATAAGAATCTGGTATCTCTGTCGGATACAATCGTCTTTGGTACACCATGATGTCTAACAATCTCTTTATCGAATAGTTCTGCCAATCTTGCCACTTTCCAGGTGTCCTTCATCGGAATGAATCGAGACACCTTGGTCAGTCGGTCAACTACCACCCAAATCATATTCAGACCTCCCCTTGTAGGCGGAAGCCCTACTACGAAGTCCATAGATATGTCATGGAACTTCCACTCCGGCACTGGCATTGGCTGCACCATACCACCAGGCCGTCGGTGCTCAAACTTGACCTTCTGACAAGTGAGACACCTCAACACATAGTCATTTACATCCTTTTTCATTCCAGCCCACCAGAAGTATCTTTTCATACCTTTATACATCTTTGAAGCTCCGGGGTGAGTCGAAGTAGTAGAACAATGGGATTCACTCAATATGCGCTCCTTCAACTCAGCGCTACTCCCGGGTATACACAATCTTCCATTAAGCCTAATCAGGTCATCATCGTGGAGTCTGAAGTCGTACTTCTGACCCTCGAATGTGCCATCAATAAGCTTCTGTCTAATCTCCATCATGTACTGATCCGTCATCTGAGCACTCCGCACCTCTTCAACCAAGCCAGTATGAGAGACTAGCGAATGGAGAGAGTGTGCTCGGCGACTCAATGCGTCAGCTACCACATTTGCCTTACCCTCCTTGTACTGTAAATTGATGTCATAATCATTCAGGAATTCAACCCACCTTCTTTGCCTCATTTTCAACTCCTTCTGAGTGAACAAGTACTTCAAACTCTTATGGTCGGAATAGATTGTCACGCTTACCCCATACAAATGATGTCGCCATATCTTCAGTGCAAAGACAATGGCCCCCAACTCTAAGTCGTGGGTAGGGTAGTTTTCCTCATGCTTCTTCAGCTGTCGGGAGGCGTAAGCCACGACCTTCCCGTGTTGCATCAACACACAACCCATACCCCTGCCTGATGCGTCGCAATAGACCTCAAAACCATCTGGACCGTCTGGTAACGTCAGAACCGGTGCAGATGTCAGAGCATCCTTGAGACTCGTGAAAGCTCTCTCACAGTCGACTGTCCACTCGAATGGTGCATCCTTCTTCATCAAGGAAGTCATCGGCTTCGAGACACTGGAGAAGTCCTTCACAAATCTCCTATAGTAACCTGCCAGACCGAGGAAGCTCCTGATGTCGGTAACTGTCTTCGGCCTAGGCCAGGTGCGCACTGCATCTATCTTTGCCGGATCAACAGCGATCCCGGCCTCAGAAATCACATGTCCAAGGAACGATACTTGGTTCAACCAAAATTCACACTTAGAGAATTTAGCATACAGCTGATTCTTCCTCAATGTCCGCAACACATCTCTCAGGTGGCTTTCATGCTCACCTTTCGATTTCGAATACACAAGTATGTCATCGATGAAGACTACCACTGATTTGTCCAACTGATCTTGGAACAAACGGTTCATTAAGTCCATGAACTTTGCTGGTGCATTTGACAAGCCAAACGGCATAACTGTGAACTCATAATGCCCATACCTAGTTCTGAAAGCTGTCTTTTCTATATCACTGTCACGGATGGCAATCTGGTGATATCCGGAACGTAGGTCTATCTTGGAGAATACTGATGCTCCCCTAAGCTGATCAAATAGATCGTCGATGCGTGGTAAGGGGTAACGGTTCTTCACCGTAACAGCATTCAGCTCCCGATAATCAATACATAGGCGGAGACTACCGTCCTTCTTCTTCACGAAGAGGACCGGCGCTCCCCATGGTGACACACTAGGGCGAATAAAGCCCTTGTCGAGTAGGTCTCTCAGCTGCTCCTTGAGCTCTGTCATCTCTGCTGGAGCCATACGGTAAGGTGCTTTCGCAATGGGTCCGGTGCCCGGAACTAGATCAATCTCAAACTCAACCTCTCGTGCTGGCGGCATGCCCGGCAGTTCCTTAGGAAATACATCAGGAAACTCCGACACTACCGGCACATCTGGGCTAAACTCAGGGTCTCTCTCTATGTCCTGGACATAGCAGAGGTATACATCACTCCCTCGTCGTAACTCGTGACATAGCCATGGCGGTGATGATCTGTGTCGAGGCTCCCTGGGCCTCTGGCGGTAAGATATGGTAACCCCAGATGGACTCCGAAGAAGCAGTCGATGCTCGGCACACAGAATTCTGCCCTTGTGCCGCTCCAACCAGTTCATCCCGACAATCACATCAAAGCCTAGTCCGTCGAACTCTATCAAGTCGATCGGAAACTCTTCACCCCTGATTTGAACAATAGCACCTCGGTAGTAGCGGGTACATCGGATCCGCTCTTTCGACGGGAGAGTAACCACGAAGTCTGGCATCTCTTCACCATCTAACCCCAGCCTCTTCGCAAATGATAGCGAAATGAATGTGTGTGAGGCTCCAGAGTCGAACAAGATCGATGCATCCACGCCATTCACTGGAAAGGTACCGGTGAGGATCGTGCCGCTCTTGCCGGCTTCTGCTTATTGCAGACACTTAGTATACCTCCCGTTCCGAGTGCACAGCCTAATTCATTGGCAAACTAATAAGTATTGGGTAACAACACGGTTTATATGATTCAAACAACTCCACTTTATTCATTAACACACTCTTTTTACAACATTCATTGGCTTATACTGTCGCCATGATTCACACTTACAACATCCTTAATACATACTGTTTATCACATAATTATACAAGGCTTAAAACTGTCTGAAGGTCAATTCAAACGTCCGGGTTTCATGTGTGTGGCATTGATCACTGCCGACGGTGCGGTATTCAGTTTGATCTTTCTGATGCCATGGTATAGCATCCTTGATTGCCCACCCATGATTAATACATCTCCCGATTTCAGCAGTAGCTTCTTTGCGAGGTCAGCACGCTTCTGCTCGCCATACACAAACACTGCGGTATCACCAATGGACCAAGACACCACGGGTACTCCCTTACTTAGAGACTCGGGTGACTCGTCCTTGTCTTGGTGTATACCTAACCGTCCACCTTTCTGGTAGAAGTTTACAATGCATAAATCTGCTTTTACACTTGGAATTGAATCCGCTTCAACTTGTTGAGCAATTCCCACGGCGTGGTTAACGACCGCATGGAACTCCTCTGGTATACTTGATACTGTTGCTCCATCTTCAGCTCGAACTTCTTGATATGACTTGGTGTAAGGGTTCCAGTCCTTACCCATGCACATCATCTTCAATTGCATCCTTGCTCCGTTCGGGTATTCGGGTGTGTAAAACCCTCCTGGTTTTGCTCCAAGTTCGTCGCATCGTCTGATGATATGGATTTGTGCCTCCGGTGTCAGGTATCCATTTAAGTATCATACCTGGCTGGATAACCTGACATTGCTCCAATGGAAAGTCGGTGATGTTGATGGTGGTTTCTCCAGGGTTCGGTGTGGGTGGGATTGGATAACATATATTGAAAGTTCCTTTAAGTTTAGAGTACTCTAATTAGGTAAATCTCACACTATACTTCATTTATTTACTCACATGGTTGTTTATTTAAACTCACTCACACACATGCATGAAATGCGGTATGCAGACACTTATTTCATTTAACAATTTAGGCGGTACCTGGTCTAGAAGAGGGCCCTGGCGCCTCAGACCGGTCCACCACATTCAGGGTGGCCTTGTTGGACCCCGACCCCTTCCCCTTCTGGGACTCCGTGTACCTCTGATCTGGGGGTGGCTGGTTCGCCGTCTTCTGGCCATCGGTGGTCGCAGTGGCCTTACCCTTCCATTGCCCCTTGGGCCTGAAGTTCCTACTGTTCGGGTTCTGCCAGCATTCATGGTCGCGGTGACCCATCTTCTTACAGTACCGGCACTGAACATCATTACCCTTGCAGTCCTTGCCGGGGTGGTCGCCGTTGCACCACTTGCAGTAATAGTGGCGCTCCGGTCCAGAGCCCGTGCTAGCTGCTATCACAATACACCATTAATACTTGTTTCACAACTTATTAACATATACTCTAACTTATCACACAGGATTAGACAATTACCCTTAGGTGGGTAAGAACGTAGGGGCTTGGCCGCATACGCATAGGTGAGCTGCAGAGGCTCCTCAGCAGTGGTGGTCTGGGTCTGGCCCTTGCCACCCTGTTGCTGTCCTTTCTGGGACTGGGGGTATGATTTCTTCTTCTTCCCTCCCCACTGCCCTTGCGTGCCTTGGCCCTCGTTCTGAGCCTTGCGCTTGAGCGCACTCTCCTCGTCCCTCAGACGGACGGTGATCTCCACAATAGCAGCGGCATGATAGCACTCCTATATTTAGGGTGTCAGTTATGCCCCGCCAAATAAACTCACAACACATTAACACATTGTACACACTTATTCACATTACACTGTAATTCCTTTACCTGCAAGGTGGTATATCCAGTAGGCCCCATGCCGTAGCGTAGGCGATAGTTCAGTCCGTTGTAGAAACGGTTCACAAGGATCCGGTCTGAGTAACCCAGATCCGGTAGCAGGTGGATAAGTCCGATGAAGGCTGAGTAGTACTCATCTACCGTCATCTTATCCCCTTGTCTCAGGTTGTCCAACTCCAGGCGCTTGGCCTCTTGCACATGTATAGGGTAGTATTTGGCTCGCAGAAGCCGTGTACTCCCTCCACTGAACGTCATCAGCAACTCTACCCTCGCGCACAAGCTTCCACCAGTTTTGTGCCGAGCCTTCAAGTAGTAAGCAGCAAGTCGTACCTTGACCTGCTCAGGTGGTGCTAGGGTTTCGAAGGCGGTCTCCATCTCGGAGATGTATGCCTCGAGCTTACGGGGATCGGTCTCCCCACTGAATGAGGGCGGCCTCAGATCAGCCAACGCCTTGACCCAATTGGTCTCTCGTGGCGGTGGTGGTGGTGGCTGAACTCCGGCTGTTGCCCTTGCTGTATAGCAGCAACTAATCGGGTACCAGCTGAGCTACGGCGGCTGCAACTGCCTCAGCCATGGTCTGTGCCGTAGTATCATCACCCTGGTCACCCATACTCCAGTACCGCGCCCGCGGCCTCTACCTCGTGGTCTACCTGCCATCTGAATTCATATGAACATCTCATTAGCATTATGCTTGCACACTTATCGGTCCAACGATTGTAACGCTTCCCGATAATAAGGTATCTCCACACTTAGTTAGTGGTCAACCTTTCCAAATATGTTCACTTAGGTATCTGTAGTTAGGTTTCCTAACTCGGTATATCCCTAAGCTCGGTATTCTAGTCATCAGAGCGATACTTCGCTCTGATACCACTTTTTGTAACACCCCTACTACGCACATAACTATACTTGGAATCGCAGCGGAAAATAAACAACTAAACGGTAACTAAACGATTGGTGCTACAATGCCGTCAACCACCCACGTGGCTAACAAGGCTGAATAAATACAAATGTACCGGTCTGATGATCAGACTCCCGAGCATAGAACTAACAACCATATATACATCAACATAATACCGAGTGTTTACAAAATCCTTCACTGTATACTCACTGTAAACCATCATAACAAGTATATAATACGCCACGGGAGCACAGGCGCATCCCGGGCAACATCCAAAGGTACTCCAAAAGTAAACTACTCTCTAGGATCTAGAGCCACTCTGCCTCTTCGATCCTCATCCTGCAATAAAAATATGGAGCCCCCGAGGGGGTCAGCACCTTTGCTGGTATGGCTAACGCGCAGCCCATCGGCTACCGGGATACGCGCAACCAATTGTCATGATGACATGATTTTTTAAAACAACACATACATATATAACATAACACAGGTATTGTACACATCATAACACACATCACAAACATACAATTCCTTTTAGGAAGAGAACCAACACAGTTAGTCCCCATTGAGAGCCTAGAGAATGTTGCCATGCTCATACTTAGCTCGTTACATAACTCGTTACCGTCCGGTTAGATTGAACGGTTAACTTAACACAAGGTGCCTCGGATATAGTGATCCAAGCACACCGAAACAAAACACATAGTATGCCCCTGTGGCCCGACGTGAGTCAGTAAAATAGCCTTGGTTAAGCTAAAGGGAAGGTTAGCAACCAAATTGGAAACTTAACCATAACATACAGAGAGAATCGAACCGGTTATGACATCGACTCCCATACTCACACGCGTGGCCGGAACAGACCGGACTCCTCACTTCCCCCGTTAGCCCTTGTTAGTAGTTCATCATTGAACACCACAACAATTCACAATCATAGGTCAAGTCTTGTTAGACACCACAAGGGAAGAGAGAGTCATACTTAACAACATAATAATATTTAACAACTGTAAACTCTTTACATGGTTTAATCTTACAAAGTCATAAACACACAGAAAAACAAACAACACACAAGCCGGTGTAAACCGGTAGGCAACAGACTGCAAGAAAACCATACCTCGGTCCTTGCCTCGACTGGTTTCCACCTTGGAAGAATCCTAAACACATTAGTAACGTCGGTTAATTAACGCACTAGTCCATTGTTAACATTATCTACTCAACTACTAGTTTACTTTTATTTACACTTGTTACAACTTTTCATCCTTTTAATTGCCTTTAAAACTCACCTAACATGTCTTACTTAACCTCATAATATCATTACTAACCAACTACTATTTTTAGATAACAATTCCCATCTTAAAACAATAATTTTTGGTCCATACAGTGGCCTGTCCGAACTTGTGTCCGAGCTTCCAAGTTCGGACACAAGCCGTGATTTTAGACAGAAAACAGACACATGTCCGAACTTGTGTCCGGACTTCGGAAGTTCGGACATGAGTCGAGGAAAATCCTAACCAGAAATCCATACGTCCGAACATGTGTCCGGACTTCCAAGTTCGGACACAGTTCGAGGATAATCCCTAAGAAATAACAGGTGCGTCCGAACTTCCAAGTTCGGACGGTAGTTCGGACACTACCTAAAATCCAGAAAACTGTAAGCGTAACAGGGCATGTCCGAGCTTCCAAGTTCGGACGGAAGTTCGGACGTGCCATTATACTCAATTTCTAAGCCTTTAAACACTTAACCAATTTCCTCCAAAGCCTCCAACACTTATAGTATCTACTCCTAGTTCCCAAGTGATGTTTCATGCCTATACTAACCATTATTCAAGATATTCCTTCCACACAACATCATTACTCAACATCATTTCTTACAAACTAAAACTCCTTAAGTCATTCTTGAAATCCCTTTTTCCTAAGCTTACACTTCCTCCTTATTTTACCAAAGTTAGCCTAAGCCTTCATCTAAGTCCAAAATGACTTTGGTACATACTAAAACCTCAAGATCATGCCTAAGTCCTTATTACACTCTAGAACACTTCCTAGTTCATCAAAATTCCTTTACAACATCTTGAACTCCTTATGCATTTTCTAAATTTCAACATAGTTTCTCCTAGCATTTTGTTACACCTTAGCACATTATTTTCATCATTAATCATCCTAGAACACTAAGAACACCAAGAACACTTTCTTACACAACTTCACCAAATTCACACTACATCACAATATAGTGCATAACTTAAATTGCATGGCACTTAGGCCCTTAAAATGCATGGCTCTTAGGCCCTTAAAGTGCTTAAATCATAAACACTGAATTTCCACAATATATATGCCTTTAACCTGCGATTACATACAACAACATATGTTTTTTACTAGTCTCCTTGAGAACATTTACTAGGTCATTTACCATGTGCTCTTTAGGTAGTTTTAATAAGCAATTATAGCTCATTTCTCCTAAGGCATTAAACAACATTAAGTTAGTAGATTTACCTCTTTTTCCACCACACTTCCTTCTTGTTTCCTTACAAAACCGTATGGTATTTTGATTCCTTGTCAAGTTCTAAACAATATACAAACATTATAATGAGTATTCAAGCTATAAGCTTCATCTCATTGTAAACCCTAATTTGACATTGTTTCAAAACATTAATGTAGTTGTTTTACCTTGATCTTTGAAGAGAGTTTGAATATATAACAAGAGAGGACTCCACCTAGTCCATGAAGAGTTGAAATGAAGCTAGAACAAAGTCACACAAAGAGCTATATCAATGTGTATTTTCGGAATAAAACAAGGAGGAAACTTGATTTTTTTGAGATTCCTTACCTAGAAGCAAAGGAGAGTAATAATATGTCAAAATCAAGCTCAAGCTCCTTCAATGGTGGAACACCTTGGCACCGAAATGGAGCTCTTGGAGTTTTGAGAAGATAGGAATGAAGAGCTTGATGAGAGGAAGAGATTGGTGGTCTTTGTTTTTGATTTGGACAAGTGAGCTAGATTTAGCAAGTGGTCAAAGTTGGAACTTCCATGGTGGTAGTAGTATTACCGAGAGAGAACAAGGAAGAAGGAAGAAGAGAGGTGTTTGCAAACCGTGGAATGAAGGAAAGAAATGAGAATGAAGATAGATTGCTTTAGGAGATATTTATGTTTATAAAGTAAAAAGTAAGTTTACTTAGTTTTCTTTACTTACTTATATATCAACTAGAGAGTGGTGAGTCACACACTTATAAAAACCGGCCCCCTTTATTAGTATGAGGGTGTTTTAGTCTTTGTTTGTCAATTTAATTACTTAATACAACATATGTTACAAACTAGCTTATAAAAAGTACTATTCACCTAAACAAGGCACTTAGAAGTGAAATTTTTGATTTCCCACTAATATAGCCACCCAAATGTGATACTATATAGTACACATATATATTTAAGAGTAATGATGGACATTTAGCCATTCAAAACTCATTTACAAGACAATTTTTCAAAAACGTGCTTTAAGACTTCTTAAAGCACATTTTGTGTTTTAACTTGTTTTCAAGCTTGGTTTTCTTTGGTAATTGGTTTAATATGTTCATTAGTATAAATGAGGTCTTGGTAAGCTCATTAGGTCTTACTCAAGTTTATCCCAAGCTTAGAGCACATTTTGCTCTTATTGACTTTAAAGCACATTTGTGTTTCCTTTTGTTTAAATTTGTTTACTAAGGTTTCTAAGACTCTTTTTAGTCTTGTTACACCCTATTTAGGTGTTTAAACAACATAACTAGGTTTGGGGTATTTCAGTTTCAGTGGTGTCCGAACTTCCGTCCGAACTTGGAAGTTCGGACACTCGCAAATTTTTCCCAGGCTAATTAGCTTCGACTTGTGTCCGACCTTCGATGTCCGGACACAAGTTCGGACACCTGTAAAATTTTCATCAGACTTGCTCTCGACTTGTGTCCGACCTTTGAAGTCCGGACACAAGTTTGGACTGGTTAAAAAATTTTCTTTGGTTTTGCCTCGACTTGTGTCCGAACTTCAAAGCCCGGACACAAGTTCGGACGTGTTGAAAATTTTCCCCAGAGTTTGCTTCGACTTGTGTCCGACCTTAGATGTCCGGACACAAGTTCGGACACAGTGTAAAGTGGGCCCAAATTTTGTTTAAGGGTAGGAATTGATATCCAATGATAGGGATTAATATGTGATGATGTTATAAGGTCGTTAAGGGTAAATTAAGTGAGTTATAATGGTAATTGAGTGGTGAGAAGTTGTAACAAAGATGTAAAGTTATAAAACTACCAAACGGGGTTAATCAAGGGCGCATTAGTCGTTAAATAATTATGTTACCGATGGTAACTCTCGATGTTATGAGATTTTAATCAGTAGTTATAATTTACAGTGGTTCAAAGAATTTCGAGGAACATGTGATGGCACCTAGAGTGCACCTTCGGTGACAGTATGGTTCTCTTGCAACCTGTGTCCTACCGGATTACACCGGCTTGTATGCCAATGTGTTTTTGCTGGTGTTTGCCACCTTGCAAGATAAAGCATGAAATGAGTTTACAGTAATTCATTATTGTGGCGTAACCAATTCCGATACCGCTTAACCTTAGTTATGTGTTAAATAATAGTTAACCGACCTTAGGTTCACTAAGAGATCGGTATTCGGAATAAACGTCCCAACCCATGGGAACGTTCTAATACGGCTATCCGTGCGTTATGTATGTGTGACAATGCGTGATGTATGTGACTTGTTTAATATGTTGTTGATGTTGGATACTGTTATCCGTGTTGTCGAAATGGGATATGATTCCCTTATGTGTCTAACCGAGTATAACACTATGTGACGTATGTATGTGATAAGTTCCATAAGGGAACCTCTAACTAATAAGTATATGTTATGTATGGAGAGGATCCGGGTGTCCCGGTCGCGCGTATTGTTTGGGAGTTAATATTAATATGTTAATTAACTCCCATCCTGTTATTTTAGGGTTGTTTTACTTTATTGGATTCGACCTCCCATTAGCTTAGCCAAAGCTTACCTACCCAACTTCCAATCGGTAGGGGAAACATGTTTAATGTTGGTAGGTGTTGAAGCCTAAGTTCCTTTGACTCCCTCTTTGTTGTTACGGTGTTCTTCCTCCTTGAATTACAACCACCCACAAGCTTAACCAAGGCTTACTACCTCATCACTATTGGAGCTAGGGGGAAATTGTGTAGTTGTGTAAGCGGTCCTATATGAGGCCGCCACTCAGTAAGAAAACGTATGTATATTGTGCTCGGGCTATATCACCCTGGCACTCCCAAAGTGAAGTTTATGTATCTAAAAGAGTGAAATTAAGTTGTGTATGTTATAAAGTGAATGTTTGTTTGTTGAGTGGTGGCTAACCCTGTGTTTGTATCTGTTAATGGATGTTTGCTTATAAGCATGAATGTGTGTGGATTGTGCATGTTTGAAATAAATCAACCGCATGCTAAGACGACAATAGTTGTGGCGTGGCCCGGTAGCATGCGGGCTGCGGGATTACCATACCACAAGGTGCTGACCCCCTTTGGGGGCTCCCATACTTTTCAGGTACAAGGAACTGGAAGCCGTTCGAGAGTGGACGGGGTAGTGTTTGTATGTGGTAGTCATGAGAATTGTGGAGTATTATAGGTGTAGTAAGACCGAAAATGTATCGGCGTTAGTGTAATTACTCGGTACACTGTAATGTAAGTGTGTAATGATTGTTGACATGGAACGGGATTTATGTGTAGTTGCTCGGGAGTTTAGTCCATCAGACCGGTACAATGTAGTATGTTAGCCTTGTTACCACGTAGGTGGCTAACGGCGGGTAACACCAAGGAGTTTAAGTTTGTGGTGAGTTGAAATTTCGCTGCAAAGTTTGTTGGTTTGTGTTTTGTTAGTATTGTTGTGTTACAAAAAGTTGGTAGCGAGCGAAGTATCGCTCTGATGACTGAAGTACCCCGACCTAGGGAAGTACCGAGTTAAGATTTTATACCTTGGGTAAGGGTTGAGTGATAGCGTGAGAAGTACGCTATTTAGGGAATACCCAGTGTGTACTGGATACCTATAGTATCCATCCCGCCCTCCACAAACCCTATTTTATAACTCAGAAAGAACGCCAGAGAGTGGAAGTCATCTCTTACTTACAGGAATACCCGATCTGGCTGTTATTTAAATGTCTTTATAAGTACGGAGAACCGTCACACCGTAGATTCCGAAGGGCGTGAATCCCGAAGACGGTCTCCCATTTTAACAATATCTGCCGCATGAGGTAGCGAAAAGTGAAGAATCTTATGCATAAGAGAATGGAATTTCCAGCACCCTGGGTCGACATGCGGAGCATCGAGGACAACCACGTGCAACAGGCAAGAAGTGAAGTAGTAGAACCCGAGGCGAGTGTCTACGGGACTACAAATGCTAACTAATACACCAACGGTATACCAACCGATTAAGGAACTACAACACAGTACGAGGAGGATACAATACTAAGTAAAAAAAGGGGTCTCCCAGAATGGGAAACACCCTAGTTAATGGTTATCATGTGAAGACAGTGAGAAGTACTCAGAAGATTGTTGTCAAGAAGGTAAGATCAAGTAAGGGCCAACAAGGCCAACAAGCCCATTCATTTTATGATTGATACGAATTATATGTCCATTATATGTTCATTTTATCATATCAATTATATTAACAAGCTACAACTCAGGTGTAACACACTTGAGTAGTTTAAAATAATATTTCAGATCATTTAATAATCCTCAATAATCTTCCAAAATTATCTTCAAGGGTTTACTAGCCAACCATATGTTAAAACTTTATAAAATAAATATTTTCTGTGACTTTTCAAGTTTCAATTGTTTTTATAATTAACTATAGTATTTTAGACGAACCATTAGGTATTTACTTCATAAATTTTACTTATTATATATTTACATAATTTCACACAAGGCAGAGTTTTAGGAAGTTCTTATTAATTATAATGTAGCTCCAAAATCTGATTCCTTTATCTTAAAATTTATATTTTTTTTAAGGTAGGGACTCTATATAAAATTTTAAGTCAAATGAACTAGTCTAATGAAAACTCACTCACTCTTGGTAATTATTTTTCTTAAGGTTTGTTCTATGTGAGTATTCTTCTGATTATCAAATCTTAGTACTCCCTTAGACAATGGTGGCTTTTGTAAATATCACTCTTAGTGTGACTTCTAAAATTTTATCTATGTATAATGTTAAACTTCTAAATAAACATGAGGATTTCCAAATCTTTAAGTAACTCTCAATTTTTCACTAGACGCTCAATACTCCAAGTATTTAAGGCTCAATAATATTTAGTTTATTATTACTCATGTGTTTTCACTCCATAGGTAAGTATTTTTCACCAAGGATTTAACTTGGTAAACTCTTTACATGTATGAATTTAGTACTGGATCTTAATATATAAGTTTTGAACTGTTCATTGTGGCTAGTAATGAAATATGTCTAGCTCAAGATTTCATGATGGTAACGTCTTACCACCACTTCCCCTCAAGTTCAACACAATCCATCACCTGCGTAGAAGATTATATACGGTTAGATGACAAGGCTTGTCTAGCCCCTAAACTTCCAGAAGTGGGTGTGCACCCCCACAACTTTCAGCCTAGGAGTTCGTCGCACCAGGCACTTCCCGTAGGGTGTTAGGTTTAGGTGTTTTCTTTCTAAAGTTAGCATAGAGTTTTAGTGTGGTTTATGGGTTCGGGTGTATGCTACTAGTGTCTGTTAACTTAATAATTTTCTAGACTTATGATTTATCCAAACATTACCTTTAGGAAACAATTTGTACCAAGTAATTCTTGAGATTTATTTTCAAACTTTAAAGGAGTTGAAGTACTTTCACATAATATCAATACTAATTTAGTTATTTAAAGTTCTATTTGTATACTGTTTTCAACCAAAAGTATTCTTTAAAATTTCTAGGAGCATGTATACTTGCTCTTAAGGAATTGTATTCTTAGCCATGTATTCTCCATAAGTATGCTTTTGAAAATAGCTTAATATATGATTTATCCCAACCAAAATCTTAACATACTCAATAGATGATATTCCAACCTATATTTCTACTGTAGTTTAATGTTCGAACAGAACAACAGCACACCATTCTCTACAAACATTCATAAAAATAAAAGTGTATAAAGGAATCATTCACTAATCTAAGAAGGGTTAGGAGTCGTGCCTTACTGGAATCCTCACTTCCCAATTCTACCCTAATTCCCCAGTTTTAAGTGCACCTATAATCTAAGTATTTCACTCGGCTTGTTTTCTCGGGTTCAGAGCGTAACTACGCTCAGATACCAATTTCTGTAACGCCCCTATTTAACATATTTATAGCGGAAACAAAATACTAAAGGCGTACAGACCATCGGGTTCCAAACACCCGGCACTAAACCTCACAATTACAACTTAAAGATTACAATTGTCACGGCCTGAACATTGAGAAAACTTAACAAAAATAAAATAGAAATAAAACACATAAACTCTCCACAACACCTAATCCCATCCCAATCACTCGTTCTCTTCGTGGCCACCTGTAAAGTCACTCGTACCTGCAAGATAAAACCAAGCAGCCCACCCCGAGAGGGGTGGGTCTGTTCCCTGGAATGGAACTGGTACGATCCTCCAAAAACAAACTTATAATACAACTCTTAAATAAATAATAGCTTGAAAGCAATCACTTAAACCACACAGAGGGGCAAGGCATTCCACAAATCACCAAATCAAGATAACAAGTTAAGAATAAAGATGAATAACAGAAAGGTAAAGTTAGTGAAACAAAACTACACCATGTGTTAGTGAACATCCAATGCCTTAGTTAAACCCAATTCCCGTTTGGAGTAGAAAGACTCAGATAGTCTCAAAGGACTAGGAATGATAAGATAGATCCAAGAACCAATAACTCAAGAGTGGAATAATTCAACTAGGAGAGATGGCCCCCACCGCCAAGTACGTCCTTTTAGGACAGGGGATATACAACCCCTCACTGTCTACAACGTCCCTTTTGGGATAGGGGATATACAGCCCCTCACTGTCTACTATGTCCCTTTTGGGACAGGGGATATACAGCCCCTCACTGTCTACCACGTCCCTTTTGGGACAGGGGATATACAGCCCCTCACTGTTACCATTGAAGACGCGCGCACGTCGAAACCTCAAGAACCAGCTCATGGATGAAACGATATCCAGAGTCAAAAGAAGAACTTACCAAAATTGATCTTTTCCAAATTCCCACCAGAACACTAACTACCCAGAGCAATACCAAAACACTCAGTCCTATAGAGTGCAGAAGCGTAAACCCTAAGCAGTCAATGTCTAATGGAACAACCAAATAGAAGGAACCAATACCCAAGTGAGTTTCACATTCAAGGCTCAGTTAGTCACACAAGCTGAGTTAGTCACACAACCATTTCCTTTTAGAAATTCCTCTTAAACTCAGTTAGCGTTTTTCGAAAACGTCTCATAAGTCAATCAGAAAAAGTATCGGAGTACGAGAAATCGTACCGGGTCAACGCTGTAGCAGTTCTAGTAAACTCGTGCAAACATTCAACAATTCTCTGAGGAACATTGAAGATAATTTACTATCAATAACCTGTACCCTAATTTAAACTTAAATAAATTCCTCTCTCTTATTTCCAAATCTCAATTATCTTATAAGCCCTCGCTTAAATGTTATGTATAACCTTTGACTTATTTTAGAAGGCTGTATAGCCCAAGGTTGTAGGATCAAGGAATGTATTTTATTAACACCTGCTAACTGTCCACTCCTATCCACTTTATTCATGTTTAACCACAATCCTCACATCAAGACTTTTGAGACCTTTATATCATAAATGTGTTATATTACATAATTAAATCTAAGAATTTCAATAATAATCTTAAGCTCAATACCTTTATTCTTAATTTAGAATAAACATTGTATTATGACCTACGATGGACTCGTCTCAGAATACTATACTATTATCTCACAATGTAAATATTATGTATTTAAACAATATCTACTATATAACCCATTATGATAAAGTCTTTCCCTTAACTTAATTAAGATCTACATCTTGTATATTGGAATCGTAGTGTTGTAGACGTGTTTTATTATAACTTAATTGAACTGCTAAACTCAATTATCTCATCTTTAGTTCAAAATGACTTTTAATTACAACCATCTAATAAACTTGTCATAAGATGTTAAAATGCTTCTCATCCTGAATAACTATACTATAGTTAACTTAGATTTAATGAATTAATCTTACATTTAGTATTCATAAGGTATATTATATGTTTTATTATTACCTATACAATAAGGTGTTTAGTATAACTTTTTATGTATCCTTACTTACATTTAATTTCCTAAATGTTTTATTTTTACACACATTCTCTCTATAGACTATGTATAATCCTTTGTACTAAACTTCATTAAACTTAAGCCTTAAATACGTTTTAAATTGTTTTACAAAACCTAAGGTTTCAAAGAAATAACTTAATAAATTAATTTCCTTTATTGTATTTTGGATGGACAATATATCTACATAGAGTAGAATTTATCAAAGAATTAAATTCTGGTTCGTAAGTGAAATTGTTAATTATTTAATAAGATAATCTATTATGAAAATTCTCATATTTTATATTCAAATAACCTATCATTATTTCCCATTACCGTAAAGTATATCAATATAATATCTTATGTAACTTAGTTTTATCTAATAAAAGTTTCAAAGGTTTTAAGTATCAAATTCCTACTTATAAACCTTCTATAAATTCTAACTACTAAATACCTCACTTAATTGTAAACTCACATCCTAAGTATTGGTAATAAATGTATTTCATATGGCTTATCTAATGCCAAGAAACTTAAGGATTATTATTTAGATAAATTTCCAAATCATTGTTTAATATAGTTTTATATCATAATCCTTTTAATGATTTTATCTTAAAACATTAAGTTATACTTCAATACCATAAATGTTAAGAAATGATTAAATCTAGACTTACTAATCCACCTCACATTTAGATGTAAAAGTATTTTATTTATTTTATTATTGTTTATATATTAAGAACATTTAGATGTAAAAGTATTACATTTATTTATTAATTATATAGTAAGTTCTATTTGTGTAAAATCTAATTACAAATATTCCTAAGTCCCAACTTATTAATTACCTAACCAAATTATAGATTTACATTCTGGTCTTTGACAAATAATATTACACATGTATTTTAATATGGTTTATATAAATCTTAGAAATCCAAGATAACACTTTAAGCTTAATTTCGTAACCACAATTCAATACTACCTCATATAATATTCTTTTAACAGTATTATGTATAGGTTTAGTTTAACTTATTAATTTCTTCATATTGTATTTGCTATAAGGTATTTTATGTCTTTTATTTATTTATTTATCGTATATGTATACTAGGATTTATTCAAGACATTCTTTATGTAGTTTTATTGCATTTAATTATTTATATTAACTTTTACACATATCTACATCCATAATATGGTTTATAAAATAAAGTATTTTCCTTAGTTTCAATTAAGTATATTAACTACCATATTATATAATTAATATAAATGTAGATTAATTTAGTTCCTTGATTTAACCTAAGTTACTACTTTATTTCTTTTATATATGTGTATATATATATATATATATTTACCTCACTTAAAAGTTTATACCTAAAAATATTTATAAACATAATGTTACTAAATGTTAATTTAGTCTTTTCATATTTTCCCAACCTAAAAAGTTTATTAACAAACTATATCTTAATTTTTGTTACATTAAAAACCATATATTATAAGATAAACTTATGAAAATTTCATAAACACAATTTTTAAACCCACTTACCCTTGTCCAAAAAATTCCCAAATTTAATAAATAGTAACTATAACATTTTAGACATATTATAAAATTTTTATTTCATAAAAATATCTTTTTAATTTAACCAAATAATTCCATAATACCCGTAATTTACAAAAATCATAACTTACGTTTAAAAACTCCAAAACCATATTAATTTACATCAAAATAAACTAGATTTTATAAGGAATCTATGGTTAAAATTTCAAGTCAAAATACATTCGGGAAGGTATTTAAATTAATTCAACAAGTTAGGGTTTAATTCTGGAAATATTAAAAACTTAACTAACTTAAACTTAAACGTTTTAATCTCGGCCGTCCGTTTCTTTTAACTACGATCGGACGGCCGAAAATCGTCGAGTTCTTCAGCAATCTAAACCCGACACCCGAGTACTAAATTTGAGATTTCTCTCAATCTACAGAACGAAATCGAGTGATTCTTCCTCCATTCGTTTCGAAATTAAATTCCGGTTCTAATGACACCGATTTCACCACCTACAATGCAGTATCCTACGAATTCGATTCTGGGTTCGAAGAGGTTAGGGTTCATGTTATACCCGATTCGATTTTTACAAAATTCTCTCAATACAAGGCATAATTGACGAAATTGGCAGTTGGGTTAGGTCGATAATGCAAAATCGAGTGACAGAATAGGAGGAATTGAACGAAGACTTACCAGGGAAGCACCGGTGACGGAAATCGTAATCGGTTTCTGGAAAAAAAATTCAAACTCGAGCTGTTCGAGAAGCGAACTTTGGAGATCTATAAAATACGTTCTAGATCGAGTTAGGCCATGTTCTTGGGCTCATTAGAAAGAAGAAACATAGCTCTACACATTGATATCAATAACTTACTCTAACTCGCAATACACAGGGAGAAATATAACCCGAAAGTTATGAGTTTATACCTGCGGTTTCTGTATGATTTTATGTGCTACAGAATCAGAAACTTTAGGCAACTATATCCTCCAAACGGTTACGAATCAGCCTTGGTCATCAACATGAAAGTTGTAGAGGGATTAGAGATCTTCAAAACAAGCTAAAGAAATCAAATTTTGGTTGAGAGATGAAGAAGTTATGATCGAACGAAGTTTACCTGAATTCGGTGAAAAGCTGGAATTCTGGGTACGAGTTTCGCAAGTGGTCAACTTTAGATCGAATTTGCGGCTGATGTATAATGAATTAGGGTATGTGTGAGTAATGGTTGGAAAGAGGATTCAAAGGAGAAGAGAATGAAAAAGACGGCATTGAAAAATATTGAGAGATGAGTGAGATATAGCCGTCTAAAGTTAGGACAAAATCTGGTATCGGTTACCGGAAAACAAGAGATAAAATCGGCTAAGTGTTGGGCGACCCGTGACAGTGTGACACGTGGCATATTTCAAATTTTTGGCTCTAAACTTCAATCTATCATAACTTTGGCAAGGATGATCCGTTTTTGACGTTCTTTTTATTGATCTTCATGGTTTTCCATAACCTATTTATTGGTATAGGTTTCATGGGCTGGTTTGACCATTCTCAAAAAGTCAACCCTAGCAAGGCTTAATAAGCTTTAAGGTTTCTATAATTTTATTTTGACTTTAATGTTTCAAAACGATGTTCCAACTCTTTCTAAAATCTTTATAATATACTTGGAGTGTTTAGAAATTTTCCCAAGATTTATTGACTTATCTTATTGTTAAATTCATAATACTATATAATAATATATAATAGTTTAATACTTAATAGTATTCTTTAGGGTTAAATAGAAGAAATCCCCTAAATTAATTTCCATAATTCCACATAATATTAATATTCATAATTCCATACAATACTTTAATATTCATAATTCCTTATACTAATTTAATATTCATAATTCCATATAATAATTTCATACTTAATAGTATTATTAAAGGTTTAATAAAAGAAATCCCCTAAATTAATTTAAATTAATTTAGGGGTATTTCAGTATATCCCTCTTAAAAGAAACTTCGCCTCGAAGTTTAAAAAATCAACTAATAGGCACTCACACCGCTTCGGGTGTGCTGAGACAATAACAATTCCAATGAAATTCCATACCAATCCAATCCTTTATTTCCATCCATTTCCATAACAACATTCCACTCGAGATTACTCAAAATCAAAACGAACCTAGATATACCAAGACATAGCATGATAAAAATCAACAGTCACATACTGTGTCATAATGTAAAAACCAAGCACATACAAACACCTCTTGTTCTGCTAATAAGGCAACATGGCATAATCTGGATGAGGTGACAAAGGAAGAGTATGCCAGTATATCCCCCTTAAAAGAGCTAAGGTACGCCCTCGTACCGCTACTAACGACACATTCAAAGAATTCAACACCTTATTAACCAGCTTTGTTGTAAATTTTATTGCACCGTTGATTTTATCTGCGATCGATATAATATATATATATCTGTATCTCTTGATTGTTTTGTATTTGTATTTAATTAACTGTTATAAAATTTTATCTGATTATTACCCATTCATTTTATGATTGATACGAATTATATGTCCATTATATGTTCATTTTATCATATCAATTATATTAACAAGCTACAACTCAGGTGTAACACACTTGAGTAGTTTAAAATAATATTTCAGATCATTTAATAATCCTCAATAATCTTCCAAAATTATCTTCAAGGGTTTACTAGCCAACCATATGTTAAAACTTTATAAAATAAATATTTTCTGTGACTTTCAAGTTTCAATTGTTTTTATAATTAACTATAGTATTTTAGACGAACCATTAGGTATTTACTTCATAAATTTTACTTATTATATATTTACATAATTTCACACAAGGCAGAGTTTTAGGAAGCTTGTTAATTATAATGTAGCTCCAAAATCTGATTTTTATCTTAAAATTTATATTTTTTTAAGGTAGGGACTCTATATAAAATTTTAAGTCAAATGAACTAGTCTAATGAAAACTCACTCACTCTTGGTAATTATTTTTCTTAAGGTTTGTTCTATGTGAGTATTCTTCTGATTATCAAATCTTAGTACTCCCTTAGACAATGGTGGCTTTTGTAAATATCACTCTTAGTGTGACTTCTAAAATTTTATCTATGTATAATGTTAAACTTCTAAATAAACATGAGGATTTCCAAATCTTTAAGTAACTCTCAATTTTTCACTAGACGCTCAATACTCCAAGTATTTAAGGCTCAATAATATTTAGTTTATTATTACTCATGTGTTTTCACTCCATAGGTAAGTATTTTTCACCAAGGATTTAACTTGGTAAACTCTTTACATGTATGAATTTAGTACTGGATCTTAATATATAAGTTTTGAACTGTTCATTGTGGCTAGTAATGAAATATGTCTAGCTCAAGATTTCATGATGGTAACGTCTTACCACCACTTCCCCTCAAGTTCAAACAATCCATCACCTGCGTAGAAGATTATATACGGTTAGATGACAAGGCTTGTCTAGCCCCTAAACTTCCAGAAGTGGGTGTGCACCCCCACAACTTTCAGCCTAGGAGTTCGTCGCACCAGGCACTTCCCGTAGGGTGTTAGGTTTAGGTGTTTTCTTTCTAAAGTTAGCATAGAGTTTTAGTGTGGTTTATGGGTTCGGGTGTATGCTACTAGTGTTGTTAACTTAATAATTTTCTAGACTTATGATTTATCCAAACATTACCTTTAGGAAACAATTTGTACCAAGTAATTCTTGAGATTTATTTTCAAACTTTAAAGGAGTTGAAGTACTTTCACATAATATCAATACTAATTTAGTTATTTAAAGTTCTATTTGTATACTGTTTTCAACCAAAAGTATTCTTTAAAATTTCTAGGAGCATGTATACTTGCTCTTAAGGAATTGTATTCTTAGCCATGTATTCTCCATAAGTATGCTTTTGAAAATAGCTTAATATATGATTTATCCCAACCAAAATCTTAACATACTCAATAGATGATATTCCAACCTATATTTCTACTGTAGTTTAATGTTCGAACAGAACAACAGCACACCATTCTCTACAAACATTCATAAAAATAAAAGTGTATAAAGGAATCATTCACTAATCTAAGAAGGGTTAGGAGTCGTGCCTTACTGGAATCCTCACTTCCCAATTCTACCCTAATTCCCCAGTTTTAAGTGCACCTATAATCTAAGTATTTCACTCGGCTTGTTTTCTCGGGTTCAGAGCGTAACTACGCTCTGATACCAATTTCTGTAACGCCCCTATTTAACATATTTATAGCGGAAACAAAATACTAAAGGCGTACAGACCATCGGGTTCCAAACACCCGGCACTAAACCTCACCAATTACAACTTAAAGATTACAATTGTCACGGCCTGAACATTGAGAAAACTTAACAAAAATAAAATAGAAATAAAACACATAAACTCTCCACAACACCTAATCATCCCAATCACTCGTTCTCTTCGTGGCCACCTGTAAAGTCACTCGTACCTGCAAGATAAAACCAAGCAGCCCACCCCGAGAGGGGTGGGTCTGTTCCCTGGAATGGAACTGGTACGATCCTCCAAAAACAAACTTATAATAACTCTTAAATAAATAATAGCTTGAAAGCAATCACTTAAACCACACAGAGGGGCAAGGCATTCCACAAATCACCAAATCAAGATAACAAGTTAAGAATAAAGATGAATAACAGAAAGGTAAAGTTAGTGAAACAAAACTACACCATGTGTTAGTGAACATCCAATGCCTTAGTTAAACCCAATTCCCGTTTGGAGTAGAAAGACTCAGATAGTCTCAAAGGACTAGGAATGATAAGATAGATCCAAGAACCAATAACTCAAGAGTGGAATAATTCAACTAGGAGAGATGGCCCCCACCGCCAAGTACGTCCTTTTAGGACAGGGGATATACAACCCCTCACTGTCTACAATGTCCCTTTTGGGATAGGGGATATACAGCCCCTCACTGTCTACTACGTCCCTTTTGGGACAGGGGATATACATCCCCTCACTGTCTACCACGTCCCTTTTGGGACAGGGGATATACAGCCCCTCACTGTTACCATTGAAGACGCGCGCACGTCGAAACCTCAAGAACCAGCTCATGGATGAAACGATATCCAGAGTCAAAAGAAGAACTTACCAAAATTGATCTTTTCCAAATTCCCACCAGAACACTAACTACCCAGAGCAATACCAAAACACTCAGTCCTATAGAGTGCAGAAGCGTAAACCCTAAGCAGTCAATGTCTAATGGAACAACCAAATAGAAGGAACCAATACCCAAGTGAGTTTCACATTCAAGGCTCAGTTAGTCACACAAGCTGAGTTAGTCACACAACCATTTCCTTTTAGAAATTCCTCTTAAACTCAGTTAGCGTTTTTCGAAAACGTCTCATAAGTCAATCAGAAAAAGTATCGGAGTACGAGAAATCGTACCGGGTCAACGCTATGTAGCAGTTCTAGTAAACTCGTGCAAACATTCAACAATTCTCTGAGGAACATTGAAGATAATTTACTATCAATAACCTGTACCCTAATTTAAACTTAAATAAATTCCTCTCTCTTATTTCCAAATCTCAATTATCTTATAAGCCCTCGCTTAAATGTTATGTATAACCTTTGACTTATTTTAGAAGGCTGTATAGCCCAAGGTTGTAGGATCAAGGAATGTATTTTATTAACACCTGCTAACTGTCCACTCCTATCCACTTTATTCATGTTTAACCACAATCCTCACATTCAAGACTTTTGAGACCTTTATATCATAAATGTGTTTATATTACATAATTAAATCTAAGAATTTCAATAATAATCTTAAGCTCAATACCTTTATTCTTAATTTAGAATAAACATTGTATTATGACCTACGATGGACTCGTCTCAGAATACTATACTATTATCTCACAATGTAAATATTATGTATTTAAACAATATCTACTATATAACCCATTATGATAAAGTCTTTCCCTTAACTTAATTAAGATCTACATCTTGTATATTGGAATCGTAGTGTTGTAGACGTGTTTTATTATAACTTAATTGAACTGCTAAACTCAATTATCTCATCTTTAGTTCAAAATGACTTTTAATTACAACCATCTAATAAACTTGTCATAAGATGTTAAAATGCTTCTCATCCTGAATAACTATACTATAGTTAACTTAGATTTAATGAATTAATCTTACATTTAGTATTCATAAGGTATATTATATGTTTTATTATTACCTATACAATAAGGTGTTTAGTATAACTTTTTATGTATCCTTACTTACATTTAATTTCCTAAATGTTTTATTTTTACACACATTCTCTCTATAGACTATGTATAATCCTTTGTACTAAACTTCATTAAACTTAAGCCTTAAATACGTTTTAAATTGTTTTACAAAACCTAAGGTTTCAAAGAAATAACTTAATAAATTAATTTCCTTTATTGTATTTTGGATGGACAATATATCTACATAGAGTAGAATTTATCAAAGAATTAAATTCTGGTTCGTAAGTGAAATTGTTAATTATTTAATAAGATAATCTATTATGAAAATTCTCATATTTTATATTCAAATAACCTATCATTATTTCCCATTACCGTAAAGTATATCAATATAATATCTTATGTAACTTAGTTTTATCTAATAAAAGTTTCAAAGGTTTTAAGTATCAAATTCCTACTTATAAACCTTCTATAAATTCTAACTACTAAATACCTCACTTAATTGTAAACTCACATCCTAAGTATTGGTAATAAATGTATTTCATATGGCTTATCTAATGCCAAGAAACTTAAGGATTATTATTTAGATAAATTTCCAAATCATTGTTTAATATAGTTTTATATCATAATCCTTTTAATGATTTTATCTTAAAACATTAAGTTATACTTCAATACCATAAATGTTAAGAAATGATTAAATCTAGACTTACTAATCCACCTCACATTTAGATGTAAAAGTATTTTATTTATTTTATTATTGTTTATATATTAAGAACATTTAGATGTAAAAGTATTACATTTATTTATTAATTATATAGTAAGTTCTATTTGTGTAAAATCTAATTACAAATATTCCTAAGTCCCAACTTATTAATTACCTAACCAAATTATAGATTTACATTCTGGTCTTTGACAAATAATATTACACATGTATTTTAATATGGTTTATATAAATCTTAGAAATCCAAGATAACACTTTAAGCTTAATTTCGTAACCACAATTCAATACTACCTCATATAATATTCTTTTAACAGTATTATGTATAGGTTTAGTTTAACTTATTAATTTCTTCATATTGTATTTGCTATAAGGTATTTTATGTCTTTTATTTATTTATTTATCGTATATGTATACTAGGATTTATTCAAGACATTCTTTATGTAGTTTTATTGCATTTAATTATTTATATTAACTTTTACACATATCTACATCCATAATATGGTTTATAAAATAAAGTATTTTCCTTAGTTTCAATTAAGTATATTAACTACCATATTATATAATTAATATAAATGTAGATTAATTTAGTTCCGTGATTTAACCTAAGTTACTACTTTATTTCTTTTATATATGTGTATATATATATATATATTTACCTCACTTAAAAGTTTATACCTAAAAATATTTATAAACATAATGTTACTAAATGTTAATTTAGTCTTTTCATATTTTCCCAACCTAAAAAGTTTATTAACAAACTATATCTTAATTTTTGTTACATTAAAAACCATATATTATAAGATAAACTTATGAAAATTTCATAAACACAATTTTTAAACCCACTTACCCTTGTCCAAAAAATTCCCAAATTTAATAAATAGTAACTATAACATTTTAGACATATTATAAAATTTTTATTTCATAAAAATATCTTTTAATTTAACCAAATAACATAATACCCGTAATTTACAAAAATCATAACTTACATTTAAAAACTCCAAAACCATATTAATTTACATCAAAATAAACTAGATTTTATAAGGAATCTATGGTTAAAATTTCAAGTCAAAATACATTCGGGAAGGTATTTAAATTAATTCAACAAGTTAGGGTTTAATTCTGGAAATATTAAAAACTTAACTAACTTAAACTTAAACGTTTTAATCTCGGCCGTCCGTTTCTTTTAACTACGATCGGACGGCCGAAAATCGTCGAGTTCTTCAGCAATCTAAACCCGACCCGTACATAGTATAATTTGAGATTTCTCTCAATCTACAGAACGAAATCGAGTGATTCTTCCTCCATTCGTTTCGAAATTAAATTCCGGTTCTAATGACACCGATTTCACCACCTACAATGCAGTATCCTACGAATTCGATTCTGGGTTCGAAGAGGTTAGGGTTCATGTTATACCCGATTCGATTTTTACAAAATTCTCTCAATACAAGGCATAATTGACGAAATTGGCAGTTGGGTTAGGTCGATAATGCAAAATCGAGTGACAGAATAGGAGGAATTGAACGAAGACTTACCAGGGAAGCACCGGTGACGGAAATCGTAATCGGTTTCTGGAAAAAAAATTCAAACTCGAGCTGTTCGAGAAGCGAACTTTGGAGATCTATAAAATACGTTCTAGATCGAGTTAGGCCATGTTCTTGGGCTCATTAGAAAGAAGAAACATAGCTCTACACATTGATATCAATAACTTACTCTAACTCGCAATACACAGGGAGAAATATAACCCGAAAGTTATGAGTTTATACCTGCGGTTTCTGTATGATTTTATGTGCTACAGAATCAGAAACTTTAGGCAACTATATCCTCCAAACGGTTACGAATCAGCCTTGGTCATCAACATGAAAGTTGTAGAGGGATTAGAGATCTTCAAAACAAGCTAAAGAAATCAAATTTTGGTTGAGAGATGAAGAAGTTATGATCGAACGAAGTTTACCTGAATTCGGTGAAAAGCTGGAATTCTGGGTACGAGTTTCGCAAGTGGTCAACTTTAGATCGAATTTGCGGCTGATGTATAATGAATTAGGGTATGTGTGAGTAATGGTTGGAAAGAGGATTCAAAGGAGAAGAGAATGAAAAAGACGGCATTGAAAAATATTGAGAGATGAGTGAGATATAGCCGTCTAAAGTTAGGACAAAATCTGGTATCGGTTACCGGAAAACAAGAGATAAAATCGGCTAAGTGTTGGGCGACCCGTGACAGTGTGACACGTGGCATATTTCAAATTTTTGGCTCTAAACTTCAATCTATCATAACTTTGGCAAGGATGATCCGTTTTTGACGTTCTTTTTATTGATCTTCATGGTTTTCCATAACCTATTTATTGGTATAGGTTTCATGGGCTGGTTTGACCATTCTCAAAAAGTCAACCCTAGCAAGGCTTAATAAGCTTTAAGGTTTCTATAATTTTATTTTGACTTTAATGTTTCAAAACGATGTTCCAACTCTTTCTAAAATCTTTATAATATACTTGGAGTGTTTAGAAATTTTCCCAAGATTTATTGACTTTATCTTATTGTTAAATTCATAATACTATATAATAATATATAATAGTTTAATACTTAATAGTATTCTTTAGGGTTAAATAGAAGAAATCCCCTAAATTAATTTCCATAATTCCACATAATATTAATATTCATAATTCCATACAATACTTTAATATTCATAATTCCTTATACTAATTTAATATTCATAATTCCATATAATAATTTCATACTTAATAGTATTATTAAAGGTTTAATAAAAGAAATCCCCTAAATTAATTTAAATTAATTTAGGGGTATTTCAGTATATCCCTCTTAAAAAAACTTCGCCTCGAAGTTTAAAAAATCAACTAATAGGCACTCACACCGCTTCGGGTGTGCTGAGACAATAACAATTCCAATGAAATTCCATACCAATCCAATCCTTTATTTCCATCCATTTCCATAACAACATTCCACTCGAGATTACTCAAAATCAAAACGAACCTAGATATACCAAGACATAGCATGATAAAAATCAACAGTCACATACTGTGTCATAATGTAAAAACCAAGCACATACAAACACCTCTTGTTCTGCTAATAAGGCAACATGGCATAATCTGGATGAGGTGACAAAGGAAGAGTATGCCAGTATATCCCCCTTAAAAGAGCTAAGGTACGCCCTCGTACCGCTACTAACGACACATTCAAAGAATTCAACACCTTATTAACCAGCTTTGTTGTAAATTTTATTGCACCGTTGATTTTATCTGCGATCGATATATATATATATATCTGTATCTCTTGATTGTTTTGTATTTGTATTTAATTAACTGTTATAAAATTTTATCTTATGATTATTACCCATTCATTTTATGATTGATACGAATTATATGTCCATTATATGTTCATTTTATCATATCAATTATATTAACAAGCTACAACTCAGGTGTAACACACTTGAGTAGTTTAAAATAATATTTCAGATCATTTAATAATCCTCAATAATCTTCCAAAATTATCTTCAAGGGTTTACTAGCCAACCATATGTTAAAACTTTATAAAATAAATATTTTCTGTGACCTTTCAAGTTTCAATTGTTTTTATAATTAACTATAGTATTTTAGACGAACCATTAGGTATTTACTTCATAAATTTTACTTATTATATATTTACATAATTTCACACAAGGCAGAGTTTTAGGAAGCTTGTTAATTATAATGTAGCTCCAAAATCTGATTCCTTTATCTTAAAATTTATATTTTTTTTAAGGTAGGGACTCTATATAAAATTTTAAGTCAAATGAACTAGTCTAATGAAAACTCACTCACTCTTGGTAATTATTTTTCTTAAGGTTTGTTCTATGTGAGTATTCTTCTGATTATCAAATCTTAGTACTCCCTTAGACAATGGTGGCTTTTGTAAATATCACTCTTAGTGTGACTTCTAAAATTTTATCTATGTATAATGTTAAACTTCTAAATAAACATGAGGATTTCCAAATCTTTAAGTAACTCTCAATTTTTCACTAGACGCTCAATACTCCAAGTATTTAAGGCTCAATAATATTTAGTTTATTATTACTCATGTGTTTTCACTCCATAGGTAAGTATTTTTCACCAAGGATTTAACTTGGTAAACTCTTTACATGTATGAATTTAGTACTGGATCTTAATATATAAGTTTTGAACTGTTCATTGTGGCTAGTAATGAAATATGTCTAGCTCAAGATTTCATGATGGTAACGTCTTACCACCACTTCCCCTCAAGTTCAACACAATCCATCACCTGCGTAGAAGATTATATACGGTTAGATGACAAGGCTTGTCTAGCCCCTAAACTTCCAGAAGTGGGTGTGCACCCCCACAACTTTCAGCCTAGGAGTTCGTCGCACCAGGCACTTCCCGTAGGGTGTTAGGTTTAGGTGTTTTCTTTCTAAAGTTAGCATAGAGTTTTAGTGTGGTTTATGGGTTCGGGTGTATGCTACTAGTGTTTGTTAACTTAATAATTTTCTAGACTTATGATTTATCCAAACATTACCTTTAGGAAACAATTTGTACCAAGTAATTCTTGAGATTTATTTTCAAACTTTAAAGGAGTTGAAGTACTTTCACATAATATCAATACTAATTTAGTTATTTAAAGTTCTATTTGTATACTGTTTTCAACCAAAAGTATTCTTTAAAATTTCTAGGAGCATGTATACTTGCTCTTAAGGAATTGTATTCTTAGCCATGTATTCTCCATAAGTATGCTTTTGAAAATAGCTTAATATATGATTTATCCCAACCAAAATCTTATCATACTCAATAGATGATATTCCAACCTATATTTCTACTATAGTTTAATGTTCGAACAGAACAACAGCACACCATTCTCTACAAACATTCATAAAAATAAAAGTGTATAAAGGAATCATTCACTAATCTAAGAAGGGTTAGGAGTCGTGCCTTACTGGAATCCTCACTTCCCAATTCTACCCTAATTCCCCAGTTTTAAGTGCACCTATAATCTAAGTATTTCACTCGGCTTGTTTTCTCGGGTTCAGAGCGTAACTACGCTCTGATACCAATTTCTGTAACGCCCCTATTTAACATATTTATAGCGGAAAAAAATACTAAAGGCGTACAGACCATCGGGTTCCAAACACCCGGCACTAAACCTCACCAATTACAACTTAAAGATTACAATTGTCACGGCCTGAACATTGAGAAAACTTAACAAAAATAAAATAGAAATAAAACACATAAACTCTCCACAACACCTAATCTCATCCCAATCACTCGTTCTCTTCGTGGCCACCTGTAAAGTCACTCGTACCTGCAAGATAAAACCAAGCAGCCCACCCCGAGAGGGGTGGGTCTGTTCCCTGGAATGGAACTGGTACGATCCTCCAAAAACAAACTTATAATACAACTCTTAAATAAATAATAGCTTGAAAGCAATCACTTAAACCACACAGAGGGGCAAGGCATTCCACAAATCACCAAATCAAGATAACAAGTTAAGAATAAAGATGAATAACAGAAAGGTAAAGTTAGTGAAACAAAACTACACCATGTGTTAGTGAACATCCAATGCCTTAGTTAAACCCAATTCCCGTTTGGAGTAGAAAGACTCAGATAGTCTCAAAGACTAGGAATGATAAGATAGATCCAAGAACCAATAACTCAAGAGTGGAATAATTCAACTAGGAGAGATGGCCCCCACCGCCAAGTACGTCCTTTTAGGACAGGGGATATACAACCCCTCACTGTCTCAACGTCCCTTTTGGGATAGGGGATATACAGCCCCTCACTGTCTACTACGTCCCTTTTGGGACAGGGGATATACAGCCCCTCACTGTCTACCACGTCCCTTTTGGGACAGGGGATATACAGCCCCTCACTGTTACCATTGAAGACGCGCGCACGTCGAAACCTCAAGAACCAGCTCATGGATGAAACGATATCCAGAGTCAAAAGAAGAACTTACCAAAATTGATCTTTTCCAAATTCCCACCAGAACACTAACTACCCAGAGCAATACCAAAACACTCAGTCCTATAGAGTGCAGAAGCGTAAACCCTAAGCAGTCAATGTCTAATGGAACAACCAAATAGAAGGAACCAATACCCAAGTGAGTTTCACATTCAAGGCTCAGTTAGTCACACAAGCTGAGTTAGTCACACAACCATTTCCTTTTAGAAATTCCTCTTAAACTCAGTTAGCGTTTTTCGAAAACGTCTCATAAGTCAATCAGAAAAAGTATCGGAGTACGAGAAATCGTACCGGGTCAACGCTGTAGCAGTTCTAGTAAACTCGTGCAAACATTCAACAATTCTCTGAGGAACATTGAAGATAATTTACTATCAATAACCTGTACCCTAATTTAAACTTAAATAAATTCCTCTCTCTTATTTCCAAATCTCAATTATCTTATAAGCCTCGCTTAAATGTTATGTATAACCTTTGACTATTTTAGAAGGCTGTATAGCCCAAGGTTGTAGGATCAAGGAATGTATTTTATTAACACCTGCTAACTGTCCACTCCTATCCACTTTATTCATGTTTAACCACAATCCTCACATTCAAGACTTTTGAGACCTTTATATCATAAATGTGTTTATATTACATAATTAAATCTAAGAATTTCAATAATAATCTTAAGCTCAATACCTTTATTCTTAATTTAGAATAAACATTGTATTATGACCTACGATGGACTCGTCTCAGAATACTATACTTATCTCACAATGTAAAGATTATGTATTTAAACAATATCTACTATATAACCCATTATGATAAAGTCTTTCCCTTAACTTAATTAAGATCTACATCTTGTATATTGGAATCGTAGTGTTGTAGACGTGTTTTATTATAACTTAATTGAACTGCTAAACTCAATTATCTCATCTTTAGTTCAAAATGACTTTTAATTACAACCATCTAATAAACTTGTCATAAGATGTTAAAATGCTTCTCATCCTGAATAACTATACTATAGTTAACTTAGATTTAATGAATTAATCTTACATTTAGTATTCATAAGGTATATTATATGTTTTATTATTACCTATACATTAAGGTGTTTAGTATAACTTTTTATGTATCCTTACTTACATTTAATTTCCTAAATGTTTTATTTTTACACACATTCTCTCTATAGACTATGTATAATCCTTTGTACTAAACTTCATTAAACTTAAGCCTTAAATACGTTTTAAATTGTTTTACAAAACCTAAGGTTTCAAAGAATAACTTAATAAATTAATTTCCTTTATTGTATTTGGATGGACAATATATCTACATAGAGTAGAATTTATCAAAGAATTAAATTCTGGTTCGTAAGTGAAATTGTTAATTATTTAATAAGATAATCTATTATGAAAATTCTCATATTTTATATTCAAATAACCTATCATTATTTCCCATTACCGTAAAGTATATCAATATAATATCTTATGTAACTTAGTTTTATCTAATAAAAGTTTCAAAGGTTTTAAGTATCAAATTCCTACTTATAAACCTTCTATAAATTCTAACTACTAAATACCTCACTTAATTGTAAACTCACATCCTAAGTATTGGTAATAAATGTATTTCATATGGCTTATCTAATGCCAAGAAACTTAAGGATTATTATTTAGATAAATTTCCAAATCATTGTTTAATATAGTTTTATATCATAATCCTTTTAATGATTTTATCTTAAAACATTAAGTTATACTTCAATACCATAAATGTTAAGAAATGATTAAATCTAGACTTACTAATCCACCTCACATTTAGATGTAAAAGTATTTTATTTATTTTATTATTGTTTATATATTAAGAACATTTAGATGTAAAAGTATTACATTTATTTATTAATTATATAGTAAGTTCTATTTGTGTAAAATCTAATTACAAATATTCCTAAGTCCCAACTTATTAATTACCTAACCAAATTATAGATTTACATTCTGGTCTTTGACAAATAATATTACACATGTATTTTAATATGGTTTATATAAATCTTAGAAATCCAAGATAACACTTTAAGCTTAATTTCGTAACCACAATTCAATACTACCTCATATAATATTCTTTTAACAGTATTATGTATAGGTTTAGTTTAACTTATTAATTCTTCATATTGTATTTGCTATAAGGTATTTTATGTCTTTTATTTATTTATTTATCGTATATGTATACTAGGATTTATTCAAGACATTCTTTATGTAGTTTTATTGCATTTAATTATTTATATTAACTTTTACACATATCTACATCCATAATATGGTTTATAAAATAAAGTATTTTCCTTAGTTTCAATTAAGTATATTAACTACCAATTATATAATTAATATAAATGTAGATTAATTTAGTTCCTTGATTTAACCTAAGTTACTACTTTATTTCTTTTATATATGTGTATATATATATATATATATATTTACCTCACTTAAAAGTTTATACCTAAAAATATTTATAAACATAATGTTACTAAATGTTAATTTAGTCTTTTCATATTTTCCCAACCTAAAAAGTTTATTAACAAACTATATCTTAATTTTTGTTACAAAAAACCATATATTATAAGATAAACTTATGAAAATTTCATAAACACAATTTTTAAACCCACTTACCCTTGTCCAAAAAATTCCCAAATTTAATAAATAGTAACTATAACATTTTAGACATATTATAAAATTTTTATTTCATAAAAATATCTTTTTAATTTAACCAAATAATTCCATAATACCCGTAATTTACAAAAATCATAACTTACGTTTAAAAACTCCAAAACCATATTAATTTACATCAAAATAAACTAGATTTTATAAGGAATCTATGGTTAAAATTTCAAGTCAAAATACATTCGGGAAGGTATTTAAATTAATTCAACAAGTTAGGGTTTAATTCTGGAAATATTAAAAACTTAACTAACTTAAACTTAAACGTTTTAATCTCGGCCGTCCGTTTCTTTTAACTACGATCGGACGGCCGAAAATCGTCGAGTTCTTCAGCAATCTAAACCCGACACCCGAGTACTAAATTTGAGATTTCTCTCAATCTACAGAACGAAATCGAGTGATTCTTCCTCCATTCGTTTCGAAATTAAATTCCGGTTCTAATGACACCGATTTCACCACCTACAATGCAGTATCCTACGAATTCGATTCTGGGTTCGAAGAGGTTAGGGTTCATGTTATACCCGATTCGATTTTTACAAAATTCTCTCAATACAAGGCATAATTGACGAAATTGGCAGTTGGGTTAGGTCGATAATGCAAAATCGAGTGACAGAATAGGAGGAATTGAACGAAGACTTACCAGGGAAGCACCGGTGACGGAAATCGTAATCGGTTTCTGGAAAAAAAATTCAAACTCGAGCTGTTCGAGAAGCGAACTTTGGAGATCTATAAAATACGTTCTAGATCGAGTTAGGCCATGTTCTTGGGCTCATTAGAAAGAAGAAACATAGCTCTACACATTGATATCAATAACTTACTCTAACTCGCAATACACAGGGAGAAATATAACCCGAAAGTTATGAGTTTATACCTGCGGTTTCTGTATGATTTTATGTGCTACAGAATCAGAAACTTTAGGCAACTATATCCTCCAAACGGTTACGAATCAGCCTTGGTCATCAACATGAAAGTTGTAGAGGGATTAGAGATCTTCAAAACAAGCTAAAGAAATCAAATTTTGGTTGAGAGATGAAGAAGTTATGATCGAACGAAGTTTACCTGAATTCGGTGAAAAGCTGGAATTCTGGGTACGAGTTTCGCAAGTGGTCAACTTTAGATCGAATTTGCGGCTGATGTATAATGAATTAGGGTATGTGTGAGTAATGGTTGGAAAGAGGATTCAAAGGAGAAGAGAATGAAAAAGACGGCATTGAAAAATATTGAGAGATGAGTGAGATATAGCCGTCTAAAGTTAGGACAAAATCTGGTATCGGTTACCGGAAAACAAGAGATAAAATCGGCTAAGTGTTGGGCGACCCGTGACAGTGTGACACGTGGCATATTTCAAATTTTTGGCTCTAAACTTCAATCTATCATAACTTTGGCAAGGATGATCCGTTTTTGACGTTCTTTTTATTGATCTTCATGGTTTTCCATAACCTATTTATTGGTATAGGTTTCATGGGCTGGTTTGACCATTCTCAAAAAGTCAACCCTAGCAAGGCTTAATAAGCTTTAAGGTTTCTATAATTTTATTTTGACTTTAATGTTTCAAAACGATGTTCCAACTCTTTCTAAAATCTTTATAATATACTTGGAGTGTTTAGAAATTTTCCCAAGATTTATTGACTTTATCTTATTGTTAAATTCATAATACTATATAATAATATATAATAGTTTAATACTTAATAGTATTCTTTAGGGTTAAATAGAAGAAATCCCCTAAATTAATTTCCATAATTCCACATAATATTAATATTCATAATTCCATACAATACTTTAATATTCATAATTCCTTATACTAATTTAATATTCATAATTCCATATAATAATTTCATACTTAATAGTATTATTAAAGGTTTAATAAAAGAAATCCCCTAAATTAATTTAAATTAATTTAGGGGTATTTCAGTATATCCCTCTTAAAAGAAACTTCGCCTCGAAGTTTAAAAAATCAACTAATAGGCACTCACACCGCTTCGGGTGTGCTGAGACAATAACAATTCCAATGAAATTCCATACCAATCCAATCCTTTATTTCCATCCATTTCCATAACAACATTCCACTCGAGATTACTCAAAATCAAAACGAACCTAGATATACCAAGACATAGCATGATAAAAATCAACAGTCACATACTGTGTCATAATGTAAAAACCAAGCACATACAAACACCTTGTTCTGCTAATAAGGCAACATGGCATAATCTGGATGAGGTGACAAAGGAAGAGTATGCCAGTATATCCCCCTTAAAAGAGCTAAGGTACGCCCTCGTACCGCTACTAACGACACATTCAAAGAATTCAACACCTTATTAACCAGCTTTGTTGTAAATTTTATTGCACCGTTGATTTTATCTGCGATCGATATATATATATATATCTGTATCTCTTGATTGTTTTGTATTTGTATTTAATTAACTGTTATAAAATTTTATCTTATGATTATTACCCATTCATTTTATGATTGATACGAATTATATGTCCATTATATGTTCATTTTATCATATCAATTATATTAACAAGCTACAACTCAGGTGTAACACACTTGAGTAGTTTAAAATAATATTTCAGATCATTTAATAATCCTCAATAATCTTCCAAAATTATCTTCAAGGGTTTACTAGCCAACCATATGTTAAAACTTTATAAAATAAATATTTTCTGTGACTTTCAAGTTTCAATTGTTTTTATAATTAACTATAGTATTTTAGACGAACCATTAGGTATTTACTTCATAAATTTTACTTATTATATATTTACATAATTTCACACAAGGCAGAGTTTTAGGAAGCTTGTTAATTATAATGTAGCTCCAAAATCTGATTCCTTTATCTTAAAATTTATATTTTTTTAAGGTAGGGACTCTATATAAAATTTTAAGTCAAATGAACTAGTCTAATGAAAACTCACTCACTCTTGGTAATTATTTTTCTTAAGGTTTGTTCTATGTGAGTATTCTTCTGATTATCAAATCTTAGTACTCCCTTAGACAATGGTTTTGTAAATATCACTCTTAGTGTGACTTCTAAAATTTTATCTATGTATAATGTTAAACTTCTAAATAAACATGAGGATTTCCAAATCTTTAAGTAACTCTCAATTTTTCACTAGACGCTCAATACTCCAAGTATTTAAGGCTCAATAATATTTAGTTTATTATTACTCATGTGTTTTCACTCCATAGGTAAGTATTTTTCACCAAGGATTTAACTTGGTAAACTCTTTACATGTATGAATTTAGTACTGGATCTTAATATATAAGTTTTGAACTGTTCATTGTGGCTAGTAATGAAATATGTCTAGCTCAAGATTTCATGATGGTAACGTCTTACCACCACTTCCCCTCAAGTTCAACACAATCCATCACCTGCGTAGAAGATTATATACGGTTAGATGACAAGGCTTGTCTAGCCCCTAAACTTCCAGAAGTGGGTGTGCACCCCCAAACTTTCAGCCTAGGAGTTCGTCGCACCAGGCACTTCCCGTAGGGTGTTAGGTTTAGGTGTTTTCTTTCTAAAGTTAGCATAGAGTTTTAGTGTGGTTTATGGGTTCGGGTGTATGCTACTAGTGTTTGTTAACTTAATAATTTTCTAGACTTATGATTTATCCAAACATTACCTTTAGGAAACAATTTGTACCAAGTAATTCTTGAGATTTATTTTCAAACTTTAAAGGAGTTGAAGTACTTTCACATAATATCAATACTAATTTAGTTATTTAAAGTTCTATTTGTATACTGTTTTCAACCAAAAGTATTCTTTAAAATTTCTAGGAGCATGT
The DNA here is from genome assembly GCA_023374045.1 of Limonium bicolor. Taxonomy (NCBI): domain Eukaryota; kingdom Viridiplantae; phylum Streptophyta; class Magnoliopsida; order Caryophyllales; family Plumbaginaceae; genus Limonium; species Limonium bicolor. The sequence goes on from CM041776.1 coordinate 499,598,864, forward strand.
ATACTTGCTCTTAAGGAATTGTATTCTTAGCCATGTATTCTCCATAAGTATGCTTTTGAAAATAGCTTAATATGATTTATCCCAACCAAAATCTTACATACTCAATAGATGATATTCCAACCTATATTCTACTATAGTTTAATGTTCGAACAGAACAACAGCACACCATTCTCTACAAACATTCATAAAAATAAAAGTGTATAAAGGAATCATTCACTAATCTAAGAAGGGTTAGGAGTCGTGCCTTACTGGAATCCTCACTTCCCAATTCTACCCTAATTCCCCAGTTTTAAGTGCACCTATAATCTAAGTATTTCACTCGGCTTGTTTTCTCGGGTTCAGAGCGTAACTACGCTCTGATACCAATTTCTGTAACGCCCCTATTTAACATATTTATAGCGGAAACAAAATACTAAAGGCGTACAGACCATCGGGTTCCAAACACCCGGCACTAAACCTCACCAATTACAACTTAAAGATTACAATTGTCACGGCCTGAACATTGAGAAAACTTAACAAAAATAAAATAGAAATAAAACACATAAACTCTCCACAACACCTAATCTCATCCCAATCACTCGTTCTCTTCGTGGCCACCTGTAAAGTCACTCGTACCTGCAAGATAAAACCAAGCAGCCCCCCCGAGAGGGGTGGGTCTGTTCCCTGGAATGGAACTGGTACGATCCTCCAAAAACAAACTTATAATACAACTCTTAAATAAATAATAGCTTGAAAGCAATCACTTAAACCACACAGAGGGGCAAGGCACTCCACAAATCACCAAATCAAGATAACAAGTTAAGAATAAAGATGAATAACAGAAAGGTAAAGTTAGTGAAACAAAACTACACCATGTGTTAGTGAACATCCAATGCCTTAGTTAAACCCAATTCCCGTTTGGAGTAGAAAGACTCAGATAGTCTCAAAGGACTAGGAATGATAAGATAGATCCAAGAACCAATAACTCAAGAGTGGAATAATTCAACTAGGAGAGATGGCCCCCACCGCCAAGTACGTCCTTTTAGGACAGGGGATATACAACCCCTCACTGTCTACAACGTCCCTTTTGGGATAGGGATATACAGCCCCTCACTGTCTACTACGTCCCTTTTGGGACAGGGGATATACAGCCCCTCACTGTCTACCACGTCCCTTTTGGGACAGGGGATATACAGCCCCTCACTGTTACCATTGAAGACGCGCGCACGTCGAAACCTCAAGAACCAGCTCATGGATGAAACGATATCCAGAGTCAAAAGAAGAACTTACCAAAATTGATCTTTTCCAAATTCCCACCAGAACACTAACTACCCAGAGCAATACCAAAACACTCAGTCCTATAGAGTGCAGAAGCGTAAACCCTAAGCAGTCAATGTCTAATGGAACAACCAAATAGAAGGAACCAATACCCAAGTGAGTTTCACATTCAAGGCTCAGTTAGTCACACAAGCTGAGTTAGTCACACAACCATTTCCTTTTAGAAATTCCTCTTAAACTCAGTTAGCGTTTTTCGAAAACGTCTCATAAGTCAATCAGAAAAAGTATCGGAGTACGAGAAATCGTACCGGGTCAACGCTGTAGCAGTTCTAGTAAACTCGTGCAAACATTCAACAATTCTCTGAGGAACATTGAAGATAATTTACTATCAATAACCTGTACCCTAATTTAAACTTAAATAAATTCCTCTCTTATTTCCAAATCTCAATTATCTTATAAGCCCTCGCTTAAATGTTATGTATAACCTTTGACTTATTTTAGAAGGCTGTATAGCCCAAGGTTGTAGGATCAAGGAATGTATTTTATTAACACCTGCTAACTGTCCACTCCTATCCACTTTATTCATGTTTAACCACAATCCTCACATTCAAGACTTTTGAGACCTTTATATCATAAATGTGTTTATATTACATAATTAAATCTAAGAATTTCAATAATAATCTTAAGCTCAATACCTTTTCTTAATTTAGAATAAACATTGTATTATGACCTACGATGGACTCGTCTCAGAATACTATACTATTATCTCACAATGTAAAGATTATGTATTAAACAATATCTACTATATAACCCATTATGATAAAGTCTTTCCCTTAACTTAATTAAGATCTACATCTTGTATATTGGAATCGTAGTGTTGTAGACGTGTTTTATTATAACTTAATTGAACTGCTAAACTCAATTATCTCATCTTTAGTTCAAAATGACTTTTAATTACAACCATCTAATAAACTTGTCATAAGATGTTAAAATGCTTCTCATCCTGAATAACTATACTATAGTTAACTTAGATTTAATGAATTAATCTTACATTTAGTATTCATAAGGTATATTATATGTTTTATTATTACCTATACATAAGGTGTTTAGTATAACTTTTTATGTATCCTTACTTACATTTAATTTCCTAAATGTTTTATTTTTACACACATTCTCTCTATAGACTATGTATAATCCTTTGTACTAAACTTCATTAAACTTAAGCCTTAAATACGTTTTTAAATTGTTTTACAAAACCAAGGTTTCAAAGGAATAACTTAATAAATTAATTCCTTTATTTGTATTTTGGATGGACAATATATCTACATAGAGTAGAATTTATCAAAGAATTAAATTCTGGTTCGTAAGTGAAATTGTTAATTATTTAATAAGATAATCTATTATGAAAATTCTCATATTTTATATTCAAATAACCTATCATTATTTCCCATTACCGTAAAGTATATCAATATAATATCTTACGTAACTTAGTTTTATCTAATAAAAGTTTCAAAGGTTTTAAGTATCAAATTCCTACTTATAAACCTTCTATAAATTCTAACTACTAAATACCTCACTTAATTGTAAACTCACATCCTAAGTATTGGTAATAAATGTATTTCATATGGCTTATCTAATGCCAAGAAACTTAAGGATTATTATTTAGATAAATTTCCAAATCATTGTTTAATATAGTTTTATATCATAATCCTTTTAATGATTTTATCTTAAAACATTAAGTTATACTTCAATACCATAAATGTTAAGAAATGATTAAATCTAGACTTACTAATCCACCTCACATTTAGATGTAAAAGTATTTTATTTATTTTATTATTGTTTATATATTAAGAACATTTAGATGTAAAAGTATTACATTTATTTATTAATTATATAGTAAGTTCTATTTGTGTAAAATCTAATTACAAATATTCCTAAGTCCCAACTTATTAATTACCTAACCAAATTATAGATTTACATTCTGGTCTTTGACAAATAATATTACACATGTATTTTAATATGGTTTATATAAATCTTAGAAATCCAAGATAACACTTTAAGCTTAATTTCGTAACCACAATTCAATACTACCTCATATAATATTCTTTTAACAGTATTATGTATAGGTTTAGTTTAACTTATTAATTTCTTCATATTGTATTTGCTATAAGGTATTTTATGTCTTTTATTTATTTATTTATCGTATATGTATACTAGGATTTATTCAAGACATTCTTTATGTAGTTTTATTGCATTTAATTATTTATATTAACTTTTACACATATCTACATCCATAATATGGTTTATAAAATAAAGTATTTTCCTTAGTTTCAATTAAGTATATTAACTACCATATTATATAATTAATATAAATGTAGATTAATTTAGTTCCTTGATTTAACCTAAGTTACTACTTTATTTCTTTTATATATGTGTATAAATATATATATATATATATATATATATATATATATATATATATACCTCACTTAAAAGTTTATACCTAAAAATATTTATAAACATAATGTTACTAAATGTTAATTTAGTCTTTTCATATTTTCCCAACCTAAAAAGTTTATTAACAAACTATATCTTAATTTTTGTTACATTAAAAACCATATATTATAAGATAAACTTATGAAAATTTCATAAACACAATTTTTAAACCCACTTACCCTTGTCCAAAAAATTCCCAAATTTAATAAATAGTAACTATAACTGAAATACCCCAAACCTAGTTATGTTGTTCAAGCACCTAAATATGGTGTAACAAGACTAAAAGAGTCTTAGAAACCTTACTAACAAATTTAAACAAAAGGAAACCAAATGTGCTTTAAAGTCAATAAGAGCTAAAATGTGCTCTAAGCTTGGATAAACTTGAGTAAGGCCTAATGAGCTTACCAAGACCTCATTTATACACTAATGAACATATTAAACCAATTACCAAAGAAAACCAAGCTTGAAAACAAGTTAAAACACAAAATGTGCTTTAAGAAGTCTTAAAGCACGTTTTTGAAAAATTGTCTTGTAAATGAGTTTTGAGTGGCTAAATGTCCATCATTACTCTTAAATATATGTGTACTATATAGTATCACATTTGGGTGGCTATATTAGTGGGAAATCAAAAATTTCACTTCTATGTGCCTTGTATAGGTGAATAGTACTTTTATAATCTAGTTTGTAACATATGTTGCATTAAGTAATTAAATTGACAAACAAAGACTATATTACCCTCATTATACTTAGGGGGCCGGTTTTCTAAGGCTTGGTGACTCACCACTCTCTTATTAATGTATTAAGTAAGATAAGATAAGTAAATAAGCTACTTTTTACCTTTTAACACATAAATATCTCTTAAAAGCAAATTCTATCTTCATTCTCTCATTTCCCTTCCTTGCTCACACGGTTTCCCACTCATCTCCTCCCTTCTTCATTGTTCTCTCACGGTAATACCACTATCACCATTAGAGCTCCACCTTTGACCACTTGCTAAACCTAGCTCACTTGTCCAAATCAAAAACAAATACCACCAATCTCTTCCTCTCATCAAGCTCTTCATTCCTACCTTCTCAAAACTCCAAGAGCTCCATTTCGGTGCCAAGGTGTTCCACCATTGAAGGAGCTTGAGCTTATATTTTGACATATTATTACTCTCCTTTGCTTCTAGGTAAGGAATCTCAAACAAAAATCAAGTTTCCTCCTTGTTTTTGTCATGTCCGAAAATACACATTGATATAGCTCATTGTGTGACTTTGTTCTAGCTTCATTTCAACTCTTCATGGACTAGGTGGAGTCCTCTCTTGCTAGATATTCAAACTCTCTTCAAAGAGCAAGGTAAAACAACTACATTAATGTTTTGAAACAATGTCAAATTAGGGTTTACAATGAGATGAAGCCTATAGCTTGAATACTCATTATAGAGTTTGTATATTGTTTAGAACTTGTCAAGGAATCAAGTACTCTACTGGTTTTCTAAAGGAAACAAGAAAGAAGTTATCTTGCAAAAGAGGTAAATCTACTAACCTAATGCTATTTTAATGCCTTAGGAGAAATGAGCTTATAATGCTTATTAAAACTATCTAAAGAGCCAATGGGGAATGACTTAGTAAAGGGTTCTTAAGAGACTAGTAAAGGGCATATGTGTATGTTGAGTGTATTTGCAGGTTAAAGGCATATATATTGTGGAAATTCAGTGTTTATGATTTAAGCACTTTAAGGGCCTAAGAGCCATGCATTTTAAGGGCCTAAGTGCCATGCAATTTAAATTGTGCACTATATTGTAATGTGGTGTAAATTTGGTGAAATTATGTATAGAGTGTTCTTGATGATTTTAGATGATCTTGTGTGTTTAAAGGAGAAGGTAAAGTGTTTAGGCATGGTAATGTTCTAGGGGAACCCATGTCAAAATTTAGGTAGGAAGTAAGAAGTTCTAAGTGTTTACATAAGGTTTGGTGAGTTAGAAAGTGTAGGAAATGAATAAGGAGTTCAATATGTTTTAAAGGAATTATGATGAACTAGGAAGTACTCTAGAGTGTAATAAGGACTTAGGCATGATCTTGAGATTTTAGTATGTACCAAAGTCATTTTGGACTTAGGTAAAGACTTAGGCAAACTTTGGTAAACTAAGGAGAATGTATGAACTTGAAAAAGGATTTGAAGTAATGTTATAAGGAGATAGTTGTGAGAGATGATGCTTGGGAGATGATGTTAAAACAAGGAGAAAGCTTTTTGGGATAGTAGTTACCATAGGTGAGAAACACCATCTAGGAACCTAGTATAAAATAACATAAGTGTTAAGGAATTTTTACAAGGAAATAAGTAAATGATTTAAGGAATTAGAAAATGAGTTTCATGGATGTTGTATGTGGATGTAAGGTTACCAAATGTTGTTAGGAAGCATTAAGAGGCCTTAGGAGAAGTTTGGTGAAGAATTGGAAAGTTTGGGTAAGTTTAGAAGGCGACCGACCCAGGGGCCGACCCAGTTTTTGGGTCGGTCGAGCCTCTGTTAGATGTTGGGAAAATGTTCGGTGATGGTCCGACCCAAAAGGGTGGGTCGGACATGGGTCGTCGGTCAAGTTTCAAAGGAAGGAAAATGTTCGCACATGGACCGACCCAGAATGGTGGGTCGGACGTGGGTCGGACGGGCATTATAAGGAGGTAAAAGGGTTCTGTAATGGACCGACCCAGAAGGTTGGGTCGGACATGGGTCGGTCAAGGTAAGGTTCTTCAGACCCGAAAACCACTGGGAGGGTCCGACCCAGTTGTGGGTCGGACGGTGGGTCGGTCGGACCAAAACTTGTAAAAAAAAAAAACAGAAAAGAATGTGACTTATGTAGTTAACCCTAGGGTGTATAATGAAGGTAACCTAGGGTAAGATAGGCATTAAAACATGTCATACAATCATGTTAAATACTTAGTAAGTTTGGAGTTAAATAAATAATTAACCGACATTACTAATGTGTTTAGGATTCTCTCAAGGTGGAAACCAAACGAGGCAAGGACCAAGGTATGGTTTTCTTGCAGTCTGTTGCCTACCGGTTTACACCGGCTTGTGTGTTGTTTGTTTTCTGTGTGTTTATGACTTTGTAAGATTAAACCATGTAAGGAGTTTACAGTTGTTAAATATTATTATGTTGTTAATTATGACTCTCTCTTCCCATGTGAGTGTCTAACAGGACTTGACCTATTATTGTAAATTGTTGATGTGCTCAATGTTGAACTACTAACATGGGCTAACGGGGGAAGTGAGGAGTCCGGTCTGTTCCGGCCACGCGTGTGAGTATGGGAGTCGATGTCATAACCGGTTCGATTCTCTCTGTATGTTATGGTTAAGTTTCCAATTTGGTTTCTAACCTTCCCTTTAGCTTAACCAAGGCTATTTTACTGACTCACGTCGGGCCACAAGGGCATACTATGTGTTTTGTTTCGGTGTGCTTGGATCACTATATCCGGGGCACCTTGTGTTAAGTTAACCGTTCAATCTAACCGGACGGTAACGAGTTATGTAACGAGCTAAGTATGAGCGTGGCAACATTCTCGAAGCTCTCAATGGGGACTAACTGTGTTGGTTTCTCTTCCTAAAAGGATTTGTATGTTTGTGATGTGTGTTATGATGTGTACAATACCCCTGTTATGTTATATATGTATGTGTTGTGTGTTTAAAAATAAATATCATGTCATCCTGACAATTGGTTGCGCGTATCCCGGTAGTCGATGGGCTGCGCGTTAGCCATACCAGCAAAGGTGCTGACCCCCTCGGGGGCTCCATATTTTTATTGCAGGATGAGGATCGAAGAGGCAGAGTGGCTCTAGGTCCTAGAGAGTAGTTTACTTTTGAAGTACTTTTGGATGTTTGCCCGGGTTGCGCCTGTGCACCCGTGGAGTATTATATACTTGTTGGTGACGGTTTACAGTGAAGTATACAGTGAAGGATTTATGTAAATACTCGGTATTATATTGTTATATATATGGTTGTTAGTTCTATGCTCGGGAGTCTGATCATCAGACCGGTACGATTGTATTTATTCAGCCTTGTTAGCCACGTGGGTGGTTGACGGCATTGTAGCACCAATCATTTAGTTACCGTTTAGTTGTTTATTTTCCGCTGCGATTCCAAGTATAGTTATGTGCGTAGTAGGGGTGTTACAAAAAGTGGTATCAGAGCGAAGTATCGCTCTGATGACTATAATACCGAGCTTAGGGATATACCGAGTTAGGAAACCTAACTACAGTTACCTAAGTGAACAGATTTGGAAAGGTTAACCACTAACTAAGTGTGGAGATACCTTATTATCGGGAAGCGTTACGAACGATGAACCGATAAGTGTGCAGGCACAATGCTAATGAGATGTTCATATAAATACAGATGGCAGGTAGACCACGAGGTAGAGGCCGCGGGCGCGGTACTGGAGATATGGGTGACCAGGGCGATGATACTACGGCCCAGACTATGGCTGAGGCAGTTGCAGCCGCCGTAGCCCAGATGGTACCCCAGTTAGTTGCTGCTATACAGCAAGGGCAACAGCCCGAGTTCAGCCACCACCACCACCGCCACGAGAGACCAATTGGGTCAAGGCGCTGGCTGATCTGAGGCCGCCCTCATTCAGTGGGGAGACCGATCCCCGTAAGCTCGAGGCATACATCTCCGAGATGAGACCGCCTTCGAAACCCTAGCACCACCTGAGCAGGTCAAGGTACGACTTGCTGCTTACTACCTGAAAGGCTCGGCACAAAACTGGTGGAAGCTTGTGCGCGAGGGTAGAGTTTTGATCCGACATTCCAGTGAGGGAGTACACGCTCTGCTGCGAGCCAAATACTACCCTATACATTTGCAAGAGGCCAAGCGCCTGGAGTTGGACAACCTGAGGCAAGGGATAAGATGACGGTAGATGAGTACTACTCAGCCTTCATCGGACTAATCCACCTGCTACCGGATCTGGGTTACTCAGACCGGATCCTTGTGAACCGTTTCTATAACGGACTGAATTATCGCCTACGCTACGGCATGGGGCCTACTGGATATACCACCTTGCAGGTAAAGGAATTACAGTGTAATGTGAATAAGTGTGTACAATGTGTTAATGTGATGTGAGTTTATTTGGCGGGGCATAACTGACACCCAAATATAGGAGTGCTATCATGCCGCTGCTATTGTGGAGATCACCGTCCGTCTGAGGACGAGGATAGTGCGCTCAAGCGCAAGGCTCAGAACGAGGGCCAAGGCACGCAAGGGCAGTGGGGAGGGAAGAAGAAGAAATCATACCCCCAGTCCCCAGAAAGGACAGCAACAGGGTGGCAAGGGCCAGACCCAGACCACCACTGCTGATGAGCCTCTGCATCTCACCTATGCGTATGCGGCCAAGCCCCTACGTTCTTACCCACCTAAGGGTAATTGTCTAAACCTGTGTGATGAGTTAGAGTATATGTTAATAAGTTGTGAAACAAGTATTATGGTGTATTGTGATAGCAGCTAGCACGGGCTCTGGACCGGAGCGCCACTATTACTGCAAGTGGTGCAACGGCGACCACCCCGGCAAGGACTGCAAGGGTAATGATGTTCAGTGCCGGTACTGTAAGAAGATGGGTCACCGCGACCATGAGTGCTGGCAGAACCCGAACAGTAGGAACTTCAGGCCCAAGGGGCAATGGAAGGGTAAGGCCACTGCGACCACCGATGGCCAGAAGACGGCGAACCAGCCACCCCCAGATCAGAGGTACACGGAGTCCCAGAAGGGGAAGGGGTCGGGTCCAACAAGGCCACCCTGAATGTGGTGGACCGGTCTGAGGCGCCAGGGCCCTCTTCTAGACCAGGTGTAACCGCCTAAATTGTTGACTGAAATAAGTGTCTGCATACCGCATTTCATGCATGTGTGTGAGTAAGTTTAAATAAACGACCATGTGAGTGAATAAATAAAGTATAGTGTGAGATTTACCTAACTAGAGTACTCTAAACTTAAAGGAACTTTCAATATATGTTATCCAATCCCACCCACACCGAACCCTAGAGAAACCACCATCAACATCACCGACTTTCCATTGGAGCAATGTCAGGTCATCCAGCCAGGTATGATCTTCTAAATGGATACCTGACACCGGAGGCACAGATCCATATCATCAAACGATGCGACGAACTGGAGCAAAACTAGGAGGGTTTTACACACCCGAATACCCGAACGGAGCAAGGATGCAACTGAAGATGATGTGCATGGGTAAGACTGGAACCCTTACACCAAGTCATATCAAGAAGTTCGAGCTGAAGACGGAGCAACAGTATCAAGTATAACCAGAGAGTTCCACGCGGTCGTTAACCACGCCGTGGGAATTGCTCAGCAAGTTGAAACGGATTCAATTCCAAGTGTAAAACAGATTTATGCATTGTAAACTTCTACCAAGAGGTGGACGGTTGGGTATGCACCAAGACAAGGACGAGTCACCCGAGTCTCTAAGTAAGGGAGTACCCGTGGTGTCTTGGTCCATTGGGGACACCACAGTGTTTGTGTATGGCGAGCAGAAGCGTGCTGACCTCGCAAAGAAGCTATTGCTAAAATCCGGAGATGTATTAATCATGGGTGGGCAATCAAGGATGCTATACCATGGCATCAGGAAGATCAAACTGAACCGCACCGTCGGCAGTTATCAATGCCCACACATGAAACCCGGACGTCTGAATTTGACTTTCAGACAGTTTTAAGCCTTGTATAATTATGTGATAACCAGTATGTATTAAGGATGTTGTAATGTGGATCACGGCGATAGTATAAGCCAATAAATGTTGTAAAAAGGAGTGTTAATGATATAGTGGAGTTTGTTGAAGCATATAAACCTGTTGTTACCCAATACTTATTAGTTTGCCAATATTAGGCTGTGCACTCGGAACGGGAGGTATACTGAGTGTCTGCAATAAGGCAGAAGCCGGCAAGAGCGGCACAATCCTCACCGGTACCTTTCCAGTGAATGGCGTGGATGCATCGATCTTGTTCGACTCCGAGCCTCACATACATTCATTTCGCTATCATTTGCGAAGAGGCTGGGGTTAGATGGTGAAGAGATGCCAGACTTCGTGGTTACTCTCCCGTCGAAAGAGCGGATCAGATGTACCCGTTTACTACCGAGGTGCTATTGTTCGAATCAGGGTGAAGAGTTTCCGATCGACTTGATAGAGTTCGACGATTAGGCTTTGATGTGATTGTCGGGATGAACTGGTTGGAGCGGCACAAGGGCAGAATCCTGTGTGCCGAGCATCGACTGCTTCTTCGGAGTCCATCTGGGTTACCATATCTTACCGCCAGAGGCCCAGGGAGCCTTCGACTCAGATCATCACCGCCATGGCTATGTATCACGAGTTACGTACGAGGGAGTGATGTAACCTCTGCTATGTCCAGACATAGAGAGAGACCCTGAGTTTAGCCCAGATGTGCCGGTAGTGTCGGAGTTTCCTGATGTATTTCCTAAGGAACTGCCGGGCATGCCGCCAGCACGAGAGGTTGAGTTTGAGATTGACTTGATTCCGGGCACCGGACCCATTGCGAAAGCACCTTACCGAATGGCTCCAGCAGAAACGACGGAGCTCAAGAGCAGCTGAGAGACCTACTCGACAAGGGCCTTATCCGCCCTAGTGGTCACCATGGGGAGCGCCGGTCCTCTTCGTGAAGAAGAAGGACGGTAGTCTCCGCCTGTGTATTGATTATCGGGAACTGAATGCTGTGACGTGAAGAACCGTTACCCCTTACCACGCATCGACGATCTATTTGATCAGCTTAGGGGACATCAGTATTCTCCAAGATAGACCTACGTTCCGGATATCACCATTGCCATCCGTGACATGACATCGAAAAGACAGCTTTCAGAACTAGGTATGGGCACTATGAGTTCACCGTTATCCGTTTTGGCTTATCAAATGCACCAGCAAAGTTCATGGACTTAATGAACCGTTTGTTCCAAGAGCAGTTGGACAAATCATTGGTATCTTCATCGATGACATACTAGTGTATTCGAACGAGAGGTGAGCATGAAAGCCACCTGAGATAGATTGCAGACATTGAGAGGAATCAGTTGTATGCTAAATTTTCTAAGTGTGAATTTTGGTTGAACCAAGTATCATTCCTTGGACATGTGATATCTGAGGCCGGGATCGCTGTTGATCCGGCAAGATAGATATGCAGTGCGCACCTGGCCTAGGCCGAAGACAGTTACCGACATCAGGAGCTTCCTCGGTCTGGCGGGTTACTATAGGAGATTTGTGAAGGACTTCTCCAGTGTCTCGAAGCCGATGACTTCCTTGATGAAGAAGGATGCACCATTCGAGTGGACAGTCGACTGTGAGAGGGCTTTCGCGAGTCTCAAGGATGCTCTGACATCTGCACCGGTTCTAACATTACCAGACGGTCCAGATGGTTTCGAGGTCTATTGCGACGCATCAGGCAGGGGTATGGGTTGTGTGTTGATGCAACACGGGAAGGTCGTGGCTTACGCCTCCCGACAGCTGAAGAAGCATGAGGAGAACTACCCTACCCACGACTTGGAGTTGGGGGCCATTGTCTTCGCACTGAAGATATGGCGACATCATTTGTATGGGGTAAGCGTGACAATCTATTCTGACCACAAGAGTTAAAGTACTTGTTCACTCAGAAGGAGTTGAACATGAGGCAAAGAAGGTGGGTTGAATTCCTGAATGATTATGACATCAATTTACAGTACAAGGAGGGTAAGGCAAATGTGGTAGCTGACGCGTTGAGTCGCCGAGCACACTCTCTCCATTCGCTAGTCTCTCATACTGGCTTGGTTGAAGAGGTGCGGAGTGCTCAGATGACGGATCAGTATATGATGGAGATCAGACAGAAGCTTATTGATGGCACATTCGAGGGTCAGAAGTACGACTTCAGACTCCACGATGATGACCTGATTAGGCTCAATGGCAGATTGTGTATACCCAGGAGTAGCGCTGAGCTGAAGGAGCGCATACTGAGTGAATCCCATGTTCTACTACTTCGATTCACCCCGGAGCTTCAAAGATGTATAAAGGTATGAAAAGATACTTCTGGTGGGCTGGAATGAAAAAGGATGTAAATGACTATGTGTTGAGGTGTCTCACTTGTCAGAAGGTCAAGTTTGAGCACCGACGGCCTGGTGGTATGGTGCAGCCAATGCCAGTGCCGGAGTGGAAGTTCCATGACATATCTATGGACTTCGTAGTGGGCTTCCGCCTACAAGGGGAGGTCTGAATATGATTTGGGTGGTAGTTGACCGACTGACCAAGGTGTCTCGATTCATTCCGATGAAGGACACCTGGAAAGTGGCAAGATTGGCAGAATTATTCGATAAAGAGATTGTTAGACATCATGGAGTACCAAAGACGATAGTATCTGACAGAGATACCAGATTCTTATCCAGATATTGGAAGTCTACACGAGAGGCACTTGGTACTGAACTGAAATTGAGCACGGCGTTTCACCCACAGACCGATGGTCAGAGTGAGCGCACCATACAGACACTTGAGGATATGCTACGTGCATGTGCACTTGACTTTCAGACCAGCTGGATTGATAAGTTACATCTGATCGAATTTAGCTACAACAACAGTTATCATGCATCGATCAAGATGTCTCCCTTCCAGGCATTGTACGGTAGACCATGCCGCACGCCATTATGCTGGGATGAGTCGAGTGAGACGGTCATTATAGGACCAGAGTATCTTGAGCAAGTTCAGGCAGAAGTTCGCCAGATCAGGGCTAATATGAAAGCAGCTCAGGATAGACAAAAGTCGTACGCAGATGTGCGCCGACGTGACCTGGAGTTCGCCGTGGGCGATCAGGTATTTTTGAGAGTATCCCCCATGAAGGGAGTGTTTCGTTTTGGCCAGAAAGGCAAGTTGAGCCCAAAATATGTGGGACCTTATGTTGTGACGGAGCGGATCGGCCCGGTAGCTTATAGACTTGATTTACCCGCCGAGCTGGGCAAGGTACATGATGTATTTCATGTGTCCCAGTTGAAGAAGTATATGTCTCATGTCTCATGTGCTTCAGCCTGAAAGGCTAACTTTAGAGCCGACCATGCGATCAGTGGAGACTCCGGTACGGATTCTGGACACTAAGACTCGAGACACTCGCCATAAGTCCGTGAGACTGGTGAAGGTTCTCTGGTCTAACCAGGACGTTGAGGAGGCCACTTGGGAGCTGGAAGATAAGATGAAGGCGAAGTACCCGTCGTTGTTTACTTCTTAGTATTTTTATGTATAGGGTACGGGGCGTACCCCTATTTAAGGGGGGTAGAGCCGTTTCGGTTATGTATATAACATGTATTTGAATACATTGTCTGTGTTGTATTGTCATGTTGTTAATGTTGCAGACCGCTGAGTCTGAATGATGTTGTGATGTTTTGTTGTTTGGACCACGTGTCCGATATGATGTAAGATGTTGTTAATGTGATATAGAAGTGTTGTTAATATGTGTTCTCATGTTCTAATGTTTAAAGTTATGTGGAAGTATGAACTTTGGGGACAAAGTTCTTTTAAGGGGGGTAGATTGAAATACCCCAAACCTAGTTATGTTGTTTAAACACCTAAATAGGGTGTAACAAGACTAAAAAGAGTCTTAGAAACCTTACTAAACAAATTTAAACAAAAGGAAACACAAATGTGCTTTAAAGTCAATAAGAGCTAAAATGTGCTCTAAGCTTGGGATAAACTTGAGTAAGGCCTAATGAGCTTACCAAGACTCATTTATACTAATGAACTATTAAACCAATTACCAAAGAAAACCAAGCTTGAAAACAAGTTAAAACACAAAATGTGCTTTAAGAAGTCTTAAAGCACGTTTTTGAAAAATTGTCTTGTAAATGAGTTTTGAATGGCTAAATGTCCATCATTACTCTTAAATATATATGTGTACTATATAGTATCACATTTGGGTGGCTATATTAGTGGGAAATCAAAAATTTCACTTCTATGTGCCTTGTATAGGTGAATAGTACTTTTTATAAGCTAATTTGTAACATATGTTGTATTAAGTAATTAAATTGACAAACAAAGACTATATTACCCTCATTATACTTAGGGGGCCGGTTTTCTAAGGCTTGGTGACTCACCACTCTCTTATTAATGTATTAAGTAAGATAAGATAAGTAAATAAGCTACTTTTTACCTTTTAACACATAAATATCTCTTAAAGCAAATTCTATCTTCATTCTCTCATTTCCCTTCCTTGCTCACACGGTTTCCCACTCATCTCCTCCCTTCTTCATTGTTCTCTCACGATAAACCACTACCACCATTAAAACACAAGCTTTGACCACTTGCTAAACCTAGCTCACTTGTCCAAATCAAAAACAAATACCACCAATCTCTTCCTCTCATCAAGCTCTTCATTCCTACCTTCTCAAAACTCCAAGAGCTCCATTTCGGTGCCAAGGTGTTCCACCATTGAAGGAGCTTGAGCTTATATTTTGACATATTATTACTCTCCTTTGCTTCTAGGTAAGGAATCTCAAACAAAAATCAAGTTTCCTCCTTGTTTTTGTCATGTCCGAAAATACACATTGATATAGCTCATTGTGTGACTTTGTTCTAGCTTCATTTCAACTCTTCATGGACTAGGTGGAGTCCTCTCTTGTAGATATCCAAACTCTCTTCAAAGAACAAGGTAAAACAACTACATTAATGTTTTTGAAACAATGTCAAATTAGGGTTTACAATGAGATGAAGCCTATAGCTTGAATACTCATTATTGAGTTTGTATATTGTTTAGAACTTGTCAAGGAATCAAGTACTCTATTGGTTTTCTAAAGGAAACAAGAAAGAAGTTATTTTGCAAAAGAGGTAAATCTACTAACCTAATGCTATTTTAATGCCTTAGGAGAAATGAGCTTATAATGCTTATTAAAACTATCTAAAGAGCCAATGGGGAATGACTTAGTAAAGTGTTCTTAAGAGACTAGTAAAGGGCATATGTGTATGTTGAGTGTATTTGCAGGTTAAAGGCATATATATTGTGGAAATTCAGTGTTTATGATTTAAGCACTTTAAGGGCCTAAGAGCCATGCATTTTAAGGGCCTAAGTGCCATGCAATTTAAATTATGCACTATATTGTGATGTAGTGTAAATTTGGTGAAATTGTGTATGAGAGTGTTCTTGGTGATTTTGGATGTTCTTGTGTGTTTAAAGGAGAAGGTAAAGTGTTTAGGCATGGTAATGTTCTAGGGGAACCCATGTCAAAATCTAGGTAGGAAGTAAGAAGTTCTAAGTGTTTACATAAGGTTTGGTGAGTTAGAAAGTGTAGGAAATGAATAAGGAGTTCAAGATGTTTTAAAGGAATTATGATGAACTAGGAAGTACTCTAGAGTGTAATAGGACTTAGGCATGATCTTGAGATTTTAGTATGTACCAAAGTCATTTTGGACTTAGGTAAAGACTTAGGCAAACTTTGGTAAACTAAGGAGAATGTATGAACTTGAAAAGGATTTGAAGTAATGTTATAAGGAGATAGTTGTGAGAGATGATGCTTGGGAGATGATGTTAAAACAAGGAGAAAGCATTTTGGGATAGTAGTTACCATAGGTGAGAAACACCATCTAGGAACCTAGTATAAAATAACATAAGTGTTAAGGAATTTTTACAAGGAAATAAGTAAATGATTTAAGGAATTAGAAAATGAGTTTCATGGATGTTGTATGTGGATGTAAGGTTACCAAATGTTGTTAGGAAGCATTAAGAGGCCTTAGGAGAAGTTTGGTGAAGAATTGGAAAGTTTGGGTAAGTTTAGAAGGCGACCGACCCAGGGGCCGACCCAGTTTTTGGGTCGGTCGAGCCTCTGTTAGATGTTGGAAAATGTTCGGTGATGGTCCGACCCAAAAGGGTGGGTCGGACATGGGTCGGTCGGTCAAGTTTCAAAGGAAGGAAAATGTTCGCACATGGACCGACCCAGAATGGTGGGTCGGACGTGGGTCGGACGGGCATGATTATAAGGAGGTAAAAGGGTTCTGTAATGGACCGACCCAGAAGGTTGGGTCGGACATGGGTCGGTCAAGGTAAGGTTCTTCAGACCCGAAAACCACTGGGAGGGTCCGACCCAGTTGTGGGTCGGACGGTGGGTCGGTCGGACCAAAACTTGTAAAAAAAAAACAGAAAAGAATGTGACTTATGTAGTTAACCCTAGGGTGTATAATGAAGGTAACCTAGGGTAAGATAGGCATTAAAACATGTCATACAATCATGTTAAATACTTAGTAAGTTTGGAGTTAAATAAATAATTAACCGACATTACTAATGTGTTTAGGATTCTCTCAAGGTGGAAATCAAACGAGGCAAGGACCAAGGTATGGTTTTCTTGCAGTCTGTTGCCTACCGGTTTACACCGGCTTGTGTGTTGTTTGTTTTCTGTGTGTTTATGACTTTGTAAGATTAAACCATGTAAAGAGTTTACAGTTGTTAAATATTATTATGTTGTTAATTATGACTCTCTCTTCCCATGTGAGTGTCTAACAAGACTTGACCTATTATTGTAATTGTTGTTGTGCTCAATGTTGAACTACTAACATGGGCTAACGGGGGAAGTGAGGAGTCCGGTCTGTTCCGGCCACGCGTGTGAGTATGGGAGTCGATGTCATAACCGGTTCGATTCTCTCTGTATGTTATGGTTAAGTTTCCAATTTGGTTTCTAACCTTCCCTTTAGCTTAACCAAGGCTATTTTACTGACTCACGTCGGGCCACAGGGGCATACTATGTGTTTTGTTTCGGTGTGCTTGGATCACTATATCCGGGGCACCTTGTGTTAAGTTAACCGTTCAATCTAACCGGACGGTAACGAGTTATGTAACGAGCTAAGTATGAGCGTGGCAACATTCTCGAAGCTCTCAATGGGGACTAACTGTGTTGGTTCTCTTCCTAAAAGGATTTGTATGTTTGTGATGTGTGTTATGATGTGTACAATACCCTTGTTATGTTATATATGTATGTGTTGTGTGTTTAAAATAAATATCATGTCATCCTGACAATTGGTTGCGCGTATCCCGGTAGTCGATGGGCTGCGCGTTAGCCATACCAGCAAAGGTGCTGACCCCCTCGGGGGCTCCATATTTTTATTGCAGGATGAGGATCGAAGAGGCAGAGTGGCTCTAGGTCCTAGAGAGTAGTTTACTTTTGAAGTACTTTTGGATGTTTGCCCGGGTTGCGCCTGTGCACCCGTGGCGTATTATATACTTGTTGGTGACGGTTTACAGTGAATATACAGTGAAGGATTTATGTAAATACTCGGTATTATATTGTTATATATATGGTTGTTAGTTCTATGCTCGGGAGTCTGATCATCAGACCGGTACATTGTATTTATTCAGCCTTGTTAGCCACGTGGGTGGTTGACGGCATTGTAGCACCAATCGTTTAGTTACCGTTTAGTTGTTTATTTTCCGCTGCGATTCCAAGTATAGTTATGTGCGTAGTAGGGGTGTTACAATAACATTTTAGACATATTATAAAATTTTTATTTCATAAAAATATCTTTTTAATTTAACCAAATAATTCCATAATACCCGTAATTTACAAAATCATAACTTACGTTTAAAAACTCCAAAACCATATTAATTTACATCAAAATAAACTAGATTTTATAAGGAATCTATGGTTAAAATTTCAAGTCAAAATACATTCGGGAAGGTATTTAAATTAATTCAACAAGTTATGGTTTAATTCTGGAAATATTAAAACTTAACTACTTAAACTTAAACGTTTTAATCTCGGCCGTCCGTTTCTTTTAACTACGATCGGACGGCCGAAAAATCGTCGAGTTCTTCAGCAATCTAAACCCGACACCCGAGTACTAAATTTGAGATTTCTCTCAATCTACAGAACAAATCGAGTGATTCTTCCTCCATTCGTTTCGAAATTAAATTCCGGTTCTAATGACACCGATTTCACCACCTACATGCAGATCCTACGAATTCGATTATGGGTTCAAAGAGGTTAGGGTTCATGTTATACCCATTCGATTTTTACAAAATTCTCTCAATACAAGGCATAATTGACGAAATTGGCAGTTGGGTTAGGTCGATAATGCAAAATCGAGTGACAGAATAGGAGGAATTGAACGAAGACTTACCAGGGAAGCACCGGTGACGGAAATCGTAATCGGTTTCTGGAAAAAAAATTCAAACTCGAGCTATTCGAGAAGCGAACTTTGGAGATCTATAAAATACGTTCTAGATCGAGTTAGGCCATGTTCTTGGGCTCATTAGAAAGAAGAAACATAGCTCTACACATTGATGTCAATAACTTACTCTAACTCGCAATACACAGGGAGAAATCTAACCCGAAAGTTACAAGTTTATACCTGCGGTTTCTGTATGATTTTATGTGCTACAGAATCAGAAACTTTAGGCATCTATATCCTACAAACGGTTACGAATAAGCCTTGGTCATCAACATGAAAGTTGTAGAGGGATTAGAGATCTTCAAAACAAGCTAAAGAAATCAAATTTTGGTTGAGAGACGAAGAAGTTATGATCGAACGAAGTTTACCTGAATTCGGTGAAAAGCTGGAATTCTGGGTACGAGTTTCGCAAGTGGTCAACTTTAGATCGAATTTGCGGCTGATGTATAATGAATTAGGGTATGTGTGAGTAATGGTTGGAAAGAGGATTCAAAGGAGAAGAGAATGAAAAAGACGACATTGAAAATATTGAGAGATGAGTGAGATATAGTCGTCTAAAGTTAGGGCAAAATCTGTATCGTTACCGAACGGAAAACAGGGATAAATCGGCTAAGTGTTGGGCGACCCGTGACAGTGGACACGTGGCATATTTCAAATTTTTGGCTCTAACTTCAATCTATCATAACTTTTGGCTAGGATGATCCGTTTTGACGTTCTTTTATCGATCTTCATGGTTTTCCATACCTATTTATGGTATAGTTTCATGGGCTTTGACCATTCTCAAAAAGTCAACCTAGCAAGGCTTAATAAGCTTTAAGGTTTCTATAATTTTATTTTGACCTTTATGTTTCAAAACGATGTTCCAAATCTTTCTAAAATCTTTAAATATACTTGGAGTGTTAAAAATTTTCCCAAGATTTATTGACTTATAAATCTTATTGTTTAAATTCATAATACTATATAATAATATAATAGTTTAATACTTAATAGCATTCTTTAGGGTTAAATAGAAGAAATCCCCTAAATTAATTTCCATAATTCACATAATATTAATATTCATAATTCCATACAATACTTTAATATTCATAATTCCTTATACTAATTAATATTCATAATTCCATATAATAATTTCCTACTTAATAGTATTATTAAAGGTTTAATAAAAGAAATCCCCTAAGTTAATTTAAATTAATTTAGGGGTATTTCACCTGCTGCAGAAGGAGGTGAAGTTTGAGTGGAGCGAGGCCTGCGAGCAGTGCTTTCAAAAGCTAAAGAAGAGGTTGACATCTGCACCAATTTTGACTCTTCCAGAGGGGACCGAGGGGCTGGAGGTCTTCTGTGATGCGCTCCATAAGGGAGTCGGGTGTGTTCTGATGCAGCATGGGAATGTAGTAGTGTATGTCTCTTGCCAGCTTAAGCCATACGAGAAGAACTATCCAACCCACGACCTAGAGTTAGCTGTTGTAGTGTTTGCTCTAAAGATTTGGAGGCACTACCTATATGGAGCTTCGTGCAAGGTGTATACAGTATACGGACCACAAGAGCCTTAAGTAATTGTTCACTTAGAAGGAGTTGAACTTAAGGCAGAGGAGGTGGCTGGAGTTGTTGCACGATTATGATATGGAGATCCACTACCACCCTGGTAGAGTGAATGTCGTTGCTGATGCGCTCAGTAGGAGAGGTCCGTCTGGAGCTGTTTGTGCCTTGTCAGGTGTGCAGAGATCTGCTCTCGAGTTGCAGCGTATGGGTATCTGGGTCGTTTGTCCAGAGAGGTCTAGGTTGTTGGCAGCCTTACAGATTCAGCCTACCTTGATCGATCGGATCAAGGCCAGCCAGGAGCTCGATGTTGGGTTGTGTAAGATCAGTGAGGGGTTATCTGCTGGTTAGGAGTCTGAGTTCCGGGTTTCAGAGGATGGTTGCCTGAGGTTCAGAGACCGGGTATGTGTGCCTGTAGACGATGCTCTGAGGCAGGAGATTATGCAGGAGACTCATGGAGCCCCGTACTCGGTACACCCAGGAGGTGTGAAGATGTACCGAGACCTCCGAGAGACATTCTATTGGAACAATATGAAGAGGGACATATCTAACTTTGTATCCAGATGTCGGACCTGTCTGCAGGTCAAAGTAGAGCATCAGAGACCAGCTGGTTTGCTTCAGCCTCTTCCAGTCCTGGAGTGGAAATGGGAGAGCGTGGGCATGAACTTCATTATGGGACTGCCTAAGCCTCTGAGGGGATTCGATGTAGTATGGGTTATCGTGGATAGACTCACGAAGAGCGCTCAATTCTTACCAGTCAGGAAGGCCTTCAGTTTGCATTGCCTGGCGCAGTTATATCTGGATAAGATAGTGCGTTTGCATGGAGTTCCTGCTTCGATCGTGTTTGATAGAGACCCGTTGTTCGTATCCAAATTCTGGCAGAGTTTGCATCAGACTTAGGGGACGAAGTTGTCTTTCAGCTCAGCTTATCATCCTCAGTCAGACGGGCAGACAGAGAGGACGAATCAGGTTCTGGAGGACATGCTTAGAGCATGTGTGCTCAACCTCGGGGGCAGCTGGGATCAGCACGTGGCATTGATAGAGTTTGCCTATAATAATAGTTTCCAGTCCAGCATCAGGATGGCCCCGTTCGAGGCCCTATATGGTAAAAGGTGCAAATCACCCATCTGTTGGGATGATCTGAAGGAGAGAGCCATAGTGGGTCCAGACTTGGTTGAGGATGCTATGGGAAAGATTCAGTCCATCAGGGAGCGTCTGCTTGTGGCTCAGAGTCGTCAGAAGACCTACGCCGATCAGAGGAGTCAACCTCTAGAGTTTGAGGTAGGTGACAACGTGTACCTGAAGGTTTCTCCAGTCCGTGGAGTTGTGAGGTTTGGGAAGAGAGCAAAGCTCAGCCCTTGCTTTGTAGGACCTTTTAAGATCCTGGAGAGGATCGGACCACTTGCTTACCGTTTGGCCTTACCGCCGTCTCTAGCAGGAGTCCATAGTGTGTTCCATGTGTCTATGATGAGGAAGTATGTTCCAGACCCGTCTCATGTTATTGATTTTGGTCCGCTTCAGCTGAGGGAAGACTTCACTTATGAGGCAGTTCCTTCAAAGATTTTGGCCTAAGATGTTCGTAAGCTTCGGAGTAAGACCATGCCTTTGGTCAAGACTCAATGGTCGGGTCAGTCTGAGGAGGAGGCGGCCTGGGAGCTGGAGAGTGAAGTGCGATCCAAGTTTCCCGCCCTCTTCGAGCAATAGGTACGCTTAAATTTCGAGGATGAAATTCTTTTAAGGGGGAGGTGATGTTATAACCCATAGTTTCGTTGCAGATTTATTTCGTCACAAATGGCTTATAGTGAGCTTTATTTAGTTTAGGCTTTGGACGTCTTTGGAATTTAAGCTAAGGGCAAAAGAGACTTTCTCCTCACCTAATTAATTAAGGTAATTATCTATTACTTAAAGGAAAAAGAATTCCTTTATTTAATTATTATCCTGATCAGTTCTCATGCACGATCTATTCCACGCTTAGAGTTTTCCTCATCGACAGTTCGCTTGACGCTCCCCTCTCCCTCTCTTGCTCAATGTTCTTCTTCTCTTCTCTCTCGATCTGTCGGGACTTGGCTACTGCTGCACTCGTTCGGATTCCGAATCCTTGCTATGGATTCTTTCCCTTTACGAATCCTTACTCAATTTAAGGTATAGAAATCAGCCTTTGTCAGTTCTTCAGTTTGAGACTTTCTCCATTCTCATTGTGTGGTTGCTCTACAGTCTCTGTCGGTTTCTCTTCTACTGTTGGCATTCTACGAATCCGTTAGCAGAATCAGGCAAGGATCAAGATTTCATTTGTTATGGCAGTTTCTGGATTGTGAGGCTTCTATGTTTTTAGAATCGGGACTGTCTCCGCAATTGTGTTTTATGTAGTGGTTTGGAATTGCATTTTCAATCTGCATTCCGGGTCTACCTTGGCTGGGATCTGCTGTTTCAGTTGGGAATTCGTCTACTATTGATTGAGGTAGGTGGCTAATGGATTCATTCCGCGTGTTCGGCTATGGGGAGTTTGTAATCTGAGCTTTGGTACTACTGATTTATTCTGCATTTTGTGACTGTTTTACTGGTGTGTTTTGCCTGTTTTCATCTGCCAAAAACCCCTATAGTATGTTTAAAAAGTAACTCTGAGGTTTCTCTGCAAATTGGTGCATTTTGTGTTTCTGTTCGTGTGCAATTCGTTTCTGGAAACTGCATTTTTCTGCACGTCCGAACGTCTGTCTGAACATTGAAGTTCGGACAGACCCTGTTGCTTTCTGATTTTTCTGAGTTTTTGTACATCTCTGAAATTCCGTCCAAGCTTTGATGTTCGGATGGGGTGCAAGGACGAATCCGGCTTACAAGTCTCGAATGGTGTCCAAACTTGTAAGTCCAGACAGAAGTTCGGACACCCTTGTCTCTTCCTCTTATTTTGGTTCGACATGCGTCCGATCATTGACGTTCGGACACATGTTCGGATACCCACAAGGACTTCTCTGTTTTGGCTCGACTTGTGTCCGAACATTGATATCTGGACAAATGTTCGGACGCCACCGCGTATTTTGATTTCTGGAAAACGTCCGAACATCCGTCCGAGATTTGATGTTTGGACACTCCTTTGTCTCTACCTCTGATTTCAGTTCAACTTGTGTCCGAACTTTGACGTTCGGACACATATTCGGAAATTCGTCTAGATTTGGGTTTTGAGTCTCGACTTGTGTCCGAACTTTGACGTTCGGACACATGTTGGGAAATGACACTGTTTTTGCCTTACCTTGCTCGTTTGAGCTCCGTTTACTAAGATTTCTATATGCTTTGTGGTGCCATTAGTGCACATATGCTTAATTGTATTTAAGCTTCTATTTTGGGACCTAGTTATCTCTAAATCTGAACCGTG
This sequence comes from Limonium bicolor, assembly GCA_023374045.1. NCBI lineage: Eukaryota > Viridiplantae > Streptophyta > Magnoliopsida > Caryophyllales > Plumbaginaceae > Limonium > Limonium bicolor. The sequence continues at coordinate 499,622,662 of CM041776.1, forward strand.
GATGGCTGGTTGAGCTATCTCGTAGCGTGCTATGTAGGACGTCCTTCTACTTTCATGGGTGATTCACCGTTTTGTTCACAGGTTCCCACCTGTTCTGTTCACGAGTGAAGTTTTCTCGTTCTGTTCACGGATTACATCCATTCTGTCTGTATGCTGTGATTGACTAGTGTCCCACTCTGTTTCTGATTCCGTCTGCTTTTAACTCTGTTTAGTCTTATTATGTTTGGACTTCTGTTTCTTATTTCTGATATGAAATGTGTCTACGTTCTGCCTACTTCTGATTTAATAATATTCTATAAATGTTTTGGGCATGCTAGTTCATGAAGTTAGTCATCTACTGGGCATAGTTGGATGCTCACTCCCTTACTCTTACTGACATTGCAGATTGTTCAGCGAGGATCACCTGTTCAGCTTCTAGAGTTTAGCTCGTGTTTTGTTTGGCTCTTTTGAGACATTTATGTTTGACTTGTAGCCTTTGGGCCTCTAATGTTAGCTTCCGCTTTAATTTGCGCTTGAGGATATTGTATTAACATTTTGATTTTCGACATACTTTGACTATACTTATTTATACAAGTATTTCGTTTGGGCTTTTATTGTGTTTGCTAACTTTAGCTTAGAGCCTTGCGTTATTAAGTAATAATACGCGGTGTGTAATGTCCCTAACTCCTAGGCCAGAGTTGGGGGTGGTACAGGACCCCTTTAAGATTCAAGCAGTAAGAAACTGGCCAACACCAACCAATGTGAAAGAAGTTTGAAGTTTTCTTGGTTTGACTGGATATTACCAAAAGTTTATAAAAGATTTTGCCAAGATTTCAAGACCCCTTACCAACCTAATGAAAAAGGTGGTACGTTTTTAGTGGGACGAGACTTGTGACAAAGAATTTCAGATTCTAAAGGAAAGACCGACTACTGCTCCTGTTCTGGTACTACCTTTTGGAATAGAGGGATTTGAGGTATACAGTGATGCTTCTAAGCATGGTTCGACCTTTGTGTTAATGCAACATAAGAAGATAATAGCCTATTCCTCAAGACAATCAAAAGAAGACGAGACACGTTACCCTACTCATAATCTAGAATCAGCTGTTGTGGTGTTTGCACTGAAAATATGGAGGCACTATCTTTATGGTATGTCTTGTAGAATCTTAACTGATCATAAAAGTTTGAAATATATTTTCACAAAAAGAGCTGAATATGAGGCAAAGATTGAAGGTGGTTGGAGCTTATTAAGGATTATGACTTAGAGATTTTGTATCTCGAGGGTAAAGCCAGTGTTGTTGCTGATGCTCTAAGTTGCAAGAAATGTCATCCGGTAGGAGCCATATGGGTTCTTCTGAAAGAATTGGTGAGTGACTTCCGGAAGATGAATCTGGAAGTGTTTGAGTATAGGAAGTACAAAAAGAATTTCAATTTTATAGTATGTCAGTAAACTTGGATATATATATATATGTTGAAATTCTTAGACACCGGCAAGCAGATGGAAAGCTTCAAAGAATCTGATAAAAGATGAAAGTAGGACAAGCCAAGGATTTTGCTATTTTTGAAGATGGAAGTTTAAGTTTCACAGGGAGATGGTGTGTTCTGAAAGCTTGTACAAAGGATAAAGAAAATTTGATGAAAGAAGCTCATAGTTCACCATATTTAGTTCATCCAGGAGGTCAAGTGGTATAAAGATTTAAAGAAACATTTTTGGTGGCCAAAGATGAAGAAAAAAGTTGTTGAATATGTGTCTCGATGCTTAACATGTTAGAAAGTAAAATTTGAGCATAAGAGAATGAGAGGATTATTACAACCTCTAGAAGTTCCTAAGTGGAAGTGCGACTCAATACCAATGGACTTTGTGGTAGGAATACCGGTAGCCAGATGAGGGAGGAACCTGATATGGGTGATAGTGGACAGGCTGACAAAGACAACAAGGTTCATACATTTGAAGAATAATTGGTCAATGGAACATTTGGTAGACACATACAATAAGGTAGGGGTCCGGCACCATGGTGTTTTGGAAACCATCATTTCAAACCGTGACTTTAGATTTTTGTCCAGATTTTGGCAACAGTTCCAAAAAGCCATGGGTACAGAATTGAGATTAAGTACTACATTTCATCCAACTACTGTTGGACAAACTAAAATAGATTAAGTACTACATTTCATCCAACTACTGTTGGATACACTGAAAGGACGATTCAGACTCTTGAAGATATGTTGCGGGCTTGTGCCATGGATTGACAGGGAGCTTCGATAGATAAGTTACATCTGATTGAATTTTCTTATAATAACAATTATCATTCTAGTATCAAAATGGCACCATATGAAGTCTTGTATGAAAAGAAATGTAGAGATCCTTTGTTTTGGAATGACATAAGTGAGATAGTTATTCCTGGACCACAACTGATAGAAGAGACTATGAATCAAGTTCGGAGCATTTAACAAAGAATGAAAGCAGCCCAGGATAGACAAAAGTCATATGCAGATTTGAAAAAGAGACCGGTAAAATTTGAGGTTGGGGATAAAGTATTTTTGAAAGTGTCTCCTACCCAAGGAGTAGTACGTTTTGGTAAGCAGGGAAAGTTAGCATCAACGTACTTTGGTCTCTATGAAATTCTTGAAAGAGTGGGCAAAGTAGCCTACAAGCTGGCATTACCTATGGAACTGGAGAAGGTACATAATATATTTCATGTATCCCAACTAAATAAATATATTCTAGAGTAGTCCCATGTGTAGCAACCAAAGATAGTAGAACTTGAGCAGAATCTGTCTCATGAAGAGCGTCTAGTATTATTTCTAGACCGAAAGACAAGAAAGACTAGAAACAAATCAATTCAGTTAGCTAAAGTATTATGGTCTAATCATGGGGTAGAGGAACTGTAACACCCCTAATCCTAATCTTGTATTATCGCAAGTCATAGCATAATTAAAGATGTAATTCACTGCGGAAATTTAAACTAACTGTCGCATTGGTGTTACACACCGTCACTCACCCTTGTGAGTAACTAGGAAACCACATACCATCATATTACACCTAATACATATAGCCAATGTGACCACCAGATACTGACCAACCATTATTGAAATACCCCGTAAATAAAAATAGTGATTAATTAGGCTAATAAGTAATTTAGAAGCTTAATTAAGTGTAAATAATCATAAGGGAACAAATCCCGAAGAAAACAGACCTTTAAAACGGTTTAAAAACATTACCGAACCTTAAAGCACGTTTTCGAGGTAACCGGGAAAACGTGTCTTTAAGCGGGTCAAATAGACTCGTAACAATTTTGGTCAACTAAATAATCATTAATAAATATTAGTGAAGTTTTGGGACCAATAAAATCAATAAAACGAGAGATTGGTAAAAACTGTCAAAAACGGGAAGTTGTGGGGTAGAAGTATAAATAGCACAAACTTATGTGTCCAATATTGTAAATAAAATTTTAAAATCCCCATAGGTGCTGTGTGCTGTCCGATTTTACATATATACACACACACTCTACTCTCTTATTAACTAAAGACAAAAACAATTAAAAACCAAAAAGTAAACACTCACCTCACTTTACCACTCTCTCTCCTATCTCATTCTCTTCTCTCACGTAAGACCCCTCACCAGCACTCTCTCTTTTCTTCTTCCCCTACCTCATGCGATTTCCATGGTGAAAAGAGAAGCCACACAAAAACTACCACTTCTCTCCTTTGTAACTCTCTCCAAACTCTTCCAAAAATTATAAAAATACCACCATTGTAATCCTCTCACCAAGAGCTACATTTTCATCTTTCCAAAATTCGAAAACACCCATTTTCAATTTTATGGGTATACCTCATTTGGAGTTTCAACACCACCATTAGAAGGCCCTCCTTCTTCTTGTTCTTCTAGGGTAAAAATATTTTGAAAACTCCATCTTTTTCTAGCTCTTGTGGGCAAAACGAAATTCATAAACTAAACCCTTGTTGTTCCTCTTGTTCTAGCCGATTTTGGCTTGTTGGTGGAGTTGGAAATATTGTTCTTGAGCCACTCCAAGCTCCATTTGAACCCTTGCAAGGTAATATAAATTCTAAACCCTAGAATGTGCATTAGAACTCAAATAATGTTTAAGGTTAGTTTTAGTATTGAAAATATGTATGTTGATGGGCTGTAGCATTGGAGGTTTGGTTTGAAAACCGGTAGAGAGAGAGAGAAGAAAGGAGAAAGAAGAAGAAAGAAAATCTAGAAGTGAAGCAAGGTAAGAATGCTCTTTTGTGTAACTTGGTATATATATGTATGTAACAGTTTTTGGAAGTTTGAAATGAGTAATGGAAATGGTAATGTATTAGTAGTGTAATGTGTAGGAGAATATAAGTATTTTGAAGCTTTAAAAGATGTGTAAAACTTATTGAAAACAGATTGGGATTGAGTTGTTGAGTGCAGGAAATTTTAAGTGTTGTTTTAGTTTGGTAGTTGTGTATGGGAGCTTGTATATTAATGTCTATTGAAACAGGTGGGATAAGTGTTGAAATGTGAACTAGAACATGTGGTGAGAGTATAAGGTTATAGGGGAGGCTATGGCAAAATTTGCCTAGGATTAGAACACTTAGAGAATTAAAACTAGGTGACTAATGTGAGTGTGTAACAGATTTGATTAAGATAGGTGGAGGGTAAGTTGAGAGAGATAGATAGTGCAATCTAAATACATTAGAGGTGCTAGAAATGTCAATAGGAGAGGAAGTTGTAGAAGGGGAGTGTTAGTATCAAAATCTGTAGCAAAAGACATTAGGGAAGAAAACTGTTTAAGTGATTGAGTTGAAATTAAGAGAATTGTGTATATAAGTTAGTATAGAGTTGTGTGATGAATTAGGAAATGAACTAGCATGGTTTAGGGTGTTTAAGTTGCACAAAAACATGTTAGGATGCATGTAGGAAGATTGGGGAAGCAATGGGTGAAATTGGGAAGTAAAAAAAAATCTGTAACAAGGTTCTGGAACCGTCCGACCCAGAGTCTGGATCGGACGTGGGTCGGACATGGCTTAAATAACGAACTAAAACTTTCTGTAATGGTCCGACCCAGAGCTGTGAGTCGGACGTGGGTCGGACATGGCTTAAATAAACAAACGTAAACCTTCTGTAATGGTCCGACCCAGGGCCGTGGATCGGACGTGGGTCGGACAGGCAAAAAATATAGTGGTCGAAGTTTCTGACTTCGTCCGACCCAGACGATGAGTCGGACGTGGGTCGGACGGAGCTTAGACTCGAGACCCAAAACCTTCTGGAATGGTCCGACCCAGAGAGTATGGGTCGGACGGAATAGTGCTGGGTCGGACAGGGTAATTTTCTGGGAACGAATCTTACTGGAATGGTCCGACCCAGGGCTTGGGTCGGACGGTGGGTCGGACGGCCCTATCCTGACAAAAAAAAAATTTATTTTAATCTAAATAATAATTGTATATATATATGTATATGTACATGTATGTAAGCATGCAAACCTTAAGTAAGAAAATAAAACTTAAGTAATGAAAAAAGAGTAAGTAATGTGTGAGTGTAAGAAGTATAAGGACATAGTAAGTATGAGTTACGTAATGATAGTTAGATTAATCATTCAATTGTATGTATATAATAGGATTTGATTTGTGACACCGGGAGGACGTTTGGAAATACGGACAACGGTGAACGGTATGGATTCCTCATGCCCCGTATGCTATCTTGGTTACTCTGATTTGTGTGTTGTGTGCTAATTGATCACCAAATAAGATAAATGCACGAATCGGAGTTATCATGTTTACTTGTGAATATGTAGTGTTGTATATGATTGTATATTGTCTTCAAATTTAGTTTGTATAATTCATGAAATGTTTGAATATGAATGTGTGTATGTATGATGAACTGTATTGTGACCGATTGTGAAGTGTTTGGACTTCTAACTTATTCCTAACAAGCTAACCATCCTAACTTAAATTGGAAATTAAATTGGAATGAGTAGAAGTCCGATATAGTTTCGGCCACGCGTGAGGATGCGGAGTCACGAGAGGTTGGCTCCAATTCTTGACTCTTAAACTGGTCCGCGGCCCAAATCCCTTAAGTGGGTAGCATCCCGGATTGGTGAGTCAAGTAAATCCCGGAGGTGGGACGGTGTAGTCCCCAGGGCCGGAGGTCCCGACGACTTAACTTGAGTATAAGTAAGTAAGTAAGAATGAGTAAGTAAAGTAATTGAAAGTAAGTAATTGTAAGTAAGAAAAAGTAAGTAATGAGTAAAAGAGTAAAGCATTCCGATTAACCCGGATGCATAATTTGGCTAACCTTGTGAAGGTAAGTGAGATGTATGCTATGATATTGTTGCCTTGAATTGTGTAATGAATCGTATAGCATGTATGATGTATGAAAAGCATGTATGTATGAAATAAATGAAATGCATGTTTAGTGGACGTCAAATAGTCGGCGTGCCCTAGCTAGCACGCGGTATATGCGGAGTCTATATGCAGCGTTTGCTGAGCCCTTGGGGCACCATTTTTACTACACGCAGGTACCCGTGAAGGATGAAGACTAGGAGAGTTGAAGTTTAATTTTCCTGTCTTTCTTTTGGTTTGTAAACGATGAATTTATGATGGGTGTACTAAGTAGTACATGGCTACAGTTTTTGAATAGCCGGTGTACCATGGGGTACACCTTTTTGGATTTTGGGATAGAATGAGAATTGGTATAGACGAGTAGCCTTAGAAACTCATTCTTTGGAACTTAGAAATGATGTAATCGAATGTACTTATTACTCGGTGATCCAATGATGTAAGTATTTGGTATACGATGTTTTGGTAAGTAATTTAGTAGCTCGGTACGTTATGTTCATCAGACCGTGACTGTAAGTATTAGTAGCCTAGCTAGCCGTATGGGCGGTTAGCGGCATTGTTTCACCCGCCGTAGTAAGTATGTAATAATTCCGCTGCGAACTCGTAGGATTAATAGGACGATTAGACGGTAAGCATAGGATTAGCGGTTGGGGTGTTACAAAAAGTGGTATCAGAGCGTAGTTACGCTCTGATGTCCATAGTACCGAGCATAGGGGATTGCCGAGTTAGGATTCCAACCGTCTTAAGACGGATACTTAGAAACCTAACTAGGAACTACCGTTGTTGACAACGGATACCCTTAACGTTCTTATGAACGATACCTTGCTTAAATTCCAAGACCTTTGAGTCATATCCTGCAAAGCCTAACGTAACTGTTAAATATTCAGATGTCAGGCAGAGGTCCAGGTCGCCCCAGAGGAGGGGGCAATGACGGACCCGGCGTGCAGACGATAGCTGAGATCGTCGCCGCCACGGTAGCGCAGATGCTACCTCAAGTAATCCAAGCTGTACAACAATCCCAACAAAACCAACAAACTCAAACGGGGCCAATCCCTCCCCCGCCACCCAGAGAAGCGAACTGGGTAAAAGCTGTAGCGGAGCTCCGCCCTCCCTGCTTTAGGGGCGAGAGTGATCCGGCTAAGCTCGAGGCCTACATCTCCGAGATGGAGACGGCTTTCGAAACACTCGAAGCTCCTGCTGGAGTTCGAGTCAGAGTAGCAGCCTACTACCTCAAAGATGCTGCGATGGATTGGTGGAAGCTAGTCAAGCATGAGCACGTCAGCGACCCCACATTCGACTGAGATTCTTTCGCCTCACCCCTCCGTTCCAAATACTACCCCGAGCATGTCAAAACAAAGAAAAGGCTAGAACTAGATGCCTTGAAGATGACAGACAAGATGACTGTCGATGAGTACTACCGCACCTTCACCTCTATACTCTGTCTCCTCCCTGATCTAGGATACACCGGCCAGGTGTTGGTCGATCGCTTCTATGGCGGTCTGAGCCATCGCCTACGGTACGGTATGGGCTACACCAGATTTACCTCCCTTCAGGTAAATAACGGTTAACCCTTAGTATCATTTCAATTCCTTAAATTCCTTGAATTCTTTGAATCTTTTCCCTTATCCTTTCCTTAAATGAGAATCCCGGCTAATACCTGAGATTTCAGGAGTGTTATCACGCGGCTTCCCGCGTTGAGATCACTTGCCAATTAAGGGACGAAGAGACCGCGCTGAAGCGCAAGGCTAACAACAAAAACACCAGCACTGAGGAGCAGAACCAGGGAAAGAGCTGGAAAAAAAAGAAAGGGAACTCCTTTCAGCAATCCCAAAAGAAATCCCAGGGTGAGAGTAGTGCCCATGCTGAGCAGGGCAAACCAGCTGAGCTTCTTCAGCTTGGTTATTCTACACCGGTGGCAGCTAAGCCACTGAGATCACACCCACCTAAGGGTAAATTCCTAATCCAATTTGTATTCATATAAGTAGTGTATCTAGTATATCCACGCACACATGTGCTAACCCTCTAACCTCAGGTTCTAGCTCCGGTGTCGCCAAAACCTTCTCCGATGGCCGCACCTATGTGTGCAGAAAGTGCAACCAGGACCATCCTGGTAAAGACTGCTTTGGGAGAGACATCAAATGCTACAACTGTCAGAAGCTGGGACACACAGCTAATAGATGCCCAGAGAATGCTAAGCCAAAGGGAAACTTTCAGAACTACAAGTAGAGAGAGGGCAAGGAGGTGGCATCTGGCGATGCACCGGCCCAGCAGGCACCTCAGGGACAGGGATCCCGGGGCCCTCAGAGGGGCGCACCTCAAAGGCAGCCTGTTCTGCATGTGATTGACCGTGATGGGTCCGGTTCGAAATCCGGCCCAGGTAATCATCTAAACCTTTAATCCTTGAAATAGCATGCCTAGTAGTAGAGTAACTGTATGAGTGAATGCATGAGTAAATAAATGAAGTGTATATTAAGCATGAAATGAAGTAGTTGAAACTAGTACTCACCGTAGAGGAAATTTGTAACCATAGGAAACTTTAGTATCTGTTACCCGATACCGGTAACCTTGAACCAAGAAGAGATCGACATCACCAACCACGACTACACCAACAAACAGTGTCAGGTCATCCGCCCAGGTATGATCTTATTAAGGGGATACCTGACACCCGAAGCGCAAATCTCAATCATTCGACGATGCAACGAGCTAGGAACGGGTCAAGGTGGATTTTACACACCCGAATTCCCCGGTGGAGCGAAGATGAAGCTGAAGATGATGTGCTTGGGAAAGGACTGGAATCCTTATACCAAGACATACTAGGAGACGCGAACACAAGATGGAGCGATGCCACCGACAATACCACCAGAGTTTCAGGCACTCATCACTCAAGCAGTAGAACTTGCACAACAATGTGAACCTGAACCGATCCCCGCACTTGAAGCGGATCTCTGTATCGTCAACTTCTATGAGAAAGAAGGACGACTTGGGTTACACCAAGACAAGGACGAGACAGTGGAATCTCTTGAACAAGGAGTGCCCGTAGTGTCTTGGTCCATTGGTGATGACGCCGTATTCCTGTATAGCGAGCAGAAGCGTGTGGACCTCGCACAGAGACTGGTATTGAGATCAGGAGATGTCCTAATCATGGGTGGAAACTCTAGGATGCTGTATCACGGGATCAACAAGATCAAGTTGAATACGGCACCGCCGGCAATAATCAATGCCACACACATGAAACCAGGACACCTGAACCTTACCTTTAGAAAGTACTAAATTCCTAGTATCATGTAATCTATTAGTAACGTGTATTAGAGACACGACATGTATGATGGTTGGTTTATCAATAAAGAGCAGTGTTGATTTAATTCCACTTGTGTCCACCATCAATACTTATCCAATTGTGAATCCAATAGGTTGTGGACTCGGTACCGAAGGTAACCTGAGCATCCTCACCGAAGCACAAAGCCGGCAGAAGCGGCACCATTCTAACGGGAACCTTCCCAGTAAATGGCATTGATGCCAATGTGTTATTCGACTCCGGCGCCTCTCACACTTTCGTATCACCATCCTTTGTGAAGAGGTTGAAGCTAGATGCGGATGAGCTACCGAACTTCATGGTTACTCTCCCATCGAAGGAGCGAGTAAAGTGCACCAAATACTATCAATCAGCCACAATCCAAATCAAAGGCGAATCGTTTCCCATTTCCTTCATCGAATTCAATGGATTGGGATTCGACGTAATCATTGGGATGAATTGGTTGGAGCGGCACAAGGGTAGAATCCTCTGCGCCGAGCATCGTTTGCTGCTCAAGAGTCCTTCTGGGGTTACCGTATCTTACCGCCAGAGACCGAGAGAGCCTTCGACCACACTATATCTGCCATGGCATGTACCGGGAGCTCAGAAAGGGCCAAGAGGTGTATCTTGTTATGTACAAGACCTGGAGCGAGATCCAGAGTTCAGTGATGAAGTACCCATTGTATCCGAGTATCCCGATGTATTCCCTAAGGAGCTACCCGGCATGCCACCACCGAGAGCAGTGGAATTCGAAATTGATCTATTGCCAGGTACCGGTCCCATTGCCAGGGCACCGTACCGCATGGCACCAGCAGAGATGACCGAATTGAAAGAACAGTTAAGAGACCTTCTAGACAAAGGGTTTATACGCCCGAGCGTATCACCCTGGGGAGCACCGGTCCTCTTCGTGAAGAAGAAGGACGGTAGTCTCCGACTATGCATTGACTACCGCGAGCTGAATGCGGTCACAGTCAAAAAAAATACCCACTACCACGTATCGACGACCTATTCGACCAGTTGAAAGGAGCCTCAGTCTTCTCCAAGATCGACCTCCGTTCAGGGTATCATCAGATTGCAATCAAAGAGCAAGACATTGAGAAAACGGCATTCCGTACCAGATATGGCCACTATGAATTCACAGTGATGCCATTCGGTTTGTCAAACGCACCGGCAAAATTCATGGACCTCATGAACGCCTATTCAGTGAGCAGTTGGACACTTCAGTGGTTGTGTCTTCATCGACGACATCCTGTATACTCCAAATCACCAGAGGAACATGAAATCCACTTGAGGAAAGTGCTAGAGACACTGCGCGAGAACCAACTGTATGCGAAGTTCTCCAAATGCGAGTTTTGGCTTGATCAGGTATCATTCCTTGGACATGTCATCTCGAGCGCAGGTATCTCGGTTGACCCTTCTAAGGTAGAAGCTGTACGATCATGGCCTAGACCCAAGACTGTTACCGACATTAGGAGCTTTCTTGGTCTAGCCGGTTACTACCGGAGATTTGTAAGGGACTTCTCGAAAGTCGCCAAGCCCATGACTACACTAATGAAGAAAGATGCACCGTTTGTGTGGACACACGAGTGCGAGCTATCATTTCAGAAACTGAAAGACTCATTGACCTCAGCGCCCGTCCTTACTCTTCCGAGGGCACAGAGGGATTGAGGTGTACTGTGATGCATCAGGCAAAGGAATGGGATGGACTCATGCAGCATGGCAAGGTGTGTTATGCCTTCCGCCAGCTGAAAAACATGAGGAGAATTACCCGACTCACGACTTAGAGCTAGGAGCCATTGTCTTCGCTTGAAGATATGGCGACACTATCTCTATGGGGTAAGCATCACCATCTACTCCGACCATAAGAGCTTACAGTATGTATTCACTCAGAAAGAACTCAACTTGAGACAGAGAAGGTGGATGGAGTTTCTCTCAGACTACGACATCAACCTGCAGTATAAGGAAGGGAAGGCAAACATTGTAGCCGACGCCTTGAGCCGTCGAGCACACTCGCTCCATTCGCTACTCGCTTCTTCTAGCTTGGTTGACGAGGTGCGAGACGCTCAGTCGAGCGACCCTTACCTAACCGAAATCAGACACAAGATCGAGAATGGTACATTTGAGAAGAAGAAGTATGACTTCAAGCTACATGAAGATGGTTTGATTCGGTTGAATGGCACGCTATACGTCCCCCGAAGCAATGCTGAGCTAAGGGATCGCATCCTGCGAGAGTCACACTGTTCCACATTGTCAGTCCATCCGGGAGCCTCAAAGATGTACAAAGACATGAAGAGGTACTTCTGGTGGTCTGGAATGAAGTCAGATGTGACAGAATTCGTTATTGAGATGCTTAACATGCCAGAAGGTAAAATTCGAACACCGTAGACCGGGCGGAATGTGCAATCGATGCCAGTTCGGAGTGGAAATTTCATGATATCTCTATGGATTTTGTTGTAGGACTCCCACCTGCTAGGGGAGGACTCAACATGATCTGGGTTGTAGTAGATCGCCTTACCAAGGTTGCCAGATTCATACCGATGAAGGACACCTGGAAGGTAGTAAAGCTAGCTGAGCTTTTGATAAGGAGATTATCAGACACCACGGAGTCCCTAAGACTATAGTATCTGACCGCGACACCAGGTTTCTTTCGAGATACTAGAGAGCTACAAGGGAAGCGTTGGGTACAGAACTGAAGTTGAGTACCGCCTTCCATCCTCACACCGACGGTCAGACAGAAAGGACCATCCAGACACTGGAGGACATGCTTCGGGCATGTGCCTTGGACTTTCAGGGGAGTTGGTTAGATAAGCTTCATCTTATCGAGTTCTCGTATAATAATAGTTATCACGCCTCGATTAAGATGTCGCCTTTCCAAGCTCTATACGGTAGACCTTGCCGTACACCCTTGTGTTGGGATGAGTCAAGTGAAGCGGTCATAATAGGACCGGAGTATCTTGAGCAAGTACAAGCCGAAGTGCAACAAATCCGAGCTAACATGAAGGCAGCCCAAGATAGACAGAAATCCTATGCGGATGTGAGACGACGCGACCTTGAGTTCGCCGTGGGCGACCAAATGTTCTTGCGAGTTTCACCTATGAAGGGTGTCTTCAGATTTGGTCAGAAGGGCAAGCTAAGCCCAAAGTTGTAGGGCCGTACACTACCAGAAAGAGTTGGATCCGTAGCCTACAGGTTAGCACTACCTGAGGACTTGGGGCGTGTCCATGATGTATTTCATGTGTCACAACTCAAGAAGTATATTGCTGATCCTTCTCATGTGTTAGAGCCCGAGCACTTATCCATCGAGCCGACTATGCGATATGTGAAACCCTAGTGAGAATCCTGGATAGGAAGACCAGAGACACTCGCCATAAGTCTATACGAATGGTGAAGGTCCTATGGTCAAACCATGATGTCAAAGAAGCGACATGGGAGTTGGAAGATGCCATGAAGGCTAAATACCCGCAGTTATTCATAGACTAGAGAGTCTAGTATTTAGTATACGGGTACGGGTCGTACCCCTTTTAAGGGGGGTAGAGCCCTTTTGCTTTTGCATTGCTTCGGGGTAAGCATTGCATTTTGTATGGCACATGTAGTGCAAGTGAATTTAGTATGGATGTGTATGTATGTGTAATGAATGATGTGTATGTGCAATGTATGGTGTATTGGTGTAATGTGTATTGTGGTATGGTATGAATGGAAATGATGTATTGTGTATGTGAATTGTGTATGATGTTGAAATGTGTATGCTTGCAATGTGGAATGAAGTAAACACCTCATAGGTGTAGTAAGACACATTATGACTATTGGTGTGCATAATGAGTAGAATTATAAAACTATTAACCTTGAGCAACTTTGAGGGCAAAGTTTCTTAAGGGGGGTAGATTGAAATACCCCGTAATTAAAAATAGTGATTAATTAGGCTAATAAGTAATTTAGAAGCTTAATTAAGTGTAAATAATCATAAGGGAATAAATCCCGAAGAAAACGGACCTTTAAAACGGTTTAAAAACATTACCGAACCTTAAAGCATGTTTTCGAGGTAACCGGGAAAACGTGTCTTTAAGCGGGTCAAATAGACTCGTAACAATTTTGGTCAACTAAATAATCATTAATAAATATTAGTGAAGCTTTGGGACCAATAAAATCAATAAAACGAGAGATTGGTAAAAACTGTCAAAAACGGGAAGTTGTGGGGTAGAAGTATAAATAGCACAGACTTATGTGTCCAATATTGTAAATAAAATTTTAAAATCCCCATAGGTGCTGTGTGCTGTCCGATTTTACATATATACACACACACACTCTACTCTCTTATTAACTAAAGACAAAAACAATTAAAAACCAAAAAGTAAACACTCACCTCACTTTACCACTCTCTCTCCTATCTCATTCTCTTCTCACGTAAGACCCCTCACCAGCACTCTCTCTTTCTTCTTCCCTACCTCATGCGATTTCCATGGTGAAAAGAGAAGCCACACAAAAACTACCACTTCTATCCTTGGTAACTCTCCAAACTTCCAAAAATTAAAAAAAACACCATTGTAATCCTCTCACCAAGAGCTACATTTTCATTTTCCAAAATTCGAAAAACACCCATTTTCAATTTTATGGGTATACCTCATTTGGAGTTTCAACACCACCATTAGAAGGCCCTCCTTCTTCTTGTTCTTCTAGGGTAAAAATATTTTGAAAACTCCATCTTTTTCTAGCTCTTGTGGGCAAAACGAAATTCATAAACTAAACCCTTGTTGTTCCTCTTGTTCTAGCCGATTTTGGCTTGTTGGTGGAGTTGGAAATATTGTTCTTGAGCCACTCCAAGCTCCATTTGAACCCTTGCAAGGTAATATAAATTCTAAACCCTAGAATGTGCATTAGAACTCAAATAATGTTTAAGGTTAGTTTTAGTATTGAAAATATGTATGTTGATGGGCTGTAGCATTGGAGGTTTGGTTTGAAAACCGGTAGAGAGAGAGAGAAGAAAGGAGAAAGAAGAAAAGAAAATCTAGAAGTGAAGCAAGGTAAGAATGCTCTTTTGTGTAACTTGGTATATATATGTATGTAACAGTTTTTGGAAGTTTGAAATGAGTAATGGAAATGGTAATGTATTAGTAGTGTAATGTGTAGGAGAATATAAGTATTTTGAAGCTTTAAAAGATGTGTAAAACTTATTGAAAACAGATTGGGATTGAGTTGTTGAGTGCAGGAAATTTTAAGTGTTGTTTTAGTTTGGTAGTTGTGTATGGGAGCTTGTATATTAATGTCTATTGAAACAGGTGGGATAAGTGTTGAAATGTGAACTAGAACATGTGGTGAGAGTATAAGGTTATAGGGGAGGCTATGGCAAAATTTGCCTAGGATTAGAACACTTAGAGAATTAAAACTAGGTGACTAATGTGAGTGTGTAACAGATTTGATTAAGATAGGTGGAGGGTAAGTTGAGAGAGATAGATAGTGCAATCTAAATACATTAGAGGTGCTAGAAATGTCAATAGGAGAGGAAGTTGTAGAAGGGGAGTGTTAGTATCAAAATCTGTAGCAAAAGACATTAGGGAAGAAAACTGTTTAAGTGATTGAGTTGAAATTAAGAGAATTGTGTATATAAGTTAGTATAGAGTTGTGTGATGAATTAGGAAATGAACTAGCATGGTTTAGGGTGTTTAAGTTGCACAAAAACATGTTAGGATGCATGTAGGAAGATTGGGGAAGCAATGGGTGAAATTGGGAAGGAAAAACAAAATCTGTAACAAGGTTCTGGAACCGTCCGACCCAGAGTCTGGATCGGACGTGGGTCGGACATGGCTTAAATAACGAACTAAAACTTTCTGTAATGGTCCGACCCAGAGCTGTGAGTCGGACGTGGGTCGGACATGGCTTAAATAAACAAACGTAAACCTTCTGTAATGGTCCGACCCAGGGCCGTGGATCGGACGTGGGTCGGACAGGCAAAAAATATAGTGGTCGAAGTTTCTGACTTCGTCCGACCCAGACGATGAGTCGGACGTGGGTCGGACGGAGCTTAGACTCGAGACCCAAAACCTTCTGGAATGGTCCGACCCAGAGAGTATGGGTCGGACGGAATAGTGCTGGGTCGGACAGGGTAATTTTCTGGGAACGAATCTTACTGGAATGGTCCGACCCAGGGCTTGGGTCGGACGGTGGGTCGGACGGCCCTATCCTGACAAAAAAAAAATTTATTTTAATCTAAATAATAATTGTATATATATGTATATGTACATGTATGTAAGCATGCAAACCTTAAGTAAGAAAATAAAACTTAAGTAATGAAAAAAGAGTAAGTAATGTGTGAGTGTAAGAAGTATAAGGACATAGTAAGTATGAGTTAAGTAATGATAGTTAGATTAATCATTCAATTGTATGTATATAATAGGATTTGATTTGTGACACCGGGAGGACGTTTGGAAATACGGACAACGGTGAACGGTATGGATTCCTCATGCCCCGTATGCTATCTTGGTTACTCTGATTTGTGTGTTGTGTGCTAATTGATCACCAAATAAGATAAATGCACGAATCGGAGTTATCATGTTTACTTGTGAATATGTAGTGTTGTATATGATTGTATATTGTCTTCAAATTTAGTTTGTATAATTCATGAAATGTTTGGATGAATATGAATGTGTGTATGTATGATGAACTGTATTGTGACCGATTGTGAAGTGTTTGGACTTCTAACTTATTCCTAACAAGCTAACCATCCTAACTTAAATTGGAAATTAAATTGGAATGAGTAGAAGTCCGATATAGTTTCGGCCACGCGTGAGGATGCGGAGTCACGAGAGGTTGGCTCCAATTCCTGACTCTTAAACTGGTCCGCGGCCCAAATCCCTTAAGTGGGTAGCATCCCGGATTGGTGAGTCAAGTAAATCCCGGAGGTGGGACGGTGTAGTCCCCAGGGCCGGAGGTCCCGACGACTTAACTTGAGTATAAGTAAGTAAGTAAGAATGAGTAAGTAAAGTAATTGAAAGTAAGTAATTGTAAGTAAGAAAAAGTAAGTAATGAGTAAAAGAGTAAAGCATTCCGATTAACCCGGATGCATAATTTGGCTAACCTTGTGAAGGTAAGTGAGATGTATGCTATGATATTGTTGCCTTGAATTGTGTAATGAATCGTATAGCATGTATGATGTATGAAAAGCATGTATGTATGAAATAAATGAAATGCATGTTTAGTGGACGTCAAATAGTCGGCGTGCCCTAGCTAGCACGCGGTATATGCGGAGTCTATATGCAGCGTTTGCTGAGCCCCTTGGGGCACCATTTTTACTACACGCAGGTACCCGTGAAGGATGAAGACTAGGAGAGTTGAAGTTTAATTTTCCTGTCTTTCTTTTGGTTTGTAAACGATGAATTTATGATGGGTGTACTAAGTAGTACATGGCTACAGTTTTTGAATAGCCGGTGTACCATGGGGTACACCTTTTAGGATTTTGGGATAGAATGAGAATTGGTATAGAGGAGTAGCCTTAGAAACTCATTCTTTGGAACTTAGAAATGATGTAATCGAATGTACTTATTACTCGGTGATCCAATGATGTAAGTATTTGGTATACGATGTTTTGGTAAGTAATTTAGTAGCTCGGTACGTTATGTTCATCAGACCGTGACTGTAAGTATTAGTAGCCTAGCTAGCCGTATGGGCGGTTAGCGGCATTGTTTCACCCGCCGTAGTAAGTATGTAATAATTCCGCTGCGAACTCGTAGGATTAATAGGACGATTAGACGGTAAGCATAGGATTAGCGGTTGGGGTGTTACAATTATTTATAACACAATCCCAAAATCGAACAAGTGAGATACTAACCAAATACTTCTGAATCTCCATAAAATAATACATACCAAGTCTAGAAGTGCGATATCAAAATTCGCTAACCACCCAGTGTCCCACATTCCGGCTTCACGACCCGATCAACAACCTGTAATGTGTTGGCCCAAACGGGCTCAACAAACTATGCTGGTATGCTAAAGTGTAATCTTAGAATCAGTCGGATCCCTTAGGTGATTTAGCCATCTTTACATGCGATTCATTTCATGCTTTTCCAATTTACAATAATAATGAATAACTGTAAATGCTTTGAAAAAACACACAGCAGTCCATTCGATAATGTCACCACATAAACCAACCAATGAATAAAATAAAACAATACCAAACGAGATACGCGTTTAACTAACCGTTCTCGTTACTCGGCCCTAATGGCCCGTTATTCTTTTAACCAACCACTTAACCATCCTAGCCTCGGGTGTCACGTTAGGACAAACCTTAAATAACTTATTAGTGTTTGATAACATTGGATGGTAGTCCCTGGAAACCAATAAATGGAACCATTTGCCAGCCCACCCTTTGGTCCTGGACTTTTCTCATTTGCCTTTGAAGGCGTCCAATTCGGCCGAAGCCTACACCAACAGCGGTGTCCTTTGACCATCATCGAATGTGGATGTATGGATTTCCTTAAGTGGACTCATGGTAGTAGTCCCTCTTAGTGATCACGCTGCGCAACTAGTTAGTCAAGACTAATTGGATTTTCCCATCCAAATCCGTCATGTGACTAAGTTCCTTTAACCATTAACCTAAGATTAAATCTTTAGGTTTAAGACTACATTACTTGATTGCCAGTTAGGTTCTCATGATACCTAAAGGTCATCTAAGTCATGTTCAAGTTTAGATGTATAAACTGCCAGTCTAAAAGACGTTCGCGTATGATAATACACAATTGTGTCGGGTAATACAATTTACATGATCACATGCGTCAATCATAGATATCACTCTTAAATAGTTGAACACACAATGTCTGAACCTAAGGAAACCCTCAGGACATTCAGACCACATAACTAACATACCGTTCACCGTTGAACAATGCTAGCGTTACGTATCACGCTTATCCTCTATCACTTTTGAAGCTCGTATCTCGAACCCGTATCTCTGGAATGTATATCTCTAACATTAATATCCATGTTTTGAGTCTATTCAATCATTTCATAATGAGTTATAACCCTTATCTAGTAGTTAACCCCTTAACCAGCTATTGTTTGGCTCGGGTTTTTCATTGAATCTCAGGGTTCAATTTGATTATACTCCATTGTTGTAAGGGTATAGTATTTAGTAGTATGATAATACTAATCACTTAGGGATTTAGTTCCTAATAACCCATGTCATTTATCAAGGTTCTTTTGATTTGTATATTTGCATACAAACGTACATATTGATATATGTATATATAGTTCATTACTATATTTTATGTGACCGAGTTAAATTTTAACTTTGTATGTTTATATACCCACATACATATGTATTGTTATATATCTATATATCAATATAATATAGTATATTGTTATACTTTATTTGACCAAGTTATATTCCAACTTTTACTTACATATTTTATGTATCGGTCAACTTAACCACTTGGTCAATTTGTGTTGGTTTGGTCAATCCAGTTTGACTTGGTCAATGTTTCAAGTCAATGTTCATTATACTCAATATTTATTTATTAACTCATACGACATCTTATTATAACACTTATAATTATATTTTTAACCCATAACTCTTTTAACATTAATCTTATATGATTAATCAATCATATTACATTCTTCACCTTATATTATAAATTTATACCATGTGAATTATAAGGTTTTCCATAATGAATTAATTCATTATTCCATGTGTCATTTACACACAAATTCTTTATTAATAATTTATCTTAGTATTATACAATGTGTTTTATACATTACCATGTTCCTTAAATCATAAGGTTTATAACTTATTTTTCAATCTTATAACATTTTTACTTAGTATTATATGGTTCCGAACCATATTATATATTGCACTTCACTTGATTCTTATATATATATATATATGAACTATAAAACTCATTTATTAAATGATATTTCCTACCATTTTAGGTGAGATAATTAAACTCACTTATTTTTGTTATCTTACACAAACCAACATTAAGATTTTAACTGTAATGTTAAGTAGTATTATATAATACATTACTAATCTTCTGTTGGTTATTAAATACTCCACACAACTTTATAACTTTACTAGTAATTCACTGATCACATTATTTCATGTGAATTATCACTCTTATACTAGTTTCACGTTTAATGACATTAATACATTATAATCAATGTAATACTTATAATAATCCATCATTAGTTTTATGTGATCATTTAATCATATCATATGATTTCCCTTTACTTCCTAAAGGTATAAATCAATATGAATTATAAGGTTCATTTATAAAATTGGTACTTTTTATACTATATTCATTTCTTCCTTAATGAATATTAATACCTTATAATTGCTATAACATTTTATAACATCCTAGATCATAGTCTAAGATTTATTTCTAACTATTGTTATCACGCAATAGCCCCCAACATTTTATAGATTACAATCTTACCACGTCAATTTATACAATGTTACAATTATGTGCTTATATCATATAATATGACATTAACACTTTATAATCGTTATAATACTTATAACATTATAGACCATATTCTAAAATTCAATTCTAATTCTTTAAACTCTAGCAACAGCCCATACTTTTCAATTAATTACGATTTCACCACATAACACTATATATTGTTATATCACATAACATGACATTTCTATTCTTATAATAAAATTAACCTATGGTTTATACCATTTTATTTAGTTTTTGAACAGGTTTCAAATCTGTCCAGATTTGTTTCTCAACTCCCATACTTTTCCTTAATTACAAAAATGAGCCCTTTTGATTTCCTATACTTTACAATATCATCAAAACTACATATTGTGCACCTTAGTTCATTTAATGAGGTCAACATCTACTCTATGGTTAGTGTTGACCTCGATAATACTGCCTTGACCAATACTTTCCAGTATTTACGGTTTTGTCCCCACATTTCCTAGAACTTACAATATAGCCCTTAACTTTGTAAAAACTTACAAAATTCAACCAAATTCATCCTAAGTCCCAAATTTTAGCTATATCACTCCATAGCCCTCAAACTTTATTTCTTTACACTTAAACCCCAAGCTAATCACCTAGAACATTCCCTAAGCATTTAAATTGTTTTAACTCATTTATGTCACAAAGTTTCCAACTTATATATTATAAATTAGTTGGTAATGTCTACCCAAATTTTCTAGGCGATTAAAACTCACTATTTAAGTTTATAATATTGCATTTTCTTACCAGGCCTTATAATAAATAAATACTTGGCTTAAAATGTAATTTAAGCTTTAAATAACATAATAAAATGGCCTAAACTCATGGCCTTATTACAAACTTCAACTATAACATAAAATTGCAAGAAAATGTTCTTATGAGCCATTTCATTCTTGGCTTTTTACCCAAACATCCCATATCTTTTGTTAATTGTATTTTTACCCCTTTGAATATTTGTACGACATTATAATCCATCTTAGCACTAGGTAACTTGGCCAAATGTGTTATATAACACGGTATTACCTTAATAAGCCAATTAAAATCATTTATCCCATATAACCCATGGTTTTATATAGCTATGAACAATAATTAACTTAACGTTTTAAAAGTAAGTAAAGCTTTAACTTACTTGTTTTAGCTCCCAAAAATCAGCAAGCACCCTAGTGACTCTCGTCCCTATTTTATAAGGGACCTTATGTTAGTTTTTAGCTCAAAACATAAGCATTAACTTGATGATTTAGATCTTAAGGCTTAGTAATTTACTTACCATCCAAAAGTGAACTTTTTGAGCTTGTTTTCCACCACCTTGGTCAAGAGTGGGGCTTTGGTGTTGAAGAACAGTTTGGCACAGATATTACATGGAAAGAAGGGATTAAGTTAGGTCTTTGAAAGACTTAACAACATAAGGAACTTTAAGGCTTAAAATAGACTTAAAAGAGTCATGAAATTACCTTGGTTACTCAAGCCATTTCTGGCCTATTTTGACAAGGAATGAAGAGTGTTGGATCTCTACTAAAACCATTCCAAATAGGTAGATTAAAGAAGGTGGGAAAGTCTAGTCAAACTTACCCTTTGATAACTCCTTAAAAATGGTTTTTGTGGTGAAATCGGCTACTTCTTCAAGGTTTTGAAGTTTATACTGTCCAATCATGAAAAAGGGGAAGAAAATGAGTGGAGATAATCATGGAAATCAGCCATTACAAGTATAGAAAGGAAGGTGGAAGCTTAGAGCACCTTTTTCTTACCTTGAGTTTGTTAGAAACTTTCTACTCTTTCTCCATGGCTTTCCTATGGATTTTTGTATCCAAATATTCATATTTTTGGACATGGGAATGGGTAATGAGTGAGTGGTGTTGTTTGGTAAAAAAAGAAAATGATTTAAGGCTTAAAGCACATTCTTTACCTTTATTTGGATGACTTGGCTAGCCTTCTTTCCTTGGTTTTATACATGGTTTTTAGGCCTCCATAATACTGATTTTTGATTGAAAAGTGAAGGGGAGAAGTTGGTGGTGTTTTGAGGAGGAAAGGAGATGAGTAAAGAGGAGAATTAGTGGAAATGGGCTAGTTCACAATGGGTGTCAAACTTGGAGCTTAAGGAGGAACAAGATGGTAAAGAGAGGAACTATTTTCAGGTGAGAGGGGAAGGAAATTCATGGGTACTGCAGCATGGGGTAAAAGAGAGTGATGGGAGTGAGAGAGTGTAAGTAAGGTGTTGAGTATTGGGGGTTCCCTAGGTAGTTGACTTAGGAAGCTTTCTTTTAAAAAGGTAAAAGTACTTTTGAACTCTCTTTTCACTCTCAATTTTGCAGCTTAGATATTGTGGGTGGCTGATTTTTTTTCCTTTTTAACTATATATACAATTCTGTATAGGGCTACCTTCCACTATACTGGAAGCTACCTGCACATCTAGTGATTCAGCTAGCTGCGGCATTAAGGTTAGCTACCTGCACTTTTATGCTGTAGCTACCTGCTATTTTTCTCACAGACAGCTTGACCATACCCTGTCCTTATGTGACTGTAGTTACACGTTGAGGCCCCTTTAGCCACGATTTTGCAGTCTGTAATCATAATTCTGCAATCTATAGTCATTTCGCAGTATGTTTTAACTTATGCGTACTATTTATATTTATCCTAGCATATATATATTAAGAGGTTATATATTTCCTTAGTGAGTTTAAGGCTTATTAGTCTTGATGAGTTAATGACTAACCTTTGATTAAACTCGTTCGTTTAATTAATTCATGATCAATTAATGTAATTAAGGTTTGGGGTATTTCAGGAAGCAACTTGCAAAACCGAAGTAGGAATGACCCACAGATGTTTGAAAAGGTAACAATTTTAGTTTCAGTGTTCAACTTATTTTAAGAAGGACAAGATGCAATACCAGAGGAAATAGAAATTTCAAAAGAATATGTTTAAAACAGATTTATTTCTAGAATGTTGTGTGAAATGTGATGACCTTGATTGAGAATTGTGATTAATTATTTTTCATTAGATGAAGGATTGGTGTTATCTAATAGTTGTTGCATGATGACTGTTTTGAATTATCAAGGTCGCAAAGAGAATTTTAAGCTAAAGATGAATTGTAAATGAGTTGTATATTTGTGATGAGTTATAGCTTCGGGGACAAAGCTTTTTTTAAGGAGGGGAGGATGAAATACCACAAAATATGCTTTGGTGGTTATGAATAATTATTCGAAGTGGTGCTTTTTTAGAAGAGTTGAGTTTAGTGGTCAAGGTTACCCTCCGGAAGGTGTTGTAGCCTTCCGGTAGCATGTTCCAGAAGAACACTTCCAGAAGAAACACTGAAGAGAATACTGGGAGAGGAATGGGACCCATAAGCCTTAGCTTACCACCGCCCTTACCACGAGTCTTCTTCTTATTGTTCACCTCAACACTTGCTTATCAATATGTGCCTTGTGTCAAGCTGATTATTACTTCTAATTACCTATAGTTGAAGTAACCTTATACTTACCACATATGTTATTGTCAAGCTGGAATTAAAGTATTTATATATAAATCCACTGTTACCCATTTGTATTTACCACATACCTATCGTAATCTACCTAGAAGTTAAGAAGACCCGAGCCAGAAATTAGTTAGCAACTAGAGTAAAAAGTGAAACAAGTGGGTGGAGTACTATATCAAACATGCAAGTTACCGAGGAAGTTATTTTGTAGCTACTAAAGTAAAGGATTGAGGTAAATTGTTGTGTTCATCACTTGTATGCATGGCTCATGGTGGTTATACTTACTTTTACTGAAATTTGTGGTGTGAACCATTGAATTGATTCACATATAGTACGAGTAGTAGTTATGTTATGTTATGTTATGTTTTGGCGGTGTTAAGATTATAAAAGTAGTTCTGATTATTAGTTGAATCTTCGCTCTTCGATTAAGTGAACTGATGTACACTTTGGAGTGTGAACTATTGGTCTTTGGACATGTGTTTTGTATATTTGACGAAAGGAAGTTTATTCTGGACACCTGAACAAGTTCTTACACTGATTTATATACCACTACCAATGAATTACATTAAAGCTCTATAATACACTCCTTTGGGTCAAAAGTACCTTCTGGGGGCTTGCACACTTAAGGATATAGGGTGAGGTCAAACTAGTAACCCAAAGGGCCGTGGACTATAGAAGTCCTTTGTCTTATGACCGGTATGCCTGTGGGGATGGATTATTGATTACCCAAGGACATGAGAGTTTTGAAGCTCTTTTTCTTATGACCAGTGTGCCAGCAGGTGTAATATTGCTGGAAAGTTTATTCTATGAATATTAATTAAACTCCTTCCCTTATCAGATAAATTGGTGTGGAACTGTTGGTGAAATTATGTGTTTGCATCAGATTATGGAATATGTTGTCAGAGTCTAGGTTGTTTGGCATTCAGATTCCAAATGATTCATTATATGTGCTTAATTAGTCACATTTCTGTACCAGTAGACTTGCTGTTATGCAGTGTGTTATACTATGTTTTAAGCGTTTCCAAACAAAATGAGTTTTACGGAATGAAACAATAATTTACTCAGTTTCACTGTTTTGTGCAACCCATTTCTGTGTTTGTTTGGATTTATGGTTGTAGGATGAAGATTGAAGTATTGAGGATTTGGGAATGGTTCCATAACTTAGAATAAAATTTTGAGTATGAAGAAATGTCAACTTAGACTAATTATAGTTTTCTTCCGGAACTTGCTTCAAGAAGGACAGTGGTGTAGGCATGGGATCTCCAGGAAGTTTTGTACTGGAAGAATTCTCATTTGTACCATGTACTAGTAATTTTTAAGATTTATGTATAATCAATATAAGATATGTTTTGAGTATTCACACTTACTTTGAGTAAGCGTGACGGTAATACCTCGAATACATTTGCTTTATTTTCCGCTACATAATTAGTAAACATTAACAAGGTAAAATCTAGTTAGGAAAGTCGGGGCGTTACAATGGATAAGCACGGGGAATTATATATTTGCACCTGAAGGAAACACTTAGTCAATTCGATTCAGCTTCCACGGGTTAACATATTAAATTGACTTTTCCTTTGATCACCGATCAGATCATAAAAGAATTCACAGCACAATTCAACAAAGTCTAGAATTGTATTGAAAACCGCAAGGAATAAACTAATATGAAACAATCTACAAATTTCTAAAATTTGGGGAATTACAAAATCATCTCAAGCTACAATAACCATTCCCTAGAGTTAGATCCATTAGCCAGACATATAATTAGAGGAAGAACAAAGAGAATTCATGCTAAAATCGATAGAGAACTCCTGATATACTCATACTATCCAGATTCAGAAATATGAGGCTAAAGGGTGAACGAAGATGGTGCCGGTGTTGAATTCTCAAACACTGGCCGACTAGGGTTACAACGGCGTGAAAGAATAAGGGAGGCGTTATTGTTCTATCATCTAAGAATTGCGTCCTTTTTCTACTCGACTCGCTTCGTTTAAATAGAATTTCGCACACAAAACACACACGTCCAGGTAGGAGAGCCGGACACGACTCAGAACGCCAGGCCAGATTTTTTCTTAGCTCGAGACGTCTGGATGAACCGTTTAGGTAAATGAGCCGGATACCCTAGCTGAACGAAAATATGTAAGAATTATCTGCTCTTCACTCATGGTCGTAAATATTTTTGTCCTTTTGAGGCTTCCAGGTATAAGGGCTGGAGAACTTACCCGGACGCGTGAGACATTTGAAAGGGAGCGTTATGAAGTCGTCTTGACTTATGTCCAAGTAGCAGGGTTGAACCGCCAGCGTCTGTCCGGGTGACAGGGTCAGATGCAAATTCGGATGGGTATATGATTTGAGCTTCTTCCACCTATGTGTGCCGAATTCCTCCTAGATCGAGTCCTAAATTATTGGAGCACAAAAGCTGTTGTTGAGATAGTCTAACACTATAACGAAGTCAATCGTTTGTTACAAAACACAACCGAGTCCGTCCAACCTAAAAGTATTAAAGACTCCACCATTCCGTTGTGAAATTTTTGGAGCAAGGATGTCAAACCCTCAACGCTCCAAACGGTCTAACTTGCGCCCGAATCATCTTGATGTGGAAGTCACCTAAAGACTGGTACATTCCTCCGAAGTTTGCGCTTGACTAAGTTAGCTCCGAAAATTCAAGAACTAACTCTCTGCAACGGTCATGTCCAACTTAGTATAAAAAGGATTATAACTACCATTTGTAAGACACACTTTCTGAAAGATTTTTATTGAGAAAAGTTTTTTAGAGAGCTGCACCAAATTTTAGACAGAGAAAAGCACGAAGTCTAGATAGCACACATCGATAGACTTATTCTAGGTAGGTCCTAGTTTCACTACACTTATCATTGAGCTGATCGAAATCTGCATTGGGTGAGTGAGTGAAACCACGAAGTAGATCTCCTCTACTGAGTGGGCATTGTAAGCTGTTTTTATTCTTGACCAAAAATAAAATAGCTTATTTTTTGTATCTACTTGAGTTCAACTGAGTCTTTTCTTTATTACTTATTTTTTTTTTGCCAGAAGAGTCCTCTAGATCCAAATATTGGAGTAACTATTCATTTACAATTTGTTTTTGGAATATGAACAAAGAGTAGAGGATAGGTTCATTACATTCACAAAAAAATATGGAAATTTACCATAAAAATGGAAGTAATTGAGCATGAGAGCCAAATGAATAAAAAGATTCAAGTTTGGTTCGGGAAGGGAGTATGAATGTTTTGAAATGAATGGAAAGATAGTCTACTTTCATTGAGTGATTTATTAGATAATAAAAAAGAATGAATCTTGATGGCTATTCGAAATTCTGAAAAACTACGCGAAAAAGACAGTTGAACAGCTCAAAAAAGCACGAGCTCGCTTACAGAAAGTCGAGATGGAAGCAAATTAGTTTCGAGCGAAGGAATATTCTGAAATAGAACGAGACAAGGTGAATTTGATTAATTCAAGTAACAGCTTCCACACTCTTAGTTAGATTGAGTCAAACCATCTCACAGACTCACTTCTTGAGTTGGTTTGAGTCAGCCGAAGTAACCCACGAAGAAGTTACTGAACTCAAAAAATGCAAGGCGCAAGAGTTGAGAATGGATTACTTAAAATTTCTGGAAAACCAGGTGAGTCTTTGGAAGATGTGCTTGATCGTTTTTACTTGTTAATCACCACTATGCAGGAAGTCAACATCCTACCAGATAAAGAGAGTGTCTTGCACAAACTGCTCAACAGTCTGAGAAAAGAGTGGGTAGAAACTGTCATCTCCACTAAAGCTTGTAAAGATCTATCCAAGTGGAGCTGTCAAGACTTAGGCTCTTATCTATAGTCTATGGAAAAGTACAAGAAACGTTAGAAAGAAGTGTGGTAATGCATCATCTTTTTCTTCTAGTCAAACTACTGCAATAAATGACCAAGCCTTGTAGCTTAAGATAACCCAGTATAGTCAAGAAGGTATCTATATTGTTGACAATCAAATCCGACAAGCAAAGGCTGAGCTGGTGGACATTACAGTTAAAGAAAGTGAGGCTGCAACTGTGGAAAACTTTGTCTTCATAGTGAAATTTTTAAAAAAATTCATGCGTAATCAGCCAAACTGACAGGGTCAGTCGTTCTGAAATTCCTCCAAACAAATTTTCAACTCCGTCACTTCAACTACAACAAGCCTGGTCACTTCAAGATGGACTGTCCTCTCCTTAGAAATTAGTTTGGAAAACCTCAAGGAAGATCGTTGATGGCATCCATTGGTTGGGGTGATACAGACATTGAAGATCAAGATGCAGAATCAAGTGGACTTGATTTGTCTCATGGTGCATGATCCAACTAAGTCCATGATCCTTGATAATGAGGTAACTCACTCTCATCTTGAGACAGATCTTTATCGTATATCTCCTAAAGGTTTCTTAACATTGCTTTTCGACATGGTTTTAGAGACTAACTCTCTCAAAGCTAATCTCAACAGAAAAATCTCCGAGTTAACTGAACTCGAAGAACAAAGAAGTATTATGTATGCTCTAAGAGATGAAACTAAGGAGGTCAAGACTATCTATTGTTCACTTAGACTGGATGTGAAAGACTCTCGGCGTCGTGTTGACTCCCTTCAAAAGGAGCTCCATAAAATTAAGAGTCTCACTGAGTCCAATAAAAGGGAACAAGAGGAGTCGCTCACTCAGATTGACTCTCTAAAAAAAGGATCTCACTGTTTTCACTGATAAATGTTGTTCTCTACAGAATGAGTTAAATAGCTTCGAATCTCAAGTCATATCTCTAACCTCTTATGTTGAACAACTCACTCAAAAGCTAAAAGAAAAGGAGCATGCTCTCTCTCTCTCTCAAACCAGTCAATTTTATAAAATAGGTAACTCCTTCTGAATTTCCTGAGTGGGCCAACTCCAAGATCACGGAAGTTTGTCAAGATCGTGATAATCTCCGAAAGAAAGTAGAAAAACTTTCTGAAGAGATTGTCAATCTACAATCTGGAGTTGGATCCACTAAATCCAAGCCCAAGTGGCATAAAGGCAAATTCGATATTTAAAAAAACATTTCCAAATCCAATAATAAACCTAAGTGCCTACAATAAAAAGAACATTTTGATTCTTGGAAGAAAGGACAGCAAAAATATGTTAACCTTCCTCCAACCAAGATCTGTGGTTATTGTGGAAGCCTTGGACATCGAGATAGTGCCTGTGATAAACTGAATAGAGATCTCTAGTTCAATTTCAAATGAGTTAGAATAATTCTTGAAGCTCGTGAAAATTGAAACAACCTGGTTCAAAAATGGAACCCAAGTACATCTGGGTTCCCAAAAATAACAAATGATCTCTTATTTTGTAGGTGAAGGCATATGCAGACTACTGGTACTTAGATTGTGGATGTTGTCGCCATATGCTTGGAGATCTCAATCCATTCAATTCGCTTTCATCCTATAAAGGGGGCAAGGTCACCTTTGGAAACAACAAGCAAGGTGAAATCGTGGGAGTTGGATCTGTAGGTAACCCCTCCATGTTTAAGGTAGATGGAGTCTTTCTGGTCACTGGACTCTAACACACTCTGTTAAGTATTTCACAAATTTGTAATAGATTTAATCTATTACATTTCTCATCCTCCAATTGTAAAGTTTTTGATGAGCGTATAGGGTCTTTAAAAGTCATTGGACGAAGAGAAGGAAATCTCTACAAAGCTTGAATTCAATCCACCCAGACGATCAAGTCTGTCTAAATGTTCATTCCAAGAATCAACTTTTGTGGCACACTAGACTCGGTCATGCAAATCACCGGTTGTTAAATAAACTCAAGAGTAAGGACCTAGTTCTTGGTCTACCTGACACAAACTTTGATACAAACTTTGTCTTTGAAGCTTGTGTAAAAGGTAAAAACACTCGGTCTTCCTTCAAAAGTAAGTCAACTCTCTCAACTAACTCTCCAACGAAATTACTTCACATGGACCTTGTTAGTCCCATGTGCACTTAAATTAGAAGTGGTAAGAGGTACATGTAGGTTATAGTCGATGACTCTTCTAGATGGACCTAGGTTATTTTTTTCGTCTGCTAAGGATGAAACCTTCACTAAGTTTGCAAAACTTCATAAAGTTCTGGTTCATAAATTTTCTTTCACTCTTAAAACCCTAAGGACTGACCAGGGAACCAAGTTTTACAATAAGTCTTTTGATGAGTTATGTAGGTCTCAGGGAATTGATCATCAAGTTTCAGTGGCAAGAACTCCTGAATAGAACGGAGTCGTTGAACGAATAAAAAGAACCTTTATGGAAATGGCGCACACCATGCTCATCGACAGTTAATTGGCTCCATCGTACTGGGTAGAGGTAGTCAATACAACATGCTATGTGCTCAATCGCGCCTTGATCCATCCTCTACTTCAAAAGACTCCCTATGAGATTCTGTGACAGCGTAAGACCAATTTATTACATCTTAGATGTTTTGGATGTCAATGTTATAGTCATAATAATGACAAAGACAACTTGGGTAAGTTCTCCCCCAAGAGTGATGAAGGTATATTTCTTCACTATTCTTCTAAAAGTCAAGCTTGTCGTGTTATTAACCTAAGGACTCAGTGCCTAGAAGAAATCCCTTATGTCAAGTTTGATGAGTTCAGTAATATCAGCTCATCTTTTGATGAACTTGATTTTGCTCCTGACGACTATCTCACCGATCCACACTTCATCACCACCCCAATAAGCCGACTTCAAAACACTACATCCTACTAGACTGAAAACACTCTAGGAAAAGAAAGCCACACCACAAATGAAACTTACACTGATCACACCTCTGACCCACTCATTCCTCAAGAACTGGACTTTGAATCTCATGAGAACGACACATCCACTCCTACTCCACATCAAAAATTCAACAAGCATCCATACACCCTCATGAAAACATTATCTTAGATCCTAACTATGGAGTCCAAACATGTTTTCAAGCCATGCAAAACCTATATGCCATTGGTGCTTTCCTTTCTAGCAATGAACCAGAAAATGTCAAAGAAGCCTTACTTGATAGTGACTGGGTCACTGCTATGCTGGAGGAACTGAATTCCCTTCAAAGACAAGCCTTCTAGAAATTCGTCCCTCGACCCATGCATCAACAAACTATTGGCACTTGTTGAATTCTTCATAGAAAACTTGATGATGCAGGACAGGTTTACAAGAACAAAGCTCATTTGGTCATACATGGTTACAATATAAAAAGGGATTGACTATGATGAAACCTTTGCGCTAGTCGCTCGTCTTGAAGCAATCCGCATGCTCATTGCGTTTGCTGCTTTTAAAGCTTTCATGTTATAACAAATGGATGTCAAGACAACCTTCCTTCATGGCTACATTGACAGAGAAGTCTATGTTGAGCCACCCCTAGGGTTCACTGACTCAGTCCATCCCGACTATGTTTACAAACTTTGTAAAGCCCTCTATGGACTCAAGCAAGATCCCCGTGCATGGTATGAACATCTCTCTTCATATCTCCTGCAAAATGGTTTCTCTAGGGGTAATGTGGACAAAACACTCTTTATTCTTCATTCATCATATGACTTACCGCTAGTTCAAGTTTATGTTGATGATATTATTTATGGATCCACAAGTGACTCACTATGTGAACATTTTTCTAACTTGATGAAGAAATAATTTTCTAAGAATGAGTTAGGCAAACTTCGGTTCTTTCTAGGATTTTAGATTCAACAGGAGAAAGATGGGATCAAAATCCACCCGCAAAAGTACATCAAGGAACTCGTTGAAAAGTACAAGCTCTTCAATGTCAAAATATGTCAACTTCTAGTTATACAATTGCCAAATTACATCTTGATGATGATAGAGTCGGTGTCAATGCCATAGAATGCAGAGGAATGATAGGGTCTCTCTTCTACTCTGATTGTCAGTCGTCAGACATCTCCACTCAATCTGTCTTTGTGCCTGCTTTCAAGCAGCACCAAACAGTCTCATCTTAAGGCAGTCAAGGGTATCTTTTGATACCTTAAAGGCACAAGTACACTCTATCTATGGTA
Source organism: Limonium bicolor (assembly GCA_023374045.1). Taxonomy (NCBI): domain Eukaryota; kingdom Viridiplantae; phylum Streptophyta; class Magnoliopsida; order Caryophyllales; family Plumbaginaceae; genus Limonium; species Limonium bicolor. Next base: position 499,654,192 of record CM041776.1, read on the forward strand.
CCCTCGTTCCCCTACTTTTGCTTTATCAAGTTTTAGTAATTCTGATTGGGCTGGTTCCCTACAAGATCAAAAGAGTACTTCACGTAATGCACAATTTCTTAGTCTTTGCTTAGTTTCATGGTCCTCTAAAAAGCAAAACTCCGTTGCACTCTCCATAGCTGAGGCAGAGTATGTCTCTACTGTAGCATGTTGCTCTCAACTCTTTTGGACGAAAAAATAAATGCAAGACTACCACATCACCCAAGACCACATTCCATTCTTTTGTGATATAAAAGCACCATCAAGATCTTTGAAAACCCAGTCCAACATTCCAGAGTCAAACACATTGAAATATGTTTTCATTTCTTGAAGGTCTATGTTGAGAAAAAGCTAATCCAACTTGATTTTGTCCCTATAGAAGACCAACTAGCAGATATCTTGACTAAACCACTTCCTACAATAAGGTTTGAAGAACTTCGATCCGCAATTGGAATGATTCAGTCCACCTAGGCAGTCGTATCTCCTTTCACCTGGACGCACTCGTTGGAACTTAATGCTTGTAGTTAACATGAGTTAGCTTGTATTTTAAGTAGTTCTATGGACCGTGTCATGCTTGCACCTATATATGTTCTATTTTTCCACTTTAACCACGCGTGTCAGTGATCCATTCCACACCCGCGATCTCCGCCCTTCTTTTTTGGCAATCAGTTTTTTGGTGCCCATTATACACACTGACACACAAAACCTTTTCATATTCCCTTCATCCTATCAAGCTATAAAATGTGCCTTCTTTCCACCACCTTTCAGCCATTATTTACTTTTCACGAAAACAACCTAACCTTATCATGGTAGACATCAACTTTAATGGAATCAAAATCTCTACCAATATTTTCAATGACCGTCACCATCTTCAGGCCTTCCTTCAAGCTTGATGCACCATAACCACTCTAGCCCCTACAGCTTCGCCAACTTCACCCACTCAAGCCACGACCATTTCACCACCAGCAAAAATGTCCTCACAACCGTAACCAACGCCACCCTCCGCCACCACAACTGAGGTTCTTAAAACTGACGTTGTGGACATCTTCCCACTCCAAACCCTGCCACCACTCAAGAAACCCCCCTCACCACCACCAGAAAACCAAAACCCCAACCCTAACACTCAAAACTAAAGGAAACTAAAATCCTAGCCTTTCCACAAAAGAACAACCCACCCCGGAAAAATTGGAAACCCCAACTCCACCAATATCTCTGAAACCGAAACAAAGAAAAAGACCCTCTACCACTCAAAATCCATCCCCAAAAAGAGTCATTCAATCTAGGCAGAAGACTGCCCCTGCATTACCCGCCGCGGTCTTCTCTAAGACCAATGAGTCTTCCCTAGTCCGGACAAAACAGTAAGTCAAGGTCTCAAGTCATGATACCTCCACAGGCACCACGTCCACTCGCTCCCGCAGACCTTCTCCAAAAACGATGAGGTGAACGACAAAAATTGACATTTACAGCCAGCGGTGCATGATCTCCGACCCAACCTCAGATCGAAATCTCATAAAGGGTAAATATCTTAATATTTCTTTTGCGGTTTCAAATCACTTTTGGAGAACTAGTTAGTCTATTAGAAATCCAAGGTTGGACCCATTTATTCTCTGAACTATTTGAATGGTTTTTGTAAGAGTCAATCAACTTTTTTCAAAACCTAGTCATTCGAAATGGAGCAGCTCAATCTTTTGTTAATTCCACTCCTATATTTTTTGATGTGAATAGAAATTCTTAACGTCCCAAACCCTGGTCCCACATTTTATGACATAGGAGTCCACCCTGAAATCCCTGATGTTTACCCCCACAAAAATCAACCAATTTTTCTCCTCTAAGAGAAAAGTTGGTTCTTGAATTCTAGGGGCCGATCTTCCAGTTCTCCATAAAATCCTTCATGTCTTAGTCATCAAAAATATCGACCACAAAAAGAAGGCAATCAAACAGCAAACTCTTTTGATCTTTCCATAATGTACTGCCTCCTCCATCGCCACCCTTTGAACCTTGCTTACATCATGTTAAACCACTCGGCCCATTCTGCAGACACCTCAAGGCACTTTCGAGGTTATATATTCTGGCACCCACGTGTTTATAACTTTTTCAGGTTCCGCTGGAGAAGTCACGGGCAGAGTTTGTCGTAGAGGTCGACACCATCAATTTGAAGTTCGTCAACAGACTCACCTTCATCGACAAGACTCAACTGCTTCCACTGTAGCCTGGTCATTCCTTAAGTCGCGCCAACACCGTCATCTACTGATCAAGACGACTGCTTCACCTTGAAGAAAAGATGGATAAACTTATTTTCTTAGCGGGAGAGTTGGCGGTCAACGACTAGAAGGTGATGAATAGACTCACTGGACTCGAGACGGTTGTGTCGGCGGTGTAGTAGGAGTTGCTAGATCTATCTGCCAATCAAAAGCCCAACCTAGAAGCCCATTAACCTAACCCTGACGTGTGTGTATGGTGTTAGAACATAGGTCTATTGTAAGTTCTAAGCAAGTTCTGTGAATTGTTTTAATACTGCACTGAATCTTTTAGCAGCAAGCTTCCCTCTAATGAAAGCAAAAAGGGGGAAGCGGTGAATCTCATGTGGTGTACGGGTGACTCTGACTCTTTTTGGATTGCTTTACATTTTGCTGAAGGTTTAAGTGATTCTTGATATCTGTTATGTTTGCTTATGGTGCTTCATTTTTTAACTACCTATTCTTTGACCTTTACTTAATATGTTGTACTCTACCTGAAGTACACTCAATGTTTAAGGGGGGACTCCAACGGAGTCACCCGATTATTTATGTGCTTAGGTTAAGGGGGAACTTAGACAGGGTCGGTTCCCTTAGTACTTTGTATTTGTTTTACAGGATTGAATCATTCGGGATTCACTGAGGTTTTGCTATCATCAACAACAAGGGGGAAACTATTGGAGCACAAAAGATGTTGCTGAGATAGTAAAAAACTACAATGGAGTCAATCATTCGCTGCAAAACACAACCGAGTCCGTCCATCCTAAAAGTACGATAGACTGCACCATTTTATACGAAATTTATGGAGCGATGATGTCAAACCCACAGTGCTCTAAACAATCTGACTTGCACCCAAATCCTCTCGATGTGGAAGTCGCCTAAAGACTGGGCTTGTCCCTCCAAAGTTTGCGCTTGACTAAGTTAGTTCTGAAAATTCAGGAACTAACTCTCTACAATGGTCAAGTTCAACTTAGTATAAAAAGGATTGTAACTATCATTTGTTACTCACACTTTCTAAGAGATTTTTGTTAAGAAAAGTATTGTAAGAGAGCTGCACCTGTTTTTAGAGAGAGAAAAGTACATAGTCCAATTAAATTAGCGCACATTGATAGACTTATTTTAGGTAGGTCCTAGTTTCACTACACTTACCATTGAGTTGATAGAATCTGTATTAGGTGAGTGAGTGAAAACCATAAAGTAGATCTCCTCTACTGATTAGGCATTGTAAGCTGTTTTTATTCTTGACCAGAAATAAAATAACTTATTTTTTGTATCTACTTGAGTTTAATTGAGTCTTTTCTTTAGCACATTCTTAGTCGGTTCATTTGAATCTCTCCGCATCTCGCACTTAAGTAACAGCATCCGTACTCTTAGTTAGATTGAGTTAAACTATCTCACAGACTCACATCTTGAGATGGTTTGTGTCAGTTGTCCGATCCTACATAAGTTATAAAAACATTAAAACAAGATAGTGTAAGACATTTTAACTTATATTAACGATATGAACTTCATTAAATCATAAAACTAGGAAAACGACAAGAAAGACAAGGGATTAAAGCACTAAAAAGTATATCAATTATTAATGTATCACATATCTCTTGAGCAAGCTGACTGAGCCAACATTTGTTAGAAAAAAGAAATACCCCCAGACTACAGTTTGTCTATTGTTTTAAGAAACCCTTTCAAGATGACCCAAAGTATGAATTTAGCTATGATGTACTATCCATATTCTCCAAAATATATAAAATCAAGGGGAAGGGTCATAAAACCAAGAGTATCACTGCTAGAAAAAAAGGAATAAACAATGCCCCTTTAAAAATGGTTATATTGTAAATCGTTTTTTTTTTATAATAGGCGGGACATCTTAATAAACGCTTTGCTTAGAAAGCGTTGTTTATGTTATGGCGCCCAAAGACAAAAACAACGCTTGCTTACAAAGCGTTTATAAGAGATACGTATAAAAAACGCTTCTCAAAAGAAGCGTTTTTTATGTCTTTTGGGCGCGATAACATAAAGAACGCTTTAGCTAAGAAGCGTTCTTTATGCTGATCGTAAGTAGCATAAAAAACGCTTCTTAAGTGAAGCGTTCTTTATGTTACCTAAATTATAAACAGTTTTCGCCCTCCCGACCAGTCTATCATCAGTCTAATCGGCGACTGTTCCCCTACCCACCCACTCTCTGTAAACCTCGCTCTCACTCCATGTAAACGTTGCTCTCCCTCTGTAAAAAACCTCGCTCTTTCCGCTTTATCTCATCTCAATCGAAACCCAGAAACATCACAATATTTGCTGCCGCGGCGCCTCTTTCTCTTCCCTCCCGATAATCGTTCTTCTATCTTTCGGCATTGGGGCGATGAAGGCAAGCCACATGCATGCGTAGATCGATATCGACGCCTCTCGCTATCGGTAATTTTGCCCTCAATCTGCGAACAGATATATACATATATATATATATATATGCATGCCTATCCTTTTTTGTCATAGATATAATCTTTCGATTAGTAATTAATGTTTGCAAAATTGCACGAACAGGACATACAAGCCCTGTCGCACGCATGGCGCCTCTGGATTACAACCCCAACTAGCGAAAGGAACAACATACATGCGCGGTAGATCTTTCGGCTCTATTCTTGGGCTGATGAGGTATTTTTGCAAACCAAACTTCTTAATCAGGAAAATACATGCTCTGTTTGTTTGGGGTTAAGGCGTCTGTTTGTTTGGGATTAAGGCGTGAAATATATTGTGTGTGTATTGTTTGGGAATAATTTTGCATGCAAACCAAACTGCGGCGCGCATTTGTTGTTAACCTATGTGTGCTTGCAAACCAAACTAGCTTGTTAATTAATCAGGAACATATATACTCTGTTTTTTTTTTGGATTAAAGGCGTGAAATAAAGTGTACGCGCGTGTGTTTGGGAATAATTTTGCATGCAGACCAATGAACTTGCTGGTTTTTACTATGTGTTGATTGTTGTTAATCAAGGGCGCATATTGTTGTACTATGTGCTGATTTTTACTTGCTGGTTGTACAATTAATGGACTTGGGAATTAATGTGTAATATAATTCCTTTAGGCATGCATACAAATATAGTATATATGGCAAAATTAATTTGGTTAGATGATTATAGGGTGTATTAATTAATGCTATATATTATATTATAGTATAACCTAGGGTGCAAATATTAGATGACTATAGGATGTATTAATTAGTTACAAAGACATAGCATTACGGAAGCTTGCCTGACGTATTCCCCTTCCCCATATTGCTTTTACCTTAACATCCACCCAGAAGTTTATCTACGTTTCTACCAATACCAACATCAAAAACTTATAAGTTCCTTCACATTCTTCTCAGATTTGTTATCCGGTCAAGCTAGGCATTCCAATTAACCCTCTAATGTTTTGGAAATCTATATGACCACCATTGGCCATATTAGAGACCTCTAGCGCTACTTACAGCTTCTTAATTTCTTGTAGTTATTATTTTAGTATCCCTTTACATTTTTTGGCTAGCGCCTATGACCTTCGATCAGCATCAACCTATAATAAAAAAAATTGAACTCGGACGGGCCCACCAACTTTATTTTCCTTCACGACCTTTCTTCTCTCCTTTTCGATTTCTTTAGTCACCTCTGACTAGTATGTATGCTGTAGAAGCTTCAGTAGACCGAGCAATCAGAACTGGACAACACTGAAACATCACAGAGAAAATCAGATAAAAAGTCAAACGAATTTGGCCGATGTAGACGGTTGCTGCCTCTGTTGAAGATGAAAGTACCGACGATCATGATGATTCTTCTACTGATACAAAAGAGACAGAAGAAGAAAAACATGGTACAAAAGAGACAGAGGCAGATATAGATGAAAGGGTGAATGAGAACTCAGAAACAGAGAGGTTGAAGAAATTGGCTAAATAGTTAAGTGAGGCTGCCACGAAGTAGAGTCCGGTGGCGATTAACGGATTACCGGCATACTTCATAACCTTGAATGAAGAAAACAGTTTTCTAGAATAGTGGTATCAGGAGGATAAGAGGAAACTTAGTTAATTATATGGTGGCATGGGGGACTATATGAAGATAAAGTGGTACCACATCTCCCGGTTGATGAGTTTCATGTGTTATGGATGGAGATGGAGATGGAGATGGAGATGGAGATGGAAAAGGAAGACACTTCTCCATCTCCAGTTTCGATTGGATCTTCTTTCAGTTTTGAACATCGATAGGTCTGAGAAATCTTTAAACGCTAGGACATGATTGTCTATAGATTGCATGTAGTCATTTGGAATACTTGTCACACTGTTGATGTGGGGTGCATCGTATCTTTTAAAAAAAACTAGATGAAGGTCCCTTGGCAATTAAAAAGATTTAGAGATTCCCCCTGAGTTTGCATGTTAAGCGACGTTAACAAATGATAGCAATAAGTGACAGTTTTTATGCACAATAAGTGACAGCTTTTATGTTATGCTGTAACCTTAGTAGATAACTTTCTACTATGGTTATAGTATAACATAAAAGCTGTTACTTATTGTGCATAGAAGCTGTCACTTATTGCTATCAATAAGTGACAACTTCTATGCACAATAACTGACAGCTTTTATGTTAAACTATAACCATAGTAGAAAGTTATCTACCAAGGTTACATTATAACATAAAAGCTGTCACTTATTGTGCATAAAAACTGTCACTTATTGCTATCATTTGTTAAAGTCGCTTAACATGCAAACTCGGTGGGAATCATACTTAGGGGGAATATCTCAATCTTTTTAATTGCCAAGAGTTTTTCATCTAGTTTTTTTTAAAAGGTATGATGCACCCCACATCAACAATGTGTGACTAGTATTCCAATTGACTGCATGCAATCTACAGACATTCATGTCCAAGTGTTTGAAGATTCTCCGACCTATCGATGTTCAAAACTAAAAGAAGATGCGAATCCAATCCAAACTGAAGATGGAGAAGTGTCTACCTTCTCCACCTCCGTTTCCATCCATAAGTCATGAAACTCATCAACCGGGCGATCTGGTACCACTTTATCTTCATATAGTCCCCCATGCCACCATATAATCGATTAAGGTTCCTCTTATCCTTCTGATACAACTACTCTAGAAAACTGTTTTCTTCATTCAAGGTCATGAAGTATGCCGGTAATTTGTTAATCGCCACTGGACTCTACTTCGTGGAAGCCTCACTTAACTATTTAGCCAATTTCTTCAACCTCTCTGTTTCTGAGTTCTCATTCATCCTTTCATCTATATCTGCCTCTGTCTCTTTTGTACCATATTTTTCTTCTTCTGTCTCCTTTGTATCAGCAGAAGAATCATCATGATCGTCGGTACTTTCATCTTCAATAGAGGTAACAACTGTCTTAGCGAATTGAAAATTTCTTCTCAAGTACGTATTATAAGTACTTTTGTGTTTGAATTGGTGATTTTAATTATTTGCGCATGTTTAGATAATTTTAAATGGTGCACTTAATTGATTTTATAATTCTGTTGTGCAGCTTGTTGATTTCTTCTCAACACTTATTCACAAGTCGATCGATCTGAAGTTTGTCAATAAGGAGAGGGCGCACACATGTGTTGAAAGCACTAAATTGATCAGAAGAAGTCATGAGTCTATCTTTTCTTTTTTTCAAATGGTTGTATTGTACATGTTATGATCGAAGTACTTGAACCATTTTTAGTATTTTGGTTACCATTTTTAGTATTTTGGTTAACTAGCTAGTTACAAATGTTGTAGTTGATCGATACTACACTTAAGCGTATGTGCGCTAGCTGGTATATAATATTAATGCAAACAAGAGTACTGCTGTTGATGATCTATATATTAATTAAAATTCACCAGTTTGGTTGATATGGTATATACAATGCAAACAGGTTTTGAATGATTTTGTGATTTAATTTTATGTTACGCAGAGGGTAATAAATTGTATAAAAAATAAAAATATAAAAAAAATGACTATATAAGAAACGCTTATATGTATAAGCGTTTCTTATACTCTCGCGCCAAATGACATAAAGAACGCTTGTCTTGATAAGCGTTTTTTTATAAATCTTCATAAAGAACGCTTTCACCTTGAAGCGTTCTTTATGCCTCGTAGATTCCCACCCCCTTACTCGCTTTAAAAAACGCTTTAGCGATAAGCGTTCTTTTAAATTAATGTATAAATAACGCTTACAACGCGTTCTTTAAAAGGCTCGACCATTTGCGTCGCCGGCATAAAAAACGGTTATAAAGCTTTCCAAAAGACAAATAAAAACGTTGTTATTCCTTTTTTCCAGCAGTGTATCACAGGGTGGATGGAATAAGACAGAAGAAGAGAGATAGAATTAGAGGCAGATCCACAGGGATATATCCACCAATCATTCGGCATGAAGTTGAATTTCCAAGGCTGAAAGATCATCCTCTTTGGAAGTGTAACAATTTTAGGCTCTTCCTTTTATGTTTTTTTTCTTCTTCGTTTTTGGATTTCTAACCTTACCTATAAAAAAAGTACTAATGCTTTTAATGAATGGAATTCTAACCTTACCTATAAAAATAAGTTTCAATGTTTTCTTTAAGAACCAACTCATCCCCATTATGAACTCTTAGAAAACTATATTTGAGAAACTAAAGAATCCCAGAGTACCCCTTTAGAATTTCAGTTATTGATCCCATCATATCTAGTGATGATCGGTAGACTGGAAAACCGATAAATGTAACCAGACCGATTGATGATCTATAGCAAATGAAGTAATCCTATCTTTTGTTTTAAGTGATTGATTAATAAGGTCTGGAGTGAACTGTTTGAATCAACATGACTATACTATGGTCCCGTTCTCAAGTGAGCTTCTCCTTCTTCCAAGTAAATTAGGTGGTTGATGTGACATTTCACTAGTACAAAAAATGGCTATTTCGGTGCCCCTATCTTGACGGTTGTAGTAAAAACCGCCGAGATAGGGTGTCTAAGTGAGTTTGGTTCAAAATCTAACAATCTATTTCGGCGGTTGTCAATAGGGACTGCCGAAATAGATACGTTTCACAGTCTATTTCGGCGGTTCCTATGGACAACCGCCAAAATATTCTATTTTCCCGGTTGAAATTTGAAAAAATATCTATCTTGGCAGTTGTAACAGGAATTGCGGAAATAGGTGTGTTTTATACTCTATTTCAGTGATTTATACGAACAACCGCCGAAATAGTGCTTTATAAGTCCCCAACCCCCTTCTTCAGACTCACACTCTCAACTCAGCTCTCTTCTCTCTCTACGCGCACGGCAATGAGAGACATCTACCGCACCTTCAGCCAGCTCTAACCTCCGACCACCGCCTGAAATACCCCTAAATTAATTTAAATTAATTTAGGGGATTTCTTTTATTAAACCTTTAATAATACTATTAAGTATTAAATTATTATATGGAATTATGAATGTTAAATTAGTATAAGGGATTATGAATATTAAATTATTGTATGGAATTATGAGTATTAATACTATATGGAATTATTGAAATTAATTTAGGGGATTCCTCCTATTTAGCTCAAAAGAATACAATTAAATATTTAATTATTATATATTATTATATAGTATTATGAATTTAATAACAAGATTTATAAGTCAATAAATCTTGGAAAAATTCCTAGACACTCCAATTATATTATAAGGATTTTAGAAATATTGGGAGCATTGATTTGAAACATAAAAGTCAATATAAAATCCTAGAAACCTTAAAGCTTATTAAGCCTTGCTAGGGTTGACTTTTTGAGAAAGGATTGTGGTTAATATGAATAAAGTGGATAGGAGTGGACAGTTAGCAGGTGTTAATAAAATACATTCCTTGATCCTACAACCTTGGGCTATACGACCTTCTAAAATAAGTCAAAGGTTATACATAACATTTAAGCGAGGGCTTATAAGATAATTGAGATTTGGAAATAAGAGAGAGGAATTTATTTAAGTTTAACTTAGGGTGCGGGTTATTGATAGTAAATTATCTTCAATGTTCCTCAGAGAATTGTTGAATGTTTGCACGAGTTTACTAGAACTGCTACAACGTTGACCAGGTATGATTTCTCATACTCAGATACTTTTGCTAATGGGCTTTATGGAATTTTTTGGAAAACGCTATCTAAGCTTGAATGGATTTCAAAAGGAAACTGTTTGTGTGGCTAACTCAGCTTGTGTGACTAACTGAGCCTTGAATGTGAAACTCACTTGGGTATTGGTTCCTTCTATTTGGTTGTTCCATTAGACATTGACTGCTTAGGGTTTACGCTTCTGCACTCTGTAGGACTGAGTGTTTTGGTATTGTTCTGGGTAGTTAGTGATCTGGTGGGAATTTGGAAAAGGTCAATTTTGGTAATTCTTCTTTTGACTCTGGATATCGTTTCATCCATGAGCTGGTTCTTGAGGTTCCGACGTGCGCACGTCTTCAATGGTAACGGTGAGGGGCTGTATATCCCCTGTCCCAAAAAGGGACGTAGTAAACAGTGAGGGGCTGTATATCCCCTGTCCCAAAAGGGACGTAGTAGACAGTGAGGGGCTGTATATCCCCTGTCCCAAAAGGGACGTTGTAGACAGTGAGGGGCTGTATATCCCCTGTCCTAAAAGGACGTACTTGGCGGTGGGGGCCATCTCTCCAAGTTGAATTATTCCACTCTTGAGTTATTGGTTCTTGGATCTATCTTATCATTCCTAGTCCTTTGTGACTATCTGAGTCTTTCTACTCCTAAGGCATTGGATGTTCACTAACACATGGTGTGGTTTTGTTTCACTAACTTTACCTTTCTGTTATTCATCTTTATTCTTAACTTGTTATCTTGATTTGGTGATTTGTGGAATGCCTTGCTCCTCTGTGTGGTTTAAGTGATTGCTTTCAAGCTATTATTTATTTAAGAGTTGTATTATAAGTTTGTTTTTGGAGGACCGTACAAGTTCCATTCCAGGGAATTGACCCACCCCTCTCGGGGTGGGCTGCTTGGTTTTATCTTGTAGGTACGAGTTACTTTACAGGTGGCCACGAAGAGAATGAGTGATTGGGATGGGATTAGGTGTTGTGTAGAGTTTATGTGTTTTATCTCTATTTTATTTTTGTTAAGTTTTCTCGAGGTTCAAGCTGTGACAATTGTGATCTTTAAGCTGTAATTGGTGAGGTTTGGTGTCGGGTGTTTGGAACCCGATGGTCTGTACTCCTTTAGTATTTTGTTTCCGCTATAAATATGTTAAATAGGGGCGTTACAGAAATTGGTATCAGAGCGTAGTTACGCTCTGAACCCGAGACAAGCCGAGTGAAATACTTAGATTATAGGTGCACTTAAAACTGGGGAATTGGGGTAGAATTGGGAAGGGAGGATTCCAGTAAGGCACGACTCCTAACCCTTCTTAGATTAGTGAATGATTCCTTTATACACTTTTCTTTTTATGAATGTCTGTAGAGAATGGTGTGCTGTTGTTCTGTTCGAACATTAAACTACAGTAGAAATATAGGTTGGAATATCATCTATTGAGTATGTTAAGATTTTGGTTGGGATAAATCATATATTAAGCTATTTTCAAAAGCATACTTATGGAGAATACATGGCTAAGAGTACAATTCGTTAAGAGCAAGTACACATGCTCCTAGAAATTTTAAAGAATACTTTTGGTTGAAAACAGTATACAAATAGAACTTTAAATAACTAAATTAGTATTGATATTATGTGAAAGTACTTCAACTCCTTTAAAGTTTGAAAATAAATCTCAAGAATTACTTGGTACAAATTGTTGCCTAATGGTAATGTTTGGATAAATCTTAAGTCTAGAAAATTATTAAGTTAACAAACACTAGTAGCATACACCCGAACCCATAAACCACACTAAAACTCTATGCCAACTTAGAAAGAAAACACCTAAACCTAACACCCTACGGGAAGTGCCTGGTGCGACGAACTCCTAAGCTGAAAGTAGTGGGGGTGCACACCCACTTCTGGAAGTTTAGGGGCTAGGCAAGCCTTGTCATCTAACCGTATATAATCTTCTACGCAGGTGATGGATTGTGTTGAACTTGAGGGGAAGTGGTGGTAAGACGTTACCATCATGAAATCTTGAGCTAGGCATATTTCATTACTAGCCACAATGAACAATTCAAAACTTATATATTAAGATCCAGTACTAAATTCATACATGTAAAGAGTTTACCGAGTTAAATCCTTGGTGAAAAATACTTACCTATGGAGTGAAAACACATGAGTAATAATAAACTAAATATTATTGAGCCTTAAATACTTGGAGTATTGAGCGTCTAGTGAAAAATTGAGAGTTACTTAAAGATTTGGAAATCCTCATGTTTATTTAGAAGTTTAACATTATACATAGATAAAATTTTAGAAGTCACACTAAGAGTGATATTTACAAAAGCCACCATTGTCTAAGGGAGTACTAAGATTTAATAATCAGAAGAATACTTACATAGAACAAACCTTAAGAAAAATAATTACCAAGAGTGAGTAAGTTTTCATTAGACTAGTTCATTTGACTTAAAATTTTATATAGAGTCCCTACCTTAAAAAAATGTATAAATTTTAAGATAAAGGAATCAGATTTTGGAGCTACATTATAATTAATAAGAACTTCCTAAAACTCTGCCTTGTGTGAAATTATGTAAATATATAATAAGTAAATTTTATGAAGTAAATACCTAATGGTTCGTCTAAAATACTATAGTTAATTATAAAAACAATTGAAACTTGAAAAGTCACAGAAAATATTTATTTTATAAAGTTTTAACATATGGTTGGCTAGTAAACCCTTGAAGATAATTTTGGAAGATTATTGAGGATTATTAAATGATCTGAAATATTATTTTAGACTACTCAAGTACGTTACACCTGATTTATAGCTTGTTAATATAATTGATATGATAAATGATCATATAATGACGTATAATTCGTACCGGTCATAAAATGAAAGGATAAGGATCATAAAATAAAATTTTATAACAGTTAAGAAAATACAAATACAAACAATCAAGAGATACAGATATATATATATCGATCGCAGACAAAATCAATGGTGCGATAAAATTTACAACAAAGCTGGTTAATAAGGTGTTGAATCCTTTGAATGTGGCATTTGAAATAAACATCAAGTAATTAAAGAAAATAGAAACTAAATGTTTGGTAGTCTCATATGGTCCATGCATGTTGTTGTGATTGGTTTTTGAAACAACCTTATTGGATAGTGTGTTCTGAGTGAAGTACCCACATCTTTTCGCATGATGTTTTCCTACCCTTCTGTGGTTCTCGTTAGTAGCGGTACGAGGGCGTACCTTAGCTCTTTTAAGAGGGATATACTGGCATACTCTTCCTTCGTCACCTCATCCAGATTATGCCAGGTTGCCTTATTAGTAGAATGAGAGGTGTTTGTATGTGCTTGGTTTTTACATTATGACACAGTATGTGACTGTTGATTTTCATCATGCTATGTCTTGGTATATCTTGGTTCGTTTTGATTTTGAGTAATCTCGAGTGGAATGTTGTTATGGAAATGGATGGAAATAAAGGATTGGATTGGTATGGAATTTTATTGGATCATTGGAATTATTATTGTCTCAGCACACCCGAAGCGGTGTGAGTGCCTATTAGTTGATTTTTAAACTTCAAGGCGAAGTTTCTTTTAAGGGGGATATACTGAAATACCCCTAAATTAATTTAAATTAATTTAGGGGATCTCTTTTATTAAACCTTTAATAATACTATTAAGTATTAAATTATTATATGGAATTATGAATGTTAAATTAGTATAAGGGATTATGAATATTAAATTATTCTATGGAATTATGAGAATTAATACTATATGGAATTATGGAAATTAATTTAGGGGATGCCTCATATTTAGCTCTAAAGAATACAATTAAATATTTAATTATTATATATTATTATATAGTATTATGAATTTAATAACAAGATTTATAAGTCAATAAATCTTGGAAAAATTCCTAGACACTCCAATTATATTATAAAGATTTTAGAAATATTGGGAGCATTGATTTGAAACATAAAAGTCAATATAAAATCCTAGAAACCTTAAAGCTTATTAAGCCTTGCTAGGGTTAACTTTTTGAGAATGGTCAAATGAAATACCCCAAACCTTAGTATGTGGTTTAGACATTAAAATATGGTATAATAAGGCTAAAAAGTGCCTTAGAAACATTAGTGAACAATTTAAACCACAGTAAACATAAATAAATACCTTAAAGTCGATATGGGCGAAAACGTGCTCTAAGCTTGGGATAAGCTTGGTTAAGACCTAATGAGCTTACCAAGACCTTATTTATATGTTAATGAACATATTAAACCAATTACCAAAGAAAACCAAGCTTGAAAACAAGTTAAAACACAAAATATGCTTTAAGGAGTCTTAAAGCACATTTTTGAAAAATTGTCTTGTAAATGGGTTTTGAATGGCTAAATGTCCATCATTACTCTTTAATTAACATGTGTACTACTTAGTATCACATTAGGAAGTCTAAATCAATGAGAAATCAAAAATTTCACAAATATGTGCCTTGTTTTGTGAATAGTAACCAAATTAAGCAAGTTTATAACATAAGTCAACATAAGTGAGTTAATTGGTCAACAAAGACTAAAATACCCCTTATTATAATATGGGGGCCGGTTTTCTTGTGTGACTCACCACACTTAAACAAAAAAAGAGCTAAGTAAAGTAATAAAGTAAAAGGTACTATTTACTTTACTACTTAAATATCTAAACTAGCTAACTTATCTTCATTCTCTTCTTTCCTTCTTCATTTCCCACGCCTCCAACCTCTCTTCTTCCTCCATACACGGTTTTGCTACAGCCCAAGCACCATTCTCCATCTTTAAACTCTTGTAATTCCTAGCTCCATTTACCAAATCAAAAACTAAGACCACCATTCTTCTAGTCTCATCAAGCTCTTCAACCTTGTCTTCTCAAAACTTCAATACCACCATTTCGGTGCCATGGAGATCCACCATTGAAGGAGCTTGAGCTTATATTTTTGCCTCTTGTTGACCACCTTAGCTTCAAGGTAAGGAAAAACCAAAGAAAACAACATTTCCTCCATCTTTTGATGTTGACCGAAAATCACCATTGATGGTGTTTTCTCTTGCTTTGTTCTAGCTTCATTCCAATCTTTCAAGGACTAGGTGGAGTCCTCTCTTGCTACATATTCAAACTCTCTTCTAATACCAAGGTAAAACAACTATCTTAATGTTTTAAGACAAAGTGTAAATTAGGGTTTATAAATGAGCTTAGGCATGAAGCTTGAATGTTCATTGTCTTGCTTATATATTGATTAGAAGGTTGACAAGCAAACCAAAGTCCTTGCCGATTTCAATCAAAGAAGGAGCAAGGAGAAATAAGTGAAAAACTTGTGAAGGAAAAGAGGTAAATGTGCTAACCTAATGTAGCTTGTGATGCCTTAGGAGAAATGAGCTTATGTTACTTGTTAAAAACTACCCAAGGAGCCAATGGTGAATGACTTAGTAAAATGTTCTCAAGGAGACTATTAAAGGGCATATGTGTTGTTGTATGTATTTGCAGGTCAAAGGCAAATATATTGTGGGAAATTCAGTGTTTAAGGTTTATGTTATTTAAGGGCCTAAGAGCCATGTTATTTAAGGGCCTAAGTGCCAAGCAATTTAAATAATGCACTATATTGTGATGTAGTGTAAGTTTGGTGAAGTCTTGTGTATGAGAATGCTCTCGATGGATTTAAGTGTTCTTGAATGTTTAATGGTGAAAACCTTGTGTGTTGATGTAACAAGATGCTAGGAGAACCCATGTCGAAATTTAGATAATGTATAAGAAGTTTTAGGTGTTTAAAATGAGTTTTGGTGAGTTAGGAAGTGTTTAGAATGATTAAGTGTTTTACAAGGGAAAGAAACATGCATTAAGGTGTTTTAGAATGCAAATGAGTATTTTGGGATACTTCAAGATCATGGTGAGATTGTGTTTAGGACTTGTACAATGTTGGTGAACAAGGAAGAAGTGATGTGTTGCATGAAGGAGCTATAAGCTTGTGGAGTTATTCAAGGAGTTTGGTTGGTGAGAAAAGATGCTTGGGAGATGATGTTGTAGTGGTGAGAAAACATTTGGGAATAGTGGTAGTTGTAGGTATAAAACACCACATAAAAACTTAGTGAAAAACATTGCATGTGCTAACCTTTGTATAAGAATTTGTGTAATGTTGAGGAGGTTTTTGGTGAATGATTTAAGGAGTTTAATGGATGTCTTAAGGGGTGTTTGAAGTGCCAAATGTGGTTAGAACATACTAGGGCACTATGAGGTGAAGTTTGGAGTTAAATGGGCAATTAAAAACAAGGGTCTGGATCAGACCGACCATGGGGACCGGACCTGCAAGGTCGGTCGAGCC
The DNA here is from genome assembly GCA_023374045.1 of Limonium bicolor. Classification (NCBI taxonomy): domain Eukaryota; kingdom Viridiplantae; phylum Streptophyta; class Magnoliopsida; order Caryophyllales; family Plumbaginaceae; genus Limonium; species Limonium bicolor. Next base: position 499,670,815 of record CM041776.1, read on the forward strand.
CAGTTTACCCTGCGAGAAATGGTCTCTGGAATGGACCGACCTTGGGGACCGGACTTGCAAGGTCGGTTGGGCATGGATTTTTAGTACGGATTAAGTCTCTGGAATAGACTGACCTTGGGACCGAACTTACAAGGTCGGTCATGCCTAAATCTTTGTACGTAAGTGAGTCTCGGGAATCGACCGATCTTGGGACCGAACTTGTCAAGATCGGTCGGGCCTGAATTTTCAAGGGGGAAAAACTCTCGGGAATAGACCGACCTTGTGGACTAAACTTGCAAGGTCGGTCGGAGTAGAATTTTCTGACGGTAATATGTTCTGGAATGGACCGACCTTGTGTAAGGTCGGTCGGTAAGGTCGGTCGGACCAAAACTTGTAAAAAAAACAAACAAACAAAAGTGGCTTAAGTAGTTAACCATAATGGGTATAGTGAAGGTAATCAAGGGTGAGTTTAGGCATTAGAACATGTCATACAATCATGTAAGTGCTTAGTAAACGAAAGTTAAATAAGTTAATTAACCGACATTATTAATTATGTTTAGGGACTACGCTTGGCGGGTCACGTTCGCAGCAAGGACCAAGGTATGGTTTTCTTACAGTCTGTTGTCTACCGGTTTACACCGGCTTGTGTGTTGTATGTTTTTATGAGTGTTTATGACCTTGTAAGATTAAGGCATGTAATGAGTTTACAGTTGTTAAGTTATTGTATCGGAAATATGTGTCTCATTTCCCTTGTGTGTGTGTGTCTAACATGACCTAAACACTTGCTTGTGAATTTGTTGATTAAGTCCGAAAATGGGACTTCTAACAAGTGCTAACCGGGGAAGTGAGGAGTCCGGTAGTTCCGGCCACATGTGTGAGTATGGGAGTCGATGTCATAACTAATTCGATTCTCTTTGTATGTTAAGGTTGTCTTCTCTTTTGGTTTTCAACCTTCCCTTTAGCTTAACCAAGGCTATATTACTGACTCACGTCGGGCCACAGGGGCATACTATGTTTGTTCGGTGTGCTTGGATCACTATATTCGACGCACCTTTGTGTTAAGTTATTCGTTTAATTTAACAGGACGGTAACGAGTTATGTAACGAGCTTAGCATGAGTTTGGCAACATTCTCTAGGCTCTCCATGGGATCTAATTGTGTTGGTTCGTTTCCTAAAAGGATTCGTTCTTGTATGTTATGTGTGATGTTGTTATGCAATACTCTTGCTATGATATATATGTTGTATGTTTAAAATAAACGCCATGTCATCATGACAATTGGTTGTGCATATCCCGGTAGCCGATGGGCTGCGCGTTAACCATACCAGCCAAGGGTTGCTGACCCTCTCGGGGGCTCCATATTTATATTTGCAGGATGAGGATCGAAGAAGCGGAGTGGCTGTAAATCCTAGGTTGTAGAAATACTTTTGGTACCTTTTGGTTGGTAGGCCCGGGATGCGCCTGTGCTCCCGTGGCGGTATATTTTGGATACTGAATACTTTACAGTGACAGTTTACAGTGATGGTTGTAAATAAATACTCGGTATTGTATATTATGTATTTATGGGTTAGTTCTATGCTCGGGAGTCTGATCATCAGACCGGTACACTTGTATTTATTCTACCTTGTTAACCACGTGGGTGGTTAACGGCGTTGTAGCACCAAACCGTTAGTTATTGTTTAGTTGTTTATTTCCACTGTGATTTAGGTAAATTGTTAAGTACGTTGTAGAGGTGTTACAAAAAGTGGTATCAGAGCGAAGTATCGTTCTGATGACTAGAATACCGAGCTTAGGAACATACCGAGTTAAGAAACCTAACTACAATTATTTGAGTGAACAATTATGGAAAGGTTAACCACTAACTAAGTGTGGAAATACCTTATTGTCGGGAAGATGTTACAATCGTTGGACCGATAAGTTTGGAAGCATAATGCTAATGAATGTTCGTGTGAATTCAGATGTCAGGTAGATCACGTGGTAGAGGCCGCGGGCGTGGCATTGGTGATACCGGGAACCAGGGAGAGAACCCTACAGCGCAAATCGTGGCCGACGCTGTTGCGGCCGCCGTAGCCCAGATGGTCCCACAGTTAGTAGCTGCGATTCAGCAGGGGCAACAGCCCGAAGTTCAACCACCACCGCCACCGCCACGGGAGACCAACTGGGTCAAGGCGTTGGCTGATTTGAGACCCCCGTCGTTCAGTGGGGAGACCGATCCTCGTAAGCTGGAGGCGTACATCTCCGAGATGGAGACCGCCTTCGAGACCTTGGCTGTGCCTGCTGGTGCCAAGGTTCGACTTGCCGCTTACTACCTGAAGGGTTCGGCACAGAGTTGGTGGAAGCTGGTACGGGAGGCCAGAGTTGCTGATCCTACCTTTCAGTGGAGGGAGTACACGACCCTGCTGCGAGCCAAGTACTACCCGATACACGTGCAAGAGGCCAAGCGCCTGGAGTTGGACAATCTGAGACAAGGGGATAAGATGACGGTAGATGAGTACTACTCCGCTTTCATCGGACTTATCCATCTGTTGCCGAATCTGGGTTACTCAGACTGGATTTTAGTGAACCGTTTCTACAACGGACTGAGCTACCGCCTACGCTATGGTATGAGGCCAATCGGATATACTACTTTGCAGGTAATGAACCACAGTGTGATGTGAATAAGTATGAACAATGTGTGAATGAAATTGTGAGTTTGATTTGCGGGACATAACTAACACCCTAAATAATAGGAGTGCTATCATGCCGCTGCTATAGTAGAGATCACCAGCCGTCTGAGGGACGAGGAGAATGCGCTCAAGCGCAAGGCCACGAGCGAGGGTCAAAGCACGCAAGGGTACGGGGGAGGGAAGAAGAAAAAGCCATACCCCCAGTCCCAGAAAGGACAGCAACAGGGTGGCAAGGGCCAGGCCCAGACCACCACTGCTGAGGAGCCGTTGCAGCTCACCTATGCATATGCGGCTAAACCCCTGCGCTCTCAACCATTCAAGGGTAACTAATTAGTTCCGAATATCGAGTTTAAGTATGTACTGAATGTGTGATGTGTTAGCAGCTAGCACAGGCTCTGGATCCGATCGCCACTACTACTGCAAGTGGTGCAAGGGAGACCACCCCGGCAAGGACTGCAAGAGAGATGATGTGCAGTGCCGATTCTGTAAGAAGATGGGGCATCATGACTACGAGTGCTTCCAGAACCCGAATGGCAGAAACTACAGGCCTAAGGGGCAGTGGAAGGGCAAGGCCGCTGTGACTACCGATGGCCCGAAAACGGCTAACCAGCCACCCACCGATCAGAGGTACATTGATTCCCTGAAGGGGAAGGGGTCGGGATCCGGCAAGGCCGCCCTGTATGTGGTGGACCGGTCTGAGGCGCCAGAACCCTCTTCTAGACCAGGTACCGCCTAAACCGTTAAATGAAATGAGTAATTGCATACCGCATTTCATGCATGTGTGTTAGTGAGTCTAGGTGTACCACAAAGTGAGTAAAGAATTAAGGTATAATGTGAAAGTCACCTAATTAGGTAATTCTAAACTTAAAAGAGCCTTCAATATTTGTTATCCAATCCCACCCACACCAAACCCTGAAGAAACCACCATCAACATCACCGACTTTCCAATGGAGCAATGTCAGGTCATCCAACCAGGTATGATACTCTTAAATGGATACCTGACACCGGAAGCACAAATCCACATTATCCGACGATGCGACGAACTAGGAGCAGCACCTGGAGGTTTCTACACACCCGAATACCCGAGCGGATCGAGGATGAAATTGAAGATGATGTGCATGGGTAAGGACTGGAATCCTTACACCAAGACATATCAAGATGAGCGAGCTGAAGACGGAGCAACTGTACCGAGGATACCTGAGGAGTTCCTTGCGGTCGTTAACCACGCCGTGGGAATTGCTCAGCAAGTTGAATCGGATTCAATACCAAGTGTTAAAACAGACTTATGTATTGTGAACTTCTACCAGAAAGGTGGACGGTTAGGGTTACACCAAGATAAGGACGAGTCACCCGAGTCTCTAAGTAAGGGAGTACCCGTGGTGTCTTGGTCCATTGGTGATACCGCAGTGTTTGTGTACGGCGAGCAGAAGCGTGGTGATCTCGCAAAGAAGTTAGTATTGAAGTCAGGTGATGTGTTAATCATGGGTGGGCAGTCAAGGATGCTTTACCACGGTATCAAGAAGATCAAACTGAATACCACACCTTCGACAGTGATCAATGCCACACATATGAAACCGGGACGTTTGAATTTGACTTTCAGGCAGTTTTAAGCCTTGTGTAATCATGTAATTGATGAAGCCAGATGTATGTTAAGGATGTTATGTATATGTTAGTTATGTTGACAGGGTGAACCAACTTACGGTGTAAAGAGTGTGTTAATGAATAAAGAGATGTTGTTTTGGAAGTATATCAACCGTGTTGTTACCGTATACTTATGAAGTTTGCCAATGAATTAGGCTGTGCACTCGGAACGGGAGGTATACTGGGCGTTTGTAATGAGGTAGAAGCCGGCAAGAGCGGCACAATCCCCACCGGTACCTTCCCAGTCAATGGCGTGGATGCTTCGATCTTGTTCGACTCCGGAGCCTCACATACATTTATCTCGCTATCTTTTGCGAAGAGGCTGGGGTTAGACGGTGAAGAGATGCCAGACTTTCTAGTCACTCTCCCGTCGAAAGAGTGGATCAGGTGTACCCGCTGCCACCGAGATGTTGTTGTACGAATTCGAGAAGAAGAGTTTCCGAACGACTTGATAGAGTTCGAGGGACTTGGTTTTGATGTGATTATCGGGATAAACTGGTTGGAGTGGTACAAGAGCAGAATCCTGTGTGCCGAGCATCGTCTGCTTCTCCGGAGTCCGTCTAGGGTTACTATATCTTACCGCCAGAGGCCCAGAGAGCCTTCGACTCAAATCATCACCGCCATGGCCATGTATCGTGAACTACGACGAGGGAATAATGTATACCTCTGCTATGTCCAAGACATAGAGAGAGACCCAGAGTTTAGCCCAGATGTGCCAGTAGTGTCGGAGTTTCCTGATGTATTTCCTAAGGAACTTCCGGGCATGCCGCCTGCACGGGAAGTAGAGTTTGAGATTGATTTGGTTCCAGGCACCGGACCAATAGCGAAGGCGCCCTATCGTATGGCTCCAGCAGAGATGACAGAGCTCAAGGAACAGCTGAGAGACCTACTAGACAAGGGATTTTTCCGCCCTAGCGTCTCACCATGGGGAGCGCCGGTCCTCTTCGTGAAGAAGAAGGATGGTAGTCTCCGCCTTTGTATTGATTATCGAGAGCTGAATGCAGTTACGGTGAAGAACCGTTATCCCTTACCACGCATCGACGACTTATTTGATCAGTTGAAAGGAGCATCAGTATTCTCCAAGATAGATCTACGATCAGGTTACCATCAGATTGCCATCTGTGAGAGTGACATTGAGAAGACCGCTTTCAGAACCAGATATGGACATTATGAGTTTACGGTTATGCCGTTTGGTTTATCCAATGCACCAGCCAAGTTTATGGATTTAATGATCCGCTTGTTCCAAGATCAGTTGGACAAGTTAGTGGTAGTCTTCATCGACGATATACTTGTGTATTCGAAATCCAAGGGTGAGCATGAAAACCACCTAAGAAGTGTGTTGCAAACGTTGAGAAAGAATCAGCTGTATGCTAAATTTTCAAAGTGTGAGTTTTGGTTGAACCAAGTATCTTTTCTTGGTCATGTGATTTCTGAAGCCGGGATCGCTGTTGATCCGGCAAAGATAGATGCAGTGCGCACCTGGCCTAGGCCGAAGACAGTTACCGACATACGGAGCTTCCTCGGTCTGGCAGGATATTACAGGAGGTTTGTGAAGGACTTCTCCAGTGTCTCGAAGCCGATGACTTCCTTAATGAAGAAGGATGCACCATTCGAGTGGATAGTCAACTGTGAGAGTTCTTTCCAGAGTCTCAAGGATGCTCTGACATCTGCACCAGTCCTGACTTTACCAGACGGTTCAGATGGTTTTAAGGTCTATTGTGACGCATCAGGCAAAGGTATGGGATGTGTATTGATGCAGCACGGGAAGGTCATGGCTTACGCCTCCCGGCAATTGAAGAAACATGAAGAGAACTACCCTAACCACGATTTAGATATGGGTGCCATAGTCTTCGCATTGAAGATATGGTGACATCATTTGTATGGGGTAAGCGTGACAATCTATTCTGACCACAAGAGTTTAAAATACTTGTTCACTCAGAAGGAGTTGAACATGAGACAAAGAAGGTTGGTTGAGTTCTTAAACGACTACAACATCAATTTACAGTACAAGGAGGGTAAAGCAAATGTGGTAGCTGATGCACTGAGTCGCCGAGCACACTCTCTCCATTCGCTAGTCTCTCATTCTAGCTTGGTTGAAGAGGTGCGGGGTGCTCAGATGTCGGATCAGTATATGTTGGAGATCAGGAAGAAGCTTATTGATGGCACATTCGAGGGTCAAAAGTACGACTTCCGACTCCATGATGATGACCTGATTAGGCTTAATGGCCGACTATGTATTCCGAGGAGTAGTGCTGAGCTGAAGGAGCGCATACTAAGTGAATCCCATTGTTCTACGACTTCGATTCACCCCGGAGCTTCAAAAATGTATAAGGGTATGAAAAGATATTTTTGGTGGACAGACATGAAAAAGGATGTAAATTATTATGTGTTGAGGTGTCTCACTTGTCAGAAGGTCAAGTTTGAGCACCGACGACCTGGTGGTATGGTACAGCCAATGCCAGTGCCTGAGTGGAAGTTCCATGACATTTCTATGGACTTCGTAGTAGGGCTTCCGCCTACAAGGGGAGGTCTGAATATGATTTGGGTTGTTGTTGACCAACTGACCAAGGTGGCTAGATTCATACCGATGAAGGACACCTGGAAAGTGGCAAAGCTTGCAGAACTCTTTGACAGAGAGATTGTAAGACATATTGGGGTACCGAAAATGATTGTGTCTGACAGGGATACCAGATTCCTCTCGAGGTACTGGAAATCCACACGGGAAGCGCTTGGTATCGAGCTGAAGCTAAGTACGGCGTTCCACCTGCAGACTGATGGTCAGAGTGAGCGTACCATCCAGACACTCGAGGATATGTTACGTGCATGTGCACTTGACTTTCATACCAGCTGGATTGATAAGTTACATCTGATTGAGTTTAGCTACAATAACAGTTACCATGCTTCGATCAAGATGTCTCCCTTCCAGGCTTTGTACGGTAAACCGTGCCGCACGCCATTATGCTGGGATGAGTCAAGTGAGACGGTCATTATAGGACCAGAGTATCTGGAGCAAGTACAGTTAGAAGTACGCCAGATCCGGGCTAACATGAAGGCAGCTCAGGATAGGCAGAAATCGTACGCCGATGTGCGCAGACGTGACCTGGAGTTCGCCGTGGGCGATCAGGTATTTCTTAGGGTATCCCCCATGAAGGGAGTGTTTTGCTTTGGCCAGAAAGGCAAGTTGAGCCTGAAATATGTGGGGCCTTATGTTGTGACGGAGCGGATAGGCCCGGTAGCTTACAGGCTAGATTTACCTGCTGAGCTGGGCAAGGTACACGATGTATTTCATGTGTCCCAGTTGAAGAAATATATGTCTCATCCGTCTCATGTACTTCAGCCTGAAAGACTAACCTTAGAGCCGACCATGCGATCAGTGGAGACTCCCGTATGGATTCTGGACACTAAGACTCGAGACACTCGCCATAAGTCTGTGAGACTGGTGAAAGTCCTCTGGTCTAACCAGGACGTCGAGGAGGCCACCTGGGAGCTGGAAGATAAGATGAAGGCGAAGTACCCGTTGTTATTTACTTCTTAGTGTTGTGTGTATAGGGTACGGGGCGTACCCCTATTTTAAGGGGGGTAGAGCCATTTCGGTTATGTGTGTATGACATGTATTTAAATACATTGTCTATGTTATGTTGTTACGGACTGTTGTGTCTTGTCTATGTTGTTGTGTTACAGACCGTTGAGTCTGAATGATGTGTTGTTGTTTGGACCTTGTGTCCGATGTTATGTAAGTGTGTTGTTAATGTTGCTATGGAAGTATAGTTTTATAAGTATTCCCCGTGTTCTAATATTAAAGCTATGTGGGAAGTGTGAACTTTGGGGACAAAGTTCTTTTAAGGGGGGTAGATTGAAATACCCCAAACCTTAGTATGTGGTTTAGACATTAAAATATGGTGTCATAAGGCTAAAAAGTGCCTTAGAAACATTAGTGAACAATTTAAACCACAGTAAACACAAATAAATACCTTAAAGTCGATATGGGCGAAAATGTGCTCTAAGCTTGGGATAAGCTTGGTTAAGACCTAATGAGCTTACCAAGACCTCATTTATATGTTAATGAACATATTAAACCAATTACCAAAGAAAACCAAGCTTGAAAACAAGTTAAAACACAAAATGTGCTTTAAGGAGACTTAAAGCACATTTTTGAAAAATTGTCTTGTAAATGGGTTTTGAATGGCTAAATATCCATCATTACTCTTTAATTAACATGTGTACTACTTAGTATCACATTAGGAAGTCTAAATCAATGAGAAATCAAAAATTCACAAATATGTGCCTTGTTTTGGTGAATAGTAACCAAATTAAGCAAGTTTATAACATAAGTCAAATAAGTAATTTAATTGGTCAACTAAGACCAAAATACCCCTAAACACATTAAGGGGGCCGGTTTTTATGGTGGTGAGTCACCACTTATGCTAGCTTATTAAGTAAAGAGATGATGACTAATAGTTACTATTTGCTTTAACATATAAATATCTTCCAAAAGCAAACTCCAAACTCATTCTCTCATTTCTCTTCATTTCCCACGTCTTCTACCTTCCTTCTTGCTCTCATTCACGGTTATGCTACAGCACCACCACCATTCTTCATCTTCAACCTCTTGTAATTCCTAGCTCCCTTTGCCAAATCAAAAACCAAGACCACCATTCTCTTTGTCTTGCCAAGCTCTTCAACTTCATCCTTTCAAAACTCCAAGAGCACCATTTCGGTGCCATGGAGATCCACCATTGAAGGAGCTTGAGCTTATATTTTGCCTCTTGTTGACCACCTTAGCTTCAAGGTAAGGAAAAACCAAAGAAAACAACATTTCCTCCATGTTTTGATGTTGACCGAAAATCACCATTGATGGTGTTTTCTCATGCTTTGTTCTAGCTTCATTCTAATATTTCAAGGACTAGGTGGAGTCCTCTCTTGCTACATATTCAAACTCTCTTCTAATACCAAGGTAAAACAACTATCTTAATGTTTTAAGACAAAGTGTAAATTAGGGTTTATAAATGAGCTTAGGCATGAAGCTTGAATGCTCATTGTCTTGCTTGTATATTGATTAGAAGGTTGACAAGCAAACCAAAGTCCTTGCCGATTTTAATCAAAGAAGGAGCAAGGAGAAATAAGTGAAAAACTTGTGAAGGAAAAGAGGTAAATGTACTAACCTAATGTAGCTTGTGATGCCTTAGGAGAAATGAGCTTATGTTACTTGTTAAAAACTACCTAAGGAGCCAATGGTGAATGACTTAGTAAAATGTTCTCAAGGAGACTATTAAAGGGCATATGTGTTGTTGTGTGTATTTGCAGGTCAAAGGCAAATATATTGTGGGAAATTCAGTGTTTAAGGTTTATGTTATTTAAGGGCCTAAGAGCCATGTTATTTAAGGGCCTAAGTGCCAAGTAATTTAAATAATGCACTATATTATGATGTAGTGTAAGTTTGGTGAAGTCTTGTGTATGAGAATGCTCTCGATGGATTTAAGTGTTCTTGAATGTTTAATGGTGAAAACCTTGTGTTGTGTTGTAACAAGATGCTAGGAGAACCCATGTCGAAATTTAGATAATGTATAAGAAGTTTTAGGTGTTTAAAATGAGTTTTGGTGAGTTAGGAAGTGTTTAGAATGATTAAGTGTTTTACAAGGGAAAGAAACATGCATTAAGGTGTTTTAGAATGCAAATGAGTATTTTGGGATACTTCAAGATCATGGTGAGATTGTGTTTAGGACTTGTACAATGTTGGTGAACAAGGAAGAAGTGATGTGTTGCATGAAGGAGCTATAAGCTTGTGGAGTTATTCAAGGAGTTTGGTTGGTGAGAAAAGATGCTTGGGAGATGATTTTGTAGTGGTGAGAAAACATTTGGGAATAGTGGTAGTTGTAGGTATAAAACACCACAGAAAAACTTAGTGAAAAACATTGCATGTGCTAACCTTTGTATAAGAATTTGTGTAATGTTGAGGAGGTTTTTGGTGAATGATTTAAGGAGTTTAATGGATGTCTTAAGGGGTGTTTGAAGTGCCAAATGTGGTTAGAACATACTAGGGCACTATGAGGTGAAGTTTGGAGTTAAATGGGCAATTAAAAACAAGGGTCTCGAGCAGACCGACCATGGGGACCGGACCTGCAAGGTCGGTCGAGCCCAGTTTACCCTGTGAGAAATGGTCTCTGGAATGGACCGACCTTAGGGACCGGACTTGCAAGGTCGGTCGGGCATGGATTTTTGGTACAGATTAAGTCTCTGGAATAGACCGACCTTGGGACCGAACTTACAAGGTCGGTCATGCCTAAATCTTTGTACGTAAGTGAGTCTCAGGAATCGACCGATCTTGGGACCGAACTTGTCAAGATTGGCCGGCCTGAATTTTCAAGGGGGAAAACCTCTCGGGAATAGACCGAACTTGCAAGGTCGGTCGGAGTAGAATTTTCTGACGGTAATATGTTCTGGAATGGACCGACCTTGTGTAAGGTCGGTCGGTAAGGTCGGTCGGACCAAAACTTGTAAAAAAACAAACAAACAAAAGTGGCTTAAGTAGTTAACCCTAGGGGGTATAGTGAAGGTAATCAAGGGTGAGTTTAGGCATTAGAACATGTCATACAATCATGTAAGTGCTTAGTAAACGAAAGTTAAATAAGTTAATTAACCGACATTATTAATTATGTTTAGGGACTACGCTTGGCGGGTCACGTTCGCAGCAAGGACCAAGGTATGGTTTTCTTACAGTCTGTTGTCTACCGGTTTACACCGGCTTGTGTGTTGTATGTTTTTATGAGTGTTTATGACCTTATAAGATTAAGGCATGTAATGAGTTTACAGTTGTTAAGTTATCGTATCGGAAAGATGTGTCTCATTTCCCTTGTGTGTGTGTGTCTAACATGACCTAAACACTTGCTTGTGAATTTGTTGATTAAGTCCCGAAAAGGGACTTCTAACAAGTGCTAACCGGGGAAGTGAGGAGTCCGGTAGTTCCGGCCACGCGTGTGAGTATGGGAGTCGATGTCATAACCGGTTCGATTCTCTTTGTATGTTAAGGTTGTCTTCTCTTTTGGTTTCAACCTTCCCTTTAGCTTAACCAAGGCTATTTTACTGACTCACGTCGGGCCACAGGGGCATACTATGTTTGTTCGGTGTGCTTGGATCACTATATCCAACGCACCTTTATGTTAAGTTATTCGTTCAATTTAACAGGACGGTAACGAGTTATGTAACGAGCTTAGCATGAGTTTGGCAACATTCTCTAGGCTCTCCATGGGATCTAATTGTGTTGGTTCGTTTCCTAAAAGGATTGTTCTTGTATGTTATGTGTGATGCTGTTATGCAATACTCTTGCAATGATATATATGTTGTATGTTTAAAATGAACGCCATGTCATCATGACAATTGGTTGCGCGTATCTCGGTAGCCGATGGGCTGCGCGTTAACCATACCAGCCAAGGGTTGCTGACCCTCTCGGGGGCTCCATATTTATATTTGCAGGATGAGGATCGAAGAAGCGGAGTGGCTGTAAATCCTAGGTTGTAGAAATACTTTTGGTACCTTTTGGTTGGTAGGCCCGGGATGCGCCTGTGCTCCCGTGGCGGTATATTTTGGATACTGAATACTTTACAGTGATAGTTTACAGTGATGGTTGTAAATAAATACTCGGTATTGTATATTATGTATTTATGGGTTAGTTCTATGGTCGCGAGACTGATCATCAGACCGGTACACTTGTATTTTTCTGCCTTGTTAACCACGTGGGTGGTTAACGACATTGTAGCACCGAACCGTTAGTTATTGTTTAGTTGTTTATTTCCGCTGCGATTTAGGTAAATTGTTCAGTACGTTGTAGGGGTGTTACATCAAACTAGCACATGAAACCTATACCGATAAAAAGGTTATGGAAAACCATGAAGATTGATAAAAAGAATGTCAAAAACGGATCATCCTAGCCAAAGTTATGATAATATGAAGTTTAGAGCCAAAATTTTGAAAAGATGCTGATGTGGCAAGTCTGCTGACTCATCAGGAGCCTCGGGACACGCGCCCAAAACTTAGATAAATTCTATCTCCACAACTTCTTCATTTCTCAACCAAATTTCGTGTTCTTTAGCTCGTTTTGAAGAGGTCTAATCCCTCTACAACTTTCATGTTGATGACCAAAGCCAATTCCCAACCCTTTGGAAGATTTAGGTGCCTAAAGTTCTTGACTCGTCAACACATAAAATCATAGATTTTTCCAGAAAACGCAAGGTATAAACTCGTAACTTTCGGCTCAGATTTCTTTTTGTGTAGTGCAAATTAGAGTGAGTTCTTGCTATCAATGTGTAGAGCTATGTTCCTCTTTCGATTAAGCCCAAGAACAAAGCCTAACTCGATCTGTACTGAAACTTATAGTGCTTCGAAGTTGGCTACTCGAACAGGCAAGGTTCGAATATTTTTGCAGAACCCGAACTTGAATCTCCTCGTTTGTGCAATTCCGGTGAGTTTTTCTTCAAATTCCTCCGATTATGCTGATCGGTTTGCATTTCCGACCTAACCCATGTACCAATTTCACCTATTGTGTATTAGATTAAGAGAATTTTGCAAATTCGAATAAGAAACATCATAAACCCTATTCGAAGAGAACCCAGAATCGAATTCGACGAATACTGAATTATAGGTTGTGAAATCGGTGTCATTAGAACCAGAATTTAATTTCGAAACGAATCGAGGAAGAATCACTCGATTTCGTTCTGTAGATTGAGAGAAATCTCGAATTTAGTACTCGGGTGTCGGGTTTAGATTGCTGATGAACTCAACGATTTTCGGCCGTCCGATCGTCGTTAAAAGAAACGGACGGCCGAGATTAAAACGTTTAAGTTTAAGTGTTTAAGTTTTTATATTAATTTCAAAATAAACCCTAACTTGTTGAATTTATTTAAATGTCTTCCCGTATGTGTTTTGACTTGAAATTTTAACCATAGATTCCTTATAAAATCTAGGTTATTATGATGTAAATTAATATGGGTTTTGAGTTTTTAAACGTAAGTTATAATTTTTGCAAGTTATGAGTATAATGGAATTATTTGGAAAATTTAAAAAGATATTTTTATGAAATAAAATTTTTATAATATGTCTAAAATGTTATAGTTGTTGTATACTTAATTTGGGAATTTTTGGACAAGGGTAAGTGGGTTTAAAAATTGTGTATGAAATTTTCATAAGTTTATCTTATAATATATGTTTTTTAATGTAACTATAACACCCCAACTGCTAATCACGCCATTACCTCTTAAACTGCCACAGTTACCAATAAACTCGCAGCGGAACTCTAAATACAACAGAGGGTGATACAACGCCATTAGCCACCCATATGGCTAACCAGGCTTATTTCCACATACAGTAACAGTCTGATGAACTGGAACAACCGAATATACCATACAAATATAATACTCAACTCACTTCTTTACTATACCGAGTCTACAATATATGGATGCCGACAACATATTCGGTCTTACACCTCTTTCAATACATAAGTAATTAAATCTAACTACCCATGCAATCCACCGACCCCGTCCTACTCTCGAACGGTAACATCTTCGGTGTACCTGTAAAATAAAAACATTGCCCCTAGGGGCTCAGCTTAACGCTGCATATGAAATTCGCATACCCCGAGCGCTAACCGGGGTACGCCGACTACTTTTGTCGGATATACATGGAGTTCTTTTTAGTCAAACAACATGCGTCGTAGCAATACAATATATATGTGTACTACTCAAGGAATCTACATCCAATCACGGAACACAATTCCTAACTAACATAACAAGGTTGTTAGTTTTATCAGTTTACTCTTAGGCCTTGAGGGTTATACCTCACTATGCCTCGTTTACTTATTCAATATCTCACCCGCTCTCTCGGGTTACTTATTCATATACACGCCCATTCTCTTGGGCTACTCATTTTATACTCACCCATTCTCTCGGGTTACTTATACATGTTATCTCACCCACACTCTGGGTTATTCATACTCGTTATCTCACCCACACTCTTGGGTTACTTATACTCAAGCCATTGTAGATTCTCGAGGCACTATAGGTCTCCTACGTCACACTTGTTACTCTTAATACATACTTAGGCCAAAACTCATGACCCTCAAGCATAGTCTTACTTCCCCGGTTTCGACCCTACTCTGGGTCTAGCATGGTGTGAAGGTTCAACTAGCTCACAAAACTCTCTCTTAGTTCCTCTCTCTTTTTACTTAGGTCCGACTACTTACGTTCCCATACACTCCTCTCTCGGAGTTATAATTATGTTATCCATATTAGTCTAGAAGCATCACTCTCGATGTTTCTAATGACTTTTGGTGCATTACTTAAGTTCGGTTAATCTTAGGTTTTAAGAGTTACCCTTACATTTCACTTACTCATACTTTCGGGTATTTTCTTAAATCGGTAAAATCCTCATATAGGAGGCCGACCATGTCTCAAGGGAGCTACTAATCCCTTAGGTCTCTTTTACCTTCTTTACTAGTTCTCACCTTCGAACTATCTTTAATCCTCTTGAAGGAGGTTCCCTTATCTTTCCACTCTCATTTGTTTCGTGGATTGTTTTAATATGGTTTTCTAACCGTTATCGGGTATTTACTCAACCCGTACATCTCCTCACTGAAATACCCCTAAATTAATTTAAATTAATTTAGGGGATTTCTTTTATTAAACCTTTAATAATACTATTAAGTATTAAATTATTATATGGAATTATGAATATTAAATTATTATATGGAATTATGAATATTAAATTAATATAAGGGGTTGTGAAATTTATTTAGGGGTCTTCTCCTAATTATTATATATTATTGTATAGTATTATGAATTTAATAATAAGATTTATAAGTCAATAAATCTTGGGGAAATTATTAAACACTCCAAATATATTATAAAGATTTTAGGAAGTGTTGGAACATTGTTTTGAAATATAAAAGTCAATATAAAATTCTACAAACCTTAAAGCTTATTAAGCCTTGCTAGAGTTGACTTTTTGAGAATGGTCAAACCAGGCCATGAAACCTATACCAATAAATAGGTTATGAAAAACCATGAAGATCGATAAAAAGAACGTCAAAAACGGATCATCCTAGTCAAAGTTATGCTAGATTGAAGTTTTGAATCAAAATTTTAAGAAGTGCCACGTGTCACTCTGTAGTGGGTCGCCCACACTTAGCCGATTCCCTTCCCTGATTTTCGTAACCGATTTCACTTCCTAGCCCTAACTTTAGACGGCTATAACTTTCACATTACTCAATATTTTTCCATGCCGTCTTCACCACTCTCTTCTCCTACAATTCCTCTTTCCAACCATTACTCATACAAACCCTAGATCTATCTGAGTCAACCGAAAAATCGAGCCAAAGTAGCCACCTTGCGAGACTGTTTCCAGAATTCCAGAATTTCCTTCGTTTTCAGGTAACTTGCGTCGATCATAACTTCTTCGTTAATCAACCAAAATTCGATGTCTTTAGCTCGTTGTAAAGATCTCTAATCCCTCTACAACTTTCGTGTTTATGCCCACGTCTGAATCGCAACCAGTTGGGAGATATAGAGGTCTAAAGTTTCGGTTAACAGCACATAAAATAACACCGAAACAGAGAGGTAAACTCGTGTTTTGTAACTTCAATATCTTTCTGTATGGTGCGAGTTAGGATTTGTTCTTGCTATCAATACATAGATCTAAGTTTGCTCTTTCCAATGAGCCCTTACACATAGCCTAACTCAATCTGTGCTGAAACTTATAGTGCTTCGAAGTTGACTACTCGAACAGGCAAGGTTCGAATATTTTTCCAGAACCCGATATTGAATCTCCTCGTTTGTGCAATTCCGGTGAGCTTTTCTTCAAATTGTTCCTATGTTTCTAATCGAATTGCAATGCCGATCTAACCCATGTCTCAATTTAGCCAATTACGTGTTAGATTAGGAGAATTTGTAGGATTTGCAATCGAATTAAATTCTGAAACCGAAACTAACCCTAACCTTCGAATTGATTTCGAAACTGGATGTATACTGCATTATAATTGGGGAAACCGGTATCAATAGAACCGAAATTGATTACGAAACTATAGAAACAAGAATCACTCGATTTCGTTCTGTAGATTGTGAGAAAAACGCGAATTAGTACTCGGGTAGTATAAGGAGAAATCGGGGAAGAACTCAGCGTTCAGTATCCGTCGGATCTTAGTTAAGAGATTTTGACGGCTGAGATTAAAACGTTTCAGATTAAGTTTTTATAAATTCAGTAAATAGCTCTAACTTGTTGATTTTAGTTAATGGCCTTCCCGAAGGTATTTTGACTTGAAATTTTAACCATAGATTCCTTATTTTATCTAGTTTATATTGATGTAAATTATTATGGTTTTGGGGTTTTTAAACGTAAGTTATGATTTTTACAAGTTACGGGTTTTCTGGGATTATTCGGTTAAATAAAGAAGATATTTTTATGAAATAAAAATTTTATAATATGTCTAAAATGTTATAGTTACTGTATATTAAGTTTGGGAATTTTGGGCAACGGGAAAAGGTTTTAAAAATTGTGTTTGTGAGTTTTTCATAAGAATAACTTATAATATATAGTTTTTAATGTAATCAAAATTAAAGTATAGTTGATTAATGAACTTTATAGGTTGGGGAAAATATAATAAGACTAATTAACATTTAATACAGTATGTTTATAAATATTTTGGGTATTAACTTTAAGTGAAGTAAAAATTGTTACATATATTTATATATATATTTATATGAGAGAAATAAATAGAAACTTATATTAAATCAAGGAATTAACTAAACTACATTTTATTTATATATATGATATGGAAGCTAATATGTTTAACTAAAACTAAGGGAAATACTTTATTTTATAAACCATAAATCAGTTTTGGATATGTCTAAAGATATTAGATATAATTAAATACAATAGAATTTCTTAAAGAATGTTCTGGATAAATCTTAATATATGTAGGTATATGTATATATATATATATAAATACAATAAAAATAGATAAAGGAAATAACATTCCTTGTGAGAAATATAATAGGAAGGATATATATATATATACGATAAATAAATAAATAAAAGGAATAAAATACCTTATAGAAAATAGGATATGAAGGAATTAATGAGTTAAACTAAACCTCTACATGATACTAATAAAAGAATATTATATGAGGTGGTATTAATTTATGGTTATAGGTTGAGTTTTTAGTTATCTTTGAATTTCTAAGATTTATATAAACAGTATTTAAATATACGTATATACTTAGTCAATGACCACAATGTAAATCTATAATTTGGTTAAGAATTAATAAGTTGAAATTTAGGAATATTTGGAATTAGTTTACATAAAGCGTTACACAAATAGATCTTATTATATAATTAATAAAATGAATGAAATGCTTTTACATTTAAATGTTCTTATTATATAAACAATAATAAAATAAATGAGTTACTTTTACATCTAAATGTGAAGAGGAAATAAGTCTAGATTTAATTATTTCTTAATATTTATAGTATTCAGTAATAACTTAATATTTTAAGATAAAATCATTAAAAGGGATTATGATATAAAACTACATTAAACTATGATTAGGAATTTAATCTAAATAATAATCCTTAAGTTTTCTTACAACTAGTTAAGCCATATAAATACATTTAACACCAATATTCAGGATGTGAGTTTATAGTTAAGTAATGTATTTAGTAGTTAGAATTCATAAGGAGGTTTGTAAATAGAAATTAGATACTTAAAATCTTTAAACCTTTAATTAGATGAAATTAGGTTACATAAGAGATTATATTGATTTACCTTTTGACACTGGAAATATTAATGTGTCATTTGAATATAAGGTATGAAGATGGTTCAGAATATATTATCTTATTAGGTAATTGACAATTTCACTTACGAACCAGAATTTAATTCTTTGATAAATTCTACCTCATGCTAAGATATAATGTTCATCCTAAATACAATAAAGGAAATTAATTTATTAAGTTATTCTTTTGAAACTTTAGGTTTGTAAACAATATAAAATGTATTTAAGACTTGAGTTTAACGAAGTTTAATATAAAAGGATTATACGTGGTCTATAGAGAGAATGTGTGTAAAAGTAAAACAGTTAGGGAATTAAATGTAAGTAAGGATACATAAAAGGTTATCTTAAAAACCTTATTATAAAGATATGGTTAAGTAAATAGTATACCTTGTGGATACTAAATGTAAGAGTTCTATGAGTCTAAGTTAATTATAATATGGTTATTTCAAGATGAAAAGTAATTTAACATCTTATGACAAGATTTTTAGATGGTTGTAATTAAAGTTATTCTGAACTAAAGATAAGATAAATGAGTTTAGTAACTCGATTAAGTTATATAAAATGCGTCTACAACACTATGATTCCAATATACAAGATGTAGGTCTTAATTAAGTTAAGGGAAAGACTTAATCATAATGGGTTGTCTAGTAGAAATTGTTTAAATACATAATCTTTACATTGTGAGAATAATATAGTATTCTGAGATGAGTCCATCATAGGTCATAATACAATGTTTATTTTAAATTAAGAATAGAGGTAATGAGCTTAAGATTATTGTCGAAATTCTTAGATTTAATTATATAACATAAACACATTTATGATATAGAGGTCTCAAAGTCTTGAATGTGAGGATTGGTTAAGTATGAATAAAGTGGATAGGAGTGGACAATTAGCCAATGTTGATCGAATACATTCCTTGATCTTACCACCTTGGGCTATACAACGTTCTTAGATAACACAAAGATTATACATAACATTTAAGTGAGGGCTTAAAAGATAATTGAGACTTTGAAATAAGAGTAAGGGGTTTATTTAAGCGTAACATAGGCTACAAGTGATTGATGGTAGATTATCTTTAATATTCTTCAGAGTACTGTTGATTGTTTGCGCAAGTTGATTAGAACTGCTACAACGTTACCCAGGTACGATTTCTCGTACTCAGCTTGTTGTGTTTTGGACCTTATGGAATGTTTTGTACGGTTTCTCGTACTACGTTATTTTGGCTGATTGACTTGTGGAATGTTTTGGGAAACGCTAACTGGCTTTAAGAGGAATTTCTAAAAGGGAATTGGTTGTGTGACTAACTCAGCCTGTATGACTAACTGAGCCTTGGATGTGAAACTCACTTGGGTATTGGTTCCTTCTGTTTGGTGCCCCGTTAGACATTGACTGCTTAGGGTTTACGCTTCTGCACTTTGTAGGACTGAGTGTTTTGGTATTGCTCTGGGTAGTTGGTGATCTAGTGGGAATTTGGAAAAGGTCAATCTTGGAAATCTTTCTTTTGACTCTGGATATTGTTTCATCCATGAGCTGGTTCTTGAGGTTTCGACGTGCGCGCGTCTTCAATGGTAACAGCAGGGGGCTGTATATCCCTCGCCCATAGGGGCATTGATATTTAACAGCAGGGGGCTGTATATCCCTCGTCCATCAGGACATTTTTAATTTAACAGCAGGGGGCTGTATATCCCTCGCCCATAGGGGCATTGATATTTAACAGCAGGGGGGCTGTATATCCCTCGTCCACCAGGACATTTAAATCTGACAGCAGGGGGCTGTATATCCCTCGTCCATATGGACATTGATATCTGGCGGTGGGGGCCATCTCTCCCAATTGAATTATTCCACTCTTGAGTTATTGGTTCTTGGATCTATCTTATTATTCCTAGTCCTTTGTGACTATCTGAGTCTTTATACTCCAAACGGGAATTGGTTCTAACATCAACAATGGATGCTTACTAACTATGTGGTGTGACTACTTAAGTGGATGACTTGTTTTGGAAGTTCTTTATCTTTGTCTTGTTTTCCTTTCTCTTTAAACTTGATTGTTTTGAAGTGCTTTATCTCTGTTTTACTTTTAAGAGTTTGTTTTCATGTTACTATTTATTTTGAAGAGTTATGTTTTATAAGTTTGTTTTTGGAGAATTGTACCAGTTCCATTCCAGGGAACTGACCCGCCCCTTTTGGGGTGGGCTGCTTGGTTTCATCTTGCAGGTACGAATTGATTTACAGGTGGCCACGAAGAGAATGAGCGTTTGGGATGGGACTAGGTTTTGTGGAGAGTTAATGTGTTTTATTTCTATTATGTTTGTGTTAAGTTTTTCTCGAGTTCAGACCGTAGCTTTTGTAGGTTGTAAGTTGTAATTGGTGAGGTTTGGTGTCGGGTGTTTGGAACCCGATGGTCTGTAATCGCCTTAGAGTTTTATTTCCGCTGTATTTATGGTTAATAGGGGCGTTACAGAAAGTGGTATCAGAGCGTAGTTACGCTCTAAACCCGAAAACAAGCCGAGTGAAATACTTAGATTATAGGTGCACTTAAAACTGGGGAACTGGGGTAGAATTGGGAGGTGAGGACTCCAGTAAGGCACGACTCCTAACCCTTTTTGGAATTGTGAACGATTCCTTTACACACTTTTCTTTTGTGAATGTCTGTTGAGTGTGATGTGTTGTTTATACCGTTCCAAAAATAAACTACAGAAAAAAATATATATATATACATATATATAAGTTTGGAACATCCTATATTAAGTACGATAAGATTTTGGTTGAGATAAACCAAATATTAAGCTATTTTTCAAAAGCATGCTCATGAAGAATACATTGCTAAAAATGCAATCCTTTAAAACGCTAGTACACAAATTCCTAGAATTTTAAAGAATACTTCTTTAAAGAAACGTCTAGAAGGTAAATAACCTGTCCTCCTAGATCGCACACCCGTGCATTTCACTCTGTGTTATTATGAGGTAAACCTCAGAGAAATTTCCCAGCTGTGGTCAGGTGACTCAGAACACTGGATATCGCATCTGTAATGAGTAACTGCAAGGGGGAAAATGGCTTAGACTCAGAGAGAAAGGAGGATTAAGGTATAACACTCTTGAGCTACCCAAGTTTTCTATTCTATACGCTTCTGAGAATTTAGCTTAGTGAAGTAACTAGTAATTCCTGTTGTCTGCATGATCAAACCTCTAAACTCATAGAAATCAGAGAAACAGGAAAGGGAGTCAAAGTTATCAAAACTGAAAGCATGCAAGCTTGTAACAGGAAATCTCGGTATATTTTGTGTGCTCTTAAACTAAATACGTTACTATCTTATGAGTGTACTGACCAAGATAATCGTAAGAGTGTTAAGAAAAGAAGTAAAACAGATAACAACCAAAGAAAAGAAATAAAACAGAAAACAAATGTAACAGTTCTGGGTTGTTTCTGGTGTAGTATCAAACGAGAAAGGAAAAAAAACTGTGTTGCGTATCTACTTTGCAGAGGGAGCGAGATGGTAGGTAGAGAAAAGACTAGATTAGGAACTTAAACTCAATCAAACACTTAACTATCTAGATTGGAAATGAAGGGAACCTGAAAGGGAAACAAAACCGAGGTTTCAGAAAACAGAAGAGAATTATCAGTTTTGAAGTTTGTCAAAGTGAGGAAATATCAGTTTTGAAGTTTCTGTCGATTTTGAAGTTTCTAATGGTTTTGAAAAGTTTCTGCCAAATTTGAAGTTCCTGTTAAGTTTTGAAGCCCCTGTAAGTATTAGTTTTGAAGTCTCGTTGATTTGAGTTTTCTGTCAAACTTTGAAGAATTATCGGGTTGAAGCTTCTGTCAATTTTGTAGTTCTATCAGTGTTGAAGTGTCTGTCAATTTTGAAGTTCGATCAGTTTTGAAACTTCTGCCAATTTTGAAGTCTTTATCAGTTTTGAAGTTCTGTTAGTTTTGGGAGTTGCTATTGGCTTTGAAGTTTCTGCTAACTTTGAAGTTTCTGATTAGTTTGAGTTTTCTGTGTTCTGTACAACTGGCTCGTGAAGTGAACTAATGAATTTAAAGCCACCACTAACACACTCAATTATACATAGGAACACTTGGGAGAGTAAGAACCCAACCAGATAAACAAACAGTGAGAGGAAAAAAAAACTGGTGCAAGAAACTGTCTCTGTGACAATATAAACCAGTTTCTGTGGTAGAGAAAATTCCAGAGGAGTGACATGGGAATCTTAGGACTGTTATGAGTATAAACTTGGCTAGACAACTAGTAGATTGGGTAATGAACTCAGAGGAAAAGAGAGAATAAATGAGTGATCACAGAAAGACAAACATAGTAATGATGTGAAACACCAGTTGGTGCAGCTTGAGTTTTCTGTTTTCTTAGCAGAAAAAAGAGTCTGGTTGTTCCTATATCTGTAACAGAAACCGTTTGGGTTTTGTTGGGTTTAAAAACTTGGTGGGATTCCTAAGTACTGAGTAAATCATTGTGAAGATTTGAGGATCAAAGTGGAAGTGGAAGTTAAACAGGAAAGGAAAAAAAAAACTGGGAAGAGGAAGTCCATCCGATGCAGTTTCTGTCTGAAATCTTCAATTCAGGTAAACCAGTGCAGTAGTTACATCAGTGAGTGAGATTGTCGAATCATTCTGGGTCTAAAAAGAATCTCAAAACACCAGGGGTTAAGTTGGGTAAGGAAATGAGGAGAGTGTAACTAGATAAAGGACAGAAGGGAAGAAAGCAAGAAATACTTACACGTTTCTGTTTGAGGATAAAACCAGAAAAGAAAAAAAAAAACTTCTCTGTAAAAACAGATTTCAGAGAGCACAGAAGGATGACCTTAGGTAGTTCAAGAACTTAAGCTTATCTAAAGCACTTAACCAAGTAGGTGAACACCTGGTAGGAAGAAAAACAGATCGTAAGTAAGTCAGCTTGTGAGTGAAACAGGAGAGAAACAGATAGGGACATATATCAGTTTTGGACTGAGTTCTGCAATCCTAACCTTCTGTATATCAATTTTCTTTGGGTTTAAACCTTATAGTGATGAGTCTGATTTGTGGTCAAACTGTTTACAAGATCTGTTAGATAACTAAGCAACCTAGGGAGAACTCAAACCATAACCGTGAGTGAATTACAGACACAGAACAAAAAGAAATATCAGGTCACGTTTTCAAGTCTACAGTTCGACAGTTTAGACTGATTCTGTAAAATGAGTTTTCTGAGATGATAACACCCTGAGTTGTGTTTGTTTTTTTTTAAGTTCAAACCCTTACCAATGCAAGCATCGTGGTGTAATAGCTTGAAAAGGTTGGAAAACAATCAGTAAACCTGAATCAAGATTTGAAGAAGGGTTAAACAAATGATGTTTCGTTTCTCTGCCTCTTCTGTTTCCGATTCTGTCGAGTGTTCTGTGTCTGTAACAAGTAGAAGAATGAATAGAAATAACACCAAGAAATGACTAGCTAAACAGATAGGGAAAGAGGGGTGTGAAAAAGGGAACTATATCCTGTAATGAGAAAACACAACAGAAGGGGAAAAGTTTAACAAACTTAATGCATCAGTTAACTGTTTCTGTGATGAATAATCTCCGTACAGATCTATTACAGAGGTATACCAAGGGTGAGATTTAGTTAGAGTGGTAATCAGTCCTCTAAAACTGTTAATCTGTAACAGAAATGATGGGATGGTGACTTTGGAATGTGCATTGAGATTAGCTGTACATGTATATGTGACCGACCGAAATTAAAAACCACGTGTGAAGAAACCTTGGGTTATATTTTACACAGGTTTCGATGTTATCAAATTGAATACCTATAACATATCATAAGTTATGAGATCACAATGTGGTTAGTAATAATTATGGTAAAAGAATTCAAGTGTAACACATGTGTATGCTTTTTTCAATATACATAACAACTACCAAAAACACGTGTTATAAAGTCTAGTGACACACATAAATATCGTACATATAATTATGGAACGAATATAACACAAATAATATTTATGTGGCTAGGGATATAGTTACCCAAACTGTTACGCTAAATGCATATGTACATAAATAGAAACGTACCAAGAAATAAGGATATACAATATAGTTATAACGACATAAAATACTAAGGTTAGTATAGGACCTTGGTTTGATAAATAAACCCTAGTGAAGCGTCATAAGTGTATAACGTAAGGTTTCATGCTCTAATGTAAACCGAGTATATTAACTCATACAACGAGTGAGGAGTCATCAATATTAATAACGATACTTTAACTAGTAACAATTGTTAAGTCTGGGGACATGGTACTAGAATTTCGAACGTTATTCGGAAATACCGAATGTGCTGTCAAGTGGATTGACGCGTAGTGTTCCTTGTATTACTAATCGCATTTCCGACGTACGTGCTCGAAAGCTCTAGTGGTCTGCACTGCACGAATCTAGCCAACGGTGTACGGTATGTAAAGGGATTGATCGGGGTCCTGAGGAATTCCTCGGGCTCGGATTTGTTTGATAAATAACTTGTGTGAATGTATGTATGTGATGTATGTATGTGTGTATGGGTATGATGTGTGGTTATGTTCATTGCATTATTTACTTATGCGCGAACGTCCTACGGGACTAATATTACGTCGACTATAGATCGACTTTATATAAAACTACATATGCGAAATGTGTGTGTTGTGACCACTGTTGTCTGATCTAATGCGCTAAGTATTACAAGTATGTAATTATAACCTAAGTAAAATATTAGGAACGGGACACGACATTGTCGGTCTCTAGAGCTTTGACTCAAACGTGAATGTTACCTAGAATAATTCTAGGCATGCGTAAGACCCATAGGGCAGCCAACAAATTAAGTGATGAACTCCATAACTAAAACTGTAACTGACTATTAACCAACAAGCTAACAGTGGAGTGTGAATGAATGTGATGATGTACCTTAATCCAGACAGCCACTGGCTGCTGGTCGCGCGTAGAGATCTCTTGGGTTATCCCGTTCGGGTTTTCCCTAGTTAAATCCTGTTCGAGCCTAGATAGATCGTCAGGCGGAGTGTGCTACCGTTGGCACCAGGCCCTTGGCCACCTAAATGGAACGCCTCTACAAAGGCAAAGTGAAGAGCCCAGAGTCTTCGGATGATCAGGGCA